>OV702294.1:86181347-88681347 GCA_916181665.1 Avena sativa
CTCCACAACAGCAACATGATATGCTGCTAAGTGACTCCTACCTTCTCCTATAGGTAGATCGTGATATAATCCAAGCTTCTCTAGAAGTTGTATACTCACATGATACTTGGATAACATCCGGCCATCAAGGTAAGTGATAGTGTTCACTGGAATTCTAGTTGGACAACTAAAGAGCTTTAAAAGTTGACGAAGTTGGTCTGTGAATGATCCTTGATAATCATCAAGAGTCTCCTCTTTCCTTACCACAGTCTGTTTTGGAAACTTTGGTGCCATATCTCTGTATATCAGAAAAATAATTTTGATTAGTATCCAATGATATATTGCATCATAACAAAGAATTATCGCACTAAAATATATAACGGAATATTCTCATTTGAATACCCATTATATTACTTTTAGAGAATTCTTTATCGTTGCTAACTTTCCTACATGTAATACCCTTTACTAGGTTTCCAACCTAAGGTCAAAGCAATTTGCTCTGATACCAACTGCGGTGACCCAGCATACCACTGCATGTGTAGTACACTATAGTCGTTGACATGACACTCACAGAACACCGTTCCGTAATTATCACATCCCTCATAGTGGTACAAAAGAAACATTGCGGGTCCATATTACAAACATTCACACATTATTATTATTACAATACCAGAAGTTCAAGACTTCAAAAGATTCAACTTACAAACCAAAATATAAAGTGTTTCAGCCAAATTTAAAAGTAGCAACTCCGACTATGAGTTGAGATCAGCAGCTTATTTTATAGAGTTCATGCTGCTCGGCTCCATTAGTTACTACTAACTAGGTACTTAGTTGGACTCGTTATCATCGACACCGTAGCGTATTTCGTAATCCCCTCCTTCAACACCTCCGGACAGATCGGGTTCCTCGTAAAACACATCTTCTAGACATTCGGCTGCATACATTGGCACGTCTTCGGGATCCTCAGAGTCTAAGCAAGGGATCAAAGGAAAGAATGAGTAACAGCGTTACCCAACAAGTTCATTATATGCAAGGAGGGAAGTTTGATGCTCTAACTACCACTTGGATTATAAATCCTTGGCACTATGCAATTTTGGTAAATCTTTCTTCAAAGATTGATTTTATTCTGAAAGACTATGACAATCAGCCTTCACAGGTTGACCAGAACTTTCATGGAGTTCCTTTCCTATCGCGTTCGTAGCTCCTTCCCGAAACAGGGAGTAACAAGTTACAATTCTTACACTCTGCAGAGGTGCGTTATTTTACCCATGAGAGAACAACTCCTTGTTGCACAACCGGGCGTACTTTCCCGTCCACAATTCCATGATGTGGGGCCCAATAGTTGGTCCAAGCCAATCACTGCCCCCTTCGCGACCCCGCGTGCCTCCTTGGTGTACACCATGCCCACATAATGAATTACGACAATGGTTTGTACAAACCGTTAGATGCCAGAACTATCGTGGGACGATGAGGGTTCTCACCCATATGCTGCATATCCTCTACTAATTACCAATTAATATGCACGCTACGAGGATAACAACCATGACCTGCACATCCGGCTTTATGCGAGAGGAAGAAGATACAGCTGACTTCTCTGTCCCATTACAAATCTCATGGCTAACGCGTAATATACGGCGCTAGAATCACTGATGTCACAGGTTATTAAGTCCCTACTTGATCATCATTGTTGCAAATAGAACCCTAAGTTCTATTGTTCCATTATATCATCACTTAGGATGGTATCTATAATTTCTTTATTTGTAAAAAATAATATTTTCTTTCTTTTATAATATATATGATAACACACAATTTGCAAATACTTTGATAAAGACTCTTCAAAGGACATGAGAAAGTGATGAACTTGCCTTGTGACGGCAAGGTAGTGAAGTCTGATGCTTGCACTGTACCTTGAGCTTCTAGTTCTACAAAAACATCATTATTACCCGGCAAGGACAATATTTAAAGCAGCAAAATGATTATGCAAGATAATGTAATGCATCATTTAATTTGATATGCATTTTCCCCATTTTTAATTAAATTATTTCTAATAATAAAGGATTTATAAACATTACTTTTTAATATTTATAACATATATTGAATTATTTTATTTTATTTTATTTTGTTTCCCTTTTATTGATTTAATAATTCTATTAGGAATTATCAATTATACATAAAAAATTGTTATTAAATATTTATTTAGTATTTTTCAAAAATACTAAAATATTAATATATAATGAAAGTGATCTTTATTTATTTTTATCATCTTTCATAAATTTTGTAAAATTCCAATAGGAATATAAAAATTACAAAATTCTTAATAAAATTTAAATGTCTAAAATTGTATATCCTATTTTATTTGGATAGTGTAGATTATTGTGAATCCAAAAATATTTTATTTATAATTTTTGGACTTTTATTTTATTTTCTAGAATTTAATTAAGTCTAAGGGTATTTTGGTCTTTTCCTATTTCTTAAAATAGGCCTTAAAAGAATTCTGGGCTGGCTTATTCTTACTGGGACCTAGTGGCCCATTAGTTATAGACAAAATAACCACCCCGAAGGGTCTGGCCCAACTCAGCCCATTCCTTACTGCCTCTCTCTCCCTCGAGCTCATCCTCTCCTCCTCTGACCCCGACCCCGTGGCCGGCGATGCCGCCGTCGTTGATTCCTGCCGCCGTGGATGGTTCTGGTTGCCGCCGTGGTGCAACAGGAGGTTATCGATGATGCTCGTCCTTCCTATCCAACTGGATTTGGGTATGGTGCTCTCCTGTGACGGATCGATGACGTCCCGAACCCTAGGGTTTGGGGGTTTGCATGGATCCTGGTGCTGCCGCCGCCGTTATGCGTCGTGGCGATGCTCCTCGCCTCTATGCGTGTTCATGTTCGCTGCCGTGGCGTGTGTGGGTTGCAGCGCCCCCTCTGGGGTGCTCCCCGTGCTGCCATGGACGTCGGCCCCTCTGCTTCCTCTTCTAGTCTCCAGCGAGGACATATGGTGAGTTCATTTCCTCTCCCCTGGTGCTCTCTGTGCTTGCTGATTCGATGCTAGATGCTGGCAGTGACCTCTCTAGTTACTGTCTTGTCCTGATTAAGATGATTTATTCCATTTAGGGTTCTTATCATGTGATTGATCATGTATTGGATGTATTAGATCATGTCTGGATGGTTTGCAAGCATGCTAAATGGTTATTGGCCTGAGGTTTGTTGCTTGATATGAACTATGATGGTTTTGGTGGCTTACTAGATGCTTTTATTCTTGGATTGCATATGATTAAGATGGTATAGTTGCTTTGGAACCATGCTTGGTAAAGTTAGTGGCTTGATAAGTTTTCACTGTCATTTGTTGGTTTATGATCATGGTTATGATATGATGAAACCACTGTCTTAGTGTTGTTGGCTTAGGAATTAATAGGTGGTTTGAGATCATCATGATCTCAAACAGTGAAGATGAACATAGGAATATCCTATTTTATGATTCCTGTATTAACAGGAAAGTGATTAGTAGATTGTTTTGTTGAACCTGTGATGATTGGATGTTTATCCTGATTCATATAGAATTGTTCTTGTGAAACCATCTTGGTATGGCACACAAGATTGATTCTCATTCATTGATTGGGTTGGTTTAAGCTTAACACAAGCTTGGATTTATAAGATAAAGAGAAATGCTCTTCTCTGAATTCCCTAAGACCAATGATGTTGGTCTGAGGCTTAGGGGTTCAGACTTTATCTAGTTGATTCATATAGATAGTCCTGTTAGTGGTACCAGCTATTATTTTTGAATCAAAGCTTGGTAAAAAGGATAGTAAGCTTGATCGTTATCTAGATCCAAAGGATTAGTTTCTAAGGTGCTACCCTTACTTTAGGGATGTGCCTAGAAATTAGATCTTAGCTATATTTATGCTTGAACTGTAATATATAGCTTGACAACCAGAGCAATAATGTTGTTTTGAGCTCTGGTTGGATCCTTGTACTTTGCTGTTTGCTTTTAGAGTTTAAAATCTCTATGATGGATTCACCCCACTTGGGTGCTTTCTGAGAGTTTGTTCATAAAACAACACATGCTTCTGTCTAGATAAGATGATTAGATCATGTGAGGGTTTTATGATGCTCACCACAAAATCTGATGGCTGTGGAGTAAGTTGGTGATGATCTTGATCTGGTTTTGCTGGACTACTGTGCTTGCTCTTGAGCTAGCCTGCTCTTCCTAGCTCCTGGACTTGATCTTGCTGTCCACCTGATCCTTCCGTTACTTTTATCTGGCTGGTGAAACTTGTCCCTCTTGGCTGTCATTTGATTTCTGGCTTAAGAAATATGGAAGATGAATTCTTTCATATAGGTGAAACTTTCCCCTTTTATAATTTTCTCAATGATGAACTTGCTCAGTGCACCTCACTGGTATGTTTGAGAGAAAAACAATTCTAACACTAACCTTTTATTTTCCTATTTAGTTTCTATTTGTTTTGCAGGTACAGATTTAAAGTGAAGATTTTAGTTTAGGTTTAGTTATATAACAACCCAATGTAATATTCTTCATACTTTTGTAAGTTTCATTTTATTATCTTGTAATCTTCATTTTATTCTTTTGTAATAAAGATTATATTATTATCAATAAAGATTATTCTTAGTCTTTATTTATTTGCTGTTGTGAAGTGTGTGGATGATTTCGATAAGTTACAATTTTGTAACTTATTTATAAAGTAAAAATATGAAATAAGTTTTCATATTCTTAATTGTTTTCTTTAGTTAAAATTTGAGTTATAATAATTAACTTCTAATTAAATCAAGATTCAAACCTTATTCCTAATTCATTTGAATTATAATTCAAACACTCAAGTTTAAAATTCAAATTCATTTTCCAAAACACATAATTCCTCAAAGATCATCTCAAAGTCTATAGCCATCATCCTTTAAGACTAAACCTAATCTCAAAGTAAGAAATAAACTTTGATCACTTAAGGTTTTTATTTGGCGAAAATTTTACCCACATTTTCACAGATGAATGCATGCAACATTCCAAATTCCTAAATCTACCCTTCGTTAGTTCCTAAATGCTGGGGTGTTACACCACGGTAGAGGATGCAGTCATTAGGGCATGCATGTATCTTCTGAACCTCTAAACCTAGAGGGCAGACAACCTTCTTTGCTTCGTACGTGCTGGCGGGCAATACGTTATCTTTTGGAAGCACATTCTTCATCATTTTCAGCAACTTTTCAAATGAGGAGTCAGGTATAGCACACTCAGCCTTCCATCGCAGCAATTCCAGTGTGCTGCCCAGCTTTTTCAGACCATATTCTCAATTTGGGTACAACAACTTTTTGTGATCCTCTAACATGTGATTGAACTTCTCCCTATCCTTTTCAGTTTCACAATCTCTTCGTGCATCGGCAATGGTCCGACCAAGATCATCAACGGGTTTATCATGTGTCTCTTCTTCATCCTCCCCTTCAGCATCCCCCATGGAAGGTTCTCCGTACTCTGGGAAACCATGATAGTTGGCATCCTCCTCCTCTTCTTCATTGTCTTCCATTATAACCCATCTCTCTCCGTGCTTGGTCCAACAATTATAACTGGGCATGAAGCCGGACTTCAAAAGGTGGATGTGAAGGATTTTTGAGTAAGAGTAATCCTTCTGATTCCTACATCCATTACATGGACAGAATACAAAACCATTGCGCTTGTTTGCATCAGCAACACGGATGAATTCATGCACGCCATTAATGAACTCGCCAGAGCGTCGGTCAGTATCGTACATTCATTCCCGGACCATCTGCATTATAGTAAAAGTATATCAAAAACCATTACACAACATGATAAAATTATTACAAGTTATATTGAGAGCTTCTAGAGCATTAATTTTGAATTTTGAAAAAATTACATGCACCAATTTGTGAATTGGAGAAAACAATCAACATGATAAATGTGGAGTTTTTTATTATTGTTCTATCAGTGAAAACCTCATTCCATTCTAAGCTCTGAAAATCTAAAATTACACATTTCAATTTTCAGTAACTATGTGCCAAATCAAAATTTGTTACAAATATATATCAAAATCCTTCTAGCTACTTCTAGAGCATGCATGCATTGATCCATATCTATATACTTCTAAAGCATTATAGAGTTAAAGTAGCAATAAGAGATGAAAGAATGAAGTTCTAACCTTTTAAAGCTTTGGATTTAGGTGTTGCAAACTAAATCTTGACAAATCTTGAGAAAAAATGGCATGAACTCTCTTGCTTCTTTTAGAAAAATGGCCACTATATGCTTTATGGCAGCAGGACATGAAGCAGAATATATAGTGGTGGACAACTAGTCTCGGGCCGTGATAAGACCCAGGACTAATAGTCCACAAAAAACCCAGCTGGCTAGCTCCAGGTCATTAGTCCTGGTCCGTACGAACCGGGACTAAAGATCTGGTCCGGTCCGGGACTAGTGAATACGGCCGTTTCTAGCCGTTAGAGGCCTCACAGCCCGGGATTAGTGCTCCCACTAGTCGCGTGCTATGACAGGCCGGGACTGCTGGCCTTGTTCACGTCGAACCGAAGATGGTTTTTCTAGTAGCGGTGGAATCTATGCGGTGGCTCTGTGTGTTTGATTTGGTGGTACTACTCTAGAGTGTACTGTCTTTATGCTACGTTGTGTACGTACCAGTTTGTCGATCTCCGTTTCTCGTCTCTTTATCGTTTCCACACTAGTGGAAACGAGGCCTTTGGTTGAGGTCGTAAATGGGCTTTAACACCGGTTCTTCTACGAACCGGTGTTAAAGGGGGTGCCCGTACCTTCATGGCCCGTGTAGCAAAAAGGAGCACCCCCTTTAACACCGGTTCGTGCCACGAACCGGTGTTAAAGGCCCTGCACCAGTGGCCCGCGCAGCCCTCCCTATAACAACGGTTCGTGGCTTGAACCGGTGGCAAAGATGGCCACAAAAAGCTAGGTACCACACTGGATTTGCTGCAATGAAAGGCAGAGAACGGTGTGACTGACAGCGCATTTTCAAAGTTGTTAGTAAAAATGAAGGATCTGCTTCCAAGAAATAATGAGTTGCCCGACAGTACATACCAAGCAAAAAAGGTTGTCACATAGTTCTTTCAGGGAAAACAAACATCGTGGGAGTGGAGGACAAGATAGACATGTCATAAGATTATAATAAGTTTGATGAAATTCCGCCCTTCAGAGTGAAGACTGACCCAACCATCCTGTTAAACGGTGCTGATACTCCATGGTTATGGCCGACACGATCATAAGATTGACTATATGTATTAAATGAGCCATTTTTGGCACACATATGTATCTCAACATGGAAATCAATGTCATATTTCTTCTGTTAACAGTATATGTATTAAATGAGCCATTTTTCTTCCTGTCATTTCTGTTGGAGATATGCCCAAGAGGCAATAAAAAAGTGGTAATTATCATATATTCATACTTATGATAAATGTTTACATACCCTGCTATAATTATATTAACCGGAAACATTAATACTTGTGTGATTTGTAAACATAAAAGAGTCCCTAGTAAAGCCTCTTGTTAAACTAGCTTGTTGGTTAATATATGATCATGGTTTCCTGATCATGAACATAGAGATGTTATTAACAACAGGGTCATATCATTAGGAGAATGATGTGATGGACATACTCCTATAGTTAAGCGTAGCATAAAGATCAAGTCATTTAATATAGTTCATTTGCTATAAGCTTTCTGATACATAGTAACCTAATTCCTTCGACCATGAGATCATGCTTATCACCATCACCGGAAGGATGCTTTGATGACATCAAACACCACACTGTAACTGGGTGGCTATAAAGGTGGCATTGAGTGTTCGGAAAGTATGGGTTGAAACACATGGATCAAGAGTGGGATTTGTCCATCCATATGACGGATAGATACTCTGGGCCCTGTCGGTGGAATGTCATCCAATTAGCTTGCAAGCATGTGACTAGCTCACAAGGGATCACATATCACGGGAACGAGAAAAGAGTACTTATCGGTAACGAGGTTGAACTAGGTATGCAGAGATACCGACGATCAAAACCTCGGATAAGTAAAATATCGTGAGACAAAGGGAAATTGGTATCATATGTAAGTGGTTCATTCGATCGCAAAGTAATCGTAGTAATATGTGGGAGCCATATGAATTTCTAGATTCCTCTATTGGTTATTGATCGGAGAAGTGTCTCGATCATGTCCGCATAATTCACGAACCGTAGGGAGACACACTTAAAGATTCGATGTTGTTGAGTAGTTATGGAATGATGAGTAAGAGACCGAATGTTGTTCGGAGTCTTGTATGGGATCCGGGATATCACAAGGAGATCCGGAATGGTCCGGAGAATAAGATTTATATAAGGAAAGTCCTGTTTCGGAGTTGGGGAATGATTCCGGTGTTTTCATCGGGAATGTTCTAGAAGGTTCCGGAAGGTCCGGCACTCCTGAGGGGAAGGGTACATGAATGTTTCATGACAATTTGGAATGGTTGGATCATGTACTAGGTGTCATAGCTGAGCAAAATAAAGGGATAAATCAAATCCTAGTTTGAAAAGTCAAACGCCAATTTGAAAAGTCAAACAGCAAGTTTGTTTGGTGGAGGGAGAGTAGGAAACCTACTTGGGGAGGAAGTCCCACTCCCTCCACCCGCCGACCAAGGAGGAGGAGTTGGAGGAGGACTCCCTCCTCCTAGCCGCCTCCCTCCCACCTATAAAAGAAGGGGCAGGGGGGCCCTCTTCCCTACACCAAAACCCTAGCTCCTGGCGCCTCCACACAAGTGCTGCCGCCGCCTAGGGTTTCCTCCCAACTCGCCGAGTTAGGGCTTCCCCAAGCCCTAGCCGCCAGCTACACCTCTCCCCTTGGTGCCTCTAAACCCTAGACCACCAAGGCCTCTCTCATAGTCGGCTATACTCGCTCCGGCTTAAGGCGAAGCCCTGCGAGATCTCCCCTCTACTTCCGGTACCACGCCGTCGTGCTGCCGGAATCACGAGGAGAGTTCTACAACCTCCGATGCCTGCTGGAACAAGGGAGAGGAAGGTCTTCATCGAGTACCGAACGTGTGACCGACTGCGGAAGCGCTGCCGGAACGCAGCGCCGGAAGGATCGTCTACGCGATCTTGAGATCGGAAGTGTACGACTACATCACCCATGAGAATCTGCTCTCGTTAACCGCTTTGGAATCTTCGAGGGTGAGTTCCTCTATCGACTCGTTGCTACAATCTAGTAGATAGATCTTGGCTTGTTTGTATGCGGTAGAAATTTTTTGTTTTCCATGCTACGAACCCCTACAGTGGTATCAGAGCCAAGTCTATATGTAGATCTGTTGCACGAGTAGAACACAATGGTCATTGTGGGCGTTGATGCTTTTGTTGTCGATTGCTTCTTGTGTACTTTGCATCTTGCAGGATGGTGGGATGAAGCGGCCCGGGCTAACCTTACATGACATCGTTCATGAGACTTGCTCCACGCTTGACATGCAACTTGTATTGCATAAGTGGCTTTGCGGGTGCCTGTTTCTCCCAACATAGTTAAGATTCAATTTACAACGGGTGATTGACAATACTAGTATCAATGTTGTGGTTCTTGTTCGTAAGTTAGAGCGACACTTATTGAAAGCCCCAAACCACGTAAAATATGCAAAGAAAACTAGAGGCGTCTAACTTTGTTTTGCAGGGGTGTGCTGTGATGTGATATGGGCATGATTGTGATTATATTTGATGTATGCAATGTTCCTTATTGTAAGTTGGCAACCGGCAGGAGCCATATGGTTGTCTTTAAATTCTGTTAAGACCCGCGTGTCTATTCAAAGTAGTTGTAATAGTTGAAGCTGGTGGACGACAACCATGGAGCGGCGTCATTGACCTTGATGCAATGCCGATGATGATGGAGATCATGTTCGTGCTTGAAGATGGAGATCGTAAGCACAAGTAGAAAGGCCATATCATATCACATATTATGAATTGCATGTGATGTTAATCCTTTTATGCATCTTGTATTGCTTAGTTCACGACGGTAGCATTATAAGATGATCCCTCAAGCACACAATTTCAAGTTTTAAAGTGTTCATCCTTAGTAAGCACCGTTGCTAAAGCTCGTTGTTTCGAAGCACCACGTGATGATCGGGTGTGTTAGATTCTGCAAGTGTATACAACGTGAGCAAGCCAGATTTGCTCATGCGGAAGCTAAGGTTTGATCTTGACGAGCCTAGCATGTACAGACATGGTCTCGGAACACGGATCACCGAAAGGTAAAGCATGAGTCATATAGTAGATATGATGAACATGTTGATTGTTCACCATTGAAGCTACATCAACTCTCGTGATGATCGGTTTTGATTGGTGGATTTGGTTCGTGTGATCACTAAAACAATGTGAGGGATATTGGTTTGAGTGGGAGTTCAACGGCAATATGATTAAAAGTTGAACACTATTTATCATAAATTAAATCAAAGTGAATTTGCATAATTGTTGTAGTCATTGGCATCTGTTTACCACCTTGCGCTTAGTTTTAATTGAGATGATAGAACTATAGAATTCTAGTTAGTTACTTTACGAACTGGTATCATATTGTTTTTGAAGTGTTAATCTAAAGTTTAAAAGTCCTATTGCAAACTTTCAGTAAGTTCCGGTTAATCCATGAAGTTTAATCACTGGTATTAAATCGAGAGTGAAAATTCCAAGAGTTAGTGTATGAGTATCATGTTTGTCTCCATGATTCTTGATATTCAAAGAATTGTCTTAATATCAAGGTTATATAGGATCTGAAAGAGTTGTTTCAGAAACCATGATGTGTGGAAGATATTGTGATATCTGAAACGAAGTTTTGGTTGCAACATGATAGAGTATAATATGGCAAAAGTCATGTTCTCATATTTGATGATAATTTGCAAAGGGTTGGAGACACTAGTTGTCCTAATCCTCCAAAAGGTTTTGGAGAGCAACATTATACTCGCGATTCACCGTTATAAGCTAAAGTAGCTTGATCATGAATAATTCCATAAGAAGGGTGAATATTTGATGTAGGCAAAATGTTTACTACACCAAGAGATTACTAAAGAAAGGAATTTGAAAGAACACCAAACATTTGATGATGGTGATCTACTTCAAAGTGCAAGTCCAAAGACATTGGTATTTAACTATACATGCTTTGGACTATGTGTCATGTTTATGTCTCCACTATTGATGTTGATAGATTCTTTCAAACAGAAAAAGAAATACTGAAAGAGAATCTCATAAATATATGGCAGAAAAGAAAAGACTAGAATTGTTCAGCTTAGGTATATAGAGGATATACGCGTTATGGCTGTATTCTTTGCTTGTTAAATAATGTGGTTCTTAAGTATTGGATGCTGAATTTGTTGGTATGAATCGTCATACAAAACAACAGAATTCATGAACTACAATGTCCTAAATAACTAGCAAAAGAATATGTGATGATGTTCATCAAGAACAAATAAAGGGTTATTATGATGCTTGTTGAACACCAAAGCTTGCCTTCAAGATTTGTTTTATCAGGTGTTATGAGAACAAAAGGGTTGTTCAAATAATTGCCGTAATCCATAAAAGATGGATGATTTACAAATCTCGTTGGAGAAATCACATCCATAAAACTAGTGCTAAAAATGTCGAAAAACAAATTGATTGAAAGATCACTTAGGAAGTGACATCGCCGTTTAAATTATATTGGAAAGAAAACATGAAGAAACTCCATGTGGATGGAATTTTGGAGTCCTTTTGATTTTGATCAAATGACGCTTGTGAAACTTTCCTAGAGATAATTAAAACTTCGTTCATAGGCCAAAAGGGAATGAATGACTAGCTTATTGGAACTTGTACATATTGTTGTATAAAGTCCATTATGTGTAGTCAAGAGCGATGGTTTTCAACTTCATATGCTTTCTCCAAAAATTTAAGTGAATATATGAATATTTACTTAATAAGGATGAAGTATGAAACATTTGAAAAGTTCAAAGACTTTCAAGATGAAGTGCAAAATCATTGTAACAAGAATATAAATAGTTTATGATAAGATCATAAAGGAAGATATTTAAGTTACAAGTTTAGCATAATACCTAAGATTTAAGGAATCGTTCCGTGGATTTGCATTTTTTCGAAACACCATAAGAGTATGGAGCATTCAAGATTTGTAATTAAACCTTGTTTGACATGGTAAGATCAAAGGTATAATTCATAAAACTGCCATTATATTTTAAAGATTAAAAGCTTTAGAGACTACCATTTTCCACTGAAAAGAGCTCCATCATAATCCGTTGAATTGACACCATATAAAGTTATGGTTTGGGATAAAACCCAAATTGTCTTTTCTTAAACATTGGTATGCTATGCATAAGAAAGATGTTTGCAACCAAAGTCGGATGAACCTTCCTTTGTATGTTATTTCGAATAACTGTTAAGTAATCCTCCATAACATCGGAGACAAAAGTGTTTGTCACTTAGAACGTCAAGTTTCTTTGAGAAGGAATTTTTCGTGAAAAGATAAGTGGGAGGACAATAGAACTTTGATAACGTTAAAAGAACCTTAGCTGTATGTGCAAAGTTGCGTAGCGCCGAAAAGTGTTCCGGAGGCAGCAACAATGCTCATGGCTCACGTGCCTCAAAGGTTGTGGTTATGAAGGTCAAAGTTTCTATTGAACCAAGTAGGTCGAGTAAACAATCAAATACCAAGATTTGAGGGTTGAATCATTATTTGAGAATAATGAACGTACTACATGCAAAGAAGCGATGATGGGCCCTGACTCCGTAAAATGGCTTGAAGCCATAAAATCCGTGATAGTTCCATACACGAGAAATCAAGTTTTGAACTTGAAGGACCCTCGAGAAAGGTGTAAGACCTTACAGTTGTGTTTGGATCTATAAATAAATAGACATGGATGTTGCACATCTATGAAATAGTCGACATGTTGGGAAAGAGTTCACAACAATGTTCAAAGGTTGACTATGACAAGATTTCATCTTTCATAGCGATATTTAGTCTAGACGGATTAATGTAGCAACCACTACATATAATTTTGTTATGTGGTAATTGAATAAACAAAACAAGTCCTTCTAATAGAATTGTTACCTAGGACATGTGCATAACGCGGTCCATAGGGTTTTGTTAATTCAAAGGATGCTAAAAGCATATGCAAACTTCAATGCTTGAAGTAAGCATTGCGGAGTTGGAATCTTCACCATGATGAAACTGTTAAAGGAGTTTAAATTCGTCGGAGACGATGAAGATGCTTGCATTTGCAAGAAATTAAGTGGGAGCGCTAAGACATGTTTCTAATACAATATGTGGAAGACATATTGTTGATTGGAAATGATGTATCTTTCATTAACAAATATTAAGAATTTCATCCTGATGAAAGACTTAGGCAAAACCCAAATATTTTGGCATCAATAGACGCTAATATGGTTGTGCCGAAAGTACATAGATGATGTATTGAATGAGTTCAATATAGAAACTACAAGAAAGGTTCTTGTCGCACAGAAAGGATTGAATGAGTTCAATATTGATGATATATTCAAGTGTATTGACACTTGGTAAGTGAAAAAAAGATTCAAGTATAGATTGATACTTGATGTATGAAATCACAAAGAGTATTTATATCAATCATATTGTGATATGTACAAATCCAGATATGTCCTATGCTACAAATAATGTGAGCATATACCAGAATAATTCATAAGATGATCATTGGACAATAGTAAGGATATTCTTATGATCTTTTGGAAGAACTAAGAGTATATTATTTGTAGAAGTGACAAATAGATGGTTAGTTCATTGTAAAAGTACTACATTGATACTAGTTTTGTCACAAAGTACGAATTAAGTTTATCTCAATCTAAACTAAGGGTGGCACAATATAATGGAAAGTAGGTTCCATAATGGATTTGGATGAGTTCCAAAATTAAGACATTGTGACAGATACTACAACAAAAGGTTAAGTATATAACTGCTATTATAGCAGCTAAAGAGGGCATTTGTGTCAAGTAGTTTGTTATCAAACTAGGTGTAGTTCACAGAGGGATAATACTATGAAGGTATATTGTACGACAATATTATCAACATGTTTTAACCCCAAAGAACTAAAGGTCTCACCAAAGGACCAAATTTATACAAAGCCATCTCATTAGAGAATGAGTGATGCGTAGAGACGCAAAGACATGCAATTACACACGGACCTGGAAGTGTCAGATCCAGAGATTAGTTGACCACTAGCAATCGTGTACATACGACACCGGAAAGCCATAGGTGTTGAATACACAAAGGTTTGAAACTAGATTATTGACTCTAGTGCAAGTGGGAGACAGTTGGAGATATGCCCAAGAGGCAATAATAAAGTGGTTATTATCATATATTCATACTTATGATAAATTTTTACATACCATGCTATAATTGTATTAACCGGAAACATTAATACTTGTGTGATTTGTAAATATAAAAGAGTCCCTAGTAAAGCCTCTTGTTAAACTAGCTTGTTGGTTAATATATGATCATGGTTTCCTGATCATGAACATAGAGATGTTATTAAACAACAGGGTCATATCATTAGGGGAATGATGTGATGGACATACTCCTATAGTTAAAGCGTAGCATAAAGATCAAGTCATTTAATATAGTTCATTTGCTATAAGCTTTCTGATACATAATAACCTAATTCCTTCGACCATGAGATCATGCTAATCACCATCACTGGAAGGATGCTTTGATGACATCAAACACCACACCGTAACTGGGTGGTTATAAAGGTGAGATTGAGTGTTCGGAAAGTATGTGTTGAGGCACATGGATCAAGAGTGGGATTTGTCCATCCATATGATGGATAGATATACTCTGGGCCCTCTCGGTGGAATGTCATCCAATTAGCTTGCAAGCATGTGACTGGCTCACAAGGGATCACATATCACGGGAACGAGAAAAGAGTACTTATCGGTAACGAGGTTGAACTAGGTATGCAGAGATACCGATGATCAAAACCTCGGATAAGTAAACTATCGTGAGACAAAGGGAAATTGGTATCGTATGTAAGTGGTTCATTCGATCGCAAAGTAATCGTAGAAATATGTGGGAGCGATATGAATTTCCAGATTCCTCTATTGGTTATTGATCGGAGAAGTGTCTCGATCATGTCCGCATAATTCATGAACCGTAGGGAGACACACTTAAGGATTCGATGTTGTTGAGTAGTTATGGAAAGATGAGTAAGAGACCGAATGTTGTTCGGAGTATCGGATGGGATCCGGGATATCACGAGGAGATCCGGAATGGTCCGGAGAATAAGATTCATATAAGGAAAGTCCTGTTTCGGGGTTGGAGAATGGTTTCGGTGTTTTCATCAGGAATGTTCTAGAAGGTTCCGGAATGTCCGGCACTCCGGAGGGGAAGGGTACATGAATGTGTCATAACAAGTTGGAATGATTGCATCATGTACTAGGTGTCATCGCTGAGCAAAATAAAGGGATAAATCAAATCCTAGTTTGAAAAGTCAAACGCCAATTTGAAAAAGTCAAACGGCTATTTTGCTTGGTGGAGGGAGAGTAGGAAACCTACTTGGGGAGGAAGTCCCTCTCCCTCCACCGCCGGCCTTGGAAGCCGAGTTGGGGAGGTACTCCCCTCCCCTTGGCACGCCCCCTCCACCTATATAAGGAGGGGCAGGGTTGCCCCTCCAAGACACACCTCTCACCACCCAAAACCCTACCTCTAGGCGCCACCACCCCTCCAAGTGTTGCCGTCACCTAGGGATCCTCTAGCCGCCGAAATAGGGTTTCTCCAAGCCCTAGCCGCCGGCCACACCCACCCCTTTGGTGCTTCTAATCCGTAGATCCCCAAGGCCCTCTCTTACTCCACCATACTCGCTCCGGCTTAAGGCGAAGCCCTGCGAGATCTCCCATCTACTTCCGATACCACGCCGTCGTGCTGCCGGAATCGCGAGGAGAGTGCTACAACCTCCGCTGCCTGCTGGAACAAGGGAGAGGAAGGTCTTCATCGAGTACCGAACGTGTGACCGACTGCGGAAGCGCTGCCGGAACACAGCGCCGGAAGGATCGTCTACGCGATCTTGAGATCGGAAAGAGTACGACTACATCACCCACGAGAATCTGCTCTTGTTAACCGCTTTGGATCTTCGAGGGTTAGTATTTCATCAACTCGTTGCTACAATCTAGTAGATAGATCTTGGCTTGATCATAGATTAGATCTTGATTGTGTGTTCATGCGGTAGAATTTTTTTGTTTTCCATGCTACGAACCCCTACAACGATGCTCATGATTTTTTACAAAAATCATTTTTAGGTTCACAATATGCTATTTTATCAAAAAATCCAATGCAAGTTTAGCGAGGTTTTGTCAGATTCCAAAGTATACAAAAGATGCGGCATTTAAATATCCAAACAATTCAATTATGTTAATACAAAATAAAATATGATTTGCTCTAATAAAATAGGGTTAGATTCCTTTTTATATGCTTAATATTTCTTATGTTCAAAGTTTTAGAGTTTGACTATTTTATTTTTGTTTTAATTGAATAATCAAAATTTATATGTAAGTGTTTTAATCATTTTGAAAATTTTCATCTAAAGTAATTATAAAATGTTTTTATATGAATGGATAGATCTTATTTTCTGAAATTATGATATATTATTCATATTTTTCTGAGTTGAAATGAAAAAGATATGAATTTTCTAAATTCTATCCTATTATTTGAATTAAAAATGCCCCCACCCCTTTTAATGTACGAAATAAATGCCCCCCTTTAACACCGGTTCCAGCCAGAAACCGGTGTTAAAGGGGGGGCGCATTTATTTTGTTTCGTGCGCGCAAACACATCCCCTTTAACACTGGTTCGTGGCTGGAACCGGTGTTAAAGGGGGGGGTGTGCGAGCGCGAAACGAAATCCCCCTTTAACACCGGTTCCAACCACGAACCGGTGTTAAGGGGGGGGTTATAACGCGCGCACCTCCTCTCCTCTCCCCCCCAGCCAGATCGAGGAGCAGAGGAGCACAAAGAGAGGAGCCGTCACCGTCGCGCCCACCCACGCCGTCGTCGCCGTCGCACCCACCCACGCCGTTAACGCCGCCTCGTCGTGCTCTTCTTCCGCGTCCAAGGAATCGACACGGGGCATCCACAATCGACCCCCTAGCACCGTTTCTTCTCCGAGACGACGACCACCACCGTTGCCATCGTCGTTATTTCCAACCCCGCCTGGCCTTGCGGACCCCTCTGGTAGACCCACGGTGAGCCCACAATGCTCACCCGCCCATCCGCTCGCTCCGTCTCGCTCGGAGCCATCGTCGCCTCGCTGCTCTGCAAGCGCCGCCGCTGGCCGTCATCGTTGTCGTCGCTCCGGTGACCCCTAGGTAGCAGCGCCGCCCGTTTTAGGTAGGCCGCATCGCGCTGAGTTGAACGCTCTTGCTCGTGCGCCCTAGGTCGTTCTCCAGCGCCGCCAGCCGCCGCCGTCTGCAGCCCCTCCGGCGAGCCCGCGTGGCGCCTGTGTGGCTGTCACATGGCCCCGGTCCCACGCGTCAGCCACTATGGCTAGCCCCTGTTTTGGTGAGAAAAGGGTTAGGGACAGGGTGTGCTGATGTCAGGCTGAGGTAATAAGTGGTTTAATAATTCCAGAAAATGTTTAAATCTTGTAAATTCAATAACTAATTATTTATAAGTCAAAAAAATACAAATAATATATTAAAATATTCAGAAAAATGAGAACTATCTATTTAAGCTATAATCATTCATTGTTAATCAACTTACATGACAAGATTAATTAGAAGAACATAATGAACCCTCTCATATGCATCCGGGATTTTTCCGAATTAGGGTTTGGACCCGTCAAACCTTGTTTAAAATGATCAAGCATGCTTAGGGTTTTAATTTCATTTGTGTATTTTTGTATGAATAATATGCATATTTGTGTATGAATCCAAGTCCACTTGAATGTTTACTCTCTTACTCTAGATAATATTATTGTTTTATAAACTATGGATCCACTCAGTAGAAACCTTGAAGAGGAAGAAATAATGGAGAACATCATCCACGAGGACACCTCACAATATCTGAACTTGGAGGAACATGATGACAGCTCAAGTAGTCATGGAGAAGATGACGACTCCGGTGAACGCACTTTAGTGATTACAAAGTCCGTCGAGGTATATGCATGGATTAAGCCTCTACTGACTTCCACCGATTCATTTGTATATATGTACATGTATTAATTAACGCTTCTTTATTCTTTTAGCCCTCTGGATCGACCAGCCAGCAATAATCTTCTTCTACGAAAAAGAGCAAGCGAGGCACGAGCCATCGGTTGAAAGATCGTGCAAAGTTCACGATCGAAGTAGTCCGTGTTGATGGCAGGCCGATGGAGCCCAAGAAGGCCACAGACAAATTTGTATGTCAGGCTGGAGTTCTTGTTAGGGACCAAATCCCAATCATAATTGAATATTGGAATAAGCCAAAGAAGGGCGATGGTACCTTTGTCGATGAAAGATCCAAAGAAACGCTTTGGAATTCGCTGTTGGTAACTTTTACCCTTCCGCCAGAGGAGGATGAAAACAAACCGGTTATAAAGGAAAAGGTCAAAGAGTGGACTCTAAATAAGACGGCTGACGCTTTCCGCAACTGGAAGACAAAATTGAACAAATTTGTCAAAGCTCGCGAGACTCCAGATTTCGAAGACGCATATTATGCGAAGATAAGACCTCACTGGCCCGAATTTATGGCATACAAGGAAGGTGATATAGCTACAAAGAGGTCAGAAACCAATACGCTAAATGCCCAGAAGAAGGAATATCACCAAAGGACGGGGAATATCACCAAACCCGTCACTGAACTCATCACGACATACGAGGAAACAGCCACCAGGACCTTCCATCCCGACAGAGAGAATGACCAGCTCACACGCGCCATCGGTAAAAAAGAACACCCTGGACTTGCACGAGGCACAGGGGGTATGACGTGGAAGGATGGGTTTTCTGAGTGGGGCGACTCTTACAGATGGCGCGGCAGAAAAGAAAAAGAGCGTACAAAGCGGATGACACAGATAGAACATGCACTTGTGGCGCTGCAGGCGCAAGTGAATGCACAAAAGAGCTAGCAAGCTACCGGCCCATCTCAGCGGCACGAAGAGCCTGCATTGGAAGCTGCCGGCAGCCCAGACTCTGTGCGGAAAAGCAGTGTGGCTTCCACGGAGAACGTGCAGCCCACGCTTGAAATGGCGGGTCCTCGATACCCCGTGGATGAGATCAGGAGAGCGAACACGCTGAGCTGCATGTGAGATTAATGGGCTTATCCATTAAGGTGGTTGTCGGCTATGCCTTACCTCCTATAGCTGGTGGAACTTACCACTGCCGACTGATTCCAGATGGCTATGCTATTGTCGGGGTGGATGAGGTTGTGAAGGAATATGAGGAAGCAAGGCTTGACCATGCTACAGGTGAAGGGGAAACTCAACTCAAATTTGAAGTGAAAACAACCATTCTTTGGAAGAAGGAACACATCATGCTTCCAAATTGGAGGCCACTGGCACCCCCGCCGTCTCCGCAGCATCAGCAGTCTGAGCCGCCTCAGCCATCTCCAAGTCATCAGAATACTCCCCTGTCGTCTCCGGCGCTTCAGCCATCTCCTGCGCAGCAGCCATCTTCGACGCGCCAGCCATCTCCTACGCGTCAGTCATCTCCAGCGCGCCAGCCATCTCCGGCGCGTCAGCCATCTCCTCAGCATAAGCGGAAGAGCACTGCCACAAAGAGCATCACTAGCACTGCCACGAAGAAATCCGCAGGAAATCGTACGCCAAAGAGTTCAAGAAACTACGTCCCGCAGCCTTCCGCCAAGCAATTGCCGGTTTTACCGTGGAATCGCAGCGACGAGGAGACCAATAGGATCTCGTAAGAAGAGGTCAAGAAATTCTTTGCACCTAGACGGGCCGAGCCAAAGGAGAAAATAGATCCGGCGGTGGTGGAGAAGTTTTACAATAATCTTTTGAAACCTGAAACCCCAGTTGTGCCGGACTACGAGCGCCAGATTTTTAAGGGGGATGCAAGGCGGAGGGAGACTGAAAGTAGCAGTCGTGCGACACCCCAGAAAACAGTTCCCATGCTCGGAGAGCAGGAAAAGCAATCATGCGCCCCGCTCCAAGTGTTCGACACACGGAACGCTCATCCTGTAAATGATTACGAGGCAGAGCTACAAAGAAAGGCCAATGAGATGGGGATGACTTACATTGCATACTTGAACATCATGGGAGACAACTTGCCCAAAGGCGAAGTCAACCCCATACAGCCATGGAAGTATGGGAAGAATCTCGTCAAGAAAGAGGAGCTCAAGAATCTACCAACAAAGATGCGAAGATTGCACAAGTGGTACCTTGGTTTCTGCAAGACGAGAAAGGAAGAATGGATCACGACGCATATAAAAGATCAGATTTTCTTGTGCGGAGACGACGAGATCACATTAACATTCAAGACTTGCATTTTCTATTCAATCAGAAGGAACTCGACAAAGCAGCCATCGGCCTTTATTGTGTGTAAGTACTATTTTTGTAATTTCTATCTCATCTCATTCAATTCATTAATTGCATGTATATATATATATATGCTCACTATATATGTATATACTATTATGCAGGAAAAAGGTTATGGAATGCATGAAAGGAGGCCCTTTTGACATTGGGTTCGTTGACCCAAATAGAGTTCATGAACAAGTGGTACAACACATACCCGGGCAAACAGAAGATTTTTTGCTAAAGTCTTTACTGAGAAAACAAACCAAAAGGGAAATACTATTGCCTTACAACTTCTCGTGAGTATTGTTACCCTCTCTTGTACACATTCTGTTTCGGCTTACTCAATGTTAAGTGTAACTGATGATGAGTTATGCGTGCGTAGGTTTCTACTTTATTCTGGTAGTCATTCAACTTGATTCAGGAAAAGTCCTTGTCATGGACTCGTTACGAAAATAAAAGGAGCTATGAGCAGACTTTAAAGAGATGCTCTAGAGGTAATTTCAATCATATTATCACACTAGATCGGCAACTTTCGGGACAACAAGTAATTAATTACTCGTTTATCCATTTTCTTTGCCGGACAGGGTTTAGAAAAGGTTCACGGGCAGGGCCGTGGGTGAATGGTCAGAAGAACTAAAATTTGTAGACTAAAATGTAAGTAATACTAGCTAGCTAGGTCTGCGTATCTCTTTGATTCTGCTTCCAATTCCATTATATCGTGCTTTATTGATTATTATTTTGATTGAACTCTCTATTATCGTAAACTGTGTGCATCAGGAACCCGGCAATAACTTATGTGGATACTATGTTTGTGAGTTTATTCGCAACACGATATGTGCGACGGGCCAAGCCGCACTAGAACAACTTAGAGTAAGTAAACAAAGTACATAACATTATTTTATTACCATCAATTGTGTTAAGTTTTATTCTTATATATATATTGACCCCATTCTTCATATATATTTAGATCGAACGGATGCGGGAACAACTCCTACCATTTGACCGCATACGAGCCATTCAAGAGGATTGGCGGGGTTCATACTTGATGAGGTCGTCACGCCTGGCGGAGAACTCTTTAGGTATCCAAAAAAATGAACGTTGTATATATACTTGAACGTGTTTGTCTTGTACTTGATGCTTCAATGTTTACGGAGAATACCACACAATGACGATATTTGTGCATAATAATAGTTGCTTAATTATTCATGTACTCGTATGTATCGACGACGATGTATGTGTATACCGCTCCCGATCGATTCCCCCTCCCCCCTCCCCGTCCCCGCTGCGACGCAGAAATACGCCCAGAATGGGGCGGCGGCAGAACTCTGTCGCGGCAGAGATTTAGGCCGTTTTCCTGTCGCGACAGAGATTTATCTTTTTTTTCTGCCGCAGCACACGAACCGGTGTTAAAGGGGGGGCTGAGCGCTGCGGCAGCCCCACGTGCACCACCCTTTAACACCGGTTCGTATAAGAACCGTTGTTAAAGGGGGGGCCTCTAACACCGAACCGTCAACAACGGTTCTACAACCGCTGTTAGAGGCTGGTCCGAACCGGTGTTAGAGGCCTATGTGTGCACTAGTGCCGTCGTAGCATGCGTGAAACAACGGATTACGAGTCATCTACCTGGTTAAAAAAAATGGCACGCATTGCTGGCCTTTGGACGGAGGTGCTATGGGGGTGCGAGCACAAGGTATATTGCGAGGGTCATCCAACACCTTTGATCTCTAGCTATAAACTGATCTCGAATGGGAGGGTCTTTTTTTTAGTTGAGAAATAGGAAAATTTCGCACAGTTTTGAAACAATGATTAAAATCGTATTAGATGGCAATTATTCATAGCAGTTGTTACATAGTTTTGAAACAATATTTTTTCCATAGTTCCAGAGAATAATCCAAACATTAAATGTGAAATTATTCATAAAACAATACTAATATACAACAATTCAACTAGTTAAAAAAACCATGCGTGTTTGTTTTATGGGCCCACAAATCCTCCACGAGATCCTCTTGTAGTTGAGAATGAATATGCGTGCCACGGGTTTCTCCATCCATGGTGAGAAAACCACCAAACTCATCCGGGCACCTCGTGGTCAACTTGGGTGAGAGGGCCCTGGTTATCAAACGGTTGATCATCAACCACTGGCGATGCTTGCTCTTTCTCGACCATCCATCAAGTCCCATATCAGAGGTTTCGACCATATAAGAACGGGTATCGTACAATAGCAATATAATGTACTGGCACTCTATTAAATGGCCACATTTAATTCTTGAATGTTATAAGCTCCATTAAAGACTATACTTGTGACAGCTGATGACGGTGCAGGTCGGCAGTTATGTGAACTCCGAAGCTCGATATTGGCCGGCCATCAGCTGGCCGCGCGCCGGTCAACTTTCCGGGGTTGGCTTTTCACGGAAGAAGAGGCAAACTGCTTGGCATTGCTACCACGAATTCAAACAAAACGGTACAGGGATTCCCTGCTTGGCGTGGCGTGCAGCACATATGTGCATGCTGCTATGGTAGAGCCGGCGGCTCAAGTTGAAGAAACGCCCGAGGCTTTTTTTTAGATAAGACGAACCCACACACAGATCCTGCGGCAGTACTGCAGCATTGCCTAGGTCCTAGGGCAAAGCACGATAAGAATACAAACAGAAGACGACACATTGTACGAACACGTGGAGTTGAAATTATAGTCCACACAACAAGTACCGCTGTAGACAAGGAGGGTCGTTGCATCCGACTGGATCGTCGATCAGAGCATCTCCACTTGTTGGCCGAAACGAGGGCGAAATTTGGTCCATTTTTCGGTCAGACGGAACAAGTTTTCTGTCTGGGTATGCCCATTTTCCCACTCGCGTACCCAGGCCGAATCCCAAGTTCAGCTAAAATTCATTAAATTTAGGCGATTTTTATTAAGTTGGGCGAATATAGACGGATTACATCAAATTTAAACGAAACTAGTACATAATTAAACTAAAAAAGGCCGCCGCCGGTGCCTTCGCCGTCCTACATGCCGAAGTTGTCGTAGAACGACGTGTAGCAGGGGTCGGCTCGGCCGTCATCCTCGCCGCCGCCGTCGTCGTCGTCGCTCGGCGGCTGGTTCTGGCGGGAGCTGCCCTGGCCAGGGTCGCCATACCTCCATGGCTGGTAGGACGGGGCGTCCTCGTCGTCGTCGTCATCCAGAACGTAGAGCGGGGCGCCTTGGTAGGCGAGCTCCCGCCTAGCCAGCGCCCGACGACGGGCGGCCTGCTCCTCGGCCTGCTGCTGTAGGCCGAAAATGCGCTGCCGCTCCGCCTTCTCCCAGTCCCTCCTGGACCATTCCAGGATATCCGGCGAGGAGGGCGGCACCGGCGGCACCGGCGGCATCTGCGGCGCCGTTTCGCGGAGCGACTGCTCTAGCGCCATCTTCAAGGCGGCGTCTTCGGCCGGCGCCGAGCCTTCTGCCTTGGGGCGGCGTAGGCGCAGGTGGCCTGTTGGCGGCGTAGGCGCAGACGGCTCGCCGATGACGATACCGCGCGCGCGTGTCCGCGGCGGTGAGTGTTGGAGATATGCCCTAAAGGCAATAATAAATGTAGTTATTATTATATCTTTGTGTTTATGATAAATGTTTACATTCATGCTATAACAGTATTAACAAGGAAACATTAATACTTGTGTGATTTGTAAACTAAATTAGAGTCCCTAGTAAAAGCATCTTTATAATACTAGCTTGTTGGTTAATAAATGATTGTGGTTTCCCTATCATGAACATTGAGATGTTATTAACAACAAGATCATATCGTTAGGAGAATGATATGATGGACATACTCCTATAGATAAGCGTAGCATAAAGATCAAGTCATTTTAATAGTTCAATTGCTATATGCTTTCTGATACATAGTAACCTAATTCCTTCGACCATGAGATCATGCATATCACCATCACCGGAAGGATGCTTTGATGACATCCAACACCACACCGTAACTGGGTGGTTATAAAGGTGGCATTGAGTGTTCGGAAAGTATGGGTTGAGACACATGGATCAAGAGTGGGATTTGTCCATCCATATGACGGATAGATATACTCTGGGCCCTCTCGGTGGAATGTCATCCAATTGGCTTGCAAGCATGTGACTGGCTCACAAGGGATCACATATCACGGGAACGAGAAAAAAGTACTTATCAGTAACGAGGTTGAACTAGATATGCAGAGATACCGACGATCAAAACCTCGGATAAGTAAACTATCGTGAGACAAAGGGAAATTGGTATCGTATGTAAGTGTTTCATTCGATCGCAAAGTAATCGTAGAAATATGTGGGAGCCATATGAATTTCCAGATTCCTCTATTGGTTATTGTTCGGAGAAGTGTCTCGATCATGTCCGCATAATTCACGAACCGTAGGGAGACACACTTAAGGATTCGATGTTGTTGAGTAGTTATGGAATGATGAGTAAGAGACCGAATGTTTTTCGGAGTCTCGGATGGGATCCGGGATATCACGAGGAGATCCAGAATGGTCTGTAGAATAAGATTCATATAAGGAAAGTCCTGTTTCGGGGTTGGAGAATGATTCCGGTGTTTTCATCGGGAATGTTCTAGAAGGTTCCGGAAGGTCCGGCACTCCGGAGGGGAAGGGTACATAAATGTGTCATAACAAGTTGGAATGATTGCATCATGTACTAGGTGTCATCGCTGAGCAAAATAAAGGGATAAATCAAATCCTAGTTTGAGAAGTCAAACGCCAATTTGAAAAGTCAAACGGCAAGTTTGCTTGGTGGAGGGAGAGTAGGAAACCTACTTGGGGAGGAGTTCCTCTCCCTCCACCCGCCGGCCTTGGAGGCCGAGTTGGGGGAGGACTCTCCTCCCCTGGCCGGCGCCCTCCCACCTATAAAAGGAGGGGCAGGGCTGCCACTCTAGACCTACACCTTGCCCCACTAAAACCCTAGCCCTAGCCGCCGGCCCCTCTTGCAGCCGCCACCGCCCTAGGGCAAACCCTAGCCGCCGACTTGGGCTCTCCCCTTTCCCTAGCCGCCGGCCTAGCCCCCTCTCCTTGGTGCCTCTAAACCCTAGATCGCCAAGGCCTCTCTCATAGTCCACCATACTCGCTCCAGCTTAAGACGAAGCCCTGCGAGATCTCCCCTCTACTTTCGGTACCACGCCGTAGTGCTGCTGGAATCGCGAGGAGAGTGCTACAACCTCCGCTGCCTGCTGGAACAAGGGAGAGGAAGGTCTTCATTAAGTACCGAACGTGTGACCGACTGCGGAAGCGCTGCCGGAACACAGCGCCGGAAGGATCGTCTACACGATCTTGAGATCGGCAAGAGTACGACTACATCACCCACGAGAATCCGCTCTCGTTAAACACTTTGGAATCTTCGAGGGTGAGTTATTCTATCGACTCGTTGCTACAATCTGTTAGATAGATCTTGGCTTGTTTGTTTGTATGCGGTAGAATTTTTTTGTTTTCCATGCTACAAACCCCTACAGTGGTATCAGAGCCGTGTCTATATGTAGATCTATTGCACGAGTAGAACACAATGGTCATTGTGGGCGGTGGTGCTTTTATTATCAATTGCTTCTTGTGTACTTTGCATCTTGCGGTATGATGGGATGAAGCGGCCCGGGCTAACCTTACATGACATCGTTCATGAGACTTGCTCCACGCTCAACATGCAACTTGTATTGCATAAGTGGCTTTGCGGGTGTCTGTCTCTCCCATTATAGTATAGATCCAATTTACAACAGGCACTTGATAGTTCAAACATCAACGTTGTGGTTCTTGTTCGTAAGTTAGATCGACATTTATTGAAAGCCCCAAACCACGTAAAATATGCAAAGAAATTAGAGGCGTCTAATTTTGTTTTGCAGGGGTGTGCTGTGATGTGATATTGCCATGATTGTGATTATATTTGATGTATGCAATGTTCCTTATTGTAAGTTGGTAACCGACAGGAGCCATATGGTTGTCTTTAATTTCTGTTAAGACCCGCGTGTCTATTCAAAGTAGTTGTAATAGTTGAAGCTGGTGGACGACAACCATGGAGCAGCGTCATTGACCTTGATGCAATGCTGGTGATGATGGAGATCATGTTCGTGCTTGAAGATGGAGATCGAAAGCACAAAGAAGAAAGGCCATATCATATCACATATTATGAATTGCATGTGATGTTAATCCTTTATGCATCTTGTATTGCTTAGTTAACGACGGTAGCATTATAAGATGATCCCTCATGCACATAAATTTCAAGATCTAAAGTGTTCATCCTTAGTAAGCACCGTTGCTAAAGTTTGTTGTTTCGAAGCACCACGTGATGATCGGGTGTGTTAGATTCTACAAGTGTATACAACGTGAGCAAGCTAGATTTGCTCATGCGGAAGCTAAGGTTTGATCTTGATGAGCCTAGCATGTACATACATGGTCTCGGAACATGGATCACCGAAAGGTAAAGCATGAATCATATAGTAGATATGATGGACATGTCGATTGTTCGCCATTGAAGCTACATCAACTCTCGTGATGATCGGTTTTAATGTGGTGGATTTGGTTCGTATGATCACTAAAACAATGTGAGTGATATTGTTTTGAGTGGGAGTTCACCTAGATTAATTTAACTATTAATTAGAATTCAATTTGTCATAAACTTAGTCTAAACTATTGCAAATATGTTGTAGATCAATGGCGGCCCCTACCATCAATTTTAATGCGTTCCTAGAGAAAGAAAAGTTAAAAAACAATGGAAGCAACTTCGTGAATTGGTTCCGCAATTTGAGGATTGTCCTCAATGCTGGTAATTTGACCTATGTACGGGATGCACTGCTGGGTGACCCGCCTGGAGCTACTGCTACCGATGAAGTAAAGAATGTTTACCTCACTCGGAAGACTCAGTACTCTACAGTTCAGTGTGCTATCTTGTATGGTTTGGAATCGGAGCTTCAAAAAAGGTTTGAGAATTCAGACCCACATGATATTGTCCGTGAACTCAAATTGATATTTGAGACTCACGTGACAGTTGAGAGCTATGAGGCTTCTGAAAAGTTCTTTAACTGCAAGATGGAAGAGGGCAGCTCCGTCAGTGAGCATGTGCCTAAGATGTCTGGGCACGCAAACAAACTCCAAAGCTTGGGTATAGTGATTCCTAATGCTTTGGGGATTTACCGTGTCCTCCAATCACTGCCACCAAGTTACAAGAACTTTGTGATGAACTACAATATGCAAAGCATGAACAAGCAGTTGCCAAAACTCTTTTCCATGTTAAAATCTGCAAAAGTGGAGATCAAGAAAGAGCACCAAGTGTTGATGGTCAATAAGACCACCAAATTCAAGAAAGGCAAGTCTAAGAAAAAGGGACACTTCAAGAAGGGTGGTAAGAAAGTTGTCGCGCCAACGAAGAATACCAAGGCTGGACCTAAGCCTGATACTGAGTGCTTTTACTGCAAGGGAGAAGGTCACTGGAAGCGGAATTGCCCAAAGTACTTGGCGGATTTGAAGAACGACAACATCAAGAAGAAAGGTATATCCGATATACATGTTATTGATGTGTATCTCACTAGTACTCGTAGTAGTGCCTGGTATTTGATACTGGTTCGGTTGCTCATATTTGTAACTGGAAACACGTGCTGCAGAATAAACGGAAGCTAGCGAAGAACGAGGTGATGATGCGCGTAGGAAATGGATCAAAGGTTGATGTGATCGCGGTCGGCACGCTACCTCTTTATCTACCATCGGGACTATTTTTATACTTAAATAATTGTTATTTGGTGCCTGCGTTAAGCATGAACATTATATCGGGATCTTGTTTATTGCGAGACGGTTACTTGTTTAAGTCCGAGAATAATGGTTGTTCGATTTATATGAGTAATATGTTTTATGCACATGCACCTTTGATAGATGGTCTATTCTTATTGAATCTCGATAGTGGAAATACACATATTAATAACATTGAAGCTAAACGTTTGAAATTGAGCGATAACTCGACCTATATGTGGCACTGTCGTCTTGGTCACATTGGAGTGAAGCGTATGAAGAAACTCCATTCCGATGGACTTCTTGAATCACTTGATTTCGAATCACTTGAAAGATGCGAAGCATGTCTGATGGGTAAAATGACTAAGACTCCATTTTTTGGGATGATGGAGCGAGCTACAGACTTATTGGAAATCATACACACTGATGTGTGTGGTCCAATGAGTGTAGCATCGCGCGGTGGTTATCGTTATGTTCTTACCTTCGCAGATGACTTGAGTAGATATGGGTATATCTATTTCATGAAACATAAGTCCGAAACTTTCGAGAAGTTTAAGGAATTTCAAAGTGAGGTAGAGAATCAACATAACAAGAAGATTAAATTTCTGCGTTCTGATCGTGGAGGTGAATATCTAAGTTACGAGTTTGGCGAGCATTTGAAGAAATGCAGAATACTTTCACAATTGACACCGCCGGGAACACCACATCGTAATGGTGTGTCCGAACGTCGTAATCAAACTCTCTTAGATATGGTTCATTCTATGATGTCACTTATAGACTTACCGCTATCATTTTGGGGTTATGCATTAGAAACAACCGCATTCACTTTAAATAGGGCACCATCTAAATCCGTTGAAACGACACCGTATGAATTATGGTTTGGGAAGAAACCTAAATTGTCGTTCCTTAAAGTTTAGGGTTGCGAAGCCTATGTAAAGAAGTTACAGCCGGACAAGCTTGAACCCAAAGCGGAAAAATGCGTCTTCATAGGATACCCAAAGGAAACTATTGGGTATACCTTCTATCATAGATCCGAAGGCAAGATCTTCGTTGCCAAGAATGGATCCTTTCTAGAGAAGGAATTTCTCTCGAAAGAAGTGACTGGAAGGAAAGTAGAACTCGACGAGGTTGTCGAACCTTCTCTCGAACTTGCGAGTAGCGCAGCAATAGAAGAAGTTCCTGTGGTACCTGCACCAATAAGAGAGGAAGCTAATGATGATGATCATGAAACTTCGGTTGTAGTTGCTGCAGAACCTCGCAGGTCAACGAGAACTCGTACCGCTCCTGATTGGTATGATCCCGTTATGAGTGTCATGTTGGTGGACAACACCGATGATCCTGCGACATATGAGGAAGCGATGATGAGCCCAGATTCCAATAAATGGCAATAAGCCATGAAATCCGAGATTGGATCCATGTACGAAAACCAAGTATGGACTTTGGTGGACTTATCGGATGGCCGGAAGGCTGTCGAGAACAAATGGATTTTCAAGAAGAAAACAGATGCTGATGGTAATATTACTATCTAGCTCGACTTGTCGCAAAAGGGTTTCGACAAATTCAAGGAGTTGACTACGATGAGAGTTTCTCACCAGTAGCGAAGCTAAAGTCTATGAGGATTTTGTTAGCAATCGCTGCATATTACGATTATGAGATATGGCAAATGGATGTCAAAACAGCGTTCCTCAATGGAGACATTGATGAAGAGTTGTATATGACGCAACCCAAAGGTTTTGTCGATCCTAAAGATGCTAACAAGGTATGCAAACTTCAACAGTCCATATATGGATCGAAGCAAGAATCCCGAAGTTGGAATCAACGTTTTGATAAAGTAATCAAAAGTTTTGGTTTTATACAAACTTATGGAGAAGCTTGTATTTACAAGAAAGTGAGTGGGATCTCTGTAAACATTCTTAATACTATATGTAGATGACATATTGTTGATTGAGAATGATGTAAACCTTCTTAATAGTGTCAAGGAATATTTGAATAATAGTTTTTCAATGAAAGATCTTGGCGAAGCAGCTTACATATTAGGCATAAAGATTTATAGAGATAGATCGAGACGCCTAATATCATTGTCACAAAGTACATATTTGGACAAAGTTTTAAAGAGGTTTGGATTGGAAGATAGCAAGAAAGGGTTCTTGCCCATGTTACCCAATACGACCTTAAGTAAAACTCAAATTCCAGCAACGACAGAAGATAGAGAAAGGATGAGTAAGACTCCCTATGCCTCAGCCATAGGATCTCTAATGTATGCCATGCTATGTACTAGACCCGACATTGCATATGCTATTAGTTTGACTAGCAGATATCAAAGTGATCCAGGAGTGGATCATTGGACAGCGGTCAAAAACATCCTTAAGTACTTGAGAAGAACTAAGAATATGGTTCTTTCTTATGGAGGTGATGAACAACTCGTTGTTAATGGTTACACCGATGCTAGTTGGAACACCGATCCAGATGATTATAAATCTCAATCTGGATACGTATTTACTTTGAATGGTGCAGCAGTTAGCTGGAGGAGTGCAAAGCAAAGCGTTGTGATAAGATCTTCAACTGAATCGGAATACATAGCTGCTTCGGAGGCTTCACAAGAAGCGATATGGATGAAGGAGTTCATTACAGAGCTCTGTGTGGTTCCAAGTGCGCTGGACCCAATGTCTATCTATTGAGATAACATGGGCGCCATAGCCAATGCGCAAGAACCAAGGTCACACAAGAAGCTGAAGCACATCAAGCTACGTTTTCACGTTATTCGAGAACATGTCCAAGATGGTGACATAAAGATTTGCAAAGTACACACAGATCTGAATGTGGCGGATCCGTTGACTAAACCTCTCCCGAGGGCAAAACATGACCAACACCAAACTGCCATGGGTGTTCGGTATATTACCATGTAATCTAGATTAGTTGACTCTAGTGCAAGTGGGAGACTGTTGGAGATATGCCCTAGAGGTAATAATAAATGTAGTTATTATTATATCTTTGTGTTTATGATAAATGTTTACATTCATGCTATAACAGTATTAACAAGGAAACATTAATACTTGTGTGATTTTTAAACTAAATTAGAGTCCCTAGTAAAAGCCTCTTTATAATACTAGCTTGTTGGTTAATAAATGATTGTGGTTTCCCTATCATGAACATTGAGATGTTATTAAAAACAAGATCATATCGTTAGGAGAATGATATGATGGACATACTCCTATAGATAAGCGTAGCATAAAGATCAAGTCATTTTAATAGTTCAATTGCTATATGCTTTCTGATACATAGTAACCTAATTCCTTCGACCATGAGATCATGCATATCACCATCACCGGAAGGATCTTTGATGACATCAAACACCACACCATAACTGGGTGGTTATAAAGGTGGCATTGAGTGTTCAGAAAGTATGGGTTGAGACACATGGATCAAGAGTGGGATTTGTCCATCCATATGACGGATAGATATACTCTGGGCCCTCTCGGTGGAATGTCATCCAATTGGCTTGCAAGCATGTTACTGGCTCACAAGGGATCACATATCACGGGAACGAGAAAAGAGTACTTATCAGTAACGAGGTTGAACTAGGTATGCAGAGATACCGACGATCAAAACCTCGGATAAGTAAACTATCGTGAGACGAAGGGAAATTGGTATCGTATGTAAGTGTTTCATTCGATCGCAAAGTAATCGTAGAAATATGTGGGAGCCATATGAATTTCCAGATTCCTCTATTGGTTATTGTTCGGAGAAGTGTCTCGATCATGTCCGCACAATTCACGAACCGTAGGGAGACACACTTAAGGATTCGATGTTGTTAAGTAGTTATGGAATGATGAGTAAGAGACCGAATGTTGTTCGGAGTCTCGGATGGGATCCGGGATATCACGAGGAGATACGAAATGGTCCGGATAATAAGATTCATATAAGGAAAGTCCTGTTTCGGGGTTGGAGAATGATTCCGGTGTTTTCATCGGGAATGTTCTAGAAGGTTCCGGAAGGTACGACACTCCGGAGGGGAAGGGTACATGAATGTGTCATAACAAGTTGGAATGATTGCATCATGTACTAGGTGTCATCGCTGAGCAAAATAAAGGGATAAATCAAATCCTAGTTTGAAAAGTCAAACGCCAATTTGAAAAGTCAAACGGCAAGTTTGCTTGGTGGAGGGAGAGTAGGAAACCTACTTAGGGAGGAGTTCCTCTCCCTCCACCCGCCGGCCTTGGAGGCCGAGTTGGGGGAGGACTCTCCTCCCCTGGCCGGCGCCCTCCCACCTATAAAAGGAGGGGCAGGGCTGCCCCTCTAGACCTACACCTTGCCCCACTAAAACCCTAGCCCTAGCCGTCAGCCCCTCTTGCAGCCGCCGCCGCCCTAGGGCAAACCCTAGCCGCCGACTTGGGCTCTCCCCTTGCCCTAGTTGTCAGCCTAGCCCCCTCTCCTTGGTGCCTCTAAACCCTAGATCTCCAAGGCCTCTCTCATAGTCCACCATACTCGCTCCGGCTTAAGGCGAAGCCCTGCGAGATCTCTCCTCTACTTCCGGTACCACGCCGTCGTGCTGCCGGAATCGCGAGGAGAGTGCTACAACCTCCACTGCCTGCTGGAACAAGGGAGAGGAAGGTCTTCATCGAGTACCGAACATGTGACCGACCGCGGAAGCGCTGCCGGAACGCAGCGCCGGAAGGATCGTCTACACGATCTTGAGATCGGCAAGAGTACGACTACATCACCCACGAGAATCCGCTCTCGTTAAACACTTTGGAATCTTCGAGGGTGAGTTATTCTATCGACTCGTTGCTACAATCTGGTAGATAGATATTGGCTTGTTTGTTTGTATGCGGTAGAAATTTTTTGTTTTCCATGCTACGAACCCCTACAGTAAGCGCGCAGGCGAGACGGCTTCGCGCTTCACGGCCGTCGGCGTGCGAAGCGGCGCGCTGCCGGAAGAGTGGGACGCCGAAGCGGAGGAGGACGAGCTCATGCTCGCCATCCTCCTCAGTGCCCAGTTCGCCGGAGCAAGCCGACCCGTCCTGGCCGCCGGCGTCGAGTTGCGCGGGAAGCCGAGCCGCAGAGTGTTTCCGCGGTTGATGTGCTCCAGCACAGCGGCGAGCGTCCGCCCTGGTGCACTCCACCCACGCCGGCGCCCCGCCGAGTTTTTGCGCCCCGGCGGGGACTCGTTCGACGGCTCCTCGTGGCGGGCGAGCTCCTGTTCACGCCGCTCCGCGAAGAAGCTCGCCCAGTACTGGAGGTAGTCGGCGCTTTCCGCTTCGGCCGGGTTGTCCATGCCGGCGATGTACTCTTGTACATCGTACGGCAGCTCCTCCGGCGTCGGCCCCGGCGGGATTGGGATGCCGTCGGCGCTCAGCGTCCACCCCGGAGGCATCCGCGTGTCCGGCGGCGCCACTTACCCGGCCTCGTACAGCATGCGTGCCTCCCAAGTCTGGAGGGTGCGACGGCTGAATCCGTTCGCCGCAGCGCCGTCGTCGGGGTAGCGTTCGCCCATGGTGAGAGAAGGGGGAAAGGTGAGCGAAGGTTCTCCGGAGTTGGGCTTGTGGGTGAGGGGAGCTGTGAGAGAGTGTGAAGATCTCCGACGAGGAGTACGGCTTATAAAGGCCGAGGTGAGCGACGAGGGCGGGAGGGGTGTAGCGGCGAGGGCGGGAAAAGTGGAAACGGCGGGAAGTTAGTGACCGCCGGTCCGTCGCGGGAGCCGAGGCGGCGACGGTGGCACCGTAAATCGGCGACGCGTGGCCGACGCGACGGGCTGTTATTGCCCGGCGGTCGCCGCGTGGTTCCGAGGATAACGACGACTCGGCTTCCGTCACTGACTCGGCGGGTCCACGCGCCGCTCTGATTTTTTTTCGCGATTTCGTTGAGTCCGGCGTTCCCAGGGCGTACCCGGAAACCTGGGTTCGGCCTGGTTAGTCCGGACAAAAAAGACCCAAATCCGACCGAAAACAGGTCCTTCAGTACGCGACTGGACCAATTTTTAGCGTCCGGGCCGAAATTCGGAGTCTGGATCCGTCTCCTAGTTAGGCGTGCGGAGATGCTCTCGGTCCTCGGTTTAGTTAATTCGAGTTTCACGGCAATTTGCTCAATCGTGTCACCATCCCTGCTCCTTTGCCTTTGTTTTGTCATTTCACCGCTGAGCCATGAGCAGTCACACATGCATGGCAGTTGGCAGGGCAGCAAGCGGTACACGGCGCGGCGTGCCGCTTTCACCACCACCTCCGGAAAACACGAGCAACCAACCAACCAGTGTCATGTCTCCCCTGAATCCCGATCCACCGTATCAGGAAAAAGTCTGGAGCTGCGGACCGCGCGCGAAAGGCTGCCGCGCCATAAATCCTCCTCGAGATCATCTTGTAGTTGAGAACGATGAATATGTGTTTCATAAATTTCTTCATGCATGGCGAGGAAACCAACAATGGTTAACTTGGGTGAGAGGACCTTGGTGATCATCATCCACTAGCGATGCTCGCTTTCTCTTATGTACTATGACTGTACAACAGTTTATCATCTTCTACATCTTAAGTTCCGACGATAGACACTATGGCACGTCAAAGAATTAGAGGTATTTTTTTGAGACACTATTTATAACTGTCACTAATTTTAATAATTTATGGCACTTTTAAAAATAATACCTTAAATTGTGAGCTTTTGGAGGCAGCTTTTAGAATGCCACTAATAGTTAAGTCTTTTGAGGCACTATTGAGAGTGCCTCTAACGTTTTGACAAATAGAGGCATAGTCTAGTGCCTCTATGTTGAACTATTTGTGACATTTTATTTGTGCCTCAAAAGGACCAATCTTTGAGAGACACTATTTATCAAAATGCCACTAAAAATATACATTGAGGCACAAATGAAGGTGTCACAAATGGTTTGCCTTTAGAGACACTCAAATGTGCCTCTAATAGTTGACCAATTGTTACACTATTAGTTTTGCCTCAAATACATAGTTTTTTAGGTATAAATGAAAATACCACAAATGGTTTTTTAGCCTCAAAAGTATACAACTATTGGCATCAATAGTTTTGCAAAAGCAAACTAAAGCATGTTTCATGATAGCAATATAATAAAAAAACTTATATTTATACGTGATCAACAACAACAACAGAAACTTTTACTCAGGCTTTAATCAGTGAAGCTAAAATGAAATTTGTCTGTGCGGAAAAGCTGAAACAACACCCGTGTCCGGTACTCCCTCCGTTAGGGAATATAAGGTCCAAGAGCTTTTTAAAAATGTTAGGAATTATAAGTCATCTCTCATTTATTAGTCTCTCTCCTTCAATGCATGTTTTTCTTTTTCTCTATCTTCTCTCATGCATGTGTAACTATTGGTGCATGTAGTAATCAAAAGGGTGAGTTATTGATTTTCTTAATCCTATCAAAATGGTCCATATGCTTTATAATCCCTAACAGAGGGAGTAGTGGAAAACATAGCATTAGTGTTTCCCCACTCTCTCACCGTCTCTCTCTCTTCGTCTTCTCCATCTCTCACAAGCTCGCCCTCAGCCCAAATAGCCACTGCTTTCCTCCGTTTCTCCACGCAGAGCGCCACCTCCCAGAGCGACGAGTCCCCCTCATCTGCATAGTCAGGCGCCGACGGACCCTCCTCTTCTCATCTTCCTTGCCGCTCGCTCCAGGCTGGACTTCAGCGTGAAGCCCCGGCAGCCGGCACCATGTAGCCGCCCCGCCCGGTTATCCCTGCCTCGATTCTCCTAGCTGCCTGCTCTCCCCGCCACGGCGTCGCCACCGCCCCTTTCCCCGCCACCGATTTTTTGTCCTGATTCCCCTCCAGACGATGGCATCATTCGACACCTCTTCTTACCAGCGCGGGGACGTTGGCCGCTCCCCCAGGAAAAAGTCTATATAACCCGCACAAGTATCATGTTTTAGACGCAACACCCCCTGAACTTTAAACTAGCATACTTAACCCCCTTAACTATCCAAAACCGGATAAACAACCCCCTCCACCCACTTAGGCTGTTTTGGCGAGCTGTTTTACTGTTTTTGTGAGTGGTTTTGCATCGCCTTTGTCCAGAGCTTCGCATCGGCACTATCTCCTGCCGGATCACACTGCGCAGCCACACGAATCCCGCTGGACAACGCCGTTGATCATCCTCGAGCTAGAATCGCACCAATTCCTCACCCCAGCATCTTTGTCGCCCACCTTCTGAACATCTACTGTAATCCATGCTTGTAACCGGACGTTCCAGCTGGACCTGCATGTCACGCAGCGGGACTACCACATCCTGCGCTGCCGCGATTCCCAGACTCCAAAGTCTGCTCGCTGACGATATAGCTAACTTGTTCTTACTGTCGTCGCGATCTTGCACTTGCTCTGTACGTGGAGCTAGCTTGCTCTAGCAGTGGCAATATATGCGATGGAGTGTGTCCTTCCACGAATCCCACCAGATGGCATCCAATGGCCAGGAAAGAAAAGGAGTAGAGGGAGAGAGACACACATCAATGGAGCCGTGAGCTCGGACAGACGGGCACAAGGAGCGGACAGAGGTCTCGTGAACGTGGTAGATCTCAACACTATTGGAAACGAGGCTTTATGTTGATCCTGAAAAAGGGCTTTAACACCGGTTCTTCTACGAACCGGTGTTAAAGGGAGGGCCGTACCAGCATGGACCGTGCGGCAAAAAAGGAGCCCCCTTTAACATCGGTTCGTGACACGAACCGGTGTTAAAGGACCCTGCAACAGTGGCCCGCGCAGCCTCCCCCTTTAACACCGGTTCGTGGCTTGAACCGGTGTTAAAGGGGGGGCTATATAAGACAACGCAGCCCACACCTCACTCTTCTATTTTTTCACTATCTCATTTTGGAGCCTAACAAGAGGGTGTGAAGAGTGCTAGTTTGTGTTTTTTTCATATGCACAAGAGGTGTTCGGTGAAATGTCCGAGAGTTCAAAATAAGTTTTCTCGTTGCTCTTTCCTTCTCGGTCGAGGTCGGCAACTATCCTTTCATGTGTCATTGATGTACTATATATATAAATGGTCATCTCCCTATTAATTTTTGATATATACTACATATTAATGCAGATGAACCGGCAATGGATGTACGGTGACCGCCGCACTTCCGAGTACATTACGGGCCTTCAAAATTTCATCGTTGTGGCTAATGCAAACCGTGGTCACAATGGTTTTATGTGTTGTCCGTGTGTTCACTGTCAGAACAAGAAAGACTACTCAAATACCAGAACCATTCACGCCCACCTGCTTCGATCCGGTTTCATGACCAGCTATAATTGTTGGACCAAGCACGGAGAAAAAGGGGTTGTGATGGAAGACAACGAAGAAGAAGAGAATAATAAAAACTATCATAATATGTATCCTGAATATGATGATACTACAACGGGGGTAGATAATGAAGATCAAGAGGCAGCAGATGGGCCCGCTGATGACGATCTTGGTCGGGCCATTACTGATGCAAAGGAAGAATGTGAAACTGAAAAGGAGAAGCTGGAGCAGATGTTAAAGGATCACAAAACATTGTTGTATCCAACTTGCGAAGATGGCCACAAAACGCTAGGTACCACACTGGATTTGCTGCAATGGAAGGCAGAGAACGGTGTGACTGACAACGCATTTTCAAAGTTGTTGGTAAAAATGAAGAATCTTCTTCCAAGAAATAATGAGTTGCCCGACAGTACATACCAAGCAAAGAAGGTTGTCTGCCCTCTAGGATTAGACGTGCAGAAGATACATGCCTGCATTAATGACTGCATCCTCTACCGCGGTGAGAAGTACGAGAATTAGGATGCATGCCCGGTATGCACTTCACTGCGGTATAAGATCAGACGAGACGATCATGGCGATGTTGAGGGCGAGGCCCCTAGGAAGAAGGTTCCTACCAAGGTTATGTGGTATGCTCCTATGGTTAAAACGTCTCTTCAGAAATAAAGAGCATGCCAAGTTGTTGCGATGGCACATGGAAGACCGTAAGAAAGACGCGATGTTGAGACACCCCGCTGATGGGTCACAGTGGAGAAAAGTCGAGCGAGAGTACCCGAACTTCGCACGTGACACAAAGAACTTTGTGCTCCCAATTTGTGCTCATCCAAGGCCCGAGGCAACCCGGCAACGACATTGATGTGTACCTAAGGCCATTAGTTAAAGAACTTTTACAGCTGTGGGCCAAACCAGGTGTACGTATGTGGGATGAGCACAAATTGGGAGCCATTTGACCTACGAGCATTGCTTTTCGTAACCATCAATGATTGACCTGCTCTTAGTAACATTTCAGGGCAGACAAACAAGGGATATAATGCATGCACACACTGTTTAGATCAGACTGAAAGTGTATATTTGGATAAATGTAAGAAGGTTGTGTACCTAGGGTATCACCGACTTCTTCCGAACCTGCATCCAGTAAGAAAGAAAGGCAAGCATTTCAAACGTCTGGCAGAACCTCGGAGGAAGCCTGTCCTCCGTACCGGTAAGGAGGTATTTGGTATGGTCAAGGACCTAGAAGTAATCTTTGGAAAAGGTCCTGGCAGTCTATCTGTTCCGAATGACGATGCCAGACACGCGCCCATGTGGAAGAAGCAATCTATATTTTGGGACCTACCATATTGGAAAGTCTTAGAGGTCCGCTCTTCAATCGACGTGATGCACGTGACGAAGAATGTTTGCGTGAACCTGCTAGGCTTTCTAGGAGTTTATGGAAAGACAAAAGATACACCGGAAGCACGGCAGGACCAGCAACGTCTGAAAGCCCCTGAAGAGCCTATGCATTCTGAGAACGAGAAGGGTAAACGATGCCACTTAACTCCTGCCAGCTACGCTCTTACCAAAGCAGAGAAGGAAATCTTTTTTGAATGTCTGAGTAGTATCAAGGTCCCGTCTGGCTTCTCGTCGAATATAAAGGGAATAATAAATATGGCAGAGAAAAAATTCCAAAACCTGAAGTCTCATGACTGCCACGTGATTATGACACAATTGCTTCCGATTGCATTGAGGAGGCTTCTACCTGAAAATGTTCGAGTACCCATAGTGAAGCTATGTGCATTCCTCAATGCAATATCTCAGAAGGTAATCGATCCAGAAAGCCTACCAGGGTTACAAACAGATGTGGCCCAATGTCTTGTCAGCTTTGAGTTGGTGTTCCCACCATCCTTCTTCAATATTATGACGCATCTCCTGGTTCACCTAGTAGAAGAGATTGCCATTCCCGGTCCTGTATTTCTACACAATATGTTCCTCTTTGAGAGGTACATGGGAGTCTTAAAGAAATATGTTCATAACCGTGCTAGGCCAGAAGGAAGCATCTCCAAGGGCTATGTAACAGAGGAGGTCATTGAGTTCTGTGTTGATTTTATTCCTGACCTTAAGGGGTGTTCCAGAATCACGACATGAGGGGAGACTGCGTGGAAAAGGCACCCTAGGATGTAAAGCAATGATATGTAGGGATGGGCATTCTCTCAATCAAGCACACTATACGGTTTTACAAAGATCTATCTTGGTTGCCCCGTATATCAATGAACACAAGAATTTAATACGCCTCAAACACCCGGGACAGTCTGATGAATGGATTATAAGTGAACACATGGCGAGTTTTGGCAGCTGGCTGCAAAGACTTCTCACGAATAACACCATTGTTGGGGATCAGCTGTACTTGTTGGCCAGGACACCATCTTCGCCTGTATGTACTTTCCAAGGGTACGAGATAAATGGGAATACATTTTACACGATAGGCCAAGATAAAAAGAGCACCAACCAAAATAGTGGTGTCCGCTTCGATGCAGCAGAAGACCACGTATTATGGGTTCATAGAGGAGATATGGGAACTTGACTATGGACCTAATTTTAAGGTCCCCTTGTTTCGATGCAAATGGGTCAAGCTAACAGGAGGAGGGGTTGAGGTAGACAAGAAGTACGGAATGACAACGGTGGATCTCAACAATCTTATGAAGGTAGACAAGAACTTAGACGAACCATTCGTCCTAGCCAATGATGTGGCTCAGGTTTTCTATGTGAAGGACATGTCCTCCAGACCAAGAAAAAGAAAAAAATATGCAAACGAATACATCATATGATGAGCCAAAGCGTCACATAGTTCTTTCAGGGAAAAGAAACATCGTGGGAATCGAGGACAAGACAGACATGTCAGAAGATTATAATAAGTTTGATGAAATTCCGCCCTTCATAGTGAAAACTGACCCAAGTATTCCGGTAAGTAAAGAAGATGCTCCATGGTTACGTCTGAAGTGATCATAAGGAAGGACATATGCCAAGAAGTTCATGCTCATATTATGTAACTCTAGTTCATGTTTTTAATATTAATAAATGTCTTGAGTGTTAGTCTTGTTTTGTGGATGGACCGGGACTATGAGAAGAAGTTGTCCCGATTCGTACTTACCATTAAGATCTTATCTCCAAACACGCGCGGTCACATATTAGGGAGTGCCTCTATGACCAGTTTCTTGGAGATGCCGGAGGACTGGGCTCCGTCGGCATCTCCCTGAAACTGGCCGTAGTGGTGTCCCTGCTCTCGAAAACCATCTTGAAGCTTGTAACTTCTCTAACTAGATCAATACACCTGGGAGCTAACTAATTTCACATATTATGAAGTGCCTCTATGACCAGTTTCTCGGAGATGCCGGAGGACTGGGCTCCGTCGGCATCTCCCTGAAACTGGCCGTAGTGGTGTCCCTGCTCTCGAAAACCATCTTGGAGATGCCTCAAACTGGCCGGAGGACTGGACTCACAAGGATGCCTATTTATAGTACAAGCAGCTCGGCATAGTGTCGACACTTACGAAATAATGTCGACACTCACCCCTATTATTAGTGCTGACTCGTGTTTTGTCCCGGTTGGTGTCTCCAACCGGGACTAAAGGTTCATATTTAGTCCCGGTTGGTGTCTCCAACCGGGACTAAAGGTTCATCTTTAGTCTCGGTTGGTGACACCATCCGGGACAAGGTACACGCCGCACGACATAATGTCGACACTCACCCCTATCATTAGTGCTGCCTGGCCCAGCCTGAAATCCCTCCAACCGTCCCATTTTTAGAACAATGTCATATTTCTTCTATTAACAGTATATGTATTAAATGAGCCTTTTTATCGCATGGCAAACAATGTTGCAAGAGGAAGTTTTCCTTTTTATCGCACCAAAAAGGTATTTTCTATTTTCCGAGCATAAAAAACGGACGGTTTTGTGAAGCAACCACCAAATGGCTAATTCAAAAAACCACCAACATATTTTACAAAAATACTAGACCACCTTATATGGACAATGTACCAACAGGGGGATCTGAAACCTTTCCGTCCACCTCTGGTGAAAAGACAAATTCCTGCCGAATCGGTAGGAAGTGGGTCAGATATGAACTACAGGTACATGATACGATGCTCATGATTTTTTACAAAAATCATTTTTAGGTTCACAATATGCTATTTTATCAAAAATCCAATGCAAGTTGAGCGAGGCTTGGTCAGATTCAAGTGTATACAAAAGATGCGGCATTTAAATATCCAATCAATTCAAAAATGTTAATACAAAAGATGCGGCATTAAAATATGATTTGCTCTAATAAAATAGGGTTAGATTCCTTTTTAGATGCTTAATATTTCTTATGTTCAAAGTTTTAGGATTTGACAATTTATTTTTGTTTGAATTGAATAATCAAAATTTATATGTAAGTGTTTTAATCATTTTGAAAATTTTCATCTAAAGTAAATATAAAATGTTTTTACATGAATGGATAGATATTATTTTTCTAAAAATTATGATATATTATTCATATTTTTCTGAGTTGAAATGAAAAAGATATGAATTTTCTAAATTCATATCCTATTTTTTAAATTAAAAATGCCCCTTTAATGCATGAAATAAATGCCCCCCTTTAACACCGGTTCCAGCCACGAACCGGTGTTAAAGGGGGGGCGCATTTATTTCGTTTCGCGCGTGCACCCCCCTTTAACAAGGGTTCGCTGGAACCGGTGTTAAAGGGGGGGGGGGCGCGAAACGAATCCCCCCTTTAACACCGGTTCGTGGCTGGAACCGGTGTTAAAGGAGGGGGGATAATTAAATGCAGCCCCTCCCTCTTCCTCTTCCCCCAGCGAGATCGATCGAAACAGAGGGAGGCAGAGCTCGCGCGCGCCGTCGCCGTCCACGCCTGCCTGCCGTCCGCCGCCGCCTCCGTCCACGTCGCCGCGTCCGCCCTCGTCGTCCGCCTCCGCGTCCACGCCGCCGCGTCCGCCCTGTCGTCTGCCGCCGCCTGCGCCCTCGCCATGGCGCCTGTCCACCGTCGCCGCCCCTGCCGTCTGCCGCCGCCTCCGCCCTCGCCGCCTCGTCGTCGCGCCGCCCCGACCGCGCTCGCCACTGCCCTCGCCGCCTCACTGCCCCGACCAGCAGCCGTCCACGCCTGCCGTCCTGCCGCCGCCTCTGCCCTCGCTGCCTCGTCGTCGGTGCCGACCAAGAAGTAAGTAGTTCTCCGATGATGGATAATATTTGAACTACATTTGTGTCAACAAGGGTCCCTCATTATCCTCTTGCCCCAGGGCCCCGCATACTTAGTGTCCAGGCGCAACCTGTTTTGTATGTTTGGAGTCAAATTAGCTCGACAGATAACTAGCAGACTAGGGTCATCTTGTGAAAATGTCTCGAGATGCAGTTGATGACAAAGGCCATGTGTTGTGCTCATCCGTGATACCACCCATTCCCAGACCATGTTGCATGTATATTGGCCAGATTGATGAAAAAACAGCATCTACTCTTGCGGGCAAGCTAAGCTAGCTACTCCAGTATTACGCACAAGAGGAAGCAAACATCGAATTATTACTTTACATATATACACGGAACGATGCCAATGCCAATTATGCCGTCGCCGCGCGCGCCCTCGTCGGCCGCTACCGCCAACTCGGAGCCGCCACCGCCACCGCGCGCGCCAACACCGAAGCCTCCGCCAACTCGGAGCCACCGCCGCCAACCCCGCGTCCACGACCGCTACCGCCGACCCCGTTCGCGAGTTGCCGCCACCGACGGTGAGAGCTTATTTGTGTGTATATTGGTGGATATTGGATAAATTAGTGTATATTGTGTGTATATTGGATATTGATGTTATTTGTGTGTATATTTGATAAATGTTGCATATATGTATATATATTGTTGTGTATGAATAATTTTAGGGTTTATTTAGATTAGGGTTATTAGTTTAATTAGGGTTTATTTAGTTTAGGGTCGTCACCTCACTGCTCTACAAGCGCCGCCGCTGGCCGTCGTCGTTAACGTCGCTCCGGTGACCCCTAGGTAGTGGCGCCGCCCGTTTTAGGTAGGTCGCATCACGGTGAGGCGAACCCGCTACCTCGCGCGCCCTAGGTCGCTCTCCAGCGCTGCCAGCCGCCGCTTTCTGGAGCATCCTCCGGTCAGCCACTGTAGCTAGCCCCTCTCATATGCATCCGGGATTTCTCCGAATTAGGGTTTGGACCCCTCGGAACTCGTTTAAAATGATGAAGCATCCTTAGGGTTTTAATTTCAAGTCCACTTGAATGTTTATTTGTGTATTTTTGTATGAATAATAAGTATATTTGTGTATGAATCCAAGTCCACTTGAATGTTTACTCTCTTACTCTAGATAATATTATTGTTTTAGAAACTATGGATCCACTTAGTAGAAACCTTGAAGAAGAAGAAATAATGGAGAACATTATTGATGAGGACACCTCACAATATCTGAACTTGGAGGGACATGATGACAGCTCAAGTAGTCATGGAGAAGATGAAGACTCCGGTGAACGTAATTTAGTGATTACAAAGTCCGGCGAGGTATATGCATTGATTAAGCCTCCGCTGACTTCCACCAACAATCTTCTTCTACATGTATTAATTAACGCTTCTTTCTTTTTTTAGCCCTCTGGATCGACCAGCCAGCAACCATCTTCTTCTACGAAAAAAAGCAAGCGAGGCGCGAGCCATAGGTTGAAAGATCGTGCAAAGTTTACGATCGAAGCAGTCCGTGTTGATGGCAGGCCGATGGAGCCCAAGAAGGCCGCAGACAAATTTGTACGTCAGGCTGGAGTTCTTGTTAGGGACCAAATCCCAATCATAATTGAATATTGGAATAAGCCAAAGAAGGGCGACAGTACCTTTGTAGATGAAAGATCCAAAGAAACGCTTTGGAATTTGTTGTTGGTAAATTTCACCCTTCCGCCAGAGGAGGATGAAAACAACCCGGTTATAAAGGAAAAGGTCAAAGAGTGGACTCTAAAGAAGATGGCTGACGCTTTCCGCAACTGGGAGACAAAATTGAACAAATTTGTCAAAGCTCGCGAGACTCCAAATTTTGAAGACGCATATTATGCGAAGATAAGACCTCACTGGCCCGAATTTGTGGCATATAAGGAAGGTGCTATAGCTAAAAAGAGGTCAGAAACCAATACGCTAAATGCCCAGAAGAAGGAATATCACCAGAGGACGGGGTCAGGTGGCTACATATCTCAGAGGCCTAAGTGGGAGGAAGCTGAGAAGGCCCTGCGCGCTAGAGGGATCACGCCCCAGACAGATGGGAGGGACCTACGTGCAAATACTTGGTTCTACGGAGTCGGGGCATGGTTGGACCCAGAAACAGGATTGTGTATCTTCCCAACACTCCTTGCCAAACCCGTCACTGAATTCATCATGACATACGAGGAAACAGCCGCCGGGACCTTCCATCCCGACAGAGAGAATGACCAGCTCACACGTGCCATCGGTAAAAAAGAACACGCTGGACATGCATGAGGCACAGGGGGTATGACGTGGAAGGATGGGTTTGCCGAGTGGAGCGGCTCTTACAGATGGCGCGGCAGAAAAGAAAAAGAGCGTACAGAGCGGATGACACAGATAGAATATGCACTTGTGGCGCTGCAGGCGCAAGTGAATGCACAATAGAGCCATCAAGCTACCGGCCCATCTCAGCGGCACGAAGAGCCTGCATTGGAAGCTGCCGGCGGCCCAGACTCTGCGCGGAAAAGCAGCGTGGCTTCTACGGAGAACGTGCAGCCCACGCTTGAAATGGCGGGTCCTCGATACCCCGTGGATGAGATCACGGAGAGCGAAAACGCTGAGCTGCATGTGAGATTAATGGGCTTATCCATTAAGGTGGCTGTCGGCTATGCCTTACCTCCTGTAGCTGGTGGAACTTACCACTGCCGACCGATTCCATATGGCTATGCTATTGTCGGGGTGGATGAGGTTGTGAAGGAATATGAGAAAGCACAGCTTGACCATGCTACAGGTGAAGGGGAAACTCAACTCAAATTTGCAGTGAAAACAACCATTCTTTGGAAGAAGGAACACGTTGTGCTTCCAAATTGGAGGCCACTGGCACCCCCGCCGTCTCCGCATCGTCAGCAGTCTGAGCCGCTTCAGCTATCTCCTGTGCGGCAGCCATCTCCTGCGCGCCAGCCATCTCCGGCGCGCCAGCCATCTCCTGCCCGTCAGCCATCTCCGGTGCTTCAGCCATCTCCTCAGCGTAAGCGAAAGAGCACTGCCACGAAGAGCATCACTAGCACTGCCACAAAGAAATCCGCAGGAAACCGTACGCCAAAGAGTTCAAAAAACTACGTCCCGCAGCCTTCCGCCAAGCCATTGCCGGTTTTACCGTGGAATCGCAGCGACGAGCAGACCAATAGGATCTCGGAAGAAGAGGTCAAGAAATTCTTTGCACCTAGACGGGCCGAGCCAAAGGAGAAAATAGATCCGGCGGTGGTGGAGAAGTTTTACAATAATCTTTTAAAACCTGAAACCCCACTTGACGATGTTTGTGTATAATAATAGTTGCTTAATTATTCATGTACTCGTATGTACCGATGACGATGTATGTGTATACTGTTCCCGATCGATTCCCCCTCCCCCCTCCCGCAGAAATACGCCCCAAAACGGGGCAGATGCAGAACTCTGTCGCGACAGAGATTTGGGCCGTTTTCCTGCCGCGGCAGAGATTTAAGCCGTTTTCCTGCCGCGGCAGAGAACCTTTAACACCGGTTCGTGTGACGAACCGGTGTTAAAGGGGGGGGCTGAGCCCTGCGGCAGCCCCACGTGCGCCACCCTTTAACACCGGTTACGAACCGGTGTTAAAGGGGCCTCCTCTAACACCGAACCCTCAACAACGGTTCTACAACCGCTGTTAGAGGGCCCTCCAAACCGGTGTTAGAGGGGGGTCTCCACTAGTAAATCAAGGCACGCACCTGTCGGTAATTGCAGCGACGGTGACAACCACGCAGGGGTGCGCTTCCGCGGAGTTTCTGGAGCTGGTGCGGGAATACGCGACGTCGGCTACTCAGCTTGCGCCAAACCAGTGTGAGTCGCTAGTGTGCGTGCCTCCTTGGCTTGGACTATACTACCTGGTACTGGTAGATCTCCTCAATGGCAGCGTGCAACTTCCGGTGGCGTCGGACGCGCTCCACTACAACATGCTGTACTTCAACCAGGCCGACGATCGGTGGGCATGGGCATCGGAGGTCCTGGGGCATGGACATGGTGGTGCTCTCCTTTGACAAAGACGAAGCTTCTTCTACGTATTCCATGAACCTCGCTCGCCGTCAGGAACGGCCTCCGCGGTGTCTCATCGCATGCTTTGCCGTCCCCACAGACGGCCGGGACTGGCTGGCGGTTTTGACGACGTTCTTGCCGGAGCACGTCGTCGGGAGTGTGGACATGCACGCGGACGGGCACACGCGAACATACATGCACATGTCCCAGTTCGTCTACAGGGGGTGCTTTGTCTGGTTTCTAGTCCTGCATGGTCATTGACCGGCCTTTCTTTGACTATCATCTTGCCACGTACGCAGTACCACTAGCAAAAACTGCTTAGGGGGTCATTTGTCTGTTTCTCGAACTTCAGGGGATTATGTATCCCATTTTAGAGTTCAGGGGGTGTTGCGTTTATAACGGTATACTTGTGGGGGGGTATGTAGACTTTTTCCCTCCCCCCACCCACCCACCCACACACTCCACAAACGAGGATCCGTCATCACCCTCAAGTGCTACTGCCATGTCGGTACGGTGTCCTCTCTCCCAACTTGATTGTGCACTGTCGGAAGCCTAATTAGATGCAAATCATGGATGATTCATCAAACTTACCTGAGACCAAATCGATGTGTCGACGGGCTCCACCAATTTTCACCGCCCTAGCTATTTGCATAGGTCACGATTTGGTCGCCGTGCTAATTGGCTTGGAGGTGTAGAGCGAAATTTGGGCAAGGGGGGTGGGGACTGGGAAGGACGGATACACTATTTGTTAGGAAAGATACATCGGGTCCTTGCGGGATTTGCGGTTGTATTCGTGGAACATTTGTTTCTTTTGGAAGGTGACCATGGGAGTATTACTAATTACAAGGCGTAGTACAACCTCTCTTGGTTTGGCCCACAATCTCTACTACTCCATCTTAAATCGTGGCACAACAACACCATAAGCAACCTCCTGCAGATGTGACTTCCATTGCTTGAAAGAAGCTACATAATACTACATGTAGTACTCTCTGATTTATTTAGTGGAAGGGGTGTAGAATCAGTGGTTCTGGTTAATATTGTCTCTATTGTTGAGTATGCAAATGGCCGGTTTTATTTGCTTCATTTTCACTTAGTTTTACTTCCAGTTCCGAGTTTAGCTAAAAGAAGGGACTTCTAGGAACCGATACTTTGCTGGAATTTCTGGGAACAATCTGAGTTGAAGGACTGACCGACCACAATTGCCAAATGCCAATACTACGGGCCTCTTTTATTTCGTAACAGTTTTCAGTGGGAAGTCCATGCAGTATTTATGTGAAATTGAAACAATATTTCAATGCATTTTTAGTCCTAATGGCGAATCTGAAGACAGTCGAGTTGCACTGATCATGGCCACTTGAAGAAAGAAAGTTAGCGACATGCCGTGGCTCACATCTGGGGCACTATACCCTTTGTTCTTCATGCTGTTTCGTCCCATTGTTAGCTATAGATTGTTAGTTTAGTTTAAGCTCCTAGTCCCACTTCACTGCCTCAAACACCTAACTCTTGTAGTTTTATTTTCCGAAATGGACCTAACTCTTGGAGTTCCCCGAAGAAGCAACATTCAGACTTCCCACTCCCCCACTCCCCCGGACCAGGTCCTACCCGATCTCTCTCTCTCTCTCTCTCTTCTCGCCCCCGCACGCACGCGCTGATGAATCCTCGCCCTCCCTCTCCCCCATGGCCGCGTCGGCGTTGGCGCCAGGCGGCGAGCCCCAGAAGCAGCACCTGTCCATCATCCGCGACTTCGCCGCCGAGAAGTACCACGGCGGTAAGCACCCCTCCCCCGCCCCGCGGCCCTCGCCGCCCAAACACGCCGTCAGTAGGGTTCGGCGCACGTCTTCGGCTGACCGCGGCGCGTCTCTTCTCGTATTGCAGAGCGCACTGTGTCGTGCCTGAAGGGGCGCCTCGATGACGTGGTTGCGGCGTCTGACGCGGCCACGGCCGAGCTCGAGGCCGCCAAGCGCGCGCGGGAGGCGGCGGAGACGGAGCTGCGCGGGAGCCAGGTGCAGGCCTCCATAGCCCCCGCGACCATCCAGGCACTCGAGGTCTGTCTCTCCTCGTCTTCCTCGCCCCCGATTCGGGAAATTCATCAGCGCCTGTTCGCCTGATTTTGGTTTGGCTTGTTTTGGTGCGTGCAGGCGACGACCTCGCATCTCCAGGAGGAGATCGCGAAGGTGGGATCTGATCTGGAAGAGCTTAAGGTCAGAAATCTCGAAAATCGCAGCAAATTACGGTCCCCGTCTGTTGCTTTGATATGATGACACACGACTTCTGTTGTTCATGTTGTGTGTATGATTGGAACTTCTGGAACTTGCAGGGTTGCGCTTTAGAGCAAGGAGCGAGTGGTCAGTAGGAATGTAGGATGAACTTTGTCTTTGCGCTATCTCTGTTGCGCTCCAGTAGGACAATGTGTTCTGTAGCAACTGAATTGTATACATGTGTCTGCGTTGGTTGTTTCAGAGACGAGTTCATCAGCCAGATGCTTGAAATGAATTCAAGGATAAGGTATGAGCTCTTTTGTGTTTTCCTGCGATGACTCCATGTTGTGCCCTGCATATGCAATCACCTGTAGCTGCTGCTTCATTTCCTCTTTGATTTTGTACTTTAATAGACCATGTCACCATGCCCATTGGCCGACATAGTACTGCGCTTATGTCTGTTAAAACTACAGGCAGGCTTACTCACATCTTTATGGCTAGGCACCAGTTGTTGGGAGACTGAAAAACTGATTTGATTATTACGCTTTGGTGGCGATCCTGGAAAGTTATTTCTGTAGTTGTCAGACTTTTGTCTGTAATAAGTAGCTGTGTAGCAGTATACTTTGTTTAGACGCCCTTTTACTACAGTTTTGTTAAATTTTGTAAAACTGGGTGTTTTTTAAATTGAAATCGACGAGGGAGCTTGTTGCTTCATCATGTGGGGATCTCAATATTACTGTGATATATGAAGTCTAGAGCAGTGTTTCTCCATATTTCAAATTTTTGTTTTAGTCTTGGGGGCATTATTAAGATCCTTTACTTGAACCTTATAAAGATGACAGAATTTTTGTGGAGGAACACTGCTAAGTTTTTTTTTTAAATTCTTCAAAACAATCTAACAAATTCACCTCCCTGTTTTTTCGTGTTTATGTCCATTTGATGTTTGCTTTCCCTGCTAGCAGCAACTTATTTTTTAAACTTCTTCTTTGCTAAGTATCTTGTGATAAACTGTATTCCTCCTTTGCAGGCGATTTCAACAGATAGCTTCTACCGAATTAGCAGGGAGGAGCTCCGAACTATCAGAAGATGGTAATCAAGGCAAGGCAACAGATGGTAAGCAAGCATTGTTTCTGTTTGATTGTTTTTACATAGTTTGTTTATTTCTTTTTCTAGAAAATAGACTATAGATATTCGATTTCTATGTTGTGCACTAATATTCTCTGTATCGAAAAGCTTGCCATTTTTAATCAGGTCAATCTGGTGTGTTTGCTGTAGCGTAGAAGGCTAAGATTGCACATAATAAGGCGATTGCTGATAAGATGCTCTTTAATTCCATTTCTCCGTGATAGTATAAACTCCTGATTGAAGATCAAAAAATCTTCAAAAGGTTTGATTCACTGTTGTGTATATACTTATGAATCTAAAGTACTTTCTGAAGTACAAGGTACTCTGGTATTTGTTCTTCTGTGACAATCTTGTTATCTTTCTCTGCATCTGTTAAGGATATGAGTTGCATGATACTACTCCCATTTGCTTTTAAGACTTTTCATCAGTGTATATTTCTCTGTAGAGATGTTATCTTGTTTCCTCTTGGACTGAAATGTGCACCTTGGCAGGTCATAATGTGAGCGACAAGAATGAAACTGCTGAATCAGAAGGTATGTTGACAGATCTGTCTGATAAGGTGAGCAACGTTGTGGCTGAGATGCATGCCTTGGAAGAAGAGTATCAGAAAGACCTGCTTGTACATAAAAAGGTTTTTCTCCATTCTTCCCCCAAATTGTGTTATATTATTGTCATTCTCCTGATGGCTTGATCTCTGCAGCTATGCCCATATTTATATTATTTCCATATACCCCTGTTATGGAGCACACAATATCTTTTTTTGCAATATCTTTTTTGGAGTACATAATTCCCCTGTTATGCCCATATTTATATTATTTCCATATTCCCCTGTTATGTAATGTACTCCATAATTACCTGTTATGGAGTACACAGAATTATGGACTTTTTTGCTGATGGTGGTATACTAATAAGAACATTTACCTGATGGCTGATAATGTGATTTTTTTGCTGATGTTGTTACTCTGCTTCTGGTGTTTTTATGCTAGTGAAGGAATTTGATCCACATACTTGTACCTGGTCAATTGTTAGGACTTATGGAAAACCACCGGTAATAATTTCTTCAACCAATAACTCTCTCCGAGTCTATGTGATCGATTGTTATTATAATGACCGATTTGTTTATTGTTACGCTGTTCTTTGATAATTATCTGTCTTAATGGTTTCTTCTGTTGGCATGTACTTTATTTTTCCAAGAGTTCATTTTAGTTTAGCACAGTATCCTAGGCCTGATAAGGGCTTAAACATGTGCGTGGAGTAATTTTCGGAAAAAATAATTAGGGGTGACTAAAGAGGGTGTTTGGTTCTGAAGCTAGCACTCTCCTGACCATGCTAGGCAAGGCCGGCTGTTTGGCAACATCAGAGAAGCTTGCTTTGCTTGGCTAGGTTGGTAGTAACCACAATAAAAAATCTTGCTGTCAGAGGCTAGCCGCTAGCATGGGCAGCTAGGGATCCAAACACGCCCTAATTCATTCATAGTTTATGCAGAAGTTTTTTGTCAGTGTTATCGGTACCGATATCATGTTTACAAGATTTTTTTAGCTCAGTACATTTATGATACTAATTGAGGCCATCTTATCTTTTGCACCAAAATTCGAAGTATAATACTAAGTTCATGTCTAATTGTCCATGCCTAATTTTATTGTTGCGATAATTTCATAATTCACTGGTGCATGCTGAGATGACACAAGCACCACTCTCGATACAGAAGCACCCTTGCATGAATGAATGATACAAAATCTTGCAAAACACTAAATTAACTAACTAGTTATGTAAAAGTAAGGTATATTTCTTATGTAAATTTCATCCTCTGCAGGTTTCTTGTGGAGGTCAGTCAGTGACTCTTGTTGGAACAACTCTAGTCGTGTTTGGTGGCGAAGATGCAAAACGAGGTCTTTTGAATGATTTGCACATTCTTGATCTTGAAACCACGACATGGGATGTGGACGCAATGTGAGTACTGCAATCGTTATAGATCTCATGCACAATCATTCTGATCTGTACTGTTCATCTGGTCAAAAAACACTGTTAGCTTCATTGTATCCGAATTACTGTTAAAATCTACTCCCTCCGTACCAAATTATACTTATAATTTGACACAGGAAGTACGAAATTTAATTGGCATACGTATGTCCAAACATAACTCGTGTGCGTGATGCCTTTCACCAGTTACTATTACGGTGGAAGCTTCTTTTCCTAGTGAGCTGTTCCACAAACTTAGTTTAAAAGCTTTTCAAGTAGATTACTCTTCATGTGACGTAGTTCTGAACTGAAATCTTAGCTTATTTAAATTATTCATGCTTTGTTAAGTTTTCTTAATTTGATGGAATCGATAGGAGTGCTAAATTTATTGAAAGAGAGAAATGAAATGAAAGGAGAAAACAGGGACGAAAAATTGAATCTGCAATTTGAATCTTGTTTTTTGATGCCGAAATTGACATCTCCGTATATCTGGATTCAATCCATTCTGATGTTTGCTTTATGTTGTAGACGCACCCCTCCTGCTCCTCGATCAGATCATGATGCTGCTTGCCATGCTCCTGCTGCTTGAGTGCATTCCCACTCGTCTGAGATATCAAAATGTATCTGTTTATCTTACATTTTGCAACTTAACATAATGGCTGCCTTGTTTTATTGCCGGGAAATGCAGAAACTAGAGCGGTATCATGTGGTATATATTCTGCAGATATGGGTTTAAATTCCCAGTTGTCTAGATGCTGAAGATCTTCCATTACTACACTCGTCTCTGATGTCATCTTCCCCCATTATAGAGGTGTATGGCTATTGTAATTTGACTGTAACAATTTGAGTGAAATTTAAATCTCTGCATAAACTACTGTAATTTGAGTGAGCTATGTATTGTTTTGTATTACTGTGATTTGAATTGATGTGATTTGAGTGCAATACCTACGGTAATGTGATTGCTATGAGCCATTTTGAAAATTTGACTGCTATAATTTGATTTCTGTCGGCCAAATGGTTACTGTAATACTGCAGTTATCTTTTAGAGGCACTATGAAGAGTCTCAAATGGTTGATGGTTTGCTTTTAGATGGTTGGATTTTAGAGGCACTATTGAGAGTGCCTCAAATGGTTGGCTTTAGAGGCACTCTCGATAGTGCCTCAAATGGTTGGCTTTTAGAGGCACTATTGAGAGTGCCTCAAATGGTTGGCTTTATAGGCACTCTCGATAGTGCCTCAAATAGATAGCTCTAGAGACACTATTTATAGTGACTCAGATGTTTAGTTTTAGTGGCACTTTTAAAAATGTCTCAAATAGTTAGGATTTTGAGGCATTTTTTAAAACTGCTTCTAATAACTTTTACCTACACGACTGTTCTCGGTGTTTTTTTAGTGCCTCAAAAAATTAATTGTGGCACTAATTTGACTATTAGAGGCACTTTAGAGTGCCTCTGATTACTGTACGTGCCATAGTGATAAGAACATGGTACCGTATAAATAGCAAAATAATGTTGAAGCATACCAAATATCCGTTTGACTCTTTGCAGATAGCAAAACCAAAATCACTTTTCTACTCCCTCCGTTTGGAAATATAAGATGTTTTAGTTTTGTGAATGAGATGTATCTAGACACCTTTTAGTGTCTAGATTCATTTGAACCTATACACTAAAAGATGTCTAGATACATGAATCTAGACACTAAAAGGTGTCTAGATACATCTCATTCACAAATCTAAAACATCTTATATTTCTAAACCGAGGGAGTACGTGCCCGTGATCCAACATTCTAGAGCAATTTAATGTACCGGTAGTCTATTAAATGGCCACATTTAATTCTTGAATGTTATAAACTGCATTGAAGACTATACTCTACTTACTACTACTTGTGACTGTGAGTGGAGTGGTACATGATCAAGAAATGGAAGACCATGCATGCATGCAGATACTACTAGTACGAGTATATACTACCGCAAGCCTGCACACAAGAAAAGACAAACATGCGAGCGATGCTGGCATCTGCACCTGCACGAGAGCTGCTGCAGACGAGGAACCGTATCATCAGTCAACAGAAACGGCACAAAGAGGAGTCCGCAACAAGGCGATTGACAGGCGAGCTGCTGCACCAGGAGATGACGGTGCAGGCTGGCAGTTGTCTGGACTCTGAAGCTCAATATCGGCCGGCCGGCCATCTGGTCAGTTTTTGGGGGTTGGCTTTTCATGGAAGAGGCAACTGCTTGGCAGGCGCTTTTGCTGCCCCATCGCATATGGCTACCATGAAATCATACACTGCAGCAGTATGAACGAATAATAAGTAGCTCGTCCAATGTCCAGCTTATGTTACCTACTCCTATGTCCTTGGGCAAATACTAGCACGATAAGAACACAAACACAAGACGACGCATTGTACGAATACGTGCCAGTCTGCGTTGAAATTATATGTAGTCCACAACACGTACTGCTGTGGACAGGAGGAGGGTCGTTGCATGCATCCGATTGAAATATCGATCAGTCCTCGGTTCAGTCGAGTTTCACGGAAATTTTGCCCTGTCGCGTCACACCGTCACGAGTAGTGCTCCCTGCTCCTTTGCCTTGCTTTACCATTTCGCCGCTGAGCCATGAGCAAGCACACCGCACACATGGCAGCGCAGCAACAAGCGGTACAGGGCTCCTCCGTGTCGTTTTCACCACCACCTCTACAATACATGAGCAACCAGCCCGTGCCCTCCCCCCCGAATCCCGATCCACCGTATCATGGAACTCTGGAGCCGTGGACCGCGCGCGAAAGGCTGCCGCGCCGGCTCCATGCAGATGCAGCCCAGCCAGCTTGGAAAAAGTCTATTTCAAACACTAACTCATAGAGCTTCGATGGTTTAAACCCTGAAATTGAAATCCTGTACCCTAAACTATTTAATCCTGGTGTAAATCAAATCCTGAAACTGTTTGGCTTTGGCGCATGGGGGAAAATGAACCCGGCTGGGAATTCCCATTGTGTCACTGATTGGTTGGGCCCGTATGTCATTTTTTTTTGAATTTTCAAGGGGGGGGGGGGGGGGGGCAAAGCCCCACCTGAATCTTTCATTCATCTAAGAAGACCCAATTGGTCGTATTGTTTAAAGGGGGGGTTACAAGGTGGAATCATTCCACGCCAGGGTGCAGGCGTTGCAGCCAGACGTCCACGTCCGCAGCATGCTGCTGAGGCAAATGAGACCGCCACAGATGCCCTTCGTTAGCACAGTTTCTGAGAAGGAGAGGGAGACTTGGCGTGAGCCCCCGGAAGACGACGTCGTTGCGGTGCTTCCAGATACTCCAAAGGCAAAGGAGAAGGAATGTAGAGGCGGTCCCAGGTGGCATACCCACCATACTGCAGTAGGATGGGAGCTCCCTGACATCAGGTTGAGGCGGAAGGGAGCAGCCGATCGTCGTCCAGAAACGCTGAGCAAAGGGGCAGCTGAAGAAAAGATGATTCACTGACTCGCTCGGGTAGGCACAACATGGGCAAAACCCCTCTGCCACCGACAGGATGTTCTTCTTTACCAGCTCGCTACGGGATTGCACCCGCGCCTGCACGAGAAGCCAGGCAAAAAACTGAACCTTGGACGGAGCGTGGTTATCCCAAACAAAGTTGTGGAAAGGAGCCGAAACGCCGCCCCCAAGTGCAAAGCTTGTAGAGGGCCGCGGCGTCCAAGGAACCATTTGGCTTCGCGCATCTTTGGAGCTCCCAGCGATCAGGCTCGTCGGTGAGGTTGTGGGCAGCCAGAAGGTCGGAAAGCTGAGCAAATTGCCTCTCACCCGATGAGTTCAGACGAGGCACCAGAGAGGATCACAGCCCACTGGATAGGACGTGTCGCACAGAGACGTTCGTATCCAGAGCATGCGAAAAGAGAGCAGAGAACCGGGTGTAAAGAGGCGAGCCTCCCATCCAGTTGTCCCGCCAGAAGGAGGCTCGATGACCATTGCCAAGCCGACAGACCGAAAGGCTGCGATAGAGCGGAAGGAGACAACGGCGCTGGTGCACGTGGAACCTGGAGGGGTGGCGGCTGTGATCACTGGCAGCATCATTCCAAACCCAACGAGGCCAAGGAGCATCTCCGTTGGCATGAATCCGGTGGACAAGCTTCATTTGCAGGGCTGAGTTTTTGTTGGCGAGGCTTTTAATCCCAAGGCCACCTTCGCACTTTGGTCTACATACAACAGTCCAGGCGACCAGGCACTTAGCACCAGAGGCACGGTCGCTAGCGTTCCATAGGAAGGCACGGCGGAGCCCTTCAATGCTCCGCAGCAAGGCAGGGGGGAGGTCCATGGCACCCATAGCAAAGGTGGGCAGAGCATCGAGGACAGCATTGAGCAGAACCAGGCGACCAGCAGACGACAGAAGCAGCGCAGCCCAACCAGAGAGGTATTTGTCCACTTTAGCAATCATGGGGGCAAAATCCTGCAGCTTTAGTTTGTGGGCAGAGAGAGGAAGCCCAAGGTATGTTTGGGGGAATCCTTCGACCCGGCACCCCAGCGCAGTTGCGATGCATTAGACATTGGCGGGAGGAGCGTGCATAGGGACCAAAGTGCTCTTATGAAAGTTGATTGTGAGCCCGGTTGCATCGCCAAATTGGTCCAGCAAGATCTTCAGGCGATTAGCGGCAGGTAAACGAGCACGTAAGATGATAAGAGTATCATCCGCGTACTGCAAGATCTGGCAAGGAGCTCCTTCCGATAGGGGTGGCACAGAATCGGGTCCTGGCTGATCATCTGCTGCAACACATCTGCCACCAGAATGAACAGGTACGGGGATAGGGGGTCGCCCTGACGCAGCCCCCGCTTGCAGTTTATCCAGCGACCAGGAATCCCGTTGAGCAGAACCGCAGACTTGGACGATTCCAGGATTACCTGCATCCAGTCACACCACACCGAGGGGAAACCTCGCGCCTAAAGGATAGCGTGCATACTGCACCAGTTGATGGAGTCAAAAGCCTTAGAGAAATCCAATTTCAGCAACAACATAGGGGCATTGCATTTGTGGCAAGCATGGACAAGCTCCGAAGCAAGGATAAAGTTTTCCGAGATGCTCCTGCCAGCGAGGAAGCCAGACTGGTTTTCATCAACAAGATTACCGATTTGAGCTTGAAGCCTGGAGGTTAGAACCTTGCAAACCATCTTGACAGAGCAGTTCTGAAGTGACACAGGTCTGTAGGAACCAGGAGGCAGTATCCCTTCGCCTTTGGGGAGGAGCACCACGTGGGCCCGATTGATGGCCCCGAGGTTAACACGTCGAGCATGCACCACAGAGAACAACCTGAGCATGGACGGGGCAGCCGTCGGCCATGCCGCACGGTAGAAGGACGGCCCGAGACCGTCAGGCCTAGGGGCACTTGTCCTGTCCATGCCCAAGACTGCCGCTTTGATTTCCTCAGGTTCGAACAGAGCGATGAGGGCAGGGGCAGAGACCACTGGCTTGTTGCGATAGAGCCCAGCAAGGTCGAAGCGCCAGAGGACCCCGCGCTCCCGACCCAGGAGGTTGGAGTAGAAGCCATGGAGCGCATTAGCTTTTTCTTGATGGAAGACCACCACCGCACAGTCGAGCGCGAGCTCTCTGATGTGGTTGCGGCGGTAGCGCATGGAGGCCTCGGCATGGAAGAATTTGGTGTTGGAGTCACCTTCCTTGATGAACCGGACCTTGGCACGCTGCTTCCTGTGTGCAGCAGCTCGCCGCACCGGCGTAGCGAGCTGCGCCCTAGCCTCCACCCGCAGCAACGACTCCTCCCCTGAAAGAGCACGATCCTCCTCCACAAAATCAAGCAGATTAATAATGAAGCGGCAATTGTTGTCGAACTGAGGGACAAACCGGTGCCCCTTACGCCATACCTTGGCCGTGAATCTAAACCGTTTGACGCTCGCAGCGAGATCAAGGGCAGCGTCACCAGCGGGCACCCGAGGAGACCAAGAAGACAAGGTGGAGGGAAGGAAAAGCGGATCAAGAATCCAAGAGTTTTCAAAGCGAAAGTGGGAAGGGTTTGGTATGGTGGTAGCAGCAGAGACAAGGAGCGGGTGATGGTCAGACGTAGGACGGGGGAGAGACGATAGATACAAGTTAGGGAAGGCACTGTTCCAGTCAGCGTTAAAGAAAGCACGGTCTAGCCGAGCCATGACAGGAACCACTTGTTGATTTGACCAAGTGAAGAGGCGATCAATTAAAGGGACTCAAACCAGCCGATATCATGTATCAAGGCATTGAAGGTGTTGGCTAGGTTGGCATTAAAGTTGGAATTGTTTTTCTCATGAGGATACCTGATAAGATTGAAGTCTCCAGCGACGAGCCACGGCCCAGACACAGAGTCGGCAAGCGAGAGCATTTCACTGACAAAGAGTAGGGTGAGGCTATGATCCAAAGGCGCATAGACGTTGGTGATGGAGAACGAGGTGTCGGAGGAGGTGGAGGTGAGCGTGGTGGTGAGGCTGAAAGTTTTCGGAATGGAGGAAGTGAGCGATAGAGTGTGGTCGTCCCAAGCGGTGACCAGGCCCCCACGGGTACCGACAGCGTCAACGGCATGAAAATCTGTTAGGTGAGGAGGGAAAGACCGTGATTTGGCTCGGTCGAGCGACGCCAGCTTTGTCTCCTGGAGGCAAACAACAGTGGGTTTTGCAGCAAGCAGGTTGTCGCGAATGACCTCGAACTTACTATCGTCCCCTAGACCGCGAGCATTCCAAAAAGCGAACAGGAGCATTTTGAGGGAGACACTATCCATTAGTCTGGCTGGCACCATTACAAGCGGAAACATTACACAAATGAGACAGAAGACGGGGGCGTGCCGGACAGCAGCACGCCCTTTGATTAACAAGGTGGAAACAAACAAAGGGTGGATCTAGGGGAGGTGAAAACAGAAGCATGGTGTTCCTACGCGCATCATTGCCTTGGGGTTCAATGATAGAGCTAATCATGGAGCAGCAGTTGACACCTTATTGCTTCCAAAGGCAGCATTCCTCAGCTTGGACATAGGCTTCATACCCATGGGGGACCTCAGTTTTTTGCAGCACCCTGCTATTCTTGACATGGTTCTGCAGCAAAGTGGAGCAGCCAATCAAAGCATCCTTAAGTTCCCTGCGCTTGACAGTCTTGGTGGTGGTGTCCTCGAAGTCAACCGACTCTTTACCGGTGAGCCTAACACTCTTCCTTACAGGCCTAGATGGCTTGGGTTTTGCAGCAGACACCCTCCCAGCTCTGTCATTTCGGCGGCCACGCCGGGAGTGCACCACCGACCAAGGTGCATCATCCGGGGTGAGGCCAGGAGCGACAGCCATAGCAGTAGCAGAGACAGCCTCAGCAAAACTGGGTACAACAGCAACCTCTCCAGCATAGTGGATCACCGAGCTGTGCTTTGAGCTTGACGTGTCCGATGCCGCGTCGGACTCACCCCAGATTTCAAACTGATCACTACGGGCCAACCCCCCGACAACCGAGCGGGGTGAGGGTGGGGGGAAGCACAAGCGTCAACAGTAAGCACTGGCCCGTGCGAGGCAGGGGCCGACTCCGGTCCCCCCAGCAACAGCAGTTGACGATGGTAAGCACCAGCCTCACCCTGAGCAGGTCCTGGGGCGGCAGCATCATCTGGGGCACGCGGGCTGCCACGGGCACCACCAGATTCCACGGGCCGGCCCACCAGAGCATAGCGGTTGTGGACAAAAGGAGGGGGGTGGCGGCGGCGCGAAGAAAGGCTGGTACTCTCCCAGCACCAACGAGTCCTCATAAGGCCAGACCCTGTCAATGGAGATGCTGACAATTCTTGTTCCCCATGGTCCCTTCTTGGGCCAGATATTGCACGACACAACAGCAACATCTTTGAGCACAACCACCACCTTGACCGTGGACAGGTCCTGCCAAGCAGACAGATAGGATCAATCTCAATGACATCACCGAAAGCGGCAAAAACGGCGGGAATGTTTGTGGGTGTGATATGCTCGGCAGGGAAGGGGGAGGCCACTAAGAGAGCAAGGAGTTGGGGTTCGGGAAGGGGCGCGTGCTGGGCTTCCTCCTCCGGAACCAGATCAATGCGAACATCATCCCTGAAGAAAGGATGCTCCCGCAAAGCATGGCACGCTGCTCCGGGGTGCGGAACCTGACATAGGTCTCCCCAACCGCAGAGGGGACGAGCTCGAACTGGAGATGAGTTGCAGCGAAGATGGCTCTGGTGATTGCCTCCCCAGGGTTAAGGAAACCTCCACGCGGCTCAAGGTAGACGACCGCGAGGCGCCGTGCCGCGTCCAAGTCTCCTGGTGGCATGAAAACCTCTAGAATGTCCGGGCGCTCGGACTCAGCAGGGACCGAGGACGCGGCAAGGCTGGAGCCACGTTCCCGGCGACGAGGCCCAGAGCGACTGGAGTGGCTAGACGCAACAGAAGAGGGGTCGGCCGACGTGGCAGAGGGAGCACGACCCAGGGCGAGGAAGCTCCTGAAGGGACAGCGGCACGTCACCGCGGCCAGGGCTCAGGACAGGGGGGATGAAGACGAGCGGCGCGCGCAGCGTTCCCGCGCCCGTGGCAAGGTGAAGATGTCCCGGAATAGCACTGGCGGCACCGTCTCCAGTAGCGGCATGTCCTCAGCCATGGTCACCGCCACAGCAGAACCTGAACCGGAACCACGACGCACTCCAACCGGGGACAACGGGGCCATACACAGGGGAGCAAGAACTGGGCGTAGAGTGGGTGAGCCAAGGGCAGAGGGGAAGCGGAACATGGGGGAGAAGAGTGGGGCTCCGCGGTGGCAAGGTTGGGGGTAGGCGACAGTGGGGAAGCGGAGCGGCGGAATGTGGTGGTGGCTGGCCTTGGCATGGTGCAGTCCCGGAGGCCTTGACCCGAGCGTCCGCAGCCCCTGCAGCAGACAGGGTCGCGGCATGCAGAGACGCTGTGGTGCTTGAGGGAGGCTAGATAGCGAAAGCAGTTCCCCTGGAGGGAGCGAGGCGGAGAGTGTTTGGGCGGGGAGGGAGCAGGGGGCGAGCCAGGGGATAACAGGGCTTGGAGGTAAGGGCGGTTGGTGGTCGTACACCCTGGAGTGAATGCAGAGGCAGAGGGCACCGTCTCGTGCCCCGCGCTGGCCGCGCGCGCAGGGGGAGGGGTGAGGCATGAAGGCAGAGTAGCTTCGAGTAGCATGGCCTGACCAGTGGCAGGGACAATCGAGTTGATAGAAGGGAGGGGGCGTTGAGTATGCCAACGCTCTCATTTATTGGGGGAACTTTCCAATTAACTCCTGTAGCTTTGGTTGGTGGCCGATTGCGGGGCCCAGCCTTGACCGGCAGAGGCTCACGAGTTCGAATTTTGCAAGCAGCAGCCATGGCGTCGTCCATCGACAAGTGGAACCTGAATTGAAAACCTTGCATCTGATCTGAACCCCAAACGGCAACGTAGCGCGCAAGGTCTGGACTAGCAAACTGTATTTTGAACACATTTTGGAAAACGCACAGGACCCTCAGCCGTTCCGGAGGAGCGCAAAAGAAGAAATTAATCAAAATTTCAACACAAGTTTTGGTGAAGGAAGGAGAGAGGAACGGGGGCGTGAGCCAGAGCTCGCCTGGGGAGGGCGAGCAGAGGGGATTCGAGGAGGAGAAAGCGAACATTGACTGGAAGTTGAAGAGGATGTGGGATTGGAAGGATTCACCTGGGGTGCCTGATGTAACATCCCAAAAATACTAAACTTAGATCATCAAACTCTAAGTAACAAAATTAGGGTTAACAAAAAATTTTCTAAATAAAAATATGAAAGCATGCATGTGTGTATGCATCCCATTTTGAATTCTTTTGAATTGCCTTGTTTATGTGCTTCTTTGCTTATAAAAGGATTCTTAGGTGAAATAAACATCATCTAAACAATTCCCAAACTTTTCCCAAAGACAAATAAATCAAAACAAACAAAATGAGTGAATGGTCATTTTGACCAATTTAACTCCCGTACCTACTTTGGCTGTGTCAAACTTTCAGAATTTAACAGAAACTTATTTGGATCTTTACACCCCTTGGTAGTACTCATAACAAAGTATCAAGGCCCACCTTGTGATCATCCAGAAACTTTCAAATGCATAGTTTAAATGACAATTCAAAATTGAATCTTTATCATATGAGAAGATCCCACTTTTTCAAAAACCACTCAAACAAGCTCAACTTTCAAAACCCAAGCATCTGCAGACTCACCAGCACCAACCTAGCACACCCACCAAAAATCTTTTTAAAATTCGAAACTTGAATTCTTGCGGCCATTTCATCAAACACCTTGGTGATTCAAATCAAATAAAATCTAAACACTATTGTGAGCAGTGATTGGAGCCTAACTTGTTCCCTCTCTAGCTCACAGTAACCTCAGTAGATCATCTAGCTAACTAAACCAAGCACTAGCCCCCCACTATAAGCTTGGCAATGCCATCAATGGAGTACAACCGAAGCTTACCATGCCACCCCAGTGTCGATAGCAAACTAGGAGAAGAAACAAGCCTAGCCAACATGTCTGGAAGCAAGCCAACACCCCACCGCCACTCCCTGTCTAGCGCTCGAACCTTGACAGCCCCTGGACCACACGCACGGACCATGCCAAGCTCGCCAGCAACCATGCCGAGAGCGCGCCCCGTGCGCCACGCTCGACCGATGCCCACAGACCGCGCGCCGCCCTCGCCGCGTGCATACGTGATTACTACCGTCCCAGCAACCCCGCAGACATGCTCGTTCGCCGCCGCGCGAACCACGCACGTTGTGCGCATTAAAAACCTCCGTCGGGCACGCGTAGAGCACCGTAGTGTTCCGACCAAACCGCACCGCCCCACGCCTCGCCACCACGTCGTTGAGCATCACCAGGGAGCACCGCATCGCCCCCTACCGTCGCCCACGCCGATAGCCCTCTGTGCCGTCGACCACGACGAGCTCACCTTGCGCCCCGTCGGTCCCCTCTCTCCATTATAAATAGAGGCCACCCCCAGCCGAATTGAGCACAACATCTCACTCCCCTCTCCTCACTGATCGTCCCACCCCGTTCCCGAAGCAAGGCGAGCAGTACTTCGCCGGAATTTCACCGGAGCCCGCTGCCTCTGGAGAAGAAGGAAGCCAGCGATTGGAGCCGCCCCAGGAGAAGCTGCCGGTACCAGGAGGTTCGCCGTCGTCGACTTTGTCGTTCGCCCGCCTCGCCGACCCTCGCCTGAGCCCCGGTGATCCCCCAACGACCCTCACCCGCCGCGTTAGGTTTCAGTCTCGCCGGCGTTGCCCAACGTCGATGATGACCCTCAGCCGTTAGATTAGAACAAGATCCCACGGCTCACAGCGCCCCATACCGCTTCGCACCCCCTCGTCTCACTGAATCGTGGGGATAACGAATTAACCAGCCCGTGTAAGCGCTGTGCTTAGCAGGCCGGCCCAGTACCGTTTCCCGCGCAGCCCAGTCATTTGAAATAAACCTTTTCCATTTTATTTCAAACACACTTCTGCACCTAGATTCAAAAATCAACCCAGCTCGATTCAGTGAACCAAATGGAATGAAACCAATTTTGTTAGAAAGGTCAGGAAATGCTGAATCCAAGCCCGTTGGATTTAAATCATTTGGATCTGTAGATCATCCTTGGTAAAAATAACAAGGCAGAATCTTTTTTGCATTCAAACATTTTTCAAATTTAAACCATAATAGCTTTTGAGTTGATTCCAACTCTCAAAAATCACATTTGATCATACCTTTCAGAATATATAAAAATATATAGGTTTACTTACAGAAATAATGACCAAGTAATAAAAGAATGCCACATAGGAATTTCTAGTCACTTTATTTAATTAAAATAAAGGGTTAAACATTATTAAATTGTGACACCACTTTAAATCACATTCCCATGTACTGAAATATGTGGTGATGACATGTGTCAACATGATCCCATGTTTGGTTTGGAGAATATTAAATCTTAAGTAGTTTTTCAATGAGTAGAAATTACTTTTCTAAAAATAAAAGGAATTAAACCAAGTTTTAATCTTGTAATGTTAGAGATGATGCTAGATCATCTATAGGACCCTTGTGTGTGATGATTGCAAGTAGTTAAGTATTGTTTGGTGATTGTGTATCTCGTATTATAGACGCTAGTACCGACCAAGGATACAAGGAGGAAGGAGGATACTACGAAGAAGAAGCCGAGGAGAACTTCAACCACTGCTCTGCACAAGGCAAGCCTAATACTACTAGTTGAATGTGCAAGCTAACACTTGCAAGATACTCTAGTTTAGCAAGACTTACTAATCAAGTTGACCTATGCAAGCCAATACTTGCTTGTTACCATGCCAACTATATGCCTTAAGCATATGTGATCCTACCCACTTGATAGCCCCATTCCTAGTTTTACTTGCAAGCTTTATACTTTATTTCTTTATCAAAGCTAGTACTTAGAGCTTACTTAAGTGAATTGTAGATACTAGAAAGATAATGGAAGGTTGCATAAAGAGCATAAAACTTGGCCTAAGCTAGATAATCGTTATGTCATCCTAAGGCATGAGATTGAACTTAGTTAAACTCCACTAGTCTACCATCCCTCATTAGTACTTACCCCCACTTGTAGATGCTAGTGCTAAGCATAAAACTTGATCAAATTTAGATGGGAATACTTGGTGGAAAAATGGTTATGAAAACCTTGGAATGATGGATCATTCTATTGAGATGTTTTGGACATGTGTTTCTGAACACCAGATGATTTATGGTGATAAAAATGTTGAGACATGAGCCTTAGCCCTTTATAAAACTAATGGTTGTCTGAATGCGATACCATTCCAATTTTACCGTACAACCACAATACCCGAGAATTGGGTAGGGCTTGACTGAAAACTTATATACCTTAGTATTAGTTCCCTCATGGCCAAGGTCTGAGCTGAGGCTACCTTGTGAAGATTGTCTACCTGTGCAGTACCCAAGATGACAGATGGTCATGGTTGGGAGGACAAACTCACAGGAGAGGTGCTTATACTAGGGCGTGTAATTTAAAGGTTAGGATTAATTATCCGTATACTGAGTATGGTGAATTCAGGATTTGTTCCTGACGGATGTATCGAATGTTGTGGTGAAAGTGTATAGTCTCTGCAGAGTGTCAAACTATTCGAATAGCCACGTCCGCGGTTATGGACAGTTGGAGTGGCCGTACTGTTCCCCCGTCAGATGTTTTCAAAATAACTTATGAAATGAATTGAGACTTTGACTTGACCACACCAGGGTTGTGATATGAAATACAAGTTCTCACTTAGGTGTTATAAACTTCAACTAGCTCTCTTGCTTCTGAACTTGGTAGAGATAAATCTGGCTTCTTGCAAAACAACCCTAGAGCCTAGTATCCTATTATCAAAACCCCCCTTCACTTGTTAGTATTAGTTTGCGAGTACTTAAAGAGTACTCATGGCTTTGTCCCTGGCTATTCCCGTGGCCAGACTATGAAGAGAAGTACCAGGAGGATAGACCCCAGGAAGGTTATGACAACTAGGATCATCTCCCATCGCCAGCATTGCCTGTGACCCCGAAGATGGAGCTTCGCCTACGCTACCGTTATTATTATGTATTCCGCTGCTTGAGATGTATTAAGAACTGGATCATGAGATCCTTATTTGTGTAAGACCTTATGTATGGTTTGTAATGGATGATGTACTGTGGTATCCAATTCTGTTATGTCTCGCAAAAATGGTAATCCTGGGATTGCGATGTATGGCATAACAGGTATCTGGGATTAAAAATCCGGGTGTTGACACCTGACGCCGTCGACAATATCCCTTGGTCCGCCGCGCGCCGCGGCGGCTTGACCACGACCTGGGCAGGCGAAGGCGGCAGGTCTGGCGTAGGCGGGGAGGCTGGGGCGGCAGCTGGCGGGGAGTTCTCGTGGTCGCCGAAGCGGCAGCCGGCGCAGGGTCGCCCGGGTCGCCTATTGCGTCCGGGGAGCTATACATCCAGCCTATTTTAAGGAGTGGCTTCCTCAACAATTAATGGTAATAAAATAAGATCATCTCTCCTAATACATCTATGTCCCCATCTGAGAGAAAAAAGGAAATCAGGGGTGCGCGGGAGATGCACCCCTCAATACTTATTGATAGTAGCAAGCTAGCAACTATCAATTCTCGAACATAGTCTCAGTCCCTCAATACTTAATGTCCTCTTGCAATTGACAGATCTGGGAGATGCATGGGATGCAGACTTGCGAGTCGGAGCATAAACTGCGAACACATGCTGAAATGCACACAGCAGCACACAATGCAGACATTAGACTTGCAGCCGGATAAGAACTGCGACCACGTGCACCGGCAGCCCGTGGAGGTGTTGTGCAGGGCAAGGCAGGACACGAGACTCGAGCATGGACCACGCGAATGCGCAAGCTGCACCGGCGAGACGCAGTACTGGACTGGAGTGGTGGCCGGCAACGAGCTGCACGGCGGCCCACGGAATCGAGCGGCGGCAACAACACGGGAGCACGCAACATGCTCGACACAGTGCCGAGGAGAGAGCGGCGGTGCATGTGACCACTTAATTGAAATAGATAGTTATATAGGGTTTGTTTTGTACAAAAATGCTTACGTGGCGTCATTCAAACCTGGTCAGACAGGTTCAGGGTTTAATTTAAACCGGCCGGGATTGAATTCTTCAGTGTACAAACGACAGGGATTTCGACTTCAAGACTTAAACCGCCGAACCTCTGCGGTTGAAAATAGACTTTTTCCTTTTCTTTTCACTCGGCAGAGAGGCGCACCTCGTTCGTATCGCTAGTAGCCTAGTGAACGTTGCATGATTAGTAGTATTCGAAAACAAAACGTTGCATCATTAAGATCGACCATGCACTAGCTAGCACTCCTTTAAATTGCCACATTTGCGGGACTGTTTTTTCTACTTTTATTTTGCGTGTTAATAAGTACTCCCTCCGTCCTAAATAAGATGTCTCAAGTTTGTTTGAATTTGAATGTATCTATATACTAAATAGTATTAGATACATCTAACGTAAGCATTTGGATGTATCTAACATAAGCATTATTGTGGCTGTCTGAACGAGTTGATAGCATAAAATTATCGGTTTGATAGCTAAATTCCGAAAATCTACCAGTTTACGTTTTCGTAGCAAAAATCTACCACATTTTAAGTCAGTTTTCTCAAATTTGCACTAAACCCTTTCTTGTCCTGATTGTCCTGATCGCAAAAATAAGGAAAAGAATTTGATCCAGAGCCTAATCTCGGTACGTAGTCGCCGCGTGTATAAGTGCATGGGTCAGGAGAAACTCGTACCGAAACCAAACACGTCCCTAATGAACGTTCCATGATTTGCATTCAAAAACAAAATGTTGCATGATTAAGAGATACTGCCCAGCGATCAATCATGCACTTGGTAGCATTCCTTTAGATTGCCACATTTGTGCGACTGGTTTTTACTTTTTTTTTGGGGTGTTAATTACATCCGCGTGGCCGTCTCAACATAAGCATGAAATAACCATGCATGGGACGGGAGGAGCAGGCAATGCCAGATTGCCAGTGGCAAGGCGACAAACATGCGGCCCGGATATTGCGTGCGAGCTGATGCACGGGAGATGTCGTTGCAGGTTCGCAAGTTGCAGATCGATCGACCGGGCCGGTAGGCGGTACACTTTCGAGAGAGAGAGAGAGAGGGTCCGCTCCTTTCGTCTTTCACGGAAGAGGCAACTGCTGGACGAGTACGTTTCTGCCTGCCTCCTTCAATGGCTGCCACAAAATCACACAGATGATGCTGCGTGCACAGAGAGATTCTGAACGTACAAACAAGAGCAAGAGTGCATGCCCTCGTAGTACCGGCAACGCAAATTGCAGAAGCACCCGACCCGAGGCTCAGCTGGCCCCTGCCCTGCGGGCTGCGGCATGGACAGCAGTACATTGGTCCTCCGACTCCAAAGCCTGGGCACTGCGTACTTTTTCTCCGGCGACTGACGAGACCATGCATGCGCCCAGGACCAGGTACATGGTGCAAGGAATGCTTTTGCTTGCCCTCTTTTAGAATATACAAATTTGTTCAAACATTGTTGTTCAAAAACCTTATTTATCAAGCTCGTGAGTACAAAAACGGGGTTACCAAGCGGCTGCACCAGAACAAAATGTAACCGTGCGCGCCGAATCTTCCCTGCGCATGATCGCCTCGGCCACCGCGGGTGCCCAACCAGCACTATATCTGGCCGCTTCCCAGTGCTACCTTCCATGCCTCACCCCCTCAATCATGCTTTGATTCACGCCCCCACCATAATCGCATATCCGAATTACTCAGTCAGAGCTAATACACACCGCTTTGACCCTTGCACGAATCGAGAGGCACTTGAGAGTCCACCCTCCCCTCCCGGGCCCCTCCCATGCCTCCCTCACCGGACTAGCCGGTGAGTGGCGGCGGGAGGTTGGCGCCGGCGTAGTTCTAGGTTTTAGTAGTAGTGGTAGATGTAGGGTTTGGCCTTGTGCCGTGTGTGGGCGTCTTGCCCAGAAGAAGAAGCTTCTAGGTTCTCGCGGCTGGATCTGGATTTGCTTTCTCCCATGGCTCCTCGCGGTGGTACTCCGGTGGGCGGAGTCGGCGGCTGCGGGAGGTGATGTGGAGAGCTTCTTCGTCAATAAAGCCGTGGGGTGTAGGTGCTATCTCCAGATGCGGGAGCCCCGCCTCGTTCTTCCTGTCCTGGCCGGCCGTGGCGGCGAGGGGGAGAGGATTCGAGGTGGGTTTGACTCTGCTCTGGCCTTCTTGGCCGGCCGTGGTGGCGAGGAGGAGGGTCGTTGTGCGGAGTCGCATCTCGAGGATTGGAGTTGGTGTTGAACTGGTCGTTGGATTTGCTGCGTCTGCATCCTCTTCGGTTTCCCTTCCTCATCTCGGGCAGGAGCTCTGAGGAAGAAGCTCGGTTTCCTTGAGCAGATTCAGCGGATCCTAGTGGTGAGTTGTCGTTGTTCTTCGATTTCTTTTGTCTTCTTGAGCACAGAGGTGGTGACTAGAAGGGGAGGAGATCTGAGGAGCGGTGGTGATGATCAACCAAGGAGTAGTGGATCCACTTTCTACTGCAGTTCTAAATCGGAAGCAAGATGCCACCCGATTATCCTGGCCAAATCGAGGCCTTCAAGCTCACCGGTGAAGAATCCCGGAGCTTCTTCAACCTCCATCGTGAGGCCCACCAGATGCAGAGGCGGATTGGAAGAAGGACCCGATTGCTTTCTCCTAGATAATTTTAGGGTCCTCTTTGTAAAGTGTGTGGATCTAGTTGCAATTTTAGTTTTTCTAGGGTCCAGCGTGAAAATTTGTAACTCCTCCATCTTATTATAATGAAAGGCTTCCAGCCCCTTCGGGGGCTCTCCCTTGTTCAAAAAAAAAATCGCATATCTTCAGGCCGGTTATACTAGTAGGAGTAACATTGTTAGTAACTAAGAGTCCAACTCAACACTTTTAATTATATGGCAACCGGTTAATGAAGAGATAGATATCAAGTTAAAGTGAAGATAGTAATCTAGACTAGTCTAAATTACTATGCACTATGAGCAGCATCAGCCACCGCGGCCTCAGGTCACTGTCCCTTTACTCGTTCGCATCTGACGATTCGCCGACGCCTCGGCTCGCGGCGACTCGTGTTGTCTCGGGATGGCCCCGTGCCGCCGACTCTAGATCTTCGCCAGCTATCGCGGTGTTCGACTCTGGGGCGGAGCAAGGATTTGAACATGAGGAGGGCGAAGATTTTTTTTTTGAACGGAGATAATACATCACATATATCAAGTCAAGATACCCAGATCAAAGCCTGTAAGTATAAATGTTTGGCTTTGCCACCACACAAAAACAAATTTCTATAGATTAATTTATGATGAAAGTGGCCTCTAAAAAATCTTCATTGAATTAGTTTTTCTCCCAAAGATAATAGGTCATAGAAGATTAGAGAAACGCATCCAACTAGTAAACAAATGCATTGTCATATATGCAAATAAAACAATTAACCAAACTAACAGGTTATTAACTTGTAATCCATATGAGAGAAGACAAAAGGCTAGTAGTACTAGTCTGTGTATACCTACCTTAAGATCTGAGTGTGCTACTCCATGGACTTATGCCGTGAAACCACGACAAGAACTAATGTAGGATTAAGAGCGCCGACACCGGGGTGGCATGCCGGCACCACATCGGCCACAACCTTCGTCGTCTCATGGGCCATGGCATCTAGAAGACATCAATAAGCGCCGATGGAGACGTAGTTCGATCATGAAAGAAGGAAGGGCCCTAGGCTAATAGATCAATCAACGACACTCTGTCCGGCAAACTAACACACGAAAACATGAGATTTTTCATTTTTAACCCTCCACGGTGGCTTGATGGGCTTTTTTTGAGGTTCCATTGAATACTTAGCTAGATGCAGGCGTTAGACTTTGAGCCTCTCATAATAATTAAATTATTAGATGAGATAATTAGTAGTACATATTTATAGAGGAGGATAGAGGGGGGGGGGGGGCGATGGTTAGGGAGCGCGAACTTCCGATCGATTCCTTATTCATTGTTGCCGACCCTTACCACTAAGCGGTGGAGAATACACTGCAACCCTGAGATAGTGTGGGTCAGCACCTTCGACTCGCCAAAGCTCCGCCACCTATCACGGTGTTCGACCGCGGTAGTCCAGCCGCTATGCGGTGGAGAATACACTGCGGCCATGAGACGGTGTGGCTCAGCACCTTTGATGTTCGTATGGCCGTCGACCCACGGCTTTCACGTGCAGGGCGTAGTACAGCTCGAACGCCCAAAACTTTACAGGGAACTTTTTGTTGTCTCCTTGCATTTTTTTTCCGATAAAGAGCACTCTATTATTTAAAAGGTTTGCTTCCTCCTTGCATGGCTACCACGAAATCAATGGAACAAAACGGTACAGTGATCCTCTCTGCTGGTACACACCGAGAGCATCCAGCACATATATGTGCATGCATGCCATGGTAGAGCCGGCAGCGCCAAGTTGAAGAAGCGCCCGAGCTTTTTCTAGTTTAGACCCACGCAGATCCTGCAGCATATATACACGAAAAACACAAGAAGGCACGTACGTTGTACCAACACATCACGTACAGTTTGCCCTACACACCGAGAATCCGGCCGAGGCAGTTTGATTGCAAGACACGGAGAAATCAAAAGATATACGCCGCAGCGGTACAGGGCTAGCTAGAGCTAGAGCAGTGGCTAGTATATATGTATACACACTTTTATATTGTCTAAAAATAGAACAAACCATTTTCGATTCGACGTGAACAAGGCCAGCAGTCCCGGCCTGTCACAGTCCGCGACTAGTCGAAGCACTAATCCCGCACCGTGGCCTCTAACGGCTAGAAACGGCCGTAGTCAGTAGTCCCGGGACGGACCAGATCTTTAGTCTATGGACCGGGAATAATGACCTGGAGCAGGCCAGCTGGTCTTTTCGTGGACTATTAGTCCCGGATCGTATCACAGCCCGGGACTAGTTATCCACCACTATATATTCTGCTTCTTGTCATGCTACCCTAAAGCATATGGTGGCCATTTTTCTCAAAGAAGTAAGAGAGTTCATGCCATTTTTTGTCAAGATTTAGTTTGCAACACCTAAATCCAAAGCTTTAAAAGGTTAGAACTTCATTCTTTCATCTCTTATTGCTATTTTAGCTCTATAATGCTCTAGAAGTATAGAGATATGGATCAATGCATGTATGCTCTAGAAGTAGCTAGAAGGATTTTGATATATATGTATAACAAATTTTGATTAGGCACATAGTTACTGAAAATTGAAATGTATAATTTTAGAGTTTTAGAGCTTAGAATGGAATGAGGTTTTCACTGATAGAACAATAATAAAAAAACTCCACATTTATCATGTTGATTGTTTTCTCCAATTCATAAATTGGTGCATGTAAATTTTTCAAAATTCAAAATTAATGCTCTAGAAGCTCTCAATATAACTTGTAATAATTTTATCATGTTGTGTAATGGTTTTTGATATACTTTTACTATAATGCAGATGGTCCGGGAATGGATGTACGGTACTGACCGACGCTCTGGCGAGTTCATTAATGGCGTGCATGATTTCATCCGTGTTGCTGATGCAAACAAGCGCAATGATTTTGTATTCTGTCCATGTAATGGATGTAGCAATCAGAAGGATTACTCTGACTCAAAAACCCTTCACAACCACCTTTTGAAGTCCGGCTTTATGCCCAGTTATAATTGTTGGACCAAGCACGGAGAGAGAGAGGGGTTATAATGGAAGACAATGAAGAAGAGGAGGAGGATGACAACTATCATGGTTTCCCTGAGTATGGAGATACTTCCACGGGGGATGCTGAAGGGGAGGATGAAGAAGAGACACATGACGAACCCCCTGATGATCTTGGTCGGACCATTGCCGATGCACGAAGAGATTGTGAAACTGAAAAGGATAGGGAGAAGTTCAATCACATGTTAGAGGATCACAAAAAGTTGTTGTACCCAAATTGCAAAAATGGTCTAAAAAAGCTGGACAGCATACTGGAATTGCTGCGATGGAAGGCTGAGTGTGCTATACCTGACTCCTCATTTGAAAAGTTGCTGAAAATGATGAAAAATATGCTTCCAAAAGATAACGTATTGCCCGCCAGTACGTACGAAGCAAAGAAGGTTGTCTGCCCTCTAGGTTTAGAGGTTCAGATGATACATGCATGCCCTAATGACTGCATCCTCTACCGCGGTGAGGAGTATGAGAATTTGGATGCATGCCCGGTATGCACTTCACACGTTTGTTTAAGATTAGACGAGATGACCCTGGTAACGTTGAGGGCGAGCCCCCCTCCCCCCCCGAAAGAGGGTTCCTGCCAAGGTGGTGTGGTATGCTCCTATAATACCACGGTTGAAACGCTTATTCAGAAACAAAGAGCACGCCAAGTTGTTGCGATGACATAAAGAGGAACGTAAGTCAGACGGGATGTTGAGACACCCCGCTGATGGGTCGCAATGGAGAAAAATCGATAGAAAGTACCCGAACTTTGCAGATGACGCAAGGAGTTTAAGGTTTGGTCTAAATACAGATGGCATGAATCCCTTTGGGGAGCAGAGCTCCAGTCACAGCACCTGGCCGTGACTCTATGCATCTATAACCTTCCTCCTTGGTTGTGCATGAAGCGAAAGTTCATTATGATGCCAGTATTGATCCAAGGTCCGAAGCAACCCAGCAACGGCATTGATGTGTACCTAAGGCCATTAGTGGAAGAACTTTTACAGTTGTGGCACGAACCCGGGATACGCGTGTGGGGTGAGCACAAGCAGGAAGAATTTAACCTCCGAGCATTTCTTTTCGTAACAATCAATGATTGGACTGCTCTTAGTAACCTTTTAGGACAGTCAAACAAGGGATACAATGCATGCACACACTGTTTAGATGAGACTGAAAGTATATATTTGGAACATTGTAAGAAGAATGTATACAATGAGCATCGTCGATTTCTTTTGGCCAAGCATCCCTTAAAAAAGAAAGGCAAGCATTTCAACGGTCTGGCATGTCACCAGACGAAGCCTAAGGAACGTCCTGGTGCTGATATATTTGATATGGTCAAAGATTTGGATCAAATGGTAACCTTTGGAAAGGGTCCTGGCGGAAAATCTGTTCCGAAGGACGCTGAAGGACACGCACCCATGTGGAAGAAGAAATCTATATTTTGGGAGCTACCATATTGGAAATTCTTAGAGGTCCGCTCTGCAATCGATGTGATGCATGTGACGATGAATCTTTGCGTGAACCTGCTAGGCTTCTTGGGCGTGTATGGGAAGACAAAAGATACACCGGAAGCACGAAAGGACCATCAACGTATGAAAGATCCAGATGGCCTGCATCCAGAATGGTTTCAAGGTCATGCCAGCTACGCTCTTACCAAACAAGAGAAGGAAATATTTTTTGAATGCCTAAGCAGTATTAAGGTCTTGTCTGGCTTCTCGTCGAATATAAAGGGAATAATAAATATGGCATAAAAAGTTCCAAAACCTAAAGTCTAATGACTGCCACGTGATTATGACGCAAATGCTTCCGATTGCATTGAGGGGGCTTCTACCAGATAATGTTCGAATACCCATTGTGAAGCTATGTGCATTTCTCAATGAAATCTCTCAGAAGATAATCAATCCTGAAGATCTACCACGGTTACAGAATGATATGGTCCAATGTCCTGTCAGTTTTGAGTTGGTGTTCCCACCATCCTTCTTCAATATTATGACGCACCTGCTGGTTCACCTAGTCGAAGAGATTTCCATTCTCGGTCCTGTATTTTTACACAATATGTTTCCCTTTGCGAGGTTCATGGGAATCTTAAAGAAATATGTTCGTAACCGTGCTAGGCCAGAAGGAAGCATCTCCAAGGGCTATGGAACAGAGGAGGTCATTGAATTTTGTGTTGACTTCCTTCCTGACCTTAGGCCGATTGGTCTTCCTCAATCGCGGTATGAGGGGAGACTGAGTGGAAAGGGTACTCTAGGAAGGAAATCAATAATATGTAGGGACGGACATTCTTACACCGAAGCACATTACACCATTCTACAGAATTCTATCTTGGCAGCCCCATATATCGAGGAACACAAGAAAATATTATGCTCCAACAACCCTGGAAAGCATGACTCTTGGATTAGAGATGAACACATGAAGAGTTTTGGCGGTTGGTTGCAACATCTCATAAAAAACAACACTCTTGGAGATCAGCTATACTTGTTGTCTAGGTCACCATCTTCGACTATATCAACTTTCCAAGGGTACGAGATAAATGGGTATACATTTTACACGATAGCCCAAGATAAAAAGAGCACCAACCAAAACAGTGGTGTCCGCTTTGATGCAACAGACAACAATGGGTCAAAGACCACATATTATGGTTATATAGAGGAGATATGGGAACTTGACTATGGACCTACTTTTAAGGTCCCCTTGTTTCGGTGCAAATGGGTCAAGCTGACAGGAGGAGGGGTTGAGGTAGCCAAGAAATATGGAATGACATCATTGGATCTCAACAATCTTGGGTACTTAGACGAACCATTCGTCCTAGCCAATGATGTGGCTTAGGTTTTCTATGTGAAGGACATGTCTACCAAACCTAGAAAAAGAAAAAATAAGAAAAAGAATACATCAGACGATGAGCCAGAGCGCCACATAGTTCTTTCAGGAAAAAGAAACATTGTGGGAGTGGAGGACAAGACAGACATGTTAGAAGATTGTGATAAGTTTCATGAAATTCCGCCCTTCGCGGTGAAGGATGACCCAAGCATCATGTTAATGAATGAAGATGCTCCATGGATACGGCGGGATCAGAAAGGAACACACGCGAAGAAATGATGTGTAATAATTGTAACATTTTATGAGTGAAGATGCTCCATGTGTCCATTTTTATAGTGTTGTCTGCAAACAATCTTGAGTGTGTTAGTACCGTTTTGTGGCTGGACCGGGACTAAAGGGGGGACTTTAGTCCCGATTCATACTTACCATTAAGATCTGATCTCCAAACGCGTGAGGTCACATATTAGGGAGTGCCTCTATGACCAGTTTCTTGGAGATGTCGGAGGACTGGGCTCCGGCGGCATCTCCCTGAAACTGGACCGTGGTGGTATCCCTGCTCTCGAAAACCATCTTGCAGCTTGTAACTTCTCTAACTAGATCAATACGCTTGGGAGCTAACTAATTTCACATATTAGGGAGTGCCTCTATGACCAGTTTCTTGGAGATGCCTGAGGACTGGGCTCCGGCGGCATCTCCCTGAAACTGGCCGTAGTGGTGTCCCTGAAACTGGCTGGAGGACTAGACTCACAAGGATGCCTATTTATAGTACAAGCAGCTCGGCATAATGTCGACACTCACCCCCTATTATTAGTGCTGACTCATGTTTTGTCCCGGTTGGTGTCTCCAAACGGGACTAAAGGTTCATCTTTAGTCCCGGTTGGTGACACCATCCGGGACAAGGTACAAGACGCACGACATAATGTTGATACTCACCCCTATTATTAGTGCTACCTGGCCCAGACTGCCGCAATCCCTTCAGTTGCGGTTGGTTTCTCCAACCGGGACTAAAGATGAACCCTCTCTTTATAGGCATTTCCCTCTATTTATAGGCTACTCGATCCAGCCTACCCGCCCTTTCCTCTATTTATAGGCCTTTTCCTATAATACAACATCTTCATATTTAGGTAACACTCAAGACATTTATTAATATTAAAAATCGGGACAAACCGGGACTAACTAACACTCAGGACTAAAGCCGCCCCCTTTAGTCATAATCATGCCTAGTCCTGTAGTACGCAGCTTCAGGGTCTTCTTCGTCATCGTCATCATCATCGTCATCGTCACCTGCCACTCCGGGGATCCTCAGCCCAGCCATGGCATATACCAGGGGCCATTCCGGCCTCGGATTCACGGCGGGCGGGGGAGGGGTCTCCTGGAAGACGATGCCGCTACCGCCGGGCTGGGGTGGGGCCTTCTTGTGGCTCTGTGGCGGGTGGACTTGTGGGCACCGCAGGCGAGGATGGTCTCCCCCGGCGATGTAGCGCATCACTCCGATGATAGTACGGTTCGCCCACCACAGACGGCGGCCGGCTTCGTTGTGGTTCACCGGGGGCGGGCCATCACCCTCGTACCTGGCGAGCTCCCTTTCCTGCCTATTAGCGAAGAAGGAATTCCAGGTGTCGTAGTTTTCGGGATCCCACTGGGATCCATCCGCTGCTCCGGCGTGAGCTCGTGGTAGAAGTGGTTCGTGATGGCCGCCTGACGTGCGGAACCTTGAGGGACATGAGGGACAGGAACCCCTCCAGCGCTCAGCATCCAGCCGGCGGGGGGCCGGTAGCCCGGCGGACAAGGGTAGTTGGAGGCGCACATCGCCTAGGTCTCCTCGAGGGTCAGAATGACCCAGTAGGCATTGTCCATTGTTCTAAGAGAGGAAGGTGTGGATGTGTGGATAGCCATGGTGCGGTCGCCCTAGATATAGAGGAAAAGGGCGGGAAAACTTGGCGTGAAGCTATGATTACAACATGTCGTTCTAAGTCGTATGATTACATGTAAAACTGAAAACATGCTTTCGTCCGCTATATTAATATATCAACCAATATTAAGACCACATGATACAATAAGATGTGTAACCATATCAGACCGTATACGGGCTGCCAACAGTCTTGTCTTGCAGCAGCTGAGCTCATTCTAGGCAACCAAACAAACAAAGTGAACACTAGTGTCGTCCTCAACCTCTTCGTGGGCAACCAAACGAAATGACTAAACATACACAAACTCATTCTCGCCCCATGCAGCATCCGCAGGCGAACTCTCAGAAACAAAAACAAAATGAGTGCGACTAACCAAACACACCACCGTTAGAATCGATCACGGAAATAGAATCAACCATTTTGTGCGGTGATCATTCATCCTTGTCCGGTTGTCCCATGCTACGATCAGATCCGGCATTCGTCAGCTCAGCATTAGTCCTTGTCAATGCCAGATCGCTGATGCAATCATGCAACCAACCAAACCTCGAACCACGGAAAATCCAAGTATCCAGTCAAGATCCCCCAATTCGTTCGTCACACACTTGCACTGCACATGCCAAGCTGGATCACGCACACCGTCCCTACATAAATAGCGCCCGACACAAGCACGCTACTACACGCATCATTCTTTCCTTCCCCGGTCTCGTTCGGTTAATCCCACATCGCCCGCGGGACGCGCAAACACCTCCCCTCTCTCCCGCGGCACCCCTCGAGAAATTTCTCCTCCCCTCGCCGCCGCGGCATTTCCGCGAGCACCCTCCGCACGCGAGCGCGCGGCGTCGTCGCTATGGGCTCGCTCCCTGCGCTCTCCTCGCCGGAATGCGCGCCGCATCCTGATGCGCCCCGTGCGACGGTGGAGGCGTCGGACCTGGCCCCGCTCTTCGACGCGCAGCGTCGCCACCTCGACCACTTCTTCGACCGCCTCGACATGAAGCAGGCGGCGGCGTTCGCGCAGGCCCTCCTCGACGCGCCCGGGGCCGTCTTCTTCACGGGGGTCGGCAAGTCGGGCATCGTGGCCCTCAAGCTCGCGCAGACGCTCGCCTCGCTGGGCTTCGCGCGGGCCGGGTTCCTGTCCCCCGTCGACGCCCTCCACGGCGACATCGGCTCCGTCTTCCCCGGGGACGTCCTCGTGCTGCTCTCCAAGTCCGGCGCCTCCGACGAGCTGCTCGCCTTGGCCCCCTGCGCGCGCGCCAAGGGCGCCCAGCTCATCTCCCTCACCTCCGCGGCCTCCGGCGCCGACTGCCCGCTCGCCGCCGCCTGCGACCTCAACGTGCACCTCCCGCTGCAGGGGGAGGTGTGCCCCTTCGGACTCGCGCCCGTCACCTCCACCGCCATACAGATGGTCTTCGGCGACACCGTCGTCGCCGCCATCATGGAGGCCCGACGCCTCACCAGGGACCAGTACGCCTCCAACCACCCCGCCGGGAAGATCGGCAAGACCCTCATCTTCAAGGTACATACATATACCTTCCTTCACAAACAACCTACACTGCAGTGCCAACATTTGCAAATTGGTACTAATTATGTCTGCAGCTCCCCCAATTAATGGGCAAACTGAACATGGGGATCTAAGATCAGATCCTGCCATTACTAAAATTCACTTTACACAATTGCCTGTCAATGTGCTTAGTTTGTTCTATAATTTTCCCAAGTGAGGTGATTACATATGACGCACATGCTCATTATGATCTGGGAATTTTGTCACTATCCAATCAACATTATCCAGCCAACATTTTGTTTCTATTTGTGGTTAATTGTTGCTGTCACTTTCATTAGACATCGTGTAATTGCGGCTGTCTTGATCACTAGACATCGTGGAATTATAACGATTGTGACCGTTGTTGGTGGGTCTTGATAAAATATACGAATATACTAATTTGCTGACGTATCTAATAGTATGGTTACACAATGTATCTTCTCTGACTAATGAAATGTTGTTATGTAAACGTATTTAGCTGGTCAGCGTTAATATGAAAGTTGAAACCATCAGCGTCGTCTTAAGATTCATCGTAACCGACTAAAAATTTATCAGAAGCCGTAACTATATGGTTACACAATGTGAAAGACTGCACTTGTCATATCATGAGAAGTTATGTTATCCTTCAATTATTAAAACAATTGGTTCTTCCTTGCACCTTTGGAATGTTCTTCAGTAAAAAGAGTGTAAAATAATAACTTAAAAAACTACCCTGCAGGTTAAGGATGTTATGAAGAAACAAAATGAGCTTCCACTGTGCAAGGAGGGGGATATGATAATGGATCAACTTACGGAGCTCACTAGTAAAGGTTGTGGCTGTCTTCTTGTGGTTGATGATGAGCATCATTTAATTGGAACCTTCACTGACGGTGACCTCCGACGTACACTCAAGGCTAGTGGGCCAGCTATTTTCAATCTCGCAGTTGGGGAGATGTGCAACAGGTTTGTCGGTGCTCACTCTTTATGTCGTCTTAGGTCTGTAGCTATAATTTATCTTTCTAGTAGAGCCAGGTTTTGAAAAACTTTCTGCAAGGATACTCTGGAAAATGGTTAACTGGTCCATAACATCCATGGGTTGCTTTGTTTGAAAAAAAGATAACAACATCCATGGCTGGCATGGGCCAACTTTTGAAATTTTATGAAGTAGCACACATGTTAAAGATAAAACCAGTGATGATAAAGAGTCCCCTTTCATTTATTTCCTCACCCTTTAACATATTTTGGGTTAAAATCACAGGAAGTTTATTATAATTCTATCATATATTCTAAAGCTATATTGTGCTGTTTTCCAAGGGAGTGATGCATTCATTAAATATTATTATAATATATGCGCAAATTATGTTCTCTTGTTAATACTCAATTATAGTTTCAGTAGGAGTGTATCACTGATACTAAATTCTGATAAACAGCTCACAACAAGAATTTAGTATTACAACCTCAGTTTCTTTTGCTCAGAGTTAGTTCCAATTACTTTCTTCTGTTGATTGGTGTTTTACGCAAATATCATCCATAGTTGAATCTCTGCATCCCACAAGTGAACTGTCTGCTTCAATGGTTGTCTTCATTAAGATCTTGGACTCTACAATAGGGGGTGCCACACTTTATGTGCAAAATTCAATTGTCACTATGAACATCACAAATTCGATCAGTTCAATTTTTTTTTAAATTGCAACACAGGTAGTTTACTATGGTCTCAACACCATCATAATTCCAGCAGATAGATACAAAATATGCTTTAACCAGTTAGACAGCTTGCCTTAGTATAAATATATTGTATGGCATAAATTATTATGCATATTTGGAGGGTGGTGCCATGGCTCCCCCTAGATCTGCCCCTCAACCTACTGTTCTCAGTCAGAATTTGTCGCATACACTTGATCGGCAACACCATAATGAACTTCTTGTTAATTGCCCATGTGGTGCTATCGATTTGTCAGTCTATCTTGTCCTAGTAAAGGACCACAACTCCCATGAGGCAGTGCTGATTCTGTGTCGGTGAGGGACAGAAGCATGATAGTTGCCTGTAGCCTGAGGTGTTTTGAGCTGTCACTGCCAAGGTAGTCATGCGCCCTGTAGAATCCAGGACTGCTCCCATGCCCAGCTGCCAGTGCTTGATTGCGTACCTAGTGCAGTGGTGTTCAGTGAGTGTTGTTATGCGTCACATTTGGTCTCTTCCTAAGCTTGCTTGCAAAATCCGAAGTATAAAGAACATAAGTTATAAGTTGCAATTCTAAACAAGAAAGCATCATGAACTGGACTCTGGCATCTTGCACGAACCTACAATTTCCTTTAGTCATTTCAACATTCAGTACTACTCACACCACATTCAGCATTGCAACATGATCTTCCCTTCTTGTACCTGTGATTCCACGTGATCTGTTGTAAATATTAGTGTGTAGCCAGTTGTGAATATACCTGTGATTCCATCTCTAACGACCATGTTTGATGCCCCAGGAACCCCAGGACAATCACCGCAGATGCAATGGCAGTTGAAGCCATGGCGAAGATGGAGTCGCCCCCTTCACCCGTGCAGTTCCTGCCTGTCGTCGACCACAAAAACATTGTTTCTGGGATCGTCACATTGCATGGGTTGGTCTCTGCTGGATTATAACCAAGCTTTCGCACATCAGCCTGCCCCTGTGATTCGTTACGTCCTGCCCAGTTCCTTCTAATTCTTTACACCTCTTGATCGTGTGAGACACTAAAGTGGAGAATTTAATGTGACAGCTTTTTATAGCTTTAGCAAAATCTGTAGTTTAAGACACTTGAAAGATTATGTGGAGGCACCGCCACTGTCCACCTATTTGTAGAGTTCTGTTATAGGATTGTGCAGCACTTTGCTAGTTGTTTGTTTACATGAGCTTCTATGCAGTTGAAGGCAAATCTCACATATCTATGTTGTGCCGACATGACGTGTGCTTGTTCGTCCATGCAATAATGTAAAATGTGCCAGTATGTTGAACAGCTATCAAACATTAAATAATAGACCAGATTTGCATCACAGTAGACACCAACCACATGGAAATCGCGAAGGATAGAGACATGCGCTGAACAGACACAAGGTTTCATGGTGCTTCGTCCTAACTGACGTCCCTACATTGCCATAAAATCTGATACAAACATCTCACAAGGTTGACCAGGAAGGAAACACAGTTCAAGCATTCCATATTTCCATGAATTCAGTGCCGACCTGCAGCGGTGTTCGAAACCCTACGCCGATCTGGTGCTACGAGGAAGCTTCACCTGTCCCATTCAGAATCTGGGTTTGGGCGCTCCACCCTGGGCCTGCTAGCTGGGGCCGAGGGGCTTTGAGGGTGACACGTTAGGGCCTGGTCCCAACCCATGATGTGTGGCAATGCAAACTGCACAAATACATACACCGAGTTGTAAAAAAAACAGTGTAAATGAAGATCTAAGCAGCATGTAATCGTAGAGAAGCAATATGATTAAGCTAGAAAAATATTGTGGACAATAGCCTCAAGTTGCTTGTGACTATCACTAGTCATTATAGTATGACATGCTAGAAAAGAAAGCCTGTTTCAGAAAAGCAAGAATGAGCAAGTTGCTTGTGACCATCACTTAGTATGATGTACTAGAAAAGTAATCCTGCTTCAGAAATGCAAGAATGATCATCATGGGCAAATGACCAAGCAACTTTTCATGGAAGAGAATGAATCCATGCAGTATTACGTAAACCTGATGCTATAAAACATAATGTCGTGACATAGAACTATCAAATTCACCAACACCAAATTTAATGTTCTTAGCTACGCATCAGAGGTATGTTGGTTAGTTGGGCTATATAATCTGTCAGCGATTCAAGCTATCACGAGGAGTTAGTGTAGTTGGACAAGATAACCTGTCGGCGATTAAGACAACATCGATAGATGAGAAATGGCAACAAGGAAACTTACACTCAAGGCTGTGCGCATAACTGCAAATTCAGCTTTTGTTACAGGGACCGACATGCGTTCATTTGTCTTCTCCACATTGTTCATAACAGCTGAAAAGAAGATTGTCATGTATCTCTCAACAAAATCATTCAGCAACACAAGAAAGGAAAGTATTAGCAGAATAACACGATGTTGGAGTCTAGGTTAGAATAGTAGTATTGTCCTAGGAGAGTCTAGAGTATTCCAGTGAGTGTTGGAGTCTGAGTTAGTGTAGTAGTACTACTCTTGTAGAGTCTAGAGTATTCTATGGAGTGTTAGTATAGTAGTAATGTCCTACTAGAGTCTAGATTATTCCACTGTTCGAGTAAAGATGTAAGGCTAGATTGTGCTATATATAAGAGGGTGTGGAGGTCCAAGGGACTAAGCCCATCCAAAAAAAATCTCCTGAAACCTACATGGTATCAGAGCTAGGCTCCTCCTAACCCTAGCTACCACCGTTCCACCACTGCAGCACCCATCCCGGCTCTTGTTGTTAACAACACTGAGCACATTGTAGTCACCTAAGCGGCGGGAGGCCGCACAAGATTGCTCTTTGCGGGCAGTAGCCACCTCATGTTTGCAAGGTGCATCATGCGATGCTTGGTTGCTGCTCTGCACTGGGTGTTGCTCAGGAAGCTAGTTACATTGGTGTCCCGTGGTGGTGTCCTGGTGTATAAATGGAGTAGAGAGAAGAGGGCTGGTGCTAGCCTGAACCGGAGATGAAGTGGGTGCTTCTGCAGGGAAGAAGAGATTGAGGATTTGCAGTCTGCTTTGCTGCTGTTAGGTTGGAGCTGATAAAAGGGAGCGAAGCAGCTGCATCCTGGAGTGGAGAGAAGTGCAGATGGCCTGCTGAGTGAAGAAAGGAGAGTGATGCATGCGCATCTGCTCGAGGCTTGTGGAATGATCCAGAGGAAGTGAGAGAGAGAAGCTGCTCCCTGCTGGTATTGCTGTTTATAACTATCATGGAGATTATGGTCACACAGACTGCTGGTGTTTGAGGACAAGGTGAGCCCTCAGACAGGGGAGAGAATGATGGGAGTTGTATGTTGTGATGGTGAAGCTATGGTGCTGAGAAGGCGATTGGCGCTGAGTTTGAAGAGTTGTCGGGAGGTGTGAAAATTGAGATGGTAAGCGAGGAGTTTGGTGATGACATAGGAGAGGTGGTGTTTCTGAGGTTGTTCAGAGGGTTGAGGAAAGAAATGATAGAGGTTGTGGTGGCCGAGGTGAAGATGGCCAAGGGTTTTCTTGAGAGACGGTAGAGGTAATGATTGAGACCGTGTTGGAGAGGTGGACAGTATATGAAGAAAGGAGTAGAGGTGGCTAGCTTGATGCAAAGTTTGCATGGTGATGTTGATGGTGAGGCGGTTGTGGCTCTCTAGGAGCTGTTGTTGAGGTGAGGCAGCCGTGGCCTGCGGGAACCAGAGTTGGTGAAGAGGCAATGATGATGCTCAAGCTGATGATGGAAGGCGTGTGGTGCCGCCATTGTAGGTGTGAGAAGGCGCATGGTTGGAGAGGCAACAGTGGACCAACACAAGAAGGATTGGAGGAGGCTAGCTTGCAGAGTAGGCGCACGGTGATGGTGATGGTTCCCATGAGCGGAGCTGGATGGTCGGAGTTGATTGGTTGCTTGATGACCACTAGAGCAAGAGCTAGAGTAAAACGCTCTCATGTATCTTTGTATGCTTGCAAGCTAGAAGTGTAGTGGTCCTAGTAAGTATCATGGAGTTGTAGCAAGATGGTCATGGTGACTGACCATGCCCATCTTGAGGGAGAGTGTTGGAGTCTAGGTTAGCATAGTAGTATTGTCCTAGGAGATCTAGAGTATTCCAATGAGTGTTGGAGTCTGAGTTAGTGTAGTAGTACTACTCTTGTAGAGTCTAGAGTATTCTAGGGAGTGTTAGTATAGTAGTAATGTCCTACTAGAGTCTAGATTATTCCACTGTTCGAGTGAAGATGTAAGGCTAAATTGTGCTATATATAAGAGGGTGTGGAGGTCCAAGGGACTAAGCCCATCCAAAAAAATTCTCCTGAAACCTACACACGACATGCAAAAACAGTACAAATCAAAGAGAATATAATAGGTATGTAGAGTGTGCTGAATAAATATGGTAGGTGCGATGATTACTATAGAGCAGAAGGATTTCCCTTTTTCCAGCCAGTGGTTTTAAGAGATAAGACTTTGAATCTCTCATAAATCAAATTAATGCAGGAGATTGTACTACAGCACAAACGCAGTACCAATGTAAGTCACTTACATATGTTAAGATACAATATGTAAGTCACTTACATATGTTAAGAAAGTATCCATTGTCATTGCCCAGAGGAGTGATTGACAACGATTTTTTCACTTGGCCTTCATGACTAGAAAAAGAGTAGTAAGGTCAGAAGACTAAATTCAAAAGGAGGAAGTATATGCATGCAACTTTTTTTTTCTTCACACAGTACTATTACAAACCTTGATTTCATGGAAGGATCATGGAAAAATTCACAAGATTCAGCAGCACCAAGACTTATCAAGCTTCCGACTTCAGTAGGTGACAGAGCAAAGAGCTGTACAATAAATGACCCAAATCAGTAAAGCCCAATGCAGTATAGAATTTTAGACTACGTACTCCTATGTTGGCGCAAAAAACAAAAGCAACAGCAAGTATGATACTTCGGTCTTCACTGTCAGCTACAAGCCTATAACCCTAAATCCTAAACCCCTAAATGGTTGAACCGACAATACAGAACCCTCCTTCCCTGTTTACTAGTGAAGTGCACATACCTAATTCATTATTCATGTCAACTGCAACTATTACTCTCATTCTCTAATTGTAACAAATATCATGCAAATTCGCTTGCATGGGCTTATTAAAAAAATGCATATTGTATACTCTTTCAGTTGAATTGGGTTGATATCCAGCATAAATGTGCAAGACAGCAATGGTAAACGAACTATATGTGCTTTAGTTTTCGTGAAGGATATTACAGCATGAATTTAGTCTTGAGTCAATCACCAGAGTATGGAGACTATGGGGTTTGACTAGGAATTAGCCTGCCAGTGACCAGTTTTTATCATTAGGAAATACCAAATACACAACACTTTACCTGTTTCTTTGTAAAGTCATACTTCCTTTGTCCAACAGCAGGAAAAAAGGTCAACATTACTGACCCGTTTCTGTTCACTCGAGATCCTCCAGACTGATAAAACAGAAATATTATATGTACTGCAAGTAAGGCATTGAATGCTAGAAGCCTATAAGTAGAACACAAAACAAATAAGTAAACATACTTCAGGTTTGCTAAATACAGGAAGAATGGGACTTATAGAAAGTGCAGCCTTTCCCTTGAACACAGTGTAGTTCGCAAACTTCTTGGCAGATGCATTCTCTGCAAATAAAGATATTGATGCAATTAGCACTCAAAGCATCTAGCAGGTTGAGTAAGAATAAGTACGCAAACTAACACTTTACCATCATAATTTGCTGCTGAAGTCGAAAGAGCATGCTCGAAGGTCAAGGAACCACTCCAGAAAACCTCTTTTAGGTCACATACTCTCCTAAAAACAGAGAAATAATTTACTATAAGCTCATCACAACTGGTAAAACAAACTGCAGAATCGTACTATAACAAAGGACTTTTTGGAGTCTCTAATTAAAGGCTGGGTAATTATCCCTTTGTTCAATTCTATACGACGGCCACACGTTTCAATATTCAAAATTCGTAATATTTGACCAAAAATTAGTCCAGAAATGCATAGGTTATGTGAAAGTACTTATAAGCACTTTGTTTATGATCAATATGTTGTAAAAGAGACACGTTCAACTTCACTATCTTCATACATAAATACAGGGGAAATCACAAAACATTTCACGCAGAATGAAAAGCTGAACAAGATTAAACTTGATCAGGTAACAGCACAATGCTAATTTCCAGCGGGTGCCTTTTTTCTGAAGGTTGTGAAAAGCTCATCAAGTCAAAACAATAAAGATCCTGGTAGCATTAATTTGACATTAGCAATGTACTATCTCAGATGGTCATGTTTATGATATGAACAACTCATTTATATATTCCAAGGACCGATTTGTACCAGAGCAATATAGCTAAGATGATTAAATTTGATCCTAACTGTTTAACTATGACGATCATTCTCCAACAATGAAAAGCAAACACTCAGAGCGCCCAATAGCAATAATTCAAACTGCACCTTATACAAGCCAACAAACTGAGTAATATTTGACATGAGATCATCTCTGTCTGTACATAAATACGAGAGATCACAAAGCATGTCAAGCAGAATGAAAACTGAACAAGATTAAACTTGATCTGGCAACAAACATATTGCTTGTCGCCAGCAGTGCCTTTCTATTTCCAAGGGCATGCTAAGAAGCACAATTTGAAACAATAATAAGATCCAGGTAGCGTTAACTTTGACCTGAACAGTGTACTCTCTCTGAGCACCAACTAGCATCAGAACAATATGGCTAAGATGATTAAATTTTATCCTAAATAATTTAACTACGACTATCGCTCTCCAGCAATGAACGGCACACACTTGGTGCGCCCAATAGCATCAAAATCCACGCCTAGAAACAACAAAGTCAGACACTGCAACGCTTCAAAGAGGGAAGGAATCAATAGGTAACCAACTCTGTTTTCTGACCATCCGTCAACGCTTAAACCCTAGGAAAACCCCAGCCACCTATACGGCGACTGCAAAATAAAATCCCAAATCAAAACCTCAAATCGATTCCCTTACTTGCAAAGGGGTCAGCACACAGATACACACGAGCTAACGGATACGATCTAGGGGCCGATTCGCATCAGTAAACACACTAACCCCAAACCCCCCACACGAGGACATACGGACGCTCCGGCGGCGGCGGCTAGGGTCTCCCATTTGCTGCCGAAGCGGCGATGGGGAGAGAGGGTTAGAGTTCAGGGTTTGGTGGCTGCTGACCTGGAGGTGGAGGGGAGGAAGCGGGAGAGGCGGAGCATTGTTGCCGCTCGTCCGTCGTTGGTCGCGCCCGAGTCGCCGGTGGTGGAATGGGAGAATGTGGGAGAAAGGCAAAGCAGGCGCCGTTCGTCTCGGGAGGAGCCGACGGAGTTTATAGGGACCCCGACCCCAAATGGGCTGCTGACCAGCCCAATGCCCAGGCCCACGACATTTTTCATTTTTAACAAGGATTAAAGTCCCATAAAAAAGTATACTAGTCGATGTGAACTACCGTTCTCTCCGTTTCAAAAACATGTCGCAGATTTGATCATATGTATCGCTTTAGTATATGGATACATATAAATTTAGGTAAATCCATGCCATACGGAGAAAGTATTCGCAAAAAAAAAATGGAGAAAGTAGTTCTAATATTATTTTTAATTTCAATAAAATATTATTCTGCATAGCTTACATATCTTTTATAATGTATTACTCTGTTGGTTCCAAAATATAAGATGTTTTAGCTTTTGTGAAACGAATGTATCAGCGTACTTAATACTCCCTCCGTTACAAAATATATACTCCCTCCGACCCATATTAGTTGACTCCAATTTATATAGATACATCCAAATTGGTGTCAACTAATATGGGTCGGAGGGAGTACTATGTTTTAGTTTTTATGAAACGAATGGAGTATAATTTTATTTACTACTTCATATAAAAGAATGTTGTTTTGAGCCAGCCTTCGGTCAAAGCATTTGAAAAAATAACTACATATATTGTTTTTATTACCCCCTCCGATCCATAATAAGTGTCGATGGTTTAGTTTATTTTGGTCTAAATTTAAACTAAAACTCCGACACTTATTATGGATTAGAGGGAGTATTAAAAATTATTGTCTAAAGTTGTGTATTAAGACTATGGCGATATTGAGAAAATATCATATATCTATGATATAGTATCTATAGTACTATATTTATTTATTTTTAAACTAGGCAAGAGGCTTGTCATTCATTGATATATAGTAGAAGAGAGATGACCAGTTTATGAGGGAAACCAGCCGAAAACCGATACAACATAACACCCCACACCGGCCCCAAGGCCGCACACCACACGAGCCGAAGGCTTAGCCACCTAAGTGGCCAAGGTCGACACCCAAAACACCTCAAAACGCAACAAGGCGGAGGCAAAGACTCGGAACCGCCGCTCCAACAACCACGCCGACCCCCGGGGCCGCGCACCACCTAGCTGGAAACGGGAGGAAAAACCCGACAAGACAGACAAACCGAACACCAACACTTGCAGGAAAGGGCCTCCACAGTGATGCCTCCAACGAGGGGAGCGACGACCAAGAGCGCCGTCATCACCCGCATCGGCCGTGGCCAGAGCAGGGTTTTCACCCGGAGCACACCAAACCGAAGTTGTGTTCGCCAGACTGCTGAGTCGAGGAAGCCCAACAGCCCGTCGACGCCAGCAACCAACTCGATCCGCAAATCCCTTTGGCCGACGGAGCATCCAAGGCGAGGACCTAGGAGGCCAAACGACATAAGAAAGTGCCGCCCTCGCCCGATCCCGCGAGGGATTAGGGTTTCCCCCGGAGAACCCGGGCGGAGACACAAGAACACCACCACGACAACGCCCTCAAGAAGGAAAACGGCGCTATATAAATATTTAGCCACCACCGGGCGGCCCTAGGAGATAATTGCCCAAGATTCCCGGGTCTCCAACACGAGAGAACATATTCAGTGCATCGGGCTTGTGGTGCAGCAGGTGCATCGGACTTTTGATTTCATATTTGCGAACTTTGGAAAAAACTACCAAAAATGTAGATAATAGAAACAACTAGTTTGTAGCACTATAAAAAAATCTAACTCTAAATTTAAATAATTGTTTCTAAAACAAAAATGGCAATTAGTATCGATAAATAATGGCCGAATTTATAGTTCAACATGGAGTAGCTACTATTCACCTAGAGATTTGTATTTTTATTTCTGGAGCTATGTTCTCGATTTTCAATTAAAATTTCGCATCATATTAGAGATATATTATATCTATATGCTAATATTATTTTTGGATTTTTGTCAATTTGTAGAAGACTGCATAGAGGTTTGCAGATTGGCCCAGCCATACACCACAAGCACCGGTGCACCAGATTGGCCCAGCCATACATGTGTCCACTAAAAGTAGCCAAAATACAGTTGTTGCTACAAAACATCCCATATTTTCTATAAGTCGTCATGATTTTACATGTAGCAAAAAATTCACCCACGAGATAAAAATAAAAGACTCTCCTTGCTTGAGACCTCGCCGAAGTTCTCGACGAAGACTTTCTAGCAAAAAGAATGTGATTATATAGCAAATCCGAATTCACGGGAGACATCGTCGAGACCTAGTGCAAATACTTTGTGTCATTGTAGCAAACATATAAAATGGTTGTAACAAAAAAGTTCAACAACTGTAGCCACCCGGCATTTTTTGAAACATTGTAGCAAAAACTTTGCGCCATTGGAGAAAACCCACAAAACGGTTTTACCAAAATAACCAACAACTGTATCAAACCCGGATTCATCGAAGACATCCGTAGCAAAAACTATACGATATTTTAGCGAAAACATAGAATGAGTATAGCAAAAAAAAATGTTGTAGCTTCGTTGCAAACATTGTCAACCTAACAAAACCTCCACTACCTAGGCAGCGCCACTGCCAATGTAGACTGAACCTCCACGTTGTGTCGACAGCACCGTGATGACCCACAAGTATAGGGGATGTATCGTAGTACTTTCGATAAATAGGAGTGTCGATCCCAACGAGGAACAGAAGATGCTGAACAGTGGTATGAATCAGGAAATTCCTGTGAATACTTAGCAAATGGATTTTTAGTGGTTTTTTAACAAGACAAAAAACAAAGAGCAAGTAACAAAAGTAGTAAACAAATGGAGCAAGTGGCCCAATCCTTTCTTAGCAAAAGACAAGCCGGTGGAAATACTTATCAGGACCAAACGTTCTCGAGAACACATGGAAATTCTGTCAAGTGATTTCGCTGCAAATAGCTGAGTACTCTTCTCTGGTGTTCGTAAGTGTTGTGTGGGTGAACCTATGCTAACATACTGTCCTTCCTAGGACTAATACATACTTGTGATTAAACTCCCTGCAAACATCCGTAACAATAGGAAAATAATTAAGATATAAATCTAACCACAGCCCTAAACTCTGAGATCCTACACCCCCTTGTACAAAGGTGTCCTAACAGAGGTTCAGGTTTCTGTCACTCCGGCAACCCCATGATTAATAGCCAAATACACAATGCACTCCCCTAGGCCCATAAATGGTGAAGTGTCATGTAGTCGACGTTCACATGACACCACTAGAAGAATAGCACAATAACTTAAATACTAAACCATTGAATAATAACTCATCACAGATTCACTACTAACAACATGAATTCTCCCATGTCCTCAAGAACACAACGAACTACTCACAATATATCATATGGATCAAGATCAAAGATGATATGGTAATGGATAACAATCTGAACATAAACAATAATCCAATGGTTCCACTCACAAGCATCAACTACAATAGTAATTAACACCGGGAAAGTTTCCCCTAAGAACTAAAGTAATATCCAACACAATTGTTACAGCAAGACGAAGTGGTGATGATGGTGCTGGTGGAGATGATGGTGTGGATGCTGATGATGATACCGATGAAGCCTAGATTGATGATGGTGTTGATGGCGACGGTCTTCCTTCTCTGGGAAGGAATTCCCTCGGCAGAAATCTGTCTGCTGGAGAGATCTTTCTCTCTCGGTGTTTTCCGCCCCCAGAGGTGGCGGAAATCTATCTGTGGTCGCACCCGAGGCTTAGGGTTCCGAAGGGAAGTTATAGGTGAAGGGGGAGAGTCGAAGGCCGGGCAGGTGGGCCACACCTGTCCTAGGCGCGGACTCAGGTGGGCCCGCGCCTAGGGGGTGTGGGCCCCCTGCAGCCCCCCTTCGCTCCTCCTTCTGGCTTCCTTTGTCCTCGGGTAAAATAATATGTTTCCATATTTTTCTGGTATTTTTCTGATCTTCGCGAAATTGCATCGAAACGCCTTCTTTTCCATCAGAATCCAGACTCCGGCAGTCCATCCTCCAAGAATCATCCAACATGCATAAACAGATGAAAAGTCATAAGTAATACCTCATAATAAGACAAATATCAATAAATAGAGGTAAATTATGATATAGAATGGTGATGCAAATTGGGCGTATCAACTCCCCCAAGCTTAGAGTTTGCTTGTCCCCAAGCGAATACTGAGCTTAGTAAACATTTTCACATGTTTATGGAGTGAAGTGTCGATAAAAGAATACGAACAATAAGCATCACACTTACCATTGCACAACTCATAGAAGAAAGCAACTCACCATTATATAACTTAGCTTGCAACCAAGTACACCAGTCACAATAGAGATGCATAAAGATAAATCATAATTGGAATTGGAAAACTTGTTCTTGGTTAGAGAACACCTGGCAAACAGTTTCACAACAAGCTTTTTGTAGAAGTTTCAAAACAGGAGAACTCTTTGCTCAAAAAGGTTTTTCATAAGTGAAGGCTTTCAAAGTAATACTCAATAGATAAGAGTTTTGTGCAAACAAGGAAGATAAAGGACATGATTGAATAAATCACCATATGAATGCTTAAAACACAATAACTCAAATGCTTGCTGGAGATAGAGAGGAAGTAGTTTTACTGACTCAAACTTGGAAGTGGGAGAAATGTCCCTTCTTAGAGGGTAGAAGGGATCACAAGTCATAAAGAGCTTCCAAAAGATTATGGTACTTACTAACTTTGAGCCCTCATTGCCCCTATCATAAGCATCTTAAGATGGTTAAGGTTAAAGTGAACAAAGATGGAGTATATGCTTGACGAAATATAAGTTGGAAATCTCATGTCCCTTGAATATGAGGGCCACTCCTCATGCTACATCAACTTTGGGCCCAGGCAAGTTCTTATCATTGTAAGTACTTGCATATCATTGAGAACCGCCAACGGGGTACCCCTTGCACATGGTACAGGAGCTTTCCCATAACCAAAATGACAAGGCAAGCAGAAAATGAGCACCTCAGCATTCTTTTTATTTACTATGTGTATAGTTTTTTATTGAGGATTCTTCATAGAATGCTCACTATGGTGGTGCTGCAAGTTTCTACCATAATTAGGCATGGCTTAGGCTAGCGGCCTAGGCATTTCTTTAACACAAAGTACGAACTCCATGGACTCACAAGTTCCCCTCTTATTTCACACCGTTGACATCCATAGACAAAAGAGCACAATATCAATAATGTACAGAGTACAAGTGCTATGTTGAAAACGTTACCCGTGACAGCACGGTTCTGCTAATTCCAACATATAGATGCAAGCATATACAACTTCGATGTCCACAATGGTTCAAGTTTATTAGGGGCAAGAAAATAAGGTGTGCCATCAAGTTCGTGAGAGCTTTACTAACTAGTTTTCACATAACAAAATACTTTTTAATTCGGAAGGTAGATGAAGCTTGAGAATTTGCTTGGAATAGCAAAAGCTACAAGGTATATATGGTGGACACAAGTGGCAAAAGTTTGGTTCAAAGGGCTTTGGAAACATGATAAGTATGCCTTCTCAAAACAGGTTTTTGGCTAGCAAGGCTAGGTAGCAAGCAAGAGAGTTGAAAGAAACAAGCAAACATACAAGTAATAAAGCCAAACATGCAATCTTCCTTGAAGACACAAAAGAATCTTAAATAAAGAATACTAAGCTTATGAGCCAACAAGAAAGAAAACAAATGATACCAAATACTTTTTCTTTCTTTCTTTTTCTTTCAAACTAATGCCACTAACCAGAACTCGATTTGCCAAAACCAATTTAGATCCACTTGATGCTCCCAAAGTGGTTCCAATACTGATCAACAAGATCCATCATATAATAGAGATTGCAAACTAAAATAAGAAGTGCCAAAAGTAAAAGATGAGACTTCTCATTAATATTCAATAAAGGCACTCACACCAAGGGATACATAGATAATCAACTAAAGGAGAGATACTTCCACATGTAAACCAAACTATAAGATAAATTCTCTACCAAAGATATGAATCCACTAAAAAGGTAAAAGATAAAAGATAATGGTGGTGATACCGCGGCACTCCCCCAAGCTTGGAACAAGCCAAGGGGATGCCAAACCTGATGATGAATTACTCCTTTGGTGGTGATGGTCTTCTCTTGATAAGCTCTTCAATAAGTTTCCTCAAGTCCTCCATATCGAAGGTCAGAGTACGAATTAACTCCGAATTATGCTCAATGCAGCCCATGATCAACTCGGACCGAGGATCCCAGTCCTTGTTAATCTTTCTCCGTTCTTCCAAATTAGAGTGTTTCTTCCCTGCACGGTTAGAACAAGGGGTACTAGGAGGAAGTGTGCGTGGAGCGATGATATGGCGCGGAGTTCTCCCTCCTGTAGACATCTGTGCTGTCCTCATAAGCTGGGTAGGTTGTGCCACCAAACCAATGCTTGCGACGGTAGCGCGAGTGTACGGTTGCTTGTCCTCCTCCATGTCACCTTCATACCCTACCGGAATCTCCTCCTCCTTTGGGACTTGAGGTTCTTCTTCGGGCTTCTTTCCTTTGTCGTCGGCGAAGGCCATGGCGCTCTAAACTTGAGAAGATTTCCTGACAGAAATAGATCGAAACGAAAACACTACGAGAACACGATGCACGAACCTCGGGGATCCGGGGGATTATATATTACGAAGTTTCAATGCATAAGGAAGGTTTTGACACGGAAACGAGGCGGAGACGGAGTTCGGGGAGGGGACACCCCCCTTAGGCGCGGCCAGGCTGGGGCCGCGCCTAGGGTGGGTTTGTCCACCCCGGGCTCCGTTTCCTCTTCAGTTTCGTCTCGTAACTTCCCTTATGTATTAAAAACGTCAAAAATATAAAAAGATTGGACTTTCACGAACCTTCTGTTTTCACCACTTTTACCTATTCGAAGACGAACTCTGTCGATTCCTTTTATCTTCTCCTGATAATTTCCTTCATACAAAACCTTTGCACAAACTCAATGACAACATTAGTTAAAGCAAAAACAATAAACCTTTGGTACACACTTCAACTGGAAACCCATCAAAATAAAAGCTTCTATAAGAGGCAAATGCAAAGGATGGCAGAAATCTGTCAAAACAGACTAGCAGGTAAAGATTGATTTTTTCGAAGACCTTCTGTTACTCAAATCAAAAAGTGCAGAACTAATAAAAGTTGGGTAACAACCTGGAGAACAAGATCAGAAAAATGCATCTCCATTCGAGGTACTGAGCTCCCTCACGAATTTTTACAATACAGCACAAAAATCTGTCCCAGGAGAACCACTTTTCACAACTCCTCTACTTCACAAAAGTAGTTGAACTTGACACAAAAACCAAAACAAAAGGATAAGGAACAGTTATTACTGAGGTAATAACTTCCAAGACTCGACAAAACTCTTGGGTTATCTCCCAACAAGTACTTTTCTTTACTTCCTTTAAGTTAGGCTTGAAACTTTCAAAGATGCTCACATAGGATATATATATTTGAAGTGAAAGAGAGCATCAAGAAGAAAATAACCAACACACTTGAGTCTAACCCACTTCCTATGCATGGGGGTATCATGAGAAAACGAATTGTTGAAACAAAAGCCACAAGCATAGGAAGACAAAACAGGTGCAACTTTAAAGCTTTCAAAATAAAACGAGGAAACTTAACATTATTGAGATGCATAAAACCTTGTTTCCCTCTCTCAAAATAACTTTCAGTAGCAATTTGAATAAAGTTGACAATATAGCTATCATTCGAAACAACTTTATCATCAGAATAAGCATACTTACAGTCATCAAAAAGAGGTCCAAGGTCATAGACTGGATCAATAGAAGCAAGTTGTTCCATCCTGAAATCTTTATTAGGCAAGCTATTTCATAAGGAGTTTTAGCAAATTTGGAAAAATTAAACTCATAATATTCTCCAGCAAACTTAGTCAAAACTTTTTCCTTCCTACAATCTATGATAGCCCCACAAGTATTCAGAAAGGGTCTACCAAAAATAATAGGATGGGTTTTACTAGCTTCCTTACCAAGTACTAGAAAATCAGTAGGATATTTAATCTTACCACAAAGGACCTCCACATCTCTTACAATGCCAATGAAGGGAATATGCCCGAGAGACAATAATAAAGTGGTTATTATCGTATTCCTTGTTTATGATAAATGTTTATTTTGCATGCTATAATTGTATTAATACGGAAACATTAATATATGTGTGTTTAATAAACAAAAAATAAGTTCCTTGTTATGCCTCTCCTATAAACTAGCTCGTTAATTAACAAGATGATCAAAGGTTTCCTGATCATGGACATTGGATGTTGTTAATAACGAGGTCACAACATTGTTGGAATGTTGTGATGAACATTCATCCGAAGTATAGCATTACGATCAAGGTCATTGTGTTTATATTGCTATAATATCATACGGAGTAATCTTAGTCCTTAGACCATGAGATCATGTCAATCACTAACACCGGAAGAGTATCTTGATAACATCAAACGTCACACCATAATAGGGTGACTATAAAGATGGGTTCAGTGCTACGAAGGTGTTATGTTGAGGCTCATGGATCAAGAGTGGAATTTGTCCATCTCGATGACGAAGAGATATACTCTAGGCCCTCTCGGTGATATCGCATTAGTTAGCTTGCAAGCAAGTGATTTGATCACTAGAATGTTATATCACGGGAACAAGAAAAGAGTACATGTCGGTAACAAGATCAAACTAGGTATGGAGATACCGATGATCGAATCTCGGACATGTAATATATCATGAGACAAAGGGATTGAGTTACATGTGTATAAGGTTCACACGATCACAGAAGTCATCGTTGAATATGTGGGAGTCAGTACAGATCTCTAGGTCACGCTGTTGATTATTGATTGGAGAGGGGTCTCGATCATGTCTATATTATTCGCGAACCGTAGGGTGACACACTTAAGGGATACCGACACCATTTGGAGCAAATAATATGTCATAGAAAGAAAAAGGAAAGCGCAGGAATTTATTTCACAAGACACCGAAACTGTTTCGGTTGAAATTGCTGAAACTAGTTCTGCATGTGAAATTGAATATTAGCAAGGGGTTTTATGTGAATGTTTGTTAATTAAAGTAATTAACAAAATTCTGAATAAATAAATAAAAGAGTTTTATTTAATGAGAGATTACATTAAATTTGGTGGAGATTTAATGGAGGTGAGTGGAATTTTGAGTGGGTGGCTATTTATGTGAGTGGGAGCTCCACCCACATGAATATGGAAGAGGTGGGGGCACCTCCATGGCTGCCACGCCATGGGAGGGGGCTTCCCCCCTCTCCCTATAAAAGGCACCCCACTCCCTCCTCTCATCTCACACCTCCTCGCGAAGGATCTCTCTCCCCCCTTTAGAATTTCCCCATGGTCTCGGATCAGCGAGATACATATTCCCGGTGGCTTTTTTGGAAGGATTTGTTGGTTCCGCTGCTTCGCTGGAGCGAGGGCGCGGAGGTTGTCGGGGTACCCGGACGTGTGTGCGATCACGGATGCACCACTGCTTTGCGGTGCTGGACGTGATGGTGCTTGACCGGCTGGACCAGATGGACTTCATCACAATCTTGAGATCGGCAAGCGTTCGACTACATCATCCACGAGTACAACCTTGTTAACGCTATACGGTCTTCGAGTACATAAACCATAATAGCTATAACGACCAATTTTAATAGAAAGCACATGAACACTAGCTCTTCTAACTTTCTTAGGATGAGAAACAATATTAGTAGCGTCTTCACAGAAGACAATATGCTCATCCTCTATATTTCTAGTGACAAGATCTTTCACAACAGCTACCACAGGCTCAATATTAATAAACTCATCAGACCCTATAGTTTTCTTTGTGCCTTTACTGACCACATTAGCTAAAATAGAATGTTCCCTTACCTTAGAGGAAAAAGGGATCTTCTCAACATAAGGTTCAGGCAAAATAGGATCAACATTATAAACCTCTTCACCGGTAGGAACATGGGTAACAACGTCTTTATATGGAGCATGGTACTTGTCCCACTCTTTCTTGGGAATCTCAACATAATAAGCAAAAGCATTAAAGCATTTCGCAAGAACTTTAGGACCAAGACCAAACTCATTACTAATATCACGGAAGTTATTAGTTCCCATAAAAGATCTAATGCATTCATATTTATGGTTTATACCTGACTTTCTTCCTTTGTCATTCTTCCAAGCTTCAATGTTCTCTTGAATACAGTCTAATAGATCCCATTTAGTTTCTTCCTTCATACGTGTGAATGATCCAGCAAAAGAAGCATCTAGTAAATCTTTATCATGAAGAGAAAGCCTAGCATAAAAGTTATTAAGAATAATATTGTTAGAGAGTTCATGAATAGGACATTTAAGCATTAGTAACTTCAATCTCCCCCAAGCTTGAGCTGTACTTTCTCCATCAATAGGCCAAATGTTATAAATAAGATTTCTATCTTTATGAATTTCACTGGAGGATAAAATAGAGTAAAAGAGAGATGCCATCTCCTCCCATTCCATGGATTGTCCATTCTTCAGCAGCTTATACCATTCTTCAGCTCTCCCTTTCAAGGATATGGAGAGTAACTTCTTCTTCACCTGTTCAGTTGTGATACCTGCACACTTAAACAACCCGCATAATTTATGGATAAAAAGCAAGTGATCACCGGGATGGACAGTTCCATCCCCAAAATAATAATTACCCATAACACGGTCAACAATACTTGTAGGTATCTTAAAAGGATCTATCTCAACAGGTGGTGGTTCATCTACTACCCTAGCAGCGGTAGTAGTTTTCCCAAACATAAAACCAAGTGGGTTATCCATATTGGAAACAAAGTAACTAGCAGTAACAAAAAGAAATACTCACAGTAGAAGTTTCCTTTACCAGTTCCACTCTTCAATAGCGCTTCACTCCCCGACAACGGCACCAGAAAATAGTCTTGATGACCCACAAGTATAGGGGGTGTATCGTAGTACTTTCGATAATTAGGAGTGTCGATCCCAACGAGGAGCAGAAGGTGCTGAACAGTGGTATGGAGCAGGAAATCCCTGTGAATACTTGGCAAACGGATTTTTAGTGGTTTTCTGACAAGGCAAAAAAACAAAGAGCAAGTAACAAAAGTAGTAGACAAATGGAGCAAGTGGCCCAGTCCTTTCTTAGAAAAGGACAAGCCGATGGAAATACTTATAAGGACCAAACGTTCTCGAGGACACATGGGAATTCTGTCAAGTGCTTTCGCTGCAAATAGCTGAGTACTCTTCTCCGGTGTTCGTAAGTGTTGTGTGGGTGAACCTGTGCTAACATACCTCCCTTCCTAGAACTAATACATACTTGTGATTAAACCCCCTGCAAACATCCGTAACTACAGGAAAGTAATTAAGATATAAATCTAACCACAACCTTAAACTCTGAGATCCTACACTCCCTTGTGCAAAGGTGTCCTAACGGGGGTTCAGGTTTCTGTCACTCTGGCAACCCCACGATTAGTAGCCAAATACACAATGCACTCCCCTAGGCCCATAAATGGTGAAGTGTCATGTAGTCGACGTTCACATGACACCACTAGAAGAATAGCACCACAACTTAAATACTAAACCATTGAATAATAACTCATCACAGATTCACTACTAACAACATGACTTCTCCCATGTCCTCAAGAACACAAAGAACTACTCACAAGACATCATATGGATCAAGATCAAAGATGATATGGTAATGGATAACGATCTGAACATAAACAATAATCCAATGATTCCACTCACAAGCATCAACTACAATAGTAATTAACACCGGGAAAGTTTCCCCTAAGAACTAAAGCAACATCCAACACAATTGTTACAGCGAGACGGAGTGGTGATGATGGTGCTGGTGGAGATGATGGTGTGGATGATGATGATGATCCCGATGAAGCCTAGCTTGATGATGGTGTTGATGGCAACGCTCTCCCCTCTTCGGGAAGGAATTCCCTCGATAGAAATCTGTCTGTCGGAGAGATCTTTCTCTCTCGGTGTTTTCCGCCCCCAGAGGCGGCGGAAATCTATCCGTGGTCGCTCCCCGAGGCTTAGGGTTCCGAAGGGAAGTTATAGGCGAAGGGGGAGAGTCGGAGGTCGGGCAGGTGGGCCACACCTGTCCTAGGCGCGGCCTCAGGTGGGCCCGCGCCTAGGGGGTGTGGGACCCCTGCAGCCCCCCTTCGCTCCTCCTTCTGGCTTCCTTCGTCCTCAGGTAAAATAATATGTTTTCATATTTTTCTGGTATTTTTCCGATCTTCGCGAAATTGCACCGAAACGCCTTCTTTTCCATCAGAATCCAGACTCCGGCAGTCCATCCTCCAAGAATCATCCAACATGCATAAACAGATGAAAAGCCATAAGTAATATCTCATAATAAGACAAATATCAATGAATAGAGGTAAATTATGATATAGAATGGTGATGCAAATTGGGCGTATCACACCGCCACCAGCGGGAGTAGCACCAGCAGAACCTCCGCCCTACTCTCCTAAATCTCCCCTAGTGTATTGGACGGTGGGTCGAGGTAGAGCAGGCGGTGAGCCCTTCCCCTGGCTACACAAGCTTCTGTAGACACGGGCGAGGTTGAGGAACCCCCATGACGGGCGGGGCAGGACAGGCGTGGGGCATTCGAACGTAGGACGGGGCGGGCGAAGGGGTCATGGTTGCGCTAGCCACAATCCGAGCGTCGATGAGGAGTTATAGATGGTAAAATGAGAAGATAAGATCATGACGCGTGCATGGAAGAATATGAGTCATGTGGGGTCCACGAGAGAGGCGCGACCTGGGGGATCAACTCGTTCGATCCCCCGGGAGAAGTGTATCTTCTCTAAATATTTCTACCGTACTACTCAAATCATTTTCTTATTTTGTAGGAGACACATGACTCATATAATAACTAACCAAATATGTCAAAGTTCCTCGGTGGTTGGGTGCTATATATATACTATGCTCTAAGAGCAAGTACAATAAGAATGAAGTGGACTCTCATACAAGAGCTCACCTCTACGCGTACTTTTAGACAAATATAGTAAATGTGAAGAAAGAGATAGAGAGAAAGTTGTAGATAACAAAAATCTAATAGCCAACCTTGCACCAACACTATTATACCAGTGTGATCATAGATGGTGGCTATAGATGATGTGGTAGCTTCTTTTAGAAATATACTATTGAACATGCTCTAATTAAAGACATCAGCCACGAAAGCATAACTCAAAAATATCTCAAATTTTGAGAAAATAATAGCAGTATATTAGGATAATTAAGAGGCCCCTCACAACCGAGTTATCTTATACCTAGATATGCACCCTAAGATTCAGGCAAAAAAACATTCTTCCCCAACTTTAGGAAACACGTGACTAGGGTTCCTGCCTCCCGCTGCCACTACTGATCTACCTCACCTCCCGTGACTTTCGGGCCATGGAGGCACGGTGGATCCGGGTCCTTGTCGACAAAAGGACTTTATTTCTTGATTTTTTTCCAGTTTAGTTAGGGTTTGTGACCTACTTAGTAAGGCGTGGTGGTGGGCGCTTCTTGACGATGGAATAAAGCCCTCCTCGTTTAACCCCCGTCTCGGCGGTGCGTCTAGCCTCGTCGGAGGGCGTGTAGAGGTGTGTCCCCAAGCGTTTCTTGCTAGTTTTGGTCGGTGTTTGTTTTGATCTATGCTTCTGTTTGTCGGAGACAGTTGATGTTCTCGTACCTGGTTCTTTGGAGTATTAGCACGACAACTTCTTGTCTGTCTATCACGGCAATCTTTGTCCGTCTCCAATGAGTGAGGGGCGAGGACAGCGACATGCCGTCTGCTCGCTCGAGTGCTTGTAGTCGTCTCTATATGGTCTAAAGACCTATTGATAATTTTATTAATTTTAGGTTTTTACTACCATTAAAGTTTATAAATAGATCGGTGATTTTTCAAAAAATAATAACCCTCTCATAAAATCCTAGACGCCACCTTCTAGATGTCCACTTCCATCTCCTCTTATAGGGAACACATAGTCTGTCTCGTTGAAGGCCTAGTGCTAGTAGGTAGGTTATGATTTGTTTTCATTTTAGCTTTTGTCTTAGTTACTAGTGGCTAGGCAATAGCGTCATCGTTGGCTAGATATGTTCTCTAAAATTGTTGGTTTCGAGAATTTAACAAAGTGTCTCGTAGTGTTACTTTTTTTGTTAGCCTTGATTCTGTCACCAAGTTAAGCCGATGTGTTAGAGAATCTCTAACCGTCGTCTCCCCATACGGCGTTCAAAGGATGCTATTTTTGTGACATATGGCGGGTGCCAGCGTTGTGCTAGTGTGCGTCGCCCACATGCGTCCCCATACACCCCAAGGCATTTTTTTCATAAATAATAAATAAACCATAATTTTATCAAGCAATCAACATAAATAGATAAAAAATCAACAAGTTCAACAAAGCAAGCAGATAATAATAATTATGCAAGTTTTGAACCACAATTTAAAACACACAAAAAAGGTGTTTTCTTTGAGCATCCACAAAATGTTATACCCGATGAGTATATGCTTCTCTTATTTTATGACGCATTGAGAAAAGTAGCAGATGTGGCCGACACCTGGTGATCAACATAGGCAAGAGACCCTAACGGTGATACAGTTCACTGCCAATCACTGCATGCTCGTGCTCATTCTCAATGATCATGTTTGCATGCTCACACATGCATTCATGACCTCCCACATTTAGGACTTCGACCATGTAAGAGCAGGATACTGGACAATAGAAAATCAATCCTGGAGCACACCAAATGTCCTTGATATCCTCCCTACAAGCACTGAGATAACCAAGATCTATTCCCCACAATAGGATTTATGATTGTTATCACAAATGTTGTCTATCTTGGATATATGTCATCCACTTGTTGGTGTATCTTACGGTGGAGTTTAGCCTTTAAAAAGTTGGCGATCAAATTCAAGCACTACAGCACGTTGATGTCATTATGAGATCCTGCCATGTCCAAAAAGGCATGCCAAATTCATAGACTTCGATTTGCATTGTCTAAAGTACCACACTTCATGCTCCTTTATAACCTTTTACATTTCTTGTCAAGAAAATGGCAGTTCTTTCATGCTCAGTGCATGCAATCGATGATTCCAAGCATCTCGGAATCATCTTGTTGCGTTATGTGCCAAGACCTGATCAATGCATTCTTCATTGGGTGGTTTCAAATAGGTTGGTTCAAACGCTGGCACTACAACCCTGCAGAACCTGTACATGCCTCATTGGTTGTGGACTCGGCATGCGTAGATAGTTGTCTTTGTGTATCAGTTGGATCTCCATACGCAAGCATCCTTAAAGCAGCATTGCACTTCTGAATTGAGGAAAAATCTACGGTGTCGATATAGTCTTTCTTGCATATGAGGTAGTTGTCGAACTTCCTGGTGGCCATGGAAATCTTAATAAAAAACTTTCGGTTTATCCTGAAATGCCGCCGAAATGTTACCTCGTCGTGCATTGGATCATTGGCAAGGTAGTCAGCATACAACACACATTAACCCTCCATCCTCTTCCTCTACTTGCTCTTGTGGTGCCCCGGCTTCGAACCTCCGCTGCGATTGTGCATCCTTGACGTAAAAACCAAAGTGGCAAAAGAGAATCTTCAAATTCTCTTCATCTACGGCGACAAATGTCGGTGGATGGCAAACGATGACGAGAAGCAGCCGGTGGGAGTGGGAGAGGGTCAATGCGGCACGCGGCGGCGAGGCCTTTCTTTTGGCATGGAAACGGTGGAGGGAAATGGGAGAACGCATGCGAGGTGGGCGGGAAAAAAAAACCTAAAATGGGAGGATTTTCGTTTGTCTCGCTGGCAGAGCTAGCCCTCCGCCTTTCAGCTTCATCCGGCGCCCCCGCTCTTCCCCTTGGATTGCCATGCCGCCTTGCCACCCCACGCATCCACGTCACCGCCGTCACACCCCTCCCCCTCTCTGGTTATCTCGACCTCTCTCTTTCTCTGTTGGGTGACGAGGATGAGAAGTGGGGGAGAAGATAGAGGAACACGGGTAGGAGCCGGTTCGCAAGCTAGGAATCACAACTCCCACAAATTGCATTTTGTTTGCACTTCCCGATCGAGACCATATTACACATTTACAATTTGCGTCAAAATGCCAGAGCGCACACAGTAAGCTGACCCCTCTGATCGAAGAACGAAGTATCCGACTTTTCAGACTAGTTCGCCTTCTTGCTGCTACCGGGCGCGCCGCAGAAGTCCTCCCGGTTAGCGGCGGCGGCGCCGCCGCGCACGACGTAGTGTCCGAGAGACGGCGTGCTGGTCCCCTCCACGCGGTTCTCCTCGCACAGGAACTCCTTGGCGCAGACGCTCTCCACCTCCCTCTGGAAGTCGTGCACCAGCACTTCCGTCTCCGTCCCCCTCGTCCGCGCCATCACCGCCGCCGAGTAGATCGCCGCCATCCTCCCCGGCGACCCCTCGGCGTACCCGTGTGGCCCGTCGACGAGTACCACGTCCCACGCCACGTCGTAGAGGGCGTTGGGCAGGTCCGTGATGGCGAGGCGGCAGTCCGAGAAGAGGAGGTTCTGCACGGGCCGGCACTCGGCGCGCCTGGACGCGCGCGCGTGTGCGAGGAGGCTCGGGAGCTCGCGCACGGCCGTGGCGTAGGACACGTCGTAGGCCTCCAGGCCCGGGCCGTGCGCGCCCTCCATGTGCGCCACGTAGAACGGGTTCTCGTCCAGGAACACGGTGCGGCCGCCGTGGTTGAGCGCGCGCCACAGCGGCGTCTCGCCGCCCAGGCCGAACACCAGGAGGTTGCACGGCGCGCGGCGCCGCAGCGCCGACGCGATCGCGCGCACGTCCTCCTCCGGCATGCTCGCCGTCGAGTTCGCGCCCGCCGCCGCCGCGTACCGCACCAGCGCGTCGAACACGTGCGCCGGCAGCGCTCCTCCGCCTCCGCTCGCCGCCGAGGTGGCGGCCCCGCCAGCGCCGACCGCGAACGTGGCCCGCGGCGGCGCCGTCCCGCACGACGACGCGCGCGCGGTGGAGAGGACGGTGAGCAGGGACACGCAGGTGAAGGCCGCGAGAAGCACGACGAGCCAGAAGGAGCGACCGGACATGGACGCCGACGATGCCGGCGACGCCGCCCCTTTCCCCAGCTTGTTCGACGACTGGTGGTGCACGATCAGCAGCTTCGGCCCGGAGGACATTGCCTTCATCATCTCCTCCCCCCTGGCGCAACCAATATATCAACAGGCAGGCAATTTAAACTGGCTAGTGCTCGAGTTGTTGCTCTTCTCAGTTTCTTGCTATTTATGTCCGTGTCTTTGTGCCTTCAGTGAGGGGCAGCAATGGAGAGAACGGCTCACCCTACCAGAATGACATTTCAGCAATTCGGGGTGTGAGAGTTGGCAGGGGAATGTGGATTGGGATGTTGATGGCAGCTGGGGCAGGCAAACGAGCCAAGCTAAGCTTAACTAAGCAGAGTAAAATAAGAAGGTGCTTTTCTTTTTGTTTTGAAAAAAATAATAGGCAAGTGTTGGATCAGTGGTTGGTAGGTTTGGCAAGAAAGCAAATCTAGGTGAAAATTCACATCTCTGCAAGGTTTGCTTCGGAGTGGCTCAAATTTGGGTAGGTTTGGATGGCATTCCTTTGATTTGGACACTGGAACTCTCCTCCTCATTAGGAGATAACACTCCATGCTCTATCCGCAGAATGCAATTTTTCCCCGCTTTAGACTCTCTTACAATTTACATCGTAGCCCACAAATTCAGCTACTCCCTCCTATCTAGCACTAACACAAGTAATATGGATCGGGGGAGTAGAATGAACTACGGTCTGACCAAGCTAGACGACTCCATTCAGGACATCAAACAAAAGAGTTGCATGTATAACTACAGTATCGTATTTGCCGAGGCAAATGTTGAATAAACCAAGACTGGGTCACAGACTGACGGAAAAGAAGACTGGCCATCAGCCAACATTGGGATTCAAGCAGCCCACAGACATGGTATGCACGAACTAAAGTTTGCAGCTGCGACGTCTATTCCTCCGTTGCCTTCAAGTGAAGGCTCCAGGCTCGGCAAAAACATCGGCATGAAATAAACACAGCAAAAAAAGAAAAAAAAAACTTCAGAGAAGCATGTATTGGCCGACCAAACGAATCGTCTGTTGGTAAAAGAAACCGAAACATAAAGGGAAACCACACATAGAAGCACGGTAGCAGGTATTGACAACAGAGTTCTACCTTCTTAAGGATCTGCTCATGGATACCACCTCCTGGTGTTTGATTCAGCAAATCATAACCAAAAGGGACATACCATCAGTTAGCTACATTCCCAGAGTATGCCACCGTTCAGTTACAAACAGAAAATTTTCCTCACAAGACAGCGACTATGAGGATCTGACAACCGCCGAGAGATTAACAAAGGACCAGCAAAAAAGCGCCATAAGGTGATATAAGAACACAGTACAAGAGAAGGAGGCATCGGGCTTAGTTCACAACGCTCTACATCGGCTATGTATTTTGTTTGGCGAACAAAGGTGTATCTCTGCCATCCCTGTAGCAAAGAAGCGGTAACCACAAAAGAGAGCAGGTTTCACAGAACATCCCACGCATCATGATCAGCGTCTGGGGCAACCACCGATATGCAGTAGCAAAGGAGTTATGCAGCGCCACACCAGTAGGCCAGGTGCTCGTCTTTACGCGACGTGCTGAAGAGCCCACCGCATTTCAGGCAAATGAAGCTGCTTCCGTCACTGAAGGCGTCCAAGATAATCTGCTTCCTTCCACACTCAGCAAGTATGCAGGACTCGTCAGAGTCCAACATCACGACAGGGTCAGCACCAGGTGCTTGCGGGTGGGTGTTGTTTGGTGACTGAGCCTCTGCTATGGCACATCGTGCGAGGAAAGAAGCGAGCTCATCAACATTGGGAGTGGGTTGCGATCTTTGCTGGTAGAGTTCACGTGCACGGTTGAGCGTCTGCATGAGAGCCTGGTTACCACCTTTAGCTCTTATGGCCATGAGTATCTGCATAAAATTTTGCATTAATAAAGGAAATGAGTTTAGTTCCTTAGAAGAACTAGGAAAAGTGAAACTATCTCTGGAGTAATAAGCAAAAGACTCATCTGAATAATCCCAACCAACCATCAGTACCAATTTGGAAATTTTCTGTAGTATTATTTATCTCGCTCAGAACATTGTTTTCATCGAAGTATAGAAGTTAAAAAACTCGATTGCAAGCTACATCAATATTCACTTATTAGTGCTGCACCTTAGTTTTAGGGAAAATTAACGCCATACGACTAACTGAATCGAGATTAAAAAAAGACTAACTGAATCGCCCTTTCCCCAAATACCACGCATTTGTTTGTCCTTGACAAAATAAGAGAAAATCCATCCTTGGTTAGCACTTATGCAACTATACTCAATGGCAGTTGATTTTAGCCATCTAGCGCCTGCCAAAGCGTTCTTTCCACATCTGCTCATTCGTCAGTTCTTAACCAACTTCCCCCCTGCTCATTCCCTACTTTTACCCCTTTCAATGTTTGCTACTCATACTTTCATGGCTGCTTCTTTTTCTTCCCACAATTGCCACACAATCCTATCTTGTTTGCACTAGGGACTGAGTCCAAACAGAAGAATGACATTAATAACACAAAAGGAAAGCAGCCACTAGCACAATTCATGTTGGGTTCCGCCCTCAGGGTCGATCATACACGAAAATCGTAAACACACGCATCCAAAAAACTTGTAGCCAAGGACATGTGTCACGCTCGAGTCCCTCTTTTTTCTTTATTTCTTCAAAGTCTCACGGTTATAAAAGTGTACCCCTGTGTGTGTTCATATAAACATCAAGGCCTACAAGACTCATGCCAATGCATACTATTACTAAATAGAGCGATTCAAACTAGAACTCAACTAAACCATATCAATTAACTAGCTAGCTAGTACTACCCTACACTGACATGGACTCACATCATGTCCAGACAGTACATGGCAACTAAACGTAGCTAGGTATAGGATTTGGATAAACGCTAATACGAAACTGACTCAAACTGACACCAGGATTATATTCCAACAATTTGCACACATTGATTGGTAGGTATCAACAGGCAATTCAGCTCATGTATAACGAAATGCTAATAAGTATATGTGAAGGTATTTGTAGGTTTCCCAGTACTATAGTCCTGACGAAGACTCATTGCTCATTTGGATCATCTGATAGAAGTCCATCCCAAGCATCAGGTAGGAAACATATATGCATGGCCAAAAACATGCCATAAATATCCTGATTCTATGCTGCATACTACCTCCACTCCGGTTTATAAGGCAAATCCGTACTTCGAGAAAATAGTTTGACCGTAAATTTGATCAATAAAATACAAACTATATTTAACAAAAATTATACCATTAGATTCACATTCAAAATACGCTTCTAATGATACAATATTTGTGACATATGATTCATATATTGTTGACCAAATTTACGGTCAAACTATTTTCTTGAAATACGTGTTAGCCCTATAATCCGGAATGGAGGGAGTAGTAAGGTTTGGTTAGTACTATCCCGTCCTAAATTAGCACCATTGGATCAACACTTGCGTGGTTTCACTTTACCAATGTAGAAAATCCTATCCTGTTTACTTTCTTCTCATGTATGTCTCTTGTATCTGTATCTTTTAGCTTCACTGCAAATGGTTCAAATGGCATTTTGTGTCTACCAAATGCAAAATGCATACATACACTACATCCTGCATAAGGCTAAGATTAAGCTATTACTCCCTCCAGCTCGTAATATAAGATATTATTACAACCTGCTAACTCATATATTGGTTGTAATAACATCTTATATTATGGGACAGAGGGAGTACACGTTAAGGCACTTCATTCTACCTTATCCAATGTGGCCTCAAGAAAACACAATAGTTTAAACACCACAGATACACAATTCACAAAACAAACAAAGCCATTGCATGAGAAAATAATTCCTGTTCTGCCCAGTTGAAGTTATTCGGCCCATTTTGGGTGGCGTTTTGGTTTTCATTCTAAGAAAAAAATGAATTTCTAGAGCCTTCCTTAAGAAACAATTGATTTATAGTTACTAGATGGTAGGCTCTACAGAAATCCCCATTACCCAACTCAACTGAAGATGAAAATTGTTGTAGTTCCACATTAATAATACAAAAATAAATGAACGAAAAAGGTAAGAAAATCGAACACTGATTAAGGAGGACAAGGTAGCAGTCAGCACATGAACAAAATGTAATAATTGGAAAGAAATCATCAGAAGATGCACAGCGTGGAAATGAAACTAACTCTTAACAATTACTCCCTCCATTCCAAAATGTAGATGCTCATATTTTTGTGTATAAACTTGGTCAAACTTAGAAGATGTTACTTTTGACTAAGCTTATATGCCTTACATTTTGGGACGGAGGGAGTATTTACTAAAAAAAAAGTTAGTAATCTAGTTGGACAGTTGCGTGGGAAACTCAAACTCTTGCCATTTATAAAAAAAAAATAGTGTAACTACATGGGCAACTCAATAATTTACTCCCTCCGATGCATAATAAGTGTCGCTGATTTAGTACAAAGTTGTACTAAAACAGCGACATTTGTTATGGATCTGAGGGAGTATCAAAAACTAGTGCAACTGCAGGGGAACTCATGAGGACTGACAGCACACAAATTTCAGCAGGGAAATTACAATCGGATATGTGATCTTGACAAGGATTAACAAAGCAGATTGTAAGGCTACAGTGTATCCGCTCTACTTCCCCACTTTGCGTGGTCAGTCCTCATGAGTTCGTCCACATCATCGGTAAAGCTTACTCAGTATGCTAACAAAAATGCATTAGTGAACAGCAAGTCGAATTACTGATAGGTGCAAGGTAAGTACAAGCCTACATGCACTGGACATAGTTGAAGCAATTCCCAGTGTGTGCATCACTTCATAATCTTCCTCCCTTTTAACTCTAAAGGAGGGGAAACATGAGAACAACCAGTCCTAGCCTAAGAAGAGGGGAATATGGCCGAAAAGGACAGGTGCAAAGGTTGGGAGGCAGCACCAAAGCAACTAACATCTCCTAGAACGAATCAAACCTAACAAACCCTAAGCCTGAAAGCCTACTACCCTAAGCCCTAGAACAAATCGCCCCATCAGAACCACATGTCGTCTCCGGGAGAAATCCCAAGGTGGACTACGCCATGGAAAAGATGATCCAAAGCGAATTGAATCGGCGAAAGCCCACCGCGTTCGTCCCAATCGAGTGATCGACCTCGGACGGGTAATATACGTGCCGATAACCTGGCGAATTTCCGACTTCGGCAGACAGGGCGAGGGACGCGACGAAGCACACGAAAGAGGCGGAGCGGAAGAGGAGATGTGAGGGTAGGGAGAGTGGGGGGCAAGGGTTCTCACCGCTTGCAGCGCCAGGGACGGCTGGCCCTCCTCCAGCAGCCCGCGGGCGCGGGACAGCATGCTCCACCCGTCTCCGGCCGCCGCCGGCTGAGGCTGCTGTGGCTGTGGCGGCGGAGGCTGCTGGGGCTGGGGTGGGTGCTCCGCGGGTTCCATCTCGACGTCGGACGGGTCCATGGGCGGCGCCTCCTCGATCTCGCCCGCTCTACCGATCCACTGTACTCGCTCTCTCGTCTGTGGTCCGCCGCCGCGAGGTGCACGGCGGCTCGGGGTGGTGGCTGGTCAGTGCGGTTTGCTGCTTGTGGCTGCTGTGCCACGCCTCCAGAATCTAGATGCTTCCAGGTGTGCGTGCCTCCTCGGGTAGTCGGGGGCTGCTCCGTACAAAAAGAGGCGCACGCAATGGAAATCCTTCGAAATTTTACGAGTTCGTCCACATATTCCCCTGTATTTTTCAGAAATAAGAGATCTCTAGTTTTTTTTTAAACAATAAGAGATCTCTAGTTGATCTCGAATACTCCCTCCGGTTTACTAATGTAACATCTTTTAATAAAGGTTATGTACATCAACCGACAGAGTCCGGGGTTTTATTTCTTTTTTCAAGAAAAAAAATCTAAATACACGTATTTTTAGAAAAAGGATAGAATACCTTAAGAGTATAATATAATAAATATCTCCTAGTATCATTTAACTCCTCAGCTCCGCTAGAAAAGGGATTTCTAGATGATTTTCTGAACTTAACTAGCTAAAAGCTTATATTTTAGACAATTGTTGCAATTCAATAAAAACAAGACCATGATGGGAGGAACCGCAATGGTATTCAATTAAGATAGTAGTGAGGCTCGAAGTTGGGGGCCGCCTAGAACACCATCGCATGTGCTAGCCAGTAAACCCCAACTATTTCAATTTAATACATGAATACTAAATTCATCCTGTAATATAGAATATTTTAAACATGATTACACCATGGAAAGGAGGTAGCACATAATAACAATACATAATATAAAATGCATGGTGCATATAAACCGATAGCACCATCATATAAACCGATGACAAATGATACCACCTAATCATACATGATAAATCAACCTAGTCATACTTGATAATAAATAGTGTTATAGTTATGCATTAGAATACGTTATGCATAATTGATGAGATGCATCTAACTTCTCTTGTGTTTGTACTAAGACGCTTAGAGAATTTGTTTCTATAATAGTTGCAATGGTTGGTAAACTCCACTCTCTTTATGCAATGCATCATCAACAAGTCCTTGGTGATGCCATGCAAAGTATAAATCACTATTCTCATCACCAATCCATTTAAATTCTCTCTTTTTATTTCTCATGGAGCTACGAATTTCAAAGGAAAATCAAATAAAAAACACTTTTGTATAATTTCTTCTACCTCATTCACCTTGTTGGCATTGTGTTAAGCGCCATAGGTGCGACCTGGGGATGAGAAGAGGAAACGCCGCCGGTGTTGGCGCTTCAACGATGTCGACAACTTGAGACCGGCTCAGCCTCCGCCATCTCCATAGACGTGCAGCATTAGACGGGGTCAGCGCCAACCCTAGGCCACCCGGGGTCTCTGGCGTGACAGGAGCAACGGGCAAGCGGTGGTGCGGCATTTGCAATGAGCGAGGAGCTGGGGATTTGGACGGATTTTCAGCAACAGAATGAATCCGCCAAGGAAGGAGCTATGGCCTGATTCCGACGATGGGAGCAACCAATGACAAGTGAGAGTAGGCTAGGAGGGCGGCATGAGGCTATGGGGGCTCGCCGGAGGTAGCAGGTGGTAGCTAGACTGAACACATCGACGATGTGGTGATGCGGTGTCGCAGGGGAGTGTGGCCACATAGGGTGGAGGGGAAATTGTTACTCTGGTCGGGTTATGACCTAGTATATTTAGGAGTCGGGGCATGGTCGATCAAAAAATTTACTCCTCTAGACCATTTAAGAGTTCAGGTGGGTGTGGTTAAGAGGAGTAACATAGAAATTTTACTCCTCTAACCGAATTTATGGGATCGACAAGAGATGCGCTAAACGTCTTTCTTTTTCCTCTTCTTCTCCGCGAGAAACATTATGTTTTCTTCCTAATGCAGATGAACAAACTTTGTCCCCTTTTTGGTTCGAAAGAGTTTTATATGATTGTTGTCCATACGACATTTTTTCTATATGGTCCATTTGGTGTAATGGAATGGATCTTTTAAATTCCTAAAGAATGTTCTCTTACATTACAATTTTATAGGATTTATAGCAAAAGGTTATACCTTTTGACGATTATGATATGTGCTCAATCTCTATAGAAGTCTCTATATGTTTTGCTATGGTCCAGACTTTTTTGCTGTTTATTCTTGTTTTTTTTAATTCATGTAGGATTAACATGCCATGATATTTTTTAGAAAATATGCCATTATATTCTTTTAGATAATATGCCATGATATTATATTCCTCTGTTTCGAACCAAAAGGGCCATTGTTAATGAATGACCAACAATACAATTGTACCAAGTCTTAATTGGATAATATGATTATTTACAATATAGACCGTCCAGTCAAAGAAGGGTCCTAATAAATCGTGGAAATAGGGCGTCCCCTATGCTCCGACCATGCAGACAAGTTGGATATTGGTTTTGTCCGAAGATCCATGGTTTTCCTATAATATAGTTCGGATTATGATTGGTGAATTGTGTTGTATCATGCTTGATTGTTGTCTGGCAGGTACAATGTCCACAATTGATTTCAACCAAGTAACACGATGTGTATAGCTGCGGTGACTCAACATACCACTGCATGTGTAGTACACTATAGTCGTTGACATGACATCCACATAACACCGTTCCGTAAATATCACATCCCTCAGAGCGGTACAACAGAAACATTGCGGGTCCATATTACAAACATACACACTTTATTATTATTATAATACCGGAAGTTCAAGACTTCCAAAAGTTTCACTTTACAAACCAAAATATAAGTGTTTCAGCGGAAGTTTCAAACTTAAAACTTAAACTCCAGATTGAGCTCAACAACTTATTATTATATAAGGTTCATGTTGCTCGGCTCAAGTGGCTACTAGAACTATAGTAATTATTTGGACTCTTGGAACTCTCCTCCGTAGACGATGTCGTAATCCTCCCCTTCTACGGCTCCCTACAAGTTGGGCTCTTCATAGAAGACCTCCTCTTGGTTCTCAGATGCGTACATTGGAGTACCTTCGGGATTCTCAGAGTCTAAGCAAGGATTCAAAGGAAAGGATGAGTAACAGCGTTACCCAACAAGTTTATTATATGCAAGGTAGGAAGTTTGATGCTATATCTACCACCTCAGACTATCAGTATTTGGCATTATGCAATTTTCGTAATTATTTCTTCAAAGATTGTTTTTATTATAAAAATCTATGACCATCAGCCTTCACAGGTTGACCGGAACTTTCATGGAGTTCCTTTCCTGTCGTGTTCGTAGCTCCTTCCCGGAACAGGGAGTAACAAGTTACAATTCTTACACTCTGCAGAGGTGCATTACTTTTCCCATGAGAGATCAACTCCTTGTTGCACAATCGGGCGTACTTTCCCGTCCACATTTCCATGATGTGGGGCCCAGTAGTTGGTCCAAGCCAATCACTGCCCTCTCTGTGACCTCATATGTCTACACGATCCTTCGGCTAGCTCACCTACGTTAAGCCTCCTTGCGGGCAGGCTAAAACCCTGATGAGTTTCCGAAGACTCTATGACCTAGTGATGCCCGGATTAGTACCATTTACATGGACTATCTCCCTAAACACCATTCATATATAATCTAGACACCAAAAGTGTGGGGCGTAAGGGTGATCACCCATATGCTGGATCCACACAAGGAATCACAACGTCACGTTAAGGTCGTCTTGCCTCCATACGAGAGGAAAAGGATACAGCTGACTTCTCTGTCTCATTCCAAATCTCATGGTTAACGCGTAATATACGGCGCTAGAATCACTAATATCATGGTTTATTAATTCCTAATGGTTCATCATTAGTGCAAATAGAACTCTAAGTTCTATTGCTCCATCATATCATCACTTAGGATGATCTCTAAGATTTAGTATCTTGAGAAAATAGTGTTTTCTTTTTCTATAGTATAGATGATAACACACAATTTGTAAATACTTTGATAAAAGACTCTTCAAAGGACATGAGCAAGTGATGAACTTGCCTTGTGATGGCAAGGTAGTGAAGTCTGATGCTTGCACTGGACCTTGAGCTTCTATGTCTACAAAAACATCATTATTGCCCGGTAAGGACAATATTTAAAGAAGCAAAATGATTATGCAAAATAATGTAATGCATAATTTAACTTGATATATTTTCTCCCCGTTATTATAAAAAATTATTTTTAATAATAAATGATTCATAAGTATTACTTTTTAATATTTATAATATATACATTGTATTATTTTATTGATTTCCCTTTTATTTGACTTTTATTGATTTAATAATTCTTTTAAGAATTATCGCTTAAATATAAAAAAATGTTATTAAATATTTGTTTAGTATTTTTCTAAAATACTACAATATTAATATATGATGAAAGTGAATTCTAATTAATTTTATCACCTTTCAATAATTTTGTAAAATTCCATAAGGATTATATAAATTAAAAAATTCTTAATAAAATTTATATGTGTAAAATTTTATTTCTTAATTTATATGGATAGTGTGGATTATTATGAATCCAAAAATATTTTATTTATAATTTTTGGACTTTTATTTTATTTTTCTAGAATTTAATTAAATTTAGGGGTATTTTGGTCTTTTTCTATTTATTAAAACATGCATTAAAGGTTTCTGGGCTGGCTTGTTCTTATTGGGCCCTTGTGGCCCATTAGGCATAGTCAAAACAGCCACCCCGAAGGGTTCTGGCCCAACCCAGCCCACTCACTCACTGTCCCTCACCCTCGAGCTCACTCCTCTCCTCCTCTCTCTCCGACCCCGTGGTCGGTGATGTCGCCGCCGACGATTACCGCCATCGTGGTTCGTTCTGGGCGCCGTCGTGGTGCAGGAGGAGGTTGTTGACTACGACCCTCCATCCTGTCCAATTGGATTTGAGCATGGAGCTCTCCTGCGACAGATCGATGTCGTCCCGAACCCTAGGGTTTGGTGTTGGCGTCGATCTCTGGCGCCGCCGCTGCTGTTGTGTGCTGTGGTGATTTTCCTCGCCTCTAGGCATGGCTATGGTCACCGCCGTGGCGCTGTATGGGTCGCAGCGCCCCCCTGGGGGTGCTCCCCGTGCCGCCATGGTCGCCGACCACCTCTGCTTCCTCTTCTAGTATCCAGCGAGGACCTTTGGTGAGTTCTTTTCCTCTACCCCTTGTGCTCTCTCTATGCTCGCTCATCCTATGCTAGATGTTGGTAGTGACCTCTCTGGTTACTGTCTTGTCCTGATTAAGATGATTTGTTCCATTTAGGGTTCATATCCTGTTGTTGATTATATACTGGATGAATTAGATCATATGTTGATGGTCTCTATGCATGCTGAATGATTAGTAGCTTGAGGCTTACTGCTTAAGATGAACTATAATGGTTCTGGTGGCTTATCAGATGATTTTATGTTTAGATTTCATAAGATTCAGATGATATAGTTGTTCTGAAATCAATGCTTGGTAAAGTCAGTGGGTTTGATAACTTACCACTGTCATTACTTGATTAATGATAATGTGTATGGTGTGATGAAATCACTGTCTTAGTGCTATTGGCTTGAGAATTCATGTGTGGTCTGAGATCATAATGATCTCAACAGTGAAGATATACTTAGGAATGTTCTAATTATGATTCCTACAATGACAGGAAAATGAATGGTAGATTGATTGATTAAATCTGTGAAGGTGAAATGCTTATTCTGATTCATGTAGAATTGTTCTTGTGACACCATCTTTGTATGGCACACAAGATTGATTCTAATCCATTGTTTGGGTTGGTTTCAGCTTAAGACAAGCTTGGCATTAAAAGATAAGTAGAAGTATTCCTTTCTGAAATCCCTAAGACCAATGATGTTGGTCTGAGGCTTAGGGATTAGGCTTTATCTAGTTGATTCATATAGATAGTCGTGGTAGTGGTACCAGCTATTGTTTCTTGAATCAAAGCTTGGAGAAAAATGATAGTAGGCTTGATCATTTATATGGATCCAAAAGATTAACTTCTAAGGTGCTACCCTTATCTTAGGGATGTGCCTAGAAGTTAAATCTTAGTTATATTTATTCTTGAATTGAAATATATAGCTTGACAGCCAAATCAATGATGTTGTTCTGAGTTTTGATTGGATCCTTGTACTTTGTTGTTTGCTTTTAGAGTTTAAAACCTCAGTGATGGATTCACCCCACTTGGGTGCTTTCTGAGAGTTTGATTGTGATACAGATCATGTATGCTTGTATAATCTTATACATATAAATCATGTGATGGTCTATGTACTCACCACTATCACTTGATGTTGTGGTTGCTAGTGGTGGATCTTGTGGTAGCTTGATCTTGTGGTTGATCTTGTGATCCCCTGGTATATTTAGTTCCTGGCTTGTCCTTGATCTAGCCCATCATCTCCTGATCCTGATGGCTTGACCTTGGTCTTGCTATCCACCTGATCTTCCCCGTCCTTATGTCACCATCCCGGTGATGTGATTCTTGCTTTGGTTGGTTTGGCTGATGGCTGCTGTGCTTGGTGTAGCTGCTGGCTAAGCTAGCTGTTCTTGTGTGTGGGAGCAGTGAAGAGATGCACTAGTGCCTCTCCACGGCTGTGTTGGGCAGTTTTGTGTTGATGGGCTGTTGCTAAGGTGCTGACAACACACACCATGCATTTTGGTGTGTGTCCTGCCTATGTGCTTGCTATGCACTTGTGGATATGCACTGAATTTGAGATTGACTGTTATCTGGTTAATTTTACCTGGCTGGTGAAACTTGCCCCTCCTTGCTGTCATTTCATTTCTGGCTTAAAATTATGAAAGATACATTCTTTCATATTGGTGAAACTTGCCCCTTTTATAAATTACTCAATGATGAATCTTGATCAGTGCACTTCACTGACAAGTCTGAGAGTAAAACAATACTAACCTTAACCTTCTTTATTTTTTTACTAGTGTTTGTTTTGCAGGTACAGATTTGAAGATGAAGATTTTAGTTTAGGTTTTCTTTATAGAATAGTCAATGTAATCTTCGTTATTCTTTTGTAATTTTAGTTCTATTCTTTTGTAATCTTCATTTTATTATTTTGTAATAAAAATTATATTATTATCAATAAAGAAATATTCTTATTCTTTATTTATTTGCTATGGTGAAGATTGTGGATAATTTCAATAAGTTACATTTTTGTAACTTATTTATTGAATGAAAATATGAAATAGATATTCATATTCTTAATTGTTTTCTTTAAATAAAGTTTGAGTTAAATTGGTTAACTCTTAATTTAATCAAGATTCAAATATTATTCAAAAATCATTTAACTTATAATTCAAACACTCAAGTTTTAAATTCAAATTTCATTTTCCAAAACACATAATTCCTCAAAGATCATATCAAAGTCTATAGCAATCATCCTAACTAACCCTAATCTCAAACTATGAAAGAAACCTTGATCACTTTAGGTTTTTATTTGGCGAAAAAATTATCTATATTTTCACAAATAAATGCATGCAACATTCCAAATTCCTAAATCTACCCTTCGTTAGTTCCTAAATGCTGGGATGTTACAATAGCCTTGTTTTTATCTACAACTAGGACTGTCGTGATGAGATGCCAACCTTTTCTTCTTATTCTCGCTTCCCTTGTTTTGTTCTTTAGAGAAATTCCTCTATTTCTAATTACACAATCGGATAATTTCCTACACCATACCACTCGAGTAGAGGAGGAGCTGCCGGCCAGCCGCTCGGATGTTCTACCGCCGCTTTGGTTCCCTTCCTCCTTGTTGTGTCCCTCCGCCTTGCTGTTGTTGCGCCTATTCCCTTTTTGGCTTTTTCCACGGATGTGTCAATCACTATTGATGTGGATGGAGACAAGAACATCATCGCCAGAGCGACAAAGGAGAACACAAAGCAGAACACAAAGGAGGAAGAGTGTGGGTCAGCTTGTATTAGATTCGATGAGTCTGGTGGCACATGTCCTTGTGTGACGGGTATCAACTCAGATCTGTTAGATATACCAAACCTGATACTTGTACCTGATTTGACTTTCTTTTGTTTATTTTTTGTATGAGGTTTATCTCATGATTTTTTGATATCTCGCCACTTTCTTGATATTGCTCAAACTTGCACCTAAAATTTATTGAAAGTTTGACCTATTTTTCCATGAAAGATGTCCAACTTTTCTAAATGTTTATTTTCATAATGATTTGTAATTTCCAAAAAACTTCTCTCATTTTCAATAAAGAGAATATATCAAAATCAAGAATATGCCAATTAGACTAGGCTTCTACAACAACATAGTTTTTTCTTTTACAGGATTGCAATAGCATAATGTTAGTATTTGTTGAGACACCAATGATGCACACAACAAAAAAGACAAAAAAGCAAAACAGGAAAAGAAGGCACCGACAAAGTGATCAGCTACTCGTCTACAGAAAACAACACCATAACAGTGCAAAGAACCATCACCGCCTTATTATTCTGAAATTCCATCCAATGTTTGTGAACGCTCTTACAATTCTTTGAATGGTGTAATCTCATTAGATATTAGTCTTTGAGGGTTTTGGATGATCTCATAATCAACGTCTAATAAAAGACATCAAACTCATAATTTTTATCAATAGTTGTTCTTTCAATATCTAATGATTGGTCCTCCTATAATTTCCTTTCAAGAACTAGTACGATTTGACAAAGTAGTAACAGACAATGATAAATCTTGTGACCATCATGATTAGCTTTGTTAATAACTATTGTTCCAAAGTTTGCTAGAACACCATGAGACTCGTTGATCCAATTATTATCGTGGAAACGAAGCATGGCTACTTGGTCAGTGACACCATTACTTTCCACGGATAGTGCTTTAAGTGACCTTTCCAAACCAAACATCACTATCATTTTATAAAATATTTGGACAAGCCAATTAAGTTTTTCAAAACGCCTTCTAGAAAAGAAACAACCGAACCAACTTCAATCCAATTCTTGTCCTACGGATGAAGGCCCGAGTTTACGAGGTGAAACACTCAGAAAAACTAATTGAAAAGGAAGAACATCCGCGGAAACTCTATCTTTAGTAGCGAGAACATTTACTCACTCAGAGGCCATTTATAGAAAAGAGAGATACTGCAGTCACATCAGAGTTATTTGACAAGCTTGCGGGGTGTGGGGCTAAATTTTTATCCAATGCCATCCTTTCCTTCACCGAAGCCCACTAAAGTTATCAGGGGTGAAAATGGAGCAGAAACATTCTGACTTTTTCGTGGAAAAAGGAAACTGAATGAAAACTATATGAAGGGAAACATGATTTTGTGTAATAGAAACGAAACTTTCTTTTGCGGAAATGAAAACAAAACAGTGTTTTTTACATGACTAATACATAATTTCATTTTACGGTTATCTTGCATGGACAACCTAACAGGCTAAATATATGGCGTTGTCAAAGTGAATCGCTTAAGCAACATATCCCCTATTACATCAAACAATTGTAATAGAGTAAGGGAATAATTTTACTGGTTTGAGTTTTTATGCATGATTTAAAGGGTCTTTTGGTTCTGCTTTTTGTCTGTATCCGCGCTGTATTGGTCTATACGTGTTTCTGACGTGTTTCTGATAGTATCTGCTTGTATATTCAATTTTAGAATTCCGTATATATTTTCGAATTCCTAAAAAAATAAAAAATGACACTAGTTAGTTCTATCCGTTTTCGATTTCGTCCTAAATTCGACTCGACTCTGCATCGAGTCAGTTTCACCACTATGCCCCCCTTCTTTTCAGCTTCTAGAGCAGATTCGCGGTCCAGAATCTCTAAAGCTCAAAAGAAGGGTCTACCTTTTGGACTGATTTTTTTCACCGCGAATCCTGAATCACGAGAAAATCCAGAATCGGCCGGAGACCTGCTTTTGCCCAGCTTCCCGAGATTCTCCGGGATAAAACGAACCTGTACCGTTAGCTACCCCTGCGCATGCATGTATTTACATAAAAATGCCACTGGCCGGCCCAGCTGCCGCCCGCGTCGTACGCGCGCCGACGCCTGCGCGTACCGTGTCACCCGCGAGGCCAGGTAGGTACTGTAGGGGTTCGTAGCATGGAAAACAAAAAAAAATTCTACCGCATGCAAACAAACAAGCCAAGATCTATCTACTAGATTGTAGCGACGAGTCGATAGAGGAACTCACCCTCGAAGATTCCAAAGCGGTTAACGAGAGCAGATTCTCGTGGGTGATGTAGTCGTACACTTGCCGATCTCAAGATCGCGTAGACGATCCTTCCAGCGTTGCGTTCCGGCAGCGCTTCCGCAGTCGGTCACACGTTCGGTACTCGACGAAGACCTTCCTCTCCCTTGTTCCAGCAGGCAGCGGAGGTTGTAGCACTCTCCTCGCGATTCCGGCAGCACGACGGCGTGGTATCAGAAGTAGAGGGGAGATCTCGCAGGGCTTCGCCTTAAGCCGGAGCGAGTATGGTGGACTATGAGAGAGCCTTGGTGATCTAGGGTTTGGACACACCAATTAGAAGGGGCTAAACCAGCGGCTAGGGCAATTAGAAGCTCTAACTCGGCGGTTTGGGAGAAATCCCTAGGCTGTGGCTAGGGTTTAGGTTTAGAGGGAGGCAACTTGTGTCTAGGAGGGGAGCCCTGCCCCTCCTCTTATAGGTGGAGGGAGGCGCGCCTGGGGAGGGGAGTCCCTCCCCAACTCGAACCCAAGGTGGGCCGGCGGTGGGAGGAGGAACTCCTCACCCAAGTCGGTTTCAAACCTCCTTCTCCTCTTTCCCAAAACTAGCCGTTTGACTTTCAAACTAGCCGTTTGACTTTTCAAACTAGGATTTGAATAAACCCTCTATTTGGTATAGCGATGACACCAAGTACATAATGCAATCATACCAACTTGATATAACACATTCATGTACCCTTCCCCTCCGGAGTGCCGGACATTCTGGAACCTTCTAGAACATTCTCGATGAAAACACCGGAATCATTCCCCAACTCCGAAATAGGACTTTCCTTATATGAATCTTATTCTCCGGACCATTCCGGATCTCCTCGTGATATCCCGGATCCCATTCGAGACTCCGAACAACATTCGGACTCTTTCTCATCATTCCATAACTACTCAAACAACGTCGAATCCTTAAGTGTGTCTCCCTACGGTTCGTGAATTATGCAGACATAATCGAGACACTTCTCCGAACAATAACCAATAGAGGAATCTGGAAATTCATATGGCTCCCACATATTTCTACGATTACTTTGCGATCGAATGAACCACTTACATACGATACCAATTTCCCTTTGTCTCACGATAATTTACTTATCCGAGGTTATGATCGTCGGTATCTCTGCATACCTAGTTCAACCTCGTTACTGATAAGTACTCTTTTCTCGTTCCCGTGATATGTGATCCCTTGTGATCCAGTCACATGCTTGCAAGCTAATTGGATGACATTCCACCGAGAGGGCCCAGAGTATATCTATCCGTCATATGGATGGACAAATCCCACTCTTGATCCATGTGTCTCAACCAATACTTTCCGAACACTCAATGCCACCTTTATAGCCACCCTGTTACGGTGTGGTGTTTGATGTCATCAAAGCATCCTTCCGGTAAAGGTGATATGCATGATCTCATGGTCGAAGGAATTAGGTTACTATGTATCAGAAAGCTTATAGCAAATGAACTATATTAAATGACTTGATCTTTATGCTACGCTTAACTATAGGAGTATGTCCATCACATCATTCTCCTAATGATATGACCCTGTTGTTAATAACATCTCTATGTTCATGATCAGGAAACCATGATCATATATTAACCAACAAGCTAGTTTAACAAGAGGCTTTACTAGGGACTCTTTTATGTTTACAAATCACACAAGTATTAATGTTTCCGGTTAATACAATTATAGCATGGTATGTAAACATTTATCATAAGTATGAAGATATGATAATAACTACTTTATTATTGCCTCTTGGGCATATCTCCAACAGTCTCCCACTTGCACTAGAGTCAATAATCTAGTTTCAAACCTTTGTGTATTCAACACCTATGGCTTTCTGGTGTCGTATGTACACGATTGCTAGTGGTCAACTGATCTCCGGATCTGACACTTCCAGGTCCGTGTGTAATTACATGTCTTTGCGTCTCTACGCATCACTCATTCTCTAATGAGATGGCTTCGTACAAATTTGGTCCTTTGGTGCGACCTTTAGTTCTTTGGGGTTAAAACATGTTGATAATATTGTCGTACAATATATCTTCATAGTATTATCCCGCTGTGAACCACACCTAGTTTGATAACAAACTACTTGACACAAATGCCCTCTTTAGCTGCTATTATAGCAGTCATATACTTAGCCTTTTGTTGTAGTATCTGTCACAATGTCTTAACTTTGGAACTCATCCAAATCCATTATGGAACTTACTTTCCATCATATTGTGCCACCCTTAGTTTAGATTGAGATAAACTTAATTTGTACTTTGTGACAAAACTAGTATCAATGTAATTCATTTACAATGAACTAACCATCTATTTGTCACTTCTACAAATAATATACTCTTAGTTCTTCCAAAAGATCATAAGAATATCCTTACTATTGTCCAATGATCAACTTATGAATCATTCTGGTATATGCTCATAACATTTAGAGTATAGGACATATCTGGATTTGTACATATCACATTATGATTGATATAAATACTCTTTGTGATTTCATACATCAAGTATCAATCTATACTTGAATCTTTGTTTCACTTACCCTGTGTCAATACACTTGAATATATCATCAATATTGAACTCATTCAATCCTTTTTCTGTGACAAGAACCTTTCTTGTAGTTTCTATATTGAACTCATTCAATACATCATCTATGTACTTTCAGCACAACCATATTAGCGTCTATTGATGCCAAATATTTGGGTTTTGCCTAAGTCTTTCATCAGGATGAAATTCTTAATATGTGTTAATAAAATATACATCTTTTCCAATCAACAATATGTTCTCCACATAATGTATTAGAAATATGTCTTAGCGCTCCCACTTAATTTCTTGACAATGCAAGCATCTTCATTGTCTCTGATGAAATTAAACTCTTTTAACAGTTTCATCATAGTGAAGATTCCAACTCCGCTATGCTTACTTCAACCATTGAAGTTTGCATATGCTTTTAGCATCCTTTGAATTAACAAAACCCTATGGACTGTGTTATGCACATGTCCTAGGTAACAATTCTATTAGAAGAATTTGTTTTGTTTATTCAACTACCACATAACAAAATTATATGTAGTGGTTGCTATATTAATCCGTCTAGACTAAATATCGCTATGAAAGATCAGATCTTGTCATAGTCAACCTTTGAACATTGTTGTGAACTCTTTCCCAACATGTCGACCATTTCATAGATGCGAAACATCCATGTCTATTTCTTTATAGATCCAAACACAACTGTAAGGTCTTACACCTTTCTCGAGGGTCCTTCAAGTTCAAAACTTGATTTCTCGTGTATGAAACTATCACGGATTTTATGGCTTCAACCCATTTTACGGAGTCAGGGTCCATCATCGCTTCTTTGCATGTAGGACGTTCATTATTCTCAAATAATGATTCAACTCTCAAATCTTGGTATTTGATTGTTTACTCGACCTACTTGTTTTGATAAGAACTTAGACCTTCGTGACCACAACCTTTGAGGCACGTGAGCCATGAGCATTATTGCTGCCTCCGGAACACTTTTCGGCGTTGCGCAACTCTACACATATAGCTAAGGTTCTTTTAACCTTATCAAAGTTCTATTGTCCTCCCACTTAACTTTTCACGAAAAATTCCTTCTTAAAGAAACTTGACGTTCTAAGCGACAAACACTTTTGTCTCCGGTGTTATGGAGGATTACTTAACAATTATTCGAAATAACATACAAAGACAGGTTCACCCGACTTTGGTTGCAAACATCTTTCTTATGCATAGCATACCAATGTTTAAGAAAGGACAACTTGGGTTTTATCCCAAACCATAACTTTATATGGTGTCATTTCAACGGATTATGATGGAGCTCTTTTCAGTGGAAAAACGGTAATTTCTAAAGCTTTTAATCTTTAAAATATAATGGCAGTTTTATGAATTACACCTTCGGTCTTACCATGTCAAACAAGGTTTAATTACATATCTCGAACGCTCCATACTCTTATGGTGTTTCGGGAAAATGCAAATCCACGGAACGATTCCTTAAATCTTAGGTATTATGCTAAACTTGTAACTCAAATATCTTCCTTTATGATCTTATCATAAACTATTTATATTCTTGTTACAATGATTTTGCACTTCATCTTGAAAATCTTTGAACTTTTCAAATATTTCACACTTCATCCTTATTAAGTAAATATTCATATATTCACTCAAATTTTTTAGAGAAAGCATATGAAGTTGAAATCTATCGCTCTTGACTACACATAATGGATTTCGTACAACAATATGTACAAGTTCCAATAAGCTAGTCATTCGTTCCCTTTTGGCCTATGAACGAAGTTTTAATTATCTCTAGGAAAGTTTCATAAGCGTCATTTGATCAAAAATCAAAAGACTCCAAAATTCCATCCACATGGAGTTTCTTCATGTTTTCTTTCCAATATAATTTAAACGGTGATGTCACTTCCTAAGTGATCTTTCAATCAATTTGTCTTTCGACATTTTTAGCACTAGTTTTATGGATGTGATTTCTCCAACAAGATTTGTGAATCATCCATCTTTTATGGATTATGGCAATTATTTGAACAACCCTTTTGTTCTCATAATACCTGATAAAACAAATCTTGAAGGAAAGCTTTGATGTTTAATGAGCAACACAATAACCCTTTATTTGTTCTCGATGAACATCATCACATATTCTTTTGCTAGTTACTTAGGCCATTGTAGTTCATGAATTGTGTTGTTTCGTATGACGATTCACACCAACAAATTCAGTATCAAATACTTAAGAACCACATTGTTTAATAAGCAAAGAATATAGCCATAACATGTATATCATCTATATACTTAAACTGAACAATTCTAGTCTTTTCTTTTCTGCCATATATTTATGAGATTCTCTTTCAGTATTTCCTTTTCAGTTTGAAAGAATCTATCAACATCAATAGTGGAGTCATACATATGACACATCGTCCAAAGCGTGTATAGTTAAATACCAATGTCTTTGGACTTGCACTTTGAATTAGATCACCATTATCAAATGTTTGGTGTTCTTTCAAATTCCTTTCTTTAGTAATCTCTTGGTATAGTAAACATTTTACCTACATCAAATATTCACCCTTATCATGGAATTATCCATGATCAAGCTACTTTTAGCTTGTAATGGTGAATCGCGAGTATAATGTTGCTCTCCAAAACCTTTTGGAGGATTAGGACAACTAGTGTCTCCAACCTTTTGCAAATTCTCATCAAATATGAGAACATGACTTTTGCCATATTATACTCTATCATGTTGCAACCAAAACTTCGTTTCAGATATCACAATATCTTCCACACATCATGGTTTCTGAAACAACTCTTTCAGATCCTAGATAACCTTGATAGTAAGACAATCCTTTGAATATCAAGAATCATGGAGACAAACATGATACTCATACACTAACACTTGGAATTGTCACTCTTGTTTTTAATACCAATTATTAAACTTCATGGAGTAACCGGAACTTTACTGAAAGTTTGCAATAGGACTTTTAAACTTTAGATTAACACTTCAAAACAATACGATACCAATTCGTAAAGTAACTAACCAGAATTCTATAGTTCTATCATCTCAATTAAAACTAAGCGCAAGGTGGTAAACAGATGCCAATGACTACAACAACTATGCAAATTCACTTTGATTTAATTTATGATAAATAGTGTTCAACTTTTAATCATATTGCCGTTGAACTCCCACTCAAAACAATATCCCTCACATTGTTTTAGTGATCACACGAACCAAATCCACCACATCAAAACCGATCATCACGAGAGTTGATGTAGCTTCAATGGCGAACAATCATCATGTTTATCATATCTACTATATGACTCATGCTTTACCTTTCGGTGATCCGTGTTCCGAGACCATGTCTGTACATGCTAGGCTCGTCAAGATTAAACCTTAGCTTCCGCATGAGCAAATCTGGCTTGCTCACGTTGTATACACTCGCAGAATCTAACACACCCGATCATCACGTGGTGCTTCGAAACAACGAGCTTTAGCAACGGTGCTTACTAAGGATGAACACTTTAAAACTTGAAATTGTGTGCTTGAGGGATCATCTTATAATGCTACCGTCGTGAACTAAGCAATACAAGATGCATAAAAGGATTAACATAACATGCAATTCATAATATGTGATATGATATGGCCTTTCTTCTTGTGCTTCCGATCTCCATCTTCAAGCACGAACATGATCTCCATCATCACCGGTATTGCATCAAGGTCAATGACGCCGCTCCATGGTTGTCGTCCACCAGCTTCAACTATTACAACTACTTTGAATAGACACGTGGGTCTTAACAGAAGTTAAAGACAACCATATGGCTCCTGCCGGTTGCCAACTTACAATAAGGAACATTGCATACATCATATATAATCACAATCATGGCCATATCACATCACAACACACCCCTGCAAAACAAAGTTAGACGCCTCTACTTTCTTTGCATGTTTTACGTGGTTTGGGTCTTTCAATAAGTGTCGTTCTAACTTACGAACAAGAACCACAACATTGATACTAGTATTGTCAATCACCCGTTGTAAATTGAATCTTAACTATGTTGGGAGAAACAGGCACCCGCAAAGCCACTTATGCAATACAAGTTGCATGTCAAGCGTGGAGCAAGTCTCATGAACGATGTCATGTAAGGTTAGCCCGGGCCTCTTCATCCCACCATCCCGCAAGATGCAAAGTACACAAGAAGCAATCGACAACAAAAGCATCAACGCCCACAATGACCATTGTGTTCTACTCGTGCAACAGATCTACATATAGACACGGCTCTGATACCACTGCAGGGGTTCGTAGCATGGAAAACAAAAAAAATTCTACCGCATGCAAACAAACAAGCCAAGATCTATCTACTAGATTGTAGCGACGAGTCGATAGAGGAACTCACCCTCGAAGATTCCAAAGCGGTTAACGAGAGCAGATTCTCGTGGGTGATGTAGTCGTACACTTGCCGATCTCAAGATCGCGTAGACGATCCTTCCAGCGTTGCGTTCCGGCAGCGCTTCCGCAGTCGGTCACACGTTCGGTACTCGACGAAGACCTTCCTATCCCTTGTTCCAGCAGGCAGCGAAGGTTGTAGCACTCTCCTCGCGATTCCGGCAGCACGACGGCGTGGTACCAGAAGTAGAGGGGAGATCTCGCAGGGCTTCGCCTTAAGCCGGAGCGAGTATGGTGGACTATGAGAGAGCCTTGGTGATCTAGGGTTTGGACACACCAATTAGAAGGGGCTAAACCAGCGGCTAGGGCAATTAGAAGCTCTAACTCGGCGGTTTGGGAGAAATCCCTAGGCTGTGGCTAGGGTTTAGGTTTAGAGGGAGGCAACTTGTGTCTAGGAGGGGAGCCCTGCCCCTCCTCTTATAGGTGGAGGGAGGCGCGCCTGGGGAGGGGAGTCCCTCCCCAACTCGAACCCAAGGTGGGCCGGCGGTGGGAGGAGGAACTCCTCCCCCAAGTCGGTTTCAAACCTCCTTCTCCTCTTTCCCAAAACTAGCCGTTTGACTTTCAAACTAGCCGTTTGACTTTTCAAACTAGGATTTGAATAAACCCTCTATTTGGTACAACGATGACACCGAGTACATAATGCAATCATACCAACTTGATGTAACACATTCATGTACCCTTCCCCTCCGGAGTGCCAGACATTCCGGAACCTTCTAGAACATTCCCGATGAAAACACCGAAATCATTCCCCAACTCCGAAATAGGACTTTCCTTATATGAATCTTATTCTCCGGACCATTCCGGATCTCCTCGTGATATCCTGGATCCCATTCGAGACTCCGAACAACATTCGGACTCTTTCTCATCATTCCATAACTACTCAAACAACGTCGAATCCTTAAGTGTGTCTCCCTACGGTTCGTGAATTATGCGGACATAATCGAGACACTTCTCCGAACAATAACCAATAGAGGAATCTGGAAATTCATATGGCTCCCACATATTTCTACGATTACTTTGCGATCGAATGAACCACTTACATACGATACCAATTTCCCTTTGTCTCACGATAGTTTACTTATCCGAGGTTATGATCGTCGGTATCTCTGCATACCTAGTTCAACCTCGTTACTGATAAGTACTCTTTTCTCGTTCCCGTGATATGTGATCCCTTGTGATCCAGTCACATGCTTGCAAGCTAATTGGATGACATTCCACCGAGAGGGCCCAGAGTATATCTATCCGTCATATGGATGGACAAATCCCACTCTTGATCCATGTGTCTCAACCAATACTTTCCGAACACTCAATGCCACCTTTATAGCCACCCTGTTACGGTGTGGTGTTTGATGTCATCAAAGCATCCTTCCGGTAAAGGTGATATGCATGATCTCATGGTCGAAGGAATTAGGTTACCATGTATCAGAAAGCTTATAGCAAATGAACTATATTAAATGACTTGATCTTTATGCTACGCTTAACTATAGGAGTATGTCCATCACATCATTCTCCTAATGATATGACCCTGTTGTTAATAACATCTCTATGTTCATGATCAGGAAACCATGATCATATATTAACCAACAAGCTAGTTTAACAAGAGGCTTTACTAGGGACTCTTTTATGTTTACAAATCACACAAGTATTAATGTTTCCGGTTAATACAATTATAGCATGGTATGTAAACATTTATCATAAGTATGAAGATATGATAATAACCACTTTATTATTGCCTCTTGGGCATATCTCCAACAGTCTCCCACTTGCACTAGAGTCAATAATCTAGTTTCAAACCTTTGTGTATTCAACACCTATGGCTTTCTGGTGTCGTATGTACACGATTGCTAGTGGTCAACTGATCTCCGGATCTGACACTTCCAGGTCCGTGTGTAATTGCATGTCTTTGCGTCTCTACGCATCACTCATTCTCTAATGAGATGGCTTCGTACAAATTTGGTCCTTTGGTGCGACCTTTAGTTCTTTGGGGTTAAAACATGTTGATAATATTGTCGTACAATATATCTTCATAGTATTATCCCGCTGTGAACCACACCTAGTTTGATAACAAACTACTTGACACAAATGCCCTCTTTAGCTGCTATTATAGCAGTCATATACTTAGCCTTTTGTTGTAGTATCTGTCACAATGTCTTAACTTTGGAACTCATCCAAATCCATTATGAAACTTACTTTTCATCATATTGTGCCACCCTTAGTTTAGATTGAGATAAACTTAATTTGTACTTTGTGACAAAACTAGTATCAATGTAATTCATTTACAATGAACTAACCATCTATTTGTCACTTCTACAAATAATATACTCTTATTTCTATGGCTTAATTTTATCTAGATTCGTATTTATCTAGTCAAATATATAGGCTTGATGTATTCGTATTCAAACAAAATTACGACTATTAATATGGACCAATGGAGCAGTAATTTCTACCATACTGCTATTATTCACTTATTTAGATAACTATGAATTTTAGGGGTGTTACAGACATTTCACAACTTAACACATCAAACAAACCAAATTTCTAGAAACCAAAAAAAATGGAAGAAACCAGATTCTTTAAGATTCTCCCCACCACAGCTTTTCTCCACAATCTGTTAAAAGCTAGCTTCTCTGAAATCTAAAAAGAAATCGTTCTATATAGCTTCCACAACGAAACGTCTGGGCATGGGCGGCCCAGCAAGAGTACCTGAGCCGAGCCCTGCCCGAAGTTAATGGGCCGGGCTTACCAAAAATCCAGATAGGGAAAACAGCAAAGACACGCTGACTCCACACGAGTACACGACACGACCACACCGCCGCTAATCCTCCGCCCGGACGCCCACCGCGCGGCGCACCTGCCCGGCTCCGCGTCGACCCAGCCGGAGGCTCAACTACACTAGCCGCTTCCCTCCCTGATCCCTGCCACTCCAAGCCGGTGGCGCAGCTCCACCCCCAGCCTCTCCCCGATCCGACGAGCGCGAGCATTTCCTCGCCGCGCAGGCGCAGAGGTTCGACTCCGCCGCCGGTGCCTATCCTCCGTCCCTGATCTACGAGCGCGACTGCGCGAGCGCTTTCTCGTCGCCCTGTCGTCCGCCACGCCGCACATCTGTACTCACATAATCGTCCACTCAAACGCCTTCATTATTATCAGTCTCTGAACTTTTCTGTCAGTACTGGTGTTCTTCTGAATTTTTTAGCTGACAGGCGTGTCCTAACTTGTTGCACGTTGCTTGTTCAGTGGCCATGGTGAGAATATAACGTTGGTGCACGAACAAATCGTGCAGCTTCTGATCGAGTACCTGAAGGAAGCTCAAGTGGATCAGATGTTGCTGGTCAGCAAGATGACTGGTCCGTACCTCTGCCACCACCTCTAGCTAGTTCCCATTGCAACCAGTCACTTGATCCTTTTCTTTGACACTATTTGGTAGTATTATGGGATTTTATTGTCTGCACTTTGGAAAGGGTTTTGGAAACAATTGATGCATGGTTATAGCTACTGGCTACCCTTTTCTTTGATTCTAGTTTTCTGTAAGTTAAGCATTGGTTTTCATCTGTGCTTAAGATGATATAATTGACGACATGCAAAATGTTGGTTGGGCTAGAGTTTCAATTTTTTTGCCAAAAACTACATACCAAATGGCCAATAAGGTTCTTTTTTCTTTTGAAATGGTACGTATTAGAAATAATATACCAGATCCAAATGAATATATCTTGTACCATCAAGAGTAAATGAATGTACCTTCTTCCATAAGGAGTATGCAAATCTTCTTGATACAAGCGTGAGAATCACTCTGAAAATGGTGACCGGTGAGGATGTCATTGGGGTCGGGTGCAGGGGGTGGGGAGGTGATAAAGGGAACTCTTGTGAAGGTATGCCGGGTGGTATCTTCCTGTCATTTCCCATCTGAAACATTTATTTGCAAAACCAAAAGAGTCAAACTGATGTGTTGGTGACACCATAATAATTCTGTCCGGTGGACAAACATCAAATGACCCATCTATGATACTGTGAAATATCACATACATTGTACCATAATATAGGCAAGTACTTGACTGCTCTGAGAGTTGTTATCACAGATGGTTCAAAAACCTTATGTAAATCGGATGACGAGCCATCACCAAGGCTGTTGACTTCTACTCATGGTGGCATCTTCTTCTCTAGCTATGTGTGTCTCGTCGCCTCCTCCAGGCTTGAATACCTAATATTTAGACAGGCTCGATCACACAATGCAATCTCATTGGCATTTTTGCACTCACACATACATGGTAGAACACTAGGAAAAAAAGTGCGATGTTTGCAGATGCATTAACCTTGCAGCCTTTTCTGCTTTCTTAATTTTGTTCAAGCTCAAAAGACTTGCCGACTACAAATCGGTGAACCCCTTCATTTGTGCCATCCCACACACTTTGGGTTTTGCCCAGCAACCGCGATAGAAAAGTAAGCACAACTCGGCCTCAACGTGAACGGGCACGCTTCTGGCCACATACAGAGTTACAGACGTCGTGCACATGGTGCATTCCTTATTTGTAATAGGAAAATAAATAGTAGAGAAAGATATACAACAGAAAATAATACCATAAACATTGATCAGATGGAGATACTGTTGGGGATGCCCTTGGCCGTGATCCCAGTGGCGCTCTCGCCATCGATGTCAGAGGTGTTGGGATAGAGCAACATGTAGGGGAATTGTGCTGGCCCATTCCGGTTCTTGAGATTCTCATCCTTGTTCCGACTCATGATACTCATTTCAATGTCGATCAGGCTTTTGCTGAATTTTTCAAACACCTTCTTTGCCTTCTCATCTGATGTCCACTGTGGTTCATCGCGCTGCCCAAGGTACACCTCGTCAGAGGAGTGGTTGGACAGAACCTCAATCACAGACACTCCAATGATGCTCTGGAGCTGGCTCGTGATGGTGTGGATGAAGGCCATGTCCGGATTAGTCTCCACCTCCTCGTACTCCTTGGTACCTGGCTCCGGCATTGGCCGCCGGCTCACCGTTGGGCGGTTCGGCAGGTAGCCAGCGTAAGAGTACTGGCCGAAGTTGACAGCTGCGTGCAGCGCGGAGGCGATCCAGATGATGGTGGCACATGACCTGACAAGCTCCTTCACCGTGGCCATCTTGGGCCACCATGGCTGGTCCTTGATGTCGCCATGGCCGACTTCACGCACTTCCTTCCACCATGCTTGCAGCTCGATGTCGCACCGAACCACGTCGTCACAGGGGTAGTAGATCTTGACGTACTCATCGACCCAGTTCTCAATGGCCGACCAGACAGCCAGCCCGTCCACCGCGTACGGGTAGTCCTTTATGAGCAGCGACACTCCGTAGGGGCTGGCGGTGTCATGCTTGGCCACACCCCTCTTGATCAGGTCCACCGGAAGCGCCTGCTCGGTGAAGTTCCAGTTCTTGTAAACTTCGGAGGAGATTCTGAGCGCGTACTCACCGGGACAGACTGTCATCTCGAAGAAGCCGCCAGCGCTGATGAGGACTTGGTGTGCCAGGGCGTTGATCATCATGGTGTCGCGGTAGTGGGGCTGCAGGAGCTTGTAGATGGGGTGCGTGACGCTGAGCTGCCGGTTGGTGGCGATGACGAATGGCTCGATCACCGCATGGGTGTGGAGCCAGTGGCTGATGAGCCCGTGCCACGCAGAATCGTTCACGGCGGCGTAGGCCTTGGCGAGCTGCCAGATGGTGTCCTGCACCTTGTAGTCCGACTCCGAGCCAGAGGAGGGGGGCGTGTAGACCTTGCTGTCGGCGCCGACTACTTTGTTGCCGAGCTCATCAAGTTGGGGCTTGCTGAGCTCGATGGCGATTGGCTTGAGGGTGTCGTCATCCTGCAGGAAGAGTAATGTTCTGGTGGCGTAGACGAATGTGTTTTGGAGGCTGTTGATCTTTAGCAGCTGAGGCATGAAGTTGTCGTGGTGGTCGAGGATGAAGAGCCTGTTGTCAGTGATGGCCTTCTCGACGGTGAGCCTACCAAGGCTATGTTGGATGTGCTCCAGAGTGATCGTGCTGGTCTGGTCGCCGTACCCTTCAAGCCTGCTCTTGGGAGGAAACTCCCGGAGGCGCGTGATGATGTGCGGGTTGAGGCCGGCGAGCATCTCCCTTGCAAACTCCTCGTCGGTGCGCCAGGCGAGCTTGTCGTTGTTGATGATTTCCGGCATGGGCATCTTCAAGAGGTAGGAGCCTCCGGATGGGCAGATGCTCTTGAGCGGCGGGAACACTTTGAAGACGAGGTCCATGGCGGGGATGTCGGGGATCTTGAGCCCGCCTTCGTAGAGCTTGTACATGTCCTCGAAGTCGTCGAACTCGCGGGGCACGACGGTGTCGAACATCTCTCTGGCGAGGGGGAGGATGCCTGCGGAGACAGCCTTGAGGAGGTAGGCGGTGAAGTCGGCCTTCTTGACGTGGTTGAAGCACTCGTCACGGGGCACGTAGAACTGCTGGAACAAGGGCACGACGTTGCGGCTCTCGCACGTGGGGTCGGTCTTCATGGGCTTCCTGCCGGTGCGGCCGCGGCGCGGGTAAGGGTAGGGGCTGTCGGGGCCGCCGAGGGTGGGGCGAGGGCACTTGTTGTCGGGGTCGCCGAGGTCGTTGTAGAGGTCGTAGCGGTAGACGCGGTCGTGGTCCTGGTAGGCGCGGTCGTTTTTCTGCTTGGGGTGGTCCCCTCGCAGGATCTGGAGCTCCTCCTCCCGGTACGGGCGCAGCAAGACCGGCATGTCGCTGGGAAGGCGCGTCTGCACATCGCGTATTGCATAATATGCTCGTCAGTCTTTCGTGGTTGATGGAAATAACTGAAGAAAGCCAGCCAGACACTGACATCGTTGGTGAAGAAGATTCGGTCGTAGTGGTAAGTGTTGGTGTTGTAGACCCATGAGTTTGCGAGGAAGACGATGGGGCCTTCGTGTCCGGGGACGTCATCGATGGTGATGGTCTTGAGGAGGAACTGGGTGGCGTGGTAGTTGCGGACGATGACGGCGCCGGGGATGCCCTGCTTCTTGACGTCCCAGTCGAAGGTGACATCGTAGGTGGTATCGCTGTGGGTGAGTGGGGGCAAGTGCATCACCCAGTGCTCAACGCGCTCCTCCTCGCCCACCAGACCACGGTAGCCGTCATCTGCATCCAATCCATTCCATCCATCGTGTGAGCTTGCTTATACTACTTGGTTAATTATAAGGTGTACTGTACTATATACTACTAGTATGTCCGTTGATAAATACTTGTAGAATCGAAATCCCAGATGGTATTGTATCTTTAAGATTGTCATGAAAAAATGTTTCCGATGATATATAGTCTTTCAATTGTACTTACAGTTTTACGTAACTTGTACAACCACCCAAATTCGAAAACAACTTTTGTCAGTTTGATGATTGGATGTGCTCAAGAGTATTGAGAACCAATAACAGAGTATGCATTGTCTTTCTGTGATCGGCGACAGTGGAGCTGATGAGCTGGCATGTGACGCCTTTGGTGGTGAGCTCGTCCCAGGTGTCGTGGCTGATGGCGTTGCTCAAGTCGAAGTGGTTGAGGTCGAGGACGTTCCTACGCTGGAGCACCACCTTCCCCTTGAGCTGTGCCCGCGGGAACAATCCGAATCCGAACATCTTCGGTCGGTCGATCACTCTCGATCTCACTGGTTGCTTGGGTACTTGGTTGGGATCTTGGGACGATGGAAAGCCACGAGCTGCTGCGTGCCCTTTTATAGGAACCGGCCGGAGAACAGAACAGAACAGTGCGCGGGAGCTATAGCGCTGGCACCGTTTGTAATTTGTTCTGTACCTGCACGTCGTCCTCCTGGCTGCTTCCAATTCCCAGTGCCCACACGAACGGCCTCGGCCGCTCACATTATCGTCTCGCGTGCATGCAGCCGATTCAGTCGCTGCCATCCCATGCAGGGAAACCCCCCGTGAATAACGCATGTGTTGTAGATGTGTGTGTGTGTGTGTGTACACCCTAGACCACCCACAATATACCTCACGGAGACGAAATTGAAGAAAATGCATCGATGCATCCTGCTCTCGTCATACGTCCTAGTAGATGTCTACAAGGCGATGCATCCTGCTCGTCATACGTCCTAGCCCTAGCTAGCTGACACGCTGCTCGTGCTACACGCTTGGGAGTTCGATCTCGACTACATTTTCTGCAACAACCCAAGATTTTGGCCCTTCAGTTTTTTTTTTTTTTTGGATTTCTTCTCAAAATGGCCTTGCAATTATTTATTTGGATTCTCACTTGATCTCTCTCTTGGCCAAAGGAGAGATTGAGACCTTTGTTCACGTGAACTTGTTCTAACACAAATTTTCGGTAGCCAAAATTCCAAATAAATTTGAATTAACCTCGCGTGCATGCAGCCGATTCAGTCGCTATAGAAACCCCGTGAGTGTGCAGATCTTAGACGACCCATGCATATATCACTTACCTATGTACATGCACTGATCTCCATTTTCGTCCTTCTTTGTTTGTCCTCTGTCCGTTTGGGGTTACCACTGCACACCCAACAACAACAACACCCCGTAAGAAAAAATAGCAACCGGCTGGAGAACTGTGCCGGAGCTATAGCTAGCTGTACCGTACTAGTACGTGCGTGCGTATGTTTTTTTTTTTGAACGTGAGAGGGGTCTCGAAGGACCCTGAGGCTGCCAGCTTATATTACTCGGTGGGTATAAAATACAACAGGGCAAGAAGAAAAGAAAATTACACTAAAGTCCTGCAAATAAGCAAAGAGGACCCTGAAACTAAAACAGGAAAAGCAATCAGGTCCTTTATCTTCTCCACCGATGATGAACCTTGGCTGCCGGCCGCCATGACGCCGCCGGGGACGCACCACTTGGCGGGGAGACGGCAGGGAACTCCGGCCCAAGGTTCCAGAGAGGGCCTCCACTCTGGAGGTTGAAGAGACGCATCCATGGCGTCGAATCGGGCCGCCCTTCTGGCCCCAGATCATGGCGACGACGACGGCCGCCATGTGATTAGCTCGAATCGGCAGCAGGAGATCTCCCCACCCACGAGGGGGAGCCAACGGCGCCCCGCAGAAGCCACTCCCCTCGCCTCCACGGCCGGTCGGAGCACCCTGCAGCACACCACTGCACCACCACGAGAGATGGACAAAGGCGACTTGCTTATTAACGGAGACGGTGGTCTTCTCCGGCGTCTTCAGCCCTGCTCTCCCCTCGCCACCATGGCCGGCCAGAGAGCAAAGGAAGACAAAGAAGAAGAACCCTAAGTGGATCCAGATCCCGTCGCACGGATCCTTCATCCAGCTCCAAACTACAGGCACAAGGCCCACAACCCTACACGCACTACTACTCCCTACATGCCGAGCACCTCCTCCTCCCCGACTCCGGGCGGCAGCGCTGCCGGAGCGAGTACAGAGGAGGGCTCGGGAACACGCGGCGACTCTCAAGGCTTAGAGAGAGGGGAACGCGGGCGGGGGGGGGGGGGGGGGGGGGGGGGGAGGGACCATACTCTGAGGTAACTGGTTCCCGTGCGTGCGTATGTGTTACACCTGCACGTGGCTTCCAATTCGCAGCGTCCCGGCGTGTGGCCGGACGGCGTCGCGTGCATGAAGCCGCCGATTCAGTCGCTGCCTCGCAGGGCAAGCCCCGTGATTAACGCATGTGTATATGTGTGTACATCCTAGACGACCCATAATATATCACACGGAAGCGATGCAAAAAATGAAACTGCCCAAACCGGTTCATTTTTCTTCACAAATGAAATCCAAGCTTTAAAACTAGTACTCCCTCCGACCCATATTAGTTGACTTGGATTTGTCTAGATTTAGATGAATCTAGACACTATTTCGTATATAGGTTCATCCAAATTTTAACAAATCCAAGTCAACTAATATGGGTTGGAGGGAGTACAAAAATTTGAATTAACCTAAACCGGTCAAACCATTCAAACCGGGTTTGGATAGGCTTACCTCGATCGATACTCGCTCAACCCGAATGACGGAGTTTCGACTCGTCAATGCCCATTGTTATGGGCTTGAGTTTTGGAGAAGAGAAGAACACTGGAGATCGGGAACGGCTAACAAACAAGCAATGTGGGACACGAGATTTACTCAGATTCAGGCCCCCAGAGGGAAACCTTACTCCTGCTTGTCTGTTCTTGATTGATGGCGGAACTGAAGGTTACAAGGATGCCCAGACAAGATCTGGCGGGTGGGTATGCTAGGGTTGTGGATGTCCTCCTCGCCGTGCCCTCCTGGCCTTTATATGGGGAGGCCAGGTCTCGGGGTTAGGTCGAGTCAGTTACAGATTAGGGTTTTACCCTTTAATATTTTATCTAGAGCTAGCCGTGTTCTTCAAGGAGTCGCGTCCTTCGTGGGCCTGGGCCACCTGAATTCCTTCTGGGCTTCGTCATCAGGGATGCATCGTTACATGGGTTTCTGTTGGACCAAACCGGATATGCCAATATTAAGCACATGTAAGACATACCCATGTCAGTAGCCCCCGAGTGTTCAGTCGAATCGTAGATTCGACTGGACACTCTAAAGTCTTCGAGTGCCTTCATCCGAACAAGTTTTGGCTACACGCTTGGGAGTTCGATCTCAACTACATTTCTGCAACAACCCAAGATTTTGGCCCTTCATTTTTTTTGAATTTCTTCTCAAAATGGCCTTGCAATTATTTATTTGGATTCTCACTTGATCTCTCTCTTGGCCAAAGGAGAGATTGAGACCTTTGTTCATGTGAACTTGTTCCACACTTAAAGATGATCTAACACAAATTTTCCGTAGCCAAAATTCCAAATTAAAACGCCTCTTTTGTCTCATGCAAGATAATCCTATTTCTTTGGCCTTACACATGAACTACCCTTTTTAATTCTCAGAAAATTCACCAAAAATTATGGGCCATATGGAGTACAAATATCCGAAAATATCTCACATGTTGTTCACAATTATTTAGACAATTTTTCCTATTTGTTTTCTACCCTAAAACTATGTAAAAAACCTAGCTAAAGGTATGACACCACCTTGCCATATTTTTAGAACCATTCCTCTACCTACCCTAGGAAGGACCATCTCAAGATCATACTAAAACCTTGCAAACAATCCAAAACCCCCTTTGGCCAGCTCAGTGTTTTCAATTTCACCATAGAAAGAGTTTCGAATTAGCAAAAACTTTAGAACGGCGAAAGTTGGGAATTGAGTCATGCATCCAAAGCAAACAAAAGAATTATCCCAATCGGATCACCACATCCACCACACCACCTTGATGCCGCTCGCAGACATGCCCTAGCTGGTGACCACCTACACGGCGGTGTCGCCGCGTTATGGTCACTGGCGTTGCCAGCCCCTCTCATGACCAGCCATGTCGTGCAATGGACGCAACACAATACATCCAACCTCCTAACGCACTCCACTGAAGCCATCCCCTCCCGCTGACGGTGTGCCTCTATAGCGGACATGGTGGTCAACACTGTCGCTGTGGACCAAAATCGTTAGCCACTTTACGATCACCCCTGCACCGCACTGAACTCGGCGAGCTCCACACGCCACCACTGCCTTGTCCATTGCCTCAGCACAGTGCGACCCTATCCATCCAAGCACCCAACTCATAGTTGTATTCATGGAGGCCACCCCCTCGAGCTCCTATAAAATGACCCCTGACCAACTGAGAGACCCATCCCTTACTCTCAACTCCCCCAATCGACCTCTCACAAAGTCCTGTGTCCTAGGAAGGTTTCCTTCGCCGTCGGCGAGCTCACCCTAGCCATCCTAGTGTCGGGTCGATATCCTTCCTAAGACAACACCATTCCCCAAAGTAAACTCAACTAGTGAAACCACGAGGGTGCTGCCAATTGTGGCGCCCGGACTATCGTGTGAGGAGCAACACGACCTTGAGGTCGGCTACGAGTTCGACGATATCATCCACGGTCATCGTGAATCTTAACGCTTTCGGTCTACAAGGATATGTCACCAAAACCTCTCTCCAATACAACATTAACTCATAGATAGATCTTGGCATTATTATTGCGCTAGTTAGAAAAAATAATGTTTTCTGCTACAAACCCCTTCAGTGCTATTAGAGCCGACCTATACGTAGTTATGCTTGGACGGTTAGAACACTTGATAATTATGGGCATTGATCATATAGTTGTTACCCTTCCACGTGTATTTCTTTATACCACGACACTGTTTGATGAAGCGGCCCAGATTGACCTTACGCGTAAGCTTAAGCGATAGATGTGGTGTTGCATTCGCTTCCCCCCACATCATGAGAGAGAGAGGAAATGTTAGCCTTTCATGAGTTTCTATCTCAATTGAGAACCATAAAGGTAGAACCCATTACAGGAGAGGTCATTGACAAAGAAGGTATATATGATATATAGTTTATAAATGTTTAAAAACACTTATTGTAGTTTACTAAGTATCTTATGATTGTTCTGTTTTATGAAAATAGGACCCACTGCGTGAGAGTTGCGTGGACAAGATGAGGCGACACGACGTGTTGATGGCAAGCAAGATGTTGATGGTTGAAGACATTCTCCCTCTGCATTTATCGTCTTGATTAGTTTGAATTTTGAATAAAATTGTAATCGATTTGAGTGTGTGAACTTGTTAGTGTGCTTTGCACCTTGTAAGATGGTTATTCATATGAGTTAGTGACGAAACAATTATTTTATTATTATGAATAATTCTATTTTATGGTCGTATATTCGATTATGAATGATTATTTTTATATTAATCTTGATTATAATGATTTAAGCATTTATAAAACATTAAAAACAAGAGATATCTAGACTTAATAATAAATGACACTGCCGTTTAAGTCATGAATAATGTTTATGCATGTAATAGGTTCATATTAATGAAACTTGGAGTCTTAAGATGTGCGATGTTTTTGACACATGCAAAAACCATGTCTCATTGGGAAAACATGACTAAAACTTCGCATTCTGGTGGAACAGATTGTGCACTAAGATGTTGAATATTGTCCATTTTAATGTATTTAAATTCATCAAAGTAGTGGATATCATTATTTTGTGAATCTAAATGTGGATTCAAGTGAATATGAGTATTTACTAAATGAAACATGAAAATGAAATCATTTGAAGTGCAAAGGCTTTCAGAATATGAACGTGGATATTAAATTAACAAGAATACATGAGTCTCTACGGTCAAAAAGTAGGGTTAGATTTGCTGAGGAAGAGCCCGGACCTTCTCCTTATCCCCAGCTACAGTGATAAGGCGATTTTCTGAACACTCCCCGCGCTGTCCACCTCGCCGCCATTGAGCTGCTCGATTCCTCGCCTCCGGCGGCCGCTCCGGCGGCGGGAGGTTGGGGGATCGACAGTTCACGGCGTGTACATAGTGTAGGGTGTTGTTGGGTGGCCACCGGCGGCGCTGTGGAGGCGGCGGCGTGTTCGGCAGGCCTTTTGGAGATGGCGGTCCTCTCCTCTGATCTGGGCGCTCCGGTGGAGCTTCAGGCCGGATCTGCTGTCTCGGGCGTGATCGTGGCTCGTTGTAGCTGCGGTGCACCTCCCCCCCGCACCGGTGTCCGAGTGTTGGCGGCGCCGGATCTCGAAGACCCCGACGATGTTGGTGCGGTTGTCCAAGCTGGCGACGTTCATGGAGTTGGATGGAGGTGCTCCGGTGCCGAGGAGCGTCGACTTCCTGGCCGTCTGGGGGCTCCTCCCAGTCCAGGCTTGAAGTGGTGGAGCGACGGCAGGTTTCGCCGGTGCAGCGTTCGACTCGATGTTGACGAAGCTGGGGATCAGAAGGACCTCTTTGTAATTTTCTCTGTTTCTGGGCTTGTTTGTAAAACTCTTGGATAATGGCATCAATTTCGTTCCAAAAAAAAGAATACATGAGTCTCTGCGGTTCTATCAAGTGACTAGTTTTTTAGTTAAGTTTTGGGTAAGGACTTGTGAAAGGACATTTCATAAACTACGATACTTGAACGCTTTAATATGTTGATATGAAGAAGTATTGTAATCATATTGTATTGGATACCATATAGTCTAAATAAATCTATTATCGTGTTACCATTGTTATTTAGAGTTAGCAATTAAATAGAAAAATACTCATTTAAAATAGGAAACCATCCAGATTCTTGGAAACCACACCATATGTGTTATGGCATGAAGTAGTTTCTAGAATTTTGAGTTGTGTGACAATTCAAAATTACCATGAATGAATAAGTCTTTGTAGTATGATCCACAACTAAAACCAAAAGAGGCAAACCGTTTGTTGCCAAGTCATGGTACTCTTTCAAGAAGAAGTTCTCCGATAGAGGTGTTGGTGGAAGAAAGTAGAAGTTCAAAGCAAGGTTAATGACCTTACGTCCGAATGTCGAGTAGCGCAAAAGAATGTGATCCAAAACCAAGATTCTACAAGTAGAGAAGAAACTATCGATAATAATTATGAATTTTCAGCTAATACTTTTATTAAAGAAAGTAGGATTAAATAATACATTACGTCTTCTTGTGGAATTATATTATTAATTTACCTGTCATGTTAATGGAACATGACATACCTTGGAACTACGAAAAAGTGATGATGGACCTAAGTACGAGAAATAACCAAAATCATGAAATCCTATGTTAAAGTTACATTTAATGTTGAAAAGCAAGTGCTACTTTATCTCATTAAGTAAGGATATTACTTTATCTTCCTGATAAACTAAAAGGTTAGGAAGAAACCAAACTTTAAATACATAAAGCTCGATTTGTCACAAAGTATATTTAATTTCAAATGTTGACTATTATAAGTAGCGATGCTTGAGTCTATTGGATTTACACTAACAAATATACGATTGATATAAGATTGTTAAAACTACGTCTCCTTCAATGTCGAGATTAAAGAAGTGTTGTATTAGGTACAACAAGCGGGTTTTGTCAACCGGATGCTAGTGTCTCGTAGCTGGATTTTTTCGATTTGGTGTGAGATCAAAGAATTTCTAGGAAATTATTGAAAAGAAGAATTTGAGTAGGATATAAATAGTTCTCCTAAATCTTAATATGTAGATGACATATTTTGAGTGGGAGCTAAGTAGGGTTCCTTGTCTTATGTGGTAATGTCATATTTGAGTGGGAGCTTAACGACATTCCTATATGTGGTTGACATATTATGAATGGTATAGTTGGTATTAATAAATATGGATTATTTAATATGAAGTTGAACAAGTATTAAACCCTAAATACAAGTTTCTCCATAAGTTTGTATAAAACCAAAGCTTTTGATTACCTTATCAAAACATTGATTCCAACTCTGAGATGCTTGCTTCAATCCATAAATGGACCATTGAAGTTTGCATACCTTGTTAGCATCTTTCGGATCGACAAAACCTTTGGGTTGTACCATATACAACTCTTCATCAATGTCTCTATTGAGGAACGCTGTTTTGACATCCATCTGCCATATCTCATAATCATAATATGCAGTGATTGATAACAAAATCCTCACAGACTTTAGCTTCGCTGCTGGTGAGAAAGTCTCATCGTAGTCAACTCCTTGAATTTGTTGAAACCCTTTTGCGACAAGTCAAGCTTTATAGACAGTAACATTACCATCAGCATTTGTTTTCTTCTTGAAAATCCATTTGTTCTCGACAGCCTTCCGGCCATCCGGTAAGTCCACCAAAGTCCATACTTGGTTTTCGTACATGGATCCAATCTCGGATTTCATGGCTTCTTGCCATTTATTGGAATCTGGGCTCATCATCGCTTCCTCATATGTCGCAGGGTCGTCGGTGTTGTCCACCAACATGACACTCATAACGGGATCATACCAATCATGAGTGGTACGTGTTCTTGTTGACCTGCGAGGTTCCGTAGTAACTTCAACCGAAGTTTCATGATCAACATCATTAACTTCCTCTCTTATTGGTGTAGGAGCCATAAGAACCACTTCCGGTGCTGCGCTACTCTCTAGTCGGAGAGAAGGTTCGACAACCTCGTCGAGTTCTACTTTTCTTTCAGTCACTTCTTTCGAGAGAAACTCCTTCTCCAGAAAGGATCCATTCTTGGCAACGAAGATTTTTCCCTCGGATCTATGATAGAAGGTATACCCAATAGTTTCCTTCGGGTATCCTATGAAGATGCATTTTTCCGCTTTGGGTTCAAGCTTGTCGGGCTGTAACTTCTTTACATAAGCTTCGCAACCCCAAACTTTAAGGAACGACAATTTAGGTTTCTTCCAAACCATAATTCATACGGTGTCGTTTCAACGGATTTAGATGGTGCCCTATTTAAAGTGAATGCGGTTGTTTCTAATGCATAACCCCAAAACGATAGCGGTAAATCTATAAGTGACATCATAGAACGAACCATATCTAAGAGAGTTCGATTACGATGTTCGGACACACCATTACGTTGTGGTGTTCCCGACGGTGTCAATTGTGAAAGTATTCCGCACTTCTTCAAATGCTCGCCAAACTCGTAACTTAGATATTCACCTCCACGATCAGATCGTAGAAACTTAATCTTCTTGTTATGTTGATTCTCTACTTCACTTTGAAACTCCTTAAACTTCTCGAAAGTTTCAGACTTATGTTTCATGAAATATATATACCCATATCTACTCAAGTCATCCGTGAAGGTAAGAACATAACGATAACCACCGCGCGATGCTACACTCATTGGACCACACACATCGGTATGTATGATTTCCAATAAGTCCGTAGCTTGCTCCATCATACCAGAAAATGGAGTCTTAGTCATTTTACCCATTAGACATGCTTCGCATCTTTCAAGTGATTCGAAATCAAGTGATTCAAGAAGTCCATCTGAATGGAGTTTCTTCATACGCTTCACTCCAATGTGACCAAGACGACAGTGCCACATATAAGTCGAGTTATCGCTCAATTTCAAACGTTTAGCTTCAATTTTATTAATATGTGTATTACTACAATCGAGATTCAACAAGAATAGGTCATCTATCAAAGGTGCATGTGCATAAAACATATTACTCATATAAATCGAACAACCATTATTCTCGGACTTAAACAAGTAATCGTCTCGCAATAAACATGATCCAGATATAATGTTCATGCTCAACGCAGGCACCAAATAACAATTATTTAAGTATAAAACTAATCCTGATGGTAGATGAAGAGGTAGCATGCCGAACGCGACCACATCAACCTTTGATCCATTTCCAACGCACATCGTCACCTCGTTCTTCGCTAGTTTCCATCTATTCTGCAGCACCTGTTTCGAGTTACAAATATGAGCAACTGAACCAGTATCAAATACCCAGGCACTACTATGACTACTAGTAAGATACACATCAATAACATGTATATCGGATATACCTTTCTTCTTGATGTTGCCGTTCTTCAAATCCGCCAAGTAATTAGGGCAATTCTGCTTCCAGTGACCTTCTCCCTTGCAGTAAAAGCACTCAGTATCAGGCTTAGGCCCAGCCTTGGTCTTCTTCGTCGGTGCGGTAACTTTATTAGCGCCCTTCTTGAAGTTTCCCTTTTTCTTAGACTTGCCTTGCTTATTGAATTTGGTGGTCTTATTGACCATCAACACTTGGTGCTCTTTCTTGATCTCCACTTCCGCAGACTTTAACATGGAGAAGAGTTCGGGCAACGACTTGTCCATGTTTTGCATATTGTAGTTCATCACAAAGTTCTTGTAACTTGGTGGTAGTGATTGGAGGACAAGGTGAATCCCCAAAGCATTAGGAATCACTATACCCAAGCTTTGAAGCTTGCTTGCATGCCCAAACATCTTAAGCACATGCTTACTAACGGAGCTGCCCTCTTCCATCTTGCAGTTAAAGAATTTTTCAGAAGCCTCATATCTCTTAACTGCCGTGTGATCCTCAAATATCATTTTGAGTTCACGGACAATATCATGTGGGACATGGTTCTCAAACCTTTTCTGAAGCTCCAATTCCAAACCGTACAAGATAGCACACTGAACTATGGAGTACCGATTCTTCCGAGTGAGGAAAACATTCTTCACCTCATCGGTAGTGATATGTTGGAAACGTATCTATAATTTTTGATGTTCCATGCTTGTTTAGTATCTACTTTGCTTTGATTTTATACACTTTGGGGTGCCTTTTACATGTTTTCTGGTACTAACCTATTAACAAGTTGCAACAGTGCCAGATGCCTGTTTTCTGCTGTTTTTGGTTTCAGAAAAGTTAGTAAAGAAATATTCTCGGAATTGGATGGTACAAACGCTAAAGTCAATAACTTTCCGTGGGGAACAAGAAGTCCAGAGGAGAGCCGCAGGGGCCGGCCAGGGGGGCCAGACCCACCCTAGGCGCGGGGGCAGGTGGGCCCGCGCCTAGCTAGGGTTTGGTGGCCCTGGCCGCCTACCGGTCTCGCCCCTTCGCCTATAACAAGCCCTCGATGCAGAAACCGTGAGTACCCGATCATAAATCCACGAAATCGTCTATAGCCGCCACCACCATAGTCCCTAGATCGGGGGGATCTGAAGCTCTTCCCGGCACCCTGCCGGAGGGGAGATCATCCTGGAGGCCTTCTCTCCGGTATGATTCGTGAGTAGTTCCACCTTGGACTATGGGTCCATGTAGTAGCTAGATGGTTGTATCCCCTCCTTCGTGCTTTCATGTATAGATCTTGTGAGCTCCGTTCATAATCAAGATCTAATCTATTTGTAATCATGCATGTTGTGTTTGCGGGGATCCAATGGATATTGAGATTTTATGTTGGTTTGATTAATGGTTTTATCTTTATGATTCTATCATGTCTGTGTTGTTTGTGATCTTGCATGCGCTCCGTTGCTAGTGGTTATCTTGGCCAAGTAGTTTCTAGTGACTCCAAGAGGGAGTATTTATGCTTGATAGTGGGTTCACGCCTCTAGTTTCCAAGGGAAGTGACAGAAATATCTTCGGTTTTAGATGTGCTGTTGCTACTAGGGAGAAAACAACGGTCTCTTGTTCATGGAACATGTGGACTGTTTACCTTACACACATTTCTTAAGGCACTTGTCTGTTGCTTGCAACTTAATACTAGAGGGGGTTCGGATGATAACCTGAAGGTGGACTTCTAGTCATATATGCAGTTGGATGACGGTCTATGTATATTTTTGTATTGCCCAATCAACCTAATAGGATCTTTCTGACTAGTAATTGCATTGTTATGCCTTGCTCTGTAACTGTCAATTGCCCCGCTGTAATTTGTTTACCCTTCATGCCATGTTGTTTATCTAAGGAGAGCACCTCTAGTGAACTATGGACCCCGGTCCAATCTTTACCATTGATACATCTTCCACTGTTACCTGTTTACTTGCTGCAAACCATTACCTTCCACACCATACGTTTAATCCTTTGTTACAGCAAATCGGTGAGCTTGACAACCTCACTGATTCGTTGGGGCAAAGTCTTGAGTTTGTGTTGTGCAGGTCTCCGCGTTGCTTGCAACACCTGTGTGACGTTTCCTTCCTCCTTCTGGTTCGATAACCTCGGTCTCAACTGAGGGAAGACTTGCTGCTTGCTGCTTCACACCTTGCTCTTGGGGTTTCCAACGAAGTGCTCCACGTCAACACCAGCCATCAAGTTTTCTGGCACCGTTGCCAGGGAATAAAGAAAGAAGCTCCCATGTCAACAAGGCGCCATCAAGGAGTCACCAACAAGTTTTCTAGCGACGTTGCCGGGGAGGCCAAGGACGTATTCACTAGGGGAGTCCTTCACTTCCTTTATCTTTACTTTGTTTTTAGTTTGCTTTGTTTCTTTTTCTTGGTTTTGTTTGCCTCTTTTCAAAAAACCCAAAAAAAATTAGTTCTTGCTCTAGTTGCTGCCATGTTGGGGTCTGCCTTTATTTCCCCTATGGTAGAAATCTCCACTTTTAAGCAAAAAAGTGAAGAAAGTTTTAAGGAAGCTTGGTCTAGAATCTCTGCTTTCCAGAGGGAAACTGAGCCTAAGGTAAGCCTCAGCTTGGTTATTGATAGTTTCTACCACTGTATTGCTCTTCGTTATAGATATGATTTGGATGTTTTGGCTAAAAAAGATTTTTTGCTTTGTACTGAGGATGAAGCTTATGATGCTATAAGTAAATTAATCATGATCTATGGTACACCTGGCAAGTCTGATTCCTCTTTCACAAGTATTTTTTCTAGGTTGAACCATCTTGAGACCAGTATTGCTGCCATGAATAGTTGCTATCACACTCTTAGAGCTTACCATGATTATGTTCCCATAAATTTTGAGCCTTTAAATTGGTTTCCCACAATTAAGGTCTCAATAAACACTACACTTTTTTTGCTCGTTGTGATATCATGTCTGAATTTTGTCTCATGCCTAAAGATATTTTTGATTCCTTGAGTCTTTGGGGGATTATTGAAGGAGGAGAGGAAATATCTCTTACCAACAATGCCACTATATTACCCATTGGAATAGCTGAAGGTGTGTTTACAAAAATCTCAGGGAAAATGGTGTCTACTGATTATCTTGTTATTGAATGTGTAGGCAAAGGACAAATCACACTTGGAAGATCTCTACTGAAGCACCTTGGGGCAGTAATAGATGTGGGAGAAGGCATCATGCACTTTACTCCCCCGGTAAGCAATCATAGCTTCCCTAAGAAGAAAAAGAAAGGTAAGAAAAGAAGGAACAAGAGGGACAATTCTTCATTTGAAAATACTTGATTCTTCTTGCTTCTTGTGCCTAACTTAAAGGCGTTAAAGAAAAGTACTTGTTGGGAGATAACCCAAGAGTTTCCATGAGTCTTGGAAGTTATTACTTATATAATGACCTCTCCTTATCCTTTTTGTTTGCTTTTTGTGCCAAGAATGACCTCTAATAAGAGGGAAGTAAGATTTGGGGAGTTGCTGTCCCGAAACAGATTTCTGTCCTCCACCAAAAAATTTTGTGAGGAGGCTCTACAACTCATATTGATCTTAAAATTTACGAGTAAATCCCCCAGTATGTTAGATAACTTTCGTTAGTTCAACACTTTTTGATTTGAGCAACATAAGATGTTCGGAAAAAATCGTTTTCTACCTGCTGGTCTGTTTTGACAGATTTCTGCCATTATTTGCATTTGCTTCTTATTGATTCCTTTTTGAGTTCTCTTCAGGTAAATTGAGCTTTTTGAAGGAGTTACTATAGTAGCTTGTGTTTTTATTGAAAAGCCTTGCTGTTCCAAAGCTTTTCCAGTGGTCTAATATCTTTTGAATAAGCTAATGTTGCTAATGAAGATTGTGTGAAGTTTAGTATGAAGGAAAAAATTCAGGTGTAGAGAGAGAATGATGCAATGAGATGAAGAATGGACAAAATATCAAGCTTGGGGATGCCACCATGGTGTCACCCCAAGAAATATCCAAGAGGTACAAGCGTCAAAGCTTGGGGATGCCCAAGGCATCCCCTTCTTCATTAATAAAAAGCTTAGGTTTGTCTAGACACTTCATTTTTATTGTTTCATGCACAGTTGTGTTGTTCATTGAGCGTCTTAGTTTTCGTTTTCTTTGCTTAGTTTTTTTAGTTTGATTTAGTAGTTTGGACCCCCGTTCTCGCTGTGTTGTTTTGCAAATAAGTTTTCTTGGTGTTTGGAAAGGAGTAGTAAGTTCTTGCTTGAAGTGCAAGAGGAGCTTGCATTGACTGTGACTTAGACTTTTGCATGACATGCTAGGTGTTGTCTTAGCATTATGCTTAGTGATTATTGCTGTAGGATGTCTTGTTCCAAACAATTGGGATTGCTTAGTGTGCCTTGAAGAAATTATGCGTTGTTTTAGCATGCAAAAGCATAGTATTATGGTATTCTCCTTTGATGTTTTGCTTGGGTTGACTTGGCACATGCTCACACCATGTTATGACTATGACAAGTCACCATTAGCCTCTATGATCATTTAGTCCTTGACTTGTAGTACCACTCTGATTAGTATGCTTTGTTGCATTGCATGATTATGGCCATTATTGCTCTCTTAGTTGGTTGCTCCCAGTCTTTTGCTAGCCTCCACTTGTATGAGTAAGCTCTACCCATGCTTCCAACTCCCAAGAAATCAAGTTATTCCAAAGTGTCCACTATAAACTCCTATGCATGGTGTGTTACACCATTCCAAGTATATTCTTGTTTTCAACTATCTTCCAATTAAAAACTATTTTGTGATGTGAAAACTTAGTGATTAAATCCCTCACGAACTTGATGGCACAATTTATTCTTTGCCCCTAATAAACTTGAACCATTGTGACAACTTTGTTGTATATGCTTGCACTTATAAGTTGGAATTAGCAGAACCGTGCTGTCACGGGGAACGTTTTCAACATTGCACTTGTACCTTGTTGTACTCAGTTGATATCATGCTATTTTTTCTATGGATGTCACCGGTGTGAAATAAAGAGGGAACTTGTAAGTCCATGGAGTTTGTATCCTGTGTTAGAGAAACGCCTGGGCCGCTAGCCTAAGCCATGCCTAATCATGGTGGAAACTTGCAGCATCACCATAGTGACATCTATGAAGCATTCTTCTTATAAAAAAAGAGACACATTGAGAAAAGAGGAAAGAGAGAAAAAAGCACCATATTCCCATGGTACATAAGAAGAATTGTTGAGATGCTCATTGTCTGCTTGCCTTGTCATTTTGGTTATGGGAAAGCTCCTGTACCATGTGCAAGGGGTACCCCGTTGGCGGTTCTCAATGATATGCAAATACTTATAGTGACAAGAACTTACCTGGACCCAAAGTTGAGTATGCATGAGGTGTGGCCCTCGTATTCAAGGGGCATGAGATTGCCAGCTTATACTTCGTCAAGCATATACTCCAGCTTTGCCACTTTAACCTTAACCACTTCAAGATGCTTATGATAGGGGCAATGAGGGCTGAAAGCTAACAAGTACCATAATTTTTGGAAGATCTTTTTGAAACTTGTAATCACTGCTTCCTTTCCAAAAAAGGCCTTTCTTCCACCATTATTGAGTCTCCACCTTCTACCTTTAGGCACCATTAAGAGAGCATAGTTGTCACTCTGTGTGCAGTGTTCCAAAGCTTATTAATTGATGCATATTGTGTTATTACTGGCTCTTGTCCTACTTGTTTCTAGTCACCATTGTGAACTTTGCAGGTGACCTATGCATTATATTGCTACTCTATGAGGGACAAGCTGATTGACACTATGCTATGTGTTTTGCATGTGAAACAAACAAACGTTTTTTAATGCATATTATTCATGATCTTTGTTTGTAGCTTGCCATGTTACATGCATAGTTACTATGTCCTATTGTTAGAACTCCATATTTCATGCACATGTTTAGAGTTCTTTGATCCCAACTTTCAAATGGTTGGATCTTTATTGTGAGGATGCATGTCACCTCAAAAATTATTCTTTTATCACTTACCTACTCGAGGACGAGCAGGAGTTAAGCTTGGGGATGTTGATACGTTGGAAACGTATCTATAATTTTTGATGTTCCATGCTTGTTTAGTATCTACTTTGCTTTGCTTGTCTACACTTTGAGGTGCTTTTTACATGTTTTCTGGTACTAACCTATTAAAAAGTTGCAACAGTGCCAGATGCCTGTTTTCTGCTGTTTTTGGTTTTAGAAAAGTTAGTAAAGAAATATTCTCGGAATTGGATGGGACAAACGCCAAAGTCAATAACTTTCCGTGGGGAACAAGAAGTCCATAGGAGAGCCGGAGGGGCCGGCCAGGGGGGCCAGACCCCTCCCAGGCGCGGGGTAGGTGGGCCCTCTCCTGGCTAGGGTTTGGTGGCCCTGGCCGCCTCCCGGTCTTGCCCCTTCTCCTATAAGAAGCCCCCGATGCAGAAACCCTGAGTACCTGATCAGAAATCCACGAAACCGTCTGTAGCCGCTGCCACCATCGTCCCTAGATCGGGGGGATATGAAGCTCTTCCCGGCACCCTGCCGGAGGGGAGATCATCCTGGAGGCCTTCTCTCCGGTATGATTCGTGAGTAGTTCCACCTTGGACTATGGGTCCATGTAGTAGCTAGATGGTTGTATCTCCTCCTTTGTGCTTTCATGTATAGATCTTGTGAGCTCCGTTCATGATCAAGATCTAATCTATTTGTAATCATGCATGTTGTGTTTGCGGGGATCCGATGGATATTGAGATTTTATGTTGGTTTGATTAATGGTTTTATCTTTATGATTCTATCATGTCTGTGTTGTTTGTGATCTTGCATGCTCTCCGTTGCTAGTGGTTATCTTGGCCAAGTAGTTGCTAGTGACTCCAAGAGGGAGTATTTATGCTTGATAGTGGGTTCACGCCTCTAGTTTCCAAGGGAAGTGATAGAAATATCTTCGGTTTTAGATGTGCTGTTGCTACTAGGGAGAAAACAACGGTCTCTTGTTCATGGAACATGTGGACTGTTTACCTTACACACATTTCTTAAGGCACTTGTCTGTTGCTTGCAACTTAATACTAGAGGGGGTTCGGATAATAACCTGAAGGTGGACTTCTAGTCATATATGCAGTTGGATGACGGTCTATGTATATTGTTGTATTGCCCAATCAACCTCATAGGATCTTTCTGACTAGTAATTGCATTGTTATGCCTTGCTCAATTTCTGTCAATTGCCCCGCTGTAATTTGTTTAGCCTTCATGCCATGTTGTTTATCTAAGGAGAGCACCTCTAGTGAACTATGGACCCCGGTCCAATCTTTACCACTGATACATCTTCCACTGTTACCTGTTTACTTGCTGCAAACCATTACCTTCCACACCATACGTTTAATCCTTTGTTACAGCAAACCGGTGAGCTTGACAACCTCACTGATTCGTTGGGGCAAAGTCTTGAGTTTGTGTTGTGCAGGTCTCCGTGTTGCTTGCAACACCTGTGTGACGTTTCCTTCCTCCTTTTGGTTCGATAACCTCGGTCTCAACTGAGGGAAGACTTGATGCTTGTTGCTTCACACCTTGCTCTTGGTGTTTCCAATGAATTGCTCCACGTCAACACCAGCCATCAAGTTTTCTGGCGCCGTTGCCGGGGAATAAAGAAATAAGCTCCCATGTCAACAAGGCGCCATCAAGGAGTCACCAGGTAGCATCAGCTGTAGGTGGGTCACCTAGTGGTGCATCCAGCACATAGGTCAAATTACCAGCATTGAGGACAATCCTCCTGTTGCGAAGCCAATCCGTGAAGTTGCTTACATTGTTTTTCGACTTTTCTTTCTCTAGGAACGCATTAAAATTGATGGTAGGGGCCGCCATTGATCTACAACATATTTGCAATAGTTTAGACTAAGTTTATGACAAATATAGTTCTGATTAATAGTTAAATTAATCTAGGTGAACTCCCACTCAAAATAATATCCCTCACATTGTTTTAGTGATCACACGAACCAAATCCGCCACATCAAAACCGATCATCACGAGAGATGATGTAGCTTCAATGGCGAAAAATCAACATGTTCATCATATCTACTATATGACTCACACTTTACCTTTTGGTGATCCGTGTTCTGAGACCATGTCTGTACATGCTAGGCTCGTCAAGATCAAACCTTAGCTTCCGCATGAGCAAATCTGGCTTGCTCCCGTTGTATACACTCGCAGAATCTAACACACGCGATCATCACATGGTGCTTCGAAACAACGAGCTTTAGCAACGGTGCTTACTAAGGATGAACACTTTATAACTTGATATTTTTTGTGAGAGGGATCATCTTATAATGCTACCGTCGCGAACTAAGCAATACAAGATGCATAAAAGGATTAACATCACATGCAATTCATAATATATGATATGATATGGCCTTTCTTCTTGTGCTTCCGATCGCCATCTTCAAGCACGAACATGATCTCCATTATCATCAGCATTGCGTCAACGTCAATGGCGCCGCTCCATTGTTGTCATCCACCAGCATCAACTATTACAACTACTTTGAATAATAGACACGCAGGTCTTAACGGAATTAAAAGACAACCATATGGCTCCTGCCAGTTGCCGACTTACAATAAGTAACATTGCATACATCATATATAATCACAATCATGGCCATATCACATCACAGCACACCCCTGCAAAACAAGGTTAGACGCCTCTAATTATCTTTGCATATTTTACGTGGTTTGGGGATTCCAATAAGTGTCGTTCTAACTTACGAACAAGAACCACAACGTTGATGCTTGAACTATCAAGTGCCCGTTGTAAATTGAATCTATACTATGATGGGAGAGACAGACACCTGCAAAGCCACTTATGCAATACAAGTTGCATGTTAAGCGTGGAGTGATACGTTGGAAACGTATCTATAATTTTTGATGTTCCATGCTTGTTTAGTATCTACTTTGCTTTACTTGTATACACTTTGAGGTGCTTTTTACACGTTTTCTGGTACTAACCTACTAACAAGTTGCAACAGTGCCAGATGCTTGTTTTCTGCTATTTTTGGTTTCAGAAAAGTTAGTAAAGAAATATTCTTGGAATTGGACGGGACAAACGTCCAAGTCAATTACTTTCCGTGGGGAACAAGAAGACCAGAGGGGAGCCGGAGGGGCCAGTCAGGGCGACCAGACCTACCCCAGGCGTGGGTGGGCCCCATCCCGCGCCTGGCTAGGGTTTGGCGCCCCTGGACGCCGCCTCGGCCTCCCCCTTCGCCTATAAGAAGCCCCCGATGCAGAAACCCTAAGCACCCAATCAAATCTCCACGAAACCGTCTGTAGTCGCCGCCACCATCATCCCTAGATCGGGGGGGATCTGAAGTTCTTCCCGGCACCCTGCCGGAGGGGAGATCATCCCGGAGGCCTTCTCTCCGGTATGATGCGTGAGTAGTTCCACCTTGGACTATGGGTCCATGTAGTAGCTAGATGTAGGGGTTCGTAGCATGGAAAACAAAAAATTTCTACCGCATACAAACAAACAAGCCAAGATCTATCTACTAGATTGTAGCAACGAGTCGATAGAAGAACTCACCCTCGAAGATTCCAAAGCGGTTAACGAGAGCGGATTCTCGTGGGTGATGTAGTCGTACTCTTTCCGATCTCAAGATCGCGTAGACGATCCTTCCGGCGCCGTGTTCCGGCAACGCTCCCGCAGTCGGTCACACGTTCGGTACTCGATGAAGACCTTCCTCTCCCTTGTTCCAGCAGGCAGCGGAGGTTGTAGCACTCTCCTCGCGATTCCGGCAGCACGACGACGTGGTACCGGAAGTAGAGGGGAGATCTCGCAGGGCTTCGTCTTAAGCCGGAGCGAGTATGGTGGACTATGAGAGAGGCCTCAGTGATCTAGGGTTTAGACACACCAAGGAGGAGAGGCTAGGCCGGCGGCTAGGGCAAGGGGATGCCCCAACTCGGCGGCTTGGGAGAAACCCTAGGGCGGCGGCGGCGACTTGGTGGCCGGCGGCTAGGGCTAGGGTTTGATGGGGCAAGGTGTGTGTTTGGAGGGGCAGCCCTGCCCCTCCTTATATAGGTGGGAGGGCGCGGCCAAGGGGGAGGGAGTCCTCCCCCAACTTGGCCTCCTTGGTCGGCGGTGGAGGGAGAGGGACTTCCTCCCCAAGTAGGTTTCCTCCTCTCCCTCCGCCAAGCAAACTTGCCGTTTGACTTTTCAAATTGGCGTTTGACTTTTCAAACTAGGATTTGATTTATCCCTTTATTTTGCTCAGCGATGACACCTAGTACATGATGCAACCATTCCAACTTGTAATGACACATTCATGTACCCTTCCCCTCCGGAGTGCCGGACCTTCCGGAACCTTCTAGAACATTCCCGATGAAAACACCGGAACCATTCTCCAACCCCGAAACAGGACTTTCCTTATATGAATCTTATTCTCCGAACCATTCCAGATCTCCTCGTGATATCCCGGATCCCATCCGAGACTCCGAACAACATTCGGTATCTTACTCATCATTCCATAACTACTCAACAACATCGAATCCTTAAGTGTGTCTCCCTACGGTTCGTGAATTATGCGGACATGATCGAGACACCTCTCCGATCAATAACCAATAGAGGAATCTGTAAATTCATATGTCTCCCACATATTTCTACGATTACTTTGCGATCGAATGAACCACTTACATACGATACCAATTTCCCTTTGTCTCACGATAGTTTACTTATCTGAGGTTTTGATCGTCGGTATCTCTGCATACCTAGTTTAACCTCGTTACCGATAAGTACCCTTTTCTCGTTCCCGTGATATGTGATCCCTTGTGAGCCAGTCACATGCTTGCAAGCTAATTGGATGACATTCCACCGAGAGGGCCCAGAGTATATCTATCCGTCATATGGATGGACGAATCCCACTCTTGATTCATGTGTCTCAACCCATACTTTCCAAACACTCAATGCCACCTTTATAGCCACCCAGTTACGGTGTGGTGTTTGATGTCATCAAAGCATCCTTCCGGTGACGGTGATAAGCATGATCTCATGGTCGAAGGAATTAGGTTACTATGTATCAGAAAGCATATAGCAATTGAACTATTAAAATGACTTGATCTTTATGCTACGCTTATCTATAGGAGTATGTCCATCATACCATTCTCCTAATGATATGATCTTGTTGTTAATAACATCTCAATGTTCATGATAGGGAAACCACAATCATCTATTAACCAACAAGCTAGTATTATGAAGAGGCTTTACTAGGGACTCTAATTTAGTTTACAAATCACACAAGTATTAATGTTTCCTTGTTAATACTATTATAGCATGAATGTAAACATTTATCATAAACACAAAGATATAATAATAACTATATTTATTATTGCCTCTAGGGCATATCTCCAACAGTATCCCACTTGCACTAGAGTCAACTAATCTAGATTACATGGTAATATACCGAACACCCATGGTAGTTTGGTGTTGGTCATGTTTTGCCCTCGGGAGAGGTTTAGTCAACGGATCCGCCACATTCAGATCTGTGTGTACTTTGCAAATCTTTATGTCACCATCTTGGACATGTTCTCGAATAGCGTGAAAACGTAGCTTGATGTGCTTCAGCTTCTTGTGTGACCTTGGTTCTTGTGCATTGGCTATGGCGCCCATGTTATCACAATAGATAGACATTGGGTCCAGCGCACTTGGAACCACACCAAGCTCTGTAATGAACTCCTTCATCCATATCGCTTCTTGTGAAGCCTCCAAAGCAGCTATGTATTCCGATTCAGTTGAAGATCTCGCCACAACGCTTTGCTTTGCACTCCTCCAGCTAACTGCTGCACCATTCAAAGTAAATACGTATCTAGATTGAGATTTATAATCATCCGGATCGGTGTTCCAACTAGCATCGGTGTAACCATTAACAACGAGTTGTTCATCACCTCCATAAGAAAGAACCATATCCTTAGTTCTTCTCAAGTACTTAAGGATGTTTTTAACCGCTGTCCAATGATCCACTCCTGGATCACTTTGATATCTGCTAGTTAAACTAACAGCATATGCAATGTCGGGTTTAGTACATAGCATGGCATACATCACAGATCCTATGGCTGAGGCATAGGGAGTCTTACTCATCCTTTCTCTATCTTCTGTCGTTGCAGGACTTTGAGTTTTACTCAAGGTCGTATTGGGCAACATGGGCAAGAACCCTTTCTTGCTATCTTCCATTCCAAACTTCTTTAGAACTTTGTCCAAATATGTACTTTGTGACAATGATATTAGGCGTCTTGATCTATCTATATAAATCTTTATGCCTAATATGTAAGCTGTTTCGCCAAGATCTTTCATTGAAAAACTATTATTCAAATATTCCTTGACACTATTTAGAAGGTCTACATCATTCCCAATCAACAATATGTCATCTACATATAGTATTAAGAATGCTACAGAGCTCCCACTCACTTTCTTGTAAATACAAGCTTCTCCATAAGTTTGTATAAAACCAAAACTTTTGATCACCTTATCAAAATGTTGATTCCAACTTCGGGATGCTTGCTTCAATCCATATATGGACCTTTGAAGTTTGCACACCTTGTTAGCATCTTTAGGATCGACAAAACCTTTGGGTTGCATCATATACAACTCTTCATCAATGTCTCCATTGAGGAACGCTGTTTTGACATCCATCTGCCATATTTCATAATCGTAATATGCAGCGATTGCAAACATAATCCTCACAGACTTTAGCTTCGCTACTGGTGAGAAAGTCTCATCGTAGTCAACTCCTTGAATTTTTCGAAACCCTTTTGCGACAAGTCGAGCTTTATAGATAGTAACATTACCATCAGCATCTGTTTTCTTCTTGAAAATCCATTTGTTCTCGATAGCCTTCCGGCCATCCGGTAAGTCCACCAAAGTCCATACTTGGTTTTCGTACATGGATCCAATCTCGGATTTCATGGCTTCTTGCCATTTATTGGAATCTGGGCTCATCATCGCTTCCTTATATGTCGCAGGGTCATCGGTGTTGTCCACCAACATGACACTCATAACGGGATCATACCAATCAGGAGTGGTACGATTGCTCGTTGACCTGCGAGGCTCTGTAGCAACTTCAACCGAAGTTTCATGATCATCATCATTAGCTTCCTCTCTTATTGGTGTAGGCGCCACAAGAACTACTTAAGGTGCTGCGCTACTCGCAAGTTCGAGAGAAGGTTCGACAACCTCGTCGAATTCTACTTTCCTTCCGGTCACTTCTTTCGAGAGAAATTCCTTCTCTAGAAAGGATCCATTCTTGGCAACGAAGATTTTGCCTTCGGATCTATGATAGAAGGTATACCCAATAGTTTCCTTTGGGTATCCTATGAAGACGCATTTTTCCGCTTTGGGTTCAAGCTTGTCCGGCTGTAACTTCTTTGCATAGGCTTCGCAACCCCAAACTTTAAGGAACGACAATTTAGGCTTCTTCCCAAACCATAATTCATACGGTGTCATTTCAACGGATTTAGATGGTGCCCTATTTAAAGTGAATGCGGTTGTTTCTAATGCATAACCCCAAAATGATAGCGGTAAATCTATAAGTGACATCATAGAACGAACCATATCTAAGAGAGTTCGATTATGACGTTCAACACACCATTACGCTGTGGTGTTCCCGGCGGTGTCAATTGTGAAAGTATTCCGCATTTCTTCAAATGCTCGCCAAACTCGTAAATTAGATATTCACCTCCACGATCAGAACGTAGAAATTTAATCTTCTTGTTACGTTGATTCTCCACCTCACTTTGAAATTCCTTAAACATCTCGAAAGTTTCAGACTTATGTTTCATGAGATATATATACCCATATCTACTTAAGTCATCTGTGAAGGTAAGAACATAACGATAACCACCACGCGATGCTACACTCATTGGACCACACACATCGGTATGTATGATTTCCAATAAGTCTGTAGCTCGCTCCATCATACCAGAAAATGGAGTCTTAGTCATTTTACCCATCAGACATGCTTCGCATCTTTCAAGTGATTCGAAATCAAGTGATTCAAGAAGTCCATCGGAATGGAGTTTCTTCATACGCTTCACTCCGATGTGACCAAGACGACAGTGCCACATATAGGTCGAGTTATCGCTCAATTTCAAACGTTTAGCCTCAATGTTATTTATGTGTGTATTGCTACTATCGAGATTCAATAAGAATAGACCATCTATCAAAGGTGCATGTGCATAAAACATATTACTCATATAAATCGAACAACCATTATTCTCAGACTTAAACAAGTAACCGTCTCGCAATAAACAAGATCCCGATATAATGTTCATGCTCAACGTAGGCACCAAATAACAATTATTTAAGTATAAAACTAATCCCGATGGTAGATGAAGAGGTAGCGTGCCGACCGCGATCACATCAACCTTTGATCCATTTCCTACGCGCATCATCACCTTGTTCTTCGCTAGCTTCTGTTTATTCTGCAGCACCTGTTTCGAGTTACAAATATGAGCAACCGAACCAGTATCAAAAATACCCAGGCACTACTACGAGTACTAGTAAGATACACATCAATAACATGTATATCAGATATACCTTTCTTCTTGATGTTGCCGTTCTTCAAATCCGCCAAGTACTTTGGGCAATTCCTCTTCCAGTGACCTTCTCCCTTGCAGTAAAAGCACTCAGTATCAGGCTTAGGTCCAGCCTTGGTCTTCTTCGTCGGTGCGGTAACTTTCTTACCACCCTTCTTGAAGTGTCCCTTTTGCTTAGACTTGCCTTTCTTAAATTTGGTGGTCTTATTGACCATCAACACTTGGTGCTCTTTCTTGATCTCCACTTCTGCAGATTTCAACATGGAGAAGAGTTTTGGCAACGTCTTGTCCATGTGTTGTATATTGTAGTTGACGAGGTTTGATCTCGTCAATGCCCATTGTTATGGACTTGGGTTTTGGAGAAGATGGGGATGCTGGAGATCGTGGCACGGTTAACAGACAAGCAACCAGGGGACACGAGATTTACCCAGGTTCAGGCCCCCGGAGGGAAAACCCTACTCCTGCTTGTCTGCTCTTGATTACGGCGGAACCGAAGGTTACAGAGTGCGCAGATTCGATCTGGCGTGGAGGCGTGTGCGAAAGTATGAGTCGAGAGATCTAGGACGTGCCCTCCTGGTCTTTATATAGACTTAGGCAGGTCCCGGGCATAGTCCTAGTCGGTTACAAGTTCTAGGGTTTTACCCCTTTGAATTTCCTATCTCCGCTAGTCTTGCTCTCCAAGGATCCGAAGGCGTCATGGGCCTTGGCCACCGGAAAATCTCCACGGGCCAGTGTATATCTGCTGTGGGCCTTCCTTGGGCTGGACCAGGTATGCTGAAGTCACGTACCCGTAGGGTATAACCATGTCAGTAGCCCCCGAGTGATCAGTCGAATCGTAGATTCGGCTGAGGACTCTTCCATCCTTCGGGTGCGACTATATATTAATAGTATATGTGTGTAGGGATTGTTGATGCGTGTGCCTGACTCACCCGACGGATCAGGGTTAGTTAACTGTCTTAGGACGAAACGACACGATCTTCTTCAGGTTCGAGTCCCTCAACCCGGACCTGGAACATATGCTGGCGTAATTCGACTCAGGCCACGGAGGACTTACAGGAGTGGAATTCCAGTGATTTTAATTGGTGTACCCAACGCGTCCGTCGGGATTTTTCATCGTACCTGCTGGTACGGATTCATACTAGCAGAGCGCAGTCAGGTGCGTTGCCAGGCCACCAGATGATATCTGTAGGTCTTATCTTTGCATCACAGACGCAGCATCCAAACATTTATCACCACGGAGGTGCTTCGGGTGGCCTAGGAGATTGTCGCTCGCTCAGCCGTTTTGTTGGGGCAAAGTTGCCAAAAAGTTTTTGCGTGCTGATCCGGAAGATCGTAGTCGAAGATTTCATAGGGTGCGCGACCAGCGCTCCCTATGGGAGTAGCCCCCCAAGTGTCTGTTCGAGTCGTAGACTCGAACGGAGACTTTCGTTCAAGCATTGTTTCAGTCGTTAAGTCCGCAGGACTCGAAAATTTTCGGATGCTTAAATCCATCCTCCCTATGGGAGTAGCCCCCGAGTCCGTAGTGGAGTCGTAGACTTGACGTAGGACTCAGAGAAGTAATTTGTCTTCATTTGTCTGTCGGGTGCGCGGCCAGCGCTCCTGATAGGAGTAGCCCCCGAGTATTTAGTCGAATCGAAGATTCGAGTGAGTACTCTTAGCTGTGGAGCCGAAGTTGGTGCTAGTATAGCTTTTGATGACGTCAGTGCTGACGATTGATGACCTCAAGCGTCTGCTACGCCAGAGATGACTTGACTGGACGAAGCGTGGGTCCCACTTGCTGACTTTGAATTGACCGGTCACGCGTGGCGTGGAGATAATTACGGCGTCTCCTCGATTTCCGCGCGTAGTGGACGGCGTGGTAACGACGGTTCGTTGTGATGTTGACACGTGTACGGCCAGATCTACCGTTGGCGTTAGGTCTTCCCGATGGACGGCTGTCGTGCGTTGTCTTCGCTATTATAATCCTTGGGTGAAATCGTGGTTTGTTTTCACCGCACCAGTTCTTGTGTTCACTGCCTCCTTGTTCTTGAGCGATTCTTGCTGCGCGCTGAGATTTCCTTCCATATTTCCTTTGTTCTTTCTGCGTTGTCATCGCCACCACCGCCGTAGCGCAATGGGGAAAACAAAGAAGTCTTCATCTGCGGTTGGGACCAGCACCGCCGGAGGCAAGAAGGGCATCGCCGCTGCTCGCGTCACCGATGGTGGCTGGCGGCGATCAGAGACGCGGGAGAGTGATCTCCGCAAGCTGCGCGAGCGGGGCCTCATCCCGCAGGATAGGGAGGCCGTCAAACTCCCCGACAATGAGGTAATCCCCCGTCCCCCATCTGGGTACCGGGTTATGTTTCTTGCCTTTGTTGTGCGCGGGTTTTCTTTTCCGGTCCACGACTTCCTCCGTGGACTGCTCTTCTTCTATGGGATTCAGCTACATCATCTGTCTCCCAATTCTCTTCTCCACGTTGCGTGCTTTATCACATTTTGCGAGTGTTGGCTTGGCATTGAGCCACACTTTGGCCTCTTCCGGAAGCTTTATTCCGTGAAGAGGCAATCTGGTTCGGATGGTGTGTATCCCATTGGGGGTTTCATCATCTCCCTCAGTCCCAATCTGCAATTATTTTCCTTTTCCATGTCCGAATCTGTCCAGTACTGGCGGAGACGATGGTTTTATATCCGCGACTCCGTAGTGCCCGGGCAAGATTTTGGTCTTGTTCCCTTTGACCCCTCCCAGATGATTGAGCGAAAAAGGTCTTGGAAAAACCAAATCTTGGACGGTGAGGTGGAGGAGATAGAGGCCCTTTACCGTCGGGTGGAGGATCTCCAGCTGATTCCGGAGAAAGAGGTGAACGGCGTGGACATCATCCGGACTTTTCTTGAGCGTCGGGTGCAGCCTCTCCAAGCGAGGGCGCATCCGATGTTTCTTTATTCTGGGCGCCGTGATCCGACGAGGGTTTCGGCTGAGAAAATGTCCGAGGGGGATCTTGACAGGGCTCTTCGCGCGCTGCTGAAGTTCAAAGCCGGAGAAGAAATCCCGGGGAAGTCACTAACTCCTCCATTTTCTTCGGCATTGGCCGTACCGCAGGTGTAGATTTGTGCACGCAGTGCTTTTGTCGGCTGTGTTTTTAGTTCCTTTGTTTGCTAACAAAGTTCCTTTTGTTTTTGCAGAGCTTCAAAGTACCAGGCATGGTGCCACCATTGCCCGAAAAGTATCCGAATGCCCCGGATAATGAAGTGGTTGAGTCCGTGTCCGAGCTGCCGTCGGCGCGATCTCCGGCGGAGGATGCCGACGAGTCGAGTGAGGACCATACGCGCAAGCGATCGCGGAGCTCCAGCGAGTCTTCGGATGCCTCGACTCCTCCGACTCCCAGAAATCCTCTGGGCCTTGAGCGTCATAGTGATGGTCATGGAGGTTCTTCCTCTCCCCTTCCTGCCATTCCTGTGCGGGCTGTTGCGCCGCACCCGCCAGCAAAGCGGAAGAAGGAAGAAAAGAAGGAGGAGAAGAAGGAAGAGAAGAAGGAGGAGAAGAGGGCCCGAAGGGCTTCTCCTATCTTCGACCTGAGCGCATTGGGCTCGTAAGTTTTCTTGTTGTACTATTGTCCCTGTTCCTTCGTGATTTTTGCACTTGTGCTGATTGGTTTGTATGCAGGCAATCCTCCCACGATTCCTCCAGTAATGGTGAACTGGAGATGATGGGGGAGTCGAAAATTGCGTCTCCTCCACCTCAAACGGTGGCGACTTCGGGTGGCGCCGCTCCAGATCCTCCTGTGCGGGAGGTGCTGGTGGTTGCGCCTCAGAATTTTGTAGGCGGGGCTTCGGGGTCGCCCTCGGAGCATGTAAGTTTTCTGCTTCATGTCACGGGGGAAGCCCCCGAGTGTCTTCGTGTGCTGATGTTGTTTTTACTCCTTTGTGTTGGGCGTAGCCCCCAAGTCCTTTTCTTACTGCTATTTCCTTTTTCTGCAGCCTTTTGTATAGGAGGCCAAGCGGCTGGTGGGGGAGCGCCTGGCGCTGGAGGCGAAACTTCTGCAGCTTCAAGGTATCCGTCTGCCTTTTAATACCTCTCTTATTTATCCTGGTCCTGTTCTTTGACACTTGCTTGTCTTAAATGCAGAGGAGCATAACGACTCTCTCCGTGAGGTCGACGCTCTTAAAAAGAGCCTTGGTTAATCGGAGCAGAAAGCCGAAGCCGCCGTCGGTGCGAAAGAGCGCCTTGAGCTAGAGCTGACGAAGGCAGCCGAAGCGAAGGAGCGTCTGCAGCAGGAGGCCGCAGATCGTGAGGAGCAGCTGGCCACTGTTGTGGCTGCTCGTGAAAAAGAGGTAGCAGCGAAGCTCATGGCTGCTGCCAAGGCTCTTTCGGGTGAGTGCTAGTTTTGTGCTTGTTTCTTTTTCTTCGGGTCTTCTTCTGTGCTGATTTTCTTCATGCTTTCCCTCTTATTTTTGTCTCAGATGCTGCAGGCATGGAGTTCGACCGCGGTGCTCTAGAGCACGGGAGTGATCTAGATGATGCCGCTGTGGCGGTCGAAGACCGCTGCAGCACCGTTGTCAGCTCCCTTGCCAAGGCGAAGGAGGTCCTTGGTCGCTTCTACAGGGAGCTTGTCCCGAAGGGCGCAGCCCTTGATGATGTGGATGCTCTAGCGGAGGCTCTGTCAGCCGAAGCGCCTACGGCGTACAAATGCAAGCAGAAGGGCATCGGCGCGTCCGTCGGGCTGGCGATGGCCATGGCGGATGGAGCGGAGCTGGATCTGCCCCAGATCACTTCTCGGATGCCGACGGCTGCGGATGGATCCGAGGTAGCCTTTGCTGCCTATTCTGCTCGCTGCAGGCGATATGGGCCCAAGCTCATTGATTTGCTGTCTGAGTATGCACTGCGGCAACAGGGTGGGGCCAAAGCTAGGTAGTCTGGCTCCGAAGCGACTCAGGGTCCTGCATCTTAGGCGTAGTAAACGTAGGCTAGTTTGTAGTCTGTTTTTGTTGTAAATATCTTGAAGAACACCATCCTTGTGCCACGTAGTGGCTTTATATATTTAATGAATTCCTCTGAGTTGTGCTCCATCCTTGGCTGAATGTCTGTGTTCCTTTCTTTTTCTGGTGCTATAGGTTCCTTCAAGTGCTGACCCAGTTGACACCTCATCCGCAACGCCGTTGCGCCCATCCTTGGATGATTCCTCGCAGCTTACTTTCGTTCGGGATCGTGTACGCAGTCTGGAGAGGGAATTGCTCGGGCTACGCGGTCATGCCGACGTTTGGAAGTCCAAGGCGGATCGTGGCGCAGCCAGAGAGGAGTACTTGATGGCGGAGTTGGTCCGTCTGTCCGAGCAGCTGCAATGTAAGTTGTTCTTTGGTCGAGCTGTAGCTCTGGTCTTCGGGTGAGCCTGCTGGCCTTACTCTTATTTTGTCCGATTGCTGCAGGTGCAAATCTTGCTCCGAGGGAAGAAAAAGAGCGTGTCGCTGTTCGGGTCAATTGCTTGACTCGATAGGACATGGATGCCAGCGGCTTCTTCTAGATGGATCGTGATCGCGCCATGGTTCTGGCGATGGTGCAGGATCGTGTTTATCAAGTTTCGCGGGTGCTTCGCCAGGTGCAGACATCACTTTCCTCGGTGCTGCACGTCATGTTTCCTTTAGATGCCGTGCCGACGACCCTTGCGGGTCTTCTGTCGAAGTTTCGGAGTGCCAGCAATGTCAAGGAGCTGGTGCGGCAGCAGCTCGTCGCAGGAGTGAAGGCTGCTTTGTCTCTTGTGAGGGTGCACCGCCTTGACGTAGATTTGGCTGTTGTGGCAGCTGGGCCACCTCTTCGACCGGATGGTGGCGAGTGGGACATGCGTCCGCATTACGCGGCTGTAAGGCAGTATGCCGAACAGATTGTAGATTTGTTTGAGCAGCGTGCTCAGGTTATTCTTCAGAATAGGTAGGACCTGAAAATAAACAGATAGATGTAAAATTTGTATATTTCGGCTGGGCGTTTTTGTGCCCTTTGTTGTAAAGGTTTGCTTGTTTGTGAGCACGCAGTGCTTTGATTGAGTACGTGTCCTTTTCGTTTGCCTGACGTTGTCAGCTACTCAGGTGTACATGTTTGGTCCTTAGTCGATGAAATCGTGAGGTGGGGGGAGCCCCCGAGTGCGTATGTAGCATATAGTAAAGTTGCGAAAGTAACGAACTGAAGTTTTGGGGCGAGACACTTAGCTTCATTTATATCGTAATGGAGGAGGTACATTGTTCGGCTGAGTAGCCTTGGCTGAAAGCCTTATTGAAAGTAAAAGGGGGTAGGTTGCTACGGGTAGAATCGTCGCAGGTGCGAGATATTCCATGGGTTGGAGTATGCGACTCCAGACTCCACGTGCTTGAGGCGATAGGCGCCGCCTGGGATGACTTCGGTGATGACGTAGGGTCCTTCCCATGGTGACTCGAATTTATTCGGTCGCTTTTGCTTGAGTCGCAAGACGAGGTCTCCTTCGACGAAGGACCTTGGGCGCAGCCGGCGGCTGTGGTAGTTGCGGAGACTTTGCTGGTACACCGTCGATCGAGCTGCTGCTATATCCCGTGCTTCGTCGAGGGTGTCGACGACATCTTCGAGTGCAGCCGTGGATTTGGCTTCACTGTAAGCGACGACTCGTGGAGCCTGGTGGCGTACTTCGGCTGGTAGCACGGCCTCAGCTCCGTGCACCATGAAGAACGGTGTGTAACCGGTGGAGCTGTTTGGTGTAGTCCGTAAGCTCCACAGGACAGATGGTAGCTCTTTCGTCCAGTTTCCAGCTTTTTGTTCGAGTGAGCTCATGAGGCGCTTCTTGATGCCGGCGCCGATTAGGCCGTTGGCCTTTTCCACTTGCCCGTTTGTTTGCGGGTGTGCCACTGAGGCATACGTGATGTTGATCCCAAGGCCTTCGCAGAAGTCCTGGAATTCTTCGGAGATGAAGTTCGATCCGTTGTCGGTGATGATGCTGTGCGGTACGCCGAACCTGTAGACAATGGATTCGAAGAATTTGACGGCGGTTTTGCCCTTCTGGTTGGTGACTGGCATGGCCTCGATCCACTTGGTGAATTTGTCGACTGCGACCAGGAGGAAGACGTGTCCCCCTTTCGAGGACTTTGGCAGTTTGCCGATCATGTCGAGGCCCCATTGAGCAAAAGGCCAAGCTATGGGTATGGGTCTAAGTTCGGACCCAGGTGCGTGCGGTTTGTCGGCGAACCGTTGGCACCCGTTGCATCTTCGGACGATGTCCTTCGCGTCGCTCATGGCCGTTGGCTAGTAGAATCTTGCTCGTAGAGCTTTGGCGACAAGGGAGCGGCTGCCTGCGTGGTGGCCGCAGATGCCCTCATGGATGTCTTGGAGTATGGTTTTGCCGTCGTCGATGGTGACGCACCGTTGTAGTACACCCGTGATGCTGCGTTTTTACAGTTCGCCGTTGATGATGGTGAAGGCTTTTGACCGACGAGATATGCGCCGGGCATCTGTCGGGCTGTCAGGTAGTTCTCCGTTTACTAGGAACTGGAGGTATGGGCGTGTCCAGGTTTCTTCGACTGCCATGACCTGCATTATGTTGACCATGGCAACTTCGGTATCCAACTTTTCGGGTCCTTCATGACCTTCGGGTAGCGTAGCCCCCAAGTGTTCTGCTTCTTCGGATGATCCCTTGGGGAATTTCCGCTTGATGGATGGCACGCAGATCTGTTCGAGGAACACACCTGGTGGCACCTTTGCGCAAGTGGAGCCGATGTTGGCGAGTCTGTCGGCTTCCTCATTGCTTTCTCTTCCGACGTGTCGAAGCTCACAGCCGTCGAATTCTCCTTCGAGTGCGTTGTAGAGCGCGTGGTACGCTATCATGTTTTCGGCGTGTGCATCGCACTCGTTCATCGTCTGCTGGACGACGAGGTTGGAGTCACCATAGATGACCAGGCGCGTTGCGCCGCATATCTTTGCCATCCTCACGCCATGGATGAGGGCTTCGTATTCGGCCTCGTTATTGGAGGCTCTGAATTTCATCCGGAGAACGTACTTCATCTTGTCTCCTTGCGGGGAGGTCAGTATGACCCCTGCTCCTGCCCCAGCTTCTCTCTTGGAGCCGTCGAAGTGCATCGTCCATGATTGCGACATGTTCGGGGTATCTGGCTGCTGCAGCTCCATCCAGTGTACCAGGAAGTCCAGAAGGACTTGAGATTTAATTGCGTGTCGCTTCTCGTAGACGATGTCCAAGGGTGACAGTTCGATGCCCCACAGGGCCACGCGTCCTGTGGCCTCCGGGTTATTCAGGATGCTGTTCAGGGGTGCCTCGTTGACGACCATCACCTGATGCTTCTAGAAGTAGTGGCTCAGCCTTCGAGCCGTCATGAACACGCCGTAGGCTAGCTTCTGGTAGTGTGGGTACCGCTATTTTGTTGGAGTGAGAACCTCGCTGAGGTAGTAAATTGGGCGCTGGACCCTGTGGGTCTTGCCTTCTTCGGGTCGTTCGACCACGAGTACAGTGCTGACCACCTGATGTGTGGCTGCTATGTACAGCAGCAGAGGCTCGCGCTCCTTTGGCGTGACCAAAACTGGCGAGGTGGAGAGGAGCCGCTTGAGGCTTTCGAATGCGTCGTTGGCTTCTGGTGTCCACTCGAACTTGTCTGCCTTGCGCAGCAGCTGGTAGAATGGTAGGGCCTTCTCGCCCATGCGGCTGATGAACCTGCTTAGTGCGGCTACTCGTCCTGCGAGCTGCTGGACGCCCTTGAGGTTTTTCGGATTCTCCATTGTCATGATGGCTCTGATTTTCTTCGGGTTCGCCTCAATCCCTCGTTGAGAGATGAAGTACCCGAGCAGCTGACCCGAGGGGACGCCGAAGGCGCACTTTTCGGGGATGAGCTTGATCCTGTAGCGATCAAGATTGTCGAACGTCTCGCGGAGATCGTCGATAAGTGTTCTTGCCTCCTTGGTTTTTATTACTATGTCGTTGACATAGACTTGTATGTTGCGACCGATCTGGTCCTTGAGGCAAGCTTGCATGCATCACTGGTATGTGGCACCTGCGTTCTTTAGCCCGAAAGGCATTGTGTTGTAACAGAATACTCCGAACGGTGTGATAAACGCCGTTTTCTCTTGATCTTCGACCTTCAGTCGAATCTGGTTATAGCCTGAGTAGGCGTCGAGGAAGGAGAGTTTCTCGCAACCTGCAGTTGAATCGATGATCTGGTCGATCCGTGGAAGAGGGAAGTGGTCCTTTGGGCAATGCTTATTTAGTGACGTGAAGTCCACGCACATCCGCAGGATGTCTGTGTCCTTCTTCGGGACCATCACCGTGTTTGCAAGCCACTCGCTTTCTTTGATTTCCCTGATGAAGTCTGCAGCGAGTAGTCGATTTATTTCCTTGCCGATAGCTTCGGCTCGTGGCTCCGACAATCTTCGGATGGACTGCTTGACTGGCTTGGTGTCTGGAAAGACGTTGAGTGCGTGCTCGGCGAATTCCCTGGGAACTCCTGGCATGTCCGCAGGACACCAGGCGAAGATTTCCCAGTGCTCAAGGAGGAATTCGACGAGCGCGCCTTCCTATGCGGCGCTGAGGTCGTTGGCGATCAGCGCCGTCTTGGAGGCATCCGTCGGATGGACCTGCACTTTCTTGGTGTTGACGGTGGAGTCGAAGGACATGTCGGGCGCGTTTTGCCTTGTGACTGGGAGTGCCCCGTTGTCCGTCACCACGCGGAGCCTTACGAGCTCGTCTTGCATGCCGAAAGACTGGGAGATTTTGTTGAAATCCCTGTCGCATTGGTCCGATCGGGTGAAGCTTCCGTGGATCGTGATGACGCCCCTTGGTCCTGGCATCTTGAGTAGTAGGTATGCGTAGTGTGGGACGGCCAGAAACCTTGCGAATGCTACACGCCCTAGAATGGCGTGGTATTGCGACGGCCAGTCCACCACTTCGAATTCTAGCCGCTCCTGCCGAAAGTTGTCCGGCTTCCCGAAGATGACGTCGAGCCCTATTTTGCCCAGCGGGAATATGCCCTTTCCTGGGACAATGCCGTGGAACGTTGTGTCTGATTGTTCCAGGCTGCATTGCGGGATCCGCATAGCTGCTAGAGTGCTTGCGAACATTAGATTGATGCCGCTGCCGCCGTCCATGAAGACGCGACTCATCTCAAAGCCTCCGATCTGCGCCTCCAGCACCAGGGCAGCATGACCTGGGCGAGGGATTTGGCAAGGGTGATCCGCGCGAGTGAATGTGATGCAGGACTCCGATCCGCTGAGGTATTCAGGGATTGCAGGCGGAGTTGCCACGGCCAAGTTGATTTGTCGGGTGATTTTCTTCTGCACCCTGTTTGTGGGGCGTCCCTTCTGGATCATATTTAGTGCTCCCTTTGGTGGGGGATATCCGACCCCGACGTTGTTTTGCGCTGGTGCGACTGGTTGGTTTGGGCCTCCAATAGGTGGCGGTGGAGGAGCCCCGTGTGCTATTTCACCTGGTGCGGGTGCGTTTCCGAACGCAGGGATTGGGGCTTGTTGCCTCATCTGCACCATGCTTTCGCTGAGTTTCTGGAACTCGCGGCAGTCCTTGAGCATGTGGCTGGCTTTCTTTTTGCCATCCTGTTTGTCGATGTAGAAGTGGATGGTGCATGGACTTGAAAGTTTGTCGAATGCTGAGGGTCTGTTGTCGCGGTCGCGGCGTTGCCACGACTGCGTTGGTCGTCCGTTGTCGCGGAAGTTTCCGCTGCGGTATCCTCCGCTGTTGCGGCTGTTGTCGTTACGGCGGTCGGTGTAGCCGGCCGTGACCATGTCGGGTCCGTCGCGGTCCTCGTAGACGCGCGATCTCCTCTTGCTGCGGCGTTCACGTCTTCGGCCGTAGTCATCCTCTTCATCTGATTGCGCTCGCTGGATGCAATCTTCGCCGTCTGCCCAACTGTTGGCGATTTCCATGAGGTGGTCGAGTGTCTTGGGCTTTACACGCCCAAGTTCCTCCTTGAAGTCTTGGCGTTTGACGCTGTCCCTGAAGGCGTCGATGGCCCTCTCTTCGGAGATGTGTGATGTGGAGTTCTTGGTTGTAGACCAGCGTAGTATGTACGAGCGAATAGATTCACCCGTTCTCTGAGTGCAGGCTCGCAACTCTTCGATTGAGGCGGTCCTCTTGCTGGTGCCCTTGAAATTTCGGATGAAGCTGTAAGCGAGCTCCTCCCAGCTTCGGATGGATCCTGATGATAGGCTGCTGAGCCAGACTCGCGCTGCGCCTGTCAGCTGCAGTTGAAGGCATTGCATGGCGGTTTCTTTGTTGCCTCCGTGAAGTTTGACGGATGACAGATGGTCACTGAGCCAGGATTTTGGATCTTGCGTGCCGTTGAACTTCGGAGTATCCGAAGGAAGCTTGAAGTTGCGTGGCATCTGTGTTCGCCGAACAGATCTGCTGAAGCATCGAGCCCCGCAGAGTTCTCCTTTGTCTTCATCTATCTCAGATTCAGACGAGCATGCGCGTTTGGCGCGTGCTTTGTCGATCTTGCGCTGCGTAAGCTCGTCTCTGGCGTTGTAGTCGCGTTTATGGTGACGTGAGTTCTTCTTCCTTCGGGGAAGGTCATGTTCCTCCTCTTCTTCGGATGTGGGGGTGGGACTCCGGTCGCGCCTGGCCGGAGCTTTCTTCTACGGCTCCGCAGGAGCGTCTTCGTGGAGCGCAGCTCCGATTAGTCCTAGTCCGGTGAGTGCGGACCTATGCATGGCCCTTTTCGGGTCTCCCTCCAGAGGTGGGTGGGCTGCGAGGTACGCAGTGGCTTCCATGATCGCAGCTTGTGGCGTCTTCGGGATGATGTTGCCGTCGGCATCCATATCCATGAACGATGTGTGGAGAGTTCGGGTCACGTCACGCCGCTCCTTGGGATCCATGTTTTCCACCCGAGAGCGGTGCTTGTTTCCCTGGTTTCCGTTTGTGCTAGAGCCGGGTGCCATGGCGGAGAGCGCAGCTCGTCGCGCGCTGGACTCGGAGGCTGCTTACTTGCGTTTGTCGAGCGTCTCCTGCATCTTAACTTGTTTCTTGTGCTCCTCGATGAGGAGGTAGTGGTATGCCATCAATAGTTCACGTGAGGCGTCTGCAGGTAATACGATGTCGCCTGCGACGGCACGGCGCGCCTGGACCCATCCTTCTTTGCTAAGTTGGATGACGTGGCCGTTGTTTTCCCCGTTGGGTGGGGGGGACTGGCTTCTTCTGTTTTCGCCGTTTCCGCCGTTTCGGTTGGGCGGCGGGTTAGGTGTTTCCTCGTCGGCTTGGATGACTGTGGCGCATAGATTACGCTCGCAGATTGGTTGGCTGCTGCCGCAGCTTTCGGATCCGGAACCGTAGGTCCCTTCATCCGAAGGTGGATCACATAGATCGGAGTTATAGCTGCTGCTGTCGTAAAACTCATCTGTTGATGGTGACGTGCGTAGCACAGGGTGTGGAGCCCACGAGGCGGGCCTGATTGACGGCACGGGCACCCGCTCAGGGAGGCGGAGGGTGCCAGTTTGACCCACCTGGAAGCAGAAGCTCCCGAACAAAATTTCGAGTCCGTCGCCTACGGGCTCGAAATCCTTCATGGTGGCCGGTGAGTGGGCGGTGAAGTCGAAAGCGCTGAAGAGGAGGTGATTCTCCGTCGCCGCAGAGTTGTAGATCGATCGGGTCGGAACCGTCACGATCGCACAATCAGCAGCCCCGATTCCCACAGACAGCGCCAATTGACGAGGTTTGATCTCGTCAATGCCCATTGTTATGGACTTGGGTTTTGGAGAAGATGGGGATGCTGGAGATCGTGGCACGGTTAACAGACAAGCAACCAGGGGACACGAGATTTACCCAGGTTCAGGCCCCCGGAGGGAAAACCCTACTCCTGCTTGTCTGCTCTTGATTACGGCGGAACTGAAGGTTACAGAGTGCGCAGATTCGATCTGGCGTGGAGGCGTGTGCGAAAGTATGAGTCGAGAGATCTAGGACGTGCCCTCCTGGCCTTTATATAGACTTAGGCAGGTCCCGGGCATAGTCCTAGTCGGTTATAAGTTCTAGGGTTTTACCCCTTTGAATTTCCTATCTCCGCTAGTCTTGCTCTCCAAGGATCCGAAGGCGTCATGGGCCTTGGCCACCCGAAAATCTCCACGGGCCAGTGTATATCTGCTGTGGGCCTTCCTTGGGCTGGACCAGGTATGCTGAAGTCACGTACCCGTAGGGTATAACCATGTCAGTAGTTCATCACAAAGTTCTTGTAACTTGGTGGTAGTGATTGGAGGACACGATGTATCCCCAAAGAATTAGGAATCACTATACCCAAACTTTGGAGTTTGTTTGCGTGCCCAGACATCTTAAGCACATGCTCACTGACGGAGCTGCCCTCTTCCATCTTGTAGTTAAAGAACTTTTCAGAAGCCTCATAACTCTCAACTGCCGCGTGAGCCTCAAATATCATTTTGAGTTCACGGACAATATCATGTGGGTCTGAATTCTCAAACCTTTTCTGAAGCTCCGATTCCAAACCATACAAGATAGCACACTGAACTGTGGAGTACTGATTCTTCCGAGTGAGGTAAACATTCTTTACTTCATCGGTAGCATCAGCTGCAGGCGGGTCACCCAGCGGTGCATCCAGCACATAGGTCAAATTACCAGCATTGAGGACAATCCTCAAATTGCGGAACCAATCCGCGAAGTTGCTTCCATTGTTTTTTAACTTTTCTTTCTCTAGGAACGCATTAAAATTGATGGTAGGGGCCGCCATTGATCTACAACATATTTGCAATAGTTTAGACTAAGTTTATGAAAAATTGAGTTCTAATTAATAGTTAAATTAATCTAGGTGAGCTCCCACTCAGAACAATATCCCTCACATTGTTTTAGTGATCACACGAACCAAATCCACCATATCAAAACCGATCATCACGAGAGTTGATGTAGCTTCAATGGCGAACAATCGACATGTTCATCATATCTACTATATGATTCATGCTTTACCTTTCGGTGATCCGTGTTCCGAGACCATGTCTGTACATGCTAGGCTTGTCAAGATCAAACCTTAGCTTCCGCATGAGCAAAACTGTCTTGCTCACGTTGTATACACTTGCAAAATCTAACACACCTGATCATCACGTGGTGCTTCGAAACAACAAGCTTTAGCAACGGTGCTAACTAAGGATGAACACTTTAAAACTTGAAATTTGTGTGCTTGAGGGATCATATTATAATGCTACCGTCGTTAACTAAGCAATACAAGATGCATAAAGGATTAACATCACATGCAATTCATAATATGTGATATGATATGGCCTTTCTTCTTTGTGCTTCCGATCTCCATCTTCAAGCACGAACATGATCTCCATCATCACCGGTATTGCATCAAGGTCAATGACGCCGCTCCATGGTTGTCGTCTACCAACTTCAACTATTACAACTACTTTGAATAGACACGCGGGTCTTAACAGAATTTAAAGACAACCATATGGCTCCTGCCGGTTGCCAACTTACAATAAGGAACATTGCATACATCAAATATAATCACAATCATGACCATATCACATCACAACACACCCCTGCAAAACAAAGTTAGACGCCTCTAATTTTCTTTGCATATTTTACGTGGTTTGGGGCTTTCAATAAGTTTCTCTCTAACTTACGAACAAGAACCACAACGTTGATGCTAGAACAATCAAGTGCCCGTTGTAAATTGGGTCTATACTATAATGGGAGAGACAGACACCCGCAAAGCCACTTATGCAATACAAGTTGCATGTTGAGCGTGGAGCAAGTCTCATGAACGATGTCATGTAAGGTTAGCCCGGGCCGCTTCATCCCATCATACCGCAAGATGCAAAGTACACAAGAAGCAATTGATAATAGAAGCACCACCGCCCACAATGACCATTGTGTTCTACTCGTGCAATAGATCTACATATAGACATGACTCCGATACCGCTGTAGGGGTTCGTAGCATGGAAAACAAAAAAATTCTACCGCATACAAACAAACAAGCCAAGATCTATCTACTATATTGTAGCAACGAGTCGATAGAAGAACTCACCCTCAAAGATTCCAAAGCGGTTAACGAGAGCGGATTCTCGTGGGTGATGTAGTCGTACTCTTTCCAATCTCAAGATCGCGTAGACGATCCTTCCGGCGCCGCGTTCCGGCAGCGCTCCCGCAGTCGGTCACATGTTCGGTACTCGATGAAGACCTTCCTCTCCCTTGTTCTAGCAGGCAGCGGAGGTTGTAGCACTCTCCTCGTGATTCCGGCAGCACGACGGCGTGGTACCGGAAGTAGAGGGGAGATCTCGCAGGGCTTCGCCTTAAGCCGGAGCGAGTATGGTGGACTATGAGAGAGGCCTCGGTGATCTAGGGTTTAGACACACCAAGGAGGAGAGGCTAGTACGGCGGCTAGGGCAAGGGGATGCCCCAACTCGGCGGCTTGGGAGAAACCCTAGGGCGGCGGCGGCGACTTGGTGGCCGGCGGCTAGGGCTAGGGTTTGGTGGGGCAAGGTGTGTGTTTGGAGGGGCAGCCCTGCCCCTCCTTATATAGGTGGGAGGGCGCGGCCAAGGGGGGGAGTCCTCCCCCAACTCGGACTCCTTGGCTGGCGGTGGAGGGAGAGGGACTTCCTCCCCAAGTAGGTTTCCTCCTCTCCCTCCACCAAGCAAACTTGCCGTTTGACTTTTCAAATTGCCGTTTGACTTTTCAAACTAGGATTTGATTTATCCCTTTATTTTGCTCAGCGATGACACCTAGTACATGATGCAACCATTCCAACTTGTAATGACACATTCATGTACCCTTCCCCTCCGGAGTGCTGGACCTTCCGGAACCTTCTAGAACATTCCCGATGAAAACACCAGAACCATTCTCCAACCCCGAAACAGGACTTTCCTTATATGAATCTTATTCTCCGGAGCATTCCGGATCTCCTTGTGATATCCCGGATCCCATCTGAGACTCCGAACAACATTCGGTCTCTTACTCATCATTCCATAACTACTCAACAACATCGAATCCTTAAGTGTGTCTCCCTACGGTTCGTGAATTATGCTGACATGATCGAGACACCTCTCCGATCAATAACCAATAGAGAAATCTGGAAATTCATATGGCTCCCACATATTTCTACGATTACTTTGCGATCGAATGAACCACTTACATACGATACCAATTTCCCTTTGTCTCACGATAGTTTACTTATCCGAGGTTTTGATCATCGGTATCTCTGCATACCTAGTTCAACCTCGTTACCGATAAGTACTCTTTTCTCGTTCCCGTGATATGTGATCCCTTGTGAGCCAGTCAAATGCTTGCAAGCTAATTGGATGACATTCCATCGAGAGGGTCCAGAGTATATCTATCCGTCATATGGATGGACAAATCCCACTCTTGATTCATGTGTCTCAACCCATACTTTCCAAACACTCAATGCCACCTTTATAGCCACCCAGTTACGGTGTGGTGTTTGATGTCATCAAAGAATCCTTCCGGTGATGGTGATAAGCATGACCTCATGGTCGAAGGAATTAGGTTACTATGTATCAGAAAGCATATAGCAATTGAACTATTAAAATGACTTGATCTTTATGCTACGCTTATCTATAAGAGTATGTCCATCATACGATTCTCCTAATGATATGATCTTGTTGTTAATAACATCTCAATGTTCATGATAGGGAAACCACGATCATCTATTAACCAACAAGCTAGTATTATGAAGAGGCTTTACTAGGGACTCTAATTTAGTTTACAAATCACACAAGTATTAATGTTTCCTTGTTAATACTATTATAGCATGAATGTAAACATTTATCATAAACACAAAGATATAATAATAACTATATTTATTATTGCCTCTAGGGCATATCTCCAACACTAGAAGGTTGTATCTCCTCCTTTGTGCTTTCATGTATAGATCTTGTGAGCTCCATTCATGATCAAGATATAATCTATTTTTAATCATGCATGTTGTGTTTGCAGGGATCCGATGGATATTGAGATTATTATGTTGGTTTGATTAATGGTTTTGTCTTTATGATTCTATCATGTCTGTGTTGTTTGTGATCTTGCATGCTCTCCGTTGTTAGTATCTATCTTGACCAAGTAGTTTCTAGTGACTCCAAGAGGGGGTATTTATGCTCGATAGTGGGTTCATGCCTCTAGTTTCCAAGGGAAGTGACAAAAATCTCTTCGGCTGTAGATGTGTTGTTGCTACTAGGGAGAAAACAACGGTCTCTTGTTCATGGAACATGTGGACTGTTTACCTTACACACTTTTCTTAAAGCAGTTGTCTGTTGCTTGCAACTTAATACTGGAGGGGGTTCGGATGATAACCTGAAGGTGGACTTCTAGTCATAGATGCAGTTGGATGGCGGTATATGTATCTTGTTGTATTGCCCAAATGAATCTCATAGGATCTTTCTGACTGGTAATTGCATTGTTATGCCTTGCTCAGTTCCTGTCAATTGCCCTGTTGTAATTTGTTTACCCTTCATGCCATGTTGTTTATCTAAGAAGAGCACCTCTAGTGAACTGTGGACCCTGGTCCAATCTTTACCATTGATACATCTTCCACTGTTACTTGTTTACTTGCTGCAAACCATTACCTTCCACACCATACGTTTAATCCTTTGTTATAGCAAACCGGTGAGCTTGACAACCTCACTGATTCGTTGGGGAAAAGTCTTGAGTTTGTCTTGTGCAGATCTCCTCGTTGCTTGCAACACCTGTGTGACGTTCCCTTCCTCCTTCTGGTTCGATAACCTCGGTCTCTACTGAGGGAAGACTTGCTGCTGTGCTCATTACACCTTGCTCTTGGGGTTTCCAATGAAGTGCTCCATGTCAAGTTCTCTCGCGCCATCAAGGAGTCACCATGGATCAAGTCTCATGAACGATGTCATGTAATGTTAGCCCGGGCTGATTCATCCCATCATATTGCAAGATGCAAAGTACACAAAAAGCAATTGATAATAAAAGCACCACCGCCCATAATGACCATTGTGTTCTACTCGTGCAACAGATCTACATATAGACACAGGTCTGATACCACTGTAGGGCTTTGTAGCATGGAAAACAAAAAAAATTACCGCATGCACACAAACAAGCCAAGATCTATCTACTAGATTGAAGCAACGAGTCGATTAGAGTACTCAACCTTGAAGATTCCAAAGAGGTTAACGAGAGCAGATTCTCGTGGGTGATGTAGTCGTACACTTGCCGGTCTCAAGATCGCATAGATGATCCTTCCGGCACTGCGTTCCGGCAGCACTTCCACAGTCGGTCACACGTTCGGTACTCGATGAAGACCTTCCTCTCCCTTGTTCCAGCAGGCAGCGGAGGTTGTAGTTCTCCCCTCGCGATTCCGGCAGCACGACGGCGTGGTGTCAAAAGTAGAGGGAAAATCCTGCAGGGCTTCGCCTAAGCCGGAGCAGGTTATGGTAGATCTAGGGTTTCCGGCGATCTAGGTTTAGAGGGCCAGAGAGGAGGAGTTGGAGTCGGCGGCGGCTAGGGCGACGGCGACAGGACGTCGGCGGCGCGGGGGGGGGGGGGGGGGGGCAGCGCGGCTTGGTGGGGAGGGCTTGTTTTGATCTCTTGGGGCAGCCCATCCCCTCTATTTATGAGAGGGAGGGCAGATTGGGAGAGGGGAGTTTGAATCCTTCCCCAACTCTCTCTTTTTGTTGGAAGGAAAGAAGAACTCTTTCCTTCTTCCACTAGGAAGTCATTGTTCCAGTTTGACTTTTCAAACCTGCCTTTTGACTTGCAATTTGGAGCTTAATTCCTCTCTTGCAAATGGCCAACCAAGTGACCTAGGACATGATCCAATCATTCCACTTAACCATGACACATTCATGAACCATTCCCCTTCCGGTCCGGTAAACCTTCTAGACCCTTCTAGAACCTCTCCGATGAAAACATCAAAATCATTCCCGAACTTCGGAATTGGACTTTCCTTATATGAATCTTATTCTCTGGACCATTCTGGATCTCCTCGTGATATCCCGGATCCCATCCGAGACTACGAACAACATTTGGTCTCCCTACGTACATTCCATATCTACTAAACAACATTGAATCCTTAAGTGTGTCTCCCTACGGTTCGTGAATTATGCGGACATGAACGAGACACTTCTCCGATCAATAACCAATAGAGGAATCTGGAAATTCATATGGCTCCCACATATTTATACGATTACTTTGCGATCGAATGAACCACTTACATACGATACCAATTTCCCTTTGTCTCGCGATAGTTTACTTATCCGAGGTCTGATCGTCGGTGTCTTTGCATACCTAGTTCAACCTCGTTACTGATAAGTACTCTTTTCTCGTTCCCGTGATATGTGATCCCTTGTGAGCCAGTCAAATGCTTGCAAGCTAATTGGATGACATTCCACCGAGAGGGCCCAGAGTATATCTATCCGTCATATGGATGGACAAATCCCACTCTTAATCCATGTGCCTCAACACATACTTTCCGAACACTCAATTCCACCTTTATAGCCACCCAGTTACGGTGTGGTGTTTGATGTCATCAAAGCATCCTTCCGGTGATGGTGATTAGCATGATCTCATGGTCGAAGGAATTAGGTTACTATGTATCAGAAAGCTTATAGAAAACGATCTATTGAAATGACTTGATACTTATGCTACACTTATCTACAGGAGTATGTCCATCACACCATTCTCCTAATGATATTATCTTGTTGTTAATAACATCTCAATTTTCATGATCGAGAAACCACGATCATATTATTAACCAACAGGCTAGTATTACAAAGAGGCTTTACCAGGGACTCTAATTTAGTTTACAAATCACACAAGTATTAATGTTTCCGGTTAATACTATTATAGCATGAATGTAAACATTTATCATAAACACAAAGATATAATAATAACCACTTTTATTATTGCCTCTAGGTCATATCTCCAATAGTCCTACATCGTCACCTCGGTGCATCCATCACCACCATCTCTTCACATACCCCGTACCACAACCACCCAATAACACTGCTAGCACCTGAGGTACCCACGCTGCAGGAACCAACCACTTCCCAACTGTCACACGCACAGGCAGGGCAGAAGGATCAACGACAAAGGCGAGGCCACGCAGAACAAGGGCGCGGGCGGCACGGACCTGCCAAGGCGTGCAGGGCTCGGGCGCCATCGGTCCAAGAGGAAGGAAACTGGCGGCCAGCAGCGCTTAAGGCCAAAGAGGAGATGGCGTCCACGAGGGCGCAAGCTGGGGAAGTGATACGTCGAAAACGTATCTATAATTTTTATGTTCCATGCTTGTTTAGTATCTACTTTGCTTTGCTTTGTCCACACTTTGAGGTTTTGTTATATGTTTTCTGGTACTAACCTATTAACAAGTTGCCACAGTGCCAGTTGCCTGTTTTCTTCTGTTTTTGGTTCCAGAAAGGCAGAATATCAATATTCTCGGAATTGGACGGGACAAAAGCCAAAGTCAATATTTTACCGTGGGGAACATGAAGCCTGAATACGAGACGGAGGAGACCCACCAGGGGTCCACACCCCCTGGACGCGCAGGTGGGCCCACCCCGCGCCTGGGGGGAGGGGGAAGGGGGGTGCAGCCGCCCTGGTGGCCCTCCTGTCTCGCCTCTTCGCCTATAAGAATCCCCCGATGCCTAAACCCTAAGCACCCGATCAATATTCCACGAAACCCGTCTATATCCATCTCCACCATCGTCCCTAGATCGGGGGATCTGAAGATCTTCCCGGCACCCTTCCGGAGGGGAGATCATCCCGGAGGCCTTCTTCTTCATCATGCCATCCTCCGGTATGAAGCGTGAGTAGTTCCACCTTGGACTACGGGTCCATGTAGTAGCTAGATGGTTGTATATCCTCCTTTGTGCTTTCATGTCTAGATCTTGTGAGATCCGTTCATGATCAAGATCTAATCTATTTGTAATCATGCATGTTGTGTTTACGGGGATCTGATGGATATTGAGATTACTATGTCAGATTGATTAATGGTTTTGTCTTATTGATTCTATCATGTCTGTGTTGTTTGTGATCTTGCATGCTCTCCGTTGTTAGTAGCTATCTTGGCCAAGTAGTTGCTAGTGACTCCAAGAGGGGGTATTTATGCTAGATAGTGGGTTCATGCCTCTATTTATTCTAAGGGAAGTGACAGAAATCTCTAAGGTTGTAGATGTTTTGTTCCCACTAGGGAGAAAACAACGGTCTCTTGTTCATGGAACAAGTGGATTGTTTACCTTACACACTTTGCTTAAAGAAGTTGTCTATTGCTTTCAACTTAATACTGGAGGGGGTTCGTATGATAACCCAAAGGTGGACTTATAGTCATAGATGCAGTTGGATGGCGGTCTATGTATCTTGTTGTATTTCCCAATCGAATCTCATAGGATCATGAATGATTAGTATTTCATTGTTATGCCTTGCTCAGTCCTGTCAATTGCCCTGTTGTAATTTGTTTACCCAACATGCCATGTTTGTTTATCTAAGGAGAACACCACTAGTGAACTATGGACCCCGGTCCAATCTTTACCATTGATACATCTTCCACTGTTTACCGTTTACTTGTTGCAAACCACCTTTACCTTCCACACCATACAGTTAATCCTTTGTTACAGCAAACCGGTGAGATTGACAACCTCACTGATTCGTTGGGGAAAAGTCTCTAGTTTGTGTTGTGAAGGTCTCCAAGTTGCTAGCAACACCTTTGAGTCGTTTCCTTTCTCCTACTGGTTCGATAACCTTGGTTTCTAACTGAGGGAAAACTTGTTGTTGTGTTAATCATACCTTCCTCTTGGGGTCTCCCAACGAAGTGCTATTGCACTCATCAAGCTTTTTTTTGGCGCCATTGCTGGGGAGGCTAAGGACGTCTTCACAAGGGGAGTACTCCTCAACCTTTCTCTTTACTTTGTTTTTGGCTTGATTTTTTATTTTGCTTTGTTTTGTTTGCCTTTTTTTTATCAAAAACTCCAAAAAAATTTAGTTAGTTTGGTTTGCTTTCTCTTATCAAAAACACAAAAAATTAGTTCCTGCTCTAGTTGCTGCTGCTGTTGGCTTGCTCCACTTTTGCCAAAATGAACTCTGCTGAGAACACCAAGTTGTGTGCCTTCACTAGCACAAACAACAATGATTTCCTAAGCACTCCTAGTTCTCCACCTGCTCCTTATGCTACCTTTTATGAAATTAAGCCTTCTTTGTTGAATCTTGTGATGAGAGAGCAATTTTCTAGTGCTAGTTCTAATGATGCTGCTGCCCATCTCAATAACTTTGTTAAACTTTGTGAGATGCAGAAGTATAAGGATGTAGATGGATATATTATTAAGCTCAAATTATTTCCTTTCTCCTTGAGAGGAAAAGCTAAAGAATGGTTGATATCCTTGCCTAGAAATAGTATTGATTCTTCGATTAAGGGCAAAGATGCTTTTATTGGAAAGTACTACCCTCCTGCTAAGATTATATCTATGAGAAGTGATATTATGAAATTTAAACAACTTGAACATGTTGCTCTGGATTGGGAAAGAATGAAATCTTTGGTTAAGAATTGTCCCACTTATGGACTCACTGCTTGGATGATTATCCAGACTTTTTACGCAAGTTTGAACTTCTCTTCAAGAAACCTGTTGGATTCAGCTACTGGAGGTACCTTTATGACCATCACCTTGGGTGCTGCAACAAAACTCCTTGATAATATGATGGTTAATTACTCTGAATGGCACACTGAGAGAGCTCCACATGGTAAGAAGGTAAATTCTGTTGAAGAAACCTCCTCTTTGAGTGATAAGATATATGTCATTATGGCTATGCTGGTTAATGGGAAAGCTCCTTTAGATCATAATAATGTTCCCTTAGCCTCTTTGGTTGCTCAAGAAGAGAAAGTTGATGTGAACTTAATTAGGAATAATAATTTTGGCAACAATGCTTATGGTAATAACTATAGGCCTTATCCTCCTAATGGAAATACTTATCATGGTAGATCTGGAATGCCTAGTGAAGATAGGATCCTAGAAGTTGAAAGATCCACTAAAAACTTCATGCAAATGCAATATGAGCAAAACTAGATATTCACCAAAACTATGGAAGAAAAAACTATTATCTTGAAAAATATTAGCCATCAGCTTGAGAATCTAAATAGAGAAATTCCTAGTTTATAGTCAAAAAAAATGAGTGCTGAGAAAAATATTTCCTCTTTGTCTGAAGCGTAGTCCTCTTTGATTAATAAAATGGATGCTAAACCTAAAACCATGGAAAGTGCCTTTGCTGCTACTCATGCCATACAAGTTAATATTGATGAAAATGTTAGACTGTTAGCCCAACTTCATGTGGGAAAGGGAAGCTGAAATCGCTATAAACAATAGTGTGTGCACTATCACCACCACCAATATGGATGCCACTAAACCACAAGAAGTCCCTATTCCTCCTCCTACAATTCCTAAGCCCAATGAGTCTACTACTAGTGATGCTAAGTTTGACTTTGATCTTGATGGTTGCAATATTTCTGAAGTGATTATGTTCCTGCAAAAGCTTGCTAGAAGTCCTGATGCTAGTGATATGCATGTTGCTTTCACCAAACACATTACAGATTCTCTTGTTAAAATTAAGGAAGAGAAGTTAAAACACAAAGCTTCTATTCCTAGTAAAGTAGAAGATAGTTGGGAACCCATTATTAATATGCAAGTGAATGATTTTTATCTCAAAGCTTCATGTGATCTTGGTTCTAGTGTCTCTATTATACGTAGGAAGATTTATGAAATGCTTGATTTGCCACCTTTGGAAGATTGTTATTCGGATGTCCCACTTAATGATAATGCTAAGAGGAAACTCATGGGAAGTGTTAATGATGTTCTCATTATGGTTAACAATGCTTATGTCCCTGTTGATTTCTATGTTTTGGATTTTGAATACAATGCTTCCTGTCATATTACTTTGGGAAGACCTTTTCTTAGAACTGTTGGTGCCATCATTGATATGAAAGAAGGCACCATTAAATATCAATTTTCATTCAAGAAAGGTATTGAACACTTCCCTATGAGAAGAGAGAAATTGCTTTTTGCTCCTCCTTTGAAAGCAAGGTTTGATGTTAATGCTTGTTCATTTGAAAATACTTGATTCTTGCTTCTTGTGCCTAACTTAAAGGTGTTAAAGAAAAGTACTTGTTGGGAGATAACCCAAGATTTTTCTTGGGTATTGGAAGTTATTACTTCAGTAATTAACTCTCCTTATCTTTTTTTGTTTGCTTTTTGTGCCAAAATGACCTCTAAAGAGATGGAAGTAAGATTTGGGGAGTTGCTGTCCCAAAACAGATAATTGTTCTCCACCATAAAAATTCCTGAGGAGTCTCTGTAAGTCGTATTGAGCTGAAAATTTACGAATAAATCCCTCGGTATGTTAGCTAACTTTATTTAATTCAACACTTTTTTATTTGAGCAACATAAGGTCTTCGAAAAAATCGGTTTCTACCTGCTGGTCTGTTTTGACAGATTTCTGCCATTATTTGCATTTGCTTCTTATTGATTCCTTTTTGGGTTCTTTTTGGGAAATTGAGATTTTTAGGGAATTTCTACAGTAGATTGTGTTTTAGTGAAAGTTTTGCTATTCTAAAGCTAAACCCAAGGGTCTATTATCTTTTGAATACACTAATGTTGCTAATGAAGATTGTGTGGAGTTTTGTATGAAGGAAAAAATTCAGGTGTAGAGAGAGAATAATATAATGAGATGAAGAATTGACAAAAGCTCAAGCTTGGGGATGCCACCCCGGTGTCACCCCAAGAAATATCCAAGAGGTACAAGCGTCAAAGCTTGGGGATGCCCAAGGCATCCCCTTCTTCATCAATAAAAAGCTCAGGTCTTTCTAGACACTTCGTTTTTATTGTTTCATGCACTGTTGTATTGTTCTTGGAGCGTCTTAGTTTTTGTTTGCTTTGATTATTTTGTTTAGTTTGCTTGAATAAAGTAGTTTGGACCCCCGTTCTCGCTATGTTGTTGCAAATAAGTTGATTGGTGTTGGAAAGGAGTAGAAAGTTTTTGCTTGAAATAGTGCAAGAGGAGCTTGCTTTGACTGTGACTTAGACTTTAGCATGTCATGCTAGGTGTTGTTTTAACCTTATGCTTAGTGATTATTGTTGTAGCATGACTTGTTCCAAACAATTGGGATTTTTTAGTGTGCCTTGAAAGAATCATGCGTTGGTTTAGCATGTAAAAGCATAGTATTGTGGTATTTGATACGTCAGAAACGTATCTATAACTTTTGATGCTCCATCCTTGTTTAGTATCTACTTTGGTTTGCTTTGTCTACACTTTGAGGTGTTTTATATATTTTCTGGAACTAACCTATTAACAAGTTGCCACAGTGCCAGTTGCCTGTTTTCTTCTATTTTTGGTTCCAGAAAGGCAGAAAATCAATATTCTCGAAATTGGACGGGACAAAAGCCAAAGTCAATATTTTATCGTGGGTGTCACGAAGTCCAGAGGGGAGACGGAGAGGCGAACCAGGTCCACCACACCCCCCTAGGCATGGGTGGGCCCTACCTCGTGCCTGGGTAGGGCGTGGGCCCTACCCCGTGCCTGGGTACGGCGTGGGCCCTCCGGCCGCCTCCCAGCCTCGCCTCTTCGCCTATAAGAAGCCCCCGGGGAGAAAACCCTAAATAATCCATCATACTTTTAGAAAAACCTCTATAGCTCCACCGCCACCGAAAGGGAGATTCGGGGGACAGAAAGTCTCTGTTCCGGCACCCTACCGGGACGAGGAAGTTCCCCCGGAGCCATCTCCATCGATCTCCATCGCCATCTTCATCACCGTTGCTGATTCCCATGATGAGGAGGGAGTAGTTCTTCCTCGAGGCTAAGGGCTCTACCGGTAGCTATGTGTTCATCTCTCTCTCTCTATGCATGGTCATATTGTGATCATGAGCTTTGTAATCAAGTAGATCTACCTTGCTACTCAAGTGCTTTAATAGATCTCTGGTCTCCCCATGTGTGTGAAAGTGATAGCCTGCACGCCATGGTGGCACTTAGGTTTGAGTCTACATAAATACTCTTTGTGCTTTAATATGCTTTTCCCCACGTGTGTGAAAGTGACAGCGTGCATACCGTGTGTGGCACTTTGGCTAGATTGAATATTTGTTATGAGTTATATTTGGATTTGTATGTGTCTATGAAATTGTGGAGTTTGTTGGAACCATCTAGTGCTCAAGGTGACAGTGTGGTGTTATCTACATTGGGAAAGGCGGACTTTGAGGAGTGCTGTTATAGCCCTACCATGGATTAGAGTGTTCAACCGGAGAGTAATTAAGAGTAGTATCATAAAGAGAAGATATTTATATGAGAGAGTGTTCACTAGTGAAAGTATGATCCCCAGGCCTTGTTTCTAAACATTAAAACACCGTTTGCATCTAGATCTGTTGCATGCTTACTTTCTTTAGTCCTTACCTCACCGTCAAGCTATTTTCTGGCACCATTACCACTTGTATTTCACTATCTCTTCGTCGAACTAGTGCACCTATACACCTGACAAGTGTATTGGGTGGGTTGGGTGATAACCCACAAGTATAGGGGGTGTATCGTAGTACTTTTGATAAATAGGAGTGTCGATACCAACGAGGAGCAGAAGGTGCTGAATAGTGGTATGGAGCAGGAAATCCCTGTGAATACTTAGCAAACGGATTTATAGTGGTTTTCTGACAAGGCAACAAAAAAGGAGCAATTAACAAGAGTAACAAACAAACGGAGCAAGTGGCCCAATCCTTTCTTAGCAAAGGACAAGCCGGTGGAAATACTTATAAGGACCAAACGTTCTCGAGGACACATTGGAATTCTGTCAAGTGCTTTCGCTTCAAATAGCTGAGTAATCTTATTTGGTGTTTGCAAGTGTTGTGTGGGTGAACCTGTGCTAACTTACCGCCCTTCATAGGACTAATACATACTTGTGATTAACCCCCCCGCAAACATCCGTAACTATAGGAAACAATTAAGATATAAATCTAACCGTAGCCTTAAACTCTGAGATCCTACACTCCCTTGTTCAAAGGTGTCCTAACGGGGGTTCAGGTTTCTGTCACTCCGGCAACCCCACGATTAGTATCCAAATACACAATGCATCCCCATAGGCCCATAAATGGTGAAGTGTCATGTAGTCGACATTCACATTACACCACTAGAAGAATAGCACCACAACTTAAATACTAAACCATTGAATAATAACTCATCACATATTCACTACTAACAACATGACTTATCCCACGTCCTCAAGAACTAGACGAACTACTCACAATACATCATATGGATCAAGATCAAAGATGATATGATAAAGGATAACAATCTAAACATAAAAAAAATCCAATGGTTCCATTCACAAGCATCAACTACAATAGTAATCAACACCGGGAAAGTTTCCCCTAAGAACTAAAGCAATATCCAACACAATTGTTACAGCAGGACGGAGTGGTGATGATGGTGCTGGTGGATATGATGGTGTGGATGATGATGATCCCGATGAAGCCTAGCTTGATGAAGGTGTTGATGGCGACGATCTCCCCTCTCCGGGAAGGAATTCCCCCGGCAGAAATCTGTCTGCCGGAGAGATCTTTCTCTCTCGGTGTTTTCCGCCCCCAGAGGCGGTGTAAATCTATCTGTGGTAGCTCCCCCGGTATTTGGGTTCTGTAGGGAAGATATAGGCGAAGGGGAGGAGACAGAGGTCGGGCAGGTGGTCCACACCTGACCTAGGCGCATGGTCAGGTGGGACCACACCTAGGGGGTGTGGGCCCCATGAGGCCCTTCTTTGTCCCTCCTTCTGGCTCCCTCATTCTTCTGGAGAAATAATACGTTTCCATATTTTTCTGGTATTTTTCTGATCTTTGTGAAATTGAACCGAAACGCCTTCTTTTCCATCAGAATCCAGACTCCGGTAGTCCCTCCTCCAAGAATCATCCAACATGCATAAACAAATGAAAAAGCCATAAGTAATACCTCATAATAAGAAAAATATCAATGAATAGAGGTAAATTATGATATAGAAAGGTGATGCAAATTGGGCGTATCAACTCCCCCAAGCTTAGACTTCGCTTGTCCCCAAGCGAATACTGAGCTTAGTAAATATGTCCATAGGTTTATGGAGTGAAGTGTCTATAAAAGAATACGAACAAGAAGCATCACACTTACCATTGCACAACTCATAGAAGAAAGCAACTCGCCATTGAAGGGTTTCGCGGCATAGTAAATCAAAATTTTCTACGGATGCGAACAGAGGGAAGCCAAGATCTAATCTAGGAGATGCAAACAATGAGAGAGATTGGATTAGATCTTCATACCCTTGAAGATTCGCACAGCGGAACGTTCGTCGGAACGTGGGTGATGTAGTCGTACTCGTTTCTCCTCCTCGCGATCTGATCCGATCTAGCACCACAAGTGGCGATGCCTCCGTGAGATGCACACGTGCGGCACCTCGACCTCTCCTCCTTACTTGGTCCAGCAAGTATGGTGGAGAGATGGGTTGGATCTACCACGCGGCGGCGCGGTGCAATTGGTGGAGAATTTCTGCAGCAGGGCTTCGCCTACAAGCAGTCGGGAGGGAGAGAGGAGGGCAGCAGGGCGGCTAGGGTTGGAGGGGAAGGTGTAGGGGGTTGGTGCGCCCCCAGACCTCTATATATAGAGGGGTGGGCGCAGCCCTAGCCCCTCCCCCAAGCCAAGGCCGGCGGCCCCAAGGAGGAAGAGTGGGGGGCAAGGAAACCCCCCTTCTAGAAGCTCTATCTAGAGTTTAAACCTCTCTTGGCCGGCTGGGCCCTATGGGGCCTTGTGCCCCTGGCCCAATGCGGCCAGAGCACTCCCTCATAGGCCCATGCCCCCTCCCGGAAGGTGGGGCCACGTTGGTCCCCTTCTGGAAGGTTCTAGAAGCTTCCGGTACAATACCGATTAACCCGGAACAATTCCGAACTCCAAAAACTGCACTGCCTTATATGAATCTTATTCTCCGGACCACTCCGGAACCTCTCGTGATGTCCTGGATCCCATCTGAGACTCCGAACAAAAACTCATAAACCAATTATCCAATCTATCCTAGCGTCGAGACACGTTAAGTGTGTGACCCTGCGGGTTCGAGAATATGCAGACATGATCTTCTATCAATAATCAACAGCGGGGTCTGGAAACCCATATTGACTCCCACACATTCATCGATGATCATATCGGATGAACCACGATGCCAGGATTCAATCAATCCCATATATATATTCCCTTCGTCTCGCGATATTTTTACTTGCCCGAGATTTGATCGTCGGTACCGTCATACCTAGTTCAATCTCGTCCACAGCAAGTACTTTACTCGTTTCGTAATCCGATATCACTTTGTGATTAACTCCTTAACCACATGCTTGCAAACGGTGTTGATATCGATTACCGAGTGGGCCCGAAGTATATCTCTCCGACTTGAGAGGGACAAATCCCATCTCGATACATACAACCCAACAGATACTTTCCGATCACCTGAGAGACACCTTTATGATCACCCTCTCATAGGATGACGTTTGATGACCTCAAAGCTTTCTTTCGATACCAGGGAGTTGTATTATCTCATGGTTTAAGGAATACAATATTTGACATAAGAAAAGCTTCACAAAGACGAACACGATGACACGATCTAATTGCTTCACTTAGTTTGGATCTGTCCACCATATCATTCTCCCAATGATATGATCTCATTATCAATTGACAACTCATGTCTATGGTTAGGAAACCTTAACCATCACTGATCAATGAGCTAGTCCATAGAGGCGTACTAGGGACACGGTGTTGTTCACAAACCACACAAGTATTAAAGTTTCCGCTTAATACAATTCTAGCATGGAATATAAACATTATCATGAACAAGAATTATAATAATAACATCTTTATTATTGCCTCTAGGGCATAATTCCAACAGCCATTATATAACTTAGCTTGCAACCAATTACAATAGTCACAATAGAGATGCATAAAGATGAATCATAATTGGAATTGGAAAACTTGTTCTTGGTCAGAGAACAACTGGCAAACAGTTTCATAAAAGTTTTTTTTGTAGAAGTTTCAAAACAGGAGCACTCTTTGGTCAAAAAGGTTTTTTCACAAGTGAAGGCTTTCAAATTAATACTCAATAGATTAGAGTTTTGTGCAAACAAATAAGATGAAGAACATGATTGAATATATCACCATATGAATGCTTGAAACACAACAACTCAAATGCTTGCTGGAGATAGAGAGTAAGTAGGTTTACTGACTCAACTGGTAACTAGGAGAGAGGTCCCTTTATAGAGGGTACCAGGGATTACAAGTCTTATGGTACTTACTAGCTTTGAGCCCTCATTGCCCCTATCATAAGCATCTATGCATAGCTTTTTATTGAGGATGCTTCATAGATAGCTCACTATGGTGATGCTGCAAGTTTCCACCATGATTAAGCATGGCTTAGGCTAGCGGCCCAGGCGTTCCTCTAACACAGAATACAAACTCCATGGACTTACAAGTTCCCTATTTATTTCACACCATTGACATCCATAGACAAAAGAGCACGATATCAACTGTGTACAGAGTACAAGTGCAATGTTGAAAACGTTCCCCGTGATAGCACGGTTATGCTAATTCCAACGTATATATGCAAGCATATACAACTTCGATGTTCACAATGGTTCAAGTTTATTAGGGGAAAAGAAATAAAGTGTGCCATCAAGTTCATGATAGGTTTACTAACTAGTTTTCACATAACAAAATACTTTTTAATTCGAAAGGTAGATGAAGCTTGAGAATTTACTAGGAATAGCAACAACTACTAGGTAGATATGGTGGACACAAGTGGCAAAGGTTTTTGGTTCAAAGGGTTTTGGAAACATGAGAAGTATGCCTTCTCAAAACAGGTTTTGGCTAGCAAGGCTGGGTAGCAAGCAAGAGAGTTGAAAGAAACAAGCAAACATACAAGTAATAAAGCCAAACATGCAATCTTCCTTGATGACACAAAAGGATCTTAAATAAAGAATACTAAGCTTATGAGCCAACAATAAAGAAAACAAATGATACGAAATCAACTAAAGGAGAGATACTTCCACAAACGAACCAAACTATAAGATAACCTCTCTACCACATATATGAATCCACTAAAAAGGTGAAAGATAAAAGATAATGGTGGTGATACCGCGTCTCTCCCCCAAGCTTGGAACAAGCCAAGGGGATGCCAAACCTGATGATGAATTACTCCTTTGGTGGTGGTGGTGGTGTTGTCTTGTCAAGTTCTTCAACAAGTTTCTTCAAATCCTCCATATCGAAGGTCAGAGTACGAATTAACTCCGAATTATGCTCAATGCAACCCATGATCAACTCGGACCGAGGATCCTAGTCCTTGTTATTCTTTCTCCATTCTTCTAAATTAGAGTGTTTCTTCCCTACACGTTTAGAACAAGGGGTACTAGGAGGAAGTGTGCATGGAGCGAGGATATGACGCGGAGTTCTCCCTCCTGTAGACATCTGTGCTGTCCTCTTAAGGTTGGTAGGTCGAGCCACCAAACCAATGCTTGTGACGGTAGCACGAGTGTCCGGTTGCTTGTCCTCCTCCATGTCACCTTCATACCCTACCGAAATCTCCTCCTCCTTAGGGACTTTAGGTTCTTCTTCCTTGGGCTTCTTGCCTTTGTCGTCAGCGGAGGCCATGGTGCTCTAAACTTGAGAAGATTTCCTGATAGAAACAGATCGAAATGAAAACACGATGAGAACACGATGCACGAACCTCGGGGGATCCGGGGGGGTTATATATTACGAAGTTTCAATGCATAAGGAAGGTTTTGACACGAAAACAAGGCGGAGACAGAGTTCGAGGGGGGAACACCCCCCTCAGGCACGGCCAGGCTGGGCCCGTGCCTGGGGTGGGTCTGTCCACCCCGGGCTCCGTTTCCTCTTCAGTTTCTTCTCGTAACTTCCCTTATGTATTAAAAACATCAAAAATATAAAAAGATTGGATTTTCACGAACCTTCTGTTTTCACCACTTTTACCTATTCAAAGACGAACTCTGCAGATTCCTTTTCTCTTTCTCCTGAAAATTTCCTTCTTACAAAACCCTTGCACAAACTCAATGAAAACATTAGTGTAAGCAAAAACAATAAACCTTTGGTAAACACTTCAACTAAAAACCCATCAAAACAAAAGCTTCTGTAAGAGGCAAATGCAAATGATGGCAGAAATCTGTCAAAAAAGACCAGCAGGTAAAGATTGATTTTTTCGAAGACCTTCTGTTGCTCAAATCAAAAAGTGCAGAACTGATGAAAGTTGGGTAACAACCTGGAGAACAAGAAAGTAAAAATGCTTCTCCATCCGAAGTACTGAGCTTCCTCACGAATTTTTACAATGCAGGACAAAAATCTATCCTAGGATAGCCACTTTTCACAACTCCTCTACTTCACAAAACTAGTTGAACTTGACACAAAAAACCAAAACAAAAAGGATAAGGAGCGGTTATTACAGAGGTAATAACTTCCAAGACTCGACAAAACTCTTGGGATATCTCCCAACAAGTACTTTTCTTTAATGCCTTTAAGTTAGGCTTGAAACTTCCAAAGATGCTCACAAAGGAGAAATAAATCTGAAATGAAAGAGAGCATCAAGAAGCAAATAACCAACACACTTGAGTCTAACCCACTTCCTATGCATGGGAGTGTCACGAGAAAACAAATTGTTGAAACAAAAAACCACAAGCATAGGAAGATAAAACGGATACAACTTCAAAGCTTTCAACATAAAACGGGGAAACTTAACATTATTAAGAAGCATAAAACCATGTTTCCCTCTCTCAAAATAACTTTCAGTAGCACTTTGAATAAAGTTTACAATATAACTGTCACCGGAAACAACTTTATCATCAGAATCAGCATACTTACAGTCATCAAGGAGAGGTCCAAGGTCATAAACCAGATCAATAGAAGCAAGTTGTTCCATCATGAAATCTTTATTAGGCAAGCTATTTTCACAAGGAGCTTTAGCAAATTTGGAAATGTTAAACTCATAAGATTCTCCATCAAACTTAGTTAAAACTTTTTCCTTCTTACAATCAATAATAGCTCCACAAGTGTTCAAGAAAGGTCTACCAAAAATGATAGGACAAGTTTTGCTAGCTGCTGAATTAAGCACTAGAAAATCAGTAGGATACTTAATCTTACCACAAAGAACCTCCACATCTCTTACAATGACAATGGGGCAAATGGTCTCCTTATTAGCAAGGTGGATAAACACATCAATGTCCTCAAGCTCACAAGGACCAATCTCATGCATAATTTCCATGTAAAGCTCATAATGAATAACACTAGAACTAGCACCAATATCACATAAACCATAGTAGCAATGATCACCAATTTTAATAAAAAGCACAGGAACACTAGCTTTTCTAGCCTTACTAGGATGAGAGATAATATTAATAGCGTCTTCACATAAGACAATGTGCTCATCCACTCTATTTCTAGTGACAGTGTCTTTCACTATAGCTACCACAGGTTCAACATTCAATTGCTTACCAGGATCCACAGTTTTCATTGTACCTTTGTTATTCGCACTAATAATCATAGAATACTCCTTTACCTTAGCTAGGAAAGGCATTTTCTCAACATGAGGTTCAGGCACTATATGATTAGTAGTACAAACTTGAGTACTTCTAACTGGAACATGACTAACAACATCTGGTACTTATTCCACTTCTTCTTGGGAATTTCTATGTAAGAGGCAAAGGACTTAAAACATTTGGCAATACTTTGGGAATCAAGACCAAACTCATTGCCAATATCTCGGAAGTTATCAATACCCATAAAAGATTTAATGCATTCATAATCATAGTTTATACCTGACTTTCTTCCTTTGTCATTCTCCCAAGCCTTAGTGTTATCTTGAATACGGTCTAAGAGATCCCATTTAGCTTCTTCCTTCATACGTGTGAATGATCCAGCACAAGAAGCATCTAGTAAATCTTTATCATGAAGAGAAAGCCTAGCATAAAAGTTATTAAGAATAATATTATTAGGGAGTCTATGAATAGGACATTTAAGCATGAGTAACTTCAATCTCCCCCAAGATTGATCTGTACTCTCTCCATCAAGAAGCCAAAAGTTAAATATAAGATTTTGATCCTTATGGATTTCACTTGGAGGATAAAATTTAGAGTAAAGGAGAGATGCCATCTCCTCCCATTCAGCTTATACCATTCTTCAGCTCTCCCTTTCAAGGATATGGAGGGTAACTTCTTCTTCAACTGTTCAGTTGTGATACCTGCACACTTAAACAACCCACATAATTCATGGATAAAAAGCAAGTGATCACCAGGATGGACAATTCCATCCCCAAAATAATAATTATCCATAACACGATTAACAATACTTGTAGGTATCTTAAAAGGATCTATCTCAACAGGAGGTGGTTCATCTACTACCCTAGCAGTGGTAGTAGTTTCCCAAACATAAAACCAAGTGGGTTATCCATATTGGAAACAAAGTAACAAGCACTAACAAAAGCAATACTCACAGTAAAAGTTTCCCTTACCAGTTCCACTCTTCAATAGCGCTTCACTCCCTGGCAACGGCACCAGAAAGTAGTCTTGATAACCCACAAGTATAGGGGGTGTATCGTAGTACTTTCGATAAATAGGAGTGTCCATCCCAACGAGGAGCAGAAGGTGTTGTACAATGGTATGGAGCAGGAAATCCCTCTGAATACTTAGCAAACGGATTTTTAGTGGTTTTTTGACAAGGCAACCAAATAAGGAGCAAGTAACAAGAGTAACAGACAAATGGAGCAAGTGTCCCAATCCTTTTTTTATCAAAGGACAAGCCGGTGGAAATACTTATAAGGACCAAACGTTCTCGAGGACACATGGGAATTCTGTCAAGTGCTTTCGCTTCAAATAGCTGAGTACTCTTCTTTGGTGTTTGTAAGTGTTGTGTGGTAGAACCTGTGCTAACATACCGCCCTTCCTAGGACTAATACATACTTGTGATTAAACCCCCTGCAAACATCGGTACCTACAGGAAAGTAATTAAGATATAAATCTAACCACAGCCTTAAACTCTGAGGTCCTACACTCCCTTGTGCAAAGGTGTCCTAACGGGGGTCAAGTTTCTGTCACTCCGGCAACCCCACGATTAGTAGACAAATACACAATGCACCCCCCTAGGCCCATAAATGGTGAAGTTTCATGTAGTCGACGTTCACATGACACCACTAGAAGAATAGCACCACAACTTAAATACTAAACCATTGAATAATAACTCATCACAGATTCACTACTAACAACATGACTTCTCCCATGTCCTCAAGAACTAGATGAACTACTCACAAGACATCATATGGATCAAGATCAAAGATGATATGATAATGGATAACTATCTGAACATAAAAAATAATCCAATGGTTCCACTCACAAGCATCAACTACAATAGTAATCAACACGGGGAAAGTTTCCCCTAAGAACTAAAGCAATATCCAACACAATTGTTACAGCAGGACGGAGTGGTGATGATGGTGCTGGTGGAGATGATGGTGTGGATGATGATGATCCCGATGAAGCCTATCTTGATGACGATGTTGATGGCGACGATCTGCCCTCTCCGGGAAGGAATTACCCCGGCAGAAATCTATCTGCCGGAGAGATCTTTCTCTCTCGATGTTTTCCGCCCCCCAGAGGCGGCGGAAATCTATCTGTGGTCGCTCCCCCGGTATTAGGATTCCGTAGGGAAGATATAGTCGAAGGGGCGGAGTCGGAGGCCGGACAGGTGGGCCCACGCCTAGGGGGTGTGGGCCCCCTGAGGCCCTTCTTTGTCCCTCCTTCTGGCTCCCTCATTCTTCTGGAGAAATAATACGTTTCCATATTTTTCTGGTATTTTTCCGATCTTTACGAAATTGCACCAAAACGCCTTCTTTTCCATCAGAATCTAGACTCCGACAGTCCATCCTCCAAGAATCATCCAACATGCATAAACAGATGAAAAAGCCATAAGTAATACCTCATAATAAGACAAATATCAATGAATAGAGGTAAATTAAGATATAGAAATGTGATGCAAATTGGGCGTATGATTGGGGACACAAGAGACTTCTTGTATCTTGATTGCAGGATTGCTTGAGAGGGAATACCTTTGACCATTACTCCCTGAGTTCGATAAACCTTGGGTAATCCACTTAAGGGAAACTTGTTGCTATTCTACAAACCTCTGCACTTGGAGGCCCAACAACTGTCTACAAGAATAGAAGTGCGTAGACATCAGTATTCTCCTTTGATGTTTTGTTTGGGTTGACTTGGCACGTGCTCACACTATGTTATGACTATTAACAAGTCACCATAGTCTCTATGATAATTTAGTCCTTGACTTGTAGTACCACTCTATGCTTTGATTAGTAATGTTTTGTCGCTCTGCATGATTATGGCCATTATTGCTCTCTTAGTTGGTTGCTCCCAGCTTTTGCTAGCCTCCACTTGTATGTGTAAGCTCTACTCATGCTTCCAACCCCCAAGAAGCCAAGTTATTCCAAAGTGTCCACTATAAATTCCTATGCTTGGTGTGTTACACCATTCCAATTATATTCTTGTTTTCATCTATCTTACAATTAAAAAGTATTTTGTTATGTGAAAACTTAGTGATTAAAGCTCTCACAAACTTGATGGCACACTTTATTTTTCTTGCCCCTAATAAACTTGAACCATTGTGTCATCTTTGCTGTATATGATTGCACTTATACGTTGGAATTAGCAGAACCATGTTGTCACGGGGAACGTTTTCAACATTGCACTTATACTTTGTACATAGTTGATATCATGCTCTTTTGTCTATGGATGTCGCCGGTGTGAAATAAAAAGGGAGCTTGTAAGTCCGTGAAGTTATGTATTTTGTGTTAGAGAAACTCCTGGGCTGCTAGCCTAAGCCATGCCTAATCATGGTGGAAACATGCAGCATCACCATAATGAGAAATCTGTGAAGCATCCTCAATAAAAACCTATGCAAATAGCAAATAAAAAGATCGCTGAGATGCTCATTGTCTGCTTTCCTTGTCATTTTGGTGTTGGGATAGCTCTTGTACCATGTTCAAGGGGTACCCCGTTGGCGGTTCTCTATGATACACATGTACTTACTATGACAAGAACTTACAGGTGACTAAAGTTGAGTAGCATGCGGTGCGACCCGCATATTCAAGGGACATGAGATTGCCAACTTATACTTTGTCAAGCATATACTCCATCTTTGTTCACTTTAACCTTAATCACTTCAAGATTCTTATGATAGGGGCAATGAGAGCTGAAACCTAACAAGTACCATAATTTTTGGAAGCTCTTTTTGAAACTTGAAATCCCTGCTTCCCTACATGAAGGGCCTTTCTTCCACCATTATATTGAGTCTCCACCTTCTACCTTTAGGCACTAGTTAAGAGAGCATATTTGCCATTCTTAGTTCTATGTGCATTGTCCCAAAACTTATTGATTGATGCATATTGTTGATATTACTTGTTCTTGTGCTATTTATATCTAGTCAATCTTATGAACTTTGAAGGTTTCCTATGCATCTACTTTCTACTCTATGAGGGACAAGCCGAATGCCACTATGCCATGTTTTCTGTATGTGAAACAAACAAACGTTTTTCAATGCATGTTATTCATGATCTTTGTTTGTAGCCTTTCATGTTGCATGCATAGTTACTTTGTCTTACTATTAGAACTCCATCTTTCATGCTCATGTTTAGAGTTCTTTGATCCCATCTTTCAATGCTTGCAAGTGGTTTGATCTTGACGGTGCATGTCACCTCAAAAATTATTCTATTATCACTTACCTACTCAAGGATGAGCAGGAGTTAAGCTTGGGGATGCTTGATACGTCGGAAACGTATCTATAATTTTTGATGGTCCATGCTTGTTTAGTATCTACTTTGCTTTGCTTTGTCCACACTTTTAGGTGTTTTTATATGTTTTCTGGTACTAACCTATTAACAACTTGCCACAGTGCCAGTTGCCTGTTTTCTTCTGTTTTTCGTTCCAGAAAGGCAGAAAATCAATATTCTCGAAATTGGACGGGACAAAAGCCAAAGTCAATATTGTACCGTGGGGAACACGAAGCCTGAATACGATATGGAGGAGACCCACCATGGGGCCACACCCCCTGGCCGCGCGGGTGGGCCCACCCTGCACCTGGGGGGTGCAGCTGCCCTGGTGGCCCTCCTTCCTCGCCTCTTCACCTATAAGAAACCCCCGATGCCTAAACCCTAAGCACCTTATAAATATTCCACGAAACCATTTGTAGCCTCCGCCACCATAGTCCCTAGATCGGGGGGATCTGAAGCTCTTCCCGGCACCCTGCCGGAGGGGAGATCATCCCGGAGGCCTTCTTCTTCATCATGCCAGCCTCCGGTATGAAGCGTGAGTAGTTCCACCTTGGACTACGGGTCCATGTAGTAGCCAGATGGTTGTATATCCTCCTTTGTGATTTCATGTCTAGATATTGTGAGCTCCGTTCATGATCAAGATCTAATCTATTTGTAATCATGCATGTTGTGTTTGTGGGGATCCGATGGATATTGAGATTAGTATTTCAGATTGATTAATGGTTTTGTCTTATTGATTCTATCATGTGTGTGTTGTTTGTGATCTTGCATGCTCTCCGTTGTTAGTAGCTATCTTGGCCAAGTAGTTGCTAGTGACTCCAAGAGGGGGTATTTATGCTAGATAGTGGGTTCATGCCTCTATTTAATCTAAGGGAAGTGACAGAAATCTCTATGGTTGTAGATGTGTTGTTGCCACTAGGGACAAAACTAGGTCTCTTGTTCATGGAACAAGTGGATTGTTTATCTTACACACTTTGCTTAAAGCGGTTGTCTATTGCTTGCAACTTAATACTGGAAGGGGTTCAGATGATAACCCAAAGGTGTACTTGTAGTCATAGATGCAGTTGGATGGCGGTCTATGTATCTTGTTGTATTGCCCAATCGGATCTCATAGGATCATGAATTATTAGTATTGCATTGTTATGCCTTGCTCAGTCCTGTCAATTGCCCTGCTGTAATTTGTTTGCCCAGCATGCCATGTTTGTTTATCTAAGGAGAACACCACTAGTGAACTATGGACCCCGGTACAATCTTTACCATTGACACATCTTCCACTGTTTACTGTTTACTTATTGCAAACCACCTTTACCTTCCACACCATACAGTTAATCCTTTGTTATAGCAAACCGGTGAGATTGACAACCTCACTGATTCGTTGGGGCAAAGTCTTGAGTTTCAGTTGTGATGGTCTCCAAGTTGCTAGCAACACCTTTAAGTCGTTTCCTTCCTCCTACTGGTTTGATAACCTTGGTTTCTAACTGAGGGAAAACTTGTTGTTGTGCTCATCATACCTTCCTCTTGGGGTCTCCCAGCGAAGTGCTGCTGCACTCATCAGGAAGGTCAGCCAGGGAGGGCGGGCTCACCGAAGGCGCCGGAGTAGGCCAACATAGAGGGAGGCTGGCGATGCAGGGACACTGGCCCGGTGGCCAGAGGCGAGCATGGAGGGCGGCGGCTCGGGCTCGACGAGAGGCGAGGAGGGAGGCCGCGATGGCGGCGCAGTGATTAGAGTTGGGGAACGCAAAGCGAGGTGAGAGGGTTGGGGATTCACGTGCGGGTGGGGGTCACGCAGTCATCAGCATTTTCAGGATGAGAGCGAGAGGAGCGGGGGTGGGTGCGTGAGTGGTAGGGTCGGGTCAAAGGGACGGGTGCGTGGCATGGAGTGCTGGACACACGCGCAAGTGTGTTTTGGGGGTGGAGTGGGGGGGTGGCGGCGGCTGGGAAGGAGTGGGAGTGGGATTAGCTAGGGTTTAAGGTTGGGTAGAATAGGATTAGGGTTTGTGGCTATGGGCTGGGTGGCCTCCGGTTGGGCCTTCAGGCCTAGCCGTTGGCTGCCTGGCCCCCCACAAAAATATTATTTTTTCTATTTTAAAACACTTTTGTAAATTTTTTTTAGACAAATAAAAGATTCGGTCGGATCGAGAGTTTGATTTGAATTAGGAGAGAGGACTAATTTAGAAAACAAAAATAGGCATTTAGGAAAATGGTTTTAGATTAAATGATGCATGATGTCATGATGATGCACATAATAAAAACAACAGTGATTTTCTAGTACTGGATTTACCCGGGGTGCTGCAAATATTTTTTTGGGAAAAACCTCCCTATTGGGCCACTTCGTGGAGGGAAGGACCCATGAGGGAGGGCCGCCACCCAGGGCAAGGGGCCAACCGGCCATGTGCCGCGCGCTGGTGGAGTGGGTCCCACCTGGCCTCCGCCTCCCTCTCCACCTCCTCCTCCCTATTGTCCCACCTAGCCAACTGGTAGATGATGGGAATCCTACGGTGACCCAGCATACCACTGCATGATATAGTACACTATAGTCATTGACATAACACCAATGAAACATCGTTCACTAGTATTACATCCCTCAGAGTGGTACAATGGAAACACAGCCGGTCCAAGGCATGACTATAGGTTACAACTCAACTCTTTACACAAGATCCAGATAACACTCTAGGTTAAAGAGAGAGAAAGAAACTTCTTACAAAGAAGAATCAGAAATAAATAACTCAAAAAACTATCATACTATTAAGACTAGTATCTTAACTAATGGTCTGGCATTGCTGCTATCGCAATACACTACAGAAATAGGTTCTATGGCTAGAGATTATATTCCTATCTAATCAGTAACTTCGTCTTCACTTGAGTTGGTGTATATGTTGACCTTCTTGACTTCATTGAAGAGCTTTAGATTTTGATGATGATTCCTGGAGCATAACTTGATGTAGACGTCGTCTGTATTGGCTTCAGAATCTAGCAAGGGTTAAGAAGATACGTTGAGTACGAGCGTACTCAGCAAGTTCACTAGAAAATGAGTGTTTTATTCACTATATCTATAGCCACAGACCATAGGTCTTAGGCAATGCAAGTTTTCGTAAACATTTCTTCAAAGGTTTCTTTTATTCTAAAAAGCTATGTCCGTCAGCCTTCACGGGTTTACCAGAACTTTCATGGAGTTCCTTTCCCACCGTGTTCGCAGCTCCTTCCCGGAACAGGGAGTAACAAGTTACAGTTCTTACACTCTACAGAGGTGCGTCACTTTACCCATGAGATATCTTAGCTTTGTTGCACATCCGAGTTGCATTCTCGTCCACACTTCCTTGTTGTGGGGCCCAGACTAAGATCCAAGCCAATCACTGCCTTCTCCGTGACCCCGCATGTCTCCTTGGTGTACGCCAGCCCACCTATTGAATTACGGCAATTGGCAGTACAAACCGTTCAAATGCCGGAACTATCGTGGGACGTTGAGTGTTCCCACCCATATGTTGCATATCCTCTACGAATTACCAATTAATATGCACGCTACGAGTGATAACATACACGACCCGCACATTTGGCTCCATGCGAGAGGGAAAAGATACAGCTGACTTCTCCGTCCCATTCCAAATCTCATGGTCAACACGTAATATACGGCACAAGAATCACTGGCGACATTGGTTGTTAAGTCCTAGGTGATATAGTCATGTGCAGTGGTATTCCACTACCAGACTTAATAGATTAGCTGATTACCCTGGATCAGTAACCAATAATTCACATTATCATAAAAAATAGTGTTTTCTGACCTTTTTGAAATGCAGGTGATGACAACACTGGATTTGCAAAATACTTTACAGAAAATAATCAAAGAACATGAGCAAGTGTGAACTTGCCTTTTGTGATTGCAAGATTATGCACTCACGATCTTCAAGACAATATAAGATCCAATATCTCAAATCAGCATCATTGGTCCGGTAAGGACTAATGTTTAAAGAAGCAAGATGCTCTTATGCATAAGTAATGTAATGCACTTTATATACGCGAATCCCGGGGATAACGTTGTTCTAGGGTTGTAATACTGGAAATGGTTTCTTTGGAATGTGTTGCCCTTATAGATTAAGTTTCACACTTGTGCTTCTTATTAAGGCTTATGAGTGTGTGTGAACAACACGTATTTAGTAATATCACACAACAACAAGATACACACACATGGAATGCTACTCAAAGACTACTTATATAAGAATTGTTTATCTTCAAATTTTACTTTACAAGTAATGGCATTTATAAGGAACTTAAGTGTTTACAATCCTAATATACAAGTAAATTATAAAGTAATGTGATTATGATTAGTTGTCATCTGTTGATTGAAGTGGCAAAAAGAAGAACATTTGAAGAAAAGATTTCTGTTCTAAGGTCTAAACAATCTTTGTAGTTAATGAAATGTGGTCAATGTTTTTTGTGCTTGTTTGAATAGTTTGTACTTGAGTTGATTTATGACTTAAGTATAATAGACCAAAGTTAATTATAAAACAAATAATAAAGTCTTTAGCATTACATTTAAAGTCTTGTAGACTAAAGTTAACTTAAAAAAATAGATGAACTTAGGGTGTAATGCTTATGATATTTGGATCTTGTTCACTTTATAATGTTTCCTTAAAGTTTCTTAAAAATGATATTATTTTTATTTGAGTAGTGGTTTCTTAATTTTATAATGGAATAGAAACTTTTATCTCTTTATACAGGTGTGGTTATGGTTTGTGAATAAGTAAACAATATTATTTACTACTTATGAATTATATTTGGATTTATTCCATTATAAAGTTGTGAGTGAAACAATGATAAAAGGTTTTATTTGGTTGAACATATCATTTTTGAAGATCTTATAATTGATAAAAATATTTTTAGAAAATGATCTATATTTATAGTTGAATGATAATTCAATAAGATTGTATGTGTTGAACCATTTTGACTTCATATTATCAATATTTAAGACTGATACTATTTATTAGATTCAATTGGCTAATTTTTAGAAATATTAGCAATTTTTATTTACCCTTATAAGAATTATTAACTAATGAAATAGATTTAAATTCAAGTTGTGAAAGTGTTTTAAATTTTTATTTACCTCAAAAATGGAATATTATATTTTTATCATGTAAATATTATTTTTGTGATCATTTTGGTATATTACATTTATTTTTGTGATTTATAAATAATAAGATATGATTTTTATAATATTTATTACTTTAAAAATACTTAATAAATAATAAATATTTAATTAATTGAAATAATAATGTATGATTATAGTTTTAAATTATAAATCTTATTTTTTTAAGATTTTTGGTATTTTATTTATATTTTTAACATATTCTAATATTAAAATATGAATTTTTAAAGTTTTATTACTTATAAAATCTTTATTAAACAATAAGTATTTAAATTGTTGGAATAATAATGTTTGATAATGGTTTAATGTTATAGATTTTATTTGTATAAACATTTTCATATATTACACATATTTTTCTGAACTGTATAATAAAAGTTATTGATTTAACAAGATTTAATCATTTTATTTCATTTCTGAAATATTGATATTTGAATGTATATTGTTTTATCAATCAAATAAACAGGGAATACTTTTTGTACCGAGCCTAACCTAGACTAGGTCACTGACTGGTGGGTCACATGCCACATGGCATGCCCAGTTTGATTAATGTTTTTGTTACTGAAGTTGTTCCTACTTCCAAAAAATGACAGGTGGGCCCTATACCACGTCACCTGCCACCTGGGCAAGGACCGAGTCAAACTTTGGACCAGGTCAAATATTATGCGATCATGATGTCACAGTGACGTCATCTGAAGATGATCTTCAGATCATCGATGTGCTGGGCGATTGGGAGCATGCGGGATGCTGTGGTTAGGTTTGTTAGAAAGAGGGGACGAAGGCAAATCGGGGGGTGGCTGAGCCGCTCGTTTTTGGTCATCGGAAAGCAGTGCATGGTGGCGACTGGCAGAGGTGCACAATAACACGCGGTAGTAGATCGGTATTGGAAGCAAACGGATCAACAGAAAGTAGTAGCATGCTCAGCATCTCACCAGGAAGCTTGTGGAAGGTTCAGTGAAGAAAATCGTGGCCTGAATCAAGGTGAACGATGGCGGCCAGACTTCAGGAAGACAGGGTAGATGCGGAGTATTACGGGCCTCCCGGCTCGATTCCTTAACCTGGGATATGTAGCACACCACGGTGAAGCGCGTAGCGCGCGTGTCTGGTTCTGGGGTGGCCTCTAGTGGCAACGGTGAACGATTCCGGCGGCTAGGTTTTCGGACAGAGGAGACAATGGGGAAGAGAAGCGCTGGAGCGAGTGAGAGGGGGAATGAAGAGATGAGGACGAGGGGGACATGCTCAGATTGGTCTTATCCTGGCTCCTAGTGACGGCGAGCATCGCGACGCGGCGGCGATCGACGGCGACAGCTCCAGCACGCAGCTGCCTGCCTGCATGAGGATGACAAAGGTGTGACAAAGGATGAACCAGTATGGGCTGACTTTGGCCAAGTGGGCCGTGGTGTAACGCGCGTGAGCGACAGAAAGTGAAGTGAAAAAATGGGCCTTGGGCCAGAAGGTTTGCTATGCTTTTTTTAACTATTATGTTTTTTGTTTTCTTTTCTAGTTTTGTATTTACACTTTTGTTTTAAATTTTCCAGAAATTCTTCTTTAGAAAATTGTACTTAAGATTCTGGCATGAATTATTATTATTGTATACTTTATTTATTTACTCTTTTTCCACTCTCTTATTCATAAACATATAAGAAGTTATTATATTAAATGGAATAAGTAGAAACTAGGGTTTTGGGATTTAGGACTTATTTATGATCCTACAAAAATGATTTTATTATTTCCTCTTAATGAATTTAATTAGAATGGTTTAAGATAGTTAAAGATATGTAAATAATATATCCATATTTATTATTATATAGCAATCATTATATAAGATATTTTAATTATTAAAGTTCTTAATATGGTAACTTCTATTATCCTAATTCCACTAATAGGTGAATATTGTTTTAATATACTTGGTTATGACCTTACTTATATATGGATAGTCATGATTGAAATAGAAGTTAGGGTTTTGAATTATAAATCTTTACCATGATTTTTAAGAGATTCAAAATAAGTGTATTATTTTCTAAATGTGGATGAACACTATAGGTGAAGACATATTGGCCTCATGTATGTGATCAGAAATGATATCACCCTTTAAAATAGAAAGTTATTATCTGGAATGCCTGATGGAAAAGAATTGATAAAGATAACTCCTAAGCACATATAGTTATGATAATTGGAAATGACAGAGATGTGCTTAAGTGATTTGCTATAGGAAAATATTCCTATAAAGCATTGTGGAAATAAAATGATTTATCCAACAGATGATATGGATGTTAAGCTTGATTATAGATTTAGGGTTTAGTGTTTACCAAGAATTCCTAACTTCCATAATTCACAATCCTGGACTTCTAATTAAGAAATTCCTTTCCTAGATATTCTACTTCTTCATATCCATCATCATGTGTCAACATGATGAGCTTTACTTCACAAGAATATTCTTATCCACCTTTTATTCTTATAAATCCAATGAGCTTGACACTAAATCTTTTCATAATCTTCTCATATCTATACTTGGTTATATCAACTACTCTACTGCCGATAACCTCCCATCCAACAAGTGGTTACTTCTAACTCCATTCATACTCTTCCTTAATCATCCACCACTAATATTACTCCAGTAGCTGTATATATCAAACTTTACTTCACCTCAAGTGTTTAGTATTTCACAAGAGGAAACTACTACTTCTATAATTCAATGTTGCTCTAGCATCATCTTAATCATACTATCTTGTCTCTACTTAACTCCAATATCTTATACTCAACTTCACATTATATTAATGTGACTTGTCACGGCTAACCTAGAATGACATATCTATACTAGGGTTCAATCATGTTCTATCCACCAACGTCACTTATACATGATATAAGCATTCAATCTTGGTGACTAAAGCATGATCATTATAATCCTTTGATCATTTATGGCTTAAGTTCCCAGTTGGCTAATCAAGGTCTCATCAATACAACATTACAGTTGTATTATAATTATCTTCTGTTTAACTCTATTGGTCTAAGAGAGATTATTCACTGACTATAACTACTTGATCCAATAGCATTACTCTTGATAACTATATTCAGGATTCATCCTTGTAATCTTATTTATTACTACATATAGTTATATCTTCCATATTACTTTGCTATTCATTCAGGAGTGAGTTAACTCCATCAATTAACACTTTGATCTTATTCTATTCCAACACTCCCATCCTATAGAGGATATTTATTTCTAGCATTTCCACCTACCTCTTCTTACTTCTCTCTTTATAGGCCTTAAGTGAATGCTATGATATGGATAGGAGTTGATAGATCAAGAATTGATAGGCTAAGAATTGGTGAATCAATAGTTGATTACTCAACATTGATGAACAACAAATATTAGAATAATATCCAATAGAGATGATAATGATTAATATGGAAAGAAAGTTATGTGGTGAATGATCTTGACTTGGTTTCTTTCCTACTCAATCCCACTAAAGAGTTAAGGTTAGATATTACCATGATACTCATGGTATAAGTAGATGAGATTAAGATAGATCAAGATTTAGTTGTTACCCTCCTATTACTTAAGTTATGTTTATAACTTTGTATTCATGAGTTGTGTAATGAATACTAGGATATGATTACTTAAGTATCAAATATAAATCATTAAGTAATGTATTAGGGTTTAACTTTTATTACACTTGATCTGCCCTTAGATCAAATCTCCCTTACCCAAAAATAAGGTTTTAGCAAAGGTCATATTGAAACTTATCACAGTCAACTTGATGATCTACTTAAATTCCCTCAAGTTGAGAGAAGCTTCAATCACTTTGACAAGTTTTGTTCAAAAGCGCGAAAATTATTCGGATTTTCTATGAATGAATGCAATGCACACATATGGGTTCAGCTTATTTATAAGCTCTAATGCTGGGATGTTACAGACTCTCCCCCTTAAAATAAACTGCGTCCTCGAAGTTCGCATACTCTCACGTTTCGGAATAAGGAATTAACTTGTGTTAGTTACGACATTTCTCAACTTCATGGTAACTTCAAATGGGAATAATTGTAGTATTCCATATCGAGATAGTTTTCTCGTATTCTCATCATACTTGAAATTTCCAATTTGTTGTCTCAATCCTTCAAAGTTTCTTTTACAATCCTCCTTGAGATATATGTACTTATTATGAACTCTTTAATCTGGAGTCTCTTCTTTAGTTCCATATCCTGATTAGGTATCCTAATCCAACTCTTTTACTTAATCATTGAACTTTCTTACTAAGTTATATAAGGTCTAGGAAGTCTCGCTAAAACAGGTTTTAAATTTCTGTTTGCCAATAGTTGTGGTCGAAAGACTATATTTTTTGTTCTTATCATAGTATGGTTGATACTGGTATTCCTTCCAAAATTGGATTTGAACTCATTTAATTCATACCTATTGGAATTTCTTGGTCCTCTACACCTGTCCAATTGGATGTGCTTTATTCCCTCTTATGAATCACTTAAGAGTTGTTTCCTCTAGAATTAGCTTATTAAGATTAATCTATTTTACTACCTTCAAGTTTTTACTTTAACAGTCTTTAGATAATCGTTTATTATTATCTTAAATTATTCTAGGAGTACTTTTATAATGATGACTTCTTTTAACCCTATGAAAATAAAGCTTAATGTTGTTGTAGGTTAGTCATTTTTCTCCAACCTTTACTCTGAAATGCAGATAACAGTACTTATTTTTACTGTTTACTCCCCCCCTTAGGGTTTACTAATGGTCTCTAAACTGTCTATATAGTATTTATTGGCTTTACAACTATAATGTTGGTCTTTGTTTAGCTTATTTTCTACATAGTTGGGTTCTCAGGAAATATTGTACGGTGCCTCCACACAATTGTGGATCTCCTAAGTGAATATTTCATCATATTTGTCTTACTTACTATTTGGACATTTTCGCTTTGATAGACTTGACTTCACGAAGCGCCTCGAAAGACGGTCGCTTTAATGTTTATACTCCTTCATGTGTTTCTTAACTTAGGCCAAATTTTATGCTCTTTATGCAACCATTAAGATGATCTGGTTAACTATGCCAATCAACCCCAACCGCGAATAGGATACCAACGGCCGATCAGGATACCGACCGCAGATCAAATACCAGCTGCGGATCATCCTATGCTATAGGGATTACCCTACGGCTTATGACCTAATACCAGTATTCTTTCTGAACTGTCAGAGCTTGAATACCATTTTTTGTTTCCAAAGCTTCTTCTTTGTACTTATTCATGATACTTCCATGAACTAGGTACTACTACTTCATTAACTTCTTAGAAACATCACCTATTTTGGGTGAACTTAAGTTCATTACTTCTTGTTGCTCCATATATTCTACACTAATCTTCCTTCTTATTGCTGGCTAGTAATTATCTGAACTTGATTCATCCATCAAATTGTGTTAAGACTCCTTATACTTTGCTTAATTCTTCATGTAAGTATTCATCTTGGTCTTTGGAAATCGTCACTCCCTTACACGAATTCCCATTCCTATCTAGGTCTATAACATCAAGTGGTAACTGGATGTTGCAACATGCATTTGCACACCAAGTCAAACTTCATGTACAGATCTAGTCAATCAAGAAGATCCAATAAAAACCAATAAATCCAAATGTGGTACATATAAAACACAATATTCTAAGCCGGAATATAGTAGTTGAGTATAATATCTCTAAAATTCAGGATTAGTTGTGTAGTATATGACACCTACTCATATAGGTTTACATCGTGATACTTAGCACATAGGGTTAAACTATTCTTTGCCTCATAATTTACCCAAATTTCTCAATTGCAATAGGATAATCTTAAACAAAGTGGTCTCAATCTGGTTTCGACTCACCTTTTGTCTCACTTTTGGAATTATTAGCTATAACCATCCTTACTTTATTAATAAACTAACCTCACATGATCACTCCAAATGACTAAACAAATTCTATTTACTAACTTAAATTATAGATTAGGGGAATTTTCTAGCACCTATGACTTCTATCATAGTTCTACTATGTTATTTTCTTACTTCACTTTGAAGATAATTTACTCAGTATTTGCCAATTATTACCCCTACATCATGGTTTCGCAGCTAATCTCACCATGATCTTGTTTTTTACCTATTTATCATGATTTAAGAGCTAATCTAACCATGATAACTTTACTTCTCATTGTACTATCATTGATCCTTATCATAATTTTACTCCGTTACGGGAATTCTCAAGTGAATCCCACATGATTACTACTCATTACATCAACATTTATCCTGATGATATTCATCATGTTGTCTTTGGTTATCGACTAATAATAAAATTCCACTGTACTACTTGAATTCTAAGGTTAGGCTACACCATTAGGACTACTTCAATTGATGTTTTAAACTAGATCCTAATCTACTATGACCAATTGGCTTTCCTATAGTATCTTGGTGGTTTTGTACCTCCTTCAGAAGACACTAAATAGCACTATACTGATAAAAGATAAAATAATTACTCCTAAGAAAAAAATGACATAAGTATCTAGTGACAAAGTTATCCTCAAGTGGATACTTCTCACAAGTCATAACAACATTTGGTTTAGATAAGATGGCTTCTATAATCACTATCCAACCTACAAATCTTCCTAAAAGGGTTTTAATCCTAAGGTCAAAGCATATGCTCTGATACCAACTGCGGTGACCCAGCATACCACTGCATGATGTAGTACACTATAGTCATTGACATAACACCAATGAAACACCGTTCACTAGTATTACAAAGAAGAATCAGAAATAAATAACTCAAACAACTATCATACTCTTAAGACTAGTATCTTAACTAATGGTCTGGCATTGCTGCTATCGCAATACACTACAGAAATAGGTTCTATGGCTAGAGATTATATTCCTATCTAATTAGTAACTTCGTCTTCACTTGAGTTGGTGTATATGTTGACCTTCTTGACTTTATTGAAGAGCTTTAGCTTTTGATGATGATTCCTGGAGCATAACTTGATGTAGACGTCGTCTGTATTGGCTTCAGAATCTAGCAAGGGTTAAGAAGATACGTTGAGTACGAGCGTACTCAGCAAGTTCACTAGAAAAGGAGTGTTTGATGCACTATATCTACAGCCATAGACCATAGGTCTTAGGCAATGCAAGTTTTCGTAAACATTTCTTCAAAAGTTGCTTTTATTCTGAAAAGCTATGTCCGTCAGCCTTCATGGGTTTACCAGAACTTTCATGGAGTTCCTTTCCCGCCGCGTTCGCAGCTCCTTCCCGGAACAGGGAGTAACAAGTTACAGTTCTTACACTCTACAGAGGTGCGTCACTTTACCCATGAGATATCTTAGCTTTGTTGCACATCCGAGTTGCATTCTCGTCCACACTTCCTTGGTGTGGGGCCTACACTAAGATCCAAGCCAATCACTGCCTTCTCCGCGACCCCGCATGTATCCTTGGTGTACGCCAGCCCATTGAAATACGGCAATTGGCACTACAGACCGTTTAGATGCCGGAACTATCATGGGACGTTGAGGGTTCCCACCCATATGCTGCATATCCTCTATGAATTACCAATTAATATGCATGCTACGAGTGATAACAGCCACGACCCGCACATCCGGCTCCATGCGAGAGGGAAAAGATATAGCTGACTTCTTCGTCCCATTCCAAATATCATGGTCAATGCGTAATATACGGCGCAAGAATCACTGGCGACATTGGTTGTTAAGTCCTAGGTGATATAGTCATGTGAAGTGGTATTCCATTGCCAGACTTAATAGATTAGCTGATCACCCTGGATCAGTAACCAATAATTCACATTATCATCAAAAATAGTGTTTTCTGACATTTTTGAAATGCAGGTGATGACAATTTGCAAAATACTTTATAGAAAATAATCAAAGAACATGAGCAAGTGTGAACTTGCCTTTTGTGATTGCAAGATTATGCACTCACGATCTTCAAGACAATATAAGATCCAATATCTGAAATCAGCATCATTGGTCCGGTAAGGACTAATGTTTAAAGAAGCAAGTTGCTCTTATGCATAAGTAATGTAATGCACTTTATAGACGCGGATCCCGGGGATAACGTTGTTCTAGGGTTGGAATACTGGAAATGGTTTCTTTGGAATGTGTTGCCCTGATAGATTAAGTTTCACACTTGTGCTTCTTATTGAGGCTTGTGAGTGTGTGTGAACAACATGTATTTATAATATCACACAACAACAAGATACACACACATGGAATGCTACTCAAAGACTACTTATATAAGAATTGTTTATTTTCAAATTTTACTTTACAAGTAATGGCATTTATAAGGAACTTAAGTGTTTACAATCCTAATATACAAGTAAAGTGATTATGATTAGTTGTCATCTGTTGATTGACGTGGCAAAAAGAATAACATTTGAAGAAAATATTTTTGTTCTAAGGTCTAAACAATCTTTATGGTTAATCAAATGTGGTCAATGTTGTTTGTGCTTGTTTGAATAGTTTGGACTTGAGTTGCTTTATGACTTAAGTATAATAGACCAAAGTTAATTATAAAACAAATAATAAAGTCTTTAGCATTACATTTAAAGTCTTGTAGAATAAAGTTAACTTAAAAAAACATAGATGAACTTAGGGTGTAATGCTTATGATATTTGGATCTTGTTCACTTTATAATGTTTCCTTAAAGTTACTTAAAAATGATATTATTTTTATTTGAGTAGTGGTTTCTTAATTTTATAATGGAATAGAAACTTTTATCTCTTTATACAGGTGTGGTTATGGTTTGTGAATAAGTAAACAATATTGTTTACTACTTATGAATTATATTTGGATTTAGTACATTATAAAGTTGTGAGTGAAACAATGATAAAAGGTTTTATTTGGTTGAACATATCATTTTTGAAGATTTTATAATTGATAAAAATCATTTTAGAAAATGACCTATATTTATAGTTGAATGATAATTCAATAAGATTGTATGTGTTGAACCATTTTGACTTCATATTATCAATATTTAAGACTGGTACTATTTATTAGATTCAATTGGCTAATTTTTAGAAATATTAGCAATTTTTATTTACCCTTATAAGAATTATAAACTAAGGTAATAGATTTAAATTCAAGTTGTGAAAGTGTTTTAAATTTTTATTTACCTCAAAAATGGAATATTATATTTTTAACATGTAAATATTATTTTTGTGATCATTTTGGTATATTACATTTATTTTTGTGATTTATAAATAATAAGATATGATTTTTGTAATATTTATTACTTTAAATATACATAATAAATAATAAATATTTAATTAATTGAAATAATAATGTATGATTATAGTTTTAAATTATAATTCTTATTTTTCTAAGATTTTTGGTATTTTAATTATATTTTTAACATATTCTAATATTAAAATATGAATTTTTAAAGTTTTATTACTTATAAAATCTTTATTAAATAATAAGTATTTAAATTGTTGGAATAATAATGTTTGATAATGGTTTAATGTTATAGATTTTATTTTTCTAAACATTTTCATATATTACACATATTTTTCTGAACTATATAATAAAAGTTATTGATTTAACAAGATTTAATCATTTTATTTCATTTCTGGAATATTTATATTTGAATGTATATTGTTTTATCAATCAAATAAACATGGAATATTTTTTGTACCAAGCCTAACCTAGACTAGGTCACTGACTGGTGGGTCACATGCCACATGGCATGCCCAGTTTGATTAATGTTTTTGTTACTGAAGTTGTTCCTACTCCCAAACAATGACAGATGGGCCCTATAGCACGTCACCTGCTACCTGGGCAAGGACCGAGTCAAACTTTGGACCATGTCAAAGATTATGCGATCATGACGTCATAGTGACGTCATCTGAAGATGATCTTTAGATCGTCGATGTGCTGGGCGATTGGGAGCATGCGGGATGCTGTGGTTAGGTTTGTTAGAAAGAGGGGACGAAGGCGAATCAGGGGGTGGCTGAGCCGCTCGTTTTTGTTCATCGGAAAGCAGTGCACGACTGGTGGCGGTGCAAAATAATGCGCAATGGTAGATCGGTATTGGAAGCAAACGGGTCAACATAAAGTAGTAGCCTGCTCAGCAGCTCACTAGGAAGCTCGTGGAAGGTTCGGTGAAGAAAATCGTGGCCTGAATCAAGGTGAATAACGGCGGCCAGACTTCGGGAAGACAGGGTCGATGCGGAGGATTACGGGCTTCCCGGCTCGATTCCTTCACCTGGGAGATGCAGCACACCATGGTGAAGCGCGTAGCATGCGTGTCTGGTTCTGGGGTGGCCTCTAGTGGCGACAGCGAACGATTCTGGCGGCTAGGTTTTCGGATAGAGGAGACAATGGGGAAGAGAAGCGCTGGAGCGAGTGAGAGGGGGAATGAAGAGATGAGGACGAGGGGGGCATGCTCGGATTGGTCTTATCCTGGCTCCTGGTGACGGCGAGCATCGCGACGCGACGGAGATCGACGTCGGCAGCTCTGGCACGCAGCTGCCTGCCTGCGTGAGGATGACGAAGGTGTGACAAAGGATGAACCGGTATGTGCTGACTTGGGCCAAAGTAACTCTGTAACACCCTCAGATTGTCCTTATGCAAGTTTTAGCGATTCCCGCCAAACCTGCATAGAAACGATTCAAAGGTTCCCACCAGGCACTTGCGTGCGGGTGGAAAACGAAGTAATATCATTACACAATAGTCCACGATGGAACCCACATAACAGATATATACAACAACGGCTCCATGAGTCAAGAATACAGATACACAATACAAAGATCCAAATCAACTTGAAAATGATACAGCGTTCGACTACGGACAACATGCAACTGGGGCTAAGAGCCCTGAAGAATAACCAATGGCGTCCATAACCCTGCCCAGGCCAAGCCGGAAGGGTAACCCTGCTAACGACATCGATCTCAAAACCTGCTTAAACAAAAGGGGTGCCGACAAAGGGCAAAGGAAAAAGAGAGCGGTCAGTACTGAGGCCAGTATACGGCGAGACTAGAATTCGGCGGTCCTCGCCTACATAGGTATGGTGGACTGAAGCGGCAGTGAAGCATGCACTAAACAACCTATAGAGACTCAATACAACTGGCGGCTATCAGATAGGGATAAGAAAGACCTATTCGGATCCAACCTAAAACTATCACCAAGCATACCCATCCTGGTATTTCCCCCTCGAGACCAAACGAGGAAGTCAACCGAGGAACTCACATAGTTGGCAGTTTTATTCATTCCGTTATAGTTGCAGCAATTACTAGTCAGATATAGATAGCATGAGTCATCCTGATATAATAAGCAGTGGGCAGTTTTAGTAAACCATTCTGTTGTAGTTGTAGTACATACTAGTCAGATACATATAGCACGAGGCATCCCAAAACCCAGCAGTTCTTGGTAATTTTATTTAGCCATTCCGTTGTAGTGAAGCTGATTACTAGTCATTATAAAGTCAAATTTATAACACTACTTTAGTTATAGTTGTCTATGATCGAGATACTATGCTCCAAGTCGTCCATAACCGCGGACACGGCTTTCTGAGAGTTTTACCCTACAGGGGCACAAATAGCAACACACGCACGATCAACCTCGGAAAAAACCAAATGAAAACCCAATGAGGAATCACGACAGAGCAATTGCAAGATTCATATAATATTTCAGGGGGGCACCCCACTAAGCTACCTGGACGAAGTTGGCCGGCTCCGAGACAGACCCAGAGGTTTGTGACAATGGCTGTAAACGTCTGGGAACCCGAAACTGTGACTGGGCTTGTCGATACCGCGAAAACATTCCACGTTTGTTCCAAAATAGTACAGGCGCTCCACGTGCAATCGTAAATAAAGCAATAAAGCATGGCATAAGTACATGATAGTAATAAAGCCCCAAACTACTTTGTGGCCCCAAGAAATAATATATGACTCAAGCTCTGGCTAAGGGGATTCATGGTCCCACATGCGGATAGTGCGAATATTCAAAGAACAGGTATCAAGTACTCTGGGTCCTACGGGACACAAGTGGACGGTTAAAAACCAAATAACATCTATTGCCCACCTGTTATTAAAATGTAATTAAAGCCATGATCATCTCCAACATAAAGCATATGGTAGTCTTCCAACAACTGTGGTACTTGACAACACGCAATAGCACTTGAGCAAGCGACTACGACACGCAAGTCCAACTATCTACCAAACAACAGGTAATAGGATGTGTCCAAGGCAATATAAGGCTGCAAGGGATATCACAGGTACGAAAACTAGAGCATCGCAACACAGATAGCAATAGATCAATAGGAGGAATAAAGACTATAAATGTAAAATAGGTAGAAAGGGGGAGAATGCTCGCCTGAAAACATTGACGAAGATTCATCCGAAGATCGGGTTGACACTCGCATCAACTCATCGGCCTAATCCATGAAGAAGCAAAGCACTAGCACAAACACCGGATGCACTATTTAATACTACGGCAGAAGATCAGGCATGATGCATGTATGGTGTATGACATGGCAAAGATGCGATGTAATTATGCCATATTAAATGGAACCAGGGTTCGGAAATCTACTTACATGGTTCAAGTTGTTTAGATACCCCGCAATTTAAATGTTGTCTTATCAAGGCAAAATATTTCACCGGTTCGATGCACAAATTTAAATGGGACCAATATTAGACAAGATTCGCCCGCATATGGTCCATATTTAATTATGAGGTGAATCGGCATAAGGCCCCCAAACCACACAAATATGTATGCAAGTATGACAATTGATATGCAACAATATAATATATTATAAAATGATAGGTCTCGAGAAGGGGTCACACATGGGGGCTCGACGATCTTGGGTAGGGGTTCAACAGGGTCGGTCGCGCCGGGATCAGCTTCGGTTCGGGGCCTCGGGGTCTTGGCATTCGCGTTCGCGTGGCGATCTTGTTTCTCCGTGTAGGCGTCCTCGGTGTCAGGGTGGTCGATGTCGGACTCGGATGGGCACCGGGGTTCATCGGATTCGGGTAGGACGAGCCATGCGTTCCATATCAGCGTACTTGGGGTTTTAGCTCAACTGACGATCTTGGCGAGGTGGTGAACTTGGGGTTTGGTGATTGACGGCACACGACATGGCCTTGGTGAAGATCTTGCGGTGACATCCGAAGACGATCTTAGCTAATCTTGGCGTCGCGAACTCTTGTCCAGGCCACGAGTAAACGACACCCGCAGAACTCATAGACACAAAGATTACACACGTGTGCTCACGGTACACAGAGGCAAAAACAAGAGGCTTTTGGTCAGCAACACAAGCACAAAGCAGCGACAACAGGGGATTGCGGAGGAGGGCTCGCAGGGCTCACGCGCAGGTCGGCTGGCGATGCAGAGGGATGAGAGGACGACACGGAGAGGAACATGCGGCAGCGAAAGGCTTGAGGCGGGCCCAACGCAGGATGCTGATTACTGCGCAGGCGAGCAAGGTCGCGGTTGGCGAGGCGACGGCCGGAGCAGGGCATGGAGGCCAACGAAGCTTGGGAAAGGAAGGCGAGGACGACGGGCGACCTCGCGGGGACCAGATCAGCGGTGCTCGAGCGACAGCGCTTGCTGGCGAGGGGAAGGGCTGGTTGAGGACGACGGCGACCACAACGAGGTCTGGCGGCGGGGAAGTTCATCGGGGGAGCATGGCTACCAGAGGGGAGCTCGTCCGGCGAGGAGGCGGAGGGAGGCCAGGACGGCGAGGGCCGGAGGGAGGCGGGGCTTCAGGTGGCCGCGGAGGCGCACGCGGGCGACGGCTAGAGGAAGGAAAAACGAGCTGGGGGGATCAAGGACGCGACAGGGTCGGGTGGGGTTGGTGACGAGCGACATGTTCGTGGTGGGGCCAGGTAGACGACGGGTGCGGGATGGGCGTCGTGGTGAGCAGGAATGGTGGGCCAAGGCAGCAGTAGGTGAGGAGCGGGTCGCGGCAGGGTGAGTGTGCGCGTGTTGTCTGCTGTGAGGCTGGCGGCGGCGGGACAAGGAAGTGGTGGGGATTAGGGTTAGGGTTAGGTTAGATTTGTTAGGGTTTGGTCTAGCCTAGTTTGGGTCGGGCCTGCTGGGGTGGTAGGTGGTCTGGCCTACGGGCTAGACTGCCTCCCCCGGTACAACTTAAAAAAGGTTTTTAATATTTATTAATTTTATTTTATTTAACACAAAACACTTACAAATATGTTTTAGAAAAAATAAAGATCCCACGGGACCAGGGTTTGATTTGAAATAAAGGCAGGAGTATTTGTAGAGAACAAAATAGGGTTTTTGGAAAATTGTTTTAGATGAATAGATGCATGATGATGTTATGATGATGCGCAACATACAACCAATCGCGATTTTTTTTAATGTGACTTGTTATGGCTAACCTAGAATGACATATCTATACTAGGGTTCAATCATGTTCTATCCACCAATGTCACTTATACATGATATAAGCATTCAATCTTGGTGACTAAAGCATGATCATTATAATCCTTTGATCATTTATGGCTTAAGTTCCCAGTTGGCTAATCAAGGTCTCATCAATACAACATTACAGTTGTATTATAATTATCTTTTGTTTAACTCTATTGGTCTAAGAGAGATTATTCACTGACTATACCTACCTTATCCAATAGGATTACTCCTGATAACTATATTCAGGATTCATCCTTGTAATCTTCTTTATTACCACATATAGTTATATATTCCATATTACTTTGCTATTCATTCAGGAGTGAGTTAACTGCATCAATTAACACTTTGATCTTATTCTATTCCAACACTCCCATCCTATAGAAGATATTTAATTCTAGCATTTCCACCTACTTCTTCTTACTTCTCTCTTTATAGGCCTTAAGTGAATGCTATGATATGGACAAGAGTTGATAGATCAAGAATTGATAGGCTAAGAATTGGTGAATAAATAGTTGATTACTCAATATTGATGAACAACAGATATTAGAATAAGATCCAATAGAGATGATAATGATTGATATGGGAAGAAAGTTATGTGGTGAATGATCTTGACTTGGTTTCTTTCCTACTCAATCCCACTAAATTGTTAAGGTTAGATATTACCATGATACTCATGGTATAAGTATATGAGATTAAGATAGATCAAGATTTAGTTGTTACACTCCTATTACTTAAGTTATGTTTATAACTTGGTATTCATGAGTTGTGTAATGAATACTAGGATATGATTATTTAAGGATCAAATATAAATCATTAAGTAATGTATTAGGGTTTAACTTTTATTACATTTGATCTGCAAAGGTCAAATAAGGTTTTAGCAAAGGTCATATTGAAACTTATCACAGTCAACTTGATGATCTACTTCAATTCCCTCAAGTTGAGAGAAGTTCCAATCACTTTGACAAGTTTTGTTCAAAAGCGCGAAAATTATTCGGATTTTCTATGCATGAATGCAATGCACACATCTAGGTTCAGCTTATTTCTAAGCTCTAATGCTGGGATGTTACAAGTCCCTTCCCTTTTCTTATATAAAGGGACAGGTGGGATGGATCATTTAATTAACAATTAATAATTCCTAAGGCATTTTTCTTAGGGATTTTATCTCTCTCGTTGACTCTCGTGCTTGCGGTTCCAAGAAGATCTGCGCGCGTGGGAGACAACACCACCTAGCACACCGTCGCACTGCTGGATCCCTATTTTAGAAGGTCTATTTCCGCATTCCCGGTTGGATGGGGGAGTCGTTGAGCATAGTACATGTGCGAAACCATAGAGGTGCTTCCAGTTGTGGCGCCCGGATTGTCGTGTGAGGATAAACGACTACATCATCAATGTTTATCGTGAACATTAACATTTTCGGCCTATAAGGGTATATCACCAAATCCTCTCTCTGTTACAACATTAACTCATAGATAGATCTTGAAATTGGTATTGCGCTTGTAAAAAAATTTATTCCTTTCTGCTACGGGCCTCTTCAGTTATGAATACACATCTAAACAACTCATTTATACGTGTAAACAAGATCTAAACATGAGCACGAATCTGAGAAGATACGGACCATGAAACTTGGTGCTGATGGTCAGAATGGAACCCCATCTTCGACGTACTTCTTTTTCATGTAGAGCTTCTTTTGAAACGAAGCATATTCATATTGATTTGAAGGAAAAGAAGCACTCTATGGGATACGAGAGATAAGTTCATCAACTACAGTTCATCTTCAACCCACAGGTCGATTCTTCTACCTGCATCAAAACGCAAAACTTGCAACATGAGAACACAAAAAAGCTCCAACTTGAGAAGATATAGGTCACGAATCTCGAAGTCGATGTTCAGAATGAAACCTCACCATTGATGCATATCTTTTTCATGTAGATTTCGACTCGATTTAAAGCATATATGTGCTAATCTCAAGTGGTTAGGATGAACATCTTTGAGAGAGGAGAGATACGGTAGAAAGAGGAGGCCTCTTGTACGAGCGTGTGCAACTGTGCTCGTCCGGATCAGTTCCGCTGGAAATGCTCGATTCTAGCGTTGTTTTTGGATCAACCTGTTTTTTGACCTATCTTTGAGCTGGCTTAAGAGCATCTCTAGCGGTGCCCATAAATAGAAAACCGTAAACATCAGAGTACGAGACGCTGAATCCGCGATTCCTCGCTTCGCGGGAGGCAGTGCTGGGCAGTCCCCATAAAACCGGAACCACAAAACAGAATATTTAGAATATTCGCATATTGTGTTTTGCGGTTTCGGCTTTACGCAGAATGCTAGGCGGGGTGAACTGCAAACAAAAATGTAAACATTGTTTCCACAGTTTGGACAGCAAATGCGAAAATTATTCAAATCAAATAATGTAACACAATAATCATCCAAATTACAATATTCAACGAATCAAATTACAACAATTGTTCAAATTAAATAATTTAACAAATAAATGAATGGTTCAAATTACACAAGTTTTACAAGTACAATGAAATTTTTTGGGACATCACGGATTGCCGGATAGTATCCAATGGTGCTCGATGAGTTCATTGTTGAGTTGGAGATGAGTGCTTGCATCTTCAATTTTTCTATGAGTCTCAAGAAAATCTTGGATGCGGTCAGAGTTTTTTTGTGATTGCACACGGGTCCCAACATTATTATAAAATAACTCTAAAGTTAAATCTCTTTCATCTTCGATGATCATGTTGTGAAGAATCACACAACATGTCATGATGTTGCCCAGAGTTTTTTTGTCCCAAAAACGAGAATGGCCCTGAACAATGGAAAACCTTGCTTGCAAAACACCGAAAGCTCTTTCAATGTCCTTTCAGCATGCTTTTTGAGCTTGTGTAAAATTGGCCTCCTTCTTGTTCCTTAGAGTTTGGATAGTTTTAACAAATATTGACGAAGCCGGATAGATGTTGTCAAAAGGTAGTAGCCCATGGTATAATCATGTCCATTGACCTTGAAGTTGCAAACCGGGGCTTCTCCATTAGCTAATTTTCCAAACAACGGAGATCTATGCAATACGTTTATATCATTGAGTGATCCCGGCAATCCAAATAAGCAATGCCAAATTCACAAGTCTTGCGATGCCACCGCTTCAAGAACAATGGTTGGATCATGACTTTTACCACAATATTGCCCATGCCATGCCTTCGGGCAATTCTTTCACCGCCAATGCATACACTCTACACTTCCTAGCATCCCCGACCAACCTCTTCTATCATTTATCGCTAGCAACCTTTTCACATCTTCTTCGTTTGGGGATCGAAGATATTTGGACCCAAAATCCCGGATGACCATTTTGGCAAACATCCGGACACTAACAATGGTGGTATCTTCTCCAATGTAAAGATACTCATCCGTATAATCGACCGGGATGCCATACGCAATGGCACGCATGGCTGCCGAGATTTTTTGGTAAGCACTAAATCCCATGGTGCCGGCGGCATTTCTTTGGCGAGAAAAATAGGGGCAATTGGTCTTTCAAGCTTGTACTATGTTCACGAACAAATTACGACGCACCCAGAACCTTCTACGAAAGAGATGCGGCGAATATGTGGGTACCTTAACGAAGTAATCTTGCATGAGCATGGCGTGGCCGAGAGCTCGGTTCCGTGGGATGCACGCGCGGCCGAACTGCGAACCGCGGCGCCGGCGCATGAAGCCGATCTTGTCTTGGATCTGCTTGGCGGCGAGGATCATGGCCATCATCTTCGTGTCGTCGTCGTCGTTGAGAAGCTCCTCGAGGTCCGAGTCGGAGGAGGACGATGACGAGTCGTCCATCAAGAACTCCATGGTCAGCGAGGTCGACATCCCGTCGCCTAGCTCGCCGAATCCGGTCCCCGCGCGAGATCCAAGCTTCCGCGGACGTGGCGATGTGCGGGGCACTCGGGCGTGGTGAGCGCGTGGCGGCTGCGGCCTGAATCTATGGAGGCTGTCGGCGGCAGCGGCGGTGCGGGAGAAATGGATTTGGGGAGAGTTGGGGAGGAAGAAGATAGGGCCGGCCGAAACTTTAGCGCGCCAACCCTTTCGCGCGGATAGAGGCTGTCCCTCGGTTCGTCCTCTCGACTCGCGCATCACAGGTTTCGCGAGCGATATTTGACGCGTCCCGTAAAACTTTTTTAGGCCGAGAGTGTTTACGGGCACTCTGATTGATGCGCGATTTTTTGGGATACCGATAAACGACGATTATTTTATGATTTTGGGCTATTTACTAGAGATGCAAGTGCTTTAATACCTATGCTCGTACGGGATAAAAGAGCATACGGATAACTAACTGGGCCGATTTTAACCGCCGCGGCCTGGAGAAAGTGCAGGCTACCAAAGCTTCCGCAATGGTCAACGTCTGGGCATGAGCGGCCCGACGAGACCACTCGGGCTGACACGCTGACTCTACACGACACGACCATACCGCCGCTAATCCTCCGCCCGGCGCCTACCGCGCGGCGCACCTGCCCGGCTCCGCGTCAACCCAGCCGGTGGCGCAGCTCCACCGCCAGCCTCTCCCTGCGACTCCAAGCCGGTGGGCGGTGGCACAGCTCCACCGCCAGCCTCTCCCCGATCCGAAGAGCGCGAGCATTTCCCGTGCCGCGCCGCTAATCCTCCACGCCGCACAGAAACAAGGGATCGACTCAGCCGCCGGCGCCTACCCTCCGTCCCTGAACGACGAGCACGGGAACTTCCTCGTTGCCTTGTCGTCCGCCACGCCGCACATCTGTACTCATATAATCGTCTATTCAAACGCCTTCATTATTATCAGTCTCTGAACTTTTCTGTCAGTACTGGTTTTCTTCTGAAATTTTCAGCTGACAGGCGTGTCCTAACTTGTTGCACATTGCTTGTTCAGTGGCCATGGAGAGAATACGTTGGTGCACGAACAAATCGTGCAGCTGCTGATCGAGTACCTGAAGGAAGCTCAAGTGGATCAGATGTTGCTGGTCGGCAAGATGATTGGTCCGTACCTCTGCCACCACCTCTAGCTAGTTCCCATTGCAACCAGTCACTTGATCCTTTTCTTTGACCCTATATGGTAGTATTATGGGAATTTATTGTCTGCACTTTGGGAAATAGTTTTGGAAACAATTGAAGCATGTTTATAGCTACTGGCTACCTTTACTTTGATTCTAGTTTTCTATAAGTTAAACATTGGTTTTCATCTGTGCTTAAGGCGACATAATTGAAGACATGCGAAATGTTGGTTGGCCCAGAGTTTCAAAAAATTTGCCCAAAACTACATACCAAATGGTCAATAAGGTTCCTTATTCCTTTGAAATGGTGTTAAGAAATAATATATCCAGATCCAAATGAATATACCTTGTACCATCAAGAGCAAATGAATGTATCTTCTACCATAAGGAGTATGCAAATCTTCTTGATACAAGCGTGAGAATCACTCTGAAAATGGTGACCAGTGAGGATGTCATTGGGGGCGGGGGCAGGGGGTGCAGGGGGTGGGGAGGTGATAAAGAGAACTCTTGAGAAGGTATGCCGGGTGGTATCTTCCTGTCATTTCCCGTTTGAAACATGTATTTGCAAAACCAAAAGAGTCAAAACTGATGTGTTGGTGACACCATACTAATTCTGTCCGGTGGACAAACATCAGATGACCCATCTATCATACTGTGAAATATCACATACACTGTACCATAATATAGGAAAGTACTTAACTGCTGTGAGAGTTGTTACCACAGATGGTTCAAAAACCTTATGACGATCCATCACCAAGGCCGTTGACTTCTGCTCATGGTGTCATCTTCTTCTCCAGCGATGTGTGTCTCGTCGCCTCCTCCAGTCAGGATCTACTACCAAATCTTTAGCCAGGTCGATCACAAAATGCAATCTCATTGGCATTTTTGCACTCACACATAGGTGGTAGAACACTAGAACAAAAAGTGCGATGTTTGCAGATGCATTAACCTTGCAGATTGTTCTGCTTTCTTAATTTTATTCAAGCTCAAAAGACTTGCCGACTACAAATCGGTGAACCCCTTCATCTGTGCCATCCCAGACACTTTGGGGTTTGGCCAGCAAACTCAGACAGAAAAGTAAGCACAACTCAGCCTCAACGTGAACGAGCACGCTTCTGGCCACATACAGAGTTACAGATGCGAGGTGGTGCGTTCCTTATTTGTAATGGGAAAATAAATAGTAGAGAAACGTATACGACAAAACATAATACCATAAACATTGATCAGATGGAGATGCTGTTTGGGATGCCCTTGGCTGTGATCCCAGTGGCGCTCTCGCCATCGATGTCAGAGGTGTTGGGATAGAGCAACATGTAGGGGAATTGTGCTGGCCCATTCCGGTTCTTGAGATTCTCATCCCTGTTCCGGCTCATGATACTCATTTCAATGTCGATCAGTTTCTTGCTGAATTTTTCGAACACCTTCTTTGCCTTCTCATCTGATGTCCACTGTGGTTCATCCCGCTGCCCAAGGTACACCTCGTCAGAGGAGTGATTGGACAGAACCTCAATCACAGACACTCCAATGATGCTCTGGAGCTGGCTCGTGATGGTGTGGATGAAGGCCATGTCCGGATTAGTCTCCACCTCCTCGTACTCCTTGGTGCCTGGCTCCGGCATTGGCCGCCGGCTCACCGTTGGGCGGTTCGGCAGGTAGCCAGCATAAGAGTACTGGCCAAAGTTGACAGCTGCGTGCAGCGCGGAGGCAATCCAGATGATGGTGGCGCACGACCTGACGAGCTCCTTCACTGTTGCCATCTTGGGCCACCACGGCTGGTCCTTGATATCGCCATGGCCGACCTCACGCACCTCCTTCCACCATGCCTGCAGCTCGATGTCGCACTGAACCACATCGTCGCAGGGGTAGTAGATCTTGACGTACTCGTCGACCCAGTTCTCGATGGCCGACCAGACAGCCAGCCCGTCCACCGCGTACGGGTAGTCCTTGATGAGCAGCGACACTCCATAGGGGCTGGTGGTGTCATGCTTGGCTACACCCCTCTTGATCAGGTCCACCGGCAGCGCCTGCTCGGTGAAGTTCCAGGTCTTGTAAACTTCGGAGGAGATTCTGAGCGCGTACTCACCGGGACAGACGGTCATCTCGAAGAAGCCACCGGCGCTGATGAGGACTTGGCGTGCCAGGGCGTTGATCATCATGGTGTCGCGGTAGTGGGGCTGCAGGAGCTTGTAGATGGGGTGCGTGACGCTGAGCTGCCGGTTGGTGGCGATGACGAACGGCTCGATCACCGCATGGGTGTGGAGCCAGTGGCTGATGAGCCCGTGCCACGCAGAATCGTTCACGGCAGCGTAGGCCTTGGCCAGCTGCCAGATGGTGTCCTGCACCTTGTAGTCCGACTCTGAGCCGGAGGAAGGGGGCGTGTAGACCTTGCTGTCGGCACCGACCACTTTGTTGCCGAGCTCATCAAGTTGGGGCTTGCTGAGCTCGATGGCGATTGGCTTGAGGGTGTCGTCGTCCTGCAGGAAGAGTAGTGTTCTGGTGGCGTAGACGAATGTGTTTTGGAGGCTGTTGATCTTTAGCAGCTGAGGCATGAAGTTGTCGTGGTGGTCGAGGATGAAGAGCTTGTTGTCGGCGATGGCCTTCTCGACGGTGAGCCTACCGAGGTTGTGTTGGATGTGCTCCACGGTGATCTTGCTCGACTGGTCTCCGTACCCTTCAAGCCTGCTCCTGGGAGGAAACTCCCGAAGGCGCGTGATGATGTGCGGGTTGAGGCCGGCGAGCATCTCCCTTGCAAACTCCTCGTCAGTCCGCCAGGCGAGTTTGTCGTTGCCGATGACTTCGGGCATGGGCATCTTCAAGAGGTAGGAGCCTCCGGATGGGCAGATGCTCTTGAGCGGCGGGAACACTTTGAAGACGAGGTCCATGGCGGGGATGTCGGGGATCTTGATCCCGCCTTCGTAGAGCTTGTACATGTCCTCGAAATCGTCGAACTCGCGCGGCACAATGGTGTCGAACATCTCTCTGGCGAGGGGGAGGATGCCCGCGGAGATGGCCTTGAGGAGGTAGGCGGTGAAGTCGGCTTTCTTGACGTGGTTGAAGCACTCGTCGCGGGGCACGTAGAACTGCTGGAACAAGGGCACGACGTTGCGGCTCTCGCACGTGGGGTCGGTCTTCATGGGCTTCCTGCCGGTGCGGCCGCGGCGTGGGTAAGGGTAGGGGCTGTCAGGGCCGCCGAGGGTGGGGCGAGGGTTCTTGTTGTCCGGGTCGCCTAGGTCGTTGTAGAGGTCGTAGCGGTAGACGCGATCGTGGTCCTGGTAGGCGCGGTCGTTCTTCTGCTTGGGGTGGTCCCCTCGCAGGATCTGGAGCTCCTCCTCCCGGTACGGGCGCAGCAAGACCGGCATGTCGCTGGGCAGGCGTGTCTGCACATCGCGTATTGCATAATATGCTCGTCAGTCTTTCGTGGTTGATGGAAATAACTGAAGAAAGCGAGACAGACACTGACATCGTTGGTGAAGAAGATTCGGTCGTAGTGGTAAGTGTTGGTGTTGTAGACCCATGAGTTTGCGAGGAAGACGATGGGGCCGTCGTGTCCGGGGACGTCGTCGATGGTGATGGTCTTGAGGAGGAACTGGGTGGCGTGGTAGTTGCGGACGATGACGGCGCCGGGGATGCCCTGTTTCTTGACGTCCCAGTCGAAGGTGACATCGTAGGTGGTATCGCTGTGAGTGAGCGGGGGCAAGTGCATCACCCAGTGCTCAACGCGCTCCTCCTCGCCCACCAGACCACGGCAGCCGTCATCTGCATCCAATCCATCCATCTTTTTTTGTGAGCTTGCTTATATATACTTAGTTAAATTTGGTAATGTCCGTTGATAAATACTTGTAGAATCGAAATCCCAAAACAACTAACTTTCGTTAGTAGTTGGATGCTGATGGTATTGTATCTTTAAGATTGTCATGAAATTTTTTTCTGATGATATATTCTTTCAATTGTACTTGCAGTTTTACAAACTTATACAACCAGCCAAATTCGAAAACAAGTTTGGTCAGTTTGATGATTGAATGTGCTCAAGAATATGGTCTTACTGTGATCGGCGACAGTGGAGCTGATGAGCTGGCAGGTGACGCCTTTGGTGGTGAGCTCGTCCCAGGTGTCGTGGCTGAGGGGGGCGCCGCCCCCGTGGTTGAGGTCGAGGATGTTCCTACGCTGGAGCAACACCTTCCCCTTGAGCTGTGGCCGCGGGAACAATCCGAATCCGAACATCTTCGGTCGGTCACTCTCTCACTCTCACTGCCAAAATCTTCTAAGTAAACTACTACGATTAGCTCACTGGTTACTTTTGTCTACTTGGTTTGGTTGGGAACTTGCTGGGATGCAAAGCTCACGAGCTGCCGCGTGCCCTTTTATAGGAACCGGCCGGAGAACAGAACAGTGCGGGAGCTATAGCGGACACAGTACGTGCGTGTTACACGCCCGCGCGCCTACCGTTTGTTCGGTACCCACACATCCTGGCTGCTTCCAATTCGCAGTGCCCACACGAACGGCCTCGCTCGCTCACATTATCGCCTCGCGTGCATGCAGCCGATTCAGTCGCTATAGCAACCCCGTGAATAATGCTTGAGTAGATGCGTGTGTACATCCTAGACGACCCATTTATCACTTAAGTATGTACGTGCACTATTCGTGCCACTGATCCATCCTCACTCGTTCGAAATTTTCAAACCAGTAATAATTCGTTGTAACAGAAATCTGAAAACGCGAGACCGGAAATTCGAGCATAGCGAGCAATGCAGGTGGCAACTCCGACGGTGGCCCGTATTTCGGACAACGATTTCTGTCCGAATGGATCCATTTGCGGTGGCCAGCGGAGCGTTTGGGGTTACCACTGCACCCAACAACAACGTACGCCCCGTAAGAGCTAGCTATAGCTAGCTGTACCGTACGTGCGTGCGTATGTGTTACACGCGCGCGCGCCTACCGTTTGTTCTGTACCTGCACGTCGTCCTCATGGCTTCCAATTCGCAGCGTCCCGGCGTGTGGCCGGGCAGCCTCGCCTGCATGAAGCCGATTCAGTCGCTGCCTTGCAGGGAAAGCCCCGTGAATAACGCATGTGTAGATGTGTGTGTATATCCTAGACGACCCATGATATTATCACACGGAGACGAAATCATCGATCGATACTCGCTCAACCTGAAAGATTGTGCAAGTATAGATTATATTGATATTGAATTGCCGTGATTATATCGTGAGCCCTTAGAATATTTATATAGTACTAGAAGACTTAGGGGCAAGAAGCCTAATAGAGATAGACTTAGATTACAATATTAAACTACCAAATTTGTCTAACCGTAAATATATCTAGCCGTAATATATGTCTAGCCGTAATATAATGTAACAACATCCCCCCCCCCTCGTCGTATCGACACGAACAACAAGAATGTCGTGGACGGTCTGACTGGAGCATAATCGGAAGTCGCGAACTGGAAAGGATGCCGGTGGATGCCAATGTCGATGTAGCCAAAAGTGAGGCGCTGTAGTGGTGGTCGATGGTGCTGTTGGTGAAGTTGTCGGCGTTGATGAAGTCGATGAAGTTGATAATGTTGTTGTGTTGTGGTCGATGTCGTCGTTGATCCTGGAGAATTCGCTGAGGTAGACGTAGTTTGAGTCGGAGTAGTTGAGGTAGGCCACACGCCTTGCCGAGCTTTCCAAACTCAGGAACGTGCAGGGGACAAAGGCACGCGCCGATGTTGTCAATATCGGACGTGCAGAGACCATCACGAACCATGCGAGCCTACGCCGGATTTGAAGAAGCAGAGAAGGTCTCCTCGAACGGTCGGTGCATAGAAATTGGCTACCGATGTGTTGGAGTAGATGGAGTAGCTGCACAAAAAAATTTGATTAGTGCAAAAGTAAAAATTTAGACTACGACTCTGGCTGCAAGATCGTGGTGGACAAAGACGACGAGATAGTTGTTGATGGCGATTGAGTTATTGCGGTAGTCGGTTTCGGGGATTACACCCGTATTTTACGCTTGTATGAGCACGTTGTCGCTCGTGGAGAAGAACTTATTGATGTTGACGATGACCACGATCGGTGGTGGCGGCGATGACGATGCGGCGATGTTGTTGGTGTTGCTGGTTATCGGCGATGATGACCACGGGTGATGAAGGTGCAACCCTTTGTTGACGGCAAGGCGCGTACTCGGGGACGTGCGTCCCGTCGATGTTGGCGAAGACGGGCCGGCGTGGTGACGATGTGAGGACGAAGCAGCCGACGCAGCATGTGAAGGCGTCCTTGGGGCGCCGCGCGGAGCTTCCTTGGCACTGTTGTTGACGATGATTTGCCGGAGTTAAGTTGACACCGAGGTTGAAGTAGAGGCGCGTGACAACATGCGGCTATGGACAATGCAATCTGATCTATGATCGACGAAAGAAGAAGAAATGCCGGTCAAGCGGCCGACGAGAAAATTTTGGCGAAGTCAAATCTAATCTACAATTGTGTGGCCCCCAACGAAGAATGATCTCCCCGGGGGTGGCGCGGCGGGAGCAGTGGCTAAACCCTAGACGGAGCGACCGCTCTGATACCATAAAAGATTGCGAAAGTATAAATTATATTGATATTGAATTGTCGTAATTACATCATGAGCCCTTAGACTGTTTATATAGTACTAAAAGACTTGGAGGGCAATAAGCCTAATAGGGATAGACTTAGATTATAATTTTAAACTATCTAGTCTAGCCGTAATATACTCTAACAAACCCGACGGTCCTCCTTGTTTACAAGGCGATCAAGATACATGCTCTCATATCTTGACTATACATTTCTTCACCCGAGTTACTTTTTCTTCAAATCAGAGGGCAAAACTTTGCCTCGTTTCAATCACCAGGGAGAATAATACTTCCACCGTCTTAAAATAGATATTGATTTTTTATTAAATTTAAACGTATCTATATAATAAATAGTCTCTAGATACATCCAACAAATTTGCTACATCTATTTTAAGATGGAGGGAGCAAGTATTAAGCAGTTATAGGGCACTCCAAAATAAAAATGAAAAACTCTACTCTCAGGATATAATGGAACACAAATGCTTTGCCCTGGCGATGTTGCACACATTAATTTCTCTCTTAATGTTACAAAGATTGTTGTCCGCGTGACAACATGTTTGTAAACACGATCATATTAAGCAAAATATCTTGTCCAACTAAAAAAGAAAAACCATTAAGCCACTAATAGTTAAGGAAACGCCTACTAGTGGCGTTTGAATAAAGAGGTTAGCGACGTTCAAGCGGCACAGCATCAATCTCGCGTCACGGGTACATGTTACTGTTGGAAATATAAGCAATAATCTATATGATTTAATCCGAATAATTAACTGATAAATCATGATCATACAGACAGTAGTAAAACCAATCATACAGATCAACAAAGTAGATGAACAGATTACATCTATAGGAGATAAACCTATCACATCTACACCAAACGCTAGAATAAAGAACTCTAGCATAATCTGAAAAAAACAGTTGACTATTACGTACAGTGTAGACTGAATAGCAGCCGCAGCGGTTGCAGCAGCGTCGTCCATGTTGTGGTTGTCGAAGAGGTCGCTGACGTCCGAGAAGAAGTCGTCGTTCGGGAACTCGCCGTCGGACGACGACGTGGTTGCCAGTAGTCGCGCTTGAGCGCTCCCCAAAAACCTGATCGCCCCTCACCCATACAGGTTCACGAGAGGCGGGTTCCGGAGGCCTACTGTCCCGATCTGCGGTGCACGCCGCAAGCCGGGATGGGGAAGACGAAAGCGGCGGCGCAAGATTCTGGAGGGTAGGCGCGTGTGTGGATGGATACGGTGTCGATTAGGTTTAGCCCGGATGCTTATATAGTGTAGGTTAGGAGGATCGTGGGCTCAGCCCACGTCCGAGTCGGTAACAACCACGTCCATAAAAACTGGAAACGGTTGTAATTAACGCGTCCGTTAATGACTCATAATCAGTTTTCCTAACCAACAAAATAAAGCTCGGCTCGGCGAGATTCTCGCAACCCGCGGCGCGCGCGCGTCGTGACGAGGCGAGGCGAGGCGGACGGCATCGGAGGAGGAGTGCGCGAGGGCTACTCTTCTTGTCACACCTTAGTGAGTGATGCAACACTCTACTATATAAGGTGGTCCAACTCCCCTTCAACTAGCAATATGGGACTAAACTTTAGCACCACTAGCACAGCCATAAGTTGCCATACACAAGTGGGCCAAAGAGAATTTCAGAATTTGTCTAATGGGCCAATAACCCAACATACACCAAATTCCAACAATCCCCTACAAAGTCTCATTGGCACATCACATCACTTTTCTTCCAGAACATTGTTTTATATACCGGTGTGTAGTGGAGACAGTTAAGTTGAACTTCCAAGTTAAACTTCATGCTACACTAGCTTGCAACTTGAATAGTGGACTATGCCTTATACTACAAGTTTTCTGCGCGCTAGTTTCACACAAAATCTAGACCGGTACAGGGCTATCGTCGGCTTCCCCGCGGTTTGGAGCTTATGCGTCATACTCCAGGGCCTTTCATGAGTTTATTAGAGAGCACCCAACTCTCACAGACTGCGACGTTTGACAGTCAGACTCACATAGGTGTATTCCTCAAGAGATGTTCTGCAGGACAACATCTCCGCTTATAAAAAGCCACTTGGAACACATTAAGATAAATATCAACCTGCCATGCAGATTAAGAGAGTATTGCATCTTTATGGAGATGTAAATATAATATGGGAATACTCTCCTCTCAGCTGACCAACAACTTGTCTCCCAGCTCTAATTCACGGGATCTCCGATCACATAAAGTGGGTTGCCACTGGGATCAACTTATAATGTGGGTCTCAAACCCATCTCCCTCGATGCATTATCTATCATATTGCGTGATAGACCCTTTGTGAAGGGATCTGCCAGGTTTTTAGATGTTTGGATATAATCCAACGCAATAACTCCGGAGTTTCTCAGTTTCCTGACAGATTTCAATCTCCTCTTCACATGCCTTGATGACTTCATATTATCCTTAGAACTGTTTACTTTGACGATCACAGTTTGATTATCACAGTTCATCGGTATGGCGGGTATTGGTTTTTCAACCACAGGTAAGTCCATCAAGAGCTCACGAAGCCACTCTGCTTCAACAGTGGTTGTGTCTAATGCTGTGAGTTCTGCTTCCGTTGTTGACCTCGTTAAGATGGTCTGCTTGTAAGACTTCCAGGAAACAGCACCACCACCAAGTGTAAACAAATAACCACTTGTGGTCTTAATCTCATCAGCATCAGATATCCAATTTGAATCACTATAACCCTCAAGTACCCGAGGATACCCAGTATATTGAATACCATAACTCGCAGTGCCTTTCAAATAGCGCAAAACTCTTTCAAGAGCATGCCAATGATCATCTCCAGGATTTGACACAAATCGACTCAGTTTGCTTACAGCAAAGGAGATGTCAGGTCTAGTAACGCTGGCTAGATACATGAGCGAGCCAATAATTTGAGAATATCTCAATTGATCTTTAGCAGTCCTTCGATTCTTTCGAAGTAGCATACTCGGATCATAAGGCGTTGGAGAAGAATTGCAGTCGCTATACCCGAGGCGAATCAATATCTTTTCCACATAGTGAGACTGAAGCAATGTAATCCCACCATTGTCATCCTTTAGTAGCTTGATGTTTAAGATTACATCAGCCACTCCCAAGTCCTTCATCTCAAAGCAACGAGATAGGAACTCTTTGACCTCCTTGATAACAGCAAGGTTGGTCCCGAATATCAATATGTCATCAACATAGAGACACATAATTACTCCCTCGCCCCCACCATGGCGATAGTACACACATTTGTCAGCTTCGTTTACAACAAAGCCTTCAGCAGTTAAAGTTCTTTCAAACTTCTCGTGCCACTGCTTAGGAGCTTGCTTAAGATCATACAAAGACTTCACTAACTTACACACCTTTCCTTCTTGACCATCTACCACAAATCCGTTAGGCTGCTCCATATAAATTTCCTCATCTAGCTCTCCATTTAGAAAAGCTGTCTTAACGTCCATTTGATGAACGAGAAGACCGTGTGAGGCAGCCAATGAAAGTAGTACTCGAATAGTAGTCAATCTGGCTACAGGTGAGTAGGTATCGAAGAAGTCTTCACCTTCCTTTTGGGTATAACCCTTAGCCACAAGGCGTGCTTTGTACTTTTCAATAGTACCATTAGGTCTAAGCTTTTTCTTGAACACCCATTTACATCCTACAGGTTTACACCCATAAGGACGATCAGTGATTTCCCAAGTACCATTAGCTAAGATGGAGTCCATCTCGCTTCGGACAGCTTCCTTCCAGTAGTCAGCATCTTGAGATGCATAGGCTTCTGAAATAGAAGTGGGAGTATCATCCACAAGGTACACAATGAAATCATCACCAAATGACTTTGCAGTCCTTTGTCTCTTTCTCCTTTTGGGAGCTTCATTGTCATCCTCCACAGGATCATCAGAGTGTTCTATCGACATAGTGGGTTCAGGAATTATAGAAAATTCCTGACTAGATGAACTAGTCATCTCCTAATTTGATGAGCTAGACATACCTTTCATAGGAAAGATATCCTCAAAGAAAGTCGCATCATTCGACTCCATAATTGTACCAACATGCATGTCGGATACCTCGGATTTTACTATCAAAAATCTATAGCCAATGCTATGAAAAGCATATCCCAGAAAAACATAATCAACGGTTTTTGGTCCAAGCTTTCGCTTCTTGGGTATTGGAATATTGACTTTCGCCAAACAACCCCAAGTTCGTAAGTAAGAGAGTTTAAGCCTTTTCTTTTCCCATTCCTCAAATGGAGTCATGGTTTTATCCTTTACAGGAACACGGTTTAGGACATGACACACAGTCATTAGCGCCTCCCCCCACCATTCCTTGGAAGGACCCGATGTATCTAACATGGCGTTAACCAAATCAGTTAGAGTGCGGTTCTTTCTTTCGGCCACCCCATTTGACTGAGGTGAGTAGGGAGGCGTCCTCTCGTGTATAATACCATGTTCCATACAGAATAGATCAAATTCGTTTAAAAAGTACTCTCCACCACGATCCGACCTTAGCCGCTTGATTTTAAGATCAAGTTGGTTTTCTGCCTCAGCTTTATAGATTTTGAAGTAGTTCAAAGCTTCATCTTTAGATTTCAGAAGATAAACATAGCAGTATCTAGTGGAGTCATCAATCAACGTCATAAAGTATCTTTTCCACCTTTTGTCAACACACCATTCATCTCACAAAGATCTGAATGTATAAGTTCTAGCGGTGCTAAGTTTCTCGGTTCCACAGCCGTATGAGACTTGCGGGGTTGCTTTGCTTGCACACAAACTTGGCACTTAGAACCTTTGACAGTGGTAAATTTCGGAATTAAACTCATATTGGCTAGTCGTGTGATGCAACCAAAGTTAATATGACAGAGTCGTGAATGCCAAACATTGGACTCATTATCATTGTAAACATGATTAATAACTTTAGTACATGAGTCTGACAGAGACAAGCGGAACAAACCTCCGCACTCATAACCTTTTCCAACAAATTGTACATACTTAGAAATTACAACTTTATTGGACTCAAAAACCAACTTAAAGCCATCTCGACATAAAAGCGATCCGCTGACGAGATTCTTATTGATGGAGGGAACGTGCTGCACATTCTTCAGCTGTACGGTCTTCCCCGAAGTAAACTTCAGATTTACCATACCAACACCATGAACAGAAGCATGTGAGTCGTTTCCCATTAGCACGGAAGAGGTCCTTGAGACCTGATAAGAGGAAAATATGGAGATATCAGAACATACATGTGTATTAGCACCCGTGTCTATCCACCAATCAGGAGAATGACATACTGAAAGGATAGTAGGTAAAATACCATACCCAGCATCCTTCATTTCAGTATCGCTAATAACAATATTAGCGGCATTGTCGCAGTTCCCATGTTGACGCTTGTCAAAGCGATTAGGGCAGCTAGGAGCTCAATGACCAGGATCACCACAGACGTGGCAAGAGCCTTTCCTCTTATCATTTTTCTTCTTGAAGTTGGTTGAGTGCGTGGCATTGTTCTTGCCATCGAACTTTTCCTTTCCTTCAGTTTTGTTCTTATTCTTGAACTTGTGAGATTGGAAGTTTTTCCTCTGCAGTAAATTGGCAGTAGAACCTCCCTCAAGTCCTCGAGCAGTTTTGTCCTTTGCTCTCGCCTTCTCTTCCACATGAAGAGACCCAATGAGATCCGTAACGGAAAACTCTTGTCTCTTATGTTTCAGAGAAGTAGCAAAGTTCCTCCATAAAGGAGGAAGCTTGGCAATAATGCCACCAGCCACAAATTTGTCCGGTAAGGAACACTTGAACTGCTCAAGTTCTTTGGCAAGTGATTGTATCTCATGAGCTTGCTCAACGACGGAGCGCTCATCAACCATCTTGTAGTCATAGAATTGCTCCATGACATACAGCTCAGTGCTAGCGTCCGAGACCCCAAACTTGGCCTCGAGCGCTTCCCACGCGTCCTTGCCATTATTAAATGACATACAAGGGTCAACAATGTTGTCCTCAAGAACACTGAACAAAGCCGCCATAAACATGGTATCGGCTTTCTTAAAGTTCGCTTCCTGCTCAGCAGAAAGATCTCCTTCAGGCTTGCCAAGAGTGGCGCTATAGCAGTTTAGGTTTTCAAACCAGAGAACTGCTCTCTTGCGCCATCTCTTATAGTGCATGCCATCAAAAGGAGGCGGTCTAGTAGCCGCGGCTACACCAGTGGAATACAATTGCCTATAATCAGGTTTTTGGATTGTTAGAAATATAAGCAATAATCCATATGATTTAATCCAAATAATAAACTGATAAATCATGATCATACAGACAGTAGTAAAACCAATCATGCAGATCAACAAAGTAGATGAACAGATTACATCTATAGGAGATAAACCTATTACATCTACACCAAACGCTAGAATAAAGAACTCTAGCATAATCTGAAAAAGACAGTTGACTATTACGTACAGTGTAGGCTGAATAGCAGCCGCAGCGGTTGCAGCAGCGTCGCCCATGTTGTGGTTGTCGAAGAGGTCGCTGACATCCGGAAAGAATTCGTCGTTCGGGAACTCGCCGTCGGACGACAACGTGGTTGCCAGTAGTCGCGCTTGAGCACTCCCCAAAAACCTGATCGCCCCTCACCCGTACATGTTCACGAGAGGCGGGGTTCCGGAGGCCTACTGTCCCGATCTGCGGTGCACGCCGCAAGCCGGGATGGGGAAGACGAAAACGGCGGCGCAAGGTTCTGGAGGGTAGGCGCGTGTGTGGATTCATACGGTGTCGATTAGGTTTAGCCCGGACGCTTATATAGTGTAGGTTAGGAGGATCGTGGGCTCAGCCCACGTAACAACCACGTCCATAAAAACTAGAAATGGCTGTAATTAACGCGTCCGTTAATGACTCATAATTAGTTTTCCCAACCAACAAAATAAAGCTCGGCTCGGCGAGATTCCTGCAACCCGCGACGCGCGCGCGCGTCGTGACGAGGCGAGGCGTGGCGAGGCGGGCGGCGTCGGAGGAGGAGTGCGCGAGGGCTACTCTTCTTGTCACACCTTAGTGAGTGGTGCAACACTCTACTATACAAGGTGGTCCAACTCCCCTTCAACTAGCAATGTGGAACTAAACTTTAGCACCACTAGCACAGCCATAAGCTGCCATACATAAGTGGGCCAATTTTTTTTTCAGAATTTGTCTAATGGGCCAATAGCCCAACATACACCAAATTTCAACAGTTACTGGTGGCGTTTGTCTCGAACACCACTAGTAACTTTGTAATGGTGGCGTTTGCACGGCACACCAGTACTAACGCCACTAACACGTATACTGATGGCGTTCACAGGACACATTACTATTAGTGTACATTGAATGCTATTGGAGTTTCCACGGCAACAACATTTTAATTTGGTATTGTAGCACCGTGTGGCATTGTGTGAAATTAGTTTTAAATGTTTGATGCAATCTATTGGTGGCATTGTGTGAAATGTATATGTGTTGATGGTGAGATCATCTACCTATACAATGCAATATAGCTTGCACTCATATGTGAAATTATCAGGGTTATTGGATGCATCTAGCTTTTCTTTTCTGCTTGTGAGGTAGCTTGGTTGGATACATCATTTAATATGTCATGATTTCTGATTCTATTACTTGTACTACCCAACATTTCTTTTCTACTTTGAAAGTTCAAATAAATTATTAATGGTTAAGCAAGTTCACAATTAGAAAAAATAGCTGTGATCACACCATTTGTAACTACAAACTATTGGAAAATCCCCATGTAAGAAAACTAGTCATTGTAACCTCATTTGTAACTGAAAATTAGTAGTTGCAGCCTCACTTGCAACTGACAGATTACAATTGCAATTCAATTTGCAACGGAGAAAATTCCAATTACAACCTCACTTGAAACTAACAATTCTTGTAACTAAAAAAGCCTTAGTTACAACCACACCTTCAGTTGAAACAATATCTTAGTTGCAATCCTACTTGTAACTGAAAAAAATCCTAATTGCAATCCAGAAAAAAGATCTCATACGCAACTCCTCTAAGTCCCACACAAAAATTAGAAAACGGTTTTAATGAAATATACAAAAAACATAATAAGAAACTGATGACCCACAAGTATAGGGGGTATCGCAGTACTTTTGATAAATAGGAGTGTCGATCCTAATGAGGAGTAGAAGGTGTTGACTAGTGGTATGGAGCAGGAACTCTCTGCAAATACTTAGCAAACGGATTTTTAGGGGTTTTATGGTAAAGCAACAAAACAAAGTGTAAGTAATAAAGACAACGAACAAACACAGCAAGTGGCCAAATCCTTTCTTAGCAAAGGACAAGCCGGTGAAAATACTTATAAGGACCAAATGTTCTCGAGGACACATGGAAATTCTGTCAAGTGCTTTCGCTTCATATAGCTGAGTACTCTTCTTTGGTGTTGTAAGTATTGTGTGGGTGAACCTGTGCTAATGTACCGATCTTACTTGGACTAATACATACGTGTGATTAAGCCCACTACAAGCATCCACAACTATAGGAAAGTAATTAAGATATAAACCTAACCACAACCTTAAACTCTGTGATCCTACGCTCCCTTGTGCAAAGGTGTCCTAACGGGGTTCAGGTTTCTGTCACTCCGGCAACCCCACAATTAGTAGCCAAATACACAATGCATTCTCCTAGGCCCATAAATGGTGAAGTATCATGTAGTCGACGTTCACATGACACCACTAGAAGAATAGCACCACAACTTAAATACTAAACCATTGAATAATAACTCAACACAATTCCACTACTAACAACATGACTTCTCCCATGTCCTCAAGAACTAGATGAACTACTCACAAGACATCATATGGATCAAGATCAAAGATGATATGGTGATGAATAACAATCTGAACATAAACAATAATCTAATAGTTCCACTCACAAGCATCAACTACAATAGTAATTAACATCGGGAAACTTTCCCCTATGAACTAAAGCAATATCCAACACAATTGTTACAGCGAGACAGAGTGGTGATGATGGTGCTGGTGGAGATGATGATGTGGATGATTATGATGATCCCGATGAAGCCTAGCTTGATGACGGTGTTGATGGCGATGATCTCCCCTCACCTGAAAGGAATTTCCCCAGTAGAAATCCGTCTGCCGGAGAGATCTTTCTCTCTCGGTGTTTCCCGCCCTGCAGAGGCGGCATAAATCTATCTGTGGTCGCCCCTGGTGTTAGGGTTCCGTAAGGAAGATATATGCGAGAGGGCGGAGTCGGAGGCCGGCCAGGTGGGCCACACCTTCCCTAGGCGCGGGGCAAGGTGGGCTCGCGCCTAGGGGGGTGTGGGCCCCCTGTGGCCCTTCTTCACCTCCCCTTCTGGCTTCCTCTGTCTTTCGGGAAAATATAATTTTCCCATATTTTTCAGATATTTTTCTGATCTTCGCGAAATTGCATCAATACACCTCTTTTTCCATTAGAATCCAGACTCCGGTAGTCCATCCTCCAAGAATCATCCAACATGCAAAAACAGTGGAAAAGACATAAGTAATACCTCATAATAAGACATATATCAATGAATAGAGGCAAATTATGATATAGAATTGTGATGCAAATTGGATGTATCAGAATCCCACACACAAAATTCTACAAGGAAAAAATTCAAATCGCAACTCTACAAAACGAGAATGAAAACACACAGGTGGAAAAAGACTTACGGCCTAGGATGCACAAACCTGCATGATGAAAAAGCAGCCCAAATAAATAGAGCATATGCCAGTCCATTCGTCCATCCTTGCCCATAAAAAATCTAGTTTCGGGGTGAGTGACTAGTCCCTGCTTGGATACCTAGCTCTTGTGACTAGGGTTTTTGCTACCTCACTAGTGATTCGTGATATCTAGCGAGAGGGCCTCCGATCCCCATGCTCTCAACCTTATGATTTTTTCCATGAAGGAACCACTTGGGCTAACAAGGGGTCGGCTCGCCCGATCGCCGGACCTTGGTGGTGTTCCTAGCTAGGGTTTTTAGATTGGTTTTTGAACACGACAGAGGGTAGCGGGAAGGGGAGGCCAGTGCCTCCTTGGACCGCGCTGAAATTGAGCCAACGTTGGATGAGCTTCTTAGTAGCCTGGATCTCAAGGGTGACATGTTGGGGGTGTGTTCATCCCCAAGGTGGAAGTGGATTATCTGAAAGAAGGGACGAAGTGGATGGCTGTCATGCCGGTACTTACACCTCGGTCGTTTAGTGCGACTTCGATGAACAAAACAATGAGGTTTGCTTGGGCACCGACGCGGGAGGTTTCTTTCAGAGATTTGAAGGATAATAGGTTTGTCGTGCAGGTTAATTGTCTAGGTGATTGGCAGAAAATCACTGAGCAGGGCTAATTCCTGAAATCTTAGAGGCCCACTTGACCCATTCATGCAAGCCAAGAGGTAGGAAAAAAGTTTAGTCCTACATTGCTAGTTGAGTGGAAATTGGACCAGCTTATAAGGTGAGCCCTTCTACCACTTGTACGAGCTCGAGATAAGATATATACACGTGCGCTCATCCTCCTCGCTCGCCTCGCCACGCCTCATCGCGACGGAACCGCCTTGCCACACCTTGTCGCGACGGACGCGTGCGCACTAATGATGCTCGACGTGACACTTCGTTGGTAACCCCAAGCGTAGGGTGTGAAGAGCAAGCAACAAGTTTACCCTCAGTTGAGACCGAGGTTATCGAACTAGAAGGAGGAAGGAAACGTCACACAGGTGTTGCAAGCAACACGGAGACCTGCACAACACAAACTCAAGACTTTGCCCCAACGAATCAGTGAGGTTGTCAAGCTAATCGGTTTGCTGTAACAAAGGATTAAACGTATGGTGTGGAACGTAATGGTTTGCAGCAAGTAAACAAGTAATAGTGGAAGATGTATAAATGGTAAAGATTGGACCGAGGTCCATAGTTCACTAGAGGTGCTCTCCTTAGATAAACAACATGGCATGAAGGGTAAACAAATTACAGCAGGGCAATTGACAGGAACTGAGCAAGGCATAACAATGCAATTATTAGTCAGAAAGATCCTATGAGATTCGATTGGGCAATACAACAAGATACATAAACCGCCATCCAACTGCATCTATGACTAGAAGTATTGAAATGGATCGTATGGGCACCTAGAGGGGGGTGAATAGGTGCTAACCAATTTTTAATACTTTTTCAATTTTAGGCTTGACACAAAGTAAATTTTCTAGATATGCAACTACGAGAATTTCCCTATATGTAACCCTAACTACTAAGCACGTAAAATAGGAGCGAGGAAACCGTAGTGGAGCACGCGGAGACACAGGGATTTGTTTTACCGCAGTTCCTTCCTTGTTAAGGGAAGTACATCTGCGTTGGAGGGGTGGGCAGTTCTAAGACCACCACGCCACAATAGGCCTCACCCTATTCTCCGATGGATCTCGCCACGAGAGGCCTGATCCACCTTCTCCACTATTGGATCCCTTCGAGGCGGGAACCGGTGCCTTTTACAACACTATCGGGGCATACACCCACAACCGAATTGGGGGCTCCCAAGATGACAACAAGCTGCCACAAGAACAAGGTTTATCAATATAAACAAAAACGAGGATCTAGATATTTGCAAGAAATACTAGATCGGAGGTTCTCCAAATGAATGGAGAGGAGATGAAGCTCTTGATTGCTGATGATGAAGATCGAGTTCTCCTCCTTCGATTCCCCAAGGTATGGGGCCTTTGGGTGGATCTAGGTGGAGCATTCTTGGATGAAGCTTTCAGATCTGATCTGGTCTTTTTCGAAATGAATCAAGGGTTCTGGCAGGAGGGGAAGGCTGGCTTAAATACCCCCTCCCCAGATCTGGCTGTTGCACAACTTTGGGGCGGATTATCCGCCCCCTGGGAAAACTCCGCCCCAAGGGCGGATTCTCCAGGGAAAACTCCGCCCCCTCTCTGGGGCTTGCGCCTTGGTGAAGCTTGGTGAAGATCTTGGGGGGGCGGATAATCCGGCCCCCCTGAGGGGCGGATTATCCGGCCAAGCCAGAAAGTCCGGCCAAAACTCCGCCCCCTATCTGGGGCTTGCGCCTTGGCGATGAGCAAGGGGGGCGGATTATCCGCCCCCCCTGAGGGGCGGATTATCCGGCGGGGCCGGAAAATCCGGCGAAAATTCCGCCCCCCTTCTGGGGCTTGCGCCTGTTTGGGCAAAAGGGGGGGCCGATTATCCGCCCCTGGTGGGGCCGGATTATCCGCCCCCAAAGGCAGAGTTCTTTTCCCTTTGTTCTCAAATAGAGCTGCAACACTTCAACACACATTAAATGATCCTTGGTATTGTTATCTAACACACAAAACACTAGGGATTAAGAAATGTTCTTTCAATCTCCCCCTTTTTGGTGTTAGATGACAATACTAGGATTTTCAATAAAAACGGCAAATGCCACCTCAAATAATGAAAGACGCTCCCCCTAGATGTGTGCATATTTAAGATTTGCATTTGAATACAAATACACACACTAGGGAGAGCACTACTTTGAGGTTTGGGAAATAAGGTTATACCACCGGGATGAGAATGTAGCCAAAGTATACATAGATAATCCCATGAATCCATATGCCATCAAATATGCTCCACAATTCCAGAAATCCATGAGGTCCATAAAAGATAAATCCAGAATTCCATAGTGCCCAAACATAGTGGAGTACGACATAGTCTTACAAAGACAAACACAAAATAGCAAAAGAGTTCACGCTAGAAAAGGCACAAGCAAGCAAATAAAAACGACTAAAAACGAAAAGCTTGTGCCCGACCCTTGCAAATCCACGAGACCTAATAGAACTACTTCTCCCCCTTTGGCATCGAAACGCCAAAAAGGAAGAAGAGCGATGCTAACGCCCCTAGAGATCTGTTAACACATGAAAATCCAACGAGACCCATGAAAAACCAACTCTTCTCGAGGAAGAGGGCGGTGGCCGAAGCCACCATGTTGGAGCGCATGGCATGTCACCGCGAAGATGTATCTTGAGTTCAAAACCAATGCTCATCGATGACCCACATATCACAAAATGATATTAAGGGAAATGATTTTACTTGCTTTCGGCATTATGGGGGGAGGGTTGGCCCAATCAATTAGGACCACACCCCCCCTATGTCTATGCCCGCATCTAACCAAATACATGAATAAGCGCAAGTGAGTGTGCAAGGGTAGTCAAGCCAAGCTCCTTGAATCTATGATATTTAGCTCATTCCTCAAATAACAGAATCTTGCTTCATCAAGAGGCTTCGTGAAAATATCAGCAAGTTGGTTCTTCGTGCTTACAAAGGATAGAGCAATATCTCCACGAGCAACATGATCCCGAATAAAGTGGTTGTGAATCTCTATATGTTTTGTTCTTGTATGCTGCACGGGATTGTAAGCAATTTTGATAGCACTTTCATTGTCGCATAAAAGAGGCACTTTGTCACAATTGACACCATATTCCTTTAAAGTTTGTCTCATCCATAACAATTGAGTACAAGAACTTGCAGCAGCAACATATTCAGCTTCGGCGGTTGAGAGTGAAATACAATTCTGTTTCTTTTATGACCAACACACTAGAGACCTGCCCAAGAATTGGCATGCACCAGAGGTTGATTTCCTATCATCTTTGTCACCAGCCCAATCTGAATCAGTGTAACCACATAGAGAGAAACTTGAACCCTTGGGATACCATAGCCCAAAATTTGGGGAATGAACCAAATATCGGAAGATTCGCTTGACTGCCACTAAGTGGCTTTCTTTAGGAGCGGCTTGGTACCTTGCACACACTCCTACACTTAACACGATATCGGGCCTAGATGCGCAAAGGTAAAGGAGAGAGCCGATCATGGATCGGTATACCTTTTGATCCACGTCTTTACCCTTGGGATTGAGCTCAAGATGACACTTTGTTTGCATTAGGGTAGCAACGCCATTGAGATCCGTCATCTTGAACCTTTTGAGCATGTATTGGATGTACTTAGCTTGATTAATAAAGGTTCCCTCTCTAAGTTGTTTGATCTCAAATCCAAGAAAGAACCTGAGCTCACCCATCATGGACATCTCAAACCTGTCAGTCATAAGCTTTGAAAATTCATCGTTAAAAGCTTGGTTAGTAGATCCAAAAATAATGTCATCTACATAAAGTTGGCATACAAAAAGCTCCCCATTAACCTTCTTAGTAAAAAGAGTGGGATCGATTTGCCCAATTTCGAATCCACGGTCTAGCAAAAGCTCTTTAAGGTGCTCATACCACGCACGTGGGGCTTGTTTAAGGCCATAGAGCGCCTTATCGAGTTTGTAGACATGGTTCGGAAATTTGGGGTCCTCAAACCCCGGGGGCTGCTTGACGTATACTAACTCATGTAGATGACCATTAAGGAAAGCGCTCTTAACATCCATTTGTTGTAATTTAAAATTATGATGGGCTGCATATGCAAGAAGGATACAGATGGACTCAAAGCGAGCCACAAGAGCGTAGGTCTCGCCAAAATCAATTCCTTCCACTTGAGAGAATCCTTGAGCCACGAGTCGTGCTTTATTCCTCACAACAATGCCATTTTCATCCTGTTTGTTCTTGAAGATCCACTTGGTGCCGATAACATTGCGGCAATCCTTTGGTTTTTCTACGAGCTTCCAAACTTTGTTGCGTTCAAAGTTATTTAATTCTTCATGCATTGTAACAACCCAATCGGGGTCTTCAAGAGCATCAAAAACCTTCTTCGGTTCAACCATGGAAATGTGAGCTTGATGATCACAGAAGCTTGCAAGCTCTCTTCTAGTGGATACCCTTCGTCGTAGATCACCAACAACCTTGTCAAGAGTGTGACCTCTTAGTTCAAGGTTCCGATCAGCACGAGCCTTGCGACGAGCCTCAATGTCCTTATTGTTTCTAGGAGGAGTGGATTCGATAGATGTATCCTTGTCTTGATTGCTGCCCTGCCCTTGATCTTGGTCACCGTTATGCCAGAAGATTATTGCTGAACATTTTCTTTAGGCCCGGATAATCCGCCCCTTGGAGGGGCGGACTATCCGGCCTGGGAGGTGAAGTACCCGAACCATCTTCCTGAGAAAGCCTGACTGGAGTTGGAGACCCAGGGCCGGATACTCCGCCCCTGGGGGCCGGAGAATCCGGCCTGGGAGCTTCAGAGTCGTTGACTTCTCCTTCGGCTCCTCTGGAACCAGTTGGAGTGCCAGGGGCGGATTGTCCGCCCCTTGGAGGGGGCGGATAGTCCGGCCTGGGACTACCAACATGTCCAGGGGACAGATGGTCTTCAGCAGATTGTGGTGTTGGTGCAGGATTGTCTCCAACAGTAGGAGCTTGTTGATCTTGTGAAGATGAGGGCTCCACATGTGTGGAGCATTGTCCTTCCCGATCCGCCACAAGGGGTTCCTCAATGGGGCGGAAAAATCCCACGCCCATTCTTCTTATGGCATCTTGGGGTATTTCAACATCTGCATCACAAACATCAACTTGCCCTACAAAGGAGCCGTTATTTTCATCGAACTCCACACTACAAGATTCTACAACAATCCCAGTGAGCTTGTTGTAGACTCTATAAGTGTGGGATTCGGCACCGTAACCAACAAAAATACCTTCTAAAGCCTTGGATTCAAATTTTGACAAACGGACACCTTTAATAAGAAAGAAACACTTACACCCGAATACCCTGAAGTATGAGATGTTGGGTTTGTTACCGGTAAGTATTTCATATGGGGTCTTGTCCAAGATCTTCCGAAGGTAGAGCCGGTTTGATGAGTGACAAGCAGTGGATATGGCTTCAGCCCAAAAATTATAAGGAGACTTGAATTCAGCTAGCATAGATCTTGCCATATCCATCAAAGTCCGGTTCTTCCTCTCGGCTACACCATTTTGTTGAGGGGTGTACGCAGCGGAATATTGGTGTCTAATCCCCTCTTCACTTAGAAACTCGTTTAAAGTGTAGTTCTTGAATTCTGAGCCGTTGTCACTTCTAATTGCCAAGATGGGAACATTGTGTTGACGTTGAACTTCATTGGCAAAGTCGATGACAGTTTGTTGAGTCTCACTTTTCAGCTTGAAGAAATATACCCATGTATATCTTGAGTAGTCATCGACAATGACCAAGCAATATTTCTTCCCACCAAGACTTGCATGAGAAGGAGGACCAAATAAATCCACATGAAGTAATTCCAAGATCCTCTTTGATGACACAATAGTCTTCCTCTTGTGGGGAGAGTCATGCATTTTTTCTTCAACACAAGCCCTGCAAACACGATCTTTGGCAAAAGAGACATTGTCTTTTAGTCCAAGGATGTGGCCACCCTTTTGGAGACTTTGCAAAGTTCTCATGTTGACATGGGCTAAACGGCGATGCCATAGCCAGCCCACGTCGGCCTTCCCGAATAGACACATCGGACCCGAAGTGGTTTTCCCCGAGAAGTCCACCACATACAGGTCATTTTCGTCCAATGAAAGCGACCTTTAGAGACTTGCTCCATAAGAGTACCACCAAATCATCATCGATAAAAACAGCAAAACCCATCTTGCCAAGGGCACGAACAGAAAGAAGGTTGTAGCCAAGGGTCTCAACAAGCATGACGTCCACGAGAGAGATATCGTGGGCAACCACAACCTTGCCAAGACCCAATACCTGAGATTTAGACTTATCACCATAGGAGACTGTGATATTATCATGATTTGGACGCATCTCCGTGATGATCTCCTTGCTTCCGGTCATATGACTAGTGCAGCCACTATCCAACACCCATTTTGACCCACCGGAAGCATAACCCTGCAAGAAAATTACTTCTTGGTTTTAGGTACCCATTTTTCAATGGGTCCTTTCATGTTAGTAACAAGGGTCTTTGGGACCCAAATAGACCAAGCAATATATTCATCAAAAGGACCAACATAATAAGCATAAACATCGCCATAGTCATCACAAAAGAGTTCATAATTCGGATTGTGAGACCCTGCAAAACCAATATTATTAGTCTTGTCTTTTGTGACAACCTTCTCAGCAGTGCTTGTCTTTAATTGCACATTCTTGGTCTTGTTCTTCTTGGTTTTCTTCTTCTTGGACTTTGTGACATACCCAAGTCCCTCTTTACCATGATTTGACCTTTGCTTGCCAAGGATTTCATCAAGCACACCTTTGTCCTTGATCACTTCTTTTTCCACACTAGCATTTTTCTTGTTACTATATGTTGAGTTGGACGAGCTAGGAGTATCATATTTGGCCAATCGACTTTGAAGCTGATCATGTGACTCATTGAGAATAGAGAACTCGTTTTTCAACGCCTTGTGAGCATTGTCAAGTTTCTCCAATTCCTCGGAGAGTCTATCATGAGCAGCCCCAAAGTCAATCCTTTCCTTCTTTAACTTCTTTGCCTTGGTGACAGCATTGTCACGTTCCTTAACGAGTTTAGTCACAATTTCTTCATGTGACTTTTCCATAGACTCAAGCCTCTCTTCAAGAGAGACCCGAGCTTCTTCTTCTTCTTCAAGAGCATTTTTTAGGGATGCAATTTCCATTGCATCCTCCCTTTCAATTCTGCCCTTTTCTTCGAGGAGTGCTTCGTTTTGGGCCAGCTGATCCATAAGAGCCTCAAAACGAACTTTGTGCTCACCTTGCAAGTTAGTATAGAAATAATCCAAAGCAATAATCTCTTCTTTAACCTTAAGACTAGCAGGATCATCCATGTCTATCATAGCCTTGGGAAAAGAAGAGTTAGAAGAAGTTACCTCGGAGCTTCTTGCCATGAGGCAAGTAGCATTCTTGTTGATGATGTTTTCGTTCGGAGAGTCGAAGAGAGATGTTGATGTAGATGTGGTGGCTATAGCAGCCACCTCTTGAGAGCTATCGTCCTCGTCCTCATCTTCACTCCCCGATGAATATTCTTCTTGAGCCACTAGAACAATCTTTGGTTGCTTCTTGAAAGGAGCATTCTTCTTTACAAACTGTTTCTTACGTGGAGCTTTTGATTTGTCCTTGAAAATGAGTCTTCCTCCATTATCCTCTCTACTTTGATATGGACACTCAGCTACGAAGTGCAGCCGGTCACCACAATTAAAGCATGTTCTCAGCTTGGGACCATTTTCTTTTCTTCCATAGGCTCCACTCTTGTGATCTAGTTCAGCTTTAGCCTTGGCTGGATCTTTCCAAAAGTTTCTTGCATAAAGAGCCAAGTATTGTCCGTGGATCCTTTTTATATCTTCGGGACAGTCCAGACCTTCTACCGCATATTCATCATGATCAATCACACTAGTCTTCAAGGCCATGTTGACCCCCTTTTGCATCCCCATAGCTCGAGCACGAGCATCTTCGGCATTCTTGGCAGCCACTTTGAAGGCGGCCATTTCTTGCATTACCTCATTGGATGACATGAGGTGATAGTTATGCCTACCTTGGAGACTTTTCAAATCTGTGGGCTCAAATGGCATAAGAGCACTGACATACTTGCGTTTGATCCAAGCATCATCAACATGAGCTGCACCGTGGTTTCTGAAGGTTGTGGCTATTGCCTTGAGCCTCCTATACATGTCCTCGTGGTCTTCTCCATCCAGCACATAAAATCCTTCAGCTTCATTGCTCAAGGCATCATATCTATTCCTTCTCATACTTTCATTTCCGATGAAGAGCTCGGTGAGAGCATCCCAAGCTTCTTTAGCTGTGCTAAGATGCTGAATGTGTGGCATGTCTTTGTCACCCACACCAAGCTGTATCATGTGTAGAGCTGTAGCATTGAGTTGGCTATCGACCACTTCTCTTCTTGTGAGATTGTTAGGATTTCCAACATGAAGACCATTTTCGATGATCTTCCACAACTCTATGGAGGAACTGCACACATGAGATTTCATCAAAAATTGCCATTGAGAGAAAGTAGATGCTGAAAGTTTGGGTGGATCACCCCTATTATGTATATGTGGGTGAGGAATAGGCGGATCAGGGGAATACACATGAGAAACCTCATTGTATCTGAAAGAGCATTTGCTATTCCTAGTGATTTTGGTGTTTGATAACAACACACATATCGGACTAATGTTTTGCTAAGTGTATCACAGGTACTTTAAAAAGGTTTGCAAACATTCAGAAACTGTCTGCCTGGCGCGGTACCAAAAAGCGGTAGTACCGCTTTTTGCTACCGGACCAGACAGAAGCAAATGACTAAGTGTCAAAAAGTCTCTGTCGGGCCAGGTACTAAAAAGCGGTAGTACCGCATTTTAGTACCTAGCGTGACAGAAGCTTTTTTACGCTTGTCAAAAGCTTCTGCCTGCTCCGGTACTAAAATGCGGTAGTACCGCATTTTAGTACTGCTCAGGACAGAGGCTTTTTGAACATTGCAAAAAGCTTCTGTCTGCGCCGGTAGCAAAATGCGGTAGTACCGCATTTTACTACCTGGCGTGACAGAGAGTTTTTGCACGTTGCAAAAAGCTTATGTCTGCGCCGGTAGCAAAATGCGGTAGTACCGGGTTTTGCTACCTGGCGTGACAGAGAGTTTCTTGTATGATTTTGTGCTGTTCCCTCCGGGTCCGGTAGTACCGGTTGCCTCAAGCGGTACTACCGCTTCCCGGTAGCAACAACAGTAGTACCGCTGGGGGCAGGACCTGATGCTGTTTGAAAAGGGTGGTCCGGTACCAAGACCGGTAGTACCGGATTTTTGCGGTAGTACCGCTTGTACTTCCGGTACTATCGCTTCAGTAAATGCAGCAACGGTCAGATTTTGTGGAGGGGTATAAATACCCCTCCACCTACCTTGGGAAAAAGTGCTCAGCTCATTAAAGTCATTGCCCACCATTGGAGTCCATTGGAGCCACTCAATTCTCAAGATCTCATCATCCAACCACCCAAAGTCCTTGATCTTTGGGGAATCGAAGGAGGAGGCCCCGATCTACTACTTCACCTAAAGAGATTTTCATTTCCCCCTCATTTCATTGAGGGCCCCTTTGCTCTAGTGTTTTGTTGGAAACCCTAGCTCTTGCTTTTGTTCTTACAAACTTGTCTTTGATTGCTTTGACAGCTTGCTTGTATTTGGGAGCCTCCGATTAAGTTGTGGATGTGTGCCCCAAACTTGTAACGGTGCCGGCTTCCACCTTGAAGGTTGCCGATATAGTGGAAGGTGAATCGATCCCGTTGGGGTGAGATTCATCGGAGAACAAGGGAGGCCTTTCATGGCGTTGGTGGTTTGAAACCACCCCCTCTCCAAAGGTAGACGTACTTCCCCTCAAAAGGAAGGAACTACGGGAAACAAATCCTTGTGTCTCCGCGTCCACTTTTCGGTTACCTCTATCCTTTACCGCATCTTACTTACTTGTTTCTACTTTGTGTTGTGGTAGTTCTTGCATATTTGTCATATAGGTAAATTCACCTTAGTTGCACTATCTAGATAATTTACCTTATTGTCAAACCTTAATTTGAAAAAGAAGAAAATTTGAAGTAGCACCTATTCACCCCCCCTCTAGGTGCCCATATGATCCTTTCAATTGGTATCAGAGCCTCGGCTCTTTATTCGGGCTTTACCGCCTAAGAGATTATGGGTAGCCAAGAAGGGGATGGTGGTAGTGAGTCAACTCCGGTGACCATGGAAGATCTCAGAAACTTGGAAACAAGATTGAGCTCTTCCTTGGTCAACGAAGTCAAGAAGATGCTTGAGCAACTTCTTAAAGACAAAGATGGCTCATCACCCCCATCCCCTCAAGAGGAACTACCATCCGCACCTAAAGGGAATACTCCGGTATCCCCCGAAGGTATGGTGGTAGGGGATAAACTAGACAATGCTAATTCCTCCACACTACCTGATGGGGGGAAGGGCGAGCACCGTGATTCGTGGTACTCTCCCGATCCCCCCATCCCTCACCCTCATGTGTACAATAGAGGTGACCCACCCAAGCTAGAAGAGTCTGCTACTTTTGCTCAATGGCAATCACTAATGAGAACTCATATGCGCAGCTCTTGCATTGAACTATGGAACATCATCGAGCATGGACTCTTTATTGGGGATCCAAACAACTTGACAAGAAGAGAGGTTGTCAATAGTCAACTCAATGCACTGCTTTGCATATGATTCAACAAGGATTAGGAACAAAGGATTATCCACACATTGAGCACTTTAGCATTGCCAAGGAATCTTGGGATGCTCTCACTGTGTTGTTTGTTGGAAATGAGAGTATGAGGAGGAACAGATATGATGCTCTAAGCAATGAAGCCGAAGGTTTCTATATGAAAGAAGGTGAAGATCACAAAGACATGTATCGAAGGCTCAAGACCACCGCCACCGCTTTTAGAAATGTGGGTGCCTCACATGTGGATGATGCATGGATAAAAAGGAAATATGTGAGTGCACTCATGCCTTTTGAGCCCACCGACTTGAAGAGCTTACAAGGAAGACACAACTACCATCTCATGACCTCAAACGAAGTTATGCAAGAGATGGCCGCTTTCAAGGTCGCCGCCAAGAACGCCAAAGATGCCCGTGCTCGTGCCCTCGGTATGAGCAATGTGGTCAATGTTGCTTTAAAGGCCAAAGCTGTGGACTTCTAAGATGAAGATGTTAGTGATGAAGGCCTCTCCTTGGACCATCCCGATGATGTCAAGATTGCTCATAGTCAATATATGGCTTTCTATGCAAAGAACTTTTGGAAGAATCCCGCCAAGTCCAAGATGGAAATGCAACGAAGAAGCAATCCAAATGGGAAAAGAGAGAATGCCACTAGGTTGAGAACTTGCTTCAACTGTGGTGACCGCTACCACTTTGTGGCAAGCTGCCCCTATGAGAAGAGAGAAGATAATGGTGGGAAGCTTGTGTTGAAAAAGACTCTCAAGGCACCTTACAAGAAACCTTTCATCAAGAAGAATTCCGTCAACAAGAAGTCGGGAGAAATTGTGTTGATCACTCATGAAGAATACTCCTCCGACAATGAAGATGATGAAGATGAGGAAGATGAAACTTCGCATGGTGTGGCTGCTCTAGCCACCACCTCTTCTCCAACACTCTCACTCTTCGATTCTCCAAATGAGAACTCTTCCACCAAGAACGTCACTTGCCTTATGGCAAGAGGAACGAAGATATCATCATCATCCCACTCTACTCGACTAGATAATGATGAATGTGATGATGAAATGTCTCTTGATGTTAAAAAGGAATTAATTGCCTTTGATGAGTTCATGACTAACCTAGAAGGTGATGCTAAGCTACATTTTGGGAACATCTTAGATCAACTCTCCCATACTCAAGAGCTTCTAGATGTTAGATGTAAACTTGGGCATGAACATATGATTGAACTAGAGGCTTTGAGCAATGCTCTAGAAGAAGAACAAGAGACTAGGTTGTCTCTTGAGTCAAAGCTTGAAGGGCTTGATGAGTCCAATGAAATCATTGTTAACAAACTCATCAAAGAACGTGATCATGCTATTGCTAAATACAAACGTGCTAAAAAGGACAAGATTGAGTTTGGTGTGGTTCATGAAAAACTTGCCGAGGATTTTAGCTTGCTTAACAAGGCCCACAAGGTCTTGGAGAGTGAACTCTTGTCTCTCACAAAGTCCCATGAAACACTTCAAACTCAATTGGCCAATATTCCTTCACCTAGTAACTTCATTCCATCTAGTAGCACAACTATCCTTGAAGAGAATGCTAGGTTGAAGGGGGAGCTTGCGAATGCCACATTTCCACAAGGCAACAAGTCTATTGATGATCTATTGAGCAAGCAAAGGCGTAGTGGTGATAAAGGGGGCATTGGTTTTGTCTCCAAAACAAAGAAGAAGAACAACAAGAAGAAGAAGGACATACCCGCACAAGTGACCAACAAGACCCTTGTGGTGTGTAAGACCACAAGTGGTAAAACCATGTCCCATGATGACTTTGCGGGTAGTGCTAACCCTCACTATGTTCTAATGCGTGATTACTATGGTGATGTGTATGCACAATATGTTGGTCCTTATGATGGTTATATTGCTTGGTCTATTTGGGTTCCCAAGACCCTTGTTGCTAACAAAAGAGGACCCATTGAAAAATGGGTACCTAAAAACTAGCTTGATCTTTTGTAGACCTATGCTTCCGGAGGTTCAAAATGGGTGATCGATAGTGGTTGCACTAGTCATATGACTGGAAGCTCGTCTATTGTCAAGGACTTGGTGCCAAATGAAGATCAAATCACCGTCACATACGCCGACAAGTCAAAATCTACGGTAATGGGTTTCGGCAAGGTTGTGGTGGCTCACGACATTACACTCGTGAACGTCATGCTTGTTGAAACCCTTGGTTACAACTTACTTTCTGTCCGTGCTCTTGGAAAGATGGGTTTTGCCGTCTTTATTGATAATGATATTGTGGTCCTCATGTGGAGCAAGTCGCTCAAGGTCGCTTTCGTTGGGTACGTCGAAAATGACTTGTATGTGGTGGACTTTTCGGGGCAAGCCACTGCAGGTCCGATGTGCTTATACGGAAAGGCCGATGTGGGTTGGCTATGGCATCGCCGACTAGCCCATGCCAATATGAGAACTTTGCAAAGTCTCCATAAAGAGGGCCATATTGTTGGACTAAAAGAAAATGTTTCCTTTGCCAAAGATCGTGTTTGCAGGGCATGTGTTCTAGGGAAGATGCATGACGCTCCTCATAAGCCCACGAACCAAATCAAGTCTAACAAGATCTTGGAACTCCTTCATGTGGACCTATTTGGTCCTCCATCTCATGCAAGTCTTGGTGGGAAGAAATATTGTTTGGTGATTGTTGACGACTTCTCAAGATACTCTTGGGTTTATTTCTTCAAGTTGAAGAGTGAGACTCAAGAGACTTTTATCGACTTCATCAACTTGGTTCAACGGCAATACAATGTTCCCGTGTTGATTATAAGAAGTGACAACGGCACCGAGTTCAAGAACTACACCTTGAATGACTTTCTTAGTGATGAGGGGATTAAACATCAATATTCCGCTGCTTACACTCCTCAACAAAATGGTGTAGCCGAAAGGAAGAACCGGACTCTTATTGAGATGGCTAGGACCATGTTGGTGGAGTTTAAATCTCCATACAACTTCTGGGCCGAAGCCGTCTCCACCGCTTGCCATGCTTCAAACCGGCTCTACCTCCGCAAGAAAATCAACAAGACTCCATATGAGATACTTACCGGTAACAAGCCCAACATATCTTATTTCCGGGTGTTCGGTTGTAAGTGTTTCTATCTCATCAAAGGTGTTCGTTTATCTAAATTCGAATCAAAAGCATTAGAGGGTATTTTTGTTGGCTATGGTCTCGAATCTCACACTTATAGAATCTATGACAAGCTCTTCGGAGCCGTCATAGAATCTTGTAGTGTGACCTTCGAAGAATATGATGGTCCCCAAGGGGGGCGTGTTGATGCTTGTGATGCAGATGATCAAATGCCTCAGGATGCCATAGGAAGAATGGGTGTGGGTTATATCCGCCCCGTTGAGGAACCCCTTATGGCGGATTGAGAAGAACTATGCTCCACTCAAGTGGAGCCCTCATCTACACAACCTCAACATGCTCCATCTACCGATGAGGACATTGACCCAAGCCAAAGACAAGATGTGAACCCTCAACATAGTGATCAATGTGTGAACTCTAACCAAAGGGAGCTTGGTCCTTTCGATGGGTTGTCAAGTGGTGCCAAGTCAATTTGTCAAGGAAGATCCATCCAAACTGTCTTGAGACGAGCTCAAACTGAGGCTAGAAGAGCACTTGATCAAGACCAAGGTCAATCCGTGCCTCCCAATGCAGAGGAAGACTCCAATGATGATCAAGGTCAATTTGATGGTCAAGACGAGGATCAAAATGATGAAGAGGTTCCCCCAAGAAACAATGAGGAGATCCACGCTCGTCGCGAAGCTAGAAAAGAAAGAATGTTGGAATTAAGAGACCACACCCTCCAAAATGTGGTTGGAGATCTAAGGAAAGGAATTTCCACAAGAGCTCAATTGAAGAGGTTCAGTGAACACCAAGCCCACATCTCCATGATTGAACCAAAGAAAGTGTGGGAAGCCCTTGAAGATTCGGATTGGTTAGAAGCTATGCACAAAGAACTCAACAACTTTGAGAGAAACAAAGTGTGGAAGTTAGTTGAGAAGCCTAAAGATTGCCGCAATGTTATTGGTACAAAGTGGATATTCAAGAACAAGCAAGATGAGCATGGGATCATTGTAAGGAACAAGGCTAGATTGGTTGCACAAGGCTATTCCCAAATTGAAGGCATTGATTATGGAGAGACTTATGCACCTGTGGCTCGCCTTGAGTCCATCTGTATCCTTCTTGCTTATGCGGCACATCATAACTTTAAGTTGCAACAAATGGATGTTGAAAGTGCATTCCTTTATGGTCCCTTAAATGAATTGGTATATGTTAAGCAACCCCCGGGTTTCGAGGATCCCAACTTCCCAAACCATGCCTACAAACTTGATAAGGCACTCTATGGGCTCAAGCAAGCCCCACACACGTGGTATGAGCACCTTAGAGAGTTATTGTTTGACCGTGGCTTTGAGGTTAGGAAAATCGATCCCACTCTTTTTACTAAGAGGGTTAATGGGGAGCTTTTTGTATGCCAAATATATGTTGATGATATTATCTTTGGCTCTTCTAACAAAGCTTTTAATGATGAATTCTCAAAGCTTATGTCTAGTAGGTTCCGGATGTCCTTGATGGGGGAGTTGAAAGTATTCCTTGGCTTTGAGATCAAGCAAGTAATAGGAGGAACTTTCTTCAATCAAGCCAAGTATACTCAAGATATGCTCAAGAGATTCAAAATGCAAGAGTTGAATGGAGCCCCAACTCCCATGGCAACAAAGACTCATCTTGAACAAAATCCAAATGGTAAAGATGTGGATCAAAAGGTATACCGGTCTATGATTGGTTCTTTGCTTTACCTTTGTGCATCTAGACCCGATATTGTGTTGAGTGTAGGTGTGTGTGCAAGATATCAAGCGGCTCCTAAGGAAAGCCATTTAATGGCGGTCAAGAGAATCTTTCGATATTTAGTTCATACCCCATTTTGTGGTCTTTGGTACCCTCAAGGCTCAACATTCGCTCTTTGTGGATACACGGACTCGGATTGGGCGGGAGACAAGGATGATAGAAAATCAACATCCGGGGCTTGCCAATTCCTTGGTAGGTCCTTGGTATGTTGGTCTTTTAAGAAGCAAAATTGTATATCTCTCTCCACCGCCGAAGCCGAATATGTTGCTGCTGCTAGTGCTTGCACCCAATTGCTATGGATGAGGCAAACTTTAAAGGAATACGGTGTCCATTGTGACAAAGTGCCTCTTCTATGTGACAATGAAAGTGCCATCAAGATTGCATACAACCCGGTGGATCACACAAGGACAAAGCATATTGAGATTCGACATCACTTTATTAGAGATCATGTTGCTAGAGGTGATATTGATCTATCCTATGTATCAACCAAAGATCAACTTGCCGATATCTTCACGAAGCCACTTGATGAAGCAAGGTTTTGCTACTTGAGGAATGAACTAAATATCGTAGATTCAAGGAGCTTGACTTGATTATCTTGCATTCTCACCTAATACTCGACCCATGTTTGGTTTAGGTGTAGGCATGGACATAGGGGGAGTGCGGTCCTAATTGATTGGACTATCCCTCCCCCCATTATGCGCAAATTAAACAAAATTCATTCCTCTTAATATCATTTTGTGATATGTGAGCTCAATGATGAGTTTCGGTAATGGACCCAAGATATATCTTCGTGGTGCCAAGCCGAGTATACTCAAATATGGTGGTCTAGGCCACCGCCCCCTCTCAATCGAGAGGTTGATGTGCGTACTCATGTTTGTCACCTAGTTGAATTGGTTCTTACTCTTGTTTGTCATCCACTAGTTGGTGTTGATTCTTTTGGTCATGCACTCAAGTTTGGTTCTCCATATGGTTTTAGTGTTTTTTCCTTGAGTGCATTGGCCCATCTCCGCATGTCTCTTTAAACCCAGGCCCCTCTTCTCCAACAAAACACATCTACTCTGCACAAGAACCTTCCATTTCTGCATCTTGGCCTCTGTCCTGATGGTAACGGTACTACCGGATCTCACATGCGGTACTACCACCAAACGGTACTACCGGACGTCACCGGCGGTACTACCGCCCCTGGGCGTGTTTCCAGGTTCCTGCCTGAAAACTTCCCAGGAGCGGTACTACTGGTCGGTACCTACGGTACTACCGCTCGGCGGTACTACCGCTTGTGAAGGTCCGGTACTACCGCTCGCGCGCGTCGGTTAAGACTGGAGACGAGGGAGAGGCACCCCTCAGTGCCTCATTCATCCCTCGTCTCCACTCCTCACCAGCGCCACCACCAGAGCACGCCGTCACCGGAGGAAGCCCGTCCTCCCCTCCCTCTCCTGGATCCACACCGGATTCGGCCTCCCCGTGGGCTCCTCCCTCTTCCCCACCGTCATGGACACCGGTACCACCGCCCTCCTCATCTTCCTACTTGTTTTCTCCATTGAATCTAGGGTTCCTTCGATTCTTGGTTAAAACTTGCATCCTTGAGGTTGTATCGCGTGTTATTTACTCGATCTATCACTTGGCCCGATGGGAATCGTGTTTTGACAAATAATTTGTTGCCCATACTCGGATTTTAGTTCAGATCTGCACTGTAGTCGCGGGCCGGTAGTACCGGGAGTCCTTTTCCGGTACTACCGCTTGTGCAGGTCCGGTACTACCGCCCCAGTACTGGCAGTAATTTTTTTTAAAACACTCATCTCCATCATCTGTTTGCCCCAGGTTCTTGTGCCCTTACCCCTATGCTTTCTCCCTCGTTCTTTCACAGGTGCAGGGGGTTCCCAGGGATCGCGCAAGCGCTCCAAAGCTCACTATGAGATCGAGGACTATGAGTTAGAATCTGAGACTGAGTCTGAAGAGGAGGTCATGCCTCAACCTAGTGCCCGTCTGAAACTGCCAACATCTCGTGGTCGTGGGGGAAAGGGGGTCAAGCAAAGTGCTGGTCGTGGTAAAGCTCCTCCACCTCCTCCTCCCTCTGCTCCTTACAAGAGTCAAAGTTCCGGGCCATCAGGGCCAAAGCTGTTGTGTGATATCTCTGAGTCTGAATTTCATGCTCTGCGGGTGGTCAGTCCATATGGGGTGGCCCGCGCTTTTGCTCGAGAGAACAGCCTCTTCTTCACGGAATTCCAGGAGCGGGTGTTCCATGAGATTCTCATGAAAGATGACAAAATTGTGGTTCCTCAAAAATGGATCGAGATGAATCATGTGAGGAAGAATCTGAACTACTTTGGTGAGGCCCTTGACATGTGTACCAACTTTGGCTTGCTCCCTATTATGGAGTTCAAATGCAACTATGATCCAATGCTCATTGCTCAGTTCTATGCAACCGTTCACTTTTCCAAGAATAATGCTAGGACTCTCACTTGGATGACCGAGGGTGTTGTCAAGGAAGCATCGTTGGCTGAGTTTGCGGCTATCCTCGGGTATGAAGACCGTGGCAAGGATGTTCCCGTTGGCTTTCGGTGCCATGCCAATGACAATCCCATGAAGAAAGATAGGCTTGCCCCACTGTACATCCGGGGGCGCGGCATCCCTGGTAAGATCAAAGGGCTCCTTCCTAATTATGACATCATGCACCGCATCTATCGTGAGACCATCGCCCCTCGTGCTGGGAATGTTGATGAAATTCATGCTTACATGGTGGATATTATGATGTCCACCTATCACCACCGTGACTCTGGCCTCCCTATGGATGTGATAGATGTTATCTGGAATGAGATGGTCTGTGCCACTTTTCAGCGGAGGGTGCCTCCTTTTGCTCCATACATCATGGCACTCATCATTAGCAAGTGCCCGAAAATTGCCCGTGACTTGCCTCATCTTCGTCTTGCCACTCACCGCCACAAGAATCTGCTGATCAAGACCCATCTCAAACCCCGCAATGCGGATGGTCAGATTGTTGATGAGGATGGGAACCCGGTTGAGGAGGACTCTGGTGATGGTGCTGGTGCACCATAGGGTGCAGCTTTTGTGGTCTCTCGTCGCCAGCCCGCACCGCCATCTTGGGCTAAGAGGTTTGAGGCCAAACTTAAGAAGATTTTCTGCCTCCAAGTGGACAATCAGAAGCGCCTGTACGAGGCCCATGTCTATGCCAAGAAGGCCTGTGCTCGTCAGAAGGAGATGATGGAGGCCCAAGGCTTGACTGCTTCCAAGGGCTCAGAGAATAACATTACCCCAGAAGACCAATGGATCTCCACGCACAGCCACTGGGAAGATGATGCCACCTCCTCCTTCCGTGCCCCTCCACCTCATGGTGCATGGGACGATGTTGATGATGATGATGAGTCATCTTCGGGGCGTTAGTGTTGCTCTTGTCCCTTTTTGGCGTCTTGATGCCAAAGGGGGAGAAGTTGCACATTAGGTATGCGGGAGATTTGCGAGGGAAAGTCACAAGCTCGTTCTTGCCTTTGATTTTATTCGCTTGTGAACTTTATTTGGTTGCCTCTTACTATGTGTGAACCTAACTATTGGTGCTATGTATGTTGAGACTATGTGGTTATCTTATGGATCCATCTTGTGTGTATTATGGCTATTCTTGTTGGATCCATCCTATGTGATGATATTTCTCATTCCTAATCTATTGGTCATCACATGTTTCCTTTGTGACAAAGGTATGTCCTCTATGTGCGACTTCTACTCTTAGTTAGCTTGTTTAATTGTATGGGGCTTGTTTCTACATATCTAGGGGGAGCCCCATCTACATCTTGCCGTCACTAGATTTCCTTGCAAAATGTGTGTTGTCATCAAACACCAAAAAGGGGGAGATTGAAAGAGCATTTGCTATTCCTAGTGATTTTGGTGTTTGATAACAACACACATATCGGACTAATGTTTTGCTAAGTGTATCACAGGTACTTTAAAAAGGTTTGCAAACATTCAGAAACTGTCTGCCTAGCGCGGTACCAAAAAGCGGTAGTACTGCTTTTTGCTACCGGACCAGACAGAAGCAAATGACTAAGTGTCAAAAAGTCTCTGACGGGCCAGGTACTAAAAAGCGGTAGTACCGCATTTTAGTACCTAGCGCGACAGAAGCTTTTTTACGCTTGTCAAAAGCTTCTGCCTGCTCCGGTACTAAAATGCGGTAGTACCGCATTTTAGTAATGCTCAGGACAGAGGCTTTTTGAACATTGCAAAAAGCTTCTGTCTGCGCCGGTAGCAAAATGCGGTAGTACCGCATTTTACTACCTGGCGTGACAGAGAGTTTTTGCACGTTGCAAAAAGCTTCTGTCTACGCCGGTAGCAAAATGCGGTAGTACCGGGTTTTGCTACCTGGCGTGACAGAGAGTTTCTTGTATGATTTTGTGCTGTTCCCTCTGGGTCCGGTAGTACCGGTTGCCTCAAGCGGTACTACCGCTTCCCGGTAGCAACAACAGTAGTACCGCTAGGGGCAGGACCTGATGCTGTTTGAAAAGGGTGGTCCGGTACCAGGACCAGTAGTACCGGATTTTTGCGGTAGTACCGCTTGTACTTCCGGTACTACCGCTTCAGTAAATGCAGCAACGGTCAGATTTTGTGGAGGGGTATAAATACCCCTCCACCTACCTTGGGACAAAGTGCTCAGCTCATTAAAGTCATTGCCCACCATTGGAGTCCATTGGAGCCACTCAATTCTCAATATCTCATCATCCAACCACCCAAAGTCCTTGATCTTTGGGGAATCGAAGGAGGAGGCCCCGATCTACTACTTCACCAAAAGAGATTTTCATTTCCCCCTCATTTCATTGAGGGCCCCTTTGCTCTAGTGTTTTGTTGGAAACCCTAGCTCTTGCTTTTGTTCTTACAAACTTGTCTTTGATTGCTTTGACAACTTGCTTGTATTTGGGAGCCTCCGATTAAGTTGTGGATGTGTGCCCCAAACTTGTAACGGTGCCGGCTTCCACCTTGAAAGTTGCCAATATAGTGGAAGGTGAATCGATCCCGTTGGGGTGAGATTCATCGGAGAACAAGGGAGGCCTTTCGTGGCGTTGGTGGTTTGAAACCACCCCCTCTCCAAACGTAGACGTACTTCCCCTCAAAAGGAAGGAACTACGGGAAACAAATCCTTGTGTCTCCGCGTCCACTTTTCGGTTACCTCTATCCTTTACCGCACCTTACTTACTTGTTTCTACTTTGTGTTGTGGTAGTTCTTGCATATTTGTCATATAGGTAAATTCACCTTAGTTGCACTATCTAGAGAATTTACCTTATTGTCAAACCTTAATTTGAAAAAGAAGAAAATTTGAAGTAGCACCTATTCACCCCCCCTCTAGGTGCCCATACGATCCTTTCAGTATCCATCCTTACCGCTATCCTTTTTCGAGGAGGAGCTCTTGCTAGTATCATCACCTACCACTTCGTTATCTTTGGAAACAGTTTTACCCGTTTCCTTGGATTGCGGAGTGGTATCCTCAGAGTTAGATGGAGGTGATGCTGCGGATGTGGAGAGACGCATTATCAATTGACGCATCTCTTCCATCTTAGCCTCCATTGAACTCACCAAGGTTGTTTCCAACGTCTTGAGATCGTTCATGGTGACTACCTCCGGGGCATCACTCCCATCTCCTTGGAACCCATACTTCTCTTAGGCGGTTAAGCCCGAAATAAGAGTCGAGGCTCTGATACCAATTGAAATGGATCGTATGGGCACCTAGAGGGGGGGTGAATAGGTGCTAACCAATTTTTAATACTTTTTCAATTTTAGGCTTGACACAAAGTAAATTCTCTAGATATGCAACTACGAGAATTTCCCTATATGTAACCCTAACTACTAAGCACGTAAAAGAGGAGCGAGGAAACTGTAGTGGAGCACGCGGAGACACAGGGATTTGTTTTACCGCAGTTCCTTCCTTGTTAAGAGAAGTACATCTGCATTGGAGGGGTGGGCGGTTCTAAGACCACCACGCCACAATAGGCCTCACCCTATTCTCCGATGGATCTCGCCACGAGAGGCCTGATCCACCTTCTCCACTATTGGATCCCTTCGAGGCGGGAACCGGTGCCTTTTACAACACTATCAGGGCACACACCCACAACCGAATTGGGGGCTCCCGAGATGACAACAAGCTGCCACAAGAACAAGGTTTATCAATATAAACAAAAACGAGGATCTAGATATTTGCAAGAAATACTAGATCGGAGGTTCTCCAAATGAATGGAGAGGAGATGAAGCGCTTGATTGCTGATGATGAAGATCGAGTTCTCCTCCTTCGATTCCCCAAGGTATGGGGCCTTTGGGTGGATCTAGGTGGAGCACTCTTGGATGAAGCTTTCAGATCTGATCTGGTCTTTTTCGAGATGAATCAAGGGTTCTGGCAGGAGGGGAAGGCTGGCTTAAATACCCTCTCCCCAGATCTGGCCGTTGCACAACTTTGGGGGCGGATTATCCGCCCCCCACTTGGGGCGGATTATCCGCCCCCTGGGAAAACTCCGCCCCAAGGGCGGATTCTCCGGGGAAAACTCCGCCCCCTCTCTGGGGCTTGCGCCTCGGTGAAGCTTGGTGAAGATCTTGGGGCGGCGGATAATCCGGCCCCCCTGAGGGGCGGATTATCCGGCCAAGCCGGAAAGTCCGGCCAAAACTTCGCCCCCTCTCTAGGGCTTGCGCCTTGGCGATGAGCAAGGGGGGCGGATTATCCGGCCCCCCTGAGGGGCGGATTATCCGGCGGGGCCGGAAAATCCGGCGAAAATTCCGCCCCCCTTCTGGGGCTTGCGCCTGTTTGGGCAAAAGGGGGGAGGGGCGGATTATCCGCCCCTGGTGGGGCCGGATTATCCGCCCCCAAAGGCAGAGTTCTTTTCCCTTTGTTCTCAAATAGAGCTGCAACACTTCAACACACATTAAATGATCCTTGGTATTGTTATCTAACACACAAAACACTAGGAATTAAGAAATGTTCTTTCAAGTATACCTTCAGGTTATCATCCGAACCTCCTCCAGTATTAAGTTGCAAGCAACAGACAACTGCTTTAAGCAAAGTGTGTAAGGTAAATTGTCCACATGTTCCATAAACAAGAGACCGTTGTTTTCTCCCTAGTAGCAACATCACATCTACAACTGAAGAGATTATTATCACTTCCCTTGGAAACTAGAGGCATGAATCCACTATCAAGCATAAATACCCCCTCTTGGAGTCACTAGCAACTACTTGGCCAAGATAGATACTAACAACGGAGAGCATGCAAGATCACAAACAACACAGACATGATAGAATCATAAACACAAAACCATTAATCAAACCAACATAATAATCTCAATATCCATCGGATCATCGCAAATACAACATGCATGATTACAAATAGATTAGATCTTGATCATGAACGGAGCTCACAAGATCTATACATGAAAGCACAAAGGAGGATATACAACCATCTAGCTACTACATGGACCCATAGTCCAAGGTGGAACTATTCACGCATCATACCGGAGAGAAGGCCTCCGGGATGATCTCCCCTCCGGCAGGGTGCCGGGAAGAGTTTCCGATCTCCCTGATCTAGGGACGATGGTGGCGGCGACTACAGACTGTTTTGTAGAGATTTGATCGGGTACTTAGGGTTTCTGCATCGGGGGATTTTTATAGGCGAAGGGGGAGGCCGAGGAGGTGACCAGGGGGGCCAAACCCTAGCCAGGCGCGGGCCCATCCCTGGTCGCGCCTGGGGGGGGGGGGTTGGCTGCCCTGGCCCGCTTCCTCGTCTCCCCTCTGGACTTCTTGTTCCCCACGGAAAGTAATTGACTTTGACGTTTGTCCCGTCCAATTCCGTGAATATTTATTTACTAACTTTTCTGAAACCAAAAACAGCAGAAAACAAGCATCTAGCACTGTTGCAACTTGTTAATAGGTTAGTACCAGAAAACATGTAAAAAACACCTCAAAGTATAGACAAGTAAAGCAAAGTAGATACTAAACAAGCATGGGGCATCAAAAATTATAGATACGTTTCCAACGTATCATGCACCATGGTTTGTAGGAATCTTGCCGAGTCAAGATTTATTTTGCTACGCATGAATGGAAGATGTATAGTGTGGGCTAGTGGATTTTTAATATGAATTTAGTGGATGATGAGTGGCTTATTAATCCGAACTCAATGGAGGTTGCTCGGCTCCGGCCGCAACCTTTTTGGTTCGCCTCATGTCTCTCTTTTCATATCACTGCGCTGCATGCTCACCTCCTCGAATCATCCCTATAAGAGAGAGAGAGAGGTCGCGCTTCCTCTCAGACACACCAACACTCACCTACTTCCTACAGTTCTAGAGCTCTGAGCAACCACCAAGTTTTTTCCCATCCCGGTTTGCGGCGTGCACCACGAGTTGGGATACTAGGCCTCCGGAACCGCGCTGCTTCAAGTCCTGTACGGGAAAATGACGATAAGGTTATTAGGGAGCGCTTCGCGCGACTACTGCCTTCATCATGGACGATGACGACTACTTCTCGAACAACGACTTCTTCCTCGACATCGTACACCTCTTTGACGACATGGCTGATGACAACTCCAACGCCAACCGCCACATCAACGATGATCCTTCTGCTGGACCATACACTGCCTTCTCCTATTTTGTTTAGATCATACTTCATATGTTATCCGTAGAAATCTGTTTAGAATTTAAAAATACTATTTATTCTACAGATTACATGACACTATTATTCCTATATTTCTAGTCATGTTTTCTATACTGTTTATTTGGATTAAATATTGTGTTAAATTGCTCATATTTTCATCAATCCAAAAACCTTATGATCCTACACCGTATTGTAGGCAATTTAACCCAAGTGGTTTTGCTGCGTCCATGAAACCACCTGTCTTTGAGGGGGTAAATTATAAGAGATGGCGTACGAGAGCAGATCTTTGGTTTCAAACCATGAGCTCCTATAACGCCATCCTAGGCAGACCTGAGAGAGAGAGAGTTTAATGCTGCTCAGAAAGAGGCATATAACAAAACGGATACCCTTTTCAAGGCTGCTCTGATCAGCGTTCTTGGCGGCAATATTGTCGATTCATATATGTCATTCAACAATGGCAAGGTGATGAGTCCAAAATTGTGATCATTTTTACTTAATGTTTTTGCATAATTAGAGTAGGATTTTAGCATTTTACCGCGGTTGCGCATACCATTTTGTCTTTGTTCCAACATGATCCCAATTTACTAAGTCTTTAATAAACATATCAATTGAGACTATCATATTATACAGCAATATGATATTTTTAAGTGATAAAAGTCTTTTTATGAATTTATCTTCGCACCTAAAAGAATTGCGTACGACCAGGAGGTTCGAGCCAGCGTAACGACCAGTGGAGCTCGTATCGTACCGCGCGCTCGTACGACCCGGCGATGGGACCGTCTCGTCAAATACTTCCTCCTCACGAAAACAGATCACAGATCCAACATTTACAAAAACCTCCAGCCACAAAAAAACCACACCAGAAAGAGATCTGAAGGAGGAACTTAGAGAAGGGCAAATCCTTACCGCTACATGGATCATTGGAGGACAACACATCATCCCATACATCATCAACCGCTGTATCTCTATCACCATCTCTACCCCCATTTTCCATCCATTAAAACTTGTTGTAATTCCAGATTTAATTGTGGTTTGCACTAGATTCATCCTATTACTTTTATCCATCCATTTGATTATGATGATGTTGTTGATTGCTTCCATGTGTGAGTAGTTCCCTTCATTCTTGAGGAAATGGAAAAACCCTAACATTAGTATGAAATAAAATAAAGACGATCTATTACTTGCTTCCATGTTTGGGTCATTTTTGAATTTCTTATGCCCGTTTCAAACTATGGTCAAAACGACGGGCACGGAGATTCTTAGCTCAGCGCTGAGCCTCGCTGAACTTGCAGTGGATCTCTGTGAAATATCATATTGTAAATCTAAAAATGATTTTTCCAAAAAATTATGAGCATCAGATCATGTACATGTAGCTCAAATCTAACTCACTTTAAAAAAGTATGTTAATTTTTTATGTTTTATTTAATTTTTATTCAATACAAATGTGTAATATTTAAGTTTAGATAGATAGATCTTATTTTTCTATAAATTTTGATTTTTTCTGAATTAGAATGATTTAGTTATGATCTTTCTAGGATTAATATGGTAAAAGAGAAAAAAGCTATGCCGACGGCCAAAAGGGGTTTTGGATTGTTTGCAAATCATGAGCATCAGATCAAAACTTTTGTCTATGGTGAAATTTGAAAAAAACTGATGTGGCCAAAAGGGGTTTTGGATTGTTTGCAAGGTTTTAGTATGATCTTGTAAGGCCAAAGAAATAGGGTTATCTTGCAGGAGACAAAAGAGGCATCTTAATATGGAATTTTGGCTACGGAAAAAATTTGTTGGATCATCTTTAAGTGTGGAACAAGTTCACGGGAAGACCAATATAAGAGAGAAATCAAGTGAGAATCCAAATAAATAACTGCAACGCCATTTTGAGAAGAAATCAGAAGAAAAAAAGTTGAAGGACCAAAATCTAGGGTTGTTACGGAAATGTAGTCGAGATATGGGAGTGAGCGTGTATCACGAGCAGCGTGTCAGCTAGCTAGTGCTAGAACGACGAAAATAGATCGATCGCGCCTTGTAGACATCGAGGACGTACGACGAGCAGGATGCATCGCCTTGTAGACATCTACTAGGACGTACGACGAGGAGGAGGATGCATCGATGCATTTTCTTCAATTTCGTCTCGTGTGTGGTATATTATGGGTGGTCTAGGATGTACACACATGGCTCAAAGTGTTGGTTCGGTACTGGTGATTGCTAGACTCGACGGTTTGAGTTCCATCATGCCGCAAGATTATTTTAATTAGGGGCTTGCGGTCGCCGTGTTGGAGCTGTCTAAAGCTTCTTTTAGTAATAAATGAAACGATATAGTACAAACGGGAGAGGGGGGTTGGGCTGCAGAAATGTACTTTCCTCCGGTTTAAAATATAAAATATTTTAGATTTGTGAAAAAAAATATCTAAACTTGTTTTAGTGTCTAGATTCACTCCAAATCTTAGTAAACCTACATACTAAAATAGTCTAGATACATTTACTTTACAAATCTAAAACATCTTATATTTTAAAACGGAGAGAGTAGTCGAGATCGAAATCCGATAGGTGTATCACGAGCAGCGTGTCAGTTAGCTAGTGCTAGGACGACGAAAATAGATCGTTCGCGCCTTGTAGACATCGAGGACGTACCACGAGCAGGATGCATCGGCTTGTAGACATCTAGCACGTACAACGACGAGCAGGATGCATCGATGCAATTTTCTTCAATTTCGTCTCGCGTGTGGTATATTATGGGTGGTCTAGGATGTACACACATCTAAACATGCGTTATTCACCGGGCTTTCCTGCATGGCAGCGACTGAATCGGTTGTATGCACGCGAGGCGATAATGTGAGCACGTCGGGACGTCGGGAATTGGAAGCCAGGAGAGAACGACGTGCCGGAGACTCGAGGGTTTGAGTTCCATCATGCCGCAAAATTAGATGTTCTATTTTTAAAGTTTTTTTTCATTTTTTTCTCGCGATACTTGTTCGCTATCGGTCTCTCGCTTGTATTTATAAAGCTTTTCTAAAAAGCTGGTCGTTGTTTTATTTATAAAGCTGGGCGTAAAGTCTGTTTTGAGGATGTTCTATTTATTTTAATTAGAGGCTTGCAGTTGTCTTGTTGGAGCTTTGTACGAGCAAGTTCAGTACCTCCCCTAAATTTTCTCCTCTATATCTTTCTATAGGGGCCTTTCCTAAAAAGATTTCTTTCTTATATTTTGTCTATCTCCGGAAGCTCCCCTATGTCCTCTCCCCTATATCACGGTCTACTATATTTTACCAATATTTTATAACTACTAACTTATTAACGGTTATTTGTTTAGAAATAGCTCATATAACACAAGATCTAATTCATACAACACATGCAATAGTTGATAAATGTGAAATAGTTCATACAACACATGGTCTCATCTCATGTCCAACAACACTCTCAATTTCCCACAAACCTAGTCGATCACCAATACAAATGTCAGGAAATAGGATGTAGCTTGTTCAATTACGTACGCTTACACGGTACCTTAGGCCATCTATTTAGTAATTTAGCTCGTAGCAATCTTGCTTCCTTGCTACTAATCGGTCTTGTCTTGGGATCGGCGCAAATTTTGATGTTGGGATCCATAGCGGAATCTTCGAACTTGCTTGCGTTGGCACTAGGAGTAGATGAACCAGAGGCAAAACTAGAGAACTTTTTCTGTTTTTTGTTAGACACCGAACTCATATCAACATTAAATGGATCCGCCATCAAATCAATCTGCATCAATATACATCAAACTGTTTAACACAAGCAGGGAACAATATGTTAGGATTTGGACATCAATTTGACAAAAGTTGAACAACAATTGACAATGCTCAAAAAAATTCACAACAACAGCGGTTGGTCATGTTCCCCTCTCACTGCGGCCTACTCCTTTCAGAAATTTCGAGAATCGAGTACTAAAACTCAATCTGAAATCGTTGGGTTCATCTGCCCCAGTCCCATCCCAAGCCGCGCGCAAGGCGAGCTCCCCCCTCCCCGGCGGCACGCACGCCAGGCTGGCCCCAAGCCACCGTGAGGAGCCCATCCCCTCCTCTCCCGGCCGCGACTTGCCTCTCCCCTCCTCTTCTGTGTCATGGCGGCCGTCATGTGTGCGCCGTCCTGCCATGGCTGCCTAATTTCGAGCTTGATTGGTGAAAAAAGGGGAGGGATAGGACGAACCTGATTCGAGCACGCAGTGCTGGTGGCAGGAGGGAGTTTTCCAAGGCGAGGGCGAGCGGATTGGGGGCGCCTCCGTCGCCTCGATCTAGAGGGGATGTGGAGGGGCTGGGTAGGGGGAGCGGATTCGTGGGGGAGGCTGTAGGGGTCCTGCTGGAGGCCGTTTTCTCCTTTTCTCTCCCCTATGTTTGCTATCGGGGCTCTCCTGAACTTGCTCTAAGGCCCAGTTCTTTTGGCGGCTTCTCCGAGAAGCTTCTCTACCCCAGCTTCTGGAGAAGACGGTTCAAAAATATTTCGAGGCTTTCAAAGTGGTCAAGAATAAATTAATTTGGAAGCCTCACAAAATTTTGGAACCGGCTTTTCTAGAAAGCTGGGGTAAGGCAGCTTTTTGGAGAAGCCGCAAAAAGAACAAGACCTAAAGCTTCTTTCTAGTAATATAGATGAAACGATGTAGGAGTAGTACAAATTTTCCCTCTATATTTTTTCGCGGGTAAGATTTTTCCTCTATTATGAGAAAGGAAAATGATACCAATCACCCGACCGGATTTCGTGCATCCATCGTCTGGTTCCGCGCTCGCGCAGTACACCACGATGTTGGTGGGGCCCGCATGTTTTACTTCCTCCCAGAGTTATCATGTTCCTAGCCACACACGCATCCATCGTCCTTGCGCATACTAGGCAAGTGTTGCCGCCGCCGTCTAGGAAGACTCCACCACCGGCGCTCCGTGGCCTCCACCCCTCACCCCACTGCTAGCGCGCTGCCGCGGACGCCGCCCATGGCCGTGCCTAGATTCTCGACGCCATGGCCGCGTCCAGCTTCTTGCCGCCATGGCTGCGTTGCCGGTGCACCGCTGCACCCTTCACCACGGTTGGTGTGCAGCTTCCCGCTGCCGGCTCGTCGAGGCCCTAGACGCGTCGCCGCTGCTTTGTCCGCGCGATGCTGCAGCCTTGCAAATCTGCTCCCAACTGCTTCCTCCCCGAAGCCGTCGCCAGTCCGCCGTGCGCCTCCTCCGTCGTGCCGGCCTACGCGTCCGGCTCCTCTCCTCCAGTGGCGGAGCCAGCGTAGAACCATTGGGTGCAGATGACACCAATGGATTTTGCCGGTCAAGTATCATGGTATATATATTCAACTCGTTGAACCCAATAAAAAATCACGGCTAAACCCATCCAGTCCTCGGCTGAACCAGTGAAAAGCCTTTGGGCCCATGAAAAATATATTATATTAGCAGGCTAACAGTCCGTGCGCTCTAAAATTAGCTAAAAGCCTGCAAGTAATGATCTAAACTCTGTGCTATACGTACGTATATCCGGCTAGCTGCATGTTTTGCCGATTGGCTCGTCTTTCCGCTGGATTCGCTCGTCACCGCCGCAACAGCAAAAGAGAAAATACATCTCAGTTCTGAAAACCCTCGTCTCTCTCGTCGCTCGGACGTTGCCGGCCGGCCGGCAGCGGCAAGCCGGACAGCCAGCAATCGCAATCCAAAACAATTCAATCAGGCGGGATTCAGGTACTACGAGAGCAAATCCTTCTCCTTCTTGGTGTCTTGTGCAATTTTTTTCTAACCCTAATGCGTTGATTGCTTTTCCCCTAATAATTTGATCCTAGGTCATGGAACGGTATTACGGAAAAGCAAAACGATCATTAGATTCAGGTAATGATGAAGGTACTTCACGACCATCCGTTAAACGCAAGCAATCAGATGTTGTGAATGCTAGTCTTCCAAAGCCTTCTGATCAGAGAGATTGATTTAGATGAACTGCCTATTGATCCGGCTGATCGGAAAAGAATTTCCCTGTACACTCATGATCCTAAGAAACAAGATGAGATTAGGAGAAGATACTTAACCAGGGGACCATATAGGCCACCATCGGATTTTAATTATCCACATAGGCTCATTGGTGATGACCAACGAAGATTTAATCCAGCATGGTTCAAGAAATATGGTGGTTGGCTCGAGTACAGTGACAAGGTGGATAAGGCATTTTGTTTGTGTTGCTACCTTTTTAGAGATTGCAATGAGGGACAAGCTGGAAATGATGCATTTGCAATTAAAGGCTGGGATGGATGGAACAAGAAATCTAGACTGGATACTCATGTGGGTAAGGGTAAGGTTAATAGCTTCCATAATGTTGCAGTAAAAAGATGTGATGCTTTGATGAATCAGGATCAATCAATTCAGGTTGCTCTCAATAAGCAAACTAATCTTACTAAAAAGAAAAATCGTATTCGGCTTAATGCTTCAATTGATTCAGTTAGATACTTGTTGAGTCAAGGCTTAGCTTTTCGGGGCCATGATGAATCAAAAGAGTCAAAAAATAAGGGGAATTTTCGGGAGTTGGTAAAAACTTTGGCAAACCAGAATGATGACATACGGAAGGTAGTTCTTGAGAATGCCCCAGAAAATCTTCAGTGGATATGTGGAGATATTCAAAAGGAACTTATTAGTTATTTTGCAAAGGTAAAATCAACATAAAATTATGTTGTACACTAGTTATGTTCTCTTGCAAGTTATAAGCGATCTCTAATGCGTTTGTTAATATTTGTACAGATAACACTAAATTCTATTACTGAAGAAACTGGAGGTGATGTGTTTAGTCTGTTGATTGATGAGGCGGCTGATGTTTCCGACAAAGAGCAAATGGCGGTTGTCTTGAGATATCTTAGCAAACATGGATGCACTGTTGAACGGCTAGTTGGAGTTGTACATATGAAGGAAACATCAGCGGTATGTCTCAAGGCCGCTCTTCAAAAATTATTCACTGATATTGGATTAAGTATAAAACAAGTAAGAGGCCAATGCTATGATGGGGCAAGCAACATGCGTGGTGAGTTTAATGGTTTGAAAGCCAAGATTCTACAGGAGAATAGTTCAGCATATTATGTGCACTGTTTTGCTCACCAACTTCAGTTGGTTATTGTGGCAGTAGCGAAGAAGAATGATGATATTGCAGATTTTTTCTACATGATCTCTATTTTATTTAACGTGGTTGGAGCTTCTTGCAAAAGAAAAGACATGATTAGAGAGAAACATCGGGAGGAGGTAATAAAAGCCATAGGCAGTGGACGGATTAGCACAGGTACAGGGCAAAATCAAGATCAAACTCTCTAAAGAGCAGGAGACACGCGGTGGGGTTCACACTATAGAACCCTTTCAGGTCTTGTGAAATTATTCACAGCTACTATTTCTGTTCTCAAATATGTTGCAAAAGAAGGAAAAGGTGAAAAGAAAAGCCAGGCACGTGGTCTTGTAGCATATTTCGAGACTTTTGAGTTTGCGTTTTATTTGCATATGATGCTGCATATATTAGGAAGTGCAAATATTTTGTCACAATATTTACAGAAGAAGGATCAAGACATCCTAAATGCCATATCATGTGTGAAGTCAACAAGAAATGAGCTCCAAAAACTAAGGGAGAATGGATGGGATTCACTTCTAGAGAAGGCATATTTATTCTGTGAAGAACACCATATTGAGAGAGCAAACATGCAGGAGGACTATGTTGATCGGCATGCGCCGCGGAAAAAAACCAATAAGACAAACCTCCAACATTTCCAAATAGAGTGTCTTAATTTTGTTATTGACTGGCAGCTTCAAGAATTTGATGACCGTTTTAATGAGGTAAATTCTGCATTGCTTGGCCACATGGCTTCTTTTAGTCCAAAAGACTCTTTTGTTGATTTCAACTCAGAGAGCTTGGTGGAGCTAGCTAAATTCTATCCAGATGATTTTAATTCAGAAAAATTGGATGATCTTGGTCATGAACTTATCACTTACATTGATAATGCGTGAGCGGATGAAAGGTTTGCCAATTTGGATGGGATTGCCGATCTTGCTAAATTAATGGTGCAGACAAATAAGCATAGTACTTTTCCATTGGTCTATCAACTTCTAAAGTTAGTACTAATATTGCCGGTTGCCACTGCATCAGTGGAGAGATGTTTTTCAGCTATGAATGTTGTGAAGAAAAAGTTGCGCAATAAAATGGGTGATCAGTTTATGAGTGATTGTCTGATTTGCTATGTGGAGAAAGCCATATTTTCTACCATTAGTAATGATGTGTTTAACCTTTTTAAGAGGATGAAAGATAGACAAGGGAAACTTTGAAAGGTGAGTGACTTTCATGTTTCAGTTAATTGTACATGTTTAAAACTCATGAACTAATTGGTCATTTTTGTTTATTTTTCACAGGAAGACACGAGCTGCCCTTAATAATGTTATAAAGTCTTTTACTAATTTATATGCAATATATAAACAAGCGGTTTAGGATTTAATTTTCTGGTAAGCTGTGAACCTTTAGTTTTAATATATCAACTATACATGTTTCCATATCTCTATTGCTTATGTTGTATTGAGTGTTGTGGTCCTGTTTTGAGATTGTCTAAGATCCTAAAAATAGTATTGTTAGTTCATTCCCAAATCTTGAGTGAACCCATTGGCAAAATTTCCTAGCTCCGCCCCTGCTCTCCTCCTCCCATGGTGGATGTCGTCGGCGCCGCCGCGAGCCTCTACCATACCTCCTCCGCGACGCCCTCCCCGCCGTGCTCGCATGGTGGTTTTGGCCGACGCCATCTCCGACGAGGTCTCTACCGCTCCGTGCTGGCCTTCGCCCCTGCTCTCCTCCGCGCCCACAAAGCAGTGACACTTCTGCCGAGGATTCTGCCAAGGGGGAGCAAGGTGGCCTGCGGCCATGGCCGTCAAGTCTTCACCTGTTTTATGATTGGGCTATAGATTTTTAGTCTTTATTTTTTGCTATATTTATACAATTTTTTAGATACATAATCATATTTATATTGCTACTTTTGTTATTTCTTTGAGTTCTACATTGGTTTTTTTACCAAGAAAAAAAATTCTTGAGATGCTACAATGACGTAATATTTTTGCTACAACCGATGTATGGTATTGCTAGAATAGCACAATTTTTTTGTTACCACATGCCCGCGAGTTCTCCGGCGAAGTCTGCGGCGAAAGTCTCCGGCGAGGTCGGACTTTTGCTACATTAGCTTATTTTTTCTGCTACCACCATTCTCTGATTTTGCTACAATGGCGTAAAACTCTTGTTAGGAGGTCCCCGACGAGGTTTTCTCTGACGACGTCTTCGGTGATATCTCCGGTGAAGACGGATTTGCTACACATGGATATTTTTTTGGCTACAATTGTTTAGTGGTTTTGCTATAATAGCGCAAAGTTTTTGCTACAATGGTCTCCTGCGACATCCCGGGTGAGGTCTCCGACGAGGTGTCTAGAAAAGTCTCCGACGATGTCTCTGACGAAGTAGGTTTTTTGCTATGTTAGAAGAACTTTGTTGCTACAACCGTTTTGTGATTTTGCTACAACAGTGTCAACGTTTTGCTACAAGTTCTCCTGCGAGAGTCAGCGGCGATTTTTTCCCGACGATGTCTCCGGCGAAGTCGGTTTTGCTGCATTAGTATAATTTTTTTACTGCATGGTCTCTAGCGAGGTCTCGGCGAGATGTCCTATTTCTAAAACGAACCATTTTTTTTTGCTTCTGAAGCAAAAGCAAGGACATATGTAGCAAAAACGGACTATTTTGCAGCAAAAAGGGCTATTTTGGGCACACGTGTCGCGCAGGGGAGGAGGACGATGAGAACTCCCTATCGTCCGGGGGACGCCCAGCGGTTTCCTTTGAGAAAAGAGTAACTGGGAGAGGGGGTTGCGCTGTAGAAATGTAGTCGAGATCGAAATCCGATGTGTGTATCACGAGCAGCGTGTCAGCTAGCTAGTGCTAGGACGACGAAAATAGATCGATCGCGCCTTGTAGGACGTACGACGAGCAGGATGCATCTCTACTAGGACGTACGACGACGAGGAGGATGCATCGATGCATTTTCTTCAATTTCGCCTCGTGTGTGGTATATTATGGGTGGTTTAGGATGTACACACATGTACACATGCATGCATTATTCGCGGGGATTTTCATGCATGGCAGCGACTGAATCGGCTGCATGCACGCGAGGCGATAATGCGAGCGACCATCGTTGAAGATGACAAACGTAGATTAGAAGAGACAGATCTCAAACCACACCAACCAAGACGAAGAATGACCGGATCCCAAGGAATCCGTCGGACACACGACTTCATGCGTCCTCCGTTGATGCTAGACGCACCACCAGAGCGAGGATAGGACAGGGAGAACCTTATTCTGACCTCAGAACGTAGCCGCTGCCTCGACATCCTGAATAAGTCACTGAAAGCAGTCTAAACAAAATACATATACCTCCCGTCGGCGAGAAGCCGTGGTCCGCCACGCCTCCAAGGCCCTAAGGCCGCCAGAGACGAGACGGACCGGTGGCGTCGCCGGCGGAGGGAAGCAACCCTAGATGGATTTTAGCCGCCGCCGTCTCTCTCTCTATTCTCTATTCTCCCGTACCGGTTTAGTATCTTGTTAGTGTTGGTGTGAGAACTTGGCCTGAAACACAGTGTTTGTCGTTTAGCTTGTAATACCGTCCTCCGCAAATTCTGGATCTCGCTCAAAGCAAACCCTCAAGCCGAGATGAACTAGACAATTAAAGGAGAGCGGATTTACGGCTAGTAGGTTGGTCCCCCGGCATCACATATGCCATACGATTGTTGGAGATTCGTGTAGAGTCCATGAAGCCAACTGTTGGAGATATGCCCTAGAGGCAATAATAAATGTAGTTATTATTATATCTTTGTGTTTATGATAAATATTTACATTCATGCTATAACAGTATTAAACAAAAACATTAATACTTGTGTGATTTGTAAACTAAATTAGAGTCTCTAGTAAAGCCTCTTTATAATACTAGCTTGTTGGTTAATAGATTTTCGTGGTTTCCCGATCATGAACATTGAGATGTTGTTAACAACAAGATCATATCATTAGGAGAATGGTATGATGGACATACTCCTATAGATAAGCGTAGCATAAAGATCAAGTCATTTTAATAGTTCAATTGCTATAAGCTTTCTGATACATAGTAACCTAATTCCTTCGACCATGAGATCATGCTAATCACCATCACCGGAAGGATGCTTTGATGACATCAAACACCACATCATAACTGGGTGGCTATAAAGATACCATTGAGTGTTCGGAAAGTATGGGTTGAGGCACATGGATCAAGAGTGGGATTTGTCCATCCATATGACGGATAGATATACTCTGGGCCCTCTCGGTGGAATGTCATCCAATTAGCTTGCAAGCATGTGACTAGCTCACAAGGGATCACATACCACGGGAACGAGAAAAGAGTACTTATCGGTAACAAGGTTGAACTAGGTATGCAGATATACCGATGATCAAAACCTCGGATAAGTAAACTATCGTGAGACAAAGGGAAATTGGTATCGTATGTAAGTGGTTTATTCGATCGCAAAGTAATCGTAGAAATATGTGGGAGCCATATGAATTTCTAGATTCCTCTATTGGTTATTGATCGGAGAAGTGTCTCGGTCATGTCCGCATAATTCACGAACCGTAGGGAGACACACTTAAGGATTCAATGTTGTTTAGTAGATATGGAATGTTAGTAGGGATACCGAATGTTATTCGGAGTCTCAGATGGGATCCGAGATATCACGAGGAGACCGGAATGTTCCGGAGAATAAGATTCATATAAGGAAACTCCTATTTCGGAGTTCGGGAAAGTTTCCGATGATTTCATCGGAGAGGTTCTAGAAGGGTCTAGAAGGTTCACCGGTCCGAAAGGAGAATGGTCCATGAAGGTGTCATGGGTAAGTGGAATGATTGGATCATGTCCAAGGTCACTTGGTGTTGGCATATGCAAGAGATAAATAAAGCTCTAAATTGAAAGTCAAACGGGAAGTTTGAAAAGTCAAACTGGAACAATGGTTTCCTAGTGGGAGAAGAAACAAGTCCTTCTCTCAATCCAACTTGGGTTTGGGTTTGGATTCAAACCCACCCCTCCCAAGGCTGCCCCTCCCTCTCATAAATAGAGGGGGAGGGCTGCCCCAAACAACACAAGTTCCAAGCCCTCTCCACGAGCCGCCGCCGCCGGTCCATCGTCGCCGCCCTAGCCGCCTCCGACACCTCCTCCTCCTCCCAGATCTCTAAACCCTAGTTTTTCGGGAAACCCTAATCCACCATAACTCGCATCCGGCTTAGGCAAAGCCCTGCGGGATCTTCCCTCTACTTCCGACACCACGCCGTCATGCTGCCGGAATCGTGAGGAAGAACTACAACCTCCGCTGCCTGCTGGAACAAGGGAGAGTAAGGTCTTCATCGAGTACCGAACGTGTGACCGACTGCGGAAGCGCTGCCGGAACGCAGCGCCGGAAGGATTGTCTACGCGATCTTGAGATCGGAAAGAGTACGACTACATCACCCACGAGAATCCGCTCTCGTTAACCGCTTTGGAATCTTCGAGGGTGAGTTCTTCTATCGACTCGTTGCTACAATCTAGTAGATAGATCTTGGCTTGTTTGTGTGCATACGGTAGAAATTTTTTGTTTTCCATGCTACGAACCCCTACAATGGTATCAGAGCCGTGTCTATATATAGATCAGTTGCACGAGTAGAACACAATGGTCATTGTGGGCGGTGGTGCTTTTATTATCAATTGCTTTTTGTGTACTTTGCATCTTGCGGTATGATGGGATGAAGCGGCCCGGGCTAACCTTACATGACATCGTTCATGAGACTTGCTCCATGCTCAACATGCAACTTGTATTGCATAAGTGGCTTTGCAGGTGCCTGTCTCTCCCATTATAGTATATATCCAATTTACAACGGGCACTTGATAGTTCAAGCATCAACGTTGTGGTTCTTGTTCGTAAGTTAGAACGACACTTATTGAAAGCCCCAAACCACGTAAAATATGCAAAGAAAATTAGAGGTGTCTAACTTTGTTTTGCAGGGGTGTGCTGTGATGTGATATGGCCATGATTGTGATTGTATTTGATGTATGCAATGATCCTTATTGTAAGTTGGCAACCGGCAGGAGCCATATGGTTGTCTTTAAATTCCGTTAAGGCCTGCGTGTCTATTCAAAGTAGTTGTAATAGTTGATGCTGGTGGAAGACAACCATGATACGGCGCCATTAACCTTGACGCCATGCCGGTGATGATGGAGATCATGTTCGTGCTTGAAGATGGAGATCGGAAGCACAAAAAGAAAGGCCATATCATATCACATATTATGAATTGCATGTGATGTTAATCCTTTATGCATCTTGTATTGCTTAGTTAACGACGGTAGAATTATAATATGATCCCTCAAGAACACAAATTTCAAGTTTTAAAGTGTTCATCCTTAGTAAGCACCGTTGCTAAAGCTCGTTGTTTCGAAGCACCACGTGATGATCAGGTGTGTTAGATTCTGCGAGTGTATACAACGTGAGCAAGCCAGATTTGCTCATGCGGAATCTAAGGTTTGATCTTGACGAGCCTAGCATGTATAGACATGGTCTCAAAACACGGATCACCGAAAGGTAAAGCATGAGTCATATAGTAGATATGATGAACATGTTGATTGTTCGCCATTGAAGTTACATCAACTCTCGTGATAATCGGTTTTGATGTGGTGGATTTGGTTCGTGTGATCACTAAAACAATGTGAGGGATATTGTTTTGAGTGGGAGTTCACCTAGATTAATTTAACTATTAATTAGAACTCAATTTGTCATAAACTTAGTCTAAACTATTGCAAATATGTTGTAGATTAATGGCGGCCCCTACCATCAATTTTAATGCGTTCCTAGAGAAAGAAAAGTTGAAAAACAATGGAAGCAACTTCGCGGATTGGTTCCGCAATTTGAGGATTGTCCTCAATGCTGGTAATTTGACCTATGTGCTGGATGCACCGCTGGGTGACCCGCCTGTAGCAACTGCTAAAGATGAAGTAAAGAATGTTTACCTCACTCGGAAGAATCAGTACTCCACAGTTCAGTGTGCTATCTTGTATGGTTTGGAATCGGAGCTTTAGAAAAGGTTTCAGAACCATGACCCACATGATATTGTCCGTGAACTCAAAATGATATTTGAGGCTCACGCGGCAATTGAGAGTTATGAGGCTTCTGAAAAGTTCTTTAACTGCAAAATGGAAGAGGACAGCTCCGTCAGTGATCATGTCCTTAAGATGTCTGGGCACGCAAACAAGCTCCAAAGTTTGGGTATAGTGATTCCTAATTCTTTGGGGATTCACCGTGTCCTCCAATCACTACCACCAAGTTACAAGAACTTTGTGATGAACTACAATATGCAAAACATGGACAAGAAGTTGCCAGAACTCTTCTCCATGTTGAAATCTGCAGAAGTGGAGATCAAGAAAGAGCACCAAGTGTTGTTGGTCAATAAGACCACCAAATTCAAGAAGCAAGGCAAGTCTAAGAAAAAGGGAAACTTCAAGAAGGGCGGTAAGAAAGTTACCGCGCTGGCGAAGAAGACCAAGGCTGGGCCTAAGCCTGATACTAAGTGCTTTTACTGCAAGGGGGAAGGTCACTGGAAGCGAAATTGCCCAAAGTACTTGGCGGATTTGAAGAACGGCAACATCAAGAAGAAAGGTATATCCGATATACATGTTATTGATGTGTATCTCACTAGTACTCATAGTAGTGCCTGGGTATTTGATACTGGTTCCGTTGCTCATATTTGTAACTCGAAACAGGTACTGCAGAATAAACGGAAACTAGCGAAGAACGAGGTGACGATGCGCGTTGGAAATGGATCAAAGGTTGATGTGATCGCGGTCGGCACGCTACCTCTTCATATACCATCGGGATTAGTTTTATACTTAAATAATTGTTATTTGGTGCCTGCGTTGAGCATGAACATTATATCTGGATCATGTTTATTGCGAGACGATTACTTGTTTAAGTCCGAGAATAATGGTTGTTCGATTTATATGAGTAATATGTTTTATGCACATGCACCTTTGATAGATGGTATATTCTTATTGAATCTCGATTGTAGTAATACACACATTAATAATATTGAAGCTAAACGTTTGAAATTGAGCGATAACTCGACCTATATGTGGCACTGTCGTCTTGGTCACATTGGAGTGAAGCGTATGAAGAAACTCCATTCCGATGGACTTCTTGAATCACTTGATTTCGAATCACTTGAAAGATGCAAAGCATGTCTAATGGGTAAAATGACTAAGACTCCATTTTCTGGTATGATGGAGCGAGCTACGGACTTATTGGAAATCATACATACTGATGTGTGTGGTCCAATGAGTGTAGCATCGCGTGGTGGTTATCGTTATGTTCTTGCCTTCACGGATGACTTGAGTAGATATGGGTATATCTATTTCATAAAACATAAGTCCGAAACTTTCGAGAAGTTTAAGGAATTTCAAAGTGAGGTAGAGAATCAGCGTAACAAGAAGATTAAATTTCTATGATCTGATCGTGGAGGTGAATATCTAAGTTACGAGTTTGGCGAGCATTTCAAAAAATGCGGAATACTTTCACAATTGACACCGCCGGGAACACCACAGCGTAATGGTGTGTCCGAACGTCGTAATCGAACTCTCTTAGATATGGTTCGTTCTATGATGTCACTTACAGATTTACCGCTATCATTTTGGGGTTATGCATTAGAAACAGCCACATTCACTTTAAATAGGGCACCATCTAAATCCGTTGAAACGACACCATATGAATTATGGTTTGGGAAGAAACCTAAATGGTCGTTCCTTAAAGTTTGGGGTTGTGAAGCTTATGTAAAGAAGTTATAGCCCGACAAGCTTGAACCCAAAGCGGAAAAATGCGTCTTCATAGGATACCCGAAGGAAACTATTGGGTATACCTTCTATCATATATCCGAGGGCAAAATCTTTGTTGCTAATCCTTTCTAGAGAAGGAATTTCTCTCGAAAGAAGTGACTGGAAGGAAAGTAGAACTCGACGAGGTTGTTAAACTTTCTCTCGAACTTGCGAGTAGCGCAGCACCGGAAGTTGTTCCTGTGGCGCCTACACCAATAAGAGAGGAAGCTAATGATGTTGATCATGAAACTTCGGTTGAAGTTACTATGGAACCTCGCAAGTCAACGAGAACTCGTACCACTCCTGATTGGTATGATCCCGTTATGAGTGTCATGTTGGTGGACAACACCGATGACCCTGCGACATATGAGGAAGCGATGATGAGCCCAGATTCCAATAAATGGCAAGAAGCCATGAAATCAAGATTGGATCCATGTACAAAAACCAAGTATGGACTTTGGTGGACTTACCGGATGGCCGGAAGGCTGTCGAGAACAAATGGATTTTCAAGAAGAAAACAAATGCTGATGGTAATGTTACTGTCTATAAAGCTCCACTTATCGCAAAAGGGTTTCGAAAAATTCAAGGAGTTGACTACGATGAGACTTTCTCACCAGTAGTAAAGCTAAAGTCTGTGAGGATTATGTTAGCAATCGCTGCATATTATGATTATGAGATATGGCATATGGATGTCAAAACGGCGTTCCTCAATGGAGACATTGATGAAGAGTTGTATATGATGCAACCCAAAGGTTTTGTCGATCCTAAAGATGCTAACAAGGTGTGCAAACTTCAACGGTCCATATATGGATTGAAGCAAGCATCCCGAAGTTGGAATCAACGTTTTGATAAGGTAATCAAAAGCTTTGGGTTTATACAAGAAAGTGAGTAGGAGCTCTATAGCATTCTTAATACTATATGTAGATGACATATTGTTGATTGAGAATGATGTATACCTTCTTAATAGTGTCAAGGATTATTTGAATAATAGTTTTTCAATGAAAGATCTTGGTGAAGCAGCTTACATATTAGGCATAAAGATTTATAGATCGAGACGTCTGATATCATTGTCACAAAGTACATATTTGGACAAAGTTCTAAAAAGGTTTGGAATGGAAGATAGCAAGAAAGGGTTCTTGCCCATGTTGCCCAATACGACCTTGAGTAAAACTCAAAGTCCTGCAACGGCAGAAGATAGAGAAAGGATGAGTAAAACTCCCTATGCATCAGCCATAGGATCTCTTATGTATGCCATGCTATGTACTAGACCCGACATTGCATATGCTGTTAGTTTGACTAGCAGATATCAAAAGTGATCCAGGAGTGGATCATTGGACAGCGGTCAAAAACATCCTTAAGTACTTCAGAAGAACTAAGGATATGGTTCTTTCTTATGGAGGTGATGAACAACTCGTTGTTAATGGTTACACCGACGCTAGTTGGAACACCGATCCGGATGATTCTAAATCTCAATCTAGATACGTATTTACTTTGAATGGTGCAGTAGTTAGCTGGAGGAATGCAAAGCAAAGCGTTGTGGCGAGATCTTCAACTGAATCGGAATACATAGCTGCTTCGGAGGCTTCACAAGAGGCGATATGGATGAAGGAGTTCATTACAGAGCTCGGTGTGGTCCCAATGTCTATCTATTGTGATAATATGGGCGCCATAGCCAATGCGCATGAACCAAGGTCACACAAGAAGCTGAAGCACATCAAGCTACGTTTTCACGCTATTCAAGAGCATGTCCAAGATGGTGACATAAATATTTGCAAAGTACACACAGATCTGAATGTGGCGGATCCGTTGACTAAACCTCTCCCGAGGGCAAAACATGACCAGCACCAAACCGCCATGGGTGTTCGGTATATTACCATGTAATATAGATTAGTTGACTCTAGTGCAAGTGGGAGACTGTTGGAGATATGCCCTAGAGGCAATAATAAATGTAGTTATTATTATATCTTTGTGTTTATGATAAATGTTTACATTCATGCTATAACAGTATTAACCGGAAACATTAATACTTGTGTGATTTGTAAACTAAATTAGAGTCCCTAGTAAAGCCTCTTTATAATACTAGCTTGTTGGTTAATAGATGATCGTGGTTTCCCGATCATGAACATTGAGATGTTGTTAACAACAAGATCATATCATTAGGAGAATGGTATGATGGACATACTCCTATAGATAAGCGTAGCATAAAGATCAAGTCATTTTAATAGTTCAATTGCTATAAGCTTTCTGATACATAGTAACCTAATTCCTTCGACCATGAGATCATGCTAATCACCATCACCGGAAGGATGCTTTGATGACATCAAACACCACATCATAACTGGGTGGCTATAAAGATACCATTGAGTGTTCGGAAAGTATGGGTTGAGGCACATGGATCAAGAGTGGGATTTGTCCATCCATATGACGGATAGATATACTCTGGGCCCTCTCGGTGGAATGTCATCCAATTAGCTTGCAAGCATGTGACTAGCTCACAAGGGATCACATACCACGGTAACGAGAAAAGAGTACTTATCGGTAACGAGGTTGAACTAGGTATGCAGATATACCGACGATCAAAACCTCGGATAAGTAAACTATCGTGAGACAAAGGGAAATTGGTATCGTATGTAAGTGGTTTATTCGATCGCAAAGTAATCGTAGAAATATGTGGGAGCCATATGAATTTCCAGATTCCTCTATTGGTTATTGATCGGAGAAGTGTCTCGGTCATGTCCGCATAATTCACGAACCGTAGGGAGACACACTTAAGGATTCAATGTTGTTTAGTAGATATGGAATGTTAGTAGGGATACCGAATGTTATTCGGAGTCTCAGATGGGATCCGAGATATCACGAGGAGACCGGAATGTTCCGGAGAATAAGATTCATATAAGGAAACTCCTATTTCGGAGTTCGGGAAAGTTTCCGATGATTTCATCGGAGAGGTTCTAGAAGGGTCTAGAAGGTTCACCGGTCCGAAAGGAGAATGGTCCATGAATGTGTCATGGGTAAGTGGAATGATTGGATCATGTCCAAGGTCACTTGGTGTTGGCATATGCAAGAGATAAATAAAGCTCTAAATTGAAAGTCAAACGGGAAGTTTGAAAAGTCAAACTGGAACAATGGTTTCCTAGTGGGAGAAGAAACAAGTCCTTCTCTCAATCCAACTTGGGTTTGGGTTTGGATTCAAACCCACCCCTCCCAAGGCTGCCCCTCCCTCTCATAAATAGAGGGGGAGGGCTGCCCCAAACAACACAAGTTCCAAGCCCTCTCCACGAGCCGCCGCCGCCGGTCCGTCGTCGCCGCCCTAGACGCCCTCCCCGCCGTGCTCGCATGGTGGTTTTGGCCGACGCCATCTCCGACGAGGTCTCTACCGCTCTGTGCTGGCCTTCGCCCCTGCTCTCCTCCGCGCCCACAAAGCAGTGACACTTCTGCCGAGGATTCTGCCAAGGGGGAGCAAGGTGGCCTGCGGCCATGGCCGTCAAGTCTTCACCTGTTTTATGATTGGGCTATAGATTTTTAGTCTTTATTTTTTGCTATATTTATACAATTTTTTAGATACATAATCATATTTATATTGCTACTTTTGTTATTTCTTTGAGTTCTACATTGGTTTTTTTACCAAGAAAAAAATTCTTGAGATGCTACAATGACGTAATATTTTTGCTACAACCGATGTATGGTATTGCTAGAATAGCACAATTTTTTTGTTACCACATGCCCGCGAGTTCTCCGGCGAAGTCTGCGGCGAAAGTCTCCGGCGAGGTCGGACTTTTGCTACATTAGCTTATTTTTTCTGCTACCACCATTCTCTGATTTTGCTACAATGGCGTAAAACTCTTGTTAGGAGGTCCCCGACGAGGTTTTCTCTGACGACGTCTTCGGTGATATCTCCGGTGAAGACGGATTTGCTACACATGGATATTTTTTTGGCTACAATTGTTTAGTGGTTTTGCTATAATAGCGCAAAGTTTTTGCTACAATGGTCTCCTGCGACATCCCGGGTGAGGTCTCCGACGAGGTGTCTAGAAAAGTCTCCGACGATGTCTCTGACGAAGTAGGTTTTTTGCTATGTTAGAAGAACTTTGTTGCTACAACCGTTTTGTGATTTTGCTACAACAGTGTCAACGTTTTGCTACAAGTTCTCCTGCGAGAGTCAGCGGCGATTTTTTCCCGACGATGTCTCCGGCGAAGTCGGTTTTGCTGCATTAGTATAATTTTTTTACTGCATGGTCTCTAGCGAGGTCTCGGCGAGATGTCCTATTTCTAAAACGAACCATTTTTTTTTGCTTCTGAAGCAAAAGCAAGGACATATGTAGCAAAAACGGACTGTTTTGCAGCAAAAAGGGCTATTTTGGGCACACGTGTCGCGCAGGGGAGGAGGACGATGAGAACTCCCTATCGTCCGGGGGACGCCCAGCGGTTTCCTTTGAGAAAAGAGTAACTGGGAGAGGGGGTTGCGCTGTAGAAATGTAGTCGAGATCGAAATCCGATGTGTGTATCACGAGCAGCGTGTCAGCTAGCTAGTGCTAGGACGACGAAAATAGATCGATCGCGCCTTGTAGGACGTACGACGAGCAGGATGCATCTCTACTAGGACGTACGACGACGAGGAGGATGCATCGATGCATTTTCTTCAATTTCGCCTCGTGTGTGGTATATTATGGGTGGTTTAGGATGTACACACATGTACACATGCATGCATTATTCGCGGGGATTTTCATGCATGGCAGCGACTGAATCGGCTGCATGCACGCGAGGCGATAATGCGAGCGACCATCGTTGAAGATGACAAACGTAGATTAGAAGAGACAGATCTCAAACCACACCAACCAAGACGAAGAATGACCGGATCCCAAGGAATCCGTCGGACACACAACTTCATGCGTCCTCCGTTGATGCTAGACGCACCACCAGAGCAAGGATAGGACAGGAAGAACCTTATTCTGACCTCAGAACGTAGCCGCTGCCTCGACATCCTGAATAAGTCACTGAAAGCAGTCTAAACAAAATACATATACCTCCCGTCGGCGAGAAGCCGTGGTCCGCCACGCCTCCAAGGCCCTAAGGCCGCCAGAGACGAGACGGACCGGTGGCGTCGCCGGCGGAGGGAAGAAACCCTAGATGGATTTTAGCCGCCGCCGTCTCTCTCTCTATTCTCTATTCTCCCGTACCGGTTTAGTATCTTGTTAGTGTTGGTGTGAGAACTTGGCCTGAAACACAGTGTTTGTCGTTTAGCTTGTAATACCGTCCTCCGCAAATTCTGGATCTCGCTCAAAGCAAACCCTCAAGCCGAGATGAACTAGACAATTAAAGGAGAGCGGATTTACGGCTAGTAGGTTGGTCCCCCGGCATCACATATGCCATACGATTGTTGGAGATTCGTGTAGAGTCCATGAAGCCAACTGTTGGAGATATGCCCTAGAGGCAATAATAAATGTAGTTATTATTATATCTTTGTGTTTATGATAAATATTTACATTCATGCTATAACAGTATTAACCAAAAACATTAATACTTGTGTGATTTGTAAACTAAATTAGAGTCTCTAGTAAAGCCTCTTTATAATACTAGCTTGTTGGTTAATAGATTTTCGTGGTTTCCCGATCATGAACATTGAGATGTTGTTAACAACAAGATCATATCATTAGGAGAATGGTATGATGGACATACTCCTATAGATAAGCGTAGCATAAAGATCAAGTCATTTTAATAGTTCAATTGCTATAAGCTTTCTGATACATAGTAACCTAATTCCTTCGACCATGAGATCATGCTAATCACCATCACCGGAAGGATGCTTTGATGACATCAAACACCACATCATAACTGGGTGGCTATAAAGATACCATTGAGTGTTCGGAAAGTATGGGTTGAGGCACATGGATCAAGAGTGGGATTTGTCCATCCATATGACGGATAGATATACTCTGGGCCCTCTCGGTGGAATGTCATCCAATTAGCTTGCAAGCATGTGACTAGCTCACAAGGGATCACATACCACGGTAACGAGAAAAGAGTACTTATCGGTAACGAGGTTGAACTAGGTATGCAGATATACCGACGATCAAAACCTCGGATAAGTAAACTATCATGAGACAAAGGGAAATTGGTATCGTATGTAAGTGGTTCATTCGATCACAAAGTAATCGTAGAAATATGTGGGAGCCATATGAATTTCCAGATTCCTCTATTGGTTATTGATCGGAGAAGTGTCTCGGTCATGTCCGCATAATTCACGAACCGTAGGGAGACACACTTAAGGATTCGATATTGTTTAGTAGATATGGAATGCTAGTAGGGATACCGAATGTTGTTTGGAGTCTCGGATGGGATCCGGGATATCACGAGGAGATCTGGAATGGTCCGGAGAATAAGATTCATATAAGGAAAGTCCTATTTCAGAGTTCGGGAAAGTTTCTGATGATTTCATCGAAGAGGTTCTAGAAGAGTCTAGAAGGTTCACCGGTCCGAAAGGAGAATGGTCCATGAATGTGTCATGGGTAAGTGGAATGATTGGATCATGTCCAAGGTCACTTGGTGTTGGCATATACAAGAGAGAAATAAAGCTCTAAATTCAAAGTCAAACGGAAAGTTTGAAAAGTCAAACTGGAACAATGGTTTCCTAGTGGGAGAAGAAACAAGTCCTTCTCTCAATCCAACTTGGGTTTGGGTTTGGATTCAAACCCACCCCTCCCAAGGCTGCCCTCCCTCTTATAAATAGAGGGTGAGGGCTGCCCTAAACAACACAAGTTCCAATCCCTCTCCACGAGCCGCCGCCGACCCGTGCCGCCGCCCGCAGCCCGCCGCCAGCGCCACCGCTTGCCGCCGCCGGTCCGTCGCCGCCTCCCTAGCCGCCGCCGACACCTCATCCTCCTCCCGGATCTCTAAACCCTAGTTTTCCGGGAAACGCTAATCCACCATAACTCGCATCCGGCTTAGGCGAAGCCCTGCGGGATCTTCCCTCTACTTCCGACACCACGCCGTCGTGCTGCCGGAATCGTGAGGAAGAACTACAACCTCCGCTGCCTGCTGGAACAAGGGAGAGGAAGGTCTTCATCGAGTACCGAACGTGTGATCGACTGCGGAAGCGCTGCCGGAACGCAGCGCCGGAAGGATCGTCTACGCGATCTTGAGATCGACAAGAGTACGACTACATCACCCACGAGAATCCTCTCTTGTTAACCGCTTTGGAATCTTCGAGGGTGAGTTTTTCTATCGACTCGTTGCTACAATCTAGTAGATAAATCTTGGCTTATTTGTGTGCATGCGGTAGAAAATTTTTGTTTTCCATGCTACGAACCCCTACACCAACAATAGTCATATATTTACATTTAAGCATCCCTAAAAAGTTGAAAACAACCTGAGCTCCACTGGCAGTGAAACTTGTATGTTCCTTGACTGGGTCTACGAAAATTTGTATGTATCATTAAAATTTTGTTAATTTTGGTTTTTTTCCTATTTTTTCTACTATTAATTTGGTTATTTTTCTTGTTTATTTTATAATTAATACTGAATCGTATATATATCTGCAAGATTCAAAGAAGTTTTGGATCTCTAATAAATCTCGTATAAATCTGGACTGAGGTGGAAGGATCTTCCTGTAAAATAGTTTGCACGAATCTCCAACAAATCAATGGTAATGATGGTGCCAGGAACCAATCTATGTGTGGGGTTGTATTTCCGCAATTAAAGCCATATATTGAGAGGATTGGTTGATGCCTTAACGAAATGTCGCCAGAGACTCAAGGGTTTGAGTTCCATCATGCCGCAAGATTAGATGTTTTATTATTTATTATTTTAATTAGGGGCTTGTGGTCGCCCATGTAGGAGCTATATAAAGCTTCTTTGTACTTAATTTCTCATCCTACTCTAGCCCAACACATTTAATTTCTCGGTTCCTTTCGGAGAAAGAAATTAGACCTTGTTGATAATACTACCATATTAATCCTATTAACCATTGGACCATGATTTCTTTCTCGGAATTTTAAACAATAACAATACTACCATATCAATCCTATTAACCCTTAGACCATGAATTTCGAACAATTATTTAAGTAAACAAAATGAATAAGTAATAATATTCTTGAATTAAAATAACAATAAAATGATTTTTTTTGCCTTTTTTATTAAATATGGAATAATTTATATCTTTAGATCCGTAAATCAGAATTCGACAAATGATATGTCTAAATCGATCAGAAAAATAAGAGGAATCCAAACCTGATATCCCTATCATCTTTTTAATCATGCATCATGTCTTTTTAATAGTGTACTGCAAGGTTTTCTAAATAAAATTCATTTATAGTGTCCAATTCTTCAAAAAATCCGTCGGCGTACACCTTGTCGAGCTCCTGTAGTGAGGAGTGATTGATGTCTTAACATAACATCGCCGGAGACTCGAGGGTTTGAGTTCCATCATGCCGCAAGATTAGATGTACACCTTGTCGCGTTCCTGTAATGAGGAGTGATTGATGTCTTAACATAACATCGCCGGAGACTCGAGGGTTTGAGTTCCATCATGCCGCAACATTAGATGCTTTATTTTTTATTTTAATTAGGGGCTTGCGAGGTCGCCTTGTTGGAGGCTGTCTAAAGCTTCTTTCTAGTAATATAGATGAAACGATGTAAGAGTAGTAGGTAAAAAAATTTCCTCTGTTTTTTTTGCGGGAAAGGTCTTTACTCTGTTTTGAGAAAAGAGTAACCGGGAGAGGGGGGTTGGGCTGCAGAAATGTAGTCGAGATCGAGCTCCGAAGCGTGTGTCACGAGCAGCGTGTCAGCTAGCTAGAGCTAGGACGACAAAAATAGATCGATCGCGCCTTGTAGGACGTAGGACGAGCAGGATGCATCGCCTTGTAGACATCTATTAGGACGGACGTACGCCGACGAGGAGGATGCATTGATGCATTTTCTTCAATTTCGTCTCGTGTGTGGTATATTATGCATGGGTGGTCTAGGGTATTTTTTTTATTTAGCAAAGTTTTTGTTAACCCTAAATTTGATGATTAGAGTTTGATGATCCAAGTTTAGTATTTTCGGGATGGTACATGGATCAAGAGTGGGATTTGTCCATCCATATGACAGATAGATATACTCTGGGCCCTCTCGGTGGAATGTCATCCAATTAGCTTGCAAGCATATGACTGGCTCACAAGGGATCATATATCACAGGAACGAGTAAAGAGTACTTAACGAGGTTGAACTAGGTATGCATAGATACCGACGATCAAACCTTGGATAAGTAAAGTATATAGCGAGACAAAGAGAAATTGGTATCGTATGTAAATGGTTCATTAGATCACGAAGTAACCATAGAAATATGTGGGAGCCATATGAATTTCCAGATTCCTCTATTGGTTATTGATCGAAGAAGAGTCTCGATCATTCTACATAATTCACGAACCATAGGGAGACACACTTAAGGATTCAATGTTGTTTAGTAGATATGGAAAGTGAGTAAAGAGACTGAATGTTGTTCGAAGTCTCGGATTGGATCCGATATATCACGAGGAGATACGGAATGGTCCATATAATAAGAATCATATAAGGAAAGTCCAATTCCAGAGTTCAGGAATGGTTTCGGTGTTTTTACTGGAATGTTCTAGAAGGGTCTAGAAGGTCCATCACTCTGGAGTGGGAAGGGTACATGGATGTGTCATACCAAAGTGGAATGGTTGCATCATGTCCTAGGTCACTTGGCTGGGCAATGGGAAGAGGAAAATCAAACTCTAGTTTGAAAGTCAAACGCCAATTTGAAAAAGTCAAATCTCAACATTGGTTGCCTAGTGGAGGGAGAGAAGGAATCCTACCTAAGGGAGGATTCCTCCCTCTCCTTGCCGTCGGCCCAAGTGGAGGAGTTGGAGGAGGAATCCCCTCCCCCCAACCACCTCTCCCACCTATATAAGGAGGGGTAGGGCGCCCCTACCCCTCACTACAAACCCTAGTCGGCCGCCCCCCCTCTCTCAAGTAGTCGCCGCCTAGGGATCTCCCAAGTCGCCACCTAGGCCCTAGCCCTAGCCACCGGCCACCACCTCCCCTCGGTCCTCTAAAACCTAGATCTCCGAGGCCCTCTTGTACTCCACCATACCCACTCCGGCTTAGGCGAAGCCCTGCAGGATTTCCCCTCTACTTCCGCCACCACGCAGTCGTGTTGCCGGAATCGCGAGCAGAGATCTACCTCCGCTGCCTACTGGAACAAGGGAGAGGAAGGTCTTCATCGAGTATCGAACGTTTGACTAACTACAGGAGAGATGCCAAAACACGACGCTGGAAGGATCGTCTACGCGATCTTGAGATCGGCAAGTGAACGACTACATCACCTACGAGAATCCGATCTTGTTAACCGCTTTGGAATCTTCGAGGGTTAGTACTCTGTCGACTCATTGCTACAACCTAGTAGATAGATCTTGGCTTGTGTGTGTTCATGCGATAGAATTTTCTTGTTTTCCATGCTCCGAACCCCTACAACGGGACCATGATAGGGCGGTGGTGCAGCCACGCAGGTCGGGGAAGAAGGGCCGTCGTTGGGGACCAGCGGAGGCAGATCACCCTCTATGCCATGGCTGACATCGGATGATGGAGAAGCTGATACGATCGGGGACAGTTGCAAGGAGAGGACCCGGAGGTGCGACCCCAGGGACCGGGCTTGCCACCACTCTAAGGGCCATGAGGCGAGGAAGGGCGAGGCATGGGCAGGGGTCGGTGCAGCGGCGGCGGCAGGGCAGCGGAAGCCATCGTAACCTAATATGATACAATGTAAAACAATGATATTAGGGCAAACAACCTTGATCCAGACTGCTGGCCTGGGTCAGTTTATATAATAGGATTAATAGAGTCTAACATCCTTATAGGAAATAATGGTGTTTTGTAGAAACAAGAGCTCAGGGTTGAGTGGAAGCATCCTACTTCACTACCTTGCCATCACAAGGCAATTTCATCATTTGCTCATGTTCTTTTCAGAAGTAATTGCAACTTGTGTGTTATCACTTATGTTCTAAAAAGGAGACAGAAAAGAATATTTTCTCAAGAATATAAAACGTTATTATCATCCCAAGTGATGTTAAGTACGAGGATTAGCAATGGGACCTAGGATTTCATGTGCCATGAAATTCACCAGATAGGAATTAATAACCCATGAAATCAATGATTCTAGCGTTGTATAATACGCATTAACCATGAGATCTAGAATAGGATGGAGAAGTCGGTCGGATCTTCTTTCTTTCGCATGTCAACGGATGACCGGGCCATGGCTGTAATTCTCAGAGAGAATTGGCAGTATATGGGTGGGATCCATCAACGTCCCACAACATCTGGTATCCACAAGGGTTGTACACCTTAGGATGTCATTAGAAACAAGTTTTATCCTAGGTCTAACGTGCAATCCGATAGGCAAGCAGGGTCATGAAGAAGGGCAGTGATGGACCTAGATCAATTTCTGGGCCCCACATTAAGGAATTGTGGACGGGAAAGTACGCCTGGTTGTGCAATAAGGATTTGATCTCTCATGGGTAAAGAAATGCACCTCTGTAGAGTGTAAGAATTAATTGTGACATGTTACTACATGTTTCGGGAAGAAGCTATGAACGCGACAGGAAAGGAACTCCATGAAGTTCTGGTTAACCTGTGAAGACTAAAGGGCATAGTTTTTGAAAATAAAATCAATCTTTGAAGAAATAATCACGAAAACTTCATAGTGCCAAAGACTTATAGTCTGAGGTGGTAGTTAGTGCATCAAACTTCCCACCTTGCATATAATGAACTTGTTGGGTAACGATTGTTACTCACTCTTTCCTTTGATCCCTTGCTTAGACTCTAAAGAGCCAGATGATACCCTAATGTATGATACTGAGGGCCAGGACGAAGTCTTCTGTGAGGAGCCATACATGTCCAGAGGTATTGAAGGAGTGGACTACGAGGTCCGCTATGGAACTGAAGGCAACGAGTCAGAGTAGTTGTCATATTAGTACTTAGTACTTAAGTTGGACCGAGCAGCATAAAATTTATACAATAAGCTATTGAGCTCACGATATGTTATGTAGTTTGGATCTTTTGTTCTTCTGTTGAACATATTTGAATAAGTAGTATGAGGTTTGTAAGTTTGAACAACTTGGTGATACATGATCGTTTGGTATTGTAATAATAATGTGTGTATGTTTGTAATTTGGACCCGCAATGTTTCTGTTGTACCACTCTGAGAGATGTGATATTTGCAGAACAATGTTCGTTGTGTCAACGACTATAGTATACTACAACATGAAGTGGTATACTGGGTCACCGCACTGTGTTAGCTGCTTTAACCCAGAAAATCCTGCCCATACCTACATTGGAAAGCATACAACGAGCCCTCGAGATGATGGTTCCGTTCATGCGTTCAGCCATGCCGTTCTACTGAGGAGTGTAAGGGATGGTATGGTGCCTGATCATACCATCGTTATTGCAAAACTTTGCAAACTCATTAAAATAGAATTTCATACCACTATCAGTAGTAGTACTTTTACCTTCCTTTTAGTTTTCTTTTCCATCATTACTTTCTACTTCTTAAAAGCATCGAAAACATAAAATCTATATTTTAGAAAATATGACCACACTTTTCTTGAGTAGTCATCAATAATAGTAAGCTTGTAATTAGCACCACCAATAGAATTCTTACAGAAAGGCCGCTCATCAGAGGTTAGCCTCCTTAATTGAACTTGAGCTGGTCCTTCCTAGGGTCGGTAGAGGAATGGTTCTAAAAATATGGCAAGGTGGTATCATACCTTTAGCTAGTTTTTTTATATTTTATGTAATTTTAGGTCAGAAAACAAATAGGAAAAATTGTCCAAATAATTGTGAACAACATGTGATATATTTTCGTATATTTGGACTCTATATGGCCCATATTTTTTGGTGAATTTCCTGAGAATTAAAAAAGGGTAAATCATGTGTAAGGCCAAAGAAATAGTAGGATTATCTTACATGAGACAAAAGAGGCATTTTAATTTGGAATTTTGGCTATAGAAAAATTGTATTGGATCATCTTTAAGTGTGGAACAAGTTCAAGAAGGCCAAGAGAGAGTTCAAGTGAGAATCCAAAAATAAATAATTGCAGGGCCATTTTGAGAAGAAATTCAAAAAAAAATTGAAGGACCAAAATCTTGGGTGGTTATAGAAATGTAGTCGAGATCAAACGCTAGTAGAAGACAGGATTTTCGTCGATGCCACCCCGAGCCATCAGTCCCGGTTGCTTCACGAACCGGGACTAAGACTCACATTTGTACTGATTCGTAAGGCCGGCCAGGACGAGGCACGGGACAGACGACGATCGGTCTCGGTTCAGGATAGAAACCAGGACTCCCGCGAACCGGGACTGATTGACCGTTTTTCACTAGTGGAACTCCGAAGCGTGTATCACGAGCAGCGTGTCAGCTAGCTTGTGCTAGGACGACGAAATTAGATCGATCGCGCCTTGTAGACATCTAGCACGTACCACGAGCAGGATGCACGGATGCATTTTCTTCAATTTCGTGTCGTGTGTGGTATATTATGCATGGGTGGTCTAGGGTGTACACACACATCTACACATGCATGCGTTATTCACGGGGGTTTCCCTGCATGGCAGCGACTGAATCGGCTGCATGCACGCGAGGCGATAATGTGAGCGAGCGAGGCCGTCCGGCGGCCACACGTCGGGAATTGGAAGCAGCCAGGAGAGGACGACGTGCAGGTACAGAACAAACAAATCGGTAGGCGCGAGCGTGTAACACGCACGTACGGTACATCTAGCTATAGCTCCGGCACGGTTCTCCTGCCGGCCGGTTCCTATAAAAGGGCACGCAGCAGCTCGTGACTTTCCATCGTCCCAAGTTCCCAACCAAATACATAGCCAAGCAAGCAACCAGTGAGCAACCAGTGAGTGAGAGAGTGAGCAAAGATGTTCGGATTCGGATTGTTCCCGCGGGCACAGCTCAAGGGGAAGGTTCTGCTCCAGCGTAGGAACGTCCTCGACCTCAACCACTTCGACTTGAGCAACGCCATCAGCCACGACACCTGGGACGAGCTCACCACCAAAGGCGTCACATGCCAGCTCATCAGCTCCACTGTCGCCGATCACAGTAAGACCATACTTAGTATATATCCTCATTGCATACTCTGTTGTTGGTTCTCAATACTCTTGAGCACATCCAATCATCAAACTGACCAAACTTGTTTTCGAAGTTTGTAAAACTGCAAGTACAATAGTATCATCGGAAACAATTTGTCACGACAATCTTAAAGATACAATAGTATAGGTTTAAATGAATCTAGACACTAAAAGGTGTCTATACATCTCATTCATAAACCTAAAACATCTTATATTTCCAAACGGAGGGAGTACAGTACCTTATAATTATAACTAAGTAGTAGTATAAGCAAGCTGACACGATGGATGGATGGATGGATTGGATGCAGATGACGGCTGCCGGGGTCTGGTAGGCGAGGAGGAGCGCGTTGAGCACTGGGTGATGCACTTGCCCCCACTCACCCACGGCGATACCACCTACGATGTCACCTTCGACTGGGACGTCAAGAAGCAGGGCATCCCCGGCGCCGTCATCGTCCGCAACTACCACGCCACCCAGTTCCTCCTCAAGACCATCACCATCGACGACATCCCGGGACACGACGGGCCCATCGTCTTCCTCGCAAACTCATGGGTCTACAACACCAACACTTACCACTATGACCGAATCTTCTTCACCAACGATGTCAGTGTCAGGCTTTCTTCAGTTATTTCCATCAACAATGCTGTACATAATTAACTGACGATGATGCGACGTGCAGACGCGCCTGCCCAGCGACATGCCGGTCTTGCTGCGCCCGTACCGGGAGGAGGAGCTCCAGATCCTGCGAGGGGACCACCCCAAGCAGAAGAACGACCGCGCCTACCAGGACCACGACCGCGTCTACCGCTACGACCTCTACAACGACCTCGGCGACCCCGACAACAAGTGCCCTCGCCCCACCCTCGGCGGCCCCGACAGCCCCTACCCTTACCCACGCCGCGGCCGCACCGGCAGGAAGCCCATGAAGACCGACCCCACGTGCGAGAGCCGCAACGTCGTGCCCTTGTTCCAGCAGTTCTACGTGCCCCGCGACGAGTGCTTCAACCACGTCAAGAAGGCCGACTTCACCGCCTACCTCCTCAAGGCTGTCTCCGCGGGCATCCTCCCCCTCGCCAGAGAGATGTTCGACACCGTCGTGCCCCGCGAGTTCGATGACTTCGAGGACATGTACAAGCTCTACGAAGGCGGGCTCAAGATCCCCGACATCCCCGCCATGGACCTCGTCTTCAAAGTGTTCCCGCCGCTCAAGAGCATCTGCCCATCCGGAGGCTCCTATCTCTTGAAGATGCCCATGCCGGAAATCATCAACAACGACAAGCTCGCCTGGCGCACCGACGAGGAGTTTGCAAGGGAGATGCTCGCCGGCCTCAACCCGCACATCATCACGCGCCTTCGGGAGTTTCCTCCCAGGAGCAGGCTTGAAGGGTACGGCGACCAGACCAGCACGATCACTCTGGAGCACATCCAACACAGCCTCGGTAGGCTCACCGTCGAGAAGGCCATCGCCGACAACAGGCTCTTCATCCTCGACCACCACGACAACTTCATGCCTCAGCTGCTAAAGATCAACAGCCTCCAAAACACATTCGTCTACGCCACCAGAACACTACTCTTCCTGCAGGACGACGACACCCTCAAGCCAATCGCCATCGAGCTCAGCAAGCCCCAACTTGATGAGCTCGGCAACAAAGTAGTCGGCGCCGACAGCAAGGTCTACACGCCCCCCTCCTCTGGCTCGGAGTCGGACTACAAGGTGCAGGACACCATCTGGCAGCTCGCCAAGGCCTACGCCGCCGTGAATGATTCTGCGTGGCATGGGCTCATCAGCCACTGGCTCCACACCCACGCGGTGATCGAGCCGTTCGTCATCGCCACCAACCGGCAGCTCAGCGTCACGCATCCCATCTTCAAGCTCCTGCAGCCCCACTACCGTGACACCATGATGATCAACGCCCTGGCACGCCAAGTCCTCATCAGCGCCGGCGGCTTCTTCGAGATGACCGTCTGTCCCGGTGAGTACGCGCTCAGAATCTCCTCTGAAGTTTACAGGAACTGGAACTTCACCGAGCAGGCGCTGCCGGTGGACCTGATCAAGAGGGGTGTGGCCAAGCATGACACCACCAGCCCCTACGGAGTGTCGCTGCTCATCAAGGACTACCCGTACGCCGTGGACGGGCTAGCCGTCTGGTCGGCCATCGAGAACTGGGTCGACGAGTACGTCAAGATCTACTACCCCTGCGACGACGTGGTTCGGTGCGACATCGAGCTGCAGGCATGGTGGAAGGAGGTGCGTGAGGTCGGCCATGGCGACATCAAGGACCAGCCGTGGTGGCCCAAGATGGCCACGGTGAAGGAGCTTGTCAGGTCATGTGCCACCATCATCTGGATTGCCTCCGCTCTGCACGCAGCTGTCAACTTTGGCCAGTACTCTTACGCTGGCTACCTGCCGAACCGCCCAACGGTGAGCCGGCGGCCAATGCCGGAGCCAGGCACCAAGGAGTACGAAGAGGTGGAGACTAATCCGGACATGGCCTTCATCCACACCATCACGAGCCAGCTCCAGAGCATCATTGGAGTGTCTGTGATTGAGGTTCTGTCCAACCACTCCTCTGACGAGGTGTACCTTGGGCAGCGGGATGAACCACAGTGGACATCAGATGAGAAGGCAAAGAAGGTGTTCGAAAAATTCAGCAAGAAACTGATCGATATTGAAATGAGTATCATGAGCCGGAACAGGGATGAGAATCTCAAGAACCGGAATGGGCCAGCACAATTCCCCTACATGTTGCTCTATCCCAACACCTCGGACATCGATGGAGAGAGCGCCACTGGAATTACAGCCAAGGGCATCCCAAACAGCATCTCCATCTGATCAATGTTTATGGTATTATGTTTTGTCCTATATGTTCCTCTACTATTTATTTTCCCATTACAAATAAGTAACGCACCATGTCGCATCTGTAACCCTGTATGTGGCCAGAAGCGTGCTCGTTCACGTTGAGGCTGAGTTGTGCCAAAACCCAAAATGTGTGGGATGGCACAGATGAAGTGGTTCATCGATTTGTAGTCGGAAAGTCTTTTGAGCTTGAATAAAATAAAGAAAGCAGAAAAAGCTGCAAGGTTAAACATTGCCCTTTGTGTACTATTGTTCTACCATATCTGTGGGTGCAAAAATGCCAATGAGATTGGATTGTGTGGTCGAGCCTGGCTAAAGATTTGGTATTAGAGACACCATGAGAGCAGAAGTGAACAACCTTGGCGATGGATCGTCATCCATCATCCGATTCACGTAAGGTTTTTGATCCATCTGTGATAACAACTCTCACAACAGTTAAGTACTTGCCTATATTATGGTACAATGTATGTGATGTTTCATACTATCATAGATAGGTCAATTGATGTTTGTCCACCGGACAGAATTAGCATGGTGTTACAAACACATCAGTTTTGACTCTTTTGGTTTTGCAAATAAATGTTTCAAATGGGAAATGACAGGAAGATACCACCCGCCATACCGTCTTAAGAGTTCCCTTTATCACCCCCCAGCACGCGCACCCCGTACCCCCACCCCCAGTGACATCCTCATTGGTCACCATGTCCAGAGTGATTCTCACGCTTTTATCAAGAAGATTTGCATACTCTTTATGGTAGAACATACATTCATTTACTTCTTGATGGTACAAGATATATTCATTTGGATCTGGATATGTTATCTCTAATACCATTTCAAAGGAACAAAGAACCTTATTGGCCATTTGATATGCAGTTTTGGGCAAAAAAAATTGAACTCTAGCCCAACCAATATTTCGCATGTCTTCAATTATATCGCCTTAAGCACAGATGAAAACCAATGCTTAACTTGCAGAAAACTAGAACCAAAGAAAAGGGTAGCCAGTAGCTATAACCATGCATCAATTGTTTCCAAAACTCTATCCCAAACTTCATACGATGAAATCCCATAATAATACTACCTTATAGGGTCAAAGAAAAGGATCAAGTGACTGGTTGCAATGGGAACTAGCTAGAGGTGGTGGCAGAGGTACGGACCAATCATCTTGCCGACCAGCAACATCTGATCCACTTCAGCATCCTCCAGGTACTCGATCAGAAGCTGCAGGATCTGTTCGTGCACCAACGTTACATTCTTGCCATGGCCACTGAACAAGCAATGTGCAGCAAGCTAGGACACGCCTGTCAGCTGAAAATTTCAGAAGAAAACCAGCACTGACAGAAAGGTTCAGAGACTGATAATAATGAAGGCGTTTGAATGGACGATTATGTGAGTACAGATGTGCGGCGTGGCGTACGACAGGGCAACGAGGAAGTGCCCGTGCTCGTTGGTCGGGGACGGAGGATAGGCGCCGGCGGCGGAGTCGAGCATTTGTTCCTGTGCGGCGTGGAGGACGACCGCGCGACGAGGAAATGCTCGCGCTCTTCGTATCGGGGAGAGGCTGGCGGTGGAGCTGCGCCACCGGCTGGGTCGACGCGGAGCCGGGCCGGTGCGCCGCGCGGTAGGCGTCCGGGCGGAGGATTAGCGGCGGTTTGGTAGTGTCGTCTGTGGTGTGGAGTCAGCGTGTCTTTGCCGTTTTCCCTATCTGGATTTCTCGGCCCTGCCCATTGACTTCCGCGGGCTCAGCCCGGGTGGTCTCGACTGGGTTCAGGCATAGTCGGATTTACGATGAAAACGGTAAAAAATAATACTCTGTCGATTAAAAAATAACCGACTTAAGTTTGTCTAAATTTAGATATATCTAGTCACCCCAAAAGTTCCTCTATAAGCTGAGTGCACGCGGAGCCGATTTTCTAACCACTCGTTTTGATGGACGTGGGCCCTCCAACTCTGTGCTAGATTCCTTTTTCTATTTATACTACAAATTGAAAACAGCATGTCATTTTTACAAAACAAAAAAAAAATTAATTTTATTTGCATATTTGACTTTCTCGCGATGAGCTCTTTAAAACGAGTCTAATTAATAATATATTAATCTTATTTTTACGGACACGGTCTATCAAGTTCTTCGATGTACGTTGCTAAGTCCGAGAGAAGGTTCAATAGAGTTCTTCTATTTTACGAACTGGATATAAAGTACTTCTCGATAGTTTCAAAGAGTACACATAAGGTTTTATAAAGTCCTTCTAGTTTACTAGAGAATCTAGATAAAAGAGAGAACAGTCAGACCACCCCACGTTGATGGTTCCCATTGAAAACGAGTGGACAGCATATTAGGTGCGCGTGGAATCAGCTCAGCAAAATACAAGTCCCTAGACATCCTTTTAATATATAGATACAGATTTAGCCAGACCCAATTCAGTTATTCCTAGATGGAGAGAGTAGTTAGTACTGTAAAAATATAGAATCCTAATATTTTGTTGGGTATTGTTTTGATGCTTACGACAAGTATACATATACCTACACGAGGGTAGGTGGAGACTTAGAATATAAGATGATGTAAGGTCATGATCTATCTCTACACGTATACATACGTATTCTAACATCTCCCTCAGTCGTAGCGGCAGTGAGACGGATGATTGCGACTGGATTTGAAGTCCACCGTCTTATCCTCCTTGTCATCATCAACATCATCTCTGATGATCATGGCCAATACCTAGGACGGTGACTGTTTCCCCTTCTGATGTCTCTCTTCCTTCTCGCAGTCATAGCGGGAGTATTGTAGATGCAGATAATGATGCGGACACTGTTGACTGGAGTTGTTGTCGTTGTGTAGTTGTAAATGTTGTTTTTGTTGATATCGATGTAGCCGATCGTGTTGTAGCCGTGATCGAGGTAGGTGTGATCGATGTCGTAGTCGTTGTATGTTATGTGACCGTTATTACCAGAGGCGCAAAAAAACTACGCGTTTTTTTTGTTATTGTTGACGAAGATGCAGTTATAAATGTTTAGCACCTTGTAGAGATACCGTCGGGGCATCTCTTGAACACGGTCATAAGTGAGACCACCGGTTTTGCCAGAACCGGAGGAACCCACCAAGCACACAAGATTTTACCAGAACAATATGTGCGGTCGTAGGGACATTTTGTTGATAGAGTCGTCGGGGTCGTGGACGCGGCCATGTCGTCGTCATGCCTTGCAGTACGTGTGCTGTCAGAGGACGTCATAGTTGTATGTCCATCGTGTGGACGATGTAACGGCGGCGGCGATGTGTTGACGAAGGTGTTGATAAAAACCACGTTGATGTAGACCTTTGAGATGATGTGTCGGTGATGAAGGAATAGACGTGTCGACGATGATCTTCGCTTAAAGACGTTTCTTATAGCGACGATGATGTCGAAGCCTTGCTCGTAGTTTGATGGTGTTATAAAGCTTATTGTAGTTGTTCGAGAAGTTGTAGTCCGGCTTGGCGCTGTGTAGATCGGTATATGGATGTAGATAACGTGGATGTTTTTTTTTGAACGGGATAACGTGGATGTTTGGCTCGGTGCAGCAGACTCGTATAGCTTAATGTAGACACAGGCATGCGGGAGATTGCGTGTCCAGTGCGAGATGAGCCGATGAAGATGCACAGGATCGGACCTCCCAGTGTCGGTCACGGCGAGCCAACCCAACGAAGATGTAGATGTGACGGTTTGCCCAGCTGGTCGGTGAGGTTGCATGCTAGAGAACAATACATGCACGTACTGTAGGTCTAGGAAGCCAACTTATTCTCTCAGAACTTGACTAACAGCGCCCGTAAAGGTTCGACCTGTAAATCGCGAGTACAAATGCATGTACTTGTGATTTACAGGTTTCTGATCGCCGGCGCAGACCAACACTTTCAAATCTGAACTTTAAAAATCAAAATTCAAAATCCCTAGAAAATATGAACACACGCGTTGATTATCATAGGGCTAGATTACGATTCATCGTTCATTACATAGCAAAATTACACCTAAAAAATAAAAAAGGGGTAGAGCTCGCCAGAGGAGACCGTCGTGTCCTCAGATGGCCAAAATCGAGCTCTGGTTCACGGGAGAGCCGCGGCGTCCATCTAGTCGTCGAGGGCGATCACCTCCATCTCCACGTCTTTGACGTGGCCGGATCCGGACGGCTCGTTCGCGACGCGCACCACTGGTGGAGCTGCTCCATCTCCTCGTCGTCATCGCAGCGCCTGCGCTGCGGGAATGAGGAAGAGGACAAGGACTCACTGGTGGGGGCCAGATCTCGCAGAGCCGGCATGTCGGGGATGTCGACGTAGGCCGCCAGCGAGGGGGCTGCCGTAGCCCCCAGTTCGTCCAGCGCCGCGCCGCATGGCGCTTTGCCCCGATGGAGCGCACGTGCTTCTTCTCCTCTTCGTCGCCGCACGGATCACTACTAGAGAAAAGCCTATCCGAGGCGCACCTAAAAGCCTATCCGAGACGCATATCATATGCGCCTCTAGCTTCAAGCCTCGGGTATTTTTTATGCGAGACGCATATGATATGCGCCTCCTATACTTCACATATGCGAGGCGCATATCGATATGCGCCTCGCATATGTGAAGTATAGGAGGCGCATATCATATGCGCCTCGCATATGTTTTACAATGCGCCTCGTATATTTATAGTATATGCGCCTCCTATAGTATCCTATATGCGCCTCCGGTAATATTTTCGAAATTCAAGTTTTACAGACCACTATAAATAATAATATACAGATATTCAAATATACAATATAGTCCAGAATACAGTATAAAGAGCACATAATTTTTCAGAAACTTGCAATTTGCCAAAGCATAATAGAACCAACATGAATACAATACATTACACATCAATCATGACATACAAGTTCATACATCAAGTGTTTGTGCCACAAGTTCACACCTCCGAGTACAAGTTCACAATCACATTACACCTTCGAGTACAAGTTCACAATCACATTACAACTCCAACGACGTAGCTCTACCTAGATGAAGTAGAACACATAACCTACCATGAAGAGCAACAAGGTGGTGATCACGAGGAAGTTCCTCCACTTCTTCCTTCCATGCCTCCTCCACTTCTCTTCCGCCACCTCTCTACTCTCATAGCCTTGGTAGCTGTTGCCCGAGAAGTTGTTCACTTGCTTCTGGCAGTCTTTTCACTCCTCGTACACACCTGGAACCCGACCGACGTACACGACATAACACCTCGGCATCTCCTACACATAATAAAGATGATATTACTTATGTCAGTGGAAAGCAATAGCTAGCAGTTCACAAGATAGAATCATGCATATATATATATGGGTGCAACAAAATGTAAGAAATCACGTTCTAATCATCAGTATTTCGAAGAAAGACCAAAAAAAGCAAACCAAGAATGACTTGGATTAGTGCCTCATACTTAGATTGGGCACGGAAATAACAATGCTCGCTGTTCGATCTCATGCGGCAAGTAGAGTATATGCCCAAATTACTAGTCTACTTGGCACACAAGATCGAACAGCGGCATAGTCATACACGTGACACCACAACACGTTCTAATCATTGGCATTTCGAAGAAAGACAAAGAAAGCAAACCACAAGAAAGTAGGGAAGCAATGACAAATGAAAAGCAACAAGCACTTAAAATAGTTCGTAACACAAATAACTAGCTAGTGTCTCTCACAATCAAGTTCAACGGTTGACGAAACATATTCTAGAGGTTTTGCTAGGCAAGTTTAACATAGTGATAAGAGGTTACAACACGAGTTTGGAACTAACAGCTAGGTACCCAGGCAATGCAATCATGAAGTCTTCTTCGGCTCTTGAGTCGGCTTTGGGGGGCATTGATGAAGCCCGACCGAGTTTTCGCCATTTGCATGAACATCCTGCCGTCACCCTGCTGCGCTAAGCGTTCGTCTATCTCCCTGTTGGACGGTGTATAGCCGCCGTAGAAGGTGCCTCCGGTTTTTATGACTCCCTGGTACACGATTGTCGCGATCTCCTCCTGGATGTTGAAGAAGTGTTGCCTGAGGTTGCGAGCCTGTATGCATGCAAGCTTTTCAGCCCACTTCACGAGGTCAGATGGAAGCGTTTTGGTCTCCATGTCATTGAAGAACGCCTTCATGTGGTAAAGGGCGTAGAAGGCATCCTTCCCACTGCCAGGCGGCTGCTTGACGCAGGCAAACTTCGTCGTGTGGCGGAACACGTGCGCGCCGAACTTTACATGTGGCCTTGCCGGTTTGACGCCTCCTGCTGCGACGTAGCCGGTGAGAGCACCATCAAGAATTTTCTTGATATTGGTGTAGTTTTTTTGGATCGCACTGTTTGAGTCGAGGTACAAGGCTGTTGAGTGTTTCAAATTCAAGCTTATGAGCACACAACATGTCCGATCATCCTCCGTGATGGGATGGTAGGGAAGGATAATCACATCCTTGTCCGAGTATGTTTGCAGGAAGTTTGAGAGGTAGTCGGTCACCAGATCTATGGCCTCAGCATCTTTCAGGACGGCGTCACGCATGAAGTAGGGATCCACTATCTGGATGCCCGGGATCTTGTCTCTGGTGATCTCCATGGCCATATTGAGGGAGAACAGCCGGACCAGGGTATTGTGCAGTCGAAACCCGTTCAACATGTCAAACAGGTCGGTATGCCGCACGTAGAAGATATCCCCGGGGGGTACAGTGACGAAGCACGACATATGAGAAGGCACCTTAGCCTTGAAAACGAGGTACGACTGATCGTTGTCGCGAATGCGGCACTGCTCAATTGTGAGACATCCATAATGAATACTACGCATATGCGAGCCTGCAACCTCGAGCATCGATTTACACATCATCGGTACACCTGCCACGTGCTGCTGATTCCTGGCTTGCCCCACAGCGCCATCCTGGAAAAGAGGATTTGGATCCTAGCCCCGATCACCCTTAGGCTTCCTTTTGCGACCCTTCTTGCTCTTTACGGCTTCGGCCACTGCGTTCACCTCACCGACCGTCTTATGGAGGGTGCCGGGGCTGATCAAAGGAACTACTGGCCTTGGAGGCTCGGTGAAGGGGACAGGTGGTGGCGTCTCCTGACTAGTTGGGAAGAGACGCACCTTGCAAGGGGGTTTCGCTGGTGCTGGTTGGGTCTCGGCAACTTGATGTGTGCCTGATGGTCTCGGCTCATACAAATCAGAAAACCTTGTGTTAACAAACTGGTCACCGTAGTTCGGGTCAATTTCTTCATCATCATCAGGATTCTGTGCCATGTTGTCCAAGTCTCCCATCTCGAAGTCTTCATCATGTGCTGGTTGTGCTGCCTCTAGGGTGATGTTGAGCTGGTCCTCTGTCCCCAAACGGACCTGGCTCTTCGGCCATAGGTACAAGTAGCCGAAGCCGGTATTGAGGACCGCTGCCGTGTCCTCATCATCCCATCCTTGAGGTTGAGAGGGAGGTTCCACTTGCTCGTAGCCCGGAAGCACCATACTGTATTTGACCCTCATCATGTCAGGTGGCATTGTGACATTGTGCATTTTGCGGTTCTCTGGTTGAACAATAGTACCCTTGGCAACATTCATCAACTGGCCGCCCACCCAGTGCATTAGAGTGCAAGGAGTGTCTCCCTGCGAAAGATCGACATGTAGGCCGAGCGTTAGAAAAACAGAGATCAAGTCATCGGTGTGGTTGAGCCTCCCAACTCTCGCTTTAATTAGTTAGTTACCTTGAGGGTGTCAAACTCGGCCAATGTCGAGGCACCGACGCCGACAGGCTTGACCACGCAAGTGGCGGAGTGGCTGCCTGATGGCACGGTGGTGCGGGCCGGCGCCTTCGCCGCAGTGGGCAAGTTAAGCTCCAGAGCTAGAGGAGTCTCCACCACCACCGGCCCTGCTGGAGGAGTCACCAACGCCTCCGGCCGCGCCACATTGTCCGATTGGGCGCTGTTGAGGTTGGGAACCGGTGGCGGCCCCCGTTTACCACCCTTCTGCCACTTGTTGTACTTTTCCATGTAGACAGGAAGGATGGTGTTGAGCTTCTCGTTCACTTGTGAATGGACTTGTGACTGGACTTGTGTCTGGACTTGTTCTTGGAACTTTGTCTCGGCAGCCGACACAGCCTTGTTCACGGCATCTTGGACTATATTTGGAAAGGCTTCCACCTGTTCCCTTAGGAGTTTTACCTCGGCGCTTTCGGCCTTCTTTCCCTTCCGCTCCGGGGTGCCATAGTACTCGGACCATGATATGCCGCCAAAGCCGACCACACGACCAGCCGACGGGGCCGCCAGGGGATCGACACTCTTGGTCCGGTTCAGCGCCCTATTAAAAGTGGTGTCCCACTTGGCGACAGGCGGTGGCGCTGACCCCTGGGATGAGGAGCTCCTACACTCCTCGTCCTGCACACAAGGAACACGAAGCATTTGATCAGAAAATTGGACTTCATTGATTAATCATGAATGCAATTAATCGACTTGCATGCAAACTACTTACATATTTTTGCATGAAGTCCTTCACCCTCGGAGCAAAGGGGCCGGCGGGCTCCGAAGAATAATCAGAACCCCCTTTCGGCGGGGCAAACCGGGCCCTGACGAAGTTCTTTGCCTACTCCTCCTTTATGTCGTCAAAGGGACGTGTCAACCCCTTTGCACGAGCGTCGGCGTCCTCCTTATCCCATTTGGGCCTTGCGGCTCTATAACCACCGGAGCCGAGATGGTGGGTACCAATGTTTCGGGATCTCATATTCTTGCCCTTCTCAGTCCTGGCCTTGCCCAAGGCGGAGTTACATCTGGCCTTGAACACATTGTAGTCTTCTTCCTTGACCAGAGGTTCCTTCTTGACGAGCTCTGGATAACTTAGCTTCTCCTCGAAAATCAGATTCTTCACCCGAGCCTTCCAATTTGACAAGGCCTTGGTCATCCTCCCGAGGGCATACTTGTTCACCGGATTCCCTTTGAGATTGTCATTATTATACTTGTTTTCCTCATCACCCGGGAACGCGTATCTTGCGTGCAGCTTCCGGAAAAGCTGGATGAGGAAACCCTTGTTCTCTTCGGCCTTCAGGTTCTCCATGTTGATCGTGACGGTGTTCCGGAGGATTGCCGCGAGCTGGTTAGAGTAACCCCCAACAAATTCTTCTGGCTCCAAAGGCGCACCTTTAGGGCTCACGCTTGTGATGATGGACCTTTTGAGGTCGACCACGATCGGGGTCCGATCCTTCCGAGACTTCTTCGATGCGCTACCACCGTCTGTAGTAGCTTCACCGCCGCCATCAGTGGTAGTGGCGTCGCCATCGGCGTCCCCCATCTCCTCATTTCCCGACGAGGTAGCCTCGTCCTCCTCCATCTCATCGTCCCGCGGAACAAATTCCGGGGCCTCTAGGGATTCCATCTCCGCCTGCTGCTCCCAAAAGGGCTTCTGGCTAGAAGGGCCCGGATCCGACATTTCTAAACACACAAATAAATGAAACTAATAAGCACAAAAATTCACAGAAAATTTTGGCATGAACTTTGCTAATTTTCTATGTCTAGGAGTGCCAGAAATTCGCCGAAACGAAAATGAATCAACATTCCGGCGAAACATTGGCAACTCAAAAAGAAAAACCTGCACAAAAAGGATCAACTGCCATCATCACAGCCATTTTGCTGCCAGCATACACAAACACAGCTATATATCGGATCAGTGCCATACATACAGTATCCTGGTGCAGTTTAACATACGTCATGGTCTGGCACAAAAGGAAAAGCTACCATAACTTGATAATCAACCAATAATCCTACAAAGCTTTTTCAAAACACTCTCCAATTACTTGAAACTAGCAATATCTAACACAAGGGAGACCACAGTTCTTGGGGTGGTTTACAAACATGCCAAGACAGTTTTGCTGAACTCACATAATCCCTGAAGGCAGAACATAGATTCATAATTTCACAGCATAGCAGAAAACAACTGATTCGAAACTACAGAAGAAACTCAAAATCTGAGAGTAGTATGACCATTGATCATCAAAATTTCAGAGTTAAGCACAGAGTTTACAACAAGGGTGGACTGATGGATCATGTCATATATTGCACCAGTTAAAATTTGAGAGCAGTATGACCATTGAAATATGTGAGGACAAAACATGTACTACGTTGATGTCCCTTCTGTAAGTGTGTATCTGTGCCATTGATTTTGCTTTTTGCTAAGTCGGTGTAATAAGTACAGTTTTAATCAGGATATGCTCCTCCTGTGGGAAGTTAATTTAGAGCCGTTCTCCTGGTAAGCCTGTAGCAGTTTAAGTTCCAGAAGAGGTTTCAGTTGCTTGTGCATGATGTGTGATAACTGAATGTCTGAATGATGGCTGGGCATTTAACGTGAACACTGGGACTGTACTGCACAGCACTCGATTTAACCAGATTGATACATCCACAAGTCATCCAGCATTACGAAATACGTAGCTCACATAACCAACATGACAAGAAACTCTCATTTCAGTTGCCTACTAACACTTGAGGATTACACACACAATGACACAGAGAAAGCTGCAGAACACATTCGTTCCTTTATTGTCTTTCAGCCATTCTTTCTCTGTTTGCGTAAGCCAAATGACCATGCAACTTGAGATGAGCACTCAGATCATGCTAAACAAATTATCAAGACCAAAGAGAAATCAATATAAGGGACAAGCACACACCGAGCATCTGGCGGCCACCATCGCCCAAGCCAGGGAAGGGCGGAGGTAGACGCCGGCAGCGGATGAGAAACCCTAGAAGGGGATTAGAGGGGAAGAGGCGTGGGTGGGTGGGGGGCGGGGACTCACTGGAGAGAGGGATTTCCAAAGCCGGCGTCGGGCTCCTCCTTCACGGGGCGGCGGCGTCGGGCTCCTCCTTCACGGGGACGGCGGCGTCGGGCTCCTCCACGGGGCGGCGGCGAGCTCCTTCTTCACGGGGCGGCGGCGGCGGGCTCCTCCTTCATGGGGACGGTGGCGGCGGGCTCCTCCTCCACGGGGGCGGCGTCGGGTTCCTCCTTCACGGGGACGGCGGCGTCGGGCTCCTCCTCCACGGCGCGGACGGCGGGCTGCTCCGGGCACGGACGGCGGGCGGCGGCGGCGGCTTCGCGATCTGAGATGTGAGACGCGTGCGTGAGATGTGAAGAAAGATGTGAGACGCGGGCGTGAGACGCGGCTTTGATCTATACCGGATTATGCGAGGCGCATATCGCAAAGTGCGCCTCGTATAATATTACGCGAGGCGCATCTGGGCTAAATGCGCCTCGCATAATATTATGCGAGACGCATTTAGCCCAGATGCGCCTCGCGTAATATGCAATCCTAGACAAATAGGGAAGTGCGCATGTTTCTATCAATAAACACACATCAACCTAGTGGTAACATGCCTTGTCCTATTTCACTGCTGGCCACCCAGGTTCGAATCCTAAGGTTAACAATTTTTTGGAATTTTTTTTTAAAGGCCATTTTTCATGTAAAAGCATTGTCCAAACACAATATGAACTATAAAATATACTACAAATATTTTAAATATTCAAATATTGCTAAAACAACAAAAGTGAGTATTCTCAATGAATGTGTCTTGTCGATACATAATATTCTCAATGCAATATTATTATAACACACACATAATGAAAATTAAGAATGTTTTGATACATAATAGTAGGCCACACACACGACGGTTCTTGACAATGGTCGGAGCGCGCTAGCGTTTCTTGACAATGGTCGTCTTCTTGCCCTTCTTTGTCGCGGTTGCATAGGTTAGGTCCGGGACGTCTTCACTACTTCTCTTGAACGGAAGTCCTTTCTTAGGTAGGATTGTGGTGTACGGTGTTTGGTTGCCATACCCGTCTTCTATCTTCGGGTCGCTGTTCTGGTCAAAGTCTTGCTCGTTGGCGACTCCGTCCATTCCGATAATGTTCCTTTTGCCTCTCCTGACGACAACCTGGCTAGGCTTTGACGGGTCTTTGATGTACCAGCATTGGTCGACTTTGCTAGCCAAAACCCAAGGCTCATTTCTTGCGGGTGCGTTCGCGCTGGTGGTCTTTGACGGTATAACCATCGTGGTGAAATACCGGTCTTCTTTCTCGACGCTCTTGGCCCACCTGACACGGAACATCGGCACCTTCTCCGTAACATAGTCGAGCTCCCAAATCTCCTCGATCCTTCCGTAGTATCTTTCCGAGATGTCGCCGGTGTAGAATATCCCTGTTACCCCTGAGTTCTGGTAATCGCAGTTATTGTCTTTTTCCTCTGTGTAGAACGTGTATCCGTTGATATCGTAAGCCTGATAGGTCATGAGGTTGTGCGAGGCGCCCTGTGACAATGAGAATATGAGTTTATCTTCCTCCGAGTACTCGCCCTGCGGTGGATTAGCTATGACCTTCTCCCTAAACCACCGCGTGAAACCGGAGTTGTGCTCCTTGATAACATCTTCCTCCCTCGGGACCTGGCGCCCCTGATCAGCGTAATTCTTCTTGATAAACTCTTTGTGCTCATGTATGTATGGATCAACCACCTGCAGGTGTTGCAGCACGACCAGGTTTGCTCTTTCAAAGTCCTTGGTTCGGCCCTCCATGTCGACATGCTTTGCACGTCGACCCTCGCGGTGAGCCCATCCAGCGAGCCTCCCGAGGTGCTTGTTGAATGGCATACCAAGAGGGGTCTCGGTTTGTAGAAAGTTCGAGCAGAAAGAGATGCACTCTTCGGCCAGGAAGCCGTTTGCTATGCTTCCATCTGGACGGGACTTGTTCTTAACGTATCCCTTGATGTGTCCATTGAGCCTTTCGAACGACATCATGCTTCGCAGAAACGCAGGACCGAGCTGGACGATATCCTCCACGACATGGAGAAGCAGATGAAGCATGATGTCAAAGAAAGCGGGGGGGGGGGGGGGGGATAGATCTCGAGCTCACACATTATCACCACGATCTCGTCCTGTAGCCTCGTGAGCTGCTTAATGCCTATCGACTTCCGAGAGATGACGTTAAAAAAGTTGCAGAGGCCAAACGGTGTTTCACGGATGTGCTTGTCCATTATACCTCGGATCGCGACCGGGAGTACCTGCGTCATTAGCATGGCGACGTCGTGAGACTTCATCCCGCTAAAGCGCTGCTTCGCCTCGTCTAGCCATCTTCTTATCTTCCCCGCGTAGCCGTTCGGAAATTTGACTCCGAGGAGGCACTTCATAAACTGTATGGCCTCCTTCTTACTCAGAGTGAAGCATGAGGCCTTGAGCTTGACCTCTCCCTTCTTAACCTCTTTCCCCTTGTGACGACGGCTATTCTGTGTTTCTATCTCCTCCACCTCGTCCTCCCCCTCATCATCGCTACGTGGTGGTTGAAGTTCATCCCTGATGCCCATATGCTTCAAGTCGTTCCTTGCCTTCGGCCCATCTTTGGTCTTGTCGGTGTTAAGGAGGGTGGCAAGCAGACTCTCGCCCATGTTCTTCGTGATATGCATGAGATCAAGGCTATGAGGCACGCGGAGGATCTTCCAGTATGGCAAGTCCCAGAAAACAGACCTCGCCTTCCATACCTTCAGCAACGGCTCTGGCTTCTTCTGGGTCTTTCCTGGCGCAGGTCACTCCTTCCAGTTATTCAACAGCTTGTAGATTTCCGTGCCACTCTTCTGGTGTGGGATTCCTCGGAGCTCGATCGTCCCATCGAACAGATGTCCTAGCTTTCTCCATGCGTGATTCTTGGGAAGCCACCTCCGAGCCCCAAGGAACACGGTTTTCCCGGACCCGGGATCTTTCTATAGCTGGCGGTACGTTGTATTATCCTTGCACCTAACGCACCCATAGAATCCTTGGACCACCTGCCCCGAGAAGTATCCGTAACCGGGATAGTCTTGCACCGTCGTGATCACCACCGCTCTCATGTCAAAGTACTCTTGTCTCGAGGCGTCCCATGTACGGGCTCCTTCTTCCCATAACATGGCCAACTCCTCTTTCAACAACGTGAGATACAGATTGATGTCTGTACCAGGTTGTTTTGGCCCTTGAACGAGCATACTCATGGTTACGTACTTCTTTTTCATGCACAACCAGGGGGAGGTTGTAGATCCATACAAACATGGGCCAGGTGCTGTGTGTGCTGCTCTGGCTTCCAAACGGATTGAGTCCGTCAGTGCTCACGCCCAGCCTGAGGTTCCTTGACTCTTTCCCAAAATGTTGGTAATATTGGAGGTCCAACGCCTTCCACTGGCAAGCATCCGAAGGGTGCCTCAACATTTCCTCCTTCTCCGGATCATCGTCTTCCGGACTCTTTCTTTCCGCGTGCCAGCGCATGAGCTGTGCTTCCTTAGGGTCTGCGAAATACCGCTGCAAACGAGGAGTTAGAGGAAAGTACCACACCACCTTCCTAGGAGCTTTCTTGGTCCCTCTCTTGTATTGAGAGGTCTTGCACACCGGACACGTGGTCTTCTCCGCGTCCTCGCCCCGGTAGATGATGCAATCATTTATGCAGACGTGGTATTTCACGTGCGGTAGATTGAGAGGGCACACGACTTTCTTCGCCTCATCGATACTAGTCGGACATGTGTTCCCCTTCTTGGGAAGAATATCGTGCCAGAATACAATGTTGTCGTCGAAACATTCGTCGGTCATTTTGTGTTTCGCCTTCATCTCCAGAGCCCTAAGCGTTACATTTAGACGGGTATCCCCGTCGTTGCATCCGTCAAACAATGGAGTGACCACGTCTTTCTCCATTTGCTCCAGTTTAGCCTTCTCTCTACCGGCGGCTCTGGCATTAATCGTCTCCTTGAGAAGCAGATCTTGGACATGAGGGTCTCGCAACCAGCTCGAATCATGGTCGGCACCACCTTGATCATCTTCGTTTCCATGCCCGATGCCACCTTGATCATCTTCGTGTCCATGTCTAGTGCCACCACCCTGATCTTCGTGATCGTGACTGGCGTCTTGATCTTCGTGATCATCACTGGCATCTTGATCTTCACCATTATTGACATCCTCATCATCATATTCGTCATCACGTATCCATCGACTGTAGCCATCCATGAAACTACGTCGAAGCAGGTGCGACTCCAGCATTCCGGAATCATGCCTTATCAGATACATCAGCTTGCAGTCCCGACATGGACATCTTATCTCTGTCTTGTTTGCACGTTCCATGTCGGCCCTCGCGCATGTCATCCACCTATCCACGCGGGCTTTGTTGATCAGTGGTCGGACCATGGCCGCCTGCGTGGTACAAAGAGCAAGAGAATAATTAGAGCATATATGGACGTGGATCGCCGGAAAAATTCGGCATGACCTCCCCTAAAAAGAGGACATCCGCGAGTGCCAGAAATTCGCCGGAAAAGAAATAAATCGATATTCCGGCGAAACATTGGCATCTTAAATGAAATCCCTGCACAAAAAGTAGCACCACAACACAATCATATAGTCGGTGTATCCGACAACGCGCATACATGCAAGCAACGCCTTCACGCTTCCTCCAACAACGACTTGCGCAAGGAGCCGGAGGAGAAGTAAATGGACATGTTGTAGATCTAGAGGAGCAAGAGACTTCACTTACATATGGGTGTCAACCAATGGATGTTGAGCAAGCTTCTATGGTGAATCAATGGGGGAAATGAGGTGGGGAGGAGGAGGGGGGCGACCAGATTTGTCTTGGTGGAGGAGGAAGAAGTGACACAAGTGAGTGGGGTGGTAGTTGCCTCCATGTGCAAAAAGCTGGAAAAAAGTGGTGCCAGGTTATGCGAGGCGCATATTGCACAATATGTGCCTCCTATAATTCAAACTATAGGAGGCGCATATAGCAATATGCGCCTCGCATATGCGGCCACCTACCACCACCGGGGACCGCAGGAGTTACTTGAGGCGCATATGGCCATATGCGCCTCGCATACTATCAAATATAGGAGGCGCATATAGCCATATGCGCCTTGCATATTCGTGCACCTACCAACACGCGGGTCCACACAGATTATGCGAGGCGCATTCTGTCCATATGTGCCTCGCCTATCTGATATATAGGAGGCGCATATGACTAGAATGCGCCTCGCATAATATGGGGCTGCTAGATTCTGTCCGTACAGGGATTATAGGAGGCGCATTCTTGTCATATGCGCCTCGCCTATTTTTATACTAGATGTGCATGTAGAAGGAGTGTGCCTCGCCTATTTTATAGGAGGCGCATATGGTCTAAATGTGCCTCGCATAAGCATGTCTCCTATAGCCTTTTCTCTAGTAGTGGATGCGGCGACCTTGCAGGCGGCCGCCTGCCACCGCCTCCTCCTCCTCCACCACCGCTACGACAGCCACCCAGGCCACATCCATGGTGTAGGGTGGCCATCCAGTCGTCGACTTCACAGATCTGTAGCCGAAACAGCGCAAATTGCTCATCGGATTTGTCGAGGGTGAGTGGCGGCGGCGCAGGATTAGGGTTTATTCACGGCGAAGGAATGTGGGTTTTGACCCGTGTCCGCTCCCTCGACCGGTACTAGTGAGGGTTGCACGGGAGGTTCACAGGGGTCCGTGAATTTTTTTTAACGGGCTAGATCGCCCACGCGGCCTAGAGTCCGTATAGTCGCCTGAAAAATATGTGTTTGCTCTGTTTACATGCGTTGTTAGTCATGCTCTTACCCTATCACCATTGCTTGGTGTAATAGAGGGGATTGTTGCTTGGTCGAAATCAATTGTGGACACTCGTACCCGCTAGACAACAATCAGGCATGAGACGACACAATTCACCAATCATAATCAGAACCATACTAGGACGCATTTGGATGTTTGTATTCAGCCTCGGTATTAGACAATTGGACATTGGCAACCTGAATGCATGAAACCTTGGCGTTTGGATGTACTGGATATTGGTGCTAGGCATTTGATCTCAATATTCTGATGGGCCAAACCAGCCAGCGAAAGACGTGCTCGGCACTCGAGTCTCTCCCGAAAGACGAGCACCCGACCTCGACTTTGCATGGCATTCAATTGAGTGAACCCCCCCTATGACAAGGAAACCTAGGCGACGCTGACCACGGCAATCCGACCGCTGGCCAGGTAAATCCCGTCGCTCCCCTCCATTCCCGCCGCCCTCTCCATCCGCCCCTCCACTTTTCTGTCGCCCTTCTTCTAATTCCTCTAACTCCCCTTCTCTCAGCAGGTCCGGCGATGTATGGAGATCCCCCATTGAGTTCATGAAGGAATGGTTGATGATGCCGATTTAGAAGAGTAGAATTTGATGCTAGCTATCTAAAAACTTATATGTTATGTATTAGACTGTAATGTGTGTTGGAACTTCTATTTGCAACTTATTTAAGTTGATGTCGATATTGCAAGGACAATTTTAAGTTGATGTTGATACTGTTTAAGTTGATGCTGAGGCTGCAAGTAGAATTTTATACAATATTTTATTTGCATTCTATTTATCCTTATGTCATATAATCATTCAAGTTACCGTTGAGACTGTTTAAGTTGTTTAGAAAAGCGCATAACATCCCATGTGCCATCTTACTCAAGCGATTGCATCTTTTCTTGCATAGCAGAAACCCACTTCACGCGATCAACTGATGCAATGGCTTCATTATATGTAGCAGGTTCAGAATGATTCTCCACCTGTTCAACACAACTCAAAGCATAATGAATAAGATTACACTCTTCCATTAAATGAGTATGTGGACCTTTGTTACATCTCGGTCTATCAGCAGCAATGGACTCATGTGGCTGCTGCAAAACAGTAGGTGAGTGCTGGACAACAAAATCATAAATGTCTTCCTCATGTGTATCTTCAACAATAGCATCATTATCTATAGTTTTCTATAGGTTCTCCAGCTGCACACGAATTCTCTCCTCTCTAACAACAACAGGAGAGAGATCTGGTGGCAAGCTGTCGTGATACATAACGAATTCATTGAAAACAATTCCTACTGAACATAACCTTTTTAGTTTTAGGATTCTATTATTTGTATGCTTTAACTCCTGAATGATAGCCAACGAATATGCACTTAATAGCTCTAGGCTCTAACTTTTCATTATCAACGTGAGCATATGCAGTGCAATCAAAAACTCTCAACTATGAATAATCAGCAGGCGAACATGATCATATCTCAGTCAAAGTTTTCTTTTCAAGTGTTATAGAAGGTGACGTGTTGATGAGGTAGCACGTTGTATGTAACATCTTTAGGAAGCAATGAAGGGTAGAACTAAGAATATGTGCATATGTATGCATTCATCTGTAAAAGTGGGGGTAAATCTTCTGCAAACGAAAAACCTGGGGAGATCAAAGTTTCTTTCACTAAGATGAGTTAGGGTTTAGCTCATTCTGGTGATTGTTATAAATGTTAACATGATCTCTAGGAATTTGAGTTATTTTGGGGTAGTAATTTAAATTTTAAAGTACTTTTGAAATGATTCAACTAAAAGCATTTAGGAGTTTATTGTTTTTAAAAGGACATTTAAATATTTAGTGTGAAGTATTAAGTATTGTATTATAAAATAAGGGTACAAGTAAAAGAAATTTAAGACATTATAAAAATGGATATATACAAATAATTAAAAACTCTTATTCTTTTCAGATTCCATAATTACAATCTAGGAAGAACATAAACAAGTAAGAAGTTCTTATATAAATGAATAATTACAAGTAATAAGAAAGTAAACTTTATTGAATAATAAACATATATTACATTGTTCTTTACAAGGGGAAAACAGAAACATTATAAATGGTAAAAAGGAAAACATATACTATTTCCTAATCTAATATTCTTATTCTCCCTTGTATGATCTTGTAAGTGTAAACAAATAAAGCAAACAAAATAAAGGAGATAATTATTGTTAGTAGTTTTGCTCTCAGCCATGAACTGTTTAATTGCATCATTGAGCTAATTCAAAAGAAAGGGGCAAGTTTCACCAAAAGAGTAGTATATGTTCTTTTATTTAAATGGTTTCAGTACCACATCATAAACCACAGGGGCAAGTTTCACCAAGGAAAATAGAAGTAAAAGGGTAAAGACATCAGATATTTTCACTTGAGCTGATCCATAGACAAAGCAAGCACACTGCTGCTTACACAACCATGCATAATTGCAGTGTTGTCGACACCAGGGATCAAGCAGAGAAAGAATAAAAGGCAAAGTCGTAGCATCATGGTGAGCTTCTCCCTATTAACCATAGTTCCTTCTTAGCAAGAACACAAAGAACACACCACCAGTACTAGATAGATTATCATCAGATCCACCAAGAACACACCACAACAAACCACTAGACAACCAAACAAGATGGTTACATAGAGGAGAGGGTGGACTGAGTGTAAAACAAGGGCGGGTAGGAGCCAGGAGGAGAAGGAGATCAAGCAGGAAGAGAAAGTTCTTCACAGTTAGGAGCTACCAAGCTCAACAACAGTAGTAGAGGCAACCTACACATCAATACTCACAACAGGTTGGATACATGCCAACAGCTATTATATTTTTGCATCTGAGTTTCTCAATCATCCGACTATCATTTGTTGAAGTTTAGCATCCTCAGAGATACACCCAAATAAAGTGTAAGCTCATCACAGGAGTAGATTAGTTACTCAAAGTATTCATTCTTTATCGAGACAATACACTAATTCTCAGACCTAGCATCATAGATTTAAATCAAATCAAACAACTAGGAAACAACATGAACTGAGGAGATTACCATTGTGTACTATCTCAGGGGAGGCCTCATAGTGGAATCCTTCTAAGTAAATCATGTTTTCACATAAGTAAAAAAACTATAATCATTTTTCTAACAAAATAGGAATCATTAGTACCTAACTATCTATCATGAGATAGTTACATCATGGTAATTTAACCACAAGAATCCAACCAATGCCCTAAGATTGGTTTACAATGCACAATGACAATATCACCTTCCTAACCAAGAGGCCAACAATCATAATTATATTATCTATCAATATATAAGTAGCCAATAAACATCCAGACTGTAACAACCCAAGTTTGTATTATATATAAATAGTACCTAAGTATTGCATGTATGTGTTAAAATCAATAAAGTAATGCATGTGAGCAAGTGTTTTAACAAAAGAAAATTCTAAACCCTAGTTTTTCCCCTCTCTTTGAAATGCATCCAAAATGTTTTGTATTTTGAAAAGTATCAAAATTATGGAGCCCAAATGGATCACATGGGCCCTGCATGTTTCTAAAGTATTTTCAAACCTCTGGTATTTTTCAAATGGTTCAAAACAGATTTGAAAATCAAATGCAAAAGAGAAAACAACAAACATAAAAAGGGAAAAGATTTAGAAATAAAAAAGAGCAGCAGCAGCCAGTGGGCCGTGGCCCACTCCCTCCTCTCTCTCTGTCGTGCAGCGCAGCCCGCAGCAGCACGCCTTGCTTGCTTTGCTGCGTCCCAACCCAGCCCAACGGTAGCCCACGTGACCGCATACCCCTTCGATCCTTCTGTCCCGCATGTCGTCTTCGTCACCGATGATGGAGCAGCTGCGTGGCACCGCTGCCGTCGTCCGCCGCGCCATGATACCCGCCCGCGGCATGATTCATGCTACCGACGCTGTCGTTATCTATAAGACCACTCCCCGTCACCAGGACGAACCCTAAACCTTATCCCTTCCCTATTTCTCCCCTCGGCCGAACCCTAGCTCGTCGGAGCTTCGGGTTGCCGCTGTTCCCCACCTCCCCTCACCGTTCAGAGCTCATAGGGGTGACCTCCATGGTCGACTCCGTCGTTGGTCCCGGTCAGCGCAAGTCGGGGTGCCCTCGGTTGGCCAAATCGAGAGCTCCATCCGCCGACAGTTGCCATCGACTCGCGCCTCGCCTCGCCTCCTCATCAAGCTTGCTACGCTCAGGGTGAGCTTCTCGACCGTGTTGTGCCCTCCATTTTGCCGCTTGCTCGCCATAGCGCTCTGCCCGCACGAGCCCGAACGTGCTGCCGCATGAGCTCACCACCGACGAGGTTTCAGTGACTAAAAAGGGGCGGTACTAGTGCTAGGTTGGTCGTCGTTCCCGTGCGGTTCTGACGCACCCAGCCGTGCTCGCTGGGGCGCGTTGTGTCGCCGCCAACGACCACTTCCTGGTGGTGCCGTCGTGACCACCGTGGAAAGCTGACGTAACCAGGGGCCCAACTGCCAGCCTCTATGGGTAGATTTCCCTGCGGTGCAGAAAGATTTAGGGTTAGGGTTTGATGACGTCAGGGTGATGCAGTAATTGTTTAATACTTTTCAGAAATGTTTAAAAATAGCAGAAACTGATATAAACTTATAAAATTCATAACTAATTCATATTTAATCTGAAAATATGAATAATATATCAAAATGTTCAGAAAATTGATATCTACCTATCTAAGCTATCATCATACATTCACAAGCAACTTAAAACCCTAGATTAGATAAGGAAACATCGACACCCCTCATATACATGTGGGTTCGACGAAGCACCTTCGCCAGGGCATTCTGAACCCTCTTAAATCGATGCTGCACCTAGGGTTAATGTGTAGTATTTAACCTGACATGTCATATATATTGATTGCGCATTGCATTATGCCATGTCTTGATTGTCGCCTTCCTTTCTGCTATTGGTTCTTCGCGATAGGATCCGAGCCCGAGGCTGAAGTCAACGACACCGAAGATCCCTATTTGTCTATTGAAGGACAAGGCAAGCGTAACCTCTCATTCTGAACCTATGTTTTACAAAGTATTTACTTTCTCGCTATGATGCATGCGATTCAAATGTGGTCTTTCGTCAGTAGCTAGAGTTACCTATCTGCTGCACAGTTTTCCTTTTTGTAAGACTTATACTCCTGATTCACTTCTCCTAGCATACCTAGGTATGGCATATGAGCGTTGCTAGAGCTTTTGCGACCGACAGCTTAGCCATGCTTAATAGTCACATCTGATACATTCGGATGATGATTCGAAGGTGCCAAAGAATCTAGAAAGGTAGGATATGGAGACATCATCGAAGGAGATAACTAAATATGCTAAGGCTTGTATGGGAGGCCACGTTGGGTGTGGTTTTTGTAGTCCCATGCTCGCCATCACTAGGAACTGACTTCTTGCCTTTGGAACCGAGACGAGCGTACAACCACACGGGGCTTGGGAACCCCTCGACTGACTAACCTGCCTAGTAGATTCCATGAGTAACAAAGTTCGGGCTTTCCATTTGGCATATGCATTGAAAACATTTTCGAAAGAGGAGGTGAAGGAGGTTCATCATAACAGCTAGGAAAGCATTGACCGGGTTGCTTAGGGTGGATGGAGCCCCTGGTAAACCAACCTCGCCTCACATATTTAGGGACCGGCTTCGGGACTTGACCCATTACGGCGGAACCATCCCTAGGGTGTGACTCATGGTCTCGGCGAAAGCAAGGTAAAGGTCGTGGTAAACCACCCTCTGCCGGACTTCCAAGAAGAGGGCTAATAATATTTGGCATTAGGAGTCGGTTGGTACGTGTGTGTAAAGTTGTACACCCCTGCAGGGTTAAATCTTTCCGAAAATCCGTGTTCACGGTTATGAACGCTTGGTGACAAAATTCTAAGATCATAGATACCATTAACCACTATAAAAGTTGTTGGGTTTAGGGTTTAGGGTTCAGTGTTTAGGGTTTAAGGTTTAGACTTTACCCTCTGTCGGCCTTCCAAGGAAGAGGGCTAATAATATTTGGCATTAAGAGTCGGTTGGTACATGTGGGTAAAGTTATACACCCCTGCAGGGTTAAATCTTTTCGAAAAGCCATGTTCACGGTTATGAACGCTTGGTGACCGAATTCTAAGATCATAGATAACATTAACCACTATAAAACTTGTTGATCCACGTGTGCTTAAGGATGCTTCCTCAGGGATGAGGGGGTGATCCTAGATAGGAGGTTCTGATGAATCTGGTGGATATCGAGATATGCTGATCAAGATGAAGACGTCGTTATCTTATCTCTTTTTAAAGATTCTGAGTAGACGAACCTCTTCTCTATCTTGTTTACAAATAAAGATCGCTTTACGCAAAAGTTAATCCAGAGAGAGCCTCTCTAGCCAGAGCATGTAGATACTAGGTTATATAAGTCTTGCGGAGTACATTCTCGTACTCAGCCTTGCGCCATTGTTGTTTTTCTACAGATGATCTAGTTGCGATTGAAGGTGGCTTCTACATTGACATCGACGAGTAGTTGGGGGTCCTAGGTAGCAGCCTAAGGACTATGGGTTGGACGTCGCTTCTGTTTATGGCCTCTTAGGCCCTTTGCTAAGTTTGTGTGTAGAACAACATATTTTGCTTTCATTGTTTGATATAATGTTGGGTCTGTGACCTCTGGTGTGTAATACTCTGATATCGTACTCTGTTAAGAGTTTGAACTTATGTTGTTGAATCCCTGAGTTCTGTAATGTTACCGAATCATACTGTGATCTTCCGTGCTTGGAGTTGAGCTTATATTGGATGGTGATTTGAGGTTAGTTTAACCCTAATCTCGGGGGTGTTATAGGTTTTGGTATCAGAGCAGGACTGCTTGTACAAAACCCTTTTATTGGTTGATGTTTAGTCTAGAAGTTGACAAAACTATTTGAAAGTTAAAAATTATTTGCAGAAACTCTGACTAGGATTCTTTTTACTCCTTCTCTGGTGTGTTTTTGATGCTGGAGTTTTCTTACCCTGTTTGTTTTGAGAAGGTTTCCATTCCTTATCACATATCTCAAAATTTTAGGATCGTGGTTTCGGGGTTGTTTTTCTAAAGTACTCTGTACCTGGTTGCTACCCCCAGAGTTCCAAGATATCTCGGTTTTGCTTGGTGTGTAACATCTTAGCATTCCATTGTCATGGTTTGTAAGTCAGCTGGTTAGTGTATACATTAGTATGCTTTGATACTACCATGCTTGATAAGATGATACATTTATATCAAGTAATCTTTGTTCTTCTTTCTGTCGTGTTCCTTTGAATCCCTTGTCTAACTCCTTTTGTTCTTCCAGGATGGGTGACACCTCTCGTGCTCGTACTCGTGCTAATACCTATGGTGCTGCAAATGAGGGTGAATCTTCCAAGCTTCCTCCACCGTCGTCCATGGTTCAACTTATGATCATGTATGAAACCAACCATTTTGACAACATAAGTCTCCTTGAAAGGATTGAACACGATACTTCTCAACGTCAGAACAATCAAGTTGGTATCAAGGAATTCACACGTCTCACTCCGCCAGTTTTCAGCTATTCCACTGAGCCACTTGACGCAGACAACTGGCTTCGCACTATGGAGCGCAAACTTCAGGTTGATCATGTTTCTCAAGCTGATTGGGTGACTTTTGTTGCCTACCATCTGGAGGGAGCACCTGGCTCCTGGTGGGAAAATTTCTTGGCAATGCAAGTTTCCCAGCATGTTGTTACATGGGCAGAGTTCACTGAAGACTTTCGATCTTACCATATTTCGGAGGGTCTGATGGATCATAAGAGAGAGGAGTTCCTCAAGCTTAAGCAGGGCACTGGTTCCGTGTGTGATTACCAGCGCAACTTCAATCGTCTTGCCTGCAATGCTACTGAAGAGGTCTCCACCGATGCTAAGAAGCAAGCTCTATTTCTCAAGGGATTGGATCCTGAGGTTCGCCATGATATCCATCTCATGGACTTTGGTAACTTCCAAGGTCTTTTCAACAAGGCTATGAAGGTTGAGAGTGGAAAGGTGGAGTATGAAGAAACCCATAAGCATCCTCAGGAGGGGTACAACAAGGCTGGTTCTAGCAATAAGAAGTGTCGCGTCTTCGTGCCTTACAGTGTTGTGCCACGTGCTCCTTACACTCCAAGGACTTCTGGATGAGCTTGTGGAGTTGAAGAAGCAAATAGAGGAGTTAGAAGGAAAAGGATACATTCAGCCCAGCACATCTTCTTGGGGATGTCCTACCATCTTTGTTAAGAAGCGGGATACCAATATACCGCGTCTGGTTGTGGATTATCGCTCACTCAATGTTGTGAATATCAAGAACAAGTACCCTCTACCTAGGATCAGCGATATTTTTGATTAGTTAAGTGGTGCCACCGTATTTTCCAAAATGGATTTGAGGTCAGGGTATCACTAGATAAAGATCCATAAGAAAGATATTCCAAAGACTGCTTTCACCACTCATTATGGTCTTTACGAGTACATCGTCATGTCCTTTGGTCTTACCAATGCTCCAGCCACTTTTAAGCGGCTTATGAGCTCTGTCTTCATGGAGTACCTCGACAAGTTCGTTGTAGTCTACATCAACGATATTCTGGTCTATTCCAAGACTAAAGAAGAACACGATGAACATCATTGTTTGGTGTACAAAACTTAGAGAACATTGTCTCTATGCTAAGTTCTCCAAATGTGAGTTTTGGTTACAAGAGCTCATATTCCTTGGTCATGTTGTTTCCGCCCAAGGGGTTGTTGTTATCCCAAATAAGGTCCAAACTATCCTCGATTGGGAGTCTCCTAAATATGTTAAGGATGTCCGAAGTTTTCTCGGGATGGCTAGTTATTACCATCGATTCATCGAGAACTTATCCAAGATTGCAAAGCTGATGACTGATCTTCTTAAGAAGGATAAGAAGTTCGAATGGTCTGATAAGACTGAAGAAAGCTTCCATATGTTGAAAACCAAGTTAACAACTACTCCGGTGCTGGTTCTCCCAGACACTAGCAAAGACTTCGTTGTCTTTTGTGATGCTTCTCACCAAGGTCTCGGATGTGTGTTGGTGCAAGATGGTCATGTGGTGGCTTATGCCCCCCGACAGCTAAAACCACATGAGAATAACTACCCAACTCATGATCTCGAGCTTGCAGCTGTTGTTCATGCTCTTAAGCAATGGCGACATTACCTTCTCAGTAGTCGTTGTGAGTTATTCTCTGATCATCAGAGTCTGAAGTATCTTTTCACACAACCTGATCTGAATCTCAGGCAAAGAAGATGGTTAGAACTCATCAAGGACTATGATTTGGGTCTCAACTATCAAGCTGGCAAAGCCAATGTCGTTGCTGATGCGCTGAGTCGTAAGTCTTATTGCAACAACCTGATGCTCAAACAAGCTCAACCTTCTCTTCATGAGGAATTTGCTTGGTTAAACCTTGAAGTAGTTCCTCGTGGATTTATTTCTACTCTCAAAGTGAAGTATTCTATAGAGGATGAAATCAAGCTTGCTCAGAAGAATGATTTTGAAGTTGATGAGATCAAAGGGAACATTGCTAGAGGAGTTGCTAAGTGTTTATCTATTGATAATCAAGGTATTGTCTACTTTGGTAACCGTCTGGTAGTGCCGAAGAGAACAAAGATAAGGGATTTAATTCTCCGAGAGGCTCATGAATCACCTCTTTCTATCCACCCTGGAGGTACCAAGATGTATCGGGATCTTTATCAAAGATTCTGGTGGTCTGCTATGAAGAAGGATATCGTTTGTTTTGTTGCTTTATGTGATGTCTGTCATCGCGTCAAGGCTGAGCATCAAAGACCCGCTGGTCTCCTGCAACCACATAGAATCCCTGAGTGGAAATGGGATGAAGTTGGTATGGATTTCATCACTGGTCTTCCTAAGACTCAAAATGGAAATGATGCCATCTGGGTAATCGTTGACTATATGTCCAAGGTTGCTCACTTCCTACCTGTCCGCGAGAGTATTAATGCTAGTCAGCTAGCGGATCTATATATCCCTCGAATAGTTATCCTTCATGGGATTCCGAAGAAAATCATCTCTGACTGAGGGAGTTTGTTTACCTCAAGGTTCTGGACAAGTTTCCAACAAGCTATGGGAACCCATCTTTCCTTCAGTATAGCTTATCATCCTAGCACCAGTGGTCAGACTGAAAGGGTGAATCAAGTACTTGAAGATATGCTCAGAGTGTGTGTCATATCTTTTGGCAAGAACTGGGAGAAATGCCTTCCTTTTGAAGAATTCTCCTACAACAACAGTTATCAGTCCAGTATATATATATGGCACCATTCCAGTTCCTATATGGAAGAACCGTTCGTACTCCTTTGAACTGGTCAGATACCGGTGAAAGAAAGTTCTTTGGTCCAGATATGATCTAGGAAGCAGAAGATCAAGTTCTTATCATTCGAGATCGTTTGAAAACTGCTCAGTCTCGTCAAAAAAGTTATCATGATCGTCACCATCAACATGTTGAATATGAAGTTGGTGATCAAGCTTATCTTCGGGTCACTCCTTTAAAGGGTGTCCATCGTTTCAGCATCAAAGGCAAACTGGCTCCTTGCTATGTTGGTCCTTTTCGTGTTCTTTCCAGGCAAGGTAACCTTGCATACCAATTGGAGCTGCCTGCAAACTTCCCTGAGGTGCATGATGTTTTCCATGTGTCCCAACTCAAACATTCCTACAAAGACCCTGTCCGTCGTGTTGATCACCAAACTCTTGATCTCCAGAAGGATCTGACTTATCGTGAGTATCCTATTCGTATCCTTGATGAAACCGAGCGCAAGACTCGTTGTCAAAACATCAAGTTCCCGAAAGTTCAATGGTCTCATCACTCTGAGGATGAAGCAACCTGGGAAAGAGAAGATCGTCTATGATATGAGTACCCTGCCTTCTTTTCTAAAACTTAAGAATCTCGGGACGAGATTCTTGTAAGGGGGGTAGAGCTGTAACAACCCAAGTTTGTATTATATGTAAATAGTACCTAATCATTGCATGCATGTGTTAAAATCAATAAAGTAATGCATGTGATCAAGTGTTTTAACAAAAGAAAATTCTAAACCCTAGTTTTCCCCCTCTCTTTGAAATGCATCCAAAATGTTTTGTATTTTGAAAAGTATCAAAATTGTGGAGCCCAAATGCATCACAAGGGCCCCTGTATATTTCTAAAGTATTTTCAAACCTATGGTATTTTTCAAATAGTTCAAAACAGATTTGAGAATCAAATGCAAAAGAGAAAATAGCAAATAGAAACAAGAAAAAGATTTAGAAATAAAAAAGAGCAGCAACAGCCAGTGGGTCGTGGCCCATCTCCATCCTCTCTCTCTGTCGCGCAGCGCAGCCCGCAGCAGCCCGCCTTGCTTGCTTTGCTGTGCTCCAACCCAGCCCAACGGCAACCCACGTGGCCGCGTACCCCTTCGATCCTTCTGTCCTGCCCGTCGTCTTTGCCATCGACGGTGGAGCAGTTGCATGGCACCGCCGCCATCGTCCGCCGCGCCATGATACCCACCCGTATCACGATTCATGCTACCAACGCTGCCGTCGTCTATAAGACCCCTCCCCGCTGCCAGGACGAACCCTAAACCTTATCCCTTCCCCATTTCTCCCCCTCCGCCGAACCCTAGCTTGTTGGAGCTTCGGGTTGTCGCTGTTCCCCACCTCCCCTCACCGTTCCGAGCTCACAGGGGTGACCGTCGTGGTCGACTCCATCGTTGGCCCCAGTCAGCGCAAGTCGGGGTGCCCTCGATTGGCTGAATCGAGGCTCCATCCGCCGCCAGTTGCCGTCGCTCACCGTCGAATCACGCCTCGCCTCGCCTCCTCGTCAAGCTTGCTATGCTCAGGGTGAGCTTCTCGACCGCGTTGTGCCCTCCGTTTTGCCGCTTGCTCGCAGTAGCGCTCTGCCCGCGCGAGCCCGACCGTGCCACCACAGGAGCTCGCCACCGATGAGGTTTCCTTGACCAAAAGGGGCGGCGCTAGTGTAGGTTGGTCGTCATTACCGTGCGGTTCTAATGTGCCCAGCCGCGCTCGCTGGGGCGCGCTATGTTGCCACCGACGACCACTGCCTGGTGGTGCCGCCGTGACCAGCGTGGCAAGCCGACATGGCCAGGGGCCTAGCTGCCAGCCTCTATGGGCAGATTTCCCTGTGGTGCAGAAAGACTTAGGGTTAGGGTTTGATCACGTGAGGGTGATGCAGTAATTGTTTAATACTTTTTAGAAATGCTTAAAAATAGCAGAAATTGATATAAACTTGTAAAATTCATAACTAATTCATATTTAATCAGAAAAATATGAATAATATATCAAAATGTTTAGAAAATTGATATCTACCTATCTAAGCTATCATGATACATTGACAAGCAACTTAAAACCCTAGATTAGATAAGGAAACATCATCACCCCTCATATACATGTGGGTTCGACGAAACACATTTGCCAGGGCATTCGGAACCCTCTTAAATTGATGTTGCAGCTAGGGTTAATGTGTAGTCTTTAACATGACATGAAATACATATTGATTGCGCATTGCATTATGCCATGTCTTGATTGCCACCTCCCTTTTCGGTATTATTTCTTCAAGATAGGATCCGAGCCCGAGGCTGAAGTCAACGACACCGAAGATCCCTATTTGTCTACTTAAGAACAAGGCAAGCGCAGCCTCTCATTCTGGACCTATGTTTTACAAAGTATTTACTTTCTTGCTATATGATGCATGTGATTCCAATGTGGTCTTTTGTCAGTAGCTAGAGTTACCTATCTGCTGCACAGTTTTCCTTTTTGTAAGCCTTATACTTCTGATCCACTTCTCCTAAGATACCTAGGTCTGGCATCTGAGCGTTGCTAGAGCTTTTGCGACCGACAGCTTAGCCATGCTTAATAGTAACATCTGATACATTCAGATGATGATTCGAAGGTGCCAAAGAATCTAGAAAGGTAGGAGATGGAGACATCATCGAAGGAGATAACTAAATATGCTAAGGCTTGTATGGGAGTCCACGTTGGGTGTGGTTTTTGTAGTCCCGTGCTTGCCATCACTAGGAATTGAGTTCTTGCCTTTGGAACCGAGACGAGCGTACAACCACACGGGGCTTGGGAACCCCTCGACTGACTAACTTGCCTAGTAGATTCCATGAGTCACATAGTTTAGGCTTTCCATTTGGCATACGCATTGAAAGCGTTTTCAAAAGAGGGGGTGAAGGAGGTGCATCATAACAGGTACGGAAGTGTGGATCGAGTTGCTTGGGGTGGATGGAGCCCCTGGTAAACCAACCTCACCTCACATCTTTAGGGACCGACTTCGGGACTTGACCCGTTATGGCGGAACCATCCCTAGGGCGTGACTCATGGTCTCGGCAAAAGCAAGGTAAAGGTCGTGGTAAACCACCCTCTGTCGGCCTTCCAAGGAAGAAGGCTAATAATATTTGGCATTAAGGGTCGGTTGGTACGTGTGGGTAAAGTTGTACACCCTGGAGGGTTAAATCTTTTTGAAAAGCCGTGTTCACGGTTATGAACGGTTGGTGACCGAATTCTAAGAACATAGATAACATTAACCACTATAAAACTTGTTGATCCACGTGGCTTAAGGATGCTTCCTCTAGGACGAGGGGGTGATCCTAGATAGGAGGTTCTGATGAAGCTGATGGATATCGAGATATGCTGATCAAGATGAAGAAGTCGTTATCTTATCTCTTTTTAAAGATTCTGAGTAGACGAGCCTCTTCTCTCTCTTGTTTACAAATAAAGATCGATTTACACAAAAGTTAATCCAGAGAAAGCCTCTCTATCTAGAGCAAGTAGATACTAGGTTATCTAAGTCTTGCGGAGTACATTCTCGTACTCAGCCTTGCGCCATTGTTGTTTTTCTATAGATGATCTAGTTGCGACTAAAGGTGTCTTCTACGTTGACATCGACAAGTAGTTGGGGGGTCCCAGGTAACAGACTGAGGACTATGGGTTGGACGTCGCTTCTGTTTATAGCCTCTTAGGACCTCTGCTAAGTTGTTGTGTGATACATTGGAAACGTATCTATAATTTTTTATGCTCCATGCTTGTTTAGTATCTACTTTGCTTTACTTGTCCATGCTTTGAGGTGCTTTTTACATGTTTTCTGGTACTAACCTATTAACAAGTTGCAACAGTGCTAGATGCCTATTTTCTGCTATTTTTGGTTTTAGAAAAGTTAGTAAAGAAATATTCTCGGAATTGGATGGGACAAACGTCAAAGTCAATTACTTTCCGTGGAGAACAAGAAGTCCAGAGGGGATCCGGGGGGGCATCCAGGGGGGCCAGACCCACCCAAGGCGCGAGTGGGCCCAGCCCCGCGCCTGGCTAGGGTTTGGCTACCCTGACCGCCTCCTCGGCCTCCTCCTTCGCCTATAAGAAGCCCCAGATGCAGAAACACTGAGTACCCGATCAAATATCCACGAAACTATCTGTAGCCGCCGCCCCCATCGTCCCTAGATCAGGGGGGATCTGAAGTTCTTCCTGGCACCCTGCCGGAGGGGAGATCATCTCGGTATGATGCGTGAGTAGTTCCACCTTGGACTATGGGTCCATGTAGTAGCTAGATGGTTGTATCTCCTCCTTTGTGCTTTCATGTATAGATCTTGTGAGCTCCGTTCATGATCAAGATCTAATATATTTGTAATCATGCATGTTGTGTTTGCGGGGATCCGATGGATATTGAGATTATTATGTTGGTTTGATTAATGGTTTTGTCTTTATGATTCTATCATGTATGTGTTGTTTGTGATCTTGCATGCTCTCATTTGTTAGTAGCTATCTTGGCCAAGTAGTTGCTAGTGACTCCAAGAGGGGGTATTTATGCTCGATAGTGGGTTCATGCCTCTAGTTTCCAAGGGAAGTGACATAAATCTCTTTCGTTGTAGATGTGTTGTTGCCACTAGGGAGAAAACAACGGTCTCTTGTTCATGGAACATGTGGACTGTTTACCTTACACACTTTGCTTAAAGCAGTTGTCTGTTGCTTGCAACTTAATACTGGAGGGGGTTCGGATGATAACCTGAAGGTGGACATCTAGTCATAGATGCAGTTGGATGGCGGTCTATGTATCTTGTTGTATTGCCCAATCGAATCTCATAGGATCTTTCTGACTAGTAATTGCATTGTTATGCCTTGCTCAATTCATGTCAATTTCCCTGCTGTAATTTGTTTACCCTTCATGCCATGTTGTTTATCTAATGAGAGCACCTCTAGTGAACTATGGACCCCGGTCCAATCTTTACCATTGATACATATTCCACTGTTACTTGTTTACTTGTTGCAAACCATAACCTTCCACACCATACGTTTAATCCTTTGTTACAGCAAACTGGTGACCTTGACAACCTCACTGATTCGTTGGGACAAAGTCTTGAGTTTGTGTTGTGCAGGTCTCCACATTGCTTGCAACACCTTTGAGACGTTTCCTTCCTCCTTTAGGTTTGATAACCTCGGTCTCTACTGAGGGAAACTTGCTGTTGTGCTCATCACACCTTGCTCTTGGGGTTTCCAACGAAGTGCTCCACGTCAGCACCATCAACAAGTTTTCTGGAGCCGTTGCCGGGGAGGCTAAGGACGTCTTCACTAGGGGAGTCCTTCACTTCCTTTCTCTTTACTTTGTTTTTAGTTTGCTTTGTTTCTTTTGCTTGGTTTTGTTTGCCTCTTTCCAAAAAACCAAAAAAAAATTAGTCTAGTTTGGTTTGCTTGCTTTATTCAAAAACACAAAAAAATTAGTTCCTGCTCTAGTTGCTACCATGTATGGTTTTGGATCAACCTCTGTTTCCCCTATGGTAGAAATCTCCACTTTTAAGCAAAAAAGTGAAGAAAGTTTTGAGTAAGCTTTGTCTAGAATCTCTGCTTTCTAGAGGAAAACTGAGCCTGAGGTAAGCCTCAGCTTGGTTATTGATAGTTTCTACCACGGTATTGCTCTTCGTTATAGATATGCTTTGGATGTTGTGGCTGAGAAAGATTTTTTGCTATGTACTAAGGATGAAGCTTTTGATGCCATAAGGAAATTAATCATGATCTATGGTACACCTGGCAAGTCTGATTCCTCTTTCACAAATATTTTTGCTAGGTTGAACACTCTTGAGACCGGTATTGCTGCTATGAATAGTTGCTATCACACGCTTAGGGCTTACCATGATTATGTTCCCATAAATTCTGAGCCTTCAAAGTGGTTTCCCACAATCAAAGTCTCAATAAACACTACACTTTTTGATGCTCGCTGTGATATCATGTCTGAATTATGTCTCATGCCTAAATATATTTTTTATTCCTTGAGTCTTTGGGGGCTTATTGAAGGAGGAGAGGAAATCTCTCTTACCAACAATGCCACTATATTACCCATTGGAATAGCTGAAGGTGTATTTACAAAAATCTCAAGGAAACTGGTGACTACTGATTATCTTGTTATTGAATGTGTAGGCAAGGGACAAATCACACTTGGAAGATCTCTACTGAAACACCTTGGGGCAGTAATAGATGTGGGAAAAGGGATCATGCATTTTGCTCCTCTGGTAAGCAATCATATCTTCCCTAAGGAAAATAAGAAAGGTAAGAAAGGAAGGAACAAGAGAGGCAATCCTTCATTTGAAAATACTTGATTCTTCTTGCTTGTTGTGCCTAACTTAAAGGCGTTAAAGAAAAGTACTTGTTGGGAGATAACCCAAGAGTTTACTTGAGTCTTAGAAGTTATTAATTCAGTAATGACCTCTACTTATCCTTTTTGTTTGATTTTTGTGCCAAAAATTACCTCTAATGAGAGGGAAGTAAGATTTGGGGAGTTGCTGTCCCGAAACAGATTTATGTCCTCCACCAAAAACATTCGTGAGGAGGCTCTGTAACTCAGATTGAGATCAAACTTTACAAATAAATCACCCAGTATGTTAGATAACTTTCGTTAGTACAACACTTTTTGATTTGAGCAACATAAGATGTTCGAAAAAATCGGTTTCCACCTGCTGGTCTGTTTTGACAGATTTCTGCCATTATTTGCATTTGCTTTTTATTGATTCCTTTTTGAGTTCTCTTTAGGTTAATTGAGCTTTTTGAAGGAGTCACTATAGTAGCTTATGTTTATAGTGAAAAGCCTTGCTGTTTCAAAGCTTTGCCAGGGGTCTAATATCTTTTGAATACACTAATGTTGCTAATGAAGATTGTGTAAAGTCTTTATGAAGGAAAAATTTCAGGTGTAAAGAGAGAATGATGCAATGAGATGAAGAATGGACAAAAGCTCAAGCTTGAGGATTCCACCATGGTTTCACCCCAAGAAATATCCAAGAGGTACAAGCGTCAAAGCTTGGGGATGCCCAAGGCATCCCCTTCTTCATCAATAAAAAGCTCAGGTCTGTCTAGACACTTTATTTTTATTGTTTTATGCACAGTTGTGTTGTTCTTGGAGCGTCTTAGTTTTCGTTTGCTTTGCTTAGGTTGTTTAGTTTTCTGGAATAAAGTAGTTTGGATCCCCGTTCTCGCTGTGTTGTTTTGCAAATAAGTTTGCTTGGTGTTGGAAAGGAGTAGTAAGTTCTTGCTTGTAAGTGCAAGAGGAGCTTGCATTGACTGTGACTTAGACTTTAGCATGACATGCTAGGTGTTGTTTTGACCTTATGCTTAGTGATTATTGCTATAGCATGTCTTGTTCCAAACAATTGGGATTGCTTAGTGTGCATTTAAGAAATTATGCGTTGTTTTAGCATTCAAAAGCATAGTATTGTGATATTCTTCTTTGATGCTTTGCTTGGGTTGACTTGGCACATGCTCACACCATGTTATGACTATGACAAGTCACCATTAGCCTCTATGATCATTTAGTCCTTGACTTGTAGTACCACTCTTTGCTTTGATTAGTATGCTTTGTCGCACTGCATGATTATGGCCATTATTGCTCTCTTAGTTGGTTGCTCCCAGTCTTTTGCTAGCCTCCAGTTGTATGAGTAAGTTCTACTCATGCCTCCAACTCCCAAGAAACCAAGTTTTTCCATAGTGTCCACTATAAACTCCTATGCATGGTGTGTTACACCATTCCAAGTATATTCTTGTTTTGAACTATCTTCCAATTAAAAACTATTTTGTTATGTGAAAACTTTGTGATTAAAGCCCTCACGAACTTGATGGCACACTTTATTCTTTGCCCCTAATAAACTTGAACCATTGTGACAACTTTGTTGTATATGCTTGCACTTATAAGTTGGAATTAGCAGAACCGTGTTGTCATGGGGAATGTTTTCAACATTGCACTTGTACTCTGTACTCAGTTGATATCATGTTATTTTGTCTATGGATGTCGCCGGTGTGAAATAAAGAGGGAACTTGTAAGTCCATGGAGTTTGTATTCTGTGTTAGAGAAACGCTTGGACTGCTAGCCTAAGCCATGCCTAATCATGGTGGAAACTTGCAGCATCACCATAATGAGCTATCTATGAAGCATCATCAATAAAAAGCTATGCATATGGTAAATAAAAAGATTGCTGAGATGCTCATTGTCTGCTTGCCTTGTCGTTTCGGTTATGGGAAAGCTCCTGTACCATGTGCAAGGGGTACCCCTTTGGAGGTTCTCAATGATATGCAAATACTTACAGTGACAAGAACTTACCTGGACCCAAAGTTGAGTATGCATGAGGTGTGGCCCTCGTATTCAAGGGACTTGAGATTGCCAACTTATACTTCGTCAAGCATATACTCCAGCTTTGCCACTTTAACCTTAACCACTTCAAGATGCTTATGATAGGGGCAATGAGGGTTGAAAACTAACAAGTACCATAATTTTTGGAAGGTCTTTTTGAAACTTGTATTCCCTGCTTCCTTTACAAAAAGGCCTTTCTTCCACCACTATTGAGTCTCCACCTTCTACCTTTAGGCACCATTAAGAGAGCATAGTTGTCATTCTGTGTGCAATGTTCCAAAGCTTATTAATTGATGCATATTGTGATATTACTTGTTCTTGTGTTATTTTTTTCTAGTCACCCTTGTGAACTTTGTAGGTGTCCTATGCATCTATTTGCTACTCTATGAGGGACAAGCTGATTGCCACTTTGCTATGTTTTCTGCATGTGAAATAAACAAACGTTTTTCAATGCATGTTATTCATGATCTTTGTTTGTAGCTTGTCATGTTGCATGCATAGTTACTATGTCCTATTGTTAAAACTCCATCTTTCATGCATATGTTTAGAGTTCTTTGATCCTAGCTTTAAATGCTTGCAAATGGTTGGATCTTTATTATGAGGGTGCATGTCACCTCAAAAATTATTCTTTTTATCACTTACCTACTCGAGGACGAGCATGAGTTAAGCTTGGGGATGCTGATACGTTGGAAACATATCTATAATTTCTGATGCTCCATGCTTGTTTAGTATCTACTTTGCTTTACTTGTCCACACTTTGAGGTGCTTTTTACATGTTTTCTGGTACTAACCTACTAACAAGTTACAACAGTGCCAGATGCCTGTTTTCTGTTGTTTTTGGTTTCAGAAAAGTTAGTAAATAAATATTCTCGGAATTGGACAGAACAAACATCCAAGTCAATTACTTTCCGTGGGGAACAAGAAGTCTAGAGGGGAGCCGGAGGGACAAGCCAGGGGGTCCAGACCCACCCAGGCGCGGGTGGGCCTAGCCCCGCACCTGGATAGGGTTTGGCTACCCTGGCCGCCTCCTCGGCCTCCCCCTTCGCCTATAATAAGCCCCCGATGCAGAAACCCTAAGTACCCAATCAAATATCCACGAAACCGTCTGTAGCTGTTGCCACCATCGTCCCTAGATCGGGGGGATCTGAAGTTTTTCTCGGCACCCTGCCGGAGGGGAGATCATCCTTGAGGCCTTCTCTCCGGTATGATGCGTGTGTATTTCCACTTTGGACTATGGGTCCATGTAGTAACTAGATGGTTGTATCTCCTCCTTTGTGCTTTCATGTATAGATCCCGTGAGCTCCGTTCATGATCAAGATATAATCTATTTGTAACCATGCATGTTGTGTTTGCGGGGATCCGATGGATATTGAGATTATTATGTTGGTTTGATTAATGGTTTTGTTTTTATGATTCTATCATGTCTGTGTTGTTTGTGATCTTGCATGCTCTCCTTTGTTAGTAGCTATCTTGGCCAAGTAGTTGCTAGTGACTCCAAGAGGAGGTATTTATGCTCGATAGTGGGTTCATGCCTCTAGTTTCTAAGGGAAGTGACAGAAATCTCTTTGGTTGTAGATGTGTTGTTGCCTCTAGGGATAAAACAATGGTCTCTTGTTCATGGAACATGTGGACTGTTTACCTTACACACTTTGCTTAAAGCAGTTGTCTGTTGCTTGCAACTTAATACTAGAGGGGGTTCAGATGATAACCTGAAGGTGGACTTCTAGTCATAGATGAAGTTGGATGGTGGTCTATGTATCTTGTTGTATTGCCCAATCAAATCTCATAGGATGTTTCTGACTATTAATTGCATTGTTATGCCTTGCTCAGTTCCTGTCAATTGCCCTGCTGTAATTTGTTTACCCTTCATGCCATGTTGTTTATCTAAGGAGAGCACCTCTAGTGAACTATGGACCCCGGTCCAATCTTTACCATTGATACATCTTCCTCTGTTACTTGTTTACTTGCTGCAAACCACCATTACCTTCCACACCATACGTTTAATCCTTTGTTACAGCAAACCGGTGAGCTTGACAACCTCACTGATTCGTTGGGGCAAAGTCTTGAGTTTGTGTTGTGCAGGTCTCCGTGTTGCTTGCAATACTTGTGTGACGTTTCCTTCCTCCTTCTAGTTCGATAACCTCGGTCTCTACTGAGGGAAGACTTGCTGCTGTGCTCATCACACCTTGCTCTTGGGGTTTCCAACGAAGTGCTCTACGTCAGCACCATCATTATGTAGAACAACATATTTTCTTTCGTTGTTTGATGTAATGTTGGGTCCGTGACCTCTGTTTTGTAATAATCTGATATCGTACCCTGTTAAGAGTTTGAACTTATGCTGTTGAATCCCTGAGTTCTGTAATGTTACCGAATCATACTATGATCTTCCGTGCTTGGAGTTGAGCTTATCTTGGATGGTGATCTGACGTTAGTTTAACCCTAATATCGGGGGTGTTACACAGACCACAGCTTATAGAAGAATTTAATATAGGAAAGCATCATCCCTACCACAATAGGAGTAATCGTAGGCTAACCACAGTATGCCATTACTCCCAAATTGAGAGCCAACATATCAAAAACATTAAGATCATCATAGCCAGCAATACTGAATAAACTAGGCCAAGTATCAACATCATTGCCAGATGAACCCTAGAATGGAGCACAAACCTGAATTAGGGTTACATCATCCCTACAATGAGGAATCCATAGAGGGGCATAGAGAAGTTAGGTAGGGGATAACTTACATGAGGTCCTCACTAGGTTTTAGAAGAGGATGCAGAGGTGGTTGTCGGCCACAAGAGCATGTCGACACAGGAGCACCAATAGGCGCTGCAACCCGTGCCCAAGCCACAACCATGACGGCCAGAGGAAAAGCACGGCGGCACTAGGCATCACCACACCGTCAAATCACCAGCGTATCAACCGGGGAGTCACCGGAGCAAGGCACCGCTAGAGGAGTCGCAAACCCTAGCCACTAGAGAGGAGACGACGTGGCCAGAGGAGGGCTCGAGCGTCGAATTGAACTAGACAAATTGGCGCAACATCGTCGACTGTGTCGGCAAACACGACGACAATGACTGGAGCGGCCGAAGCTAGCCGAAATCAAGAGCTAACGGCGGTGGCGATGCTGGTCGCTAGAGGAGAAAGGGAAGCGAGGAAGAAAGGGCAGGCGAAGTTGTTTGGGTCGGTGACTGTAACATCCCAGCATTTAGGACCTAACGAAGGGTTGATTTAGGAATATGAATTGTTGCATGCATTCATCTGTGAAAATGTGGGTAAAATTTTCGCCAAATAAAAAAAACCTAAGTGATCAATGTTTCTCTCATACTTTGAGATTAGGTTTAGTCTTAAGGGGTGATTGTTATAAACTTTGAGATGATCTTAAGGAGTTATGTGTTTAAAATGAATTTGAATTTTAAACTTGAGTGTTTGAATTATAATTTAAATGATTTAGATATAAGATTTGAATCTTAAATTAATTAAGAGATAAGTATTATAACTTAAATCTTATCCAAAAACAAGATTCAATATGAAATTCATTTCATATGATTAATACATAAACAAGTTACAAAGAATGTAACATACTGAAGCCATTTCCAAATTTCAGAATTTACAAAAGAATAAAGAATAAGAATATTCTTTATTAAATAATAATATAATCTTTATTACAATTAAATAAAATAAAGATTACAAGAATAATAAAAGAAAAATTACAAAAGAATAAGAAAATTACATTTGAATATCTACTAACTATCCTATATCTAAATCTACACTAAATCTTCATCTTTATCTTTGTACCTGCAAAACAAAGAATTAAATAGAAACAAAACAAGATTAGTGTTAGTATTATTTCTCTCAGATATGTCAGTGAAATGCATTTGACAAACTCATCATTGAGAAATGTTATAAAGGGGCAAGTTTCACCAATATGAAAGATTTCATCTTTCATAAATTCAAAGCCAGAAGTCGAATGACAGCCAAAAGGGACCAATTCACCAGCCAGGTGAAAGTAAGCTGGTAAAAGTAAGTTCAAAATTTCTGAACCTATCCACAAGTGCATAGCAGACACACAAGCTGGACACACACCAGCATGCAAATGGTGTGCTATCGACCACACAAGCCTAGCCAATCTCACAAAACCACAGCACAGCCATGGAGGATCACATCAGTGCATCTCTCCACTACACAACACACAAGCACAGCCAGGGTAGACAGCAAGAACAACAGCCAAACCAAACCAACCCAGATCAACCAAACATCACCAGGATGGTGACATAAGGAGGGGGATGAATCTGGTGGACAGCAAGGTCAAGCCCAGGAGCTAGGAGGAGCAGGCTAGCTCAAGAGCAAGCACAGAAATCCAGCAGATCAAGATCAAGATCATCGTCATCAATCTACTACACCATCATCAGATTTTGTGGTGAGCCTTATAAAACCATAACATGATTTCATCTAAACAAAAGCATGTGTTGCTTTATGAAATGATCTCTCAATAATCACCCAAGAGAGGTGAATCTATCCTAGAGATTTCTAGTATAAAGATAAGAAATCAAACTCAGCCAAAAGCACTAAACCCTCAGACCACCATCACAGAGTTTAGTGTTAATTTTTGCAACTTAGATCATTTTTCATTTGATCTTATCAGATCAGGGCACATCTCTCAAAGAGAGTAGTACCTCTAATCCTATAAGTTTCAAACAAACTATTTGCTCAGCTAACTAGGAATTAAATCATAGAGCGTCAGACCAACATCATAGGCAGGAGGGTTAAGAAAATCTCTTATTCTATCTTGCCAGTATCAATCACAAGTATTGACAAAGTTAAGCCCAGAAATAAAAACCCAATCACTTGTGTGCCACATTACAATGGTATCACAAGGACAAGTCCTTAATGAGCTAAAACCAATCTTTGCTTAGTTCCCACAGATAAAAGGAACAAACCAATACATATCATCTTCCTGAAGCCAAGTGCCAGGAATCAATATCATATTCATCTATACATCTAGAGAAAATCATTACATGTAATGATTATATTCAGTATGTACAATCTCATACAAGCTTACCATTATAATTACAGTAAGCAACTACTGAGAGAAACTACTGTCAGTATGAGCATTCTGACAATAGAGAAAGTTCTCAGATCAACAACATTTCCAATCAGCGATTCCATAAAAACACTAGCATGGGATCATAGTGAATCACCACTAGAATAAATCTGACAAGCCACTAGCAACATCAAAGCCACTACCAATCATGATCCACAGCAAACAAGCATTCTTCATGCTCAAGTATGATCACCACTAGATCTAAAGCATCATGGATATGATCAACAGGGGGTTATGAACCCTAATCAGAACAAGAACCCTAATCTAGAGATGAACCCTAATCAGCACATAGTCACTAGGCATGAGAAGCCACTAGACACACAGAGAGATTCATGGTAGTAGCAGGAACAAGAACCACAGAAGCAACTTACCTGAGGTCCTCGCTGGCGAATCGAAGAGGAAGCAGATTGGCCGACGAACCGCGGCGGCACAGGGAGCACCCTAGAGGGCACTGCAACCTGCACCAGCCACGGCGGCGGCCACAGCAGCACACGAACCCAGCACACCACCGCAGGCGGGACCGCGACGGTGACGACATCACCTTTTCCTAACCCTAGAGTTCGGGAACGGGGTGAACCTGACCACGGGGAAGCCCCGGAGTCAAATCGAGATGGACCAGATGAACGATCGTGGCCGCAAACCTCGCCCTGCACCACGGCAGCGGCTAGGAGAAGCCTCAACGACGGCCATCGCCAGCGGCGGCGCCAGAGCTCGCGGGGTCGGGGAAGAGGAGAGGTGAGAACGAGGAAAAGGCAGAGGGTGTGGGCTGGGTGGGCTAAAACCCCCTCGGGGTGGTATTTTGACCTTGCCCTATTGGGCCACACTGGCCCAATAATCCCAAAAGGCCAGTCCAAATTATTTAAAAAAAACTGTTTAATCAATTGGAAAAGACCAAAATGCCCCTCACCTCAATAAAATTCTAGAAAATAAAATAAAAATCCAAAAATTATAAATATTTTTTTTGGATTCACAATAATCCACTCTGTTCAAATAAAATAAGATATAAAATTTTGGACACTTAAATTTTTATAAGAATTTTGTAATTTATATATTCCTTATGCAATTTTACAAAATTATTGAAAGGGGATAAAAATAAATAAAAATCACTTTCATTTTTTTCCCATACAATCCCCCAGGAAGAGGGATCGGGTTACATTATCATCAGACAACGGAACAACAACCACACACACATCAACGTAGTACTGACCCACCTAGGGGGTCAAAAGAAGATTCAAGAGGTTCAGATTACACACCAAACAAACTAAACAAATATAAAGAAGGAGGCTGGAGACGCAAGAACACCGCCCTCATGCTAGTGGGGAACAGTACTTATCAAAACACAACCAAGAAACTAACACGCGGGATGCCAACACCATCTTCTTGCAACCCAGTCCTTTTTCAAGTTCTCCTTCTTTTCTCCCGCCCCCTTTCTAGTTCCGGAGCTTCATGAGCATGACCTCCAGGGATTGCAGGCAGCCCCAGAAAAGGAACAGGAGCCACATCCATAGCTGTCGCATCAGCCAGCGCATTCTGTTGTAAAGTATTCGCTCCAGCTTGCAGCACCGCCAGGTCACCCTCCCCATGCAGCCCTGCCCAATAACGAATGAACACACAAGCATATATAACTAAATCAACAGGCAAGTTAATGAGTTTTTTTTCAAAACAAGCCCTATTCCTGAGCTTCCAAATAGCCCAGTAGATTGCCGCCACCACCGTAATCTGCACATTCCTGCTAACCCCCACATACTGTGAAGCCCACCAAAAGTATTGGGAAAAGGACCCAGGTCTATTTGCGGCACCAATAGCTCTGGCAACCACCCCCCAAACGTATCTAGCTGCCACACACAAAAAGAACAAGTGTCCGGTGCTCTCATCCTCATTACAAAACCTGCAAGTAAAATCTCCTACCCAATTCTAAAAAAAATCACTTTCATTATTTATTAATATTATAGTATTTTTGAAAAATTCTAAATAAATATTTAGTAATAAATTTAATGTATAATTAATAATTCCTAAAAGAATTATTAAATCAATAAAAGTCAAATAAAAAGGGAAATAAAATAAAATAATATATGCAATAAATATAAAAAATAATAATATTTGTAAATAATTTATTAAAAGGCACCTTATATAGGGAAAATGCATATAGAATTAAATAATGCATTACATTACTTGCATAATCATTTTGCTTCTTTAAATATTGTCCTTACCGGGCAATAATGATGTTTTTGTAGAACTAGAAGCTCAAGGTCCAGTGCAAGCATCAGACTTCACTATCTTGCCATCACAAGGCAAGTTTATCACTTGCTCATGTGCTTTGAAGAGTCTTTATCAAAGTATTTGCAAATTGTGTGTTATCATATATGCTATAAAAGAAATAAAATAATATTTTCATAAATAAAGAAATCATAGATATCATCCTAAGTGGTGATATAATGGAGCAATAGAACTTAGGGTTCTGTTTGCAACAATGATGATCAAGTAGGGACTTAATAACCCCTGACATCAGTGATTCTAGCGCCGTATATTACGCGTTAGCCATGAGATTTGATATGGGACAAAGAAGTCAGCTATATCTTCTTCCTCTCGCATGAAGCCAGATGTGTAGGTCGTGGCTGTTACCCTCGTAGCGTGCATATTAATTGGTAATTCGTAGAGGATATGCAGCATATGGGTGGGAACCCTCATCGTCCCATGATAGTTCTGGCATCTAACGGTTTGTATAAACCATTGCCGTAATTCATTATGTGGGCATGGTGTACACCAAGGAGGCATGCAGGGTCGCGAAGGGGGCAGTGATTGGCTTGGACCAACTACTGGGCCCCACATCATGTAATTGTGGACGGAAAAGTACGCCCGGTTGTGCAACAAGGAGTTGATCTCTCATGGGTAAAGTAACGCACCTCTACAGAGTGCAAGAACTGTAACTTGTTACTTCCTGTTCCGGGAAGGAGCTAAGAACGCGGCAGGAAAGGAACTCCATGAAAGTTCTGGTCAACCTGTGAAGGCTGATGGTCATAGTTTTTCATAATAAAATCAATCTCTGAAGAAAGATTTACGAAAAACTGCATAGTGCCAAGGATTTATCATCCGAGGTGGTAGTTAGAGCATCAAACTTCCCACCTTGAATATAATGAACTTGTTGGGTAACGCTGTTACTCATTCTTTCCTTTGATCCCTTGCTTAGACTCTGAGGATCCCGAAGACGTGCCAATGTATGCAGCTGAATGCCAAGAAGATGTGTTCTACGAGGAACCTGATCTGTCGGGAGGAGTTGAAGGAGTGGATTACAAGATCCGCTATGGTGTCGATGAGAACGAGTCCACTTAAGTGTCTAGTTAGTAGTAACTAAAGGAGCTGAGAAGCATGAACTCTATAGAATAAGCTGTTGAGCCCCACTCCTAGTCAGAGTTGTTACTTTTAAATTTCCTTTGAACACTTTATATTTTGGTTAGTAAGTTGGATCTTTTGGAAGTCTTGAACTTCCGGTATTGTAATAATAATAATGTGTGTACTTTTGTAATATGGACCCACAATATTTCTGTTGTACCACTCTAAGGGATGTGATATTTACGGAACGGTGTTCTATGGATATCATGTCAACGACTATAGTGTACTACACATGCAGTGGTATGCTGGGTCACCGCAGTGACCGACCCAGGGCGATGCAGTGGGTTTTGGCCCAACCCACTCGGCTGAACCAGGGCTGGGCTAGCCCAATGGGCTAGGCCCAGATTTTAAACAAAAAGAGGTAATTTATAAAATACTAAAGTACAAAAATATGTCGGTGGGCACGGCCGAGAGACGTCGACGTACCCCTCTAGGTAGTGAATCCATAGGAGCGACAGCAACTATGCACGCCAAGACAAGTAATTGTCCGGCGTGAGCTTCATCGGGATGAGGTGCGAGAAGTAGAAGGGCGACGGCGCCGCAACATGATCATCATGAGCCAATGGCTATGACGTGTATAAGACCATTGGCGGGGCCATCTACAGAGACGGGGTAGGAGCAGCGGTCGCTGGGAGGCCCCGTAGGCAGGCACGACACCATTGTACGCCAACGACGGCTAGGCGCCATAGGGAGCGACGACCGGGGCACCATAGATCAGTGCATTTGGGGCCCCATAGGGTGACGCAGACGTGGCCCCGTAGTGCAGTGCCAGAGGCACCACGTAGGTTGGCGCCGAGTAGGCACCGTAGGACATGGGCACGGGTGTTGGAGATATGCCCAAGAGGCAATAATAAAAGTAGTTATTATTATATATTTGTGTTTATGATAAATGTTTACATTCATGCTATAATTGTATTAACCGGAAACATTAATACATGTGTGATTTGTAAACTTGTAAGAGTCCCTAGTAAAGCCTCTTTATAATACTAGCTTGTTGATTAATAGATGATTATGGTTTCCTAATCATGAACATTTGATGTTGTTAATAACAAGATCATATCATTAGGAGAATGATGTGATGAACATACTCCTATAGTTAAGCGTAGCATAAAGATCAAGTCATTTCAATAGTTCATTTGCTATAAGATTTCAGATACATAGTAACCTAAATCCTTTGACCATGAGATCATGTTAATCACCATCACTGGATGGATGCTTTGATGACATCAAACACCACTTCGTAATTGGGTGGTTATAAAGGTGGCATTGAGTATTCGGAAATTATGTGTTGAGGCACATGGATCAAGAGTGAGATTTGTCCATCCATATGACGGATAGATATACTCTAGGCCCTACCGGTCGAATGCCATCCAATTGGCTTGCAAGCATATGACTGTCTCACAAGGGATCACATATCACAGGAACGAGTAAATAGTACTTATCGGTAACGAGGTTGAACTAGGTATGCAGAGATACCGACGGTCAAACCTCGGATAAGTAAAGTATCGCGAGACAAAGGGAAATTTGTAACATATGTAAATGGTCCATTCGATCACGAAGTAATCGTAGAAATATGTGGGAGCCATATGAACTTCTAGATTCCTCTATTGGTTATTGATCGGAGAAGAGTCTCGATCATGTCTGCATGATTCACAAACGGTAGGAAGACACACTTAAGGATTCGATGTTGTTTAGTAGATATGGGAAGTGAGTAAAGAGACTGAATGTTGTTCGGAGTCCCATATTGGATCCGAGATATCATGAGGAGATCTGGAATGGTCCGAGAATAAGATTCATATAAGGAAAGTCCAATTTCGGAATTCGGGAATGGTTTCGGTGTTTTCACCAGAATTTTCTAGAAGGGTCTAGAAGGTCCATCACTTCGGAGTGGTAAGGGTACATGGATGTGTCATACCAAATTAAAATGGTTGCGTTATGTCCTAGGTCACTTGGTTGGGCAATGGGAAGAGAGAAATCAAACTCTAGTTTGAAAGTCAAACGCCAATTTGAAAAAGTCAAATCCCAACATTGGTTGCCTAGTGGAGGGAGGGAAGGAATCCTACCTAAGAGAGGATTCCTCCCTCACCTTGCCGCCGACCCAAGTGGAGGAGTTGGGGGAGGACTCCCCTCCCCCAACCTCCTCTCCCACCTATATAAGGAGGGGTAGGGTGCCCCCTACCCCTCACCACAAACCCTAGCCGGCCGTCGACCCCCTCTCTCAAGTTGTGGCCGCCTAGGCCCTAGCTCTAGCCGCCAGCCACCACCTCCCCTCAGCCCTCTAAACCCTAGATCACCGAGGCCCTCTTCTACTCCACCATACCTGCTCTGGTTTAGGCTAAGCCCTGCATGATTTCCCTCTACTTCTGCCACCATGCCGTCGTGCTGCCGGAATCGCGAGGAGAGATCTATGATACGTCATAAACGTATCTATAGTTTTTGATGTTCCATTCTTGTTTAGTATCTACTTTGCTTTGCTTTGTCTACACTTTGAGGTATTTTTATTTGTTTTCTGGGACTAACCTATTATCAAGATGCCACGGTGCCATTTGCCTGTTTTCTGCTATTTTTGGTTCCAAAAAATTCAAAAAATGAATATTCTCGGAATTGGACGGGACAAAAGCCAAAGTCAATATTTCACCGAGGAGAACACGTAGCGAGAAGACGAGATGGAGGAGGGCCTCGAGGGGGCGACACCCCCTGGCTGTGCGGCCCGGCCTGGCTCGCGCCTAGGGGGTGCAGTCACCTCGGGCACCCCCTCGGCCTCCATCTTCACCTATAAGAAGCCCCTGATACCTAAACCCTAAGTACCCGATCAATCTTCCACGAAACAGTCAGTAGCCGCCGCCACCATCATCCCTAGATCAGGGGGATCTGAAGCTCTTCTCGGCACCCTGCCGGAGGGGAGAGATCATCCCGGAGGCCTTCTTCATCACCATGCCAGCCTCCGGTATGATGCGTGAGTAGTTCCACCTTGTACTATGGGTCCATACAGTAGCTAGATGGTTGTTTATCCTCCTTTTTGCTACCATGTTTAGATCTTGCATGCTCTCCGTTTCTAGCAGCTATCTTGTCCAAGTAGATGCTAGTGACTCCAAGAGGGAGTATTTATGCTCGATAGTGGGTTCATGCCCCTATTGAATCTGGGAAAGAGACAGGAATCTCTAAGGTTGTAGATGTGTTGTTGCTACTAGGGAGAAAACAACAATCTCTTGTTCATGGAACAATTGTATTGTTTACTTTACACACCTTGCTTAAAGCAGTTATCCGTTGCTTGCAACTTAATACTGGAGGGGGTTCAGATGATAACCTGAAGGTGGATTACTAGTCATAGATGCAGTTGGATGGTGGTGTATGTATATTGTTGTAATGTCCAATCAAAGCTCATAGGATCATGAATGTCTAGTATTTCATTGTTATGCCTTGCTCTGTCCTATCAATTGTCCCGCTGTGATTTGTTTACCCAGCATGTTATGTTGTTTATCTTAAGGAGAACACCTCTAGTGAGCTATGGACCCCGGTCCAATCATTACCATTGATACATCTTCCACCACTACTGTTTACTTTATGCAAGCCACCCCTTCCACACCATATGGTTCATCCTTTGTTTTCAGCAAACCGATGAGATTGACAACCTCACTGTTCGTTGGGGCAAAGTCTTGAGTTTGTGTTGTGCAGGTTTCCAAGTTGCTAGCAACACCTTTGAGTCGTTTCCTTCCTCCTACTTGTTCGATAACCTTGGTTTCTTACTGAGGGAAAACTTGTTGATGTGATCATCATACCTTGCACTTGGGGTTTCCCAACGAAGCTCTACAGTGATCTGATCTGCAATCAACAAGTTTTTCTGGCGCCGTTGCTTGGGAGGCTAAGGACGACTTCACAAGGGGAGTACTTCACAACCTTTCTCTTTACTTTGTTTTTTTTTCTTAGTTTCTTTTGCATTGTTTGGTTTGCTTCTTCTTATCAAAAATTCAAAAAAAAACAGTTTCGTTTCGTTTGCTTTTTCTTATAAAAAAACAAAAAAATAGTTCTTCCTATAGTTGTCACCTTCCTCTAGCTCATCATGTTGATCCCTAATTTCACTTTGAAAGACCTTTCAATAGGTAGTGGCTCTATAGTTGGGAAGGAAAATATTGAAGAATTCTTTAATCACATTAGCAAACATGAAGATATTGAGGATAGATCCTTAGCAGAACTAGCTCCTAATTATGAAATTGTTGCATCTTCTTTAGTTCACATGTTGGAGGCTAGGTTTGTTAACCTTAACCCGATGATGCAAATAATGTTTCTTAAACTAAAAGAAGAGGAGGATGCTGAAAAGAGAGATTTTATTCTAGAAACTTTGCTAAAGGAGTTCAATGATGTTGCTAAAGAAGCCAAAAAGGTCTTTGAACGTTTTAATATGCTAGGCTCATGTGTAGGTGTTATGGGTACTTTAGCGAGTTGGATAAAACCAAACCCAATGGAGAGGAAATTAAAATACCCATACCTTTAAACTTGTAGGAATGCATGAAGCCCTAGAAAAGAATTTTGATTGGATTGTTCCTGAAAACCCATTTGATGAGAGTAGTGAACCCAAGAGTGCGGAGAAAGGATCCTATAAAACTAGTTTGGATGATATACCTTTCCTAGTGATGTCGGCTCAGGTGGTTTTTGAGCCTCGTTGGGAAACCCCAAGAGGAAGGTATGATGAGCACAGCAAGTTCTTCCCTCGGTAAGATACCAAGGTTATCGAACCAGTAGGAGGAAGGAAACGACTCAAAGGTGTTGCTAGCAACTTGGAAACCTACACAACACAAACTCAAGACTTTGCCCCAACGAACAGTGAGGTTGTCAATCTCACCAGTTTGCTGAAAACAAAGGGTTAACTGTATGGTGTGGAACGTAATGGTGGTTTGGAGAAAGTAAATAGTAACAGTGGAAGATGTATCAATGATAAAGGTTTGACCGGGGTCCATAGTTCACTAGAGGTGTTCTCCTTAAGATAAACAAACATGGCATGCTGGGTAAACAAATTATAGCAGGGAAATTGACAGGACTGAGCAAGGCATAACAATGCAATACTAGACATTCATGGTCCTATGAGATTTGATTGGGCAATACAACAAGATACATAGAACGCCATCCAACTGCATCTATGACTAGTAATCCACCTTCAGGTTATCATCCGAACCCCCTCCAGTATTAAGCTGCAAGAAACGGATAACTGCTTTAAGCAAAGTGTGTAAGGTAAACAATCCACTTGTTCCATGAACAAGAGACCGTTGTTTTCTCCCTAGCAATAGCACATCTACAACCTTAGATATTTTTGCCACTTCCCTTAGATTAAATAGAGGCATGAACCCACTATCGAGCATAAATACTCCCTCTTGGAGTCACTAGCATCTATTTGGCAAAGATAGCTACTAGAAACGGAGAACATGCAAGATCACAAACAACACAGACATGATAGAATCAATAATACAAAATCATTAATCAATCTGAAATAGTAATCTCAATATCCATTGGATCCCCACAAAAACAACATGCATGATTATAAAATAGATGATCTTGATCATGAATAGAGCTCACAAGATCTAAACATGGTAGCACAAAGGAGGAGATACAACCATATAGCTACTACATGGACTCATAGTCTAAGGTGGAACTACTCACGCTTCATACCAGAGGCTGGCATGATGAAGAAGAAGGCCTCCAGGATGATCTCCCCTCCGGCAGGGTGCCAGGGAGAACTTCAGATCCCCCTGATCTAGGGACAATGGTGGCGGCGGCTACGAATGTTTCATGGAAGATTGATCGGGTACTTATGGTTTTGGTATCGGGGGGTCTTTATAGGCGAAGAGTCGAGGCAGGGGGCACCCGGGGCGGACGCACCCCCCAGGCAGGGGCTAGGGTTAGCCGCATGTCCAGGGGGTGTGGCCCCCTGGTGGCTCCCCTCCGTCTTGTATTCTGGCTCCATGTTCCCCACGATAAAATATTGACTTTGGCTTTTGTCCCGTCCAATTCCGAGAATATTGATTTTCTGCCTTTTCTGGAACCAAAAACAGAAGAAAACAAGCAACTGGAACTGTGGCATCTTGTTAATAGGTTAGTACCAGAAAACATATAAAAATACCTCAAAGTGTAGACAAATCAAAGAAAAATAGATACTAAACAAGCATGGAACATCAAAAATTATAGATACGTTTTCGACGTATAAGGCATCCCCAAGCTTAACTCTTGCTCGTCATCGAGTAGGTAAGTGATAAAAAGAATATTTTTTGAGGTGACATGCACCATCAAAATCTGGATCAAACCATTTGCAAGCATTGAAAGTTGGGATCAAAGTACTCTAAACATGAGCATGAAGGATGTAGTTCTAACAATAAGACAAAGTAACTATGCATGCAATATGTAAGGTTACAAACAAATCTCATGAATAACAATGCATTGAAAGACGTTTGTTTGTTTCACATATAGAAAACATAGCATAGTGGCATTCAGCTTGTCCCTCATGGAATAGCAAATAGATGCATAGGACACCTTCAAAGTTCATAAGAGTGACTAGATACAAATAGTTCAAGAACAAGCAATATCAACAATATGAATCAATCAATAAGTTTTGGGACAATGCACAACGAACTAAGAATGGAAACTATTCTCTCTTAACTGGTGCCTAAGGATAGAAGGTGGATACTCAATATAATGGTGGAAGAAAGGCCCTTCATAAAAAGGAAGCAGGGATTTCAAGTCTCAAAAAGAGCTTCCAAAAATTATGGTACTTGTTAGCTTTCAACTCTCATTGCCCCTATCATAAGCATCTTGAAGTGATTAAGGTTAAAGTGAATAAACGATGGAGTATATGCTTGACAAAGTATAAGTTAGCAATCTCATATTCCTTGAATACGAGGGCTGCTCCTCATGCTAGTCAAGTTTAGTTACCGGTAAGTTCTTGTCATAGTAAGTACATGTGTATCATAGAGAACCGCCAACGGGGTACCCCTTGCATATGATACATGAGCTATCACATAATCAAATTGATAAGGCAATCAGACAATGAGCATCTCAACAATCTTCTTATTTACCATGGGAAATTGGTGCTTTTTCTCTTCCTCTTTTCTCATCTTTTTTTTTCTTTTTCTCAATCTCTTGTTTTCATAAGAAGAATTCTTCATAGATTACTCACTATGGTGATGCTGCAAGTTTCCACCATGATTAGGCATGGCTTAGGATAGTGGCCCAGGCGTTTCTCTAACACACATACATAACTCCATGGACTTACAAGCTCCCCTTTCATTTCACACCGACGACATCCATAAACAAAAGAGCATGATATCAACTGTGTACAATGTATAAGTGCAATGTTGAAAGCGTTCCCCATGACACCATGGTTCTGCAAATTCCAACGTATAAGTGCAAGCATACACAACATAGATGACACAATGGTTCAAGTTTATTAGGGGCAAGAAAAATAAAGTGTGCCATAAAGTTCGTGAGAGCTTTAATCACTAAGTTTTCACATAACAAAGAGACTTTTGAATTGGAAGATGAATGAAAACAAGAATATACTTGAAATGGTATAACACACCATTCATAGGAATTTATAGTGGATAATTTGGAATAACTTGGTTTCTTGGGAGTTAGATGCATGAGTAGAGCTTACTCATACAAGTGGAGGCTAGCAAAAGACTGGGAGCGACCAACTAAGAGAGCAATAATGGCCATAATCATGAAGAGCGACAAAAAATTACTAATCAAGGCATAAAGTGGTACCACAAGTCAAAAACTAAATGATCATAGAGGCAAAGGTGACTGGTTCATATTCATAACATGGTGTGAGCATGTGCCAAGTCAACCCAAACAAAACATCAAAGGAGAATACCAAAATAATATGCTTTTGTACGCTAAAACAACGCATGATTCCTTCAAGGCACATTAAGCAATCCCAATTGTTTGGAACAAGTCATGCTACAACAATAACCACTAAGCATAAGGTTAAAACAACATCTAGCATGACATGATAAGGTCTAAGTCACAGTCAAAGCAAGCTCCTCTTGTACTATTCAAGCAAGAACTTTCTACTCCTCTCCAACACCAATCAACTTATTTGAAACAACACAACGAGAACGGGGGTCCAAACTACTTTATTCAAGCAAACTAATCAAACCAAAAAAACAAAAAAAAACTAATATGCTCCAAGACCAACACAATAGTGCATGAAACAATAAAAACAAAGTGTCTAGAAAGACCTAAGATTTTTATTGATGAAGAAGGGGATGCCTTAGGCATCCCCAAGCTTTGACGCTTGTACCTCTTGAATATTTCTTGGGGTGACACGGGGTGGCATCCCCAAACTTGATCTTTTTCCATTCTTCATCTTATTACATCATTCTTTCTCTACACCTGAAAATTTTCTTTCATACAAAATTTCACACAATCTTCATTAGAAACATTAGTGTATTTAAAAGATAATATACCCTTGGGGTTTAGTTTTAAAACAGCAAAACTTTCACTAAAAACACAAGCTACTGTAGCAATTCCCTCAAAAATCTCAATTTCCCAAAAAATAACCCAAAAAGGAATCAATAAGAAGCAAATGCAAATAATGGCAGAAATCTGTCAAAACATACGAGCAAGTAGAAATGATTTTTTCAAAGACCTTCTGTTGCTCAAATAAAAAAGTGTTTAACTAACGAAAGTTATCTAACATATTGGGGGATTTATTTGGATAATTATAGCTCATTCTACTTACAGAGATTGTACACGAATTTTTACGGTGGAGCACAAAAATCTGTTTCGGGATAGCAACTCCCCTAATCATACTTCCCTCTCATTAGAGGTTATTCTTGGCACAAAAAGCAAATAAAAAGTATAAGGAGAGGTCATTACAGAGGTAAGAACTTCCAATACTCAAGAAAACTTTTGGGTTATCTCCCAATAAGTACTTTTCTTTAACGCCTTTAAGTTAGGCACAAGAAGCAAGAATCAAGTATTTTCAAATAAAGAGGCATTAAGTTCAATACTCGAAATCTCTTCAACTAGGAAAGGTATCTCATCCAAATGAGTTTTAGAAGATCCTTTATCATCTATCTTAGGTTCACTACTTTCATCAAATGGGTTTTCAGGAACAATCCAATCAAAATTCTTTTCTAAGGCTTCATGCATTCCTACAAGTTTAAAAGGTATGGGTATCTTAATTTCCTCTCTGGGTTTGGTTTTATCTAAAGTACCCATAACATCTACACATGAGCCTAGCATATTAAAATGTTCAAAGACCTTTTTTGGCTTCCTTAGCAACATCATTGAACTCTTTTAGTAAAGTTTCTAGGATAAATTCTCTCTTTTCAACATCCCCTTCTTCTTTTAGTTTAAGAAAAAAATTGCATCATGGGGTTAAGGTTAAAAAACCTAGACTCCAACATGTGGACTAAAGAAGCTGCAGCAATTTCATAATTAGGAGCAAGTTCTACCGAGGATATATCCTCAATATCCTCATGTTTGCTAACATGACTAAAGAATTCTTCAATATTTTCTTTCCCAATTATAGAGCCACTACCTATTAAAAGGTCTTTCAGGGTGAACTTGGGAATCAACATGGTGAGCTAGAGCAAGGTGACAACTAGAGTAGGAACTAATTTTTTTGTGTTTTTGATAAGAGAAAGCAAACCAAACTAAACTAAATTTTTTTTGGAGTTTTTGATAAAAATAGGCAAAAAAACAAGGCAAAAGAAACTAAGCAAAACAAAAACAACATAAAGAGAAAGGTTGTGAAGGACTCCCCTTGTGAAGTCGTCCTTAGCCTCCCCGGCAACGACGCCAGAAAAAACTTGATGTCGGCTCAGCTGATTGTTGAGCTTCGTTAGGAAACCCCAAGAGGAAGGTATGATGAGCACAGCAGCAAGTTCTTCCCTCAGTAAGAAACCAAGGTTATCGAACCAGTAGGAGGAAGGAAACGACTCAAAGGTGTTGCTAGCAACTTGGAAACCTGCACAACACAAACTCAAGACTTTGCCCCAACGAACAGTGATGTTGTCAAACTCATCGGTTTGCTAAAAATAAAGGGTTACTGTATGGTGTGGAAGGTAATGGTGGTTTGCAGAAAGTAAATAGTAACAATGGAAGATTTATCAATGATAAAGGTTGGACCGGGGTCCATAGTTCACTAGAGGTGTTCTCCTTAAGATAAACAAACATGGCATGCTGGGTAAACAAATTACAACAGGGCAATTGACAGGACTGAGCAAGGCATAACAATGCAATACTAGACATTCATGGTCCTATGAGATTTGATTGGGCAATACAACAAGATACATAGACCGCCATCCAACTGCATCTATGACTAGTAATCCACCTTCAGGTTATCATCCGAACACCCTCCAGTATTAAGTTGCAAGCAACGGATAAATGCTTTAAGCAAAGTGTGTAAGGTAAACAATCCACTTGTTCAATGTGAAGGGAATATGCCCTGAGAGGCAATAATAAAGTGTTTATTATGTGTATTCCAAGTATATGATAGATGTTTATTTTGCATGCTATAATTGTGTTAATACGGAAACATTAATACATGTGTGTTTAATAAACAAACAGAAAGTTCCTAGTTATGCCTCTCTCATAAACTAGCTCGTTGATTAACAAGATGATCAAAGTTTCCTGATCATAGACATGGGATGTTGTTAATAACGAGATCACAACATTAGGGTAATGGTGTGATGAACATTCATCCAAAGTATAACATTACGATCAAAGTCATTGAGTTTATATTGCTATAACAACTTACGAAGTGATTCTAATCCTTAGACCATGAGATCATGCCAATCACTAACACCGAAAGAGTTTCTTGATAACATCAAACGTCACACCGTAACTGGGTGATTATAAAGATGGATTCAGAACTACTAAAGTGTTATGTTGAGGCCCATGGATCGAGAGTGGAATTTGTTCATCCCGATGACGGATAGATATATGCTGGGCCCTCTCGGTGATATCACATTGGTTAGCTTGCAAGCAAGTGATTTGATCACTAGAATGTTATATCACGGGAACGAGAAAAGAGTGCATGTCAGTAACGAGATCAAACTAGGTATGGAGATACCGATGATCGAATCTCGGACATGTAATATATCACGAAACAAAGGGATTAATATACTAGCGTAAAAGGTTCCGACAATCACAGGAAAGTCATCGTTGAATGTGTGGGAGTCAGTATGGGTCTCCAGATCCCACTTCTGATTATTGATCAGAGAAGGGTCTCGATCATGTCCGCATTATTCGTGAACCATAGTGTGGCACACTTAAGGGACACCGACATCCAATTGGAGAAAAAGTTTCATGTCGGAAAGAATAACAAGCGCAGGAATTTATTTCACTAGATACCGAAACAGGTTTTCGGGTAAAATTGCAAAAAGTGTTTTTGCATGTGAAATGAAATACTAGTAAGGGGTTATATGTGAATGTTTGTCATTAAATTAATTGAAAAAATTCTGAATAAATAAAAGGAGTTTTATTTAATGAGAGTTTGCATTAAATTTGGTGGAAATTTAATGGGAATTTGAGTAGGATTTTGAGTGGAGGGAACTGAAAGGATTTTTGTGAGTGGAGTGTCCACCCACATGAATGAGGGGAGGGCAAGGGGCAGCCCCATGCTCCGGCCACCCCCTTGGGGTCCCTCCTCTCCTATAAAAGGCACCCCTCCTCACTTCTCACTCACACCTCCTCGTGAAGGATCTCTCTCCCCCTCTAGAATTTATCCCCCATGGTCTCGGACTAGCGAGATACATGTTCTTGGTGGCTATTCGTCAAGAAAGAGTTGTGTTTCCGCTGCATCACTGGAGCGAGGAGTCGGAGGTTGCTCGGTGTCTTGTACGTGTGTGCGAGCACAGATGCGCTGCTGATTTGCGGCGCTAGGACTTCCTCTCGATCTTGAGATTGGCAAGAGATCGTATACATCAACCACGAGTTTAACTCGTTAAGCTTTGTCGGTCTTCAAGGGTATGTTCTCTATGGATATACATCCACCCATTGTTTATATCTAGTAGATAGATCTTGGTACATAGTTGTTCCCATCGTAGGATTTTTTGTTTTGTATGTTGTGAACCCTACAGTGGTATCAGAGTCGGATCTATGTGTAGATGCTTTACACGGGTAGTACACATATGAGTATGTGGGCGATGATGATCATGTTATTGCTTCTTAGTTGTATTTTGGATATTGGTGGCATAGTGGGATGAAGCGGCCCAGACAAACTTTACATGTCCTCGCACATGAGACCTGTTCCACGCTTGACATGCAACTAGTTTTGCATAAGTGGCTAGCGGGTGTCTGTCTCTCCTACTATAGTCAATATCTAATTTGCAACGAGTTGTCAACAATTTGGTTATCTTCGTTGTGGTTCATGTTCGTAGGTAAGAACGGTTCTATCTTCGAAAGCCCTAAGCCATGTAAAACTTGTAATGGATAAATTAGAAGCGTCTAGTTTAGATTGTTGCTGGGCTAGTGTTATGATATGGTGATGCTGTAAGTAGAAGTATGAGATGATACTCTTGCAACACACACAACGTGTAAGTTCCATAGACCTTGTCCTTACACATAGAGGTATGATAGTGATCATACCAAGGAGCACATGATGGAGATCATATGCGGGAACCATATCATTTCACTTACAAACATGTGATGTTTGATTGCATCTTATATTGCTTGTTTGGCGTTTTATTAGCATAATAAGATGATCCCTCATTTAAATATCAAGATAAGAATGTGTTCTTCCTTAAGTATGCACCGATTATGTTTCGTCGCTCCAAGACATCACATGATGATCAGGTGTTCTTGGATCCACGACCATATTATGGGTATAAGATAGTTACACACACGAATACTAAGGTTCTCACTTTGAGAGCCTAGCATGTACAGACATGGCCTCGAAACACAGACTGAAAGGTTAAGCATGAGTCATATAGTAGATATGATTCCCATTTGATGCTCGCCTTTGAAGCTACACCGACTCACGTGATGATCGGACTTGGTGTGGTGGATTTGGTTCGTGTAATCACCAAAAAGGCACGAGGGATGTCATTTTGAGTTGGAGTTCATTCATAATGTAGATTAGTTGAACTCAACCTATCATAAACTTAGTCTAAACTTTACAAATTCTGTTGTAGACGGCACCACCTGCTTTTAATTTCAATGTGTTCATGGAGAAAGAGAAACTTGCAACAAACGGTAGTAACTTTACCGAATGGGCCATGAATTTGAGGGTTCTCCTCTCTGCTGCACAAAAGCAATATGTGCTAGAAGCGCCGCTAAGCCCCCCACCTTTTGATGATTCCCCTGAAGAGGATAAGAATGTCTATCAGACCCGTCAGGAGGACCACAACTTAGTTTATTGCAGCATATTGTATGAGCTAGAGCTAGAACTTCGAAAGCATTTCGAAAACGGCAATGCATTTGATACAATGGGTGAGTTGAAAATGATTTTCGACACACATGCTGCTGCAGAGAGCTACAATGCTTCAAAAAAGTTCTTTAGCTGCATGATGGAAGAGCACAGCTCCATAAGTGAGCATGTACTCAAGATGTCGGGTTACACCGATAAGCTTGTGTCCTTGGGAATATCGATTCCCATTGACTTAGGCATCCATCGTGTTCTGCAGTCTCTGCCACCTAGCTATAAGAGCTTCGTGATGAACTATAATATGAAAGGCATGAAGAAGTCTCTCCCCGAGCTTCTGTCAATGCTTAAAACTGCAGAAGTGGAGATCAAGAAGGAACATCAAGTGTTGATGATCAATAAGAACACTGGTTTCAAGAAATACAAGAAGGAAAAACAGAAGGGAAGTAAGGGCGGCAAGTCGGTTGCCGTGCCTAAAAATAAACCCCGAGTTGGACCTAAGTATGATACCGAGTGCTATTATTGTAAGGGGACTGGCCACTGGAAGCGCAACTGGCCCAAGTATTTGGCAGACAAGAAGGCCTTCAAGGCAAACAAAGGTATATATGATATACATGTTATTGATGTGTACTTGACTAGTACTCGCAATAGCACCTGGGTATTTGATACCGGTTCAGTTGCTAATATGTGTAACTCGAATCAGGGGCTGCGGAATAAGCGACGACTAGCAAGGGGTGAGGTCAAGATGCGTGTAGGCAATGGATCAAGTGTTGATGTGATCGCCGTCAGAATGCTACCTCCCCACTTACCGTCGGGATTAGTAATAAACTTGAATAATTTTTATCTGGTGCCTGCACTGAGCATGAACATTGTATCTGGATTGTGTTTGATGTGAAGTGGTTATTCATTTAAATCCGAGAACAATGGTTGTTCTATTTATATGAACGAAATATTTTATGGTCATGCACCGATGATGAATGGTTTATTTCTGTTGGATCTTGATAATAGTAATACACATATTCATAATGTTGATGCTAAAAGAATTAAACTTAATGATGATATATCCGCATATATGTGGCACTGCCTTCCAGGTCATATTGGCGTTAAATGCATGAAGAAGCTCCATTCGGATGGACTTTTGGAATCAATTGATTTTGAATCATTGGATACATGTGAGCCATGCCTTATGGGCAAGATGACTATAACGCCGTTTTCCGGTTCAATGGAACGGGCGACAGATTTATTGGAAATCATACATTCTGATGTATGTGGTCTAATGAGTGTGTCGGCGCGAGGTGGATATCGTTATTTTGTTACTTTCACGGATGATTTGAGTAGATACGGTTATATCTACTTGATGAAACACAAGTCTGAAACCTTTGAAAAGTTCAAGGAATTTCAGAGTGAAGTGGAAAATCATCGTAATAGAAAGATCAAATTTCTACGGTCCGACCGTGGAGGTGAGTATCTAAGTTACGAGTTTAGCACTCATATGAAAGAGTGTGGAACTGTTTCACAACTCACACCTGTCGGAACACCACAACAAAATTGTCAACACCCGGATTTTTAATCACAGATGCCTGTTATGCCATACATCGCAATCCTAGGATTACCATTTTTGCGAGACATAACAGATTGGATATCACAGTACATTAACCATTACAAACCATACATAAGGTCTTACACAAATAAGGATCTCATGATCCAGTCTTAATACAATTCAAGCAGCGGAATAACGTAATAATAACGATAGCGTGAGCGAAGCTCCATCTTCATGGTCACAGGCAATGCTGATGATGGGAGATGATCCTAGTTGTCCTAACCTTCCTGCCGTCCTTCTTCCTGATACTCCTCTTGATAGTCTGGCCACGGGAATAGCCAGGGACAAAGCCATGAGTACTCTTTAAGTACTCGCAAACTAATACTAACAAGTGAAGTGGTTTTGAATAGGATATACTAAGCTCTAGGGTTGTTTTGCAAAAATCCAGATTTACCTTTACTAAGTTCAGAAGCAAATAAAGCTAGTTGAAAGTTTTATAACACCTAAGTGGGAACTTGAATTTCAGGTCACAACTCTGTTGTGGTCAAGTCAAAGTCACAAATCATTTCACAAGTCATTTTGAAAACATCTGACGATAGAACAGTATGACCACTCCAACTGTCCATCACCGCGAACGCGGTTATTCGAATAGTTTGACAGTCTGTAGAGATTGTACACTTTCACCACAACATTCGATACATCCGTCAGGAACAATCCTGAATTCACCATACTCAGTATGCGGATAATCAATCCTAACCTTTCAATTACATGCCCTAGTATAGGCACCTCTCCTGTGAGTTTGGCCTCCCAACCATGACCAACTGTCATATTGGGTACTGCACAGGTGGACAATCTTCACAAGGTAGCCTCAGCTCAGACCTTGGCCGCAAGGGAACCCATACTAAAGTATATAAATTTCCAGTCAAGCCCTACCCAAATTTCGGGTATTGTGGTTGTACGGTAAAATTAGAATGGTATCGCATCCAGACAACCATCAGTTTTATGAAGGGCTAAGGCTCATGCCTTAACATTTTCATCATCAAAATAATCTGGTGTTCGGAAACACATGTCAAAACATTTCATTAGAATGACTCATCATTCTAAGGTTTTCATAACCATTTTCACCAAGTATTCCCATCTAAAGTTGATCAAGTTTTATGCTTAGCACTAGCATCTACAAGTGGGGGTAAATACTAATGATGGGTAATAAACACGTGGGGATTAACTAAGTTCAATCTCATTCCTTAGGATGACATCAAGATTATCTAACTTAGGCCAAATTTTATGCTCTTTATGCTACCTTCAATTATCTTTCTAGAATCTACAAGTCACTAAGTAAACTTTTGATAGGAAGCTTTTAATAAATAAAATAAAATACTAAGCTTGCAAGTAAATCAAGGATGGTGTGTCAAGTGGGTATGACCACATATGCTTAAGGCATATAGTTGGCATAGTAACAAGCAAGTAGTAGCTTGCATAAGTAGGGTATCTTGCAAGTGTTAGCTTGCTAATTCAACTAGTAGTATTAGGCTTGCCTTGTGCAGAGCAGTGGTTGAAGTTCTCCTCGGCTTCTTCCTCGTAGTATCCTCCTTCTTCCTCGTATCCTTGGTCGATACTATCGTCTATAAATAAATACGAGGTACACAATCACCAAACACTACTTAACTATTTATAATCATCACACAAAGGTTCACACTAGATGATCCAGCATCATCACTAACATTACAAGGATTAGAACACTTGTCTCATTTATTTTATTTTAGAAAAGTAATTTCTAGTCATTGAAAAACTACTTAAGATTTAATATTCTCCAACAAAAACATGGGATCATGTTGACACATGTCATCACCACATATTTCAGTACATGGGAATGAGATTTAAAGTGGTGTCACAATTTAATAAGGTTTAACCTTTTTATTTTTTTAATTAAAGTGACTAGAAATGCCTATGTGGCATTCTTTTATTACTTGATCATTATTTCTATAAGTAAACCTATATTTATTTATATATTCTGAAAGGTATGGTTAAATGTAATTTTTGAGAGTTGGAATCAACTCAAAGCTCTTATGGTGAATTTTGAAAAATGTTTGAATGCAGAAAAGCTTCTGCCTTGTTATTTTTACCATGTGTGATCTATAATTCTAAATAGTTTGAATCCAACGGGCTTGGATTAAGCATTCCAGTACCTTTCTAACAAAATTGGTTTCATGCATTTTGGTTCAGTGAATCGAGCTGGGTTGATTATTGAATCTAGGTACAAAACTGGGTTTGAAATTAAATGAATAAAACTAAATTTGAATTAGTGGGTCGCGCGGGATGTTTAACTAGGCCGGCCCACTACACACAGCTCACGCGCGGGCTGGTTAAGTGGCTGTCCCCACTCGTCAGTGAGACAACGAGTGTCGAAGCAGTACGGGGTGATCTAGGTCGCACGATCTAACTCTAATCAAACGGCTCTGGTTCATCGTCCACGTCGGGCAACGCCGACGAGACAGAACCCTAGCGCGGCAGGTGGGGGGTCGTGGGAGGCTCACCGGGGCTCAGGCGATGGTCAGCGACGAGGGTGAACGACGAAGTCGGCGACGGCGATTCTCCTGGTACCGGCAGCTTCTCCTGGGGCGGCTCCAATCGACGGCACCTCTCCTCCTCTGCAGCGGCAAACTCCGGTGAAATTCCGGCCACCTGGTGCTCGCCTTGCTCCGGGAGTGATTGGGTGTGGTCAGTGAGCGGTGGGGAGTGAACCGGTGTGAAAAAAATGAGCGGGGGAGGTCTCCTTTTATAGTGCGACAAGGGAACCGAATGGCGCGGGTGGAGCTCGTCGGGGTCGGCTGCACAGAGTGCTACTAGCATGGGAGACGATAGGGGCGGTGTTGTTCTCCTTGGCGAAGCTCAACGGCGTGGTGGCGAGGCATGGGGCGGTGCGAGATGGTCGGAACGTCGTGGCGCTCTGGGCGGGTCCAACGGTGATTTTAATGGCACACATCATCTACGGTCCGCGCGGCGGTGAACGGGCGTGTCCGCGGGGTTGCTGGGGTGCTGGTGATCGCGCACGCAAGCGGTAAGGGCGACGCACGGTCTGTGGGCGTGTGGTTGGCGCACTGGCGCACTCTCGGCTCACTCACAGAGAGGCTTGGCATGCTCGAGCAGTGTGGTCCAGGGTCTGGCAGTGCTCGAGGCTTGGACAGGGGGTGGCGGTGGACGGTGGTCAGTGCTCCAGGCATGCTGGCTAGGCTTGGTGCTTGCTCTGGGTAGCTAGCCATGGTCGGCTGGCAAGGGTGCCTTCGGGTTGGCATGGCATGGTGCAATGGGTAGGGTCTAGGGGTGGTCAAGGCACTGGTTGGAACTGGGGGAGACAAGTGTGATCAATGGTGAACAATGCTTAGCCAAATTACTGCTCAAAACAGTGAAGTTTGGCAAGTTTGATTTTTTGTCTCCAAGTGTTTGATGAAATGGCCGCAAGAAATTCAAATTTGAATTTTGGATTCAAACTTGGTGGGTTTGCTAGGCACATACTAGGGAGTATCTGGTTAGTTGGATTGGTCAAGGGGCACTGGTTTGGTTGGGTTTTGAAAATGTGTGATCTTCACATATGTTAAAGATTCAATTTTGAATTGTCATTTGAATGGGGTTGCTAAATGTTTCTGCAAGTTTGAAAGGTGGGATTTGATTCACTTTTACTTGGTCTTGCAAGGGGTGAGAAGAATTGGAAAAGTTTATGTTTGAAATCTTGGACTAGAAACACTCAAAGTGACCTAGTGAGCAAGATTAGAAAAAATGACCATTTGCTTTAATTGATTTGCTCTTGATTTGTTTCTGCTTGGAAATGTTTTATATGATGTTATTTTCATCTTTAAACCATTCCTTGCTATTTAGGTTAATCACACAAGTCCATTCATGCATTCATCAAATCATCACATACACACATGCATTCATTTTGTTTTTATTTAATCAAAGTTTTTGTTAACCCTAATTTTAATGATTAGAGTTTGATGATCATTGTTTCATATTTTTGGGATGTTACAAACCTTCCCTCCTTAAACAAAATCTCTTCTCGACATTTGAAAAAGAAGAAAAAAGATTACCTAGGATTTAAAGAGATCTAGAAACTCCGTCGTGATGTGATCTTCTTGCTCCCAGGTAGCTTCTTCTTCAGTGTGGTTGCTCCACTGGATCCTGAGAAACTTTATGCTTCGGGTTCTGGTGGTTTTGAAAGCTTCTTCCAAGATACGGATGGGTACTTCGGGATACGCCAGGTCATCGTTGATCTCTATGTTCTGGGGATCAATGTTCTTGAAAACTTCAGTCTTCTCCGGGACTTTAAGGCATTTGCGAAGTAACGATATATGGAACACATCGTGTACTGCTGACATCTCCTCTGGTAGTTCCAATTGATACGATACTTCTCCTCGACGATTCAGAATCTTAAAGGGTCTGATATATCTAGGGGCTAACTTTCCTTTGAGTTGGAAACACTGCATTCACTTCAAAGATGACACTTTGAGATACACAAAATCTCCGATATTGAAAGCAAGGTCTCGACGTCTCTTGTCGGTATAACTCTTCTGTCTGGATTGGGCGTCTTAAGGTGCTCACAAATCTTATGAACTTTCTCTTCTGCTTCTCGTAGGATGTCGGGTCCGAAAATCTGACTCTATCCTACTTTAGACCAATTTAAAGGGGTGCAACACTTTCTTCCATACATGAATTCAAATGGGGCCATTTGCAGACTAGCTTGATAACTGTTGTTGTATGAAAATTCTGCAAAAGGGAGACAGTCTTCCCATTTAGATCCATACTCTAGCACACATGCTCTTAGCATATCTTCGAGTATTTGATTTACTCGCTCCATTTGTCCATCGGTGTGATGGTGATACACTGTGCTGAAATCCAGTCGGGTTCCTAAACCTTCTTGGACTTTCTTCCAGAATCTCGAGGTAAACTGAGTTCCGCATTCTGATACGATGTTCTTGGGGACTCCATGCAAACTGACAATTCTAGCGATGTACAACTCTGCTAGCTTTGAACTCTGGTATGTGGTCTTGACTGGTAAGAAATGGGCTACTTTGGACAATCTATCAACTATGACCCGGATAGAGTCATTACCCCTACTAGAAGTAGGCAATCCGGTGATAAAGTCCATTCCAACTGAATCCCATTTCCATTCCGGTATCTGTAGTGGTTGTAACAGTCCTGCGGGTCTCTGATGTCCCGCCTTGACTCTCTGGAAAATATCACACTTGGCGATATAGCTTCTGATTTCTCTCTTCATCTTATGCCACCAAAATTGCTCCTTCAAATCTTGATACATCTTCGTTTGTCCGGGGTGGATATAATAAAGAGTATCATGGGCCTCTTTCAAAATAACTTCTTTCAACTCCGAATCTTCTGGTACACAGAGACGGCCTTTGTACCATAGAACTCCTTCTTCGTCTTCGGTGAATCCGGGTACTTTGCCTGTACCAATACGACGTTTGATTCTTTCGATACTAGCATTTCCTTTTTGCGCCTCCTTGATCTGACTGGTCAAAGTGGGTTGAAGTTCTATGCTAGCCAACAATCCTTCACTCACTAATTCCATTCGGAAATCTTCCATCTCTTTGTGCAAACTTGGTTGCTCCTTCAAAATCATGGAGTTCAAGCGGCACGGCAATCTGCTAAGGGCATTTGCTACCACATTGGCTTTACCGGGGTGAAAGTGAATGTCCAGATCATAGTCCTTGATTAGCTCAATCCATCTTCTCTGCCTCATATTCAGCTCCTTCTGAGTGAATATATACTTCAGGCTCTTGTGATCCAAATAAATCTCACAACGGCTTCCCATCAGATAATGCCTCCATGTCTTCAGGGCTAGAACTACGGCTGCGAGTTCAAGGTCATGGGTTGGATAATTCTGTTCATGCTGCTTCAGTTGTCGGGATAAATAAGATATAACTTTGCCTTCTTGCATTATCACACATCCGAGACCGATCTTGGATGCGTCACAATACACATCGAAGGGCTTCATGATATCCGGCATGATCAAGATTGGGGCTGAAATCAATCTCCTCTTGAGTTCCTAAAAACTCGCTTCACATTTGTTGGTCCATTCAAACTTCTTGTCCTTCTTCAGCAATTGGGTCATGGGTCTTGCAATACTCGAGAATCCTTCTACAAACTTGCGGTAGTATCTCGCTAATCCGAGAAATACACGAACTTGGGTTTGAGTGGTCAGGGCTTGCCAATCCTCAACATCCTTCACCTTCACAGGGTCAACGGCAATTACTCCGGCTGATACGATATGTCCGAGGAATCCTACCTCCTGTAACCATAATTCACATTTGCTAAACTTGGCATACAGCTGATGCTCCCTTAGAATTCCAAGAATGGTCCTTAGGTGTAGCTCATGTTCTTCTTCTGATTTGGAATAAATTAGAATGTCATCGATGAAAACAATGACAAACTTATCCAGGAAGTCCATAAAAATCTTATTCATGAGGTTCATGAAATAAGCGGGGGCATTGGTTAATCCAAAAGACATGACAGTATACTCGTATAATCCATATCTGGTGGTAAAGGCAGTCTTTGGTATATCCTCTGCGCGAATCTTGAGTTGATGATAGCCAGTTCTAAGATCAATCTTAGAAAACACTTTGGCACCAGTCAACTGGTCAAACAGATCTTTAATCTTTGGCAACGGGTACTTGTTCTTGATGGTGACATCATTCAACTTCCGATAATCCGTACACAAACGGTGACCTCCATCGTTCTTGTCCACAAACAAAACAGGTGATCTCCATGGTGACGCACTTGGTTGGATCAATCCAATTTCCAGCATGGCATCCAGTTGCTTCTTTAGTTCCGCTAGTTCAGACGGGTTCATACTATATGGTCTCCGGGCTATGGGTCCGGTTCCAGGGATTAGTTCAATGATAAACTTGATATCCCGATCTGGGGGCATACCGGGCAAAACATCTGGAAATACATCGGGGTATTCACAGACTATCCGGACTTGGTCAATGGTTAGCTGGGCTATACTCTTGTTACACTTGAATTGACGGGGTAAGGTTTTATATACATGCTCGACTGATATTCTGGCTGTACTGGTCATGGTTATGGCTTTCTTGGCACAGTCAATTAATCCTTTGTGTTTGGACATCCAATCCATTCCTTGTACTACTTCCAAACCTTTAGTTCCGAGTACTATTAGATTAGCATAAAAATCTATGACATGGATTCGGATAGGGACGGCTTTGCAAATTTTCCTAGCTTTGGTGGTTGAACCAGGTATTTGAACAATCATAACATGCTTCAATTTGGTTGGTTGAATCTTACTAGTGCATGCAAATTATTTAGTAACAAATGAGTGCAATGCTCTAGAATCAAACAACACTCTTGCAAGTACTGAGTTAACAGAAAACATACCCAGCACGACATCTGGCGCTTCTTGGCCTTCTTCAGCATGCATGAGAAAGAGAAGGTCGTTGCGGTTGAGCGAATTCCCTGGGGCAAACCTTCTTCAGGGATGAACACGACGCTGCTGCCGAGCTGGGGAATTTGCGTTGGGGGCTGCGGCAATCTTCTTGGGGAACTCATGGGAATAGTGACCCTTGGTTCCACATTCATAACAAGTCACTTGAGACTTGTCCTTTGCTGCAACAGGCACAACATTGCTTTCGGTCCTTGGGGCAGTGTTGGTGTTGGTGGGAGCATTGTTGTTGTTGAACTTAGGTGGTGCATGGTTGAAGTTGCTGGGATTGCCGGGGTTGTTTTGGTTTCCTCTGGGCCTTGGGTTTCCACGGTTGGGATAGGTCGGACGGTTCATCGGGGGTCTGTTGGTTCTTGGGGCAAATCCTGGAGATGGGTTGGGGCGATACTTTGGTGTATGATGGGTTCCTAGTTGATGCATCATGCGATGCTTGCGGTTCTCATTAGCTTGGTTGATCTTTCCTTCCATCTGAATGGCAGAGTCAACTAAGGCTTCAATATCTGCAAAGGGGATATTGACTAACACTGTCTGCATCTCATCGTCCAGACCATTCAGGAATCTCTCTTTCTTCTTGGCTTCAGTGTCTATCTCATCTGGTGCATACCTAGCCAATGACAAGAATTTGTCACAGTATTACACTACTGTCATCCTTCCTTGCTTCAGTTCCCTGAATTCATCTGTCATCATCTTGATCAAACCCGGTGGTACATGGGTTCTGCTGAACTTGACTTTGAACTCTTCCCAAGTCATCAGCTGACCTCCTATCATTGCGCGAACGCTGTTCCACCATGCTCTTACATCTCCGGCCAGATAGTGGGTAGCAAACAACACTTTCTCATCGGCTTCCACTCCTGCAACTTCCAGATTGTTCTCCATGGTTTGCAGCCAATCATCTGCATCTAGGGGTTCTTCTGACTTGGTGAAAATGGGTGGATTGGTGTTCTGGAAATTCTTGAGCTTAGATCCATGGTTGTCCTGATGTCCATGGCCTTGATTGTTGTTGGCCATCTGAGCTATCTATTGAAGGGTGGCTAAGTTGGCTTAACGTTCGGCTCTTTCGGCTTCGCGGTCAGAAACCAACATTTGCAAGAGTTGCAACATCGGGTCCGGGGCTAAGTTGCTTCCTCCGTGAGGCATCTGAAGATTGAGGTAGATCATGAGAAAAGAGGGAAATTTCTAAGGTTCAGGGGTTTTGAAAAGTTTTTAAAGTTTGACTCAGATTTTTCCAGCAACTTGCTTTTCATTAATTCATTCATAACACACGATACAAACACACACCATAACAAAGGAAAACAGATGGTTTTAAGAACCATTCTGGGAAACTACGATACAGTGGGACCAAATACAACTCACTAATGCTAGTGCTCAAGTGCTACTACTCCTCGGAGTCAGTGTCCTCATCATCCTCATCATCATTGATGAAAGCGAAGTCATCCTCATCGGTGAAGAATTCCATGGCCTGATCCTCCAGAAAGTCATCATCATCGCTGGGATAGGAGTAGGGGTCTCCATGAAGGTCTTCCCCTGCATTCTCCCTCTTCTCCAACTGCATGTCTCTCTCGTGGATGGTCTCCTCCAAATCCGTGATCCGGTGGCGAAGACGGGCAATGATGCACTCCTTCTTGTCGAGCTGACGACAACGAGACTTGCGATCCTTCACTAGCATGGCGATGGTCTGATCCTTCTTGGCGATGATGGTGTACTTGTGGTTGGCGTAGGAACAGGCATTGTCCAACTCCTTCTGACGGTCATACATCATGAAGATAAGGTGGTCCAATTGACTCTTCAGCTCGTGGTGGTATGGGGCCTCCAGTGGCTGTCCCATAGCATCATCCTTGGGTAGAACTCAAAGCGGTTACCCTTGATTTGATTGATACTCTGCCCACACAGACGGGCAAGAGCTTCCTGCATGGCCTTGGCAAGTCCATCGAGCCAGTTGTTCTCTCTTAAGGTGAACTGAATTCCCTCGGCAATGGGGGGTTCAATCTTTCCTTAGAGACTTGCAACAACTAACCACTGCAGATCTTCTCCTTCCTGATCATTGAGCTTAGCTTCGAAGAACTCGGGGTGCGGACGCTCCAGCATATCCGACAGCTGGTCCAAGTCACGCTCAAACATGAGGTCTCCTCCATTCCCCAACTGATAAAACTTGTTGTACTTCATGTCCATCTATAAGAATATAGGATGAGTAAGTTAGTAGAGTGATCAAGTGTGTCAAATTTTATGTAAGTTTGCAAGAATTTTTTAGGAACATGAATTTTCATGAAAGAGTCTAAGTGATAAGAATAAGAATAAGTTTTTGTAAATACTCACTTCCTTTGGTTTTGAAACTAAGTTTTTGATTCAAACGTCCATTCTAACTAGGGTCTCCTATGGTCAGGATGGCTCTGATACCAACTTGTCAACACCCGGATTTTTAATCACACATGCCTGTTATGCCATACATCGCAATCCCAGGATTACCATTTTTGCGAGACATAACAGATTGGATATCACAGTACATCAACCATTACAAACCATACATAAGGTCTTACACAAATAAGGATCTCATGATCCAGTCTTAATACAATTCAAGCATCGGAATAACGTAATAATAACGATAGCATGAGCGAAGCTCCATCTTCATGGTCACAGGCAATGCTGACGATGGGAGATGATCCTAGTTGTCGTAACCTTCCTGCTGTCCTTCTTCATGATACTCCTCTTGATAGTCTGGCCACGGGAATAGTCAGGGACAAAGCCATGAGTACTCTTTAAGTACTCCCAAACCAATACTAACAAGTGAAGTGGTTTTGAATAGGATATACTAAGCTCTAGGGTTGTTTTGCAAAAAGCCAGATTTACCTTTACTAAGTTTAGAAACAAAGAAATCTAGTTGAAAGTTTTATAACACCTAAGTGGGAACTTGAATTTCAGGTCACAACTCTGTTGTGGTCAAGTCAAAGTCACAAATCATTTCATAAGTCATTTTGAAAACATCTGACGATAGAACAGTATGTACACTCCAACTGTCCATAACCACGGACGCGGCTATTCGAATAGTTTGACACTCTGCAGAGATTGTACACTTTCACCACAACATTCAATACATCCGACAGGAACAATCCTGAATTCACCATACTCAATATGCGGATAATCAATCCTAACCTTTCAATTACACGCCCTAGTATAGGCACCTCTCCTGTGAGTTTGGCCTCCCAACCATGACCAACTGTCATCTTGGGTACTGCATAGGTGAACAATCTTCACAAGGTAGCCTCTCAGACCTTGGCTGCAAGGGAACCCATACTAAGGTATATAAATTTCCAGTCAATCCCTACCCAAATTTCGGGTATTGTGGTTGTACGGTAAAATTGGAATTGTATCGCATCCAGACAACCATCAGTTTTATAAAGGGCTAAGGCTCATGCCTTAACATTTTCATCATCAAAATCATCTGGTGTTCGGAAACACATGTCAAAACATTTCAGTAGAATGACTCATCATTCTAAGGTTTTCATAACCATTTTCACCAAGTATTCCCATCTAAAGTTGATCAAGTTTTATGCTTAGCATTAGCATCTACAAGTGGGGGTAAATACTAATGATGGGTAATAAACAAGTGGGGATTAACTAAGTTCAATCTCATGCCTTAGGATGGCATCAAGATTATCTAACTTAGGACAAATTTTATGCTCTTTATGCTACCTTCAATATCTTTCTAGAATCTACAAGTCACTAAGTAAACTTTTGATAGGAAAATAAAATACTAAGCTTGCAAGTAAATCTAGGATGGTGTGTCAAGTGGGTATGACCACATATGCTTAAGGTATATAGTTGGCATAGTAACAAGCAAGTAGTAGCTTGCATAAGTAGTGCAAGTGTTATCTTGCTAATTCAACTAGTAGTATTAGGCTTGCTTTGTGCAGAGCAGTGGTTGAAGTTCTCCTCGGCTTCTTCCTCGTAGTATCCTCCTTCTTCCTCGTATCCTTGGTCGGTACTATCGTCCATAAATAAATACGAGGTACACAATCACCAAACAATACTTAACTATTTCTAATCATCACTAACATTACAAGGATTAAAACACTTGTCTCATTTATTTATTTTAGAAAAGTAATTTCTAGTCATTGAAAAACTACTTAAGATTTAATATTCTCCAACTAAAACATGGGATAATGTTGACACATGTCATGACCACATATTTTAATACATGGGAATAAGATTTAAAGTGGTGCCACAATTTAATAAGGTTTAACCTTTTTATTTTATTTAATTAAAGTGACTAGAAATGCCTATGTGGCATTCTTTTATTACTTGGTCATTATTTCTGTAAGTAAACCTATATATTTTTATATATTCTGAAAGGTATGGTTAAATGTGATTTTTGAGAGTTGGAATCAACTCAAAAGCTCTTATAGTGAATTTTGAAAAATGTTTGAATGCAGAAAAGCTTCTGCCTTGTTATTTTTACCATGGGTGATCTATAATTCTAAATGGTTTGAATCCAACGGGCCTGGATTAAGCATTCCAGTACCTTTCTAAAAAAATTGTTTTCATGCATTTTGGTTTAGTGAATCGAGCTGGGTTGATTTTTGAATATAGGTACATAACTGGGTTTGAAATTAAATGAATAAAACTAAATTTGAATTAGTGGGTCGCGCGGGATGTTTAACTGGGCCGGCTCACTACACACAGCGCATGCGTGGGCTGGTTAAGTGGTTGTCCCCACTCGTCAGTGAGACAATGAGTGGCGAAGCGGTATGGGGTGATCTAGGCCGCACGATCTAACTCTAATCGAATGGCTCTGGTTCACCGTCCACGTCGGGCAGCGCCGGCGAGACAGAACCCTAGCGCGACAGGTGGGGGGTTGTGGGAGGCTCACCGGGGCTCAGGCGATGGTCGGCGACGGGGGCGAATGACGAAGTCGGCGACGGCGATTCTCCTGGTACCGGCAGCTTCTCCTAGGGAGGCTCCAATCGACGGCGCCTCTCCTCCTCTGCAGTGGCGAACTCCGGTGAAATTCTGGCCACCTGGTGCTCGCCTTGCTCCGGGAGTGATTGGGTGTGGTCAGTGAGCGGTGGGAGTGAACTGGTGTGTAAGAAAACGAGTGGGGGAGGTCTCCTTTTATAGTGCGACAAGGGAACCGAATGGCGTGGGTGGAGCTCGTCGGGGTCGGCTGCATAGAGTGCTACTAGCATGGGCGACGATAGGGGCGGTGTTGTGATCCTTGGCGAAGCTCAAAGGCGTGGTGGCGAGGCGTGGAGCGGTGCGAGATGGTTGGAACGTCGCCATGCTCAGGGCGGGTCCAACGGTGATTTTAATGGCGCACGTCATCTACGGTCTGCGCGGCGGTGAACGGGCATGTCCGCGGGGTTGCTGGGGTGCTGGTGATCGCGCATGCAAGCGGTGAGGGCGGTGCGCGGTGAAGGGAATATGCCCCGAGAGGCAATAATAAAGTGTTTATTATGTGTATTCCAAGTATATTATAGATGTTTATTTTTCATGCTATAATTGTATTAATACAGAAACATTAATACATGTGTGTTTAATAAACAAACAGAAAGTTCCTAGTTATGCCTCTCTCATAAACTAGCTCGTTGATTAACAAGATGATCAAAGTTTCCTGATCATAGACACTGGATGTTGTTAATAACAAGGTCACAACATTAGTGTAATGGTGTGATGAACATTCATCCGAAGTATAGCATTACGATCAAAGTCATTGAGTTTATATTGCTATAACAACTTACGAAGTGATCCTAATCCTTAGACCATGAGATCATGTCAATCACTAACACCGTAAGAGTTTCTTAATAACATCAAACTTCACACCATAACTGGGTGATTATAACATCAAACATCACACCATAATTTGTTCATCCCGATGACGGATAGATTACGCTGGGCCCTCTCGGTGATATCACATTGGTTAGCTTGCAAGCAAGTGATTTGATCACTAGAATGTTATATCACGGGAACGAGAAAAGATTGCATGTCAGTAACAATATCAAACTAGGTATGGAGATGCCGATTATCGAATCTCGGACATGTAATATATCGCAAAACAAAGGGATTAAGATACTAGCATAAAAGGTTCTGACGATCACAGGAAAGTCATTGTTAATTGTGTGGGAGTTAGTATGGGTCTCCAAATCCCGCTTCTGATTATTGATCGGAGAAGGGTCTCGATCATGTCCGCATTATTCGTGAACCATAGGGTGGCACACTTAAGAGACACCGACATCCAATTGGAGCAAAAGTTTCATGCTAGAAAGAATAACAAGCGCAGCAATTTATTTCACTAGATACCGAAACAGGTTTTCGGGTGAAATTGCAGAAAGTGTTTTTGCATGTGAAATGAAATACTAGCAAGGGTTTATATGTGAATGTTTGTCATTAAAGTAATTGACAAAATTCTGAATAAATAAAAGGAGTTTTATTTAATGAGAGTTTGCATTAAATTTGGTGGAAATTTAATGGGAATTTGAGTTGGATTTTGAGTGGAGGGAATTGAAAGGATTTTTGTGAGTGGAGTGTCCACCCACATGAATGAGGGGAGGTCAAGGGGGCAGACCCATGCGTTGGACACCCCCTTGGGGTCCCCCCTCTCCTATAAAAGGCACCCCCCTCCTCACTTCTCACTCACACCTCCTCGTGAAGGATCTCTCTCCCCGTCTAGAATTTATCCCCCATGGTCTCGGACTAGCGAGATACATGTTCCCAGTGGCTATTCGGCAAGAAAGAGTTGTGCTTCCGCTGCATCGCTGGAGCGAGGAGGCAGAGGTTGCTCGGTGTTTTGTACGTGTGTGCGATCACGGATGCGCTGCTGATTTGCGGTGCTAGGACTTCCTCTCGATCCTGAGATCGGCAAGAGATCGTCTACATCAACCACGAGTATAACTCGTTAAGATTTGTCGGTCTTCAAGGGTATGTTCTCTACGGATATACATCCGCCCATTTTTTGTATCTAGTAGATAAATCTTGGTACATAGTTCTTCCCATCATAGGAATTTTTTTTCTATGTTGCAAACCCTACACCATGAACAAGAGACCATTGTTTCCTCCCTAGTAGCAACAACACATATACAACCTTAGAGATTTATGTCACTTCCCTTAGATTAAATAGAGGCATGAACCCACTATCGAGCATAAATACTCCCTCTTGGAGTCACTAGAATCTACTTGTGCAAGATAGCTACTAGAAACGGAGAGCATGCAAGGTCACAAACAACACAGACATGATAGAATCAATAAGACAAAACCATTAATCAATCTGACATAGTAAACTCAATATCCATCGGATCCCTGCAAACACAACATGCATGATTACAAAATAGATGATCTTGATCATGAACGGAGCTCACAAGATCTAAACATGGTAGCACAAAGGAGGAGATACAACCATCTAGATACTACATGGACCCGTAGTCCATGGTGGAACTACTCATGCTTCATACCAGAGGCTGGCATGATGAAGAAGAAGGCCTCCGAGATGATCTTCCCTCTGGCAGGGTGCCGGGAAGAGCTTCAGATCCCCCCGATCTAGGGACGATGGTGGCGGCGGCTACGAACTGTTTCGTGGAAGATTGATCGGGTACTTAGGGTTTTAGTATCGGTGGCTACGAACTGTTTCGTGGCAGGGGCATCCGGGGCGGCCGCACCACCTAGGCGCGGGCTAGGGTTAGCCACGTGTCCAGGGGGTGTGCCCCCCTAGTGGCTCCCCTCCGTCTCGTATACTGGCTCCGTGTTCCCCATGGTAAAATATTGACTTTGGCTTTTGTCCCGTCCAATTCCGAGAATATTGATTTTCTTCCTTTTCTGGAACCAAAAACAGAAGAAAAAAGGTAACTGGCACAGTGGCATCTTGTTAATAGGTTACTACCAAAAAATATATAAAAATACATCAAAGTGTAGACAAATCAAAGAAAAGTAGATACTAAAAAAGCATGGAACATCAAAAATTATAGATACGTTTTCGACGTATCACCTAGTTTTAGGAAAGTTGGACTAGAAGCATTGTATTCAACATCCAAAACATAGAAATCAACAGGGACATAACCATTGTTAACCATAATCATAACATCAATAACTCCCCATGAGTTTCTTCTTTATTTCATGGTTGCTAAGACTCGTCCTTAGTAAGCATGGTTGCTAAGACTCGTCGTTTCGAAGCACCACGTGATGATCGGGTGTGATAGATTGTACGTGTGCATACAACGGGAGCAAGCCAGATTTGCTCATGGAACTAAGGTTAATCTTAAAGATCCTAGCATGTAAAGACATGGTCTCGAAACACGGAATACCGAAAGGTAAAGCATGAGTCATATTGTAGATATGATGAACAGGTTGATTATTCGCATTTGAAACTACATCATCTCTCGTGATGATTAGACTTGATGTAGTGGATTTGGTTCGTGTGATCACTAAAACAATGTGAGGTATATTTTTTTGAGTGGGAGTTCACCTAAATTAATTTAAGTATTAATTAGAACTCAATTTTTCATAAACTTAGTCTAAACTATTGCAAATATGTTGTAGATCATGGCGCCCCCTACCATCAATTTTAATGTGTTCCTAGAGAAACAAAAGTTGAAAAAAATGGAAGCAACTTCGCGGATTGGTTTCACAATTTGAGGATTGTCCTTAATGTTGGTCAGTTGACCTATGTGCTGGATACACCACTAGGTGACCCACCTGCAACTGATGCTACCTATGAGGTGAAAAATGTTTACCTTACTCGGAAAAATCAGTACTCCACAGTTCAGTGTGCTATCTTGTATGGTTTAGAATCGGAGCTTCGGAAAAGGTTTGAGAACTTTGACCCACATGATATTGTCCGTGAAATAAAAATGATATTTGAGGCTCATGCGGCAGTTGAGAGTTATGAGGATTCTGAAAAGTTCTTTAACTGCAAGATGGAAGAGGGAAGCTTCGTCAGTGAGCATGTGCTTAAGATGTCTGGGCACGCCAATAAGATCTAGAGCTTTGGGTATAGTGATTCCTAATGCTTTGGGGATTCACCGTGTCCTCCAATCACTACCACCAAGTTACAAGAACTTTGTGATGAACTACAACATGCAGCGCATGGATAAGTCGTCACCAGAACTCTTCTTTGTGTTGAAGTCTGCGGAAGTGGAGATCAATAAAGAGCACCAAGTGTTGATGGTCAATAAGACCACCAATTTCAAGAAGCAAGGCAAGCCTAAGAAAAAGGGTAACTTCAAGAAGGGCGGTAAGAAAGCTACCGTGCCTGCAAAGAATACCAAGGCTGGGCCTAAGCCTGATACTGAGTGCTTCTACTGCAAGGTAGAAGGTCACTGGAAGCGGAATTGCCCCAAGTACTTGGCGGATCTGAAGAACGGTAACATCAAGAAGAAAGGTACATTCGATATACATGTTATTGATGTGTATCTTACTACTAATCGTAGTAGTGCCTAGGTAATTGATACTGGTTTGGTTGCTCATATTTGTAACTCGAAATAGGTGTTGCAGAATAAACAGAGACTAGCGAAAGACGAGGTGACGATGCACGTTGGAACCGGATCAAAGGTTGATGTGGTCACGGTCAGAATGCTCCCTCTTCATCTACCATCGAGATTAGTTTTATACTTAAATAGTTGTTATTTAGTGCCTAAGCTGAACATTATATCAGGATCTTATTTATTGCAAGACGGTTACTTGTTTAAGTCCGAGAATAATGGTTGTTCGATTTATATGAGTAATATATTTTATGGTCATGCACCTTTGATAGATGGTCTATTCTTATTGAATCTCGGTAGTACTGATACACATGTTCATAATATAGATGCTAAACGTTTCAAATTGAATGATAATTCTACATACATGTGGCACTATCGTCTTTGTCACATTGGAGTGAAGCGTATGAAGAAACTCCATTCCAATGGACTTCTTGAATCACTTGATTTTGAATCACTTGAAAGATGCGAAGCATGTGTGATGGGAAAAATGACTAAGAATTCATTCTCTGGTATGATGGAGCGAGCTATGGACTTATTGGAAATCATACATATCGATGTGTGTGGCCCGATGAGTGTGGCGTCGCGCGGTGGTTATCGTTATGTTCTTACTTTCACATATGGCTTGAGTAGATATGGGTATATCTATTTCATGAAACAAAAGTCCGAAACTTTTGAGAAGTTTAAGGAATTTCAAAGTGAATTAGATAATCAACGTAACAAGAAGATTAAATTTCTACGATCTGATCATGGAGGTGAATATCTAATTTACGAGTTTGGCGAGCATTTGAAGAAATGCGGAATACTTTGACAATTGACACCGCCGGGAACATCTCAATGTAATTGTGTGTCCAAACATCGTAATCGAACTCTCTTAGATATGGTTCGTTCTATGATGTCACTTACAGATTTACCATTATCGTTTTGGGCTTATGCATTAGAAACAGCCGCATTCACTTTAAATAGGGCACCATCTAAATCCGTTGAAATGACACTGATACGTCCAATTTGCATCACCATTCTATATCATAATTTGCCTCTATTCATTTATATATTTCATATTAAGAGGTGTTACTTATGTATTTTCATCTGTTTTTGCATGTTGGGTGATTCTTGGAGGATGAACTACCGGAGTCAGGATTCTAATGGAAAAATAGGTGTTTTGATGCAATTTCGCGAAGATCAGAAAAATACCAGAAAAACTACAGAAAAATCCCTTTTTCCCAGAAGACGAAGAATGCGAGAAGAGGAGGCGGAGTTGGGCGACAGGGGCCCCACACACGCCCAGGCACGGGCCACCCTAGGTCGCGCCTATAGGGGGTGTGGCCACCCTGGCCCACCTCTGTATCCTCCATCTCGCCTATATCTTCTCCTCGAAACCCTAATACACGGGGAGCGACCACAGAAAGATTCTGCCGCTTCTGCGGGGCGGAAAACACCGAGAGAGAAAGAGCTCTCCGGCAGACAGATTTCTGCCAAGGAAATTCCTTCCCGGAGAGGGGAGATCGTCGCCATCAACACCATCATCAATCTAGACTTCATCGGGATCATCATCATCATCATCCACACTATCATCTCCACCAGCACCATCATCACCACTCCATCCCGCTGTAACAATTGTGTTGAATCTTGCATAGTTCTTAGGGGAAACTTTCCCGACGTTGATTACTATTGTAGTTGATGCTTGTGAGTGGAACCATTGAATTATTTTTTATGTTTAGATTGTTATCCATTATCATATCATCTCTGATCTTGATCCATATGATGTCTCATGAGTAGTTCGTTTAGTTATTGAGGACATGGGAGAAGTCATGTTGCTAGTAGTAGAATTGTGTTAAGGTATTATGCAATGGTTTAATATTTAAGTTGTGGTGCTATTCTTCTAGTGGTGTCATGTGAACGTCGACTACATGATACTTCACCATTTATAGGCCTAGGGGAGTGCATTGTGTATTTGTCTACTAATTGTGGGGTTGCTGGAGTGACAGAAACCTGAACCCCCATTAGGAAACCATTGCACAAGGGAGTGTAGGATCTCAGAGTTTAAGGTTGTGGTTAGGTTTATATCGCAATTGCTTTCTTGTAGTTGCGAATGCTTGCAAGGGATTTAATCACAAGTATGTATTAGTCCAAGTAAGGTCGGTACATTAGCACAGGTTCACCCACACAACACTTATAAAACCCAAGAAGATTAATCAACTATATGAAATGAAAGCACTTGACAGTATTCCCATGTGTTCTCGAGAACGTTTGGTCCTCATTAGTATTTCCTCCAGCTTGTCCTTTGCTAAGAAAGGATTGGGCCACTTGCTGCAATTATTTGCTGTCTTTATTTACTTGTACTTTATTTCCTTGCTTTATCAGAAAACCCCTAAAAATCTGTTTGCTAAGTATTTACATAGAACTCTTGAGCCAAGACCACTAGTCAGAACCTTCTGCTCCTCGTTGGGATCGACACTCCTATTTATCGGAAGTACTACGATACACCCGCTATACTTGTGGGTCATCAAGACTATTTTCTGGTGTCGTTGCCGGGGAGTGAAGCGCTATTGAAGAGTGGAACTGGTACAAGAAACTGCTATTGTTAGTATTGTTTTTATTTTTGTTTGTTACTTTGTTTCCAATATGGATAACCCACTTGGTTTTCTATTTGGGAAAACTACTACCACTGTTGGGGTAGTAGATGAACGACCACCTATTGAGATAGATCCTTTTAAGATACCTACAAGTATTATTGATCGTGTTATGGATAATTATTATTTTAGGGATGGAACTGTCCATCCTGGCGATCACTTGCTTTTTATCCATGAATTATGCGGGTTGTTTAAGTGTGCAGGTATCACAACTGAATAGGTGAAGAAGAAGCTACTCTCTATATCATTGAAAGAAAGATCTGAAGAATGGTATAAGCTGCTGAAGAATGGACAATCCATGGAATGGGAGGAAATAGTACCTCTCTTTTATTCTAAATTCTATCCTCCCAGTGAGATTCATAAGGATAGGAATCTAATATATAACTTTTGGCCTCGTGATGGAGAGAGTACAGCTCAAGCTTGGGGGAGATTCAAGTTACCAATGCTTAAATGTCATATTCATGAACTCCCTAACAATATTATTATCAATAACTTTTATACAGGGCTTTCTCTTCATGATAAAGATTTACTAGATGCTTCTTGTGCTGGATCATTCACACGTATGAAGGAAGAAGCTAAATGGGATCTCCTAGACCGTATTCAAGAGAACATTGAAGCATGGGAGAATGACAAAGGAAGCAAGTCAGGTATAAACTATGATTATGAATGCATTAAATCCTTTATAGGAACTGATGACTTCCGTGATATTAGTACTGAGTATGGTCTTGATTCCCAAAGTATTGCCAATTGTTTTAAGGATTTTGCCTCTTACATAGAAATTTCTAAAAATAAGTGGAATAAGTACCATGCACCTTATAAAGATGTTGTTAATCATGTTCCTGCTAGAAGCACCGAAGTTTGTGCTATGGATCATATTTTGCCTGAACCTTATGTTGAGAAAACACCTTTCCCAGCCAAGGTAAAGGAGTATTCTATGATAATTAGTGCGAATAACAAAGGTACAGAGGAAACTGTGGAACCTGATGAACAAATAAACATTGAACCTGTAGTAGCCATTGAGAAAGATCTTGTCACTAAAAACATAGAAGATGGGCACATTGTCTTCTGTGAATATGCTTCTAATATTGTCTCTCATCCTAGAAAAGATAGGAAAACTAGTGTCCTTGTGCTTTTTGTTAGAATTGGTGATCATTGCTATTATGGTTTATGTGATATTGGTGCTAGTTCTAGTGATATTCCTTATGAGCTTTACAATGAAATTATGCATGAAATTGGTCCTTGTGAGCTTGAGGACATTGATGTGGTTATTCACCTTGCTAATAAGGAAACCATTTGCCCTATTGGTATTGTAAGAGATGTGGAAGTCCTTTGTGGTAAGATTAAGTATCCTACCGATTTTCTAGTGCTTAGTTTAGTAGCTAGTAAAACTTGTCCTATCATTTTTGGTAGACCTTTCTTTAACACTTGTGGAGCTATTATAGATTGTAAAAAGGAGAAAGTTTTAACTTAGTTTGATGGAGATTCTTATGAGTTTAACTTTTCCAAATTTGCTAAAGCTCCTTATGAAAATAGTTTGCCTAATGAAGATTTCAAAGGTGAACAACTTGCTTCTATTGATCCAGTTTATGACCTTGGACCTCTTTTTGATGACTGTAAGTATGCTCATTATGATGATAAAGTTGTTTCTTGTGACAGTTATATTGTCAACTTTATTCAGAGTGCTACTGAAAGTTATTATGAGAGAGGGAAACATGGTTTTATGCATCTCAATAATATTAAGTTTCCCCGTTTTATGCTGAAAGCTTTGAAGTTGCATTTGTTTTTTCTTCCTATGATAGCGTCCTTTTGTTTCAACAATTTGTTTTCTCATGATACCCCCTTGCATAGGAAGTGGGTTAGACTCAAATGTGTTGGATATTTGCTTATTGATGCTCTCTTTCACTTCAAATCTATATCTCCTATGTGAGCATCTTTGAAATTATCAAGCCTAACTTGAAGGCATTAAAGAAAAGTACTTCTTAGGAGATAACCCAATAGTTTTGTTGAGTCTTGGAAGTTATTGCCTCAGTAATAACCGCTCCTTATCCTTTTTGTTTTTGTTTTTGTGTCAAGATCAATTACTTTTGATGAGTAGAGGAGTTGTGAAAAGTGGCTATCCTGGGACAGATTTTTGTGCTGGATTGTAAAAATTCGTGAAGGATCTCAGTACATCAGATGGAGTTGTAATTTCATGTGCTTGTTTTCCAAGTTGTTATCCAACTTTCATTAGTTTTGCACTTTTTTATTTGAGCAACAAAAGTTTTTCAAAAAAAAACAATCTCTACCTGCTGGTTTGTTTTGACAGATTTCAGCCATCATTTGCATTTGCCTCTTATATTGATTCCCTTTCAGATTCTTTTTGGGCTTTTGGAAAGGAGTTACTACAGTAGCTTTTGTTTTGATGGATTTCAGTTGAAGTTTGAACCTAAAGGTTTATTGTTTTTGCATACACTAATGTTGCCAATGAGGTTTGTGTAAAGCCTTGTATGAAAGGAATTTTTAGGAGATGGCAAGAAGGAATCTGCAGAGTCCATTTTTGAATAGGTAAAAGTGCTGCAAACTGAAGGTTCGTGAAAACCTTATATTTTTATGTTTTTATTACATATGAAAGGTTATAGGACGAAATAGAGGAGGAAACGGAGGCCAAGTGGGCCACACCCACCCTAGGCCCGTGCCCCAGCTGGCCGCGCCTACAGGGGGTGTGAGCCCCCTGGAGTCCGTCTCCGCCTCGTTTTCGCACAGTACCTTCCTTATGTAGTATAACTTTGTAATATATAACCCCCGGATCCCCCAAGGTTCGTATATCATGTTCTCATCGTATTTTTGTTTCGATCTGTTCCTGTCGAGAAATCTTCTCAAGTTTAGAGCACCATGGTCTCCAGCAACGACAAGGGCAAGGAGCCCGTGGAAGAAGAAAGGATCGCTGCTAGGCACAAAGACATGGATTGGAGCATCGAGGAAAAAGTGAAGGGCATGTCAGCAGGCATGAAAGGACAAGCTGCCACAGGACCAAGGGCAACAAAACCTACTTTTGTAGGGGCAATTAACACTGTACGTGGTTTTTCTCATAATATGCAGGGGATGATGACCTCCATTCCAGACTTCAGATCTTGTCGTGGGGCAGTGGAAGCCCTTCGAACCACGGATGAGTTTTGTGATAAGTATCGTGCTCTAAGGATCAAGGTGGATATACTTCAAGAAGAGAATAACAAGCTTCGTAAGATGTTGGAGGGTTTTCTGACCCTAAACAAGGGAACACCACCACCACCGCTGAATGAGTAATTCATCATCAGGTTTGGCATCCCCTTGGCTTCTTCCAAGCTTGAGGGAGTGCCGCGGTATCATATCATTATCTTTTACCTTTTTAGTAGAGCTATATGTTGGGTAGAGAAGTTATCTTATAGGTTGGTTTGCATATGGAAGTATCTCTCCTTTAGTTGGTTATCTATGTATCCCTTGGTGTGAGTGCTTTTATGGAATATTAATGACAAGTCTCATCTTTTACTTTTTGCACTTCTTATTTTAGTTTGCAATCTCTATTATATGATTGATCTTGTTGATCAGTATTGGTATCACTTTGGGAGCATCAAGTAGATCTAAATTGGTTTTGGCAAACCAAGCTCTAGTCAATAGCAACACTTTTTGACATTTGAAAGGAAGAGAGAAAAGCACTTATAGGTATTTTGTATCATTTATTTTCTTTTTTTGATTTTCTCATAAGCTTAGTATTCTTTATTTAAGATCTTATGTGTCTTCAAGGAGGATTGCATGTTTGGCTTTATTACTTGTATGTTTGCTTGTTTATTTTAACTCTTTTGCTTGTTACCCAGCCTTGCTAGCCAAAAACCTATTTTGAGAAGGCATACTTCTCATGCATCCAACCCTTTAAACCAAAACCTGTGTCATTCGTGTCCACCATATCTACCTATTAGAATTATTGCTATTCCAAGTAAATTCTCAAGCTTCATCTATCTTTAAAATTAGAAATTATTTTGTTATGTGAAAACTAGTTAGTAAAGCTCTCACGAACTTGATGGCACACCTTATTTTATTGCCCTAATAAACTTGAACCATTGGGTCATCGAAGTTGTATATGCTTGCACCTATATGTTGGAATTAGCAGAACCGTGCTGTCACGGGGAACGCTTTCAACATTGCACATGTACATTGTACACAGTTGATATCATGCTCTTTTGTTTTTGCGGATGTCGTTGGTGTGAAATAAAAGGGGAGTTTTTAAGTCCATGTAGTTATGTATGTGTGTTAGAGAAACGCCTGGGACGCTAGCCTAAGCCATGCCTAATCATGGTGGAAACTTGCAGCATAACCATAGTGAGCAATCTGTGAAGCATCCTCAATAAAAAACAATGCAAATAGCAAATAAAAAGATCATTGAGATGCTCACTGTCTGCTTGCCTTGTCATTTTGATATGGGATAGCTCATGTATCATGCGCAAGGGGTACCCGTTGGCGGCTCTTTATGATACACACGTACTTACAATGACAAGAACTTACCGGTAACTAAAGTTTAGTAGCATGAGGAGCGGCCCTCGTACTCAAGGGACATGAGATTGCCAACTTATATTTTGTCAAGCATATACTCCATCTTTGTTCAATTTAACCTTAATCACCTCAAGATGCTTATGATAGGGGCAATGAGAGATTAAATCTAGTAAGTACCATAATCTTTTGAAAGCTCTTTATGAACTTGAAATCCCTACTTCCCTCTATGAAGGGCCCTTTCTTCTACTTCTAAGTTGAGTCAGTAAACCTATTCCTCTCTATCTCCAGCAAGCATTTGAGTTGTTGTGTTTCAAGCATTCATATGATGATTTATTCAATCATGTTCTTTATCTCCCTTGTTTGCACAAAACTCTTATCTAAATGAGTATTACTTTGAAAGCTATCATTGTGAAAAACCTTTTATGTTTGAGCAAAGAGTACTCCTGTTGTAAACCTCTTTACAAAAGCTTTACTTGAAAACTGTTTACCAACTGTTCTCTGACCAAGAACAGAGTTTGCCAATCCCAATTATGATTTATCCTTATGCATCTTTATTGTGACTCCTATACTTGTTGCAAGCTAAGTTATATAATGGTGAGTTGCTTTCTTCTATGAGTTGTGTATTGGTAAGTGTGATGCATCTTGTCCGTATTCTTTTTATCGACACTTCACTCCATAAACCTGTGGACATGTTTACTGAGCTCAGCTTTCGCTTGGGGACAAGCGAGGTCTAAGCTTGGGGGAGTTGATATGTCCAATTTGCATCACCATTCTATATCATAATTTGCCTCTATTCATTGATATATTTCATATTAAGAGGTGTTACTTATGTATTTTCATCTGTTTTTGCATGTTGGGTGATTCTTGGAGGATGAACTGCCGGAGTAAGGATTCTGATGGAAAAAGAGGTGTTTTGATGCAATTTCACGAAGATCAGAAAAACTAAAGAAAATCATATTTTCCTAGAAGACGAAGAATGCCAGAAGGGGAGGCGGAGTTGGGCCACAGGGGGCCCACACCCCCAGGCGCGGGCCACCCTAGGCCGTGCCTACAGGGGGTGTGGTGACCCTGGCCCACCTCTGGCTCCGCCCTCTCACCTATATCTTCTCTCGAAACCCTAATACACAGGGAGCGACCACAGAAAGATTCCGCCGTCTCTGCGGGGCGGAAAATACCGAGAGAGAAAGAGCTTTCCGGCAGACAGATTTCTGCCAGGGAAATTCCTTCCTAGAGAGGGGAGATCATCGCCATCAACACCATAATCAAGCTAGACTTCATCGAGATCATCATCATCATCCACACCATCATATCCACCAGCACCATCATCACCACTCCATCCCGCTGTAACAATTGTGTTGAATCTTGCATAGTTCTTAGGGGAAACTTTCCCGGTGTTGATTACTATTGTAGTTGATGCTTGTGAGTGGAACCATTGAATTATTGTTTATGTTCAGATTGTTATCCATTATCATATCATCTCTGATCTTTATCCATATGATGTCTCATGAGTAGTTCATTTAGTTCTTGAGGACATGGGAGAAGTCATGTTGTTAGTAGTAGAATTTTGTTGAGGTAATATTCAATGGTTTAATATTTAAGTTGTGGTGCTATTCTTCTAGTGGTGTCATGTGAACGTCGACTACATGATACTTCACCATTTATGGGCCTAGGGGAGTGCATTGTGTATTTGTCTACTAATTGTGGGGTTGCCGGAGTGACAGAAACCTGAACCCCCGTTAGGAAACCATTGCACAAGGGAGTGTAGGATCTCACAGTTTAAGGATGTGGTTAGTTTTATATCTTAATTGCTTTCTTGTAGTTGCGGATGCTTGCAAGGGGTTTAATCGCAAGTATGTATAAGTCCAAGTAAGGTCGGTACATTAGCATAGGTTCATCCACACAACACTTATAAAACCAAAGAAGATTAATCAGCTATATCAAACGAAAGCACTTGACAGTATTCCCATGTGTCCTCGAGAATGTTTGGTCCTCATTAGTATTTCCTCTGGCTTGTCCTTTGCTAAGAAAGGATTGGGCCACTTGCTGCAATTATTTGTTGTCTTTATATGTGTGGACCGGCCCATGGCAGGCCTAGAGTTCTATTTCTCACGACCTTCTACCTATTCGATCAGCCTGCCGCTGCTTGCCCCATCTCACTGCCGGATTTGCGCCTATGTCTGGCTCCTCGAGCTCCGACCTTGCCCTCTACCTCCGGTTGTCGTGCTTCTCATCTTTGGCCATGGAGCGTTGCCGCCATCCCATCACTCGCCCCTCGTTGGTCTATCGACCCGCCTAGCACCTCCACCCTCCCGGAGGTCTGCGACGTCCTCTTCCTCATGGGATACCCCGTTTAATCAAAATCTCATGCCACATACAATCCAGTACTGTCTCTTTTCTCTCGTTGGTCCAGGATCGTCAACAGCGCTTGGGAATTTACTTCCTTTCTGCGGAATAAGATTTTCAAATCGGAACGATAGGCTGTTGATTTCCGACGCGGCTTGCTGATATTCCCAGACCTATGAACGTATATAAACCGGTGGTAGTCGATGTAACTAAGCGAGGTGGGACTAATTCAACACGAAATTTCCTGTGCCCTCTCTCCTTTTCTAATCCAATACTGGTTCAGTTGTCTGGCTCGAGAAATTCCAATAGTAAGCCCACTTGCCTAGCTCACGGCCCACCGAAGAAATTCCCGTAGTAATTCTCGGGCGAGAAGAGAAAAATAAAAGGAGACAACCGGTATGTGGCATGCGTGTGTAATACTTGGTTTTGTGGGAGGGTAAATTAGTCTAGAAAAGTGTTGGACCGGGAGAAACACTTCGTTCTTTATTATTAGGTATAGATTTACTTGCACTTTATTTCCTTACTTTATCAAAAAAAACCTAAAAATCCGTTTGCTAAGTATTTACAGAGAACTCTTGAGCCAAGACCACTCAGCACCATCTGCTCCTCGTTGGGATCGATACTCCTATTTATCGGAAGTACTACGATACACCCCCTAGACTTGTGGGTCATCAGACACCGTATGAATTGTGGTTTGGGAAGAAACATAAATTATCATTCCTTAAAGTTTGGGGTTACGAAGCTTATGTAAAGAAGTTACAACCCGACAAGCTTGAACCCAAAGATCTTTGTTGCCAAGAATGGATCCTTTCTCGAGAAGGAGTATACCTGAAGGAAACTATTGGGTATACCTTCTATCATAGATCCGAAGGCAAAAATCTTCATTGCCAAGAATGGATCCTTTCTCGAGAAGGAGTTTCTCTCAAAAGAAGTGACTAGAAGGAAAGTAGAACTCGATGAGGTTGTCGAACCTTCTATCGGATTTGAGAGTAGCGCAGCACCGGAAGAATTTACTGTGGCGCCTGCACTAATAACAAAGGAAGCTAATGATGGTTATCATGAAAATTCGATCGAAGTTACTATAGAACCTCGCAGGTCGACGAGGACTCGTACCACTCCTGATTGGTATGATCCCATTATGAGTGCCATGTTGGTGGACAACACCGACGACCCTGCGACATATGAGGAGGAGATGATGAGTCTAGATTCCAATAAATGGCAAGAATCCATGAAATCCGAGATTGGATCCATGTACGAAAACCAAGTATGGACTTTGGTGGACTTATCGGATTGCCGGAAGGCTGTGAAGAAGAAATGGATTTTCAAGAAGAAAACAGATGCTGATGGTAATGTAACCGTCTATAAAGCTCGACTTGTCGCAAAAGGGTTTTGACAAATTCAAGGAGTTGACTACGATGAGACTTTCTCACCAGTAGCGAAGCTAAAGTATGTGAGGATTTTTTAGCAATCGCTGCATATTATGATTATGAGATATGGTAGATGGATGTCAAAATGGCGTTCCTCAATGGAGACATTGATGAAGAGTTGTATATGGTACAACCCAAAGGTTTTGTCGATCCTAAAGATGCTAACAAGGTATGCAAACTTCAACGATCCATTTATGGATTGAAGCAAGCATCCCGAAGTTGGAATCAATGTTTTGATATGGTGATCAAAAGTTTTGGATTTATACAAACTTATGGAGAAGTTTGTATTTACAAGAAAGTGAGTGAGATCTCTGTAGCATTCCTAGTACTATATGTGGATGACATATTGTTGATTGGGAATGATATAAACCTTCTTAAAAGTGTCAAAGATTATTTGAATAATAGTTTTTCAATGAAGGATCTTGGTGAAGCTTCTTACATATTAGGCATAAAGATTTATAGAGATAGATCGAGACGCATAATAGCGCTTTCACAGAGTACATATTTGTACAAAGTTTTAAAGAGGTTTGGAATGGAAGATAGCAAGAAAGGGTTCTTGCCCATGTTACCCAATACGACCTTGAGTAAAACTCAAAGTCCTGCTACGACAAACAATAGAGAGAGGATGAGTAAGACTCTCCATGCATCAGCCATAGGATCTATCATGTATGTCATGCTATGTACTAGACCGGACATTGCATATGCTATTAGTTTGACTAGCAGATATCAAAGTGATCCAGGAGTGGATCATTGGATAGCGGTCAAAAACATCCTAAAGTACTTGAAAAGAACTAAGGATATGGTTCTTTCTTATGGAGGTGATGAACAGCTCGTTGTTAATGGTTTAACCGATGCTAGTTGGAACACTTATCCGGATGATTCTAAATCTCAATCTGGATACATATTTACTTTGAATGGTGCAGCAGTGAGATGGAGGAGTGCAAAGCAAAGTGTTGTGGCAAGATCTTCAACTGAATCGGAATGCATAGCTTCTTCGGAGGTTTAACAAGAGGCGATATGGATGAAGGAGTTCATTGCGGAGCTTGGTGTGGTTCCCAGTGCGCTGGACCCAATGGCTATCTACTGTGATAACATGGGTACCATAGCTAGTGCGTAGGAGCCAAGGTCACACAAGAAGTTGAAGCATATCAAGCTATGTTTTCACGCTATTCGAGAGCATGTCCAAGATGATGACATAAATATTTGCAAAGTACACATAGAACTGAATGTGGCGGATCCGTTGACTAAACCTCTCCCAAGGGCAAAACATGACCAGCACCAAACCTCCATGGGTGTTAGGTATATTACCATGTAATCTAGATTATTAACTCTAGTGCAAGTGGGAGACTATTGGAGATATGCCCAAGAGGCAATAATAAAAGTAGTTATTATTATATCTTTGTGTTTATGATAAATGTTTACATTCATGCTATAATTGTATTAACCAGAAACATTAATACCTGTGTGATTTGTAAACTTGTAAGAGTCCCTAGTAAAGCCTCTTTGTAATACTAGTTTGTTGATTAATAGATGATTATGGTTTCCTAATCATGAACATTTGATGTTGTTAATAACAAGATCATATCATTAGGAGAATGATGTGATGGACATACTCCTATAGTTAAGCGTAACATACAGATCAAGTCATTCCAATAGTTTATTTGCTATAAGCTTTCAGATACATAGTAACCTAAATCCTTCGACCATGAGATCATGTTAATCACCATCACCGGATGGATGCTTTGATGACATCAAACACCACTTCATAACTGGGTGGTTATAAAGGTGGCATTGAGTACTCGGAAAGTATGTGTTGAGGCACATGGATCAAGAGTGGGATTTGTCCATCCATATGATAGATAGATATACTCTGGGCCCTCTCGGTGGAATGTCATCCAATTGGCTTGCAAGCATATGACTGGCTCACAAGGGATCATATATCACAGGAACGAGTAAAGAGTACTTAACAAGGTTGAACTAGGTATGCAGAGATACCGACGATCAAACCTCGGATAAGTAAAGTATAGCGAGACAAAGGGAAATTGGTATCGTATGTAAATGGTTCATTAGATCACGAAGTAATCATAGAAATATGTGGGAGCCATATGAATTTCCAGATTCCTCTATTGGTTATTGATCGAAGAAGAGTCTCGATCATTCTACATAATTCACGAACCATAGGGAGACACACTTAAGGATTCAATGTTGTTTAGTAGATATGGAAAGTGAGTAAAGAGACTGAATGTTGTTCGAAGTCTCGGATTGGATCCGAGATATCACGAGGAGATCCGGAATGGTCCATACAATAAGATTCATATAAGGAAAGTCCAATTCCGGAGTTTAGGAATGGTTTCGGTGTTTTCACTGGAATGTTCTAGAAGGGTCTAGAAGGTCCATCACTCTGGAGTGGGAAGGGTACATGGATGTGTCATACCAAAGTGGAATGGTTGCATCATGTCCTAGGTCACTTGGCTGGGCAATGGGAAGAGGAAAATCAAACTCTAGTTTGAAAGTCAAACGCCAATTTGAAAAAGTCAAATCTCAACATTGGTTGCCTAGTGGAGGGAGGGAAGGAATCCTACCTAAGGGAGGATTCCTCCCTCTCCTTGCCGTTGGCACAAGTGGAGGAGTTGGAGGAGGAATCCCCTCCCCCCAACCGCCTCTCCCACCTATATAAGGAGGGGTAGGGCGCCCCCTACCCCTCACTACAAACCCTAGTCGGCCGCCCCCTCTCTCAAGTAGTCGCCGCCTAGGGATCTCCCAAGTCACCACCTAGGCCCTAGCCCTAGCCACCGGCCACCACCTCCCCTCGGTCCTCTAAAACCTAGATCGCCGAGGCCCTCTTCTACTCCACCATACCCGCTCCGGCTTAGGCGAAGCCCTGCAGGATTTCCCCTCTACTTCCACCACCACGCAGTCGTGTTGCCAGAATCGCGAGGAGAGATCTACCTCCATTGCCTACTGGAACAAGGGAGAGGAAGGTCTTCATCGAGTATCGAACGTTGACTAACTACGGGAGAGCTGCCGAAACGCGGCGCCGGAAGGATCGTCTACGCGATCTTGAGATCGGCAAGTGAACGACTACATCACCCATGAGAATCCAATCTTGTTAACCGCTTTGGAATCTTCGAGGGTTAGTACTCTGTCGACTCATTGCTACAACCTAGTAGATAGATCTTGGCTTGTGTGTGTTCATGCGATATAATTTTTTTGTTTTCCATGCTCCGAACCCCTACAGCGGGACCACGATAGGGCGGTGGCGCAGCCACGCAGGTCGGGGAAGAAGGGCCATCGTTGGGGACCGGCGGCGGCATATCACCCTCTATGCCATGGCTGACATCGGATGATGGAGAAGCTGATCCGATCGGGGACGGTTGCAAGGAGAGGACCCTGAGGTGCGACCCCAGGGACCGGGCTTGCCACCACTCTAAGGGCCATGAGGCGAGGAAGGGCGAGGCATGGGCAGGGGTCGGTGCAGCGGCGGCAAGGCAGCGGAAGCCACCGTAACCTAATCTGATACAATGTAAAACAATGATATTAGGGCAAACAACCTTGATCCAGACTGCTGGCCTGGGTCAGTTTATATAATAGGATTAATAGAGTCTAACAGTCCTTACATGAAACAATGGTGTTTTGTAGAAACAAGAGCTTAGGGTTGAGTGGAAGCATCATACTTCACTACCTTGCCATCACAAGGCAATTTCATCATTTTCTCATGTTCTTTTCAAAAGTAATTGCAACTTGTGTGTTATCACTGATGTTCTAAAAAGGAGACATAAAAGAATATTTTCTCAAGAATATAAAACGTTATTATCATCCCAAGTGATGGTAAGTATGAGGATTAGCAATGGGACCTAGGATTTCATGTGCCATGAAATTCACCAGATAGGAATTAATAACCCATGAAATCAATGATTCTAGCGCTGTATAATACGCATTAACCATGAGATCTAGAATAGGATGGAGAAGTCGACCGGATCTTCTTTCTTTCGCATGTCAACAGATGACCGGGCCATGGCTGTAATTCTCAGAGAGAATTGGCAGTATATGGGTGGGATCCATCAACGTCCCACGACATCTGGTATCCACAAGGGTTGTACGCCTTAGGATGTCATTAGAAACAAGTTTTATCCTAGGTCTGACGTGCAATCTGATAGGCAAGCGGGGTCATGAAGAAGGGCAGTGATGGACCTAGATCAATTTCTGGGCCCCACATTAAGGAATTGTGGACGAGAAAGTACGCCTGGTTGTGCAATAAGGATTTGATCTCTCGTGGGTAAAGAAATGCACCTCTGCAGAGTGTAAGAATTAATTGTGACATGTTACTACCTATTCCGGGAAGAAGCTATAAACACGACAGGAAAGGAACTCCATGAAGTTCTGGTTAACCTGTGAAGACTAAAGGGCATAGTTTTTGAAAATAAAATCAATCTTTGAAGAAATGATCACGAAAACTTCATAGTGCCAAAGACTTATAGTCTGAGGTGGTAGTTAGTGCATCAAACTTCCCACCTTGCATATAATGAACTTGTTGGGTAACGATTGTTACTCACTCTTTCCTTTGATCCCTTGCTTAGACTCTAAAGAGCCAGATGATACCCTAATGTATGCTACTGAGGGCCAGGACGAAGTCTTCTGTGAGGAGCCATACCTGTCCAGAGGTATTGAAGGAGTGGACTACGAGGTCCGCTATGGAACTGAAGGCAACGAGTTAGAGTAGTTGTCATATTAGTACTTAGTACTTAAGTTGGACCGAGTAGCATAAAATTTATACAATAAGCTATTGAGCTCACGATATGTTATGTAGTTTGGATCTTTTGTTCTTCTATTGAACATATTTGAATAAGTAGTATGAGGTTTGTAAGTTTGAACAACTTGGTGATACATGATCGTTTGGTATTGTAATAATAATGTGTGTATGTTTGTAATTTGGACCCGCAATGTTTCTGTTGTACCACTCTGAGAGATGTGATATTTGCAGAACAATGTTCTATGAATGTTATGTCAACGACTATAGTATACTACAACATGAAGTGGTATACTGGGTCACCGCACTGTGTTGGCTGCTTTAACCCAGAAAATCCTGCCCATACCTACATTGGAAAGCATACAACGAGCCCTCGAGATGATGGTTCCGTTCATGCGTTCAGCCACGCCGTTCTACTGAGGAGTGTAAGGGATGGTATGGTGCCTGATCATACCATCGTTATTGCAAAACTTCGCAAACTCATTAAAATAGAACTTCATACCACTATCAGTAGTAGTACTTTTACCTTCCTTTTATTTTCTTTTCCATCATTACTTTCTACTTCTTAAAAGCATCGAAAACATAAAATTTATATTTTAGAAAATATGACCACACTTTTCTTAAGTAGTCATCAATAATAGTAAGCTTGTAATTAGCACCACCAATAGAATTCTTACAGAAAGGCCGCTCATCAGAGGTTAGCCTCCTTAATTGAACTTGAGCTGGTCCTTCCTAGGGTCGGTAGAGGAATGGTTCTAAAAATATGGCAAGGTGGTATCATACCTTTAGCTAGTTTTTTTATATTTTATGTAATTTTAGGTCAGAAAACAAATAGGAAAAATTGTCCAAATAATTGTGAACAACATGTGATATATTTTCGTATATTTGGACACTATATGGCCCATAATTTTTGGTGAATTTCCTGAGAATTAAAAAAGGGTAAATCATGTGTAAGGCCAAAGAAATAGTAGGATTATCTTGCATGAGACAAAAGAGGCATTTTAATTTGGAATTTTGGCTATAGAAAAATTGTATTGGATCATCTTTAAGTGTGGAACAAGTTCAAGAAGGCCAAGAGAGAGATCAAGTGAGAATCCAAATAAATAATTGCATGGCCATTTTGAGAAGAAATTCAAAAAAAAGTTAAAGGACAAAAATCTTGGGTGGTTATTGAAATGTAGTCGAGATCGAATCCTAGTAGAAAACAGGGCTTTCGTCGATGCCACCCCGAGCCATCAGTCCCGGTTGCTTCATGAACCGGGACCAGGGTCGGTCCTAAGATTTCGGTGGCCTGGGGCGAAATTAAATTTTTAGGCCCCTTATTATAATATTTTTGCATATATGAGATGATGAAAAATAAATATTTTAAGTATACTCCGACTATAATATTCATACAGATATAACAATGTTTATATGCTATCTTAAAATTTCCTTCGAAAATAAGCAAAGTCCGAAAATTACAATGAAACTTAAACAGGAAAAAGTTTAGAAACATGATAAAACAAATAAGATTACTGCTGAAACCCAATTTTAGTTTGAAAGAAAAATTGTAAGAGATAATTTTTTTTAGAATAAGCGGAAACAATATTTAGAGACATGAGGAACAAAGTCATAAAAATATAAATCAAATTTAAACATGATAGAAGGTAAAGAAAAGATCAAATTAAAAGGAAAAGGCGTGAAAGAAATATAAAATATACCAAAGAAAAAACATGAAAAATGATGAAAGGGAACGGAATAGAAAGAAATACGTAATGGAACTTATGTAAGAAAAAAAAAGGAAAGAGACATGTGTTGATGTGTTGAAAAGAACTCGTCTCGTATGTCTCTGATCGGTATGCTGATACCTTTTCGAGTGGATGCGGGAATCGATAGTCTGACAACACCCGAAGCTACATGCTCTAAACAGGCCCAGCCCATTACCAATTTTCTTTAGCAAAACCGTACTAGGAAACGCTCGCGTGCTAGAGACCAGTTTCCTAGGACTCAAGAAGCGAACAGATCAATCAATGAATCGATCAATATATGGGACTGGCCACTGATAGTCAAGGGTTGCCCAGAAGCTTAATAAAATAATATATTTTATATGTATATTAGGCTTATAATCTTTTGGCCTCTAATATTTTTAGGCCCGGGGCGACTGCCTGCCCACAAGCTTAATAAAATAATATATTTATATATATATATATATATATATATATATGGCTTATAATTTTTTGGCCCCTAATACTTTTAGGCCTGGGGCGGCTGCCCCGCTAGTCCCCCAAGGGCCAAGCCTGACCCGACCAGGACTAAAACTCATATTAGTCCTGATTTGTAAGGACAGAACGAGACACGAGACAGGATGACGACGATTCAGGAGAGGAACCAGGACTAAAGGTCCCATAAACCAGGACTGATTGGCCGTTTTCCACTAGTGAAACTCCGAGGCATGTATCACGAGCAGCGTGTCAGCTAGCTAGTGCTAGGACGACAAACACATCGACCGCGCGCCTTGTAGACATCTAGGAGTACGACGAGCAGGATGCATCGATGCATCGCCTTGTAGACATCTAGGACGTACGACGAGCAGGACGTAATTCATGTGTAAGGCCAAAGAAATACTAGGATTATCTTGCATGAGACAGAAGAGGCATTTTAATTTGGAATTTTGGCTATAGAAAAATTGTATTGGATCATCTTTAAGTGTGGAACAAGTTCAAGAAGGCCAAGAGAGAGATCAAGTGAGAATCCAAAAATAAATAATTGCAGGGCCATTTTGAGAAGAAATTCAAAAAAAAGTTGAAAGACCAAAATCTTGGGTGGTTACAGAAATGTAGTCGAGATCGAACACTAGTAGAAAACAGGGTTTTCATCGATGCCACCCCGAGCCATCAGTCCCGGTTGCTTCACGAACCGAAACTAAGACTCACATTTGTACTGATTCGTAAGGCCAAGACAAGCACGCGGCAGACGACGATTGGTCTCGGTTCGGGACAGAAACCAGGACTAAAAATCCCACGAACCAGGACTGATTGACCGTTTTCCACTAGTGGAACTCGGAAGCATGTATCACGAGCAGCATGTCAGCTAGCTAGTGCTAGGACGACGAAAATAGATCGATTCGCGCCTTGTAGACATCGAGGATGCATCGATGCATTTTCTTCAATTTCGTGTCGTGTGTGGTATATTATGCATGGGTGGTCTAGGGTGTACACACACATGTACACATGCATGCGTTATTCACGGGGACTTCCCTGCATGGCAGCGACTGAATCGGCTGCATGCACGCGAGGCCATAATGTGTGCGAGCGAGGCCGTCCAGCGGCCACACGTCGGGAATTGGAAGCCAGCAGGAGGACGACGTGCAGTGCAGGTACAGAACAAACAAACGGTAGGCGCGCGAGCGTGTAACACGCACACACGTACTCCAGTACAGCCAGCTATAGCTCCGGCCCGGTTCTCTCCTGCCGGCCGGTTCCTATAAAAGGGCACGCAGCAGCTCGTGGCTTTCCATCGTCCCAAGTTCCCAACCAAGTAGAGCAGCCAAGCAACCAGTGAGTGAGAGAGTGACCGAAGATGTTCGGATTCGGATTGTTCCCGCGGGCACAGCTCAAGGGGAAGGTGCTGCTCCAGCGTAGGAACGTCCTCGACCTCAACCACTTCGACTTGAGCAACGCCATCAGCCACGACACCTGGGACGAGCTCACCACCAAAGGCGTCACCTGCCAGCTCATCAGCTCCACCGTGGCCGATCACAGTAAGACCATGCATACTCTGTTATTGGTTCTCAATACTCTTGAGCACATCCAATCATCAAACTGTTAGTACAATTGAAAGACTATATATCATCGGAAACATTTTTTCATGACAATCTTAAAGATACAATACCATCTGGGATTTCGATTCTACAAGTATTTATCAACGGACATACTAGTAGTATATAGTACAGTACACCTTATAATTAACCAAGTAGTATAAGCAAGCTCACACGATGGATGGAATGGATTGGATGCAGATGACGGCTACCGTGGTCTGGTGGGCGAGGAGGAGCGCGTTGAGCACTGGGTGATGCACTTGCCCCCACTCACCCACAGCGATACCACCTACGATGTCACCTTCGACTGGGACGTCAAGAAGCAGGGCATCCCCGGCGCCGTCATCGTCCGCAACTACCACGCCACCCAGTTCCTCCTCAAGACCATCACCATCGATGACGTCCCCGGACACGAAGGCCCCATCGTCTTCCTCGCAAACTCATGGGTCTACAACACCAACACTTACCACTACGACCGAATCTTCTTCACCAACGATGTCAGTGTCTGGCTGGCTTTCTTCAGTTATTTCCATCAACCACGAAAGACTGACGAGTATATTATGCAATACGCGATGTGCAGACACGCCTGCCCAGCGACATGCCGGTCTTGCTGCGCCCATACCGGGAGGAGGAGCTCCAGATCCTGCGAGGGGACCACCCCAAGCAGAAGAACGACCGCGCCTACCAGGACCACGACCGCGTCTACCGCTACGACCTCTACAACGACCTCGGCGACCCCGACAACAAGTGCCCTCGCCCCACCCTCGGCGGCCCCGACAGCCCCTACCCTTACCCGCGCCGTGGCCGCACCGGCAGGAAGCCCATGAAGACCGACCCCACGTGCGAGAGCCGCAACGTCGTGCCCTTGTTCCAGCAGTTCTACGTGCCCCGCGACGAGTGCTTCAACCACGTCAAGAAGGCCGACTTCACCGCCTACCTCCTCAAGGCTGTCTCCGCGGGCATCCTCCCCCTCGCCAGAGAGATGTTCGACACCGTTGTGCCACGCGAGTTCGACGACTTCGAGGACATGTACAAGCTCTACGAAGGCGGGCTCAAGATCCCCGACATCCCCGCCATGGACCTCGTCTTCAAAGTGTTCCCGCCGCTCAAGAGCATCTGCCCATCCGGAGGCTCCTACCTCTTGAAGATGCCCATGCCGGAAATCATCAACAACGACAAGCTCGCCTGGCGCACCGACGAGGAGTTTGCAAGGGAGATGCTCGCCGGCCTCAACCCGCACATCATCACGCGCCTCCGGGAGTTTCCTCCCAGGAGCAGGCTTGAAGGGTACGGCGACCAGACCAGCACGATCACTCTAGAGCATATCCAACACAGCCTTGGTAGGCTCACCGTCGAGAAGGCCATCGCCGACAACAGGCTCTTCATCCTCGACCACCACGACAACTTCATGCCTCAGCTGCTAAAGATCAACAGCCTCCAAAACACATTTGTCTACGCCACCAGAACACTACTCTTCCTGCAGGACGACGACACCCTCAAGCCAATCGCCATCGAGCTCAGCAAGCCCCAACTTGATGAGCTCGGCAACAAAGTAGTCGGCGCCGACAGCAAGGTCTACACACCCCCCTCCTCTAGCTCGGAGTCGGACTACAAGGTGCAGGACACCATCTGGCAGCTCGCCAAGGCCTACGCTGCTGTGAACGATTCTGCGTGGCACGGGCTCATCAGCCACTGGCTCCACACCCATGCGGTGATCGAACCATTCGTCATCGCCACCAACCGGCAGCTCAGCGTCACGCACCCCATCTACAAGCTCCTGCAGCCCCACTACCGCGACACCATGATGATCAACGCCCTGGCACGCCAAGTCCTCATCAGCGCCGGCGGCTTCTTCGAGATGACAGTCTGTCCCGGTGAGTACGCGCTCAGAATCTCCTCCGAAGTTTACAAGAACTGGAACTTCACCGAGCAGGCGCTTCCGGTGGACCTGATCAAGAGGGGTGTGGCCAAGCATGACACTACCAGCCCCTACGGAGTGTCGCTGCTCATCAAGGACTACCCGTACGCGGTGGACGGGCTGGCTGTCTGGTCGGCCATTGAGAACTGGGTCGACGAGTACGTCAAGATCTACTACCCCTGTGACGACGTGGTTCGGTGCGACATCGAGCTGCAAGCATGGTGGAAGGAAGTGCGTGAAGTCGGCCATGGCGACATCAAGGACCAGCCATGGTGGCCCAAGATGGCCACGGTGAAGGAGCTTGTCAGGTCATGTGCCACCATCATCTGGATCGCCTCCGCGCTGCACGCAGCTGTCAACTTCGGCCAGTACTCTTACGCTGGCTACCTGCCGAACCGCCCAACGGTGAGCCGGCGGCCAATGCCGGAGCCAGGTACCAAGGAGTACGAGGAGGTGGAGACTAATCCGGACATGGCCTTTATCCACACCATCACGAGCCAGCTCCAGAGCATCATTGGAGTGTCTGTGATTGAGGTTCTGTCCAATCACTCCTCTGACGAGGTGTACCTTGGGCAGAGGGATGAACCACAGTGGACATCAGATGAGAAGGCAAAGAAGGTGTTCGAAAAATTCAGCAAGAAACTGATCGACATTGAAATGAGTATCATGAGCCGGAACAGGGATGAGAATCTCAAGAACCGGAATGGGCCAGCACAATTCCCCTACATGTTGCTCTATCCCAACACCTCCGACATCAATGGCGAGAGCGCCACTGGGATCACAGCCAAGGGCATCCCAAACAGCATCTCCATCTGATCAATGTTTATGGTATTATGTTTTGTCGTATATGTTTCTCTACTATTTATTTTCCCATTACAAATAAGGAACGCACCATGTCGCATCTGTAACTCTGTATGTGGCCAGAAGCGTGCTCGTTCACGTTGAGGCTGAGCTGTGCTTACTTTTCTGCCTGAGTTTGCTGGCCAAAACCCAAAGTGTGTGGGATGGAACAGATGAAGGGGTTCACCGATTTGTAGTCGGCAAGTCTTTTGAGCTTGAATAAAATAAAGAAAGCAGAAAAAGCTGCAAGGTTAATGCATCTGCAAACATCGCACTTTTTGTTCTAGTGTTCTACCATGTACTCCCTCCGTTTCAAAATATAAGATGTTTTAGGTTTGTGAAGAAAATGAATCTAGACTTCTTTTAGTGTGTAGATTCATCCCAAAGTTGAGTGAATCTACATACTAAAACAAGTCTAGATACATTTTCTTCACAAACCTAAAACATCTTATATTTTGAAACGGAGGGAGTATGTGTGAGTGCAAAAATGCCAATGAGATTTCATTGTGTGATCGATCCTGGCTAAAGATTTGGTATTAGAGCCTGACTGGAGGAGGCAACGAGACACACATTGCTGGAGAAGAAGATGCCACCATGAGCAGAAGTGAACATCCTTGGTGATGGCCCGTCATCCGAAAGAGGATCAACAAGAATCAGTTAAGGTTTGTGAACCATCTATGATAACACTATCAGAGCGGTTAACTACAATTATTTGCCTACATTATATTAGAATGTATGTGATGTTCCAGTACCATAGATTGTTCATTTGATGTCTGTCCACTGGACAGAATTGGCATGGTATCACCAACACATCAGTTTTGACTCTTTTGGTTATGCAAATAAATGTTTCAAATGGGAAATGACAGGCATGCCTTCAATTATAGCACCTCAAGAACCTACGGCAGACAATGCTTAAATTACGCTGGCTAGGTTCCTAAATGTAAGATGTTTTGGTAGGCTAAAATAGCCAACCAAAACATCTTACATGGTGGAACGGAGGTAATAGAAAACTAGAATCAAAGAAAAAGGTAGCCAGTAGCTTATTTCCTAATTCTTCCCCCATACATCACTACCATATATGGTCAAAGCAAGGGAGCAAGTGACTTGTGGAAATGGGGACTATAAGTGATGGCAGGGGGACGGACCCAACACCGAGCAACTGCAACTGATCTACTTAAGCATAGTTCAGGCCTGATACGGAAAAACAGATTTGGTAACTTTCTATTGCAGCTATGTTCCAGGTTATCTCTGAAAGATTCATCATCCAAGATGTTTACAGGAACCGTTAATTTCGTTAACATGCTTAACTACCTTGTGGACCAAATCCAAACTGCAATAATACAGTGTTGGAAATTGGTACTCGAGTTAGTATGAACAATGTTGAGGATAATAATACCAGGTATTGATGTACATTAGTCAACATGGCCAAGAATTAGAAGAACTCAATGGAAGTTGCAGAATCCTAATTTTACACAATATATGAGTACTTGCTTACTGTATCGGTGAGGGTCTTCAGGAAATCAGGACGAGCCAGCCGGAAGCTGGCGTGTCTCCGGGGCTCGATGGGGGCGGAGAGGAGGTCGTCGCCGTGAGGGTGGGGGTATTTTAGGCGCCGGCGGCAGAGTGGAGCCTATGTGCGGGGAGGAGGAAGACCGGGCGACGAGGAAGTGCTCGTGCTCGTCGGACCGAGGACGGAGGCCGGCGGTGGAGTTGCGCCGCCGGCTTGGGGTCGCCGGGATCAGGGAGGGAGGCGGGCAGTGTTGTGGCTTCCGCTTGGATTAGCGGCGGTGTGGAGTCAGCGGGTCGCTGCCGTTTTTTCTGTCAATATTTTTGTTTCTTTTGCCATTTCCCCTGTATGTGTTATTTCTCAGGATTTTTTTCCAGGTACTCGATTTGTATGAGTAATTTCGAGATGACAAGACTCTCGATTTCGTTTTGTTTATAAAACTGGTGTTGTATACTCAGATTCCCCTTATTATTAGCGTAGGTGAGCACTCCAATTTGCCTCGTACTAAAAACTAAATCTTCTTTTTTTAACAGGGCAGGTCCCTAAGAAATTTGGTAGACTCGATCTAAGAAACTTGTTAGACTTTCTAAGAGATGAAATTTGCTCCACTATCTAGCATACTTAAGGGTCCCATCAATCATAATAGAAAGAAACAATGAAAAAATTCTATTATACACTAACGAGCGGGCACATCTGACATTTAATTCTCTGCGATTTTTTTAAAATAATACATATTATTTAATTAATTTGAGATCTATTATATGTTTTTTTAGAAATTACAGATCTAGCACTTTGTCATCTTGGGGGAAGCTGATTGGGCCAATCGGCCAGGCCCTGGCCGACAGCAGGTGCCACCAGGCAGTCGGCTTGGTCCCACTCATGCACTCGGCTTGCTCCAGGCCAATTAGGGCAATCGGTCTGGCCTAGACCGATTAGTGCAATCGGCCAGGCCTAGACCAACAGTCTAATCGTCTAGGCTCTAACCAAATCCTGCATGATCAATGCAACCCTAGCCTAAACATCCTGTCAACCATTCCTTCAACTGACTAACACTCCAGGTTTGAGGGACAGTCAAATCTAACTGTGTACGTATAAACTCTCCCAGATCTGCTCCAAAGTTATTTGTTCGGACATTCCTAGGACCGTAATAAAACATGAACTTCACTAAATTGGTCATCTCTGCTGACATAAAATAAACAACCTAATTAATTAATTATCGACAATGCGTATAACTTTGGGTAATGCTTGCAAATATTCTAAAAAATATGATACTATTGCCACCGGTCAAATATTGCTACTAATCCACCGGCCAAATATTTGTGCCTAACCCATCGGTCAAATATTGTTACTAATCCACTAGCCAAATATTTTAATGGGCTAACCATACCCACGTATGTAACCATATACAATAACCGTGATTATCGAGATATTAAAGTTTACCTTGAAGCGAGAGAAGCCACTCGGTCCACCACCACAGCTCCACCACCTAAACCTCAGCTCCTCCACCACAGCTCCACCACCATTGCCATTGCTCCACCACAGCTCCATCACCGTTCCTCCAACAAACCAACACCAAATCGAGCCCTGAGCTAACCCATTAGATCGGGCTTCCACTACCTCTCTAGTGGTTTTAGATTGAAGATTTTGTGGCTAAATCAGGCAAAATCGGGCAAAAACGGTGGTTGGAAACGAAGAACACGAACAGGAGAGAGAGAGGCAGCAGCGAGCTCGCGTGGAGAAGAAGGAGCGTGTCTGGCCGCGCGGCGCCGCGTCGCCCTTATCTGGCCCCAGTCGGCGTGGGCCTGGCCGATTGGGCGGTCGGCGTGGGCCTGGCCGACTAAACCTGTCGGCCTGGGTGGGCCCCACGGCCCCACTGGCCGACCTGCTGTCGTCTAGCTGCTGGACGAGTGCTAGGCTGTCGGCCAGGGCCTGGCCGATTGGCCCAGGCTTCCCCCAGGACGACAAAGTGCTAGATCTGTAATTTCCAAAAAACGTATAATAGATATCAAATTAATTAAATAATGCGTATTATTTAAAAAAAATCACTAATTCTCTTAAATATATGTCTAGCAGTAGAGTCAAGTCTAGAGAAAGATTAGCTAGACTCACCTCTTACATCATCGTTTAGACATAGGTCTAAGACCTAAAAAATTCTTTTAGATGGGTTTTTCACCACACTGCACATGCTCTAAGAATCAACGGTATTATATTGACAGGGGGCGTATGATTACAAGAAGGATCCTAATAAAAGTAGAAATTACAAAAAGGTCTTTAACTTTTACAACCTGCGCCCCACAAAAACACGCAAAAACGCAATCAAATCCAGGATCATCGCCGATAAACTTGGACCTCCAGGCACAGTCGCCCTTGCTTCCACCAGGGATGAAACCTATTGGGAAGCCGAGGCGTTTGCTTAGACGGTTCCTATTTTCACTTATTGCTTCAAATGACCAAGCTAAATTGCATTCAGGGTCTAGCACTAACCATATAATCCATCTAACTAAAAGTGCATTATCAATCCTAATTAGATAAACTTTAAAAAAGTATTATGCCACTGTTTCATTTGTGCCAAATCACAGAAGAAGCGGCAAGTGGATGAAAATTACCCCCTTGAAGGAAAATATAATCGAAATCTGCATAGACAACACTATGGGTTCTCATGTTTGCAGCAAAAGAATTAAGCAAAACAAATAAGATCATAGCTGAAGATTGCAATATGGTTCTCTAAACTTCTACCAGGTACGTAGTTCAGAGATGCATAAATTCCAAATAATCTGAAACTTCCAACGACACATAGTTCAGAGATGGTATAGGCACCAAATAATCTGAAAAATTCAACAAAGCATAGTTTATGCATCACACCAAATACAAGTTTCTTTTTTTACCGTGCACATCCACAATAGCTATGCAAAACTCACCTGTCAGTGTAACCCTAAATACACACACGAATCCCAACATGAACATGAGCACGTTCAACTGTTTTTATCCTCAAATTTATGAACAAACCAAATGCGCCACACGACCATCAGGGTCCTTGCCCGCTGGTTTTTCAAGAGCTTGCAATGCAGCTGCAGTAGCCATTCCGTCCCCGCATGTACAATCAAATACACCTAATGTCACCACCGCTCCTCATCCAACCCTATACCCAGCAGCTCTCATGCTCATCCTCCAGGCCTCATCATAGACAGGTCCATCATCATCGGAGGAGGAGAAATCACTTCCCTCCATGAAGGGGAATATTGTATCTGGACTGCCCCTGTCAAAAGCACCTATCATAGGATGCTGCAAATGATCCATCCGTTGGTTCTTGCATGCATAGCAATTATACCTATGTAAAGAAAAGAAAAAGGACAGGATGTTAGCTACGTTACAAACAAAGCACAAAATGGAAATATTGTTGCTCACCAATATTCACTTCCATAAGAGAAAAAAAATCCATACCATATTCATCCGGCTCAAGAGGGCAGCAGAAGTAAATTGTTCGTCTCAATATTTCCTTTACTTCGGCGAAGTAACGTGTCGAAATCCACTCACTTGAACCAGGTTCCTTCATCTTTACTGTAAAATTGAAGTGGTCGAAGATCTTGCAATCACTTTCCACATGAAAACATTGGCATATAAGTTCTTCAAATTCGTAGTCAAACTCCTATAACAACAATTATTAGTAAAGCCTTCTACACTTGAAACAATTAGAGAACATTTATGTATAGTACAGTTCAAAGATAGAAATTACAGACAAACCATAAGATCTTGTTTTTTAAGGTAATTTTGAAATGCCATCCACACCTCCTCGCACATCCATTTATTCCCATTCTCAGCAGTTTTTTCTTTGGAACCTTCATATCGCCCTTGTGTTGCAACTGCTGATGCTTGTTCTTGTGCTGGAACTCGTTGAGCTTGATGTGGTGGTGCCAACACCCGTTGAGCTTCAATTTTTTCTGGTGAAGACTGCGAGGATAATGGTAACGCCTTATATCGAGCAGCTCGAGCTACTCTCAAACTATTACAAAAATAATCCATAGCATCTTCAACACTGTCAAACGTAGGCTGATCTAAGAGCAAATCAGCTGTGCTTCTCTCTGACCTAAACAAAACCATGACCACACGGTCAAGGAAATTTAGTTCATGCTCTAAATACCGACAAGGAAAACAGTGAACCAACAAGTTATGCCATGCAACATGTAAATTTGTTAAGGGCATAGTTCAGCAAGTGAAGTCATTTTCCTAGAACTAAATAACAAACCATGACTGGCAGAATAAAGAAACAAAAGTATTACAGTACTAATAATTCATCTACAGAGGCAGTAGATTGGTCACTTAAAAGCTGGCGTTGTTAGATAGTCTCAAGCAAGTTGGGGTAGGCTAGGGATGAAACCTGTAAGGGCAATCAAAAAGGGGAAGACAAGACAAAGAAAAAAGAAAAAAAAGGAAAAAGAATATAGGAGATCGATAGACTACATGGTTCTGGCTCGTGGATTGCTAATTTCCAAGCGCACGGATCCATGGATAATTCTTTGGTGATATTGCAGTCCTTCAAGTCCCTACAGACTCCTCCCACATCAGTTTTGATCTACCTCTGCCTCTCATTACATTATCAGGGCACCTTAAATTACGCTATGGACCGGCGCTTCTAAAGGGCTAGGTTGTATATATTCAAACTATCAATCGCCAAACCACCAAATTTCCTGCCCGTGCAGCAAATTCATGCTAGTTTCCACATCTTCCAATATCAGATTTGTGGAGAATTCCAACCACCAAACAATATGCCATGCTACTCTAGTGCAAGACAGATTCTTGTCCAAACAAGTGCAATCTTTTTTGCCTGATATAAACAATATGCAGCCACATGATGAAAACTAGAACTCCATCTACTTGTCATTATCCAAAATTTGAATTTTAGATGGATAAACATAGGAGAAAATCATTGTAATGAACAACAGAGATATGAAAAAGTCACTGTAATGAAACATGAAAACTTGAAAGACAAACTATTGTTTCAACTTTTACTGTAATCAAAATGGTATGTTTGAGTGACTTAAGTGAAACATATATAACAAGTGCTACTCCCATGATAGAAACATGTGCTCCAGGATTTTGGTCTAAATGCGATGCCTACTAAATGACGTAGCAATAGAGTTGCAGGGACAAAAGTCTCCATACAAGGGCAAACAAAGCTTCCTCAGCAGCTGGTTGTGCCAGGTAAGGTATGATCATTCACATCGTATGAAATGTAAGCTCGGATATGCTTACCTGCGTGACAGAGCTTCCTCAGCAGCTGGTTGTGCCATAATTGTAGAATCAGGTAGACCTGTGCCCACGTCACCAGCATGCACCACAGCCCTAGATAAGAACAATTTAAACTCACAAAGTCAGCAAAAACATTCACCCCAAAACGGTCCTTGCAGAAAGAATTTTAACTCTAATAGTAGTTCTTAAGCAGAAAGTAATTGTAACCATATTGCACTTATCTTTATTCTACCCAATCTGAAGAGGGTAATTAAGGCAAAACCGCAATTTGCTGGTCAATCCTGAAAGCTCAAAATGGTTTTTGAACACAAAACACCATTGGGGGGGGGAGGGGGGGGGGGATCATTGCTATCAAATGGAATGGAGGGGAAATGAAATGTAAGATAGCTATCTTGGTAGCAAATAGGAGGATGGTGGAGAGTCGGCACGATCGAGATCACCAGGAAGATAGTGGTTCTGGTGGTAGGGACCTATGCTCCTAATTGCTATACACCCATCTGTCGGTAACCCGAACAAAGATTCCTCTAATAGGTCCAGTGCAGGTTAGGATCAGCACCAGCAAATGCGTGGTGGCTGGTTTGTGGAATTTAGGGGTATCCACTACCCTGTGCCTTTAGTACGCGGTGGATGAGCATTGAGAAGCGCATCCAAAGAATGGATGTCAGGAGGTGATAGTAATCTACTCCCTCTGTTTCAAAATATAAGACGTTTTAACTTTGTGAAGCAAATGTATCTAGACTTATTTTAGTATATAGGTTCACTCAACTTTAGGATGAATCTATACACTAAAGGAAGTCTAGATTCATTTTCTTCACAAATCTAAAACATCTTATATTTTGAAACGGAGGGAGTATAACAGAAAGCAGCAGGCAATCATATGAATGGAAGGAACCGACTTTAATGGTCATACCTATCGGTTGAATCAAGTGCGGGAGGTGAGTCATTTAGCGAGAGTGTCTTGAATTTCGACGCATCAGAAATCATAGGCCCAAGATCATTGCTGCTCACCATGCCAGAATCCTCCTCCTCAACCCTGGTTAGAACATGTAGTATGCTGACTGTTATGATGGGCAAACAACATATCTATATTCTATCAATTGTATGAGAAGCCCCGTGCAATAAACAGGGAAAGGGAACACGATGGCAGAAACTTTTTAAATGGAAATCGGCACGGATACATCGACCAAGATGAAATGAGAAAATACAAAATACCAATGACACTTGCCGTGAGCTGGCTGGCTGCTGCGCTCGTCCTCCTCGGTTACGCCTGGATCACCTTGGGCGGTCTGAATACATAGCACTGTGCCGGACACGGACCGCTCTCTTGCACGGACTGCGAGAAAATGTAAATGTAAATTTTAGTAACAACTACATATATACATCCAGTTCTATTTTCCTGGGAGACAGTGCAATATATTTTTTTCCACACGATCCCCAGGGATCAAATTTCATTATGTGAGGATAACGATATACAGGGCAGGACCAGCATCCAGGTGCAACAAGTAAAAACAAAGTCGATTCGAAAATTAAACTACAGAGTGCCGCTCGAAAGCTAACGCTCGACTTACTGAAAGGAAGAAAAACAACTACAGAGTTTTTAAACCTACAGAGGAAACGCCAGGGGATGTAACTGGAGAAACCGAGGTCTCCAGCGACCATCACCAACAAAAGCTGCGAACCAGGAGTACATGGAGACAGTGCAATGTATGTGTCTGCTGATGATTCTAATCTATGGTGAGGAAGCATAAGTTTAGATGGGGATCGTTGCAGCGCCCATCCGAGAACCTATCACTCATCCATGAAACCAAAAGCAGACTCACCCAGCAGTTACACGTGAGGAGGAGGAGGAGGATGATGCTTCTGGAGATGGGATTCCATGTTGCCGGTTGCTCTCTAGGGCTGCATTGTGAGCTCTTGCACATGCTACAGTTGCCAGGTCATAGTCATGGTCCGCGGTACGAAGATAGACCAATTCCCGGCCGGGGCCGGAATCGCCGTCCATGGCGAAATTGGGGAAATTTGGGTTCTAGCTAGGGTTCCTTCTCTCTCCACCTCTCTCTTTATCTCACCCTCTCCCTTTCCCTTGATCTCGCTGTACCCTGAGTGTGTAGGTCGCGGCGTAGTGCGCAGCCGCGTGCTTCTGCAGCCGACTCAAGGCGCGGCGTGGCCGGCGACGCAGTTGGCGAGCGGAGCCGGTGAGGTCGGGAGTCGAGTAGCAGGGCGCAGGGTCTGTGCCTGGGCCTGGGCTGCGGGAAAGATGACAGGATTGTAGGCTTTTCACTAGTATCTACGTTAGCTCAGTCCAGGCCTATGTCCCAGACCTTTATCTTTCTCTCCTACTCCCTCCGTTTCAAAATATAAGATGTTTTAGCTTTGTAAAGTAAATGTATCTAGACTTCTTTTAGTATTAGATTCACTCAGTTATGGAGTGAATCTAGACACTAAAACAAGTCTAGATACATTTTCTTCACAAATCTAAAACATCTTATATTTTAAAACGGAGGGAGTACTTGCAAGTGAGGCCCACCTAAGACCTTATTTACTTCTCTCAATACACTTTTCAATCCTCTAAAATACTTCCTCCCACCCATATTACTTGACTTAAATTTTTCAAAATTTGAATAAACCTATATACTAAATAGTGTCTAGATTTATCCAAATCTAGACAAATTTAAGTCAACTAAGGCCCAGTTCTTTTTTGGGCTTCTCCGAGAAGCCCCTCCCCCTAGCTTTCTAGAGAAACCGGTCCAAAAAAATTGTGAGGCTTCCAGAATAATTAAGTCTAAACAAATTTGAAAGCCTCGCAATTTTTTTGAACCGGCTTCCCTAGGAAGCTGGGGGTAGGACAGCTTCTAGGAGAAGCCGCCAAAAAAACTGGGCCTAATATGGGTCGGAGGGAGTACTTTTTCTAAAAAATACTTTATCTTAGACAAGTGTTTTTAATCTAGTAAAAAATGAAATATTTGTGGAGATATCCGGGATTATTCTGGCCAAACCCAGCGTGATAAACAAACTACGAAATTTTTGGAGAAATTGGAATAACCTCCTTCGATACCACGAATACACTAGCGAATACGAGAGAAGCAAACAAGGTCTAAAGGTGAGAGCCGACGCCCGACGAGACAGCTTGGCCAAGCCCTACCAGATTTTTCTGAATTCCTGAAATATTTTGTACCCCTTCAAAATATTTCCGTTCAAAATATTTCGGACATTGCCAATATACTTTGAGACTCTCTAAACAACTTTCATAATTACTTCATTCATATCTTCGTTCACACTAAAATTCTCTGTCGCTAAACTCTTAAGTGTGTGATCCTATAACTTCGGATATGCGTGGAACTATTCGGAACACCTTTCGCGATAATGATCAACTTAGAGATCTTGATAGTCGTGATGACCCCCACACATAACGACTTGAGTCGTGGCGGTGCGAAAAACTGGGCGACGCCAGGGTTCAACGCAAGTGTGGTTGTACGAGGGAGTTTGCCGCCGACAGCGACAGGGCCAGAAGGGACACGAGGGACATAGTTTTTAAAACCGGACCGGTTCACTGGTTAAACCGGAAAAAACCGAAACCCGAGGCCTCAAAGGTTTTTTTAAGCGTACTAGACCGGCCAGCTAACGAACCGGGAAAACCCAGATAAAAAACGGTCGAATCAGTGGTTTAGTGGAAAAACGGTCGACGGTCCAACCTATAAAAAACCATCCATAGAAGAAAATAACCCGCGGAGGTCGGGATTCGATCCCAAAACCTACCAACTCGCATGAACAAAGGTTTCCATGGGCTAGTTGGAACTGGGCGACCAATGTTTGTGTCAAATTATTTCACGTATACTTTAAATATGTTTATCTTTTCCAATATATTAGTATTTTCCCTTCATATTTTTCCCTTAATAAACCAGCATTGAACCGGTTTGAACCAGCAATCCAACCAGTGAACCGTGAACCAAGGACCTCATCGGTTCGGTCGCCGGTCCGTTTTTATGACGAGGGGTAGGGGAAGGACCATGGGAAGCGTCCATGGCCAGGATTTTGCCGATGGCGGTCGCAATAAGAGGGAGGTAGTTGTGTGCAGGGCTATTCAGCTTTCAGTTGGCATTCACGCGTCATGGTTTGTTTTGGGGCAGCCGCTTCGTGCTGCAAATTGGGGTATGCATTTTTTTCCATCACGATACATGATAGAGCATATGCTAGACTACCGTCTTTGCCCTCTCGTACTCTAAAATTCCGTTTTTGCACCAAAATTGTTTTTGGAAAGTACCTTTGGCTTCCGAGTTTTAGTGCTCTCTTCGTTTAAAATTTTTCAAAAACCATATTTTTAACTTAAAAAAATTCTAAAATAAATTTTATATACAGCCAACGTTATATCCTACAAGTATGAAAAATCGCAACCGGAAATTCTTCATATTGTGGGCTACACAAAATAACAAAATCTGGTAAAATATAGAAATATAAAACTATGTATTCTCGGATCCATACTTTTGTCATTTTCGTGTGGCTCATAATACAATGTATTTTAAATTGATATTTTTTACATGTTTGTGGGATAAATCATTGGCTACATTCCTTTTTTCAGATTTTTTTGAAGCTCAAAAATATATTTTTCAATTTAAAAAAAAAAATAGGATCAGGCCATTCGTTGAAGATAAGAGTATATCGAACCCTGGTTCTTATGTGCACTAAATCTTCACTCAATTGTTTTGCATGTATTCTAAAAAAAAAAATGTTTTGCATGTTGGAAATGCCAAAATTTGAACTCAAAATCCAAGAGGATCTTTAGCGAAAAAATGTCTCTCCCTAGGCGAGTGTTTGCGTGCTCGGTGGTCGGTGCGCTCGTGGAATTGTCTGCCACTGCCACGCAGGGAAAGCGAAATTCAGAGGCTGCACGCTGAAAACAGGCACACTCCCACTACCGTCCCGCTGCTCCCTCACCGGGCCGCCGGCGGCAGCGATGGCGGAACTTCGGCACTCGACGATGGCCGCTGCCGCCCGCGCGTCGAACTCCCCGGCGAAGCGCGACTCCGACGCCTCCGCCGCCTCCTCCCCATTCGCTGCTTCCACCTCTGCCGCCCGCGGCCGCGGCGACGACGACGGCAAGGACGCTCACCGCTCCTCCCCTCTCCTCCCGCAGCACCACCACCACAAGCAGCTCCTACCGTCTCCCATCCGCTCCCTCCTCGCTCTCGAGGACCCCAGGCCCCCCACCGCCTCCCTCTCCTACCGGATCTTGCTGGCCGCCCTCGCGCTCCTCCTCCTCGCGGCCCTCTTCTCTGCGCCCTCCCTCTGGTCCCGCTTCGTGAGTTCCCGGCCACCCCCCTTCGTCCAGTGTCAAATTCATCGGAATCCCAACCTAACGTTTACGTTTTTGCATTGTTTCACTTTTTTTAATCCTAGAACGCGCCCTACTTGTGCCAGAAGGAGGGGATCACGCTGCACTGCCCTCAGGTAAAGTGTCCTCGATCTGAGAAGCAATTTTGGCGACTCGTGTTCGCGTCAGAAACTTCTTTTGTGATGAATTCAGTTGTATTGGTGCAGACGAATGAACCACTTTCGCTGTGGGAGAATCCGCGTGCTGCCACCGCGTCCTGGAAGCCCTGCGCAGAGCGTCGAAGCAATGAGCCATCAGGCAAGTCCAGCATTGACACTGCTTCTAAGACATAAAAATGTAGCATATGCTGAATCGTGTACTTTAGTAGCATTGCAATTCCCTGTGAGGTAATAGTTACCACACAACCTAGACTTGTGGTAATTATGTTAACTCTTGGCCCGGATAGTGATTACTGATTCACTGTGATGTGGTATGGAATTTGTGAGGCCGGATAAAACCTGAATTACAGTGTTCTTGGAGAGTCAAATTGTGATTCGTAGTTCCTTATTTCCATTTTCATGTAAGGTTGCAGATTTATGGGGCAGCATATAGCAACCTTAACCCATGTTATTCCCATGAAATGGTGTTGCCAACAATAATGTGAAGTTAAAATTGTAATGCAGTTCTCATTTATATACTTCTGTAGCGAGCAATGAGTCAAAACACAAAATAGTTTCCATGTAAAATGCTATGCCAGATCTTATGAACTCGACATATTCTAGCCATGTTTTGTGATACTTACTTGTACAACCATAGTGTTTCCCTGCAAGAAAGGATCCATCAACCGGTGAAGAGATGTTCGCCCTCTGTTATATACATCAACTAGTGCCTTCATCATCAAACATTTGTTTCCTTCCGTGATTGGGCCCTGATAATTGATAATATATAATATAATGGTATATAATGCAGATGTCCCACCTGAGAACGAAACATCTGGGTATATTTTTATTCATGCTGAGGGTGGACTGAACCAGCAACGAATAGCTGTATGTATGCACTTCTGTTCCTCTCAGCCGTTCTCTCCTTATTGTGTGTGATTGGTAAATATTTGTTTCCAGGGTGCAATGGTTTTTTGTGCTTAAGCATATGTTTGTGGTAACCTGCCAGTAGCTCCAAATCTTGTCACCTGAGAATATGTTTTCCTATGTGACTGGTTGTTGCTTAAGCAAAATCAGGGTATGCCTTCAATATATTTATGATAATTCATTTTGATAACATGTTTTTGCCATGATATGCTGTTGCTTATTTAAGGGAAAAAAGACTGCTGTAATTTAATACTCCCTCCGACCCATATTAGTTGACTCCAATTTGGATGTATCTATCACAAAAACATGTCTAGATACATCCAAACTGAAGTCAACTAATATGGGTCGGAGGGAGTATTTATTTACATAACTGCCTAAGAAGATCATGCTAATTTCTTGAGCAGTGTGCAGTGGTAATTACTTTCCTAAGATGGCATTGAGTTTCAGTTACCACATAGACCCATCTGTTAATTTCCCTTCTTTGGTGCTTATGCAGATATGTAATGCTGTTGCAATTGCTAAGATAATGGATGCAACACTTATTTTACCAGTTCTGAAGCAGGACCAAATATGGAAAGACCAGACGTAAATGTTGCTTTCTCTTGTAACTTCTTTTAATTGTCTGTTTTCGTGCTGGTATAGTGGTCTTTACTTGACAGTTCTATCATACAAATCTGGGTTCACAGAAACGGGTGTCATTCTAGAATATTGGGAAATGAGCTATAGTTGTTCTAGCACAATCACACTGAGTCCTTCTGCATGCATGTGACACCAATATACTTCTGCTCTGAGTGTCGATTCTTCTAAAGATGATTTCCTTCTCGTACTACTGTTTGAATGACCAAAATACATGCTCCCCAAATCATTGTTCATCTTCATGCTTATCTATGATTATATTGTTCTCATAGAATATCCTGATCAGGGGAAAATCCTCCTTGTTGCTTCAGTAGAGAAGTAGTGACTACTGAAAACTCCAATTTTATGTAGTTTTAAAATGTATATTTAAGTCAATTTTTAACATTTTAGAGTTCTGGTACTATGAATTTTATATAAGTAGGAAAACTTGTGATATCATGTTTAGTAGGTCCAAAGTTTTCTTGCTCCTATGCTGGGTGTTGAATGATGAACTGATTAATATTGGATATAATGTGGATTTGTAATTCTCTGAGTTGCAGTATCACCTTATTCGACTCTGTTAAATACATTGTGTTTGGCTTTACTATTTGATTGTTAAGATGATTTGTCTTCTCTGCAGTAAATTTGAAGATATCTTTGATGTGGATCATTTTATAAACTATCTGAAGGATGATGTACGCATTATCCGAGACATCCCTGACTGGTTCACAGAAAAAGATGAGCTCTTCACCAGTATCAAGTAGGTTATATATTTTCTTCTGCTCCTTACCTTAGGTTTTAGTGCCTCTTTGGTTCAATGTAGGACTGTAATCTGTAAAAAAATTCCTATATGGGTTATTTCATTTATGGGATTGTAATCCATCTTTCATGGATATTACGATAGATCTGAAGCAGTTTATCTGAAAGTGCATTCTTGTTTCTGTCTCAGTTAATCGACTGGATTGAGAAATTAAATGCTCAAATTAATCTCTGTCCACCTGGAATGGGGGTGCTTGATGCTTAATAAACTGAATCAGGTGTACACACATTTCTTTTGTTGTCTTCTGCGAAGAGATATTGGAATTTCTGGGTTTGCCTTCTTATGAAGTTGAACGGAGATTTATAAATAGCTGGAACTGTTTATCATCTTTTCACTACCTGCCATCCCACCTTGCCTTATGTTCGCTATTCAAACCTATTTGTTTGTTTTCTTGTCGTCTTAATATAAATTTCTATTCTGCTTATAGCGGGTGTAAAGATCAAGCGACTATATTATTCTGCTTATAACAGTATTGGAATGTGGTTTATGACAGGCGTACTGTGAAGAACATCCCAAAGTATGCATCTGCTCAGTTTTACATTGATAATGTACTTCCAAGGATCAAAGAGAAAACAATAATGTCTATTAAGCCATTTGTCGACAGGTTGGGGTAAGTCAACAACCGTATCAACTATATTGTCGCAGCCATTCATGCATTTGTTGTCTTAACCCAAATTTTCAAAACTGCTTCCATGCTAATGTGAAGAGAACATTTCTGTTTCTTTATTCACTTTTGTTTAATTTGTGCTGCAAAAGTTACATCATAGAAAATCTTTAATATGGATGTAGCAGCATAAACAAAGACAATACAAACCTTCAATTTCAGGTATGACAATGTTCCGATGGAGATCAACCGGCTAAGATGTAGAGTTAATTATCACGCTTTAAAGTTCCTACCAGATATCGAAGAAATGTCTGATAAGCTGGCAACAAAGATGAGGAATCGAACTGGCAACGGGAATCCATACATGTAAGCTACAGTGAATCTCTTATGTACAGCCTGTTTGGAGTTCATTGTTTTCGAAGGGAATGCTTATTTGATGATGAAGTAATTGCTTCCTCTTTTAAAGGGCACTTCATCTGAGATATGAGAAAGGAATGGTGGGCTTGTCCTTTTGCGATTTTGCTGGAACACGTGAGGAGAAAGTGATGATGGCAGCTTATAGACAGAAAGAATGGCCACGACGCTATAAGGTCATCTCAAATTTCAATTTTCAATTTTCAATGGAGTTATATCATCAGTTCAGGTCTTCGAACATTGGAAGTGCGCACAGTATATCATCTTACACTTTTCAATGTTTTATGCGTGCACAGAATGGATCTCACCTGTGGCCACTAGCACTGCAAAAGAGAAAAGAAGGACGTTGCCCCCTTGAGCCTGGTGAGATTGCTCTGATCCTGCGAGCAATGGGATACACAAGGGAGACACAGATATATGTTGCGTCAGGTCAAGTGTATGGTGGCAAAAACAGGATGGCTCCCCTCAGGAACATGTTCCCCAACTTGGTGAGTACTTCCACAGCTCAACCGAAAGTGCTTCTTCACTGCCCCGCAGGCTTATTCACTTCCTAGTCTTCTCCCTGAATGCATGAGCCTCAGCACAAACAGGAGATAAACTTTGCACATTCGTTTGCAGGTGACCAAGGAGGAGCTGGCGAGCGCTGCGGAGATGGAGCACTTCCGGAAGCATGTGACGAGCCTGGCTGCGCTCGACTTCCTGGTGTGCCTCAAGTCGGACGTGTTCGTGCAGACACACGGCGGCAACTTTGCCAAGCTCATCATCGGAGCGCGGCGGTACAGCGGGCGCCACCGGCTCAAGTCCATCAAGCCGGACAAGGGGCTCATGTCCAGGTCCCTTGGTGACCCGTACCTGGGCTGGGCCTCCTTCGCCGAGGATGTCGTCATCTCGCACCAGGCCCGCGCCGGCCTCCCTGAGCCCACATTCCCCGGCTACGACCTCTGGGAGAACCCTCTCACCCCCTGCATGTGCAGAGCCTGAAACAAACGTAGCAGCTCTTCTGTAGACTGTAGTTCACAAGTGACAACCATTGCTAAGCTAGTTAGTGTTTCCATCTTGATTTTGTTCATACGATGATACCACTTTCAGTAATTATTTCTGGGCTCTTGGCTATCAAGTAGATTTTTGTGTTTGGAATTCAGATGGTTAGACGAAAGTCCTCACCTAGATTTGTTTGGCTCTGTAGCTCTATGCGGCTCACGCACTGTATAAGCACGATTTCTGGAATAATATATATGCATTATTTGCAGTGATTTATTTATTCATCACGATGAGATTAATGTATATTTTGATTGCGAGCGTAGCAGCGGTATAGTTCAGAGGCTACTGTCATGCGCTTCAGTCTCCAGGTACATTGACGGGAGTTGTCGTAGGTGGGCGGGGAGACGCGGAACCTGGAGTGCTTATTTAGTCCCACCTCGCTACTTCGGTGGCGTGCGGAGTGGTTTATAAGGGGGAGCGCTGCATCACGTCCCGTGTTCGTAAAAAGGAGAGACGGTTGGCATCTCCCCTGACAGGGACGGGAACGGTCTTCGGACTTTCCTCTAGCACATTGCGGTTAAGGCTACCCGCTTCGGCGGATCTTACCGAAATTTTTTTGCCGTTTTTGCACAGTGATGACGTGGTGGCCGGTGACCGCTAGCCCCGAGGAAAGAGCAGAACTGTTGAGACCACGTTGCTCTCCACACGGCAGCTGCGCAGCCGATGCAGCCCGGCTGCTCGCCACGTACACCCTCGACCGGAAAGCCATTAAAAACTCAGCCAGGACACGCGCTCATCTCCTCCTCACTTCCCCAGGTCAGTTCAGTGCACATACGACCAGAAATCTCTTCTTTCAGATCGGCAATGGCGCAGATGAGAGCGCTCGGCGACGAGCAGCGGCAGCAGAAAGAAGCGATGCACGGCGACGGGCGCGACAAGGATGGCGGCGACAGCAACAAGAAGGCGCGCGCGGGCCTGTGCGGCGTGCTCCGGGAGCGCAAGGTGGTGGAGCTGGCGCGCGCCAAGCGCCGGTTGGTGGAGGTCCCCTACACGGCGACGCTGGCGCACGCGGCCAACGCGCTCCTCGCCGGCCGCGTCTCTGCGGTTACCGTGGCCGCGCCCCCCGGCCACTGGATCGGCGCCGGCGGGTCCATGATCGTCGAGTCCGACCCCGCCACCGGCGCCGCCCGCAAGCACTACATCGGCATGGTCAACATGCTCGACATCCTCACCCACATCGCCGAGGCCGGCCATGATGACGACGCCCCCGCCGTCGAAGATGGAGGTGTCGTCGACCTCGACCGCCGCATGTCCGTGCCGGTGTCCTCCGTCATCGGCCACTCGCTGGAGGGCCTCACCCTCTGGACGCTCCACCCAAACACAAGGTACTTCTAAGTTCTAACCTGTGGTTTTTGTATTATCTGTGCCCAAACTCAGATAATGGAACTGACACACGCATTGACATTGTTTGTGATTGGCCCCCTGCGACTGAAGCGTGCTGGACTGCATGGAGACGTTCTGCAAGGGCGTGCACCGCGCGCTGGTGCCACTAGAGAGCTCGGCGGAGAACGTGGTGGCGGTGGAGCTGGTGGAGTCGGCGCCCGTGTACCGGATGGTCACCCAGATGGACGTGGTCAGGTTCCTGCGCGCGCACGGCGCCGAGCTCGGCGGCGTCCTGTCGCGCACCGTCCGGGACCTCGGCGCGGCGAGCGAGGCCGTGCTCGCGGTGGCCAGCTGCACCAAGGTCATCGAGGCCGTCAGGACGATGCGGGCGGCCTCGCTCACCGCCGTGCCCGTCGTCGACGCCCCCGTCGACGCGCACATCCTGCAAGACGTACGCCGCTTTATTCCCGAGTGTTCCTCTGTTTGCTCTGTTCTTATTCAGAGATCTGGTTGCTCTGGTTGTGCAGGGGAGAGGGAAGAAGGTGGTGGAGACGTTCTCGGCGACGGACCTGCGCGACTGCCCCGTGGCCCAGCTGCGGTCGTGGCTGGGGACCACCGTGACGGAGTTCAAGAAGAAGGTGGCCGAGTACCGCCGGGACGGCAGCAAGCCCCTGGACGCGGTGACCGGCGCCCAGGCCACGGACGACGGCGGCGACACCACCAGCACCGCGGTGGACGCTGCTGGCACTGGGGAGGAAGAGAAGCTGACGCAGCCGCGGGAGATGGTGACGTGTTCCTTCGAGAGCACCCTCGGGGAGGTGATCGAGAAGGCGGCGGCGAGCCACGTGCACCGGCTGTGGGTGGTCGACGACGAGGGGATGCTGCGCGGGGTGGTGTCGCTGACCGACGTGCTCCGGGTGGTCAGGGAGGCCGCCCTCGGCGAGGACCGGGAGATGCAGCACATCGTCGTCCTAGAGTAAACCTGGATGCGTCCGTCCGTTCGGACTCGCTAGCAGCACCAGCGTGGTTGTGTAATGTGTCTTGTTGTTTCATCGTTTAACTATGTATATACTCGAATTTTTAGAGCTCTGAACTTTGTTTCAAAAACCTCCAACTGAGTTTAATGAACTTACACGGGCAGAGATCTGAACCCCACTAGATCTGAACTTCCGATTTGTTGTGGGAGTACATGTTGCTTGTCTAGAAGGACCGGTTGAAATAACTGGCAGTTATCGGACTAATTTAATCCAAATTAATTTCTTTTAATATCATGAAGACAAAAATAGCAATATGAATCATACTTTGTGTTTGAAATACGGAAAGTGTCTTTGCCACATAGGCACAAAATCTCACACTTCTATATTTTTGAAAATTATGACGTTAGATATATAGATAGATATATACTACGGAAAAAGTTTGGTCAAAAAATACGTTTGTATTTTAGGAGACGAAAAAGACAAATTTCTGATAAAATTTTATATGTCATAAAATATTAAATATTTTTAATGGATTTTTTTTACATACACTCCTGTATATATCCATCAATATGTTTGAAATCATAATTTTTGAAAACATAGAAGTATGAGGCTTTAAAATTTTCAAAAGATCTGAAAGTGAAGCGAGCATTGATGATGTGTACGAAATCCCTTCACCTCTTCGAACTAGTACGTCTATCAATATATTGTGGAAGGCATTGTTCAACATGACGCAGGGTATCGAAGTAATTGATCAAATGAGCGGTGGCTTGGAGACGCTGTCTAAAACCGTAAAGCTACTCGAGCCGTCCTTCCAGTACGCGAGCGGCACTCCTACTCTCTACGAACCAAACTAATACTCCTTCCGTTTTAAAATATAAGATGTTTTATAATTTGTAAAAAGAATATATCTAGACTTGTTTTAGTGTGTAGATTCACTTTAAACATGAGTAAACATGTATACTAAAAGTAGTCTAAATACATTTACTTCACAAAGCTAAAACATCTTTTATTTTAAAACAGAAGGAGTACATCAAATTTGTCTAGGTTTGCAAGTATCTAACGCTAAAATCTGACTATGTATATTCAATCTAGACAATTCCGAGTCCACTAATTTAAATTGGAGCAAATAGGATGTTTTAGAAAACCACACGTATTTTATTCAATACAAATTAATTTACTCAGATTTGTCACATAAGATATATCTAACACTAAAACATACCTAGATACATCTGAATTTAGACAAATTTGAATCATTAATTTATATATATTAGTAAATGACTATAAAGTGGCTAGCCACCTTTTAACCCTTTAGGCCTTGTTTGATTTGTAGAAATAGCAAAGAATTTTCATGGGAATGAAATCCTATGGATTTTTTCGTACGGCTGTTCGTTTGATTTGTAGATTTTTTCCTATGACACTTCCCTAATCTATTTTATAGGAAAATCTACATTAAATCATAGGCTCTTCTAAAAATTCCTGTGAAGAAAAGAAAACTTGGAGGATTTCGCTGGACATGCCATACCAATCCTAAGATTTTTCTATCCCTTCAGTTTTACTATACTGCAAATCAAACAAGCCATATATATTGTGGTACTCTTTCCGGTTTTTAGGAGGCGGGGCTTTCCTAAAGGGAAATGAGCCTCTCTAGCTCACGTGCACCAAAGCAGCCTCTCCAATCCATCCGTGCCGCACCAAAACTTCGTGCATCCCATGCTTGGACCAGCAATACATGAGATTTTTTAAACCAATTGGGCAAAAAATCTATTCCATCTGTTCATTAAGGGTGTGTTCGGCTAAGGTCATAAAGTAGAATATAATGGAACGCTTTCACACTAAGAAACGTTTCGATGTTTGGTTGAAAAATAGAATAGAACGAAGGTAGTTTATCAAAAGAGAATATTCCCTCTAAATTTAAAACATAACCATTCCTCAAAATCGGTGAAATATCTCTGTTATTTTATGCTAAATCTACCCAAGCTTACTCAATCTCTCTATTCTCTTATCATCCTTTCTGCTAAATGCACTCCCCACTTGCTCACATGTTTTGCTCTCATAATCTACCTCATTTCATTCCATTTTTTGGCCAACCAAAAATAGAAAGGAATCATTCCATTATACTTTTTTGTCCTAACCAAACGTCCCCGAACCGAACACACCCTAATGTAAGATATTCTAGTCTTTTTCTGAAACATATATATAGACGTGTGTTGGTATGTATGTTCATTCATTTTTAGAGTGCATTTACTCCACTTTAAAACATCTAAAATGTCTTACATTAGTGAACTGGGGGAGTACCTCTTACCACCGCATCCACCAAAGTACATCCAGCCAAGAAATAAGAGGAAAAGACATGAAAAACTTGGCATACCAAGATTTAAAATACATCACGAAAACCTGAGAAACGATCTCTGCTATCAGTTAATTCACAACCTTTCTAATCTCCTAGAAAACCTGGAAGCAACATCATCTGTCCCTTAAAGAAAAATCCCTCCGATCTATAAGATCTTGCTTCCTCCTAGATCTTTTCTGCATAAAAACATGTATAATGTACTTACACCCTTTGGTTTTCATTGATGTTTATAACATGAATATGACAGAATTACTTCCTCTAGGATTAAGTTTTACATCATAAACACATGTATGATCTTACTTACATCCTTAGTTCTGATTGGAGTTTATATAACAATTTCATCGAATTACTTCCTCCCATATTGATTTCTGAAGAACATCACATATGGTTGTGTTTTCATAACACGGTTACATGTAGTAGAGAAGGAAAACACATGATTATTGCTAACAACATATGTGATAGATGTAATTACTCCGATGATAAATGAAACTTAGAGAACGTCCATGGATACATATAAGTATATACATCCACCTATAGTCTAATGTACATCGGATATAAAATAATATACATCTATGTAAAAGCTAATTTACATGTAGATATATATGGACTAAAATATACATCAACTTACATGATAATATACATCTAGTTTGTGTTGGAATATTAGGCACCATGATTAATTCCAGAATATTAAACATGACAAAACCAGCTACTAGCTTATGTAACTCGAACATACTAGATGTACTAAACAATAGGATGAACGGAAAGAAGTAGCAGCTATACTTGTACTCGCAGAACATGATGAATAACCAAACAGGAGCACATAACATGTACCGTTCGCTTGTCACAGCAGTAACTTTGGGGAAGACTGGTCGAAGCAGATGGCGACGAAGACGGCGATAGGCAGCACCGCCCGACTTAGACGGAAGACGACCCATGATGGAGAACTCGAGCAGTCGCGCGGAGCGCTTCCCAAAAACCTTATTCGCCATCTCCCGTACAGGATCACGAAGGTGAGTGGTTCCGGAGACCTGCTCTCCCGTTGGCCGGTGCACGTCGGCAAGCGGGATGAAGTAGACTACGGTGGCGGTGCAAGCAGAGAGGAGGCAAAACCCTAGATTGGTTTCGTTGTCTTGTGGCGGTAGCCGCACAGGACTTTATATAGAGCGGCTCAGGAAACCCTAACGGAGACGAACATGGGCCGAGTCCATGTTGTGCATGTTCGGGTCGGTTACAGTAGCCCACGATCCGGGAGCGACCTGAATAAGCTAACTGTTTGACACGTCTGTCAAAACCTCACAATTTTCCTGAGCAGCAAAATAAAGCTCGGCTCGGCGAGATTTGCGCAATCCGCAACCCGCGATGCGCGCGCATGGTGACGAGACGAGCGGCGGCATTGTCGGAGGAGGAGCACGCACGTGTATCTCTCTTATCGCCACTCACTTACAAAGTGGTGCAACACTCCACCTTATAAGGTGGTGCAACTCTTCTTCAATTTCCCATGTGAGACTAAACTAGCTCCCACTCCACTCCCATGTGAGATGCCACAAACATGGGCCTTGAGATTTAGGGAAAATATGAAATATACATGGGGCTAATTGTTTTAGCCCATTATTTCTAACAATCCCCCAACAGAACTCAAATGCCCATTTGAAGATTTGTCAATCCTTGCTACTTGTTTATATACCAGTGTTTCAATAGAGACTGTTAAGTTAAACTTCCATCTAGAATATTGAACTACGTCTATCAGCAACTTGAACAATGGACGAACCTTGAATTGCAAATTTTGTGCCAATAGATTTCACTCAAAATCATAACTAGTACCTGGATGCCAGTAGCCTACCCCGCGGGTTGGAGCATATGCGTCATACTCCCTGGTCTCTTCATAAGTTTACTAGAGATCACCCAAGTCTCATAGACCACGACGTTTACAGTCAAGATTATATAGGTGTGTTCTTTCAAGAATGCCCCGTAGGACGACATATTTGCTAGTTTAAGCCAACAGAAATACATTAAGGCATGTTGCCAACCTGCCTTATAGATTATGAGAGTTATGCATCTTCACATAGAGAGGGTTACAAAATACTCTCCCCAGTCAAACCACTAGCTTGTTCTTCCCAGGTCCTAATTCACGGGATCTCCGATCACATAGGTTGGGTTACCACTAAGGTGTGACACACATGGGTATCAACCCCATCTCCCTCGATGCACTATCTATCACATTTCATGATAGTCCCTTTGTAAAGGGATCTGTCAGGTTTTTGTATGTTTGAATATACGTAATAGTTATTACTCCGGAGTTTCTCAATTTCCAGACAGATTTCAAACATCTCTTCATGTGTCTTGATGAATTCGTGTTATCCTTAGACTTGTTCACTTTGACAATAACAGTTTGGTTGTCACAATTCAAAAGGATTGCCGGCACAGGTTTCTCAACCACAGACAAGTCCATTAAGAGCTCACGCCATTCTGACTCAACAGTGGTTGTGTCTAAAGAAGTAAGTTCTGCTTCCATAGTTGACCTCATCAATATGGTTTGTCTACGAGACCTCCATGACACTGCGCCACCTCCAAGGGTAAACACATACCCGCTCGTGGCATAGAGTTCATCAACGTCATAGATCTAGTTTAGATCACTATCCTTCAAGCACAGCATGGTTCCCTGAATAGTGAATCCCATAGCTCATTGTACCACATAGATAGTGCATGACCCTTTCAAGTGTATGCCAATGATCAATACCCGGTTAGACATGAACCTACTCAACTTGCTCACAGCAAAAGAGATATCGGGTCTTGTAGCGCTTGCTAAGTACATGAGAGAACCAACAACTTGTGAATATTTCAATTGATATGTTGGTTCCTTCTTATTCTTTCGTAATGTCAAACTGGGATCATAAGGTGTTGGAGAAGTCTTGCCATCAATAAAGCCAAATCGGCTCAGTACCTTCTAAACATAATGAGATTGTGTTAAAGTAATCCCATTCTCGTTCTTAATAAGCTTGATGTTCAGAATCACAATAGCCTCTCCCAGATCTTTCATATCAAAACTCTTTGATAGGAAAGACTTGAATTCATTTATCACTTTCATTTTTGTACCAAAGATCAGAATGTCATCCACGTACAAGCATAGTATAACGCTATCTCTCCCACCATGGCGATAGTAAACACACCTATCCGCCTCATTAATGACAAAGACAAGAGAAAGTAGAGTTATGTCAAACTTCTCATGCCATTGCTTAGGTGCTTGTTTTAGGCCATATAAATATTTTAATAACTTGCACACCTTTGTATCTTCACCTTTTACCACAAACCCATCCGGCTGATCCATATAGATCTCCTCTTCCAACTCTCCATTAAGGAAAGTTGTCTTCACGTCCATTTGATGAACGAGAAGACCATAAGAGGCAGCCCGGAACAGTAGTACTCGAATTGTGGTCAGTATAGAGACAGGTGAATAGGTGTCAAAGTAATCTTCGCCTTCTTTCCGTGTAGCCTTAGCTACAAGACGCGTACTTATCAATAGTACCATCAGGCCTTAGCTTCTTCTTGAACACCCACTTACATCCCACAGGTTTACAACCATAGGGTCGTTTTGATAATTCCCAAGTTCCATTAGAAAAAATCGAGTCCATCTCATTTTGGACAACTTATTTCCAATCATCTGCATCAGGGGATTAATACGTCGGAAACGTATCCATAATTTTTGATGTTCCATGCTTGTTTACTATCTACTTTGCTTTGCTTTGTCCACACTTTGAGGTGTTTTTATATGTTTTCTGGTACTAACCTATTAACAAGTTGCCATAGTGCCAGATGCCTGTTTTCTTCTGTTTTTGGTTCTAGAAAGGCATAAAATCAATATTCTCGGAATTGGACGAGACAAAAGCCAAAGTCAATATTTTACCGTCGGAAACAAAAAGCCGGAGTACGAGACGGAAGGGACCCACTAGGGGGCCACACCCCCTGTCCACGCGGGTGGGCCCACCCTGCGCCTGGGGGGTGCAGCCGCCCTGGTGGCCCTCCAACCTCGCCTCTTCGCCTATAAGAAAACCCCGATGTAGAAACCTTAGGCATCCGATCAAAATTCCACGAAACCATCTGTAGCCATCGCCACCATTGTCCCTAGATCGGGGGGATCTGAAGCTCTTCCCAGCACCCTATCGGAGGGAAGATCATCCTGGAGGCCTTCTTTTTCATCATGCCGGCCTCCGGTATGAAGCGTGAGTAGTTCCACCTTGGACTACGGGTCCATGTAGTAGCTAGATGGTTGTATCTCCTCCTTGTGCTTTCATGTCTAGATATTTTGAGCTCCGTTCATGATCAAGATCTCATCTATTTGTAATCATGCATGTTGTGTTTGCGGGGATCCGATGGATATTGAGATTACTATGTCAAATTGATTAATGGTTTTGTCTTATTGATTCTATCATGTCTGTGTTGTTTGTGATCTTGCATGCTCTTCGTTGTTAGTAGCTATCTTGGCCAAGTAGTTGCTAGTGACTCCAAGAGGGGGTATTTATGCTCGATAGTGAGTTCATGCCTCTACTTAATCAAGGGAAGTGACAGAAATCTCTACGGTTGTAGATGTGTTGGTGACACTAGGGAGAAAACAATGGTCTCTTGTTCATGGAACAAGTGGATTGTTTACCTTACACACTTTGCTTAAAGCAGTTGTCTATTTCTTGCAACTTAATACTAGAGGGGGTTCGGATGATAAACCAAAGGTGGACTTCTAGTCATAGATGCAGTTGGATGGCGGCCTATGTATATTGTTGTATTGCCGTTATGCCTTGCTCAGTCCTGTCAATTGCCCTGCTGTAATTTGTTTATCCAGCATGCCATGTTTGTTTAAGGAGAACACCTCTAGTGAACTATGGACCCCGGTCCAATCTTTACCATTGATACATCTTCCACTATTACTATTGAAAGAATATATGTGCCCCCATGTGTGGTTTTGGTAATTAATGACAATCTTTATGGACTAATGTGTATATTAAGTTATACTTGTAGGATTTGTACATTAGCATCGCTTGGAGCATGTGGTGGCTTCAAGGTCGATGAAATGAGAAGAAGATGTGTTGTGCAAGCTCAAGTGTTGAGAAGGGAAAGATCGACTACATCGAGCTCAAGTGGAATGCTCAAGGAAAAGGTATAATCTTGATAGGTTTTCCCTTTTGTCGGTCTCATGTTGTGTGTGGGAGACCGGGTTTAGGATAGATAACCGTACTATCAAGAGGGGCTCTCGAATGAGTAATTCGGTCACATTATTCAGAGAGAGATCAAACCTTTGCATACTTGCATCATCGTATTTGGTTGTTATTTGGTCTTATACATGTGAGGATATAGAGCTTGTGGTAATCTCCATAACAAGCTCTTGATCATCAAAATCGTATCTTCCGTTTGTATCTTGTTGCGATTTTGATCTTGCCGGCTTTTCGGTTTCTCACCAAGTGAGGTATCTCACATTAGTATACTTGATATTTTCTCACTTGGTGATAACCCTTGTCGTCCTCTATCCAACGTAATTGGAATCGGGTCAATCGGAGTCACCAATCAAAAGTTATGACCGTTTGAATCTGCCTCATATTTGATTTATAAAAGAAAAGATAAAATCTGCTCTCTGGGCTGAACGGTAGTACCGCCTAGGCGGGCACCGGCCGCCCCTGTGCGCGGCCCATTTTCTTTCTGCCTTGCTAGGTACCTAAATCCGGTACTACCGGCCGGTCCGGTAGTACCGCCTAGGTGGGCCGGTAGTACCGGCCGGCCCAGAAATATCTGCCCAGAAATCCCCAGGCTAGGTTCTCCCTGCAGTGCTTGCTCGCTCGCCCAGATCCGCTTGCTCACGCCCGCCTCACGCTGCGCGCTGCCGTGTTGACCGCTCAGCCGCCGCTCGTTCCGTGCGGGCCCCGTTGCCACTGCTGCCCCCCTGGCCCCTCGCGCCTGCCGCCCCGCAGCCACTCGCGCTTGCTGCCCGCATGCATCACGCGCTGCCGCGTTGCTCGCTCACGCGCGCGCATGCCGCTCCACTCACTGCTGCTGGGCCCGCTGGCGCGCTGCTTTGTTGCTGGCCCCGCGCGGCAGCCCTACTCGCCTGCGCGCATGCCCCGCGCGCACGCCGGCCCTGCTACTACCGCCGCCAGGCCCCGCTCTGCTGGCCTGCTGGCTCCACCGCGGCCCCGCTGCAGCTGCTGATTCGCTGCACCCGCCTGACCTCGTGTTGACCTGACTGTTGTTTGTTTTTTTGCTGGGCCTGGGACTGGTGCGGTACTATCGGTTAAATCCGGTAGTACCGGACCGTTTTGAAAATATGCCCCAACGGCTAGATTTTCTGGGCCTTCTTTATAAGCCTTTGCCCGTTTTCAGTTCCGCTTGCATCTTCCTCTTCTATTAGGCTAAGCTTTGTCCACACTTGCTCTAGATCTTGAAGCTTGCCTAATCTTTTTCTTCCGATGATTCTTGCCCATATTTGAGTGGAAGAGATAGGAGATCTAGATCCACGTTTTGACCTACCCGATTCATCTCTTTGTGAGTGCATCTTTGGGGATCTAGATTTTGGGGAATTTTGTGTCTCTCTTTGATTCCTCCTCTCTTGTTCCCCCAATAGCTTTAGTAGCTTTGTTGGAACTTGAGAGTGAGGGATTTGAGCACCTTTGTGGTGTTCTTGCCATTTGCATTTGGTGCATCGGTTTGAGTTCTCCTCGGAGGATTTGGTTCGTGTGACTCATTGGAGCTTGTCCCTCTTGGGTTCTTGGAACCCTAGACGGTTTTGTGGCCTTGGTGGCATTGTGGACTTTTGTGGCATTTGTTGGGAGCCTCCAATTAAGTTGTGGAGAAGTGCCCCAACCTTGTGAGAGGTTCCGGTTGCCACCGACAAGTGCACCGATAGTGGAAGCATGGATCGATCCCGTTGGGGTGAGATTCACCGGAGAATAAGGGAGGCCTTTTGTGGCATTGGTGGTTTGATACCACCCCCTCTCCAAACGAGACGTAATCCATGTTGGGAGGAACTCGGTAAAATATCGGTGTCCCCGTGTGCCTCGATTATCTCTATACCCGAGCTCTTTACTTATGCACTTTACATTGTGATAGCCTTCGTGCTTGAAGTAATATATATCTTGCTATCACTTTGTTGCTTGTATTGCTTAGCATAAGTTGTTGGTGCACATAGGTGAACCTTAGTTGTTCTAGGTTGTGCTTAACAAAGTAAACACTAGTTTCATTCCGCCTTTGTTGAGCCACTCTAGGAAAAGTTTTAATCGCCTATTCACCCTCCCCCCTCTAGGCGACATCCGTATCCTTTCAACTATTTACTTGCTGCAAACCATCATCACCTTCCACACCATACAGTTAATCCTTTGTTACAGCAACCCGTGAGATTGACAACCTCTCTGTTAGTTGGGGCAAAGTCTTGAGTTTGTGTTGTGCAGGTTTCCATGTTGCTTGCAACACCTTTGGAATGTTTCCTTCCTCCTACTGGTTAGATAACCTTGGTTTCTTACTGAGGGAAAACTTCCTGCTGTAGTGCATCATACCTTCCTCTTGGGGTCTCCCAACAAAGTGCTGCTGCAGCAGAGATGCATATGCCTCAGCAATGGATCTAGGAGTATCATCCACAAGGTACACGATGAAGTCATTACCAAAGGATTTTTCCACTCTCTGTCTCTTACTCCTCGTGAGAGGTTTATCGTCATCCTTCTCAAGGACTTCCTCATGTGGTTGTTTAGAATTCTCAATAGATGCACGATATTCAGGAAGTATTTCAGAAGAAATTCTACCAATGGTATGCATATCTTTCATAGGAAACATATTTTCAAAGAATGTTGCATCACGAGATTCTATTATAGTATCAACATGCATATTAGGTACCTCAGATTTAACCACTAGAAATCTATAGCCTACACTCCGTGGAGCATATCCTAGGAAGATACAATCCACTGTCTTAGAAATCTATAGCCTACACTCCGTAGAGCATATTTGACGAATTTTGTGAGGAACATTGTATTATTTATGAGAGAACACGTCCCTATTCACCACAAATAAACGGGGTTGCTGAGAGAAAAATCCACATGTTGACTGACTGGAGGGACGGTATGGCACCGCCCGCCCGTACCTATGGTCAATAAAAGTCCTGGACGACTTTGATGGAATTACTTTCAATTAGTGAATTACTTGATTTTATCTAATTATCTCATAAATGGTTCATATCCATCCAAAAGTGCATAACACCTGAAAGTCATCATCGGGAACAAGGTTTCTTTGTTTCAATATTGGTGTTAGTTGAAAGTTGAAAACCATCGAAACCAAATAAAAACAATATAAAATCCTTAGTAAAATGTGACACAAATTTGAGCTATCAATACCCAAACCTAAATGTGGTTGGGTGACCCAGTTTTTACTTGTGTCCCTATGTAGAGGTTGGGGCACACTGTTGTAGCGATCATATATCGTAGGAGGCGATGACGAGCATCGGTACATGTCGACGGAAGTGGGGAAGGTATCATCAACGATGACAAGATGGGGCTAAACTCTAAGGGTAGCTTATTGCCTTATTTGACATCGCCAATGTCGGTAAATCAAGGATGACTTTCTCAAATGGAGGAACTGTCAAGTCTAAGGAGCAATAGAAGATATCTAGTACTACTAGGCATTTGGGTGTTACTCGATTACAACATTTTGAACCGTTCGATCCGAGAGGGTGGACAAGATCAGACATAACTCTAGACTGCCACCATTAATGCCCCATGTATGAAAATTGGTCCCTCCGTCACATCTAATTGTGACACACACTCCATCCCTAGAATCTCTCTTTCCATGCTCACCACATTAATGTCTATGCACGCTTCTATTCTTCTAGACAGTGTTGGGCCTCCAAGTGCAGAGGTTTGTAGAACAACAACAAGTTTCCCTTAAGTGGATCACCCAAGGTTTATCGAACTCAGGGAGGAAGTGGTCAAAGGTATCCCTCTCAAGCAACCCTGCAATCAATATACAAGAAGTCTCTTGTGTCCCCAACACACCCAATACACTTGTCAGGTGTATAGGTGCACTAGTTTGGCGAAGAGATAGTGAAATACAAGTAATATGAATGATTATAAGTGGTAATTGCAATCTGAAATAAAGATGGTAGCAAGCAAACATGTAACAAGACTAATTGTAAATGGTGTTTCAATGCTTAGAAGCAAAGCTTAGGGATCATAATTTCACTAGTGGACACTCTCATATAAATATCTTCTCTTCATGATGCTACCCTGAACTACTCTCTGGTTGGATAACTCCAATCCCTGGTAGGGATATAAAAGCTCTCCTTAAAGTTCGCATTCCCCATCTAGGTAACCCTACACTATCACCTTGAGCGCTAGGTGGTTCCAACAAACACCACAATTTCACAGGGACATCCAACTCAAAATATAACTCATGATAAGTATTTCTGTAATCTTTAGCCTAAGTGCCACACGATGTGCACACTGTCAACTTCACACACATGGGGATAACCGGAGATTACAATTAAAGCACTTGAGTAGCAGAGTAGATCTACTTGATTACAAAGCTCATGACCATAATAAGATCACACATAGAGAGATAAACACATAGCTACCGGTAGAGCCCTTAGCCTCAAGGGAGAACTACTCCCTCCTCATCATGGGAGTCAGCAACGGCGGTGGATATGGTGGTGGAGATCGATGGAGATGGCTCCGGGGGCAATTCCCTGTCCCGGCAGGGTGCCGGAACAGAGACTTCTGTCCCCTGAATCTCCTCTTTGGTGGCGGCGGTGCTGCAGAACTTTTTGTGGAGATCTGATCCGCGTAGGGTTTACGTCTCGGGGAGACGTATATGTAGGCGAACAAGCAAGGTCAGTGGAACCTCGAGGGGCCCACATCACCTGGTGGCACGCCCCGCTGTCCGCGCCACCGTATGGTGTGGCCGCCTCGTGGTGCATCTTCGTCTCTCCTTCGGACTACGTGTCGTGTCGGGCAAAATATTGACTTTGGCTTTTGTTCCGTCCAATTCTGAGAATATTTCTTTACTAGCTTTTCTGAAACCAAAAATAGCAGAATACAAGCAACTAGCACCGCGACATATTGTCAATAGGTTAGATCCGGAAAATGTATAAAAATACCTCAAAGTGTAGATAAAAACATAAGAAAGTCGATACAAAACAAGCATAGAGCATCAAAAATTATAGATACGTTTATGACGTATCAAGCATCCCCAAGCTTAACTCCTGCTCGTCCTCGAGTAGGTAAGTGATAAAAAATAATAATTTTTGAGGTGACATGCACCATCACAATCTTGATCATGGTATTTGTAAAGCATTGATAGCTGGGATCATAGTACTCTAGAGCATGAAAGATGTAGTTCTAACAATAATACATAGCAACTATGTTGTAACATGAAAAGGTAGAAACAAAGATCATGAATAACAATGCATTGAAAGACGTTTGTTTGTTTCATATATAGAAAACATAGCAAGAGTGGTATTCAGCTTGTCCTTCATGGAGTAGCAAAACATAAATGCATAAGTCACCTTCAAAGTTCATAAGGGTGACTAGATACAAATAGTTTAAGAACAAGCAATATCAATATTATGAACTAATCAATAAGTTTTGGGACAATGCACATAAAACTAAGAATGACAACTACGCTCTCTCAATTGGTGCATAAAGATAGAAGGTGGAGACTCAACATAAAGGTAAAGAAGAAAGGCCCTTCATAAAGGGAAGCAGGGATTTCAAGTTTCATAAAGAGCTTCCAAAAATTATGGTACTTATTAGCTTTCAGATCCCATTGCCCCTATCATAAGCAACTTTAAGTGATTAAGGTTAAAGTGAAACAAATATGGAGTATATGCTTGACAAATCATAAGTTGGAAATCTCATGCCCCTTGAGTACGAGGACCGTTCCTCATGCTACTCAACTTTAGTCACAAGCAAGTTCTTGTCATTGTAAGTATATGTGTATCATAGAGAACCGCCAACGGGGTACCCCTTGCCCCATGACACAGGAGCTATCCCATATCAAAATTACAAGGCAGCAGACAATGAGCATCTCAGCAATCTTCTTATTTACCATGGGTATGGTGCTATTTTTTCTAAAAAAAACTGAAGATGCTTCATGGATTGCTCACTATGGTGATGATGCAAGTTTCCACCATGATTAGGCATGGCTTAGGCTAGCCGCCCGATGACCAACAAGTATAGGGGATCGCAACAGTCTTCGCGGGTAGTATTACCCAATTTATTGATTAGACACAAGGGGAGCCAAACAATACTTGCAAGCCTTAACAACTGAGTTGTCAGTTCAGCTGCACCTGGAAATAGTTCTTTATCAGTAGCAACAGTTTGATAGTAGCAACAGCAAAGCAACAACAACAGTGGAACATGAGCAATAGTAACAGTAACGGTAACAGTAGGACTCAAGTGCGGTAGGCATAGGGATGGATGGACGGACGTTGCATGGACAAGTCTAAAAATGTAACTTCAAGACCTAGGGCGTCGCAGATAAATAATAATAAGCATCCAAGTACTAAACAATCCTAGGCATGTGCTCCAAATATAGTCATACGTGCTCGCAATGAGAACTTGCACAACATTTTCTGTCCAGCCAGCCCGTGGCAGCGGGGCCTCTAGGGAACTACTGTCAATTAAGGTGCTTCTTTTAATAGAGCACCGGAGCAAAGAACTAACACTCCATGAACACATGTGATCCTCACACCAGAGCCATCCCCTCCGGTTGTCCCAATTATTGTCACTTTGGGGCCTTTGGATCCGGACAATGATATGTGTACAGAACTTACATATAAGATCACAAACAATACTATCATAATGATTCAATAATAAGTTCAGTTTTGAGATCATGGCACTCGGTCCCTAGTGACAAGCATTAAGCACAACAAGTTGCAACAAAGTCAAATATCACTAATAGAGATACTAGGAACTATGCCCTAACAGATCTTATTCGATTACATGATAGAACTCATCCAATCCCTACCATCCCCAAGCCTACAGCGGGGGATTACTCACTCATGGATGAGGGAAACATCGGTGGTTGATGGAGATGCGTTGGTGATGACGATGGCGATGATCCTCTCCAAATTCCCCGTCCCGGCAGGGTGCCAGAACGGAGTTTCTGGATCCGAATCTTGGTTTCTGGTGGCGGCGGTGGAGCAGAATTCTTTCTGGAAAACTATCGAACCCCCCTTGGTTTTTAGGTCGAAAGGCAACTTATAGGCGCAAAGGGGGCCGAGGAGGTGCCTGGGGAGGCTGCACCCCCTCTAGGCGCGGGGTCAGGTGGGCTCGCGCCTAGGGTGGGTCTAGGCCCCCCAGGCCTCCCCTCCATCTCTTCTTCTGGCTCCGTGAATCTTCTGGTGAAATATAATTTTTGGCATATTTTCTGGGATTTTTCCTGATAGTTCATTTTCTGCACAAAAATAAGACACTAAGGTAATTCTGCTGAAAACAGCGCCAGTCCATGTTAGTTGTATCTAAATCACACAAGTTTAGAGGAGAAACAATAGCAAAGTATTCGAGAAAGTAGATACGTTTTGGACGTATCAACTCCCCCCAAGCTTAGCTTATTGCTTGTCCTCAAGCAATTCAGTTGAAAACTGAGTGCGATAAAAGAACTTTCACGAACACTTTGCTTCATATGATGTAAATATTCTCAGCACATGAGTAGATGCTTAGACAATTCATAATAAAGAGTATGCAACTAAGTCTACTCAATAGTCATTGCAATCTATGAAGAGCAACCAACTCAATAATAATAAGTAGCATGAAACATAAACATAAGCAACATTGCAATGCTCATAATAAGGTATGATAGAGTGGTATCTCGCCTGCCTTTGTTTGAAGAGCACAATATAAATGCCAAGGCACCTCTGAAGTTCACATGAAGACTAGAGATAAAGATATCAGAGATACAAGCATCAAAGTCATGACATAATTAACCAGGTTTTGGAACAAACACAAGAATGACAACTATGCTCTCAAGAAGGTGCTCTTAGAATAAGTGGTGACTCAACAAGGTTGTGAAAACGGTTTTGTGAAGGTTTGAAAGGCTTCCCAATGCTGAAAGGAAGGTACTCATTAGCTTTGAGCTCTCATTGCCCCTATCATAGGCATCTTCATGTGGTTAAAGTGAAAGTGAGGTCCACTCTGAATCATATGCTTGACAGACCATAGACTGGAAATCCCAAGTCCCTTGAGTACGAGGGTCGCTCCGCATGCTACTCAACTTTGGTCACCTGAAAGTTCTTGTCATTGTAAATACATGCATATCATCGAGAACCGCCAACGGGCTACCCCTTGCACATGGTTTAGGAGCTTTACCATAACCAAGATAACAAGGCAAGCAGACAATGAGCATCTTAGCAATCTTTTTATTTACCATATGCATAGCTTTTTATTGAGGATGCTTCATAGATGCTCATTATGGTGTTGCTGCAAGTTTCCACCATGATTAAGCATGGCTTAGGCTAGCGGCCTAGGCGTTTCTCTAACACAATGTATAAACTCCATGAACTCACAACCTCCCATTTTATTTCACATCATCGACATTCGTAAACAAAAGAGAAAGGAATCAACTGGATGAGATATCCAAAAAGTGTTGAAAGCGTTCCCCATGACAACACGGTTCTGCTGACTCCCAGTATATAATTAGCAAGCATATAACTTTCATGGACAAGTCACAATGGTTCAGGATTATTAAGCGCAGGGAATAAAGTGTGCCATCAAGTTCGTGAGAGCTTTACTAACTAACTTTCTCAAAAGAGAAACATTTTATTTTGGAAGAAAGCACGGCATATGGAATATGCATTGAAATGGCAAATGATGCTAATAGGTAGGTATGGTGGACACATGTGGTGACCCAGCATCCCACTGGATGATGTAGTATATTATAGTCGTTGACATAACACCAATGAAACACCGTTCACTAGTATTACATCCCTCAGAGTGGTACAATAGAAACACAGCAGGTCCAATACATGGCTAAAGGTTACAACTCACTCTATACATAAGATCCAGAGAACACTCTAGGTTAAAGAGAGAGAAAGAATCTTCTTACAAAGAAGAATCAGAAATAATCAAGTCAAAGACTAGTATCTTAATAAGACTAGTATTTCAACTAATGGTCTGGTATTGCTGCTATTGTAATACGCTACAGAAGTAGGTTCTATGGCTAGAGATTAAATCCCTATCTAGTCAGTAACTTCGTCTTCACTTGAGTTGATGTATATGTTAACTTGCTTGACTTCATTGAAGAACTTTAGCTTCTGGTGATGATTCCTGGAGCATAACTTGATATAGACGTCGTCTTAATGGCTTCAAAATCTAGCAAGGGTTAAGAAGATACGTTGAGTACGAGCGTACTCAGCAAGTTCACTAGAAAAGGAGAGTTTGATGCACTATATCTACAGCCACAGACCGTAGGTCATAAGCAATGCAAGTTTTTATAAACATTACTTCAAAGGTTGCTTTTATTCTGAAAAACTATGTCCGTCAGCCTTCACGGGTTTACCAGAACTTTCATGGAGTTCCTTTCCCGCAGCGTTCGCAGCTCCTTCCCGGAACAGGGAGTAACAAGTTACAGTTCTTACACTCTGCAGAGGTGCGTTACTTTTCCCATGAGAGATCAAATCCTTTGTTGCACAACCGGGCAGCTTACCCATCCACAATTCCATGTTGTGGGGCCTAGTAAATGATCCAAGCCAATCACTGCCCTCTCCGCGACCTCATATGTCTACACGATCCTTCGGTGCCGACTCACCTCCGTTAAGCCCCCTTTCGGGCAGGCTAAAACCCTGATGAGTTCCCCAAGACTCTATGACCTGGTGATGTCCGGATGAGTACCATTTAAATGGACTATACCCCTAAACACCATTCATAGATAATCTGTACACCAAAAGTGTGGGGAGTAAGGGTGCCCACCCATATGTTGGATCCGCACAAGGAATCACAACATCACGTTAAGGTCGTCTTGCCTCCATATGAGAGGAAAAGGATACAACTGACTTCTCCATCCCATTCCAAATATCATGGTTAACGCGTAATATACGGCGCAAAAATCACTGGCGACATTGGTTGTTAAGATAATATGTTCCTTTACCACCGGAACTTTCATAGTAGATTATTACCTCATGGCAAATAATCTATAATCACATTATTATGAAAATAGTGTTTTCGGAACTTTTTCAAATGCAGGTGATGACAACACTGGATTTGTAAAATACTTTATAGAAAATAATCAAAGGACATGAGCAAGTGTGAACTCGCCTTTTGTGATTGCAAGATTATGCACTCACGGTATTCAAGTTATTATAAGATCCAATATCTGAAATCAACATCATTGGTCCGGTAAGGACTAATGTTTAAAGAAGTAATATACTCTTATGCATAAGTAATGTGACGCACTTTATAAACGCGAATCCTAGGGATAACGTTGTTCTAGGGTTTGGATATTGGAAAGGTTTCCTTGGAATGTGTTGTACTTTAAGTTAAGTTTCACACTTGTGCTTCTTGTTAAGGTTTGTGAGTGTGTGAAACAACATGTAATTATAATAACATAAAACACTAAGATACACACCAACGTGAAATGTGACTCAAGATTGTTTACATTATAATTGTTTATCTTTAAGTTTTACTTTACAAGTAATGGTCTTGTTAAAGGATTTTAAGTGTTTATAATCCTAAGTTTATAGGTAAAGTTTAAAACAATGTGATTATGATTAATTGTCATCTATTGATTATAATGAGGATTCCTTGAATTTAATTTGTTAAGGGTTGGAAATATTATTATAAGGTTTGTTGCTTGAAGTGGCAAAACAAATAACTTTTGAAGAAAAGATTTCTTTTCTAAGGTCTACACAATCTTTGTGGTTATCAAATGTGATCGAAGTTGTTTGTGCTTGAATAGCTTGGACTTGAGATGTTTTACGACTGAACTATAACATACCAAATTTAACTATAAAACACATGATCAAGACTTTAGTCTTATCTTAAGAGTCTTGGTAGACTAAAGTTAACTTTAAAATATAGAAAGGTGTAATGCTTATGATTTTTGTACCTTGTGTACTTTATAATGTTTCCTTAAGGTTACTTAAGAATGGTTATACTTTTACTTGGTGTGGTGGTTTCTTGATTTTACAATGGAATAGTATCACTCATTTCCTTATAAAGGTGTGAGTATAGTTTGTGGATAGTAAATAGTACTAGGGACTACTTATGATTTATTTTTGAACTCAGTCCATTATAAAGTTGTATTTGATTGAAATGTCATTCTTGAAGATTTTATAGTTGTCAAAGATCTTTTTAGAAAATATACTACACATATGATTTGAAAGATAAATCAATAAAATTGTATTTATAATGTGTTGAACCATTATGACTTCATATTAGCAATATTTAAGACTAATACTATTTATTAGATTCAATTGACTGATTTTAGAAATATTCACAAATTTTATTTACCCTTGAATTACCATTTAAGGAAATAGGTTTAATTCAAGTTATTAAGTTGTTTGAATTTTTACTTACCTCCAAAGTGGAATATTGTATTTTTAACATGTAGGTTTTATTTTTGTGATCATTTTGGTATATTACAATTATTTTTGTGATTTAAAAATAATAAGATATGATTTTTATAATATTTAATACTTTATAAATACTTAAAAAATGATAAATATTTAGTTAAGTGAAATAATAATGCATGATTATTGTTTTAAAGTATTGTTTTTATTTTTCTAAGATTTTTGGTATTTTATTTTTTTTATTTTAAATAATTACTAATATTAAAATATGAATTATCAAAGTTTTATTACTTATAAAATCGTTATTAAATAGTAATTATTTAAGTAACTATTTTAATAATGTTTGATAATAGTTTTAATTGGTAGATTTTATTTTTCTAAAAAATGCATACATTATAAAAAATTTCATACATTATACATATTTTTCTGAATTATAAATCAAAAGTTATTGATTTAATAATATTTAATGATTTTATTTTATTTTTGGAATATTTAAATTTGGGTTTATATCTTTTAATTATTTCCTGACCAGACTTTAAACTTTTTACACCGCACCCCCACCTAGCCCTATTCACTGACTAGTGGGCCAGTGGCCACATCATCTCTCAGGTTAGAAAATGCCTTTGTTACCGGCCCTATTTCTACTTCCAGACAATGACAGATGGGCCCTAAGCCATGTTACCTGCCACGCGAGACAAAGACCAGGTCAAATAGGCTGGTTAGGCAGAGGGTGACGTTGGCATTACGTCGCTATGGCGTCACCACAACCACCACCGTCAGTGGGTGGTCGCCGGCGATGATCCACGACGCCCCAGCAAGCGAGACTAGCCTAGTTTGAATCAGCGCAACATGCTGAACCCTAAAGTGGCGGCGCCACTCGGAAATGGTCATTGGAGCCTCGGCTCCGACGGGCTCCGATGGTGACCGACGGTGGCATAAGGTATGACGGTGATTTACAACAGGAGGAGGCGATTTAGGGGTACTGGAAGGTTCAGGAACTCACCCTGATGACGATAGAGAGGTCGACGAGGTCCGGCACGGTCAGAGATGAGCACACGGTCAACTTCTCCGGTGAACTCCGATGGAAAGGAATGATCAAATTCGCACCCACCCGAGATCCCCTCGATCAATTGATGCTGCTAGGATGAAGAGGGGAACGTGGCGGTTCTCCTCGACCACTTCACGGCCTCCAGGAAGAACTCTACCGACGGCGGGGCGTGGCTCCGGTGAGCTAGGTTTCGGCTTCATTCGAAACAGAGAGGATAAGGATGAGATGGGGATAGGGATGAGGCAGGATGTCGCGGTGGCCTTCTTATCCCCCTCTAAAACGGCGGCGAGCATCTCGACGCACGGCTGACGACGACGGCATCGGGCGGCGGCGGACTCCTCCAGCGAGCTTCCTATGTGCGTGAGGATGACGATGATATTTATTTTGTAGAAAACCACCTGGCTATTCTTTCAGCTCAACCCGCAATCCTTCTTTGGTCCCACCCGTCAGCCAGAGAAAAGAACAAACTGGGCTGGCTGCTGGGCTGTTGTTGGCTGCACATGGGCGACTGATAAAAAGGAGGGAAGTTGGGCCACGGTCAGGGAATGTTTTTTATTGGTTTTTATTTTCTGTTTTTCTATTTTCTTTTCAGATTTGTATTTTAACATTTGGTTTGAACTTTATTTTATAAGATTTATTTGCTGGATACTTGCAGCAACAATTTGTATTAATTGTGTGTTCTTTCGTGAACCTTTATGATAAATGTTTTTATATTTCTTTATTTTCCTTATATATATATATCCATTTTAATATTCTGTAAAGGCCTTTGTTATTAATTAACTTTCTATAATCAACCATGGCTTAATTAGATGAGATTTCCTTGTTTGTTTAAAGAAAACTTAATTTTAATTAGCTCATAGTTTGAATGGAAATTTTTATATAATGATTCTATATCATTATTTGATGTATGATATGCAAAGGAAATTATTTGATTATTATTACTCCCATTAATTTAGGAAATAACAATGTATATACTCTATTATTATTAATATAAAAGTTAGGGTCTAGATTGTAAGTGCTTACACTAGAGTTTAGGGGTTTTAATATACTTATTTTCTTTTGTTGAAATGTGTAAAGATTGAATAGCTAAAACACATTGTCTTTATGTTTATGATCATTAATGATACCACCTTTTAAAATTGAAAGTTATTAACTGGAATGTCTGATGAAAAGGATTTGATAAGATAACTTCTAAGCACATAGGATTATGATAATTGGAAATGGCAGAGATGTGCTTAAGTGATTTGCTATAAGAAATATTCTTATAAAGCATTGTGGAAATAATATGATTTATCCAGCAGATGAGATGGATATTAAGCTTGATTATGGATTTAGGGTTTAGGGTTTACCAATGATTCCTATCCTCCATAATTCATAATTCTGGACTTCTGATTAAGGAATTCCTTTCCTAGATATTTTACTCTTTCCTATCCATCATCATGTGCTAACATGATGAGCTTTTCTTCACAAGAATATTCTTATCCACCTTTTATTTTTCTAAACTCATTGATGAATCCAATGAGTTTGACACTAAAGCTTTTCATAATCTCTCACCTATCCAGACTTGGTTATATCAACTACTCTTCTGTGGATAACCCCCAATCCAACAAGTAGCTACTTCTAACTCCATTCCTATTCTTCCATAATTATCCACTACTAATATTACTTCATTAAATGCATATATCAAACTACTTTCCTCAAAAGCTCACTATTCTTTTAAGAGGAATGACACTACTACAATAACTCCATGCTACTCTAGTTTTAACTTAGTCATATTATTTTATATCTACTTCACTTCAGTATCTTATATTAAAGTTCAATCATGTTTTACCCATCAAAGTTACTTATACTGGATATAAGCATTCAATCTTGGTGACTAAAACATGATCATTATAATCCCTTCATCATTTATGGTTAAGATTTCCAGTTGGCTAATCAAGGCTTTCATCAATACAACACTACAATTGTCTATAATTTTCTTCTTAATATCTCTAGTGGATTAGGGAATGTTATTCATGGACTATACCTACTTAGTCCAATAGGATTACTCCTGGTAACTATGTTCAACAATCATCCTTATAATCTTATTTGTTACCATACAAATATATATATTTCAGATGACTCTTTTATCAATTTAGGAGTGAGTTAACTCCATCAATTATCACATTGATCTTATTCTCTTCCAACACTCCCATCCTATGGATGATATTTATAACTAGCATTACCTTCTACCTCTTCTTACTTCTTTCTCTAAAGGACTTTAAATGAATGTTATGATGGGGACAAGAGTTGATAGATCAAATATTGATAGATTAAAAATTGGTGAATCAATAGTTGATTTCTCAACATTGATGAACCATATATATTAGAATAAGGTTCAATAGAGATGATAAAGATTCTTATGGAAAGAAAGATATGTGGTAAATGATCTTAACTTGATTTCCTTTCTACTTAATCTCACTAAAGGGTTAAGGTTAGATATTACCATGATACTCATAGTAAGAATAGATAAGAATAAGATAGGTCAAGATTAGTTATTACATTCTTATAACTTGAGTTGTAGTCTTAACTTGGTATTCATGAGTTGTTGTGATGAATATTATGATATGATCCCTGAAGGATCAGATATCAATCATTAAGCAATGCATTATGATTTAAATTTTATTATATTTGATCTACCCTTAGATCAAATTATGTTTACCCATATAAGGTTTTAGCAAAGGTCATATTGAAACTTATCGCGGTCAACTTGATGATCTACTTAAACACAATGAAGCTAGAAATATGCGTCTTACTGCTTTTGGCAGGGAAACTTGGATACAGTTTTTAGCTTTTCCCCTTGACTATCAGACTAGCCATTATATTCATAATGCTGTTCAAGATTTTGGTTTCTTGTCCATGTGGCATAACCCAAGAGGGGATGATAAATCTGTGTTAGTCAAAGTGTGGATTGTTCATCCTAAGTTTGTGCCCAAAAGTTTAGTTATTCACCAGTTTGGAGGGGCAAGGCATTCCTGGACTGTTCCTGTTATCTTACTCAGGTGTGCTGACTGGAATGCTCATCTGCCTGAAATTCTGCCACCTCCTGAAGACCCTGAACCTGATGATGGCAATCCACATCCCATGCATGGTGAAGGCTTATCTGCTGAACAGTTATACCAACAGCAGCATAACAATTGGAATCAGCAGAATCATATGCCTGGAGGGGGTTATGCTCAAGGAGGAAATGCTGAAGGCATGAACAATGCTGCTCTGTTTCATCAACATGGACATTTTGTCCCTGCTCAGGCCATTGCTGCACTTTTTGACAATAATGTTGCACAAGATGAAAATATTGTTGCACCAGTTGTGGAGGATGCAGTAGTTGTTCCCAACCCTCCATTGATCAACTTTCAGCAGATCCTAGCTGCACAGGGGGTATCTTTTTTGGATGGTGTGTCACCCCTGCCACCAATGTACAGGACAGTCCTATGCAAGCCTGGCATGAGAGTATCTCTGATGTTTCTGATGGAAGTTCCTCTGGTTCAGATTTGATGCAGGTTGATACCACTCTATCCATTAATTTTGCTTTGGTTGAAGATCATCTATTGGATACCAGTTCTGAAATCTGGATGACAAGAAACTTTGCTAAATCTGCATTTAAGGAGTTTTGTTTCCCTAACTTTGCTCTAGACAATGTCAAGCTCCTTTCTTTCACTCTTCCTGTGTCAAAGTGTATGCAGTTTGAGTTGGTGGATGAGTGGGTGTTATTGCTCAATTCAAGTAAGAAGCAGGAAATGGTCTATAACAGAGCTTTGGGATATCCTGATGTTACTCAAGCTGGAACCAAAAGGAAGATTCCTGAATTTGATGATAATGATGTGGTTTCCTTTGGGACACCTATCTCTACTAATCAAGTCAGAAGAAGCTCAAGGTCTACTATATACAGGGGCTTTAAGCCTAAAATCATTTGTGATTCCAAGATCACTAAATCCAAAGTGAAACAAAGGAAGATTCCAGAGGTGAAGGCTGTTGAAGTCACAGAAGAAACTGCTCAGATTAATCATGGTCAGGTTGATATGGTTACTGATAGGACTCTCCTTGCAACACCAATCCCAGTACTCCAGTCTATTGGAATCCCTTTGTGGGGTGCCTCAGGAAGACCTCACTCCTCTGAAGCTCATGGAAGACTGGCAGGAGAAGGAAAATGCTGACAGTGCCTAGTGCCTGTCTATTTCTACTTTGGTTTCTTTACTTTTGAGTTGTAATAATGTCTCTACTTAAACAATGGGTTATTTTGTGCTGGAACATCAGAGGGATTAATGCTAGAGAAAAACAATTAGCTTTAATGAATGCTATTAAAGTAAGTGGATATTCAGTTATTTTCCCTCAAGAAACAAAGAAGGAGGATTTTGATCTGCAATTTATTAAATCCTGTTGTCCAGCAAAATTTGATGAGTTTGTCTTTGTGCCATCTGTGGGGGCTTCTGGTGGCCTCATTATTATATGGAATAGTTCAGTTTTTTCTGGAATGGTTATGCACTGTGAAAAGTTTGCTCTCTCTGTTCATTTCACTTCAACACTTTCTGGGCAGTCTTGGACTTTAATTAACATTTATGGCCCTTGTAATGGTGAATTGAGGGTGAAATTCATTGAATGGATGTTTGAGGTACATATTCCTGATGATGAAGACTGGATCCTAATGGGGGACTTTAATTTTATTAGGTCCCCTGCAAATAGGAATAAACTTGGGGGGAATGTTAATGACATGCTCATCTTCAATGACTTCATTAGAGAACAACATCTCACTGAATTGCCAATTAAAGGAAGAAAATATACTTGGAGTAACATGCAACAAAACCCTCTGTTGGAGCAACTTGATTGGTTTTTCACCTCCATTCACTGGACAACTAGTTTTCCAAACACAGTTGTTTCCACACAAGGCAAACCAACCTCTGATCACACTCCTTGTGTTGTCTCTATTCAGACTAAGATCCCTGGTAGTAGGATTTTTAGATTTGAAAACTTTTGGGTGGCCCATCCTGGTTTTCTGGAAGTGGTTGCAAAATGCTGGAGTAAGCCAACTCACAAATCCAACAGTGCTGCAAATCTTAATGCAAAGCTAAAAAAGCTGAGATATGATTTGAAATTTTGGAGTAAATCAATCTCAAAGCTGTCCACTTGTATTGAAAATACCAATAAAGTTCTCTCTGAACTGGATAATCTGGAGGATAAAAGACCTTTATTCTGTCAGGAAGCAAATTTCAGGAGAATCCTAAAAGCTCACCTTGCAAGACTTTTACAATACCAAAATGCTTATTGGAAGAAAAGATGCACAGTTAGATGGACAAAGTTTGGAGATGAAAATACAAAATTCTTTCATAATTTTGCTACTGAAAGATATAGAAAGAACAATATTGCCTCCCTCAAACTCTCACATGGATCTTTTGTTATTGAGCATGCTGATAAAGAAAATGCTATTTTTCAAGCATATAAAGAAAGATTGGGCACATCTCCACAGCCTGAGATGCTTTTTAATCTTCAACATCTGATTACTCCAACTGAGGGCCTTGAGATTCTATCCATACCATTTACCAGAGAAGAAATTGACAAGGTGGTGAAAGAGATGCCAAGTGATAAATCCCCAGGTCCAGATGGTTTTAATGGTCTTTTCCTAAAAAGTTGTTGGCACATCATCAAGGAGGATATCTACTCTTTATGCTCTCAATTCTATGAAGGAAATCTGAATCTGGAAAGTATAAATATGGTTCATATTACACTCATTCCAAAAATAGGTTCACCTGAATCTATCAATGATTTCAGGCCAATAACTCTGCTTAATTGTGTTCTGAAGCTTATAACAAAAATCTTGGCTAATAGGCTATAGAAGGTTATATTGAAGATTATTCATAGAAATCAATATGGATTTCTAAAAGGCAGAAACATTCAGGATTGCCTTGCTTGGGCATTTGAATTTTTGTATCAATGTGAAGCTTCTAAGAAAGAGATTATTTTACTCAAGCTGGACTTTGCCAAAGCCTTTGATACCATTGATCATATGGCTATGATAAAAATTATGAAACAAATGGGTTTTGATGATAAGTGGCTGAAATGGATTGAAATTATTTTTGGAACTGGAAAGTCAGCTGTTCTGCTCAATGGAGTACCTGGAAGGCAATTTCATTGCAAAAGAGGAGTTAGACAAGGAGACCCTCTGTCCCCCCTTATTTTTGTGCTTGCTGCTGATTTACTACAATCTGCAATCAATAAGGCATTCAGAGATAATATACTCAGGGCCCCTTTTTCCCCTGATTTTGGACAGGATTTCCCAGTTGTTCAATATGCAGATGATACTTTGATTATAATGCAAGCAGACAAAGATCAAATACAGATAATGAAAGGGATTCTTCAGAACTATGCTGTTTCTACTGGATTACAAATTAATTTTCATAAGTCACACCTAATACCAATAAATCTGGCTGATAACTATTCTAAGGAAATTGCAGATATTTTGGGATGTGCAATTGCCAAAATGCCTTTCACTTATTTGGGGCTTCCTCTTGGCACCACCAAACCCACTGTTTATGATCTTATGCCACTGATTGACAGAGTTGAAAGAAAGGTTTCTGCTTCATTCATGATGATGTCTTATAGTGGGAGAGTTACTGTGATTAATTCTTTACTGGCCTCAATTGCAACTTTCACCATGTGTGCAATCAAATTGCCAGATAAGATAGTGGGGCATATAGAAAAAATTCAGAGACACTGTTTGTGGAACAAGAAAACTGAAGAGGGGGGAAAATGCGATTCTCTAGCTGCTTGGGATATGATTTGCAGGCCAAAATGTAGAGGAGGTGTTGGCATTCTCAACCTTAGAATTCAAAATGAAGGCCTGCTGCTTAAATTCCTGCATAAGTTCTATAATAAGGATGACACACCTTGGGTCTCTCTAGTATGGAATGCATATTACAACAACATTGTTCCTCATGCTTCTGGACCTTGTGGCTCTTTCTGGTGGAGAGATGTTTTTAGACTTTCACATTTATTCAGAGGAGTAGCTACAAGCTCTATTGGTAATGGGGCTACCACTTTGTTTTGGAAGGATCAATGGTCTGCAACTATCTTTGAAGAGAGTCACCCAACCATCTATTCCTATGTTAGGAAGGAAGATATCTCTACACAGGAGTTTCTTACAGCAGATAGCTTGACACAGCTTTTCCATCTCCCTTTATCACCTGAAGCACTAACTGAATTGAGAGACATTCAGAATAGCTGTAGAGAAATTCAACTGTCAGAACATTCACATGACACTTGGAGTTATGTTTGGGGGGCCAAAGAATACACTTCCAGCAAATATTATCAATACAATTTCAGAAATATTAATCCACACATATCCTTTAAATGGCTGTGGAAATCGAAGTGTACTGCAAAAGTGAAGTTCTTTGGGTGGCTGATTCTGTCTGACAGATTGAATACAAGAAGTATGTTAAGAAGAAGACATTATGCTCTAGGGACTGGATATGATTGTCTTATGTGTAATCACAATACTAAGGAAACAATTGAACACCTGCTTTTTCATTGCCAATTTAGCCAAGCTTGCTGGAGCTCAATTAACATCTTTTGGTCTATGCTCAATTCTAGACTTCAGATCATTGAGCAAGGAAAAAAGAGCTGGAATAAAAAACTGTTTATGGAAATCACCTTGCTGGGCTCTTGGAACATCTGGAAAGAGAGAAACAACCTTTGGTTTAATAACATACAACCCTCAGTTCAGGCTTGGAAGTCAAGATTAGCTACTGATCTGTCATTGTTGATTCATAGGACAAAAGAGGAGCTACATCCACTAATCAAGAGCATTATTCATAGTCTGTAATTCTCCTTGTAATCCTAGACTTACCTGTTCTGACTTTTTAGAGTCGTCCCCCCCCCTCTGTCTCTATGTAAATATGTAACTTTATAGACTCTGACCTATTATTAATGAAAATGAGGCAGTAGGAGTCTTTCCTACTATTATTACCCTCAAAAAAAATTCCATCAAGTTGAGAGAAGCTTCAATCACTTTAACAAGTTTTGCTCAAAAGCGTGAAAATTACTCGGATTTTCTATGCATGAATGCAATTCACACATCTGGGTTCAGCTTATTTCTAAGCTCTAATGCTGGGATGTTACAACATAGCTGGCAATATTGGTTTTTGGGGAGTTGGAAGCACAGGTAGAGCACATACTCAGTGCAAGTGAAGGCTAGCAATAGAGAGAGACTAACTATGGCATGAAAGTGATACAAGAACTTTGAGGAAAAATAAATCATCGAGGCTTACTGACTATTGATTAGTCATATGCATGAGTGAGCATGTGCCAAGTCGATTCACATGAATAGTCAGAGGAGGATACCACAATATCATACCAAAGTATGAATAAAACAATGCAAACAAACATTCATATGACATGCTACAGACTATTAGCAAGCTGGAGCTAATCATAGACAAGCAAGAACTACTAAGCATCCATAATGACATACACCTTACACAAACAAGCTAATCATGCTCACAATGATGACTATATGTACAAAAATGAAACAAATAGAGTTTGTTACCAGCCTCTTACCACACCTCGAGTTGTCTTAATCTTCATTATTGCCCTTCACTTGTGTGACTTGAATAATTAACATGAAACCAAAATCCACTGAGGACGGCTGAACCCTGCAAAGAACTCACAAAACCAAAGAAGAACAACAAATATTTTTGGTGTTTTCAATTTTTTAGAAACAAGCAAACAAATAAAAACCAAACAAAAACAAAGCAAACCAAACAAAGCAAAATCTTTTTGGATTTTTTTCTTTTAAGGCAAACCAAAGCAAAGAAACAAAGAAACAAACCAAGAGAAACAACGAAAATATTTTTGGTATTTGGGGGGTTTTTAGAAAGAAGCAACAAAAACCAAAAAGAAAGCGAAACAATGGATATACAAACAACCGACCGAACATGATATATATATATATATGAGTGTGATGTCGTTGTACCTCCCCCAAGCTTAGGCTTTTGGCCTAAGTGGGGCTCAATAACGCGGATAATACCCCCATGCTGGTGGGTCATCATAGGAATGATCATAGTCAGGCACCTGCGCTGAAGAAGAAGACGCGCCCCGATCAAATGAGGGCTGCTGGTATGAAGACTCTCCCAAGTTGGAGGGCTGAACCGAATTGTCTTCGGCATCCTCTTCAACATTCTCCTCTTGCTGGGATAGTTCCCCCACATAAGTGTCAACCTCCTCCTTCATAAGTGACCATCCTTGCCTGTTATCAAAGTTAAACAAAGCAGGTGCAGGCAAATAAACTATTTTCTCAGTCCTACCCTTTCTCCGACCTTGCTGGGAAAAAGATACTTCATACGGTAAACTTCTCACATTAGACCCCAAGGAAACAAAACCATGCTGAATCATGGATTCAATATCAAGCCTCTCTATGGGGAACTGAAAATATGAATAATGAGGCCCTAAACCATGGAAAGCTAGCAACCTAGAAGCAATGATACCTCCACAAATTCCACCCTTCTCACGGTTGGTGGTGAGACGGTGAGCTATCAACGCACCCAGACTATAAGAACTATTCCTATTCAGAGCAGCTGCAATAAAAGCTAGATCAAAAGAAGACAACTTTCTAGCAATCTTTCTAGCAAGAACACACTTGGTGATGAAATAGGCAAAGTATCTAATAGCTGGGAGCTGAATGTTCCGAATTTTACCACTTTACTTTGAGAAGTCAAAACCTTGGCAAACCTTTCATACAAATCAATAAGTGACTTGGGACTCTCCTTGATATTCTCACAAGATCCCCACTGAGGTACTCTAATTGCTACACAGAAATCAGCAAAAGGCAGGTCGACAGGTATATTATATATTTTGTAATGGACCATGGGATTAGAAGTAGACCAAGTGAACCGGAAGTCCTGCACAAAAGCCATGGTTAGATTAACATATTGAAATGGTTCACCTTCAGCAAAGTGTTCCAACCCCGCATTGGTAATCATAGTTTGGAAATCCTGGAGGATTCCTGCAGTTCTCATAAATTCCTGGCATGGATATATGGAAGGGAAGACTCCTTCCTCGCGATGAACTTTCATTGGCTCAGGTACCATCAAGTCATATTGATTCAATGGATATGCACTCATCTTCCTTGCTGAAATTTTTAGACAAACATGAAACCAAGTGATTTCTAAGTTGATAAATGATGAGAAACTACTATAGGAACTTGCTTGAGGACTACACATGCATCAAAACAAAGTTTCTAATCAAAGAACAAGCATGCAAGCTCAAACAACCTATCACCTATAGCAGCAAAATACTCAAGATACAATCTACCAATCACAAATCTAATTGGACAAGTGAAGGAGGCACATACCAAGGAGCAATCCCTCCAAAAAACAGCACTTGAGATGGGCTGAACAAGGAGATCGAAAATCGCGAGCAAGAACAACACGAACTCGAGCTTGAGCAAGTTTTCCGGTGTTTTTCGGGAGAGAGAAAGAAGGTGGCTTTGAGGAGGCAACCTAGAGGGGCCTAGGTGGGCCAGATCCCCCAGGCGCCGCCACCTGGTAGGCCACGCCTACCAGGGGTCTGGTGGCCTGGGGTGGCCCCCTGGGTCACCTCAGGTGCCACTCTGCCCCTTCTTTCGAGGAAAAAATTATTTTGAATTTTCTGGGATTTTTCGGGAAACTTTAATTTTGGCCAATTTTCAGGGTATGAAAATTGATTTTCTCGCAGAAACAGTTTTTTCAGAAGAAGCAAAAGCAAACCAAAAGCCAAACTACAGGAGCTCTAAGAAACTCAAACAAGCAAACAACTAGCAAAACTAAAGCTAAAGCCAAGACAAGGAAGGAGAAAAGAAAAAGAAAGAAAGTATAACCACAGTGGAAATATTATTTTGTTCATTAAAATCCTTTTGTTAACAAGGTTGATCAAGTCTTGTTACCAAAACAATCTTATATGAAACAAAAGTTTGCATTCCACAAGGTGATTATGTTACCTCACACTTGATAGCAATGGTCCCAATCATAATAGTTTCAAAATTTTCTTGTGGAATGGGACAATATATTTCTCTAACCTTGAGGCTCTCAATATTTTCAATGGAATTCAGGCAATATCTCTTAACAACCTTCTTACGGAAATAGACAATGTGCTCTTTGTCATTAATATTGAATGTTACTTTTCCTTGATTGCAATTGATGACAGCACCTGCAGTATTAAGAAAAGGTCTCCCAAGAATAATAGACATATTATCATCTTCGGGCATTTCAAGCACAACAAAATCAGTTAGAACCATGCAATTATGAGCAACTTGAACAGGAACATCCTCACATATACCAACAAGATAAGTAGTTGACTTATCAGCCATTTGCAAAGAAATATCAGTTGGTATCAACTTTTCTAGCTGGAGTCTCTTGTAGAGAGAAAAAGGCATAACACTAACTCCAGCTCCCAAATAACATAAAGCAGTTCTAACATAATTATTCTTAATGGAGCAAGGAATAGTAGGTATACCTGGATCACCAAGTTTCTTTGGAACCTTACCATTAAAGGAATAATTAGCAAGTAGAGTATAAATCTCCTCATTAGGAATCTTCCTTTTATTAGAGACAATATCCTTCATATACTTTGAATAAAGAGGCAATTTAATAGCATCGGTCAAAGGAATTTGCAAGAATAAAGGTTTCATCCACTCACAAAACTTGTTGTAGTGTTCCTCCTCCTTTGACTTGTGTTTCTTACCTGGAAAAGGCATAGGTTTCTACACCCAAGGTTCTCTCTCTTTACCATGTTTATTAGCAATAAAATCTTCCTTAGTGTACCTAGTGTTCTTAGTGTGCTTCTTAGGTTCTTCCTCACTTTCCTCCTTATCAGTAAACTCATTTTTATCATTACCACTCTCAGTTTCAGCATCAAAGACAAATATACTATTAGGATCTATAGCAGGTTCAAGTGGTTCCTCAACTATATTATGTTTCTTTTTCTTTCTCTTACTGGGACTACCACTATCTTCACCTTTTTGAGAATCCTGCTCAATTCTTTTAGGGTGCCCTTCAGGATATAAAGGATCTTGAGTAGCTATACCACTCCTAGTTCTAATTCCATAAGCATGTTTATCTCCTGAAGCATTAACTAGCATATCCTTTTGCACCTTAGCAAGTTGAACAAGTTGGGTTTGAACCTTTTGAAAGTGTTTACAAAGCATTTTAATATCATTAGAAGTTCTTTCCACAATATCTTTCAACTCATGGATAGCTCTAGAGTTTTCCAATAAATGATTCTAAACTTGTTTATTAAAATGACCTTGTTTAACAATAAAAATGTCAAGTTCCTCTAAACATTGATCATGAGGCTTACCATAAGGAATATCACCTTCATCAAAGTGTTGGAGAGAGTGTACCTCAATAGTAGATGAGTGGGGAATTGGCTTACATAATTCTTCTATAGGAGGTAGATTCTTCACATCTTCAGCTCTAATACCTTTCTCCTTTAGACACTTCTTAGCTTCCTTCATCACTTCATCATTTAATGCAATAACTCCCCTCTTCTTTGTTGTTGGTGCTGGAACTGGTTCAGGAACATCTGGTTCAGGAGTAATAGGCTCAGGTGTATTCAACTCAATTGAAGTCCAATCATCATAATTCTTGCTATCTTAGTCATTAATTCTTTAGCATTTGTAGGAGTTCTTTTCTTGAAAACACAATCAGCAAAGCTATCTAGGTAGGTCCTAGAATCATCAATTAGTCCATTATAATAAATATCAAGAAGCTCATTCTTAGGTAATGGACATCCAAGATGTGCATGAATCAAGGCACAGAACCTTGTCCATGGATCAGGCAATTTCTCTTCTTCTCCCTGTTTAAAATTAAAAAGTCTCTACAAAGCAGCATGTCTAGCAGTGGGAGGAAAATATTTCTGGAAGAAAGAAGCAATCAAGCAATTAGGGCTATTAATGGAACCATGAGGTAATCTATTAAACCAAGACCTAGCTTCCCCTTTTAGTGAAAAAGGGAAGATCTTAACAACAAAGTACTTGCGCATATTAAAATCATCATAGAATAAAGCACTCATAGTAGAAAGCTCATTCATATGAGCCACAACACTCTCATTTTCAGTACCACAAAAAGGTTCTTTCTCAACAATATCTAAATAAGATAAATCAAGAGAGAAATCATAGTCTTCATCTTTAATATCTATGGGAGAAGTGGCAAACTTAGGATCAGAGGACAACTTAGGCATAATAGTACGTCTAGTAAGGAGACTCTTAATAGCACTAGTACCATGTGTATTTCGGCACTCTTCAACAAAATCATCAGTGAACTCAATGTAACCATCATTAATATCATAACTCTCACTAGCCTCAGGTGAGCTAACAGGTGTAACCGTGTCTTGACTAGGAGTTTTGGTATTTCCTAGACCATCCATAGTAGCGTCTAGAAAAGGACCTAATGAACGACTCGCATCAAGAACAGTAGAAGTAACATCATGAGCATCAAAAGCAGTTTCAGACTCAGCAGTAGTAGCATTGTGTGTAGCATGAGTATGTGGTGGTGGTGTGACAAGCTTCCTTATAACAGATGGTGAATCAAGAGCAGTAGAGGTGTTTAGGACTGTACCTCTTCTTGTAGTGGATGGTAAAATAGGGAACTTTCCATCACGAGAATTCCCCATGATGAAAGGAGTAGCAGTGAACAATAATAGATCCAAGTGAACTTACAAATAAAGCTATGCTCCCCGGCAACGGCGCCAGAAAATAGTCTTGATGACCCACAAGTATAGGGGATCGCAACAGTCTTCGCGGGTAGTATTACCCAATTTATTGATTCGACACAAGGGGAGCCAAAGAATACTTGCAAGCCTTAAAAACTGATTTGTCAGTTCAGCTGCACCTGGAAATAGTTCTTTCTCACAGAAGTTTATCAGTAGCAACAATTTGATAGTAGAAACAGCAAAGCAACAACAACAGTGGAACAGGAGCAGTAGTAACAGTAACGGTAATAGTAGGATTTGAGTGCGGTAGGCATATGTATGAATGGATGGGCGTTGCATGGACGAGTCTAAACATGTAACTTCAAGACCTAGGGCATTGCAGATAAATAATAATAAGCATCCAAGTACTAAACAATCCTAGGCATGTGCTCCAAATATAGTCATACGTGCTTGCAATGAGAACTTGCACAACATCTTCTGTCCAGCCAGCCCGTGGCAGCGGGGCCTCTAGGGAACTACTGTCAATTAAGGTGCTCCTTTTAATAGAGCACCGGAGAAAAGCATTAACACTCCATGAACACATGTGATCCTCACACCAGAGCCATCCCCTCCGGTTGTCCCAATTATTGTCACTTTGGGGCCTTTGGATCCGGACAAAGATATGTGTACAGAACTTACAGATAAGATCACAAACAATACTATCATAATGATTCAATAATAAGTTCAGTTCTGAGATCATGGCACTAGGGCCCTGGTGACAAGCATTAAGCACAACAAGTTGCAACAAAGCCAAATATCACTAATAGAGATACTAGGCACTATGCCCTAACAGATCTTATTCGATTACATGATAGAACTCATCCAATCCCTACCATCCCCAAGCCTACAACGGGGGATTACTCACTCATGGATGAGGGAAACATCGGTGGTTGATGGAGATGCGTTGGTGATGACGATGGCGATGATCCTCTCCAAATTCCCCGTCCCGGCAGGGTGCCAGAACGGAGTTTCTGGATCTGAATCTTGGTTTCTGGTGGCGGCGATGGAGCGGAATTCTTTCTGGAAAACTATCGAACCCCCCTCGGTTTTTAGGTCGAAAGGCAACTTATAGGCGCAAAGGGAGGCCGAGGAGGTGCCTGGGGAGGCTGCACCCCCTCTAGGCACGGGGTCAGGTGGGCTCGCGCCTAGGGTGGGTCTGGGCCCCCTAGGCCTCCCCTCTGTCTCTTCTCCTGGATCCGTGGATCTTCTGGTGAAATATAATTTTTGTCATATTTTCTGGGATTTTTCCTGATAGTTCATTTTCTGCACAAAAACAAGACACCAAGGTAATTCTGCTAAAAACAACATCCGTCCGTGTTAGTTGTATCCAAATCACACAAGTTTAGAGGATAAACAATAGCAAAGTGTTTGAGAAAGTATATACGTTTTGGACATATCACCGCCCATGTGTTTCTCTAACACATATATAATACTCCATGAACTTACAAGCTCCCCTTTTATTTCACACCACCGACATCTATAAACAAAAGATCATGATATCAACTGGATAATATGTACAGGTGTTGAAAGCGTTCCCCATGACAGCATGGTTCTGCTAATTCCCAACTTATAAGTGCAAGCATGTACAACATAGATGAAACAATGGTTCAAGTTTATTAGGTGAAAGAAATAAAGTGTGCCATCAAGTTTGTGAGAGCTTTAATCACTAATTTTCACATAACAAGTTTAATTTGAAAGATAGATAAAACATGAATATACTTGGAATGGTGTAACACACCATGCGTAGGAATTTATAGTGGACTCTTTGGAATAACTTGGTTTCTTGGGAGATGGGTGCATGAGTAGATCTTACTCAGTACAAGTGGAGGCTAGCAAAAGACTGGGAGCGACCAACTAAGAGAGCAATAATGGCCATAATCATGCAAAGCAACAAAACATTATCAATTAAAGCATAAAGTGGTATCACAAGTCAAAAACTAAATGATCATAGAGGCTAAGGTAACTGGTTCATAGTCTTAACATGGTCTAAGCATGTGCCAAGTCAACCCAAACAAAGCATCAAAGGAGAATACCATAATACTATGCTTTTGTATGCTAAAACAACATGATTCTTTCAAGGCACATTAAGCAATCTCAATTGTTTGGAACAAGTCATGCTACAACAATAATCACTAAGCATATGGTAAAAGCAACATCTAGCATGACATGATAAAGTCTAGGCCACAGTCAAAACAAGCTCCCTTTTATACCACTTAAGCATGAAGCTTCCTACTCTTTTTCCAACACCAATCGACTTATTTGAAGCAACTCACAAAGATAATAATCAATAAATATTAGTGAGCATGTATCACAAATCCACAAAGAAGAACTAAAAAGTTCTAAGCAAAAAGCATAAGAAAACTAAGGCTAAACACAGTGCTAGCAAAAGAGAACACTCACAAAACAATAAGAATGAAAACTAGAGTGTTCCAGGCAATGAAAACAGAGTGTGTCTCTCTCCAAAAGAAGTGTGCTGGGATCCAACCAACTTATTGCAGAAAACAAAGAAAAAGAAAACTAAAAACGAAAACTAAGACGCTCCAAGAACAACACAAAAGTGCATGAAACAATAAAAATGAAGTGTTTAGAAAGAGACCTGGGATTTTTATTAATGAAGAAGGGGATGCCTTGGGCATCCCCAAGCTTTGACGCTTGTACCTCTTAAATATTTCTTGGGGTGACACGGGGTGACATCCCCAAGCTTGAGCTTTTGTCCATTCTTCATCTCATCACATCGTTCTTTCCCTACACTTGAAAATTTCCTTCATACAAAACTTCACACAATTCTTCATTAGCAACATTAGTGTATTCAAGATAATAAGTGTTTGGGTTTAGTTTAAACACAAGTAAAACATCCATTAAAACACAATCTACTATATCAATTCCTTTTAAAAGCTCAAGTGATCAAATAGAACTCAAAAGAAACCGATTAAGAGGCAAATGCAAATAATGGCAGAAATATGTCAAAACAGACCAGCAGGTAAAGACTGATTTTTTAGAAAACCTTCTGTTGCTCAAATAGAAAAGTGTTGAACTAACGAAAGTTATATAATAACCTGGGGCATAAGCTCAGAAAATTAGAGCTCAATCCGACGTACAGGGATTTTTCACTATGTTTTACAGTGAATCACAGAAATCTGTTTCGGGACAGCAACTTCCCCAAATCTTACTTCTCTCTCATTAGAGGTTATTCGTGGCGCAAAAAAAATATAAAAAGGATAAGGAGAGGTTATTACAGAGGCAATAACTTACAAGACTCAACAAAATAAAAACCTAACGAAATTTGGGTTATCTCCCAATTAGTACTTTTCTTTAACGCCTTTAAGTTAGGCATGATAATTTCGATGATGCTCACATAAAAATATGAATTGAAGTAAAAGAGAGCATCAAGAAGAAAATTCAAAACATATTTAAGTCTAACCCACTTCCTATGCATAGGAATCTTGTATGCAAATAAATTTACAAAGAACAAAGTGACAAGCATAGGAAGATAAAACAAGAGTAACTTCAAAACTTTCAACATAAAGAGGGGAAACTTAATATTATTGAGATGCATAAAACCATGTTTCCCTTTCTCATAATAACTTTTAGTGCCATCATGAATAAAATTAACAATATAACTATCACATAAAACATTCTTATCATGAGCCACATGCATATAATAATTATTACTCTTATTCATTCTTATTAATTATAGTGGGAGCAAATTCAACAAAATAGCTATCATTATTATTCTCATCACCATAATCATCAAATATAGGAGGCATATTGTAATCATAATTAATTTTCTCCTCAATAGTAGCTGGACTGAAAATATCATATTCATCATTGTAATCATCATATATTGGAGGTTTAGTATCATCATAGCAAATTTTCTCCTCTAAAGCTGGGGAACTAAAAAGATCATTTTCATAAAAACTAGCTCCCCCAAGCTTAGACGTTTCCATAGTATTAGAAACAATGGTGTTCAAAAAAATTGTAATTTCTTCTTTAAACACTTCATGTCCTAAATCAGGAAAAATACTATAAAGCTCTCTAATTTTGTTGTTGTTTTCCATTAAGCCTAACTAGTGAAACCAAGAAATAAAAATATATAATTGCAGAATCTAAAGTAAATAACTTTGAGCACTAACACACCAACAACAATACTAGAAGATAGCTTAGTAGCCAGAGGATGTGGGTACCTTTTACCTTACCTCCCGGCAACGGCGCAAGAAAAGAGCTTGATGTCTACACACGCTTCTATTTTTGTAGATAGTGTTGGGCCTCCAAGTGCAGAGGTTTATAGAACAGCAGAAAGTTTCCCTTAAGTGGATCACTCAAGGTTTATCGAACTCAGGGAGGAAGTGGTCAAGGGTATCCCTCTCAAGCAATCAAGATACAAAATACAAGAAGTCTCTTGTGTCCCCAACACACTCAATACACTTGTCAGGTGTATAGGTGCACTAGTTCGGCGAAGATATAGTGAAATATAAGTAATATGGATGATTATAAGTGGTAATTGCAATCTAAAATAAAGATGGTAGCAAGCAAACATGTAACATGATTGATTGTAAATGGTGTTTCAATGCTTAGAAACAAGGCCTAGGGGTCATACTTTCACTAGTGGACACTCTCATATAAATATCTTCTCTTCATGATGCTACCATGAACTACTCTCCGGTTGGACAACTCCAATCCATTGTAGGGCTACAAATATCTACTTAAAGTCCACATTCCCTATCTAGGTAACCCACACTGTCACCTTGAGCGCTAGATGGTTCGAACAAACACCACAATTTCATAGAGACATCCAAGTCAAAATATAACTTATGATAAGTATTTCTGTAATCTTTAGCCTAAGTGCCACACGGTATGCACACTGTCAACTACACACACATGGGGATAACCGGAGATTACAATTAAAGCACTTGAGTAGCAGAGTATATCTACTTGATTACAAAGCTCATGACCATAATAAGATCACGCATAGAGAGAGATGGACACATAGATACCGGTAGAGCCCTTAGCCTCGAGGGAGAACTACTCCCTCCTCATCATGGGAGTCAGCAACGGCGATGGAGATGGTGGTGGAGATCGATGGAGATGGCTCCGGGGCAATTCCCCGTCCCGGCAGGGTGCCGGAACAGATACTTCTGTCCCCCGAATCTCCTCTTCGGTGGCGGCGGCGCTGCGGAACTTTTTATAGAGATCTGATCCGCGTAGGGTTTACGTCTCGGGGAGACGTATATGTAGGCGAAAGGGCAAGGTCGGTGGAGCCTCGAGGGGCGCACACCACCTGGTGGCGCGCCACCGTATAGTGTGGCCACCTCGTGGCGCATCTTCGTCTCTCCTTCGGACTATGTGTCGTGTCAGGCAAAATATTGACTTTGGCTTTTTTTCCGTCCAATTCTGAAAATATTTCTTTACTAGTTTTTCTGAAACCAAAAACAGCAGAAAACGGGCAACTGGCATTGCGGCATCTTGTCAATAGATTACGTTTACGACGTATCACACATTTAGTGTATACCTCAAAGTGTATACAAAACATAAAAAAGTCGACATAAAATAAGTATGGAGCATAAAAAATTATAGATACGTTTACGACGTATCACACATTTAGTTCCTCTCCAAATTTAAGGTAAAAAGCTACTAGGCTGAAGGAGCAACTCAATACGTAGCCAGAAGATTTATTTCGCCCTAAATTGAGCTTATTTGGAGTAGCATCTCAACACACTACCACCGAATAGCAAAGTTTCCTAACACGGTTTTGTGAGGAGTTGATGAACTCACGGGCACAAAATATGTCTATTTATTTTCTCCATATAGTGTCTTTCTATTTTTCTTATTTCCATGTGTTCTTACTATTTCTTAATCTAGTATGATTAATTGCTTGTACCTCGGGTTGTGCAATTAGCAATGGGGCTAGTTATGTGCTCCTCTTAAATGAACGGAAAATGGAGATTCAAACTGAAAAGACTTCAACTGAGAAGGCTTTAACCAATTTAGGTTAGCAAGGAAAAAAGAAAGGGCCCAAAGTAAGTGTTGATTGATTGGTACTTTTGGATGCAATTTGAGAACCACAAGGTTGTACCTGGACAAAAATTCCTACAAGATAGACTAGAAAAGGATATCCAGTGTTTCCATAATTTGAAAAATTAGAGGGTCTAAAATACATAAATGCCATAGTGGTGGTAGATGATCGAACAACAAAGATATGTGTGGAATCAAGTAGCATACGAACAACATGTAGTGTTAGATTATTAATCTTGTCACGAGTTAGTAGTTTAGTCCAGTGGAGAGAATTTTAAAAAATAGGGGTGAATTAGCTAGTTAGTTAGTTGCATGCGTGGAGTTTGTTAGCTAGCTAGATGCGTGCATGTGTATATTGGTCTTGTCATGTGGCTCGTAGATAAATTATATGAATAAGAGGTCCAGCTCGTGTAGTCATGTTAGTGCAGGAGTGAATCCAGGAGTAGTTAGTGCATCTGTAAATGTTGTTAGTGGTGTGTGTGGTGGCCTGGCCATGCTGCTTATTTAAGTGTTGTAAGCAGTTTATTTGGTAATGAGATAGAGAGAGAAAATATAGCCACGGTGAAAACCAAGAAAGTCTCTTTGGCAAAGCTTTGGTGTTCTTGCTTGGTTGTGTGCATATGTGTGTTGGCGTGTGTTCTTGTGTTTATGAGAGAAACAAGGGAGTCAAGCGGTAGAAGAAGATGGGGCTGCGAGATGCAGCTCCAACATGTAGCACTAGATACTTCCGCTAAGGACCAACTACGGATTAAAATTGATCCTTCTTATCTATTTATACCAAACATTTTAACTTTTTGGTAACTTATATCACCACTGATATATGTCATTTTTATTGATACATCCTTCAATGTTGTCATTTTAAATCATTTTTAGATATAGCTACTTGAATTAAAAAATAACAATGTAATCATGATCATATATATATAAGATGCATGTTTTTCTTACCATTCTACTATTTATCATTACAAATATATTTTCTAGTGCTAATCTAGAGCTATATTTTATAAGAATTTTTAAAATTTAATTGAGTTTGAGATGTTGAGAAACCATTTTTTATAGCCGACTCTAACGTATTAAATAACATTTGTATTTGTACTTGTGCATAATATCTTTGAATATCTACAAAACTGGTAGAGTTTTGTAGAGTCTTGTAGAGTAAATGAATCTAACAATGAACTTCGTTTAGGTGTATGTATGTGACATCAATGAGTATTTTGTTTTCGAATACTTGCTTTTTCGTCAAATTCACCCTTCTTATACTCCGAGAGTCAATGGGCCAATCTAGTAGGTTCAGTAGCTAGCAAGATTTCTCCTTTTTTTTATTTAGAATTTGTATTGTTTGTAATATGCATGAGTATTTAGTAAAACCTTATGTATGTTATTCATTCAATTTTATTTGCTTACTTCTACAAAAACGTGTAAGATATCAACCCTAGAGGTACCGAGTCCCCGAAACAAACCAAGATATATCACTTAGGCGGTCTCAAAATGACTCGAAACAAATCTAGTCATCCTAAAACCAACTCAACCCGACACCCTTTTGTTTCCACAAGCTAATTAGAATCTTTTTTTTACACTTTGGGGTCAAACATTAGGAAGATCTCGACCATCAAAAACCCGCCCTCAAACCATCACAGCCGTGTGTTGCCTTTGCCCAGTTACAGTTCTCCCGAGAAAACTACGGCAAATGGATCGTGGGTCTGGTCAACCATATACTTTACTTCCATGTAAGTACTCTCCTTCCCATCCGATTTCCTCACACTTCCCGTGTCCTCCGCTGTTTCTCCTCTTGCTCCACCTTTTCCATTGCTCCAGCCTCCTCCACCCACCCTGCCTAGAACACCATGTTCATTGGTCCCCCTCTATCCCCTCCTGGCTCCTGTCCGATCGTGATCTGCAGGTCGACGCAAAGACGAGAAGGATAAGGCGGACAAGCATCGTCAAGGGAGAGTGACTCGCATGTATCCACCGTGCTATGCAAGAGGGTTAGCACCCTCTAGCCTCTACCGATGGGTCAGCATTCCAGCGACCTGTTGTGGGAGTGACGACAACGGCCGGTTCTGCGGCTCTGGCTTTGCATCGGCGACGGTGGCCTATATAGGGCGGGATAATGCATGGGTGACGGCATGAGATGCATAGGGGCAACATTCCTCTGGTTAATAATTTGATCAGCTTGGCGGCGTCGCCGGCTACAACCCATCAAACAAATCCACCAAAGACAGAGCTCGGACGTGATCCCCGCTGGGGCATGGCGGCTCAGGGGCACCATGGAGGTCTCGGCAATCCTCTATTGAGTACGTGAGCTCGATTATCCATGGACGGGATTTGTGATTCGATTTTATTGGAACTCCTCCAGCTGATCAAGGCCAAATTTTTTGGTGTATTTGTTTGCTGCGATTCTAAACGGGGTACGGTGGTCACGTCTGGGATTGGGTGCCTGATGCTGAGAAGCTGCATTGAGAAGAGGGGTTTGGTATTTACCGCAGGTTATAGCCCTCTGTACCATATGTTCATGCCCAAGCCTCTACCCCAGAAGGTCATTTATCCACTGGCAACTTTTTCTGAACTTTCAAGAGTCTAAGAGCATCTCCACTATCATTCTTAGGACGCCAAAATTAGATCCGGACGCCGAAATTTCGCCTCACGTTCACAGGAATCTGTTTTCGTCCGGATTTGGGTCAACTTTGGTCCGAGCTTCCCAGGCCATTCCCGGTATCCCGGAAACGCCCTGAAAATGCCGGACGAAGCGAATTCAACGAGTGGATCCGTCCAGTCGGTATATATTCGCCCATATTCATCCAAAGTTTGCCAAAATTTGTCCATATTCACACATATTCGCCCAAAGTTTGTGCATATCGACCATATTCGCCCACATTCGCCCAAAATTCGCCCATATTTGTCCAAAGTTCGTCCATATCGACCATATTCGCCCAAAGTTCGCCCATATTCGCCCAAAATTCATTCATATCGACCATATTCGCTCAAGGTTCGCCCATATTCGTCCATATTCATCCAAAGTTTGTCCATATCGACCATATTGGCCCGAAATTCGCCCAAAACCTCCTATATTCGTCCATATTCGCCCAAAGTTCACCCATATTCGCCCAAAGTTCGTCCATATCGACCATATTCGCCCAAAGTTCGCTCATATTCGCCCAAAACTACTTATATTCGTCCATATTCGCCCAAAGTTCGCCCGTATTCGCCCAAAACCGCCTATATTCGCTCAAAGTTTGCCGAAATTTGTTAAATTTTAATCAAATGCGGGAACTCGCCTGGGAATACGAGTGGAAAACTCGGCGTTCTCAGACCAAAAACTAGTTTCGTCCGGACCAAAATACGTCCGGATTTCGGCCTGGGAACGGCCAACCAGTGGGGATGCTCTAAACATTGTTATTACTTTGCCAAAGTGTTGTTTGTAAATACAAGGTAGAAAGATCGATTAGTGATTTGATGATGACTTGTCGTACAGCCTGGTGGAGTCATTGCTTGTGATCATGTGGCTCAAACTTGCACTATGGGGCAAGAGAGAGGAAGCATCAGCTGACGTACTCTCGCTAAAACATGCAGACATCTCGACACACACTGATGCACCTTGCTGAGAACTTTCAAGAATAATGAGATTGTTAATATAGCCTGTGGAATACCATCGGTGACTGTCCAGGTAAATGCTTATATGATATTATAACTCATAACTACTAGGCAATGTGTATTGCTTACTTGCATTGCAAACAAAACTTGGTGGAAATAGTTTTTATTTGATTGATATGTGCCACAATGACTTTCTTAAGTAAATAAAGTGGTCTGCATGCAGACATCATGTTCGGTAAATTCAATATAAGACAACAATCATATATGTTTATTATGTCCCAACTAAGACAACTTAGGATATTGACATAAATCTACCCAGATAGTCAAATGAAAGAAATTTGAGTTAGTAAAGGTATCCCGTGAAAAATATAAACGAGCATTCATTAACTTCATATTTTCATGTGAGTGACAATAGAGAAGTAATTTGCAATATAAATGAAGTTATTCACGTAGTTTTTTCTACTCCAGGTCTTCTTTCAATTTCATTCGTGCAATTTGGTGATCTATTCTTGCATGCTCTTTATATTGTCGCACGTAGAGACACCCGAGAAATTTTAGATGTCAGTCGAGTTGAGGTGTTCAAGGAAGCTAGCAAGAATGCACATGGTTGCACTTTTGTATTCCTAGGAAATACCATTGCTAGGTGAGTTATCACGGCGAAGTCGTCGCAGAAGTTTCCAAGAATCTTTCTAAGCTAGTCAGACACCAAGTTACTTGTTGCTTTCGTTTATGGGTCAAATGTTGTACTCCTCCGTGATGTACCCTCACAACTAGGGCTTCATTCTATATGCCCTTTGCGAAGGCAACAACACCATTGCTGCGCAGCTCCTCATGCAGGTATATAACGTGATACTCCTGTCAAATTAGTAATCCCTGTTAAGCATCACATAGTGAAGATACATTGTTATTGTCTGACAAGTGCGTGAATAGGATAGCAGGCAACTTAAGGGTGTGTGCATTCAATGAAAATATTTTGGTTTAGCTGTCTAAACCATGGGTGTTAGCTTTGTATAACATTGAAAGTTAAATATGCATATTGCATTGTACTCATGTGGATAAAATAGGACACTTAGCAATATATATTTGTGCAATTATTTGATGTGAGATACATGGGATAACTGTTAAAATGATTTTTGTGTCAAGGATGCCAAAGCATGGCAGTATTATTGTTCTTTACTAAAGATGAATTTACTATAGATTCCAAATCCCACTTTTGTTCTCATTGGCAAGAATAATTTGATGTTGATTCAGAGCGTTCATTGAGGAGACATAATTGGTAAGCATGGTTTGTTTTCTTTGATAGTTTTGGACTTGGAGTTTCAAAGAACATTAAGTCCAGCCTGCAATCTACAATTAAATTTCATGCCTCTATCCCTTTATGCATTACTACTTAGCGTGCACGTGCAACACATGTCTTAATCAATTAATGTAAATCACAGTGTACTCACCGTGATAACTCACAGTTTACACGTATGAATAAGCTTACAGTTATTGTCATCATTTCAGGCCCCTCTCTTACATTTCAAATATATATTTTGGAACTATGTTATCATTATATGAATCACATATTTTTATTCCTTCATTCATTCTCAGTCAAATTAGCAAAAAGCTTATGCTGAATGAGCATTCAACACATATAGCTGAACAGTGACCACTATACATGCAAATAAAGGGTGAGAAAACACTCAAAATTGAAGAGAAATTAATGTAGCAATCTGACAGTATAGTGAACCAGATTTCGCTTTCAGTTAACAAACCTTTGGAATCATGTCCTCCAGGTTAAGAAAACATATATTGACATGCTGAAAATACCATATATAATATGCACCTTCATGTACCTTTATTTGAACAAAACAAAGCAAATAAAATCTGCAGATGGTGACCCTGCCCGTACATCAGATCACTCGTGTATGTATCACGGAGCGGTTTATAGCAATGCAGCATTGAGAACTTAAAACCTATAGGTGACATTTCACAACAGTGAATTACAGAACGTGTTGTCTTCAGGCATCTGAAACAGAAGCAATATGAGGCGTGGTTAAAAATTTAAACTTGACAAATATTTAAGAAGGACAAAGAAAGAAAATAAGGTTCAAGAATACTGAAGGAAGCACCACGGCTATAGATCCTATAACACATAAAATCGGGTCAATGACATAAGGATATACGCATCCCTCAAAAATATCGATGGTGCAGACACACAAACTTTAAATTCAAATGTTGAGGGCGCAGAAAGGACCAAGGTAGTAGTTTTGAAGGAAATCACTAGATCTTTTGAAGGAAATCAAGTATAATACTATTAGGATGATAATATTTACTCGTTGGCATCTGGCAAGTATGGGCCAGCCCTGTCTGCAATGTAGAGTGGCACAATACAACAAGTGAGAAAAAGTTGTTGTCGCTACCGCAAGAGCTCCTATATGGCGCGTTACCGACCGATGGAGATGTGTCGTGTAGTTCAATACTTATCTTGTACCTCCACCTTTCTCTCTCTCTAACTTATCTCCTTGAGAGTATCCTAGTGCTCGATGACTCCTCTCACGCCCCTATCTGGCGGCCTCGCCGGTCCGAGATGGTGGAGGAAGGAAGGCATGTTTCCCTTGTATATTATAGTAGCTGTAATACTAGTTACAGCCTAGGTGCTGGACTGGTGTTATGCCATCGAGGCTTCTCTGGTTGGAGTTTGTGAGCCACTACTCGTGGAGGGTGGTGGTGCTGATGTTTCTTGCGGAACTCTGGAGGTCGAAGACGAAGGTAAGGAACAATGCCGCCCATGGGTCCCCTTCAATAAATCTCAAGGGCGTAATTCAACTCCATGGAGTTCTGCAAATTTTCAGGTGGGGGGGGGCATCTTGCAGTCGTGGTGATAGGTGGGTGGAGTATGGAGCATTTGCTGCTTCTCGAGCTGGTGCTCAGAGGGAAGTTGTTGCGCATGTTCTCGTTGGAGTTTGTCAGTGTCGGTTGCATCAAGCCGGTGCTACTTGTGGTGCAGGGAACCACTCCACGCCAGGAAGACATGTTCTTCCTCGGATGTGTTTCCTCTTTACGAGGATCTTCCTCGATCTGAGGCTAGGATGGGATCCATCGTCAACGCTGCCCCAAGTCGCATGTTCCCCGTTGGTGGCGGCGGCCCTCGGTCTTGGAGGTCTCTGAGTTGCGACAGGCGGTACCAGCGCCTTGGTCGCATTTCTATTCAAAGTTTTAGGGTTTTAATTTATGTGCCCTATGTTGTATTTCCCTTTTTCTTTAGGGGGATTGGAGACAATGTAATCTTGTACCCACCACTTGACTAATATATGCCTCCAGGCCTCCCGTTAAAAAAAAGAGAGTGTGCCGCGTGAAGCATGGATCTAATGGGCCCAAACCATTAAAGTGTTTTTTTTTTGCTATTTCTTTTTGTTTCAGTTTCCCGAAAGTGTTTTTGCATCCCAAGATGTAGTGACCTCTTTATTTCAAAATATGTATAAATTATATTTACTAGTTTAAAAACATATAAATATATCATTTTTGTATCCTACAAGCATGCAAAATCTCAAACCAAAATTCTTTGTTTTGTGGGCTACACAAAAAATGAATTTTTTTTGGAGATAGAGGGCCACGGCTCATCTCCCGTGGCTGCGCGGCCCAGCTCGCTGATACACACCGCGCTGACGCTGAGCTGTGTATAAGAATTGTTGCTTACTGCCGCTGCCGGCCGTGAAAATAAAACCATGTTTTTTCCCTGAAAAAGAAGGTCTAGCAGCCCATGGCCCCATGCCTGACTTCAGCTCGCATACTCCACTCGAACGGAACTGCTGTGCGAGTGCACACGAAAGGAAAAAAATAGTGGGACAGACCGGGGACCACTACATCCAATCCACGAGTCCACCGCCCCACCCGACCCCACCCCACCCGGCCACCCCACAGACAAACCAAAACCAAACCCAATCCAGCCCCGCGCGCCCCTTTCGGCCTCCGACTCCAACTCCGAGCAAGCGCGGCCTCCGCAGTCGGCACGCCACGCCACGCCACCTTTTAACACACTTTGTTAATGGCGGCGGACCACCCGTGCACGAGGACGACGTGCTTCCTCTGGTGGTGCTCCACCAGTACCACCGAGCGAGCCCGAGCGCGGCCGGGTCTGGCCCTTTTCCTCCTGGTCCTGACTCATCCGGTGGTCCTCCCCGCCCATCATTTCCGCCCCAATTTGACCGTTGCACGCAGCGCCCGTTGCCCCCATCATTTCCGGCTTTCTGCCGCTGCCTTCCCGATCCGTCCAATTTCCATTCTTGTCCCGTGTGCGTCGTTGCGTACGCAGCGCAGACGGTTGTGCGTATCCCAACAGGGGATCCAAAATCATGTCTGCATATGGAGGACCAGACACTCTCTCTCGAATGTTCCAATACTGGCAACTTGCCACTGTTCGCTAAGAACCCTTTTGCTTCTGGCTTAAGAATTAAGCTAACCACCAGCTTAGGTTAGCTAGCTCGCTTAAAAGGTCGGCCTGCCTAGCTAGGCTACCTATATTTGGCTCGTACCATGTCGACACGAGAACACATGATCGAATTCAAACAACACAAATCGAAAAAAAATCGTAAGGATACAAACCCTCCAAAAAAAACTTATCTTGCCGATTTGCCGTTGAAAAACGCTCACGAAACAACGGAAAACTTTAGTTAGCTAATCACGGGGAAATGCCACAATATAGTTAGAACATGACAATACCTTAATCTGCTGTTAGGGCAAACTAATGCAAAACTAAGCCTTGATTGTAAATCATAGCGCGTATGCTTTTGTGCTGGTCGTATGCATCTTTTTTTTTTTGTTGACGCAATGGTTTGTATGCATCTTAGTTAAGGAGATGTAAGCGGGTCTAGTCGGATTGTTCCTTTACCATATCATCTGCCGGATTTTTCGCTAGAATTAAAGCGTAGATAGGATGCAGATTCGAAAATGGATATATCAGACCGTGAATTCAGAACCAAAATGGAACCGACTCGGGATAAAAGCAAAAATAATCGGACAGGTGCATGCACAGGTAGATCAAACACATGACCTAAGATACTATACTATTAACACATGTTTCGATAGCAATCCATAGGATACAATGTCCTGATGTAAGCGAACTCGACAACTTACTAACTACTAGTTGGACTATATTATCTTAGGCTTTTCACTGATTTTTTTGGATTATCTAGTTAAAACCATTGTATAATCCTAATTAATTTGCGAATAAAGCATAGCTACCTTATCTTATATCGTATCCGGTTGTGTACTTCCTAAACGGATATCATTAACATCGACAAAACGGATATCATTAACATCGACAATTCCCATAAACCGGATATGGATTCTTTAGAACGGATTTGGCAGTGGAATTGGTACAAAAATCATCCTAACCTTTTATATTCTTAGATACGGAGATGTGACATCCTAACTTTAGTTAGCTAATCACGGGAAATGACACAATATAGTTAGAACATGACAATACCTTAATCCGCTGTTAGGGCAAACTAATGCAAAACTAAGCCTTGATTGAAAATCATAGTGTATGCTTTTGTGCTGGTCGTATGCATCTTTTTTTGACGCAATGATTTGTATGCATCTTAGTTAAGGAGATGTATGCGGATCTGGTTGGATTGTTCCTTTACCATATCATCTGCCAGATTTTTCGCTAGAATTAGAGCGTACATAGAATGCAGATTTAAAAAAGGATATATCAGACCGCGAATTCATAACCAAAATGGAACCGACTCAGGACAAAAACATAAATAATCAGACATGTGCATGCACAAGTAGATCAAACACATGACCTAAGATACTATTCACACATGTTTCGATAGCCTAGTAACCTAATAAACCTGTAATCCATGGGATACAATGTAGCATTCCGTGAAAACTCGAACTAGAAAATTGCTTGTTATTTTATTTCTTCCATCATCATGACATCATGCATATTTCTGTACTAAACTATTTTTCAAAAGCCCTATTTATTTTCTACATAAATCCCTTCTTTATTTTAAATCAATCCCCAGACGTTTCTGGATATTTTGTTTGTCTAAAACTAATTACAAAATCTTTTACTAAAATTAAAATAAACAATATTTATTTTAAATAAAACTGTTTTGATTGGGAGAGGCAGCCCGGCCTAAAAACCAGGCCACCTACCACCCCGATCGGCCCAACCCAATCACACCAGAAACCCTAACCCTATTTTCCCTCTAGCCCTCATTCTCACCTACTCCTTCCACCACCACTCCTCACAACCGCTGCCAGTACCCAAATGCACACACCACGCACGCACGCGATGGAGAGGCCTGCCCACCAACTCCCGGGCCCCACCCCGCTTCCCCCAGTCCCATCCACTCGACCGCCCCCGCTCCTCTCCCCCCCTCGCGATCCCTTCCTCGTGAACCGCCCCTCTCCTTGCTCCCTTTCTGCCGCCGACAGGGGCGCCTCCCCTACCTCATCACCCGAGCCACCTCGTCCCCTGCCGCCCAACATCGCCCAACATTGGCCTCGGCCTCCCTCGCCGCCCTCTGGCCGCGACCCAAGTCGTCGTCGCAGCGGTGCTCCCTTCCCTTTGCACCTCGCCGGCGGGCCGCTCGTCTTCGTTCTTCTCTCCTTCCCTCCCGTCGCCAAGCCTGGCCAGCCGCTCCCTCCTCTGCCTTGTAACGTGCCGCCTCACCTCGGCCGTGTCCTCCCTGGTGCTCCACCTGCCGCCGTCGGCCCTTCCTGTCTTGCCTTCGTGAGCCAGCTCCGGCCACCTCCCTGTAGGAGCGACCCCGCGCATCCAAACGTCACGGGCCGCACCCGAGCTCGCCCTACCGCCATCCCCCAAGCTTACACAGCCCTAGCATGACCTGCGCGTGCTTGATGCCGCCTCGGTCGCTCGTCCCCTGAGCCCTCCTCGACGACCGTAGCGCCGCCTCGAGATGTCGCTGGCCGTTCTTCTCGGCGCCCTGCGCCTCCGCTGTCGTCGCCAAGCCGTTGGACCCCTTGTTGTCTCATGCAGCAGGCAAGTGCTGTCCTCATGCCCCTAGTAAATCGACCTACATGTCGCATCCTGTGAAGTCTAATGCTCAGATTTGTGTCTCGGTGATGGCAGTTTTCCCTAGCGTTGGTTGTCCACACTCCTGGAATGATGGTTGTCTCGGCACCCTGATCCGACGGTGCTTTGATGCGAAGGTGCTACTACTACCACCTCTCGGCAAGACGTTTGCGACCAATATCTGACATGGATATACCCTACGGGTACTCGATGTTAGGCTACCTGGTCCGGCCCGACGGAAGGCCCACTCGACGATCTACCAAGGTCCACGACGCTCATGACGTTTTCGGCTGCTATGAAGCCCATGTGGACACGGACTCTCAAGCGTACAAGACAAGGAAACCTCAAGACTAGAGTTTGAATACAACTTGTAACCAAATCGTATTGGCACCCGAGACCTAGCCTCCCCATATATAAAGGCTAGGAGGGTCCAACGAGAAGGGCACGTACATAATAGATAGATCTACGATCTCCACCGCCACAATAGATCTACAGATCTAGATGACCTAGATCTCTTAACTCATACTTTCGCACACACCTCCACGCCAGATCGAATCTGCGCACCCTGTAACCTTCGGTTCCGTCGTAATCAAGAGCAGACAAGCAGGAGTAGGGTTTTCCCTCTGGGAGCCTGAACCTGGGTAAATCTAGTGTCCCCTGGTTGCTTGTCTGTTAACCGTGCCACGATCTCCAGCATCCCCATCTTCTCCAAAACCCAAGTCCATAACAATGGGCATTGATGAGATTAAACCTCGTCTATTGGCGCCTCTGTGGGAAACGGGGCTGCTGATTGTGCGATCATGACGGTCCCGACCCGATCGATCTACAACTCTGCGGCGACGGAGAATCACCTCCTCTTCGGCGCTTTCGACTTCACCGCCCACTCGCCGGCCACCATGAAAGATTTCGAGCCCGCAGGCGACGGACTCGAGATCCTATTCGGGAGTTTCTGCTTCCAGGTGGGTCAAACTGGCACCCTCCGTCTCCCTGAGCGGGTGCCCCTACCATCCATCAGGCCCGCCTCATGGGCTCCACACCCTGTGCTGCGCACATCACCATCAACAGATGAATTTTACGACAGCAGCAGCTGTAACTCCGATCTGTGTGATCCACCTTCGGATGAGGGGACCTACGGTTCTGGATCCGAAAGCTGCGATAGCAGCCGACCAATCTGCGGGAGCGCTATCTATGCGCCGCAGTCATCCAAGGCGACGAGGAAACACCTAACTCGCCGCCCAACCGAAACGGCGGAAACGGCGAAAACAGAAGAAGCCAGTCCCCCCTACCCAACGGGGAAAACAATGGCCACGTCATCCAACTTAGCAAAGAAGGATGGGTCTAAGCACGCCGTGCCGTCGCAGGCGACATAGTCTTGCCTGCCGACGCCTCATGTGAACTACTGATGGCATACCACTACCTCCTCATCGAGGAGCACAAGAAGCAAGTCAAGATGCAGGAGACGCGCGACAAACGCAAGCAAGCAGCCTCCGAGTCCAGCGCGCGACGAGCTGCGCTCTCCGCCATGGCACCCGGCTCTAGCACAAACGGAAACCAGGGAAACAAGCATCGCTCTCGGGTGGAGAACATGGATCCCAAGGAGCGCCGTGACGTGACCCGAACTCTCCACACATCGTTCATGGATATGGATGCCGACGGCAACATCATCCTGAAGACACCGCAAGCTGCGATCATGGCAGCCACTGCATATCTAGCGGCCCACCCACCTCCGGAGGGGGACCCGAAAAGAGCCATGCATAAGTCTGCACTCACCAGACTCGGACTCGTCGGAGCTGCGCTCCACGAAGACGCTCCTGCGGAGCCGAAGAAGAAAGCTCCGGCCAGGCGCGACCGGAGTCCCACCCCTTCATCCGAAGAAGAGGAGGAACATGACCTTCCTCGGAGGAAGAAGAGCTCGCGTCACCATAAAAGCGACTATGACGCCAGAGACAAGCTTACACAGCGCAAAATCGACAAAGCACGAGCCAAACGTGCATGCTCGTCTGAATCCGAGATGGACGAAGATGAAGGAGAACTCTGCGGAGCCCGATGTTTCAGCAGATCTGTTCGGCAAACACAGATGCCACGCCATTTCAAGCTTCCTTCGGATACTCCGAAATTCAACGGCACGCAAGATCCAAAATCATGGCTCAGCGACCATCTGTCATCCGTCAAGCTTCACGGAGGCAACAAAGAAACCGCCATGCAATGCCTTCAGCTGCAACTGACAGGCACGGCGCGGGTCTGGCTCAGCAGCCTATCATCAGGATCCATCCGAAGCTGGGAGGAGCTCGCTTACAGCTTCATCCAAAATTTCAAGGGCACTAGCAAGAGGCCCGCCTCAATCGAAGAGTTGCGAGCCTGCACTCAGAGAACGGGTGAATCTATTCGCTCGTACATACTACGCTGGTCTACAACCAAGAACTCCACAGCACACATCTCCGAAGAGAGGGCCATCGACGCCTTCAGGGACGGCGTCAAACGACAAGATTTCAAGGAGGAACTTGGGCGCGTCAAGCCCAAGACACTCGATCACCTCATGGACATCGCCAACAGGTGGGCGGACGGCGAAGATTGCATTCACCGAGCACAATCGGATGAAGAGGACGACTACGGCCGAAGACAGGAATGTCGCAGCAAGAGGAGATCGCGCGTCTACGAGGACCGCGACGGACCCGACATGGTCGCGGTCGGCTACGCCGACCGCCGCAACGACAACAGCCGCAACAGCGGAGGATACCGCGGCGGAAACACCCGCGACAACGGACGCCCAGCGCAGTCGTGGCAACGCCGCGATCGCGACAACGGACCCTCAGCATACGACAAACTTTCGGGTCCATGCACCATCCACTTCTACATCGACAAACAGGATGGCAAAAAGAAAGCCAACCACATGCTCAAGGACTGCCGCGAGTTCCAGAAACTCAGTGAAAGCATGGTGCAGATGAGGCAACAAGCCCCAATCCCTGCGTTTGGAAACGCACCCGTGCAAGGAGAAATAGCGCTCGGAGCTCCTCCACCGCCGCCTATTGGAGGCCCAAACCATCCAGTCGCACCGGCACAGAACAACGCTGGGAACGGGTAACCCCCACCGAAAGGAGCACTAAACATGATCCATAAGGGACGCCCCACGAATAGAGTGCAGAAGAAAATCACCCGACAAATCAACTTGGTCGTGGCAACTCCACCTGCAATCCCTGAGTACCTCAGTGGATCGGAGTCCTGCATCACATTCACTCGCGCGGATCACCCTTGCCAGATCCCTCGCCCAGGTCATGCTGCCCTGGTGCTGGAGGCGCGGATCGGAGGCTTCGAGATGAGTCGCGTCTTCATGGACGGCGGCAGCGGCATCAATTTAATGTTCGCAAGCACCCTAGCAACAATGCGGATCCCACAATGCAGCCTGGAACAGTCGGACACAACGTTCCACGGCATCGTCCCAGGGAAGGGCATACTTCCCCTGGGCAAAATAGGGCTCGATGTCATCTTCGGGAAGCCGGACAACTTTCGGCAGGAACGACTCGAATTCGAAGTGGTGGACTGGCCGTCGCAATACCACGCCATCCTGGGGCGTGTAGCATTCGCAAGGTTCCTGGCCGTCCCACACTACGCATACCTACTACTCAAGATGCCAGGACCGAGAGGCGTCATCACGATCCACAGGAGCTTCACCCGATCGGACCAATGCGACAGGGATTTCAACAAAATCTCCCAGTCTTTCGGCATGCAGGACGAGCTTATAAGGCTCCGCAAGGTGACGAACAATGGGGCACCCCCAGTCACAAGGCAGAACGCACCTGACATGTCCTTCGACTCCATCGTCAACACCAAGAAAGTGCAGGTCCATCCGACGGATGTCTCCAAGACGGCGCTGATCGCCAATGACCTCAGTCCCGCATAGGAAGGCGCACTCGTCGAATTCCTCCGTGAGCGCTGGGAAATCTTCGCCTGGTGTCCTGCGGACATGCCAGGAGTTCCCAGGGAATTCGCCGAGCATGCACTCAATGTCTTTCCAGACACCAAGCCAGTCAAACAGTCCATCCGGAGACTGTCCGAACCACGAGCCGAAGCCATCAGCAAGGAAATCAACAGATTACTCGCAGCAGACTTCATCCGGGAAATCAAGGAAAGCGAGTGGCTGGCAAACACAGTCATGGTCCCAAAGAAGGACACGGACATCGTGCGGATGTGCGTGGATTTCACGTCACTAAACAAGCATTGCCCAAAGGACCACTTCCCTCTTCCTCGGATCGATCAGATCATCGATTCGACTGCAGGTTGTGAGAAACTCTCCTTCCTCGACGCCTACTCAGGCTATAACCAGATTCGACTCAAGGTCGAAGATCAAGAGAAAACGGCGTTTATCACACCGTTCGGAGTATTCTGCTACAATACAATGCCCTTCGGGCTAAAGAACACAGGTGCCACGTACCAGCGATGCATGCAGGCCTGCCTAAAAGACCAGATCGGTCGCAACGTCCAAGTCTATGTCGACGACATAGTAATAAAAACCAAGGAGGCAAGGACACTTACCGACGATCTCCGTGAGACGTTCGACAATCTTGATCGCTACAGGATCATGCTCAGCCCTGAAAAGTGCGCCTTCGGCGTCCCATCGGGTCAGCTGCTTGGGTACTTCATCTCTCAGCGAGGGATCGAGGCGAACCCAAAGAAAATCAGAGCCATCATGGCAATGGAGAAACCGAAAAACCTCAAAGGCGTCCAGCAGCTCGCAGGACGAGTAGCGGCGCTAAGCAGGTTCATCAGCTGCATAGGCGAGAAGGCCCTACCATTCTACCAGCTGCTGCGCAAGGCTGACAAGTTCGAGTGGACACCAGAAGCCAACAACGCATTCGAAAGCCTCAAGCGGCTCCTCTCCACCTCGCCCATTTTGGTCACGCCAAAGGAGCGCGAGCCCCTGCTGCTGTACATAGCAGCCACACACCAGGTGGTCAGCACCATACTCGTGGTCGAACGACCCGAAGAAGGCAAGACCCACGGGGTCCAGCGCCCAATTTACTACCTCAGCGAGGTACTGACACCAACAAAGCAGAGGTACCCTCACTACCAGAAGCTAGCCTACGGCGTGTTCATGACGGCTCGACGGTTGAGCCATTACTTCCAGGAGCATCAGGTGATGGTCGTCAATGAAGCACCCCTGAACAGCATCCTGAATAACCCGGAGGCCACAGGACGCGTGGCCCTGTGGGGCATCGAACTGTCACCTCTGGACATCGTCTATGAGAAGCGACTCGCAATCAAATCTCAAGTCCTCCCGGACTTCCTGGTACATTGGATGGAGCTGCAGCTGCCAGACACCCCAGACATGTCGCAGTCATGGACGATGCACTTCGACGGTTCCAAGAGAGAAGCCGGAGCAGGAGCAGGGGTCATACTGACCTCCCCGCAAGGCGACAAGATGAAGTACGTCCTCCGGATGAAATTCCGAGCCTCCAACAATGAGGCCGAATACGAAGCCCTCATCCATGGCATGAGGATGGCAAAGATATGCGGCGCAACGCGCCTGGTCATCTATGGTGACTCCAACCTCGTCGTCCAGCAGATGATGAACGAGTGCGACGCACACGCCGAAAACATGATCGCGTACCGCGCACTCTACAACGCACTCGAAGGAGAATTCGACGGCTGCGAGCTTCGACACGTCGGAAGAGAAAGCAACGAGGAAGCCGACAGACTCGCCAACATCGGCTCCACTTGCGCAAAGGTGCCACCAGGTGTGTTCCTCGAACAGATCTGCGTACCATCCATCAAGCGAAAGTTCCCCAAGGGATCACCCGAAGAAGCAGAACACTCGGGAGCTACGCTACCCGAAGGACACGAAGGACCCGAAAAGCTGGACACAGAGGTAGCCATGGTCAACCTAATGAAGGTCATGGCAGTCGAAGAAGCTTGGACGCGACCATACCTCCAGTTCTTGATAACCGGAGAATTGCCTGACAGCCCAACAGACGCCCGGCGTATATCTCGCCGGTCAAAAGCCTTCACCATCATCAATGGCGAGCTGTACAAGCGCAGCATCACGGGTGTACTTCAACGGTGTGTCACCATCGACTACGGCAAGGCCATACTCCAAGACATCCATGAAGGCATCTGCGGCCACCACGCAGGCAGCCGCTCCCTTGTCGCTAAAGCTCTACGAGCAGGATTCTACTGGCCAACGGCCATAAGCGACGCAAAGGACATCGTCCGAAGATGCAACGGATGCCAACGGTTCGCCGACAAACCGCACGCACCTGGGTCCGAGCTCAGACCCGTACCTATAGCTTGGCCTTTCGCTCAATGGGGCCTCGACATGATCGGCAAACTGCCAAAATCCTCGAAAGGGGGACACGTCTTCCTCCTGGTTGCAGTCGACAAATTCACCAAGTGGATCGAGGCCATGCCGGTCACCAACCAGAAAGGCAAAACTGCCGTCAAGTTCTTCGAGTCCATTGTCTACAGGTTCGGCATACCACACAGCATCATAACCGACAACGGATCGAACTTCATCTCCGAAGATTTCCAGGACTTCTGCGAAGGCCTTGGGATCAACATCACGTATGCCTAGTGGCACACCCGCAAACGAACGGGCAAGTGGAAAAGGCCAACGGCCTAATCAGCGCCGGCATCAAGAAGCGCCTCATGAGCTCACTCGAACAAAAAGCTAGAAACTGGACGAAAGAGCTACCATCTGTCCTGTGGAGCTTACGGACTACGCCAAATAACTCCACCGGCTACACACCGTTCTTCATGGTACACGAGCCGAAGCCGTGCTACCAGCCGAAGTACGCCACCAGGCCCCGCGCGTCGTCGCTTACAGCGAAGCCGAATCCACGATTGCACTTGAAGACACTGTCGATACACTCGACGAAGCACGGGATATAGCAGCAGCTCGATCAGCGGTGTACCAGCAGAGTCTCCGCAACTACCACAGTCGCCGGCGGCGCCCAAGGTCCTTCGTCAAAGGAGACCTCGTCTTGCGACTCAAGCAAAAGCGACCGAATAAATTCGAGTCACCATGGGAAGGACCCTACGTCATCACCGAAGTCATCCCAGGTGGCGCCTATCGCCTCAAGCATGTGAAATCTGGAGTCGCATACTCCAACCCATGGAATATCTCGCACCTGCGACGATTCTATCCGTAGCAACCTACCCCCTTTTAACTTCAATAAGGCTTTCAGCCAAGGCTACTCAGCCGAACAATGTACCTCCTCCATTACGATATAAATAAATCTAAGTGTCTCGCCCCAAAACTTTGGTTCACTATTTTCTACAACTTTACTATATGCTACAAACGCACTCGGGGGCTCCCCCCACCTCACGATTTCATCGACTGAGGACCAAACGTGTACACCTGAGTAGCTGACAACGTCAGGCAAACGAAAAGGACACGCACTCAATCAAAGCACTGCGTGCTCACAAACAAACAAACCTTTACAACAAAAGGGCACAACACGCCCAGCCGAAATATACAAATTTTACATCTCTCTCTTTTTACAGGTACTACCTATGTTGAAGAATAACCTGGGCACGCTGCTCAAACAAATCTACAATCTGTTTGGCATACTGCCTTACAGCCGCGTAATGCGGACGCATGTCCCACTCGCCACCATCCGGTCGAAGAGGTGGCCCAGCGGCCACAACAGCCAAATCCACGTCAGGCCAATGCAGCCTCACAAGAGACAACACAGCCTTCACTCCTGCGACAAGCTGCTGCCGCACCAACTCCTTGACATTGCTTACGTTCCGAAATTTCGACAGAAGACCCGCAAGGCTTGTCGGTACGGCATCCAAAGGGAACATGACGTGCAGCACCGAGGCAAGTGATGTCTGCACTTGGCGGAGCACCCGTGAAACTTGATGAACACGATCCTGCACCGTCGCCAGGGCTATGGCGTGATCACGATCCATCCAGAAGAAGCCGTCGGCCTCCATGTCCTGTTGAGTCAAGCAATTGACTCGAACAGCGACACGCTCCTTCTCCTCCCTTGGAGCAAGGTTCGCACCTGTGACAATTGCAAATAAGCGAAAGGCCAGCAGGCTCATCCAAAAAACTGAGCTACAGCTCGAACCAAAGAACAACTTACATTGCAGCTGCTCGGACAGCCGAACCAGTTCCGCCATCAAGTACTCCTCTCTTGCTGCACCACGATCTGCCTTGGACTTCCAAACATCGGCATGACCGCGCAACCCGAGCAACTCCCTCTCCAGACTACGCACACGATCTCGAAGAAAAGCGAGCTGCGAGGAATCACCCAAAGATGGTCGCGACGGCATTGCGGACGAGGTGTCAACAGGGTCAGCACCCGAAGGAACCTAGAGCAACAGAAAAAGAAAGGGACACAAACATTCAGACAATGGCAGAGCATAACTCAGAAGAATTCATTAACATATAAGGCCACTACGTGGCACAAGGATGGTGTTCTTCAAAATATTTATAGCAAAAGCAAACTACAAACTATCCTACGTCTATAAAGCCTAAGACGCGGCACCCTGAGTCGCCTCGGAGCCAGACTGCCTAGCTTTGGCCCCGCCCTGCTGCCGCAGTGCATACTCAGACAGCAAATCAATGAGCTTGGGCCCATATCGTTTGCAGCGAGCGGAGTAGGCAGCGAAGGCTACCTCGGATCCATCTGCAGTCGTCGGCATCCGAGAGGTGATCTGGGGCAGGTCCAGTTCCGCTCCAGCCGCCAAGGCCATCGCCAACCCGACGGACGCGTCGATGCCCTTCTGCTTGCGCTTGTACTCCGCAGGCGCTTCGGCTGATAAAGCCTCCGCCAGGGCATCCACATCATCGAGGGCCACGCCCTTAGGGAAAAGCTCCCTGTAGAAGCGGCCAAGGACCTCCTTCGCCTTGGCAAGGGAGCTGACGACGGTGCTGCAGCGGTCTTCGACCGCCACAGTAGCATCATCTAGAGCACTCCCGTGCTCTAGAGCACCGCGGTCAAACTCGATGCCTGCGGCATCTGAGATATAAAAAAAGAGAGAAGACATGAAGAAAGGCAGCAAAGAAGAGCAAAGGAAGCACGAAGAAACAGGCAGAAATATAGTACTTACCCGAAATAGCCTTGGCAGCAGCCATGAGCTTTGTCGCCATCTCCCTCTCACATGCAGCCGCAACAGTGGCCAGCTGCTCCTCACGGTCCGCGGCCTCCTGCTGCAGATGCTCTTTCGCTTCGGCTGCCTTAGTTAGCTCTAGCTCGAGGCGTTCTTTCGCACCAACGGCAGCCTCGACCTTCTTCTTGAGAGCGTCGACCTCACGGAGAGAACTATTATGCTCCTCTGCATTCAAAACAAGAAACGCCAGGAAGCAGGACTGTACTAAATGAAAAAGGCACCCAAAGGCGAATAGATACCTTGAAGCTGCCGAAGGTTAGCCTCCAGCGCCAGACGCTCCTGCACCAGCTGCTTGGCCTCCTGCACAAAAGGCTGCAGAAAAAGGAAATAGCAGTAAGAAAAGGACTTGGGGGCTACGCCCAACACAAAGGAGTAAAAACAATATCAGCACACGAAGACACTCGGGGGCTCCCCCCGTGACGTGAAGCAGAGGAACTTACATGCTCTGATGGCGACTCCGAAGGCCCGCCTGCGAAATTCTGAGGCGCAACCACCTGCACCTCCTGCACAGGAGGGTCCGGAGCGGTGCCTCCCAAAGTCGCCACCGTCTGAGGAGGAGGATATGCAACCTTCGACTCCCCCATCATCTCCCGCGCACCATCACTGGAGGAATCGTGGGAGGAGTGCCTGCATACGAACCAATCAGCACAAGTGCAAAAATCATAAAGGAAAAAGGACAGTAGCACAACAAGAAACTTACAAGCCAAGCGAGCTCAGGTCGAAGACAGGAGGAGCCTTTCGGGCTCTCTTCTCCTCCTTTTTCTCTTCCTTCTTCTCCTCTTTTTTTCTTCCTTCTTCCGCTTCGCTGGCGGGTGCGGCGCTACAGCCCGCATAGGAATGGCAGGAATGGGAGAGGAAGAATCCCCATGACCGTCACTATGACGCTCAAGGCCCAGAGGGTTCCTGGGAGTTGGAGGAGTCGAGGCATCCGAAGACTCGCTGGAGCTCCGTGCTCGCTTGCGCGTATGATCCTCACTCGACTCGTCGGCATCCTCCGCTGGAGATCGCGCCGACGGCAGCTCGGACACGGACTCAACCACTTCATTATCCGGGGCAGTCGGAAATAATTCGGGCAATGGAGGTACCATGCCCGGCACTTTGAAGCTCTGCAAAATCAGAAGGAACTTTGTTAGCAAACAAAGGAAATAAATACGCAGCTGACAAAAAGCACTACATGCACAAATCTACACCCGCGGTACGGCCAACGTCGAAGAAAATGGAGGCGTTAGCGACTTCCCCGCGATTTCTTCTCCGGCCTTGAACTTCAGCAGCGCGCGAAGGGCCTTGTCAAGATCCCCCTCGGAGATTTTCTCAGCCGAAACCCTCGTCGGATCACGGCGCCCAGAATAAAGAAACATTGGGTGCGCCCTCGCTTGGAGAGGCTGCACCCGACGCTCAAGAACGTCCGGATGATGTCCACGCCGTTCACCTCCTTCTCCGGAATCAGCTGGAGATCCTCCACCCGACGGTAAAGGGCCTCTATCTCCGCCTTCTCATCGTCCAAGATTTGGTTTTTCCAAGACCTTTTCGGCTCAATCATTTGGGAGGGGTCAAAGGGAACAAGACCAAAATCTTGCCTGGGCACTACGGAGTCGCGGATATAAAACCATCGCATCCGCCAGTACTGGACAGATTCGAACATGGAAAAAGAAAAGAAGAGAAGATTGGGACTAAGAGAGATGATGCAACCCCCAATGGGATACACACCATCCGAACCAGATAACCTCTTCACAGAATAGAGCTTCCGGAAGAGGCCAAAATGCGGCTCAATGCCAAGCCAGCACTCACAAAAAGTGATAAAACAAGCAATGTGGAGAAGAGAATTGGGAGACAGATGATGAAGGTGAATCCCATAGAAGAAGAGTAGTCCACGGAGGAAGTTGTGGACTGGAAAAGAAAACCCGCGCATAACGAAGGCGAGAAACATAACCCGATACCCAGATGGGGGACGGAGGATTACCTCATTGCCGGGGAGTTTGATGGCCTCCCTATCCTGCGGGATCAGGCCCCGCTCGCGAAGTTTGCGGAGATCGCTCTCCCGCGTCTCTGATCGCCGCCAGCCACCATCGGTGACACGAGTAGCGGTGGCGCCTTTCTGTCCTCCGGCGGCGCTGGTCCCAACGGCGGACGAGGATTTCTTGGATTTCCCCATTGTACTACGACGGCACCGGCGGTGAAAACACAGAAGACGATGATGGAAATGTGAAGGAAATCCTAGCGCGCAGCAAGAATCGCTAGAGCACAAGGAAGCAGTGAAAACAAGAACTGATGCGGTGAAAACAAACCGTGGCTTTCCCCAATGATTATAACAGCGAAGACGACGCACGACAGCCGTCCATCCAGAAGACCTAACGCCAACGGCAGATCTGACCGTACACGTGTCAACATCACAACAAACCGTCGTTACCACGCCGTCCACTACGCGCGGAAATCGAGGAGACGCCGTAATTATCTCCACGCCGCGCGTGACCGGTCAATTCAAAGTCAGCAAGTGGGACCCACGTTCGTCCAGTCAAGTCATCTCTAGCGCAGTAGACGCTTGAGGTCATCGATCGTCAGCACTGACGTCACCAAAAGCTATACTAGCACAACCGACAATTCTTCGGCTCCATAGCTAAGAGTACTCACTCGAATCTTTGATTCAACTAAATACTCGGGGGCTACTCCTATCAGGAGCGCTGGCCGCGCACCCGAAAGACGAATAAAGACAAAGTACTTCTCTGAGTCCTACATCTAGTCTATGACTCCACTACGGACTCGGGGGCTACTCCCATAGGGAGGATGGATTTAAGCATCCGAAAAATTTTCGAGTCCTACAGACTTAACAACTGAACAATGCTTGAACTAAAGTCTCCGCTCGAGTCTACGACTCGAACAAACACTCGGGGGCTACTCCCATAGGGAGCGCTGGTCGCGCACCCTATGAAATCTTCGACTGCGATCTTTCGGATCAGCACGCAAAAACTTTTTGGAAACTCTGCCCCAACAAAATGCTGAGTGAGCAACAATCTCCTTGGCCACCCGAAGCACCTCCGTGGTGACAAATGTTCGGATGCTGCGTCTACGACGCAAAGATAAGACCTGCAGATATCATCTGATGGCCTGGCAACGCACCTGACTGCCCTCTGCTAGTATAAATCCATGCCAACAGGCGTGATGAAAAATCCCGACGGACGCGTTGGGTACATCAATTAAAAGCACTGGAATTCCACTCCTGTAAGTCCTCCGCGGCTTGAGTCGAATTACGCCAGCATATGTTCCAGGTTCAAGTCTAGGGACTCGAACCTGATGAAGATCATGTTGTTTCGTCCTAAGATAGTTAACTGACCCTGATCCGTCGGGTGAGTCAGGCACATGTATCAACAATCCCTACACATATATACTGTTACTACCCAGTTGCACCCGAAGGATTGAAGAGTCCTCAGCCGAATCTACGATTCGACTGATCACTCGGGGGCTACTGACATGGATATACCCTACGGGTACCCGATGTTAGCCTACCTGGTCCAGCCCGACGGAAGGCCCACTCGACGATCTACCAAGGTCCACGACGCTCATGACGTTTTCGGCTGCTATGAAGCCCATGTGGACACGGACTCTCAAGCGTACAAGACAAGGAAACCTCAAGACTAGAGTTTGAATACAACTTGTAACCAAATCGTATTGGCACCCGAGACCTAGCCTCCCCATATATAAAGGCTAGGAGGGTCCAAATCGTTATGCCATGATTATGCCATGCTTTACTGCTTTATTTACTATTGCGCGTGGAGCGCCTGTACTGTTTTGGAACCCCGTGCCATGTTTTCGCGGTATCGACAAGCCCAGTCACACTTTAGGGTTCCCAGTCGTTTACAGCCGTCGTCACAAACCTCTGGGTCTGAAGGGTTTCGCAGCATAGTAAATCAAAATTTTCTTCGAATGCGAACGGGAAAAGCCAAGATCTAATCGAGGAGATGCAAACAGCGAGGAGGAATAGATGAGATCTACATACCCTTAAAGATTCGCACAGCGGAACGTTCAACGGAACGTGGTTGATGTAGTCGTACTAGCTTCTCCTCCTCGCGATCCGATCCGATCCAACACCGCAAGTGGCGATGCCTCCGAGAGATGCACACGTGCGGCACCTCGGCGTCTCCTCCTTCCTCTGTCCAGAAAGTGGGGTGGAGAGATAGGTTGGATCTACAACACGACGACATGGTGCAAACGGTAGAGAGTTTCTGCGGCAGGGCTTCGCCTACACGCAGTCGGGAGGGAGAGAGAGAGGAGGGCAGCAGGGCAGCTAGGGCTTGAGGAGGTGTGTGGGGTGGGTGCGCCCCCAGCCCTCTTTATATAGAGGGGTGGGCGGCTGCCCCTTGCCCCTCCTCCAAGCCTAGGGCCGGCGGCCAAGGAGGGAGGAGTGGGGGGCAAGTCCCCCCCTTCTAGAAGCTCCCCTAGGGTTTCCCGTAGGGCTTGGTCGGCTGGGCCTATGGGGGCTTGTGCCCCTGGCCCAATGCGGCCAGGGCACTCCCTCATAGGCCCACGCCCCCTCACGACAAGTGGGGCCACGTTGGTCCTACTCCGGAAGGTTCTAGAAGCTTCCGATACAATACCGAACAATCTGAAACAATTCCGAACTCCAAAAAACTGATTTGCCTTATGTGAATCTTATTCTCCGGACCATTCCGTAACCTCTCGTGATGTCCTGGATCTCATCCGAGACTCCGAACAAAAACTCATAAACCAATTATCCATTCTATCCTAGCGTCAAGACACGTTAAGTGTGTGACCCTTCGGGTTCGAGAACATGCAGACATGATCTTCTATCAATAATCAACAGCGGGATCTAGAAACCCATATTGACTCCCACACATCCATCGATGATCATATCGGATGAACCACGATGTCAGGATTCAATCAATCCCATATATATATTCCCTTCGTCACACGATATTTTACTTGCCCGAGATTCGATCGTCGGCATCGACATACCTAGTTCAATCTCGTTCACAACAAGTACTTTACTCGTTCCGTAATCCGATATCACTTTGTGATTAACTCCTTAACCACATGCTTGCAAGCGGTGTTGATATCGATTACCGAGTGGGCCCGAAGTATATCTCTCTGACTTGGGAGGGACAAATCCCATCTCGATACATACAACCCAACAGGTACTTTCCGATCACCTGAGAGACACCTTTATGATCACCCTCTCATAGGATGACGTTTGATGACCTCAAAGCTTTCTTCCGATACCAGGGAGTTGCATTATCTCATGGTCTAAGGAATACAATATTTGACATAAGAAAAGCTTCGCAAAGATGAACATGATGAAACGATCTAATTGCTCTGATTAATTTGGGTCTGTCCATTATATCATTCTCCCAATGATATGATCTCATTATTAATCGACAACTCATGTCTATGGTTAGGAAACCTTAACCATCATTAATCATTGAGCTAGTCCATAGAGGCGTACTAGGGACACGGTGTTGTTCACAAACCACACAAGTATTAAAGTTTCCGCTTAATACAATTCTAGCATGGAATATAAACTTTATCATGAACAAGAATTATAATAATAACATCTTTATTATTGCCTCTAGGGCATAATTCCAATAGTCTCCCACTTGTACTAGAGTCAATAATCTAGTTTACATCTGGCAACAATCTAACACCCATGGCACTAAGGTGTTGATCATGTTTTGCTCGTGGAATAGATTTAGTCAATGGATCTGCGTCATTCAGATCTGTATGTACTTTGCTAATCTTTAGATCTCCATCTGTTATATAATCTCGAATTATATGAAACTTGCGGTTGATATGCTTGGTCTTTGGATGATATCTTGGTTCCTTAGCCAGTGCTATGGCGCCCGTGTTGTCACACAATATCTCCAATGGGTCCAAGGCACTTGGAACCACACCAAGCTCAGTGATGAAGTTCCTGATCCAAACTCCTTCACTTGACGCTTCTGCAGCAGCCATGTATTCCGCTTCTACTATAGATCCCGCGATCACGCTTTGCTTGCAGCTTCTCCAGCTCACAGCTCCTCCATTCGAAATATAAACGTATCCTGTCTGAGATTTAGAATCATCCTTGTCGGTGTCGAAACTAGCGTCGACGTAACCCTTTACGACGAGCTGTTCATCACCTCCAGAGACTAAGAACATTTCTTTAGTCCTATTTAAATACTTTAGGATGTTCTTCACGGCTGTCCAGTGTTCCACTCCTGGATCACTTTGGTATCTGCTCGTCAAACTAAGAGCATTGGACACATTCGGTCTAGTACACAGCATGGCATACATGATAGAACCTATGGCCGAGGCATAAGGCACTTTGCTCATAGCTTCTCTATCATTTACCGTAGCTGGACACTGAGCCTTGATCAATATCTTACCTGACAACATAGGCACTGAACCTTTCTTTGCCTTATCCATTCTGAAACTTTTCAGAACTTCGTCTAGGTATGTACTTTGGCTTAAAGCTATTAGGCGTCTTTGTCTATCTCTATAGATTTCGATGCCTGATATATAAGCAGCTTCCCCTAGGTCTTTCATTGAATTTTTTTTGTTCAAATAACTCTTCACATCGTTAAGCACGTCAATGTCATTTCCAATAATCAATATGGCATCCACATATAGTACTAGAAATGTCACTGAGCTCCCACTCACTTTCTTGTAGATACAAGCTTCATGATCCTTGTCATTAGCTTCCTCTATTGTTGGTGCAGACGGCACTGGAACAATTTCAGGTGCTGCGCTACTCTCCAACTCAAGAGAAGGTTCAATAACCTCGTCTAGCTCTACTTTCCTCCCACTCACTTCTTTCGAGAGAAACTCCTTCTCAAGAAAGGATCCGTTCTTTGCGACAAACACTTTGCCTTCGGATATGTGATAGAAGGTATACCCAATCGTTTCCTTAGGGTATCCTATGAAGACGCATTTCTCCGCTTTGGGTTCGAGCTTGTCCGGCATCAACTTCTTGACGTAAGCTTCGCATCCCCAAACTTTAAGAAACGATAACTTAGGTTTAGCACCAAACCACAGTTCATACGGTGTTGTCTTGACGGATTTAGATGGTGCCCTATTTAAAGTGAATGCAACGGTTTCTAATGCATAACCCCAAAATGATAACGGCAAATCTGTAAGAGACATCATTGATCGCACCATATCTAATAGAGTTCGATTCCAGCGTTCAGACACACCATTGCGCTGTGGTGTTCCGGGTGGCGTGAGTTGCGAAACAATTCCGCTTGCTTTAAGATGCGTGAGAAAATCATAACTCAAATATTCACCTCCACTATCGGATCGTAGAAATTTAATTTTTCTGTTACGATGATTTTCCACTTCATTCTGAAATTCCTTGAACTTTTCAAATGTTTTAGATTTATGTTTCATCAAATAGATATACCCATATCTACTTAAGTCATCGGTAAAAGTGAGAAAATAGCGATATCCAACGCGCGTCGAAACACTCATCGGTTCGCATACATCGGTATGTATGATTTCCAACAAGTCCATTGCTCGCTCCATAATTCCGGAGAACGGGGTTTTGATCATCTTGCCCATGAGGCACGGTTCACACGTGTCAAATGATTCAAAATCAAGAGACTCCAAAAGTCCATCAGAATGGAGTTTCTTCATGCGTTTTACACCAATATGACCTAGACGGCAGTGCCACAAATAAGTAGTATTATCACTATCTACCTTGCATCTCTTAGCCTCAATGTTATGGATGTGTGTTTCATCCCTTTCGAGATTCAGAAGAAATAAACCATTCACAGCAGGTGCATGACCATAAAAGATGTTACTCATATAAATAGAACAACCATTATTCTCAGATTTAAATGAATAACCGTCTTGCAATAAACATGATCCATATATGATGTTCATGCTCAACGCAGGCACATAATAACATTTATTGAGGTTTAAAACTAATCCCGAAGTTAAAACTAAGGAGAGCGTGCCGACGGACATCACATCAACTCTTGATCCGTTGCCAACGCGCATCGTCACCTCATCCCTCGCTAGCCGTCGTCTATTCCGTAGCTCCTATTTCGAGTTACAAATATTAGCAACTGAACCAGTATCAAATACCCAGGCACTACAACGAGGGCTAGTAAGGAAAACATCAATAACATGTATATCAAATATACCTTTGATGGTGCCAGCCTTCTTGTCCGCTAAGTACTTCGGATAGTTGCGCTTCCAGTGACTCTTGTCCTTGCAATAGAAGCACTCAGTGTCCGGCTTAGGTCCAGACTTGAGCTTCTTCTCAGCAGGGGCAACGCGCTTGCTGCTGCCTTTCTTGAAGGGCTTCTTTGCACCCTTACCTTTCTTAAAGTTGGGGGGCTTGTTGACCATCAACACATGATTATCTTTCTTGATGTCCACCTCTGCAGCTTTCAGCTTAGCGAAGAGCTCAGTGATCGTATCAGTGGAACCAATCTGATTATGAGTAACTATAAAACCTTTGTAGCTAGGAGGGAGTGATTGCAGAACTCTGTCAATCTTGAGCTCCTCTGAAATCTTGCAGTCCAGTTGCTCAAGGCGTTGAGTGTAGCGCGACATCTTAATGGCGTGCTCACTAACGGAACTCCCTTCCTCCATCTTGCAGTTAAAGAATTTCTCAGAGATCTCATATCTCTCAGAACGGGCCTGAGTCTGAAACATAGTTTTCAGTTCCTCAAGAATCTCAAAGGGCCCGGGGAAATCCTCAAAACGATTTTGAAGGTCCGATTCCATAGCAAACAACATGGTTCTCTTAATCACACCATAATCATCTTTGCGCGACTGATAAACAGTTTTCTCATTAGCCGGCGCATCTACAGCAGGGGCATCACCTAGCGCTTTCTCAAGGACATAGTCCTTTTGTCCGCCAGCGAGAATGATTCTCAGATTGCGGAACCAGTTGGTGAAGTTAGACCCATTGTTCTTAAGCTTTTCTTTCTCAGCAAAAACGTTGAAATTGAAGTTGGACTTAGCCATTTGATCTACAAAATTTGCAAGTACAATTTAGACTATGTTCATCATAACTAGTTCAACTTAATCAAATTACTAGATGAACTCCCACTAAATTCAACATCCCTCAAGTTGTTTAGTGAACATGATCCAAATTCACCACACCTAATCCGATCTTCATGAGAAGAGATGTGGTTTCAATGGTGGACAACGAAGTGTCGATCATATCATTCATATGACTCATGTTTAACCTTTCGGTTCATGTGTTCCGAGGCCATGTCTGTACATGCTAGGATCGTCAAGTCAAACCCAAGTATTTCCGCGTGTGCAAAACTGGCTTGCACCCGTTATATGTGAACGTAGAGTTTATTGCACCCGATCATCACGTGATGCTTGAACACGACAAACTTTCGCAACGGTGCATATATGGGGAGAACACAATTTTATCTTGATCTTTAAGTGAGGAATCATCTTATAATGCTACCGTCGCGATCTAAGCATAATAAGATACATAAAAGGATAAACATCATATGCATATAATTTTATGTGACATGGTATAGCCAATCTCCGCGCAATGATCTCCATTTTGTGCGTGCCAGCATGATCTCCATCACTCCACCATGATTGCCTCCACCACGAATAGCAACTACAACTATTGCTAACTACTTAGCGATAAAGCAAAGCTATTACATGGCGTATAAGAAGTTGACACACAGGTCATACACAATTATAAAGACAACCATATGGCTCCTGCCGGTTGTGTACTCATCGACATGCAAGTCCTGAAACATTACAAAACATGATCATTGCATACAACATACACATCACATCTTGGGCCATACCATATCACAGAAAACACTCCCTGCAAAAACAAGTTAGACGCCTCTACTTTGTTGTTGCATGTTTTACGTGGCTTATGGGAGTAACAAGCTAAGAACGATTCTTACCTACGGAAAGCCACAACGGTGATATTATGGTTGCCAAACTCCGGTGTAAATCCCATGACAACTATAGTGAGAGAAACTGACATCCACCAGCCGCATGTGTGGAACAAGCCACACGTCAAGTGCGGAGCCGGTCTCGCGAACGAGGTCGCGTAAATTTGGCCTGGACCGCTTCGATCTCACTATCCCGCGTCATAAGAAGTACACAAACAAGAGGCTTGCAACAGAAAACATCAACGCCAGCAACAAGCATGTTGCGTTCTACTCGTGAAACACATCTATGCATAGATCTAGCTCTGATACCACTTAAGGGTTTCGCAGCATAGTAAATCAAAATTTTCTACGGATGCGAACAAAAAAATCCAAGATCTAATCTAGGAGATGCAAACAACGAGGGGGAATAGATGAGATCTTCATACCCTTGAAGATTCGCATAGCGGAACGTTCAATGGAACGTGGTTGATGTAGTCATACTAGCTTCTCCTCCTCGCGATCCGATCCGATCCAACACCGCAAGTGGCGATGCCTCCGAGAGATGCACACGTGCGGAACCTCGATGTCTCCTCCTTCCTCTGTCCAGAAAGTGGGTTGGAGAGATAGGTTGGATCTACAACACGAGGCGTGGTGCAAACGGTGGGGAGTTTCTGCGGCAGGGCTTCGCCTACGCGCAGTCGGGAGGGAGAGAGAGAGGAGGGCAGCAGGGCGGCTAGGGCTTGAGGAGGTGTGTGGGAAGGGTGCGCCCCCATCCCTCTTTATATAGACACATTAAGTGTGTGACCCTTCGGGTTCGAGAACATGCAGACATGATCTTCTATCAATAATCAACAGGGGGATCTAGAAACCCATATTGACTCCCACACATCCATCGATGATCATATCGGATGAACCACGATGTCAGGATTCAATCAATCCCATATATATATTCCCTTCATCACACGATATTTTACTTGCCCGAGATTCGATCGTCGGCATCGACATACCTAGTTCAATCTCGTTCACAGCAAGTACTTTACTCGTTCCGTAATCCGATATCACTTTGTGATTAACTCCTTAACCACATGCTTGCAAGCGGTGTTGATATCGATTACCGAGTGGGCCCGAAGTATATCTCTCTGACTTGGGAGGGACAAATCCCATCTCGATACATACAACCCAACAGGTACTTTCCGATCACCTGAGAGACACCTTTATGATCACCCTCTCATAGGATGACGTTTGATGACCTCAAAGCTTTCTTCCGATACCAGGGAGTTGCATTATCTCATGGTCTAAGGAATACAATATTTGACATAAGAAAAGCTTCGCAAAGATGAACACGATGACACGATCTAATTGCTCTGCTTAATTTGGGTCTGTCCATTATATCATTCTCCCAATAATATGATCTCATTATTAATCGACAACTCATGTCTATGGTTAACAAAACCTTAACCATCATTAATCAATGAGCTAGTATATAGAGGCGTACTAGGGACACGGTGTTGTTCACAAACCACACAAGTATTAAAGTTTCCACTTAATATAATTCTAGCATGGAATATAAACTTTATCATGAACAAGAATTATAATAATAACATCTTTATTATTGCCTCTAGGGCATAATTCCAACAGGCTCCATCTCGGAGACCGGCCGACTTCATTACGGGTAGATTAGTGGGGTGGCCCCCATGTGCTTGCTTTGGGTCTGGGAAACCTCGTGTCCGAAACCCCGTCGACATACTATTGGGTGTATGTTTTGTGATCTTGTACCTACCTGATCTGACAACAAGGGTGTAGGTGCATGTGGAAACTTTGGTGCACCCCTGCAGGGTTAAATCTTTTCGAGAAGCCGTGTCCGCGGTTATGGACGACTTGGAGCACAGTTCTCGATCATAGACAACTATAACTAAAGTTTACTGTTATAATATGACTTTTATCTGATATGACTAGTAAGTTGGATAACCACCATGGAAATAATGAATAAAACTGCCAATCCTGTGAGTTTCCTTGGCTTGACTTCCTCGTTTGGTCTCGAGGGAGAAATACCAGGATGGGTATGTTTGGTGGTAGTATTAGGTTGGTTTCAAATAGGTCTTTCTCATCTCTTTCTGATAGACGACAGTTGTATCGAGTCTCTATAGGTTGTTTAGCGCATGCTTCGCTACCGCTTCAGTCCACCATACCTATGTAGGCGGGGTCTGCCGAATTCTAGTCTTGCCGTGTACTGGCCTCAGTACTGACCGCTCTCTTTTTCCTTTGCCCTTTGTCGGCACCCCTTTTGTTTAAGCAGGTTTTGAGATCGACGTCGTTAGCAAGTTTACCCTTCCGGCTTGGCCTGGGCAGGGTTATGGACGCCATTGGTTATTCTTCAGGGCTCTTAGCTCCATTTGCATATTGTCCGTACTCGGACGCTATATCGTTTTAAAGGTGATTTGGATCTTTGTATTGTATATCTGTATTCTTGACTCTTGGAGTTCTTGTTGTATATATATGTTCTGTGGGTTCCATCGTGGACTATTGTGTAATGATATTACTTCGTTTTCCACCCGCACGAAAGTGCCTGGTGGGCACCTTTGAATCGTTTCTATGCGGGTTTGGCAGGATTCGCTAAAACTTGCATAGGGCCGATCTGAGAGTGTTACAGAGTGGTATCAGAGCTCAGCAGTTACGATACCCCACTGGTCCAGCCCGTAGGATAACCTAGCTAACGGACGTTATAGAGTGTCAAAACTATTTTGGAAAAATCGGTTGGATAGATCTGATTAGGTCTGCTTTTACTCCTTACCCCTCTGCTATTCTTATCTTACCTCTACGAGTTTTGAATCTACCTCTTATCTTTTATTCGAGCCTAGGATTTCTCGTGGCTGGGTTTCCGTCGTACCTTCAGGGTTTCGCTTCCTTCCTTTTATAACGGTGGTGCTACAAACATCTTATCTGCATCTCGTTTGGTGTACCCTTCATCTAATCTTTTTGTTCTTGACTCTTTATCTATATGTGTACCTTGCTGGACATCCGTATCGTTGAAAAACATATGAGAAGGACGAGTATTGGTGAAGTTGGAGTAAACCTTGAGCATGTGTTGTTCATGCCAATGGAACCATCGCGAAACCTAATCGTTATGTATTTTTATAAAATTTCTTTTGTATCTTCCGGTGTTTTCCAACGTGATGACCTCATGTACATCAGATCCGATGCAGAGCTTGCATCACCCCTTTGTTTCGAATACCGCTTATGAAGATCTTCATTCTAAATTCCAAGAGTTGTGTTGCACGATTTGCCTATTCATGTATGGAGTTAATAGTTTGAGTACGGGATGGACTGATCACCCTACCCGACTCTTACTGTTCACTCTTGAACATCGAACTGGTGGATCAACGTAACTTTTCCTCTTCTCATGGAAGTTACAGGTGGACTTAACTTTTGATACCTCTACCTTCGTCCTTTGTTTCTCCGGAGTGTTCTCTCGGCGAACATGCGCCACAACCCCTTATTGGTGGTGTCACCGATTTCAAGATGGGGCAGTAGTCTTTGTTAGTGGTGTCGCGAAGATCTACATAAAGCGAGAAGATTCAGATTGTCGGCCTTCTTCCCCGTATCAGGAGGCGAATCTCGAGGGCGAGATCCATTGTTAGTGGTGTCGAATTGTAGGACCCCGCGAAAACTCGAACTAGAAAAATGCTTGTTATTTTATTTCTTCCATCATCATGACATCGTGCATATTTCTGCACTAAACTATTTTTCAAAAGCCCTATTTATTTTCTACATAAATCCCTTATTTATTTTAAATCAAACCCCAGACATTTCTGGATATTTTGTTTGTCTAAAACTAATTACAAAATCTTTTACTAAAATTAAAATAAACAATATTTCTTTTAAATAAAACTGTTTTGATTGGGGGAGGCAGCCCGGCCCAAAAACCAGGCCACCTACCACCCCGATCGGCCCAACCCAATCACACCAGAAACCCTAACCCTATTTTCCCTCTAGCCCTCATTCTCACCTACTCCTTCCACCACCACTCCTCACAGCCGCCGCCAGTACCCAAATGCACACACCACGCATGCACGCGATGGAGAGGCCCGCCCACCAACTCCTGGCCCCACCTCGCTTCCCTGGTCCCACCCACTCGACCGCCCCCGCTCCTCTCCCTCCTCGCGATCCCTTCCTCGCGAACCGCCCCTCTCCTTGCTCCCTCTCTTCCGCCGCCAGGGGCGCCTCCCCTGCCTCATCACCCGAGCCTCCTCGTCCCCTACCGCCCGACGTCGCCCGCCATTGGCCTCGGCCTCCCGCGCCGCCCTCTGGCCGTCCAAGCCGTCGCCGCAGCGGTGCTCTCTTCCCTTTGCACCTCGCCGGCGGGCCGCTCGTCTTTGTTCTTCTCTCCTTCCCTCCCGTTGCCAAGCCCGGACAGCTGCGCCCCTTCTCTACCTTGTAGCGTGATGTCTCGCCTCGGCCGTGTCCTCCCTGGTGCTCCACCCGCCGCCGTCGGCCCTCCCTGTATTCCCTTCGTGAGCCAGCGTCGGCCACCTCCCTACAGGAGCGATCCCGCGCCTCCACGCGTCACGGGCCGCACCCGAGCTCGCCCTACCGCCATCCCCCAAGCTTACACATCCCTAGCATGACCTGCGCGTGCTTGATGCCGCCTCGGTCGCTCGTCCCCTGAGCCCTCCTCAACGACCGTAGCGCCGCCTCAAGATGCTGCTGGCCGTTCTTCTCGGCGCCCTGCGCCTCCACTGTCGTCGCCAAGCCATTGGACCCCTTGCTGTCTCATGCAGCAGGTAAGTGTTGTCCTCATGCCCCTAGTAAATCGACCTACATGTCGCATCCTGTGAAGTCTAATGCTCAGATTTGTGTCTCGGTGATGGCAGTTTTCCCTAGCGTTGGTTGTCCACACTCCTGGAATGATGGTTGTCTCGGCACCCTGATCCGACGGTGCTTTGACGTGAAGGTGCTACTACTACCACCTCTCGGCAAGATGTTTGCGACCAATATCTACAAGTCGAACAAGGAGTACCAACAAGTTCTCCGAACCCGAGCGACACGATCTCCTTCACGGACCCGAAGACCACCAAGTGCTACGACACGGATCCGATGGCCGAGGTCGAAGATTCCTGGGTGCCAAGACCGATCACTGAACCCTCGGTGAACCCCAAGGTCGCCGATACCCTAATGTGATCCCCTTTCCAAGATCCTCATTTTTTTATAATATGACTTTGTCGCTCGCTGCATATAAATTGATCATATTGCATACGTCTTGTGTGGTTTGGGGGCATTATGCCGATTCACCTCCTAATTAAATATGGAGTCCATATGCGGGCGATTCTAGTCTTATTTTGGTCCCATTTAAATTTGTGTAGCGAACCGGTGATATATTTTGCCATGTTAAGACAACTTTTAAATTGTGGGGTATCTAAACAACATGAACCGCCTAATTAATTGTCCGGACCCCGGTTCCGCTTAATATTGCCTAATTGCATTGCATCTTTGCCATGACATGCATCATACATGCATCATGCCCGATCTTTTGCCGTGGTATTAAATAGTGCATCCGGTGTTTCTTCTAGTGCTTTGGTTCTTCACGGATTAGGCTGATGAGTTGATGCGAGTGTCGACCCGATATTCGGATAAATCTTCGGCAATGTTTTTCAGGCGAGCATTCTCCCTCTTTCTACCTATTTTACATTTCTAGTCTTTATTTCCTCCTATTGATCTATTGCTATCTGTGTTGCGATGCTCTAGTTTTCATACCCGTGATATCCCTTGCAGCATCTATATTGCCATGGACACATCCTATTGCCTGTTGATTGATAGACGGTCGTCCTTGCGAGTCGTAGTTGCTTGCTCAGGTGTTGCTTCGCGTCGTCAATGTTCCATCGTTGTTGGGTGGTTGACACATGCTTAATGATGGAGAGGATCAAGACTTTAGTTATTGTTTAATAACTAAAATTGAAAGTAGGTAAATAATGCAGAGGCACCGGTGGGTAATAGACAATATTTGGTTTTTAACCGCTCACCGGTGTCCCGTAGGACCCCGAGTTCTTGACACCTGTTTCGAGATCGAGCGCGATAACCACAGGTGGGGTGTGTGGGCACCCCCATCGATTAGTACCTGATTTCAAAGTACTATACCGGGGGCCACAAAGTAGTTTGGGGCTTTATTACTATCCTGTACTTATGCCATGATTATGCCATGCTTTACTGGTTTATTTACTATTGCGCGTGGAGCGCCTGTACTGTTTTGGAACCCCGTGCCACGTTTTCGCGGTATCGACAAGCCCAGTCACACTTTCGGGTTCCCAGTCGTTTACAGCTGTCGTCACAAACCTCTGGGTCCGTCTCAGAGACCGGCCGACTTCGTTACGAGTAGCTTAGTGGGGTGGCCCCCATGTGTTTGCTTTGGGTCTAGGAAACGTCGTGTCCGAAACCCCGTCGACATACCGTTGGGTGTATGTTTTGTGATCTTGTACCTACCTGATCTGACAACAAGGGTGTAGGTGCGTGTGGAAACTTTGGTGCACCCCTGCAGGGTTAAATCTTTTCGAGAAGCCGTGTCTGCGGTTATGGACGACTTGGAGCACAGTTCTCGATCATAGACAACTATAACTAAAGTTTACTGTTATAATATGACTTTTATCTGATATGACTAGTAAGTTGGATAACCACCATGGAAAGAATGAATAAAACTGCCAACCGTGTGAGTTTTCTCGTCTTGACTTCCTCGTTTGGTCTCGAGGAAGAAATACCAGGATGGATATGTTTGGTGGTAGTATTAGGTTGGTTCCGAATAGGTCTTTCTCATCTCTTTCTGATAGCCGACGATTGTATCGAGTTTCTATAGGTTGTTTAGTGCATGCTTCGTTGCCGCTTCAGTCCTCCATACCTATGTAGGTGAGGACCGCCGAATTCTAGTCTCGCCGTGTACTGGCCTCAGTACCGACCGCTCTCTTTTTCCTTTGCCCTTTGTCGACACCCCTTTTGTTTAAGCAGGTTTTGAGATCGACGTCGTTAGCAAGGTTACCCTTCCGGCTTGGCCTGGGCAGGGTTATGGACGCCATTGGTTATTCTTCAGGGCTCTTAGCTCCATTTGCATCTTGTCCGTACTGTATCGTTTTAAAGGTGATTTGGATCTTTGTATTGTATATCTGTATTCTTGACTCTTGGAGTCGTTGTTGTATATATATGTTCTGTGGGTTCCATCGTGGACTATTGTGTAATGATATTACTTTGTTTTCCACCCGCACGAAAGTGCCTAGTGGACACCTTTGGATCATTTCTATACGGGTTTGGCGGGATTCGCTAAAACTTGCATATGGCCAATCTAAGGATGTTACGTACAATGTCCATGTAAGTGAGTTAAACGATTACCGAGCGAACTCGACAACTTACTAACTACTAGATGTGCTATATTATCTTAGGTCTTTCACTATTTTTTTGGATTATCTAGTTAAAACCATTGTATAATCCTAATTAATTTGCGAATAAAATGCTACCTTATCTTATACCGTATCCGGTTGTGTACTTTCGAAATGGATATCATTAACATCGACAATTCCCATAAACCGGATATGGATTCTTTAGAACGGATTTGGCAGTGGAATTGGTACAAAAATCATCCTAACCTTTTATATTCTTAGATACAGAGATGTGACACTGAGTATTTAAAGGTTCCGTTTCGAAAAAAAGTATTTTGTAGTTGTATTGATTTCTCGGTCAAAAGAACTTCCTTAATCAAAGTTTTGTTATTTGTAATCTAGGGCTCCTTTGATTTATCGGATTACTAACATAAAGAAACACTACATGATTACAATGGTTTGTATATTTAATACGGTATTATGTGAAAACGATTGGCATTGGTACAAAAAAGTATTTGAAACACCATAAAAAAACAGAGATTTTCTCGTTAAATATTTGAGTGTATGAAATTTTTGTCTCTAAATTGGTGAAAATTCTAAATAATTATAATCATACAAATCGGACGATCCACTGAGATCCCCCAACCCCACTAATCATCCAAGAATGTCAGCATTTTTGTTTTAATAATAAGAAAAGGCTCCTCCATGTCTCCTTTCCTGCAAAGCATGGCCGGAGCACATGAGCTGCATGCGAGGTCATGCGCGTGGGTCGGCGGCAGCAGAGCATGTGGCAGCGGCGGCCCCTGTCTGCCTGCCTGTCACGTTGCAACCTGTCCTGACTGGCTTCCTTCGGTTCGGTTAGGCAGTCGAGGCGACCATCAATTAATCAACTCTACTTTACTTAATTTGCAGCCACCTCACCTCACCGGATGACCGGAGAGGCTGATAATAGATCTGGTAGTACCTCTGCCAACTACAGTAATCTTGATGATGCACGGTGTCGACTTAACTAGATCGGCTTGAGTATCGAAGAAGCCTCGTCCTATAGGTATCAGTTGATGACACGCATCCTCTGCCGGCTGATCGAACGTATCTACAGCATATAACTTCAGTGTGCAAGTTTAGAGCAAAACAGTTATTGACTTAAATTTATCTAGATTTAAATATAACTAGATATTATTTAGCATTAGATACATCTGAATCTAGATAAATTTATGTTAATTAATTTGGATAGCTGGAGTACTAAAATATGTCTACGTGCATATGTCTTAGAAAAAAATTAAAATATCTTATATTTTGTAACAGATGGAGTAGTTATTAAAGAAGATTAGTATATCCGAAAATGTCTTTAGCTCTTGAGCTCCAGTGCTCTCTTCGTTAAAAAAAATTCAAAAACCATATTGTAACTTTTTAAACAATTTAAAATAAATTCTGAATATAGTCAATATTGTATCCTATAAGCATGAAAAATAGCAACCTGAGATTTTTATATTACATCCTACACAAAAGTGACGAATTTGAAAAAAATTAGAGATGTAAAATTACTTATACTCACATCCACACTTTTATCATTTTTGTGTATAACAACAAGTATTTTAAATTAATATTTTGTACGTTTATGGGTTGGCTATGTTTCGGGTTTTTTATAGAACTTTTTTAATATAAAAATATGATTTTTAATTTATTTTATTTAAAAACCAGATCACTAGTACCCATGTGCACAAATCGTTAATCTAGTAAATCTCCATATAAAGTTAAATACATGGATCACCCACATACTTGTCTTGATTATGCAAGTATCCACACAAACTTACATGGGGTGGGTAGCCCTTAAACTTGCATTCCCTCAAACAATAGATTTATAAGAAATTGCATAATCAACTGCAAATAGGCCTAAAAAAAACTGTCTCTTGGCCCTCAGAATTTGTTTGGCCACCAGAGATAGTCATAATGATCCCTATTTTTTTGTTTTTCTATTACTTTTTGCTTGCTAGTCCGCAACCATGAGGTGGGCATCGCCACACGTCCGTTGTGAGCCGACCGTGACTCGCTTGAGACCCTTCGAGGAGGATGGGGTTGCCTAACTCGATATTGCCACTCGGAAGTCGTGATACATGCAATATGTCATTACTAGAGCAAGGGTGATGCACTATAATGGTTCCGCGAGAGGCTAATATTACAACATGATACGCAATATAGTAAGTAGACGCATTTCTAAACTAGAAGCTTTGGTTCCTCGGGAGGGACCCCACCTAAGGTTCTAGTGGCTATTATTTGAGCTAATTAACTCAGTCAGACCAACCATAGCTCGGTTGCCGATTTTATGAGCAAGATACATGCGAAGTCGTTAAAGAAACGGAAGCAGAGACAAGGATTTGGAGGGATAAAATGTAGATTGCATTGATGTTTGTCGATTGTGTTCTTAATTTATCGGCCTAGTTCAAGTCTAAAGAAGCTATTACACGTCTACCCAAGGGTTCAAAGTAGAAATTACTCTAAACTAGAAAAAGAACAAATGTTGGTTTCTACTAGATCTAGACTTCGATTGCCCATGTCAGCCCTCATGGAGCCGCCTTTCCTGTCGTGTTGGAGTAGATTTCGCCTTGCATTCATGCCGATTTCCGGATAAGTTGTGGTCTTTTAGGCACAAGTCATTTTACACTTGATTTTTCTTCATGGCGCAATTTCTGGGTTTCTCCGGTTGACTCCTTCTCCATGTCAAAGTCAATCGTCATTAGGCATGTCTCTCGTAGCACCAACTCATCTTCCATGTCGAAGTTTTCAGTGTTGGTTGCATCAAGCCGGTGCTACTTGTGGTGCGGGGAACCACCCCACGATGAGAAGACATGTTCTTCCAATGAACTGCTTCTTATCCACCTGCGAAAATCAGGCCTAGAGCCAGACGAAGTCCATCTGCCTATGCACCTTCCAGCTTTCCAGTTGTCGGTCGGTCCAAAATAGATGTTAACGTTACAGTAGTCTTTTCCCCCTCGCATAGTCTGGCTTTGCCATTCTCATGGTGGGGTTTAGGGCTTTGGGTAGATGATCCATGCACGTTAGGGGTGAATTAGTTGTTCTTCTATCCTAGGAAACGTAGTTAGACTAGTTTCGGTCTTGATTTTGATCTCAATCTTGGTTTTGATTTTGACCGTGGATAGCACAAAATCTAAATTTTGATGATTAGATAGTCTGAATCTTCCGTTGTAATCTGAATTTTAGTCTTAATAGTATGTGTCTTCATTGGTAACTATGTTTGAATGCTTGAAGAAAGTTTGAATAGTTTGATGGTAGTCAACTTTAGTGTGAATATTATGATACTTTCTAATGCTCGACATGATGGAAGTCGTGGGGGAGCATATCAATCAGGTTGAGTCAATATTCTAGGTTAGACTTAAGAGATGAGCATAATAGAAAAATGGAAGAAACGTTTCAGCCGGCCAAACTAATGCGAAGACCAAAACATAGAGTTTTCAACATGATTCTTTTTTTTTGCAAAATTATCGCTCAAACAGCTCGGGTGCGACAAGATGGTACTCCCTTGGTCTCGAATTAGATGTCAAAGATTTATCTAGATTGCGAACTCGGACAAATCTTGTACTACATCTAATTCTAGACAGATGGAGTACTTTTTATCAGGATCATGCAAGCCTAAGGCTCATTTGGGATGGGGGTTATTTGCACATTCAAGACAAGTTGGTAGGTTCTCCATGTATTTTTTAAAACTTATACCACGTCGATGCTCAATCAAGAATTTAATCTAGACAACACACCACACCATCACAAGTCCACAAGCCTCATCCCCAAAAAAAGTTCACAAGCATTACCATTGATGCATCACTCTTGCAATATCGAGGAGACAAGTGTCCGTAGTCTTGTTAGGTGGTCTGAAGACTTATTTGTAAATTTATTATTAAAACTTTTGTATTGCTCTTGATGATTATTAATACTCTATCTGTTTCATATTACTCCACATATTAGGCTTAGTCAAATTCAAACATTTTAAAATTTGACCAACTATATATTATAAAAAATATAATCATTTATAAAATCAAATCAATACTATTGGAAACATAATAAAACATACTCCCTCCGTCTTAAAATAGATGTCTTAGGTTTTTAAAATTTTGAATGAATCTATATACTAAATAGTGTCTAGATTCATCCAAATTTTAACAAATTTAAGACATCTATTTTAGGACGGAGGGAGTACTTTAATATCATATACATTTGATATGTAGGTATTGATGTTTTATATGATATACTTGTCTAAAGATTATAAAAATTGATTTTAACTTAGTCAAACATGCGGAGTAATATGAAACAGGGAGGTAGATCACTGAAATATTGGGGGAAAATGATGCATTACTCGATTTGCCAGTTTATCTCGGCGCTTATCGTGATACTAGAAGCATCTACTACACACAGACAAAAACAGGGACAAACGAAACAGGGACATACAAAACAGGGACAAATGATTTGTTTCCATGAACCGGTTCATGTCTGGGGCGGGCAGGATTAGTCAGCGTTTTGTCTGGTGGAGTGGAGCTGTGGAGATAATACCATTATAATCTGCTGTGCCGTGTACACGTACTCTGTACTAGCACTACTGACAGCCTTAAATAAGAGTACACCATGGTGATTAAGATTCTCCACCTATCATGGATTACATGTGAAGTCTTCATAGTGGACGGTATGTATTGGTGGTGACGCACAACACACAAACAGTTTGTTGGCAGGGCATCATCGCTTTATTTAAATAATCTGAGTGGGGGTCCAGTCTGGTGAGTGCTGTACACAATGTACATATGAAGCTTATCATTTTTATTTTCATCATTATTTTTTGTTCCTTTAAATCACCAACAAACGGGGAGACAAGTTAGCTTGCCAAAAAGGAAGGCAGCAAATCAGAAAGGCGTCCTTAAATGGCTGGAGAGAAGAACCCTAAATTTTTGCATTCTGAGAGAAAAGTTAGTAGTATGCCAAGGAGAAAGGAAGCAAATGAGGAAGTCACCCTTAAATGCTAGCTAGGGAGAAGAACTTTTTTTTTCATCACACATTCATTCATACATACTCCCTTTGTCCAAAAAAATGATGTCACGAATTTATTTAGACACATACGGATTTAGACAAATTCGATATTTTTTTAGGAGAAGGGAGTATTATAAATTTCAATGTCATCTATCTTGCCCATGATGAAGCATCAATCATGTTTACATAAGCATTTTTAAATTGTTCAAAATTGCATATGGAGAGGATTTTTTGTTTGTTTGTGCCTCCATTGCACAACCAGTTGAAGTAACACGAGCCCATGCAAAATGACAACCATTCGACACACATCATCACATGGTAACCGCACGCACCACGAATGGACAAGTAACTGAAAGGGGCATGAATTTCCAAGAGCAGTTACTGTTTCTCCTCGATGTCTAGAAGCTTTTCTCCCTCGAATTTTTTTCCTCCAAGAAAAGAAAAAAAAACAGTCAAAATCTCGCAGACAAGGAACAGAAGGCCGGGCCACCTGGCCTCTGTCTGTTCAGCACCAGCTGCACATAGATTTGTTGGTCTTTCTTCTCCACCACCACCTCCACGGCTCCACCCCCACTTCCCCCCGCCCCACCATCTCTCTCTCTCTCTCTCTCTCTCTCTCTCTCTCTCTCTCTCTCTCTCTCTCCTCCCATTTTCTCCTCCCTTTCTCATGCCTTGACGCCACCATTGGCAGCCAGCTCGCGCTCGCTCTCCCTCGTCTTCTCCCCTGCCGCTAACCAGAGCAGAGGGAGGCGAAGAGAGAGAAGTGCAGGAGGCGGCGGGGGCAAAGGAGGAGGAGGTACAAGATGTTTGACAGCCTGCTCAACTCCAAGTTCTACAACAAATGGTACGAGCGAGCATGGATCCCTTGCTTTCTGCCCATCCGGTTCTGGTTCCTGGGAGCTTCAGCCCTTGGAGCTGGCTTGCATACCGCTCGAGTTTTCTTGTTGGAGATGATTTGTTCAGCTTTTCTGATTAGGAGGGCACTGAATTTGTCGGTGCCAGCGGCTGGCGCTCGTTCGCTTTCTGGATTGTGGTGCCCGTGGTTCTTCAGCTGCCCGGAAATTTTCAGTTTCTTAGCTGGATTTTTTATTACCTTTTTTTACCTGCGTAGTAAGGATTTTTTTTTCTTACTCGCCTACTTTTCCCCCTCTCCTATGGCTGCTCTGCCTGTTGATTCGTGCTGATGTTGCTTCCATGTGTTCGTCCGGATTTGCTTGCCTCTTCGATGGGCTGGGAATCTATCCTTTTTGAGGGATTGTGTTGCTTTTCGGAGCTGCGGCATCCTCGATTTGAATCGCGGCGGTTCAGAACTTCTGATTCCTTGCCGTGTTTTTGCTCCTACTAATTGCTGGATTTGTTACTGCTGTATGATGCAGCAAGCACGCGATCAAATGCACCCGGACCAGGCTGGATCTGGTGCGGCGGAAGAAGCAGGCGATGGTCAAGTTCCTCAGGAAAGACGTCGCCGACCTCATCACCAATGGCCTTGAATCGCACGCCTTCGGACGGGTACATACAACATGCATCGTCAACTCACCAACCTGCATTGTTCAGTAATATAATCACCAGGAGTAGTATTTTTAGAAGGAATTTAACTTGCTCATGTTTCTGAATGTTGAGCATGGGGATGTGTATACCTGACGGATATTTTCCTCCTGGAATGCAGATGGAAGAACTGATTGTGGAGATGAACCAGGCGTCAAACTACGATGTCATCGAGCAGTATTGCGAGTACATAGGGAAGCAGCTCAACAACCTGCAGAAACAGAGGTATCTATGATTTTTATGACATTGTTAGCAAATGACATGTGGAACAATGCTACGAACACCTGATAGCCCTGTTTAGGACCATTTGCTGTCATGTATTTCATCCGTCTACTGCAATGCAGATGCAGAGATGCGTGATACACATTTGTTATCCATTCAGTCTAATTGTAATGATTGATTGAGGATCTATTTGCTTTGCCGTGTCCCTTGTTTTGGGTCCAAATACATGTAATGTAAGTTCCTTTGTGATTTCCTAGCTTGCCCATAATGTCGTCATGCTTCAGAACTGTTGCTTAATGCTTAGTTGACAGTAATAGCTTGACCCTCTGAATCATTTTTTCGACACAATGCATGCCATACTCCAATTTTGTCATAGACATGTGTCCTCGAGGATCAGAACCTAAAATGAAGCATATTTAGTAACTTTGCTATTTTCTGTAACTTTTTGCATGGTGTTTCCATAGTTGTCGAGGGTCTGGTAAGTGGTAACTGCAAAACAGAATACACTAGCTTTTCGCAGGATTGTGCTGTTGTCTGTGTATATACCCAATGCTTATAGCTGCGGATAATTCATATTTTTTGTCAAAGTTTACCTGAGCAGGGAGCATAAGCCAAATTTTTATACAGTACTAGATCGAGTTTTGGTTATATTTTGTATATTAAAATTATCAATAAAGTTAACCATATCAGTTAGTCTGCATGTATTACAGGACTTAGGAATACTTCTGGTTGCATTGAGTTACAATTCAAAACTTCCTTGTGTGCTTGATCACTAATCTGTGGTGTTATATTAACAGTGAATGCCCTCGTGAAGCTTTGGAAGCTGTCTCAACTCTGATTTTCGCTGCTGCTAGATACCCTGACTTACCTGAACTGTGTGAGCTCCGACATGTATTCACAGAGAGATATGGGGCTTCCATTGAATCTTTTGTTAGCTCTGAGGTACATATGATGCTGTCCCTTTTTGTGTTTGAGCTGCTCCCATTTGTTGCACCATGCTGATTAACTTAACGATTCTGTGGACAGTTTGTTCAGAAGCTTCAGAACAAGTCATTTACTAAAGAGGAGAAGTTGCTAGTGATGCAAGACATTATTGAAGAATTCGCACTCCCATTTAATATCAAGGCAATCGAACGGAATATATCTGGTGTACCTCAAAATAAAAAGGTATATTTAGTGAGATTATATCATCAAACCTTTTTAGTAACTGCTCGAATGATCATTTGCTAATTATAAGCGTGCGGTCATTTACTTGTGATATTCATTTTCATCAGGATCTTCTGAAGAAGGGTTCATTTAATGGTGTAGAGGTTGAAGCGTCAGGGCGCAATGGACACAGAGTAGATAAGCATGCTGTGCTTGAAAGGAAATCTAAATCCATACCTGAAGGGCGTGAGCGGAGGCAGGAAGTTCAGATAAAGCCAAAAGATATTCATGTTGTTCCTGATTGTGCTGGTCAAATCGGCGAGAGAAGCAGGAAGACCCATTCAGATAAACCTACTGAGAAGAAGCATATGGATAATGATGAGCTTCCTTTGGACATGAAGCGGAGGAATGGTCAGGTGGAGATCAAGAAAGATGAGAAAAAGGGTGGTCACTCTTGGAGGGAACTGATGAATGCAGAGGAGCTGGATCTCAATGGCACAAAGAAACAGGAGGTTTCTGTGGCCAAACCTCTTCAAAGAGAAGTCAAGAAAGTAGTTCCTCAATACGCAGAACTGAAGGACACTGAGAAGACAGTCGGTCGTGAAAAGGCTGATGACAAAGGCTACTGTCCATCCCACATGGCTGGTGGCACTGATCATAACTGGGGACATGCTGACTTGGGGCTTAAAACTCTGGGCCTGGAAAAGCAAGGAACTGAGTCAGCTAGCACCTTGAACGGTAAAACATCAAGCAAGGTTCCTCCTTATTCTAAGCCATACAGAGCAACGATTGAGAAGTCTGCTGAAGAAGACAATATTGGTTTGTATAACCAAGCACGGCATCTAGGAGAGTATGGAGATAGGCAGCAAATGCCAGAGAAGAAGGCAGTCAATATGCGGCCTCCGTATGTTAAGCCAAGCACCGACATGAAATCTGCGCATGAAAATCCGACAAATGAAGCTGCTAATGGGTACAACAGGCATCATAATGGTTCTGAAGCAACAGGTCACCGGAGAGATGGTCTGGTTGACGATGATGTGCCTCGGCCTGTCTCCGTCAGAAGGAGAAGTACAAGGCCACCTGTACATGGTTCTCCACACGAAGAAGTGGCCAATGATGACAAGATGGCAAACCAAACACCTGGTGGCCGGACGAGACGCTCAAGCAGCAGGGATGGTCATCGTGACGACTATGAACGGCGAAAACACTCTAGCAGGCAGAATGGATCAGCGAGCGGCAGTGATTACCAGACAGAGGAAGACGAGACGGATACCGCGATAGATTTCGGCAACCTCCTGCCGCGAGCACCCAGTTCACATCGGAAGCACAGGAGCAGGAGCTCGCATCCCCGTGAAGGAGGAGGTCACGACGACGACGAGAGGATGATGGATAAGCTTCTGAGGCACTACAGCAAGAAGGGCATGGACAGGGAGGAGCACAAGACGAGGACGAAATCCCGGACCCCTCGGCCTCGAGCCGACCAGCCTGCTGCTGATGGCAATGGGGAACGATCGAACCCCAATCTGCCAGAAAGGACCACTTCTCTGCCCACAGAGTCTGGGTCACCGGTCGCGAAGCTGAAGGCTCCAGCTCCTGCTCGATCCGTCTCGCTGCAGCCGGACACGTCTCGGGGAAACGGGCACGTGCACCCGAGAATGCCAGACTTCGACGAGCTGGCTGCGCGGATCAGCGCTCTGAAGAGGGCATGAGCGAGCCACCACTCTGTCTTTGCTCTTCAGCAATCGGCATTGTCTGTGTTCTATCACAGCATCTCATGGTGCAGATCACATGGATCAGAGGATTGTGTGTTCTATCGCAGCATCTCATGGTGCAGATCACATGGATCAGAGGATTGTGTGTTCTATCGCAGCATCTCATGGTGCAGATCACATGGATCAGATGATGATCTCATGATGCAGATCACATGAATCAGAGGATGATCTCATGATGCAGATCACATGAATCAGAGCATGCTCTTTCTTTCCTTGGCCTTGTTTCGACCTTTCTTCCTTTCTTTCTTTCTTCCTTTCTTTTCAATGGTATACTTGAATTGCATTGCATTGGTCCCTGTGTGATGTCTAGGTAGATGATTGGTAGGAGAAGGTGAATGGGCAATTTGATAGGAATTACCATACTTATGTGCTGAAGTGGTGGATGTTGTTGTTTGGTGTCATGTGCTCGATTATCGGTGTATAGATGAGGCTATAATGAAGCGATTTGTCTTCCTTCTCTCTGTTTTCTGCTGTTACCAGCAGCATGCATTTCTGAATGTGAGTTTGTGTGCATCTCAAGCTATTGTTTGGAGGAGAATACTCCTAGCTGGAGGTGGTTGCTTTACGAGGACCGGGCATGCATGTGGCCGGCGGCGCAATAACGCAAACACGTTCGTCTAAGAGACCTTCAAATTAGTTTGGGTGTAGCAATACGACAAAAGTGGAGCCTGATGAGGTTCTGATTCTTCTTCTCCGTTGTCATTTTTCTAACTTCCGAGTCAGACAAGATGTTAGACAGAAACATTGCAGCTAGCCCAAGGACCTCATGACGCCGACGACGAAATGCAGGATGTAGCTGTCGCCGCGGCCGCCGTCGAGCATCCCGGCGCAGACAAGCCGCTCCAGCGCGGGGTCCCTCGGCAGCGCCCCGCCGTGGTACAGGACCGTCGCCGCCACCGCCGCCGGCGGCCTGCTCGCGACGCACGCCGCCAGCCTCGCGATCGCCCGGAGGAACAGCGGCAGCAGACCCTGCATCCCACGTCCAAACAGCAACAAATCAGCAAGGCAACGAACGAAGAACAAGATCCGTTCTATACCATGAACGATGAGTGGCCGATCCAGTTGCTTACCATCAGCGGCAGAGCACGATCATCAGGCGTGCGCTCGCCATGGCATGCCCATCTCTCTTGCACGTGGCGTGGTGGTTTCTGTGGCGGCCGGTTGATTGATTTTCTTGTTCCTCCATTTTATATGTAACTACCTAGGCCTGGGCTGGCTCTGCTTGCGACGCAAGAATTTCTTGAGATACGCCCCCGATTTATTATTTTCTTGGAACACAAGAATTAGTAATAATCGGATAGTATTGAATTCGGTTTTGGCGCAAATCTTGAAAGAAATGTGGTTCCCATGTGGGGCCTGACCGACGGGGTTCGCTAGGCTGTTACTGCTAGTATCTGCGAACGGTTAGCGTTGGCAACAACGTACGTACGTGTCGTTGCACCCTAAGCATGTCGCGTGTACGTTTACCTGGCACGCATCAAGCTGTGCTCCATGAGCTCTCGGTCCCTTCACCTGCGACCTTGCCACTTGTACCTTTCTTTTGTTTTTTTTGTTTTTTTGTTTGGCTAATGAAGTATCTATTTATAATTTTTGCGACATTGCTCTTTCAACATGATTCCTTAACCATTTTTATCGTGAAAACTCCCCGTTCTTCTTGTTTGAACTTTGGTTTTCGATTCACAATAGAAATAGACATGATTCATTCTAGTTTCTATAAGCTTTTGGTGGTAACATAAAGTTCGAGTATGATTTTGCATTTTCTTTTTCTCCTTCTCGTTCCCCTTGTTCAATGAGCTATATAAAAAGACAAATACATATATATATGTTGTGAATGCATTTTTAATTTTACAGGGATGTAGATCACATCCTCATGTGGGTTTTGTTTCGAATATTACTTTGAAAAATTGAGCATATAGCAAAAGGTTGCACTCGGGTAGCTAGGAAGGCCCTAGACACAACACGATTTTTGCTAGCTCGTGATTTGCACGTAAATCCGTGTGTAGAAAAATCATGAGTTGCGTGAATTGGTTCTGGTGGGGTGGCCATGACAAGAAATGAGAAGTCCACCGGCGAAAGTGGAAGGAATAGCTATCCCTAAGGAGATGAGAGGTATGAGCTTTCAGGATTTCTAACTCTTTAATCATAATCAAGCCATACAGGCTAGTACCATGTACAATGCAAGGTGCTTAGTGTATTGCTTACGAGAATAACAAGATTTTTCTTAAGCACCATCGCTTATTTGTATAGGGAGGTGCCTATTTAGGCATCTCCAGAGTGTAAATAAGCACCAATGATTGAACAAAAAGCGGCTTATTTTCTAAGCCCCTCTCTAAGCTTCTTGCATTGTGCATGCCCTGAATGAAGAGTTGGAGGTAAATCAGAACATTGGCTCGTGTTCTAAAGTGCTCAAAGGAAAATATCGTCATGTCTCTAAGTTTATGAAAACGAGGAAGAAATGTAAGGCCTCACATACTTGGAATGCAATTTTACATGGGAGAGAATCACTTTGGAAGGGGCTCATTAAGCGAGTCGTCAATGGTTCTACCATTCATGTTTAGAGGACCCATGGATCCCCACGAATCACTCTATGAGGCCGTTGGTCAGGGATCTAGAATCGGAGGTGACTGTGGTAACTAACCGATAGCCGTTTGGGTTGTCAGGACAGAGACAAATTAGAAGAGAATTTTGTTAGGGTGGATGTGAGAGTGATTAATTGATTATATTCCGGTCGGCAGATTTCTGGAGGATGGTTGGGCCCGGTCTCTAGAGAAAAGCGGGAACTTCACCTCGTGCTCTAGTTATAAATCACTAGTTTTCGAGCGCCAAGAAAATTGAGTCCATCATCATTGGGTGCTACATAGACATATTGATGGAAGAAGCTATGTAAGTTACATGTACCGCCAAAAGGTTCACTCATTTTAGTGGAGGATAATCAACAACTATGTGCGCCATGTCTACATAACTTAAAGGAGAGACATATGGAAAATATCAGCTTCACTAAAATATATGGAGATGAGAAGAAAACAATCTATCATGCCTTGTTCGAGTGTTCTTTGTTGGAAATATGCCCTAGAGGCAAATAATAAAGGATGTTTATTCTCATATTTCATTAGTCTGTAATAGTTTTATACCGTGCTATAAATGTATCAAGTGGAAATATTATTACGCGTGTGGTATGTAAACAAAGCAAATCCCTAGTAGCCTCTACTTGACTATTTCATTGGTCAACTGTTGATCAAGGTTTCCTGATCGTGGAGCATCTATGTCAATTGTCAATGAGATCATATCATTAGGTGAATAATGTGATGGACATTGTACCCAACATAAGTATTACACCATGATCAAGTCACATAGTTCATCGTTGAAATAATTAGGAACAAAGTATCCTACTCCGTTGACCGTGAGATCATATTTAATCACTATCACCCGCGGATACTTTGATTGTATCAACCATTACATCGTAAAAGGGTGATCACAAAGGTGTATGTCAGGTATTCCAAAAGGATAGGTCGAGGCGTATGCATCAAGATTAGGATTTATTCTCCTGCGTGATGGGAAGATACATTGGGCCCACTCGGTGAGACTACATCCACAAGCCGTGCAGCGTGTGACTAGATCACGAGGATGGAATATCACGGAAATGAGTAAAGCAGTACTTGTCAGTAACGAGATATAACAAGGTATAATGATACCAATGATCAGAACTTGGACGAGACAGATATCGAAGTAACAAAGGGAATTGGACTCAACGTTTTTGGTCCCAACGACATTGAAATCTTGGAATGCATAGGGTCATTATGGGTATCCAGATCCTGCTAATGATCATTGATCCGAGAGACATCTGGATCATGTCTATGATGTTCCCGAACCGTAGGGTAATACTTAAGGATTCTACAGATTGTTTAAAAATTCATCAGGATCACCAGAAGAAAGAAGAGAGAAACCGAAAGGTTCCGGGTAAAGTCCAAAGTTGTTCGAAATGATCAAAAAGGTGTTTTTGATCATGAGGAAATGTTAAATGTGATTTTTATATTAATTATGTGAATTAATAAATAAAAATCTTATTTAAAATTAATTTTGGGCAAAACTTCCCTAATGGGTCACTTCCTAGAGATAAGGGCCCATGGGGAGGGCCACCGCTCTAGGCCACCCGCCCGACCGGCTTGGGCCACGCGCGGGGTATGGGTGGGGACCACCCGACCAGCCCTCCCTCCCATGGTGCGTCTCCTCCCCTCCTCCCTTTCTTTAGTCTGACCCCGGGACTTGAATAGAAAGGGTTTCCTCCCCTTCCCCTATATAAGAAGGGACCTATGGGAGGTAAAAGGACACACAATATCTCAATATTCTCTAAGAAAGTTTCCTTGGGAATCTCTCTCTCTTGTTGCTCTTGCACTTGTGTGGTTCCAAGAAGAATTGTGCGCGTAGGAGATGATGTATCTTCAGCACGTCGTCGCGCTGCTAGATCCCGTTCCATCAGATCTACTTCCAAAATCTCGGTTGTCGAGAGTTGTCATGGAGCACCGCACGTGTACGAAACCATGGGGTATTGTCAGTTGTGGCACCTAGACTATCGTGCAAGGACCTGGAGTGACGTGCGAGGAGCAACACAACCTTGAGGTCGGCGAGGAGTACGACTACATCATCCACGTTCCACATGAACGTTAAGCATTTTTGTTATACAAGGGTATATCACTGAAAACCTTATCCGTTACAACATTACTCCTAAATAGATTCGGGCAATTGGTGTTTGCGCTAGTCATACATTTTTTCTGATGCGAACCCCTTCAGTCTTGGGCTCAGACCTTCTAGCAAGAACTGAAACATGCCGCCAAGATCAAGTTCCTAATCTGGGGCCCAGATCTTGGGCTACCGACTTGTTAGGTGGTAATGTTGTGTGTGTGAAGAACATATATGCATGATTTCATGTCGAGCTTTGGTAGTCTGGACCAAGAGGAATTCAATATGACATGGAGAAGGGTGAAGATCGATTATTTAGTCCGTCGGATTTGTCTTTTTAATGTTAGTTTTTTTAAAGTAACAACTAATCACATCACTCTTATTTCTCATAAGGCGATCGAACCCACTAAGACAGCCTTATGCATGGACGACCTATACTTGAGGGAATGGTAGTGCTGCATGAAACTATTCATGCGATTCATAGGAAGAAATTATATGGTGTTTTATTTAAAACCGACTTTAAAAAGACATATCATAATGTTAAATGGACCCTGAAAGAACATGTTGGGCCCTCATGTGTGGTTTTGGTAATTAATGACAATCTTTATGGACTAATGTGTGTATGAAGTTATACTTGTAGGATTTGTCCATTGGCATCGCTTGGAGCATGTGTTGGCTTCAAGGTCGATGAAATGCAAAAGATATGTTGGGCAAGCTCAATATGCGAGGTCGATGATGACGAATTAAGAAAGGCGTTCCATCTTGAGAAGGGCAAGACCGTCTACATCGAGCTCAAGTGGAATGCTCAAGGCAAAGGTATAATCTTGATAGGTTTTCCCTTTTGCCGGTCTCTTGTTGTGTGTAGGAGACCGGGTTTAGGATAGATAACCATACTATCAAGAGGGGCTCTCGTATGAGTACTTCGGTCACATCGTTCGGAGAGAGCTCAAACCTTTGCATACTTGCATCATCGTATTTGGTTGATTGTTTGGTCTTATCCATGTGAGGATATAGAGCTTGTGGTAATCTCCATAACAAGCTCTTGTTCATCAAAATCGGATCTCCCATATATATATCTTGTTGCGATTTTGATTTATGCGGTTTTTCGGTTTCTCACCAAGTATGATATCTCACATTATTCTATGTGATACTTTCTCACTTGGTGATAATCAATATTTCCACTTTTTATTGAGAATCCCTTGTCGTCCTTTATCCAACGCAATTGGAATCGGGTCAATCGGAGCTACCGTTTAAAAGTTATGACCGTTTGAATATTTGCCGTTTTAATTCTAAAAAGAAAAAAGTGTTACTAGGCCGTCCGGTACTACCGGGCCCAGTACCGGTCGACCCAGTGCGCGACCCAGCTCTCAGAGCAGCCCGACTGTGGCTTCCGGTCCGGTAGTACCGCCCGAGTGGGCCGGTACTACCGGCCGGCCCAGTTTATCTTTTTAGATCCAGATCCACTCCCGCGCACTGGCGCTGCTTGTCCCTCGCGCGCCTGCGCTGCTTGCTGCGCTGCCACCGCCGCCAGCTTGCTGGGCCGCCGTGGCCCACCAACGCTGCTCGCTTGCTCCCCTCGCCAGCGCTGCTTGCGGCCAGCTCGCTTTGCTCCTAGCGAGCGCGCCTCGCTGCTCGCATGCGTTGCCGCCCGCGCGCGCATCACCCTGGCTGCTGGCACTGCAGCTGCTGCGGCTTGGCATCTCACGCGCCCGCGCATGCATGGCTGCTGGCTGCTACTTCTCTCTCTTGTTGACTTTCTCTTTTGCACTGGTTGCGAGCGGTAGTACCGGTTTGAGTTCTCCTCGGAGGATTTGGTTTGAGTTGCTCATTGGAGCTTGTCCCTCTTGGGTTCTTGGAACCCTAGACGGTTTGTGGCCTTGGTGGCATTGTGGCCTTTTGTGGCATTTGTTGGGAGCCTCCAATTAAGTTGTGGAGAAGTGCCCCAACCTTGTGAGAGGTTCCGGTTACCACCGACAAGTGCACCGATAGTGGAAGCGTGGATCGATCCCATTGGGGTGAGATTCACTAGAGAATAAGGGAGGCCTTTTGTGGTGTTGGTGGTTTGATACCACCCCCTCTCCAAACGAGACGTACTCCATGTTGGGAGGAACTCGGTAAAATATCGGTGTCCCCGCGTGCCTCGGTTATCTCTATACCCGAGCTCTTTACCTATGCACTTTACATTGTGATAGCCTTCATGCTTGAAGTACTATATATCTTGATATCACTTTGTTGCTTGTATTGCTTAGCATAAGTTGTTGGTGCACATAGGTGAACCTTAGTTGTTTCTAGGTTGTGCTTAACAAAGTAAACACTAGTTTTATTCCGCCTTTGTTGAGCCACTCTAGGAAAAGTTTTAATCGCCTATTCACCCCCCTCTAGGCGACATCCGTATCCTTTCAATTGGTATCAGAGCCCGGTCTCTCATTTTAGGCTTCACCGCCTTGAGAGTAAAGATGTCGGCTAGAGGATTAGTGCACAAGGACACACTCACATTCGATGGCACAAATTATGATGTTTGGAAAATTCGCATGCTTAATTTATTTCGGGAAATTCACCCAATTATCGAGGGCTATCTACATGTGGGTTTCTCTTCTCCTATGGATACACAAAACGAATCTTTAGAGGAGAAGTTGAACCCTCATATAGATGCTCTAGCTACGAAAATTCTCTTGCATGTTGTGAGCAATGTAGTTCTTTTGTCTATCATGCCTTATTCAAGCGCTCGTGAGATATGGACCAAGCTTCAAGATAAATATAGCAAGTCCAACATTATTGAGGATGATTGTGTTGCTTCCACTTCCGGTCGAGATGAGTTCTCATCGTCTACCACTTCACCAACATGTGATTTTTCACAAGGTAATGATATGGTGAGTGGTGATAGAAATTGCAATATGGATAATGTGCTCACTATTTGTAATCCCTCATATCTATCTAGTTGCAATGATCTATCTTTGGACCTTAACACTTCTAGCACTCAAAATTCCTCACATGCTTGTGTTAATAGTCCCTGCATATCATGTAGAAATGACTTGAACAAATCTCATGATGATATGCTCATGTTGTCTTGTTGCCATGATAAAAATGCTTCTATTTCCTCTAGTGCTTGTGTTGCTAACCATGTAGAGGAAAATGAAGATTCTATGGGCCAAGACAAGGTCTTGAAGAGAGCTACAAGTGCAATCTCATCATCACCTTCCTCCGGTTCTCACATATGCCTTATGGCTAAGGGAACAAAGGTAACCTCTTTGGATCCCATTGTATCTCATGATGATGATGAGGTTGAAAATGATAATGATGATTATAGAGGTAAGTATGATATTACCTCTATTAAGAAAATGGGAGAGGTTGTATTTGGTGCTCTGTTCAAAAATAAAATTGCTTCCTCCAACTTTCTTGAAATCTTGTATTATGCTATAGAAGGCAATGATCTTATTGAGGAGCAAGAAAACTTAATTGATGAACAATTTGCGCGTGAGCGTAATTATGCTAATGAAATTGCTCAACTAAATGACTCCCTTGAAGAAGAACAAACCACCAAAGAATCTCTTGAGGAGACTTTCACTCTAGAATTATCTAGAGTAAAAGAATACCATGATAGAGAACTTGTGGTGGCAAACTCCTTCAAGTTTAAAAATGATGAACTTGAAGTTGCTTATGCTAAACTTGTTGAGGATTTTAAGCTTCTTGATAATGGCTCTCGGGTTGTTAAGAGGGAGCTCATCAAACTCACCGAGTCGCATGAGCAACTTAAAGCTTCATATTCAAAAGAGCTTGCCAAGTTGCCCTCACCTCTCGCTAATAATGATGATGCTTGTGCTACTAACTCTATTTCTTGTGAAGCATCTATTTTGGAGGAGAATGTTGAGCTAAAGGCTCACCTTGCGTTGCTAACTAGCAACTATGGGAAATGTCACATCCCAAGATTTTCCAAATCTTGTAATGTGAAAAAAAATGAATAAAATAAAACTTTGTTGATTTTCAGGGCCAGAAGAAACTTTTTGAATCCAATTGGAAACCTTCAAACCAATTTGGATCAAATAAAATCCTAAAGGGATTTAAAAAGTTTAATAAACAATAAACTTCAAAATATTTAAAATTACTATTTTGGATCTTTTAATAAAAGGATTTGGTTTTCAAAAGAAAAGGTGGATTTATAAATAAGGATTATTTAGTGAGCCAAATTAAACCTTGGCCAAGCTTTTGAAATAAAACATTTTGTTTTGATAAAAAAAAAGATTTATTTAAAGAAAATAATAGGGATTTATTATTACCCAATTTTGTTAAAATAAAGACTTTCCCTTTTAAATAAAACATTAAAACTTATTATTTTATTTTAAATAAGTTTTCCAAGTATTTTATATTCCCAAATAAAACCTACTGAAGTGTTTTTGGTTTATTTTAGATTTCAAAATAAAGATTTTAATAAAACAAATCCTATTTGATTTAATGACTAAGGTCCATTTTATTTGATTATTAATGGACCCTAAAATAAAAATGTTATTTTGTTTTAAACAAGTTTTCTAAGTATCTTATATTTTCAAATAAAACCTACTGATTTGGTTTTGAAAATATTTAGTTTTCAAATGGAGATTTTATTAAATAAATCAAACCCTATTTGATTAAATAACTAAGGTCCATTTTATTTAATTAATGAATGGATCCTAAAAAGAATAAAAATATTATTTTATTTTGGGAATTGGTTCATGTTGTTAAATAGAACCAAAACTCATTACAAATATGGTGAATGTTTGAATTGTTTGAATGATTGTTTTGTTGTTTGATTTGTGATTTGATTTTCAAAACAGAAATTGATTTGGAAAATGGAAAAATAGATTCAGAACAAAAAAAAGGGAAACCAGCCAGCCCAGCCAGCCAGCCCAACAACCCAGTCCAGCCCACCTGTTCCCTCGCCCCCGAACCGTTTTCTTCACCGCAGAAGCAACCCGCAAGGACGCTGACAAGTGGACCCCTCCCCCTCACTCCCTTTCTCGCTGACACTAGGCCCCACAGCCACGTTCTCTTCTTCCCCACCCGCGGACTACGCTTCCCCCTCGCCGGCCGTTGCAGACGGAATAAATCCGGCATAATACGTCTTAATCACGCGTTGAATCAGCCCCGTGACCGCGCGCATTTAAGTGTCCCTCTCCCCACTCTGGTTCACCTCTGTCGCCAGAGCTCTCTTGCCCCCAGGCTGCCGAATTTCGCCAGACATCACCCACTGCCCGATGACACTCAGACAACGATTCCGGCGACCTCGCGCCACCCCTTGCCATCCGAGCATGCAGGAAAGTTCCTCAGACCCTGGCGCATCTCTCTGTGGCCTCAGCTCGGCCACGAGTGCCCTGCAAGCTCGGCAACGTCTTCGACTGAGCGCCACCGCCTAACTACATCAGCTCCGGTGACCCTCCCCGTAAGCCCCGTCCTTCCCCCTTTCTCTAGAGGACACCACTACACCCAACGTTCCTTCGCGCTTCTAATGCCCCCTGTTTCGCGTCCTGTCGCACCTTGTAGGATCATCTCCGACAGCACCAGAGCACGCCATCGCCAGAAGGAACTCCGGCGAGAAATTATCGCTACCCTCGTACGCCCCCTGCTTCCCCGAGAGCACGTTGAGCATCAGCATCGATCAGCGAACCAGGTGAGCACCCTCTACCTCCTTCTCGCTTCCTGCAACGCCAGCGACGCCACTGTCAAGCCGCCGCCGCCGCGCGACAGAGTCTAGCGCCGCCAGTTCTAGGCCATTAGACTAGGACCGTTGGATCTTGATCCTGAGGCTTAGATAGGACCACTTAAAACCGAAGGGGTATGCGATCTGTGCCGTGCGATCCCACTTTGATCTAACGCTCCACAGCGATCGATCCGCACGAAGCGGTACCGAACAATCGCGGCGCGACGCATGGCCAGTTTCTGTTTAAAATAGAATTTGAAATCAGATTTAAATGCCATTTTGAAACCCTTGTAACTTTAGTTCCACACGTCCAATTTTTGCAAACTTTATATCAATGGAATCAGTGGAACAAGCCCTAGCCAACCATGCCATTTGTTTAGTGAAAAGCTTCTGGAAAAATGGTTGTTTTTGCAGAAACATTTGTATGCTTGTTAAGGATGTAAAAATTGTTCAAAAATGAATTTGGGGATAAAATCTTTGGCAATTGGATTGATTTGAACCTACTGACCATATGAAACACTTTGTGGATTCAAAAATGTATTTGGTGAAACAAAATAATGATCCTTTGATTTAAAACCATTTCTAGTCAAATAGAAATGTGGTTTATTTATTAAAAATGGTTTTGGAAGAAAACCTTTGGGAAATGTTTTGTTTTAAACTCTCTGACCCCAAACACCAAGTTTTATGGTTTGAAAACATATTTGGTGAACCCTATAGATTAATGCCTTAGTAAAAATATTTCTACACCACATAAAATGATACTTTGTTTTGAAAATGGTTTAGGAAATGAAAACCTTTTGCAAATTACTTTGCCACTTTACAAAATGACCATTAGGTGTTTTCAAATGTTTATGACCCATCAGGAACCACTTTTTCAAACAAAACAAAGCTTGGCATGTTTGCATGCATTACCTTGACTTTGTTATTTTATGTGATGTTTTGCTTGATTGGTAGATTGAGTTTGTGCCTTGCTTGATTGAATTTTAGTGACTTGAAGAGTGTGATTGTTGCAAGGACAAGGAGTGAGCTTATACCCTCTACCAAAAAGGCAAGTGATGCTTCATACTTTTTGTCCCATTACTTTCACTATGCATTAGTGATTTTCTCTAAGTAAAGCTTGCATGGATTCTGCTAAGTATAAACCTTACTATAGAAAAACCTAGTAGATGAAACCTTAGTAGAAATTTTCCTAAGTTAAGATTCCTACTACTTTCAAGCTTAGCCTAGCTAATAGAAAACAAGGGTGGAAATATATCCATACTATGAAAAATTTCTAAGTCTGGGGACTTGTGTTTTTGTTTAATAAAACAACTAAGTTAATGAATCACCTGGGTGGAATGGGACTTGATTTGGTGGTTTTTGGTTGAGTGGTTCACAAGGCCCATGTCTATGGTTGACCTTGTGTATCTCACTTGTGGATTGCCACCCAGGAACAAAGAGATTTGAGATGTCAAAATGTTGAGAAGCTTCAAGTGTAACCACTTGGCATTATGGGCTCTGCCTGGATCATATAGGTTGCAAGAACTTAGCCATATGGACAGTTGGTGGTAGAGTTTGATAGGTTGGAACGCGTCCATTTTGGTCTAAGGGAAGGCTTTTGAAAGATCTTGTCTTGGGAAACCAAGTCTTGTGGGGAAAGTGCACCACCTCTGCAGAGTGTAAAATCTAAGTACTTAGCCAAGTCCATGGCAATGGACAACTTGAGCATCAAGACATGGAAGCTACAAGAATCTCATCACTCCAACTTCTAAGTAAAACTTGTGGGTGAACAAGGGTGAAGGACCCCAATGTCTATTGGTGGTTTCTTGGGAAGTTTTTGACAAAGAAAAACTTAGTGTTTTCAACTAATAGGAAAAACCTATTTTCAGCAAAGCAAGCCAAGCTACACTTAGCCAAAATGCATATAGTAATATAGTCCACTTAAAAATTTACTAAGGTATCACTTGCCAATACAATTCAAATGTATTGACCCTTGTGGCTGTAACTTGTTTTGTTGCAGATTTGATTGTTAGTAAAGTTTGATGATTAGGATTACAAAGTCTACAACCAACATGTCTGCATGTGGCACTTTGAAGATGAAGGACCCCATGCTTATAGATATTTTGCTGCAATGTAATGTAATAACCAAATGAGCTATGTAAGATGTAATAAAATTATGTTATTCCTGGTTATAAAGTTGTATTATGACCTTTGTTTCTTGATATTACATCTTAACTGTGGATGCTAGCTATTGATCCAGGGACTAGAATTGTAAACACAGGAGACACCACCTTATGTTAATAAAGGTTGGGACACTCCCTCTACAGATGGTATCAGAGCATTGTGTTGCCTGTAGGATTTGTAAACCTAGGATTGGACAAAAAACCCTTAGAAAAATAGGAGTTGTATTTGTTCCAAAAATTATTTACCAACCATCTTGTAAACTCTTTCCTCAACCATTTTGGTTTCAACTCCACATCTCTTCTATTTCAAACTTGATGGAAAAACCTAACCCATGACCAAAGACTTCACCATGTGCAAAGAACTTCTTCAACTCTAATGACTTCAACTTCTTCAACTCTAGTGACTTCAACATCTTCAGCATATTCACCAAGGACTTCAACCATGGTTGTCACTAAGGACAAGTGAGACAAGGAAATCTTTCTCAAGATATGGAGACTAAGGAAATGCAAAATTAGAAGGAGTTCACTTCACTTGTGACCAAGGATTTTTCCTAAGGAAACCATGATCTCATGCAAGAAGAATCAACGAAGAAGGAAGGAAGGATCACAAGTAAACCCTATAGATAGACCACCATATTTTAGTTAAGTCAAACACACCAACTTATGTGGTGTAACAAAAATATTTTTGGTTGCCTAAAAATATGCTTGAAATTTGTTGTTTGAGTGGAATGTATGTTTGTGATTGCTTGCACATTGCTTGAGTGAATGGTGATGTGTGTGGTTAGAATTATTTCCTTAGAAATATCTTGCCTATTCTAATCCCAATCCAACCCAAACAGATGACTTCTCCAAGAGACTCCAACATCAAGGATGGTGACAACAACAACAACCAAGAGGACAACATGAGAGAACTTATAGCAACCCAAAACCAGTTGATCCAAGAGACAACTCAGCTATTAGCCAACAACAATGGACTAGACCCAGCCATACAAAGGATTTTGAAACTTCAATCCCAATTGTTGCAAGGATTGGTTACTCAAATGATCAACATGGGAGAAAACTTTTCCCAGAGAGCTAATGACAACAAGGATGACAAAGATGTTATTCTAGAAGGAACCCAAGTTATCAATACTTGTGAAGTCAAGGATCATGCATCCAAGGAGCATGAAGATCAATGCCCCAAGAAGAGAGAAAGATCTCCCACCTATGAAGAACATGAACTAGAAGAACTCCTAGCTTTGGAGAGACCCAAAAAGAAGAAGAAGAAGAAATGCCCCAACCCTAACAAGGAGGATATTACTCAAGTGCAATGTTACAATTGCAAAGAGATGGGACACTATGCCAATGAATGCCCAGAAAAGAAGAAGAACCAAAGAAACAAACAAGAGGCAATGATACCAAAGGAAAAGAAAGATATCAGCCAAGTGATGTGATTCAAATGCAAGGAACTAGGTCACTATGTAAACAATTGTCCAGAAAAGATGAAGAACAAGTTAAACAAGCCTATGAAGGATCTCAACCTTGGCCCATGAGTCAAGTGTGGAAACAAAGGACACTATGCAGAAGGTTGCCCAGAGAAGTTTCCCTAGGATCCCAAGCAAGCCAAGATGTAATTTAGTTTGAAGATTTTTTTTAGGGTGGTAGTACCCTAGATGTGTTGAGCCAACTTGTAACCCTAGCCTCCCCAAATCTCGGGATGAGATTTATTTTAAGGGTGGTAGCCTGTCATATCCCAAGATTTTCCAAATCTTGTAATGTGAAAAAAAATGAATAAAATAAAACTTTGTTGATTTTCAGGGCCAGAAGAAACTTTTTGAATCCAATTGGAAACCTTCAAACCAATTTGGATCAAATAAAATCCTAAAGGGATTTAAAAAGTTTAATAAACAATAAACTTCAAAATATTTAAAATTACTATTTTGGATCTTTTAATAAAAGGATTTGGTTTTCAAAAGAAAAGGTGGATTTATAAATAAGGATTGTTTAGTGAGCCAAATTAAACCTTGGCCAAGCTTTTGAAATAAAATTTTTTGTTTTGATCAAAAAAAAATAAAGATTTATTTAAAGAAAATAATAGGGATTTATTATTACCCAATTTTGTTAAAATAAAGACTTTCCCTTTTAAATAAAACATTAAAACTTATTATTTTATTTTAAATAAGTTTTCCAAGTATTTTATATTCCCAAATAAAACCTACTGAAGTGTTTTTGGTTTATTTTAGATTTCAAAATAAAGATTTTAATAAAACAAATCCTATTTGATTTAATGACTAAGGTCCATTTTATTTGATTATTAATGGACCCTAAAATAAAAATGTTATTTTGTTTTAAACAAGTTTTCTAAGTATCTTATATTTTCAAATAAAACCTACTGATTTGGTTTTGAAAATATTTAGTTTTCAAATGGAGATTTTATTAAATAAATCAAACCCTATTTGATTAAATAACTAAGGTCCATTTTATTTAATTAATGAATGGATCCTAAAAAGAATAAAAATATTATTTTATTTTGGGAATTGGTTCATGTTGTTAAACAGAACCAAAACTCATTACAAATGTGGTGAATGTTTGAATTGTTTGAATGATTGTTTTGTTGTTTGATTTGTGATTTGATTTTCAAAACAGAAATTGATTTGGAAAATGGAAAAATAGATTCAGAACAAAAAAAAGGGAAACCAGCCAGCCCAGCCGGCCAGCCCAACAACCCAGTCTAGCCCACCTGTTCCCTCGCCCCCGAACCGTTTTCTTCACCGCAGAAGCAACCCGCGAGGACGCTGACAAGTGGACCCCTCCCCCTCACTCCCTTTCTCACTGACACTAGGCCCCACAGCCACGTTCTCCTCTTCCCCACCCGCGGACTACGCTTCCCCCTCGCCGGCCGTTGCAGACGGAATAAATCCGGCGTAATACGTCTTAATCACGCGTTGAATCAGCCCCGTGACCGCGCGCATTTAAGCGTCCGTCTCCCCTCTCTGGTTCCCCTCTATCGCCAGACCTCTCTTGCCCCCAGGCTGCCGAATTTTGCCAGACATCACCCACTGCCCAACGACACTCAGACGATGATTCCGGCGACCTCGCGCCACCCCTTGCCATCCGAGCACGCAGGAAAGTTCCTCAGACCCTGGCGCATCTCTCTGTGGCCTCAGCTCGGCCGCGAGTGCCCTGCAAGCTCGGCAACGTCTTCGACTGAGCGCCACCGCCTAACTACATCAGCTCCGGTGACCCTCCCCGTAAGCCCCGTCCTTCCCCCTTTCTCTAGAGGACACCACTACACCCAGCGTTCCTTCGCGCTTCTAATGCCCCCTGTTTCGCGTCCTGTCGCACCTTGTAGGATCATCTTCGACAGCACCAGAGCACGCCGTCGCCAGAAGGAACTCCGGCGAGAAATTATCGCTACCCTCGTACGCCCCTGCTTCCCCGAGAGCACGTTGAACATCAGCATCGATCAGCGAACCAAGTGAGCACCCTGTACCTCCTTCTCGCTTCCTGCAACGCCGGCGACGCCACTGTCAAGCCACCGCCGCCGCGCGACAGAGTCCAGCGCCGCCAGTTCTAGGCCATTAGACTAGGACCGTTGGATCTTGATCCCGAGGCTTAGATAGGACCACTTAAAACCGAAGGGGTATGCGATCTGTGCCGTGCGATCCCACTTTGATCTAACGCTCCACAGCGATCGATCCGCACGAAGCGGTACCGACCAATCGCGGCGCGACGCGTGGCCAGTTTCTGTTTAAAATAGAATTTGAAATCAGATTTAAATGCCATTTTGAAACCCTTGTAACTTTAGTTCCACACGTCCAATTTTTGCAAAATTTATATCAATGGAATCAGTGGAACAAGCCCTAGCCAACCATGCCATTTGTTTAGTAAAAAGCTTCTGGAAAAATGGTTGTTTTTGCAGAAACATTTGTATGCTTGTTAAGGATGTAAAAATTGTTCAAAAATGAATTTGGGGATAAAATCTTTGGCAATTGGATTGATTTGAACCTACTGACCATATGAAACACTTTGTGGATTCAAAAATGTATTTGGTGAAACAAAATAATGATCCTTTGATTTAAAACCATTTCTAGTCAAATAGAAATGTGGTTTATTTATTAAAAATGGTTTTGGAAGAAAACCTTTGGGAAATGTTTTGTTTTAAACTCTCTGACCCCAGACACCAAGTTTTATGGTTTGAAAACATATTTGGTGAACCCTATAGATTAATGCCTTAGTAAAAATATTTCTACACCACATAAAATGATACTTTGTTTTGAAAATGGTTTAGGAAATGAAAACCTTTTGCAAATGACTTTGCCACTTTACAAAATGACCATTAGGTGTTTTCAAATGTTTATGACCCATTAGGAACCACTTTTTCAAACAAAACAAAGCTTGGCATGTTTGCATGCATTACCTTGACTTTGTTATTTTATGTGATGTTTTGCTTGATTGGTAGATTGAGTTTGTGCCTTGCTTGATTGAATTGTAGTGACTTGAAGAGTGTGATTGTTGCAAGGATAAGGAGTGAGCTTATACCCTCTACCAAAAAGGCAAGTGATGCTTCATACTTTTTGTCCCATTACTTTCACTATGCATTAGTGATTTTCTCTAAGTAAAGCTTGCATGGATTCTGCTAAGTATAAACCTTACTATAGAAAAACCTAGTAGATGAAACCTTAGTAGAAATTTTCCTAAGTTAAGATTCCTACTACTTTCAAGCTTAGCCTAGCTAATAGAAAACAAGGGTGGAAATATATCCATACTATGAAAAATTTCTAAGTCTGGGGACTTGTGTTTTTGTTTAATAAAACAACTAAGTTAATGAATCACCTGGGTGGAATGGGACTTGATTTGGTGGTTTTTGGTTGAGTGGTTCACAAGGCCCATGTCTATGGTTGACCTTGTGTATCTCACTTGTGGATTGCCACCCAGGAACAAAGAGATTTGAGATGTCAAAATGTTGAGAAGCTTCAAGTGCAACCACTTGGCATTATGGGCTCTGCCTGGATCATATAGGTTGCAAGAACTTAGCCATATGGACAGTTGGTGGTAGAGTTTGATAGGTTGGAACGCGTCCATTTTTGTCTAAGGGAAGGCTTCTGAAAGATCTTGTCTTGGGAAACCAAGTCTTGTGGGAAAAGTGCACCACCTCTGCAGAGTGTAAAATCTAAGTACTTAGCCAAGTCCATGGCAATGGACAACTTGAGCATCAAGACATGGAAGCTACAAGAATCTCATCACTCCAACTTCTAAGTAAAACTTGTGGGTGAACAAGGGTGAAGGACCCCAATGTCTATTGGTGGTTTCTTGGGAAGTTTTTGACAAAGAAAAACTTAGTGTTTTCAACTAATAGGAAAAACCTATTTTGAGCAAAGCAAGCCAAGCTACACTTAGCCAAAATGCATATAGTAATATAGTCCACTTAAAAATTTACTAAGGTATCACTTGCCAATACAATTCAAATGTATTGACCCTTGTGGCTGTAACTTGTTTTGTTGCAGGTTTGATTGTTAGTAAAGTTTGATGATTAGGATTACAAAGTCTACAACCAACATGTCTGCCTGTGGCACTTTGAAGATGAAGGACCCCATGCTTATAGATATTCTGCTGCAATGTAATGTAATAGCCAAATGAGATATGTAAGATGTAATAAAATTATGTTATTCCTGGTTATAAAGTTGTATTATGACCTTTGTTTCTTGATATTACATCTTAAATGTGGATGCTAGCTATTGATCCAGGGACTAGCATTGTAAACACAGGGGACACCACCTTATGTTAATAAAGGTTGGGACACTCACTCTACAGATGGTATCAGAGCATTGTGTTGCCTGTAGGATTTGTAAACCTAGGATTGGACAAAAAACCCTTAGAAAAATAGGAGTTGTATTTGTTCCAAAAATTATTTACCAACCATCTTGTAAACTCTTTCCTCAACCATTTTGGTTTCAACTCCACATCTCTTCTATTTCAAACTTGATGGAAAAACCTAACCCATGACCAAAGACTTCACCATGTGCAAAGAACTTCTTCAACTCTAATGACTTCAACTTCTTCAACTCTAATGACTTCAACATCTTCAGCATATTCACCAAGGACTTCAACCATGGTTGTCACTAAGGACAAGTGAGACAAGGAAATCTTGCTCAAGATATGGAGACTAAGGAAATGCAAAATTAGAAGGAGTTCACTTCACTTGTGACCAAGGATTTTTCCTAAGGAAACCATGATCTCATGCAAGAAGAATCAACCAAGAAGGAAGGAAGGATCACAAGTAAACCCTATAGATAGACCACCATATTTTAGTTAAGTCAAACACACCAAATTATGTGGTGTAACAAAAATAGTTTTGGTTGCCTAAAAATATGCTTGAAATTTGTTGTTTGAGTGGAATGTATGTTTGTGATTGCTTGCACATTGCTTGAGTGAATGGTGATGTGTGTGGTTAGAATTATTTCCTTAGAAATATCTTGCCTATTCTAATCCCAATCCAACCCAAACAGATGACTTCTCCAAGAGACTCCAACATCAAGGATGGTGACAACAACAACAACCAAGAGGACAACATGAGAGAACTTATAGCAACCCAAAACCAGTTGATCCAAGAGACAACTCAGCTATTAGCCAACAACAATGGACTAGACCCAGCCATACAAAGGATTTTGAAACTTCAATCCCAATTGTTGCAAGGATTGGTTACTCAAATGATCAACATGGGAGAAAACTTTTCCCAGAGAGCTAATGACAACAAGGATGACAAAGATGTTATTCTAGAAGGAACCCAAGTTATCAATACTTGTGAAGTCAAGGATCATGCATCCAAGGAGCATGAAGATCAATGCCCCAAGAAGAGAGAAAGATCTCCCACCTATGAAGAACATGAACTAGAAGAACTCCTAGCTTTGGAGAGACCCAAAAAGAAGAAGAAGAAGAAATGCCCCAACCCTAACAAGGAGGATATTACTCAAGTGCAATGTTACAATTGCAAAGAGATGGGACACTATGCCAATGAATGCCCAGAAAAGAAGAAGAACCAAAGAAACAAACAAGAGGCAATGATACCAAAGGAAAAGAAAGATATCAGCCAAGTGATGTGATTCAAATGCAAGGAACTAGGTCACTATGTAAACAATTGTCCAGAAAAGATGAAGAACAAGTTAAACAAGCCTATGAAGGATCTCAACCTTGGCCCATGAGTCAAGTGTGGAAACAAAGGACACTATGCAGAAGGTTGCCCAGAGAAGTTTCCCTAGGATCCCAAGCAAGCCAAGATGTAATTTAGTTTGAAGATTTTTTTTAGGGTGGTAGTACCCTAGATGTGTTGAGCCAACTTGTAACCCTAGCCTCCCCAAATCTCGGGATGAGATTTATTTTAAGGGTGGTAGCCTGTCATATCCCAAGATTTTCCAAATCTTGTAATGTGAAAAAAAATGAATAAAATAAAACTTTGTTGATTTTCAGGGCCAGAAGAAACTTTTTGAATCCAATTGGAAACCTTCAAACCAATTTGGATCAAATAAAATCCTAAAGGGATTTAAAAAGTTTAATAAACAATAAACTTCAAAATATTTAAAATTACTATTTTGGATCTTTTAATAAAAGGATTTGGTTTTCAAAAGAAAAGGTGGATTTATAAATAAGGATTGTTTAGTGAGCCAAATTAAACCTTGGCCAAGCTTTTGAAATAAAAAATTTTGTTTTGATCAAAAAAAAATAAAGATTTATTTAAAGAAAATAATAGGGATTTATTATTACCCAATTTTGTTAAAATAAAGACTTTCCCTTTTAAATAAAACATTAAAACTTATTATTTTATTTTAAATAAGTTTTCCAAGTATTTTATATTCCCAAATAAAACCTACTGAAGTGTTTTTGGTTTATTTTAGATTTCAAAATAAAGATTTTAATAAAACAAATCCTATTTGATTTAATGACTAAGGTCCATTTTATTTGATTATTAATGGACCCTAAAATAAAAATGTTATTTTGTTTTAAACAAGTTTTCTAAGTATCTTATATTTTCAAATAAAACCTACTGATTTGGTTTTGAAAATATTTAGTTTTCAAATGGAGATTTTATTAAATAAATCAAACCCTATTTGATTAAATAACTAAGGTCCATTTTATTTAATTAATGAATGGATCCTAAAAAGAATAAAAATATTATTTTATTTTGGGAATTGGTTCATGTTGTTAAACAGAACCAAAACTCATTACAAATGTGGTGAATGTTTGAATTGTTTGAATGATTGTTTTGTTGTTTGATTTGTGATTTGATTTTCAAAACAGAAATTGGTTTGGAAAATGGAAAAATAGATTCAGAACAAAAAAAAGGGAAACCAGCCAGCCCAGCCGGCCAGCCCAACAACCCAGTCTAGCCCACCTGTTCCCTCGCCCCCGAACCGTTTTCTTCACCGCAGAAGCAACCCGCGAGGACGCTGACAAGTGGACCCCTCCCCCTCACTCCCTTTCTCACTGACACTAGGCCCCACAGCCACGTTCTCCTCTTCCCCACCCGCGGACTACGCTTCCCCCTCGCCGGCCGTTGCAGACGGAATAAATCCGGCGTAATACGTCTTAATCACGCGTTGAATCAGCCCCGTGACCGCGCGCATTTAAGCGTCCGTCTCCCCTCTCTGGTTCCCCTCTATCGCCAGACCTCTCTTGCCCCCAGGCTGCCGAATTTCGCCAGACATCACCCACTGCCCAACGACACTCAGACGACGATTCCGGCGACCTCGCGCCACCCCTTGCCATCCGAGCACGCAGGAAAGTTCCTCAGACCCTGGCGCATCTCTCTGTGGCCTCAGCTCGGCCGCGAGTGCCCTGCAAGCTCGGCAACGTCTTCGACTGAGCGCCACCGCCTAACTACATCAGCTTCGGTGACCCTCCCGTAAGCCCCGTCCTTCCCCCTTTCTCTAGAGGACACCACTACACCCAACGTTCCTTCGCGCTTCTAATGCCCCCTGTTTCGCGTCCTGTCGCACCTTGTAGGATCATCTCCGACAGCACCAGAGCACGCCGTCGCCAGAAGGAACTCCGGCGAGAAATTATCGCTACCCTCGTACGCCCCTGCTTCCCCGAGAGCACGTTGAACATCAGCATCAATCAGCGAACCAGGTGAGCACCCTCTACCTCCTTCTCGCTTCCTGCAACGCCGGTGACGCCACTGTCAAGCCGCCGCCGCCGCGCGACAGAGTCCAGCGCCGCCAGTTCTAGGCCATTAGACTAGGACCGTTGGATCTTGATCCTGAGGCTTAGATAGGACCACTTAAAACCTAAGGGGTATGCGATATGTGCCGTGCGATCCCACTTTGATCTAACGCTCCACAGCGATCGATCCGCACGAAGCGGTACCGACCAATCGCGGCGCGACGCGTGGCCAGTTTCTGTTTAAAATAGAATTTGAAATCAGATTTAAATGCCATTTTGAAACCCTTGTAACTTTAGTTCCACACGTCCAATTTTTGCAAACTTTATATCAATGGAATCAGTGGAACAAGCCCTAGCCAACCATGCCATTTGTTTAGTAAAAAGCTTATGGAAAAATGGTTGTTTTTGCAGAAACATTTGTATGCTTGTTAAGGATGTAAAAATTGTTCAAAAATGAATTTGGGGATAAAATCTTTGGCAATTGGATTGATTTGAACCTACTGACCATATGAAACACTTTGTGGATTCAAAAATGTATTTGGTGAAACAAAATAATGATCCTTTGATTTAAAACCATTTCTAGTCAAATAGAAATGTGGTTTATTTATTAAAAATGGTTTTGGAAGAAACCTTTGGGAAATGTTTTGTTTTAAACTCTCTGACCCCAAACACCAAGTTTTATGGTTTGAAAACATATTTGGTGAACCCTATAGATTAATGCCTTAGTAAAACTATTTCTACACCACATAAAATGATACTTTGTTTTGAAAATGGTTTAGGAAATGAAAACCTTTTGCAAATGACTTTGCCACTTTACAAAATGACCATTAGGTGTTTTCAAATGTTTATGACCCATTAGGAACCACTTTTTCAAACAAAACAAAGCTTGGCATGTTTGCATGCATTACCTTGACTTTGTTATTTTATGTGATGTTTTGCTTGATTGGTAGATTGAGTTTGTGCCTTGCTTGATTGAATTGTAGTGACTTGAAGAGTGTGATTGTTGCAAGGATAAGGAGTGAGCTTATACCCTCTACCAAAAAGGCAAGTGATGCTTCATACTTTTTGTCCCATTACTTTCACTATGCATTAGTGATTTTCTCTAAGTAAAGCTTGCATGGATTCTGCTAAGTATAAACCTTACTATAGAAAAACCTAGTAGATGAAACCTTAGTAGAAATTTTCCTAAGTTAAGATTCCTACTACTTTCAAGCTTAGCCTAGCTAATAGAAAACAAGGGTGGAAATATATCCATACTATGAAAAATTTCTAAGTCTGGGGACTTGTGTTTTTGTTTAATAAAACAACTAAGTTAATGAATCACCTGGGTGGAATGGGACTTGATTTGGTGGTTTTTGGTTGAGTGGTTCACAAGGCCCATGTCTATGGTTGAACTTGTGTATCTCACTTGTGGATTGCCACCCAGGAACAAAGAGATTTGAGATGTCAAAATGTTGAGAAGCTTCAAGTGCAACCACTTGGCATTATGGGCTCTGCCTGGATCATATAGGTTGCAAGAACTTAGCCATATGGACAGTTGGTGGTAGAGTTTGATAGGTTGGAACGCGTCCATTTTTGTCTAAGGGAAGGCTTCTGAAAGATCTTGTCTTGGGAAACCAAGTCTTGTGGGAAAAGTGCACCACCTCTGCAGAGTGTAAAATCTAAGTACTTAGCCAAGTCCATGGCAATGGACAACTTGAGCATCAAGACATGGAAGCTACAAGAATCTCATCACTCCAACTTCTAAGTAAAACTTGTGGGTGAACAAGGGTGAAGGACCCCAATGTCTATTGGTGGTTTCTTGGGAAGTTTTTGACAAAGAAAAACTTAGTGTTTTCAACTAATAGGAAAAACCTATTTTGAGCAAAGCAAGCCAAGCTACACTTAGCCAAAATGCATATAGTAATATAGTCCACTTAAAAATTTACTAAGGTATCACTTGCCAATACAATTCAAATGTATTGACCCTTGTGGCTATAACTTGTTTTGTTGCAGGTTTGATTGTTAGTAAAGTTTGATGATTAGGATTACAAAGTCTACAACCAACATGTCTGCCTGTGGCACTTTGAAGATGAAGGACCCCATGCTTATAGATATTCTGCTGCAATGTAATGTATTAGCCAAATGAGCTATGTAAGATGTAATAAAATTATGTTATTCCTGGTTATAAAGTTGTATTATGACCTTTGTTTCTTGATATTACATCTTAACTGTGGATGCTAGCTATTGATCCAGGGACTAGCATTGTAAACACAGGGGACACCACCTTATGTTAATAAAGGTTGGGACACTCCCTCTACAGGAAATTAGAAGAAAGTCATGTTAAGCTCTCAAGATCGCATGAGGATCTTCTAGTCTCCCATGGTAGGCTAAAGTTAGCTCATGAGGCCATCGTGTCAAAGGTAACATCTAGTGGGCCTCATGTGGACATTAGCACTATATCTACTCCAAATGTTATATTGCCATGTGCTAGTCCTTGTAGTTCATCCTCTCACAACCATGATATATCTTGTGATGAATTACATTCCGTGCCTTGTTGCTCTAACAATGTAGTATCTACTTCCTCTAGTGTTTTTGTTGAAACTAACCATGTAGAGGAAATCAAAAGGCTCAAGGCTCAAGTCACTTCTTTGAAGAATGACTTGAAAAAGGGTCATCAAGGGAAGGTCACACTCAACAAAATCTTGAATGTGCAAAAATCCCCCAATGACAAGTGTGGGCTTGGATTCAACTCCAATGTCAAGAACAAGTCCACTATCAAGTTGAAGCACAAGGATAACAAGAAGAATGGCCAAGATCAAGTCAAGAATCCGGCCAACATTGTTTGCTTCAAGTGCAAGGAAGAAGGGCATCATGTCAAACATTGCCCATTAAAGAAGAAGTCCCTTGGCAAGAAGCAACAAGGGAAGCGGCCTCAAGCTCTACATCTTGTTAGAGATGGGCCTCCTCCCAAGAAGACTCAAGCTCTTCCTCAAGTTGTTTCGTCATCCAAAAAGAAAGATGGCAAGAGTAGAACTTGCTACATATGTCGCGAGAAGGGGCACATTTCTTCCTCATGCACTATTGGTATCTCCTCATCCCATCCTATCTTGATTGATGATGCTTATTCTCTTTGTAAGGATGAGGTTGGCAATGTGTTTGCCAAATTTGTTGGTGCTCAATGTGGGTTCAAGAAAAGAACCATTTGGGTTGCCAAGCCTATTGTGACTAACCTCTTAGGACCCAACTTGGTTGGGGACCAACAAGCCAAAACTTGATCAATAGGTATTGTTGGAGGGAATTGGAGACTTGGCTACATCATGAAGAATTGAGGGATCTTCATTATTATTTTTGTCAAAGCCAAGTCATGTGGATTATATTGCTCCTATCATATCTCCAATGTTCCTCCTTGCGGTAACATATGCTTAACTCATTTCATTGAAAGTTACTCGCCCCCTTGTGCATGTGTTGGTTCTGTATCTTCCATGCTTTTGTACATGTTGTGTTTTCCACTTAATTATCTTGAGGTATCAAGCATATTTGTGTATAATTAGGTGGCACACCATGTATGTGTGTTTCTTGTATTGGAGCCTTACTTGTTTATATTTGGTATCTTACTTGGCTCTTGTGAGAGATTAATGGATTATCCCATTTTTGGGGGAGTGTTATGCTTGGGCATTCCACAATGCTAAAAATGTGTGTACATGAGGAATACCACCTAGTATTTATATTGGATTATTGTCTAGTCTCTATGTGGTACAATTCTCATGAGAAATTTAAGTTTTATAATGTCCATTAATTATCTCTATTTGTATCCTTTTGCCTCGTGTTGGATTTATGGTAGTATCACATTATGGGGGAGTCATACGCTTAGTGCATATTACAATCCTAGAAAATGTGAATATTTGAGGTTGTGTCACTTAGAATTGATATTGATAATTATCTAGCGCCTATGTGACACATTTGCTCATACAAGTTCCAATTTCCTTAATGGCTTTATTGATCTTATTTTGGATCTTGTATATGAGAGTGGTTCTTGGTATGTGTTTCCTCATATTTAGATATATATATCCTCATGGAAACCATTTGCTTCAAGTTACTCTAATCACTAGTGATTGTGTGACTATTGGAAGATACCAAGAATCTTGTTCGAAGTATCATGCTCAATTCTTATATTTAGTTATATGCTTCTTGTTGTGACTATGATCTTGGATATCTATGCAAGCTACCTTGGGAAAATTATTCCCAATATTTCTTGTCCTTGGACAATGAGTAATTTATGGTAGAATTTGTTGATCATATTCACTTTGGCCTTTGCTTAATATTGTCCTATATTTGGCCAAGTAAATGTTTTGTGTGCTCCCATGTATTCCTTGCTACTTTTTGGATCTTCTTATTTTATTGGTATCCTCTTGTGTTTTATTTAATGTAGGTAGTAGTGATGATCCCATTTGTGTGCATTTTGCATTCAAAAGGAAAATCCTACAAAATGCACTATCCATGGGGGAGCTATCCTATATTATTTAGAAAACTCATATTTATGCTTCTTTGTTTTGATCCATATCATGTTTTATGTGCTTGGAACCTCAATCTTTTCATTTTGGCACTTGTGCCATCATGTGAAGTTTGGGGAGTTTGGTTTCTTGTTGGAACCTTGCTCTTTTGGGGAGTTGGTTTTGTCTCATTCCTTATTTCTTGATTTGACCATTTTAGAATGAGATAATTCCTTGAGCATTTTTATTTCTATCTATCTTTTGCTCTTTTGGTCTTAGCCTAGTTCATTTGTTGAACTTGGGATCTTTCATGTGTTGAATTGGTTCTTTGATACAATTTGGACACTGCCTGTCTTGTCACACTCTTTTGTGTGCAATATTGTTTTACTTGTTGTTTTTGTTCAAATTGTATCTCCTTTTGGTTCTTGAAAGCTTTATGCATGCTTATTTACTATATGTTTGTATTATGGCATGCTTGCTTTCTTTGATCCAATATATAAGGGAAACTCCACCAATTCCCATCGGCTAAGTTGTGCATGAAATTCAATTTCATATCAATATGCACATAATTATGTGGAGTCTCTCCTATGAATTGTAGTTGAACTAACTACTTTGGACCCAATATGTTTGGGGACCATCTTGTACTTAATTGTGTTTTAGGTACATTGGAGATATATTGGATGCTTGTCTCTCAATTTTGAAGAAGTGATGCATACATGAAGATTTGGGACAAGATATAGGATGATCAATGAATTCATATCCTCTACATCCTACCAATTATATCTCGGTAACAAGTATATCTTTCTCATGCTCATATATCTTGATTACAACCGTTTGTCGGTTGCCTTCTAGCATGAATTAGTGTATTTGTAATTGTTGTAGTTCTAGCCATGGTTTTAAGAGGACTCTATATTGTATATGTGTTTAAGTTGAGATGAGTGCATATAATTGGGACTATACAAAATCATGCATATGATCCTCCAATCCCAAATATGTCAATCTAGCAATTTTACTGCCTATCATTTCATCAACTTCTCTCATGTGCAATAGTGAGATTTTTGCTAGTCTATTCTATCTTATGATACTTGTTGCCTTTCTCCATATATTCCAACTTTCTCATTTTCCCTTGGTGATAGTTGTAATATATGTAGTGTGTTGGTGTTTGAAGCTCATTCATGTACAATAAGATATATGTGAGCCTTTGGCCATGCTTTGAAGCAAAAATCTTATTGGTATGTGTTGTGACTTCATTTTTTGCTTTCATGTGCTTTATTGTATATCTTCCTTGTGTGTGCTTGTTTCTTTATAGTCATATGTCATTGTGATGTTATCCACTTAGAGACATATGCACATATGAGAAGATAATTTTAGTTGATTTTTAATCCTTGGAGACCACCTTTCTATTCCTTTTGATTCTTCGGTGGCTTCCAAATTTAATTGCCTATGAGTGCTTGTTCCTCTTGTTTGCATCTTCGAGCACTCATCTTGTTCACTCATGCCTTGTATTGTTAAATGAATTTTGATGAGTGAGGATTCCATGATTATGCACCTTGTTCCCAAATATAATTATAATAATTGGTGCATTATTTTTGGGGAGCTCATCTAATTCATTTAATAATGCTCATATCATAACATCTTCTTTCTCATTTGTTGTGCTTTAAATACTTATGGGGGAGCAAGGATTCCATATTTGTGCATTATGTATTACAATGCATTTATTTTGAATTGTGCACAAATCTTGGGGAGCTTCTCTATTTGTTATTTGAAGCACTCTCTTTGCTCATATCATAACATCTTGTTGTTTCCATTTGGACTCATTCGTTGTTTTCATTTGATTTGTAGGACCTTGTAATTGCTTGCATCATTTAGTTTTATTTTGGCAATCTTTGGGTCCTCGATATAGTCCTACTCCCTTCCAAGTATTCATCTTTGGATATGTGTGAAGGCACACCTTTGAAGGAATTACTACTAATTTTGCCTTCTAGAACTTGTCACCCATTTCGGCAATCGATGCCAATGGGGGAGAAGTTTTAGAGGGTTTAAGGGAAGTTGGTCTATGCATTGAGTTTTTTCTTGTGCATTTGCCTCTCATGCTCTTGCATCTTTGTTGTTACTTTGCATGTGGTATATATAAAGGAAACTCCACCAATGATAATGATTGGCAATATATGCAATGAAATTCAAGTTCATCACACATGCATAGATTGTGGGGGAGTTTGCTCTGTATATGGTGGTGGTACCAATATCACATACTCTTGTAGTATTTGATATTGGTATTACCGTTTTATTTATTAATATTCCTTATATAAACCCTCTTAAAGGGATTGTCATCAATTACCAAAATGGGGGAGATTGAAAGAACATGTTGGGCCCTCATGTGTGGTTTTGGTAATTAATGACAATCTTTATGGACTAATGTGTGTATGAAGTTATACTTGTAGGATTTGTCCATTGGCATCGCTTGGAGCATGTGTTGGCTTCAAGGTCGATGAAATGCAAAAGATATGTTGGGCAAGCTCAATATGTGAGGTCGATGATGACGAATTAAGAAAGGCGTTCCATCTTGAGAAGGGCAAGACCGTATACATCGAGCTCAAGTGGAATGCTCAAGGCAAAGGTATAATCTTGATAGGTTTTCCCTTTTGCCGGTCTCTTGTTGTGTGTAGGAGACCAGGTTTAGGATAGATAACCGTACTATCAAGAGGGGCTCTTGTATGAGTACTTCGGTCACATCGTTCGGAGAGAGCTCAAACCTTTGCATACTTGCATCATCGTATTTGGTTGATTGTTTGGTCTTATCCATGTGAGGATATAGAGCTTGTGGTAATCTCCATAACAAGCTCTTGTTCATCAAAATCGGATCTCCCATATATATCATGTTGCGATTTTGATTTATGCGGTTTTTCGGTTTTTCACCAAGTATGATATCTCACATTATTCTACATGATAATTTCTCACTTGGTGATAATCAATATTTCCACTTTTTATTGAGAAGCCCTTGTCGTCCTTTATCCAACGCAATTGGAATCGGGTCAATCGGAGCTACCGTTTAAAAGTTATGACCGTTTGAATATTTGTCATTTTAATTCTAAAAAGAAAAAGAAAAACAGTGTTACTAGGCCGTCCGGTACTACCGGGCCCAGTACCGGTCGACCCAGTGCGTAGCCCAGCTCTCAGAGCAGCCCGGCTGTGGCTTCCGATCCTACCGGCCTAGCCCGGTAGTACCGCCCGAGCGGGCCGGTACTACCGGCCGGCCCAGTTTATCTTTTTAGATCCAGATCCACTCCCTCATCTGGCCTGCCCCTGCTCCCTGGACTGGCCCAGCGTCCCGCTCCAGCTCGCGTTGACTCCCGCCGTCGCTGGCTTGATTCCCGCGCGCTGGCGCTGCTTGTCCCTCGCGCGCCTGCGCTGCTTGCTGCGCTGCCACCGCCGCCAGCTTGCTGGGCCGTCGTGGCCCACCAATGCTGCTCGCTTGCTCCCCTCGCCAGCGCTGCTTGCGGCCAGCTCGCTTCGCTCCTGGCGAGCGCGCGTCGTTGCTCGCATGCGTTGCCGCCCGCGCGCGCATCACCCTGGCTGCTGGCACTGCAGCTGCTGCGGCTTGGCATCTCACGCGCGCGCGCATGCATGGCTGCTGGCTGCTACTTCTCTCTCTCGTTGACTTTCCCTTTTGCACTGGTTGCGAGCGGTAGTACCGGTTAAAACCGGTAGTACCGGTCCAGTCAGAAAAACGCCTCAAACGGCTAGATTTTCTGGGCCACTTACCCTTTGTCCTTTTTCAGTTTAGACAGCTCCTCTATTATCTATTAGGCTAAACTTTGTTCACACTTGCTCTAGATCTTGAAGCTTGTCTAATCTTTTCCCTCCGATGATTCTTGCCCATATTTGAGTGGAAGATAGAGGAGATCTAGCCCCACGTTTTGACCTAACCGATTCATCTCTTTGTGAGTGCATCTTTGGGGATCTAGATTTTGCGGGATTTTGTGTCTCTCTTTGATTCCTCCTCTCTTGTTCTCCCAATAGCTTTAGTAGCTTTGTTGGAACTTGAGAGTGAGGGATTTGGGCATCTTTGTGGTTTTCTTTCCATTTGCATTTGTTGCATCGGTTTGAGTTCTCCTCGGAGGATTTGGTTTGAGTTGCTCATTGGAGCTTGTCCCTCTTGGGTTCTTGGAACCCTAGACGGTTTGTGGCCTTGGTGGCATTGTGGCCTTTTGTGGCATTTGTTGGGAGCCTCCAATTAAGTTGTGGAGAAGTGCCCCAACCTTGTGAGAGGTTCCGGTTGCCACCGACAAGTGCACCGATAGTGGAAGCGTGGATCGATCCCATTGGGGTGAGATTCACCGGAGAATAAGGGAGGCCTTTTGTGGCGTTGGTGGTTTGATACCACCCCCTCTCCAAACGATACGTACTCCATGTTGGGAGGAACTCGGTAAAATATCGGTGTCCCCGCGTGCCTCGGTTATCTCTATACCCGAGCTCTTTACCTATGCACTTTACATTGTGATAGCCTTCATGCTTGAAGTACTATATATCTTGATATCACTTTGTTGCTTGTATTTCTTAGCATAAGTTGTTGGTGCACATAGGTGAACCTTAGTTGTTTCTAGGTTGTGCTTAACAAAGTAAACACTAGTTTTATTCCGCCTTTGTTGAACCACTCTAGGAAAAGTTTTAATCGCCTATTCACCCCCCCTCTAGGCGACATCCGTATCCTTTCAGACCCTTTTACAACAAGTACTTTGTATGAAAGGATTTGATCCAGATTGGTGTAGATGGATCAAAAAAATTGTACAAGGAGGAAGTGTAGGCATTCATGTGAATGACTACATTGGGCATCATTTTCTAGGCAAGGCGATCCTTTATCGCATATTCTATTTAACATTATTGTAGACATGTTAGGTGTCCTAATTGCTACAACAACAAAAAATGGTCAAGTGGGTGGATTAATACCTCATCCTGTTGAGGGGGGTGTTCCTTTTTGGGGTTCGAGGACAGAAAACAAAAAAATCGTATGATCGAAACCCTAATGGCAGGATCTATCTACTAGTAATGCAGTAATCGGCAGGCTTACGGTATTCATACCTTTGAAGACCGGGCGCGGTTAACGTACCGCGAGGAATGTGGATAAAGAAGACGCCCTGATGCCGACCTTGAGGTCAAGAATTCATGTGGCTCTGACAACTCCTAGCACCGAAAGCACGGTGCCGCCAGAGGGAGTCACACACATACGGTGCTTGACGATGAACCCCGCTTCTCCCCGATCCATCCGAGATTGCGGAAGTAGATCTCCCGGCTCCAAATCCCGCAGCATGATGGCGCTCCGTGGTGAAGAACTTCCTGCTCCCACAACCCTGATAAGGGGGCCATAGTCGCAAGAGAGAGAATAGATAGGAAACACATGCCTTTTATTTTTTCCAATGGAAATTGGTGTGTTTTAATACTCCTATGGGCACATATTTATATAGCGGAGGGAGGGATTCCCTCCACCTTAGGTGCCCCATGTGGGACCAAAATAAACAAGGAAAAGGGCATATTTCGGACTCCCCCGCCAGTTGGGCACCACAGCACCCGGGTGGGCCACCGGGGCCGTCACAGGAAGCAAGGGGCAGCGGCTGGAGGCGGTGCCTCGCTGAGTTCGGGTGGGCCACGTGCCAACCTCGTGGCCTACCTCTGTGGCTGCGGTGCCCTGGCGCCCGGGAAACCGGTCGCTTTCCCCGTAGCCTAGTGCACACGCGGCTGGAGCTGGGTCAGCCTGTTGCCCGCCAGCGCGTGTTTTCCGTTATCCGCCTCCGTGGGCGACGACAACAATCTGCCGCCCACGTGCGTGACAGATATCTCTTTTAGCCTTTTTTTATGTCCATTTCTTTTTAAGAAAAATCCCTTCGGAGTTTTTGCCTAATAATAAATACACCTTTATAAATATTTATTTATAATATATTAATTCATAATTAAAATTGTAAGATCCCTCCTTTGTAAAGGAAAAGGATCCCTGTGATTGCAATGCTAGTCCCTGGATCAATGCTAGCATCCATAGTTTAAGATGAAGTACACAGATACAAAGGTCGTTTATTACATTCATTCCAGAGATAAAACATAGTCTTTTACAACTCAGGGCCATAGGCCTAATACAAGAGTTTTTGGAATAAGTAAATAAACATAAGTCTTCATCTTCATGTGCCACAGGCAAGCATGTTGAGTGTAGACTCATGACTCATAATCATCATCGGAGTAACCTGCAACATCACAAGTTACAGCCAAGAGGGTCAATACTTTGGAATAGTATTGGCAAGCGATACGTTAGTAAATTTTAAGTGGACTATATTACTATATGCATTTTGGCTAAGTGTAGCTTGGCTTGCTTTGCTCAAAATAGGTTTTTCCTATTAGTTGAAATCACTAAGTTTTCCTTCGTCAAAAGCTTTCCCAAGAAACCACCAATAGACATTGGGGTCCTTCACCCTTGTTCACCCACAAGTTTTACTTAGAAGTTGGAGTGATGAGATTCTTGTAGCTTCCATGTCTTGATGCTCAATTTGTCCATTGCCATGGACTTGGCTAAGTACTTAGATTTTCCATCTGCAGAGGTTGTGCACTTTCCCCACCAGACTTGGTTTCCCAAGACAGGACCTTTCAGAAGCCTTTCCTTAGTCAAATGGACGCGCTCCAACCTATCATTCCCACTACCACCAACTGTCCAAGTGACTAAGTTCTAGCAACCTATATGATCATGGCAGAGCCCATATTGCCAAGTGGTTGCACTGTAAGCTTTCTCAACACTTGGCCTCCAAATCCCTTTGTGCCTGGGTGGCATACCACAAGTGAGATACACAAGCCATATCCATGGCCTTGTGTAACCACTCAACCAAAAACCACCATTCAAGTCCCATTCCACCCAGGAGGTTCATTGACTTAGTTGTTTTATTAAGAAAAACATAAGTCCAAAAGACTTAGAATTATTTTCATCATAGCATGTACATACTTTACCAACCCTTGTTTTCTACTAGCTAGGCTAAGCATGGCATAGTATCATAACTTAGGAAATTCCCTAGCAATTCTACAATTCTACAACTACATAGGATTTCCCAACATAGCATTTGGCAAAAGTAGCATGCAAGACTTAGCAAAATAATTCTAATGCTTATTCAAAATATAGGGAATGGAAATATCATGAAGTATCACTTGCCTTGGTAATGGGGAGAGTAGCACTCTTCACAATCACAGTCACTAGCAAAATCTACACATAAAATTTGTAGCACACAATTACACACAATTTATATACAAACAAAAATATGAATGCATGCATGCAAGAAAATGCTAAGTGATGATTTTTGAAAACCCACCAAGCAAGTGCATGACACAGAAGCATAAACAAGACAAAAACTTGCTAACTAAACTTATTTAGCACTAAAACCATTTACTAAACAAATTCTATACACAAAATGGACCTAAATATGTTTCTGCATACAAAGTCATTTTAACAGATACTTTTTGTTAAACACATTGTAGATTCAGAAAGGGCTTGACTTACTGATTCCAACGGTATAAAATTTGCAAAAATCTAACGTGGGAATCAAAAGTTATAGCCATTTGAAAATTGGATCTAAATCTGATTTGAATTCTAATTTTGAATTTAACCCTAGCCACGGGTCGTGATTCTATTGACGCGTACCGGTTCGGCCGGATCGTGCTCTGCGGGCCGTAGGATCTAACTATCGCTGCACGGCTCAGATCTATCCATACCCTTTCGTTAAGTGAACTGTTTCTACACGCTAGATCTAAATCTGACGGCTGAGAATCAACTAACCAAACTCGAGCGGCGCTAGCGACGGCGTCTGGCGGCGGCGCGTCTGACTGCGGCGGTGCTGGTGTTCTAGGTCGCCCGGGGAAGAAAGGAGGCGCTTACCAGAACCGCAGGAGGCTGCTGATGCTCAAGGTGGCGATGGTTCGTCGAGGGGCGCGCGGACACGGCGAGGATTCCTCGTCGGAGTAGAGACAGACGTAGGGCACGGTCAGTCATCGACGTTGGCGAGGCTCCTCGTCGCGCAAAGCCAAAATAGGGGTACTGTTAGATGCGCAAGATTGTGAGGATTCTAGGCGTATCAGTCAGAGGGCAAGGGGCGGTGGCTACTTACGGAGGGAGGTCGCCGGAGTTCGTGCAGAGAACGGTGGCGGCCGGGCGACGACGTTGCTGGAGCTACGGATCATGCGAGGGCAAATGGGGAGTGTCAGTAGGTGCGCAAAGACTCGCTGAACTTGATAGCATGAACTAGAGACAGAGGGGAACACGGAACTCACCGGAATTCGCCGGCGCAGTCGTCGGAACAGCGGCGGCGTCGTGCGAGTTGTGGGCAGCCTAGTGGCGTGAATGCGAAATTGTTTGGGGGGAAATGGTCGCGAGGATGTGTGGATTTTATAGCCAGAGGCTCGACAAGAAACGCTTGCTGCATCAATGCCAATTAACCTCGCGAAATCAGTGCAGCAACGGGCAGCGGCGGAGTTCGTGCGCGAAATCTGGGGAAGACGAAGCTGACGTGGAGAGGGCCCGCTTGTCAGCGAAATAAGCAGAGGGGGTGTGGGGTCTGGCTGTCAGCGGCTGAGTGGGTGTGCTCGCGCGTGCGAGAGGAAAAGAAATGGCCCGGGTGGGCTAGCTGGGCCTGTTCCGTTGCTGGGCTAGATTGGTGGCGCTAGGCCCTTTTCATTTGTTTGCTTGTTTTTATTTTTCTGATTCGATTTTCTGAATAGGTTTTCAAATGAATTCAAGTTCCATTTGAATTCAAACTTTCCTGGGATTTTTGTTATGTGTAGTAGTCTCAAATGTAGTCATAAAATCATGGGGTTGCTTTGCAAAGGCTTGGTCAAGCTTGGAGATCAAAATAACAGAGACTTGGCACTTGGTTTGCAAAAATTTGAAAAATGGTTTTTGAAACCATTTCCAATTTGTAAATCTTGGTTTAAATTCTACACTCAAACCTTTCCTCAAAGAAGGCAACAAGCTTGGCTCAGAAACAATCAAACTTTCAAATGGGGATGGCCATTTGATTTAAATCTGCTCACATAAAATCATAGCACTATGTGCTTTTGTTTTTCTGAAAAGAGTTTGAAATTGATCTCAAATCTATATGCATGGATGAATGATATGCAAACTTTGAAATCATGATTTTAGGGATGTCACAAATCTAACCCCCTTAAGGTGAATCTCGCCCTTGAGATTCGGATTGGCTAGCAAATAGGTGAGCGTGGTCTTTCCGAAGATCATCTTCTCTTTCCTAGTTGCTTCCTCCTCGGAATGATGATTCCATTGCACTTTGCAAAACTTGATAGTCTTTGTCCTCGTGACTCTTTCTGCAGTCTCAAGAATCTTGATAGGCTTTTCTTCATAAGTGAGATCACTTTCTAGTTGAACTTCTTCCAAAGGTATGGTATCCTTCAAAGAAGATTCTTCCATTTCTGGGTGACATTTCTTAAGCTGACTCGCATGAAATACATTATGGACCGCTGATAGAGATGCTGGCTGTTCAATTTCATAAGCCACTTCTCCTTTGCGACTCAGAATCTTGAATGGCCCAACATATCTTGGTGCCAACTTTCCTTTGACTCCGAATCTTTTCACTCCACGGAGTGGTGATACTCTAAGATAGGCTCTATCACCAACTTCGTAGATGACTTCTCTACGCTTAGGATATGCGTAGCTTTTCTGTCGGGACTGTGCTATCTTCAACCTGTCCTTAACCAATTTTACTTTCTCTTCGGCTTCTTTGATAAGATCTGGCCCGAATAAACTTCTTTCTCCCACACCATTCCATAACAATGGGGTGGTACATTTTCTTTCGTAGAGAAACTCAAACGGTGCCATCTCAATACTGGCTTGATAGCTGTTGTTATAAGAAAATTCTGCATAAGGTAGACTTTCATCCCAACTTGCTCCATAATCTAGGGCACATGCCCTCAACATGTCTTCCAGAATTTGATTAGTCCTTTCTGTTTGTCCATCAGTTTGAGGATGAAAAGCAGTACTGAATTCCAACCTCGTTTCCAACGACTCATGTAGCTATCTCCAAAAATGGGAAGTTAATTGGGTTCCCCTATCGGACACAATACTCTTAGGCACACCGTGAAGGCATACAATTCTACTCATGTAGATTTTGGCTAACTTGGCACTGGTATAAGTTGTCTTCACGGGTATGAAATGGGCCACTTTAGTTAAGCGATCCACTACTACCCATATGGAATCATATCCTGATCTGGTCCTTGGTAATCCGGTAATGAAATCCATACCAATCTTGTCCCATTTCCAATCAGGAATAGGTAGTGGTTGAAGCAAACCTGCTGGTTTATGATGCTCCGCTTTTACTCTACTACACACATCACACAAAGCAATATGTTCGGCGATGTCTCTCTTGAGATTGTTCCACCAAAATCTTTCTTTCATGTCCATGTACATTTTAGTGTTTCCCGGGTGAATAGAATACGGAGAGTTGTGGGCTTCTTGTAGAATCAGTTTCCGCATCTCCGGATCTTGCGGAACACAAATACGTTTCCCGTGCCATAAAGTACCTTGTTCGTCTATATGGAAACTTTTAGCTTTCCCTTGGCTAATCCTTACCTTAATCTCTTCAATTTCTTTATCAGTCTTTTGAGCATATCGAATCTTTTCCAACAAAGTGGGTTGAACATCTAAAGACATGAGATGTCCTTCTGGCATAATCTCCAATCTGAGTTCTTTGAATTGGGCACACAATTCGTCCGACAATTCTCCTTTGGTAAGGCCATTCACAAATACCTTACGACTTAGAGCATCTGCTACAACATTTGCTTTACCAGGGTGGTATTGCAAACTTAAGTCATAGTCCTTGATAAGCTCTAACCATCTTCTTTGTCTCATATTGATTTCCTTCTGGGTGAAGATATACTTCAAACTCTTGTGATCGGTGAACACTTCACAATGCTTTCCCAAAAGGTAATGTCTCCATGTTTTCAGTGCATGGACGACAGAGGCTAACTCCAAATCATGAGTAGGATAGTTTACCTCATGAGTTTTGAGTTGTCTCGAGGCATAGGCCACAACTTTACCGTCTTGCATAAGTACGACACCCAAACCTTGATGAGACGCATCACAATATACTTGGAAATCCTTTTCCAAATCTGGCAGACACAGAACTGGTGCTGTTACAAGTCTCTTCTTCAATTCTTGAAAGCTGACTTCACAACCTTCAGACCAAGCAAACTTCTTGTCTTTATTTAACAATTCAGTCATGGGCTTAGCCACTTTAGAGAAATTTTCGATGAACCTTCTGTAGTAACCCGCTAAGCCAAGGAAACTGCGAACTTCTTTTACATTCTTGGGAGATTTCCATTCCGTCACAGCTGAAACCTTAGCAGGATCAACTGCTACACCATCCTTTGTGATAACATGACCAAGAAAATCAACTTCTTCTAACCAGAACTCACACTTGCTGAATTTGGCATAAAGTTTATGCTCTCTTAACTTCTCAAGTATCAAACGCAAGTGTCCCTCATGCTCTTCTTTGCTCTTGGAGTAGACTAAGATGTCATCGATGAAAACGACAACAAATTTGTCAAGGAATTCCATGAACACTTTGTTCATCATATTCATGAAGTAGGCTAGAGCATTGGTTAAGCCAAAAGGCACTACGGTATACTCATACAATCCATACCTTGTGGTAAATGCTGTTTTAGGTATGTCTTGCTCTCTTATCTTGAGTTGAAAATAGCCTGACCGGAGATCAATCTTCGAGAACACACATGCTCCCTCTAGCTGATCAAATAAGTCATTGATTCTTGGCAAAGGATATTTGTTCTTGATAGTTACCTCATTGAGTGAACGGTAATCTATGCATAACCTTTGGCTTCTATCTTTCTTCTCCACGAACAAAACTGGGGCTCCCCAAGATGAAGAACTTGGTTGAATGAATCCTTTCTGCAACTGTTCTCCTAGTTGCTTCTTGAGCTCTTTCAGATCATCAACTGACATTTTGTATGGTCTCTTTGCTATTGGTCCAGAACCTGGTACCAAATCTATCAGAAACTCCACATCTCTATCTGGTGGCATTCCTGGCAATTCTTCCGGGAATACATCCGGATACTCACACACAATTGGCACACTGTCCATGCTAACCCCCTTAAGAGAATTAAGCTTACTTCCTTTGGATTCAAAGTTTGACCTGAATTTTATTCTCTTTCTTTCTGGGGTTGTGAGTGCAACAGTACGATTAGCACAATCTAGCACTCCTTCATACTTAGCCATCCAATCCATTCCTAAAATTACATCCAATCCTTGGGAATCTAGGATTATCAGGCTCACTGGGAACTTATGCTTTCCAAACTCTATGACAAGATCCCGGCATCCAAGACTTACTATCATATCTCCACCCGGAGAACTAACTTTTATTGGACACCCAATGTTTTCAGAGGCAAACCCATTTCTATCAACAAATGCTTTTGATATGAATGAATGAGATGCACCAGTGTCAAAGAGTACAAATGCTGGAATAGAATTGAGTCTGAACTTACCAGCGACAGCGTCAGGCTCCTCATAGACCTCCTCCACACTGATGTGGTTCACCTGTCCTTTCTGGAAAGGATTGGGCTTGACAGGTCCTTCAACTTTCTTTTCGGGGCACTCATTTGCATAGTGTCCCATCTTCTTGCATTTGAAGCACTCAACCTGACTGATGTCCCTTTTTGCAGGCTGACTTCCACTTCCACTACCATTCCCACTGTGGTGGCTCTTATGTCCACTCTTGTGGTTCTTATACTTGTCATTGTCATGACTGCGGTGATGCTTGTTGTCATGACGGTTGTGGTTGTGGTGCTTGTTGAATTTCCCATGCTTATGGGATCCTGAGCTTCCACTGTCATCATAGTGAGATCGTTTGTGAGACGATCCCGAGCTGTGCTTGTCGGAGTGTTTCCTCTTCCTACTCTCGACTTGCTTCATTTGTTCTCCAATATAGCAGCCTTGTCATAGAGCGACTGATAAGTGGGAACATATGCCACAGCCAGCTGCAGATTCAGCTCATCATTCAAGCCTTCCAGAAACTTTTCCTTTCTTTTGGCATCTGTGTCAACCTCATCCGGTGCATAGCGCGCCAGATTGTTGAACTCTTCTATATATTCAGCCACGCTGCAGTGGCGCTGCTTCAGGTTGTGAAACTCCTTCTTTTTCAGGCTCATCATTCCTGATGAGATATGAGCAGTGCGAAAGCCATCTTCAAAGATAACCCAAGTCACCTCATCTATAGGAGTGGTGATTTGGAAGTTGTCCCACCAAGTGGCGGCTGGCCCTTCCAGCAGATGTGCTGCAAATCTGACCTTTTCAGCGTCCGTGCAGCCCATGGTCACTAAGTCCTTGTTTACAGATCGTAGCCAATCATTGGCCACCATGGGATCAGTCGTCCCCGAGAACTTAGCTGGCCTCAAACGCAGAAATCTGGTGAGCATATCAAAGCCCGGAGGGTTGTTGTTGTTGTTATTGTTGTTATTGGGGTTGTTGTTGTTGTTGTTGTTGTTATTCTGGTTTTGGATGAATGTTGTCATCATCTGCATAAGCTATGTTTGCACATTCATCATTTGCTGCATTTCCGGGGTGATGTTGTTGGGGTTGGGGTTTGCGCGACGGGGAGGCATCTGTGGTTTGTTCAAATAGAGATAAGAATGAGATACCCATAGATGTTTTATGCACATTACTTCACATAAGCAAACACATAGCATGCAACACAAAGATAAAAGTTCAACAACAAGATAACAAGTTCTCAAAGTAAAACACACAAGTGGCAAGCCATCCACATGTCGGATGGTCCAATAACAAGTTCACAAATAACAAGTATGATAATAAAAGATAACCAAGTAGTCAAGTCTACTCATCAGCGTCAATCTCCTCCTCGACAAAGGTAAGACCTGCGTTCTCCATCGCGGTCTTGTTCTCCTCAATGGTAGTGGTCAAGGACTCGATCTTGGTCTTGAGAGCCCTCTTCTGGGAGCGAAGCCTCTCGATCACCATCTGCTGCTGCTCTAGCTCAAAATCCTTGGACTTCAGTTCTTCGGTCATGTCCCGGATCTTCTTGTTCCTATCCTGGACACGTTTCTCCTGACTCTTGAACTTACGGTCCTGGGTCTCGAACTTCGCCTCCATTTCCTTGACTATCTCGTCCTGCTGAGCAAAAAGCTTGTCCTTCTCGCGAAGCTGCACCTGGAGCTCGTCATTACTGAGCATGACATTGGTCCTGTCCGTGTCCACGTGCCTAATAAGAGACTCTAAGTCCTGGAGATAGAGACGTATCGGCTCGGCTGCGTCCCTCGAGTCGTCCTCAAAGTCGATGGACTCTCCATCATCATCACGTCTTCCGAAGACGTGGAAGTGGGTGCCTCTAACCTGTCGGGAGTGACGGCCTAATAGACGTCCTATCAGGTCCTGCATGACTACCTCCATGCCTCTCTCCCTGTCATCGTGCATAAGCTTGAAGACGATGGCCTCCATAGTAGGCTCTGTCTGGCGTCCGGGCTGGTTCACCTTGAAGCCCCAGAGGTCCTTCCTCTCGAACTTGGTGAGTGGATGCACCATGATGGTGGGAAGAGGGAGATTGAGCAAAGTGGTAAGCTCAACGATACGAGGACCAAAACGGGTAACCTGGAACTCCTCAACAGTGCTGATGTTAATAGGCATCTATTTATAAGATAGAAAAGTTAGGACAACACAATTTAAGATAAAACAAGATAAACATTTCATACATATCCTTGGAACACAAAATCACACTAGTCATGCATACATGAATCCATTACATCAATCAAGGTCCAAACTTATTTAAGGTATCATTTTGGAAAATAAGGTGATAGGTGGTGGTCCAACTAACGAAGTGCGTTCATAATCCTATCTCACTAGATCTGTTGGCTAACACAATGTTCCTAGAGGCAATCCACCTATCTTGTTCACATGATTCCATCACTAAGTCTATAATATCTCCCCTTAAGGTTTGGTTGGTGGCTTCCAACTCTTGGGTAAGCTCCTTCTCTTTCTCTAAGTCTTTTTGGAGGTTGAGCATTCTGCACTTGACTCTAGCACTGAGTTCTTTGATAGTCCTCCAAGCTGCTTCTCTTGCTGACTCAAAGAATGTGGTGTGCATCACAGTGTTGGTGTACATGCAGAATCCTCTTTCTTTGTGGTTGTCTTCCTTGTTTTTGTACAAGTGAAGTTGCACCCACCAGTACTCCACTCCTTCATCCATTACGGGAAAGCCTTTGTATACAGCTGCACCATGTGCTTCATTTGCCACCATGAGGTCCTTGAGAATTTTGGGAAACTCAGTTTCACACTCCAAGGTCATGGTCATGAGTGGTCCTTTCTTCACGGCTTCGTTGATGGAGTTCATCTACAAATAGAGAGGAGAATGAGAAGATTAGAAAAGTTTACGAGAAGAATAGACAAGTGTAGAAGTAGTTGAAATTTTTTCCTTAGTGGTTTCCAATCCTAGGGTCATAATCCTACAGGCAACACAGTGCTCTGATACCATCTGTAAGATCCCTCCTTTGTAAAGGAAAAGGATCCCTGTGATTGCAATGCTAGTCCCTGGATCAATGCTAGCATCCACAGTTTAAGATGAAGTACACAGATACAAAGGTCGTTTATTACATTCATTCCAGAGATAAAACATAGTCTTTTACAACTCAGGGCCATAGGCCTAATACAAGAGTTTTTGGAATAAGTAAATAAACATAAGTCTTCATCTTCATGTGCCACAGGCAAGCATGTTGAGTGTAGACTCATGACTCCTAATCATCATCGGAGTAACCTGCAACATCACAAGTTACAGCCACAGAGGGTCAATACTTTGGAATAGTATTGGCAAGCGATACCTTAGTAAATTTTAAGTGGACTATATTACTATATGCATTTTGGCTAAGTGTAGCTTGGCTTGCTTTGCTCAAAATAGGTTTTTCCTATTAGTTGAAATCACTAAGTTTTCCTTCGTCAAAAGCTTTCCCAAGAAACCACCAATAGACATTGGGGTCCTTCACCCTTGTTCACCCACAAGTTTTACTTAGAAGTTGGAGTGATGAGATTCTTGTAGCTTCCATGTCTTGATGCTCAATTTGTCCATTGCCATGGACTTGGCTAAGTACTTAGATTTTCCATCTGCAGAGGTTGTGCACTTTCCCCACCAGACTTGGTTTCCCAAGACAGGACCTTTCAGAAGCCTTTCCTTAGTCAAATGGACGCACTCCAACCTATCATTCCCACTACCACCAACTGTCCAAGTGACTAAGTTCTAGCAACCTATATGATCATGGCAGAGCCCATATTGCCAAGTGGTTGCATTGTAAACTTTCTCAACACTTGGCCTCCAAATCCCTTTGTGCCTAGGTGGCATACCACAAGTGAGATACACAAGCCATATCCATGGCCTTGTGTAACCACTCAACCAAAAACCACCATTCAAGTCCCATTCCACCCAGGAGGTTCACTAACTTAGTTGTTTTATTAAGAAAAACATAAGTCCAAAAGACTTAGAATTATTTTCATCATAGCATGTACATACTTTACCAACCCTTGTTTTCTACTAGCTAGGCTAAGCATGGCATAGTATCATAACTTAGGAAATTCCCTAGCAATTCTACAATTCTACAACTACATAGGATTTCCCAACATAGCATTTGGCAAAAGTAGCATGCAAGACTTAGCAAAATAATTCCAATGCTTATTCAAAATATAGGGAATGGAAATATCATGAAGTATCACTTGCCTTGGTAATGGGGAGAGTAGCACTCTTCACAATCACACTCACTAGCAAAATCTACACATAAAATTTGTAGCACACAATTACACACAATTTATATACAAACAAAAATATGAATGCATGCATGCAAGAAAATGCTAAGTGATGATTTTTGAAAACCCACCAAGCAAGTGCATGACACAGAAGCATAAACAAGACAAAAACTTGCTAACTAAACTTATTTATCACTAAAACCATTTACTAAACAAATTCTATACACAAAATGGACCTAAATATGTTTCTGCATACAAAGTCATTTTAACAGATACTTTTTGTTAAACACATTGCAGATTCAGAAAGGGCTTGACTTACTGATTCCAACGGTATAAAATTTGCAAAAATCTAACGTGGGAATCAAAAGTTATAGCCATTTGAAAATTGGATCTAAATCTGATTTGAATTCTAATTTTGAATTTAACCCTAGCCACGCGTCGTGATTCTATTGGCGCGTACCGGTTCGGCCGGATCGTGCTCTGCGGGCCGTAGGATCTAACTATCGTTGCACGGCTCAGATCTATCCATACCCTTTCGTTAAGTGAACTGTTTCTACACGCTAGATCTAAATCTGACGGCTGAGAATCAACTAACCAAACTCGAGCGGCGCTAGCGGCGGCGTCTGGCAGCGACGCGTCTGAATGCGGCGGTGCTGGTGTTCTAGGTCGCCCGGGGAAGAAAGGAGGCGCTTACCAGAACCGCAGGAGGCTGCTGATGCTCAAGGTGGCGATGGTTCGTCGAGGGGCGCGCGGACACGGCGAGGATTCCTCGTTGGAGTAGAGACAGACGTCGGGCACGGTCAGTCATCGACGTTGGCGAGGCTCCTCGTCGCGCTAAGCCAAAATAGGGGTACTGTTAGATGCGCAAGACGATGAGGATTCTAGGCGTATCAGTCAGAGGGCAAGGGGCGGTGGCTACTTACGGAGGGAGGTCGCCGGAGTTCATGCAGAGAACGGTGGCGGCCGGTCGTCGACGTTGCTGGAGCTACGGATCATGCGAGGGAAAATGGGGAGTGTCAGTAGGTGCGCAAAGACTCGCTGAACTTGATAGCATGAACTAGAGACAGAGGGGAACACGGAACTCACCGGAATTCACCGGCGTAGTCGTCGGAACAGTGGCGGTGTCGTGCGAGTTGTGGGCAGCCTGGTGGCGTGAAGGCGAAATTGTATGGGGTGAAATGGTCGCGAGGATGTGGGGATTTTATAGCCAGAGGCTCGACAAGAAACGCTTGCTGCATCAATGCCAATTAACCTCGCGAAATCAGTGCAGCAACGGGCAGCGGCGGAGTTCGTGCGCGGAATCTGGGGAAGACGAAGCTGACGTGGAGAGGGCCCGCTTGTCAGCGAAATAAGCAGAGGGGGTGTGGGGTCTGGCTGTCAGCGGCTGAGTGGGTGTGCTCGCGCGTGCGAGAGGAAAAGAAATGGCCCGGGTGGGCTAGCTGGGCCTGTTCCGTTGCTGGGCTAGATTGGTGGCGCTAGGCCCTTTTCATTTGTTTGCTTGTTTTTCTTTTTCTGATTCGATTTTCTGAATAGGTTTTCAAATGAATTCAAGTTCCATTTGAATTCAAACTTTCTTGGGATTTTTGCTGTGTGTAGTAGTCTCAAATGTAGTCATAAAATCATGGGGTTGCTTTGCAAAGGCTTGGTCAAGCTTGGAGATCAAAATAACAGAGACTTGGCACTTGGTTTGCAAAAATTTGAAAAATGGTTTTTGAAACCATTTCCAATTTGTAAATCTTGGTTTAAATTCTACACTCAAACCTTTCCTCAAAGAAGGAAACAAGCTTGGCTCAGAAACAATCAAACTTTCAAATGGGGATGGCCATTTGATTTAAATCTGCTCACATAAAATCATAGCACTATGTGCTTCTGTTTTTCTGAAAAGAGTTTGAAATTGATCTCAAATCTATATCCATGGATGAATGATATGCAAACTTTGAAATCATGATTTTAGGGATGTCACAAAAATATAATAAACATATATTTAAATAATTATTTATCCGAAAACCCTTTTTTGGTCTTTTTTTTCTTTATCTTTTCTCCAAACACCTACGGATCTCCCTGGAACTTTTCTAGTCTCTCTTTTCTCATTTCTTTAATGATTCTGAACTACGTATTAACGATCTCTAAGCTTATTCAAGACCTTAAGTGTGCTACCCAATAGTTCGAGAATACTACAGATATGGTCAAGACTACTCTCTGACCAATGATCAAAGGGGCAGCTGGATGCCCATGATGACCACCTATGCATTCCACGAAATTTATTGTCAAACCGTAAACGCAGTGTCTTATTCCTTTTGTCTCTGTTATACTGTACTGCCCGAGGTTTGATCAAATGACATCTCCATGTCAGGGTTCAACATCGTTACTAACAATATCGTTTTTACTCGATCCGATAAGTGATATCCCCATGACCTAGTCACACTCTGCGCAGCTTTATGGATATGACTTATCCGAGTGGGCCTAGAGTATATTTTGTCACGCGGATGGATAAATCCCGCTCTTGACTCATACGCCTCAACCTGTTCCTCCAGATATCTGATAACACTCTTATAATCATCGTTCCACAGAGTGACGTTAAGTGCCATCAAAGTAACCTCAGGAGACAATGATTAGATATGGTATCACGGTCTAAGAAAAGAGTCACTATGTTTCCTAATCAACGTAACCTGAACCTGTGACATGATCGTGATACGATGCTATAGATAGAGTATGTTCACCATCTCATTCTCTAATGAAATAACTTCTTTGTCAATTGGAGCCAACATGATTAGGAAACCTTTGATCATCTATTGACCAATGAACCAATGACTAGAGTTTCACTGGGAACTACTAGTTGTTTGTATATCACACGTGTATTAACATTTCCTAATCAATACAGTTATAGCATGATATAAAACTTAATCATAAACTTTATAAAATATGCCAATAATCATTTGTCTTTAGGGCATTTCCCTCCAGTCTCCCACTTGCACTAGAGTACAAATAAACTAGCTACATTTGTTATCCAATCATTAGTACCGTACAACTTGGTGCTTCTGATTATGTTCGCTCATGGAAGAGTTCTAAGTCTAAGAAATGAACATTTCATTCCTTATAAATCTTTTGCAACTTATCAGTGTCATCCTATGGGCACTAAGTATTGAAATACACTCTGTGAGAGAAATCTTCTCAAAGCTTCAACATGTATACAACACATGGTAGTATTCATATACTATGTTATAAATGTGGATTTCAAATTCAAAATGCACTATGTGCCATTTCGAATATTGTCCACCATGCTTCAACTATGCTTTAAGTAACCTTTTAATGTAGATATTTCCGATCTTCTTCAATTCAACATATAACTTTTCCAGTATCACACCTTATGCTTCAAGTATGTTGTCTTTACGGATCCGGAAACATGTCTACAGATCTCACCAGATACTGTAGACAATCTTAACTCATTGTTCAATGATTTACACTTAATCATTTCTGAACTTGTTCTTATTACCAAGAACATGGATCAGATTATGTCAAGTATTTTTCATGATTTCAAAACCTGAATCCTATGTTCAAAACGAGTAAAAGAAAAGTTCTTTTCTAGTTTTTTTAAAATAGATAATGTGATGAATACTCGTTTTTTGGAGGATGTTTGTCTTGGGTACACGCCTCTTGCTCAACAATACCCTTCATTATATAATATTCTATATAGTAAAAATGTATTCGATCATACTATTTTATCTTAGTCTCCTCTCAACATTGGTTTTATAATGAATTTAACTGGAAACAGATAGGATTCATGGTTGCAACTTTGTCAGAGAAAAATGCCAATATCTCCAATTGATGAACTAGATTCATTTTAGTGGAGATTAACTCAAAATGGAGTTTTCGCTGTAAAGTCAATGTATGAAGATCTCATGAATATACATCCAAATTTCCCAAAAATATATTTATGGAAGTTAAAGATTCCACTAAAATAAAGATTTTCATCTGGTTTCTTAATAGTAAAGTTTTATTAACTAAAGATAATATAGCTAAGAGAAACTGCAATCGGGAGTCAAAGATGTTGCTTTTGTGACAAGGATGAAACAATTGAACATTTATTTTTTTCTTTCCCTTTTTCTAATATTACATGGCGGATTGTTTTTTGCACATATAATATTCCACCCCCAACCAATGTCACTGATATATTTGGGAATTGGCTTAATGGGGTAGATAAGACTAATAAAGCAAGAATTCAGATAGACGTCTTGGCTTTATGTTGGTGTATTTGGAAATTTTAAAACAATATTACTTCTAACAAGACTGGAGTTCAACCTTTTTTGCAGGCTATACATATGGCGTCACATTGGATTCAGCTCTAGGATTTTCTTCTCATAGAGGACCAACGCGAGCCTATGGTTCCTAGATGTAGCCGTATGGTGATGGTCACACAAGAAATCTCCAGCCAGGTTTCATGGCGGCATACTAGTAGATTATAAAATGTCTAGCTATTTTATGCTTTCGATTTTGAGATCACCTGTTATATTTCGATGGTTGGTGTTTGTATCAACCATGTCTGATCCTTGAGATGTATTTTGGATATTTTTAAACCTATTAATAAAAGGGATGGGTGCATCCTTGGATGCAGGGGCGGGGAATCCCCTATTTCAAAAAAAAAGTCTGTCAGAAGGACTAGGGAAATGAAGAAAGATATCCGCCATGTAGGAAACAAGAATAAGGCAAGACCAGCTTCATCTTTTCCTAAATGGAGAACTCTAGATCGGGGTTTTTCAAAATGAATGTAAAAGGGTAATTGATGTGGCTTAATAACTGTAGAGCCTCGTTGGGGAACCTCAAGAGGAAGGTATGATGAACACAACAACAAGTTTTCCCTCAGTTATAAACCAAGGTTATCAAACCAGTAGGAGTAAGGAAAAAACTCCAAGATGTTGCTAACAACTTGGAACCTCACAACACAAACTCAAAACCTTGCCCCAACTTACAGTGAGGTTGTCAATCTCACTAGTTTGCTGAAAACAAATGATTAAACGTATAGTGTGGAAGATAGTGATTGGTTGCAGAAAGTAAACCGTAAACATCAGATGATGTATCAATGATAAAGGAATGGACCGGGGTCCACAATTCACTAGAGGTGTTCTCCTAAAGATAGATAGCATGTTGGGTGAATAAATTACATCGGGGCAATTGACACACTGAGAAAGCATAACAATGCATATACTAGACATCTTGACTCCTATGAGATTTGATCGGGCATTACAACATAATACATAGACCGTAATCCAACTGCATCTATGACTAATAATCCACCTTGAGGTTATCATCCGAACCCCTTCTAGTATTAAGTTGCAAGCAACAGATAATTGCATTAAGCAAAGTGTGTAAAGTAAATAATACAATTGCCCCATGGACAAAGGATTGTTGTTTTCTCCCTAGTAGCAACAGCACATCTACAACCTTAGAGATTTCTGTCACTTCCCCAGATTATTAGAGGCATGAACCTACTATCGAGCATAAATACTCCCTATTGGAGTTGCAAGCATCTACTTGGCCAAAGCATCTATGAACAACGGAGAGCATGCAAGATCACAAATAACAAAGACATGATAGAATCAATAATCAATCTGACATAGCATCTCAATATCCATAGGATCTCCGTAAACACAACATGTATGATTACAAATAGATGATCTTGATCATGAATGGAGCTCACAAGATCTAAACATGATAGCACAAAGGAGGAGAAACAACCATCTAGCTATTGCTATGGACCCATAGTCCAAGGGTGAACTACTCACGCATCACTTCGGAGGATGGCATGGTGATGAAGAAGGCCTCCGGGATGATCTCTCCCCTCCGGCAGGGTGCCGGGAAGAGCTTCGGATCCCCCCGATATAGGGATGGAGATGGCGGCGGCTATGGACTGTTTCATGGAGATCTGGTCGGGTACTTAGGGTTTTTGCCTCAGGAGACTTTTATAGGTGAAGGGGAATGGTCGGTGGGCGCCTGAGGGGGCCACACCTAGGGATGGCATGCTCCTGGCCGCACCGCCACCAGGTGTGGTCTCCTCGTGGACCCACTTTGTTTGCCCTCCCGACTCTGTGTTCCTTCTGGTAAAATATTGACTTTGCCTTTTGTCCCGTCCAATTCCGAGAATATTTCCTTACTAGCTTTTCTGAAACCAAAAACAGCAAAAAACAAGCAACTGGCACTACGACATCTTGTTTATAGGTTAGTTCCACAAAATGTATAAAAATACCTCAAAGTGTAGACAAAACATAACAAAGTTGATACAAAACAAGCATGGAGCATAAAAAATTATGGATACGTTTACGACGTATCAAGCATCCCCAAGCTTAACTCCTACTCGTCCTCGAGTAGGTAAGTGATAAAAATAATAATTTTTGAGGTGACATGCACCATCACAATTTTGATCAAAATATTTGTAAAGCATTGATAGTTGGGATCAAAGTACTCTAAACATGAGCATGAAAGATATAGTTCTAACATTAAGACATAGAAACTAAGTTGTAACATGAAAAGGTACAAACAAAGATCATGAATAACAATGCATTTAAAGACGTTTGTTTGTTTCACATATAGAAACATAGCATGTGTGGTATTCAGCTTGTCCTTCATGGTGTAGCAAAATATAAATGCATAGGACACCTTCAAACTTCATAAGGGTGACTAGATACAAATAATTTAAGAAAAGCAATATAAAATTTATGATTCAATCAACAAGTTTTGCGACAATGCACATTAAACTAAGAATGACAACTATGCTCTCCTAGTTGATGCATAAAGATAGAAGATGGAGACTCAACATAAAAGTAAAAGAAATGCCCTTCACAGAGGGAAGCAGGGATTTCAAGTTTCATAAAGAGCTTCCAAAAATTATGGTACTTCTTACCTTTTAGCTCTCATTGCCCCTATCATAAGCATCTTGCAGTGGTTAAGGTTAAAGTGAAACAAATATGAAGTATATGCTTGACAGATCATAAGTTGGCAATATCATGTCCCTTGAGTATGAGGGTTGTTCCTCATGCTACTCAACTTTAGTCACAAGCAAGTTATTGTCATTGTAAGTATATGTTTATCATAGAGAACCGCCAACGGGGTACCCCTTGCCCCATGACACAGGAGCTATCTAATATCAAAATGACAAGGCAACAGACAATGAGCATCTCAACAATCTTCTTATTTACCATGAGTATGGTGCTTTTTTATATTTTTTTCCGAAGATGCTTCATGGATTGCTCACTATGGTTATGCTGCAAGTTTCCACCATGATTAGGCATGGCTTAGGCTATCCGCCTAGGCGTTTCTCTAACACATATATAATATTCCATGGACTTAAAAGCTCACCTTTTATTTCACACCTCCGACATCCATAAACAAAAGATCATGATATCAATTGGGTAATATGTATAGGTGTTGAAAGCGTTCCCCATGACAGCATGGTTCTGGTAATTCCCAACTTATAAGTGCAAGCATATAGATAGATGACACAATTTTTCAAGTTTATTAGGTGCAAGAAAGTAAAGTGTGCCATCAAGTTTGTGAGATCTTTAATCACTAATTTTCACATAACAAAAGTTTAATTTGGAAGATAGATAAAACATGAATATACTTGGAATGGTGTAACACACCATGCATAGGAATTTATAGTGGACTATTTGGAATAACTTGGTTTCTTGGGAGTTCGATGCATGAGTAGAACTCATACTTAGTATAGGTGGAGGCTAGCTAAAGACTGGGAGAGACCAACTAAGAGAGCAATAATGGCCATAATCATGCAAAGCGACAAAACATTATTAACTAAAGCATAAAGTGATATCACGAGTCAAAAACTAAATGATCATAGAGGCTAAGGTGACTGGTTCATAGTCTTAACATGGTGTAAGCATGTGCCAAGTTAATCCAAACAAAGCATCAAAGGAGAATACCACAATATTATGCTTTTGTATGCTAAAACAACGCATGATTCTTTCAAGGCACATTAAGCAATCTCAATTGTTTGGAACAAGTCATGCTACAGCAATAATCACTAAGCATAAGGTCAAAACAACATATAACATGACATGATAAAGTCTAAGCCACAGTTTAAACAAGCTCCCTTTTGTACCACTTAAGCATGAAGCTTCGTACTCTTTTCCAACACCAATCGACTTATTTGAAACAAATCACAAAGAAAATCATCAATAAATATCAGTGAGCATGTCCCACAAATCCACAAAGAAGAACTAAAAATTTCAAAGCAATAAGCACAAGAAAACTAAAGCTAAGCACAGAGCTAGCAAAAGAGAACACTCTCAAAACAATAAGAATGAAGACTAGAGTGTTCTAGACAATGAAGAACTAGGTATGACTTCTCCAAAATAGGAGTGTTGGGGTCCGAACAATTTATTCCAGAAAACCAAACAAAATAAAACAAAAAACAAAAAACAAAAACGCTCCAAGAACAACACAAAAGTGCATGAAACAATAAAAATGAAGTGTCTAGAAAGAGACCTGAGATTTTTATTGATGAAGAAGGGGATGCCTTGGGCATCCCCAACCTTTGACGCTTGTACCTCTTGAATATTTCTTGGGGTGACATAGGTGGAATCCCCAATCTTGATATTTTGTCCATTCTTCATCTCATCACATCATTCTTCCCCTACACTTGAAAATTTCCTTCATACAAAACTTCACACAATCTTCATTAGCAACATTAGTGTATTTAAGATAATAAGCCTTTGGGTTTAGTTTCAACACACAAGTAAAACTTCCATTAAAACACAAGCTATTGTAGAAATTCCTTGTAAAATCTCAAGTGATCAAATAGAACGCGAAAAGAAACCGATAAGAGGCAAATGCAAATAATGGCAAAAAACTATCAAAACAGACCAGCAGGTAAAAACAGATTTTTTCGAAGACCTTATGTTGCTCAAATCGAGAAGTGTTGAACTAACAGAAGTTAGATAAAAATCTGGGGCATAAGCAAAAAAAATTATAGCTCAATCCGACGTACTGGGATTTTTCATGAATTTTTACGGTGAAGCACATAAATCTGTTTCGGGACATCAATTTCCCCAAATCTCTCTTCTCTCTCATTAGAGGTTATTCTTGGCACAAAAACCACACAAAAAGGATTAGGGGAGGTTATTACAGAAGTAATAACTTCCAAGACTCAACAAAATAAAAAACTACTGAAATTTGGGTTATCTCCCAATTAGTACTTTTTAATGCCTTTAAGTTAGGCATAGGAAGCAAGAATCAAGTATTTTCAAATGAAGAAGCATTAACCTCAAATTTCTTGCCCCTAACTTTCTTACCCTTACTCTTATTTTTAGGGAACGTATGATTGCTTGGTGGAAAAGCAAAATGCATAATGCCTTTTCCCACATCTATTATTGCTCCAAGGAGTTTCAGTACGGATCTTCCAAGTGTAATTTGTCCTTTTCCTACACATTCAATAATAAGATAATCAGTAGAAACCACTTTCTCTAAGGTCCGTGTAAACACTCCTTCAACTATTCCAATGGGTAAAATACTGACATTATTAGTAAGAATTATTTCTTCTCCTCCTTCAGAAAGTCCCCAAAGATTCAAAGATTCATAGATATCTTTAGGAATAAGGCAAAATTCAGACATGATATCACAACGAGCATCAAAAGTTTCATTATTTATAACAACTTTACTGTAGGAAAACATTTTGAAGATTCAGAATTTATTGGAACATAATCATGATGCTCTCTAAGTATTCTTCTAAACTAGCTGTATTGGTCTCAAGAGTGTTTAATCTAGCATAAATGTTTGCAAAGGATGAATCAGATTTGCTAGGAAAGTTATATGTTGCAACCAACTTTTTTATGGCATTAGAGGCTTCCTTCTCATCACATTGGAGGAAATCTCCTCCTACTACAGCATCCAAAGCATATCTATAACAAAGAGCAAGACCGTAGTATAAACTGCTAAGAAACAAGTCTAGAGTCATTTTAGGTTCAGTCTTTTCATAAGAATCAGAAATTCTAGACCAAGCTTCTTTGAAACTCTCTTCACTTCCTTGTTTGAAAGTGAAGATCATTTCCACATGTGACACAGAGATTGGAGCAACACTAGGCATAACGGTAACTTGAAGTAGGAACTAATTTTTTGTGTTTTTGATAAGAAAAAGCAAACCAAACAATTTTTTTTTTGCATTTTTGATAAAAATAAACAAGCAAAAGAAACAAAGCAAAACAAAAACAAAGTAGAGAGATTGGTTGTGAGAGACTTCCCTTCTAAAGTTGTCCTTATCTCCCGGCAACGGCGCCAGAAAAAGTCTTGATGTGGCTCAGTAACTGTAGAGCCTCGTTGGGGAACCCCAAGAGGAAGGTATGATGAGCACAGTGACACGTACAAAACGTATCTCCTTTCCCTAACACTTTTGCTATTGTTTCTCCTCTAAACTTGTGTGATTTGGATACAACTAACACGGACTAACGTTGTTTTCAGCAGAATTACCTTGGTGTCTAGTTTTTGTGCATAAAATCAACTATCAGGGAAAATTCCGGAAAATATGCCAAAAATCCTATTTCACCAGAAGACTCACGGAGCCAGAATACGAGATAGAGTGGAGGCATGAGGGGCCCACACACCCCAGCCACGCGGGCCAGGCCTGGCCGCGCCTAGAGGGGGTTTGGCCGCCTCAGGCACCCTGATATCTACGCACTTCTATTCTTGTAGACAGTTGTTGGGCCTCCAAGTGCAGAGGTTTGTAGAATAGTAGCAAGTTTCCCTTAACTGGATTACCCAAGGTTTATCGAACTCAGGGAGGAAGTGGTCAAAGGTATTCCCTCTCAAGCAACCCTGCAATCAAGATACAATAAGTCTCTTGTGTCCCCAACACACCCAATACACTTGTCAGGTGTATAGGTGCACTAGTTCAGCGAAGAGATAGTAAAATACAAGTGGTAACGGTGCCAGAAAATAGCTTGACGGTGAGGTAAAGACTAAAGGCAACAAGAAGGAAGCAAGCAAACATGCAACAAATCTAGTAGCAAACGGTGTTTCAATGCTTAGAAACAAGGCCTAGGGATCATACTTTCACTAGTGAACAATCTCTCATATAAATATCCTCTCTTCATGATACTACTCTTAACTACTCTCCGGTTGGACACTCTAATCCAAGGTAGGGCTATAACAGAACACCTCAAAGTCCGCCTTCCCCAATCTAGATAACCCCACACTGTCACCTTGAGCACTAGATGGTTCCAACAAACACCACAATTTCATAGAGACATCCAACTCCAAATATAACTCATAACAAATATTCAATCTAGCCAAAGTGCCACACACGGTATGCACGCTGTCACTTTCACACACATGGGGAGAGCAGAGATCTAATGAAGCACTCGAGTAGCAAGGTAGATCTACTTTATTACAAAGCTCATGACCACAAGATCATGCATAGAGATAGAGATGAACACATAACTACCGATAGAGCCCTTAGCCCTAAGGAAGAACTACTCCCTCCTCATCATGGGAATCAGCAATGGTGATGAAGATGGCGATGGAGATCGATGGAGATGGCTTTGGGGGCACTTCCCCGTCCCGGCAGGGTGCCGGAACAGAGACTTTCTATCCCCCGAATTTCCCCTTCGATGGCGGCGGCGCTATGGAGGTTTCTGTGGATTTCTTCTGGACGCCTTAGGGTTTTATCATCGGGGGGCTCTTATAGGCGAAAGGGGAGGCCAAGGAGGTGGCCAGGGGTCCCACACCCTCCCCATGCGCGGCCTAGGGTGGGCTCGCGCCCAGGGGGTCTGGCCACCCTCTGGCCCCCCTCCGGCTCTGTTTCGTGGTTCCGTGTTGCTCCGGGAAAAATATTGACTTTGGCTTTTGTCCCGTCCAATTCCGAGAATATTGATTTTCTGCCTTTCTGGAACCAAAAACAGAAGAAAACAGGCAACTGGCACTGTGGCATCTTGTCAATAGGTTAGTTCTAGAAAAGATATAAAAACACCTCAAAGTGTAGACAAAACATAAGACAAATGATATAAAACAAGCATGAATCATCAAAAATTATTGATGCGTTTCTGACGTATCACACCCCCTCGGCCTCCCTCTTCGCCTATAAGTTTCCTTCTGACCTAAAAACTCAGGGGGGGGTCGACGTTTTTCCAGAAAGAGTTCCGCTGCGCCGCCACCACCAGAAACCGCGATTAATAACCAGAAACTCCGTTCTGGCACCCTGCCGGGACGAGGAATTTGGAGAGGATCATCGCCATCGTCATCACCAACGCCTCTCCATCAACCATCCATGTTTCCCTCATCCGTGAGTGATTAATCCCCCGCTGTAGGCTATGGGGATGAGTTCTATCATGTAATCGAATAAGATTGTTAGGGCATGGTGCCTAGTATCTCTATTAGTGCTATTTGACTTTGTTGCAACTTATTGTGCTTAATGCTTGTCACTAGGGCCCGAGTGCCATGATCTCAGATCTGAACTTATTATTGATTCATGATGATAGTATTGTTTGTGATCTTATCTCCAAGTTGTGTACACATATAATTGTCCAGATCCAAAGGCCCCGAAGTGATAGAAATTGGGACAACCTGGGGGATGGCTGTGATGTGAGGATCACATGTGTTCACGGAGTGTTAATGCTTTGCTCCGGTGCTCTATTAAAAGGAGCACCTTAATTGCCAATAGTTCCCTTGAGGCCCCGCTGCAACGGGCTGGCAGGACAGAAGACGTTGTACAAGTTCTCATTGCGAGCACGTATGACTATATATGAAGCAGATGCCTATGATTGTTTAGTACTTGGAGGCTTATTCTTATTTATCTGTAATTGCCCTAGATCTTGGAGTTACATGTTTAGACTTGTCCATGCAACGTTCGTCCATCCATCCCTATGCCTACCGCACTCATATCCTACTGTTTGCTACTACTGTTACTATTGCTCTTGTTTTACTGCTGCTGTTGCTTTGCTATTGCTACTACAAAACTGTTGCTACTTATAAACTACTGTGAGCAAGAACTATTTCTAGGTGCAGCTGAATTGACAACTCAGTTGTTAAGGCTTATAAGTATTCTTTGGCTCCCCTTGTGTCGAATCAATAAATTGGGTAATACTACCCGCGAAGACTGTTGCGATCCCCTATACTTGTGGGTCATCACACAATAGCAAGTTTTCCCTTAGTTATGAAACCAAGGTTAACGAACCAGTATGAGTAAGGAAACAACTCCAAGGTGTTGCTAACAACTTGGAACCTGCACAACACAAACTCAAAACCTTGCCCCAACTTACAGTGAGGTTGTCAATCTCACTGGTTTGCTGAAAACAAAGGATTAAACGTATAGTGTGGAAGATAGTGATTGCTTGCAGAAAGTAAACAGTAAAACAGTAAACAACAGATGATGTATCAATGATAAAGGAATGTACCGGGGTCCACAGTTCACTATAGGTGTTCTGTAACATCCCAACATTTAGGAACTAACGAATGGTAGATTTAGGAATATGGAATGTTGCATGCATTCATCTGTGAAAATGTGGGTAAAATTTTCGCCAAATAAAAACCTAAAGTGATCAATGTTTCTTTCATACATTGAGATTAGGTTTAGTCTTAAAGGATGATTGTTATAAACTTTGATATGATCTTTGAGGAATTTTGTGTTTGAAAAGACAATTTGAATTTTTTAAACTTGAGTGTTTGAATCATAATTCAAATGAATCAGGAATAAGATTTGAATCTTGATTTAATTAGGAGTTAATTATTTTGACTCAAACATTACCTAAAGAAAACAATTATGAATATGAAAACTTATTTCATATTATCAATATATAAACAAGTTACAAAAAATGTAACTTACTGAAATCATTTCCAAACTTCAAAATTACAAAAGAATAAAGAATGAGAATATTTCTTTATTGAAAATTATATAATCTTTAATACAGAAGGATAAAATGAAGATTACAAAATAATAAAAATAAAATTACAAAAGAATAAGAAGATTACATTGAATTATTCTATAACTATTCTATAAAAGAAAACCTAAACTAAATCTTCATCTTTATATCTGTACCTGCAAAACAAAGAGAAGCTAAGTAGAAAAAGGAAAGTTAGAGTTAGTATTATTTTCTCTCAGACATGTGAGTGAAGTGCACTAGACAAATTCATCATTGAGAAATTTATAAAAAGGGGCAAGTTTCACCAATATGAAGGAATCCATTTTTCATAAACTTTAAGCCAGAAGTCAAATGACAACCAAGAGGGGCAAATTCACCAGCCAGGTGAAAGTAATCTGATCAAAGTAACTTCCAAGACCAAAGCATATCCACAAATTCATAGCAAGCACACAGGCAGGACACACACCAACATGCATGTGGTGTGTTGTCAACCTCTCAGCATAGCCCCAAACTCACAAAATCACCAGCACAGCCGTGGAGAGGCACTAGTGCATCTCTCCACTGCTTGCACACAAGAACAACCAGCTTAGGCAGCAACTTACCAAGCACAATAGCCAAACCAAACCACCAAAGATCAACCAAACATCACCAAGATGGTGACATAAGGAGGGGGAAGGATCAGGTGTACAGTAAGGCCAAGTCCAGGAGCTAGGAGGAGCAGGATAACTCAAGGACAAGTCCAGGAGCTAGGAGGAGCAGGCTAGCTCCAGGTCAAGCACAAGAGCTCAACAAAACAATATCAACATCACCACCTTACTCCACAATCATCAGAGTTTGTGGTGAGTATCATAAAACCATCAGATGATCTAATCATAGTATCTAGATAAAAGCATGTGTTGTCTTATGAAACAATCTCTCAATAATCACCCAAGTGAGGTGAATCTATCCTAGAGATTTCAAGTATAAATATCAGAAATCAAACTAAGCCAAAACACCAATCTCTCAGACCAGCCTCACAGAGTTTGGTGTTAACATATGCAACTTTAATAATTCTTCATTTATTCTTATCAGACCAGGGCACATCTCCTAGAGGGAGTAGCACCTCTAATCTTACAAGTTGCAAAAAAACTATTTGCTCAACTAACTAGGACTTAAAATCCTAGAGCCTCAGACAAACATCATAGGCAGGAGAGTTAAGAGAAACTTTCATTTTATCTTGCCAGTATTAATCACAAGTATTGTCAGAGCTAAGCTCAGGAATAAGACCCAATCACTTGTGTGCCAGATTATAATGGTATCACAAGGACAAGTTCTAATGAGATAATCCCAATCATTACTTAGATTCCACAAATAAAAGGGACAAGCCAATAAATATCATCTTCCTGAAGCCAAATGCCAGGAATCAACATCAAATTCATCTATATATCCACAGAAAATCATTAACATGTAATGATTATATTCAGTATGTATATTCTCATACAAGCCCACCATTATAATTGTAGTAAGCAATTACTGAGAGAACTACTGTCACTATAAGCATCCTGACAGTGGAGAGTTCTCAGATTAACAACAATTCCAATTAGGGATTCCATAGAAACACTAACATTGGATCATAGTAAATTACCACTGGAATAAGTCTGACAAGCCACTAGCATCATCCAAGCCAACTACAAACAATGATCCACAGCAAACAATCATTCCTCATGCTCAAGGATGATCACCACTAGATCTAAAGCATCATGGATATGATCAACAGGGGGTTATGAACCCTAATCAGAACAAGAACCCTAATTAGGAGATGAACCCTAAGTGACGAGGTTTAATCTCGTCAATGCCCATTGTTATGGACTTGGGTTTTGGAGAATATGGGGATGCTGGAGATCGCGGAACAGTTAGCAAACAAGCAACACGGGGACATGAGGTTTATCCAGGTTCAGGCCCCCGGAGGGAAAACCCTACTCCTGCTTGTCTGCTCTTGATTACGGCGGAACTGAAAGTTACAGGAGTACGCAGATGAAATCTGGCGTGGAGGTGTGTATACGGTGGTGTGCGAGAGATTGTAAGAGAGCCTCCTCGTCGTGCCCTCCTGGCCTTTATATAGAGATAGGCAGGTCCCGGGCACAGATCGAGTCGGTTACAGGTTTTAGGGTTTACCCCTTTGAATTTCCTATCTACTGTAGTCTTGCTCTCCAAGGATCCGAAGGCGTCATGGGCCCTGGCCACCGAAAATCTTCATGGGCCAACGTATATTTGTCGTGCGCCTTCCTTGGGCTAGACTAGGTATGCTGAGGTCGTGTACCCGCGGGGTATAACCATGTCAGTATCCCCGAGGATCCCTTGCTCCGAATAAAGATCTCTCCTGGAGCTTCCTATAAACCTTTCTTCGAGCTTCCCATATCTGTGTTTCCTCCCGAATCAGATACCAATCCCTTCTATTAAGAAGACCCCCCGGCCGTGAAGCTTATCCAGGGGATGTTTTTTATTTGCATTCACGCCTTTTAGAAAGAGCCGCTAAATTAAATTCTCTTTTAGGCGAAGGAAGTATGACCGCTTTACCAATAGTCGAGACTCAATCTGGAGACGTTTCTGCCTATATTCCTACTAATGTAATCTCTACTCGGCAAAATCGAGAGAAAAAAGTTGTCTTTTGGGCAAACAAAATTGGAAGGGATGATTTAGAAGATATAATTGGTGGGCATATATGGTTGGGCTTCGGGTGCAACTCTGTCTTTCAAGAGAATGTGTAGGGATTGTTGATGCGTGTGCCTGACTCTCCCGACGGATCAGGGTTAGTTAACTGTCTTTAGGACAAAACAACACGATCTTCTTCAGGTTCGAGTCCCTCGACTCGAACCCGGAACATATGCTGGCGTAATTCGACTCAGGCCGTGGAGGACTTACAGGAGTGGAATTCCAGTGAATTTAAATGATGTACCCAACGCGTCCGTCAGGATTTTTCATTGCGCCTGTTGGCACAGATTCTTACTAGCAGAGCGCAGTCGTGTGCGTTACCAGGCCATCAGACGATGTCTGTAGGTCTTATCTTTGTGTCACAGACACAACATCCGAATGTTTATCACCGCGGAGGTGCTTCGGGTGGCCAAGGAGAACGTTGCTCATTCAGCGTTTAATTAGGGCAGAGTTGACAAAAAAATGTTGCATGCTGATTCGAAGGATCGCAGTCGGAGAATTCATAGGGTGCACGACCAGCGCTCCCTATGGGAGTAGCCCCCGAGTGTTTGTTCGAGTCGTAGACTCGAGCAGAGACTTTTAATCCTGCCATTGTTTAGCTTCAGGTCCGTAGGACACAAATTTTTCGGATGCTTAAATCCATTCTCCCTATGGGAGTAGCCCCCGGGTCCGTAGTGGAATCGTAGACTCGATGTAGGACTCGAAGAAATAATTCAGTGATGTAGTGTGTTGTTCACTTTTCGGGTGCGTGGCCAGCGCTCCTGATAGGAGTAGCCCCCGAGTAGTTAGTCGAATCGTAGATTCGAGTGAGTACTCTTAGTTGTGTAGCCGAAGAATTGTAACCGTTGCTAGTATAGCTTTTGATGACATCAGTGCTGATGATCGGTGACCTCAAGAGTCTGCTGCGCTAGAGATGACGTGACTGGACGAAACATGGGTCCCACCTTCTAACCTTGAGTTGACCGGTCACGCGCGGCGTGGAGATAATTACGGCGTCACCTCGATTTACACGCGTAGTGGACGGCGTGTGAGCGAAGGTTCGCTGTTGTGCTGACACGTGGACGGTCAGATCTTACAGTTGGCTCTAGGTCTTCCCAATGGACGGTCGTCGTGCATCGTCCTCGTCCTTATAATCATTGGGGAGAAGTTAATCTGTTTTCACCGTAGCCATTCTTGTTTCACTGCTCCAATCTTCTCTGAGTTTTCTTGCTGTGTGCTGGAATTTCCTTGAACATTTCCTTCCTTGATCCTGCATGCTCTCCGCCAACGCCGCCGTACCGCGATGGGGAAGCCGAAGAAGTCCTCCTCTGCAGTTGGTACCAGCGCTGCTGGTGGCAAGAAAGGTTCTGCCGCCGCCCGTGTCACCGATGGTGGCTGGCGGCGATCGGAGACGCGTGAGAGTGATCTCCGCAAGCTCCGTGAGCGGGGCTTGATCCCGCAGGATAGGGAGTCTGTTAAACTCCCTAGCAACCAGGTAATTCCCCGTCCCCCCGCTGGGTTTCGGGTTATGTTCCTCGCTTTTGTTCTTCGGGGCTTTTCCTTCCCAGTCCACGATTTCCTTTGTGGATTGCTTTTTCTCTATGGTATCCAGCTGCATCATCTTTCTCCCAACTCTCTTCTTCATATCGCCTATTTCATCACTTTCTGCGAGTGCTGGCTCGGTGTCGAGCCGCACTTTGGCCTCTTCCGGAAACTCTATTCTGTGAAGAGGCAATCTGGTTCCGATGGTGTTTATCCCATTGGGGGTTGCATCATCTCCCTCAAATCCAACATTCTTTTCTTCTCCTTTTCTATGTCCGAGTCTGTCCAGTACTGGCGGAGGTGATGGTTTTACATCCGCGACTCCACGGTGACTGGGCAGGATTTTGGGCTTGCTCCTTTTGACCCCTCCCAGAAAATCGAGCCGAAAAGGTCCTAGAAAAACCAGATCTTGGATGGCGAGGTGGCTAAGATTGAAGGGCTCTATCGCCGGGTGGAGGATCTTCAATTGACTCCGGAAAAGGAGGTGAATGGTGTGGACATCATCCGCACCTTTCTCAAACGTCGGGTGTAGCCACTCCAGGCCAGGGTGCACCCGATGTTCCTTTATTCGGGTTGCCGTGATCCGACTAGGGTTTCGGCTGAGGAATTCTCCAAGGGGGATCTCGATGGGGTCCTTCGCCTGCTGCTGAAGTACAAAGCTGGAGAAGACCTTCCGGGGAAGTCGCTGACTTCTCCATTATCCGCTTCTCGTCCGGTTCCGCAGGTGTAGAGCTGGGATGTGCGCGTAGCGCTATTTTTCGACTGCATTTTTCATTCCACCTTTTGTGCTGAAATTTTTGCTATCTGTTTGCGCAGGAATTCAAGGTACCAGGCATGTCGCCTCCAATGCCCGAAGTATTCCTAGATGCTCCAGACAATGAGGTGGTGGACTCCATGTCCGAGCTGCCGTCGGCGCGATCTCCGGCTGAAGAGGCCAACGAGTCGAGCGAGGATCACACTCGCAAACGGACGAGGAGCTCCAGCGAATCGTAGGATGCCTCGACTCCGCCAATGCCTAGGAACCCGCTGTGCCTTGAGCGTCACAGTGATTGGCATGGGGGCTCTTCCTCTCCAATTCCTGCCATTCCCGTGCGGGCTGTGGCACCGCACCCGCCGGCGAAGTGGAAGAAGGAAGAAAAGAAGGAAGAGAAGAAAGAGGAGAAGAAGGGCAGGAAGACCCCTCCTGTCTTCGACCTAAGCGAGCTTGACTCGTAAGTTTCCTCAGTCCTTTTTTTATTTCTCTTGTCTGTTTGTTTTGTGCTCTGCTGATTTTTCTTTTATAGCCACTCTTCCGATGGCTCCTCCAGTGACGGCGCTCGGGAGATGGTGGGGGAGTCAAAAGTTGCTCTTCCTCCTCCTCAGACGGTAGCCACCTCTGAAGGCGCTGCTCCGAACCCTTCTCCGCAGGAGGTTCGGGTGGTTGCCCCTCAGAAGACTGCAGGCGAATCTTCGGAGTCGCCGTCTAACCATGTATGTAATTTTGTTTTCTGCTGCAGGGGGAGCCCCCGAGCCTTTTCGAATGATCTGCTGATCATTGTTTTTGCTTCTTGTCTCGGGGGAGCCCCCGAGTATTTGTAGAAATTTTTCTGATCGTTTTTCCTTGAGTCTCGGGGGGAGCCCCCGAGCGTTTTTTTGTATGTGTAACTTGCTTCTGCTCATTATTTTGGGCGGAGCCCCCGAGCCATTCTTTTGACCATTAGTTCTTTTTGCAGCCTTTTGTGCAAGGCGCCAACCAGCTGGTGCAACAGCACCTGGCATTGGAGGCCAACTTCAAACGGCTTCAAGGTCCATATATTTGTTGATCTTTTTGTTCCTCTTGCACCTCTTATCCTGCGGTGTGATTAGTTTTATACTGATTGCAGAGGACAACAATGACACTCTCCGTGAGCTTGATGCTCTCAAAAAGAGTCTCGGGCGAGCAGAGAAAAAGGCCGAGGACGCCATTGCTGCGAAAGGGTGCCTCGAGCAGGAGTTAGTCGACGCGGCTGCTGCCAAAGAGCGCCTGCAGCAGGAGGCGACAGACCGCGAGGAGCAGCTCGCCGCCGCCACGGCTTCGCGCGAGAGAGAGGTAGCCAGCAAGCTTATGGCGGTTGCCAAGGCTGTTTCGGGTGAGTTTCTCCGCCTTCCCCTTTTCGACTTCCTTGTCTTTCTTTTCCAGTGCTTTTATTCATGCTGCTTCCTTTGTTTCTTTAGATGCCGGGCATCGAGTTTGATCGCGGTGCTCTGGAGCACGGGAGTGCTTTCGATGATGCTGATGCGGTGGTCGAAGACCGCTGCAGTACCGTTGTCAGCTTGCTTGCCAAGGCTAAGGAGGTCCTCGAGCGCTTCTACAAGGAGCTCGTCCCCAAGGGCGTGGCCCTCGAGGATGTCGATGCCTTGGAGGATGCACTGTCAGCCGAAGCGCCTGCGGCATACAAGCGCAAGCATAAAGGCATTGGCGTGTCCGTCGGGCTGGCAATGGCCTTGGCGTCTGGAGCGGAGCTGGATCTTCCTCAGGTCACCTCCCGGATGCCGATGGCTGCTGACGGATCTGAGGTAACCTTTGCCATCTATGCTGCTCGCTATAAGTGTTATGGGCCGAAGTTGATTGATCTGCTGGCCGAGTACGCGCTGAGGCAGCAGGGGGAGGCCAAGGCGAGGCAGGCCGGCTCCGAGGCTACTCAGGATGCAGCTTCATAGGCTTTGTAGTTGTAGGATAGTTTCAGTTTCTTTTGTTGTAATTATTTTGATGAACCACCCATGTGCCACGTAGTGGCTTTTGCTGCATATAATGAATTTCTGTTGGGGAGGTGACCCCGGATGGGGTCAAGACAGGGGAAGGACGAAAGGAGTCTCCCTTGTCATGAGCCGAGTTACTGTTTATATCGGCCGAGTCATGTAAGAGTCGGCCGAGATAAGCAAGGCCATGACAGCTACAGAAGGAGTAAGACCTTATCCGGCCGACATACGAATTAAGTCGGCCGAGCGAATCTGAATAACTTGTATGCAGGTGAAGGCCGAGCCGAGTTATGCGAGACAAGGCTGAGTAACACGAAGCTTGCAGGAGAAGGATGTGCCTATAGTCAAACCCTAGTCACGGGCTAGGAGGAATCTGAACAGAGCCAAGCATAAAGGACAAGGAGCAGAGCAGCAGAAGGGCAGAAGAAGGTCACGGAGGTGACAGTCATGAAGCCCGAGGCGCGCATGCGGGGCTCTCTGGAACATTGTCGTCGATAGAAGGGGGACACGGAAAGGGGCTCGCCGAGTTACCATATTGGGACAAGCATATTCCTCGAATATGCTTGCCATGTCAGCCCTAGGAGGAACCAAGGCACCCCTTTATAAAGGGAGACGTGGGCTCCTGAGGGGAGATCGACTCATTCTACGCCGTAAGGCTCGTGTACTAGCTCTCTTCTTCCTGCAAACAGCTCAAGGAGCACTTGTAGTCCTTAAGAGGAGAAATAAAGATCTTCATGTTAGTCATTTGAGTGTAGAAATCACTACATCTTCCCTCCCTGGATCCCTCTAGCATCCATTAGCCCCACACTTTATCCTACCCATGGCATCTGCCGTGCCACCACCACGACAGTTGGCGCCCACCATGGGGCCAGTAGCGGTGCTAGCTGGAGTCAAGATCCGGACGGGAAACTTCATCCACACCGGCAAGCGCGTTGTCTCTGGCTTAGTCCAGAGATTCAATCTTTGGGACTATGTCAGCGATAACGCAGGCAGCTTCAGGAGGAAAGCGCCTCCGCGCAACGGCATCTTCATCAACTTGGGCACGCACAAGGTCTACGTCGGCGTCAACACCTCCTGCGTTTATCCTCACCAAGTTGTTGATGCAGGAGAACCTCCCCTCAGTGCCGCTAATGGTCCGCGTGGAGCACGCCCCGTCGGCAACGTCGAGGTGATGGTCGCAGCCGTAGTACATGCTGCAGGAGCAGGCACCGGGTCAAGCAAGGACCCGGCGGCAGGAGGACAGGTGACCACGAAGCAAGCAGCTCCACAGCCCACCGAGGTAGATCAATCGGCAGCCAAGTCAGCCGAGGTGCAGGAGACAACCCCAAAGGCAGCAAGGGTAATATGGCCACCTCTGGAAAGACCAGAGAATATTCTCCAGGCAACTATAGATAATCTAACTACGCCTGTGGCGCCGATACTTGATCTGGCTAATGCTCAGGCAGAGTTAGAAGAGACTAGGCAGAAAGTACTGGTAGAGGCAAAAAAGGTGTCGGCCTTGCAGGAGTCCTTGAGTAGGACCCTGCGAGAGTATGCTAAGGCAAATAAACTAGATGTTGCCCCGGAGCGGGTGGATGGACTAAGATTGAGAGGTAAAAACCTCATGAATGATATCAACAAAGAGCATGAGACTCATAAGGCAGATTCAGTTGATCTAGGCTTGCCGAGGTATAGCACCCCGGCAAAGAACCTAAGGGCGGCAAATGTCGCTGCATTGGATTTAGAAGGATTAACCGGCGAAGCCCGGCAGAAACAGCAAGAAAGAGTGAATGAGCTGGTACGCATTGCGAACCAGCAGAATGAAGAAATGCTTAGGGCTGACCCGGCAAGACCGGGAGCCTCGCGTGTGGTTCATTCGGCTGGAGCAGCGCCCGCACTATCAGTGGCAGCAACATCCTCACCTGGAAACAACGCGCGAAAAGATAAAGCAGTAACTTCAGGAAAAATAAATAAGCAAATTTTTCTGTATGATCCGGCAGTAGCCGGAAAGGTCAATGAAAACAGAGGCAATGGAAGCCGAGGTAACAGTGGCGAAAGAAACCCTGTCCGTGCCAACAAAGGAAACGGAAGCCGAGGTAATGGAGACCTCGGAAGAGGAAATCATGAGAACAATAACCCGGCAGAGGGAAGGAGAGACCCACCTCCCAATCCTCAGCCGAGGTATGAGCCTCGGCAAGAGCGAGAAGTGAGACCAGCTCACCATAATCAGGCAAACGATAGGTACAATGATGGTTACTCAGATATGGAGTATGCAGGGCATGGTGGAAATAACCATTATGGAATGTAGGAGAGAATCATTTACAGAAACTTGCCATGGAATGATGCAAGATTAAAACTACACAGGTTGTATCGGTCGGAGTTGTTATAGGAGCAGGGTCCGCCTGGTCCGGCATGTTTCGGACCTCGAATCATGGGCGAGCCACCAGTGCCAAACTTTCAACTGGCAAGGGGCACTAAAACATACAATGGGAGCACAAAACCGCAGGATTGGTTGATTGACTATGCCACTGCAGTAAAAATAGCTAGTGGAAACTTGCGATGGGCGGTAAGATATGTCTCGCTAATACTGGAAGGACCAGCTAGAGTATGGATAAACAATCTGCCAGTAGGCAGTATCAACTGTTGGCTAGATTTTGAAGAGATGTTTGTCAGCAACTTCACCAGTACCTATAAAAGGCCAAACCGGCCACAGCAGCTCGCTATGTGCAAGCAGAGGCCGAATGAGACAGGTAGAGAATTCTTGACTCGGTGGTGTAACCTTAGAAACTCGTGTGAGGGGGTTATAGAATCTCAAGCGATGGCTTGGTTTGCTCAAGGCTGCTGATACGCCAATGTATTGTGGCAGAGGCTGCAAAGAGATATGCCGACCACCTTGGCAGAAACCATCAGGATAGCAGATTCGTATGCATTGGGGGATCCGACACAACCAAAACTAATGTCGACAGAGCATCAGGAGCATCAAGATCAATATGCAAGAGATGCAGCCGGATCATCGAGGCGCAACGAGTTCAGAGGTAGAAGAAGAGAGGAAAGACCGGATTACAGATACGCTTCCAATCATGTGGCAGTGGTAGTGCAAGATCAGCCGAGTCACGGAAACAGTCAACAACAGAAAAATGGTCCTCAGCAGTGGACACCGAGGAACGAAGGGAAGAGACAATGGACACCAGAACAGAAGAAGCAGTGGCAGGAAAGGCCGAAATACACGTTTGAGTCCATGTTGGATCAACCGTGTAAGTTCCATACTCCAAATCCGGCCAAGCCGGCTAATCATACAACTCGGCAATGTGCTTGGATGAAAAATGCAATGGGGAACCCGGCGAGCATACAAGCGCCTCCTCATCAAGCGCATCAGCAGCAGCAGCCACAATTAACTGGAGTAAATGTGCAGCAGTTAATGTTACCCCCACCACCTCCGAGGTATGATAATTCGGACCGGAGAGACGTAGTGCATCAAGTGATAAATCAAGGTCAGGATGGAAGGGCGAACCCCGGAAATAATGGACGTAATGATTACAGGGAGCATCATCAATCATATTGTGTGTTCACAACAGAACAGCAAGACATGCAAAGTGTACAACGCCGGCATATGGAAGTAAATGCGGTTATGCTGGCGGTACCAAGATATGTGCCTTGGTCAGATCAGGAAATAACCTGGAGCATAAAGGATCACCCGAAAATAATGCCGAATCCAGGGTCGTACGCACTTGTACTAGATCCAACATTTGTCGGGCCCATCATTAATGTGAAATTTTCAAAATTACTCATTGACAATGGGAGCAGTATCAATATCATGTACAAAGATACGATGCATAAACTTGGAATAACGCAGAATATGCTGCAATCCACAAGAACCACATTCCATGGAATAGTGCCGGGACTTTCGTGCGAACCCATTGGGAAAGTCCGAGTAGATGTATTATTCGGCACAAGGGAGAATTGCAGAACGGAAAATTTGGAGTTTGAAGTGGTGGACCTAGAAAGTTGCTATCATGCTTTACTCGGACGGCCAGCATTGGACAAATTCATGAGCAGCTGCCACATTACTTACTTAAAAATGAAGTTACCCGGACCACAAGGGGTGATAACAGTAGCCGGAGATTACAGGAAGTCGATGGAATGTGCTTTGGCCGGATCAAACCTGGCCGAGTCATTGGTGATTGCAAGAGAAAAAGAAGGATTCAGGAGGTAGCGGCTCTCGCTCAGTCGGCACAGCTGAATATGTCGGCATTAGACAACCCGCATGGAAGTGTTTCTTTCCATCCGACTAAAGAGACAAAAAGGTCCAGATAGATGAGCACTTCCCAGAGCGCACCATCACGATTGGTGCCGGCCTAGATGCCAAGTAGGAAGGCGAGCTCACCAACTTCCTCCGTGAGAATCGGGATATCTTTGCATGGTCAACTCAAGACCTGCAAGGTGTGCCGAGGGAGTTGGCTGAGCACTCTTTGCATGTAAGGCCAGGAGCAAGGCCGGTGAAGCAACCTCTCCGCCGCTTCGCCGAAGACAGGAGAAAAATAATAGGGGTTGAGATAGCTCGGCTCCTTGCGGTCGGGTTCATCATGGAAGTGCTTCATCCGGATTGGCTATCAAATCCGGTGTTAGTAGAAAAGAAAAAGGATGACCCAAATGTAGCCGTCGTATGGCGAATGTGTATCGATTACACGAACCTAAACAAGGTGTGTCCCAAAGATCCTTTTCCTTTACCTAGGATAGACCAAGTCATTGATTCGACAGCTGGTTGCGAGCTGTTGTCATTTGTAGACGCGTATTCTGGTTTCCACCAGATACCGTTAAATCTGGCCGATCAAATAAAGACTGCGTTTATTACCCCGTACGGGGCTTATTGCTATCGCACCATGCCATTCGGCCTGCGTAATGCAGGAGCAACATACCAGAGATGCAGGCAAAAGTGTCTACATGACCAGATAGGAAAAAATGTACAAGTATATGTAGACGATGTGGTTATAAAAACCAAAGAGAGAAAAACGCTCCTGGATGATATTCGGCAGACGTTCGCGAACCTGAGAAGGTTACGAATGAAGCTTAACCCGGAAAAATGTACCTTCGGTGTGCCGGCTGGGAAATTACTCGGTTTTCTCGTATCCAGCCGAGGTATAGAGGCAAATCCAACTAAAATCCAAGCAGTCGAAAAAATGGAATTGCCGAGGTGTCTAAATGATGTACAAAAATTCACGGGTTGCCTGGCCTCGCTGAGTCGATTTGTATGTCGGCTAGGGGAAAAGGCATTACCTCTATATCAACTGATGAAAAAGTCTGATAAGTTCATTTGGACACCGCAAGCAGATAATGCGTTTCATGAATTAAAAAAGATGTTGGTCACAGCACCAATCCCGGCCACGCCACTGTCAAAAGAACCTATGTTACTTTATGTAGCTGCCACTAACAAAGTGGTAAGTGCGGTGGTTGTCGTGGAACGGAATGAAGGTGATAAGTCAATACAAAGGCCGGTATATTACCTAAGCGAGGTACTATCGGCCTCAAAACAGAACTACCCGCACTACCAAAAAATGGCCTATGGAGTATACATGTCGGCGAAAAAACTTAAACATTACTTCGAAGAACATCCGATAAAAGTGATTTGCGAAGCTCCCATAGCCGAGATATTGACCAACAAAGATGCAAGTGGCCGAATAGCAAAATGGGCAATCGAGTTATCACCTTATGCTCCGCAATTCGATAGGCGAGATGCAATCAAATCTCAGGCAGTGGCCGACTTCTTTGTGGATTGGGCCGAGGTACAATATGAACCACCATTACCAGATCCGAATGATTGGATAATGCATTTCGACGGATCCAAGCTGAGAAATGGCTTGGGGGCAGGGATAGTGTTAACTTCACCGAAAAAAGATCAGTTGAAATATGTGCTGCAAATACATTTCGCCGCATCAAACAATGTAGCCGAGTATGAAGCACTCGTCCATGGGTTAAAGGTGGCAAAGGAAATTGGTATACGTCGGATCCTATGCTACGGGAATTCAGATCTAGTAGTACAGCAAGTATCAGGCAATTGGGACGCACTAGATGCGAATATGGCCCTATATAGATTCCATGTGGAAAAAATCAGTGGATACTTTGATGGATGCGAGTTTCACCATATACCTCGGGCAGAAAATGATGCCGCGGACACATTGTCAAAACTCGGATCAACTAGGCAGTTAATTCCCCCAGGTATCGCCCTAGAGCACCTGAGAAAACCATCGATTATACAATCACCAGAGTCTGAGTCAATTCATATCTCGACAGAATTGAAAGAAGGAAGTGTGCCAATGGAAATCGACAAAGAATGCAACCCAGGATTTCTGAAAATGAACCCGGGCATCGCACGAATAAATACAAAAAAATCTGAAGCTGTTATGTCGGCAGAAAACATGGAAATCGATAGTGAAGTTATCCCAGAGAAAATCACGCCGACATGGGCGCAACCCATATTCTCCTTCCTTAAGGACGCAATCTTGCCGAGTAATGAGGTACTGGATAGACAGACAATAAGAAGAGCAAAAGCTTAAACAATGATAAACAATGATCTGTATAAGAGAAGCGTCACAAGCATGCTGCAAAGATGTGTTGACTCAGCAGAAGGCCAGGAAATACTCCTGGATATACATCAGGGAGAATGCGGGCATCATGCCTCGTCCAGAGCTTTAGTAGCCAAAGCATTCAGGCATGGATTTTATTGGTCGATGGCGTTGAAGGAGGCAAAAGATTTAGTAGAAAAATGTAACGGTTGCCAGAGATACGCCAGCAAGATACATATGCCCTCATCCGAATTAAAGACAATACCAATTACTTGGCCATTTTCTGTATGGTGCTTGGATATGGTAGGTCCGTTCAAACCAGCCCGGGGCGGTATGACCCATATTCTAGTCATGGTGGATAAATTCACAAAGTGGATCGAAGTAAAACCAATAAGAAAATGTGATGGGCCAACAGCAGTAAAATTCCTCAAAGATATTATCTTAAGATACGGTTATCCACACAGTATTATTACAGACAATGGCACAAATTTTGCTGAAGGAGCCTTTGCTAGATTTGGCCAAGAGAAACACATAAGACTAGATGTTGCCTCGGTGGCTCACCCAGCATCAAACGGGCAAGTAGAGAGATCAAATGGGCTGGTATTGTCCGGAATAAAACCACGGCTTGTCGAACCTTTGCAAAGGTCGGCAGGATGCTGGATCGAGGAACTACCAGCAGTACTATGGAGCCTCAGGACTACACAAAACAGGTCGACAGGATATACCCCATTTTTTCTGGTATATGGGGCAGAAGCCATGCTTCCAGCCGACATAATGCATGATTCACCACGAGTGACCCAGTACACAACTGCTGAGGTAAATGAGGTAGCTCGGCAAGACGATGTCGATTTGCTAGAAGAGGCCAGGGAATTGGCATTATCAAGATCAGCTATCTATCAGCAAGACCTCCGACGATATCACAACAAGAAAGTCAATCCAAGAGTTTTTAAGGAAGGAGATTTGGTTTTTCGGCTAGTGCAACGCACAGCCGGCATGCACAAACTATCACCCCCATGGGAAGGACCATTCATCGTAAGTAAAGCATTGCAGAATGATGCATATTACCTAATCGATGCTCAGTCACCAGAAAAGAACAAGGCAAACAAAGCCGGCGACGAATCAAAAAGACCATGGAACATAGCTTTACTTCACCCATTCTACACTTAGGAGCCATATGTTGTACGTCATAATAGGACGCATCAAGTTGGAGTATCAAGCGTGTATTGAACCACGACACCTCGAGCAGCGACTCGAGGACTGCACAATGTTGTTTCTATTTTTTAAGACTATTTAGTAAACCTCGGTATCTCGAGCAGTGACTCAGGGACTGCACTGTATTATTTCTTATTTTGAATTATGTGTTAAACCTCGGCACCTCGAGCAGTGACTCGGGTACTGTACCGTGTTATTTCTTATTCCTGACTTATGTGTTAAGTTTCAGCACCTCGAGCAGTGACTCGGGGACTGCACTGTATTATCCCTTATTTCGGATTATGCATTAAAACCTCGATACCTTGAGCATTGACTCGGGGACTGCCCCGTGATTGTTTCTTGTTCTAAAATGTGTATTGAACTTCGGCACCTTGAGCGATGACTCAGGGACTACCCCAAAGTATTCTCTGCATTAACCCATGAATTATATTTCGGCAACCCAGTTCGTAACTCGGGGACTGCCGCATGATCCAAGATAATTCTTTGAGCACGTGCAAGAACTTGATAACCCGAGTGATAAGTCGGGGACTAATTTGTATTACCCACTATTTGTCGCCAGACACATAAAAGCTCCATAGCTCAGCTACAGACTCGGGGACTCCCCAAAATTGATGATCATAACTTGGAAGATATGGTATAAACTTGTCTCAGTAATCAGAGGAATAGCAAAGCGAAAACAAACAAAGATTTCTAAGGATAATGCAAAAAAGAATAACAAACCCAGCAAATCGAAGTATGGTAAGGGATGTAACTTATTGTATCACTTTACCAGATATGGGCTTCGGGCTTTGTACTTCAGATAGAAGTTGAAAACACAACAGCTACGCTGTTGAGTTTATAAGGGGCAGTCAAGATAAATGCCGAACTAGGTTCATCCACATGGAAAAATACAATCCGAACCTACGAAATCAAAGTTCGCCAAAGCAAAGATATAAAGCAATGAGACTTGTTTAAACAAAGTAATAATAATTACCATCACCCATGCCTCAGCGGAGAAAGCCAAAAAGGTTCGTACCACACCAAAATCCGGACAATTGTTCCACAGACATCATACGCCCGACATACCGGGGACTGAAAATAACTTAAAGAGTTTTTTTTGAACCTAAACAGCGAAAAGGGCCAGAGCACCCTTAAGGGGCAGCAGCACGATCAGGAGCATCAGGAATGGCTATCTCGGATGATGGCGGGGCGACCTCGGTCTCCTGCGTGGGGGTATTTTCAGGAACTGGGCGCTCCGAGGTAGACGGCGCCTCAGCCGAAGTTACTTCGCCTTCAACAGAAGCAATAGTAGCCTCGGGGGAAAGCCTCGGCTGCTGAGAAACATTAGCTTGAGCTCGAGAATGCTCAGTCCCTTTAGAGGACGATCGCACGTCGCCATCCTCATCCGAGCTTGCATTAGAGTCATGGTAGTTGTCCGAGCCATCCTCTGCCTCATCCTGATCGGCCGAATCATCATCAGAGGCATCTTCAACTTCAACATCATCCGTTGGATTGGGAAGAAAACTCGGCCCTTCAATCCAATTATGCACGTCAGCGTACTCAACAAGCTGGAAGGCACGAGCTTGGCGGCGAGCGACGAACTCTGGATCCTCAACCCAACGAGAGCTAGTGCGCAAATTCATCAAAGTGTCGAGCGAGATGTCCTCGTACCAAGACAGAATGGCTGTAAGTACCATATCAGCACCAGCCCTCCCAGCAGATTTCCTCCAGAGATTTAACTGGGTCTAGGATGCCATTAATCTCTCCACAAGTATTTTGACCTCGTCAATATCAGGAGTTCCAGAGGTATTCAGCCAAAGGACATGGTAGGCCCGAATGGCTGCTTGCATTAGATCTCTGCCCACAATCTTCATTGGTCTAATAGCAGTGCCGACGGCAATCAAGAAGTCTTTCATTGAGTATTCTGGACTTGAATCTGCGGGGACACCTCGGCGCTGACGAGCAGAAATCACTGCCTTAGAGCTCACTGGTCTAGCTTCCGGAAAATGATCTACACAAAGGAAAACATATCATTTAAAAATAAGAAAGAGAAGAAGATAACTCGGCCACGGTCGGAAACTTATGATGAATATAACTCAACATTTTCTGGAGATCCTGGGTCCAGTCGGCCTTATTCTTCTCAAAGCGAGTGATTTCCTCGTCCATCATCCGGTTCTTCAGCTCGGCAGCATCGAGGAGTTCCTTGTCTTTCTGCAATTGCAGGCTCATTCGATTCTTTTCTTCAGAGAACTCCTGATTAACTTTTTCCAATTCGGATTTTTGCGAAAGCTTGAGAGACTCAACCTCGGCACGTAACCGGGTTATCTCATCATCCTTTTCTTTAAGCTGCGTCGAATGAGTGGCGGCTTGTTCTAAAAAATGCAGCATCATATCAGGCATGGATATGCATTCTTGATGCAACGCTGCAAGTGTTGTAACTCGGCTATACCAAAGCCAGAAGGTTATAAGAAACCCAGGATTAGTCTCGAACAAAAATCAATAGACGAGAGGAATAACTAACCTTCCAGAGCTTTAACCTTCTTGGTAAGGCGGGTATTAAGATTATTGATATTAGCTGCATACCAGCAAAGAGTGAATTAGCACATCAAGCAGAAAATGTTAAGAACTTAAGGAACAATACAAAGATTTATTAAATTACCAGTTTTCTTCACCACGGGGAGAACTTTCTCATATTTCTCTTGCAATTTCTTGTGTGCAAAGAGCAACCTTTGAAATTCAGCTGTCCACCGATCATGGGCAACCTAAGTACCAAAGTGAATTACACAACTGGATATTCAAAGCTAAAACAGATCCGAATCAAGCAAAACTTAACTCGGATCTGGATGGCTGGATATTCAAAGCTAAGACAGATGCGAGTCAAGCAAAACTTAACTTGGATCTAGGTGGCTGGATATTCAAAGCTAAGATTGATCCGAATCAAGCAAAACTTAACTCGGATCTAGGTGGCTAGATATTCAAAACTAGAACAGAGCCGAATCAAGTAAAACTTGACTCGGATCTCAGTGGCTGGATAATCAAAGCCGAAATAAATCCGGATTAAGCAAAGCTTAATTCGGAATATGGATGAACCACGATCAATCCAATTCATACAAGAAATTTACTTAGCAAATAATGCATTTGAAGCCTAACAAAGCTTCCAAATGAACAACAAGTTATTAGGTTGCAAGCTTTGGGGACTAGTGTATATATACTATCATTTGAATAACCGACAAAATATCAACAGAAGCTCTTACCTCGTTCATCTTATCACTGTCAAGAACAATCTTAGCAGCCATATGCAAACGACTGCTGATGTCGGAGAGTTGAAATGGCTGGCTACTCGGATTGCCCTCAAGCTGATCGGCGGCGTTCCAATTATTGGCATATTCCACCAAAGAGCCGAGGCTGTTCCCACTCTCAGTACGGGTCAGCACTTTACCTCGGACCCGTTGGGTAACTACCGCCGCCGTAGGACTCTTGTGAAGAGTAAGCTGAGTATCAGCGGCCGGGGTGACAACAGGCTTAGCAGAGGAAGCCCCCTTGCGGAGTGCATCAGCTATGTTGGGTTGAGAAGAGCTAGCCGGCCCCTTCTGAGATGCTGAAGGTTTGGTGACAACAACCTTTCTAGTCTTAGAAGAGGTTTCGGCAGGGGCAGCAACCTCGGCACTAGGAGTGGCATCCTTGGATGCAGGAGGAACTATGGTTTCCAAGGGGGCCGAGATGGTGATATCTTTGGCTAGAGTTGGAGTAGCAGCTCTAATTGTGGTGGTCCAAGGAATATCGGGGGAAACCTCTGTGGTCATAGCAGGGGCAACAGGTTCAACGGGATGATCTACTGGCGGAGTTATGTCGGCGTTAACGGTGGGAGCTGTGGGTACATCTCGCCGAGGCGATGTCTGAGTCGGTGCAGGAGGAGAGTCAACACGAGAGGGACTAGGAGCCCGAGTATCTTTAGGGGGCGGAGGAGAAGGTGCCGAGCTATGTGGCTTGTCATACTTGGACCACTTGGCTTGGCAGAGAGAGGAGCTCTACAAAGAACAAAAGGTCGAATCAAAAAACAGAAAGAGAAAAACAAGAAATACGAATAAAAATAAACTCACCCAGTAACCCCAGGCATGGTCTTACGCCTTGGAATATGCTGGGAAGACTTCTTCACTCGCTTCTTGGGAGCAGCGTCGGAGGGACCTGCCGGAGCGGTGCGCTTCTTCGAGGCAGCAGGAGCTCGAGAAGCAAGAGGCTCAGCGTCGTGCACCTGATCGGCTGGATTAGCTGGGAAAGTAGGAGCCGGAAATGCGTAAGAGATAGGCATCATGGCAACTACCTCAAGAATTTGGACATCGTCCGAGTCACCTTCATCCCCGTGGGCCGAGGTCTTGCCACGGGCGCGAGCCGGAGCAACATCCGACTTAGCGACAAACTCTTCCGAGTCAGGTTCCCCATTGTCCGGGGTATTCTGATCTGCGGTCCACGGAAGAGCCAGAACCTCGGCATCCTCGATCTTTTGCTTCTCAAACCTCTGCGAGAAAATAAACAAAGTAGAGTTAGCAAAAGAATAGTCACAAACGCGACTCGGAAACAAACACAAATGCGTAAATTTACCTCAGGAGGGGGATTCCCGCGAGTGAACGGCTTCAGTCCCCATGTCCAGTCCTCCGGCATATCAGTCTTAAAGATAGCTTGGACACGCTTATAAATAAGATAGTCGTCGAGATCAACCGTCGAAACTCGGTTGGGATCGAGAGGACCACTCATGTAACAAAGCTTGTGAGAGCGAAGCTGGAAAGGGCAGATTCGGCTGCTGACGAATGTGGTCATCAGATCCTCACCGCGGAGCCCGGCGCGGATCAACTCCTTGAGCCGAATCTCGAATGCCTCGGCCAAAGCATGGCTCTTCCTGGGATTATGGTTCCAATTCTTCTTGGAAGGGATGCTAATAGAAAAGGCAGGGAGCCGAATCTTGTCTTCTTTTCCAGTGTTCTTGACATAGAAAAATGATCTATGACATTTCTTGCAAGACTCGAGGCCGGCGACACGAGGGAACTCGGAGTTTCTTTGAGGTGTAATGGACGCGGCCCCACACTGGTTAAGGGATTTCTCGGAGGGGTGAAGAGATTTGTCCGGAACGACATTAGATCGGATCTGGAAGAATTTAGACCAGACGGACACGAAAGGCCAGAGGCCAAAGTACCCCTCCGAGGCCGAGATGTAAGCAGACAAGGAGGCGATAGCATTAGCCGAAAGGTGATGCGACTGAAGGCCAAAGTAATCAAGGAATTCCCTAGCAAAATCGCTAAGGGGGAGGCCGAACCCACGAGCAAAGTGGGACATCAAAACAACGTACTCGCCTTCGTTGAGTACATGAGAGGATTCTTTGCCGGGCAAGCGATAGGTTACCTCGGCAGGAATCCGACGTGTCCTAATGAGCCACTCAATATCACGACGAGTGAAAGAGGAGCCCTGCCAAGAGCCCCTTTCTAGACCGGACACAAGGTCATCGTCTTCGACGAGCGCTCCACTGACAGAACTAGACATGGGCTCGCCGGAGGAATCAATGGAGGAGAAACTAGCGGTGGAGGGAGGCCTAGAAGCGCAGGGCCCCGTCGTGTTTCTAACGAACGCGGCGGCGCAACAAAGGAGAACCACCGCGAGGAATCTAGGAAACCGAAGGATAGCCTAGGGTGGAAATCTAGCAGCAGCGCTGTAGAATAACTCACCCGCGGAGGCGGCGAAGGAGCGCCTGGCGGTGAGGTCGTCGGAGCAGAAGAACAGCAACGTCGCCGTCGAGGAAATCGACAATGGCGCAACCACCAGCGCACGAACAGAGGCACGGGCGCGAGAATGAAGAAGGAGAACGGTGAGCGAAGGGGGAAAGTAAATCCCGTAGCCCCGCACCCCTCCTTATAACCGCGCAGTCCTGGCGGTAGTGGGATCATGGGTGCGCACGCTAACCGTGCAAATCACGTGTGCGGCGGAACCGCTCGAACTGAGTGGAGCCACACCGAAGACCACACGACGAAGGAGAGGATCGGGCCTCTTGACCGATGCGGAACTCGAGGCGTCACTATGCCGACACGACGGGCGCAGTAATCACTGTAGCTTGTCAGTGGGCACTGTAGAGGAACAAAAACCTAGAAGAATAATGATGAGTGGTACACGTAGGACGAGGCGTTCTCAGGAAGCTACGCGGATACCTCGAACAGAAAAAAGTAATTCGGAAATAAGGAGAGACGTATGTTGGGAAACTGATGTAGCCCGGCCGAGGTTACAGGCAGGACCACACCAGCTTCGGGGACTAATGTTGGGGAGGTGACCCCGGATAGGGTCAAGACAGGGGAAGGACGAAAGGAGTCTCCCTTGTCATGAGCCGAGTTACTATTTATATCGGACGAGTCATGTAAGAGTCGGCCGAGATAAGCAAGGCCATGACAGCTACAGAAGGAGTAAGACCTTATCCGGCCGACATACGAATTAAGTCGGCCGAGCGAATCTGAATAACTTGTATGCAGGTGAAGGACGAGCCGAGTTATGCGAGACAAGGCCGAGTAACACGAAGCTTGCAGGAGAAGGAGGTGCCTATAGTCAAACCGTAGTCACAGGCTAGGAGGAATCTGAACAGAGCCAAGCATAAAGGACAAGGAGCAGAGCAGCATAAGGGCAGAACAAGGTCATGGAGGTGACAGTCATGAAGCCCGAGGTGCGCATGCGGGGCTCTCTGGAACATTGTCGTCGATAGAAGGGGGACACGGAAAGGGGCTCGCCGAGTTACCATATTGATATTCCTCGAATATGCTTGCCACGTCAGCCCTAGGAGGAACCAAGGCACCCCTTTATAAGGGGAGACGCGGGATCCTGAGGGGAGATCGATTCATTCTACGCCGTAAGGCTCGTGTAGTAGCTCTCTTCTTCCTGCAAACAGCTCAAGGAGCACTTGTAGTCCTTAAGAGGAGAAATAAAGATCTGCATGTTAGTCATTTGAGTGTAGAAATCACTACATCTTCCCTCCCCGGATCCCTCTAGCATCCATTGGCCCCACACTTTAGCCTACCCATGGCTTCTGTCGTGCCACCACCATGACAATTTCCGAGTTCTGTGCTCCTTTGTCCGCTTGTTTATATCCTTGTCTTCTGTTACTCTAGGGTCCTTCGGGTGATGATCCCGTTGACACTTCGCTTGCGCCGCAGCCGCGGCCATCCCTCGATGGTGCGTCGCACCTTGAGTTTCTTCGAGACCGTGTCCGTGGCCTCGAGAGAGAATTGCTTGGGGTGCGTGGCCACGCCGATGTTTGGAAATCCAAAGCGGATCGAGGCACTGCAAGAGAGGAGTACTTGATGGCGGATTTGCTTCGGTTGTCCGAGCAGCTTCAGTGTGAGTTTTTCGAGCTGTCGCCCATTACTTCGGATGCGCCTGTTGGCCTTTCTCCTTACTCTTTGCAAGTATTGCAGGTGCTAACATTGCTCCAAGGGAGGAGAAAGAGCGTGTTGCTGTTCAGATCAACTGCTTGACTCAGCAGGACATGGAGGCTGGCGGGTTCTTCTGGATGGACCATGATCGTGCCATGGTCCTTGCGACGGTGCAGGATCGTGTCCACCAGGTATTGCGGGTGCTTCATCAGGTGAATTCTTTGCTCGCGTCGGTTCTGCATGTAATGTTTCCGCTGGATGATGCGCCGTCAACTCTCTCTGGTCTGCTGTCGAAGTTTCGGAATGTGCATCATGTCAGGGAACTGGTACGGCATCAGCTCGTCGCAGGGGTGAAGGCCGCGCTCTCCCTTGTGCGGTTACATCGTCCTGATTTAGATCTATCTGTTGTGGCGGCTGGGATTCCTCTTCGGCCAGATGGTGGCGAGTGGGATATGCGTCCGCATTATGCGGCTGTAAGGCAGTATGCCGAACAGATCGTAGATCTGTTTGAGAAGCGTGCTCAGGTCATTCTCCAGAATAGGAGTACCTGTAAAAAGATAGATGTAAAATTTGTATAATATTTGACTGGGCGTGTTCTGCCGTTTGTTGTAAAGGTTATGTTGTTGTCTGGCACGTAGTGCTTTGTTTATATACGTGTCCTTTTCGTTAGCCTGACGTGGTCAGCTACTCAGGTGTACACGTATTGTACTCAGTCGACGAAGTCGTGAGATTGGGGGGAGCCCCCGAGTGCGTTGTAGCATGGAGTAAAATGCGAACAGTAAACAAAAATTTGGGGCGAGACACTTAGCTTTATTCATATCATAATGGAGGAGGTACATTATTCGGCTGAGTAGCCTTGGCTGAGTAGCCTTGGCTGAGTAGCCTTATTGAAAGTAAAAGAGGGAGGTAGCTAGGGGTAGAACCGTCGCAGATGTGCGACATTCCATGGGTTGGAGTATGCGACTCCAGACTCCACGTGCTTGAGGCGATAGGCGCCACCTGGGATGACTTCAGTGACGATGTAGGGTCCTTCCCATGGTGACTCGAATTTCTTCGGTCGCTCTTGCTTGAGTCGCAAGACTAGGTCTCCTTCAACGAAGGACCTTGGGCGCAGCCGTCGGCTATGGTAGTTACGGAGACTCTGTTGGTACACCGTTGATCGAGCTGCTGCTATGTAGTGCGCTTCGTCGAGTGTGTCGACGGCGTCTTCGAGTGCAGCCGTCGATTCGACTTCGCTGTAAGCGACGACCCATGGGGCCTTGTGGCGTACCTCTGATGGTAGCACGGCTTCGGCTCCGTGCACCATGAAGAAAGACATGTAGCCGGTTGAGCTGTTTGGCATTGTACGCAGGCTCCACAGGACGGAGGGCAGCTCTTTTTTACAAGCTCCGGCGAGACGCTCAAGTGGGCTCATTAGGCGCTTCTTGATGCCAGCGCTGACGAGGTCGTTGGCCTTCTCGACCTGCCCGTTAGTTTGCGGGTGCGCCACTGAGGCATATGTGATGTTGATTCCGAGGCCTTCGCAGAAGTCCTGGAATTCTTTGGAGATGAAGTTCGACCCATTGTCGGTGATGATGCTATGCGGTACGCCGAACCTGTAGACAATGGATTCAAAGAACTTGACGGCAGTTTTGCCCTTTTGGTTAGTGACCGACATGGCCTCAATCCACTTGGTGAATTTGTCGACTGCGACCAGGAGGTAGACGGGTCCTCCTTTCGAAGACCTTGGCAGCTTGCCGATCATGTTGAGGCCCCATTGGGCGAAGGGCCAGGCCAAAGGTATGGGCCTGAGCTCTGATCCGGGTGCGTGTGGTTTGTTGACGAACCTTTGGCACCTGTTGCATCTTCGGACGATGTCCTTGGCGTCGTTCATGGCCGTTGGCCAGTAGAATCTAGCTCGTAGAGCTTTGGCGACAAGGGAGCGACTGCGTGCATGAAGGCCGCAGATGCCCTCGTGGATGTCTTGGAGGATGGTTTTTCCGTCGCCGATGGTGACTAACCTTTGTAGTACACCCGAAATGCTGCGCTTGTACAGCTCGCCATTGATGATGGTGAAGGCCTTGGACCGGCGAGATATGCGCCGGGCATCTGTCGGGCTATCAGGCAGTTCTCCGTCTATCAAGTACCGGAGGTATGGCCGTGTCCAAGTTTCTTCGACTGCCATGACCTGCATCAGGTTGACCACAACGACCTCGGTGTCTAGCTTTTCGGGTCCTTCCTGTCCTTCGGGTAGTGCAGCCCCCGAGTGTTCTGCTTCTTTGGGTGATCCCTTTGGGAATTTCCGTTTGATGGATGGCATGCAGATCTGTTCGAGGAACACACCTGGTGGCACCCGTGCGCAGGTGGAGACGATGTTGGTGAGTCTGTCGGCCTCTTCGTTGCTTTCTCTACCAACGTGCCGAAGCTCGCAGCCGTCGAAGCCTCCTTCGAGTGTGTTGTAGAGTGCGCGGTACACGATCATGTTGGCGGCGTGCGCGTCGCACTCGTTCATCGTCTGCTGGACGATGAGGTCGGAGTCACCGTAGATGACAAGGCGTGTTGCGCCGCAGATCTTGGCCATCCGCATGTCATGGATGAGGGCCTCGTATTCTGCCTCGTTGTTGGAAGCTCGAAACTTCATCCGGAGGACGTACTTCATCTTGTCGCCCTGCGGGGAGGTCAGTATGACCCTGGCTCCTGCTCCGGCTTCGCGCTTGGATCTATCGAAGTGCATCGTCCATGACTGTGTCATGTCTGGGATGTCTGGCAGCTGCAGCTCCATCCAGTGTACGAGGAAGTCCGGGAGGACTTGAGACTTGATCGCGTGGCGCTTCTCATAGACTATGTCTAGAGGTGACAGCTCGATGCCCCATAGGGCCACACGTCCTGTGGCCTACGAATTGTTCAGGATGTTGTTCAGGGGTGCCTCATTGACGACCATTACCTGGTGCTCCTGGAAGTAGTGGCTCAGCCGACGAGCCGTCATGAACACGCTGTGGCGAGTTTCTGGTAGTGAGGGTACCTCTTCTTTGTTGGCATCAATACCTCATTGAGGTAGTAGATTGGGCGTTGGACCCCATGGGTCTTGCCCTCCTCGGGTCGTTCGACCACCAGTACGGTGCTGACCACCTGGTGTGTGGCTGCTATGTACAGCAGTAGGGGCTCACGTTCCTTTGGCGTGACCAGGACCGGCGAGGTAGAGAGCAGCCGCTTTAGATCTTCGAATGCATCGTCTGCCTCAGGCGTCCACTCGAATTTGTCTGCTTTGCGTAGCGGCTGGTAGAATGGTAGAGCCTTTTCTCCCATGCGGCTGATGAACCTTCTCAATGCCGCAATTCGCCCGGCAAGCTGCTGTACGCCCTTGAGGTTCTTCGGTTTTTCCATGGCCATTATGGCCCAGATTTTCTTCGGGTTCGCCTCGATCCCTCGCTGGGAGATGAAGTAGCCGAGCAGCTGGCCAGATGGGACGCCGAAGGTGCACTTTTCAGGGTTGAGCTTGATCCTATAGCGGTCGAGATTATTGAACGTCTCGTGGAGATCGTCGATGAGTGTTCTCGCCTCCCTTGTTTTGATGACTATGTCATCGACATAGACTTGTATATTGCGTCCTATATGGTCCTTTAGGCATGCCTGCATGCACCGTTGGTACGTAGCGCCCGCGTTCTTTAGCCCGAAGGGAATTTTTTTTGTAGCAGAACACTCCGAACGACATGATGAACGTCGTTTTCTCCTGATCTTCAACTTTCAGTCGAATCTGGTTATAGCCTCAGTAGGCGTCAAGGAAGGAGAGTTTCTCGCATCCTGCAGTCGAATCGATGATCTAATCGATCCGAGGGAGAGGGAAGTGGTCCTTCGGGCAATGCTTGTTCAGCGACGTGAAGTCCACGCACATTCGCAGGATGTCCGTGTCCTTTTTGGGGACCATCACTGTATTGGTGAGCCACTCGCTCTCCTTAATCTCCCTGATGAAGTTTGCAGCGAGTAGCCTGTTGACTTTGACTCCTATGGCTTCGGCCCGGGGTTCGGACAGTCGTCGGATGGACTGCTTGACGGGCTTGGCATCTGGAAAGACGTTGAGTGCGTGCTCGGCGAATTCCCTGGGAACTCCTGGCATGTCCGCACGACACCAGGCGAAGATTTCCCAGCGCTCACAGAGGAATTCGACGAGCGCGCTTTCCTATGCGGGACTGAGGTCGTTGGCGATCAGCGCCGTCTTGGAGGCATCCGTCGGGTGGACTTGCACCTTCTTTGTGTTGATGGTGGAGTCGAAGGACATGTCATGTGCGTTCTGTCTTGCGACTGGGGGTGCCCCGTTGTCTGTCACCTCGTGGAGCCTTACGAGATCCTCTTGCATGCCGAATGATTAGGAGATTCTGTTGAAGTACTTGTCGCAGTGGTCAGATCGGGTGAAGCTCCCGTGGACCGTGATGATGCCCCTGGGTCCTGGCATCTTGAGTAGCAGGTACGCGTAGTGCGGTACTACCAGGAATCGTGCGAATGCCACGCGCCCGAGGATGGCATGGTATTGTGATGGCCAGTCCACCACTTCGAACTCGAGTCGCTCGCATCGGAAGTTATCCGGCTTGCCAAAGATGACGTCGAGCCATATCTTTCCCAAGGGGAATATGCCCTTTCCTGGAACGATGCCATGGAACGTTGTGTCTGACTGTTCCAGGCTGCACAGTGGGATCCGCATTGCTGCTAGGGTGCTTGCGAACATCAGGTTGATGCCGCTGCCACCGTCCATGAAGACGCGGATCATATCGAAACCTCCGATCTGCGCCTCAAGCACCAGGGCAGCATGACCTGGGCGAGGGACCTGGCAAGGGTGATCCGAACGGCAGAACTTGATGCAGGACTCCGATCCGCTGAGGTACTCAGGGATGGCTGGTGGTGCGGTCATGGCCAGATTTATCTGACGGGTGATTTTCTTCTGCACCCTATTCGTTGGGCGCCCTTTTTGGATCATCAGCGCTCCTTTTGGTGGGGGATACCCGTGCCCACCGTTATTCTGTGCGGGTGCGACTGGGTGGTTCGGGCCTCCCGCAGGTGGTAGTGGAGGAGCTCCATGTGCGATCTCGCCTGGTGCGGGTGTGTTCCCGTATCCAGGGTTCGGGGCTTGCTGCCTCATCTGAGCCATGTTTTCGCTGAGTTTCTGGAACTCGCGGCAGTCCTTGAGCATGTGGCTCGCCTTCTTCTTACCATCCTGTTTGTCGATGTAAAAGTGGATGGTGCATGGACCCGACAGTTTTTCATATGCTCACGGTCCGTCGTCGCGGCTGCGGCGCTGCCATGACTGCGTTGGGCGTCCTATGTCGCGGAAGTTGCTTCCGCGGTATCCGCTGTTGTTGCGGTTGACGTCGCTGCGGCGGTTGGCGTAGCCAGCCGTGACCATGCCGGGTCCGTCGCGATCGTCGTAGACGCGCGATCTTCTCTTGCTACGGTGTTCACGTCGCCGGCCGTAGTCGTCTTCTTCCTCCGAGTGTGCTCGATGGACGGAGTCCTCGCCATCGGCCCACCTGTTGGCAATGTCCATGAGGTGGTCGAGTGTCTTGGGCTTGACGCGCCCAAGTTCCTCTTTTAAGTCTTGGCGTTTAACGCCATCCTTGAAGGCATCAATAGCCCTCTCCTCAGAGATGTGCATCGTGGAGTTCTTGGTGTTAGACCAGCACAGTATGTACGAGCGAATGGATTCGCCCGTTCGTTGAGTGCAGGCCCGCAACTCCTCGATCAAAGCAGGCCTCTTGCTGGTGCCTTCGAAGTTTCGGACGAAACTGTATGCCAGCTCCTCCTAGCTTCGGATGGATCCTGAGGATAGGCTGCTAAGCCAGATCTGAGCTGCACCTGTCAGCTATAGCTGAAGGCATTGCATGGCGGTTTCCTTATTTCCACCGTGTAGCTTGACGGACGACAAGTGGTCGCTGAGCCACGCCTTGGGGTCATCTGTGCCATCAAACTTCGGAGTGTCCGAAGGAAGCTTGAAGTTTCACGGCATCCTCGTCCATCGAACAGATCTGCTGAAGCATCGGGCTCCGCAGAGTTCTCCCTCGTCTTCATCCATCTCAGATTCAGACGAGCATGCGTGCTTGGCGCGCGCCTTGTCAATTTTGCGCTGGGTGAGCTCGCTTCGGGCGTCGTAATCGTGACTGCGATGGCGCGAGCTCTTGTGCCTTCGAGGAAGGTCGTGCTCTTCATCTTCGGATGAAGGTGTGGGGCTGCGGTTGAACTTGACCGTAGCCTTCTTCTTCGGCTCTGCAGGAGCTTCATCATGGAGCGCAGCTCCGACGAGTCTGAGTCCGGTAAGCGCGGACTTATGCATGGCCCTTTTCGGGTCCCACTCCGGAGGTGGGTGAGACGCGAGGTACGCGGTGGCCGCCATGATTGCGGCCTGGGGCGTCTTTGGGATGACGTTGCTGTCGGCATCCATCTCCATGAAGGACGCGTTGAGGGCCCGAGTCACCTCGCGACGCTCCTTAGGGCCCATGTTCTCCATCCGAGAATGGTGCTTGTTGCCGTTGTTGTCGTGCGAGCTGGAGGCAATGCCCATGGCAGAGAGCGCAGCCCGTCGCGCACTGGACTCCGAGGCTGCTTGCTTGCGTTTGTGAAGCACCTCCTGCATCTTCACCTGCTTCTTGTGCTCCTCGATTAGGAGCAGGTGGTATGCCATCAGCAGATCTCGCGAGGCATCAGAGGGCAGGATCTTGTTGCCTGCCACAGCTTTACGTGCTTGAGCCCATCCCTCCTCGCTGAGGTGGATGACCCGATCGGTGTTGTCCCCGTTGGGTGGGGGGGACTAGCTTCTTCTGTTCCCGTCGTTTCTACCCTGCGGGTTGGGAGGCGGATTGTGTTCCTGATCTTGGATGACCGCGGTGCACTGGTAGTGCTCGTAGATTGGTTTGCTGCTGCTGCAGCTTTCGGATCCGGAACCGTAGGTCCCTTCATCCGATGGTGGATTGCACAGATCGGAGTTGCAGCTACTGCTGTCATAGGACTCATCTGTTGATGATGATGTGCGTAGCACAGGGTGTGGAGCCCACGAAGCGGGCCTGATCAATGGTAGGGGTACCCACTCTGGGAGGCGGAGAGTGCCGATCTGCCCCACCTGGAAGCAGAAGCTCCCGAACAGGATCTCGAGTCTGTCGCCAATGGGCTCGAAGTCCTTCATGGTGGCCGGGGAGTGGGCGGTGAAGTTGAAAGCGCCGAAGAGGAGATGACTCTCCGTCGTCGTGGAGTTGTAGATCGCTTGGGTTGGGACCGTCACGATCGCACAATCAGCGTCCTCAGTTCCCATAGACGGCGCCAATTGACGAGGTTTAATCTCGTCAATGCCCATTGTTACGGACTTGGGTTTTGGAAAAGATGGGGATGCTGGAGATCGTGGAACGATTAGCAAACAAGCAACACGGGGACACGAGGTTTACCCAGGTTTAGGCCCTCGGAGGGAAAACCCTACTCCTGCTTGTCTGCTCTTGATTACGGTGGAACTGAAAGTTACAGGGGTGCACAGATGCAATCTGGCGTGGAGGTGTGTATACGGTGGTGTGCGAGAGATTTTAAGAGAGCCTCCTCGTCGTGCCCTCCTGGCCTTATATAAAGATAGGAAGGTCCCGGGCATAGATCGAGTCGGTTACAGGTTTTAGGGTTTACCCCTTTGAATTTCCTATCTACTCTAGTCTTGCTCTCCAAGGATCCGAAGGCATCATGGGCCCTGTCCACCCGAAAATCTTCATGGGCCGACGTATATTTGTCGTGGGCCTTCCTTGGGCTAGACTAGGTATGCTGAGGTCGTGTACCCGCGGGGTATAACCATGTCACTAAGCAGAACATAGTCACTAGGCACGAGTGGCCACTAGATTCACACAGAGAGATTCATGGTGATAGGGTGAACAAGATCCACAAAGGCAACTTACTCGGAGTCCTCGCTGACGAATTAAAGAGGAAGCAGTTTGGCCGACGAGCCCGCGGCGGCACAGGGAGCTGAAGGGTTTCGCAGCATAGTAAATCAAAATTTTCTACGGAAGCGAACAGAGGGAAAGCCAAGATCTAATCTAGGAGATGCAAACAACGAGAGATATTGGATTAGATCTTCATACCCTTGAAGATTCGCACAGCGGAACGTTCGTCGGAACATGGGTGATGTAGTCGTACTCGCTTCTCCTCCTCGCGATCCGATCCGATCTAGCACCACAAGTGGCGGTGCCTCCGTGAGATGCACACGTGCGGCACCTCGACATCTCCTCCTTCCTCGGACCAGCAAGTATGGTGGAGAGATAGATTGGATCTACAGCACGACGGCGTGGTGTATATGGTGGAGAATTTCTGCCACAGGGCTTCACCTACAAACAGTCGGGAGGAAGAGAGGAAGGGCAGCAGGGCAACTGGGTTTGGAGGAAGGTGTAAGGGGGTGTGAGAGGGGGCGCACCAGCCCTCTATATATAGAGGGGGGGTGCGGCCAGCCCTAGCCTCTCATCCAAGCCTATCTCTAGTTTAAACAATTTAAACTCTCCCTTATCTAGAAATCCTATCTTATCTTATCTCTAGTTTAAACGATTTAAACTCTCTAGGATCGGCTGGGCCCTATGGGGCCTTGTGCCCCTGGCCCAATGTGGCCAGGACACTCCCTCATAGGCCCATGCCCCCTCCCGGAAGGTGGGACCACGTTGGCCCCCTTCCGGAAGGTTCTAGAAGCTTCCGGTACAATACCGATTAACCCGGAACAATTCTGAACTCCAAAAACTGCACTGCCTTATATGAATCTTATTCTCCGGATCATTCCGGAACCTCTCGTGATATCCCGGATCCCATCCGAGACTCCGAACAAAAATTCATAAACCAAGTATCCAATCTATCCTAGCGTCGAGACACGTTAAGTGTGTGACCCTGCGGGTTCGAGAATATGCAGACATGATCTTCTATCAATAATCAACAGCGGGGTCTGGGCACCCATATTGACTCCCACACATTCATCGATGATCATATCGGATGAACCACGATGCCAGGATTCAATCAATCCCATATATATATTCCCTTCGTCTCGCGATATTTTACTTGCTCGAGATTCGATCGTCGGTATCGTCATACCTAGTTCAATCTCGTTCACAGCAAGTACTTTACTCGTTCCGTAATCCAATATCACTTTGTGATCAACTCCTTAACCACATGCTTGCAAGCGGTGTTGATATCGATTACCGAGTGGGCCCGAAGTATATCTCTCCGACTTGGGAGGGACAAATTCCATCTCGATACATACAACCCAACAGATACTTTTCGATCACCTGAGAGACACCTTTATGATCACCCTCTCATAGGATGACGTTTGATGACCTCAAAGCTTTCTTCCGATACCAGGGAGTTGCATTATCTCATGGTCTAAGGAATACAATATTTGACATAAGAAAAGCTTCGCAAAGATGAACACGATGACACGATCTAATTGCTTCGCTTAGTTTGGGTCTATCCACCATATCATTCTCCAATGATATGATCTCATTATCAATTGACAACTCATGTCTATGGTTAGGAAACCTTAACCATCATTGATCAATGAGCTAGTCCATAGAGGCGTACTAGGGACACGGTGTTGTTCACAAACCACACAAGTATTAATGTTTCCGCTTAATACAATTCTAGCATGGAATATAAACTTTATCATGAACAAGAATTATAATAATAATAACATCTTTATTATTGCCTCTAGGGCATAATTCCAACAGTCTCCCACTTGCACTAGAGTCCATAATCTAGTTTACATTTGGAAACAATCTCACACCCATGGCACTGAGGTGCTGATCATGTTTTACTCGTGGAAGAGGTTTAGTCAATGGATCTGCGACATTCAGATCTGTATGTAATTTGCTGATCTTCAGATCTCCATCTGCTATATAATCTCGGATTATATGAAACTTGCGGTTGATATGCTTGGTCTTTGGATGATATCTTGGTTCCTTAGCGAGTGCTATGGCGCCAGTGTTGTCACACAATATCTCCAGTGGGTCCAATGCACTTGGAACCACGCCAAGCTCAGTGATGAAGTTTCTGATCCAAACTCCTTCACTTGACGCTTCTGCAGCAGCCATGTATTCCGCTTCTACTGTAGATCCCGCGATCACGCTTTGCTTGCAGCTTCTCCAGCTCACAGCTCCTCCATTCAAAATATACACGTATCCTGTCTGAGATTTAGAATCATCCTTGTCGGTGTCGAAACTAGCATCGACGTAACCTTTTACGACGAGCTGTTCATCACCCCCATAGACTAAGAACATTTCTTTAGTCCTATTTAGGTACCTTAGGATGTTCTTCATGGCTGTCCAGTGTTCCACTCCTGGATCACTTTGATATCTGCTCGTCAAACTAAGAGCATTGGACACATCCGGTCTAGTACACACATGGCATACATGATGGAACCTATGGCCGAGGCATAAGGCACTTTGCTCATAGCTTCCCTATCATTTACCGTAGCTGGACACTGAGCCTTGCTCAATATCTTACCTGACAACATAGGCACTGAACCTTTCAATGCCTTATCCATTCTGAACCTTTTCAGAACTTTGTCTAGGTATGTACTCTGGCTTAAAGCTATCAGGCGTCTTTGTCTATCTCTATAGATTTTGATGCCCAATATATAAGCAGCTTCACCTAGGTCTTTCATTGAAAAACACTTGTTCAAATAACTCTTCACATCGTTAAGCATGTTGATGTCATTTCCAATAATCAATATGTCATCCACATATAGTACCAGAAACGTCACCGAGCTCCCACTCACTTTCTTGTAGATGCAAGCTTCGTAGCAATTTGGAACAAATCCAAAGCTCTTGATCACTTGATCAAAACGAAGGTTCCAACTCCGAGATGCTTGCTTCAGTCCATAAATGGAACGCTGAAGTTTGCATACTTTATCAGCATCCTTAGGATCGACAAAACCTTCGGGTTGCATCATATACAACTCTTCATCAATGTTGCCATTGAGGAAAGCAGTCTTGACATCCATTTGCCATATTTCATAATCATGAAACGCAGCAATTGCTAATAAAATTCGAATGGACTTAAACATCGCTACGGGAGAGAAAGTCTCATCGTAGTCAACACCTTGAACTTGTCGAAAACCTTTCGCAACAAGACGTGCTTTATAGACGGTAACATTACCATCCGCGTCCGTTTTCTTCTTGAAGATCCATTTGCACTCAACGGCCTTTCGGTCGCTAGGAGGGTCCACCAAAGTCCATACTTGGTTTTCGCTCATGGATCCCAATTCGGATTTCATGGCTTCTAGCCATTTCTCAGAGTCTGGGCTCATCATCGCTTCCTCATAGTTCGTAGGTTCGCTGTCTTCTACTAACAAGACAGTCAAGACAGGGTTGCTGTACCACTCAGGAGGGGCACGCGACCTTGTTGACCTGCGATGTTCAGTAGCAGCATCGTCCGAAGCTTCATGATCCTTGTCATTAGCTTCCTCTATTGTTGGTGCAGGCGGCACTGGAACAATTTCAGGTGCTGCGCTACTCTCCAATTCAAGAGAAGGTTCAATAACCTCGTCTAGCTCTACTTTCCTCCCACTCACTTCTTTCGAGAGAAACTCCTTCTCAAGAAAGGAACCGTTCTTTGCGACAAACACTTTGCCTTCGGTTCTGTGATAGAAGGTATACCCAATAGTTTCCTTAGGGTATCCTATGAAGACACATTTCTCCGCTTTGGGTTCGAGCTTGTCCGGCATCAACTTCTTGACGTAAGCTTCGCATCCCCAAACTTTAAGAAACGACAACTTAGGTTTAGCACCAAACCACAGTTCATACGGTGTCGTCTCAACGGATTTAGATGGAGCCCTATTTAAAGTGAATGCAGCGGTTTCTAATGCATAACCCCAAAATGATAACGGCAAATCAGTAAGAGACATCATCGATCGGACCATATCTAATAGGGTTCGATTCCGGCGTTCAGACACACCATTGCGCTGTGGTGTTCCGGGTGGCGTGAGTTGTGAAACGATTCCACTTGCTTTGAGATGCGTGAGAAAATCATAACTCAAATATTCGCCCCCACGATCGGATCGTAGAAACTTAATCTTTCTGTTACGATGGTTCTCCACTTCATTCTGAAATTCTTTGAACTTTTCAAACGTTTCAGATTTATGTTTCATTAAATAGATATACCCATATCTACTTAAGTCATCGGTAAAAGTGAGAAAATAGCGATATCCACCGCGCGTCGAAACACTCATCGGTCCGCATACATCGGTATGTATGATTTCCAACAAGTCCGTTGCTCACTCCATCATACCGGAGAACGGGGTTTTGATCATCTTGCCCATGAGGCATGGTTCGCATGTGTCAAATGATTCAAAATCAAGAGACTCCAAAAGTCCATCAGAATGGAGTTTCTTCATGCGCTTTACACCAATATGACCTAGACGACAGTGCCACAAATAAGTAGTATTATCACTATCTACTTTGCATCTCTTAGCCTCAATGTTATGGATGTGTGTTTCATCCCTTTCGAGATTTAGAAGAAATAAACCATTCACAAGAGGTGCATGACCATAAAAGATGTTACTCATATAAATAGAACAACCATTATTCTCTGATTTAAATGAATAACCGTCTTGCAATAAACACGATCCAGAAATAATGTTCATGCTCAACGCAGGCACATAATAACATTTATTAAGGTTTAAAACTAATCCCGAAGGTAAAACTAAGGAGAGCGTGCCGACGGCCATCACATCAACTCTTGATCCGTTGCCAACGCGCATCGTCACCTCATCCCTCGCAAGCCGTCGTCTATTCCGTAGCTCCTATTTCGAGTTACAGATATTAGCAACTGAACCAGTATCAAATACCCAGGCACTACAACAAGGGCTAGTAAGGAAAACATCAATAACATGTATATCAAATATACCTTTGATGGTGCCATCCTTCTTGTCCGCTAAGTACTTCGGACAGTTGCGCTTCCAGTGACCCTTGTCCTTGCAATAGAAGCACTCAGTGTCCGGCTTAGGACCAGACTTGAGCTTCTTCTCAGCAGGGGCAACGCGCTTGCCGCCGCCTTTCTTGAAGGGCTTCTTTGCACCTTTACCTTTCTTGAAGGAGGGCTTGTTGACCATCAACACATGATTATCCTTCTTGATGTCCACTTCCGCAGCCTTCAGCTTTGCGAAGAGCTCGGTGATCGTATCAGTGGAACCAATCTGATTATGAGTCACTACAAAACTTTTGTAGCTGGGAGGGAGTGATTGCAGAACCCTGTCAATCTTGAGCTCCTCTGGAATCTTGCAGTCCAGTTGCTCAAGGCGTTGAGTGTAGCCCGACATCTTAATGGCGTGCTCACTAACGGAACTCCCTTCCTCCATCTTGCAGTTAAAGAACTTCTCAGAGATCTCATATCTCTCAGAACGGGCCTGAGTCTGAAACATGGTTTTCAGCTCCTCGAGAATCTCAAAGGGCCCGGGATAGTTTTCAAAACGATTTTGAAGTTCCGGTTCCATAGCAAACAACATGGTGCTCTTAATCACACCATAATCATCTTTGCGCGACTGAAAGACAGCTTTCTCATCAGCCGGCGCAGTTGCAGCAGGGGGGTTACCTAACGCTTTCTCAAGGACATAGTCCTTTTATCCGCCAGACAGAATGATTCTTAGATTGCGGAACCAGTTGGTGAAGTTAGACCCATTGTTTCTAAGCTTTTCTTTCTCAGCAAAAACGTTGAAGTTGAAGTTGGACTTGGCCATGTGATCTATAGTATTTGCAAGTACAATTTAGACTATGTTCATGATAAATAGTTCAACTTAATCAAATTACTAGATGAACTTCCACTAAATTCAACATCCCTCAAGTTGTTTAGTGAACACGATCCAAATTCACCACACCTAATCCGATCATCACGAGAAGAGATGTGGTTTCAATGGTGGACAACGAAGTGTCGATCATATCATTCATATGACTCATGCTTAACCTTTCGGTTCTTGTGTTCCGAGGCCATGTCTGTACATGCTAGGCTCGTCAAGTCAAACCCAAGTATTTCCGTGTGTGCAAAACTGGCTTGCACCCGTTGTATGTGAGCGTAGAGTCTATAGCACCCGATCATCACGTGATGCTTGGACACGACGAACTTTCGCAACGGTGCATACATGGGGAGAACACAGTTTTATCTTGATCTTTAAGTGAGGAATCATCTTATAATGCTACCGTCGCGATCTAAGCATAATAAGATACATAAAAGGATAAACATCACATGCATATAACTTTATGTGACATGGTATAGCCAATCTTCGCGCAATGATCTCCATCTTGTGCGTTCCGGCATGATCTCCATCACTCCACCATGATTGCCTCCACCACGAATAGCAACTACAACTATTGCTAACTACTTAGCGATAAAGTAAAGCTATTACATGGCGTGTAAGTAGTTGACTCGCAGGTCATACACAATTATAAAGACAACCATATGGCTCCTGCCGGTTGTGTACTCATCGACATGCAAGTCGTGAAACATTACAAAACATGATCATCGCATACAATATACACATCACATCTTGGGCCATACCATATCACAGAAAACACTCCCTGCAAAAACAAGTTAGACGCCTCTACTTTGTTGTTGCATGTTTTACGTGGCTCATGGGAGTAGATGCTAAGAACGATTCTTACCTACGGAAAGCCACAACGGTGATATTATGGTTGCCAAACTCCGGTGTTAATCCCATGACAACTATAGTGAGAGAAACTGACATCCACCAGCCGCATGTGTGGTACAAGCCACACGTCAAGTGCGGAGCCGGTCTCGCGAACGACGTCGCGTAAGGTTGGCTTGGACCGCTTCAATCTCACTATCCCGCGTCATAAGAAGAACACGAACAAGAGGCTTGCAACAGAAAACATCAACGCCCGCAACAACCATGTTGCGTTCTACTCGTGAATCACATCTACGCATAGATCTAGCTCTGATACCACTGAAGGGTTTCGCAGCATAGTAAATCAAAATTTTCTACGGAAGCGAACAGAGGGAAAGCCAAGATCTAATCTAGGAGATGCAAACAACGAGAGAGATTGGATTAGATCTTCATACCCTTGAAGATTCGCACAGCGGAACGTTCGTCGGAACGTGGGTGATGTAGTCGTACTCGCTTCTCCTCCTCGCGATCCGATCCGATCTAGCACCACAAGTGGCGGTGCCTCCGTGAGATGCACACGTGCGGCACCTCGACGTCTCCTCCTTCCTCGGACCAGCAAGTATGGTGGAGAGATAGATTGGATCTACAGCACGACGGCGTGGTGTATATGGTGGAGAATTTCTGCCGCAGGGCTTCGCCTACAAACAGTCGGGAGGGAGAGAGGAAGGGCAGCAGGGCAACTGGGTTTGGAGGAAGGTGTAAGGGGGTGTGAGAGGGGGCGCACCAGCCCTCTATATATAGAGGGGGGGTGCGGCCAGCCCTAGCCTCTCCTCCAAGCCTATCTCTAGTTTAAACAATTTAAACTCTCCCTTGTCTAGAAATCCTATCTTATCTTACTCTAGTTTAAACGATTTAAACTCTCTAGGATCGGCTGGGCCCTATGGGGCCTTGTGCCCCTGGACCAATGCGGCCAGGACACTCCCTCATTGGCCCATGCCTCCTCCCGGAAGGTGGGACCACGTTGGCCCCCTTCCGGAAGGTTCTAGAAGCTTCCGGTACAATACCGATTAACCCGGAACAATTCCGAACTCCAAAAACTGCACTGCCTTATATGAATCTTATTCTCCGGACCATTCCGGAACCTCTCGTGATATCCCGGATCCCATCCGAGACTCCGAACAAAAATTCATAAACCAAGTATCCAATCTATCCTAGCGTCGAGACACGTTAAGTGTGTGACCCTGCGGGTTCGAGAATATGCAGACATGATCTTCTATCAATAATCAACAGCGGGGTCTGGGCACCCATATTGACTCCCACACATTCATCGATGATCATATCGGATGAACCACGATGCCAGGATTCAATCAATCCCATATATATATTCCCTTCGTCTCGCGATATTTTACTTGCTCGAGATTCGATCGTCGGTATCGTCATACCTAGTTCAATCTCGTTCACAGCAAGTACTTTACTCGTTCCGTAATCCAATATCACTTTGTGATCAACTCCTTAACCACATGCTTGCAAGCGGTGTTGATATCGATTACCGAGTGGGCCCGAAGTATATCTCTCCGACTTGGGAGGGACAAATTCCATCTCGATACATACAACCCAACAGATACTTTCCGATCACCTGAGAGACACCTTTATGATCACCCTCTCATAGGATGACGTTTGATGACCTCAAAGCTTTCTTCCGATACCAGGGAGTTGCATTATCTCATGGTCTAAGGAATACAATATTTGACATAAGAAAAGCTTCGCAAAGATGAACACGATGACACGATCTAATTTCTTCGCTTAGTTTGGGTCTATCCACCATATCATTCTCCAATGATAAGATCTCATTATCAATTGACAACTCATGTCTATGGTTAGGAAACCTTAACCATCATTGATCAATGAGCTAGTCCATAGAGGCGTACTAGGGACACGGTGTTGTTCACAAACCACACAAGTATTAATGTTTCCGCTTAATACAATTCTAGCATGGAATATAAACTTTATCATGAACAAGAATTATAATAATAATAACATCTTTATTATTGCCTCTAGGGCATAATTCCAACAGGAGCACCCTAGAGGACGCTGCAACCTGCACCAGCCATGGCGACAACCACAGCAGCACACGAACACAGCACACCACCACAGGAGGGACTGCAGCAGCTGCAGCACTTTCCTGAACCCTAAGGTTCGGGAACGGGATGAGCCTGGCCACGGGGAAGCCCCGGAGTCAAATCGAATTGGACCAGATGAACGAGCGTAGTCGCAAACCTCGCCCTGCACCACGGCAGTGGCCAGGGGAAGCCACCGTGGCGGCCATCGCCTGCGGCGGCGCCCGAACCCCACGGGGTCGGGGGAGAGAAGAGGTGAGAACGAAGAAGAAACAGATAGAATGGGCTGGGTGGGCCGAAACCCTTCAGGGTGAGGATTTTGACCCTGCCCTATTGGGCCACAAGGGGCCCAATAAGCCCAAATGGCCAGCCCAAGTCAATTAAAATCTGTTTTTATAAATAGGAAAAGACCAAAATGCCCCTGAATTAAACAAAAATTCTAGAAAATAAAATAAAAATCCAAAAATTATAAGTAAAATATTTTTGGATTCACAAAAATCCAAACTATCCAAATAAATTGAAATATAAAATTTTGACATATAAATTTTATTAAGAAATTTTGTAATTTATATATTCCTTATGAAATTTTACAAAATTAATTACAGATGATAAAAATAAATAAAAATCACTTTCATTACATATTAATATTGTAGTATTTATTAAAAATACTAAATCAATATTTAGTAACAATTTGTAATCTTTAAGTGATAATTCCTAAAAGAATTATTAAATCAATAAAAGTCAAATAAAAGAAAAATAAAATAATTCAATATATGTTATAAATATTAAAAAGTAATATTTATAAATCCTTTATTATTAAAAAGAACCTTGTATAATAATAGGGTAAATGCATATCAAGTTAAATGATGCATTACATTACTTGCATAATCATTTTGCTTCTTTAAATATTGTCCTTACCGGGCAATAATGATGTTTTTGTAGACATAGAAGCTCAAGGTCCAGTGCAAGCATCAGACTTCACTACCTTGCCATCACAAGGCAAGTTCATCACTTGCTCATGTACTTTGAAGAGTCTTTATCAAAGTATTTACAAATTGTGTGTTATCATATATGCTATAAAAGAAAGAAAATATTATTTTCATAAATAAAGAAATCATAGATATCATCCTGAGTGATGATATAATGGAGCAATAGAACTTAGGGTTCTATTTGCAACAATGATGATCAAGTAGGGACTTAATAACCCCTGACATCAGTGATTCTAGCGTCGTATATTACGCGTTAGCCATGAGATTTGGAATGGGACAGAGAAGTCAGCTGTATCTTCTTCCTCTCGCATGAAGCCGGATGTGCAGGTCGTGGTTGTTATCCTCGTAGCGTGCATATTAATTGGTAATTCGTAGAGGATATGCAGCATATGGGTGGGAACCCTCCTCGTCCCACGATAGTTCTGGCATCTAATGGTTTGTACAAACCATTGCCGTAATTCATTATGTGGGCATGGTGTACACCAAGGAGGCATGCGAGGACACGAAGGGGGCAGTGATTGGCTTGGACCAACTATTGGGCCCCACATCATGGAATTGTGGACGGGAAAGTACGCCCGGTTGTGCAACAAGGAGTTGATCTCTCATGGGTAAAGTAACGTACCTCTACAGAGTGTAAGAACTGTAACTTGTTACTCCCTGTTCCAGGAAGGAGCTATGAACGCGATAAGAAAGGAACTCCATGAAAGTTCTTGTTAACCTATGAAGGCTGATTGTCATAGTTTTTCAGAATAAAATCAATCTTTGAAGAAAGATTTACAAAAATTGCATAGTGCCAAGGATTTATAATCCGAGGTGGTAGTTAGAGCATCAAACTTCCCACCTTGCATATAATGAACTTGTTGGGTAACGTTGTTACTCATTCTTTCCTTTGATCCCTTGCTTAGACTCTGAGGATCACGAAGACGTGCCAATGTATGCAGCCGAATGTCAAGAACATGTGTTCTACGAGGAACCTGATCTGTCCGGAGGTGTTGAAGGAGTGAATTATGAGATCCGCTGCGGTGTCGATGATAACGAGTCCAACTAAGTATTCCTAGTTAGTAGTAACCAATGGAGCCGAGCAGCATGAACTTTATAGAATAAGCTGCTGAGCCCAACTCCTAGTCGGAGTTGTTACTTTTAAATTCCGCTGAAACTTACAAACTCCTAGTTTGTAAGTTGAACCTTTTGAAGTTGTGAACTTCCGGTATTGTAATAATAATAAGGTGTGTATATTTGTAATATGGACCCGCGATGTTTCTGTTGTACCACTCTGAGAGATGTAATATTTACAGAACGGTGTTCTGTGGATGTCATGTCAACGACTATAGTATACTACACATGCAGTGGTATGCTGGGTCACAGCAGTTGGTATCAGAGCAAATTGCTTTGACCTTAGGTTGGAAACCTAGTAAAGGGTATTACCTGTAGAAAAGTTCAGCAACGATAAAGAATTCTCTAAAAGTATTATAATGGGTATTCAAATGAGACTATTCCGTTATATATTTTAGTGCGATAATTCTTTGTTATGATGCAATATATTATTAGATACTAATCAAAATTATTTTTCTGATATACAGAGATATGGCACCAAAGTTTCCAAAACAGACTTTGGTAAGGAAATAGGAGACTCTTGATGATTATCAAGGATCATTTACAGACCAACTTCGTCAACTTTTAAAGCTCTTTAGTTGTCCCACTAGAATTCCAGTGAACACTATCACATATCTTGATGGTCAGATGTTATCCAAGTACCGTGTGAGTATCCAACTTCCAGAGAAGCTTGAATTATATCATGATCTACCTATAGGAGAAGGTAGGAGTCATTTAACAGCATATCATGTTGCTGTTGTGGAGGCGATAGCTAATATCCGGGAGCAGAAAACCAAGGAGCTAGAAGGTAGCACATTCTTTGTGATACCTCATGATTCTATAGACTCGGAGCCTATACCGGATCATCTTACTTTGGTTAAGAAGCATCCTAAGTTAGCTTCCAAGTTTATGGATAGATACCAAACACTCGTTGCGTATTTTTATAAGACACATCAAGTGATTGTCAAAGACAAAAATGATATGTTAGAGGATCTAACTGATCCGGAAAGGAGAAAGCAGTTAGCATTCCAGTTAGAGAAGGAAGCAAGTAGTAGTGCAACACCTATCTTTAAGGATATACCTATAGACCCTGAATCTTTTATACCATATCCTTATTCACCAAGACCTGAACCTATACATGATCCTACTATGGATATGAGGTATGCAGTACCACAAGGCTCAAAGGATGGTTCTGACTTAGAACTTCCTATTGAGAATTCGGATGGTTGGAGGATGGGATCATATACTGGATCTCATGAACACCAGATGTCCACAAATGGTTCTGACAGAAATGTTGGACAATCTAGTTGGATGGGTGTAAGGATAAACCCTAATAACAGAAGTAGAAATACCATGTCAATAGATAGTTAGGATGAAGAAGAAGATCCTGAGGAGAGAGTGTTTGAATCATCAACATCTTCTCAAAACCCAGGGAACATACATTATCCTGTGTTTAACTATCTTGCCCAAGAGAGCACTTGGGAAGCAGCAGGATATGCGTATCCTGTTGACAACTCAAGAAATGAAGCTCAGGAGATGCAGGATGGAGATAATGTTGAATATGTTTCTGAAGACTTTTCAGCTGAGCTGGAGGGAGTCAATGCGCTCGGGTTGAGTAATAACTCAAGTCATGACACTTCAGATACAGAGTATATTCCTTCTGGAAGGCCATATGTTCCACAAACTGTGCGACGAACAACACGTCATCACGGTTGGACATCAGGCATGTATGATGAGCGTAGTTACTACTAGAAGGAGGCAATTAGTTAGTAGTATCAACTACCGTGTATTGTAACCCAAGTAATAAGGTAGTTTTGTGATTATACCTATATGGTATATGTTGTAATGACTTTGTATCATTATGATATTATGTAAAATATTTGAAATGCATATTTGGATTTTCTTTGGATCCTCAGTGTGTGACTAGTTCTGTGCGTAAAGTCGAGCTTAGAACACATGTGCATGATGTAATTATGAGTATTCGCTTTATGTTGCAGGACTATAGGGTCATGGATACGGGTGTAGGAATGGAAACTGAGTAGCAGCGGATGGAGCGAGAGGCCAAGGAAAAGGCCGATGAAGATGCAGCAAACCAAGAAGCATTACCACCACCACCACCAATGAGGTTGTTAATGGAGCAGAACTTTATGCAATGCATGCAAATGATGCAAGAGACCCAGAACAAGTTTATGGGAGAATTGATGGGGCGAGCAAATCAGAGGGCACCTGAAGGTGGAGGAGTGAGTCTATCTGATTTCCAGAATGCAAGACCGTTACCTTTTGCATCAGATCCTGAACCAATGGATGTAGAAGACTGGCTAGCAGATACCGAAAGAAAGCTGAAAACTGTAGGTTGCAATGATGAGGAGAAATTGAGGTATGCAACTCATCTGCTGACTGGACCTGCAGCATCATGGTGGGAAAATCAATTAGCCATGCAACAACCAGGAAGGGAGTTTACCTAGGAAGAGTTCAAGTAGAGATTCCGTGAATATCATGTTCCGGAAAGTGTTATGGAGTTGAAGCGGAGAGAATTTGAGGAGCTTCAGCAAGGATATACTAGTGTCATGAAGTACATCCGGGAGTTTAGTCAACTGTCTCGCTATGCTGAGGAGGATGTCAACACTGAAGATAAGCGGAAGAAGCGTTTCCTGCGTGGATTAAATCCATTTGTGAGGATGCAGCTAAGGTTAGCCAATAAGCAAACTTATCAGCAGTTGTTGGATGCAGCCATTACTTTTGAAGATGACTACAAGAATGTCCAAGAGGACCGGAGGAAGAGAGCCAAGAAGAAACCAAGAGGATCCAGGCAAGCAAACCTAAACCCAACCTAGAGTTCAAACCTCGGAATACGAATTATGGCAACAAAAACAATATCAATAACAAGGGCAATGGTGGAAATCAATCCAATCCGAGAAGGAATGTTATTTGTAACAATTATGGAATTCCAGGGCATTTCTAGAGGGAATGCAAAAAGCCTGTAGTGATCTGTTACGGTTGTGGTCACAAGGGGCATATCAAGCCAGATTGTCCGAGAAAACCACCAGGAGGTTGGCCTACCAAGGGAGGAGGACAAGCCAGTGGAGGAAATGGACAGCCAAACAAAGGAGGAAATAATGGCAAGAACAACAATGGCAAGAGGAATCGACCTACTGGAAAACTGAACTGTGCAACCCTCGAGGAGGTGGATAATTCAGAGCATGCAGTGATAGGTACGCTCAATATCCTTACCAATCTCGGCAAAGTTCTATTTTATACTGGTGCAACTACTTCATTCATTTCAGAAGAATTTTGTGATAAGTTCGGGATTAGAAGGGCAACGTTAGGAAGTCCTATGACCGTAGTTATGGCAAGAGGGAATGTGATTGTACGCCACATAAAACAAGATCAGGTTATCTCGATCTGTGGTTGTACATATTTCGTAGACCTTTATGTGATTCCTTTGAAGGGAATTGCAGTAGTGCTGGGAATGGATTGGATGATGGAACACGGAGCTCAGATAAATTGTGAGGAGAAAACTGTCTCAATCAAAACTCCAAGTGGAGCAAGGATAGTTTACCAAGCAGATAAGCACAGTCATATCATGGTGGATCTGCAGTTGAACTCAATGAAAGAGGTCAAATTGGAAGAGATTCCTATAGTTAATGAATTCCAAGATGTTTTTCCAGCAGAGCTACCGGGAATGCCACCAGACCGGGAGATAGAGTTCACTATTGACCTAATTCCTGGTACAGCACCAATAGCTCAAGCACCATATAAGATGGGACCCAAAGAGTTGAAAGAACTCAAAGAGAAAATTGATGAGTGAGCTAGAAAAGGATTTATTCAGGAAAGTGTATCTCCATGGGGAACACCAGTAATCTTTGTGGATAAGAGAGATGGTGGAAGAAGAATGTGTGGTGATTATAGAAACTTAAACAATGTTACTATCAAGAATAAGTATCCTTTACCAAGAATTCAAGATTTGTTTGATCAAGTGAAAGGATTCGGAGTATTTTCAAAGATTGATTTAAGATCGGGATACCATCAAATAAAAATCAAATCGGAAGATGTTCCAAAAACAGCATTTGTCTCAAGATATGGACACCATGAGTATCTGGTAGTACCATTTGGTTTGACCAATGCACCGGCAATATTCATGAATCTGATGAACAAGATATTCATGCCATATTTGGACAAGTTCGTCATAGTCTTTATTGATGATATTCTGATATACTCCAAGGATAAGGAATAGCATGCTGATCATTTAAGAATAGCATTGCATACTTTAAGACAACACAAACTTTATGCTAAGTTCAGTAAGTGTGAATTTTTGCTAGATGAGGTAGAATTCCTCGGTCATGTGATTAGTAAAGATGGAATTGCTGTGAATCCATCTAAAGTTCAGTCAGTATTAGAGTGGACTGCACCGACCAATGTGAAGCAAATTCGAGGTTTCTTAGGAATGGCTGGTTATTGTCGGAGATTCATTGAAGGTTTCTCCAAAATAGCCGAACCAATGACCAAATTATTAAGAAAGAATACACCATTCAAGTGTGATGAGAAATGTGAAGCAAGTTTTCAAGAGTTGAAGACTAGATTAACCACAGCTCCAATCTTAGCAGTTCCTGAAACAGGGAAGGACGTCACAGTATACTGTGATGCATCTAAAGAAGGTTTGGGTTGTGTATTAATGCAAGATTGGAAAGTGATTGCTTATGGTTCAAGACAATTGAAACCACATGAAGTCAACTATCCAACTCATGATTTAGAGTTAGCAGCAGTAGTTTTTGCACTAAAAGGATGGAGGCATTTTCTTTATGGAGCCAGATGTGAGTTATACACTGACCATAAAAGTCTCAAATATTTCTTCACTCAAAAGGAATTGAATATGAGATAGAAGCGTTGGTTGGAACTAATCAAGGATTATGATTTAACCATCAACTACACCCTAGGGAAAGCAAATGTTGTAGCAGATGCTTTAAGCAGAAAAAGTGCAGATATTTAGCCTAGTAATCGGGAGTTACCAAAAGAGTTACAAATGGATTTGGAAAGATTATAACTTCAATTTATTAAAACATAGGTTCTTGGAGGATTAGCTACTATGCAGGTAGTTGCAGAGCAGGACAGTGATCTTAAGCAAGAAATTTTTAGACATCAAGCAGAAGATCCTTTTATTGCTGAGGAAATTCGGAGGATACCTCAAGGGCAAAAATCAGTTTTTCGCCTTGGGGATTATGGGTCTATATGGTTTCAAGACCGTCTATGTGTTCCAGATGTGATAGAGATTAGAGATGTCATACTCAAAGAAGCACATGAAACACCATATTCTATACATCCAGGGAGTACTAAGATGTATATGGATTTGAAAGAACTATTCTGGTGGAATAACATGAAAAGAGATATTGCTAAATATGTATCTGAATGCCATACTTGTCAAAGGGTGAAGGCTGAACATCAAAGTCCAGCAGTACCATTACAACCCTTGGAAATTCCTGAATGGAAGTGGGAGGAAATTGGTATGGACTTCATCACAGGATTGCCCATGACACCAAAAAGGAAGGATATGATATGGGTAATTGTGGACACTCACTAAGAATGCACATTTTATTCCGGTGAATCAAAAAGATAATGTCGAGAAGTTAGTTGAAGTATATGTCAAAGAGATAGTAAGTAAGCATGGAGTACCCAAAAAGATCGTAACTGATAGGGGATCAGTGTTTACTTCAGCATTTTGGAAGCAATTGCATGAGGCACTTGGTTCAAAGTTAGATTTCAGCACATCATATCATCCTGAGACAGGAGGTCAAACTGAAAGAACAAATCAAATACTAGAAGACATGTTAAGGGCTTGTGCATTAGACTTTGGAGGAACATGGGAAGATCATCTACCATTGGCAGAATTTTCTTATAATAACAGCTATCAGAGTAGTCTGAAGGCGGCGCCATATCAGGTTCTGTATGGAAGGAAGTGTAGATCACCAATATGTTGGTATGAGCCTGGAAGCAGCAAACAATTTGCGCCCGACTATATCAAGGAAAGACAAGATATCATTGATAAGATCAGGGATAGACTGAAAAATAGCTCAAAGTAGGCAGAAAAGTTATGCGGATCAAAGTCGAAGATCATGGCATCCAGAAGTGGGAGATATGGTCTATTTGAAAGTAAGTCCAATGAAAGGGGTGAAAACGTTCAGAGTTAAAGGGAAATTGAGTCCTAGATACATCGGACCATTCAGGATACTGAGTCAAAACAGAACTATAGCTTATGCTTTAGAGTTACCATCAAGATTGGCTCAAGTGCATAATGTTTTCCATGTGTCACAACTTCGTAAATTTTTGAAAGTTCCAGATGATGAAATCACACACCAAGAGATAGAACTACAAGCAGACCTGACCTATATTGAAAAGCCTTGTAAGATTATGGAAGAAAACTGGAAAAGATTAAGGAACAGAGCAATCAAATATTGCAAGGTACAGTGGGAACACCACCCTGAAAGGGAAGCCACATGGGAAAAAGAAGAGGATTTAAGGAAAGCCTATCCAGAACTATTCAAGTACATCTCCACAAACTTCGGGACGAAGTTTATTTTAAGGGGGGAAGTTTGTAACATCCCAGCATTTAGGAACTAACGAAGGGTAGATTTAGGAATATGGAATGTTGCATGCATTCATCTGTGAAAATGTGGGTAAAATTTTCGCCAAATAAAAACCTAAAGTGATCAATGTTTCTTTCATACTTTGAGATTAGGTTTAGTCTTAAAGGATGATTGTTATAAACTTTGATATGATCTTTGAGGAATTTTGTGTTTGAAAAGACAATTTGAATTTTTTAAACTTGAGTGTTTGAATCATAATTGAAATTAATTAGGAATAGGATTTGAATCTTGATTTAATTAGGAGTTAATTATTTTGACTCAAACATTACCTAAATAAAACAATTATGAATATGAAAACTTATTTCATATTATCAATATATAAACAATTTACAAAAAAATGTAACTTGCTGAAATCATTTCCAAACTTCACAATTACAAAAGAATAAAGAATGAGAATATTTCTTTATTTAAAATTATATAATCTTTAATAAAGAAGGATAAAATGAAGATTACAAAATAATAAAAAGAAAATTACAAAATAATAAGAATATTACATTGAATTATTCTATAACTATTCTATAAAAGAAAACCTAAACTAAATCTTCATCTTTATATTTTTACCTGCAAAACAAATAGAAGCTAAGTAGAAAAAGGAAAGTTAGAGTTAGTATTATTTTCTCTCAGACATGTCAGTGAAGTGCACTAGACAAATTCATCATTGAGAAATTTATAAAAAGGGGCAAGTTTCACCAATATGAAGGAATCTATCTTTCATAAACTTTAAGCCAGAAGTCAAATGACAGCCAAGAGGGGCAAATTCACCAGCCAGGTGAAAGTAATCTGATCAAAGTAACTTCCAAGACCAAAGCATATCCACAAGTGCATAGCAAGCACACAGGCAGGACACACACCAACATGCATGTGGTGTGTCGTCAACCTCTCAGCACATCCCCAAACTCACAAAATCACCAGCACAGCCGTGGAGAAGCACTAGTGCATCTCTCCACTGCTTGCATACAAGAACAACCAGCTTAGGTAGCAGCTTACCAAGCACAACAGTCAAACCAAACCACTAAAGATCACCAGGATGGTGACATAAGGAGGGGGGAGGATCAGGTGTACAGCAAGGCCAAGTCCAGGAGCTAGGAGGAGCAGGCTAGCTCAAGGACAAGTCCAGGAGCTAGGAGAAGCAGGCTAGCTCCAGGTCAAGCACAGGAGCTCAGCAAAACAAGATCAACATCACCACCTTACTCCACAATCATCAGAGTTTGTGGTGAGTATCATAAAACCATCACATGATCTAATCATAGTATCTAGACAAAAGCATGTGTTGTTTTATGAAACAATCTCTCAATAATCACCCAAGTGAGGTGAATCTATCCTAGAGATTTCAAGTATAAAGATCAGAAATCAAACTAAGCCAAAGCACCAATCACTCAGACCAGACTCACAGAGTTTGGTGTTAACATATGCAACTTTAATAATTCTTCATTTATTCTTATCAGACCAGGGCACATCTCCCAGAGGGAGTATCACCTCTGATCTTACAAGTTGCAGACAAACCATTTGCTCAACTAACTAGGACTTAAAATCCTAGAGCCTCAGACCAACATCATAGGCAGGAGAGTTAAGAGAAACTTTCATTTTATCTTGCCAGTATTAATCACAAGTATTGTCAGAGCTAAGCTCAGGAATAAGACCCAATCACTTGTGTGCCAGATTATAATGGTATCACAAGGACAAGTTCTAATGATCCACATCCGGGAATATCAACTAAATATCATCTTCCTGAAGCCAAATGCCAGGAATCAACATCAAATTCATCTATATATCCACAGAAAATCATTAACATGTAATGATTATATTCAATATGTATATTCGCATACAAGCCCACCATTATAATTGCAGTAAGCAATTACTAAGAGAACTACTCTCAGTATAAGCATCCTGACAGTGGAGAGTTCTCAGATCAACAACAATTCCAATTAGGGATTCCATAGAAACACTAACATTGGATCATAGTAAATTACCACTGGAATAAGTCTGACAAGCCACTAGCATCATCAAAGCCAACTAAAAACAATGATCCACATCAAACAATCATTCCTCATGCTCAAGGATGATCACCACTATATCTAAAGCATCATGGATATGATCAATAGGGGGTTATGAACCCTAATCAGAACAAGAACCCTAATTAGGAGATGAACCCTAAGCAGAACATAGTCACTAGGCACGAGTAGCCACTAGATTCACACAGAGAGATTCATGGTGATAGGGTGAACAAGATCCATAGAGGCAACTTACCCGGAGTCCTCGCTGACGAATTGAAGAGGAAGTAGATTGGCCGACAAGCCCGCGGCGGCATAGGGAGCACCCCAGAGGGCGCTGCAACCTACACCAGCCACGACGACGGCCACAGGAGCACACGAACACAACACACCACCACAGGAGGGACTGCGGCAGCGGCAACACTTTCCTGAACCCTAAGGTTCGGGAACGGGATGAGCCTGGCCACGGGGAAGCCCTGGAGTCAAATTGAATTGGACCAAATGAACGAGCATAGTCGCAAACCTCGCCCTGCACCACGGCAGCGGCCAGGGGAAGCCACAGTGGCGGCCATCGCCTGCGGCGGCGCCCGAACCCCACGGGGTCGGGGGAGAGAAGAGGTGAGAACAAAGAAGAAACAGAGAGAATGGGCTGGGTGGGCCGAAACCCCTCGGGGTGAGGATTTTGACCCTGCCCTATTGGGCCACAAGGGGACCAATAAGCCCAAATGGCCAGCCCAAGTCAATTAAAATCTGTTTTAATAAATAGGAAAAGACCAAAATGCCCCTGAACTCAATAAAAATTCTAGAAAATAAAATAAAAATCCAAAAATTATAAATAAAATATTTTTGGATTCACAAAAATCCAAACTATCCAAATAAATTGAAATATAAAATTTTGACATATAAATTTTATTAAGAAATTTTGTAATTTATATATTACTTATGGAATTTTACAAAATTATTGAAAGATGATAAAAATAAATAAAAATCACTTTCATTACATATTAATATTGTAATATTTATGAAAAATACTAAATAAATATTTAGTAACAATCTTTAAGTGATAATTCCTAAAAGAATTATTAAATCAATAAAAGTCAAATAAAAGAAAAATAAAATAAAATAATTCAATATATGTTATAAATATAAAAAAGTAATATTTATAAATCCTTTATTATTAAAAAGAACCTTGTATAATAATAGGGTAAATGCATATCAAGTTAAATGATGCATTACATTACTTGCATAATCATTTTGCTTCTTTAAATATTGTCCTTATCGGGCAATAATGATGTTTTTCTAGACATAGAAGCTCAAGGTCCAGTGCAAGCATCATACTTCACTACCTTTTAATCACAAGGCAAGTTCATCACTTGCTCATGTCCTTTGAAGAGTCTTTATCAAAATATTTATAAATTGTGTGTTATCATATATGTTGTAAAAATAAAGAAAATATTATTTTCACAAATAAAGAAATCATAGATATGATCCTAAGTGATGATATAATGGAGCAATAGAACTTAGGGTTCTATTTGCAACAATGATGATCAAGTAGGGACTTAATAACCCCTGACATCAGTGATTCTAGCGTTGTATATTACGCGTTAGCCATGAGATTTGGAATGGGACGGAGAAGTCAGCTGTATCTTCTTCCTCTCGCATGAAGCCGGATGTGCAGGTCGTGGCTGTTATCCTTGTAGCGTGCATATTAATTGGTAATTCGTATAGGATATGCAGCATATGGGTGGGAACCCTCATCGTCCCACGATAGTTCTGGCATCTAACGGTTTGTACAAACCATTGCCATAATTCATTATGTGGGCATGGTGTACACCAAGGAGGCATCCGAGGTCGCGAAGGGGGCAGTGATTGGCTTGGACCAACTACTGGGCCCCACATCATGGAATTGTGGACGGGAAAGTACGCACGGTTGTGCAACAAGGAGTTGATCTCTCATGGGTAAAGTAACACACGTCTGCAGAGTGTAAGAATTGTAACTTGTTACTCCCTGTTCTGGGAAGGAGCTACAAACACGGCAGGAAAGGAACTCCATAAAAGTTCTGGTCAACCTGTGAAGGCTGATTGTCATAGTTTTATTGGAATTATGCCCTAGAGGCAATAATAAAGATGCTATTATTATAATTCTTGTTCATGATAAAGTTTATATTCCATGCTAGAATTGTATTAAGCGGAAACTTTAATACTTGTGTGGTTTGTGAACAACACCGTGTCCCTAGTATGCCTCTATGGACTAGCTCATTAATTAATGATGGTTAAGGTTTCCTAACCATAGACATGAGTTGTCGATTAATAATGAGATCATATCATTGGGAGAATGGTATGATGGACATACCCAAACTAAGCGGAGCAATTAGATCGTGTCATCGTGTTCATCTTTGCGAAGATTTTCTTATGTCAAATATTGTATTCCTTAGACCATGAGATAATACAACTCCCTGGTATCAGAAGAAAGTTTTGAGGTCATCAAACGTCATCCTATGAGAGGGTGATCATAAAGGTGTCTCTTAGGTGATCGGAAAGTACCTTTTGGGTTGTATGTATCGAGATGGGATTTGTCCCTCCCAAGTCGGAGAGATATACTTCGGGCCCACTCGGTAATCAATATCAACACCGCTTGCAAGCATGTGGTTAAGGAGTTAATCACAAAGTGATATCGGATTACGGAACGAGTAAAGTACTTGCTGTGAACGAGATTGAACTAGGTATGACGGTACCGACGATCAAATCTCGGGCAAGTAAAATATCGCGAGACGAAGGGAATATATATATGGGATTGATTGAATCCTGGCATCGTGGTTCATCCGATATGATCATCGATGAATGTGTGGGAGTCAATATGGGTTTCTAGACCCCGCTGTTGATTATTGATGTAAGATCATGACTGCATATTCTCGAACCCGAAGGGTCACACACTTAACGTGTCTCGACGCTAGTATAGATTGGATAATTGGTTTATGATTTTTTGTTCGGAGTCTCGGATGGGATTTGGGACATCACGAGAGGTTCCGGAATGGTCCGGAGAATAAGATTCATATAAGGCAATGCAGTTTTTGGAGTTCAGAATTGTTTCGGGTTAATCGGTATTGTACCGGAAGCTTCTAGAACCTTCCGGAAGGGTACCAACGTGGCCCCACCTGCCGGGAGGGGGCATGGGACTATGAGGGAGTGCCCTGTCCGCATTGGGCCAGGGGCACAAGGCCCCATAGGGCCCAGCCGGCCAAACCCTAGGGAAACCCTAGGGGAGCTTCTAGAAGGGGGGAACTTTCCCCCCACTCCTCCCTCCTTGGCCGCCGGCCCTAGGGCTTGGGGGAGGGGCAAGGTCTGGCCGCCCACCCCTCTATATAAATAGGGTTGGGGGAGCACCCATCCCACACCTCCTCCTCAATCCCTAGCCGCCCTGCTGCCCTCCTCTCTCTCTCTCTCTCCCGACTGCGTGTAGGCGAAGCCCTGCTGCAGAAACTCTCCACCACTTGCACCGCGCCGTCGCGTTGTAGATCCAATCCATCTCTCCACCATACTTGCTGGACCAAGGAAGGAGGAGACGTCGAGGTGCTGCACGTGTGCATCTCTCAGAGGCATCGCCACTTGCGGTGTTAGATCGGATCGGATCGCGAGGAGGAGAAGCGAGTACGACTACATCACCCACGTTCCATCGAACGTTCCGCTATGCGAATCTTCAAGGGTATGAAGATCTCATCTATTCCTCCTTGTTGTTTGCATCTCCTAGATTAGATCTTGGCTTTCCCGTTCGCATCCGTAGAATTTTTTTGATTTACTATGTTGTGAAACCCTTCAGTGGTATCAGAGCTAGATCTATGCGTAGATGTGTTTCACGAGTAGAACGCAACATGGTTGTTGCGGGTGTTGATGTTTTCTATTGCAAGCCTCTTGTTTGTGTACTTCTTATGACGCGGGATAGTGAGATCGAAGCGGTCCAGGCCAACCTTACGCGACCTCGTTCGCGAGACCGGCTCCGCACTTGACGTGTGGCTTGTTCCACACATGCGGCTGGTGGATGCCAGTTTCTCTCACTATAGTTTTCATGGGATTTACACCGGAGTTTGGCAACCATAATATCACCATCGTGGCTTTCTGTAGGTAAGAATCGTTCTTAGCTTGCTACTCTCATAAGCCACGTAAAACATGCAACAACAAAGTAGAGGCATCTAACTTGTTTTTGTAGGGAGTGTTTTCTGTGATATGGTATGGCCCAAGATGTGATGTGTATGTTGTATGCAATGATCATGTTTTGTAATGTTTCACGACTTGCATGTCGATGAGTACACAACCGGCAGGAGCCATATGGTTGTCTTTATAATTGTGTATGACCTGTGTGTCAACTTCTTATACGCCATGCAATAGCTTTACTTTATCGCTAAGTAGTTAGCAATAGTTTTAGTTGCTATTCGTGGTGGAGGCAATCATGGTGGAGTGATGGAGATCATGCCGGCACGCACAAGATGGAGATCATTGCGCGAAGATTGGCTATACCATGTCACATAAAGTTATATGCATGTGATGTTTATCCTTTTATGTATCTTATTACGCTTAGATCGCGACGGTAGCATTATAAGATGATTCCTCACTTAAAGATCAAGATAAAACTGTGTTCTCCCCATGTATGCACCATTGCGAAAGTTCGTCGTGTTCAAGCATCACGTGATGATCGGGTGCTATAAACTCTACGTTCACATACAACGGGTGCAAGCCAGTTTTGCACACGCGGAAATACTTGGGTTTGACTTGACGAGCCTAGCATGTACAGACATGGCCTCGGAACACATGAACCGAAAGGTTAAGCATGAGTCATATGAATGATATGATCGACACTTCGTTGTCCACCATTGAAACCACATCTCTTCTCGTGAAGATCAGATTAGGTGTGGTGAATTTGGATCATGTTCACTAAAAAACTTGAGGGATGTTGAATTTAGTGGGAGTTCATCTAGTAATTTGATTATGTTGAACTAGTTATCATGAACATAGTCTAATTTGTACTTGCAAATATTGTAGATCAAATGGCAAAGTCCAACTTCAACTTCAACGTTTTGCTGAGAAAGAAAAGCTTAAGAACAATGGGTCTAACTTCACCAACTGGTTCCGCAATCTGAGAATCATTCTCTCTGGCGGATAAAAGGACTATGTCCTTGAGAATGCGCTAGGTGACGCCCCTGCTGTAGATGCGCCGGCTGATGAGAAAGTTGTTTATCAGTCGCGCAAAGATGATTATGGTGTGATTAAGAGAACCATGTTGTTTGCTATGGAATCGGACCTTCAAAAACATTTTGAAGATTATCCCTGGCCCTTTGAGATTCTTGAGGAGCTGAAAACTATGTTTCAGACTCAGGCCCGTTCTGAGAGATATGAGATCTCTGAGAAATTCTTTAACTACAAGATGGAGGAAGGGAGTTCCGTTAGTGAGCACGCCATAAATATGTCGGGCTACACTCAACGCCTTGAGCAACTGGACTACAAGATTCCAGAGGAGCTCAAGATTGACAGGGTTCTGCAATCACTCCCTCCCAGCTACAAAAGTTTTGTAGTGACTCATAATCAGATTGGTTCCACTGATACGATCACCGAGCTCTTCGCTAAGCTGAAAGCTGCGGAGGTGGACATCAAAAAGGATAATCATGTGTTGATGGTCAACAAGCCCCCCAGCTTTAAGAAAGGTAAGGGTGCAAAGAAGCCCTTCAAGAAAGGCAACGGCAAGCGCGTTGCCCCTGCTGAGAAGAAGCTCAAGTCTGGACCTAAGCCGGACACTGAGTGATTCTATTGCAAGGACAAGGGTCACTGGAAGCGCAACTGTCTGAAGTACTTAGCGGACAAGAAGGCTGGCACCATCAAAGGTATATTTGATATACATGTTATTGATGTTTTCCTTACTAGCCCTCATTGTAGTGCATGGGTATTTGATACTGGTTCGGTTGCTAATATTTGTAACTCAAAACAGGAGCTACGGAATAGACGGCGGCTTGCGAGGGATGAGGTGACGATGCGCGTTGGCAACGAATCAAGAGTTGATGTGATGGCCGTCGGCACGCTCTCCTTAGTTTTACCTTCGGGATTAGTTTTAAACCTCAATAAGTGTTATTATGTGCCTGCGTTGAGCATGAACATCATATCTGGATCGTGTTTATTGCAAGACGGTTATTCATTTAAATCTGAGAATAATGGTTGTTCCATTTATATGAGTAACATCTTTTATGGTCATGCACCTACTGTGAATGGTTTATTTCTTCTGAATCTCGAAAGGGATGAAACACACATCCATAACATTGAGGCTAAGAGATGCAAAGTAGATAGTGATAATACTACTTATTTGTGGCACTGTCGTCTAGGTCATATTGGTATAAAATGCATGAAGAAACTCCATTCTGATGGACTTTTGGAGTCTCTTGATTTTGAATCATTTGACACATGCGAACCATGCCTCATGGGAAAGATGATCAAAACCCCGTTCTCCGGAATGATGGAGCGAGCAACGAACTTGTTGGAAATCATACATACCGATGTATGCGGACCGATGAGTGTTTCGACGCGCGGTGGATATCGCTACTTTCTCACTTTTACCGATGACTTAAGTAGATATGGGTATATCTATTTAATGAAACATAAATCTGAAACATTTGAAAAGTTCAAAGAATTTCAGAATGAAGTGGAGAACCATCGTAACAAAAAAAATTAAGTTTCTACGATCCGATCGTGGAGGTGAATATTTGAGTTATGATTTTCTCACGCATCTTAAAGCAAGCGGAATCGTTTCGCAACTCACGCCACCCGGAACACCACGGCGCAATGGTGTGTCTGAACGTCAGAATCGAACTCTATTAGATATGGTCCGATCAATGATGTCTCTTACTGATTTGCCGTTATCATTTTGGGGTTATGCATTAGAAACCGTTGCATTCACTTTAAATAGGGCACCATCTAAATCCGTTGATACGACACCGTATGAACTGTGGTTTGGTGCTAAACCTAAGTTGTCGTTCCTTAAAGTTTGGGGATGCGAAGCTTACGTCAAGAAGTTGATGCCGGACAAGCTCGAACACAAAGCGGATAAATGCGTCTTCATAGGATACCCTAAGGAAACTATTGGGTATACCTTCTATCACAAAACCGAAGGCAAAGTGTTTGTCGCAAAGAACGGATCCTTTCTTGAGAAGGAGTTTCTCTCGAAAGAAGTGAGTGGGAGGAAAGTAGATCTAGACGAGGTTGTTGAACCTTCTCTTGAATTGGAGAGTAGCGCAGCACCTGAAATTGTTCCAGTGCCGCCTGCACCAACAATAGAGGAAGCTAATGATAAGGATCATGAAGCTTCGGACGATGCTACTACTGAACGTCGCAGGTCGACAAGGTCGCGTGCCCCTCCTGAGTGGTACGGCAACCCTGTCTTGACTGTCTTGTTAGTATACGACAGTGAACCTGCGAACTATGAGGAAGTGATGATGAGCCCAGACTCTGAGAAATGGCTAGAAGCCATGAAATCCGAATTGGGATCCATGAGCGAAAACCAAGTATGGACTTTGGTGGACCCTCCTAGCGACCGAAAGGCCGTTGAGTGCAAATGGATCTTCAAGAAGAAAACGGACGTGGATGGTAATGTTACCGTCTATAAAGCACGACTTGTCGTGAAAGGTTTTCGACAAGTTCAAGGTGTTGACTACGATGAGACTTTCTCTCCCGTAGCGATGTTTAAGTCCATTCGGATTTTATTAGAAATTGCTGCGTTTCATGATTATGAAATATGGCAGATGGATGTCAAGACTGCGTTCCTCAATGGCAACATTGATGAAGAGTTGTATATGATGCAACCCAAAGGTTTTGTCGATCCTAAGGATGTTGATAAGGTGTGCAAACTTCAGCGTTCCATTTATGGACTGAAGCAAGCATCTCAGAGTTGGAACCTTCGTTTTGATCAAGTGATCAAGAGCTTTGGATTTGTTCCAAATTGCTACGAAGCTTGTATCTACAAGAAAGTGAGTGGGAGCTCAGTGACATTTATGGTACTATATGTGGATAACATATTGATTATTGGAAATGACATTGACATGCTTAACGATGTGAAGAGTTATTTGAACAAATGTTTTTCAATGAAAGACCTAGGGGAAGCTGCTTATATATTGGGCATCAAAATCTATAGAGATAGACAAAGACGCCTGATAGCTTTAAGCCAGAGTACATACCTAGACAAAGTTCTGAAAAGGTTCAGAATGGATAAGGCAAAGAAAGGTTCAGTGCCTATGTTGTCAGGTAAGATATTGAGCAAGGCTCAGTGCCTTATGCCTCGGCCATAGGTTCCATCATGTATGCCATGCTGTGTACTAGACCGGATGTGTCCAATGCTCTTAGTTTGACGAGCAGATACCAAAGTGATCCAGGAGTGGAACACTGGACAGCCAGGAAGAACATCCTAAAGTATTTAAATAGAACTAAAGAAATGTTCTTAGTCTATGGAGGTGATGAACAGCTCGTCGTAAAAGGTTACGTCGATGCTAGTTTCGACACTGACAAGGATGATTCTAAATCTCAGACAGGATACGTTTATATTTTGAATGGAGGAGCTGTGAGCTGGAGAAGCTGCAAACAAAGCGTGATCGCGGGATCTACAGTAGAAGCGAAATACATGGTTGCTGCAGAAGCGTCAAGTGAAGGAGTTTGGATCAGGAACTTCATCACTGATCTTGGCGTGGTTCCAAGTGCATTGGACCCACTGGAGATATTGTGTGACAACACTGGCGCCATAGCACTCGCTAAGGAACCAAGATATCATCCAAAGACCAAGCATATCAACCGCAAGTTTCATATAATCCGAGATTATATAGCAGATGGAGATCTGAAGATTAGCAAAGTACATACAGATCTGAATGTCGCAGATCCATTGACTAAACCTCTTCCACGTGCAAAACATGATCAGCACCTTAGTGCCATGGGTGTTAGATTGTTGCCAGATGTAAACTAGATTGTTGACTCTAGTGCAAGTGGGAGACTATTGGAGTTATGCCCTAGAGGCAATAATAAAGATGTTATTATTATAATTCTTGTTCATGATAAAGTTTATATTCCATGCTAGAATTGTATTAAGCGGAAACTTTAATACTTGTGTGGTTTGTGAACAACACCGTGTCCCTAGTATGCCTCTATGGACTAGCTCATTGATTAATGATGGTTAAGGTTTCCTAACCATAGACATGAGTTGTCGATTAATAATGAGATCATATCATTGGGAGAATGGTATGATGGACAGACCCAAACTAAGCGGAGCAATTAGATCGTGTCATCGTGTTCATCTTTGTGAAGCTTTTCTTATGTCAAATATTGTATTCCTTAGACCATGAGATAATACAACTCCCTAGTATCAAAAGAAAGCTTTGAGGTCATCAAACGTCATCCTATGAGAGGGTGATCATAAAGGTGTCTCTCAGGTGATCGGAAAGTACCTGTTGGGTTGTATGTATCGAGATGGGATTTGTCCCTCCCAAGTCGGAGAGATATACTTCGGGCCCACTCGGTAATCAATATCAACACCCCTTGCAAGCATGTGGTTAAGGAGTTAATCACAAAGTGATATCGGATTACGGAACGAGTAAAGTACTTGCTGTGAACGAGATTGAACTAGGTATGACGGTACCGACGATCAAATCTCGGGCAAGTAAAATATCGCGAGACGAAGGGAATGTATATATGGGATTGATTGAATCCTGGCATCATGGTTCATCCGATATGATCATCGATGAATGTGTTGGAGTCAATATGGGTTTCCAGACCCCGCTGTTGATTATTGATGTAAGATCATGACTGCATATTCTCGAACCCGAAGGGTCACACACTTAACGTGTCTTGACGCTAGGATAGATTGGATAATTGGTTTATGAGTTTTTATTCGGAGTCTCGGATGGGATTCGGGACATCACGAGAGGTTCCGTAATGGTCCGGAGAATAAGATTCATATAAGGCAATGCAGTTTTTGGAGTTCGGAATTGTTTCGGGTTAATCGGTATTATACTGGAAGCTTCTAGAACCTTCCAGAAGGGGACCAACGTGGCCCCACCTGCCGGGAGGGGGCATGGGCCTATGAGGGAGTGCCCTGGCCGCATTGGGCCAGGGGCACAAGGCCCCATAGTGCCCAGCCGGCCAAACCCTAGGGAAACCCTATGAGAGCTTCTAGAAGGGGGGAACTTGCCCCCCACTCCTCCCTCCTTGGCCGCCGTCCCTAGGGCTTGGGGGAGGGGCAATGGCTGGCCGCCCACCCCTCTATATAAAGAGGGTTGGGGGCGCACCCCTCCCACACCTCCTCCTCAAGCCCTAGCCGCCCTGCTGCCCTCCTCTCTCTCTCCCTCCCGACTGCGTGTAGGCAAAGCCCTGCTGCAGAAACTCTCCACCACTTGCACCGTGTCGTCACGTTGTAGATCCAATCCATCTCTCCACCATACTTGCTGGACCGAGGAAGGAGGAGACGTCGAGGTGCCGCACGTGTGCATCTCTCGAAGGCATCACCACTTGCGGTGTTAGATCGGATCAGATCGCGAGGAGGAGAAGCGAGTACGACTACATCACCCACGTTCCGTCGAACGTTCCGCTGTGCGAATCTTCAAGGGTATGAAGATCTCATTTATTCCCCCTTGTTGTTTGCATCTCCTAGATTAGATCTTGGCTTTCCCGTTCGCATCCGTAGAAATTTTTTGATTTACTATGCTGCGAAACCCTTCAAGTTTTTCAGAATAAAATCAATCTTTGAAGAAAGATTTACAAAAATTGCATAGTGCCAAGGATTTATAATCCGAGGTGGTAGTTAGAGCATCAAACTTCCCACCTTGCATATAATGAACTTGTTGGGTAACGTTGTTACTCATTCTTTCCTTTGATCCCCTCCTTAGACTCTGAGGATCCTGAAGACTTTTATAGGCAAAGGGGCAAGGTCGGTGGGCGTCCGAGGGGGCCACACCTAGGGCTGGCGTGCCCCTGGCCACGCCGCCACCAGGTGTGGTCGCCTCATGGCCCCACTTTGTTTGCCCTCCGGACTCCGTGTTCCTTCTGGTAAAATATTGACTTTGGCTTTTGTCCCGTCCAATTCCAAGAATATTTCCTTACTAGTTTTTCTGAAACCAAAAACAGCAGAAAACAGACAACTGGCACTACGGCATCTTGTTAATAGGTTAGTTCCAGAAAATGTATACAAATACCTCAGAGTGTAAACAAAACATAACAAAGTTGATACAGAACAAGCATAGAGTATCAAAAATTATAGATACGTTTACAATGTATCAGTAATTGCCCCTATGTGTGGTTTTGGTTATTAATGACAATCCCTATGGACTAATGTTTTCACTGAGTTTTATATGAATGAACATTCCATAGGTCATGCGTGTAGTCTATGTGTTGGATTCAAGTATGGATGCCATGAAGATAAAGATATACCTTGAGTATTGGCATCAAGATCATGGAGTTGAAGATAAGAATATGATATGATCAAGATTTGAGAGTGTGATATCAATAGAAGAATTCAAGATATGGCTCTAAGCCGGTGTCATGATAGCCTCATTAGTTGAGCTACGGTTGACTAAGATTTAGAGCATGTAATAAAATGAATAGTTCTTTATTTACCTCAAGATATTGAGATGGAGCATGAGAAGATACATGGTTGACCTATACAAAGAGTGAAGAGTGATTTCAAGATGATCAACTCATGAAGCATAAAGAATGTATCACATGGTTCTTGTGGTATGGTAAGACTTGTCAATTATGCGTCATGAACTAACCCATTATATATGTGCCTTTGTGTTTTCTATATGGGATAGGTATCTTTCCATGGGCATGCTTCAAAAGTGAAGATTTCATATAGCCCATGAGAGGATGACATCAAGTGGTGATCGTCGTCAAGTTTGAGAAGGGCAAGTTCAAGATAAGCATCTCGAGATCATTTGCTTGAAGCTTGACGTCCATATTGGTGATAATGGGCATGTGAAGACGTGTCTCAATGAAGCTATCCCATAGTGGTGTATGGGGAGCAAATTATGAGTCTTCAGGAAGCAACGATGATCAAGTGTTACATTCCGGCTTGGATGGATGTTGAAGCGGGATGTGCAAGGCAAAGATAAGGCCTTTCTAGGTTTTATTTTACCGGTCTCAAGGTGGTTGTTGGGAGACCGGGTTATAGGATAGATAGACGCACTATCAAGAGGGGCTTTCGGTTGGGTAACTTGATCACATCATCTTAGGGAGCTCAGTCCTTTGCATACTTTGCATCTTCCTAGTTTGTTGCATCTTGGTGGTTCTTCATGTGAGGTTATTGATCTTCTTGCTAGCTCTTTGACAAGCCCAAGTTCATCGAAAACGGAATTTGTATGCATCTTCTATGGCGTTTTCGAGTTTGAAGGTTTTACCGAATCTTCTTATAGGGAGGCTTCATACCTTTCTTCATTTGGTTCTATCCTACTCTAGACTATGATGTTTCTCTGCACCATCTTGTAGAGCTTGTTGTCCTCGTCAAAACAAGCCCAAGATCATCAAAATCGGAGTACGGACGCAAAAGGTATCACCGTTTTTGTGTGCCGTCCGGCGAGAATTCCGGCGGACCGAGTCTGTGGCCGGAATTTCCGGCGACCGCCGGAAATTTCTGGCAAACCACTAAAAATCTGTCCAGTATGTTGTTTCGGTTTGTACCGGAACTTTCGGTTTTGACCGGAATTCCGGCGGCGCCGGTTTCGCCGCCGGAACGTGTCCGTCTAGCTCATTTTATCTCCAACGGTCATCCCCCTTGAAGGGGTATAAAATGGGGGCTTCTTCCCCAAAGTTCTAGGGTTCTTGAGCATGTTTTTTACCACCATTGTTGACCCCTTTGAGCTTGCTTCCTCTCCCTTTCTTCCTATGATTCTTGCATCTTTTGAGGGCTTTGGAAGAGGAGATCTAGATCTACAATCCCCACCAATCAATTCCTCCTCTAAGTGAGGGGAACCCATTGGATCTAGATCTTCAAGTTATTTGTTGATTTCCACCATTGTTCTTCCTCTCTAATTTCTCCCTAGCGCTTGTTGCTTTGGTGCGATTTGAGAGTGAAGGATTTGAGCACCCTTAGTGTTCTTGCTTTGCATTCTTGCATAAGTGTTGAGCTCTCCATTCGAGTGAGAGACCGTGAGCTTGTTACTCTTGGAGGGTGACCTCCTAGTTGGCTTGGCGGTTGGTACCGCGGTGTCCTTTTCATGGAAGATTGTGAAGAGACCCGGGTTTCTCCTTCGTGGAGCTTATAAAGTGGTTGTGAAGCTTGCCATCTCCGGAGTGGAGGAAAATCTAGCCATAAGGGAAGGGCCTATTCCTTCGTGGGATAGACTCAGAGAAGAAGGTGAGCCTTCGTGGCGTTGGCAAATTCTTTGTAGAATCTCACACCTCTCTAACGTGACGTACCTTACTTGTAAGGAAACACGAGAATACATCTTCGTCTCCGTGTGCCTCGGTTATCTCTATAGCCGAGCTTACTTTCCTTCTGATAGCCTTTGAGCTTGAAGTACTTATACCTTGCTTATCACTTGTGGTATATTTATCTTGTGCTATCTTGCTTAGCTTAACTTGTTGTTGGTGCACTTAGTTGAGCCTAATGTATTTAGGTTTTGTGCTTGTAAAATAAACATTAGTTTAATTCCGCATTCTATCAAGCCAAAACCGTAATAGTTCTGAAATTGTCTATCCACCCCCCTCTAGGCGACATCTCTATTCTTTTAGAATGTGAGTGCGGGGTATATCAAGGCGAACGCAGAAAGATCCCTGGTGTAGTCATTCGTGACCACTCTGGATCCCTGATTCGAGCCCAAGCGCTCTGGTACTAAAATGCAAAGAATCCATTGGTTATGAAAGTTGAGGCTTTAAGTGGATGATGTGCACCTCGCAATTAACATGGGCCTTCGACTTGTTGTGAGGGATACAAACTCTTTATTTTTTGTCAAGCTTCGGAAAGAGACAAGCACTAGTAGATGACTTGTTGCTAATATATGTCAAGAGGTGAAGAAGTTGCCTGCTTTTCTCACTAATTTGATGTTATTCATTTAAGCCGATTAGCTAATGAGGCTTCTCATTTGTGTGCTATAGAGCTATTTCTAATAGAAGAAGGCGTGTTTAGGTAAATTTTATCCCCCTTCTTAGCTAGCATATTGTCAAACGGTTACAACCCTTATGAATAAGCAATAAAACTCAAGCAGTAAACCTATTAAGGTTGTATGCATCATTTTGATGTAGAAACCAAGGGTTTTAACCTACTTTTTAAAGAAAATAGAAACAATAAAATTCCTTAATTTTCCAAAAAAAAAAGGCAAACCCTTGCGTGGCTTCTACTTTCTTGTTTTAGAGATAAAGGCCTCTACTTGATTTCTGAGCTATTTGAAGTTCAAGCAAGGTTCACTTCAGATCAACATGGGCTTTGGATGACGGCCCTGCCTAAACACACCCGCAGTGCAAACAGAAGAAGGCGACGATTCCTATTCTCTGCCTATTGCGGGCGCTACCTAGGGCTCCGTCTGAAGGTTTTCTTCGCAGGCCGGCCCAATTTACACGTGCATGATTCTTTTTTCTTTTCGTTTCTTTTCTTTTTTATTGTATTTTTTCTTTTCTGTTTCTTTTTTCTCAACAGAACAATTTTAAATTTTGAATATTTTTTAGATCTGAACAAAATTTAAAGTAAAACAAACTCTAAATTTTAGTTTTTTTAGAAAAAAATAAATTTTAAACTTCTTTAATATGAACATTTTTTAAATTTTAATACTTTCCAAAGTTTAACATACTTATTCAAAATTTGAGCTTTTTTACTACTATAAAAACATAAAATAAAAAAATAACAAAAAAAAATCATATCTGTTACTGGGCTGCATTAAGGCGGTCCACGAAGGAGCTGCTTCGGGCGGAGCGCGGGATAGGACCTCCCGAATAAGGCAAGGCCCTCTCTGTCTCGGAATATGTGTCGAAACATGTCCTGGTACCCTTTGCCGTGCCGCATACGTGTCCGACACGACTCGTACTTCCTCAGGGCAACCCGTGTATATATACCGCGTCCCCACGCTAGCCTCACGACCCTGCCCTGAAACGCGAACACTTTCCGTTCGTTCCGTCGCCTGCCGCCGCGAGATCGTCGACGTCGTCGAGAGCTCGTTCGTTTCCGTTCGAAAACTTCGTTTTCTCGTCGTCGCTAGCTGCAACTCGTTCTCCGCCATGCCGCCGAAGAAGCCGCTCAAGGCGCCCAAGGTGCCGAAGAAAGAGTACGACGAGGTACTGTACTACTAATCTACTACTCGAACTGATTGCATTAATCCAACTTATTTACGTACTAGTTTTATTTCAGAAGTTGGATGCTCTGTAATAATTACTGTACTAGTTGTTATCGAGCAAATCAATCACCATGTTATGAACGGCACCACATGTTCATGCAATCTGTAGTTGTTCAGTACCATGAAAACGACTGAACTTGTGAAACCTGAAGACTTAATGCAGGAGGTCGGTATGTGCAGTAAATTGAGTAGATTGTACTGTTCAAGCAATCTATACTTGTCTGGCACCATGAATAACTGAATCTGTTTTATACTTGTCTGGCACCATGAATAACTGAATCTGTGAAACCTGAAGAACTGAAGCAGGAGGGTCGATCTTGCTCTGCATAATTGTCGATGCTTTGTACTGTAGTACACAGTTTCCGATCAATCTACTTAGTAAACTGAGTAGACTGTTCCCTCTCAATGGATGCACGTATTTTGTTTAGCTCGTATACTCACTCCGTCCACCGCCGATAAGTGCCGGTGTATGGTACGAAAGATATTAGGTCACGCAATTTTCGTACAGTTCAAGCATCAAACTAGTAAGGCATTTTTTTATGCTTAACAATTTGGTATGGGAACTTCCCTTGTTTCTGAAAATTGAGATATTCTATGCATAGAATCACATGCAGCAAGCTGGAGTGCTGACGACCCTATGTTTTTGCTCCTGTTTGCAGACTGATCTGGAGAACCTGAAGAAGAAGAAAGAGGATGAGAAGGCTCTCAAGGAGCTCAGGGCAAAGGCTGCGCAGAAGGGCGCGCTCGGAGGCTCCGGCCTCAAGAAGAGCGGCAAAAAATGAGCCTGCTACTGCTAGACTTATATCTCTACTTAGTTAGAAGCTACTGAAGAAAATGGACAGAGTAAAAACTGCTTTAGGATATATATAGTTGGTTTCGGTGTTTGGGATCTCCTTTTCTATGACCGATGAGTTTTTGAAGTTACCTGTGGATCTTCTATTGCCATCCTCTTGTATACGATCTTCATTTTTGTCTACCTATGGACTGAACCAAGCAAATTCAGAAAATGTATTCAGCGTGTTTATGTACCTACCCGCCAGAAAGGAAAACTAGACAGGTGAGACTAGAGTATTATGCCTGAATTGGCAAAAAAGAGAGTTTCAGCATTTAGAAATTACAATTAGCAAAAAAGAATAGTCATTCAGAAAAAAGATTAGGGACCTGTCAGACAACCTGAGGGCCACCCTGGTCAGCAGAGCTGAACAAGAACGATCCTCTACAGCCATAGACCACACACCGTGATCTGAGCCGTTAATCACGCTCTGGCCCACAGGTCAGACTTCATCAACCAGGCTGAAGTGCTTGCCTCCTTATTAGTAAAGGATGCAGCGGTACGATCCTATAGAACAGATCCTGTTCAAGTAAGGTCGTGCTAGTGAGCTGAAGATCCGGTTATTTAAGCTGGTCTGATTGCTTGTAAACTTCCGAGGTGGTACTATCTTTCTCCAGGTGCTGTCGCAGTCGCGCGCTGGCCTTCCGAATTTTGCTTGCTCTCTACCATCGTCTTGGGCCGATCCTCTTTCTAAGCAGAAGGCCCAGAAATTTAAGAATGATTCTTTGGGCTTTCCACCCAAAACTCATCAAAGTCTCATGAGCTATTCTAAAAAAAACTATCGTGAGCTCTTTTCTCTAGTGAAATTCTAACTTCCTTTTTTGAGACAGAGGAATGCTAACTTCTAACACACATTACATAGAAGACACATTGTCGGATGCACTCATGGTGCAGCTCCTAGTAGTCGAGCTGCGGGATGCACTCATGGTGCAGCTCCTGAAAAAACGCACACACTTTCCGCTCATTTAGTCGCCTGCCGCCGCAAGATCATCGTTCGCTCGATAACTTCGTTTCTCTTTGTCGCTGCAACTCATTGTCCGCAATGGCTTCGAAGAGGCCACTCAAGGCGCCCAAGGTACAGAAGAAAGAATACGACGAGGTACCGTACTAGTACTAATTTACAAGACACTAATGATTCGGTGTATTTTTGATATGCTTCATCCTAGCAGTAATTTGCTGGTCATATTTTCAACCTGAGTTTTTATTGTCTAGGTATTACTTTCAGTCAAAAACAATAGGTATTCCATACATTGTACCAATTGGACCATATTAATCATATAACCTTGTCTCTATCAATTGAAAATAAAAGTGACATAATCAATTGAAAATATATAAAATATTTCCGTTCCTTTCCTTCAGTTGGTTTAAGAGATCTTTATTGTATCAATTAACACATTCAAATTGGCGCACTGCACTAAGAATCCATGAAAGTGTATTTTTTTGCAAGAGCAGTTTTTTTCAATTCCCATCTAAGAACTTGCATTCATTCAGATTTTTATTTGTACTTGTGCATGTTTCGGTTTTGTGTGTAAGTTGGAACCTGCCATAAAAAATGTTGCTGGCCAACTTTTCAGTTACTATGAGTGTGACCAGGACCTGGAAGGGTAAAGCATAGGCCAACAATTACCCGAGCACTTCAGTTACATGTTCTTCATTGCAAACAGATCGGGGAAGGAAAAGAAAGATCAGCAGCACAAGGAGATGCTTCCTTTGTGTCCTAGGATTGAAATCTTATACTTATGTAGAACTTACGTATGTGTGAACTTGTAACATGTGTATTTGATACCATTTTTTTTTTTGAGAAAAGTGTCAAACATTATGTCTGTATGGAAGCTGAAGCTTTGATGTTTGAACTAAAAACACTGAATGTTAAATACTTCATATGTGGATCTTCTACTTCCCATCTTTTATCAAATGATCTTCTTTTATCTGCCTCTGTCTGAACCAGACTGTTGGTGTAGTTTGCTAACTCTGCAATGGTTTGATACGAAAAAATAATTCCGAGGCAATCGTGTGAGTTCTCCATCCAACCTCGCAGAGAGACCGTGCACCATGACCATTACAGCGTGGCTGTATTGCTAGTGCAGCAGAGGAAAAGAAAATCACGGGACTAGAGCGTCCAACTTAGTGCGAGTCTATCACCTGAAGAATTTCTGAATGTGTAGAAAAGGCCTACGAAAAGTGGTAGTTGAGCAAGATCAGAGTTTGTCAGGATGCAAATGTATAGAGGCCTTTATATCAGAACACTAGCTGTAAGAGGGGTTCAAAAAGTGTTAGTTTAATAAATCAAAACAATTGGATAAATTTTCCAAACCTTTATATAGTGAGTTAGACAACTTCAAGCTCTCACTAAAAGGATCAAAGTCTGAATGAAAAAAAATAGTTAGGGACCTGTCAGACAACCTATGGACCACCCTGGTCAGCTAGCTAAACAGGAACCTGTTAGTTTAATAAATCAAAACAATTGGATAAATTTTCCAAACCTTTATATAGTGAGTTAGACAACTTCAAGCTCTCACTAAAAGGATCAAAGTCTGAATGAAAAAAAATAGTTAGGGACCTGTCAGACAACCTATGGACCACCCTGGTCAGCTAGCTAAACAGGAACCTGTCAGACAACGATCATCTACAGCCATAGACCAAACATCAGTGTGATCTGAGCCGTTAGTCACGCTCTGGCCCACAGGTCAGACTTCATCAACCAGGCTTAAGTGCTTGCCTCCTTAGTAGTAAAGGATGCAGCGGTACGATCCTATAGAACAGATCCTGTTCAAGTAAGGTCGTGCTAGAGAGGTGGAGAGTCCGATATTTAAGCTGGCCTAGCTGCTTGTAAACTCCGAGGTGGTACTATCTTTCCGGGTTTCGCAAGGCGTTGGTGCAGTGCCGCTCGCTGGCCTTCCGTATTTTGCTCTGGCAACTTCCTTGTGCTGAGCCGCGTACCTGAACAGAAGCCCAATGGTCTATGACAATGTCTTTTCTTCCATAAGATATGTTGGGCTTGTCTCCCATGAGCTCTCGAACCAGCACAAAATCTCTTGTCTTTTTTTAGCAAAGCACAGCATCTAATGATCCTCTTTGTCTCCAAAAAAATAAATCAAATTCCTCTTTCAATTCTCAACAAAAGAAAGAATCTAATGATCCTCTTGCTTCCGAATTTCTTTTATTTCCTAACTTCCAGTAACACTTCCCTAGAAACAAACTTCTAGACATACAACATAATGGCCATATGCACTCATCGAGTCATGGTGCTACTGGTGGTACAGGCAATTTTGTCCGATCTCGAGGGAAAATCCATGTGGCCGGCAAGTCGTCTCCGTCCGTGGACACCATGGGCGGCAGAAGCGAGTCCGCTCTCCCTCTGCGCGGGAGGTAGCGCCACTCGAAATCGACCCCTTTCATCATATACACGCTGAGAGAGTAGCGCAGCGACCTCCGGTCCCACTCCTCGCCCGTGCCGTCATCCAGGAAGAAGATGCGGTCCGCCCACTCCGCGTGGCGCTCGCGCGGCACGCGCACGGCCCTGGAGCCCCATCGCCCAACGAACAGAGCTTGGCCGCCGCCACCGAGGGCGCCCTTTGTTACAATCGCGACAAGAAGATAACGAAGAACGAAAACGAAAAACACAGCAAGGAGACACAGATTTAACGTGGAAAACCTCTCCAACAAAGAGAGGAAAAAACCACGGGCGCCAGCCAGCGAAACTTCATTATATCGAGGAGTGTTTACAAACGCCGGGGATTTCACAGATGCAACTCAACCAACCGGCGGCTTACAAGGGGTTTATATATCGGTGGAAACCTAGGTCTTCGACGATCCGTACCGTATACTTCTGACGAGTGGAGCGAGGCCCGTCGCCGGGAGGCTTGGGCCGAGTGATATGATGACTAAACCTGTTCCTGTTGCTAAGTTCGAGCAAAGCTCAAACTTAGCAACAGAAACAGGTTTAGTCATCATATCAGCAGGATTATCATGAGTGCTGATCTTGCATACCTTTAATTTACCTTGAGCAACAATGTCTCTAACAAAATGGTACTTGACATCAATGTGCTTAGTTCTCTCATGGAACATCTGATCTTTTGTAAGGTATATGGCACTTTGACTGTCACAAAACAAATTAATGCAAGAATCATCTCCACAAAGCTCAGCAAACAAACCTTTCAACCAAACAGATTCTTTGCAAGCTTCAGCAATAGCCATGTATTCAGCTTTAGTAGTAGATTGTGCAACAACAGCCTGCAATGTAGCCTTCCAGCTAACAGCACAACCTCCAACATTAAACACATAACCTGTGAGGGATCTTCTCTTATCCAAATCGGCAGCAAAATCTGAATCCACATAGCCAACGAGTCCCTCACCGGTCCTGCCAAACTTCAAACAAGCATTGGAAGTGCCAAGAAGGTACCTGAAAACCCACTGAACAGCCTTCCAATGTTCTTTACCAGGATTAGCCATGTATCTACTTATCAAACTCATAGCATATGATAAATCAGGACGAGAACAAACCATGGCATACATCAAAGAACCAACAGCACTAGAATACGGCACCTTTGACATGTACTCAAACTCTTCATCAGTAGTAGGACATTGAGAAACTGACAATTTAAAGTGAGGAGCAATAGGAGTACTAACTGAGTTGGCACCATCCATATTAAAACGATGAAGAACTTTCTTAATGTAACTTTGCTGACTAAGAAATAACAAACCAGATTTTCTATCTCGGGTAATCTCCATACCTAAGATCTTCTTAGCAGCACCAAGATCCTTCATCTCAAACTCACTACTTAGGTGTGCCTTCAAAGTAGTGATTTCTTTCATGCCCTTGGCAGCAATTAACATATCATCAACATACAGCAGCAAGTATATAGGTGACCCATCAACAAACTTGATATAAACACAACTATCATATTTAGACCTCTCAAAACCATGTGAGATCATAAATGAATCAAACCTTTTATACCACTGTCTTGGAGATTGCTTTAAGCCATAAAGAGACTTCTTTAATTTGCACACAAAATCCTCTTTACCAGGCACTATGAACCCTTCTGGTTGGTCCATGTATATTTCCTCATCAAGCTCTCCATGCAGAAAAGCAGTCTTGACATCTAACTGCTCAAGCTCAAGATCACGCATAGCCACAATACTAAAGAAAGTACGAATGGAACTATGCTTCACAACTGGAGAGAACACATCATTGTAATCAATACCTGGAATCTAGCTGAACCCTTTTGCTACTAACCTTGCCTTGTACCTTGAAGGCTCTTTGGGAGATAGACCTTCCTTTTTCTTGAAGATCCACTTGCAGCGGACCGCCTTCTTTTGTTTAGGCAAGCGCACAACATCCCATGTGCCATTTTTCTCAAGCGATTGCATCTCTTCTTGCATAGCAGATACCCACTTCTCGCGGTCAACGGATGCAATGGCTTCATTATATGTAGCAGGTTCAGAATCGTTCTCCACCTGTTCAGCACAACTCAAAGCATAATGTACAAGATTACACTCTTCAATTAAACGACGAGGTGGAACTATGTTACGTCTCGGTCTATCAGCAGCAATAGATTCCTGTGGCTGCTGCAAAACAGTAGGTGAGTGCTGAACAATATCATCATCAATATTTTCCTCATGAGTATCATCAACAACAGCATTATTATCAACAGTTTTCTGCAGGTGCTCCACCTGCACACGAACTCCCTCCTCTCCAATAGCAACAGGAGAGGGATCTGATGGCAAGCTGTCATGATACATAACGGATTCATTGAAAACAACGTTCCTACTCAACAAAATCCTTTTTGTTTCAGGGTTCCATAGTTTATATGCCTTAACTCCTGAACTATAACCAAGGAATATGCACTTGACAGCTCTAGGCTCTAACTTTCCATTATCAACATGAGCATAAGCAGTGCAACCAAAAACTCTCAACTGTGAATAATCAGCGGGTGAACCTGACCATACCTCAATGGGAGTTTTCTTCTCAAGTGGAATAGAAGGTGACCTGTTGATGAGGTAACACGTTGTGTTGGCTGCTTCAGCCCAGAAACGCCTATGCATACCTGCATTAGACAACATACAACGAGCCCTCGAGATGATGGTTCTGTTCATGCGTTCTGCCACGCCATTCTGCTGAGGAGTATATGGGATGGTGTGATGCCTGATCATGCCATCGTTACTGCAAAACTCCTCAAACTCATTAGAACAGAATTCCATACCATTGTCAGTACGTAGTACCTTTACCTTCTTCTCAGTCTGTTTTTCAACCATAACTTTCCACTTCTTAAAAGCATCAAAAACATCAGATTTATGCTTCAGAAAATAAGGCCACACCCTTCTTGAGTAATCATCAATAATAGTAAGCATATAATTAGCACCACCAATAGAAGTCTTACGGGACGGACCCCATACATCAGCATGCACATAATCTAATATGCCTTTGGTGGTATGAACGGAAGCATTGAATTTAACTCTTTTATGCTTACCAAAGATGCAGTGCTCACAGAACTCAAACTTACTCAAGTTGCAACCATCAATCAGCTCTCTCTCTTGACCAACTCTGCCATGCCTTGTTCGCTCATATGCCCAAGACGCATATGCCATAGATGTGTTTTACCACAATCATCAGAATCATTAGAAGTAACAGCAGCAATACCAGGCAAAGTGCTACCTCTAAGAACATATAATTTAGCAGAATTCATATCACCTATCATGTGAATAAGAGAACCTTTTTATACCTTCAGAACTCGATGCCCACCGGCATACTTGTATCCATCAACGTCCATGGTACTCAGGGAGATCAAATTTCTGGCCATGCTTGGTATGTGCTTCACCTCACTCAACGTGCGTGTCACGCCATCATGTGTCCTAATCTTAACAGATCCAACACCAACGATATGGCATGGGTTGTCATTCCCCACACGCACAAAATCTCCAGTCTGCACAGACTCATATGAACTGAACCAATCTTTGTTACAGCAAATATGAAACGAACATGCAGTATCAAGTATCTATTCATCATCACGAGAAGCACAAGCAGCAAAAACAGCTAAGCATTCACCATCAGAACTATCAGAAACAACAGCAGCCTTACCATTGCCTTGATCCTTATCTTTCGGTTGGTAAGTACCGTTCCTTTTCTCCTTATTCTGCAGCTTCCAACAATCATCAATAACATGATTAGATTTCTTACAATACCTGCAGAACTTGTCCTTTCCCTTGGACTTCGAACGACCTCTGCCGTCTTTGCTCTTATCTCGGTTGCCATGGTTGTTAAATCTCTGCTCGGTCCTGCCACGAACCTGCAGAGCTTCAGCCTTGGAAGACGCTCCATCTGCCTGCACCATAGATTTCATCTTTTCCCTCTGTTTGAGGGCATCTTGCACTTCATCAAGGGTTATCTTCTCACGGCTCAACAACATTGTATCACGAAAGTGTGTATAAGAACTAGGCAGCGAGCATAAGAGTAATAGGGCTAGATCCTCATCATCATATTTTACTTCCATAGATTGCAAATCAGAAATAATCTCTCTGAAAAGAGATAAGTGATTCATTACCGATCCACCTTCCTGCAATCTATGCGAGAACAACTTCATCTTCACATGCATCTTACTGGTTAGATCCTTTGACATGCAGATCGATTCCAGTTTTTCCCATAGGGCAGCAGCAGATTTCATCTCCAGTACTTCCTGCAAAATATTATTGGACAGATGAAGTTGAATCAAAGACAAAGCCTTACGGTCCTTCCGCTTTTCTTCGGCGGACCAGGTCTTAGCATCCTTTTCACCGAATCCATCCAGCGCTTCATCCAGATCAGAAGTTTGGGCGAGAATCGCCCGCATCTTCACCTGCCACAAGGAGAATCTTGTGGTGTGGTCCAGCTGTGGTAGATCGAACTTCCATGACGACATGTCGCAAACCCTAGATTAGAACCTGGGGCTCTGATACCACTTGTTACAATCGCGACAAGAAGATAACGAAGAACGAAAACGAAAAACACAGCAAGGAGACACAGATTTAACGTGAAAAACCTCTCCAACAAAGAGAGGAAAAAACCACGGGCGCCATCCAGCGAAACTTCACTATATCGAGGAGTGTTTACAAACGCCGGGGATTTCACAGATGCAACTCAACCAACCGGCGGCTTACAAGGGGTTTATATATCGGTGGAAACCTAGGTCTTCGACGATCCGTACCGTATACTTTGTAGAATTTGGATCAACATATAACAAACTCCACCTTGAGACAAATTCCTCCTTGTAGCATCAACAGCAACCATCTCCCTGAACAAACAAAGCAAATACTTTCGGCGCCAATAGCCACTTGGGCTAATCAGTTAAACCAACTAAGTTCGAGCAAAGCTCAAACTTAGCAACAGGAACAGGTTTAGTCATCATATCACTCGGCCCAAGCCTCCCGGCGACGGGCCTCGCTCCACTCGTCAGAAGTTGGCCTATACTTTGTAGAATTTGGATCAACATATAACACCCTTCACTTCCTTCCACGTCGACGAGCGGAACTCGGCCTCGAACATGGTGATCTCCTCGTCCATCTCACCGCTGTTCCAAAGCACCCCGGGCGCGCGCGACACCTCTCTGCGGACCATCAGCAGCGCTCCGTCGCCGGACTCCACGAGGTAGTGCAGCGTCACGCGGCGCCTAACTACGGCAAACAGGGGACGGCCCACTACGACGCGGTCGAGCCGAGATATGGTCGGCAGCTCGTCGGCGGCGGCGGAGACGGTGACGGCGAAGAGGTCTTCGTTCTGGTCGACGACGTACAGCTTGCCATGGTAATAAGCCATGTCTTTGAGTCGCCGCCATGGTTCGCGGCCGCTCACCGACCACGTCGACGCCGCGCCCGGCCGGCACAGCGCGAGCTTGCCGTGCCTCCCTTGGCCGACGACCGCGGCGACGAGGCTGGCCGAGCAGACCACGAGCTTGAGCAAGGACACCGTCCCCTGGGGCTCGGCGTCTCTCTCGCGTGGGACCCACGGGTGCCTGCATTCGGGTAGGTCCCGCTCCTCAGCGGCCATGATGGGCTCGTGGCGGACACGGACACGGGACAGGCTGGGGAGCAGCGCCACGGGCGCCGAGTCCTGGGAGAACGGGTCCACCAGCGAGTAGGCGCCGTCCTCGCGCTCGAAGACGAGCCACTCGCCGCAGGAGCCGTGGTGGCCGGCGGCGCCGGGCAGGCGGAACGGCCGGGCCTCTGCGGGAAAGCCGCAGAAGGTCCCGTCGGCGAAGCAGAGGCAAGGCAGCAGCGGGCGCGAGTGGTGCTGCCGCGCGGACGAGCGCCACGAGCGGCATACGGCGCCGAAGCAGATGCGGCCGGCATACGACGGCAGGCGGTCTAGGACGTCACCGGCCATGTCCGGCGGGAGGTCCGGCCAGCGCGACGCAGGCTGCGCGCACGACGACGAGGCTCGCGCTTTCTTGCATGGTCTGTGCGCCATCGATCGATCTATGAACTAGGAACGGCTCTTCGTTCCGTGTGGTGCCACTATATATCACGAGCCATCGTGGGTAATCCGACACGATCTCCAGATAACTGGCTTCTACTAGTACTGATTTCGATCTGCACCGGTAGCTCGCGTGTCTTCGTCCATGCGTTACGTGTCCTGATTATAGTAGACTTTTCTTTCCCTGACCGCGCATCGAGATCTAATTGGCCCCTCAATCTCTATCTCTATCTCTACTACTTATAAAAGCACCAATATGTTGGGATACAATTAATCTCAACCGTTAACCGGCGATAATCAAACGGTGGAAGTCGCTCCGGTGTTGAGCTACTCAGCACAGATTCAAATCCCGCATCGCAAGACACCCGATCTAGAAAAAATCACGCTAATCTCGGATGAAACAGAAAATTGCCTAATCCTCGACCGTCGTCGCCCGTCGCTTTGTCCCGTGTTCCCACCCGTCATGCCACCCGCCTTCCTCTCCCATGGCTGTTACAACCAGCCCGCTCTCCCTGCATGACCACGCTCTGATTCATCCTCCTCTCAGCATCGAACGCGTGTCGCTCGCTATAATTCATCCACCGCTGAACCAGCCACCGTCGTTTGACCGCGTCCCCCAATCCTGCCCGCGCCGCCCTGCCTTGCCACTTCCACGCGAGCCCTGCGTTGTCTCCATGAGAGCCCTGTGTCGCCGCCGCTTGCATTCGTGCCCCGCTCTGCCATGCGAGCTCGGAGCCCTATAGGACTAGGCTACTTCCAAGAGCTCAAAACTTTGCATCATTAGCATCATATTTATTTGTTCTTATTTGTGTCTTACTCATGTGAAGATTTAGAAATTGTGTTAATCTCCATGACAAGCTCTAGTTTATCGAAAACGGATTTCATATGCATTCTCTATTGCATTTCCGATGTTGGATATTTTAGCGGTTCGTATTTTTGAGAGAGGTCAAACCTTTCGTCATCTGGTTCTATCCTTCCTTGCTGGAATATGATTTTTTTTTCTGTATGATCTTGTAGAGCTTATTTTAATCTTTAAAACAATCCCAAGATCATCAAAATCGGAGTCTGGATGCAAAGGTTATGATTGTTTTCGTATCGGTCTTTCTGCCAGTTTTTGTAAGACCGGAAACTCCGGACTAAATCTCCGGTCTATATCCGAACCATGTAGAGACTGTACTCCAGTTTGTCCCCGGTTGGCTTGGGCACACCGGAGACTCCGGTCCTAGTCCGGAGACTCCAGACCAGGCGATTCCTGGGCCTAACGGTTGGATTTCTAGGGACATATTTAAGGGGCCCTTCTTTCCCAATGGTTCTCTAGCACTCTTGCAAGTTTCCCCCCACCATTGTTGGCCTCTTGAAGCTTGCTTCCCCTCAATCACTCCTATGATTCTTGCATATTTTTGAGGGGTTTGAAAGAGGAGATCTAGATCTCAATCTCTCCTCTAAGTGAGGGGAACATATTGGGATCTAGATCTTGGAGTCTTTTGTGGATTTCCTTCATTGTTCTTCCTCTCTTATTCCCTTATAATCTTCTGTAGATTTGGTAGAATTTGGGAGAGAATGACTTGAGCACTTCTAGTTTTTTTGCCATTGGATTTGGTGCATCGGTTTGAGTTCTCATTGAGGATTCGATTGGGTGAAAGTTGAGAAGTTTTTTACTCTTGTGTTCTTGAAACCCTAGACGGTTTAGTTGGTTTTGCAGGTTTGTGGATTACTTGGGGCCTCCAATTAAGTTGTGGGGCTTTTCCCAAGCTTGTTTGTTGGAAGCCTCCAATTGAGTTGTGGAGAAGTGCCCCAACCTTGTGAGAGGTTCCGGATTACTACCGACAAGTGCACCGATAGTGGAAGTGTGGATCGATCCCATTAGGGTAAGATTCACAGGAAAACAAGGGAGGCCTTTTTGTGGCGTTGGTGGTTTGAAACCGCTCCCTCTCTAAACGATACGTACACCATGTTGGGAGGAACTCGGTAAAACATCGTCGTCTCTACGTGCCTCGGTTATCTCTATACCCGAGCTCTTACTTATGCATATTACTTTATGATAGCCTTCGTGCTTGAAGTATATATATCTTGCTATCACATAGTTGCTTGTCTTGCTTAGCATAAGTTGTTGGTGCACATAGGCGAACCCTAGTTGTTCTAGGTTTTATGCTTGACAAAGTAAACGCTAGTTTAATTCTGCCTTTGTTGAGCACCTATCGTAAAAGTTTTAAATCGCCTATTCACCCCCGCCTCTAGGCGGCATCTGTATCCTATCGGCCGCTCCCCCGAGCTCCGCCGTCGCCCTCCCTCTCGCGAGTTCCAACACCGCTCTCCCACCTTTGTAAATCGATCTTCTATTGCCGCTGCTGCTGCAGGAAGAAGCTGAGGCCTTTGGGCGGAGAAGGCGAGAAGGCAAAGGCAGGAGTCATCATCTGCAACCGCACGGCGGCGACAACTTAGGCCTTAGCATGCATGACCGCCATATCTTGCTCGGCAACGTCGTCGGGGAGGCCGTGCAGGAATCGGTAGGCGGAGCCATTCTTGTAGAACTCCCGCGCGAAGTATTGGCAAGGCTTCCACCCTCCCTCAACGTCGCTGAGCGAGAAGCTCCGGCGGTGCTGGTCGGGGACCAGCACCCGTACTCCTCCTTGGGGTAGAACTGGAGTCCGCCATCTACATCACCAGGCGGCATACCCTAGGGCACGGGCGGGGAGAAGGGTTTGCTGCGAGTGACGAGGTCGACGCCCTCCCTACTGGCGAAGATGGAGTGGATCGGAGGAGGTGCTCGGTGCGGTGCACTTTGATTTCTAGGAGGGGATGACCGAGAGGACGGTGGAGAGGCGCACGCGCCGTGACCGCAGCGCCGCCACCGACTAGGCCTGCCTAGCCGCGCGACGCGGGTGTGCTGGGCGCGTGCGTGGGCGAGTTGAGCGACGCGAGCGCCGTGGTGGACCTGTTGGCGGCTGGCGAGGTCGACGACTTCGGCTCCGGCTCCGACGACATCAGGCGAGTAGGTATGTCCGTATGCGGGAGAAGCCCCGTTGGGGCTATGTGTAAAATTGGACTGGACACCCGTCCCTTTTTAGGGCGGACCACCCCGCAAACAGACCAAATCGAACAAATCCAGTGTCCAATTTGGTCTAGCCCGTTGGAGTTGGCCTTAACACCCGAGATACAACAACTTGTCCACTTGGAGCAAATTCACACAACTTGCAAAATAGGGTGAAGTCTACATAAACTTGCGCTGGTGTGCAAAATTGGCCCGAAGGTGCAGACATGTGGCAGGGTTCTTTTTGCGCAAACACCTTTACACACTTTTTCCTAACACATGTGGCGCCTTATCCGATCTCCTGTGAGGGAAGAATTAAATAAAGAAATAAAATTACGATGATTGTGTGGCCTAACACAAAACCTGGAGATAGTGCAAGCCTACAATTGCCGCTACCACAAAGAATACTTGATGTTGTAAACTAATACATCACGTAGTATAATAAAAATGCATTAACACACACACAAAAGAGCATAGCATGGTGATCCTCTCATCAATGACGAGCCCTTTTCTAGATACCTCAGACGGCAACGTCGACTCCTTGCCACGCGACGGCCGAGTGGAACCGAGTATAACGACGAAGATGGTTGAGATGGTCGTGCTTCCGGTGGCGAGCCTTGGTTGCCAGGAGGTAGAGCACAATGGCAACTATAAGCGTGTTGATGGCCAGAAAACCCTCGCGTTAGCCTCACCGCCGGCGATGCGAGGCTGGGACGCATGACTAGGACACAGTGGCCCGGACCGGTTACTCGAGCTGTTCTGAAGACATTGTTCGCATAGGCTGTTGTTTTGACGAAGTCCGGCTGTCACAGCGAGATCTGATCGAACTTCACGAACGTTGGCTGCTGGGCAAGAGCTCCAACATGATTGTGTTTGTGTGTGCCATTGGAATAAGTACACAATGTTCTAGTTAAATGCCCGATGCGTTGCCACGACAATATGTCAAATTTGTATGTATGGAAAATATAGATATATGATATTCTAAAAATATTAGGATCCTATTTATTAGAATTGTATGTAGCTAAAATTTAATTGAAGGTCGTATCTATAGAAAGCAAGGACACAACTACTCATCTAACCCTGCACAAGTAAATAAAATATACTGATTAAGTGTTGTGTGTATCATGATATAAGTGAATTTATGTTAATAACAATCTCTCTCATTGGCTCTTTCCCCTTCCATTTATCGATTGCCCAGCTCCCCCCTCATGCTCTCGCCCTACCTCTCACACACCCACCTCCCTCTCTCACATCCAAAGAAGAAATGGGTGATATGTTGTTTGTATGATATCACAACACAATTTATGTTAATATTATAAAAACTAAAATTCTCTTCCATTCTCTCACTCAACAAACGTAAATACTATATTGATAATGTCTTGTGTGCATCATGCTACAACTAAATTCATGTTAACATGGATGAAAAATAAATGCCCATGGTCGGTAAAATACATCAATGAATTTTTTAGAATGGCAACAGACTGCTCATCACTTCGAACATCCCACAATCACACTCAAACGCCTTACCACCGTCTATCATCTTTCCCTCAAATACCACCCTTTGTTTGGCATGATAATTTTAATAACAACTTCCATTGCTCTATTAAACCCCTAAGTATAGTGATGAAATGAAATATTGTGATAACAACGCTACCGGCGGAGCATCAATGAAAATCAGGCATTCAGCTCGCAATGTCACGGTGCTAAACTGAACTCATTTTAGCTCACTGTTGTTTACCTCTTGTCTACCCAGGGCTTGCAGATTCATATTCCCAGTAGACTGCGCGTAGTCAGCTTGTCCTTCAGGTTGTAGAAATCATATGCCTCACCGAACGAGTCAAACGTCATCCCTAATGATGGCTCCAAAATATGATCACCGCTGGTCTCAGCGTAACTCCATATAGTTTGCTCTAATGCTCCAACTCTATTTGCACACGGTGTCCTTTCTCCAACGTTTTCTCCTGCCGTCACCCTGCAGCTCAAGCAAAAATATTTCCGCTTAGAGACCGCCTAGATCATCTACGTAAATTAATTATGTCGACCATCTAAATCAATCTAATGCTTCTATGGTTGTGTAGAAAAACGAACTCTGTAAACCTTTTTTTTTTTGCGAAGTAAACGGACTACAATCACCTATTACAACCTTCTGAATCTCCCGAGGAAAACCCCCAATCCAGAATTGAGTTTTATTTCTAGTTCTACCAAACTGAGCTAAATCGTGGCTAGCAGTGTTTTGAGTTCTGTCGGCTTTGTGAAAAGAAACCACACGTTCGCGAAGACATTGCTTGATGCTGGATACGAGGTGGGTCAGTGTAGAACAGTCCTTATCTGTTGAGCTGATCATATTGATAGCCGTAGCACAGTCCATTTCCATGTCAATTGGTTCCGTGCACAAGGTTAGGGCGAATTTTAAACCTTCATTGCATGCAAGGAGCTCAGCTTCCAAAGCAGAGTCACAGTTATGACACGCACGGCATGCTGAGAACCTCGCATCCCCTTCCCAATTCCTTAATATCATTCCCGTGCCTGCTGTACCATCGTTCATCAGGTAGCTACCATCCACATTGAGCTTCATTCGTCCTCTCGCTGGCTTCAACCACTTCGTTGGTTGCACGTCCTTTCTTTTGGCCTTCTTCTCTATTTCCGCCCCCACCGCTTGCTTCCCTTTTAGCACACCTTCCTGCGTCAAATTCCGTAAAGACATAAGAGTGTTCACATAGCTACAAAGAAATCGGTTGGATACCTGGACCGGAGGGGCAGGTTTGTCGTGTGTTAACTCATTATGTACATGCCATGCTATCCATAAGATCATGAGGACTTTGAGACGCTGGTTCTCATCAAGCCTGTTAAGGAGAGGTAAAACCCAGTCTGCTCCATCCTTATCACTCGCCTTTGGCAAATCCCAAACCGAACGCATTTTCTGCTACAACTCACTCGCTTGAGGGAAAGTAACCAAGGCATGGTATGTATCTTCTTCACCCTTGCCACATAAAGGACAAGTGCTCTCTGGGATCATCTTCCTTCTCGCCATATTACTCCTTGTCGCCAGGCCATTCGATGCAACTTTCCAGGTGAATGTTTTCACTTTTGGCGGCGCTATACTGTGCCATATTAGCTTCCACTCACTATTATTTCCATACGGTCGTCCGCTTGAGGTTCCTTTGTCTTCCTCCCTCATCTTAGCTTCCATCCCAAGTCGGTAGGCACTCCTGACTGAAAACAGACCTTTATTATCAGGGTTCCAAGCTATAAAATCGTCCTTGTTCGTCGTCGCCAGTTTTATCCGGGTGATTTTCTCAATGTCTATCGGTAGGAACCATCTATGGAGCAGCTGTCTATTCCACGATCCATCGTGGTTTATCAGCTCCGATACCCACTTAAGTCTGCATCTTCCCTTGGATGAAATCGGTGTCAGTTGATGATTCCTTGGGATCCAAGGGTCCCTCCAGATCCTAACCTTTGCCCCATTACCGATTCTCTAGATGGCCCCTTGCTTTACAAGTTTCAACCCATGCTTGATGGCGTGCCAGGTCGACGAACCATTACCCGTACATACGGTATCCAGTAGGTTGCCATTCGGGTAGTACTTAGCCCATAGGATCTGGGCACAGAGGGAATCAGGGAACCTTAGAAGCCTCCACGCCTGTCTTGCTAGTAAAGCCTGATTAAATATTCTCATGTCTTTGAAGCCCATACCCCCTTGCTTCTTTGGTTTCAATAACATGTCCCAAGCCACCCAGTGGGTTTTTCTTTTGCCTTCTTCAGTACCCCACCAAAAATCCCTGATAATCTTCTCCAAATCATCACAGAGACCTAGGGGTAATTTATAAACGCCCATAAGGTATGTAGCAAGGGCCTGTCCTACAGCTTTGATCATGACCTCCCTGCCTCCTTGAGCCATGTGATTTTCACCCACCTGCAGAAGTCTCTTGGCTAATTTCCCTTGCAGACTCTGAAACTTCCCTTTTGTCATTCGGCCATCAGGGGTCGGGAGGCCCAAGTATTTAGTTTCAAAGCTCTCCAACGTGATTTGCAAAGTATACATGACGCTCTGTTTTAATCCTTCCTCATAGTTTGGCCCGAAATAAACTGAACATTTTGACGGATTGATTAGTTATCCTGTGCTTTTGCTATATTTATCTAGAACCGTCAACACTTTATTTGCTTGTTCTGGCTCAGACTTAAAAAATAAGAGACTATCATCTGCAAACAGAAGGTGCGATATGCCTGGCGCTCTTCTACAGATTTTCAGAGGTGTGATCTGATTATCCTGCACTTCTTTACAAAGTAACGCAGACAGTCCATCGGCAATAAAAAGGAACAAAAAAGGGGATAAGGGATCACCTTGGCGAAGGCCGCGCGAAGGAGAGAACGATTCCAGTAGGGCTCCATCGAATTTAACTTTATACCTCACCGTGGTCACACACTCCATAATCCAGTCGATCCAACAGTGAGCAAAGCCTAGCCTTTCCATCGAACTCTTTAAAAAATCCCAATCCACTCTGTCATAAGCCTTGGACAAATCTAGTTTATAAGCACAAAAGTTTTCAGATGGTTTCTTGTTGTGCTCAATATAATGTAAACATTCGAATGCAATGAGGGCATTATCCGTTATTAACCTTCCTGGGACAAAGGCGCTTTGGCTCGGTGAAATTAACTCACCGAGTATAGGACGTATGCGGTTAACCGGACATTTAGCAACAATTTTGTATAGAACTGTGCATAGACTAATTGGTCTGAAATCTTTAAGCTCAGCCCGGTGTTCCACCTTTGGTATGAAGACGATCGTGGCCTCATTAACACCCTCCGACATATGTCCTGTATGGAAGAACAGTTTGACCGCTGTGACTATTTCTCCTTTCAATAAACCCCAGTTCCGTTGGTAAAAACGCGCCAGGAAACCATCTGGTCCTGGGGCTTTGAGCGGGCCGATCTGGAACAGGGCATTTGATATTTCTTCGTCTGTGAAGTCCCTTAACAGCATCTCATTCATCTCGTTTGAGACCTTCCTAGTTAACAGTGGTAGAACTTCGTTTGCATTGAGTGTTGGGTCCCTGGTGAAGAGCTCTTTGAAAAAGGATGTCGACATCCGCTCCATGTCAGATGGTACCGTCTTCCAGACTCCATTGTTGTCTTTGAGTTTTTGGATTTTGTTTTTCCTCGCTCTTCAGGCCGCTTTTTGGTGGAATTTTTTTTTGTTTCGGTCGCCTTCTTTTAGCCATGCAATTGTGATCTTTGAAGCCACAACATTTCTTCACGGTATAGCAATTCATCGATGTAATCCGACGTACGACGGATCTCTGCCTTGTTAATATTATCCAGGTTATGTAACAATAGCTGTTCTAGCTTTCTTTTGTGGGTCTCTAGCTCCTGCAGTACGTTCCCGAATTTTCTTTTGCTCTATCCTTGAAGCTTAGTCATTACCCTGTCCAGTTTGAGCATCATTCCGTGCAGATCTCGCTGCTCTCCCTCCTCTTTCCACATGTTTTCAATTATTTCCGGGAGCTCTCCAGCTCGCTCCCATAAAATCTCATACTGCCGAGGCGCTCGCCTTCACGGTAAATCTTGTTCCTTCTGCAACTTAATCAAAAGCATTAGGTGATCAGAACGTATAGTAACAATATGATTTACCTCAACCTCACTGTAAATATCACGCCAATCCTTGTCAGCTACAGCCCGGTCCAGGCGTACTCTGACACTATTGTTTCCCTGTCTTTTATTATCAAAAGTGTACGGTAGGCCTTTAAATCCTAGATCATGTAGTCCACAGATTTGAAGGGTTTCCCTGAAAGCCATCATCTGATTTTCAGGCCTGGTAACTCTTGATAGATGTTCAAATTGCCATAATGCTTCATTAAAATCTCCCATGACCGGCCAAGGTAACCTGGAAGTACCTTTTAAATTTTGTAGCTGAGACCAAACTAAGTGTCTATTTTCCACTCTTGGCTCACCGTAGATACAGGTGAGACGCCACAGCGGTTCATCGGGTGATAGCCTGATATAAGCATCGATAATATTTTTATTCAAAAATTTAACTTCCACGTACAGAGATTCATGCCAAAAGAGGGCTAAACCCCGCTAAGACCTTCACTACTCACACCAGTAAAACCACGGAGACCTAAACGACCCCTAAGACGACGAACTTTATTTTTATGTTGACGCGTTTCACACAAGAAAATTAACCTAGGACGCAAAGTTTTGGAGATAGCCACTAGCTCCTGAACTGTCGAGGTTCCACCCGCTCCCCGACAGTTCCAACCTAGGCAATTCATTGATCCTGACGAGACCAGACATTAGGCCTCGTCAGTTTACCAGCTAACCCCTTACCGGCTGGTCTTGCTTCCTTGCGAACGTCGTCAGTACCACCAGGCTTCGTGTGCGCCATCTTCACCTTGTTGTGTCTGGTGCTTATCTTCTTTCCACGCTTCGTCTCGCCTCCCTTTTCTGGTTCTTCATAAGGAACCACCGACAGATCTTGGCCAAAGAGTAAATACTTTTTGTTTGCCTCCGTTGCTGAGCGCTTCCGTGGGACTACTTCCATAATTTCATCTGAATCTCCATAGGACACAACCAGATAACTCGGCCCATGTAGGGCCGGGATCATGTCCGAGGATCGAGGAGAAGCTTTCCTCAAGTTTTGCACCATGCCCCTGTTCCTATCCACAAGCGTCTGGACAGCCTCCACCTGCACTTTTGTGTTAGTCTTCATCGTCGTCTCCCCATGCTCCTCCTCCTGATCCGTCGTAGCATGTGTTGGTTCGTCGTCCGGGAACTGGATGATAGGTTGATTATTATCTGGGCGACGCGATTGGGACATACCCTGGATGTTGTTCCCCATCTGCATAGCTCCCACTTGATTAGAAAGTTCTTGTTCCATTGCCCCAATGCCCTGCTCCATCGCCACGTCAAAATCATCATAGGCGCCCACTGGCACCGGTTCATAGTTATGAGGTGGCGTTGCATCGACTAGAGGTGGCATCTGCTCTTCTCCAGAATTCTCCTGTGAGTCCGCATGTTCCGCATGTACCCCCTGGCTCTGGTCTCTCCTCGTTCCCTGCTGAGATGGGAGAGTCCGAGTAGATTGGTGTGATTCCGCTGTACCAAAACTAGCAAAACTCAATCCTTTCTCCGCTGCCGCTTGCCCCCTAGGTGGAACAAAGTGAGTTTTATACTCATACTTTTTATAGGGACTGCACCTTAACTCATTTTTATCATAATCTATTGATGGTGTCCCCCTCCGCCGTTTCTCGCACTCCTCCTCACGGTGACCCATAAAACCACAATGTTCGCAATATCATGGAATGCGCTCATACTTTAGCTTGTAGGTCGACACCACCCCTGGCTTCCCCTTCACACCTGTTGTAATCTGCATCTGAAGCCGCTTGTTATATGGTATGTTAACTCGGACACGCAGGAACTCGTGCATATGTTCCTCATCAAAAGGAACATCCACCTCCAAAGCCCTACCCAGGCCATTGCCACATCGCATACCAAACACATCTGTCTTCTGCTTACCCCATGGCACATCATAGATACGCACCCAAACTGACACAGAATCTAGGATCATCTCTGACGGACGAGTAACATCATCAACAGTTTTGACCAGCAGTGCATTCCGGTTGAAAATCCATGTCCCTCCTCGCATCACAAAATCATAGTCCCCTTTTGAGAATAAAGTGATCATGTAGTAGTTTTTGCCTCTCTCCGAATAACTGATCCCACAGCGTAGCTGCCAAACCTTCTCAATAAAGTGATTAAACATGGACACTGTGTTAGGCTTGAAATTCTCCATGTATCTTGCTAATAGTTGCCATGTGTTTGGGGCACTTGGTTCCACCACAGTTTCCTCTTCCTCATCGAACTCAAGGAAGACATCATCTTCCATATCCACCGTGCCATCTAGCTTGGTCTCCGGTCCTCGCTTGAACCCCATCTCCTCATCCATACTGTCTTCCTCATCCCAATTCCCCATCTCAACATCCTCTCGGCTTCTTTCTGGGCTAAGGCGACGCTGCTGCACTGCCACAACAAGTTCACTGCCGTTCGGCTTCGGGCGGGTAGATCCCTCAGCAGGATCCCCTTGATCGCCCCCACCGTTCGGCAGCGAGACCAATGGTAGCACTGACCCTGGTGTCCCCCGTCGCACCTGCCGCCCACTGGGATTCCTCATCACACCTTGATCAGTTTGCCCTTCCTCGAGGCTCCGTCCTCCCTGGATGCCACCACCACCGTCCCCCGATCCTCCTCACGCCGCCATCATCGCCCAAGGAGTAGATCGATCTGGCTTCCGTGCAGAAAACAAGGTTGTCTTTCTCGCAGGATTATGTTGACTGATTTGATCTAGGTTACCACCGATGGAGGCTTTTAACAGAGGGTTCTCCGTATGCCCCTCCAAGCCGTGTTCCAATGGGACTCCGCTCCCCAGCCTTACCTTTGATGATCGCGTATAGCGCGCAGACTCCTTTCTTGCCCTCCGACGGGCTTCCGATGGACTCTCATAGGGTTTTGGCGGCGGCGGAGCGCGGTCGCCAGCGCTGTCGCCCATGTCGCCAGGAAACCCTAGAGCGTTAGACGAACTCTTACCGTGAAATGTAATTACTTATCATCATCATTGAGTACACCCACTAAAAATATAATACCTGCAACTTTTGTAAATTTGTTTATAACTAATACAAATTTTCCTACAGCTTATACCATAACACCGGTAATCGATCTTCACTGAAATAACTATCATGAATTTTAAACATTCACCGGGAATCGATCTTCACTGAATTTTAGACATCAGTTATAGTGAATGAAGACAGGAGAGCAACCTTACTGGTTAGCATACCTAGGTTGCATAACCAAACACCAAAACAACTATCATGAACAAAAACAGAAGTGAAACGAAATTTCATTAAACCTTCATCTTCCGCAAAATTTGATAACAAAGGCGGCTGGTGGCTGTGGTGGAGGTGGCGGAGTCAGGAATTGAGCACCGCGCAGGCGGCAGAAGGTTGCACATGATGAGGGGTAGCGCTGCCCTTGCCCGTCTTGCCACCGCGGTCGCCGAGCACTTTAGGATAGCGTTGCGCATCTTCACAGCGGGTGGCGGCGGCGCGATGTCGCCATGCCCAGTCCTCGGCCTCGGAGGTACGAAGAGCCCGCGGACGAGGCCGGAACTAGGGTTAGCTGCTGCGGCGGCGCTAGATCGCGTTGCGAGCAGCGGAGGAACTCCAATGCCGACGGCGATAGGGTCGTACGAGTAGGGTAGGGACGGGAAGTGCCAGAGAAGCCTTCCATCGCCTAAATTTCGCCGGTGACGGCGCGACGCGGAAGGTAGGTGGACGCGCGAGAAGTTATTTTTGAAGGGTGGTTGGCTCTTTACGCACGAGCTAGCTCCAGCGCGTTGTAGCGGGCACACAAAATTTAACGCGCGTGATGCCACGATTCGCCCGTGCCCAATTTTTTACCGTGTGCGTGTCGCCAAATCAACAGGTTTTTTTACATGCTAAATCAACGGTTTTACCACGTGGATGCTTTTTACATCCGAAATTGCTTCACATTATTTTTGTACGACCTCGGGCTCGGTACGACGATCTCTGGAAGTCCTTTCAGTCCAGATTCAGGTCCAAATTTAAGCATTTTCTCGCCTTCTCTAACTTTATGTGTTTCCTTTTCGCCTTCTTAGAAAAATCCGACTTAATCACGAGTCCCACATAAAGTCCGTAAATACGATTGATGAAGTAGGGAGTATTTTTTTTTATCAAATCGGCAAACAACAGGAAAAAAAATACGTTTTGGTCTTAAGCTTGGTGGTTTCGGCTGAAACGGCGCGTGAGGCCATCGCTGCTAGGTTGCCACATAAGATCGGACGAGTGTAGTACGTTTTTTGTCGTACGTATAGCACCGCTCTTTTACATCTCCCGATTGGAGTTTTTTTTTTTGAGGTATTAGCATTGGAGGTACAAATACTTGCAACTAAGGAGCAAACTCATACAACATGTTGCAAAATGGGGCCAGGCAGTACACAAAGTATACATGCGTATTGTATTTGGTACACAGCCCTTCTGCAGCCGACACGTGTATGCCATATCATATCCACCCTGGTGCGTAACATTTGCAGAAAACCCCCTAGCTTCGCCTCTTATTTTTCTCAGCGGTAGCCAGATAAGACAGAACAGACCGCACCTGACCGCCGCACCACGCGGTGCCCTGTCGTCCACACGCTGTGCCCGCACCTGTCCTCCACACGCTGCCACGCTTCCTTTGCTCTTCCTAGCTCCGCCGCCTCTGCTCTTCCTAGCCCCGCCGCCTCCTCGCCGCTTCTTCTGCCCCAGCTCCGCCGCCTCCTCTTCCTAGCTCCGCTGCCTTTGCTCTTCCTAGCTCTGCGGCCTCTGCTCTTCCTAGCTCCGTCGCCTCCTCGCCGCTTCTTCTGCCCCCAGCTCCGCCGCCTCCTCGCCGCGATGCCTAGCTGGAACGACGGGGGAAGTTCCAGCCAATCGGGGCTCGGGGTAAGTTCCGCCTCTCTCTCTCTCTCTCTCTCTCTCCCTCTCTCTCTCTCTCTCTCTCTCTCTCTCTCTCTCTCTGTTAGGGTTCATAGCAATTTGGGGAACATCCATGATTTGCTATCGATTGAGCTCGTGTGTATATGTTTGATTAGGAGTTCATGGCGATATACTACGCTCCAGATCGCACCGATGATCCCAATTTCAATGGGATTGCCAGGGGGTGCTCAGAAAGGTGTTCTGGGCATAATCTGGAGCCAAAGAGATGTGTTGCATTTGAAGGCACAAACACTGGGAGAAGATTTTACATGTGCCCTATTGAGAATGTGAGTTTTCTGCCTACCAATGCTTGTTTTGTGTGTGCCTTTTACATTTGTACATGGAGCCAAACAGATGAGTTTTCTGTTAGCACTGCACAGTGCACTTTCAGTTAGTCCAGGTGTAGTGCAGGGTTTTAGTTAGTGCCAATAAGATGTCAGTTAGTACCAATAAAATGTACATACACTTTCAGTTAGTGCCAATAAAATGTCCGTAGTGCAGGGTTTGCAGTAGTGCAGGGTTTCAGTAGTGCAAGGTTTCAGTACTGTCAATAAGTGCAGGGTTTCAGTAGTGCAGGGTTTGCTAAGATGTCCTTCAGAATGCTTTGGCAAAGATGTACATACACTGCACTAACTGACATCTTATTAGCATTGTGTTAGTGCTAATAAGATGTACATACACTGCACTAACTGATATCTTAGTGACTAACTGACATCTTAGCAAACAAAGATGTACATACACTGCAAATACACTGCTTGTAATTTCTCATATGCTAATATGATCAACAATGTGTGCTAATATGTCCATATGGTAATATGCATTCTTATATTCTCTGCCACTTTCATGTGCTTTGGATTGTGTTTTGGAAAAAAATTGAATTGTTTGCACTGAATTTAGGTGCATTTTTATTTGTAGGATGCCTTGAACTGTGGTTTTATATCTTGGGTAGATGATCAAGATTGGCCAGATGCCCTTCAGAATGCTTTGGCAAAGCTCTGGTCCATGTATGATGATGCCAACACTTGCAGAATTGAGGAGAGGGTGGAGAATGGCAAGCTGTTGTCTCAACTAGCTGAGGAGAAGACCAAGGCTGAGAAGAAATATGCAAGCCTGATGGCTGATGTTGGTAGGTTTGTGGATGATTCTCAGAAGAAGGTGATGGAGCAAAACTTGGCACTGCTGAATGGTAAGACTGAACTTGAAATTGTGGAGATGGAGAAGGAGAGGGATGCTCTGAAAACTACAGTGGATATGCTGAAGCATGTGCAGAAAACACAGGCAGATGTGATGAAGACAAAGGAGAAGAAATGGGAGGAAGAAAGGGATGCTCTCAAGGCTGAAAAGAAAAAAATGAAATACATGTTGTATGATCTGCTCAAAGCTGGTGATGACAACAAGGAGAAGGTGAAAAGGATCAAGGCCATAGTTGATGAGTGATTTAGAATGCAATGTACTGTCATTTTAGTCTTGTTGGTGATGATAACAAGTTGTGCAATTCATGTTGTACTAGTACTTGTTGACCTGCTGTTAAATTTGGACAAGTAATGTTGTAAAATTTGAACAAGTAGTATTTGTTAAGTTGTTAAATTTGAGTTGTTAAATTTGAATGTGCATTGCCATCATGTTTAAGTTGTTAAATTTGAATTTAACAGCAATGCTAGCAGTGCATTGCCATCATGTTTAGCAGAGTGCAGGATTTTTAGCAGAGTGCAAGATGCCAACAGTGCATAGCCATCATGTTTGATGTTGAAATGTGCCACTGTGTTGTAACATCACCACTCTATTTTAATATGCATTCAATATGCACTAAGATGGCACAGAAACCCTCTCCTCCCCTGTTCTCCTATCTTCTTTTCCCCTTCGACACAGAAACCCTCTCCTCTGTTCTCCCCTCCCCTGTTCGAGCTCAGTCGTCGATGATGGAAGTGCAGCCGAAGGAGGAGGTGGAGGTGGTCTGGTACCTGCGCACTGCACCGTTGGAAGTGCAGCGGAAGGAGGAAGCAGCTGCGGCGTTGCTTAATTTGGCTCGGGTGGCGAAGGAAGAGCTGAAGCCGCCGCGGTCCCTGGTCGAGCTCGTACTGCTGGGGCCAGAGCTGAGGCGCAGGGGAGCGAGCTCGTCATCAGGCTATCATCAGACTTCAAGAGGAGAATGATGCTCGAGGTACATGCATGTACAATGTCATTCATCAAAGCTCAAGCTACAGCGTCCAGCTCATCCACCGAGCAGCTCTCTGAGGTGATTAAGATCACGAAGCTCGTAGGACAGGAGCAACCTTTGTTTCATTTTGTTTCTAAGCAAGATTTAGAAGTTTTGCTCGAGCAATGTCGTCAGCTCCCAACTCCTGAACTGACAGTGCCACCTTCATGGGTTCCTGGAGTTACAGGGCTGCACATCCATGGGTGCTCCTGCAAGAAAAGTGCAGGAATAGTCCAGGAGTTACAGTGAGGAGAAGAAGTACAGGAGTTGGTTGCCTTTTGGGTAGTTAGTTGCCTTTTGCCTTCAGATAAGTGCAGGTGTAGTGCAGGAGTAGTGCAGGTTTCAGTTAGTGCAGGAGTAGTTCAGGAAAGCAGTGTTTTGGCTGGTGTAGTTTGCTTCAGGTTCAGAGAAGAAGAAGCAATGTAGTGGGCTTCAGGCAGTGTAGTTTGGCACTATGTACTTTGCAACCTTTTGGTAAAATATGAAGAAGATGTTCTGTTTTCATATCAGATATTGAAACATCCAAAATTATAGTACCCAAGTTCAATGCCAGTTCACTCATGAACTATGGTTTGCAGACAATGTTGTAAAATATATAAGCAAGTTCAATCATGAACTATGGTTTCCATTACACAAGTTCATATCTGAACTAAGCCAAAAAATTGTAGAAAACACCACTTCTTGGGTTTCTTTTCAGATTGGTGCATTTTGGGTAAGCACCAGTTCTTCTTGGGTTTCTTCAGGCACTGTCTCATTCAGGTCTGGGACAGCAAATCTTCCTTCAGTGTCATCACCAAATAGCATGTAATGAACTGATCCAGGTCCTGTTTTGTATCCTCTTTTCCTTGTTTTTGGTGCTGAAGTGCCAGCTTCACTAGCATCTGACTTCCTGGAGGCCTTGCCTTTCCCTTTTGCTGCTCTTTGAGCTGTTGCACTCCCTCTCCCTCTTTGAGCTGTTGCACTCACTCTTTCAGAAGGTGAGCTATCCCTTTCTGCTCCAGTCACTCTTCCTGTTCCTCTTCCTCTCAAACTCCCTCTTGTCTGAGCAGTAGTTACTCTTCCTCTTCCAGCTGGCATAGCATCTCTTGCAGCAGCAACAAATAAACTCTCCTCTGGTAATGGGCCAGTTTCCGTTTGTAGTGGTACAAATGAAGCTTCCTGCACTAACAAACAACTAAGTAATTATGCTGAACTGCTAAAATTCAGTGTGAAAATTTAAAGAGTGCAAGAAGACAACCTCCTGGCCCATCCTATATACCATCATGTGGACTTGATTGCTTGGATCATTTTGAGGATTTGGATTTTGAGGGATAATGTGCTGTGCAACAAGAATTTCAGGTGAGAATTGTACTAACAGAGACAACTCATACAAAACTGCATTGACAATTCATTGAACAAACCTGGAGAATGTGTGGCTGGTCAGGTCCATCCCCATTATCACTGTCAAATGCATCTCCTTGCTCTTGATCTTCCTCACCTAACAATGCATTGGCTATCTTTTCCATGTATTTGGCATGCCCTTTCTTATTGTGGTCTGCATTTCCACATATAGAACAATGCATTGTCAGGCCAGCCCTAGTAAGAGTCTTGGCACCATTTTTTTCTACCTCCTCTGGTGTTTTCTTTCTATTCTTATTAGGCCTCCCCATTACTTTGGTAAATAGTGGTGGGTGTACAACCACTCCATTCATCTTCTCCCAATGGCATCTAGCTCTCAGTGGATACAAGTAATGTGCATATGCCTTCTTGTGTGTGTCAATGGAGTAGCAGCTATGCACAAGTTTTTCAGGGTCAATTCTGTCCTCTCTGCAACAAGCAATAGCATGATGACAAGGTATCCCACTTAGCTGCCATTTCTTACAGTCACAGGTCCTTGCTTTAAGATCAACAATGTAGCCACCTTCTACTTCTGATGAACTCACTTTGAACACCCCTCCACCAGCACTTTCCACTAGACAGTTCCTGCTCCAGTCAGTGTATTTGCCTAATTTCTTCTTGATTTTTGGACAAATGATGCCAGGCCAATCTTCAGATTCCTTATTTTTAGTAACAATCCTATGCATGATCTTGTAGAACACATTCTCTAGCATGGAAAGCATTGGCATTTCTCTTCCCTCTAAGATGTAGCTGTTGAACACTTCAGAATGGTTGTTCAAAAGCATATCACATTTTGGGAAGTCATTGAAGAATGCTTTAATCCATGTATTTGGTTGTAATTCTTCAACCCAAGCAAAAGCTTCTTCACTATCTGCCTTCAATTTGTCCATCCTTAGATTCCACTGAGGTATGTTGGTTGCCCTTGCTATGCTCCATAGATCATTCTTGAGTTTCTCCCCTTTGTGCTTCTTGTGAAAGTTTTGGTACAAATGCCTAACACAAAATCTGTGCTCAGCATCTGGGAACACTTGCTTCACTGCCTTAATGAGGCCTTTTTGTTTGTCACTCATTATTGTGAATGTGGTTGTATTGGTGATGCCCAAGTCATCTCTCAATGTGGTTAGGAACCACTCCCAAGAACTAGTACATTCCACTTCAACAACCCCAAATGCTAGTGGGTAGATGCAATCATTGGGATCAATACCCACTGCTGTTAGGAAAATCCCCTTGTACCTTGTTTTGATGTGACAACCATCTATGCAAATAAAAGGCCTACACCCTTCAAGAAATCCCCTTTTGCATGCAGCATATGACCAATATAGTGTAGCCAAATGCTCCTTAACTTCTCCATCTTTTGTGGACTGATTTGTGGTAAGGAAAAATTTTGAGCCAGGGTTTTTTGTCCTCAACTCATGGCCATAGTCACACAGCAAATTAAACTGTTGTGCCTCATCACCATGTATTTTGGTCAGAGCCTGCTTTCTTGCTCTTCTTAATTTCCATCTGTTAGGAGTCAAGTTGAACTTTCTCTGTATTTTAGTTGCAAAAGTTGGTAAATCCATCTTCTGGTTGTCTCTGAATTCATCTATGAAGTACTCTGCTAGAAAAGATGATGTTAGTGCCTTTAGCTCCCAAACTCTTTCACACTTGTGTGCACCACAATATTGTCTTACTGTCATTGCTTCTGTCCTACTATCCTTTGATGCCTTTAGGAACCATGTGCACACTCCTGTTGAACACTTTCCAACACACACAACATTGAGTCTGGCTTGTTCATTTCTAATTTTATGAAGGTTCACTCTTTCATTAATGTTGTATGCTTTGATTGCTTTCCTTAGCTCTTCTATGCAAGAAAAGACCATGCCAACCTTGAATTGTGGCACCTCCATGTCAACTTCTGCTTTGAACATTTGAAATCTGTACTTCAACTCCTCCTCTTGCTCTTTTGTCAAACTGAGGTCTTCATACTGATACCCTGCATCATCCTCTTCTTCAACCATTTCCACCATTTCATCATGATCATTCACATCCTTGTCAACTGTTGCTTCCCAGATGTCATCATCACCATCTTCTGCATCATAATCACTGTCATAGAAATCTGAATCTGTATCTTCTCCCTCTTCTTCTTCATACTCTACCATGCCAAGTTCATGTACCCTAGCCCTCTTTGCCACTCTAGTAGCACTTCCATGGCCATCTTCTTCATCATCTTCTGCCCAAATAATAGCACTCTGCTCTTTCTCAACTGCTGGTTGCTCCAGTGCACTCTGCTCTTTCTCAACTGCTGGTTGCTCCAGTGCACTCTTCTCTTTCTGAACATTGCCATCTGATGGGTGCTGCCTTGGATTGAGAATTACATCTGGCCTGAGCCCCTTGATAAAATTCCCATGATCAACTAAAACTTGCAACTGTTTGTGCTTCTGGGCAGCTACAATCATTGACACAATATCAGCATCTTCCTCAATGCACACAAGCCCACCATCTTTGAGTTCTTTCCCAGGTAAACACCAATACAAACTTAACCTCTCAGTTATCACACACCCTAGCTGGACTAGAAAATCATGTATCCATAGTAGTGACCATGTCTCACATCTGCAATTGTCAAAAAAGTCAACTGTCCCTTCCACATAATCTATATCACCTTCCAATCCACAGAAGAATCCATTATGCTCAATTGACAATGTAAACTTTTCTGGGTCACCACCTGCATTGTAGTACACAATCCATCAAATAACTGAATAGCAGTGCATAAATTCAGTAAAGCACAAATTCAGTTAACTGTAGTACAAAAAAAAGAAGCTTTCATGCACACCAATCACACATAGATCACACCCAAGAACAGATATATAACAACAAAGCACTGCTATCTCTGTATTTTTGTTGCACAAAATTCAGCAAGTAGACCACCTTTCTCTGAATCTGAAAACAAGGCAGAATTTTTTGGTGCATCCATCAAATTCAGAAAAAGACCACATTTTTCTCTGAATCTAAAAACATGGCACTATCCATCGACATCTCTAACATCTGGAACAACATCTCAACATGCCCCAAAGCCGTTCAACACCATTAATTTTGCACAAAGGGGAGCCGAACACAGGATCGATGCCAAGAAGACAGGGGGAGGCCAACTTCTGCATGATGAACATCTGACCACAAGACACTAGGGGGATCATGGCCATTACCCTGACCATGTCCATTACCCTGACCATGGCAGCCAAGAACCCTGACTAAACAGACGCAACCAAGAACCCTAGGTAAATCCATGGAGGAGGACGAGCTAGAGCAGCAGAATGGGACAAAGAAGTATGTGAGAACACATACCATAATCGGGCGCCTCCATATCCCACCGACGGTAGTAAGGATCGTCGGCCATGGCGGCCTAGCTCCGCTCCTCGTGGGCGGCGGCGCTCCGCTCCTCGTGGGCGCCGCGGCAGTGGCGAGAGGACAAAGCGAGAGGACAAAGAGTACGAGGTAAAGTGCAGGGCGGGGAGGCAGTGGCGACAAAATAGCCGATCACACAGACCAGGTGGGGGTGGGTCCTAGCTACGGTACATGTACTAATTCATTAATTGGTCGGAACAAAGGGTTCAAGTCATTAAATGTCACCCCCTGTCTCCAACTGCTGCAATGTGAGATTGTCCAACTAGCAAAGGTTGTTTCTGCAAAATTACAAATCCTACGTGGTTCCTAGTTGGCCTCTTTTCAGACTGTGATGTACTAAACTAGCAAGGATCGTATACTTTGTGTACTGTCTGGCCTCATTTTGCAACATGTTGTATGAGTTTGCTCCTTAGTTGCAAGTATTTGTACCCCAATGCTAATACCTCTTTTTTTTTTAGATGAAAAGGGATCACCTCCCGATTGGAGATAGCTCTAAGGAAAACGGTATAGAGAGACTACGCTCCCACGGTGTCGCCATTTCCCGTGACTGCCTCAGCCAAACACTCCGTTCAAAAGAAACCTCAGCCAAACACCTCCATCTTTCGCATCCCCCACCCTCCAATCCCCGCCCGCGCAATCCCCCACCCATGGTGGGTGAGCAGAAACCACCGTTGGCAGCCCCGCCGAACTCCTTCCCCACGAACTTCCGCTCCATCCTCCCACCACCATCCTCTCCTCCCAGCCTCCCAGGCGTCTAGCCCCGCCGCCGAGGGTCTACCTGCAACGCTCCAGGCAAGCCATCGTCACTACCGCCCACTCCACGGCGCCAACGGGTCCGGCTCGTGTAAGCACGGCACGCCGGCGGACCGCCGCGCCTCGTGGCCATGTTTGGGCTCATCGTGCTTCGACGGCCCGGCCCGATGTGGCCCGTCATTAGGGCCTGTGCCAGCCCGGCACGGCCTAGTTCCTCGCGTCAGATGCGTGGCCGAAGGACCCAGCCTGGCCCGACCCAAGTTACAGGTTAGAGTCTGACGGACCCCTTGTGTTTTTTTTTTTTCTTCTAGAATACGAGTGCCTGTGGTTTTAAGCGTTGCCGCTCCCTCTGCTTTCCTCCTCCAGTACCGAGCATTGCTTCTACCAAAACAACAGAAATCAAGAATTGGAGAATAGAAGAGCAGGCGAGGATCGACCATGGTGACCCTTGTCCCTCTGCACGATTCCGGCTGCTCCTCCGAGCCGGAGGTCAGACGGGATGGGCATAGCAAGGAGCCCAGCGAGGCCGGAGATGAGGTTCTGCGGGCTGGTGACGGTGCAGTCAAGAACGCGCGGAAGCGGAAGCCCGGGTGCTCCTCCGAGACGGATGGGCATAGCAAGGATCCCGGCGAGGAACGGGATGAGATTTTGCGGGCTGGTGAAGGTGCCTCCAAGAACGCGCGGAAGGGGAAGTCCGGTGAGCCGGAAGTCAGGCGGGATGGGCATAGCAAGGAGCCCGGTGAGTCAAGGGATGAGGTTTTGCGGACTGGTCAAGGTGCTATCAAGAACGCACGGAAGGGGAAGTTTGACATCACTTCGATTCTTTTTTTCTCGACATGTAGCTGCGCGCTGCCCTGAGCCAGAGGTGGGACTGGGAGGGGACGACCGGAGCCAGGAGCCAGGCGAGGCACCAGATCGAGAAGTGCTGGATGCTCAAGATTGCAAGGAGAAACGAAGAAAGCCTTCCGCCACTAGCACCTTCAAGAAGCTACAGCTGCGGGAATTTGGATTCCCAGTATCGTTCAGCATGGAGAGATTCAGGGGGCTCAAGAATGTGGTAACTCCCAATCTTTCCTTTTGTGTGGTTGCATGTGAACATGGATTCACATGGAGACAGGGTAGAAACGGTAATTAATGGGACTGGAAGTTAATCTCACACTACATCAAATTCTATTGTGTTCATTTCTGTCTTTTCTCTTCTATGGGCCTTCTAGGTAGAAGTAATTTGATCCACTGAGAGGAGACAAGATTTCCTGTGAAAAAAGTTTGCCGTAGGTTCTTCTGTGTTCAGGCAATTTTATAATGTTGGGATGGCACAGGCTCCTCAGCCTTAGATACAAGAACTGCTTAGAGCCTGTAGTTAGTGAATCTATAGTCCATTTCGGAACTTTTATTTGCTATCACATGAGCTTGATTTGTGTGTTCCCACTCTGCTTGCAGATAGGGATTGATATGTACATGTACAAGATCTCGATTGCTCTTGAAAGATTTGAACCATTCATGAGAATCAGATCTCCAATTGCAAAGATAATTCCTCTACAAGATCTGCTTGTTCTACTTTCAACAACAGGAGTATGCTGTAGTTTCAGCCGAGGTGGTATTATAAATTGTATGCTTTTGAAAGGGGCTTGTTAGGTTTCTTAGACTAATCCCTTAGTCGCTGTTTCTCATATGCAGTCACAAATGATATAATTGCATTTTTAACAAGGACCGGAGAAATGACTGAGGACATTTTCTACAACAAAAAGAAAAAGTCCCTCATCATTTCGTCATCAAGCAAAAGCGATGATTACACAGAAAAAAAATACAGATCGATCCCCATTGGGTAACTAAAATTATTTCTGTTCCATACTTTGCTTCTCCTGTTTTATTTAAGTAAATCTCACACTGGAAACTTTGATGTGTGCGACTGCAGATTGCTCAGAACAGAAGATAATACTGGGGATCCAATATTTGCGTCTGAACAAGTGCAATGGCTCATTGAGTTTGACGTTGTAAATGGAATGGCTTTAATGAGAGATGGCACGTACGTGATTGTGACATTGCAAACGTCACAAATCTTTTATCACTTTCAATTTAACTGTAACATTCATGGCATCGCATACATTTTATCACCTTCAATTCATGACAATGCTGTGTTTGCAGAAGCCACAGAATATTTGATTTGAGCACATACTCCTTGTTGTACAAGATTCCTGATGTTGCACACGTATTATCCGGGTATGCATTTTTCTCTTACTTGCTTTCTTCATCTGCAAATCTACAATTCTGATATGCATTATCTCTCTCTTCAATAGGCCAAATGCCTTGCTTGTTATTAGACAAAACAGAAAAAATCTTCTAACATTGGTGATCAAGATGATAGAATCTGGCAATGATATTGGATACATTAATCATCCAACCAAAGGAAAGCTTGATCATCTGCACTTATTCCACGAGAAGGTTCTCATTCAAGAGAGATCCAAAGGGCTTCAAATAATAGATGTAAGTAGAATTTAGCCATACTAGTAGTGCTAGTTCTGAACATTTTAAATTATTTATGATGGTATTCACTACAAAGTATCTTAGTTTATTATTTATGGTGTTCACTGCAGGTGAAAAAAACTGACCAACAAGAAATTCCTATAGGGATGTTTGAATACCATGCTCTATATGGTAGGAATTGCTTCCTTACTTTTCAAAAGGATTCTAGTCAAATAAGGAATTTCAGTGGAACTGTTATCATGGAGCTTGAAAAGACGCTGTGGAAATCTGTGACGAATGAGCATAGGATCTTTAGTTCTTCAGATGATGATACAATCATTTACATTGCAGAATCTAAAGGTAAAAAAAGTTATAGTCAGGAACTCAGAACAACTAACTTTGTTTTCTTGAAAAATGAACTTACACGTTGGTTTTGCAGCTTCAGAATTGGGATCTGTAAATGTCTGCAGCCTCGGGCGAGAGGTGTCTGTCACCACGTTTGATCCTGATGCCGAGGTGACCTGCTTATCATACAACGAAGACCTGAATGAGATATATCTTGGCACTAGTGGGGGAAGAGTATTTGTTTACTCTGTCTGACTGGCTTCTGTCCTCCAGCTTGCAAAGATTTTGTGCAAAGCTCTGGCTTATGTGTGATTGTAACCATTCTGTTGTAACTGTTACAATGATGTAGTAGTAAACTGTGTAGTAACAGTCAGCATCTTTCTTGCTCGATTCATTTTCTCTCTTGTTGCCAAACTTTGTACAGTGACAGTTTCCATGATATACAAACTTTTTACAGTGACAGTTTTCATGATGCACAAACTTGTGTAGTTCCAGTCAACTTGTTACTTTTTGTGTAGTTTCTCTGATGATGAAGATTTGCATGATTTCCTTTAGAGGCTTACATGCAAGTTGGTGTAATACTTGCATAGTAGATCGATTATACTGCATCTCTAATGAATAGACCTTGAGAATGCAAGTGCTGCCATTACTTGTAACTGAGATCAACACCGTGTTTTCTGAACTCTGTACATAGACAGGCAAGTACTTGCAGTTTAGAGTTGGGCTTTCGAAGTAAAACAGCTAAACTGGTGCATTTGCTTGGATGGTGTACATGGACAGGCGAGCATTGTTGATCCACGTGCACTGGCTCACACAAATGGATCTTATAAGTAGATCCACGTGCCTTAGCTGCAGCTCAGATTGCCAAAGACCCATGTGTTTCTGTTCTTCCACAAGCACTTGCTTCAAAGCATCACAGGGGCATCAAATTTCTTCTGGGCTTGCTACTGAAAGCTACCCTTTCCCTGGACCACCGCTCCTCCAGGTGAATCTCGCATTTGAGTGGGGCTCTATTTTTTGCAGATTGTCCACCTTAATGCGTATCAGACTGTCAAAGGGTCTTGGAACGAAATGCACTGTCAGGCGGGCAGTACATCACATACAGTTATCTGACGGAATGGACTCAATCTTCTTCCAAAGCTTAACTCTGAACGAAGCTGGAAGCAAAACAGAGTCGGGCACCTCCGCGCTTGTTATCGCTCTGGGCGCCGGCTTTGTCGGCGACGTACCCCGTGCCGTGCGCTCCTCCTCCTCACCGCCCCGTGGCCGGCCGGACGGACTCGTGCGAACCCAGAGCACAGAGCGCAGAGAGCCACAGACCGGGCCGTCCGCACCTTCTTGTTGCTGTGGAGATGGAGGCGCCCATCCAGTGGTCGGATGGCAACGACGGAGCGTGGTCGGAGAGGAGCGCGTTGCCGTGCCACCCGGAGCCGGCGATTGTCATGCACCTCGCTTCCCGGGCCGGAGGCCGGAGCACGCCGCCTCGCAGTCATAGACCCACTGCTATTCTCCGTCTCTCCGCGTGCAAGATTTAGAATGTTTTTGCCTTCGGAAACGAATTCCAGTGGGAGGAAAGGAAACCATGGCGAGGAGGGAGATTGCCGCGTGGTGGTATGGGAAGGAAACGTGTCGGCTATTCATAACTTCTGTTCTGCCTCGTGGAGCATTCTTTCGGCTCGTTCCAATTTTGCGAGTTCGCCAAGCCAGGTGAGCTAAACATGAGCAAAATGCCTGTATCAATATATTAATTAAAAAAATCCCGTGCTAATTGGCTGATGCAAGATGACTGGAACACAAAAAAAATTCACCCAATTATTTTCCAATATTTTTCTGAGGTCCAGGAAAACGACCCGGCTGTTTTGGACAAAATAATACCGAAAGTGACAATTGAGATGAACGAGAGATTATTTAATTGATAGAATTTACAGCTGAGGAAGTGAAGAAAGTTGCTTTTAGCATTGGGATTTTAAGGCTTCAGGACCATATGGTTTACATTGCTATTTTTTATAAGAAATTTTGAGATTTACGTGACGAGCAGATAATCTCTGAAATTTTACAGGATCCGAATATTGTCCCTAGACGGCTTATTACAGATAATGTTCTTGTTGCTTATGAGACCGTCCAAGCTGTTAAGAAAAAGAAGAAAGGCGGTTTTGGTGCTTGTATTGTTAAGCTGAAAATGCATAAAGCATATGACCGTGTATGACCGTGTGGAATGGATTTTTCTAGAGAAAATAATGAGAAAACTGGGATTCTCTGATAGATGGGTGTCTCTAATGATGGCTTGTGTGAAACCGGTAAGTCATCAAGTCAGGTTTAATTCTGAAGAAACCAAGATGTTTACTCCTACTAGAGAGCTCCGCCAAGGAGATCCTCTATCCCCATATTTGTTCCTAATATGTGCGGAAGTCTTATCTAGCCTCTTGCTGTATGAAGAAGAAGTTGGTGGCATCCAGGGGCGGAGCGGGGGGGGGGGGGGGGGGGGGGGGCGAGCAGGGGCTAGACCCCCCTAACGATCGGCCCCCTCAATATTTCATGGCGCATACTGGTACTAGTAGACGCACTAGTGGCTGTAAATAATCGGTGTTCAAGCCCAAATTCAACGCTAATCCATATAGTATATAAAACAAAGCCCAACCGACAACAAAATAGAGCCCATCTTCACATGTTTACCATCACTCAAAGTCGTGATTTTATCGTCCGTTCCTTTGGTCCCTGTCAGATGAATGAATCGATCTAGCTAGCTCCAAACTCGACCTGCCCTACCCCAAAAAAAACATGCTAGAGTGCCGCCGCCGCGGAGCCTCGCTGCTTCGCCTGCTGCCGGCCAGGTGCTAGAGGACCACTCAGATTAGCACATAGGTTATTTTGATTCTGTATGCAACCGCTAACCGAGCTGTGCCATCCAGTCCATCATCATAGCAACCGCACATAACTAGTAGATGATCAGGCACTCGATTTTCAAGGTACACAGTATACCCAAGTTATTCTAGATTTTTTTAAACTAATTATTACTCATAGTAGTCAAGCTAATTAGAGGACAATGTAACTTCACTTCTTCAGGGCAATATTTTACAAGTTAATCACTTCTTTTACTTGATAATAAGACTATATAATTGTTAAACGTGTGCTGATTACAAATGGAATTATAAAAATAACTGAATGTTCAATACATTAGTTTATAGGTACTCTCTTATCACTTTATACTCGTATATCATACTACCATTTATCTCTCGGTTTAGTTGGTCTTCAGATTTACAAAAGTGGACATGTCTTACATGAAAAGCAAATCGAGCAAGTCTACTTACTACCTGATAAGGCTACCATTTTTTTAAAATTTCAACTCGCCCCACCTATGTTCGAATCCTGGCTCCGCCCCTGGTGGCATCGATGGGTTAAGAGTATGCGGGAATGCACCGTCAACCTCTCATTTACTTTTTGCCGATGATTCTCTTATTCTCATGAAAGCAGATATAAATAATGTAACTTCCTTGCAACGAGTGTTGGATACCTATTGTGCAAATTCGGGACAGTTGGTGAGTTTAGCGAAGTCAAGCATCTACTTCTCCCCAAATACTAATGTTGTCGTGAGAGCTGAAATATGCCAAACCCTTCATATTGATACCGAGGCCCTATATGATAAGTATTAGGCCTCCCAGACTTGATGGGTGCGGACATAACTGACTGCTTTATTCACTTTGTTGAGTGGATTATCCAGAGGATAAATGGCTAGAAGAAAAAATACCTTTCTATAGGTGGCAAGGAAATTCTTTTGAAGGCGGTTGCTCAAGCTATCCCGGTATATGCTATGTCGGTATTTTAGTTACCTATTGGAATTTGTAAAAGGATGACTAAGTCGATTTCTCAATTCTGGTGAGTAAACGATAAGAACAACAAGAGAATGCACCGGCTTGCATGGTAGAAACTTTGTTATCCAAAGAAAGATGGAGGTATGGGGTTCAGGGATTTTCATTCCTTTAATTTGGTTATGCTAGCAAAGCAAGTGGAGGCTTATTTATGTTTCCCGAGTCCCTATGCGCTAAGGTCCTGCGATCAAAGTACTACCTGCACGAAGACATCTTGAAAGCAGGCCCAGTAGCCTTCGTCTAGCCAACCATGGTCCTGCTTGAAAAGCCGGCGGCAGAGATCGACGATGGGAGATGACCTCCAGCAGGTCGTCACCGGTGGGGAGGGGCGATGTTCCGCCCACCTAGCAGGCGCCAGTCCGGCGACAAAACGAGGTTTGCCTCGTACATGATCGTCGCCTCATTGAGGGTCAGGTTATGCGACCTCGCGTCGCCGCTCCTGCTATCGCTGGCCTCGTGGTCGGTGTGCGCCATGGTTCGTTGTCGGAGGAAACTGGATGAGGAGGAGAGAGCGATGGGGGAATGGGTGGGTGCCCGCCGAAGGGCCCTTTTATGGGCGCCGCGGGTAGGCCGAACGGCCACCGCGCCGTTTACTCCAGCTCATCGGGAGATGAGTTGTTACACACGTGCTGGTGCTGATACTGGTAAAGACCCACGTGGGAGCGTACGGGAATGATGCATGGTCATTAATAACATTGACCACTCGCGTTGAGTGGCTGCCAGCTGGGTCCAACGTGAATGGACGCAGGTTGTCCGGGATCGCTTGTGTTGCCGACAGCCTTAACCCGGACCTTGGTGGCCGGCGGTGGCAAGAGGGTGCCGAACAGTTTAGTGGGCGGCCTAAACAACCGGCACCAGTTGGGCACCATCGGTGTGGGCCTTTTTTTGGCCTCCACCCCCAACTCAATTTTGGGCGTCGTTGGAGATGCTCTTAGCTATACACAGTAAGATAGATAAGACTTTTCATGCATGTACCATGATTTATGCTAGTATTATTTTAGCTATTTCTGAGTTGTGAGAGAGAGAGACATAAAAAAAGACATTTTTTTATAGCTAACAGATGTTCTCTTAACAACTACTCCATGAGACATAATAACTAAAAAATAAATGAAGCCACATCATCGGAGTATATTATCAGTTCGTAGAGAAATAGCTAAAAAATAACCTGTTGTATATCATGTTTTGTTATCGTATCAAAATACGTGGCATGTAGAGTACTATAAAATAAGACTGGCTTATCAACCATGTAGCGTGTCCAGCGTTTAATTGGGATCATGTAGTGTTCATAACCGATTTCTTGTGCATTCGCGACGAAAAGTCTAACACGGTGTCCCTGCCGATCCATATGGATGCCCTCATGGAGATGGAGCTCCTGGTCCTTCTATGCGCAATTTTGTCCGATCTTGAGGGAAAATCCATGTGGCCGGCAAGTCGTCTCCGTCCGTGGACACCATGAGCGGCAGAAGCGAGTCCGCTCTCCCTCTGCGCGGGAGGTAGCGCCACTCGAAATCGACCCCTTTCATCATGTACACGCTGAGAGAGTAGCGCAGCGACCTCCGGTCCCACTCCTCGCCCGTGCCGTCCTCCAGGAAGAAGATGCGGTCCGCCCACTCCGCGTGGCGCTCGCCCGGCACGCGCACGGCCCTGGAGCCCCATCGCCCAACGAACAGAGCCTGGCCTCCGCCTCCGCCGCCGCCGAGGGCGCCCTTCACTTCCTTCCACGTCGACGAGCGGAACTCGGCCTCGAACATGGTGATCTCCTCGTCCATCTCGCCGCTGTTCCAAAGCACCCCGGGCGCGCGCGACACCTCTCTGCGGACCATCAGCAGCGCTCCGTCGCCGGACTCCACGAGGTAGTGCAGCGTCACGCGGCGCCTAACTACAGCAAACGGGGGACGGCCCTCTACGACGCGGTCGAGCCGAGACATGGTCGGCAGCTCGTCGTCGTCGGCGGCGGCGGAGACGGTGACGGCGAAGAGGTCTTCGTTCTGGTCGACGACGTACAGCTTGCCATGGTAATAAGCTATGTCTTTGAGTCGCCGCCATGGTTCGTGACCGCTCACCGACCACGTCGAAGCCGCGCCAGGCCGGCACAGCGCGAGCTTGCCGTGCCGCCCCTGGCCGACGACCGCGGCGACGAGGCTGGCCGAGCAGATCACGAGCTTGAGCAAGCACACCGCCCCCTGGGGCTCGGCGTCTCTCTCGCGTGGGACCCACGGGTGCCTGCATTCGGGTAGCTCCCGCTCCTCAACGGCCACGATGGGCTCGTGGCGGACACGGACACGGGACAGGCTGGGGAGTAGCAGCGCCACGGGCGCCGAGTCCTGGGAGAACGGGTCCACCAGCGAGTAGGCGCCGTCCTCGCGCTCGAAGACGAGCCACTCGCCGCAGGAGCCGTGGTGGCCGGCGGCGCCGGGCAGGCGGAAGGGCCGGGACTCTGCGGGAAAGCCGCGGAAGGTCCCGTCGGCGAAGCAGAGGCACGGCAGCAGCGGGCGCGAGTGGTGCTGCCGCGCGGACGAGCGCCACGAGCGGCATACGGCGCCGAAGCAGATGCGGTCGGCATACGACGGCAGGCGGTCTAGGACGTCACCGGCCATGTCCGGCGGGAGGTCCGGCCAGCGCGACGCAGGCTGCGCGCACGACGACGAGGCTCGCGCTTTCTTACATGGCCTGAGCGCCATCGATCGATCTATGAACTAGGAACGGCCCGTGTGGTGCCACTATATATCACGAGGCATCGTGGGTAATCCGACACGATCTCCAGAAAACTGGCTTCGTCCATGCGTGTCGTGTCCTGATTATAGTAGACTTTTCTTTCCCTGACCGCGCATCGAGATCTAATTGGCCCCTTAATTACAGAGAGAGGATGTTGCCGGGCAACGCAATCCCCATGTAAGTTGAAACCCCGGCATCATCTTTGCCCTTTATTTTTTTAAGATTCGTACTGCCATTTTTATAAAACAACCTTCTTATCTTACTTCTCAAGTCTATTGCTATTTTGCTTATTAGTCCTTAGTTATTTTATGTTTTATATATTTTCGTCACTGTCTTCAAGGAAAGAACGTGATTAACAGATACTACATCTTTATTTAATTTAATTAGCCCGTTTTAATTAGCCAATCTAATTAATATAATTTAATTAATAATTTCTTAAACGCTTTGAATCTATCACGAGAATCCGATCTCGTTAAACGCTTTGGATCTATGAGGGTTAGTTCTCTAAAATCTCGTTGCACCGATCTCGTAGATTAGATCTTGGCTTTTTCATAGATTGCATATTGGTTTTCTATGTTCTTGCGGTAAAAATTTTTGTTTTACATGCAACGAACCCTACACCTTCATGTCTTAGCACTATATAAGGGCACCTCTCCTCGGAATTAGGGTTAGACAATATTTAAGAGAAGATTTAAGCTACGTTCTTCACCCATAGTGGATTTTCCAAGGCCTCTCCCTAGTTCCCCACTTTGAAGTTGTATCAAGATCTCTTCAAGGATTACTCTTTATTTTGTGTGTAATTCTATTGTCTCCCTAGTGTGTCCCTTGGAATTTTATTCCGAAGTCAATCACTTGTCAATCTCTCCCACCAAGATTTTATCAAGGTGGTGGATCGGGCCGCCGAGAGCAACCCGTAGTGTAGGCCGCCGAGAGCAACCCGTAGTGTATCGGTTTTGTGTGCGTTCACCTCCATCGTGTTCATGTTCTTCGTGTGTCCCCTCCGCCACGTCGATCCATGAGATCGGGCCACCCTTGGGCCACATCACCATGGACCGAAACTGATGAATATGGACATCTAGGGTTTGAGAGCTCCCCTTATATGCATAAAGGTGCTATTGCACCCTAAGTGTCGAATTTGTTTATCATGTGTGGGAGATAGGGTGAATGTATCCAATGTCCATCGGTGCTTGGAGAGATATGTGTCATATTTTTGTGTGTGTCCCGAAGCTTGCCATGTTTAAGAATGCTAAGCACGTTTCTTCGACTTTATTTTAGTTATATGCCAGGTTTTCTTTAATTCAAAATGTAGCATAGTAGGCGTCTAAGGGGGAAAAGGAGTTTGGTACGAATCTCCAGACATGATACATGGTGGATCCATCCACAGTGCCCCCAAAAGGACATTCAGGCTGGCGGCGAACCAAACACACTCGCAGTCCCTGCCCTGCTTCCGTCGCTCTGTCACTCTGTGACCTCTGTTCCTCTCCTCTCCTCTCCTCGCACTGCTCCGAAATCGTTCCCACCAGAACACGTCCAGCGACCACCGCTCCGCTTCCAGGATGCGCTGCCTCCGCCGCGCAGCCTCCCACCTCCTCTGCTACGAGAGGAGCGCCCCCGCCAAGAACGCCCGCGAGGCGTTCGACCAAATGCGTCGACCGCCTACCACCTTCCTGTGTCGTCCGCCGCTCGTGCACGCCAGCCACCTGCTCGACGGAATGCGCGGCTCGTGGTTCTGCACCCAGGTGGGGTCGACCGGCACCCACGAGCTCGCCATGGACCCGCAGTTCACGGTGGTCCCTGGCTCCAACCTCTCGGAGGCGGCAGATAGGGTCTGCCATGCCGCCGTGGACAAGCAGTTCACGGTGGCCCCGGGCACCAACGTCTCCGAGATGGCAGAGAGGGTCTGCCGCGTTCTGTCCACTCAGCCAGAACCTACAGTGGTGCCGGATCTTGACGCGCTTGGAGTACCCGTGTCGCGGGAATTGGTTGCAGAGGTGCTCAAGAACCTGAGCAACGCTGGCGTGCTTGCCCTCACGTTCTTTAGGTGGGCAGAGAGGCAGGAAGGCTTCGTGTACACGGCCGAGAGCTTCCACAACTTGATCGAAGCACTCGGTAAGATAAAGCAGTTCAGGCTGGTGTGGAGCCTGGTGGAGACTATGCGGTGCCGTGGCTTGCTTTCCAAGGACACATTCAGGCTCATCGTCAGGAGGTATGCCCGGGCAAGGAAGGTCAAGGAAGCCATCGATACCTTCGAGAAGATGGGCAGTTTTGGGCTGAAAACAGACTTGTCAGATTACAACTGGTTGATCGATGTACTGAGCAAATCCAAGCAAGTCAAGAAGGCGAATGCCATCTTTAAGGAGATGAAGAGGAATGGAAAGTTTGTGCCTGATCTGAAGACCTACACTGTCCTCATGGAAGGCTGGGGCCATGAAAAGGACTTGTTGATGCTCAATTCGGTGTACCAAGAAATGCTGGATGCAGGCATTAAGCCTGATGTCGTGGCTTACGGGATGCTCATTAGTGCCTTTTGCAAGTCCGCCAAATGTGACGAGGCCATCAAGGTGTTCCATGAGATGGAAGCCACTGGTGTCATGCCAAGCCCTCATGTTTACTGCATGCTTATCAATGGACTTGGTTCAGAGGAGAGACTGGATGAAGCTTTGAAGTTTTTCGAGCTTTCTAAGGCCAGTGGGTTTCCCATGGAGCTACCTACATGCAATGCAGTTGTTGGGGCTTACTGCAGATCCTCAAAGTTCGAGCATGCCTTCGGGATGGTTGAGGAAATGAGAAAGAGTGGAATTGGACCGAATTCCCGGACTTATGATATTATTCTGCAGCATCTTATTAAATCTCAGAAGATAAACGAGGCTTATAATGTTTTCCAGGAAATGGGTAAGAGGGGCTGTGAACCTCAGATCAACACATATACAATAATGATTGGTATGTTCTGCAGTAATGAAAGGGTTGATATGGCCTTAAAGGTGTGGAACCAAATGAAGGAGAAGGGTGTTCTCCCATGCATGCACATGTTTTCCGCGTTGATCAATGGACTATGCTTTGAGAACAGGCTGGAAGAAGCTTGTGTATATTTCCAGGAGATGTTGGACAAAGGAATTAGGCCACCTGCTCAGCTTTTCAGTAATTTGAAGCAAGCTCTTAATGAGGGAGGAAGAATTAGTTTGGCACAAGATATGGCTTTCAAGTTGGATACATTACGGAAAACACCTTTTCGTCCTTGATAAAACATGAAATAATGTAAGGCAACAGCTTGACGGCAATAGCTTGACTCTCTAAATCATTTTCTGCACAATTCGCCATCCTCCAATGTTGTAATGAACATGTGTCCTCCAGGTTGAAAACCTAAAATGAAGCAAATTCGGTCAGTATAGCTAATCAAGCAACTTAGCATTTGCTATCTTATGTAATCTTTGCATGGTGTTTCCATAGTTGAAGAGGATCTGGAAACTGCAAATTATATACTAGCTTTTCACAGGATTCTGCTGTTGAGTGTTTACATTTAGGATTCTGCTGTTATATGTGCATTTGCCAGTGCTTAGAGCTGCGGATAATTCAAAAATAAATTATCGAAGTTTACCTGATCAGGGAGTGTATGCCAAACTTTCATACTAGATTGAACTTTGTTTATGTTTTGTTATCTATACGAGTTAATTTTGCTATATCAGTTAAGTCTGCCCGTCTTACAGAACTTAGGAATACTTCTGGTTGCACTCAGTTATAATTACAAAAGTTCCTTTGTGTGATTGATCTCTAATCTGTGGTGGTTTATGTACCGTGAATGCCCTCGGTAAGCCTTGGATGCTGTGTGAACTCTGATTTGTGTTGCTGCTAGATATCTGGACTTACCTGAACTGTGTGACCTCCGATATGTATTCACGGAAAGATATTGGGCTTCCATTGAACCTTTTGTTAGCTCTGGTTGCATATGATGCTTCCCTTTTTGTGTTTGAGCTGCTCCCTTTTGTTTCTCCATGCTGATTAACTTGACAATTTTGTGGGCAGTTTCTTCAGAAGCTTCATAACAAGTTATTTACTAAACAAGGAGTTGCAAGTGATGCAAGACATTGCTGAAGAATTGACACTCCCTTTTAACATCAAGGCAATCAAATTGAAGATATCTTGTGTACTTCAAAATAAAAATGCATATATTAGTGATCTTACCGAATTATCACCCATTCTATTTATTGAAAAGGCTGATAGGAAAGGCTAGATCCCCAGTTGCGAAGCTGAAGGCTCCTGCTCCTGCTCGGTCCATCCCGCTGCAGCCGGACATGTCTAGGAGAAACATGCACTGAGAATGCCAGATTTCGTCGAACTGGCTGCGTGTATCAGAGCTCTGAAGAAGACGTGAGCTGCCTGCTGCTGCTATATAACAATAAGATCGTTGTTGTCGACATCGATGAGAGCTTGTTCGTTCAGTTCGGCAACTCTTTTTTATCCGCCATGCTGCCCGGAGAAGCCTCTCAAGGTGCCCAAGGCGCAGAAGAAAGAGTATGACGAGGTACGTACTACTACTAATCTACAAACGTATATACAGTACTCATAAAAAAATCTTCGAAAGTTAGATGATCTCTAATTACCGTAGTTGTTGTCGAACAAAAAGGTCTCTGTCTTACAAACAGTCGTACTGTGACGTGTTCATGCATCTATAGTTTGTTTGGTACCTGAAGGATTAGAGCAACTAGACGATTTTGCTTGCCTTTGCTTTGATACATGCGTGTTTAGTAAGTCCTCAGTATTTTCGTTGATGATCATATATGATATTAACAGAGAGATTAGAAGTCATATGTATGGTTCTCTGTATACTTCAGTTAACCCCTTCAACGGGAACTCTGAAACATGACATTAATAATCTTAGATGAGACCCTGCCTTGCTTTTTGAAAATTGAGATAGTAGTTCAAACTAATCACATACAAGTAAGCCGCAGCACTGATGAGCATGTGTTTTCTCTCTTGTCTGCAGACTGATCTGGAGAACCTGCAGAAGAACAAAGATAATGAGAAGGCTCTCAAGGAGCTCAAGGCCAAGGCTGCGCAGAGCACACTCGGATGCGCCGGCCCCAAGAAGAGCAGCAAAAAATATAAAAAAACAATATTTTGCAGCAACCTATCTCTCTACTTAGAATCCAGAAAATGTCCGGGAAAAATTATTTAGGATAGTCGGGTCTTCTTTTCTGTGACGAATGAGCTTAAGCTACAAATCTGTATGTTGAGCTTCTATTGCCACCTATACCCTGACAATTGCAACGTGGAAAGTAATGAGTATGGATGGTAACTTTGTTTGGTTGGAGATTGATAAATCTTGTGGGTCTGCATGTGCAGAAAAGAGGTTATTGGATGCAAAAAAGTTATTGGGGACCTGTCAGACAACCTGTGGGCCACCCTGGTCAGCAGCGCTGAACAGGAACGATCATCTACAGCCATAGACCACACACTGTGATCTGAGCCGTTAATCACGCTCTGGCCCACAGGTCAGACTTCATCAACCAGGCTTAAGTGCTTGCCTCCTTATTAGTAAAGGATGCAGCGGTACGATCCTATAGAACAGATCCTGTTCAAGTAAGGTCGTGCTAGGAGAGTGAAGATCCCGCTATTTAAGCTGGTGCGGCCGCTTCTAAACTTCCGAGGTGGTACTATCTTTCTCCAGGTACTGCTGTCTCACCGCTGGCCCTGCGTTTCGTGATTTCTGCACTTTGTATTGGGCCGCGGAAAGCCCAAGTTTTCTTTTGGGGACTATCGTTATGACCATGGCTCTACTTTCCGAAATCACTCTCCGCTCGAGCAAGCAAAAATTATGTGAAATGTACTTCTACTGCACACAAGAAAAGACAACAGTCTGTGTTCAAATGCTAACAATTCTGATTTTCTTAGATGCATAAAATAGACTCGGTTTCTCGCAAAAGCCGAACTTCAACAATTCACAAGATTTTCACTGGAAAAGGCAAGTTTGGGGATTTATAGCCTATTTAATACAGTACGTAAAAAAGCTCGATGATCCCCGTAAAAACAAAAAAAAATCGGCTGTCACACACTCAGCGATTTGGGGCTCTGAAAAGACAAGGTATGGATTTATATACTATGCAATCTGAAAACATTTTGGACGTTGAACTCTCGACTGATTCTTGGTTAACATGAGAGAAACTCCAGCCCCCAGAAAAATTAGTACTCGCTGTGCCTCCATAAAAACAAGTACTCCATCAAAATCCCTCCAGAAATTACATTAAAAATCGATCTCTTCAAGAAAATTACAATTTTCCTCTCTACCGGAGGTACTCATATTAGGAAACTTATTACGCGACCCTGCTCCTCTCGCCCCCCCCCCCCCCCCCCCCGAGGGCGACGGGGGCCAACCCACCTGCTCCGGCCAACCTCCCCCCCTTCCTCCCCTCTCCCGTCGCCGCCGCCGGTAGGGGTCGCCGGGCGAAGCCCGGGCGGTGCTGGCGGCGGCAGCTGTCCTCTTCCCGCGCCCCTGGGGTCCGGTCGGGGCCGGTTCTCCCTCCGGCGGCGGTGCTCCTCGGGAAGGCGCGGCTCGGAGATCCTCCGTGGGCCACTTGACGGCGGCACCGACGTGGTTCGGCGGGGCGGCGCGGCTCCTCGCGGGCAGATCGGGTGCAGATCTCCCGGCCCAGATCTGGGCCCCTTGGGCTCGATCTGGGCACCGGCGGGCCTGCGCCCCCGCAGCTGCGTCGGTTCCTGTAGATGGCGGCAGGGACGAAGCTCTGATTGGGGATGGCATAGCAGCGGCCCGCCCGTTCGCAGCAAGGTGTTGGGGTTCGTAGCATGGAAAACAAAAAATTTCTACCGCATGCAAACAAACAAGCCAAGATAATATCTACTAGATTGTAGCAACGAGTCGATAGGGGAACTCACCCTCGAAGATTCCAAAGCGTTTAACGAGAGCAGATTCTCGTGGGTGATGTAGTCGTACTCTTGCCGATCTCAAGATCGCGTAGACGATCCTTCCGGCGCTGCGTTCCGGCAGCGCTTCCGCAATCGGTCACACGTTCGGTACTCGATGAAGACCTTCCTCTCCCTTGTTCCAGCAGGCAGCAGAGGTTGTAGCACTCTCCTCGCGATTCCGGCAGCACGACGGCGTGGTACCGGAAGTAGAGGGGAGATCTCGCAGGGCTTCGCCTTAAGCCGGAGCGAGTATGGTGGACTATGAGAGAGCCTTGGTGATCTAGGGTTTAGACACACCAATTAGAAGGGGCTAAACCAGCGGCTAGGGCAATTAGAAGCTCTAACTCGGCGGCTTGGGAGAAATCCCTAGGCTGTGGCTAGGGTTTAGGTTTTAGAGGGAGGCAACTTGTGTGTCTAGGAGGGGAGCCCTGCCCCTCCTTATATAGGTGGAGGGAGGCGCCGGCCAAGGGGAGGGAGTCCCTCCCCAACTCGGATCCCTAGTGGGCCGGCGGTGGAGGAGGAACTCCTCCCCAACTCGGTTTCCCACTTCTTCTCCACTTTCCAAAATAGCCGTTTGACTTTTCAAATTGGCGTTTGACTTTTCAAACTAGGATTTGATTAAACCCTTTATTTTGTACAGCGATGACACCTAGTACATGATGCAATCATTCCAACTTGCAATGACACATTCATGTACCCTTCCCCTCCGGAGTGCCGGACATTCCGGAACCTTCTAGAACATTCCTGCTGAAAATACCGGAACCATTCTCCAACCCCGAAACAGGACTTTCCTTATATGAATCTTATTCTCCGGACCATTCCGGATCTCCTCGTGATATCCCGGATCCCATCCGAGACTCCGAACAACATTCGGTCTCTTACTCATCATTCCATAACTACTCAACAACATCGAATCCTTAAGTGTGTCTCCCTACGGTTCGTGAATTATGCGGACATGATCGAGACACTTCTCTGATCAATAACCAATAGAGGAATCTGGAAATTCATATGGCTCCCACATATTTCTACGATTACTTTGCGATCGAATGAACCACTTACATACGATACCAATTTTCCTTTGTCTCACGATATTTTACTTATCCGAGGTTATGATCGTCGGTATCTCTACATACCTAGTTCAACCTCGTTACTGATAAGTACTCTTTTCTCGTTCCCGTGGTATGTGATCCCTTGTGAGCCAGTCACATGCTTGCAAGCTAATTGGATGACATTCCACCGAGAGGGCCCAGAGTATATCTATCCGTCATATGGATGGACAAATCCCACTCTTGATCTATGTGTCTCAACCAATACTTTCCGAACACTCAATGCCACCTTTATAGCCACCCTGTTACGGTGTGGTGTTTGATGTCATCAAAGCATCCTTCCGGTAAAGGTGATATGCATGATCTCATGGTCGAAGGAATTAGGTTACTATGTATCAGAAAGCTTATAGCAAATGAACTATATTAAATGACTTGATATTTATGCTACGCTTAACTATAGGAGTATGTCCATCACATCATTCTCCTAATGATATGACCCTGTTGTTAATAACATCTCTATGTTCATGATCAGGAAACCATGATCATATATTAACCAACAAGCTAGTTTAACAAGAGGCTTTACTAGGGACTCTTTTATGTTTACAAATCACACAAGTATTAATGTTTCCGGTTAATACAATTATAGCATGGTATGTAAACATTTATCATAAGTATGAAGATATGATAATAACCACTTTATTATTGCCTCTTGGGCATATCTTCAACAGTCTCCCACTTGCACTAGAGTCAATAATCTAGTTTCAAACCTTTGTGTATTCAACACCTATGGCTTTCTGGTGTTGTATGTACACGATTGCTAGTGGTCAACTAATCTCCGGATCTGACACTTCTAGGTCCGTGTGTAATTGCATGTCTTTGCGTCTCTACGCATCACTCATTCTCTAATGAGATGGCTTTATATAATTTTGGTCCTTCGGTGAGACCTTTAGTTCTTTGGGGTTAAAACATGTTGATAATATTGTCGTACAATATATCTTCATAGTATTATCCCGCTGTGAACTACACCTAGTTTGACAACAAACTACTTGACACAAATGCCCTCTTTAGCTGCTATTATAGCAGTCATATACTTAGCCTTTTTTTGTAGTATCTATCACAATGTCTTAACTTTGGAACTCATCCAAATCCATTATGGAACTTACTTTCTATTATATTGTGCCACCCTTAGTTTAGATTGAGATAAACTTAATTTGTACTCTGTGACAAAACTAGTATCAATGTAGTACTTTTACAATGAACTAACCATCTATTTGTCACTTCTACAAATAATATACTCTTAGTTCTTCCAAAAGATCATAAGAATATCCTTACTATCGTCCAATGATCATCTTATGAATCATTCTGGTATATGCTCATAACATTTAGAGCATAGGACATATCTGGATTTGTACATATCACAGTATGATTGATATAAATACTCTTTTTGATTTCATACATCAAGTATCAATCTATACTTGAATCTTTGTTTCACTTACCAAGTGTCAATACACTTGAATATATCATCAATATTGAACTCATTCAATCCTTTCTGTGTGACAAGAACCTTTCTTGTAGTTTCTATATTGAACTCATTCAATACATCATCTATGTACTTTCGGCACAACCATATTAGCGTCTATTGATGCCAAATATTTGGGTTTTGCCTAAGTCTTTCATCAGGATGAAATTCTTAATATGTGTTAATAAAAGATACATCATTTCTAATCAACAATATGTCCTCCACATAATGTATTAGAAATATGTCTTAGCGCTCCCACTTAATTTCTTGCAAATGCAAGCATCTTCATTGTCTCCGATGAAATTAAACTCTTTTAACAGTTTCATCATAGTGAAGATTCCAACTCCGCTATGCTTACTTCAACCATTGAAGTTTGCATATGCATTTAGCATCCTTTGAATTAACAAAACCCTTTGGACCGTGTCATGCACACGTCCTAGGTAACCCTTCTATTAGAAGAACTTGTTTTGTTTATTCAACTACCATATAACAAAAATTATATGTAGTGGTTGCTACATTAATCTGTCTAGACTAAATATTGCTATGAAAGATCAAAATCTTGTCATAGTCAACCTTTGAACATTTTTGTGAACTCTTTCCCAACATGTCGACTATTTCATAGATGTGAAACATCCATGTCTACTTCTTTATAGATCCAAACACAACTGTAAGGTCTTACACCTTTCTCGAGGGTCCTTCAAGTTCAAAACTTGATTTCTCGTGTATGGAACTATCACGGATTTTATGGCTTCAAGCCATTTGACGGAGTCAGGGCCCATCGTCGCTTCTTTGCATGTAGTCAGATCATTATTGTCAAATAATGATTTAACTCTCAAATCTTGGTATTTGATTGTTTACCCGACCTACTTGTTTTAATAGGAACTTAGATCTCCATGACCACAACCTTTGAGGCACGTGAGCCATGAGCATTATTGCTGCCTCCGGAACACTTTTCGGCGCTGCGCAACTCTGCACATATAGCTAAGGTTCCTTTAACCTTATCAAAGTTCTATTGTCCTCCCACTTATCTTTTCACGAAAAATTCCTTCTCAAAGAAACTTGACGTTCTAAGCGACAAACACTTTTGTCTCCGGTGTTTATGGAGGAATACTTAACAGTAATACAAAGACAGGTTTATCCGACTTTGGTTGCAAACATCTTTCTTATGCATAGCATACCAATGTTTAAGAAAGGACTACTTGGATTTTATCCCAAACCATAACTTTATATGGTGTCATTTCAGCGGATTATGATGGAGCTCTTTTCAGTGGAAAACGGTAGTCTCTAAAGCTTTTAATCTTTAAAATATAATGGCAGTTCTATGAATTACACTTTTGATCTTACCATGTCAAACAAGGTTTTAATTACATATCTCGAACGCTCCATACTCTTATGGTGTTTCGGGGAATGCAAATCCACAGAACGATTCCTTAAATCTTAGGTATTATGCTAAACTTGTAACTCAAATATCTTCCTTTATGATCTTTATCATAAACTATTTATATTCTTATTACAATGATTTTGCACTTCATCTTGAAAGACTTTGAACTTTTTCAAATGTTTCATACTTCATCCTTATTAAGTAAATATTCATATATTCACTCAAATTTTCGGAGAAAGCATATGGAGTTGAAATCCATCACTCTTGACTACATATAATGGATTTCATACAACAATATGTACAAGTTCCAATAAGCTAGTCATTCGTTCCCTTTTGGCCTATGAACAAAGTTTTAATTATCTCTAGGAAAGTTTCACAAGCGTCATGTGATCAAAAATCAAAAGACTCCAAAATTCCATCCACATGGAGTTTCTTCATGTTTTCTTTCCAATATAATTTAAACGGCGATGTCACTTCCTAAGTGATCTTTCAATCAATTTGTCTTTCGACATTTTTAGCACTAGTTTTATGGATGTGATTTCTCCAACGAGATTTGTGAATCATCCATCTTTTATGGATTACGGCAATTATTTGAACAACCCTTTTGTTCTCATAATACCTGATAAAACAAATCTTGAAGGCAAGCTTTGATGTTTAACGAGCAACACAATAACCCTTTATTTGTTCTCGATGAACATCATCACATATTCTTTTGCTAGTTACTTAGGCCATTGTAGTTCATGAATTGTGTTGTTTCGTATGACGATTCACACCAACAAATTCAGTATCAAATACTTAAGAACCACATTGTTTAATAAGCAAAGAATATAGCCATAACATGTATATCATCTATATACTTAAACTGAACAATTCTAGTCTTTTCTTTTCTGCCATATATTTATGAGATTCTCTTTCAGTATTTATTTTCTGTTTGAAAGAATCTATCAACATCAACAGTGGAGTCATACATATGACACATAGTCCAAAGCGTGTATAATTAAATACCAATATCTTTGGACTTGCACTTTGAAGTAGATCACCATCATCAAATGTTTGGTGTTCTTTCAAATTCCTTTCTTTAGTAATCTATTGGTGTAGTAAACACTTTACCTACATCAAATATTCACCCTTATCATGGAATTATCCATGATCAAGCTACTTTTAGCTTATAACGGTGAACCGCGAGTATAATGTTGCTCTCCAAAACATTTTGGAGGATTAGGACAACTAGTGTCTTCAACCTTTTGCAAATTCTCATCAAATACGAGAACATGACTTTTGCCATATTATACTCTATCATGTTGCAACCAAAACTTTGTTTCAGATATCATAATATCTTCCACACATCATGGTTTCTGAAACAACTCTTTCAGATCCTAGATAACCTTGATATTAAGACAATCCTTTGAATATCAAGAATCATGGAGACAAACATGATACTCATACACTAACACTTGGAATTGTCACTCTTGATTTAATACTAATTATTAAACTTCATGGAGTAACCGGAACTTACTGAAAGTTTGCAATAGGACTTTTAAACTTTAGATTAACACTTCAAAACAATACGATACTAGTTCGTAAAGTAACTAACCAGAATTCTATAGTTCCATCATCTCAATTAAAACTAAGCGCAAGGTGGTAAACGGATGTCAATGACTACAACAACTATGCAAATTCACTTTGAATTAATTTATGATAAATAGTGTTCAACTTTTAATCATATTGCCGTTGAACTCCCACTCAAAACAATATCCCTCACATTGTTTTAGTGATCACACGAACCAAATCCACCACATCAAAACCGATCATCACGAGAGTTGATGTAGCTTCAATGGCGAACAATCAACATGTTCATCATATCTACTATATGACTCATGCTTTACCTTTCGGTGATCTGTGTTCCGAGACCATGTCTGTACACGCTAGGCTCGTCAAGATCAACCTTAGCTTCCGCATGAGCAAATCTGGCTTGCTCACGTTGTATACATTCGCGGAATCTAACACACCCGATCATCACGTGGTGCTTCGAAACAACGAGCTTTAGCAATGGTGCTTACTAAGGATGAACACTTTAAAACTTGAAATTGTGTGCTTGAGGGATCATCTTATAATTCTACCGTCGTTAACTAAGCAATACAAGATTCATAAAAGGATTAACATCACATGCAATTCATAATATGTGATATGATATGGCCTTTCTTCTTGTGCTTCCGATCTCCATCTTCAAGCACGAACATGATCTCCATCATCACCGGCATTGCATCAAGGTCAATGACGCCGCTCCATGGTTGTCGTCCACCAGCTTCAACTATTACAACTACTTTGAACAGACAAGCGGGTCTTAACAGAATTTAAAGACAGCCATATGGCTCCTGCCGGTTGCCAACTTACAATAAGGAACATTGCATACATCATATATAATCACAATCATGGCCATATCACATCACAGCACACCCCTGCAAAACAAAGTTAGACGCCTCTAATTTTCTTTGCATGTTTTACGTGGTTTGGGGCTTTCAATAAGTGTCGTTCTAACTTACGAACAAGAACCACAACATTGATACTAGTATTGTCAATCACCCGTTGTAAATTGAATCTTAACTATGTTGGGAGAAACAGGCACCCGCAAAGCCACTTATGCAATACAAGTTGCATGTCAAGCGTGGAGCAAGTCTCATGAACGATGTCATGTAAGGTTAGCCCGGGCCGCTTCATCCCACCATCCCGCAAGATGCAAAGTACACAAGAAGCAATCGACAACAAAAGCATCAATGCCCACAATGACCATTGTGTTCTACTCGTGCAACAGATCTACATATAGACACGGCTCTGATACCACTGTTGGGGTTCGTAGCATGGAAAACAAAAAAATTCTACCGCATGCAAACAAACAAGCCAAGATATATCTACTAGATTGTAGCAACGAGTCGATAGGGGAACTCACCCTCGAAGATTCCAAAGCGTTTAACGAGAGCAGATTCTCGTGGGTGATGTAGTCGTACTCTTGCCGATCTCAAGATCGCGTAGACGATCCTTCCGGCGCTGCGTTCCGGCAGCGCTTCCGCAATCGGTCACACGTTCGGTACTCGATGAAGACCTTCCTCTCCCTTGTTCCAGCAGGCAGCAGAGGTTGTAGCACTCTCCTCGCGATTCCGGCAGCACGACGGCGTGGTACCGGAAGTAGAGGGGAGATCTCGCAGGGCTTCGCCTTAAGCCGGAGCGAGTATGGTGGACTATGAGAGAGCCTTGGTGATCTAGGGTTTAGACACACCAATTAGAAGGGGCTAAACCAGCGGCTAGGGCAATTAGAAGCTCTAACTCGGCGGCTTGGGAGAAATCCCTAGGCTGTGGCTAGGGTTTAGGTTTTAGAGGGAGGCAACTTGTGTGTCTAGGAGGGGAGCCCTGCCCCTCCTTATATAGGTGGAGGGAGGCGCCGGCCAAGGGGAGGGAGTCCCTCCCCAACTCGGATCCCTAGTGGGCCGGCGGTGGAGGAGGAACTCCTCCCCAACTCGGTTTCCCACTTCTTCTCCACTTTCCAAAATAGCCGTTTGACTTTTCAAATTGGCGTTTGACTTTTCAAACTAGGATTTGATTAAACCCTTTATTTTGTACAGCGATGACACCTAGTACATGATGCAATCATTCCAACTTGCAATGACACATTCATGTACCCTTCCCCTCCGGAGTGCCGGACATTCCGGAACCTTCTAGAACATTCCTGCTGAAAATACCGGAACCATTCTCCAACCCCGAAACAGGACTTTCCTTATATGAATCTTATTCTCCGGACCATTACGGATCTCCTCGTGATATCCCGGATCCCATCCGAGACTCCGAACAACATTCGGTCTCTTACTCATCATTCCATAACTACTCAACAACATCGAATCCTTAAGTGTGTCTCCCTACGGTTCGTGAATTATGCGGACATGATCGAGACACTTCTCCGATCAATAACCAATAGAGGAATCTGGAAATTCATATGGCTCCCACATATTTCTACGATTACTTTGCGATCGAATGAACCACTTACATACGATACCAATTTCCCTTTGTCTCACGATATTTTACTTATCCGAGGTTATGATCGTCGGTATCTCTGCATACTTAGTTCAACCTCGTTACTGATAAGTACTCTTTTCTCGTTCCCGTGGTATGTGATCCCTTGTGAGCCAGTCACATGCTTGCAAGCTAATTGGATGACATTCCACCGAGAGGGCCCAGAGTATATCTATCCGTCATATGGATGGACAAATCCCACTCTTGATCCATGTGTCTCAACCAAACTTTCCGAACACTCAATGCCACCTTTATATCCACCCTGTTACGGTGTGGTGTTTGATGTCATCAAAGCATCCTTCCGGTAAAGGTGATATGCATGATCTCATGGTCGAAGGAATTAGGTTACTATGTATCAGAAAGCTTATAGCAAATGAACTATATTAAATGACTTGATCTTTATGCTACGCTTAACTATAGGAGTATGTCCATCACATCATTCTCCTAATGATATGACCCTGTTGTTAATAACATCTCTATGTTCATGATCAGGAAACCATGATCATATATTAACCAACAAGCTAGTTTAACAAGAGGCTTTACTAGGGACTCTTTTATGTTTACAAATCACACAAGTATTAATGTTTCCGGTTAATACAATTATAGCATGGTATGTAAACATTTATCATAAGTATGAAGATATGATAATAACCACTTTATTATTGCCTCTTGGGCATATCTCCAACATAAGGTGGCGGGGGCTTTACGGGCCCATCTGGATTCGGCCGGGCCCGCTTGGGCCTGGTGTGCCCCTGCTGCCTTGTCCGGTCGACGACCACTACTTGGTGGTGGAGGTGGGCTCCTTCCGTGTGGCTTCTGCAGTGTCGTTTCTAGCTCGAGCTTTGTCGTTTGCTTCCAGCTTGCGGGCTGCTTGATAGTGTCCTCGATGCGGCGATGACGATGGTGGCCTCAAGTTAGTTTTTGCGTGTGCTAGTGGGCGCTGAAGCTGGTGGTGATGCTCTGAATTGCCCGGGGTTTTTTGGGGGACAGGGTAGGGAGAAATCCTTGTCGGTCTGTCCGACTCCGACGCGGCGCCGCCTTCGGGTGGCGCCATTCCTTCCTGGAGGGCGTCTGGGATACCCCTCGTCCTCTCGACTCCAAGTGTCGGGGGAAACCCTAGGGCCAGTTCGCTGGTCCGGACAGCAGCGACGTGTCGACGACGCTCCCCTTCTTGAAGGTGTTGTTTGGCACTGGGCGATTTAGGGTATTAGGTGTGTGGTGGCACAATTTCGGAGGGCGCAGTGATGGCGGGTCACCCTTGTTTCGTCGTATCGCCGTTTTTTCCATTTCTTTTCTTTTTGGGCATGTTGTAGTTGTTGCCCCAGCATTTTTGTCTGTGCGTTCTCTTCCTTTGGGCGTTATGCTGTCTGGCCCAGCAGCGGTCTCACCGGTGTGCTTTATTTATAAAACGGGGCGAAAGCCTATTTCAAGAGAGAAAATTACAATTTGTGATGAAACCTGTAACTGGCTACCAAAACAGAAACTTATTATGGCGATCTAACTAACACAGTGTCTGCATATTTTTGTATCTACATAATCTGAAAATTCGGCATGTTCAGCAAAATCTGCTGAGGTAAAATGGCTCAATATCTAAATTACTAGGAAATCTCATAAATCAATCTGCCAGTGATATGCCGTGTTTCAGTTTTCAACTAGTCTTTACGTCTGCCCTTCAAATTTCGTTGAGGATGCCATCAGCGGGTGAATCTACATCATGGTTCTTGCCATAAAAATTGTCAAAACTCCATGTTTGGCTTCATCAAGTACCTGAAAGTATTCGATCAAAATAGCCATATAGTGAGTGTTTTGACAAGATATACCAATTATCAAGGCTGCAGCATCAGAAAATTGTAAGTTTCATAAAGTTAAACTCCAAAAGGACATCTTCTCTTTTCTTTTAAGGACTTGGAGAATATTGCTACTGTCAGCTTACTTTGCTACAGCATGATCGAGATATTCCATTCATCACAAAGAAACTAATTATGTTGTCAGAAGATCAAGTTTCCCAACCATAGACTCAAGGAAAAAAAGTGAAGGATACACGTTGGTCTCTTAGCTGTATGTTCATTAACAATAAACCAAGTATTGCAGAGTAGTTCATAAAGGATAAGATACGCTGGTTAAATTTAACAGATCACTTATTGGCTGCAGATGGACGAAATGCCCTACGGTACAATGCAAATCAGTTTTACCTGAAGACATAACTTGATAGCATGCAATCGGCAGGGAAAAAATTAAACAATAGAACCGTACAAAAAAAAAAGGAAATCGAGTGCTCAACAAGATAATGAGAACCATCCTCCTCAACTTTCATATATAGTAAACTCAATAAGCATGAGCAACCGATCTCATCTGTTGTGCCAGTTGGTCCTAGATCTGGATGAAACTCTGCCAGCAAAAATTGTCATCATAATTGGTAATCAAACAAAGGGGATCTGCATCAGTCTAGGACAAATTAAAACTTGTCAGATAAAAAGCCACAAGAAACATCAAGGGACTTTATAAGTATGAATATAAAAAAAACTATGGATATTATAAACAGATGCAACATGCATGAAAGATAATACCATTAACATACTCACGACCTTGCTCGACAGCATCTCTGGCACAATTTCCGTTTTACCTCTGAAATCAAGAAAAAGTTCTTGCAATGATTGACATATGCAGCACCACAACCAAAAATACAGGACGAGGGATCTGTTCAACTAAAAGACAAATATAGAATAAACTTCCAGTAGAAAGCAGAAACTTCGTCAAGTTTAGTTACATTAATCAAAATCAACTCACGTGCAGTGTAAAGACACTTTCTATGATGTCGACCAAACATGATAGCATAAAAGTTCTTAAGTTGGTATCTATAACAGCACCATAGTGTACATAATGACACAAATAACATGATTTGTAAACACAAATATCCAAAGCACATAAATCAACTTGACCTACTGATTTTATCAATTGCTGCAGCAATCTTCTGAATCTGAAGTTCAACTTGAAAAATGTCAGGGTCCATTTTCCCAAACAAATCCTTTTCCATTATGGTTCAGAAACTTGAATGTGCGACCAGTGGCTGCAGTGCGCCAGTGCCTACTGATGATAGTTCAAAAAGGATAAGATACGCTGGCTAAACTTAAAAGATCACTTATTGGCTGCGGATGGACGAAATGGTCCTAGATCTGGATGAAACTCTGCCAGCATAAATTGTCATCATATAATTGGTAATCAAACAAAGGGTATCCGCACAAGTCTAGAACAAGTTAAAACTTGTCAGAAAAAAGCCACAAGAAAGTTCAAGGGATTTTAGAAGTATGAATATCAAAAGAAACTGTGGATATTGTAAAGAGATGCAAAGCGCATGAAAGATACTACCATTAACATAGTCACGGCCTTGTTTGACAGCATCTCTCTCAGGATCAACTATGATGAAAACTGGCACAATTTCCATTTTAGCTTGTTCCTCTGGAATCAAGAAAAAGTTCTTGCTGCAGCAACTTTATGAGATTTTATAAACAAAAATATCAAAAGCACATAAATCAACTTGACCTACTGATTTTATCAATTGCTGCAGCAATCTTCTGAATCTGAATGTCAACTAGAAAAATGTCAGGGTCCATTTTTCCAAGCAAATCCTTTTCCATTAAGGTTCAGAAAATTGAATGTGCCACCACTGGCTGCAGTGCGCCAGTGCCTACTGATGGTTCTTTCTCACTTGTTGAGTTCTTCCACTCCAGGAAAGAACTGTCAGGGAAAAGGATGGACATGAGGAATTCAATAACATACACATGCATGGCTTCCTTTTATGCAGATCAAACTCTCATGATACGCCGGCCTCCATTAGTACAATTGGTGTTCTCGTGAATAATAGTACTAGTAGATACGACCATTCTGAACCCAGTGAGGAACGGAGAATAGGGCATTCACTGGACTACAAGTTATTAGGAATTTAGGATTTCATATCAGATATGATTTGGAGAAAGTGTGCAGACCCTGGCTCCAGTGATCTACAAGGGGTTTGCTGATGTGTCAAGGAAGCGAGATGAGCAACAAGACGACAACCTTTATGTCTCTCATTTAATGGCTTTAACCCTCCTGTTCTTCCTAAGCATACACATGCAAAATGCAGCAATTCAGAAAGCAACTCGAGAGATTATTTATAGAGACGATATAAATGGATATCTGCTATTCAGCATTATTACCAGGTTAGTTATTTAGTTACCTCATCAAGCACCTATGGTACAAAGCAAACAACAAAGAAGTCGTTGACACATCATATCTGATCCGATATGGTGCGCCGAGCAGAATCCAGCAGCTAAACTATTATCAGTACCTGTCACAAGTTTGTTTGCAAAATCAACAGCCCAAGTCCTTGTATGACAGCAGACACAAACAATTCAGAATGGTAAACTGGAGTAGTAACTTATCTTCAGTGCGGCGCTGCTACTTCTTGTACTAGTAGTATCTATCCAGTGAAACGACTGACTGCCCCTTCCACGGAGGAACCCAGCAATGCATCTGATTTCAGGACACACCGCGCTCACCCCTCTTCCGATGGGTTTCCTCGCGTCCGCTCTCTCAGATCCCCTCCGCCGCCGCGGCAGCCTGGAGCCGAGGAGTACGCGCCTCCGAATCGAGCAGCGCCCGGCTCAGTGACCTGCGCGCGGCGTAGCAGCGAGGCGGAGGACGTGGTTATCCGACGAGCTACTCATCGTCGTCTCCTGAGTCCTGCCACCGCCGTGAAATGCGTTTGTGGAAAAGTTCCGCTGCCACAACTTCTCATAAAGCATCAGACCGTATACTGCACAGGAATTCCCATGAACAAACGACATCAAAGATGAAATTCCTGTAGTTAATTAACAGGACTAAAATCAATGAACTCTTGGATTTAAGCTTTGGTTGGGGTGCGCCAGGCCTGGGCAGTAGTGCAACGCCCAGGCGACACGTGAGAGGCCCAGCAGCAAGCTACTGTGGTGGCCTCTCCCCCACAAAAAATAAATTTAATATCGTTGTGGACACATGGCCCACATATCAGATATTAAACTGATAAGAACAGATACTACACTTGATCTTAGCCAAAAGGCCGAGAAAGGTATGCTTTTCCTTGCTGCCCTCCGTCTCCTTTTATAGCTCCTTCGACCGCCTCTTCTCTCCGCGGCAGCGAGGTGGGACTAAACGAAGGAACGAGCCGGAGAGGTTCCTGCGCGCTTGCGCCGCAAGCACGCACCCGCTGCTCTCGTTCAAGCCTACAAAAAGGCCCAACACGAAGACCACGGCCCACCGTTATGGCTTGCTTTGCCAGTTCATTTTGCTGTGCTACTCTGACATGTGAGCCCGAGCCGAACAGGAATAAAAAAGAAAAACAGCGCACCATGATATGCCCGTCACGTTTTCCCCTCCTAGGCTCCTACTTAGCGAGAAGAATAAATTGATTGGCCTATCGGCGTGCAGTTTGCTCAAAGCTTTGCTTCTTTCTTTTGACGAATTTGTCGCAGCCTCAACTAAGGGCAATTGACAAGCAGTAGCTGGTACGTGATGCTACCCAAGCCTGAGCTCGAGCGTGAGAGATCGACGTAGGATTTCCACATGGAAGGCAAAAAGATTGGGGATGGTTCTCTGGAGTATTAGCATAAAACTACCCGTTTGATCGCCAAAGATGCTAAACCCACCCGTTTAAGAGGGAATTGGCGCTGATTCTGACAATTCGGCCCACCTAATAGATGATGTGGCACAACATAGATGGTTGTTACTTCGATGTCTGAAAAGGGAGAATGCTCGGCGGTGAATCCAAGGGCGACGACCGTGTCGATGGAGACGCCAGCCTACCAACGATGGCAGCGGTGAATCCTGGTGATGATGACCGTGTCGACACAGACGCCAAACCTTGTAGGACATACACACCAGCTTGGATTTGTCGAGCGGCGGCAAATTCTACATGCCAAGACATTCTTAAAGCTCCGGCTACGCCAGGACATAGATGTCGGTAGTGCATGCCTCGCTGGGGAAGAGAGCGGCGACAGCTCTCGCAAAGGCCATCATCACCTCATCGGCGAAGAGCGCCCACCGGTGGGCATCCTCTTTGGAAGGCATCGAGTAAGCTCTTCTCTCTCTCTGCATGTTTTTCTGGATTTTTTGTCACTTGGTTGATTAGATCGGAATTTATCTATCTTTTAGTTGATTACATCTGGATTTATCTATCACTTGTAAGATTTAGAGCATAAAAATTGCATTGGCGGATCTCCGAGCACTGATAGTCACATATAAGATTTATTAGATATTTCCGTCACTTATAAGATTTAGAGAGAACCGTTGGGCACATATGTGTTGTCAGATAAGATAAGATATTCTGCAAGTTCTCTTTTTTTTGTTAACATACAAATTGCACACACCCCATAGTGATGTTATGATTTAACTAGTTGGCCACATATAAATTGCAATTACAAAGATAATGCACAATTGTATCATAAATAATTCATTGATAGTTACATTTTTGTGTAGTTTGGATGATGAAATTTGGTAGAGCATGTTTAATTTCTTGGTAAAGATAACTTAGATAGAACACTCCGAAGATTAGATTCACTGTGTTGAATATGTTGGCACTGATAGAAGAATATGGCTATGGAATTATAGATTTCATGTATTATGTTAAAGAAAAGGAAAATGGGAAGAAAGGGTGAAAGCTATTGATAGCATGAGAAAGGTTAAAACGACTAGGTGATCAGGCGAGCTTCACCTCGCCGCCTACATACTGCTTTGGCACGGTGTGTCCAACATGGTAGATTTGCCAGCACAAAGTATGCTCCCCGCTCGGTGGTGTAGCTCCTCGGCGCGGGCTAGGTCACACATCGTTCCTTGCCGACGTGCACTACCGACAACAAGAACTCCACCTCGAACTGTGCTTGCAATGTCTAGAGCAGCTCCAACATCATGGCAGTGAAGGGTTTCGCGGCATAGTAAATCAAAATTTTCTACGGATGCGAACAGAGGGAAGCCAAGATCTAATCTAGGAGATGTAAACAACGAGAGAGATTGGATTAGATCTTCATACCCTTGAAGATTCGCACAGCGGAACGTTCGTCGGAACGTGGGTGATGTAGTCGTACTCGCTTCTCCTCCTCGCGATCTGATCCGATCTAACACCGCAAGTGGCGATGCCTCCGAGAGATGCACACGTGCGGCACCTCGACGTCTCCTCCTTCCTCGGTCCAACAAGTATGGTGGAGAGACGGATTGGATCTACAACGCGACGTCGCGGTGCAAGTGGTGGAGAGTTTCTGCAGCAGGGCTTCGCCTACACGCAGTCGGGAGGGAGAGAGAGGAGGGCAGCAGGGCGGCTAGGGTTGAGGAGGAGGTGTGGGGGGTGCGCCCCAGCCCTCTATATATAGAGGGGTGGGCGCCAGCCCTAACCCCTCCCCCAAGCCCTAGGCCGACGGCCAAGGAGGGAGGAGTGGGGGGCAAGTAATCCCCCCTTCTAGAAGCTCCAATCTAGGGTTTCCCCTTGTTTGGCCGGCTGGGCCCTATGGGGCCTTGTGCCCCTGGCCCAATGCGGCCAGGGCACTCCCTCATAGGCCCATGCCCCCTCCCGACAGGTGGGACCATGTTGGTACCCCTCCGGAAGGTTCTAGAAGCTTCCGGTACAATACCGATTAACCCGGAACAATTCCGAACTCCAAAAACTGCACTGCCTTATATGAATCTTATTCTCCGGACCATTCCGGAACCTCTCGTGATGTCCCGGATCCCATCCGAGACTCCAAACAAAAACTCATAAACCAATTATCCAATTTATCCTAGCATCGAGACACGTTAAGTGTGTGACCCTTCGGGTTCGAGAATATGCGGACATGATCTTCTATCAATAATCAACAGTGGGGTCTAGAAACCCATATTGACTCCCACACATTCATCGATGATCATATCGGATGAACCACGATGCCAGGATTCAATCAATCCCATATATATATTCCCTTCGTCTCGCGATATTTTACTTGCCCGAGATTCGATCGTCGATACCGTCATACCTAGTTCAATCTCGTTCACAGCAAGTACTTTACTCGTTCTGTAATCCGATATCACTTTGTGATTAACTCTTTAACCACATGCTTGCAAGTGGTGTTGATATCGATTACCGAGTGGGCCCGAAGTATATCTCTCCGACTTGGGAGGGACAAATCCCATCTCGATACATACAACCCAACAGGCACTTTCCGATCACCTGAGAGACACCTTTATGATCACCCTCTCATAGGATGACGTTTGATGACCTCAAAGATTTCTTCCGATACCAGGGAGTTGTATTATCTCATGGTCTAAGGAATACAATATTTGACATAAGGAAAGCTTCGCAAAGATGAACACGATGACACGATCTAATTGCTCTGCTTAGTTTGGGTCTGTCCATCACATTATTCTCCTAATGATATGATCTCATTATCAATTGACAACTCATGTCTATGGTTAGGAAACCTTAACCATCATTAATCAATGAGCTAGTCCATAGAGGCGTATTAGGGACACGGTGTTGTTCACAAACCACACAAGTATTAAAGTTTCCGCTTAATACAATTCTAGCATGGAATATAAATATTATCATGAACAAGAATTATAATAATAACATCTTTATTATTGCCTCTAGGGCATAATTCCAACAGTCTCCCACTTGCACTAGAGTCAATAATCTAGTTTACATTTGACAACAATCTCACACCCATGGCACTGAGGTGCTGATCATGTTTTACACGTGGAAGAGGTTTAGTCAATGGATCTGCGACATTCAGATCTGTATGTACTTTGCTAATCTTCAGATCTCCATCTGCTATATAATCTCGGATTATATGAAACTTGCGGTTGATATTCTTGGTCTTTGGATGATATGTTGGTTCCTTAGCAAGTGCTATGGCGCCAGTGTTGTCACACAATATCTCCAGTGGGTCCAAGGCACTTGGCACCACACCAAGCTCAGTGATGAAGTTTCTAATCCAAACTCCTTCACTTGACGCTTCTGCAGCAGCCATGTATTTCGCTTCTACTGTAGATACCGCGATCACGCTTTGCTTGCAGCTTCTCCAGCTCACAGCTCCTCCATTCAAAATATAAACGTATCCTGTCTGAGATTTAGAATCATCCTTGTCGGTGTCGAAACTAGCGTCGACGTAACCTTTTACGACGAGCTGTTCATCACCCCCATAGACTAAGAACATTTCTTTAGTCCTATTTAGGTACTTTAGGATGTTCTTCACGGCTGTCCAGTGTTCCACTCCTGGATCACTTTGAAATCTGCTCGTCAAACTAAGAGCATTGGACACATCCGGTCTAGTACACAGCATGGCATACATGATAGAACCTATGGCCGAGGCATAAGGCACTTTGCTCATAGCTTCCCTATCATTTACCGTAGCTGGACACTGAGCCTTGCTCAATATCTTACCTGACAACATAGGCACTGAACCTTTCTTTGCCTTATCCATTTTGAACCTTTTCAGAACTTTGTCTAGGTATGTACTCTGGCTTAAAGCTATCAGGCGTCTTTGTCTATCTCTATAGATTTTGATGCCCAATATATAAGCAGCTTCACCTAGGTCTTTCATTGAAAAACACTTGTTCAAATAACTCTTCACATCGTTAAGCATGTTAATGTCATTTCCAATGATCAATATGTCATCCACATATAGTACTAGAAATGTCACCGAGCTCCCACTCACTTTCTTGTAGATACAAGCTTCGTAGCTATTTGGAACAGATCCAAAGCTCTTGATCACTTGATCAAAACGAAGGTTCCAACTCCGAGATGCTTGCTTCAGTCCATAAATTGAACGCTCAAGCTTGCATAATTTATCAGCATCCTTAGGATCGACAAAACCTTCGGGTTGCATCATATACAACTCTTCATCAATGTTGCCATTGAGGAACACAGTCTTGACATCCATCTGCCAAATTTCATAATCATGAAACGCAACAATTGCTAATAAAATCCGAATGGACTTAAACATCGCTACGGGAGAGAAAGTCTCATCGTAGTCAACACCTTGAACTTGTCAAAAACCTTTCGCGACAAGCCGTACTTTATAGACGGTAACATTACCATCTGCGTCCGTTTTCTTCTTGAAAATCCATTTGCACTCAACGGCCTTTCGGTCGCTAGGAGGGTCCACCAAAGTCCATACTTGGTTTTCGCTCATGGATCCCAATTCGTATTTCATGGCTTCTAGCCATTTCTCAGAGTCTGGGCTCATCATCGCTTCCTCATAGTTCGCAGGCTCACTGTCATCTACTAACAAGACAGTTAAGACAGGGTTGTCGTACCACTCAGGAGGGGCACGCAACCTTGTCGACCTACGAAGTTCAGTAGCAGCATCGTCCGAAGCTTCATGATCCTTATCATTAGCTTCCTCTATTATTGGTGCAGGTGGCACTGGAACAATTTCAGGTGCTGTGCTACTCTCCAATTCAAGAGAAGGTTCAATAACCTCGTCTAGCTCTACTTTCCTCCCACTCACTTCTTTCGAGAGAAACTCCTTCTCAAGAAAGGAACCGTTCTTTGCGACAAACACTTTGCCTTCGGTTCTGTGATAGAAGGTATACCCAATAGTTTCCTTAGGGTATCCTATGAAGACGCATTTCTCAGCTTTGGGTTCGAGCTTGTCTGGCATCAACTTCTTGACGTAAGCTTCGCATCCCCAAACTTTAAGAAACGACAACTTAGGTTTAGCACCAAACCACAGTTCATACGGTGTCGTCTCAACGGATTTAGATGGTGCCCTATTTAAAGTGAATGCAGCGGTTTCGAATGCATAACCCCAAAATGATAACGGCAAATCAGTAAGAGACATCATTGATCGGACCATATCTAATAGGGTTCGGTTCCGACGTTCAGACACACCATTGCGTTGTGGTGTTCCGGGTGGCGTGAGTTGCGAAACAATTCTGCTTGCTTTAAGATGCGTGAGAAAATCATAACTCAAATATTCGCCTCCACGATCGGATCGTAGAAACTTAATCTTTCTGTTACGATGGTTCTCCACTTCATTCTGAAATTCCTTGAACTTTTCAAATGTTTCAGATTTATGTTTCATTAAATAGATATACCCATATCTACTTAAGTCATCGGTAAAAGTGAGAAAATAGCGATATCCACCGCGCGTCGAAACACTCATCGGTCCGCATACATCGGTATGTATGATTTCCAACAAGTCCGTTGCTCGCTCCATCTTTCCGGAGAACGGGGTTTTGATCATCTTGCCCATGAGGCATGGTTCGCATGTGTCAAATGATTCAAAATCAAGAGACTCCAAAAGTCCATCAGAATGGAGTTTCTTCATGCGCTTTACACCAATATGACCTAGACGACAGTGCCACAAATAAGTAGTATTATCACTATCTACTTTGCATCTCTTAGCCTCAATGTTATGGATGTGTGTTTCATCCCTTTTGAGATTTAGAAGAAATAAACCATTCACAATAGGTGCATGACCATAAAAGATGTTACTCATATAAATAGAACAACCATTATTCTCCGATTTAAATGAATAACCGTCTTGCAATAAACACGATTCAGAAATAATGTTCATGCTCAACGCAGGCACATAATAACATTTATTGAGGTTTAAAACTAATCCCGAAGGTAAAACTAAGGAGAGCGTGTCGACGGCCATCACATCAACTCTATCCGTTGCCAACGCGCATCGTCACCTCATCCCTTGCAAGCCGCCGTCTATTCCGTAGTTCCTGTTTCGAGTTACAAATATTAGCAACTGAACCAGTATCAAATACCCAGGCACTACAACGAGGGCTAGTAAGGAAAACATCAATAACATGTATATCAAATATACCTTTGATGGTGCCAGCCTTCTTGTCCGCTAAGTACTTCGGACAGTTGCGCTTCCAGTGACCCTTGTCCTTGCAATAGAAGCACTCAGTGTCCGGCTTTGGACCAGACCTGAGCTTCTTCTCAGCAGGGGCAACGCGCTTGCCGCCGCCTTTCTTGAAGGGCTTCTTTGCACCTTTACCTTTCTTAAAGGAGGGCTTGTTGACCATCAACACATGATTATCCTTTTTGATGTCCACCTCCGCAGCCTTCAGCTTTGCGAAGAGCTCGGTGATCGTATCAGTGGAACCAATCTGATTATGAGTCACTACAAAACTTTTGTAGCTGGGAGGGAGTGATTGCAGAACTCTGTCAATCTTGAGCTCCTCTGGAATCTTGCAGTCCAGTTGCTCAAGGCGTTGAGTGTAGCCCGACATCTTTATGGCGTGCTCACTAACGGAACTCCCTTCCTCCATCTTGCAGTTAAAGAATCTCTCAGAGATCTCATATCTCTCAGAACGGGCCTGAGTCTGAAACATGGTTTTCAGGTCCTCGAGAATCTCAAAGGGCCCGGGATAGCCTTCAAAACGATTTTGAAGGTCCGATTCCATAGCAAACAACATGGTGCTCTTAATCACACCATAATCATCTTTGCGCGACTGATAGACAGCTTTCTCATCAGCCGGCGCAGTTGCAGCAGGGGGGTTACCTAACGCTTTCTCAAGGACATAGTCCTTTTGACCGCCAGAGAGAATGATTCTCAGATTGCGGAACCAGTTTCGCGGCATAGTAAATCAAAATTTTCGCGGCATAGTAAATCAAAATTTTCTACGGATGCGAACAGAGGGAAGCCAAGATCTAATCTAGGAGATGCAAACAACGAGAGAGATTGGATTAGATCTTCATACCCTTGAAGATTCGCACAGCGGAACATTCGTCGGAACGTGGGTGATGTAGTCGTACTCGCTTCTCCTCCTCGCGATCCGATCCGATCTAACACCGCAAGTGGCGATGCCTCCGAGAGATGCACACGTGCGGCACCTCGACGTCTCCTCCTTCCTCGGTCCAGCAAGTATGGTGGAGAGACGGATTGAATCTACAATGCGACGGCGCGGTGCAAGTGGTGGAGAGTTTTTTCAGCAGGGCTTCGCCTACACGCAGTCGGGAGGGAGAGAGAGAGGAGGGCAGCAGGGCGGCTAGGGTTGAGGAGGAGGTGTGTGGGGGGGTGCGCCCCAGCCCTCTATATATAGAGGGGTGGGCGCCAGCCCTAACCCCTCCCCCAATCCCTAGGCCGGCGACCAAGAAGGGAGGAGTGGGGGGCAAGTAATCCCCCCTTCTAGAAGCTCCAATCTAGGGTTTCCCCTTGTTTGGCCGGCTGGGCCCTATGGGGCCTTGTGCCCCTGGCCCAATGCGGCCAGGGCACTCCCTCATAGGCCCATGCCCCCTCCCGACAGGTGGGACCATGTTGGTCCCCCTCCGGAAGGTTCTAGAAGCTTCCGGTACAATACCGATTAACCCGGAACAATTCCGAACTCCAAAAACTGCACTGCCTTATATGAATCTTATTCTCCGGACCATTCCGGAACCTCTCGTGATGTCTCGGATCCCATCCGAGACTCCGAACAAAAACTCATAAACCAATTATCCAATCTATCCTAGCGTCGAGACACGTTAAGTGTGTGACCCTTCGGGTTCGAGAATATGCGGACATGATCTTCTATCAATAATCAACAGCGGGGTCTGGAAACCCATATTGACTCCCACACATTCATCGATGATCATATCGGATGAACCACGATGCCAGGATTCAATCAATCCCATATATATATTCCCTTCGTCTCGCGATATTTTACTTGCCCGAGATTCGATCGTCGGTACCGTCATACCTAGTTCAATCTCGTTCACAGCAAGTACTTTACTCGTTCCATAATCCGATATCACTTTGCGATTAACTCCTTAACCACATGCTTGCAAGCGGTGTTGATATCGATTACCGAGTGGGCCCGAAGTATATCTCTCCGACTTGGGAGGGACAAATCCCATCTCGATACATACAACCCAACAGGCACTTTCCGATCACCTGAGAGACACCTTTATGATCACCCTCTCATAGGATGACGTTTGATGACCTCAAAGCTTTCTTCCGATACCAGGGAGTTGTATTATCTCATGGTCTAAGGAATACAATATTTGACATAAGGAAAGCTTCGCAAAGATGAACACGATGACACGATCTAATTGCTCTGCTTAGTTTGGGTCTGTCCATCACATCATTCTCCTAATGATATGATCTCATTATCAATTGACAACTCATGTCTATAGTTAGGAAACCTTAACCATCATTAATCAATGAGCTAGTCCATAGAGGCGTACTAGGGACACGGTGTTGTTCACAAACCACACAAGTATTAAAGTTTCCGCTTAATACAATTCTAGCATGAAATATAAACATTATCATGAATAAGAATTATAATAATAACATCTTTATTATTGCCTCTAGGGCATAATTCCAACAGGCAGGCCCCGGTCACAATAAATTGACTGAGAAAGCTTGCCCACGTAGGAATTTTGTGTAAAAGAATCCCCTATAGAACATTAAACTTCACAATGTAATACAATGTCACCAAGTGCATGCGGCCTTTGACAAAACACACATTCTTGGTAGTGAGAACACATATACATGTGAAGATAAGTAATGACCAGCGATTACATTTGTTGCCACAACTGCAGAACCGAAATAAAACGTCAAAATATGTTTGAGTGAGCGTTATACTATAGCTTAATCGTGGTGAAAAGCCTGCCTGCTGAGACATCCCCGGTAGACGCATTAGGAGACGTTCGATCTTCACCAGAAATCATCTAGACCATAGAGGTTGGGCTGTTGGGTGGAGCTTTTGTTACCGTGGCCAGAGTGTATTCACGACTGACAGTGGGGGAGCACCTTGTTTTGGCCCACTGTTCCACCGAGTGTGCAGTTTTGGGTAGGTGAAAAACTCCTTTCTTCTCTCCATATTTTCCTGGCTCCTCAATCCCAACCTTCGTTCCTCTTCTTTGCCTTTTTCGCCGCCACCGCCGTCCTCTCCCCTGATCCCCTCCCATACCCTTTGTGCCCATCGCCCCTCTCTCTCCCCGCATCACAGCGCAGCGCCGTCGGGCCGCAACATGGCACTACCCCTGCTCGACCGGGTCCGTGCTTGGTTTGCGAGGAGAGAGGTCGAGATCGCCGGAGGCCGAGCATCTGAGCTTGCCTCGAGTTAAGTTTATATTTCTACAAAGCATTGCTCTTATCTGAAAACTCCTATCCTTTTCCATGAATGGTCAAAATGCTCATATTAAGCATGTTTATATTTGATCTAGGGTCTCCTAGAAGTTTTAGAAGTGAAGTAGCAGTCTTTCATGTAACGGTAAGAAATAAGCATCATGAAATTTTGTAGTTTTCCGTGGTTGCTTCTCTGCTCACCTCCCATCTCCTCGCCGATGCATCTTTCTTTGGTATGAGGCCGCTCTCTGAAGCCTCCTTGCTGCCACCAATTTCTCATGTGGATGTGGGTGCATGGACGCCAGTCCTGAGAGAGTGGAAGAAAGGAGGATGAAAAATGAGATGCAGTTCTTCATTTTAAGGGGATGCGAGAGAGGAACAGGACCAGCTACCTAGCGAGATAGACACCATGCACGTGTTCTACCGGCAGCCGGACCTGGTCATCTCCATGAACGACTTTGACAATGACGTAACCGGCCATAATAATCTGACCAGCAAACGCATCTTTTGTCTTCTCAGGCAAAATCCTTACCTATATGCTCTTTATTTCTTGCTATTAGGCAATGCGCTCTAATACTTGATACTTTAAAGTGAGAAAACAATGAAAATTCTTTGGGATAGATTACTGCAAAATAGCAAAACTATGAACATTATCGGCCAGAGAATTACTCTGATAACCGGCACCTTTGCTTGCTCATATTCATTTTATATTCTGGTTTACTAGCATCTGACTAATTGAAGGCGAGCTATTGTATCATTCAATCTGATGACTCCAATTTTAATATCGACCTTACTTATATTATGCATATCCTTTTGGCATAAGTGGAGTAGCTAAATTCTCCATTGTCGACATAAATATAAGATTAATCACTCGCATGCCAAAGAAACTTGAACTGGGCTTACACCTAGCTAAACATTCCAACATAGAGCAGTGTGTAATATATGTCAGCATAATTCCATATGGCGAGACAAAGGTGATGAAAAGACTGAACAATTCAGATTTTACCGGTGTGGCAAAAAATGCCTACCTTTCTATTTTATTTACTATGGGTGTAAAAACCTAAAAAAAACTAAATGTGTTACGCCTACGTTTCTATTTTGTTTATTATCGATATAAAAAACCAGAAAAACTGAATACTTTATAGAGGACATCAACACATCTGAAAAAACCCGTAGACCCACCACCCTTACCACGCAATATAGACGGCGCGGCGAAGCGCACCTTCCCATCTAGTATTATTTAAGAGCTTAAGCGTGAGATGAAGGGAGCTCTCTCAGCGATTTGAGGCGCGTCATGCGATTCATTCTCTCTGCTCGTGGGCCTTTTCTTTTGTCTCTCACTGGACGTGGACCTTGAAATGCGTGTCTGCCTGTCGACGATGTCGCTTGCCCACACCCTCCTGTCTTTCTCCTCTCAGATCCCCTCTCCTACCTCTTCTTCTCCATCACGGATGCGGCCACCGCCCTCTCCTTCCTACCGATCCACTAGCAAGCTCCGCCCTCAACTTCCCTTCTGAAATGGATCGTATGGGCACCTGGAGGAGGGTGAATAGGTGCTAACCAATTTTTTAATACTTTTTCAATTTTAGGCTTGACACAAAGTAAATTCTCTAGATATGCAACTACAAGAATTTCCCTATATGTAACCCTAACTACTAAGCACGTAAAAAAGGAGTGAGGAAACCGTAGTGGAGCACGCGGAGACACAGGGATTTGTTTTACCGCGGTTCCTTCCTTGTTAAGGGAAGTACATCTGCGTTGGAGGGGTGGGCGGTTCTAAGACCACCACGCCACAATAGGCCTCACCCTATTCTCCGATGGATCTCGCCACGAGAGGCCTGATCCACCTTCTCCACTATTGGATCCCTTCGAGGTAGGAACCGGTGCCTTTTACAACTCTATCGGGGCACACACCCACAACCGAATTGGGGGCTCCCGAGATGACAACAAGCTGCCACAATAACAAGGTTTATCAATATAAACAAAAACAAGGATCTAGATATTTGCAAGAAATACTAGATCGAAGGTTCTCCAAATGAATGGAGAGGAGATGAAGCGCTTGATTGCTGATGATGAAGACCGAGTCCTCCTCCTTCGATTCCCCAAGGGATGGGGCCTTTGGGTGGATCTAGGTGGAGCACTCTTTGATGAAGCTTTCAGATCTGATCTAGTCTTTTTCGAGGTGAATCAAGAGTTCTGGCAGGAGAGGGAAGGCTGGCTTAAATACCCCCTCCCCAGATCTGACCGTTGCACAACTTTGGGGGCGGATTATCTGCCCCCACTTGGGGCGGATTATCCGCCCCCTGGGAAAACTCCGCCCCAAGAGCGGATTCTCCGGGGGAAACTCCGCCCCCTCTCTGGGGCTTGCGCCTTGGTGAAGCTTGGTGAAGATCTTGGGGGGCGGATAATCCGGGCCCCCTGAGGGGCGGACTATCCGGCCATGCCGGAAAGTCCGGCCAAAACTCCGTTCCCTCTCTGGGGCTTGCGCCTTGGCGAAGAGCAGGGGGGCGGACTATCCGGCCCCCCTGAGGGGCGGATTATCCGGCGGGGCCGGAAAATCCGGCCAAAATTCCGCCCCTCTTCTGGGGCTTGCGCCTTCTTGGGGAGAGGGAGGGGCGGATTATCCGCCCCTGGTGGGGGAGGATTATCCGCCCCCCAAAAACAAAATTCTTTCCCTCTTTCTCATAGGTAGCTACAACACTTCAACACACATTAAATAATCCTTGATATTGTTATCTAACACACAAAACACTAGGGATTATAAAATGTTCTTTCAATCTCCCCCTTTTTGGTGTTAGATGACAATATTAGGATTTGCAATAAAACTGGCAAATGCCACCTAATGAAAGAGACGCTCCCCCTAGATGTGTGCATATTTAAGATTTGCATTTGAATACAAATACACACACTAGAGAGAACACTACTTCCATAACCAAGATAATTGGAACAGGGTGGTTTGGGAAACAAGGTCATACCACCACGATGAGAATATAGCCGAAGCATACATAGATAATTCCATGAATCCATAAGCCATCAAATATGCTCCATAATTCCAAAATTCCATAAGGTCCATAATAGATAAATCCAGAATTCCATAAATACCAAACATAGTGGAGTACGACATAGTCTTACATAGACAAACACAAATAGCAAAAGAGTTCACGCTAGAAAAGGCACAAGCAAGCAAATAAAAACGACTAAAATCGAAAAGCTTGTGCCCGACCCTTGAAAATCCACGACCTAATAGAACTACTTCTCCCCCTTTGGCATCGAAACGCCAAAAAGGAAGAAGAGCGATGCTAACGCCCCTGGAGATCACTCCTCCTCATCCTCGTCGTAGTCATCCCCGTCCCCTTCCTCTTCATCATACTCATCATCATCGTCATCAGCTGGAGGAGTGGGTGCCCTCGGTGGAGGAGGGAAGAGGCAACTCTCGAGCTCGCCATAGTTGATCCCTGAGGTGTTCCACTGAGCATACGGGTCCGAAGCAGTGGGAGGAGGTGGATGGCCAGTGGCACCGGAGACATGGTGGAGAATAAGCTGTTGCGTGTGATCCCTCTCATGATCTCTACGGTACGCCTCATACTGGCCCTTGTGAATGTCAATGCCCATGCAAAGAATGTTCCGCTAGAAACAATTGAGCTGCTTAACCTCGCGTGCCATTGGGGACACCGTGGAACGACGGCCACTAGCCCGGGCATCACGCATGAAGGACTCCGGGGCAGTGGAAGGGTGATGGGTCTTCTGAGCCTTGTTGTAGATTTTCTTGGGCTTATGAACACCATCCAGAGCAGTACCAAAATCCTCAAGTGGCAACATATGCTTGACGAGCATCATTATGAACGGAGCATAAGGAATAGAGAGCCTGTTGATCATAGCATCCGTCATCTCATGATAAATATAGTCCATGACATCCAGTTTGTAACCTGTGGCTGATCCAGAGTTAGTGGCACACTCGTGAGCAAACGCAAGAAGTGGAACCAGGTGGCCACGGATCCTGTCATTGTTGCCACCACTAGGAGCGATGCAGTCCCTAAAAATGCCAACAAGGGCTGCATACACGGGAGAGAGACCAGCGAAAGTACCAGCGACTCCATCAGGGGAAAGGCAAGGAGCAAGAGCAGTATCCTTGGAGGGCTTCAGAGGAGAAATGATGCGGTGGCCCGAAGGAGTGTCGCGGCCATGGAAAGCATAACCAAGAACCTGCCCAAAGGTGCGAAAGTCCGACTGAATCATGGTTGTCCCTGTCATCCACTTCATAGTGCGGCGCTCATCACCGCAAATCACCAGAGTTGAGAAGAACTGCCGCACCACAGAGGAATCATAGTTGCATTGGATAGTCATGAGGTGGTGCAGCCCCATCTTGTTGGTCACATCAAGTGCCTCAATGAGCCTTGTCTTGGATTGAGCCTCAATCAAATTGATGGGACGCATGGGGCGAATCTTGAGAGTAGCATAGACATCATCATGAATAGCCCGAAAGTGAGCATTCCAAAACATTTCGTCCTCGGGGGGACCATCGCTGTCAGCCTCATCATAATAATCAGTCTGACGAATGGTGGCGTACTGAAGACTGTCCATAGCCTTGTAATTGGGCCGAGACTGTTTGCCCTTGCGAGATGCGGTCTTTTTAGTTTTCTTACTTGCCTCTGCCATCCGTGCAGTCTCTCTTGCTGCTCTGCTGACCTCGGTCTCGTCAATGAATCTCCCGTCTGCAGTGGGCTTGAGATAACGGGGACGGGGACGACGGGCGAAGGTCTTGGTCGGCTTGGATCCACCTGTGAAAAGCATTAGAGGGATAGCATGGAGATAAGTATACACACAAGTCCAGGAGAAAAACATGAAGAAAGAGTAGTAGTGCAACCCCAGAACCAATGAAGTGCATTGGCAGAAGCAGAACCAACACAGACAAAAATTTGCTCTCCAGGCCGGATTATCCGGCCCTGGCAGGGGCGGATAATCCGCCCCCCGCAGAAAATTTCTGGATTGGCTCAGATCTACCATGGCAAAGCAGATCGGGTACTAGGGTTGCAAGTCTACTGATTCTAGCATGTAAGGAACAACACCAAGAACCTTCTACAACGAGATTTCCACCAAATAAAATACATCCCATACAAAAGGGGAGAGATGAGGGAGTTACCCTCACTCATTGGAGGAAAATCGCGGAGGAGAAGATACCCGGAGGCGAGGAGAAGAAGATCCGGGGAGAGCCCGGAGAATCCGGTGGTCGAATCGACTCCGGGGGAGGCGGAGGCTCCGGCGGCGGCTGGGGGAAGAGGTAGGGTTGGGGGAGGACTGGCTGCTCTGTTTGAGCCTGCCCTCCCTGACCCAGCCTATAAGGGGCTGATTTCGCCTGGGGAGGATAATCCACCCCCCACTTAAGGCGGATAATCCGCCCCCCCAGAAATTCTGTAAAAGGCAGAATCAGGCCAGAGCAACCTAGCAAACCTCACGATGGTGTTTTAGAGGACTTGTGTGAGAGAATAGATGGTTCAAGGAGGGAGAGAAAGGCTTGGGTTGAGAGCATCAAACTGAGATGGTACTACACACCCAAATTTGTAAGAATCAAATCAATCAAAAGCCAAATGTGAGTGTGTTTTCCATAAGAACAAGAGATATGCAAGAAAAGCCAATGGGACCCATGAAAAACCAACTCTTCTCAAGGAAGAGGGCGGTGGCCGAAGCCACCATGTTGGAGCGCATGGCATGACACCGCGAAGATGTATCTTGAGTTTAAAACCAATGCTCATCGATGACCCACATATCACAAAATGATATTAAGGGAAATGATTTTACTTGCTTTCGGCATTATGGGGGAGGATTGGCCCAATCAATTAGGACCACACTCCCCCTATGTCTATGCCCACATCTAAACCAAATACATGAAAAAGCGCAAGTGAGTGTGCAAGGGTAGTCAAGCCAAGCTCCTTGAATCTATGATATTTAGCTCATTCCTCAAATAATAGAATCTTGCTTCATCAAGAGGCTTTGTGAAGAGATCAGCAAGTTGGTTCTTCGTGCTTACAAAGGATAGAGCAATATATCCACGAGCAACATGATCCCGAATAAAGTGGTTGCGAATCTCTATATGTTTTGTTCTTGTATGCTGCACAGGATTGTAAGCAATTTTGATAGCACTTTCATTGTCGCATAAAAGAGGCACTTTGTCACAATTGACACCATATTCCTTTAAAGTTTGCCTCATCCACAATAATTGAGTACACGCACTTGCAGCAGCAACATATTCAGCTTCGGCGGTTGAGAGTGAAATACAATTCTGTTTCTTTGCTGACCAACACACTAGAGACCTGCCCAAGAATTGACATGCACCAGAGGTTGATTTCCTATCATCTTTGTCACCAGCCCAATCTGAATCAGTGTAGCCACATAGAGAGAAACTTGAACCCTTGGGATACCATAACCCAAAATTTGGGGAATGAACCAAATATCGGAAGATTCGCTTGACCGCCACTAAGTGGCTTTCTTTAGGAGCGGCTTGGTACCTTGCACACACTCCTACACTTAACACGATATCGGGCCTAGATGCGCAAAGGTAAAGGAGAGACCCGATCATGGATCGGTATACCTTTTGATCCACGTCTTTACCCTTGGGATTGAGCTCGAGATGACACTTGGTTTGCATTGGGGTAGCAACGCCATTGAGATCCGTCATCTTGAACCTTTTGGGCATGTCTTGGATGTACTTGGCTTGATTAATAAAGGTTCCCTCTCTAAGTTGTTTGATCTCAAATCCAAGAAAGAACCTAAGTTCACCCATCATGGACATCTCAAACCTGTCAGTCATAAGCTTTGAAAATTCATCGTTAAAAGCTTGGTTAGTAGAGCCAAAAATAATGTCATCTACATAAAGTTGGCATACAAAAAGCTCCCCATTAACCTTCTTAGTAAAAAGAGTGGGATCGATTTTCCCAACTTCGAATCCACGGTCTAGCAAAAGCTTTTTAAGGTGCTCATACCACGCACGTGGGGCTTGTTTAAGGCCATAGAGCGCCTTATCGAGTTTGTAGACATGGTTCGGAAATTTGGGGTCCTCAAACCCCGGGGGCTGCTTGACGTATACTAACTCATGTAGAGGACCATTAAGGAAAGCGCTCTTAACATCCATTTGTTGTAATTTAAAATTATGATGGGCTGCATATGCAAGAAGGATACAGATGGACTCAAGACGAGCCACAGGAGCGTAAGTCTCGCCAAAGTCAATTCCTTCCACTTGAGAGAATCCTTGAGCCACGATTCGTGCTTTATTCCTCACAACAATGCCATTTTCATCTTGTTTGTTCTTGAAGATCCACTTGGTGCCGATAACATTGCGGCAATCCTTTGGCTTTTCTATGAGCTTCCAAACTTTTTTGCGTTCGAAGTTATTTAATTCTTCATTCATTGCAACAACCCAATCGGGATCTTCAAGAGCATCAAAAACCTTCTTCGGTTCAACCATGGAAATGTGAGCTTGATGATCACAGAAGCTTGCAAGTTCTCTTCTAGTGGATACTCTTCGTCGTAGATCACCAACAACCTTGTCAAGAGTGTGACCTCTTAGTTCAAGGTTCCGATCAGCACGAGCCTTGCGACGAGCCTCAATGTCTTTATTGTTTCTAGAAGGAGTTGATTCAATATTAGTATCCTTGTCTTGATTACTGCCTTGCCCTTGATCTTGGTCACCGTTACTGCCAGAAGATTGTTGCTGAAAATTTTCTTCAGGCCCAGATAATCCGCCCCTTGGAGGGGCCGGACTATCCGGCCTGGGAGGTGAAGAACCCGAGCCATCTTCCTGAGAAGTCCTGATGAGAGTTGGAGACCCAGGGCCGGATAATCCGCCCCCGGGGGCCGGAGAATCCGGCCTGGGAGCTTCAGAGTTGCCGACATCTCCTTTGGATCCTCTGGAATGAGTTGGAGTGCCAGGAGCGGATTGTCCGCCCCTTGGAGGGGGCGGATAGTCCGGCCTGGGACTACCAACTTGTCCAGGGGACAGTTGATCTTCAGTAGATTGCGGTGTTGATGCATGATTTTCTCCAACAGTAGGAGCTTGTTGATCTTGTGTAGATGAGGGCTCCACATGTGTGGAGCATTGTCCTTCCCGATCCGCCACAAGGGGTTCCTCAATGGGGCGGAAAAATCCCACGCCCATTCTTCTTATGGCATCTTGGGGTATTTCAACATCTGCATCACAAACATCAACTTGCCCTACAAAGGAGCCGTTATTTTCATCGAACTCCACACTACAAGATTCTACAACAATCCCAGTGAGCTTGTTGTAGACTCTATAAGTGTGGGATTCGGCACCGTAACCAACAAAAATACCTTCTAAAGCCTTGGACTCAAATTTTGACAAACGGACACCTTTAATAAGAAAGGAACACTTACACCCGAATACCCTGAAGTATGAAATGTTAGGCTTGTTACCGGTAAGTATTTCATATGGAGTCTTGTCCAAAATATTCCGAAGGTAGAGCCAGTTTGATGAGTGACAAGCAGTGGATATGGCTTCAGCCCAAAAATTCTACGGAGACTTGAATTCAGCTAGCATAGATCTCGCCATATCCATCAAAGTCCGGTTCTTCCTCTCGGCTACACCATTTTGTTGAGGGGTGTACGCAGCGGAATATTGGTGTCTAATCCCCTCTTTGCTAAGAAACTCGTTTAAAGTGTAGTTCTTGAATTCTGAGCCGTTGTCACTTCTAATTGCCAAGATAGGAACATTGTGTTGACGTTGAACTTCATTGGCAAAGTCGATGACAGTTTGTTGAGTCTCACTTTTCAGCTTGAAGAAATATACCCATGTATATCTTGAGTAGTCATCGACAATGACCAAGCAATATTTCTTCCCACCAAGACTTGCATGAGAAGGAGGTCCAAATAAATCCACATGAAGTAATTCCAATATCCTCTTTGATGACACAATAGTCTTCCTCTTGTGGGGAGAGTCATGCATTTTTCCTTCAACACAAGCCCTGCAAATACGATCTTTGGCAAAAGAGACATTGTCTTTTAGTCCAAGGATGTGGCCACCCTTCTGGAGACTTTGCAAAGTTCTCATGTTGACATGGGCTAATCGGCGATGCCATAGCCAGCCCACGTCGGCCTTTCCGAAAAGACACATCGGACACGAAGTGGTTTTCCCCGAGAAGTCCACCACATACAGGTCATTTTCGACGTATCCAACGAAAGCGACCTTTAGAGACTTGCTCCACAAGAGTACCACCAAATCATCATCGATAAAAACAGCAAAACCCATCTTGCCAAGGGCACGAACAGAAACAAGGTTGTAACCAAGGGTCTCAACAAGCATGACGTCCACGAGAGAGATATCGTGGGCAACCACAACCTTGCCAAGACCCAATACCCGAGATTTAGACTTATCACCATAGGAGACTGTAATATTATCATGATTTGGACGCATCTCCGTGATGATCTCCTTGCTTCCGGTCATATGACTAGTGCAGCCACTATCCAGCACCCATTTCGACCCACCGGAAGCATAGCCCTGCAAGAAAATTACTTCTTGGTTTTAGGTACCCAATTTTCAATGGGTCCTTTCATGTTAGTAACAAGGGTCTTTGGGACCCAAATAGACCAAGCAATATATTCATCAAAAGGACCAACATAATAAGCATAAACATTGCCATAGTCATCACAAAAGAGTTCATAATTCGGATTGTGAGACCCTACAAAAACAATATCATTAGTCTTGTCCTTTGTGACAATCTTCTCAGCAGTGCTTGTCTTTAATTGCACATTCTTGGTCTTGTTCTTCTTGGTTTTCTTCTTCTTGTGCTTGGTGACATACCCAAGTCCCTCTTTACCATGATTTGACCTTTGCTTGCCAAGGACTTCATCAAGCACACTTTTGTCCTTTGTAGTGATGTCCTTGATCACTTCTTTTTCAACACTAGCATTTTTCTTGTTGCTATATGTTGAGTTGGACGAGCTAGGAGTATCATATTTGGCCAATCGACTTTGAAGCTGATCATGTGACTCATTGAGAATAGAGAACTCGTTTTTCAACGCCTTGTGAGCATTGTCAAGTTTCTCCAATTCCTCGGAGAGTCTATCATGAGCAGCCCCAAAGTCAATCCTTTCCTTCTTTAACTTCTTTGCTTTGATGACAGCATGGTCACGTTCCTTAACAAGTTTAGTCACAATTTCTTCATGTGACTCTTCCATAGACTCGAGCTTCTCTTCAAGAGAGACCCGAGATTCTTCTTATTCTTCAAGAGCATTTTTTAGAGATGCAATTTCCATTGCATCCTCCCTTTCAATTCTGCCCTTTTCTTCGAGAAGTGCTTCGTTTTGGGCCAGCTGATCCATGAGAGCTTCAAACCGAACTTTGTGCTCACCTTGCAAGTTAGTGTAGAAATAATCCAAAGCAATAATCTCTTCTTTAACCTTAAGACTAGTAGGATCATCCATGTCTATCATAGTCTTGGGAAAAGAAGAGTTAGAAGTTACCTCGGAGCTTCGTGCCATGAGACAAGTAGCATTCTTGTTGATGATGTTTTCGTTTGGAGAGTCAAAGAGAGATGTTGATGTAGATGTGGTGGCTATAGCAGCCACCTCTTGAGAGCTATCGTCCTCGTCCTCATCTTCACTCCCCGATGAATATTCTTCTTGAGCCACTAGAACAATCTTTGGTTGCTTCTTGAAAGGAGCATTCTTCTTTACAAACTGTTTCTTACGTGGAGCTTTTGATTTGTCCTTGAAAACGAGTCTTCCTCCATTATCCTCTATACTTTGATATGGACACTCAGCTACGAAGTGCAGCCGGTCACCACAATTAAAGCATGTTCTCAGCTTGGGACCATTTTCTTTTCTTCCATAGGCTCCACTCTTGCGATCTAGTTCAGCTTTAGCCTTGGCTGGATCTTTCCAAAAAATTCTTGCATAAAGAGCCAAGTATTGTCCGTGGATCCTTTTTATATCCTCGGGGCAGTCCAGACCTTCTACCGCATATTCATCATGATCAACCACACTAGTCTTCAAGGCCACATTGACCCCCTTTTGCATTCCCATAGCTCGAGCACGAGCATCTTCGGCATTCTTGGCAGCCACTTTGAAAGCGGCCATTTCTTGCATAACCTTATTGGATGACATGAGGTGATAGTTATGCCTTCCTTGGAGACTTTTCAAATCTGTGGGCTCAAATGGCATAAGAGCACTGACATACTTGCGCTTGATCCAAGCATCATCAACATGAGCTGCACCGTGGTTTCTGAAGGTTGTGGCTATTGCCTTGAGCCTCCTATACATGTCCTCGTGGTCTTCTCCATCCAGCATATAAAATCCTTCAGCTTCATTGCTCAAGGCATCATATCTATTCCTTCTCATACTTTCATTTCCGATGAAGAGCTCGGTGAGGGCATCCCAAGCTTCTTTAGCTGTGCTAAGATGCTGAATGTGCGGCATGTCTTTGTCACCCACACCAAGCTGTATCATGTGTAGAGCTGTAGCGTTGAGTTGGCTATCGACCACTTCTCTTCTTGTGAGATTGTTGGGATTTCCAACATGAAGACCATTTTCGATGATCTTCCACAACTCTATGGAGGAACTGCACACATGAGATTTCATCAAAAATTGCCATTGAGAGAAAGTAGATGCTGAAAGTTTGGGTGGATCACCCCTATTATGTATATGAGGGTGAGGGATAAGCGGATCAGGGGAATACACATGAGAAACCTCATTGTATCCATCCTTACCGCTATCCTTTTTCGAGGAGGAGCTCTTACTAGTATCATCACCGACCACTTCGTTATCTTTGGAAACAGTTTTACCCGTTTCCTTGGATTGCGGAGTGGTATCCTCCGAGTTAGATGGAGGTGATGCTGCGGATGTGGAGAGACGCATTATCAATTGACGCATCTCTTCCATCTTAGCCTCCATTGAACTCACCAAGGTTGTTTCCAACGTATTGATATCGTTCATGGTGACTACCTCCGAAGCATCATCCCCATCTACCTTGGAACCCATACTTATCTTAGGCGGTTAAGCCCGAAATAAGAGCCGAGGCTCTGATACCAATTAAAATGGATCATATGGGCACCTAGAGGGGGGGTGAATAGGTGCTAACCAATTTTTTAATACTTTTTCAATTTTAGGCTTGACACAAAGTAAATTCTCTAGATATGCAACTACGAGAATTTCCCTATATGTAACCCTAACTACTAAGCACGTAAAAGAGGAGTGAGGAAACCGTAGTGGAGCATGCGGAGACACAGGGATTTGTTTTACCGCAGTTCCTTCCTTGTTAAGGGAAGTACATCTGCGTTGGAGGGGTGGGCAGTTCTAAGACCACCACGCCACAATAGGCCTCACCCTATTCTCTGATGGATCTCGCCACGAGAGGCCTGATCCACCTTCTCCACTATTGGATCCCTTCGAGGCGGGAACCGGTGCCTTTTATAACTCTATCAGGGCACACACCCACAACCGAATTGGGGGCTCCCGAGATGACAACAAGCTGCCACAATAACAAGGTTTATCAATATAAACAAAAACGAGGATCTAGATATTTGCAAGAAATACTAGATCGAAGGTTCTCCAAATGAATGGAGAGGAGATGAAGCGCTTGATTGCTGATGATGAAGATCGAGTCCTCCTCCTTCGATTCCCCAAGGGATGGGGCCTTTGGGTGGATCTAGGTGGAGCACTCTTGGATGAAGCTTTCAGATCTGATCTAGTCTTTTTCGAGGTGAATCAAGAGTTCTGGCAGGAGAGGGAAGGCTGGCTTAAATACCCCCTCCCCAGATCTGACCGTTGCACAACTTTGGGGGCGGATTATCCGCCCCCTGGGAAAACTCCGCCCCAAGAGCGGATTCTCCGGGGGAAACTCCGCCCTCTCCCTGGGGCTTGCGCCTTGGTGAAGATCTTGGGGGGCGGATAATCCGCCCCCCCTGAGGGGCGGACTATCCGGCCATGCCGGAAAGTCCGGCCAAAACTCCACCCCCTCTCTAGGGCTTGCGCCTTGGCGAAGAGCAGGGGGGCAGACTATCCGCCCCCCTGAGGGGCGGATTATCCGGCGGGGCCGGAAAATCCGGCCAAAATTCCGCCCCCCCTTCTGGGGCTTGCACCTTCTTGGAGAGAGGGAGGGGCGGATTATCCGCCCCTGGTGGGGGAGGATTATCCGCCCCCCAAAAACAGAATTCTTTCCCTTTTTCTCATAGGTAGCTGCAACACTTCAACACACATTAAATAATTCTTGATATTGTTATCTAACACACAAAACACTAGGGATTATAAAATGTTCTTTCACCTTCCTCCTAAGATCCCCTCCCGACGGCAACCCTGCAGAAGTGGCAAGGGGTGTCTCGAACGGCGACCCTAAATCCCAGCGTCCGGCGATGGCGTAGGTAGATCACGAGACTGTTGCTGCTTCGACCATCGCCATCAACAGGTTGTGCCTATTCCACGGACTCCAGCTCATGCCCTCCACCAAATTAGGTCGCCCCAACTAATTCCTCTCTATTCTCCTTTTTTTCATCTGCCAAATCGTTAGGAAGGGCCCAAATTCTGCTGGGGTACAACGCGGTCGCCCATCATCTCCGCCTACTCCGCCGTCGTCGTGCTCTCCATCCACATCGTGCCCAAGAATTCCTCCTTCCTCGCTGCTAAGTGAGATCTTGTGCTCTTAACAATCCCTTTTCTCCATGTCCCAAATTTCATCTCTCCTGAGTGCCTCATCCAAGCACGGGTACGGTTCTACTTGCTGCGTCATCATGCCCGTGGTGGAGGCAAAAAAATTTGGATGAGGCGGATGGGTGGATAGTGTTGAGAGCTGGAGGCCACGAGCTGCCTGAAGAAGACTGCAAGGTTCGCTTCTATGAAAGTTTATGAACAAAATTCTAACTTTGGGTACTCTCGACGCTCTACTACTGCTGCTAGCTATGGTATATTCTGATGTTTTTTTAGGAACTTACAGCTGGAGATTCTCCTACTGCTCTTTTATAAATAAAATAAAGAAGGGGTAATTACAAGGATATGTACAAAGGCTTGCACCATTTTGGCTAGCCTAAAGAGGGGTCAGGAGAGAGTTCACAGATGTAAAGATTCAATGATTTTCAGCAGCACCTCCCTGTGCTCAACACGAATCCTACACTTCAAAATTTTGCGGTCCTTGACCAGCTGCCGCCTCTAATTAACCTTGTTAGCTTGGACCCTGTCGAGGTGGATACTGTTTCTAACCTTCCACAGGTTCCAGGCCCCCAAAATTATATTCTGATGGTTTGCCTCCAAATCTTGATTGTGGTTCTGCTCGTGGAATGCACATGTGTTTTTATCCTAAAGTTTTGCCTCCACATCTCTGATTTCTGTTCTGCTCATGTAATGCACACAATAATAGCGCATTGTGAACACCAGAATACTCCCAATAATAGCACAGAAAGAAATAGGGGAGAACACTTATATCACATGTTGTGAAACAGGGGAAAAACACACGTTCATATACGGTTTCCACATCATATTTTTGGTCATCATGAATACCTGAATTGGACTGCAACACATTGCACGTTGATTTCAGCATTAGAAGATACAGTCTACTACCTTGTCAGGAACTGTTTGTTACTTATGTCACGATGTAGTTGTTTTCCAGACCAAATAAAACAGGTTTATTAAGCCTAGGACTAGGGTTAAGATATGGTCAAATCTAATCACGTACACAATGGCTTTACCAAGCCCTTTCTAAAGCTGAAATCTGACGTTTTGATAGTTTACACTGGTGTTCCTTCTTTACACCAGCTAATAAATTAATATATGTTGTGTACCATGCTCCATGTGAAGGAAGACAGTTAGAAAAAAAGTCATACACAGAGGTTAGCTTTTCTCTTCTTGGTTTAGGAATGCTTAATTTGCCCATATTTATGATTAAGTTATGACCAGGTTCTGCATGTTAGGATGTGACATCACTTTCAGTTTTGTAACACCTATGCCAATTCTACTTAGTCACATGGGTGCAGGGAGAGCTGCGGCGTGCTATGGGCGGCATCAAAGCTTCTGCATCTCTCTTAGGCGTAACACTCGGGCACAACTCATCCTTCCCGCAGGGCCTGCATTTTCTCCTCCCCGCAAGGGAGGCTATCTTGTGTGGAAGCACCAACTCTACCACCGAAGAAGGTATACTTTACATCATCGAAATGCTTAGTAACTATGTTGAACGCAAGAAATGTTTTTAGAAAATAATGTGTTATGTGCTATGCAGGCAAGGAATTAAATGATCCAAGAGTGCTAACAGATGTTGGTGATGTCCCTATCCAAGTGATTCGTGACTGTGGTGTTGAAGATGAAATATTAATGCATGTTAACGCGAATCTGTCAAAACAGTGATGGGGGGAAGTAAGTATATCATACCACAATGATTGATTTAGAAACTTATTTTAGAAACTCCCAAGAAATTTATCTACTGCAGTTAATACAACTTAAGGATCTTATTTATGAATCCAGTGAAGTTTGTAATAATTGTCTATGTAAACTAGCCAGAGATTTGCTTCAACAAGGCTGAAAGCTATTTAAGCAGATAATGTTTGAAGATTCTTTTCACGCATTTAATAACAATGACAAGCTGTTGTATAGGATCCTCTTTGGCCGTTGGTATTAGGAATCGATCACTCAATATCTTATTCAGTTGTTAGGGCTGTGTCTGAAATGCTTGGTGGACCTGTTTACATTCTTCATCTTGACGCATATCCATATATCTATGATTGTTTTGAAAGGAACACTTACTCGCATGCTTCCTCATTTGCAAGAATAAAGGAAGGAGGTTATGCTAGGAGACTTCTATACGTAATACTAATTTCAATTTTTTGTGAGTTCCAAAGTTCAAGTGAGCCATTGGGCTACTACTGAAATAAGGCAGTATTAAGTTTAAGTACAATGGCGTGTAATCCATTCTTCATATAAACAAATTATGAGGATTTAGCATCTGTCGGTTGCATGAATGTTAAAGTACCAAGATAGCTTTAAGCTTGTACCGGAATGGAACTATGAAAAGAACCTTTTGTTGTTCACAATTGCCAAGTGGACAAATCTGGTTTTATCTGGCTTCCGTGTCTTTACCTTTACCTTGATTCTGGTTGATTTCAGGTTGTACTTCTATAGGTTGTGCCTACTCCACAGACTCCAGTTCGTGCCCCCACCAAATTAGATATCCCTAGCTAATTCCTCTATCGGAAAATCGTCTTCACGTCGGACTATCACCACATTAATGAACCAAATGGTTTATTTTTTCTTATAGTTGGAGTTGTGTAGCTTCCTCTAAGTCTACCGATGTTAGCACCTGTGCGTGTAGTGTGCATCGTGAATTGCACAAGTCCCTACTCATGTATGTAGAAATCACTACCTTTTAGTCAAAATTTGATGAGCTTTGATGGATATCAGATTAAATTGAGCAAATCTATGATAACAACTCAGCCTAAGAACAATGATAGTTTGGAACATGTGTGGCCCAGGCATGCACACCGCATCGGCTAGCTTTTAACAAGATGGATCACGCTATGCCAGAATACCATGTAGACGGCGCGGCGAAGCGCGCTTACTTATTTAGTAGTCTATACATTTTACAACTGCGTGCCCTTATTTTCAACACAAAGATAAGTGAAGGGGCTCCAAAAGATAAGAAGGGGAAATATGCGCCTTCATCCACTGGCAAAAAATTCACCTCATCTACACTTCATAGAACTAATGTAAAGATAACATCCCAATAAGTAGCTTAAATTATAAAATCAAGCTCTACAAATTAATAATTCTGATAGAAATAGTGAGGGGTTCCGAGACCCTGCGAAACATAATTTTGTTAAAGAGGCTATTAGGGAGCATCGTTTAGACTCCATTGCCTTGTTGAAGACGGGAAGATCTAACTTTATGGTACCGTTTTTAAATCAGCTCGTGGCTGGCTTCGATTTTATATGGTTTTGTCTACCACCTCATGGTAGGTTGGGTGGGATTCTGGTTGGCGTTAACACCGGTACTCTTTAGGTTCTAAAGGTGAGCACTGGAGATTACTGTGTTAAGTTGCATTTTAAATGCAAGAATGATGGTTTTGAGTGAGTTTTTGTGCCTGTATATGGGGCTGCCCAAGATAATCATAAAGCGGATTTCTTGGCTGAAATGGTTCGTGTATGTGAGTCTGAACCTCTTCCTATGCTAGTAGGTGGAGATTTGAATATCATACGATCTCGAGAGGAAAAGAATAACAATAATTTTAATGCATATTGGCCTTTTGTTTTTAATGCTATCATTGAGAGCCTTAATTTACGTGAAATTGTTCTCTCGGGGAGGCAATTCACATGGGCTAATCGTAGGGATACACCCACGTACGAGAAGCTTGATCGTATTTTGGCTAGTGTCGAATGGGAGCAAAATTCCCCCTGGTATTAGTACGGGCTTTGACCCGCACTGGATCGGATCATACTCCGCTCCTTATTGATTCTGGAGTTAAAGCTCATTTAGGGAATAATCCATCTTTCTACTTCGAGTTGTATTGGTTACGACAAGAAGGTTTTTTTGAGATGGTGGCGGCATAATGGAATGTTGTTTCTAAAGGGTGAACTCCTATCGAGACATGGCAGAATAAAATACGACATCTGAGACGATTCTTAAAAGGGTGGGCCAAAAATATGAGTGAGAAATACAAGAAGGAAAAAAGAAAGGCTAATTTCAATTATTGATGATCTCGACTTAAAGGCTGAAAGAAATACGTTAAGTATTGTTGAGCGTGATTCACTAAGGAAAGCGAATGAACGGCTAACAACACTTAGGAGAGAGGAGAAACAAAATAGACTCAACGAGATAAAGTAAAGCATATACAGAAGGGGGTAATAACACCAAGTACTTCCATTTGATTGCAAATGGAAAGCATATAAAAAAGAATTTTCAACTCGAACAGAATGAAGGAACGATTGTGGGAGAAGAGAATCTAAAAGTTTACATAACTGAATTTTATAAAAAACTTTTTGAGAGTCAAACCAAACAAATATTACGTTGGTGGAGGGGGTCACTCAAGATATACCACAACTCACGCGAGAGGAAAACAGTATTCTTACAACACATTTTACTGAAAAGAAAGTGTATGAGGCTATCTTCCAAATGGAACACAATAAGGCACCTGGTCCAGATGGTTTTCCAGCGGAGTTTTATCAAAAGTTCTGGGAAGTAATTAAGGTGGACCTATTGACACTATTTAATCAATTACATGCAGGGGAATTACCTCTCTTTAAATTGAATTTTGGTGTTATCACTTTACTTCCTAAAAAAGAAAATGCGATACAAATACAACAATATAGACCTATTTATTTGTTGAATGTCAGTTTTAAAATATTTACTAAGGCGGGTACTAATCGCATCATAGGAATTGCCCCAAAAGTAATTAGACCCACTCAATCTGCTTTTATGCCCGGAAGACACATACTCGAGGGGGTGGTTGTCCTTCATGAAACCATCCATGAGCTTCACCGGAAGAAGATGGATGGATTTTTGTTCAAAATAGATTTTGAGAAGGCATATGACAAAGTAAAATGACCTTTCCTTCAACAAACACTGCGTATGAAGGGATTTGCACAAGAGTGGTGCAAATTAATTGAGCAATTTGTTCAAGGAGGGAGTGTTGGGATTCGGGTTAATAATGATATTGGACATTACTTCCAAACTAGAAAGGGTCTAAGACAGGGTGATCCTTTATCTCCGATGCTTTTCAACATAATTGTAGATATGTTGACCATTCTAATTGAACGGGCAAAATAGGATGGACAAGTCTGAGACCTCATTCCACATCTTGTTGATGGAGGGGTCTCAATTCTACAATACACAGACGATACTATATTATTTATGGAACACAACCTACAGAAAGCCGTGAACATGAAGCTAATATTATGTATCTTTGAACAGCTATCGGTTTAAAATTTAACTTTCATAAAAGTGAGATATTCTGTTTTGGTAAAGCAAAGGATGAAGAACACCAGTATAAACAAATTTTTGGTTGTGAGGTTGGTGCTTTGCCTTTTCGGTACCTTGGGGTACCTATCTATTATAGAAAACTTAAAAATTCATATTGGTATCCAGTGAAAAATCGATGTGAAGGTAAATTGGGTTGCTGGAAGGGCAAGTTATTATCATATGGTGATCGCTTAGTCCTAATCAATTCTGTTTTGACAAGTTTATCTATGTTTATGCTATCTTTTCTGGAAATTCCTAAGGCGGTAAGGAAACGTTTGGATTTTTATAGGTCTCGCTTTTTCTGGCAAAGTGATGAAAATAAAAGAAAATATAGATTAACTAAATGGAATATCATTTGTAGACCAAAAGATCAGGGAGGTCTAGGAATTGAGGTCTTGGAGATTAAAAATAAATGTTTACTAAGCAAATGGCTTCTTAAACTTTTGTCTGAAGAAGGGGTGTGGCAAGAATTGCTGCATAACAAATATCGTAGTCAAAAAACCTTGTCTGAAACCCAAGCAAAACCGACTGATTCTCCATTTTAGAAGGGACTTATGAAGGTGAAGAATGAGCTCTTCGCCAGAGGCCATTTCAAAGTAGGGGATGGTTCATGTACTAGGTTTTGGGAGGACACATGGTTGGGAGATACTCTCTTAGCACATCAATATCCATCATTGTGCAACGTAAGAACGTGACGGTTGCACAAGTACTATCTCAAATACCCCTAAAAATTGGTTTCAGAAGGGTACTTGTTGGTAATAAGTGGGATGCTTGGTTACATTTATGCCAAAGGCTCGTGATGGTTCAGTTGTCGGATGACCATGATAAGTTTGTATGGAACTTGACATCATCCGGGGTGTTCTCAGTTAAATCCATGTATGAAGACCTTATGAATGATCATACTGTCTTTCTTCGGAAATACCTTTGGAAATTAAAAATTTCTCTAAAAATCAAAAAAATTATGTGGTTTCTTAATAATAAGGTTTTGCTCACAAAGGATAATCTGGTTAAAAGAAATTGGGTAGGATGTACGAAGTGTTATTTTTGTGGGTCGTAGAAAACCATAGAACACTTATTTATATCTTGCCCTTTTGGTCGCTTTTTGTGGCGAATTATCCAGTATGCTTATGATTTACCCCCTCCGACTGATATTGCGAACATGTTTGGTAATTGGTTACATAGTTTTGATCAGTCATCTAAGGATAGGATTCGCATCGATGCTTCGTCCTTATGTTGGTCTATTTGGAGATGCAGGAATGGTATTATCTTTAACAAATCCAAAAAATAATAATTTTATACAGGTTATTCACATGATGGCACATTGGATACAGCTTTGGGCATTCTTATCTACACTAGACCAGCGGGATATTATGGCTACTAGGTGCAGCCGTCTCCTGATGGTCACTGGGCACATCTTCAGTCAGTCTGCTTGGATGCATTCTGATAGATTGGATTATGATGTTTAGTCGCTCTTTTATTATTTTTTGCTGGTTGATTTTGGTGTCGACCTTAAGTGATCGGTGATTTGTAATACTTTTAAAGTTTGAATTTTTAATAAAAGGATGTGTGCATCGACCGATATAGAGACCGGAGTACATCCCCTTTTTAAAAAAAAAGAAAACCAGAAGTCAGCATTCTCCGTGAATGTAAAAGTACAAATAGTCAGCCCATATAGATATGGTTTTAGTATTAGCCACTATGGAAAGCACATATCTAAGTATGTCATACTTACGTAATTGTGCAAAAGGTGCAATAAAATGACGAAATTTACATGACATTTCGCCAGTTCGTGCAATGAACTAATTCTAATTTAGAACACGGGTAGCATGCAAGAAACACAAAAATATTATCATGAGAACAAAGTGATATTTTCATTTAAGAAATGAATAGCAAATACTTATTTGAGGGAACCATGAGCTTAACATGATTTATGTATATTCGAAACATTATAGATAGCCATTTTGAATGTTCTAGGATGTAACCAAATCCTACTCCTCCAGCAGACTGTCGCCGGTAGGGAGGGAAGGGATGGCGTTGCTGTCGTGGGCGATGTTCCACCCGCCTGGCAAGCGCCAGTTTAGCGGCATGAGGAGGTTCGTCTCGTACAGGACCGTTGCCTCGTTGATGGTCAGGTTGTGCGACCTCGTGTCGCCGGCCTCGTGGTCATTGCGCGACATGGTTCATCGTCAGAGGAGACTGGATGAGGAGGAGATGGCGATAGGGGAATGAGTAGGTGCACACCATTGGTAGGGCCCTTTTATGGGTGCCGCGGGTAGGCCTAACGGCCACCGTACCATTTTCTTCGGCTCGTCGGCCGTCACGAGTGCTGGTGTCTGAAACCGGCGAAGACCCACACATGTGCGTACGGGAACAACGCAGTGTCATTAATAACATTAAGCGCCCAACGGTGAGTGGCTGCCAACTAGATCCAGCGCAAACATACGCGGATCGTACGACGTGGCTTACGTTGCTGGCAGCGCCAGCCTAGTCCCTGTTGCCGGGGGTGGTAAGGGGGTGCCAGGCGGTTTAGTGTGTGGTCCAAATTGTGGGCACCAGTTGGGGCCGCCGGTGTGGGCTATTTTTTAGCCTCCACCCCCGAACTTGGTTGGGGCCGGGTTGGGGGGCGCGGTGGAGATGCTCTAAAGCTGCAGCATAAGAAGAACGTAAGTTTCCTAAAGTTAAACCTCAAAAGGACATCGTGTCTCTTTTTTAAGGACTTGGGGAATATTGCTACTGTCAGCTTACTTTGCTACAGCAGGATTGACATATTAGAGTATGAAGATCAAGTTTCTCCAGGTGCTGCCGTCTTGCCGCTGGTTCTGCGCCCCTGCGTGGCCTGATTTTTGCACTTTGTATTGGGCCGCGGGGACCCCTTCATGCTGAATCCCAATTTTGCTTTAGGAGACTATCGTTATTATGACTTATGGCGATGACTCAACTTTCCTAAATCACTCTCTACTGTCCTTTCTTTTAGGTAAACGATTATTATATTAAGCAAGCCTTATTAAAAACCTTTCATTTTTTTTAGATACTCTGGTAAAGAAAAAAATGCGTCTAAAACTTGCTGCTTCAATCACAATACAGCTACATCGTTTACAAGCGAGTTTGAAATAAAGCAGGGAGAGAGGGGGGGGGGGGGGGGGTTGTCATCATTCCAGGTACAGATGATCTTATTATGAAAGCAAAACCTAGCTATATCATCTGCCATCTGATTAGCTTCTCTTGGACAAAATTGATAAGAGACACTTCCAATAGAAGAAGCAATATCCACACAGCCTGCGAGGATAGCCGAAAATTCACTCCACCATATGTCGCTCCCATTGCATGCTTCAATGGTTTCTAGTGAATCAGACTTCGCAATAACTATTAAATCCCAATCTGTTAGCAAGATCGAGTCCCCCTCTCATTGCAATTGCTTTGGCCGTAGCTGCTGAAGACACATGTGGAATAGTAATACCTGCGGCTGCAACTAATTTTCCTTTGTAATCCCGAATTATCACACCTACCGAACCAGAGCAAGAATCTTCATGGAAAAGATGCATCAACATTGACTTTAACATATCTAGGCATTGGTGTTGACCATTTATCTTGTCTCATTATACCAGTACTTCTAGCGGTATGTGTCGCATTAGTCGTTATCGTCAGAATAGATACCATGCACTTTGATAATAGTGAACGTCTTCATTATGTGTTCGATGGCGTCAGATCCACCATAAGTACCAACATGCCATGGCCACTGTCTCTTTGAACTGGAATACCTGCATACCAGGAAAAGTATTGATGGAGGAGCGAAACAAATGCTCTAGGATACCTGAGCCTGCTCGGTCCACCCTAGTAGCATCATCGATTAGGTCTTTGATACCTAATTCAGTCTAGAGATCAATAGCAGTAGAGCAAGTAAATAATAGGTGTTGAATATCTTCCGCTCCTTGATGATAAATTGGGCATTCACCGCTAGTGCCAATATGGCGGTTGGCCAACACACATTTTACCGGAATGATTCCATGCAAGGACCGCCAAATAAATATGTTAACCTTAGCCGGCACCTTGAGCTTCCATATAATCTTCCATACTGGGTTTGTTGCCGATCCACCTGGGAGCGCAAGTTGCCCAACAGATGGTCTGAACTGGTGTTTCCATTGAAGATAGTAGGTCGAACGGACAATAAACCGGCCATTCTTAGTATAATTCCAAGCTACAAAATCATTGAACCCCTGGTTATTTAGAGGTATCTGAAGAACACGCCCAACATCCGCTGGATTTAATATAGACCGCAAAATATCTTCATCCCATTGCCCAGATATCATATCAATCAGCTTGTGGACCTTCGTATAGATGGCATGTCCCCTTGGCGACAATATCATTCTATTTGGACTAGCAGGGATCTAGGGAGCATTCTAGATATTAACACTATTTCCATCTCCCACCCGCCAAATATATCCTCTTTTGAAGGTAGCTAAACATGCAATAATACTTTGCCATATGAAAGAAGACCTTGCCTTAGGTCCAGCTTTAAGAATATCACCATGGGGATAGTATTTAGCCCGCAAAACTTTAGCATACGGGGATTCTGGTTCATCAATTAGTCTTCATACTTGTTTAGTCAGCATGGCTAGATTAAAGGAATGAAAATCCCGGAAACCCATGCCACCATCGCTTTTTTGGGTAGCATAATTTCCACCAGGCATACCAATGCATTTTATGACTATTTGCATAATCTCTCCACCAAAATTGTGAGATAGCATCCATCATCCTCTTACAAACTCCTTTTGGAATCTAAAATACCGACATCGCATAAACAGGGATAGCTTGTGCTACTGCTTTCAATAAAATTTCCTTTCCTCCAATAGATAAATGTTTCTCCTTCCATCCATTGATGCGCTGGATAATTATTTCTACAAAGTGTAAAAAGCAATCGCTCCTATCTGCTCTAACAAGCGCAGGGAATCCCAAATATTTATCTGACAAAGCTTCAGTATCTATGTGCAGGGTTTCACATATTTTCGATCTCAAAATAGCATGAGTATTAGGAGAAAAGAAAACACTAGATTGTGCCGCACTCACCAGTTTTCCATAATTTGCGCAATAGGAGTCAAGCACTTGTTGCAAGGAAGTTCTATTAGTCATATCCGCCTTCATGAGAATCAGGGAATCATCAGCAAATAAAAGGTGTGAAACCGACGGTGCATTTCTGCACACCCTAACTCCATCAATGCCACCAACTTCTTCTTCATACAACAAGAGACTCGATAAACCTTCTGATGTCTACGCACTTCTATTCTTGTAAACAGTTGTTGGGCCTCCAAGTGCAGAGGTTTGTAGAACAACAACAAGTTTCCCTTAAATGGATTACCCAAGGTTTATCGAACTCAGGGATGAAGTGGTCAAAAGTATTCCCTCTCAAGCAACCCTGCAATCAAGATACAAGAAGTCTCTTGTGTCCCCAACACACCCAATACACTTGTCAGGTGTATAGGTGCACTAGTTCGGCGAAGATATAGTGAAATACAAGTGGTAACGGTGCCAGAAAATAGCTTGACGGTGAGGTAAAGACTAAAGCAAGCAAACATGCAATAGATCTAGATGCAAACGGTGTTTCAATGTTTAGAAACAAGGCCTAGGGATCATACTTTCACTAGTGAACACTCTCTCATATAAATATCCTCTCTTCATGATACTACTCTTAACTACTCTCCGGTTGGACACTCTAATCATCGGTAGGGCTATAACAACACTCCTCAAAGTCCGCCTTCCCCAATCTAGATAACCCCACATTGTCACCTTGAGCTCTAGATGGTTCCAACAAACACCACAATTTCATAGAGACATCCAACTCCAAATAAAACTCATAACAAATATTCAATCTAGCCAAAGTGCCACACATGGTATGCACGCTGTCACTTTCACACACGTGGATAAAATCATAGATCTATTAAAGCACAAAGAGTATTTATGTAGACTTAAACCTAAGTGCCACATGGCGTGCATGCTTTCACTTTCACACACATGGGGAGAGTAGAGATCTATTGAAGCACTTGAGTAGCAAGGTAGATCTACTTGATTACAAAGCTCATAACCACAACATGATCACACATAGAGAGAGAGATGAACACATAGCTACCGGTAGAGCCCTTAGCCTTGAGGAATAACCACTCCCTCCTTATCATGGGAATCAGCAACGGTGATGAAGATGGTGATGGAGATCGATGGAGATGGCTCCGGGGGCACTTCCCTGTCCCGGCAGGGTGCCGGAACAGAGATTTTTCCCCCGAATCTCCCTTTCGGTGGCGGCGGCGCTACAGAGGTTTTTTTGAAAGTCTGATGGATTATTTAGGGTTTCTGCATCGGGGGCTTCTTATAGGCGAAGAGGCAAGGCTGGGAGGCGGCCGTAGGGGCCACACCCTGCCCAGGCACGGGTCCACCCTAGCTCGCTCCTGGGGAGGTATGGTGGCCCTCTGGCACCTCTCCATCTCTCCTTCTGGCTTCGTGACGCCCACGGTAAAATATTGACTTTGGCTTTTGTCCCGTCCAATTTCGAGAATATTGATTTTCCGCCTCTGTAACCAAAAACAGAAGAAAACAGACAACTGGCACTGTGGCATCTTGTTAATAGGTTAGTACTAGAAAGTGTATAAAAAATACCTCAAAGTGTAGACAAAACATAGCAAAGTAGATACTAAACAAGCATGGAGCATCAAAAAGTATAGATACGTTTCTGACGTATCAAGCATCTCCAAGCTTAACTCCTGCTCGTCCTGGAGTAGGTAAGTGATAAAAAGAATAATTTTTGAGGTGACATGCACCATCAAAACCAAGATCAAACCATTTGCAAGCATTGAAAGCTGGGATCAAAGAACTCTAACATGTGCATGAAAGATGGAGTTCTACCAATAGGACATAGTAACTATGCATGCAACATGAAAGGCTACAAACAAAGATCATGAATAACATGCATTGAAAAATGTTTGTTTGTTTCATATACAGAAAACATGGCATAGTGGCAATCAGCTTGTCCCTCATAGAGTAGCAAATAGATGCATAAGACACCTTCAAAGTTCACAAGGGTGACTAGAAACAAGTAGCACAAGAACAAGTAATATCACAATATGTGCTGGCCCACAAGTGTAGGGGATCGCAACAGTCTTCGCGGGTAGTATTACCCAATTTATTGATTCAACACAAGGGGAGCCAAAGAATACTTGCAAGCCTTAGCAACTGAGTTGTCAGTTCAGCTGCACCTGGAAAGAGTTCTTGCTCATAGAAGTTTATCAGTAGCAACAGTTTGTAGTAGAAACATCAAAGCAACAACAGCAGTAACAACAACAGTGAAACAGTAGCAATAGTAACAGTAACGGTAACAGTAGGATTCAAGTGCGGTAGGCATAGAGATGGATGGACGGGCCTTGCATGGACGAGTCTAAACATGTAACTTCAAAAAACTAGGGCATTGCAGATAAATAATAACAAGCATCAAAGTACTAAACAATCATAGGCATGTGCTCCATATATAGTCATACGTGCTCGCAATGAGAACTTGCACAACATCTTCTGTCCAGCCAGCCCGTGGTAGCGGGGCCTCTAGGGAACTACTGGCAATTAAGGTGCTCTTATTAATAGAACACCTGAGTAAAGCATTAACACTCCGTGAACACATGTGATCCTCACACCACAGCCATCCCCTCCGGTTGTCCCAATTATTGTCACTTTGGGGCCTTTGGATCCGGACAATGATATGCGTACACAACTTGCAGATAAGATCATAAACAATACTATCATAATGATTCAATAATAAGTTCAGATCTGGGATCATGGCACTCGGGCCCTAGTGACAAGCATTAAGCACAACAAGTTGCAACAAATTCAAATAGCATTAATAGAGATAATAGGCACTATGCCCCTAACAGATCTTATTTGATTACATGATAGAACTCATCCAATCCCTACCATCCCCAAGCCTACAGTGGGGGATTACTCACTCATGGATGAGGGAAACATCGATGGTTGATGGAGATGCGTTGGTGATGACGATGGTGATGATCCGCTCCAAATTCCCCGTCCCGGCAGGGTGCCAGAACAGAGTTTCTGGATCCGAATCTTGGTTTCTCATGGCGGCGGCGGAGCGGAACTCTTTCTGGAAAACTATCGACCCCCCTCTATTTTTAGGTCAGAAGGCAACTTATAGACACGGAGGAAGGCCGAGGAGCTACCTGGGGTGGCCAAACCTCCCCTAGGCGCGGGGTCAGTGGGCCCGCGCCTGGGGTGGGTCTGGGCCCCCCAGGCCTCCCCTCTGTCTCCCCTTCTGGCTCCGTGGATCTTCTTGTGAAATATAATTTTTGGCATATTTTCCGGGATTTTTCCTGATAGTTCATTTTCTGCACAAAAACAAGACACCAAGGTAATTCTGCTGAAAACAGCGTCAGTCCATGTTAGTTGTATCTGAATCACACAAGTTTAGAGAAGAAACAATAGCAAAGTGTTCGAAAAAGTAGATACGTTTTGGACGTATCAATATGCACCAATCAATAAGTTTTGGGACACTGCACACAGAATGACAACTATGCTCTCTTAATGGTGCCTAAAGGTAGAAGGCGGAGACTCAATATAGTGGAAGAAAGGCCTTTTACTAAGGAAGCAGGGATTTCAAGCTTCAAAAAGAGCTTCCAAAAATTATGGTACTTGTTAGCTTTCAGCCCTCATTGCCCCTATCATAAGCATCTTGAAGTGGTTAAGGTTAAAGTGAACAAAGATGGAGTATATGCTTGACAAAGTATAAGTTGGCAATCTCAAGTCCTTGAATACGAGGGACACACCTCATGCTACTCAACTTCAGTCACCTGTAAGTTCTTGTCATTGTAAGTACATGCATATCATAGAGAACCGCCAACGGGGTACCCCTTGCACATGGTACATGAGCTATCCCATCACCAAAATGACAAGGCAAGCAGACAATGAGCATCTCAACAATCTTTTTATTTACTATATGCATAGCTTTTTATTGAGGATGCTTCATAGATAGCTCAATATGGTGATGCTGCAAGTTTCCACCATGATTAGGCATGACTTAGGCTAGCGGCCCAGGCGTATCTCTAACACAAAATACATACTCCATGGACTTACAAGTTCCCTCTTTATTTCACACCGGTGACATCCATAGACAAAAGAGCATGATATCAACTGAGTACAAAGTACAAGTGCAATGTTGAAAACGTTCCTCGTGACAACACGGTACTGCTAATTCCAACGTATAAGTGCAAGCATATACAACATAGATGACACAATGGTTCAAGTTTATTAGGGGCAAGGAATATAAAGTGTGCCATCAAGTTCGTGAGGGCTTTAATCACTAAGTTCGTGAGGAATATAAAGTGTGCCTTTAAGTTCGTGAGGCCTGGGGTGGGTCTGGGCCCCCCAGGCCTCCCCCTGTCTCCCCTTCTGGCTCCGTTGATCTTCTGGTGAAATATAATTTTCAGGATATTTTCCAGGATTTTTCCTGATAGTTCATTTTCTGCACAAAAACAAGACACCAAGGTAATTCTGCTGAAAACAATGTCAGTCCTTGTTAGTTGTATCCGAATCACACAAGTTTAGAGAAGAAACAATAGCAAAGTGTTCGAGAAAGTAGATGCATTTTGGACGTATCAACTCCCCCCAAGCTTAGTTTATTGCTTGTCCTCAAGCAATTCAGTTGAAATCTGAGTGCGATAAAAGAACTTTCACGAACACTTTGCTTCATATGATGTAAATATTCTTAGCACAGGAGTAGATTCTTAGACAATTCATAATAAGGAGTATACAACTAGGTCTACTCAATAGTCATTGCAAGCTATGAAGAGAAACCAACTCAATAATAATAAGTAGCATGGAACATAAACATAAGCAACATTGCAATGCTCATAATAAGGTATGATAGAGTGGTATCTCGCTTGCCTTTGTTTGAAGAGCGCAATATAAATGCCAAGGCACCTCTGAAGTTCACAGGAAGACTAGAGATAAAGATATCAGAGATACAAGCATCAAAGTCATGACATAATTAACCAAGTTTTGGAACAAACACAAGAATGACAACTATGCTCTCAAGAAGGTGCTCATAGAATAAGTGGTGACTCAACAAAGTTGTGAAAACGGTTTTGTGAAGGTTTGAAAGGCTTCCTATTGCTGAAAGGAAGGTACTCATTAGCTTTGAGATCTCATTGCCCCTATCATAGGCATCTTCATGTGGTTAAGGTGAAAGTGAGGTCCACTCCGAATCATATGCTTGACAGACCATAGACTAAAAATCCCAAGTCCCTTGAGTACGAGGGCCGCTCCGCATGCTACTCAACTTTGGTCACCTGATAGTTCTTGTCATTGTAAATACATGCATATCATCGAGAACCACCAACGGGGTACCCCTTGCACATGGTACATGAGATTTCCCATAACCAAAATGACAAGGCAAGCAGACAATGAGCATCTCGGCAATCTTTTTATTTACCATATGCATAGCTTTTTATTGAGGAAGCTTCATAGATGCTCATTATGGTGATGATGCAAGTTTCCACCATGATTAAGCATGGCTTAGGCTAGCGGCCCAGGCGTTTCTCTAACACAATGTATAAACTCCATGAACTAACAACTTCCCCTTTTATTTCACATCGTCGACATCCGCAAAAAAAATAGCAAAGTATCAACTGGATAGAATTATCCAAAAGGTGTTGAAAGTGTTCCCCATGATAGCACGGTTCTACTGACTCCGAGTATATAATAAGCAAGCATATAACTTTCATGGACTAGTCACAATGGTTTAGAATTATTAAGCGCAAAGAATAAAGTGTGCCATCAAGTTCGTGAGAGCTTTACTAACTAACTTTCTCAAAACAGACAAACATTTATTTTGGAAGAAAACACGACATATGGAATATGCACTGAAATAGCAAATGATGCTAATAGGTAGGTATGGTGGACACAGCTGACAATATTGGTTTTGGGGAGTTGGAAGCACAGGTAAAGCACATACTCAGTGCAAGTGAAGGCTAGCAATAGAGCGGGAGCGACAAACGAGAGAGCAATAACTGTCATAATCATGCTTGCAACAAAACATGACTAATTATAGCATGAAAGTGATACAAGAACTCTGAGGCAAAATAAATCATTGAGGCTTACTGACTATTGATTAGTCATATGCATGCGTGAGCATGTTCCAAGTCGATTCACATGAACAGTCAGAGGAGGATACCACAATGTCATACCAAAGTATGAATAAAACAATGCAAGCAAACATTCATATGACATGCTACAAACTATTAGCAAGCTGGAGCTAATCATAGACAAGCAAAAACTACTAAGCATCCATAATGACATACACCTTACACAAACAAGCTAAGCATGCTCACAATGATGAGTATATGTACAAAAATGAAACAAATAGAGTTCGTTACCAACCTCTTACCACACCTCAAGTTGTCTTAATCTTCATTATTGGCCTTCACTTGTATGACTTGAATAATTAACATGAAAACCAATATCCACTGAGAACGGCCGAACCCTGCAAAGAACTCACAAAACCAAAGAAGAAGAACAAATATTTTTGGTGTTTTCGATTTTTTTAGAAACAAGCAAACAAAGAAAAACCAAAAAAAAACAAAGCAAACCAAACAAAGCAAAATCTTTTTGGATTTTTCTTTTAAGGCAAACCAAAGCAAATAAACAAAGAAACAAACCAAGAGAGACAACAAAAATATTTTTGGGATTTTTGTGTTTTTGAGAAAGAAGCAACAAGAACCAAAAAGAAAGCGAAACAATGGATATACAAAGAACCGACCGAACATGATATATAGATGAGTGTGACGTCGATGTACCTTCCCCCAAGCTCAGGCTTTTGGCCTAAGTGGGGCTCAATAACGCGGATAGTAACCCCATGCTGGTGGGTCATCATAGGAATGATCATAGTCAGGCACCTATGATGAAGAAGAAGACGCCCCCAATCAAATGAGGGCTGCTGGTATGAAGACTCTCCCAAGTTGGAGGGATGAACCGAATTGTCTTCGACATCCTCTTCAACATTCTCCTTTTGCTGGTAGAGTTCCCCAACATAAGTGTCAACCTCCTCCTCTGTAAGTGACCATCCTTGCCACTTTCCTTTGAGAATTCGAAACCTTGGCAAATCTCAGCATACAAATCAACAAGTGACTTGGGCCTCTCCTTGATCTTCTCACAAGATCCCCACTGAGGTACTCTAATTGCTGCACAGAAATCAGCAAAAGGCAGGTCAACAGGTATATTATATATTTTGTAATGGACCATGGGATTAGAAGTAGACCAAGTGAACCGGAAGTCCTGCACAAAGGCCATGGTTATCTTAACATATTGGATTGGTTCACCTTCAACAAAGTGCTCCAACCCTGCATTTGTAACCAAAGTTTGAAAATCTTGGAGAATCCCCGCAGCTCTCATAAATTCATGGCATGGATATATGGAAGGAAAAACTGCCTCCTCACGATGAACCTCCATTGGCTCATGCACCATCAAGTCATATTGATTAAGTAGATAAGTACTCATCTTCCTTGCAAGGAGCAAACCCTCCAAAATTAGCACTTAAGATGGGCTGAACAAGGAGATCAAAAATCGCGAGCAAGAACATCAAGAACTCGAGCTTTAGCAAGTTTTCCGGTGTTTTTAGGGAGAGAGAATAAGGTGGCTTTCAGGAGGCAGCCTAGAGGGCCCTAGGTGGGCCAGACCCCCCCTAGGCGCCACCACTCGGTAGGTCGCGCCTACCATGGGTGTCGGGCCTAGGGGTGGCTCCCTGGGTCATCTCAGGTGCCACTCTGCCCCTTTTTTTGAGGAAAAAATTATTTTGAATTTTCTGGGATTTTTCAGGAAACATTATTTTTGGCCAATTTTCAGGGTATGAAAATTGATTTTCTCACAGAAACAGTTTTTCAGAAGAAGCAAAAGCAAACCAAAAGCCAAACTACAACAGCTCTAAGAAACTCAAACAAGCAAAACAACTAGCAAAACTAAAGCTAAAGCAAAGGCTAGGAAGGAGAAGGGAAAAAGAAAGCAAGTATAACCACAGTGGAAACGTTATTTTGTTCATTAAAATCCTTTTGTTAACAAGGTTTATCAAGTCTTGTTACCAAAACAATCTTATATGAAACAAAACTTTGCATTCCACAAGGTGATTATGTTACCTCATACTTGATAGCAATGGTCCCAATCATAATAGTTTCAATATTTTCTTGTGGAATGGGACAATATATTTCTCCAACCTTAATGCCTTCAATATTTTCAATAGAATTCAGACGATAGCTTCTAACAACCTTCTTGGGGAAATAGACAGTGTGATCTTTGTCATTAATATTGAATGTTACTTTTCCTTGATTGCAATTGATGACAACACCTGCAGTATTAAGAAAAGGTCTCCCAAGAATAATAGACATATTATCATCTTCAGGCATTTCAAGCACAACAAAATCAGTTAAAACCATGCAATTATGAGCAACTTGAACAGGAACATCCTCACATATACCAACAGGAATAGTAGTTGACTTATCATCCATTTGCAAAGAAATATCAATCGGTATCAACTTTTCTAGCTGGAGCCTCTTGTAGAGAGAAAAAGACATAACACTAACTCCGGCTCCCAAATCACATAAAACAGTTCTAACATAATTGTTCTTAATGGAGCAAGGAATAGTTGGTCTACCTGGATCACCAAGTTTCTTTGGAACCTTACCATTGAAGGAATAATTAGCAAGCAGAGTAGAAATCTCCTCATTAGGAATCTTCCTTTTATCAGAGACAATATCCTTCATATACTTTGAATAAGGAGGCAATTTAATAACACTAGTCAAAGGAATTTGCAAAAATAAAGGTTTCATCCACTCACAAAACTTGTTGTAGTGTTCTTCCTTCTTTGACTTGTGTTTCTTACCTGGAAAAGGCATAGGTTTTTGCACCCAAGGTTCTCTCTCTTTACCATGTTTATTAGCAATAAAATCTTCCTTTGTGTACCTAGTGTTCTTAGTGTGCTTTTCAGGTTCTTCCTCACCTTCCTCCTTATCAGGAGACTCATCAATATTACCACTCTTAGTTTCAGCATCAGAGACAGATATACTATTAGGATCTACAACAGGTTCAAGTGGTTCCTCAACTACTTTATGTTTCTTCTTCTTTCTCTTACGAGGACTACCACTATCCTCACTTGTTGGGAATCCTGCTCTATTCTTTTAGGGTGTCCTTTAGGATATAAAGGATCTTGAGTAGCTACACCACTCCTAGTTCTAATTCCATAAGCATGTTTATTTCCTAAAGCATTAACTAGCATATCCTTTTGTACTTTAGCAAGTTGAAGTTGAGTTTGAACCATTTGAAAGTGTTTACAAAGCATTTTAATATCATTATAAGTTCTTTCCACTATATATTTCAACTCATGGATAGCTCTAGAGTTTTCCAATAAATGATTCTGAACTTGTTAATTAAAATGACCTTGTTTAACAATAAAAATGTCAAGTTCCTCTAAGCATTGATCAAGAGGCTTACCATAAGGAATATCACCTTCATCAAAGTGTTGGAGAGAGTGTACCTCAATAGTAGATGAGTGGGGAATTGGCTTACATAATTCTTCTATAGGAGGTAGATTCTTCACATCTTCAGCTCTAATACCTTTCTCCTTTAGACACTTTTTAGCTTCCTTCATCACTTCATCATTTAATGCAATAACTCCCCTCTTCTTTGTTGTTGGTGTTGGAACTGGTTCAGGAACAACTGGTTTAGGAGTATTAGGCTCAGGTGTATTCAGCTCAGTTGAAGTCCAATCATCATAATTCTTGCTTATCTTGTTCATTAATTCTTCAACATCTGTAGGAGTCCTTTTCCTAAAAACACAATCAGCAAAGCTATCTAGGTAGGTCCTAGAATCATCAGTTAGTCCTTTATAATAAATATCAAGAAGCTCATTCTGAGGTAATGGACATCCAGGATATGCATGAATCAAGGAACAGAATCTTTTCCATGACTCAGGCAATTTATCTTCTTCTCCCTGTTTAAAATCAAAAATTCTTTGTAAATCAGCATGTCTAGCACTGGGAGGAAAATATTTATGGAAGAAAGAAGCAATCAAGCAATCAGGGCTATCAATGGAACCAGGAGGTAATCTATTAAACCAAGCCCTAGCTTCTCCTTTTAGTGAAAAAGGGAAGATCTTAGCAACAAAGTACTTGCACATTTTAAAATAATCAGAGAACAAAGCACTCATAGTATAAAGCTCATTCATATGAGCCACAACACTCTCATTTTCAGTACCAAAAAAGGTTCTTTCTTAACAATATCTAAATAAGCTAAATCAAGAGAGAAATCATAATCTTTTTCTTTAATATCTATGGGAGAGGTGACAAACTTAGGATCATAGGACTTCTTAGGCACAATAGTACGTCTAGCAAGGAGACTCTTAATAGCACTAGCACCATGTGTGTTTCGGCACTCTTCAACAAATTCATCAGTGAGCTCTATGTAACCATCATTAATATCAAAACTCTCACTAGCAGGTGAGCTAACAGGTGTAACAGTGTCTTCACTAGGAGTTTTGGTATTTCCTAGACTAGCCATAGTAGCATCTAGAAAAGGACCTAGTGAACCACTCGCATCAAGCACAATAGAAGTAACATCATGAGTATCAAAAGCAGTTTTAGATTCAGCAGTAGTAGCAGTGTGTGTAGCATGAGCATGTGGTGGTGGTGTGACAAGCTTACTTATAACAGACGGTGAATCAAGAGCAGCAGAGGTGTTTTGGACTGTACCTCTTCTTTTAGTGGAAGGTAAAATAGGGAACTTTCCATCACGAGACTTCCCCATGATGAAAGGAGTAGCAGTGAACAATAATAGATCCAAGTGAACTTACAAATAAAGCTATGCTCCCTGGCAACGGCAACATAAAATAGTCTTGATGACCCACAAGTGTAGGGGATCGCAACAGTCTTCGCGGGTAGTATTACCCAATTTATTTATTCGACACAAGGGGAGCCAAAGAATACTTGCAAGCCTTAACAATTGAGTTGTCAGTTTAGATGCACCTGAAAATAGTTATTGCTCACAGAAGTTTATCAGTAGCAACAATTTGTAGTAGCAACAGCAAAGCAACAGCAGCAGTAACAGCAACAACAAAGCAATAGCAATAGTAACATCAACAGTAAAACAATAGCAATAGTAACAGTAACGGTAACAGTAGGATTCGAGTGCGGTAGGCATAGGGATGGATGGACGGGCCTTGCATGGACGAGTCTAAACATGTAACTTCAAAGAACTAGGGCATTACAGATAAATAATAACAAGCATCCAAGTACTAAACAATCCTAGGCATGTGCTCCATATATAGTCATACGTGCTCGCAATGAGAACTTGCACAACATCTTCTGTCCAGCCAGCCCTGGCAGCGGGGCCTCTAGGGAACTACTGGTAATTAAGGTGCTCCTATTAATAGAGCACCGGAGCAAAGCATTAACACTCCGTGAACACATGTGATCCTCACACCACAGCCATCCCCTCCGGTTGTCCCAATTATTGTCACTTTGGGGCCTTTGGATCCGGAAAATGATATGTGTACACAACTTGCAAATAAGATCATAAACAATACTATTATAATGATTCAATAATAAGTTCATATCTGAGATCATGGCACTCGGGCCCTAGTGACAAGCATTAAGCACAACAAGTTGTAACAAAGTCAAATAACATTAATAGAGATACTAGGCACTATGCCCCTAACAGATCTTATTCGATTACATGATAGAACTCATCTAATCCCTACCATCCCCAAGCCTACAGCGGGGGATTACTCACTCATGGATGAGGGAAACATCGGTGGTTGATGGAGATGCGTTGGTGATGACGATGGTGATGATCCACTCCAAATTTCCCGTCCCGGTAGGGTGCCAGAACAAAGTTTCTGGATCCGAATCTTGGTTTCTCGTGGCGGCGGCGGAGCGAAACTCTTTCTGGAAAACTATCGAACCCCCCTCTGTTTTTAGGTCAGAAGGCAACTTATAGACACGGAGGAAGGCCGAGGAGCTACCTGGGGTGGCCAAACCTCCCCTAGGCGCGGGGTCAGTGGGCCCGCGCCTGGGGTGGGTCTGGGCCCCCCAGGCCTCCCCTATGTCTTGTAGGGGTTCGTAGCATGGAAAACAAAAATTTTCTACCGCATGCAAACAAACAAGCCAAGATCTATCTACTAGATTGTAGCAACGAGTCGATAGAGGAACTCACCCTCGAAGATTCCAAAGCGGTTAACGAGAGCAGATTCTCGTGGGTGATGTAGTCGTACTCTTTCCGATCTCAAGATCGCGTAGACGATCCTTCCGGCGCCGCGTTCCGGCAGCGCTCCCGCAGTCGGTCACACGTTCGGTACTCGACGAAGACCTTCCTCTCCCTTGTTCCAGCAGGCAGCGGAGGTTGTAGCACTCTCCTCGCGATTCCGGCAGCACAACGGCGTGGTACCGGAAGTAGAGGGGAGATCTCGCAGGGCTTCGCCTTAAGCCGGAGCGAGTATGGTGGAGTATGAGAGAGCTTTAGTGGTCTAGGGTTTAGACACACCAATTAGAAGGCTCTAAACCGAAGGCTAGGGCAATTAGAAGCTCTAAACCAAAACGGCTCTAAACCGGAGGCTGTGGCTAGGGTTTAGATTTAGAAGATAGGAACTTGTGTGTGCTAGGAGGGGAGCCCTGCCCCTCCTTATATAGGTGGGAGGGCTGGCCGGCCAAGGGGAGGGAGTGGAGTCCCTCCCCAACTCGGCTTGGGGTGGGGCACCGGCTTGGGGAGGAGGGAATCCCTCCCCAACTCGGTTTCCTCTTCTCCTCCTCTTTCCACTTTCCAAAACTTGCCGTTTGACTTTCAAACAAGCCGTTTGACTTTTCAATTTAGGATTTAAATAAACCCTTTATTTTGGACAGCAAAGACACCTAGTACATGATGCAATCATTCCAACTTACAATGACACATTCATGTACCCTTCCCCTTCCGGAGTGCCGGACATTCCGGGACCTTCTAGAATGTTCCCGATGAAAACACCGGAACCATTCCCCAACTCCGAAACGGGACTTTCCTTATATGAATCTTATTCTCCGGACCATTCCGGATCTCCTCGTGATATCCCGGATCCCATCCGAAACTCCGAACAACATTCGGTCTCTTTCTCATAATACCATAACTACTCAAACAACGTCGAATCCTTAAGTGTGTCTCCCTACGGTTCGTGAATTATGCGGACATGATCGAGACACTTCTCCGAACAATAACCAATAGAGGAATCTGGAAATTCATATGGCTCCCACATATTTCTACGATTACATTGCGATCGAATGAACCACTTACATACGATACCAATTTCCCTTTGTCTCACGATATGTTACTTATCCGAGGTTATGATCGTCGGTATCTCTGCATACCTAGTTCAACCTCGTTACTGATAAGTACTCTTTTCTCGTTCCCGTGATATGTGATCCCTTGTGAGCCAGTCACATGCTTGCAAGCTAATTGGATGACATTTCACCGAGAGGGCCCAGAGAATATCTATCCGTCATATGGATGGACAAATCCCACTCTTGATCCATGTGTTTCAACCAATACTTTCCGAACACTCAATACCACCTTTATAGCCACCCTGTTACGGTGTGGTGTTTGATGACATCAAAGCATCCATCCGGTAAAGGTGATATGCATGATCTCATGGTCGAAGGAATTAGGTTACTATGTATCAGAAAGCATATAGCAATTGAACTATTGAAATGACTTGATCTTTATGCTACGCTTATCTATAGGAGTATGTCCATCACATCATTCTCCTAACGATATGATCCTGTTGTTAATAACATCTCTATGTTCATGATCAGGAAACCATGATCATATATTAACCAACAAGCTAGTTTAACAAGAGGCTTTACTAGGGACTCTTATTTTAGTTTACAAATCACACAAGTATTAATGTTTCCGGTTAATACAATTATAGCATGGTATGTAAACATTTATCATAAGTGTGAAGATATGATAATAACCACTTTATTATTGCCTCTTGGGCATATCTCCAACAGTCTCCCACTTGCACTAGAGTCAATAATCTAGTTTCAAACCTTTGTGTATTCAACACCTATGGCTTTCCGGTGTTTGTATGTACACGATTGCTAGTGGTCAACTGATCTCCGGATCTGACATTTCCAGGTCCGTGTGTAATTGCATGTCTTTGCGTCTCTACGCATCACTCATTCTTAATGAGATGGCTTTGTATAGATTTGGTCCTTTGGTGAGACCTTTAGTTCTCTGGGGTTAAAACATGTTGATAATATTGTCGTACAATATATCTTCGTAGTATTATCCCGCTGTGAACTACACCTAGTTTGATAACAAACTACTTGACACAAATGCCCTCTTTAGCTGCTATTATAGCAGTCATATACTTAGCCTTTTGTTGTAGTATCTGTCACAATGTCTTAACTTTGGAACTCATCCAAATCCATTATGGAACTTACTTTCCATTATATTGTGCCACCCTTAGTTTAGATTGAGATAAACTTAATTTGTACTCTGTGACAAAACTAGTATCAATGTAGTACTTTTACAATGAACTAACCATCTATTTGTCACTTATACAAAATAATATACTCTTAGTTCTTCCAAAAGATCATAAGAATATCCTTACTATCGTCCAATGATCATCTTATGAATCATTCTGGTATATGCTCATAACATTTTAGAGCATAGGACATATCTGGATTTGTACATATCACAGTATGATTGATATAAATACTCTTTGTGATTTCATACATCAAGTATCAATCTATACTTGAATCTTTGTTTCACTTACCAAATGTCAATACACTTGAATATATCATCAATATTGAACTTATTCAATCCTTTCTGTGCGACAAGAACCTTTCTTGTAGTTTCTATATTGAACTCATTCAATATCTTGTCTATGTACTTCTGGCACAACCATATTAGCATCTATTGATGCCAAATATTTGGGTTTTGCCTAAGTCTTTCATCAGGATGAAATTCTTAATATGTGTTAATAAAAGATACATCATTTCTAATCAACAATATGTCCTCCACATAATGTATTAGAAATATGTCTTAGCGCTCCCACTTAATTTCTTGCAAATGCAAGTATCTTCATTGTCTCCGATGAAATTAAACTCTTTTAACAGTTTCATCATAGTGAAGATTCCAACTCCGCTATGCTTACTTCATCCATTGAAGTTTGCATATGCTTTTAGCATCCTTTGAATTAACAAAACCCTTTGGACCGTGTCATGCACACGTCCTAGGTAACCATTCTATTAGAAGAACTTGTTTTGTTTATTCTACTACCACATAACAAAATTACATGTAGTGGTTGCTACATTAATCCGTCTAGACTAAATATCGCTATGAAAGATCAAATCTTGTCATAGTCAATCTTTGAACATTGTTGTGAACTCTTTCCGAACATGTCGACTATTTCATAGATGTGAAACATCCATGTCTACTTCTTTATAGATCCAAACACAACTGTAAGGTCTTACACCTTTCTCGAGGGTCCTTCAAGTTCAAAACTTGATTTCTCGTGTATGGAACTATCACGGATTTTATGGCTTCAAGCCATATGACGGAGTCAGGGCCCATCATCGCTTCTTTGCATGTAGTCCGTTCATTATTCTCAAATAATGATTCAACCCTCAAATCTTGGTATTTGATTGTTTACTCGACCTACTTGGTTCAATAGAAACTTAGACCTCCGTGACCACAACCTTTGAGGCACGTGAGCCATGAGCATTGTTGCTGCCTCCGGAACACTTTTCGGCGCTGCGCAACTTTGCACATATAGCTAAGGTTCTTTTAACCTTATCAAAGTTCTATTGTTCTCCCACTTAACTTTTCACGAAAATTCCTTCTTAAAGAAACTTGACGTTTTAAGCGACAAACACTTTTGTCTCCGGTGTTATGGAGGAATACTTAACAGTAATACAAAGACAGGTTTATCCGACTTTGGTTGCAAACATCTTCCTTATGCATAGCATACCAATGTTTAAGAAAGGACTACTTGGGTTTTATCCCAAACCATAACCTTATATGGTGTCATTTCAGCGGATTATGATGGAGCTCTTTTCAGTGGAAAACGGTAGTCTCTAAAGCTTTTAATCTTTAAAATATAATGGCAGTTTTATGAATTACACCTTTGATCTTACCATGTCAAACAAGGTTTAATTACATATCTCGAACACTCCATACTCTTTATGGTGTTTCGGGAAATGCAAATTCACGGAACGATTCCTTAAATCTTAGGTATTATGCTAAACTTGTAACTCAAATATCTTCCTTTATGATCTTATCATAAACTATTTATATTCTTATTACAATGATTTTGTACTTAATCTTGAAAGACTTTGAACTTTTTCAAATGTTTCATACTTCATCCTTATTAAGTAAATATTCATATATTCACTCAAATTTTCGGAGAAAGCATATGAAGTTGAAATCCATCGCTCTTGACTACATATAATGGATTTCATACAACAATATGTACAAGTTCCAATAAGCTAGCCATTCGTTCCCTTTTGGCCTATGAACGAAGTTTTAATTATCTCTAGGAAAGTTTCACAAGCATCATTTGATCAAAATCAAAAGACTCCAAAATTCCATCCACATGGAGTTTCTTCATGTTTTCTTTCCAATATAATTTAAACGGCGATGTCACTTCCTAAGTGATCTTTCAATCAATTTGTCTTTCGACATTTTTAGCACTTGTTTTATGGATGTGATTTCTCCAACGAGATTTGTAAATCATCCATCTTTTATGGATTACGGCAATTATTTGAACAACCCTTTTGTTCTCATAATACCTGATAAAACAAATCTTGAAGGCAAGCTTTGATGTTTAACGAGCAACACAATAACCCTTTATTTGTTCTCGATGAACATCATCACATATTCTTTTGCTAGTTACTTAGGCCATTGTAGTTCATGAATTCTGTTGTTTCGTATGACGATTCACACCAACAAATCCAGTATCAAATACTTAAGAACCACATTGTTTAAGAAGCAAAGAATATAGCCATAACATGTATATCATCTATATACTTAAGCTGAACAATTCTAGTCTTTTATTTTCTGCCACATACTTATGAGATTCTCTTTCAGTATTTCCTTTTCAGCTTGAAAGAATCTATCAACATCAATAGTGGAGTCATACATATGACACATAGTCCAAAGCGTGTATAGTTAAATACCAATGTCTTTGGACTTGCACTTTGAAGTAGATCACCATCATCCAATGTTTGGTGTGCTTTCAAATTCCTTTCTTTAGTAATCTTTTGGTGTAGTAAACACTTTACCTACATCAAATATTCATCCTTATCATGGAATTATTCATGATTAAGCTACTTTAGCTTATAACGGTGAATCGCGAGTATAATGTTGCTCTCCAAAACCTTTTGGAGGATTAAGACAACTAGTGTCTTCAACCTTTTGCAAATTCCCATCAAATACGAGAACATGACTTTTGCCATATTATACTCTATCATGTTGCAACCAAAACTTCGTTTCAGATATCACAATATCTTCCACACATCATGGTTTCTGAAACAACTCTTTCAGATCCTAGATAACCTTGATATTAAGACAATCCTTTGAATATCAAGAATCATGGAGACAAACACGATACTCATACACTAACACTTGGAATTGTCACTCTTGATTTAATACCAATTATTAAACTTCATGGAGTAACCGGAACTTACTGAAAGTTTGCAATAGGACTTTAGATTAACACTTCAAAACAATACGATACCAGTTCGTAAAGTAACTAACCAGAATTCTATAGTTCTATCATCTCAATTATAACTAAGCGCAAGGTGGTAAACGGATGCCAATGACTACAACAACTATGCAAATTCACTTGGATTTTCTTTATGATAAATTGAGTTCTAATTAATAATTAAATTAATCTAGGTGAACTCCCACTCAAAACAACATCCCTCACATTGTTTTAGTGATCACACGAACCAAATCCACCACATCAAAACCGATCATCACGAGAGTTGATGTAGCTTCAATGGCGAACAATCAACATGTTCATCATATCTACTATATGACTCATGCTTTACCTTTCGGTGATCCGTGTTCCTGAGACCATGTCTGTACATGCTAGGCTCGTCAAGATCAAACCTTAGCTACCGCATAAGCAAATCTGGCTTGCTTACGTTGTATTCACCCGCGGAATCTAACACACCCGATCATCACGTGGTGCTTCGAAACAGCAAGCTTTGGCAACGGTGCATACTAAGGGTGAACACTTTAGAACTTGAAATTGTGTGCTTGAGGGATCATCTTATAATGCTACCGTCGTCTACTAAGCAATACAAGATGCATAAAGGATTAACATCACATGCAATTCATAATGTGTGATATGATATGGCCTTTCTTCTTTGTGCTTCCGATCTCCATCTCCAAGCACGAACATGATCTCCATCATCACCGGCATTGCATCAAGGTCAATGACGCTTCTCCATGGTTGTCGTCCACCGGCTTCAACTATTACAACTACTTTGAATAGACACGCGGGTCTTAACAGAAATTAAAGACAACCATATGGCTCCTGCCGGTTGCCAACTTACAATAAGGAACATTGCATACATCAAATATAATCACAATCATGGCCATATCACATCACTGCACACCCCTGCAAAACAAAGTTAGACGCCTCTACTTTCTTTGCATATTTTACGTGGCTTGAGGCTTTCAATAAGTGTCGTTCTAACTTACGAACAAGAACCACAACATTGATACTAGTATTGTAAATCACCCGTTGTAAATTGGATCTCAACTATGCTGGGAGAAACAGGCACCCACAAAGCCACTTATGCAATACGAGTTGCATGTCAAGCGTGGAGCAAGTCTCATGAACGATGTCATGTAAGGTTAGCCTGGGCCGCTTCATCCCAACATGCCGCAAGATACAAAGTACACAAGAAGCAATCGACAATAAAAGCATCAACGCCCACAATGACCATTGTGTTCTACTCGTGCAACAGATCTACATATAGACACGGCTCTGATACCACTGTAGGGGTTCGTAGCATGGAAAACAAAAATTTTCTACCGCATGCAAACAAACAAGCCAAGATCTATCTACTAGATTGTAGCAACGAGTCGATAGAGGAACTCACCCTCGAAGATTCCAAAGCGGTTAACGAGAGCAGATTCTCGTGGGTGATGTAGTCGTACTCTTTCCGATCTCAAGATCGCGTAGACGATCCTTCCGGCGCCGCGTTCCGGCAGCGCTCCCGCAGTCGGTCACACGTTCGGTACTCGACGAAGACCTTCCTCTCCCTTGTTCCAGCAGGCAGCGGAGGTTGTAGCACTCTCCTCGCGATTCCGGCAGCACAACGGCGTGGTACCGGAAGTAGAGGGGAGATCTCGCAGGGCTTCGCCTTAAGCCGGAGCGAGTATGGTGGAGTATGAGAGAGCTTTAGTGGTCTAGGGTTTAGACACACCAATTAGAAGGCTCTAAACCGAAGTCTAGGGCAATTAGAAGCTCTAAACCAAAACGGCTCTAAACCGGAGGCTGTGGCTAGGGTTTAGATTTAGAAGATAGGAACTTGTGTGTGCTAGGAGGGGAGCCCTGCCCCTCCTTATATAGGTGGGAGGGCTGGCCGGCCAAGGGGAGGGAGTGGAGTCCCTCCCCAACTCGGCTTGGGGTGGGGCGCCGGCTTGGGGAGGAGGGAATCCCTCCCCAACTCGGTTTCCTCTTCTCCTCCTCTTTCCACTTTCCAAAACTTGCCGTTTGACTTTCAAACAAGCCGTTTGACTTTTCAATTTAGGATTTAAATAAACCCTTTATTTTGGACAGCAAAGACACCTAGTACATGATGCAATCATTCCAACTTACAATGACACATTCATGTACCCTTCCCCTTCCGGAGTGCCGGACATTCCGGGACCTTCTAGAATGTTCCCGATGAAAACACCGGAACCATTCCCCAACTCCGAAACGGGACTTTCCTTATATGAATCTTATTCTCCGGACCATTCCGGATCTCCTCGTGATATCCCGGATCCCATCCGAAACTCCGAACAACATTCGGTCTCTTTCTCATAATACCATAACTACTCAAACAACGTCGAATCCTTAAGTGTGTCTCCCTACGGTTCGTGAATTATGCGGACATGATCGAGACACTTCTCCGAACAATAACCAATAGAGGAATCTGGAAATTCATATGGCTCCCACATATTTCTACGATTACATTGCGATCGAATGAACCACTTACATACGATACCAATTTCCCTTTGTCTCACGATATGTTACTTATCCGAGGTTATGATCGTCGGTATCTCTGCATACCTAGTTCAACCTCGTTACTGATAAGTACTCTTTTCTCGTTCCCGTGATATGTGATCCCTTGTGAGCCAGTCACATGCTTGCAAGCTAATTGGATGACATTTCACCGAGAGGGCCCAGAGAATATCTATCCGTCATATGGATGGACAAATCCCACTCTTGATCCATGTGTTTCAACCAATACTTTCCGAACACTCAATACCACCTTTATAGCCACCCTGTTACGGTGTGGTGTTTGATGACATCAAAGCATCCATCCGGTAAAGGTGATATGCATGATCTCATGGTCGAAGGAATTAGGTTACTATGTATCAGAAAGCATATAGCAATTGAACTATTGAAATGACTTGATCTTTATGCTACGCTTATCTATAGGAGTATGTCCATCACATTATTCTCCTAACGATATGATCCTGTTGTTAATAACATCTCTATGTTCATGATCAGGAAACCATGATCATATATTAACCAACAAGCTAGTTTAACAAGAGGCTTTACTAGGGACTCTTATTTTAGTTTACAAATCACACAAGTATTAATGTTTCCGGTTAATACAATTATAGCATGGTATGTAAACATTTATCATAAGTGTGAAGATATGATAATAACCACTTTATTATTGCCTCTTGGGCATATCTCCAACATGTCTCCCCTTCTGGCTCCGTGGATCTTCTTGTGAAATATAATTTTTGGCATATTTTCCGGGATTTTTCCTGATAGTTCATTTTCTGCACAAAAATAAGACACCAAGGTAATTCTGCTGAAAACAGCGTCAGTCCATGTTAGTTGTATCCGAATCACACAAGTTTAGAGAAGAAACAATAGCAAAGTGTTCGAGAAAGTAGATACGTTTTGGACGTATCAATATGCGTCAATCAATAAATTTTTGGACACTGCACACAGAATGACAACTATGTTCTCTTAATGGTGCCTAAAGGTAGAAGGTGGAGACTCAATATAGTGGAAGAAAGGCCTTTTATAAAGGAAGCAGGGATTTAAAGCTTCAAAAAGAGCTTCCAAAAATTATGGTACTTGTTAGCTTTTAGCCCTCATTGCCCCTATCATAAGCATCTTGAAGTGGTTAAGGTTAAAGTGAACAAAGATGGAGTATATGCTTGACAAAGTATAAGTTGGCAATCTCAAGTCCTTGAATACGAGGGCCACACCTCATGCTACTCAACTTCAGTCACCTGTAAGTTCTTGTCATTGTAAGTACATGCATATCATAGAGAACCGCCAATGGGGTACCCCTTGCACATGGTACATGAGCTATCCCATAACCAAAATGACAAGGCAAGCAGACAATGATGTTGAATTTTCAGATTATACATGAGCTGTGTCAACTCTGATTTGTGCTGCTGCTAGATATCCTGACTTACCTGAACTGTGTGACCTCTGACATGTATTCACAGAGTGATATTGGGCTTCCATTGAACCTTTTGTTAGCTCTGAGTTGCATATGATGCTTCCCTTTTGTTTCTCCATACTGATTAACTTGACAATTTTGTGGACAGTTTGTTCAGAGGCTTCAGAAAAGTCATTTACTAAACGAGGAGTTGCAAGACATTGCTGAAGAATTCACACTCCCTTTTAACATCAAGGAAATCAAACAGAAGATAGCTTGTGTACTTCAAAATAAAAATGCATATTTTAGTGAACTTACCAAATTATATCACCCATCCTATTTATTGAAAAGGCTGATGGGAAAGGCTAGATCCCCAGTTGCGAAGCTGAAGGCTCCTTCTCCTGCTCGGTCCATCTCGCTGCAGCCGGACATGTCTAGGAGAAACGTGCACCCGAGAATGCAAGATTTCAACGAACTGGCTGCGCGTATCCGCGCTCTGAAGAATGACATGAGCTGCCTGCTGCCGCTGTATATCAATAAGATCGTCGTTGTCAGCATCGATGAGAGCTTGTTCGTTCAGTTCAGCAGCTCTGCTTTTTATCCGCCATGCTGCCTGGAGAAGCCTCTCAAGGCGCCCAAGATGCAGAAGAAAGAGTACGACGAGGTACGTACTACTAATCTACAAACATATAAATATAGTACTCCTACTAATTTGTTTTCTTAGATGAGATTAATAATCTTAGATGAGACCTTGCCTAGTTTTTGAAAATTGAGATAGTAGTTCAAACTAATCACATACAAGAAAGTAAGCCGCAGCACTGATGAGCATGTGTTTTCTCTCTTGTTTGCAGACTGATCTGGACAACCTCAAGAAGAACAAAGAGAATGAGAAGGCTCTTAAGGAGCTCAAGGCCAAGGCTGCGCCGAGCACACTTGGCTGCGCCGGCCTCAAGAAGAGCAGCAAAGGAAACATCAAAAAACGATATCTTGCAGCAACCTATCTCTCTACTTAGAATCTTCTGAAGAAAATGGCCGGACATTTCGCGTCTTCTTTTCTGTAACGAATGAGCTTAAGCTACAAATCTGTATGTTGACCTTATATTGCCATCTATACCCTGACAAATACAACAGGCTGCAACGTGGAAAGTAATGAGTATGGATGGTAGCTTTGTTTGGGTTGGGGATTGATAAACCTTGTGGGTCTGAATGTGCAAAAGGGAGGTTAATTTTCGGGATCCTTGTTCTTAATACAATATGCCTACGGGTCGTATCAGAATACCAACCAGTACAACAGGATCAAAAAAATTGTGGGGACCTGTCAGACAACCTATGGGCCACCCTGGTCAGCAGAGCTGAACAGGAACGATCATCTACAGCCGTAGACCACACAATCAGCATGATCTTAGCCGTTAATCACGCTCTGGCCCACAGGTCAGACTTCATCAACCAGGCTTAAGTGCTTGCCTCCTTATTAGTAAAGGATGCAGCTGTACGATCCTATAGAACAGATCCTGTTCAAGTAAGGTCGTGCTAGTGAGCTAAAGATCCAGCTATTTAAGCTGGTGTAATCTTCGCTAAACTTCCGAGGTGGTACTATCTTTTACATTGGTTCTGCCGTCCCGCTGGCCATGCGCTGTGTTGCTCTCATTTCAACAGCCGCGGGATGGCAATTAGTATTGGGCTGGGCCCTTAATACTGAATGTAAGCCCAAGCTTTTCCATATTCTGCACTATTAGCATTGTATGACCACAGCTTTTCACCAATCATTACTAGGCGTTTTCATTTTGTGAAATGTTTACTTTTACTGCACATAAGAAAACACATGTCTTATCGGTGTTCAGAGCTCTGGCATAAGAAAATTGCATGCACGATATTAGTCTGGGAAACAAATGCAACTAAGGGAATGAACTGATCTTAAGCATATATCACACTGAATGAGGTGTGAACCTGGGGAACGAACAGCTCTTAATCATACATAACACTAAATGGAGTGTGAACCTGGTAAAGCGACAAAATTGGGTTTTACTGGTGTGCTTCCTGGGTCGAGCATAAATGCGTGGACGGATGATGATCGTTGGGCATATTCAAGAAAAAAATTGCTGTTTGGTGTAATTAGCAAGATCATATCAGTTAGGGACAAATTTTAACTTCTGATATGAACATAGAGCTAGTGGATTGACACCGATTAGTAATTTTCACAAACCAATTTTTTTGATTTGTTTCAGAAAGTATGCATCATATCATCATGAAATTTGTTCGTAGCTTAGCACTAGATAAGTGGGGACACCATTTATAGAGTTGATTTATGTTAATATAGAGTAGCAGCATTATGATATCAATTTAAGTAACATAGCAAATAGTATCAAATACCAAGCTGTATGCACCAAACCAAGTACGACATCAGTATTAATAATACAGTAGTTCAAAAGGATAAAATACAGTGGCCAAACTAAAGAGATCATCTGTGGACTGTGGGTTGCAGATGGTCAATTTTTTAACAGTATTCCTCTCAGTATCAACTGTGATGAAAACTGGCACAGTTCCCATATAGACTCTGTTCTCGCAAAATATAGACTCTGTTCTCGCAAAAGCTGAAATTCAACTGGAAGAGGCAACTTTTGGGGGCTTATACCCTATCTAATAGGTAAAACAGCTCGGATGATCCCCCACAAAAACAAAAACAAATCGGCTGTCACACAATTGGCAATTTGGAGCTTTGAAAACACAGGGTACGGATTGATATACCATGCAATCTGAAAACATTTTGGACGTTAAACTCTCCGCTGAGTTACATGAGAGAAACTCCATCAAGATGCCTCCAGAAAAATAAGTACTTCATCACCATGCCTCCAGAAAAATAAGTATCCCGTCAAAATGTCTCCATAAATTACATTAAAAAAATTCATCTCTTCAAGAAAATTACAATTCGTGATCAAGCATGTTACTGGCTATGAGCACAGAAACTTATTATGGCGATCTAACCAACACAGTATCTGCATATTTTTGTATCTATATAATCTGAAAATTCAGCATGTTTAGCAAAATCTGCTGAGACAAAATGACTAAATATCTGAATTACTGGAAAAAATCAGAAATCATTCTGCCAGTGATATCCTGCGTTTCAGTTTTTAACTAGTCTTTACGTGTGCCCTTTGAATTTCTTTGAGGATGTCATCAGCGGGTGAATCTATATCATGGTTCTTGCCGTAAAATTTGACAAAATCCATATTTGGCTTCATCAAGTACCTGAAAGTATTTGAGCAAAATAGCCAAATAGTGAGTGTTTTGACAAGATATACAAATTATCTTACTGTTACTACTAAGGCTGCAGCATCAGAAAATTGTAAGTTTCCCAAAGTTAAACTCCAAAAGGACATCATCTCTTTTCTTTTAAGGACTTGGAGAATATTGCTACTGTCCGCTTAGTTTGCTACAGCAGGATCGAGATATTCCATGCATTTCATCACAAAGAAACTAATTATGTTGTCTGAAGATCAAGTTTCCCAAGCATAGACTCAAGGAAAAAAGCGAAGGATACACGTTGGTCTCTTAGCTGTATATTCATTAACAATAAACCAAGTATTGCAGAGAAGTTCAAAAAGGATAAGATACGCTGGTTAAATTTAACAGATCACTTATTGGCTGCAGATGGACGATATGCCCTATAGTACAATGCAAATCAGTTTTACCTGAAGACATAACTTGATAGCATGCAATCGGCAGGGGAAAAATTAAACAATATAACCGTACAAAAAAAAGGAAGTCGAGTGCTCAACAAGATAATGAGAACCATCCTCCTCAACTTTCATATATAGCAAACTCAATGAGCATGAGCAACCGATCTCATCTGTTGTGCCAGTTGGTCCTAGATCTGGATGAAACTCTGCCAGCAAAAATTGTCATCATAATTGGTAATCAAACAAAGGGGATCTGCATCAGTCTAGGACAAATTAAAACTTGTCAGAGAAAAAGCCACAAGAAACATCAAGGGACTTTATAAGTATGAATATAAAAAAAACTATGGATATTATAAACAGATGCAACGTGCATGAAAGATAATACCATTAACATACTCACGACCTTGCTCGACAGCATCTCTGGCACAATTTCCGTTTTACCTCTGAAATCAAGAAAAAGTTCTTGCAATGATTGACATATGCAGCACCACAACCAAAAATACAGGACGAGGGATCTGTTCAACTAAAAGCCAAATATAGAATAAACTTCCAGTAGAAAGCAGAAACTTCCGTCAAGTTTAGTTACATTAATCAAAATCAACTCACGTGCAGTGTAAAGACACTTTCTATGATGTCGACCAAACATGATAGCATAAAAGTTCTTAAGTTGGTATCTATAACAGCACCATAGTGTACATAATAAGGACATAAATAACATGATTTATAAACACAAATATCAAAAGCACATAAATCAACTTGACCTACTGATTTTATCAATTGCTGCAGCAATCTTCTGAATCTGAAGTTCAACTTGAAAAATGTCAGGGTCTATTTTCCCAAACAAATCCTTTTCCATTATGGTTCAGAAACTTGAATGTGCCACCACTGGCTGCAGTGCGCCAGTGCCTACTGATGGTTCTTTCTCACTTGTTGAGTTCTTCCACTCCAGGAAAGAACAGGCAGGGAGAAGGATGGACATGAGGAATTCAATAACAGACACATGCATAGCTTCCTTTTATGCAGATCAAACTCTCATGATACACCGGCCTCCATTTGTATAACGGGTGTTCTGGTAAATAATAGTAACCGATACGACCATTCTGAACCCAGTGAGGCATTCACTGGAATTAGGAATTTAGGATTTCATATCAGATATGATTTGGAGAAAGTGTGCAGACACATACAAGGGGTTTGCTGAAGGAAGCGATATAAGCAACAAGGCATACAACCTTTATATCTCTCATTTAATGGCTTTAACCCTCCTGTTCTTCCTAAGCATACACATGCAAAATGCAGCAATTCAGAAAGCAACTCGAGAGATTATTTACAGAGACGATATAAATGGATATCTGCTATTCAGCATTATTACCAGGTTAGTTATTTAGTTACCTCATCAAGCACCTATGGTACAAGGCAAACAACAAAGAAGTCGTTGGCACATCATATCTGATCCAATATGGTGCGCCGGGCAGACTCCAGCAGCTAAACTATTATCAGTACCTGTCACAAGTTTTGTTTGCAAAATCAACAGCCCAATTTGACTTTATACAATATAAGAAATCACTAGGCAGTCCTTGTATGACAGCAGACACAAACTGACAAACAACTCAGAATGGTAAACTGGAGTACTAACTTATCTTCAGTGCGGCGCTGCTACTTCCTGTAGTAGTAGTATCTATCCAGTGGAGCGACTGACTGCCCCTCCCAACCCAGCAATGCATCTGATTTCAGGACACACCGCGCTCACCCCTCTTCCGATGGGTCTCCTCGCGTCAGATCGCTCAGATCCCCTCCGCCGCCGCGGCAGCCTGGAGCCGAGGAGGCCGCGAGGCTCATCGTCGTCACCGTGAATTGCGTTTGTGGATAAGTTCCGCTGCCACATCTTCTCATAGAGCATCAGAGATCAGACCGTATGCTGCACAGGAATTCCAATGAACAAACAACATCAAAGATGAAATTCCTGTAGTTAATTAACTGGGATTAAAATCAGTGAACTCTTGGATTTAGCTTTGGTTGGGGTGCGCCAGGCACCGGGCAGTAGTGCAACGCCCGGGCGACACCTGAGAGGCCCAGCAGCAAGCTACTGTGGTGGCCTCTCCCCCACAAAAAATAAATTTAATATCGTTGTGGACACATGGCCCACCTATCAGATATTAAACTGATAAGAACAGATACTACACTTGATCTTAGCCAAAAGGCCGAGAAAGGTATGCTTTTCTATGTTGCCCTCCGCCCCATTTTATAGCTCCCTCGACCGCCTCTTCTCTCCGCGGCAGCGAGGCGGGACTAAACGAAGGAACGAGCCGGAGAGGTTCCTGCGCTTGCGCCGCAACCAGGCACGCACACTGCGCCTCTCGTTCAAGGCTACAAAAGAGGCCCAACACGAAGACCACGGCCCACCGTTATGGCTTGCTTTGCAGGTTCGTTTTAATGGGTTGCACTGACATGTGGGGACCGCTGGTTCCAACGGTGAACAGAGCCCGAGCCGAACAGGAAAACAGCGCACCATGATGCCGTCATGTTGTCAGCTCCTCCTACTCAGCGAGAAGAACAAATTGATTGCCCATTTGCCCTATCGACGTACTACTTCAAAATATGTACTGTACCGTAGTTTTGCTTTATTTTATTGCCCATTTGCCCTATCGACGAAGTTTTGCTTCCCAAGCCTGAGCTCGAGACTGGAGAGATCAACTAGAATTTCTGCACGGAAGGCCAAAAAAAATGGGTGATGTTTTCTCTGAGTATTTAGCATAAGGACAGGACCGAGAGTCCTCCGGAGGTTGGAAAATTTACGAGCCTCTGGGTCGTCCACTTAACTACGGTCCCACTTTTGCTAAAAACTTTACTTTTATTTCTATGTAGCAAAAATTCTTTTGTTTTTGATGTAAGTAGCAAAAAAAACTTGTTTGCGCACCAAACAGAAAATACAGATTGACCTCGTCGGAGACGGCGAAGCAAAAATATTGTCCTAACGTAGCAAAACCGATTTCACAGGCAACATCGTCGAAGAACTCGTTGCAAAAATATTTTACTAATATATAGCAAAACTACAAAACGGATGTACCAAAAAAATTGTACTATCATAGCAAGAAAATTTCTGACAAGGTGCTTCGGTGACTCTTATGATAGCAAAAACACAAAATAGTTGTAGCAAAAAATTCTTTGTATGATACAAAATCGCAAAATGTTTGTAGCAAAAAAAAACTTCCTATGATGCAAATCCACGTAACTGTTTGTGCAAAAAGTTTCTTTATATGATGCAAATTTACAGAATGGTTTGATGCAAATTCAGAATGGTTTCTTTATATGATGCAAATTCAGAATACCCAATGCCACATTTATAACCACCCAGTTATGAAGTGGTGTTTGATGTCATCAAAGCGCTCATCTAGTGTTGGTGATTAACATGATCTCATGGTCGAAGGATTAGGTTACTATGTATTTGAAAGCTTGTAGCAAACGAACTTAATGACTTAATCTTATGCTATGCTTACTATGGGTGTGTATCCATCATATCACTCTCCTAATGATATGATCTTGTTATTAATAACATCAAATGTACATGATCAGGAAACCATGATCATCTATTAATCAACAAGCTAGTTCAACAAAAGGCTTACTAGGGGCTCTTTTATGTTTACAAAAGACACAAGTATTAATGTTTCTGGTTAATACAATTATATATTGGGATACAAGCATTTATCATAAACACAAATATATAATAATAACCACTTTATTATTGTCTCTTGGGCATATATCAATATTAGTGTTCGTGTTTATCCACCATTCAGGAGAACGACATACTGAAAGGATAGTAGGTAAAATACTGTACCAACTTTCTCCATCTAGTATCACTAATAACAACATTAGCGGTCTTGACGTTGTTCCCATGTTGACGCTTATCAAAGATATTAGAGCGACTAGGAGCCTAATGACCACGATCACCACAGATGTGGCAAGAGACTTTGTTTTTATGATTTTTCTTGTTAAAGTTGGTTGAGTATGTGGCCTTATTCTTGCCATTAAACTTCTCTTTACCTTTAGATTTGTTCTTATTCTTGAGCTGTGGGATTGGAAGGTTTTCTTATGTACCAAGTTGGCACTAGAAGCTCCCTCAAATCCTCGAGCACATGTGTTCTTTGCTCTCACCTTCTCGTTCACATGAAGAGACCCAATAATATCCATAACCAAAAACTCTTATCTCTTGTGTTTCAGAGAAGTAATAAAATTCCTCCACGAGGGAGAAATCTTGGCAATAATGCCTCTGGCCACAAACTTGTTTGGTAAGGTACACTTGTTTTGCTCAAGTTCTTTGGAAAATAACTGTATCTCATGAGCTTGCTCAACGATGGATCACTCATCAGTCATCTTGTAGTCATAGAATTTCACCATGACATACAACTCAGTGACAGCGTCTGATATACCAAATTTTGCCTCGAGCACATCCCACATGTTTTTACCATGATCAAATGTCATATACTGGTCAACAATATTGTCCCCAAGGAACACTAAAAAGAGCCGACTTAAACATGTCGTCAACTCTCTCAAAGGCTTCCTATTGTGCAGTAGTAAGTTCTTCTTCAGGTTTGCCAAGAGTGGTGCTATAGCAGTTCAGGGTTTTTAACCAAATAACCGCTCTCGTGTGCCATCTCTTATAATGCAAACCATTAAACGGAGGCGACCTTGTAGTAGCGGTAACACCACTTGGATTTATTTTCCTATAATAAGGTTTTTAGATTGTTGAAGTATAAGCAAATATCTATATGATTTAATATGAATAATTAACTCATAAAGCATGATCATACATGCAATACCAAAACTAATAGATTAAGAGAGTAGACGAATAGATCACAGCTAAACAATACAATTCTATCACATCTACTGCTAATGCTAGAAACATAAACTAGCAAGATCTGAACGAGAGAGATTAAGATCATGTATGGTGCAACTTGAGAAGGCCCAGCAGCGGCGGCGACAAGGGCAACGGCGACGCAATGTATAGTAAGGAGGTGCGTGTGATGAGTTGTATCTGCGTAGGGTTATTGTCTCAGTTTATATAGAGCGGGTGGGGTAGATCGTGGGACACAACCCACGTCCGAGTCAACACGGTCCACGATCCAAAAGATTTGACTAATTAACCCGAACCTGGGTAACTCTAGCATCCCCATCTTCTCCAAAACCCAAGTCCATAACAATGGGCATTGATGAGTCGAACCCTCGTCAATTGGCACCATCTGTGGGAACTAGGGACGCTAATCGTGCGATCGTGACGGTTCCATCCGATGCGATCTCCGATTCCTCTGCAATGGAGAATCACCTCCTCTTTGGTGCCATCGACTTCAACGCCCACTCCTCGGCCACCTGCAAAGACTTCGAGTCCGTAGGAGACAGATTCGAGATGTTGTTAGGGAGCTTTTGCTTCTAGGTGGGCTAGATCGGCACCCTCCGCCTGCCAGAACGGGTGTCGCCTCCATAGATCAGGCCCGCATCATGGGCACCACCAATCGGTGTACTGGACACGCCGACCCTGACGTACACTTCGGATGACAGCAGCAGCTGCAACTCCGATATGTGCGATCCCCCACTAATGAAGGAACTTATGGTTCTAGGTCTTAAAGTTGTGGGAGAAACGATCTCCCCATTGCTACATGTGCGCGGCCATCCACGATGATAACATCGATGACGGATCCGACCCACCAAATCCCCCTCCCAACCTGCAGGCTCCCAACGCCACGAATGGAGGAAATGGACCACCTCCGGCCAATCCAACAGGAACAGGCCACCCGAAAACACTGAGGGCATCAATCGCGTATGCCACGAGACCAACCTCAACGACGATCAGCGGGTGAGGGTGCGAGAAGCTGTACGAGGTACCAATGCTCTGCCACTCGACGCATCCCATGACATGCTAATGGGCTATCACCGGCTCCTCATAGAGTAGCAAAATCGACAAATCAAGCAGCAACACGAGCTCGAGCAGTGTAGGAGAGTGGCTGACGAGTCAAGCATGCGGCGAGTTGCGCTCTCCTCCGCTGGTGGCTCTTCCTCGAAAGGCTACGATAGCCGCAAGTATCGCCCCCGCATGGAGCGCATGGATCCCGCTACACAACGCGGGGCCACCAAGGCACTCGATCTGTCCTTCATGACGATGAACTCGCAGGGCAACATCATGCCCAAAACACCGCAGGCCGCAGTCATGGCAGCCACCACCTACTTGGCATAAAACCCGCCACCGGTGGGAGACCCACGGTACGCAATCCACAAATATGCAATTGCAGGTCTTGGAATTGTTGGAGCCGCACTGCACGACGAGGCGACCACGGAGCCGAAGAAAAAGGTCGCGGTAAAGTTCACTCGAAGCCGCACACCCTTATCCGACGAGGAAGAGCATGACCTATCGCGGCGACGTTGCAGCCCACGGCGCAGAAGCCACAACTACGACGCCCGTAATGAGCTCACACAGCGCAATATTGACAAGTCACGCACAAAACATGCGTGCTCCACGGAGTCTGAAGACGAAGACACGTAGATATGAGGTGCCAGATGCTTCATTAGGGCCGTACAACAGTCGTGGATGCCTAAGGGATTCAAACTCCCTTCGGACAACCCAAAATTTGATGACGCGCAGGAGCCGAATATCTGGCTCGACGACCATCTATCATCAGTCAAACTCCATGGCGGGAGTAAAAACACAGCCATGCAATGCCTTCATCTGCAGCTGACGGGCGCGGCTAGAGCCTGGCTCAACATCCTCCCTTCTGGATCCATCCGTAGCTGGGATGAGCTGGCATACTGCTTCATCCGCAACTTCAAAGGCACCGGAAAGAGACCGTTGAATCAAGGAACTAAGCGCTCGTTGCCAACGGTCCAACTAGTCCATCCGCTCGTACATACTGTGTTGGTCCGTCATCAAGAACTCCGCTGAGAACATCTCGGAGGAAAGAGCAATCGACGCCTTCAACACTGGCGTAAGGTGCCGCGAATTTAGAGAGGAGCTCGGGCGCGTGAAGCCCAAAACCATCAATCACTTGATGGATATCACCAATCGCTAGGCCGATGGCGAAGATGCCGTCAACCGAACATGTTCGGATGACGAGGACGACTTTGGCCACAGACACAATCGCCAAGGGAAAAGAAGAACGCGCGGCTATGATGACCGCGAAGAGGTCGATATGGTCATGGCTGGCTACGCCGATCGCCGCGAGGACGGAAACCGCAACAACGGGTATCGCGACAACAACTACCGTGACGGCTGAAGGCCAACACAAACTTGGCAGCGCCGCAAACCGCGATGACGAGCCATCTGCATTCGATAAACTGTCGGATCCCTGTACCATCCACTTTTACATCGACAAGCAACATGGCAAAAGGAAGGCCAGCCACATGCTCAAGGACTGCAGGGAGTTCCATAAACTCCATGAGGGCTACGTCCAAATGCCCCACCAGGCGGTGAATCCCGGATTCGCCCCCGCCCCAGGGGCCATCACACATGGAGCTCCACCTCTGCCACCCGTAGGACCCGCACAACCTGCGGCTGCGCCGACCCAGAATAACAGAGCAGATCCATACCCACCACAGCTGGGGTCTATGATGACACAGAAGAGACGCCCAACCAACAGGGTGCAGAAAACAATCACCCGCCAAGTCAACTTGGCTGTCACCTCTCCATCAGCCATAGCTAAGTACCTCAGCGGCTCGGAGTCATGCATCACATTTCACCGTTCGGATCACCCATGCCAAATACCTCGCCTAGGTCACTCTGCCCTGGTGCTCGAGGCACAGATTGGGGGATTCGAAATGAGTCACGTCTTCATGGACGGCGATAGCGGCATCAACCTGATGTTCGCCAGCACACTCGCAACTATGCGGATCCCGCTATGCAGCCTGGAGACGTCAGGCATGACTTTCCACGACATTGTTACAGGAAAAGGAATATACCCCCTGGGCAAGATATGGCTCGACGTCATCTTAGGAGCCCCGAGCAACTTCAGGCGCGAGCAGCTCGAGTTCGAAGTGGTGGACTGGCCCTCATAGTACCACACCATCCTCGGGCGAGTAGCATTCGCAAGATTCCTGGCAGTGACACACTATGCGTACCTTCTACTGAAAATACTAGGACCCAACTATGTTATCATCGTCCCGGGAAGCTTCACCAGGTCATACAGCTGCTACAGGGACTTCAACAGAATTTCCCAGTCATTCGGCATGCAGGAGGAGTTCGCAAGGCTGAAAGAGTCAACAGACAATAGCCTGCCCCTTTCACTAGGCAAAACGCACCTGACATGTCGTTCGACTCCACAGTCAACACCAAAGTGGTGCAGGTCCACCCGACGGACCCTACCAAGACGGCCATGATTGCCAATAACCTGAGTCCCGCATAGGAGCTCATCGAATTCCTCCGTAAGCGCTGGGAAATCTTTGCCTGGTGTCCTGTGGACATGCTAGGAGTTCCTAGGAAATTTGCCGAGCACGCACTCAATGTGTTTCCGGATGCAAGGCCGGTGAAGCAGTCGATGCGTCGACTATCCGAGAAAAGAGCTCAAGCGGTTGGTATCGAAGTCAACAGACTCCTCGATGCCAACTTCATAAGGGAGATAAAGGAAAGCACCTGGGTAGCTAACCTCGTGTTGGTCCCCAAGAAGGACACGGACATCCTGCGGATGTGTGTAGAGTTCACGTCACTTAACAAGCATTGTCCTAAGGACCACTTCCCTCTACCGCGGATCGATCAAATCATCGACTCCACTGCAGGATGCGAGAGACTCTCCTTTCTCGACGCCTACTCAAGCTATAATCAAATTCGACTGAAGGTCAAACATCAAGAGAAGACAACATTCATCATGCCGTGCAGGGTGTTCTGCTACAACACAATGCCTTTTGGGCTCAAGAACACAGGCACCACCTACCAATGGTGCATGCATGCATTCCTGAAGAGCCAGATCGGGCGCAACGTCCGAGTCTATGTCGACGACATAGTGATCAAGACCAAGGAAAGTCGAACACTGATCGATGATCTCCGTGAGATGTTCGACAACCTTGATCGCTACAAGATCAAGCTAAACCTAGAAAAATGCGCCTTCAGCATCTTGTCTAGGCAGCTGCTCGGGTAATTCATCTCTCAACGAGGCATTGAAGCTAACCCAAAGAAAATCAGGGCTATACTAGCCATGAAGAAGCCCAAGAACGTCAAAGGGGTCCAGCAGCTAGCTGGGCGAATCACGACGCTGAGCAGATTCATCAGTCGCATGGGTGAAAAGGCTCTCTCCTTCTACCAGCTGATGTGCAAGTCCGAAAAATTCGAGTGGACGGCTGAAGCCGACAAGGCATTCTAAGACCTCAAGCGCCTGCTCTCCATGTCTCCTATATTGGTCACACCAAAGGAGAGAGAGCCCATGCTGCTATACATTGCGGCCACACACCAGGTGTTCAGCACTGCCCCCGTGGTGGAACGACCCAAAGACGGAAAAACCCATGGGGTACAACGTCCAGTATACTACCTCAGCGAGGTACTGACGCCTACAAAACAAAGGTATCCCCACTACCAAAAACTCGCCTACGGCGTGTTCATGACCACGCGTCGGTTATGTCACTACTTTCAGGAGCATCAGATCATGGTCGTTAACGACGCACCACTATCAAATATATTAAACGACCCCGAAGCTATGAGGCGAGTAGCCTTATGGGGCATCGAGCTGTCCTCTCGGTATATAATCTACGAGCGGTGCACTGCCATCAAGTCTCAGGTGCTACCTGACTTCTCCGTCCACTGGATGGAGCTCCAGCTACTAGACACTTCGGACATGTCCCAACAATGCACTTCGACGGCTCCAAGGGGATAGGGTGAGGTATGTGCTTCGGATGAAGTTCCGCGCATCCAATAATGAGGCTGAGTACGAGGCATTCCTGCATGGCATGCGAATGGCCAAGGTCTGCGGCGCCACACGCCTTGTCATCTACGGTGACTCCAACCTTGTCGTTCAGCAGACGATGAACTAGTGCAACGCACATAGCGCTAACATGATAGCATACTGTGCGCTCTACAACACACTCGAAGGAGACTTTGACGGTTGCGAACTCTGGCACATTGGAAAGGAAAGCAATGAAGAGGCCGACAACCTCGCCAATATTGGCTCCACTTGCTCCCCAGTACCACCAGGAGTGTTCCTCGAACAAATATGCATGCCCTCCATCAAGCAGAAAATATCGAAAGACAAATCGATGTTGTGGGACACTTGGGGGCTGCACCACCCGAGAAGGCCGACGCACCCGAAGAGTTGGACACGGAGGTCGAGCTGGTGAATCTTATGCAGGTCTTAGCGGTCGAGCAAACTTGGACCCAACCACACCTCAACTACCTGATAAGCAAGCAGCTTCCCGAGGACCCGACGGACGCCCTGCATATCGCTCACCGATCAAAGGCTTTCACCATCATCTACGGCGAACTATACAAGTGCATCATCTCAGGAGTGCTCCACGATGTGTCACCAATAGTGACAGGAAGAGCATCCTCCTCAACATCCATGAAGGAATCTACGGCCACCATGCAGGCAGTCACGCCCTTGTCGCCAAGTTTCTATGAGCTAGCTTCTACTGGCCAACGGCGATGCGCGACGCCAAGGAAATCGTCGAGAGGTGCAACGCCTATCAAAGGTTTGCAGACATGCCTCACGCGCCAGGATCAGATCTACGACCCATATCATTGGCATGGCCCTCCGCCTAGTGGGGACTCGACATGGTCGGCAAGCTGTATAAGTCATCATCCGGAGGACACATCTTCCTCCTGGTGGCAGTCGACAAATTTACGAAGTGGATCAAGGCCATGCCCATCACTAACCAAACTGGCGCTTCAGCCGTCAAGTTCTTTCAATCCACCGTCTATAGGTTTGGAGTGCATCACAATATCATCACCGACAACGGCACGAACTTCACCTCAAAGGAGTTCCAGGACTTCTGCGAAGGGCTCGACATCAACCTCATGTACGCCTCCATGACACATCCGCATACCAACGGGCAGGTCGAAAATGCCAATGGCCTCATCTGCAACGGAATCAAGAAGCGGCTGCTACGCCCACTCGAAAGGTTGGCAGGAGCCTGGGTGGAGGAACTACCCTATGTCCTCTGGAGCTTACGCACATTGCCAAACAGCGCCACCGGCTACACACCCTTCTTCATGGTGCATGGATCCGAAGCAATGCTGCCCGCTGAAGTATGCTACAAGGTCCCACGGGTCGTCGCCTACAGCGAAGCCGAATCATCGACCACACTCGAAGACGCTGTCGACACACTGAACGAAGCTCATGACATCGCAGCAGCTTGTTCGGTGGTGTATCAACAAAGTCTCTGCAGCTACTACAGCCGACGACTGCGCCCAAGGTCCTTTCGTCGAAGGAGACCTCATCCCGCGACTTAAGCAGAAAGGACACCTGAAGCTAGAGTCACCTTGGTAAGGGCCTTACGTGATTACCGAAGTAATCCCAGGTGGCGCCTATCGCCTCAAGGATGTCGCATCCGGAGTAGCATACTCCAACCCCTGGAACGTCGCACAACTGCTGAAAGTGCAATGGACGTCGCCTAGAGGGGGGGTGAATAGGCTTTTAAAATTATTACGGTTTAGGCTCAAGTAAATGCGGAATAAAACTAACGTTTAATTTATTGAGCACAAAACCTAGCCACTAAGTTCACCTAAGTGCACCAACAACCTATGCTAAGCAATACAAGCAACAAGGTGATAGCAATATATAAATACTTCAAGCACGATGGCTATCACAAAGTAAAGTGCATAAATAAAGGGCTCGGTTGAGAGATAACCAATGGACGCGGAGACGAAGATTTGTTTCCCGAAGTTCACTTCCAAAGAAGCTACGTCTCCGTTGGAGAGGTGCGATGGCGCAATGCTCTCCGAACGCCACAAATGGCTCACCTCGAGGTGTGGTGGCTCGATGCTCACCCAACGCACACAAGGCCTCACCCCGGATGCGGAAGCACGCAACTCATCGGTGCCACAAAAGGCTCACCCTATTCTCCCGAGTGCGCACCACAAAAGGCGGACACTCGCTCCACTATGGGACTCTTGAGGGTGGTCACCGAACCCGTACAAGATTGGGGCTATCTCCACAACTCAATTGGAGGCTCCCAACAACAAAGCCACAAAAGGCTACAACGCCACAAAAGGCCAACAAAGCCACAAAAGGCTACAAGACCACAAAAGGTCAACAATCCAACCACACGACCGTCTAGGGTTCCAAGAACCCAAGAGAAACAAGCCCACAAGCTTGAACTCACCAAATCTCCGAGAAGAACTCAAACCTATGCACCAAAGCAAGGGCAAGTCCTTCTCTCCCAAATTCCAACAAAGCTACAAAAGCTATTGGGGGAATAAGGGAGGAAGAACACAAGAGGAGAACACAAAACTCTTCAAGATCTAGATCCCAATGATTCCTTCACAAAGAAGGGATTTGACTTTGGGGGATTATAGATCTAGATCTCCTCTCACTTTTCCCTCAAAAAGATATAAGAATCATGGGAGGGAGAGGGAGTAAAAGAGCTCAAATAGGTCAACAATGGTGGGTAAAAACAAGCTCAAAAGGTGGGGAACCATTGGGGAAGAAGCCCCCCTTAAATAGGACAAGGAAAAACTGACCGTTTGGGTCAGATTCGCGCCCCACCGGAACTTCCGGCCTCCCACCGGAACTTCTGGCAAATAGAAACACAAGTTACTGAACCTGGCCGGAACTTGGGTCAGAACTTGGGCCGGAACTTCCGCTCGAGCAAAAACGCAAGACAGCATTGCACGAAAACTTCAATAACTTTTGATTCCGGACTCCGTTTTTTATGATCTTGGGCTCGTTTTGAAGAGAAAGAAAAGTTTTACAAGATTATGCAAAGAAATATCATAGTACAGCATGGAAGGATAAAACCAAATTGAGAAAAGTATGACCTCTCTAGAAGCGATGAACCGGTCAAACCTCCAAAACCCAAAACACAAGAAGTTGAGCTTGGAAACTCCGATTGGGATGAAACCAATTTTGTTGGAAAAATAAAACCAAGTAGAACACAACAAAATGTTAAATATTGGATACCACCAAGGGATAAAATATCAAGTATATATATGTGAAGTATCCCCAAAGTGTGGAGCCGGAAAACTCGCAAGATCAAAAACCGCTATAAGAAATGCAAGGGAAATCCTTGGACGATGAACTAGAGCTTGTTATGATGATGACCACAAGCTCTAGATCCTCTCATGGACAAGAACAAAATAACAACCAAGAAATATGATGCTATGAATGCAAATGTTTGATCTCTCTTTGAACGATGCAATCGAGACACCCGCTTGAGAGCCCCTCTTGATAGTACGACTATCTATCCTAAACCCGGTCTCCCAACTAACAACACGAGACCGGCAAAGAGAATCCCTATCAAGAACATACCTTTGCCTTGAGCATCCCACTTGAACTTGATGTAGACCGTATTGTTCTTCTATAGTGGGAACACCTTTCTTGTTTGCTCTTGCTTGATGAAGATGAAGACTTGCAAATTGCTCCCCATACTCCATGGGGAAACCTCTTCTTTGAACTTGTCTTCATTACCCCATGATCATGAGGATGGCAAGCTTCAAGCATGAGATCTTATAGAGATGGCGCATCTTGAGCTTGCCCTTCTTCATCCCTTCTTGAGGTTGATCCATCTTGATGCAAATCTTTGCACTTGTCTTGATCAACCTTCAAGCTCCTTCTTTCTTCATGATTCCAATGGCACAAAGCCCTTGGACATTTCTTCAACTCTCAACCTTGAGACCAACACTTGTCCCAAGCGACGCCAATGAAAAAACCTAAAAGTGAAACTCAATTTACACATTAGTCCATAGAGATTGTCATTAATTACCAAAACCACACATGGGGGCATACATGCCCTTTCAATCTCCCCCATTTTGGTAATTGATGACAATCCCTTAGCGAGGGTTTACATATGACAATTAACGACCAAAGCGGTTGCCCCAACATCAAATACTACACAAGTATGTGATGTTGGTACAACCACAATATATAGAGCAAACTCCCCCACAATCTATGCATGTGTGATGAACTTGAATTTCATTGCATAGATTGCCAACTATTACCGTTGGTTGAGTTTCCTCTATATATACAACATGCAAGGGAACCACAAAGATGCAAGAGCATGAGAGGCAAATGCTCAAGAACACACTCAAATCAAAGGCCAACTTCCTATAAACCCTCCAAAACTTCTCCCCCATTGGCATCGATTGCCAAAATGGGTGAAAAGTTCTAGACGACCAATATAGTGAGAATTCCTCCAAAGGTGTGCATATGCACAAGTCAAATGATGAGAAATTGGGAGGAAGTAAAACTATATTGATGACTCAAAGAAAGAAAAAAGAAAAGAAAAAGAAATAAGCTTCAACAAATGAAGCGAGCAATCAAAAGATCCAAACGAAACAATTGAAACACCAACAAATGATGTCAAAAGGAAGCAACAACCAAGAGTGTTTAAATGAGAATGGAGAAGCTCCCCAAAATTTGTGCAAAGTTTAGAATACTTGTATTGAATACAATATGCACAAATATGGAATCCTTGCTCCCCCATAAGCATTTAAACCACAAGAAATGAGAAAGAAGGAAATTGTGCACTATTAAATGAATTAGAGAAGCTCCCCAAAGATTTTGCACCAATTATAGTAATTGTATTTGGAAACAACGTGCACAACCATGGAATCCTCACTCCTCCAAACTCATTTAACAATTCACACAAAATACAATAATTTGGAAGCCACCAAAGAATCAAAATGAAGTAAGAGGTGATTTCCAAGAAATGCAAAAACAACCAAATATTGATCTTCTCTTGTGTGTATAAATTTCTAGGTGGAAAATATCACAAAGACATATGACCACAAAGAAATATGCACAAACAAGATAGATACTCAAGAAAGCACACTGAAAGGCAAAGAGGAAGTCATAGAATATACCAATAATATGTTTTGCTTGAAAGCATGCCCAAGGGCTCAAATATATCTTATTGTACATCGATGAGCTTCAAACACCAACAAACTCCATATATAAGAACTATTACCAAGGTTAGAAGGGGATAGAAGGAATATAAGGAGAAAGGCAACAAGTATCACAAGATTGGAATCAACTTGCAAAAAAATACTCACTATTGCACATGAGAGATATTGAGGAAATGATATGCAACAAAATTGCTAGATTGAAATATTTGGGATATGTGAATAATGAGCATGATTTAGCATAGTACCCATTATATGCACTCATCTCAACATACACACATTTGCAATAGAGAGAACTTCTTCAAAACCAAAGCAAAAAATCCAACATATGCAAGTACATAAATTTATGCCAACAAGCAACCTACAAAAGGTTGGGAACAAGATAAGTATGCATGAGAGAGAGATACTTGTTACCGAGATATAATTGGTAGGATGAAAAAGATGTGAATTCGTTGATCATCCTAGCTTGCATCCAATTGACATGTAGACGCCACTCCTTCCTTGTTCGAGATACAAGCACCCAATATATATCTCCAATGTACCTAAAATACAATTAAGTACACTATGGTCCCCAAACAAATTGGGTCCAAAGTAGTTAGTGCAACTACAATACATAGGAGAACCTCCACACAAACATGTGCATATTGATATGAAATGGAATTTCATGCACATCTTAGCCCTTTAGTATTTGGTGGAGTTTCCCTTATATATTGGATCAAAGAAAGCAAGCATGCCATAATATATACAAGAAGTAAACATGCATGCATAGACTTTCAAGAACCAAAAGGAGATAGAATTTGAACAAAAACACCAAGTAAACCAATAAGACACACACAAAGGTGTGCCTTGAGAAAAAGTGTCCAAATTGTATCAAAGAACCAAATCAACACATGAAAGGTCACAAGTTCAACAAATGAACTAGAAAGAGACAAATAAAAAGGACAAGAAAAATACGAAGGCTCAAGGATTTATCTCATCCTAAAAGAACAAAACAAGTGAAAAGGAATGAGATAAAACCAACTCCCAACGAGAGCAAGGAAGCAACAACTAAAACAAACTCTTCACACTTTTCATGATGGCACACAAAGTACCAACACAAAAGGATCGAGCTTCCAAGCAAAAATGGATCAAATCAAGAAGCATAAAACAATGTTCTAGATAATATAGGAGAGCTCCCCCATAAGTAGAGCATTATATATAATTTTGCCTTTGAATGCAAAATGCCCACAAATGAGATCATCACTACTACCTACACTAAATAAAACACAAGGGGAAACAAATAAAATAAGAAGATCCACAAGAGGCAAGGAAAGCTTGGGAGTAAATAGACAAACATTTTATTGGCCAAAGATAAGGCAAATAAGAAAAGGCCAAAACGAATATGATCAATGAATTCTACTATATATAAAGTACTAATTGTCCAAGGACAATAAGTAATAGGGAAAATTTTCCCGAGGTAGTTTGCAAGGATATCCAAGATCATATCCACACAAATAAGCATATAACAAGATAGGAATTAAGCTTGATGCTTCGAAAGAGATTCTTGATTGCTTCAAATAGTCACACAATCACTAGTGATTGAATTAAATAGAAGCAAGTGGTTCCCATGAGGATATATAGATCCAAATATGAGGAAACACATACCAAGAATCACTCTCACAAACAAGATCCAAAAGATGAGCAATAAAAACATTTAAGCAAATTGGAACTTGTATGAGCAAACGTGCCACAAAGGTGCTAGATAATTATCAATATCAATTCTAAGTGGCACTACCTCAAATTTCCACATTTTCTAAGTTTGTAATATGCACAAAGCATATGACTCCCCCATAATGTGATAAACCAAGAAATCTCAACAAGAGGCAATATCAAAATAGAGGTATTAATGGACGTTATAGAACTTGAGTTTATCATGAGAGAGACATACCACATAGAGACTAGATAAACATGCAATAAAACTACTAAGTGGTTTTCCTCATGTACACACATTTTAGGATTGTGGAATGCCCAAGCATGACACTCCCCCAAAACGGAATAGTCCATTAATCCCTCACAAGAGCCAAATAAGATACCTACTAAAAACAATAAAGGCTCCAAACCAAGAAACGCAAATACATGGTGTGCCAACCAACATACACAAATATACAACATAGGTCAATATAAGTAAGTGGGAAGCACAACATGTACAAACACATGCAAGGTACAAAACCAACACATGCACAAGGGAGCAAGTAACTATAATGTAAAGGAGTTTAGCACAAGTTACCGGAAGGAGGAACATTGGATAAGGGATAGAAGCATGATAACCAATGACTTGACTTTAATAACAAGAAAATGACGAAGATCCCTCAATTCTTCATAATGTAGCCAAGTCACCAATGCCCTCAAAAAACACCTATTGATCAAGTTTTAGCTTGTTGGTCCCCAACCAAGTTGGGTCCTAAGAAGTTAGTCACAATAGGCTTGGCCACCCAAATGGTTCTTTTCTTGACACCACTTTTGGCACCAACAAATTTGGCAAACACCTTGCCACACTCATCCTTACGAAGTGAATAATCATCAACAATCAAGATAGGATGGGATTAGGAGTTACCCATGGTGCATGAGGAATAAAGGTGTCCCTTCTCACTACATATGTAGCAAGTTCTTCTCTTGCCATCTTTGTTCTTGGAAGGAGCCGCACCATGAAGAAGATCTTGAGGCTTCTTGGGAAGTGGCCCATCTTGAGCTTGTGGAGGAGATTGAGGCCGCTTCCCTCGTTGCTTCTCGCTAAGAGGATTATTCTTTAATGGGCAATCCCTCACATGATGCCCTTCTTCCTTGCACTTGAAGCACACAATGTTGGCTGGATTCTTCACTTGTCCTTGGCCCTTCTTCTTATTGCCCTTGTGCTTCAATGAGATAGTGGGCTTGATCTTGGTGTTGGAGTTGAATCCAATCCCACTCTTGTCACTTGGGGGTCGTCGCACACTCAACATCTTCTCGAGTGTGGTATTCCCTTCATGACACCTTTTCAAGTCATTCTTCAAAGACGTGACTTGAGCCTTGAGATCTTTGACTTCCTCTACATGGTTAGTATCAACAACAATACTAGAGGAAGTGGAAGCTTCATTGTTAGAGCAACAAGGCAAGGAATGCAATTCATCACAAGATATGGCATGGTTGTTAGAGGATGAATTACAAGGACTAGCACATGGCAATATAACATTGGGAGGAGATATAGTGTTAATGTCCACATGAGGCCCACTAGATGTTACCTTTGACACAATGGCCTCATGAGCTAACCTTAGCCTACCATGGGAGACTAGAAGATCCTCATGCGAGCTTGAGAGCTTGGCATGACTTTCTTCTAATTTCCCATAGTTGCTAGTTAGCAAAGCAAGTTGAGCCTTTAGCTCAACATTCTCCTTCAAGATAGATGCTTCACAAGAAATAGAGTTAGTAGCACAAGCATCATCATTTAATGCAAGATGTGAGGGCAATTTGGAAAGCTCTTTAGAAAAAGAAGCTTTAAGTTGTTCATGTGACTCGGTGAGTTTGATGAGCTCACCCTTGATGACCCTAGAGCCATTGTTGAGGTGCTCAAAATCCTCAAGGAGTTTAGCATAAGCAACTTAAAGTTCATCATTTTTAATTTGAAGGGAATGTACCACCTCAAGATCTCTATCATGAGATTTCTTCACTCTAGATAGCTCTAGAGCAAAGGTCTCCTCAAGAGATTCCTTAGTGGTTTGTTCCTCTTCAAGAGCTTCATTTAGGTTCGCAATGTCATTAGCATACTCACGCTCAAGACTACTAATTGTATCTATTGTGTCCTCATGCTCATATATTAGTTGCCTACTTTCAATAGCACAAGTCAAGATTTCGATGAAAGTAGAGCAAGAATTTTTATTAGGATGAAGAGCACGAAGGACTAGCCCCCTTCTCTTTTAAAGAAGAAACATCATCATCTACTTCTACATGGTCAACATTCATATCATCATGAGATATATTGGAATCCAAAGGAGAGGTTACCTTTGAACCCTTAGCCATGAGGCACAAGTGAACATTAGAAGAAGAAGATGATGAGGTAACACATGAAGCTCTAATGGCAACCTTGTCTTGGCCCACACATTCTTCAATTTCCTCTACATGGTTAGCAACACAAGTACTAGAGGAAATGGAAGCACATTTATCATGGCAAGAAGGCAAAGCAAGCATATCATCATGAGATATATTCAATCCATTTCTACATGATATGAAAGAGCAATCAACACTAGGATGTAAATCACATATGGTCCTACAAGTGTTCATGCCCAAAGATACAACATTGCAATGAGATAGAGACAAAGGATCATGAATGGAAATCTCACTATCTACATTGCAAGTTCTATCACCACTCACCATATCATTACCTTGTGACAACTCACATGTTGGTGTAGTGGAAGATGAGAACTCATCACGGCCGGAGGTGGAGGGAACACAATCATCCTCATCAAGCTTGGACACATCATATTTTGCTTGAAGCTTGGTCCATATATCATAAGCGTTCCGGAAAGGCATGATTGAGGAAAGAACTACAAAGCTCACAACATTAACAAGCAACTTAGATCCTTGAGCTTCGAGATAAGAGTTTGTCTCCTCCTCCAAAGATAGATTTTGGGGATCCTTAGGAGGAGACAAGCCCATATCTAGAATCCGCTCAATATTTGGGTCAATGACCCGGAAATGACTAAGCATGCGGATACGCCAAACATCATAATTTGTACCATCAAATGTAAATGTCTGAGAGTGCACTAAACCCCTAGGAGACATCTTTACTCTTGAGGCGGTGAAGCCTAAAAGCGAGATACCTCGTTCTGATACCAATTGAAAGTGCAATGGACGTCGCCTATAGGGGGGTGAATAGGCTTTTAAAATTATTACGGTTTAGGCTCAAGTAAATGCGGAATAAAACTAACGTTTAATTTATTGAGCACAAAACCTAGCCACTAAGTTCACCTAAGTGCACCAACAACCTATGCTAAGCAATACAAGCAACAAGGTGATATCAATATATAAATACTTCAAGCACGATGGCTTTCACAAAGTAAAGTGCATAAGTAAAGGGCTCGGTTGAGAGATAATCAATGGACGCGGAGACGGAGATTTGTTTCCCGAAGTTCACTTCCAAAGAAGCTACGTCTCCGTTGGAGAGATGCGATGGCGCAATGCTCTCTGAACGCCACAAATGTCTCACCTCGAGGTGTGGTGGCTCAATGCTCACCCAACTCCACACAAGTCCTCACCCCGGATGCGGAAGCACGCAACTCACCGACGCCACAAAAGGCTCACCCTATTCTCCCGAGTGCGCACCACAAAAGGCGGGCACTCGCTCCACTATGGGACTCTTGAGGGTGGTCACCGAACCCGTACAAGATTGGGGCTATCTCCACAACTCAATTGGAGGCTCCCAACAACAAAGCCACAAAAGGATACAACGCCACAAAAGGCCAACAAAGCCACAAAAGGCTACAAGACCACAAAAGGTCAACAATCCAACCACACAACCGTCTAGGGTTCCAAGAACCCAAGAGAAACAACCCACAATCTTGAACTCACCAAATCTCCGAGAAGAACTCAAACCTATGCACCAAAGCAAGAGCAAGTCCTTCTCTCCCAAATTCCAACAAAGCTACAAAAGCTATTGGGGGAATAAGGGAAGAAGAACACAAGAGGAGAACACAAAACTCTTCAAGATCTAGATCCCAATGATTCCTTCACAAAGAAGGGATTTGACTTGGGGGGATTGTAGATCTAGATCTCCTCTCACTTTTCCCTCAAAAAGATCTAAGAATCATGGGAGGGAGAGGGAGTAAGAGAGCTCAAATAGGTCAACAATGGTGGACAAAAACGAGCTCAAAAGGTGGGGAACCGTTGGGGAAGAAGCCCCTCTTGAATAGGACAAGGAAAAAGTGACCGTTTGGGTCAGATTCGCGCCCCACCGGAACTTCTGGCAAATAGAAACACAAGTTACTAAACCTGACCGGAACTTGGGTCAGAACTTGGGCCGAAACTTCCGCTCAAGCAAAAACGCAAGACAACATTGCACGAAAACTTCAATAACTTTTGATTCCGGACTCCGTTTTTTATGATCTTGGGCTCGTTTTGAAGAGAATGAAAAGTTTTAAAAGATTATGCAAAGAAACATCATAGTCCAGCATGGAAGGATAAAACCAAATTGAGAAAAGTATGACCTCTCTAGAATCGATGAACCGGTAAAACCTCCAAAACCCAAAACACAAGAAGTTGAGCTTGAAAACTCCGATTGGGATGAAACCAATTTTGTTGAAAAAATAAAACCAAGTAGAACCCAACAAAATGTTAAATATTGGATACCACCAAGGGATAAAATATCAAGTATATATATGTGAAGTATCCCCCAAGGTGTGGAGCCGGAAAACTCGCAAGATCAAAAACCGCAATAAGAAATGCAAGGGAAATCCTTGGACGATGAACTAGAGCTTGTTATGATGATGCCCACAAGCTCTAGATCCTCTCATGGACAAGAACCAAATAACAACCAAGAAAGATGATGCTATGAATTCAAAGGTTTGATCTCTCTTCGAACGATGCAATCGAGACACCCGCTTGAGAGCTCCTCTTGACAGTACGGCTATCTATCCTAAACCCGGTCTCCCACCTAACAACACGAGACCGACAAAGAGAATTCCTATCAAGAACATACCTTTGCCTTGAGCATCCCACTTGAACTTGACGTAGACCGTCTTGTTCTTCTATAGTGGGAACACCTTTCTTGTTTGCTCTTGCTTGATGAAGATGAAGACTTCGAAATTGCTCCCCATACTTCATGGGGAAACCTCTTCTTTGAACTTGTCTTCATCACACCATGATCATGAGGATGGCAAGCTTCAAGCATGAGATCTTATAGAGATGGCGCATCTTGAGCTTTCCCTTCTTCAACCCTTCTTGAGGTTGATCCATCTTGATGCAAATCTTTGCACTTGTCTTGATCAACCTTCAAGCTACTTCTTTCTTGATTCCAATGGCACAAAGCCCTTGGACATTTCTTCAACTCTCAACCTTGAGACCAACACATGGCCCAAGCGACGCCAATGGACAAACCTACAAGGGAAACTCAATTTACATAGTGAAACTCAATTTACACATTAGTCCATAGAGATTATCATTAATTACCAAAGCCATACATGGGGGCATACATGCCCTTTCAATAGCGATGCTTATGCCCCTAGTTGTCGTTTACTTTTAATAAGGCTATTCAACCAAACGTTGTACCTCGTACATTATGATGAATAAAAGCTAAGTTACTTGGCCCAAATATTTTTATCCTGTGTACATTTACATCCTCAAATATGCTCGGGGGCTGCGCCTCACCTTACGACTTCATCGACTGTCATCCTGAGTAGCTGACCACGTCAGGCTAACGAAAAGGACATGCACAACTTATAATTAATAAGGCACTACGTGCCAATACATACTTGCAAACTTTATAAGGGTACAACAAGCCCACTCATTACTATACAAATTTTACATTGTCATATTGCAGGACTCAACTACGATTAAGCAAAACATTTGTCCGCTCATAGAAGATGTCGACGATGTCTTCGGTGTGGCGGGAAACAACGGGGTAATGTGGACGCATATCCCATGCCATACCAGCTGAGGGAACCGGTGGCCCCGCAACTATTTCGGCCAGATCAACGTCGCGACGATGCAGCCGAACAAGAGCTAGCGCCGCCTTCGCACCTGCCACAAGTTGATGACGTACAAGTCCCTTCACAGTGTCCACGCTCTGAAATTTTCCCAATAACCCCAAGAAGCTGGAAGGAGCCGCATCCAAGGGAAACATCGTAGCCCAGACATACGCGAGTGAGCATCTCGCGCGCTTCAGCACCCGAAGAATGATACGTCGTAAACGTATCTCCAATTTTTTATGTTCCATGCTTGTTTAGTATCAACTATTTTATGCTTTGTCTACACTTTGAGATATTTTTATATATTTTCTGGGACTAACCTATTAACAAGATGCCGCAGTCCCAGTTGCTTGTTTTCTACTGTTTTTGGTTTCAGAAAAGCTAAGGAAAGGGGGCATTTTTCTCCTCTAAAGGAAAAGGGATGGGTTAGACATGCTCTAAGGCAGCAACATGCATCAACAAATTTTAGGCTTTCTAAAGTTAAACTCGAAAAGGGTGATGCCCTGTTTTCTATTTAGAAAAAGGATCTACGGAGCATTGCTACTGTCAACTAGTTTGCTAAGCAGAACTGAGATATTCCATGCATTTCATCACAGTTCAACTAAGGATGCACTCTGAAGATTCAAATTTCCCAACAACACCAGAAAGGTGAATATCCACATGGGGAATAGGGGAATACGAATTCTAAAAGATATGTCTCTGACACGGCAACACACAAGCACCTGATCACCTCCATATGGTCAAGATGCAGTGGCCCAACTGAATGAGTCCGTCAGTGAGGAGGAGCAAGGCACAGCAACTAGGTGCTATATGCTGAGACAAGGACTGTTTTGCTTCCAGCTTTGTTCAGAGCTAAGCTTCAGAGAAGTTAAGGGGCTGAGTTCAGGACGCAAACCTAATGTCCGCTCGTCTTCAGAAGACCAAAAGTATGACACGCCTCAAACACTTTGATTATTAGTTTCGTTGTTGACCGATGTAGCTCATTCATCTGAAATAGGCAGATTGGCTGCATGGAGAGCGTTAATTGTACCTGTGTGGGACATCCTCCTGATAAACTAGTGGCAAGAGGAATATGACAACAAAACAGCAGAAAGGTGAGTTTTTTCAGGCAAAAAATGTTGGGACCTGTCAGACAACCAGTGGGCCACCCTGTCAGCAGAGCTGAACAGGAACGATCATCTATAGCCGTAGACCACACAATCAGCATGATCTTAGCCGTTAATCACGCTCTGGCCCACAGGCTAGACTTCATCAACCAGGCTTAAGTGCTTGCCTCCTTATTAGTAAAGGATGCAGCGGTACGATCCTATAGAACAGATCCTGTTCAAGTAAGGTCGTGCTAGTAGAGTGAAGATATTCTATTTAAGCTGGTGTAATCTTCGCTAAACTATCGAGGTGGTACTATCTTTCGTTTTGGTGCGGCCGTGAGCTGTGTTGCTCTCATTTCAATAGCCGAGTGATAGCTGTGGGCTGGGGCCCTTAATGCTGAATGGAAGCCCAAGATTTTCCTTATTCTACACTATTAGCGTTGTATGACCACAGATTTTCACCAATCACTACTAGGCGTTTTCATTTAGTGAAATATTTACTTTTACTTCACATAAGAAAACGCATGTCTCATCGGTGTTCAAAGCTCTGACATAAGAAAATTGCATGCACAATATTAGTCTGGGAAACAAATGCAACTAAGGGAGTGAACTGCTCTTAAGCATATATCACACTGAATGAGGTGTGGACCTGGGGAACGAACAGCTCTTAATCATACATAACACTAAATGCAGTGTGAACCTGGTAAAGCGACAAAATTGGGTTTTACTGGTGTGCTTCCTGGGTCTAGCATAAATGCGTGGACGGATGATGATTGTTGGGCGTATACAAGAAAAAAATTTGCTGTTTGGTGTAATTAGCAAGACCATATAAGTTAAGGACAAATTTCAACTTTTGATATGAACATAGAGCTAGTGGATTGACACCGATTAGTAATTTTCACAAACCAATATTTTGATTTGTTTCAGAAAGTATGCATCATATCATCATGAAATTTGTTCGTAGCTTAGCACTAGATAAGTGGGGACACCATTTATAGAGTTGATTTATGTTAACATAAAGTAGCAGCATTATGATATCAATTTAAGTAACATAGCAAATAGTATCAAATACCAAGCTGTATGCACCAAACCAAGTACGACATCAGTATTAATACAGTAGTTCAAAAGGATAAAATACAGTAGCCTAACTAAAGAGATCATCTATGGGTTGCAGATGGTCAATTTTTTAACAGTATTCCTCTCAGTATCAACTGTGATGAAAACTGGCACAGTTCCCATATAGCTTGTGTCCTCTGAAAGCAATAAAAGGTTCTTATAATGATTGGAATATACGGCACGTCGGCACCTCGACCAAAATACAGGAAGAGAGGAAAACAAAAGTGTGTTCCCATTGCCATGGAACTGTCTACTAGAGTACAAGCTCCAGCAGGACAGACGAGCGGTTCAACTAAGAATCCAAGTTATAGACTAGGTTTCCAATAGAAAGCGGATATTTTTTCTTTACATTCAGTTAAATAAACTTACAAGTATATTATTAATCTTCCATACGCATGTGCCAAACTTGATGGTGCAGTTTGCTTGTACAGTAACCAATATCGCATAACCACACCTTCTAAGTAGTAAGGCAAACATAATTAGCATTAATTAACTCCTTATGTTAGTACACGACAGCATCATGGTGCTCAGGACAAGGAAGAAAAGGTGATTGGGTACATAATAAGGATATAACTAACAAGTTTTATCGACACAACTGTATCCAACACACACAAATGAACTTGATTTGCTAATTTTTCCCAATTGCAGCATCCATGTTCTGAAAGTTCATCTGGACAAATGTCCGGGCAATGTGCGAATCTATAGTGTAGCAGAGTCCACATGAAACATTTTCAGTGCATACTGATGGTTCTTGCTTCACAACGCTTATTCTATTCGTGAACTCTAGGAAAGATTGGTCAGGGAAAAGGATGTTCATGAGTATTTCCATAAAAGATACAAGCAATGGGGAATACACAGAAATGATAGTTTCCTTTTATGCAGATGAAAAGTTCACGGTATGCCTGCTTCCATTTTGTAAAATGAGGGAGTTCACTTAGATTCTAAGACACAACAATTCTGAACCGAATGAGGAAGGGACGGCATTAGGACTCTATACAAGATATGGTTTGGATGAATCAAGTGTGCATCACATTGCTTCCACTCATGTACAAGTTTTTTGCTGATTGTGCTAAGCTAACCAGGTATGTAACAAGAAGACAGCCTTAATATTTCTTATTTAATTGGTAATTTGGCAAAAATAATGTTGGGGACCTGTCAGACAACCTATGGGCCACCCTGGTCAGCAGAGCTGAACAGGAACGATCCTCTACAGCCATAGACCACACACTTTTATCTGAGCCGTTAATCACGCTCTGGCCCACAGGTTAGACTTCATCAACCAGGCTTAAGTGCTTGCCTCCTTATTAGTAAAGGATGCAGCGGTACGATCCTATAGAACAGATCCTGTTCAAGTAAGGTCGTGCTAGGAGAGTGAAGATCCCGCTATTTAAGCTGGGGTAATCTTCGCTAAACTTCCGAGGTGGTACTATCTTTCACTTTGGTGCTACTGTCCCGCTGGCCATGTGATGTGTGCTCTCATTTCAACAGCCGAGAAATAGCAATTAGTATTGGGCTGGGGCCGTTAGTGCTGAATGGAAGCCCAAGCTTCTCATTATTCTCTCAGTATCAACTGTGATGAAAACTTTGTCCTCTGAAAGCAATAAAAGGTTCTTATAATGATTGGCATATACAGCACCTCGACCAAAACACAGGAAGAAATGAAATAGAAAGTATGTTACATTGTCATGGAACTGTCTACTAGAGTACAAGCTCCAGAAGGACAGACTAGATTTCCAAGAAGAAAGCGGATATTTTTTCTTTAAATTCAGTTAAATAAACCAAAATAAACTTGCAAGTGCATTTAATCTTCCATCTGTGCCAAACTTATGTTGGTGCAGTTTGCTTGTAGAGTAACCAATATCGTGTAACCACACCTTCTAAGTAGTAAGGCAAACATAATTATAGCATTAACTCCTTATGTTAGTACATGACAGCATCATGGTGGTCAGGACAAGGAAGAAAAGGTATCAAGACAGAGAAATGAACTTGATTTTTCTTATTTTCTCAATTGCAGCATCCATTTTCTGAAAGTTCAGCTAGACAAATGTCCGGGCAATGTGCGAATCTATAGTGCAGCAGAGTCCACATGAGTCATTTTCAGTGCATGCCGATGGTTCTTTGCTACACAGCACTTATTCTATTCGTCAACTGTAGGAAAGATTGGTCAGGGAAAAGGACGTTGCTTGCACTCATGTACAAGTGTTATTCTGATTGTGCTAAGTAAACCAGGTAAGTAACAAGAAGACAACCTTAAAATAGTATTTTCTTATTTAATTGATGTAGCCCTTAAGTGCTTCCTAATCATGAGCATGCCAGTCTGTAGAAAGCTGGACAGACTATGAATGAACCTACACAATAAAAATAGTCTAGATACATTTGCTTCACAAACCTAAAACATCTTATATTTTGAAACGGAGGGAGTACACTATTATCAGTAAACTCTAATAAGTTTATTTTCCAAATCAGCAAAGCCCAACTGTCCAATCTAAAAATAGAAAGTATTGGCATGACAGCAGACACAAACAAACTCACCATGGTAATTTGGCAATTGGCAAAAATGATGTTGGGGACCTGTCAGACAACCTATGGGCCACCCTGGTCAGCAGAGCTGAACAGGAACGATCCTCTACAGCCATAGAACACACACAATGATCTGAGCCGTTAATCACGCTCTGGCCCACAGGTTAGACTTCATCAACCAGGCTTAAGTGCTTGCCTCCTTATTAGTAAAGGATGCAGCGGTACGATCCTATAGAACAGATCCTGTTCAAGTAAGGTCGTGCTAGGAGAGTGAAGATCCCGCTATTTAAGTTGGTGTAATCTTTGCTGAACTTCCGAGGTGGTACTATCTTTTGCACTGGTGCTGCCGTCCCGCTAGCCATGCGCTGGTGTTGCTCTCATTTCAATAGCCGAGTGATAGCAATTAGTATTGGGCTGGGGCCCTTAGTGCTGAATGGAAGCCTAATATTTTCCTTATTCTGCACTATTAGCGTTGTTTGACCACAGCTTTTCATCAATCATTACTAGGCATTTCCATCTAGTGAAATGTTTACATTTACTGCACATAAGAAAACGCATGTCTCATCTGTGTTCAAAGCTCTGACAGGATAACATTTTGCCAAATGTCCACTGGAATACAGGAGTTTTTTGGATTTATATCCTATGCAACCTGTAAAACATTTGGAGCTTGGAACATGCAAGATATAAATTTAGACTGCACAATTTCGGACGTCTAAACATTCCTCTTCCCTCCAAAAAAGAACCCATAGTTACATGACAGAATTCCACAAATATACTCCATGAGTTGTAGAGAAAATTCCATTCCATGATGAACCGTGCAACAGGGGATGAGCGTATGAACTTATTACCAGAAAAAAACGCAGTGTGTGCATACTTTTTTATCTATATCGCCTCAACATTGACATGCTCACCAAAACCTGTTGAGCTAAAATGGACTTCAGGAATTAGTCCGCCAGTCAAATGTTGTGCTTCAAATTTCAACTAGTCTTTACTGATGCCCTTTCAATTATTTGATGGTGCCATCAGCGAGGGAATCTACATGTAGTTCTTGCCGTAAAATTCGACACACTCCATGGATTCATCAAATACTCCGTACCTGAAAGTAATTAAACAAATAGTGAGAGTTTTAACAATTTATCCACTATCACTACTAAGGCAGCAACATGCATCAGCAAATTTTAGGCTTTCTAAAGTTTAACTCGAAAAGGGCGACGCCCTCTTTTCTATTGAGAAAAAAGGATCTGGGGAGCATTTCTACTCAGCTAGTTTGCTACAGCAGAATTGAGATATTCCATGCATTTCATCACAGTTCAACTAAGGATGCACTCTGAAGATTCAAAATTTCCCAACAATACCAGAAAGGTGAATATCCACATGGGCCCAAAATCGTTCAAGAAATAGGGGAATACGAATTCTAAAAGATAAAAGTCTTGATCATTTGTATATGGTCAAGATGTATGCAGCTGGTTTCTGACACGGCAACACACAAGCACCTGATCACCTGCATATGGTCAAGATGCAGTGGCCCAACTGAATGAGACCGTCTAGGTGCTACATGCTGAAACAGAGACTGTTTTGCTTCCAGCTATGTTCAGAGCTAAGCTTCAGAGAAATTAAGAGACTGAGTTCAGAACGCACCTAATGCGTGCTTGCCTTCAGAACGCCGAAAGTACGACACACTCAAAAGGTGTTAGTTTAAAAATGAAAACAACTTTGATTATGAGTTTCGCTGTTGACCGATATAGCTCATTCATCTGAAATAGGCAGATTGGCCGCATGGACAACGTTAATTGTATTTGTGTAAGACATCCTCATGATAAACTAAAAAAGAGTTTTTTCAGGCATAAAAAATGTTGGGGACCTGTCAGACAACCTGTGGGCCACCCTGGTCAGCAGAGCTGAACAGGAACGATCATCTACAGCCGTAGATCACACAATCAGCATGATCTGAACCGTTAATCACGCTCTGGCCCAGAGGTCAGACTTCATCAACCAGGCTTAAGTGCTTGCCTCCTTATTAGTAAAGGATGCAGCAGTACGATCCTATAGAACAGATCCTGTTCAAGTAAGGTCGTGCTGGATGAGTGAAGATCTCGCTATTTAAGCTGGTGTAATCTTCGCTAATCTTCCGAGGTGGTACTATCTTTTGCACTGATGCTGCCATCCCGCTGGCCATGAGCTGTGTTGCTCTCATTTCAATAGCCGAGTGATAGCATTTAGTATTGGGCTGGGGCCCTTAGTGCTAAATGGAAGCCCAAGATTTTCCTTATTCTACACCATTATTAGCGTTATATGACCACAGCTTTTCACCAATCATTACTGGAATTCCATAATTGGACATTTAATGAAATGAAATGTTTACTTTTAATGAAATGTTTACTTTTACTGCACCTAAGAAAACGCATGTCTCATCGGTGTTCAAAGCTCTGACAGGAAAACGCATGAGAGAATTGGACAAATATACTCCATGAGTCGTACAGAAAATTCCATTCTATGATGAACCGTGCAATGGGGGATGAGCATATGAACTTATTAGTTATTACGAGAAGAAAAATAGCGCAGTGTGTGCATACTTTTTGATCTATATCGCCTCAACAATTGGCATACTCACCAAAACTAGGCTGAGCTAAAACGCCTGGATAAGATAAATTACTGGAGGAGTTCAGGAATCAGTCTGCCAGTCAAATGTTGTGCTTCAAATTTCAACTAGTCTTTACGGGTGTCCTTTTAATTATTTGATTGTGCCATCAGCGAGGGAATCTACGTGTAGTTCTTGCCACAAAATTCAACACTTTCCACGAATTCATCAAGTACCTGAAAGTAATTGAGCAAATAGTGAGAGTTTTAACAAGATATAAATTTATCCACATTCACTACTAAGGCAACAAGATGTATCAGCAAATTTTATGTTTCTAAAGTGAAACTCGAAAAGGGCGACGCCCTCTTTTCTATTCATAAAAAAGGATGCGGGGAGCATTGCTACTGCCAGCTAGTTTGCTACAGCAGAATTGAGACATTCCATGCATTTCATCACAGTTCAACTAAGGATGCACTCTGAAGATTCAAATTTGCCAACAATACCAGAAAGGTGAATATCCACATGGGCCCAAAATCGTTCAAGAAATAGGGGAATACAAATTCTATAAGATAAAAGTGCAGGTATGTATTTGTTCTATGACACGGCAACACACAAGCACCTGATCACCTGCATATGGTCAAGATGTGGTGGCCTAGCTGAATGAGTCGGTGAGAAGTAGTAAGGCAAACATAATACTCCCTCCGATCCATATTAATTGATTTTGATTTGTCAAAATTTGGATGAACTTATATACTAAATAGTGTCTAGATTCATTCAAATCTAGACAAATTTGAGTCAATTAATATGGGCCGGAGGGAGTAGTAGCATTAATTAACTCCTTATGTTAGTACACGACAGCATCATGGTGCTCAGGACAAGGAAGAAAAGGTATCAGCACACAGAAATGAACTTGATTTTCTGATTTTCTCAGTTGCAGCATCTATTTTCTGAAAGTTCAGCTAGACAAATGTCCGGGCAATGTGCGAATCTATAGTGTAGCAGAGTCCACATGAGTCACTTTCAGTGTACTGATGGTTCTTGCTTCCAGCGCTTATTCTATTCGTCAACTCTAGGAAAGATTGGTCAGGGAAAAGGATGTTCGTGAGTATTTCCATAAAACGTACAAGCAAGCAGAAATGCAGGGAGATGATAGCTTCCTTTTATGCAGATGAAAAGTTCACGACATGGCTGTTTCCATTTTGTAAAATGAGGGCGTTCTCTTAGATACTAGACACAACAATTCTGAACCGAATGAGGAACGGACAGCGTTAGGACTCTATACCAGATATGGTTTGGATGAATTAAGTGTGCATGACGTTGCTTGCACTCATGTACAAGTGTTATTCTTATTCTGCTAAGCAAACCAGGTAATTAACAAGAAGACAACCTTAAAATAGTATTTTCTTATTTAATTGATGTAGCCCTTAAGTGCTTCCTAATCATGAGCATGCCACTCTGTAGAAAGCTGGACAGCCTATAACAACTACACTATTACCAGTAAACTCCAATAAGTTTATTTTCCAAATCAGCAAAGCCCAACTGTCCAATCTAAAAATAGGAAGTATTGGCATGACAGCAGACACAAACAAACTCACCGTGGTAATTTGGCAAAAATAATGTTGGGGACCTGTCAGACAACCTATGGGCCACCCTGGTCAGCAGAGCTGAACAAGAACGATCCTCTACAGCCATAGACCACACACTGTGATCTGAGCCGTTAATCACGCTCTGGCCCACAGGTTAGACTTCATCAACCAGGCTTAAGTGCTTGCCTCCTTATTAGTAAAGGATGCAGCGGTACGATCCTATAGAACAGATCCTGTTCAAGTAAGGTCGTGCTAGGAGAGCGAAGATCTCGCTATTTAAGCTGGTGGAATCTTCGCTAAACTTCCGAGGTGGTACTATCTTTTGCATTGGTGCTGCCGTCCCGCTGGCTCAGCGCTGTGTTGCTCTCATTTCAACAGCCGAGTGATAGTAATAAGTATTGGGCTGGGCCCTTAATGCTGAATTGAAGCCCAAGTTTCTCCTTATTCTGCACTATTATGACCAATCATTACTATGCTTATTCATCTAGTGAAATGTTTACTTTTACAGAACATAAGAAGCGTATGTCTCATCGGTGTTCAAAGCTCAGACAGGATAACATTTTGCCAAATTTACATAGGAATACACGAGTTTTTTGGATTTATATCCTATGCAATCTGTAAAACATTTGGCACGTTAAACACTCGGATGTTTGAAGCTTGGAACATGCAAAGTATGGATTTACACTACGCAATTTCGGACGTCTAAACATTCCGCTTCTGTCCCAAAAAAGAACCCATAGATACATGAGAAAATTGCACAAATATACTCCATGAGCCGTACAGAAAATTCCATTCCATGATGAACCGTCCAACAGGGGATGAGCGTATAAACTTATTACGAGAATGAAAATAGGGCAGTGTGTGCATACTTTTTGAAATATATCACCTCAACATTTGACATGCTCACCAAAACCTGCTGAGCTAAAATGCCTGGATAAATTACCGGGGGAGTTTAGGAATCAGTCTGCCAGTCAAATGTTGTGCTTTAAATTTCAACTCCTCTTTATGGATGCCCTTTCAGATATTTGATAGTGCCATCAGCGAGGGAATCTACGTGTAGTTCTTGTCACAAAATTCAACACTATCCACGAATTCATCAAGTACCTGAAAGTAATTGAGCAAATAGTGAGAGTTTTAACAAGATATAAATTTATCCACATTCACTACTAAGGCAACAAGATGTATCAGCAAATTTTATGCTTCTAAAGTGAAACTCGAAAAGGGCGACGCCCTCTTTTTTATTCAGAAAAAAGGATCCAGGGAGCATTGCTACTGTCAGCTAGTTTGCTACAGCAGAATTGAGATATTCCATGCATTTCATCACAGTACAACTAAGGATGCAGTCTGAAGATTCAAATTTTCCAACAACACCAGAAAGGTGAATATCCACATGGTCCCAAAATCGTCTGAGAAATAGGGAAATACGAATTCTAAAAGATAAAAGTTCATGTATGCAATTGGTCTTTGACACGGCAACACACAAAGATGACAACAAAACAGCAAAAAAGACAGTTTTTGAAGCAAAAAAAAAGTTGGGGACCTGTCAGACAACCTATGGGCCACCCTGGTCAGCAGAGCTGAACAGGAACGATCATCTACAGCCATAGACCACACCATCAGTGTGATTTGAGCCGTTAATCACGCTCTGGCCCACAGGTCAGACTTCATCAACCAGGCTTAAGTGCTTGCCTCCTTATTAGTAAAGGATGCAGCGGTACGATCCTATAGAACAGATCCTGTTCAAGTAAGGTCGTGCTAGGAGAGCGAAGATCCGGCTATTTAAACTGGTGTAATCTTCTCTAAGCTTCCGAGGTGGTACTATCTTTGGCTTTGGTGCTGCCTCCCGCTGGCCCTGCGTTGTGTTGCTCTCATTTCTACAGCCGCGTGATAGCAATTAGTATTGGGCTGGGGCCCTTAGTACTGAATGGAAGCCCAAGCTTCTCATTATTCTCTCAGTATCAATTGTGAAGAAAACTAGCACGGTTCCCATTTAGCTTTTGTCCTATGAAAGCAATAAAAGGTTGTTATAATGATTGGCATATGCAGCACCTCGACCAAAATACAGGAAGAGAGGAAAAAGAAAGTGTGTTCCCATTGCCATGGAACTGTGTACTAGAGACAAGCTCCAGCAGGACAGACGAGCAGTTCAACTAAGAAGCCAAGTTATAGACTAGATTTCCAATAGAAAGCAGATATTTTTTCTTTAAATTCAGTGAAATAAACCAAAATAAACTTGCAAGGACATTTAATCTTCCATACGCATGCGAGCCAAACTTATGATGGTGTAGTTTACTTGTAGAGTAACCAATATAGCGTAACCACATCTTCTAAGTAGTAAGGCAAACATAATTAGCATTAATTAACTCCTTATGTTAGGACACGACAGCATCATGGTGCTCAGGACAAGGAAGAAAAGGTGATTGGGCACATAATAAGGATATAACTAACAAGTTTTATCAACACAACTGTATCCAACACACAGAAATGAACTTGATTTGCTGAATTTCTCAATTGCATCATCCATCTTCTGAAAGTTCAGCTGGAAAAATGTCCGGGCAATGTGTGAATCTGTAGTGTAGCAGAGTCCACATGAGTCATTTTCAGTGCATACTGATGGTTCTTGCTTCACAGCGCTTATTCTATTCGTCAACTCTAGGAAAGATTGGTCAGGGAAAAGGATGTTCGTGAGTATTTCCATAAAACATACAAGCAAGCGGGAATACACGGAGATGATAGTTTCTTCACAGCACTTGTTCTATTCGTCAACCGTAGGAAATATTGGTCAGGGAAAAGGACGTTCATGACAATTTCGATAACAGATACAAGCAAGCAGAAATGCAGGGAGATGATAGCTTCCTTTTATGCAGATGAAAAGTTCACGACATGGCTTCTTCCATTTTGTAAATGAGGGCGTTCTCTTAGATACTAGACAAAACAATTCTGAACCGAATGAGGAACAGGCAGCGTTAGGACTCTATACCAGGTATGGTTTGGATGAATTAAGTGTGCATGACGTCGCTTGCACTCATGTACAAGTGTTATTCTGATTGTGCTAAGCAAACCAGGTAAGTAACAAGAAGACAACCTTAAAATAATATTTTCTTATTTAATTGATGTAGCCCTTAAGTGCTTCCTAATCATGAGCATGCCACTCAGTAGAAACTAGAAAGCTGGACAGACTATAACAACTACACTATTACCAGTGAACTCTAATACTTTATTTTCCAAATCAGGAAAGCCCAACTGTCCAATCTAAAAATAGGAAGTATTGGCATGACAGCAGACACAAACAAACTCACCGTGGTAATTTGGCAAAAATAATGTTGGGGACCTGTCAGACAACCTATGGGCCACCCTGGTCAGCAGAGCTGAACAGGAACGATCCTCTACAGCCATAGACCACACACTGTGATCTGAGCCGTTAATCACGCTCTGGCCCACAGGTTAGACTTCATCAACCAGGCTTAAGTGCTTGCCTCCTTATTAGTAAAGGATGCAGCGGTACGATCCTATAGAACAGATCCTGTTCAAGTAAGGTCGTGCCAGGAGAGTGAAGATCCCGCTATTTAAGCTGGTGTAATCTCCGCTAAACTTCCGAGGTGGTACTATCTTTTGCACTGGTGCTGCCGTCCCGCTGGCCATGCGCTGTGTTGCTTTCATGTGAATAGCGGAGCATTAGCAATTAGTATTGGGCTGGGGCCCTTAGTGCTGAATGTAAGCCCAAGCTTCTTATTATTCTCTCAGTATCAACTGTGATGAAAACTTTGTCCTCTGGAAGCAATAAAAGGTTCTTATAATGATTGGCATATAAAGCACCTCGACCAAAATACAGGAAGAGAGGAAATAAAAAGTATGTTACATTGCCATGGAACTGTCTACTAGAGTACAAGCTCCAGAAGGACAGATGAGCGGTTCAACTAAGAAGCAAAGTTCTAGACTAGATTTCCAATAGAAAGCGGACATTTTTTCTTTAAATTCAGTTAAATAAACCAAAATAAACTTGCAAGTACATTTAATCTTCCATACGCATGTGAGCCAAACATATGATGGTGCACTTTACTTGTAGAGTAACCAATATCGTGTAACCGTACCTTCTAAGTAGTAAGGCAAACATAATTATAGCATTAGCTCTTTATGTTAGTACATGACAGCATCATGGTGCTCAGGACAAGGAATAAAAGGTGATTGGGTACATAATAAGGATATAACTAACAAGTTTTATCAACACACAGAAATGAACTTGATTTTCTCAATTGCAGCATCCATTTTCTGAAAGCTCAGGTAGACAAATGTCCGGGCAATGTGTGAATCTACAGTGCAGCAGAGTCCACATGAGTCATTTTCAGTGCATACGCTCGTTTCAAAAAAAAAAAATCAGTGCATACTGATGGTTCTTGCTTCAGAGCACTTATTCTAGTCGTCAATTCTAGGAAAGATTGGTCAGGGGGAAAAGTGTTCATGAGAATTTCGATAACAGATACAAGCAAGCTGGAATATAGGGAGATGATAGCTTCCTTTTATGCTGTCATGCCATGGTGAGTTTGTTTGTGTCTGCTGTCATGCCAAGACTTCCTATTTTTAGATTGGACTGTTAGGTTTTGCTGATTTGGAAAATAAACTTATTAGAGGTTACTGGTAATAGTGTAGTTGTTATAGTCTGCCTAGCTTTCTACAGAGGAGCATGCTCATTATTAGGAAGCACTTAAGGGCTAAAATCAATTTATTTGGCAAAAAATGTTGGGGACCTGTCAGACAACCTATGGGCCACCCTGGTCAGTAGAGCTGAACAGGAACGATCATCTACAGCCGTGGACCACACCAACAGTGTGATCTGAGCCGTTAATCACGCTCTGGCCCACAGGTCAGACTTCATCAACCAGGCTTAAGTGCTTGCCTCCTTATTAGTAAAGGATGCAGCGGTACGATCCTATAGAACAGATCCTGTTCAAGTAAGGTCGTGCTAGGAGAACGAAGATCCCGCTATTTAAGCTGGTGTAATCTTCGCTAAACTTCCGAGGTGGTACTATCTTTTGCTTTGGTGATGCCGCCCCGCTGGCCAGCTGGCCCTGCGTTGTGATTTCAACAGCCGCACTGTAGCAATTAGTATTGGGCTTAGCCCCTTAATGCTGAATGGAAGCCCAAGCTTCTCCATTTTCTGCACTGTGATCATATGGCCACAGCTCCTTTTTGTATAGTGAAATGTTTACTTTTACCACACATATGAAAAGAACATCAATCGGTGTTCAAAGCTCAGACGAGTTAACATTTTGCCATGTTTGACTGGAATACGCGAGTTTTTTATTTATTTATACACTATGCAAGGTATGAATTTACACTGCCCAATCTGAAAACATTTCCACCGTCTAAACATTCCGCTTCCCTCTCAAAAACAACCCATAGTTACATGAGAGAATTGAATAAATATACTCCATGAGTCGTACAGAAAAATTGCATTCTGTGATGAACCTTGCAACGGGGAATGAGCATATAAACTTGTTACAAGAAGAAAAATAGCAGTGTGTGCATACCTTTTGATCTATATCGCCTCAAACTCGACATGCTCACCAAAACCTGCTGAGCTAAAATGCCACAATAGATTACTGGAGGAGTTCAGAAATCAGTCTGCTGGTGAAATGTTTTGGTTCAGTTTTCAACTAGTCTTTACACCAGGGAGGGAATCTATATGCAGTTCTTGCCATCAAATTCAACAAACTCCATGGATTTGTCAAGTACCTGAAAGTAATTGAGCAAATAGTGAGTGTTTTAATAAGATATATAAATTATCCTACCATCGCTACTAAGGCGACAGGATCATGGTGAATAGGACAGGGAAGAAAAGGTGATCGGGTACATAATAAGGATATAAATAACATGATTTATCAACACAAAATGCATCCAACGCACAGAAATCCACTTGACTTACTGATTTTCTCAATTGCTGCAGCCATTTTCTGAAATTTCATCTGGACAAACGTTAGGGCAATGTGTGGATCAGTGGTATAGCAGAGTCCACTGAAGTCCTTTCCAGTCATGGGTTTCAGGTCTCCCATTATGGTTCAGAAGCTTTGAATGGGCCACCAATGTCTGCAGTGCGTGCCGATGCTTCTTGCTCCACACCACTTGTTCTGTTCTTCAACTCTGCGAAAGGATGGTCAGGAAAAGGATGTTCGTAAGAAATTCGATAACCTATACAGGAGGGAATACAGGGAGATGATAGCTCCCTTTTTATGCAGATGAAACTTTCACGGTACATTCCATTCGTAGAATGAGGAGTGCTCTGTTTATAAATACCAGACACAACAATTCTGAACCCAATGAGGAAGGAACAGCATTGGGACTCTATTATCAGATATGGTCTGGATTAAGTGTGTAGACATTGCTTCCACGGACGTACAAGGGTTTTGCTGCCTGTGCTAAGCAAACCAGGTAAGTAACAAAGACGTCAGCCTTATTATTTAATTAATGGCTTAAACCCTCCTGTTCTTCGTAAGAATGAATATGCAACTATTATTTGACAACAACTATGTAGGTAATTGGGCAGACACCAGCAAGTACACTATTTTCAGTAAGATGTGATATAAGCTTTACTTCGAAATTTGCAGCGTCCAACAGTCCACAGCACGAAGTTCAGTAGGTAGTCTTGGCATGACAAGTTGACAACAGACACAAAAAAAACTCATCATGGAAAACTAGAGCAGTAAATCTACCTTCAGAATGACACTGAATCTTCCTTGTAGTATTACACATCTGAGTGTCCCTCCTCGTAGATGCCGACCCGCCCTGCTCTGAAGGAGGAACTGGGCGTAGGTAGGGGTGAGATCTGCTGGGTCACAGTCTGATAACACTGCATCAGAAAAATATTTCGCTTTCAGGATCTCAATTTTTTTATTAGATTTGGTTGGGGTGCGCCAGGCCTGGGCAGTAGTGCAACGATCAGGCGACACCTGAGAGGCCCAGCAGCAAGCTACTGTGGTGGCCCCTCCCCCACAAAAAATAAATTTAATATCGTTGTGGACACATGGCCCACATATCAGATATTAAACTGATAAGAACAGATACTACACTTGATCTTAGCCAAAAGGCCGAGAAAGGTATGCTTTTCGTTGCTGCCCTCCCCCTCCTTTTATAGCCTCCTCGACCGCCTCTTCTCTCCCCCGCAGCGAGGTGGGACTAAACCAACGACCAGCACCGCAGCGCTTGCACAAACAACGAGCCAGCTTCTGCAGCTCCCGTTTGGGCTTCGAAAACTGAAAGGCCCACTAACAAGACCGCGGCCGCATGCTTTCACGGCCCGGTGCTATGGCTTCCTTCGCGAGTTCGTCTTGCTTCGCTGTCTCTGACATGTAGGGACGGGACGAGAGTTTCCAAAGGTGGCCAGACCGAGCCGAGCAGGAAACCACCACCGCACCGCAAGCCCGTCGCGTCCTCAACTTCTCCCGATCGGAACTCCACTCTCGCGGGAAGAGGTCGTGGCGATCGATCGAATCGATCGGAGGCTGACGATGTACGGCGCCATGAAGGACCAGGCGGTGGCGCTGGTGCGACGGGCGGTGCAGGAGGACGACGCCGGCGACTACGCGGCCGCGCTGCAGCACTACGTGCACGCGCTCGACTACTTCGCCGCGCACCTCAGGTACGAGCGCAACCCCAAGGTCCGCGACGCCATCGCTGCCAGGCTCCCGGGGTACGTCTCCCGCGCCGAGGAGATCCGCGCGCTCCTCGACGGCCAGTCCGCCGCCGCCGCCGCCACCACCGGTGGGCGCGGCGCAGAGGGCGTGGCGGCCGTGACCAGGAAGGGCAGCCAGAAGAAGAAGGACGGCGGCGGTGGGGACGGCGAGGACGACGAGCGCGCCGCGGAGAGGGCCAAGCTCCGCGCGGGGCTCCACTCGGCGATCGTCTCCGAGAAGCCCAACGTGCGGTGGGACGACGTCGCCGGGCTCGACGGCGCCAAGCAGGCGCTGCAGGAGGCCGTCGTGCTCCCCGTCAAGTACCCTCAGTTCTTCACTGGTACGTGCGGCGGCGGTACAAGCTTCTTCGGCGATTTCGCCTCGATTCGGAACGTGTTGACGATTTTGTGGTTGATTGATCAAAATGTGGGCGGAAATTTTGCAGGGAAGCGGAGGCCGTGGAGGGCGTTCCTCCTGTACGGGCCGCCGGGGACGGGGAAGTCCTACTTGGCCAAAGCCGTCGCCACGGAGGCCGACTCCACCTTCTTCAGGTGATTGCTGCTCACCACCGCGATTCACTTTGTCACTTTGTTGCAGTTTCAGTGTTGAGTTCCAACAACAGAGGCACATTGAATTGGCAGGGGGAAAAACAAATTAAACTGGCAATGGTTAATCAATTAGCCATCTAAATTAATCGTGTGTTCATATTCTTCCAAAATGCCCCTGTGGTACTTCCAATAGAATTAGGACTTACTGTAATCCTGTTGGTTTTGCTGATCTGTATTTGGAGCCAACGCCTGAACTGTTTTTTCCTTTGTGCTACTGTATATCATCACCATTCTGCTACTTCGACTAATGTTCATCAATGAGCGAACTGCAGTATATCTTCGTCGGATCTTCTTTCAAAGTGGATGGGAGAAAGCGAAAAACTGGTCGCAAACCTGTTCGAAATGGCTCGTGAAAATGCCCCATCCATCATCTTCATCGATGAAATCGATTCCTTGTGTGGCCAACGTGGAGAAGGCAATGAAAGCGAGTCTTCTAGGAGGGTCAAGACGGAGCTGCTCGTCCAAATGCAGGTGACTTCTTCAGGCATTGTAGAGCACCTCAATGTCTTCTTTTCCTGAGGAACTAGCTGGAGCATTGTCCTTCGTTTAATAAGTAGAATACAAGTGGCACCCAAATTACCAAGAGTAAACCCACCCACATGCATATGTTTGTCTTCCTATTTAAATTTTGCAAATCAACTGCCATCGATCATAGTTTCTTCAGTAGTTTTAACTCGACACATTTTTTTTCTTGCTTGTAATATTACAGGGTGTTGGACATAATGATGACAAGGTCCTTGTTCTTGCTGCTACAAACACTCCATATGCTCTAGATCAGGTAGAGAACCTCTATCAATTATTCGCCTAATTGCATTGTGCATCTCTTCTGCGAAGAAAATTACATTGTGCATAAATTATTCTTATAGTGGTATAAACCTGTCATATTTGTGCCCCAGGCTGTACGGAGACGTTTTGACAAACGCATCTACATTCCACTACCTGACCTTAAAGCCAGGCAACGCATGTTCAAGGTACTTCGGTTAACTCTTCTCCACCTTGATGTTGCTACAACTAAAGTTAACTCTGCTACGCCTTGATGTTGCTGATTTACCCTTGACATCGGCGTTGCTACTAAGTTCGGTTAACTCAACTTCACCTTTGCAGGTCCATCTCGGCGACACCCCTCACAGCCTAAGCGAGAGCGATTTCGAGAGCTTGGCTCGCCGGACAGACGGCTTTTCCGGCTCGGATGTCGCCGTCTGCGTATGTCGCATACTTCTCCCAGCCTTTTCTTACTCGTAATAAACATATGGTGTTGGGTTACTGATCCTTCTCGCTTGTGCGCTTTGACAGGTAAATGACGTGCTGTTCGAGCCTGTGCGCAAGACGCAGGACGCCATGTTCTTCTTCAGGTCAGACGATGGCAGCACGTGGACGCCGTGTGGGTCAAAGCAACCGAGCGCTGTGCAGACCACCATGGAGGAGCTCGCAGAGGAAGGCATGGCTGACAAGGTAAAAACAGCACCAGCATATTATTCTGCATCTTGCTTTGTTCATTTCTCGCTCACATGTTTTCCTATGGTGATGTAGATTACTCCACCTCCGATCTCCAGGACAGACTTTGAGAAGGTCCTTGCACGGCAGAGACCGACAGTGAGCAAGGCAGAGCTTGAAGTTTATACGAGGTTCACCAGAGAGTTTGGGGAGGAGGGCTGAAGATATGCACCCATTTTCTACGTTCTGTAAATGTTACCATAGGATAGCTGACTTCACAAATCATAGTATTCTTCTTGTACAGTTCGGTTGGTTATAACCTTAAATATCATACTGATCGGAAAATGCAATAGAATTTCTTGATGCTACTTTCAATAAAAAGGATCATTACAGTTGTGTGTGCTTGTTAAGACTGGGTTTGTGAAGAAATTAGACATTCAGAACAGGTCTTTCACTATTTTACAAGCTCTGCGTTAGGTTTGGGCTACACTGGGGTGACAGGTATCATATTCCTGTGACATACAAACTTGCTGCAAAGATAATGTCACGCTTGATGGCGTTGGACGCGATCTCCATTTTCTTGTAAAGCGCCGAGTTCCCCATGATCGAAGCCGCATTCCTGAACTCCCTGCATGTTTCATCCAGCCGCACGATTGTTCTTACAATCAGCCCTTCGGATACATCTGTCAGCTCACAGATATCCGCGAAAGGTGTTCCCTGTGCATCGACCAAGCAAAAACTGAGTTAGAATTTCTACATTCCTCTTGGAGAAAGAGTTCATACCAAGACGTGTATACCTTTGCCCATTCGTAGACAACCTCAACAAGACCAAACTTCAGATTATCACGTGCATACTCCTCAGGATCCACAGGCACCTCGTGCCTTTTTTGGAGTTGTCCTAACCTGATTGCCGTGTCATAGAGCCTGGTACGGAGATAAAGAGAAGAACAGAAGGTATTTGAGAAATGTATAACGTAAGCAATTATTTGGAAACCTTTATAGGGGGCAAGACACAAGTTGCGCCGAACAAAAAAGCACTAGCAGCAAACAACAACAAAAAAGCTAACCTCTTTTTGGCATCAGCCAGTTTTGGAGTAAGAGATGGTTCTGATGCATTGCGTTGTTGGAAAACGAATGCAGACATAATGGCCACAGCTTCTTCAGGTTCTAACTCCTCCAACTGATTCTCAAATAAATATTCTGTTGTTATTAACTCCTCGCCAGAATTCATTTCACATGCTACTCGGCCCTTAAGTTGCACAACAAGATCACAATCAATGTAATGGATCTCCTTTAGTACATCGATCTGCACACATAAAAAAATAGAATTTACAACACAAATTGAAAAAAGGTCAAAAAAATTTTGTTGCATGTGGTTCACACTCAAACAAATGATATTTCCACTTAAAATCATGGTTACTGCCTTTAGAGCAATCCATGGTAACTAATCACTAGTATTATATACCACCACAACATGTTTAGCTGGACCACTGAAGCAGTCTGCATGCCAATAATGATACTTCCTTGGATCCATAATAAGTGTTGCTGATTTAGTACAAAGTTGTACTACTAAATCAAGGACACTTATTATGAAATCGGAGGGAGTTCTATGTTCTGATAGACTGTATATAACCAAATTCCATGAAAAAACTCCTTACGATTTAGGGGTGTTTGGTTCCCAGCCATAGTTTGCCAAGCCAAAGTTTGGCAATTTGGCATATGTTTGGTTCTTGCCACACTTTAGGGCTGCTACAGTTTATTGTTTGTAGGATCCACTGTCATAGAGTTGATTTTTGCCAACTTTTGCCACACTTTTTTGTGGCTTCCAATTTTTTAGCCACACTTGCCAAACTTAGGCTTGGCAAAATGTGGCTAGAAACCAAACAGGCCCTTAGACTCAAAACCAAACCATTTTTTCAATACAGTAGAATAGGAAACCTGAAACCTCCTATACAGACCCAAACCAGAAGTGATTGGACAAATCAAGAAATTTGATTTTGTTGAGCCCCAATAAGAGATATGGTTTCTTAAGGAATATCTTTTTATATACTCCTTCAATCCTGAAATAAGTGACTTGGATTTGTTTAGATTTGCATGTATCTATACACTAAAACGCGTCTAGATACATGCGAATTTAGACAAATCCATGTCAGTTATATCTGGATGGAGGGAGTATATAATCTACCCACAATGACAAGAAAAAATATGTAAAAGTCTTACTCTGCCTTGAAACTGTGGCATCTGCTGAAGTGCTTCATCTGACATTTGGTATTTCAGTTGATCCAGCTCATCCTTGTGCACCTTTTGCTCCTTCATCAATAACTTGTGCTCCTTCAATTTTATACAACCATGGCACTTGTTTTTAGACATTTTTTCCAGTAGGTTGATATGTGCATGGTATCTTTTAACATGATCCATGTCTTTCATTTTTAGATCTGCATTGCATAAAAAATAAAGTCAAAACAGTTTATAAATCAAGCGCAAGAAGTGGAACAAAAAGCATCAAGAGATTACTGAGTTTGCTCTTTCCAATAGAAAGAAACACCAAAATAACATTCAGATTGGTTAAGTAAATCATAATGCTGGTGTTGCATCAGGGAACTTAAGACAAGTTCTATTGTAGTAATAAGATAGTGAATACTAACAATCACATGGTTCATTTTTTGTTTGCCTTCCTATTTGTGGTTTCAATAATTCTTGTTGATTTAAGTCTTATCTTCTCTAGCACAAACACCTCAGGAGTTAAGTGAAGTATAAGCCACAAGAACGTTGCCACATAGCCCTGTAATTTATCGTACTTCCAAAATAGACTGCACTGTAAACAATTTGGACATACTAGTAAACTAATGAACATAAAAATCAGCATGCAGACGAGGTCTTTTTACTAATCTGATTGGACCTCCAATAGCACACGATTCTAATATGGCAGTTTGCCAAATATCTGTACCTTTAATTGCATCTAGTGCAGGAGGGTACTTTCCATCTGACTGCTCTTTAATAAGCATTTGAACAGTTTTAGTGTAAGCTGTTTTGCTAGTGTCTTCAAGGAGTCCGACTTGATCAATTTTTATTCTGCTTGTACATATACTAATAATCTCTTTATTCTCCACAGTTCTTACTTCAAAACCCCTTCCTGATGCATCTCCCGTATATGGTAGCTTGATATTGATAACACCTGAACTTTTTCGTGTTTTGGCCGAAGAGAAAAAATCATCTTCCATCCCGCGCTTTCCTTTTGGTGGGATAACTAAATATCCTTGTTGAGAATCCCCTGGTCCCTTCTCATTTTGATTGGGGAAGTTAGGGGCTAGTGCAGATGAAATGCAATCACCGGTCAGTACGAAAACAACATACTGCTTTAGTGCAGTGGATGGATTTTTCACGATTACGCCAAGCAAGTGATCATCATCCTGTCATATAAGATATACATTAAAATGCAGAAAATATGCACTGTTCTTCCAGTAACCATTTTATAATAACAGTAAACGAAATTAATAAGCCTAATGCACCGCTTTATTCGAAGCCTACTGTGGTTTATCAGCATACATGGTAGAACAGATGATTCAATATTAGAACCTATATGAAATTGAGTTGATTAAATGAGTGATGTCTAGAGGAACTTGAAATCAATTTAGTCAAGGTATAAGTGAGGATCGAATATAGACTGTCTAGCCCACCATCCGTGGTGCTAACCAGTAAAACCTCTGGGTGAATTATCGAAATCAAGTGAATTATTATATAGAAGTGACCAACTTCTTGCGTCAATTTGAGTTAAATTATATAGAATTGCCGCAAGGAGCAGTAGTTAATGTAGCTTGTCTTAATGGCTAGTCAACTTAAGTTATTATTCAAACTGGAGGTGCTGAGAAAGAAGCTCAAAGGTGGTAAGCTACTTGGGGTCATGTAAAGGTCAAAGCTTAATTTTGAACTCAAGATTGATTTTGAGCCAAGCTCAACTCAAATTAGTTACTTGTATTTATACTCAAGTCACCTAAATTTTAGAATGTTCGGTTGGGATCCTTATTTGTTTAATAAAAGGTAGCCAAATGGAATTCTTATTCATCATAGGATAACGAAGTAAACAAAAATAGATCCTTGAAAGGAATGAACAACAAAACTAAAGCACGCATAAAATGCAACCCAATAAAATGAATACATACAGATTTGGATTTAACCACCACCAGTCTTCCAGGCGCAAGGAACTGCTGGGTAGTGTTCAACTGCATAATTGCTTCCGTAACAAATTCCCTGTGTTCTTCAGCTTCTAAAAACATATCATAATATTCTTCAATAGAAGGCTCTCCTTTTATGCACCTGGTAATAGAAGAATGATTTAAAAACAGAATATTTTTATGGCATGCAATATAATATATTGCTCTTTTGTTTTACTACTCCATATATTTAGTACTGATCAAATTGAATTGCATGTTTCACAATTCTACATAGATAAAGACTGAACCACACCAGGTAAGGGTTGGGATCCTTATTTGCTTAATAAATAGACGTTCTATTCACTAAGCTGTAGGTCTATTTATTAACTGTATACAAAAGAAAATACCAAGTATGAAACATATCGGTAAATAAGCCCATCACTGCAATTTCATAGCATCCAAAGATCTAACACAGGACTGAGACTGTAATATGAGCCCTGGGTCAATCCGACAGTACGTCTGGTCCTGCAAGGTGTTGTAGAAAATGACTATATTGCCACATTCTCATATTTTGGGGCAAGATGCACAGTTATGACTGGGAGGTAGAGGTCCAAGCTTCCAGATTCAATAACTAAACCCTTTGCATTTATGTAACCAAGTTTTTAATCGTTTTTTCCTTCTGTAACCAAGTCCTACAGGTGACTAAAAGATTTGGCTATAAGACAATGCTGCATAACTTGGACAGACCAACAAAGGCTAGTCCTCTATGAATAGATTGCCATTTTTGCTCATCCAGAAAATAGGAATAGATCAACGCATTTGCTAACTATGGTTTTTTCTGCCACCTCTTTACTGTGCCCAATGTCTTACTCTAAAGCTGTGCTGGTTCTGTTCTATAAAGAGTTGTGGTTCCACAAATTGGCTACCCAAAATATAAACCAAACATGAGTACAAAAATCTCCTTGCTTATTAGCTTTCTATATGCCAACAAAACTCCACTACTTCCTGTTTCCAATTGTAATTAGGACTTGCATACGAAATGTTGGCACCAATCATATCAACTTGGTAAATATGGGTTGATGTCTCACTCGATTGTCTTTGTAGGTTGACGTAGCATTTGCAGAAGCAGCTTTTCCTTCTGAGGCAAATCCTTCTGTGCATGGAATTCTGCGAAACTTCTCTTAAGCATGTCTTCCACCTACAAGAAAATACATCAATGAAAGATATCCCCACATCCACTGGAACATTTAGAAAAGAGCAAAGTGGCACACATCTAAGACACGGTCACACCGTCTCAAAATACTGAGAGTAAAATCAAACTGTGTATGTGTAGGAAAAAGGAAAAAGTAACTTCACAAAGTTTATCATGTATTCAGTATTTTCCAGCTGATAATAACATTAACCACGGCGCGATCAAATATATTTTCATCCTACAAGTTCATTCAGAATCAGTGCCAATTGCAAGTGCCCATGGCCTTGCATCAAACAGCACTACAAATCAAGAAATTTAGTTGAATATATGAGTGGATTTTGTGCTTGTACGTCTATAGGTGCTTCCACTGTCTCAGCAATTCAAATGTACATTGAGTTCTGTGCCCTTGCTCTCACAATATATTTGTGGTAAGAGAATGTGCACAGATCTCAATGCACATCCAATGGTAGAGATAGTGGGAGCACCCACCCATGCAAGGTACGAGGGATTTTCCCCGAATACAGACTCTCAGGATAACATATTCATCAAACAAGGACAGACAATATGCAAGTGTTTTAAGAAGCAAATAACCTGAGATGAGCAGTGCAGCTGTTAGGAATAGCAACTTGCGTTCACATGAGGCCATAACCATAGGGCCAAAGAAAAATATGCAGGAAACATCTTTAAATAATGGGGATATCGCACAGCTAACATATACTACATGTCTAACAGCAGCAAGAGCAACATAAGCTCACTTTTCAGTTTCTGGTCTATATTTCAAACATATATCTTCGTAATGCATGTGCTTCTGCGCCCATAAGCTCAAAAATCAGAAGATGGTTTAAGAAGCAAATAAGCTGATTTGAGCAATTCAGCAAGAGGGATGTAGATGTCAAGTTTACGTTGCAGGTTTAAGTCTCCAAAGTTGATACATATATATTTTAGTTCATGTGCATCTGCGCCATGAGCTCAAGAAATCAAACAAAATTTGGCCACAGGCAATATCCCACATTGAAATACAGAACTTAAATTTAGAAATTAACATGGCTAAGCAGGGAACTTTTCCATTCTAGGTATACCTTAAGTTCCTCCACACGTAGAAGATGTAGTATCATAGTGTATGTCAGTCGAAACTGAGATTCCAGTCGAGTTGGTTTTCCAACAATAAGATTTTTCAAATCACTTTCTTCAGGAATTTCATCACGACACATCATTATCACTGTACCTATGGTATCAAGTCCTCTCCTACCAGCTCGTCCAGCCATTTGAATATACTCCCCTGGAAGCAACTTTCGATGTTCCTTTCCATCAAACTTTCTTAAAGTATCAAATACAACCTGTTAAAATTTGCAAAACTTTAGTCAGGGGCACAGAGAAGCTTATCAGACTCCTGACCTTAAAAGGCATGATAAGCTCAAACCTAGAAACTAAGCATGAGCTACAATTAGCTTGATTCAAAATTGCACACAAGTAAGAAAAATCACTGTGCATCTGCCTGACTACATTTATGTTCGAACGAACTAAACACTGTGCATAAGTGAACTGCAGAATATATTAGAAAAATCACTGTGCATCTGCCTGACTACATTTATGTTCGAACGAACTAAACACTAAGCATGTCGAGCTGCAATCCATAATACCATCACTAGATAGTATTGCCTCAATAGACATGCCAAGACAAAAAAAATTGACACTAATATCCCATATCTCAGGAAGGTGATGGATTGTTAAGTGGTAACAACTTCATGCTTCCCACATGAATGCATCGAGAGAAGTCTCTCAAAGTTCTGCACTTGTTAGTTTAAATTTAAACTAATAGGGAAGAGATAGCAGTTATCAGCCAGAACAAATGATGTTAGTTCAAACTGCAAGTATAAAGTATGTTTATTTATCATCATTAGCACATTGCCTGCAATTTTATTTTATTTTTTGGCCAGGAGCAATTAGAATTGATTGCAGAGAAATATTAGTTGCCCATACGGACAAATAACAAAGACAATTGGTTAGTTTCATTACCATAGTTCAAATAGAGAAACACAAGTAAAACCATGAATGGAAGTGGTTGAACCATGCTTAGTCTAGGTACAGTAGCAATCTGAAGGCTGAACACAAGATACAAAAACACTAAAAAAACGTATGAGAGAAGAAGCAAACAAGAACTCACCGTTCTTGCTGGAGCATTAACACCCATTGCAAATGTTTCGGTGGAAAACAGTACCTGCAACGAGTTCAAGCAAGTCAAAAGGCTGCCACTCGGTTAATTTATAAAATATAACTGCAGCAAACATGCTACTCCCTCCGTCTCGAAATAGATGTCATGAATTTGTCTAAATCTGGACATAGGGAGTATTATTCTAAAAGAGAACTGTTTAGCCAGTAGCTTTTTTTAGGGAAGTTTAGCCAGTAGCTGACAACAGTGATTTGATCTGAAGAATCATTTCGCTGTTAGGCTGCTCACTCAAGTCACCTTCTGTGCATGATACTGGTTTTTTTAGTTACCAGCACTGGTTATTCAAACACAGTGCATAATTGCTGGCTAATAGTCACAGGTAAGCATTTTACACGTTTTTACATCTATTCAACATGTAACCCTTCAGGCTTAGTACTAAGACAAAAACTAAATTACCAAAAAGGGAAAAGTTGTTATCCCGGTTAGCTAAGCACAGTAGCTTCTAACATGTAACTGAAATATAAAAGATTCACTTTACCCTCACAAGTGTAGTGCTTGGACATTTAACCCTCTCAACTATCAAGCTGGAAATCTGACCCTCCCAGCTTCCAAAAACAATGCACAAAACCCTCTAGATGACATGTGGGGTCATGATGATTTGATTGTCCAATTTACTAACCTATCTACGTTGGAGTTCCATGTTTTCAAAATTGCTGCCACCACTGAAATACCACCATAGAGGGTTATATCCACTGGTTTCGAAAGTTGGGAAGATCAGAGCTCAGCTGTTCAGTTTCATAGTTTACAGGTTTAAGTGCGCCAGGGGTAAAGTCTGCTACATGTAAAATGAACTTTTTTCAAATATGAAATGTCTGCTAGATGTTCAAAGTTTAACCTTAATCACACCACGACAAAACAGCATCTCAACTACTTCCTTCACAATAGGAAGAAGCCCAGCATGGTGAACTCCAATTCCTCTTCGTAGAAGGCTTTGTATTCCTACAACCTAACAAAAGATGTCAAAATCTCAAACATCAAAACAAAGCTAAGCCAACAAGACAAAATAAACTTTCTGTGCTATTGGATTACTTGAGGAAGGTTTCTGTCAGATCCTTTGAGGCGCGAAAAGACCTTATCACAAAAGACACGGATTTCACTTTTATCAGAATTACTGGTGAGATCAGCACCAAACATGCTCTCTGCTGATCTATCACACCTGTTCTTTGAGAAACAAAAGATTACCACCTGCAAAAGAACCGTAAAAATGATCATAATAGCTCATCTAAACTGTGAAGTAACATAAAATATATAAGGAAGGTTATGTTCATGGCCAAAATGATGAGATAAACTGTTATTTTACAATGAAGTATTAGCTTCAGAATGCACAATGAAAAGTAATATTAACATGAGGTCCAAAAGAACATGTCATCAACTGAAACATGAGAGGAATGTCAAAGCAATCTTGCTCACATACAGGCACAAGTGATTTCTTCAGAAGGTTATTTATAAGCGGCATCCAGAATAAATCTGATCTCCTTGGCCCTGAGGTGTTTTGCTGAGTTGCTGCCACTCCTGAATTGGTATGGTGGTGCTTTGGGTGCTTCTGATCTCTGCCTTTACTAGATGTGTCTGGATTTCTGCCTTGAGTTCCAGCACGTACCACAGGAGTTCCTGATTTTGTACCAGGTTTTGCTCCAAACTTATTTGAATTTTTCATTTTGAAAGTGTCCTTGGCTTCTCTAAATCCTTGGGTAAGAAATATATCCTTCTCACATACTTTGTATACCTCTCCAGAGTAGAACAGGCAATGCTCGAGGGGAACAGGTCTTTTGTTAGTCCTGGAAAATATAGTGGTCATACTGTGATGCAAACTGTAATACAAAGTAGATATAGTTTTTAAATGATCTTAAGACCAGGAAGCATGTTATTAGAAAATTGCGGTTAAGGAGGTCAATTACACTGTAAGGCACCAAACTATTTGAGCTCACCTAAACTCTAATATTGTTGAAGCTCCTACACTATCTAATTATGTGCAACCAAGCCAAAGAAAGGTATCTTGTCTTGTACCCTACCCATCAGAAAGGGTAAGCACGGTCTTCGTTGGAAGTAGCAGTTCTGTATGCAAATTGTTGTCCATATACTAGAAGCAAACAGAGTTCCAGAAATATCCCTCCTTTAGGGGGGAAAACGAGAGGGCAAGAAGCAGACTCTCCCCTTTCACTGTATACATGTCACTGGACAGGGGTACCTTCTCTATCTCTCTGAGTGCATTTTCATTCTCTCAAGGGACAAATACATGTCACTGGTAGGCAAATATTTCACACCAAATGACACATTTCGCTCCATGAAAGAAGAGTAATCAAATAGATACAACCAGCCGATCATGCAAGCCACGTACCCACTACTAACTTTCATGCATGCACTAACCACTATCACCTATATTATCTCAATGATTCCCACAGTTTGGCCATCTAACAAAATATTGACTCAAGCAAGCTACATGCAGCAACTTAACATACATAACATGTGTACTTAATCTCCTCCTATATGCACATGTGTGATTAGTTCTCCAGGATCCAAGCATGCACCTCCTCGTCCATACAACTAGTAAGCAAGTTTAGTAGGTGGAGATCATCAATGGATCATATGAGATGTTATTAATTTATAATACACGTGAAAAAATGGCCTAATAGGGTAATCCTAATTAGGATATAGACTTATACCAATAGAAAAGTTATCAAGATTTTTATTGCACAAAATACTATAGTAGAGGGGCTGGTTGAGATTAACAGAACTGTGCATTTTTCTCCACTTAAAAATGATAATATGTTAAACTTACGATGTGACACGAATTTTCTTCTGTTTTGTTCGGCCAATCCAGTCAGCAAATTCAACTGTATTCGGAACCTGGCAGAATAATTAAAAGTCAACCCTAAAGAGAACCTGAACATGAGCGAAATAGTATGGATATCAAACTTTAGATTTTCATATCACAACAGGATAAAAGTAGTTTTGCAGTATATTCAATATATTAGTTATGGAATCAAACTGTTCCATTAACTAACACTTATTGATAACATCGATCGCTACAAACAGTAATAGTTCTCCTTAAATACTGTAGCAACCCAAAACTTGCATAACCATAACCAGCAAACAGATTACTTTCTAGCGCATGTATGACATAATCCTCACTGGATCATATGACGAACTTGCATACTACGGAGCTTACACAATCAAACAATCTTGCGTACTACGGAACTTACAAAATCATACTTGCCATAACTACGACCAAATCACCTTAAGATCTTCAGCATCACATGAGAATCCAAAAGCAACTGAATAGTATTAGTATTCCCTGTTATAAACTACTATATTCTACATTAATGGCATGCTATCATACTTGACATGACTCAACTATTATTGAGTAATAGTTTCAGCATCAATGATGTATACACCATATTTCCATGATTGCAACAATGATAACAGAATTGCAGTTTTCACTAAATCGTCAATTCATACCGTTGCTGAAAGGAGGACAATGTTAATGTGCTTCGGGAGCATTATGATAACTTCCTCCCAAACTACACCTCTCTCAGCATCATTGACATAATGGACTTCATCAAAAATTACCTGATTGCATCATCAATCACGTATCAGACACATGAACCATGATCCCTTAAGAAGGTTACAAAATGTATAAATGGAAAGTGAAAAACAAAGCATATAACACCAAGAAAAAAACAGAAATGCAATGTCATACCCATTCAATATCCCGTATAATATCAGCACCTCTGTAGAGCATTGAGCGTAATATTTCTGTTGTCATAATTAAGCAAGTTGCCTCTGGTCTGATGCTAACATCTCCAGTAAGAAGTCCCACATCAAACTTCCCGCAGAAATCTCGGTATTTCTGATTGCTGATAGTTTTAATGGGAGCAGTGTAGACAGCCCTGGTGCAATGCTGCATAATGACACTGTCAATTATCACAGTGTCCACACTTACATTATTTTTATCAAGACATATCAATACATGTTATTTGGAGGGTTTTAATAAACTGCTACAGTATACAGAGAAGTAATAACAGCTAACAAAGTATGTATTACTTAGACATATCAACTGGCATAAGTAGAAGTGAACATGTATCAGGAATATTGTGTACTTCTCAAAGCAACTAGAAAGTAATAGTAAGCTAGAGATCTTCTTCTAACTCAAGCAGATTGCTGACCGCAAATACAGAGTAAATAAGAAGCGTGAAAAGCCGTAGTTTACAAAAATGTAAAGAAAAGAAGCAGTAAAGTCAGCCATACTTTTGTTGCTAAAGCAAAGGCATACTCTGCAACAACTGTCTTTCCTGCTGATGTATGGGCTGCCACAAAGACTGATTCACCCTTCTCGAGATAATATATAGCCTATTTATGGTAGATATAAAGAATATTGGTTAGTGATCACATCAAACATTCAGTACCATAATAATATTCTAACAAACAGGCGATGGCAATTAGGGCTTGCTCTTGCTCATAGGAGTAACCCTGATAGGAAGTATTAAATATATATGGAGAAAGGAAACATTTCCTCACTCAAAATTCATATGGCAATCTTTTATGTTTTATATCAGAAAAAAGTCATTTAAGACCAAGAGCCAATAGAAAAGGAATGTAGGATTTGGAGCCCACATAAAGTGTAATTTGCTTCCATATGTAATCAATGTGTGAACCAGAAGTATGAACATACACAAGTATATCTGTGTGTGATGGATAGATGATTTGAAAGGGATGCTGAATTCCTTGTCCATTAACCACTCAGTGTTTCAAACGATGGTTGTAAATTCATACATGTGCATACGTGTGCAAGATATTAGTTCTTAGCACCCAATTCTTTTATCATACTCCCTCCGTCCTAAAAAGGATGTCTTAGATTTGTTAAAATTTGGATGTATCTACATACTAAAACGTGTCTAGATTCATTCAAATTTAGATAAATTTGTGACATCTTTTTTAGGACAGAGGGAGTGCATTAACTTGAAGCCCTTCAAAATATGGACGAGATTTGTTGGAATTAAGGGCGTAAGAGGATGAAAAGACGACAACTTCAAGTTTGCCAATTTTGATAGCTTCCATGCATAAAGAAAATTTGTGCCATCCAAACTAATTCCAATACAAATTTAAAAATCATTTTTTAATATAATTTAAAAATCATTTCATACAGTTGGTAGGTGAAATGATTTCTATTCATGGTAATTTACAAGGCAAGGGTGTAGACTGTCAAAGCAAAGATATAGTACCACACTATCACCGATTCACCGATGTATGGACCACTACCCAGGCATGTGGCATAGCTGTATCGACCATCATGTGAAAAGAGATGATGTTCATGCTCTTGGACGACATAGCACACTACATGCTCGTCAGCATAAAAAACTTCATATGCTCAGATAAAAGGTACAGATGCTAATGAGTACGTTACCTCCTTCTGGAACTTATCCAACTCAAAGGGATATTCAATTGCCATATCTGGAACAAGTTTGTGGAAGTTAGTCACAATGCCATCATCCCCAACAACAAGTGCCCAATCCTATTAGTGAAAAAGAAACAATAACAATCAGGGGTTCAATTTTCTTCAGAAAACCATGGTGATGTTTCTTCAAAACCAATGAAGATAATGTAATAAGAAAAACCACAGATGAAACGAGGTGCATTTTTTTATAAGGTCCACCTACCGTGCCCTCCTGTGCTGGCTTATCATCAACTAATCCACTTGTTTCTCTGCGAGTATCTTGCACTTCGGATGATAACAGTTTATCCAAGTCGATTTGAGCTTCAGAAACATCTCCTATAACATGAACTTCCTGTTTGTCAGTGGCTGCCTGTGCAAGAGTTTCAGAAGCATTTTGCAACTTATCAACTTCTTGTTCGTTGACATCTGCAAATGGGAAATGGAAAGCTTAACATTAAATTGGATAACACTGATAACATTCAGAAGCACCGGTAGCCTATACATAGTTGTTTTTTCGAGAATGTAGTCTATATGTAGTAATATGGATTTTATCAATGACTTGAAGATGTATGATAGTGATAAATTACCATCGGTTCCCTCATCTCTAGCCAATTGCTCACCATCATCTTCACGGGACACGGTGTTGACATCATCTTCCTCCCAAGCTATCTTGAACAGATCATCAAACTGCACCGAGTACTTATCCTGCAGGACCATGGCAATTAAAATACAATGCCAAAACTGCAGGGAAATGTGGATGTGGAACTCTAAGCATTTAAGCTGGTTACCATGGTGTCATTTGATGAAGATGCAGGTTGCTCCTCCACCTGCTCCCCATCCCGGAAACACTTCCAATGGCTGTTATACTCCTATAACATAAGATAGGAGTAGCTAATGCATCAGTTCAGAACAACCACAGCATTCCTTATTAACTAAACACACACTTAGATACTTAACAAGGATCAAACCTTCAACTGGCCCAAGTCCAATCCCTTGGGGAACCCTGGCGGAGCGATTAGAGCCGGGCCACCACTCATAAGCTCATGCACCCAATCACCATTTCGTGCACCCTCTGGAAATGCCTTCTCCAACGCTGCCGCCTCAGCCGCATCGTCTTGCAGGCCCCCAGGGCGGAACGGCCGACTATTCACTCTCCCCCTCACAAAGTCCTTCGCCGGGCCAGGCATCCGCGGCACAATTCCCCCGGTCCCCGAGTCAAACACTTGGCTCATCTCCATCTGTACAGACTTGGGGTCCCAAACTTGTGGCCCCTCCGACGATGATGGTCGTCGACGGAAAGGCGGCTCCCAAGCAGGGACGAGCATGGTGCGCGGGGCGGACGGCTCCAGAGGCAGCTTGGCCAGGTCGAACCAGTCCACATCCCACACCCTAGCGTCATTGGCCGCGGTGGGGATGTATAGCTCGGGATTGAGGTAATTTGCCTCGAGATACTCCTTCACGCTGCTCGGACTCTCCGGTGGGTAGGCCGGCGGCTGCAGTTGCCGTTACAGCATCAGTGGGTTTAGGGTTCACACATCGCATTGAGTAAAAAAAAACTCGGAGCTGGTGGGTCGCTTACCAGGACGAAGTCGGGTATAGGGTTGGGAGGGCTGGGGGTAGGGTCGAGGCGGAGGTGGCCGGCGTGCCCGGAGAAGCTGATGCGGAACGGCACCTCGCTCGCCGGCGACGCAGTGAGGTCGTCCATTGAGGCCCCCGCGATGAGGCGGCCCGTGTATCGCTTGACTGAACTTTAGAACCTTAATACGGCGAGGACGGAGCTGAGGGGCGGCCGGAGTTGGGGCCGAGGGGCGGCACCGGAGATGGGGGCGGCGATGGCGTCGGCTCGGCTGCTCGCAGACTCCGGTGCGTCCGGTCTGGCTAATCGACTCGCCTCGCCCGCTTGGCTACGCGGTGCGACCCGACCAGGTTACGCGAACTGGATCAGGTTTCGGGAGCCGGAAGGGAGGTTTTGGTCCGTTAACGCAAGAATGAGTTTTCTGTTCAAAAGCATATATAAAAAAAGAGTTTCTGTTCAGAAGTGTTAGTATAACTTTTTTTTAAGCCTCAACACTGAGTTATAAGGGCATGTATACTGCAGACCGCTTGTTTAGACGCTTAAGGCGGTGGTTACTCTGGCCAAAATCCTTAGCGACCAGGCACAGATCAAAGGCTCCAACGCGGGTACATAAAGTAGACGTTTAGATGAATTAAAGAAAAAAAAAAAGAACAAGCCGTAAAAAGGCAAGTGCGGGAAAAAACAAGAGTAAGCGCCCGACGGCAGCTTTTGCGTCGACGCTAACCGATTTTCCTGGGATCGAATGGGATTAGCGGCTAACTACCAGGAAATTAAGCCTAGCGTTCAGAATTACCGCCCGCGGTGTACCTGTTCTAAGGATAGTATTACAAACATCGGAGACATACACCACACTCAACACACACCACAACACACACACACCCTCCTATGCACCTGCAACAACTACACATACAACTCAGAACACATGCCATTCAAGAGACTTCCAAGCCGCTGACTCCATGAACGCCGGATATGTTGTCCTCCCTGTGGTCCAAAGCGTGCTGAGGTAAACCTGGTGCAACACCCCAAATTCGTTCCCATGGGGAATCGAACCTGGATAAGTTGGGTGGCCACTGCCAGCCCCAATCATTCTGCGTGTGTTAGTACAACTTGAGTTCTATCAGCCCCAACTGATAGAACACACGTGAGATGCATTTTCGAGGGGCGAGTTTTTCCTAAGGAAAATGTTCTCACATAATTGGACCTCGGGAGTAAACATGTCATTTTGGTGTGCCATGTACTTGGACTCTAGGAGAAACCTCCCTATTTTGCCACATGCCATCTGAATGGTATGCCCAATGTGTTTGGAAGCGTCATCACGTGACCTATAAAACTTGAGTTTTGGATTCTAAAAAACAGTTATCCAATTGTTATGGTTTTCTAAAGAAGAAAAATCTTTTAAATGCCATTTTGTGAAACCCTAGCTCTAATAGTTGTGGTTGTATGAAAAAAGATGAACCAGCGGTTTTACCATATTTAGTCTACATATGACATGAACATATTTTGAAACGATGATGCAACAAATGATTGCATGCTTTACTCTAATCGAGATTGGTGCAAATCCAAACAAAAGAAAGTGGACACTTCTTTTAGGTAATAAAACATCATATATTAAGCATGCAAGCCACTTTATTAAAATCTTCCAGTTCCCTTAGGTACCGTGATAAGAAAAAAAAAGTGTGCGTCTGAAACTTGCAACCCATCAAACAATTATTAAATCATCTATGAGAGTTCGCGAAATAAAACTAGGGGTTCATCGACCCAACTAAAAGACTAATTATTAAGAATTAAATTTAGCTAACTCATGAGCCACTTGGTTTGCTTCCCTCGGATAAAATTTGAAGAAAGTGGACACTTGTTTACCATAAAAGAAATGCAAAAGTTGCGATTAAGCACCATAACACTTATACCCCCCCTCCCCCACCCCCAAACTGAATTTGTATTCGTGTACTAAATCACAACAAAATAATGTACAAAAATATAAGTGTAGTATTTCCTCTGTTCCAAAAAATAAGGCTTATAAATTTAGTCATCAGTCAATGGCTTTCAAATTTGACCACTGTTTTGGGAAGAAATATGAATAAATATAATACCAGATCAATATACATATCCAGCAATGAAATATATTTCCATAATGTATTGATTTTATATCGTAGATGTTGATTTTTCTATGTGTTTGTTTAGACTTAGTAAGGTTTGAGTTGGACTAAATTTATAAGCCTTGATTATTGGAATGGAGATAATATAATACACAAAATATTGAAAGTTAAAACTTATAGTATGTGGCCCACACAAAAATAACAAGTGGTGTCTGTAGGGGTTCGTAGCATGGAAAACAAAAATTTTCTACCGCATACAAACAAACAAGCCAAGATCTATCTACTAGATTGTAGCAACGAGTCGATGGAATAACTTACCCTCGAAGATTCCAAAGCGGTTAACGAGAGCAGATTCTCGTGGGTGATGTAGTCGTACTCTTTCCGATCTCAATATCGCGTAGACGATCCTTCCAGCGCCGCGTTCCCGCAGCGCTCCCGCAGTCGGTCACACGTTCGGTACTCGACGAAGACCTTCCTCTCCCTTGTTCCAGCAGGCAGCGGAGGTTGTAGCACTCTCCTCGCGATTCCGGCAGCACAACGGCGTGGTACCGGAAGTAGAGGGGAGATCTCGCAGGGCTTCGCCTTAAGCCGGTGCGAGTATGGTGGAGTATGAGAGAGGCTATTAGTGGTCTAGTAATTAGACACACCAATTAGAAGGCTCTAATCCGAAGGCTAGTGCAATTAGAAGCTCTAAACCGAAATAGCTCTAAACCGGGGTTTAGGGCTAGGGTTTAGTTTAGAGGATAGGAACTTGTGTGTGTGTTAGGAGGGAGCCCTGCCCCTCCTTATATAGGTGGGAGGGGCTGGCCGGCCAAGGGGAGGGAGGGGAGTCCCTTCCCAACTCGGCTTGGTGGGGCGCCGGCTTGGGGAGGAGGACTCCCTCCCCAACTCGGTTTCCTCCTCTCCTCCCACTTCCCAAAATTGCCGTTTGACTTTCAAACTGGCCGTTTGACTTTTCAATTTAGGTTTTAAATAAATCCTTTATTTTGGGCAGCGAAGACACCTAGTACATGATGCAATCATTCCAACTCATAATGACACATTCATGTACCCTTCCCCCTCCGGAGTGCCGGACATTCCGGGACCTTCTAGAATGTTCCCGATGAAAACACCGGAACCATTCCCCAACTCCGAAACGGGACTTTCCTTATATGAATCTTATTCTCCGGACCATTCCGGATCACCTCGTGATATCCCGGATCCCATCCGAGACTCCGAACAACATTCGGTCTCTTTCTCATAATACCATAACTACTCAAACAACGTCGAATCCTTAAGTGTGTCTCCCTACGGTTCGTGAATTATGCGGACATGATCGAGACACTTCTCCGAACAATAACCAATAGAGGAATCTGGAAATTCATATGGCTCCCACATATTTCTACGATTACTTTGCGATCGAATGAACCACTTACATACGATACCAATTTCCCTTTGTCTCACGATATGTTACTTATCCGAGGTTATGATCGTCGGTATCTCTGCATACCTAGTTCAACCTCGTTACTGATAAGTACTCTTTTCTCGTTCCCGTGATATGTGATCCCTTGTGAGCCAGTCACATGCTTGCAAGCTAATTGGATGACATTTCACCGAGAGGGCCCAGAGAATATCTATCCGTCATATGGATGGACAAATCCCACTCTTGATCCATGTGTTTCAACCAATACTTTCCGAACACTCAATACCACCTTTATAGCCACCCTGTTACGGTGTGGTGTTTGATGACATCAAAGCATCCATCCGGTAAAGGTGATATGCATGATCTCATGGTCGAAGGAATTAGGTTACTATGTATCAGAAAGCATATAGCAATTGAACTATTGAAATGACTTGATCTTTATGCTACGCTTATCTATAGGAGTATGTCCACCATATCATTCTCCTAACGATATGATCTTGTTGTTAATAACATCTCAATGTTCATGATAGGGAAACCACAATCATCTATTAACCAACAAGCTAGTGAAGTATAGAGGCTATACTAGGGACTTCAATTTAAGTTTACAATTCACACAAGTATTAATGTTTCCTTGTTAATACTATTATAGCATGAATATAAACATTTATCATAAACACAAAGATATAATAATAACTATATTTATTATTGCCTCTAGGGCATATCTCCAACAGTCTCCCACTTGCACTAGAGTCAATAATCTAGTTTCAAACCTTTGTGTATTCAACACCTATGGCTTTCCGGTGTTGCATGTACACGATTGCTAGTGGTCAACTGATCTCCGGATCTGACACTTCCAGGTCCGTGTGTAATTGCATGTCTTTGCGTCTCTACGCATCACTCATTCTTAATGAGATGGCTTTGTATAGATTTGGTCCTTTGGTGAGACCTTTAGTTCTCTGGGGTTAAAACATGTTGATAATATTGTCGTACAATATATCTTCGTAGTATTATCCCGCTGTGAACTACACCTAGTTTGATAACAAACTACTTGACACAAATGCCCTCTTTAGCTGCTATTATAGCAGTCATATACTTAGCCTTTTGTTGTAGTATCTGTCACAATGTCTTAACTTTGGAACTCATCCAAATCCATTATGGAACTCACTTTCCATTATATTGTGCCACCCTTAATTTAGTTGAGATAAACTTAATTTGTACTCTGTGACAAAACTAGTATCAATGTAGTACTTTTACAATGAACTAACCATCTATTTGTCACTTATACAAAAAATATACTCTTAGTTCTTCCAAAAGATCATAAGAATATCCTTACTATCGTCCAATGATCATCTTATGAATCATTCTGGTATATGCTCATAACTTTTAGAGCATAGGACATATCTGGATTTGTATATACCACAGTATGATTGATATAAACACTCTTTGTGATTTCATACATCAAGTATCAATCTATACTTGAATCTTTGTTTCACTTACCAAATGTCAATACACTTGAATATATCATCAACATTGAACTCTTTCAATCCTTTCTGTGCGACAAGAACCTTTTCTTGTAGTTTCTATATTGAACTCATTCAATATCTCGTTTATGTACTTCTGGCACAACCATATTAGCATCTATTGATGCCAAATATTTGGGTTTTGCCTAAGTCTTTCATCAGGATGAAATTCTTAATATGTGTTAATAAAAGATACATCATTTCTAATCAACAATATGTCCTCCACATAATGTATTAGAAATATGTCTTTAGCGCTCCCACTTAATTTCTTGCAAATGCAAGCATCTTCATTGTCTCCGATGAAATTAAACTCTTTTAACAGTTTCATCATAGTGAAGATTCCAACTCCGCTATGCTTACTTCAACCATTGAAGTTTGCATATGCTTTTAGCATCCTTTGAATTAACAAAACCCTTTGGACCGTGTCATGCACACGTCCTAGGTAACAATTCTATTAGAAGAACTTGTTTTGTTTATTCAACTACCACATAACAAAATTACATGTAGTGGTTACTATATTAATCCGTATAGACTAAATATCGCTATGAAAGATCAAATCTTGTCATAGTCAATCCTTGAACATTGTTGTGAACTCTCTCCCAACATGTCGACTATTTCATAGATGTGAAACATCCATGTCTACTTCTTTATAGATCCAAACACAACTGTAAGGTCTTACACCTTTCTCGAGGGTCCTTCAAGTTTAAAACTTGATTTCTCGTGTATGGAACTATCACGGATTTTATGGCTTCAAGCCATTTGACGGAGTCAGGGCCCATCATCGCTTCTTTGCATGTAGTCCGTTCATTATTCTCAAATAATGATTCAACCCTCAAATCTTGGTATTTGATTGTTTACTCGACCTACTTGGTTCAATAGAAACTTAGACCTCCGTGACCACAACCTTTGAGGCACGTGAGCCATGAGCATTGTTACTGCCTCCGGAACACTTTTCGGCGCTGCGCAACTCTGCACATATAGCTAAGGTTCTTTTAACCTTATCAAAGTTCTATTGTTCTCCCACTTAACTTTTCACGAAAATTCCTTCTTAAAGAAACTTGACGTTTTAAGCGACAAACACTTTTGTCTCCGGTGTTATGGAGGAATACTTAACAGTAATACAAAGACAGGTTTATCCGACTTTGGTTGCAAACATCTTGCTTATGCATAGCATACCAATGTTTAAGAAAGGACTACTTGGGTTTTATCCCAAACCATAACCTTATATGGTGTCATTTCAGCGGATTATGATGGAGCTCTTTTCAGTGGAAAACGGTGGTCACTAAAGCTTTTAATCTTTAAAATATAATGGCATTTTTATGAATTACACCTTTGATCTTACCATGTCAAACAAGGTTTAATTACATATCTCGAACACTCCATACTCTTTATGGTGTTTCGGGAAATGCAAATTCACGGAACGATTCCTTAAATCTTAGGTATTATGCTAAACTTGTAACTCAAATATCTTCCTTTATGATCTTATCATAAACTATTTATATTCTTATTAAAATGATTTTGCACTTCATCTTGAAATCTTTGAACTTTTCAAATATTTCATACTTCATCCTTATTAAGTAAATATTCATATATTCACTCAAATTTTCGGAGAAAGCATATGAAGTTGAAATCCATCGCTCTTGACTACACATAATGGAGTTTGTACAACAATATGCACAAGTTCCAATAAGCTAGTCTTTCGTTCCCTTTTGGCCTATGAACGAAGTTTTAATTATTCTCTAGGAAAGTTTCACAAGCATCATTTGATCAAAATCAAAAGACTCCAAAATTCCATCCACATGGAGTTTCTTCATGTTTTCTTTCCAATATAATTTAAACGGCGATGTCACTTCCTAAGTGATCTTTCAATCAATTTGTCTTTCGACATTTTTAGCACTTGTTTTATGGATGTGATTTCTCCAACGAGATTTGTGAATCATCCATCTTTTATGGATTACGGCAATTATTTGAACAACCCTTTTGTTCTCATAATACCTGATAAAACAAATCTTGAAGGCAAGCTTTGATGTTTAACGAGCAACACAATAACCCTTTATTTGTTCTCGATGAACATCATCACATATTCTTTTGCTAGTTACTTAGGCCATTGTAGTTCATGAATTCTGTTGTTTCGTATGACGATTCACACCAACAAATCCAGTATCAAATACTTAAGAACCACATTGTTTAAGAAGCAAAGAATATAGCCATAACATGTATATCATCTATATACTTAAGCTGAACAATTCTAGTCTTTTCTTTTCTGTCACATACTTATGAGATTCTCTTTCAGTATTTCCTTTTCAGCTTGAAAGAATCTATCATTATCAATAGTGGAGTCATACACATGACACATAGTCCAAAGCGTGTATAGTTAAATACCAATGTCTTTGGACTTGCACTTTGAAGTAGATCACCATCATCCAATGTTTGGTGTGCTTTCAAATTCCTTTCTTTAGTAATCTATTGGTGTAGTAAACATTTTACCTACATCAAATATTCACCTTCATCATGGAATCGTCCATGACCAAGCTACTTTTAGCTTATAACGGTGAATCGCGAGTATAATGTTGCTCTCCAAAACCTTTTGGAAGATTAGGACAACTAGTGTCTCCAACCTTTTGCAAATTTTCATCAAATATGAGAACATGACTTTTGCCATATTATACTCTATCATGTTGTAACCAAAACTTTGTTTCAGATATCACAATATCTTCCACATATCATGGTTTCTGAAACAACTCTTTCAGATCCTAGATAACCTTGATATTAAGACAATCCTTTGAATATCAAGAATCATGGAGACAAACATGATACTTTATATACTAACACTTGGAATTGTTACTCTTGATTTAATACCAATTATTAAACTTCATGGAGTAACCGGAACTTACTGAAAGTTTGCAATAGGACTTTTAAACTTTAGATTAACACTTCAAAACAATACGATACCAGTTCGTAAAGTAACTAACCAGAATTCTATAGTTCTATCATCTCAATTATAACTAAGCGCAAGGTGGTAAACGGATGCCAATGACTACAACAACTATGCAAATTCACTTTGATTTAGTTTATGATAAATTGAGTTCTAATTAATAATTAAATTAATCTAGGTGAACTCCCACTCAAAACAACATCCCTCACATTGTTTTAGTGATCACACGAACCAAATCCACCATATCAAAACCGATCATCACGAGAGTTGATATGGCTTCAATGGCGAACAATCAACATGTTCATCATATCTACTATATGACTCATGCTCTACCTTTCGGTAATCCGTGTTCCTGAGGCCATGTCTGTACATGCTAGGCTCGTCAAGATCAAACCTTAGCTACCGCATAAGCAAATCTGGCTTGCTTACGTTGTATTCACCCGCGGAATCAAAGACACCCGATCATCACGTGGTGCTTCGAAGCAACAAGCTTTGGCAACGGTGCATACTAAGGGTGAACACTTTAGAACTTGAAATTTATGTGCATGAAGGATCATCTTATAATGCTACCGTCGTCTACTAAGCAATACAAGATGCATAAAGGATTAACATCACATGCAATTCATAATATGTGATATGATATGGCCTTTCTTCTTTGTGCTTCCGATCTCCATCTTCAAGCACGAACATGATCTCCATCATCACCAGCATTGCATCAAGGTCAATGACGCTTCACCATGGTTGTCGTCCACCGGCTTCAACTATTACAACTATTTTGAATAGACACGCAGGTCTTAACAGAAATTAAAGACAACCATATGGCTCCTGCCGGTTGCCAACTTACAATAAGGAACATTGCATACATCAAATATAATCACAATCATGGCCATATCACATCACTGCACACCCCTGCAAAACAAAGTTAGACGCTTCTACTTTCTTTGCATATTTTACGTGGTTTGGGGCTTTCCATAAGTGTCGTTCTAACCTACGAACAAGAACCACAACATTGATACTAGCATTGTTGATTACCCGTTGTAAATTGGATCTTTACTATGCTAGGAGAAACAGGCACCCGCAAAGCCACTTATGCAATACGAGTTGCATGTCAAGCGTGGAGCAAGTCTCATGAACGATGTCATGTAAGGTTAGCCCGGGCCGCTTCATCCCAACATACCGCAAGATGCAAAGTACACAAAAAGCAATCTACAATAAAAGCATCAACGCCCACAATGACCATTGTGTTCTACTCGTGCAACAGATCTACATATAGACACGGCTCTGATACCACTGTAGGGGTTCGTAGCATGGAAAACAAAAATTTTCTACCGCATACAAACAAACAAGCCAAGATCTATCTACTAGATTGTAGCAACGAGTCGATGGAATAACTTACCCTCGAAGATTCCAAAGCGGTTAACGAGAGCAGATTCTCGTGGGTGATGTAGTCGTACTCTTTCCGATCTCAAGATCGCGTAGACGATCCTTCCAGCGCCGCGTTCCCGCAGCGCTCCCGCAGTCGGTCACACGTTCGGTACTCGACGAAGACCTTCCTCTCCCTTGTTCCAGCAGGCAGTGGAGGTTGTAGCACTCTCCTCGCGATTCCGGCAGCACAACGGCGTGGTACCGGAAGTAGAGGGGAGATCTCGCAGGGCTTCGCCTTAAGCCGGTGCGAGTATGGTGGAGTATGAGAGAGGCTATTAGTGGTCTAGTAATTAGACACACCAATTAGAAGGCTCTAATCCGAAGGCTAGTGCAATTAGAAGCTCTAAACCGAAATAGCTCTAAACCGGGGTTTAGGGCTAGGGTTTAGTTTAGAGGATAGGAACTTGTGTGTGTGTTAGGAGGGAGCCCTGCCCCTCCTTATATAGGTGGGAGGGGCTGGCCGGCCAAGGGGAGGGAGGGGAGTCCCTCCCCAACTCGGCTTGGTGGGGCGCCGGCTTGGGGAGGAGGACTCCCTCCCCAACTCGGTTTCCTCCTCTCCTCCCACTTCCCAAAATTGCCGTTTGACTTTCAAACTGGCCGTTTGACTTTTCAATTTAGGTTTTAAATAAATCCTTTATTTTGGTCAGCGAAGACACCTAGTACATGATGCAATCATTCCAACTCATAATGACACATTCATGTACCCTTCCTCCTCCGGAGTGCCGGACATTCCGGGACCTTCTAGAATGTTCCCGATGAAAACACCGGAACCATTCCCCAACTCCGAAACGGGACTTTCCTTATATGAATCTTATTCTCCGGACCATTCCGGATCACCTCGTGATATCCCGGATCCCATCCGAGACTCCGAACAACATTCAGACTCTTTCTCATAATACCATAACTACTCAAACAACGTCGAATCCTTAAGTGTGTCTCCCTACGGTTCGTGAATTATGCGGACATGATCGAGACACTTCTCCAAACAATAACCAATAGAGGAATCTAGAAATTCATATGGCTCCCACATATTTCTACGATTACTTTGCGATCGAATGAACCACTTACATACGATACCAATTTCCCTTTGTCTCACGATATGTTACTTATCCGAGGTTATGATCGTCGGTATCTCTGCATACCTAGTTCAACCTCGTTACTGATAAGTACTCTTTTCTCGTTCCCGTGATATGTGATCCCTTGTGAGCCAGTCACATGCTTGCAAGCTAATTGGATGACATTTCACCGAGAGGGCCCAGAGAATATCTATCCGTCATATGGATGGACAAATCCCACTCTTGATCCATGTGTTTCAACCAATACTTTCCGAACACTCAATACCACCTTTATAGCCACCCTGTTACGGTGTGGTGTTTGATGACATCAAAGCATCCATCCGGTAAAGGTGATATGCATGATCTCATGGTCGAAGGAATTAGGTTACTATATATCAGAAAGCATATAGCAATTGAACTATTGAAATGACTTGATCTTTATGCTACGCTTATCTATAGGAGTATGTCCACCATATCATTCTCCTAACGATATGATCTTGTTGTTAATAACATCTCAATGTTCATGATAGGGAAACCACAATCATCTATTAACCAACAAGCTAGTGAAGTATAGAGGCTATACTAGGGACTTCAATTTAAGTTTATAATTCACACAAGTATTAATGTTTCCTTGTTAATACTATTATAGCATGAATATAAACATTTATCATAAACACAAAGATATAATAATAACTATATTTATTATTGCCTCTAGGACATATCTCCAACAGTGTCAAATATATGCAAATATTAGATTCATCAATTTTTTCCTTTGTGTTTCTCTATAAAATAGCACAACCTGTAACTCAACCTTTGCGTATCAATATACTATACTATTTTTTAAAATATTGGCACACCAAAAAATTATATATATACCAAATAATAAAAGCAGAAATGTTCATGTCCTCCGTTTTGAAATTGTCTCTAGAGTTGATGGAAATTACCCACATGTGCCACCCGTAAGCCACATGTTTAATTCCTAATTAATATTTTCTTGGATCCTTTTCATGTTTCAGATCCTTTGTTATAGATGCGAACTCAGATTCTTTTTCCTATGATTTTTGTGCGCAATACGTTCATGGCTTTTTCCTATGATTTTTGTGTGCAATCTGTTCATGGCTGATGTGTTTTTCTCACCATGAAACGAGAGATTCGTGTATAAAATAAAGATGGAATGAGTATGCAAGGCAAATAATTAAACGAAACGGGACCGTGTTGGAACTCGGGGAGGAGGTATTCTTTAGTACTCATGTTTCTCGCTTTTATAGGATTTCCTTTATGCAATGGAGTTTGTTCTTATACTGTTATACCGCTTTCTAATCAAACCTTTAATTTCCTGATCATGTAAAATAAAACATATTAGTACTATGATCTTGGAGCCTTTTCTCATAACTATTTAGGCAATCAGACTAAATTTTGTACTATGTGCGTGTATTGCAAAATTAAATGATTGGATGTGCTGTGTTTTCTTGTTATTAGTTTAGATGTTAAGGAGCATAGATGATATACTTACATACTCAATGCCATTGGATTGAATGTTGAACTTCCTCGGTTCAAAACTATGGCACTTATTATGGATCCGAGGGGGTACCTTTTTTCTCAATTATTCCTATAGCTATAGATGTAAGTATGCTACTACTGTTTGCTGGGAACAATTTTTTCTAGAATAACAATAATGACATTCTTCATGCATGAGTTATTTTGTATGTTATTGTGAACTACTTTGGGAAAGAAAAGGGCATTCTAGGCATTTTTAATCGAAAATGTTGATCCGTTCTATTTGTTAAGTGCTGATAGTTTTGAATGTGAGATGAACAGGAAACAATCGTATGATTGATGCAGTATGGGAGGTTTATAAGAAAGATAGCTATTGAAGATTTGATCAAAAGATGGAAGCACCTTTACACTACACGACACTATGGTCTTCTCATTTAATCAATTGTGTTTTCTCTTTATTTATAGCCTATTGAGCCTTCAAGCAGATGAACAAATGTTTGATAGAGGTGTGCTTAATGGAACCGAAACTATCAAGAAAGTTTTTGAGATCTTTTCCTTCATTGTTTTTTATAATATATTTTTTATTGAATGTAATTCAGTAGTAGTTTAAAATATTTTAGCAAATCATATCTAGAAATACTAATGACTTTACTTGAACTAGCTAAGTGCCCGTGCGTTGCTACGGATCATGAATTCTTTGTCCTGCATGGTACAACATGAGAAGAGGTAGCACGGTCTTTGTCCTGCATGTTTTTTTGCACGACCGTCTCGACGCCACCTTGGGTTTTGACGTTGCTACTTTATCGTATCGGTCCACCTAAAGTCACTTTGAAAAACTCATTTTTTTAGAACAATAGGGAAGTGTATATATGTGCATAAATAAATATACTATTTTCACGAATTTATGTGGCTATGGCGACATGTTCTTAATAGGGTTTATCCCAAATGTGTGTATCCTCCACCTCTTCTTGTTAATATACCAGTTATTGTCAATATACCAATTCTACAATGGACATCAAATTTTTTACTCCACCAAACCAACTTTTCATTAGCTTTAGCGGAAGCCAAGTTCAAAACACAAAAAGGGCATTATTATATATTTTGTATGAGCTATAAATTTGTTTTACAGCAATGTAAGTCATGAATTTGTGGTCTTCCTTGCATGAAATGCAACTTACTATCTTACAAACAGGCACCCACAAGTTGTGAGTTTGAAGAATGTTCGCCATCTGCTCGGGTATCTAAGCCCGTCTTATTTTAGGAAAGCACTCCATACCAACTTTCCCCGAAAGAGGATGATCCGGCTCTCCCTTGTCTAAAACGGGTACAGGCGGCGGCGCATCTCCCTCCCTCCTCCAGATCTAAGCCGACGAGAGCGCTGGACCCCTCTCCCTCCGCTTGCTGCTTCAGCGGAGGGAGGGAGAGGTGACCTTGTTTCTCTGTGTAATAGTTACGGTTAGGGTCAGTCTGCACTTGTGCCCGTTGGGGTGGTGGGAACGGTGCCCGAGCAAATAAATATGTCTCAACTCTACTCCCATACTGGCGACTACCTTCACAACGACGCCTCGGAGTTGATGGCAACATGTGTTGGTCGATCACTTAGATCGACAACTTGGTCTTATCGCAGTTCTTCAGATTTGTTTCTCGGTGTGTTGCTAGCATTCGTTGTTATCCACAATGGCGCTAGCGACCGGGGCAAGATGGTTGCTCTAGAGCGAGGATATTGGTCCGGGAGTGGTGGACTTGTTGTTCTTCTCTGACTGCGTTGATGGGAGGCGGATCTTGGTTCAAGACAGAACGGGGACATCCCCGGTCGACGTGCCATAGTGACATGTGCCTTGTTGTGTGCAACAGGCTTGTTCATCGACCCACAAAGCCTCGTTGGCGATGGTGTTTTTTTGGGATTTGGCAATGGTGGAGGCTCAGAGTCCCTTCCGTGTGCGTCTTGGTGGCGTTGGAGTTGGACGGTGGCCGCTGGCTTCGGTGGTTGCGAGAAATTCTAGAGATTATTTTGTATTTCTCGATCTTTTGGAATTTTATCTGTAAAGTTTCTAGGATAATCATTTTATCCCAAACTGTCTTTTAGTTTCCACGTGTGTTGCTTTTTATAACTTGATTTTTCATTAATAAAATATGTAGTTGATTTTTCGAAAAACCTAACCGGAGTAAATTAAGGCCTCTAAATTATAGCGTCAATCTCATGGTACAGTATACAAGAACCTCCACCAATACATGCATTCTCGCGTAATTAAAATTACTCCATTTTTTCTCTCCAACAATAATTTACATGAGAGAGTCCCCACAATACATGCGAGATGTTATTTGTGGCAAATAACTCCCTTTTTTCCTAACTATAACAGGGGAGAGTAAATATCTGCCTTAATCGCAATTTGGCTCTATGACCTTGAAGAGTACTAATGTAGCATTAGCATTAATTGGAGCGATTAGTTAGGGCCTACTCCCTCCCTTTTTCCGTGGGATGTTTTTCTAGACAGGTGGCCAATGCATGCAATTGCAGCGATCAATTAGCATGATTGACTAATAAATAGCAACAATTCATGGATGGGCGATCAAAGGGCTATGACCCTCCCAATAATAAATAAAGATTCTGATTTGCTACCGTGATCAGTGCTTAGTGGTGGAAAAGAAGGAATGTCCGTTTCATTTGTTTTCCGGGAGTGACACGTCTGGTAAAAAAAGATCTTACCATAATCAGCGATAATTAGCGTCAACAAGCGGAAGGAGGAAAGATCCACCGTTTGGAGAGGTTGAGATTAGATTGGACAGTGCAAGATGCTTTCAATGTTTGATGTTTGAAGACGACTTACGATCACCAACATTCTTTTAATAGTAAAGACTTGGAGAGTACTAACGTAGCATTAGCATTAATTGGAGCGATTAGTTAGGGCCTAATCCCTCCCTTTTCCTGTGGGATTTTTTCTGGACGGGTGGCCAATACATGCAATTGCAGCGATCAATTAGCATGATTGACTAATAAATAGCTACAATTTATGGATGGATGATCAAAGGGCTATGACTCTCCCAATAGTAAATAAAGATTCTGTTTTGCTATCGTGATCAGTGCTTAGTGGTGGAAAAGAACAAACGTCCATTTCATTTGTTTTTCGGGAGTGACACATCTGGCAAAAAAAGATCTTACCATAATCAGCGATAATTAGCGTCAACAAGCGGAAGGAGGGAAGATCCACCGTTTAAAGAGATTGAGATTAGATTGGACAGTCCATGCTTTCAATATTTGATGTTTGAGGACGACCTACGATCATCAACATTCTTTTAATAGTAAAGATGTGACATGTTGCCGTCATGTCGATATTGCGACAGTGAATTATTTCCTTTTACTGCAAATGTGCGTATCATGCAATCAATTATCTTTTGTGTGCATCATCAATTAGCTTCCACGGTCAATGATTTTTTTCGTTTACCAGCTAGGAATGTTACTGTTCATATTTTGGTAACTCTGCTAGAAACACCATCGCAAGGTGAAGCAGAGACTCTCAAATCCATGGTCACTAACTCACTTTGTCCATCAGCATAGCAGCTCTTTGTTTTGCGGTGTTTTGCATTATTCATCCATAATCAATGAGTAAAAAGTCAAATAAATTTGTAAGATTACATGTGCATGGCACGTGCCCGTTTACTAGTGCATGAAGGAAAGGAGGGTGTTCCAAGTATGTGTAAAGTAGATCGAGAGAAATTAATTTTTCCTTTTCTTTTGCGGGTAAATTAAATTGACAGTAGGAAAGTTAAGGTGGCTAGGCGTATTGACCGTATTTGGTGAATTTTTTCGCAGTAGATGTTTTTTCCTATAAAATTTTATTCTCGCTTGTTGCAACCTGCAATGTCTTTTTAGCAGAAAATGGTTTTGGAGCCCATCTTAGGCTGATTTTTTAAAAAAATAAAAGCATTAAATAATTCGTAAAAATACATAGGTGTAACTGACGATACGAACGAGCCTAAAAAATCTCAATACAAAATACCTTTTATTTTGTGTGAAGCAAAAAAAGGCAAATATGATAAATTAGGGAATTACGAAGCCCATTCAAAAATATGACGTTCATGTCGAGTTAATACTCCATAAAACCACCACGTTTCTAGCAAAATCTCTATTTTGGTACCACTTTATATTCTGGATACCAAGAATTTTTTGAATCTTTAAATTTGAAAATTTCAAAACCAAAGTCCTCGTGAAGGACGAGCTCCAAAATGGCGCTCTCGTTTTTGTAGCCTCTAAGAGCATCTCTAGTTGTGCCTGTAAAAGTCCGAAAACTGTAAAATAACCGCTATTTTACCGTGCCGCGAGAAAATTTGTCGACCTAGTCGAGCCCGTAAAAGGTATCAGCCCTTACTTTTTTTAAGGACGACGGAGAAAGCCCCGCTTGGCCGGTACATACTCCGTCCGATAGGCCAACCCGAGCCAGAACCCTATTCGCGTGGCGCGCTGAATCTTCCCCTCCCCTTTCCTCGTTCTCTCCGCCTCCTCGCAGCACCGCCGCTGATCCACGCCGCGCCGCCCCTCCTTTCCGGTGCGATTAGCCTCTACCCAGCAGATAGGCCGTCAGATCCTCCCATTCCGGTACAAGATCAGCCGTTCTGCGGGCTTCTGCGAGCTCCCACCTCCGGAGTTGACCGCCACGGCCGCCGTTAACCGCCAAGGTATGGCCTCCTTCAACCTCGACGGGCAATTTCCGGCTACATGGTCGGTGACGGATCTATTCGTGCTTGCATCAGATGAGTTCATCAATGAGCGAGAGCGAGCTGTTTATTTTCGATGATTCTTCCTCCTCCTCCGACTCGGACATCGACGACATCCTCCAGGACGACGATGTGGAGCACCTAGCGGTCGTCCTCGCCGTGAAGGAGCTTGAAGATAGGTGGAGGCTGTTGAACAGGCGTCGTGGGTCGGTGCCAGGGAGGATAATTCTCCCCCGGAATCGGTGGCGCGGCCACGAATCACTGATGGAAGATTATTTCGTCGAGGTACCCACCTATCCCCCGCATCTCTTTCGTAGACGATTTCGGATGTGGCGAGAATTATTCGTCAAAATCGTCAAAGAGTGCGAGGCCAAATTCCCATATTTTCAGCGTCGGAGAGACGCCACCGGCCAGCTAGGGTTTAGCGCGTACCAGAAGATCTCTGCAGCTATGCGTGTGATTGCGTATGGAGTGCCTGCTGATTAGTGTGATGAGTATCTACGCATTGGCGAAGACACTACCATAGAATCCGTTAGGCGATTTGCCAAGCTGGTGATCAAGCTGTATGGGGAGGTGTACCTGCGAGCTCCCAACGAAGCAGATACGAACAGGCTGATGGAGATGAATGAAAGGAGGGGTTGGCCAGGCATGCTTGGGAGTGTGGATTGTATGCACTGGAAGTGGAAGAATTGCTCGAAAGCTTGGCAAGGACAATACTGCGGCAAGATCCGCGATCCAACTATTGTCCTTGAAGCCGTGGCATCAGAAGATCTATGGATTTGGCATGCATTCTTTGGTTTGCCGGGATCATTGAACGATCTCAATGTGCTGCACTGATCACCTCTTTTTGCAAGGATTGTCCAAGGAACTGCACCTGCTTGCAACTACAAAGTTGGCAACAATGACTACACAATGGGCTACTATCTAGCTGATGGAATATATCCAGATTGGACAACTTTTGTGAAGACAATTCATAAACCTGAAACAAGACAAGAAGCTGTTTTTGCCAATGCACAAGAGGCAGCCCGGAAGGATATTGAGAGAGCATTTGGTATTCTTCAAGCTAGGTTTGCAGTTGTGAGAGGTCCAGGGAGGTTCTGGGATGTTCAAACCCTCAAGAACATAATGACATGTTGTGTCATTCTTCACAACATGATCATTGAGGATGAGAGAGACCTGAACTTGGAGTGCTTCTATGATAATGTGGGGAGCCGAGTGATTCCACAAAGGAATCCTGATCGTCTCCAAGCTTTTCTTGATTCCTACAGGGCTATTGAAGACCCAGAAACCCACTCGCAGCTCCAGAAAGACCTCATCGACCACCACTGGGCAAGGCATGGCCGTCAATGAGCAGATCTTGTGTTTGGCCTATGTTTGGGCTGTTTGTACTGTGGATTTGTCGCAATAACTTGGCCTATGTTTGGCCGGTTTTGAACTATTTGTTTAATTCGTTGAAACAATTATTGTAATTTGATTTGAATAATCTTGTATTGTGCGTGACTATTTGTTTTATTAAATTTATACTGTGTTTTGCTGAAATTTGTGACATGAAATGGACATATATCCTGCCATTTTTACCGTTCGGAAACTCGCGGCGCGGAATGGAGCCTGTATAGCCGGCCCGTTAAAGAGAAGCCAGTTTTTCGCAACATGTACTCGCGATTTACGGGACGAGATTTTAAACGAAAGTATAGGTGCGATGGTGCTTAAAGAACCCACTCTCGAAAGAAATCGAAGCCAAACAAACCTGCCGTTAGATGAGGCGTGTGATTAATCAATTCACAACCATCTCAGTGCGGAAGATCATGTCATAAAAAAAGCAGACGATCCTATATTCGCGGGCTCTTTCCTCCCTCTGCGCGCGCTCTCCTAGCTATTCCGTTTCTACCCTAGCTCGATCGATCTATCTATTCTCCGAACGACGACAACAATGCGTGCATCTGCGCATTGAAACTTTGAAAGGTTGATCAGTCCAGCGCGCATCCCCTGTTCAACGAAAATTCCTTGCTCGCGTACTCACGTGCCGTCGGCCACGAATTCTAAGGAATTAAGGATCGATCGAGCGCGCCGGCCGGCCATGTCGGTGGTGGCGACGTCGGCTCTGAGCTCGCTGGAGGCGATGCTGCACTCGCTGAAGGGGAGGTCGGGCGGAGGAGGAGGAGACGAAACGCAATTGGACGACGACGAGCAGGATTTGGAGAAGGAGGACGGCGCCCTCGAGTCGCCGCCGTCGCCACCGCCGTTGCCCGTGCGGCCGACCGCGCGAGGCCGGCTCCCGTCGCTGCCGAGGGTCGGCGGAGCCGCCGCGGGACCGCGGACTCCGCCTTCGTCACCTTCGCCTGACAAGGTGCCTTGGCATTGCCGTATTGGTCATTAATTGATCCATTTCAGAAGCTCGATCATCATAAAAAGCGCGATGCAACAATTGATGTCGTTGTCCAATATTGGCGGCAGGGAGACGCCGCGTCGACGGCGGAGGTTTCGGTCGCCGTCGTGGTGGCGGAGCTGGAGAGGAAGGCGGCGGAGGCGGAGGTGCGGCTGCGGCAGAAGGAGGAGGAGAACGCGGCGCTGCGGCGGCGGATCGAGAGCTATCACGTCCGGTGGCTGGAGTACGAGATCAGGATCAATTCCCTCGAGGAGGCCTTCCACGACCAGCTGGCGTCTCTGCAGATGGCCCAGGACGCGGCACGGATGGCCCAGGAGTTGCCGTACGACGAGGACGCGCCGCCGGCGAGGCTGTGGCAGACCGGTAGCCGTCGAATTAGTGCGGGTGGCTCCAGGCGGAGCAGCGCGGTGGGCCGGCTCGGCGCGGAGTTCCGGCGGGGGAGCCAGGCGCTCGAGAAGGGCGCGGCGGCGCTGGTTGCCGAGCCGAGGCCGCCGTGGCAGCCCGGTACGCCGAGCGCCGACTCTGTAGGGGACCTGAAGAAGCTCAAGGCGCAGTTCCTCGCGTGGAAGAAGGATTACAAGGCCCGGCTGCGCAAGGCCAAGGCCGAGATCCAGAGGGACAGAAGGCGTCAGACCAGCTGCTGGATTTAAACACGAGTACACGACACGAAAACTGGTTAGACATGTTGTTTCAAACAAGTGGCGAAATATCATACTCCCTCCGTTTTAAAATATATATTTTTTAGCTTTGTAAAAATGTATTTAGATTTTTTAAATATAATTTTATTTAGGTTTACAGTGAATCTACACGCTATAATAAGTCTAAATAAATTTTCTTTATAAATCTAAAATATCTTATATTTGAAACGAAGAGAGTATATCCTAAATTGTGTCAAAATTACTTCCGCATCATATAATTTTGCATTTGCCAAGGAAGCATATGGTTAGATCTTAGGTGTCGTCCCTCTTAGAGAATCTCTAGTCGTGCTAGTTAAAAGGCGAATTATAAAACATCAGCTTTCTATATCCGGATTTTATGGTTTCGAAAGTCGCGATGCAACTGTGCCGCGACACGAATCGCAAACTGAATAATTTAAAAACCAAAAGAACAGCGTAGCCTTTGCGGCAAAATTCAGAGAAGAATCGGAAGAACAACACGATTCATCAGTTCGATTTGTATATAATTTACACATGTCGATCACAAAATTAACGGGCATAATTTCTAGGCGGAGGCGCGCATCTAGCTACCAAAGTATGGCTCCACCTTGCGCGTGGAGCCTTGTGCGTTGCCGGATGCGGCGGATATGGCGCCGCCGTTCAGTCGAGGATGATGACCTTAGCCTTCTCCGCCTCGCGCTCCTCCGCCTAGCGCCAGAGACGTTCCACCTCGTGCTCCTCGGCCTCCTGACGCTCGATAAGGCGGAGCGCGACCGTGAGCTCTGCCTCCTCCTTGGCGACGACACGCGGGTGCTCGCGCTCCGAGCGGCGGCGAAGGCGCGCCACCACGCGCTGCTCCGCCTCCTCAGAGTCAACGAAATCGCGCGGGATCACCGTTCCATCGTCGCTCTCGTCGGAGCTGTCGCTCTCTTCGGAGGTCGCGTAATCGTATACCCGGAGCTTGAGCTCGACGGAGACGGTGGCCGCGGCCGCGAGGAACCCTGATGTAGCCCGACCTACGGTCATTACCACATCAAGGTCTCCAACTTACGCCAAGTCGTCATGGACTCTAAAAGTGAATCCGTTCCTCTATGCGAGCCCACTTCCTACCCTATTGAATGGTATGGGCATTCATACTCCATCACATATGCATGATAGGTTCACACCGACAAATACGGAGGCAAGGGAGGAAGCCCAGAACATCAAGCCCGACAAGATGGATGCTTGGAAGAGGAGACGGAAGAAGCAGCGGCTGAACCACCAGAGTCTCCGACCTGCTACACCGGAGTCTCCGGCCAACCTCCGGACCGACCCCAGAACCCGACCCGGGGATAGTCAGAACCCCACCCAAGAGACGACACTGGAGACAGACCGGAATCTCCGGCCCGCACCGGAGTCTCCAGCCCATCACATCGGAGTCTCCGACCTACGAGATGGCCTGCGCGCCGCTAGCTAGGACTTCGGCCCATGTATCCCTCTAGCTCGTCCAAACCCTACTTTTATCCCCAAACTATCCATTGTTTAGTGGCTGGCCTATAAATAGAGCCCCCACCCCTTCATGTATTCCTTAGGCATAGATGATAGACTAAAGACAACCCTCTTGTGTGGAATCTCTAGTTTTGCCTCACACCCTTTACCAAGGGGACCGACTATCGTCACCAATCTCGATTGGACTTTGCTTCATGCCTCCATTGTTGTACAAGGCCTTGGAGTCGGTGTCTCTTCTCCAAGCTGTCAAGACCCTCCCTAGGGTGTTCTTCCCTCTCCGATGTGGTTTTGAGGGAGCACGTTGACCGATCTTTCCTTGTGAGGATTCTATCGGACCGTTGGCCGCCGTTCGGGAGCAATCAGCCTTGTATTGTGTGAGTTTTGCGTGTGTTCATCGCGTTCTTCACGAGGTATGTGTTCGCTTCCGCTACCTTCTCCCTTTCCCCTCGCTTTCCCATCGATTTCCATGGAGATTCGTGAAACATCGGGCAACCCTAAGGGGTCAACCTTAACATATTGGTATCAAGAGCCTCGTTGCTCATGAATTTCTCCATAATTTTTTCTTCTATCCACCATAATTTCGAAAATCTCCAAAAAAAGATACTAATTTTGTGTTTTGGATCGATCTGTGATTTGAGTGAGTTTTGGTAGGTTTTGATCCGTGGATTACTTGATAAACTTGTTGATCTACTTTCCCCTGCGTTCCCATGGTCTAATTCCTTGATTTATCCCACCAATTTGAGGTTTTGGTTCGAGTTTTTTTGCCCAAATCGCGTCATGTTCGTGTTCTGGACGTCCTGGAATCTCCCAGACCGGAGTTTCCGGCCCGAGACCAGAATTTCCGGTGTTAGTCACTCCAAACCAAAGTTTCTGGCCCTCCAGACTGGAGTTTCCGCCCCGTGCAGACAGAAAAACCGCTTCACGGTTTTGAGCATAACTTTTGCATTTGAACTCGGATTTTGGTGTTCTTTAGTTCATTTCGAAGAGGAGAAGGAGATCTATATCATCATCCACGACGTGCATTCTATCTACTCCATCCAAATTCTGTGAGCAAGGCGGAATCCAATAATAAAGGGTGAAGATCGTCGACGAAAGGTATAAACATTCTGCGACTGTTCCCCACTTTCATTCTTTTGTGAACTCTACTAACTTTGCGACCAACAAACACCTATTGATACTAGTTCCTCTTATGATTTCTTAGGATATGCACATTTGATACCTTATAGAATCCCGAGCAAACGTTGTGAGTGCTATCTCATATAGTTATCTTGTATAGTTGTTGGCACAAGGAAGAGGCAAGTGGAAAATAAAAGAAAAATATATATTTATAGAAAAAAGGAGAAAAAGGAAAAAATAAATATACAAGTGCCTCATAGAATAGGAAGCGCAAGCTTGATGAACATCATATAGGTGGTACTTATTGTGCATATCTTATAGCCCACCAATTTTGTTGCAATCAAACTAGTGTCTCTCTTTGTACTTGAGGGACACGAGCTTATAGTCTTCGCTAGGTAATCATTTGTTTTTAGCTCACTTTCTCCGTCGCACAAGCCCCGTTTATCCCACCATGTGTGTTTCCTTGTATATATCTCCTATCTTGTGGCTTGACTTGTTTTGCTTTGTGATCATTGTGGTTCTTTACTTGCCATTACAACATCTTGATTTTGGATTGTTTATTGACATGCCACTTTCCATACCTATCCACCATAGGCCTTGTGTGTGTGTGTTTTTAGTTGGTAGTTTCGTTTTGGTGTTCTGTGTGACCTTCACTTTGCTTGGTTTATTGCTCTCAAGTGTGGACACTTGCACGATACTATCTTTCAAGGTAAAGTAAGGTTTAATGTTGCATCCTCAACACCCTCTACCACTTCCATATACAACAATTGGTCTTGTGAATCATGTCTAGGGACCCCGAAATCAAGGATGATTTCTATGAATAATCCACGATGAGCCACCATGCCTATGTATCCACAAGCATGGATAACATGATGGAGCACTACACCAACAATGGCTCCACATGCTTGGGTGATATAGAGTACTACAACAACAATAACTCCCCAAGCATGGACGACTTCAAGAATGACAACGACAAGCTCCTCAAGTCGCACCGACCAAGATGGAGCATCCACCTCGAGTGCGCCAAGGTCCACCATCAAATGGAAAAGTTCAAGAGCGCCCTCAATAACTTCAAGAAGGACATGGACAACGACTTTGACAAAACCATGAGCATGGTCGCCAAGACTAATGATGCTTTGTGCTCATTAGAACAACTTACAAAGAAGAGTGCCAAGGACAAGGGCCATCGTCGCAAGCGTCATATGGATGACAAAGTGCGCCACCTACATCAACCATCGGCAAGGCACGCCAATGACGTTCGTAGACACCATCATAAGGCACCTTCAACTACTAGTGCCACCATCGCAATGACACCAAGAGCAAGCCTTCGTCCACGCCATCAAGCTTCAACGCCTACGCTTGACTTCCACGACCTTGCGAATAAGGAAAATGAAGACCTCTACTTCGCCAAGTTGGCTGAATACGGCAAGAGGATGTATACACTCCAAGATGGTGGAAGCCAAGGGCACATATGTGATGAAGTCGATCGGAGCACCGCTCTCAACAGCAACATGAGCCTACTTCCACCATTACTACAAGATGGCCACAAGACGGTCGAGCATGGGATTTTCCCTTGGACCAAGGAGGCGAGTGATGATGCCCATCTTATGGCATCCATCTTTGGCGATGACAAGGTCGAGAATGGTGAGCATGGGATTTTCCCTTCACCAAAGGAGGCACATGGAGTTGAGGAAACCGAGCCTATCCCTATATGCTTGAGTGATGATGTGGTACCAATCCCATGCGAGTATGAGAGCCACTTAGCCCACTTGAGTGAGAACAAGGGTGAGATGAATGACTCCACCTTATGTGATATTGAGTGCTTCCACTTTGAAGGCATGAGCGATACACCGAGTGAGTTGAGAGTGGTAGTTGATAGGTCAAGTGAGACCATTGCAATTTCTAACGACTTACCATCTACCTCTAGTGTGTTCTCTTATGTCGTGCTAGGTTCCATGAATGAAGACGCGCCAATCCATGAAGCAATGATGCCTCATTTGGAGAATATGTACATGGTGGACGAAGATGATGCTACGCCATGGCTACATCAAGAAGAATAAGTCGTCCACAAGGAGACCACTACTACCACAACACCCACTTCATATGAGAGGTATGAACAAAGTAAAAATAATGGTGTTGATGATGCCATGATCCCACCAGTGGACATGATGACGTGTCATGATTGGCATGCTATGGATGATACTTGTGACATCGCATATGATTCGTTCATGTTTCCATGTGATACATTGCCTTTGCATAATGTTGATCATGTGAAATTAATTGATTGTGATGATGTTGCCATATACATGCCATGCTATAAACATTTCGTTTATCCATCCATTGCTTGCAATCTGATGAACAATTCTCTTTCCAATGTTTTGCTTGCAATGATGATAAAATTTCTTGTAGTGTTGCGACAAACTTGATGAACAATTTCCCTTTCCCTATGTTTGTCGGCAACCATGCTATTGCTTCGGACATGCTTTGTCATGCTAGTCATTCAATTTCTCCCATTGCTTGTAATAAGATAAATGATTGCTATTTCACTTGTTTTGCTGGCAATAATATTGATCATATGCGTTATAATGAGATGGCCCCCATAGCTTTCTCATTTTTTGGAGATTTTGATGATTGCCATGATAAGCATGTTCCCCACTTGCATACTCACCATGCATCTAGTTTATACTTGATTGACATTAATGGTGATGTGCACAAGAAGAGATATGTCATGATGGATGATGTGTTTATCTACCATGCACACACGTTCTTCCTTTTGTGTATGATGTGTGTAGGTACCTGCACTATAATGTCAACCTCGGTTGAGCACGAGTTGAAAAAAAGAGCTCTAGAGAGCACCACACAAGTGAGTTCAAGATCGAACCCAACTCTGATACCCTTTGCATGCTTTGCATCTTTCATGTTGACAAATTGCTCTTTCCTATGGTTTACTTGCAAGCATGTTGATGGTATTATCTCATCTTGTGACATTCATGTTTATTTGCTATTGGATGTTGATTCTTTGTGTGTTCCAACAAAAATGTTGAACAATTTCTCTTTCTGATGTTTTGTGTGCAACCATAATGCCATTAAGAGCATGTATTGTCATGAGAGCTTCCACGTATCTTGTATTGTTGTTGCAACAAACATAAGGAACACTTGCTCTTTCATATGATTTGTTTGCAAACATGTTGTTTTTTCTTCCGCTTGGAATATTCATATTCCCATGATATTTGCTTTTGATGATCTATGTGTGATATCCAACATGTAGAACAATTTCTCTTTCCAATGGTTGGTTTGCACACATAATGATGTTGCTTTAGACATTCTTCCCCGTGTGTTTTTGCTGAATTCTCTCATCAAAGATGTTGACATATATCTTAGTCAATTGCTTTGAGTTCCACACTAATACGTTATATAGAGTTTTTTAGTTCCCACATTTGGATGATATTCAATCGATTTCCATGCACTTTGAACTTGCATATGCATCCCATTTGCTATCCTTGTATTGTGCTAATAGTGTTGTGAACAAGAATGGACTTGCCAAAAATTACATGCTCCTCTACCACACACGAAAATATTTTTCTTGGTCTTTGTTGTGTGAAGGTACAATTGCTTACTCATCAACCTCCACCAACCACAAGTTGATAAGGAAAAATGTAGAGGATTACCTATGGATTCCCTTCTTTGAGTATCTCTACAGCATAAGGTGACTTCCTTCGACTTGAGGACTCATACTATAATCTTCATGAATTGGATACTCTTTGAGTGTTGCTTCGCTTTTGTTGTGAGCTTTGTAGGCTTCATGGAAGGTAAAGGAACACTGAAGTGTTGTCAAGTCAATATTCCCGAGGACGACTATATGGTGAACCCCATGATAAAGAATGTCTCTCGACCTATTCTACTTTGTGATGAGCATGTAGAGTCGAGGATGACTCTTTCTGAAGGGGGAGCTGATGTAGCCCGACCTATGGTCGTTACCACATCAAGGTCTCCAACTTACGCCAAGTCGTCATGGACTCCAAAGGTGAATTTGTTCCTCTATGCGAGCCCACTTTCTACCCTATTGAATGGTATGCTACTTCATACGCCGTCACATATGCATGATAGGTTCACGTCAACAAGTACGAAGGCAAGGGAGGAATCTCGGAACATCAAGCTCGACAAGACGAAGGCTTGGAAAAGGAAACGAAAGAAGCAGCGGCTGAACCACCGGAGTCTCCGGCCCTAAAGACCGGAGTCTCCGGCCTTCTACATTAGAGTCTCCTAACCAACACAACGGAGTCTCCGGCCGACCTCCGGATCGACCCCAGAACCCGACCCGGGGACAGTCAGAACCCCACCCCGGAGACGACACCAGAGACAAACTGGAATCTCTGGCCTGCACCGGAGTCTCCAGCCTATGAGATGGGCCTGCGTGCCGCTAGCTGGGCCTTCGGCCCATGTACCACTATAGCTCGTCCAACCCCTAGTTTTATCCCCAAATTACCCCTTGTTTAGTGGTTGGCCTATAAATAGAGCCCCCACCCCTTCATGTATCCCTTAGGCATAGATGATAGACTAAAGATAACCCCCTTGTGTGGAATCTCTAGTTTTGGATCATCCCCTTTACCAAGGGGACCGACTATTGTCACCAACCTCAATTGAACTTTTCATGCCTCCATCGTTGTACAAGGCGTTGGAGTCGATGTCCCTTATCCAAGCTATCAAGACCCTCCCCAAGGTGTTTTTCCCTCTCTGATGTGGATTTGAGGGAGCACGTTGACCGATATTTCCTTGAGAGGATTCTATCGGACTGGTGGCCGTCATTCGGGAGCAGTCGACCTTGTATCGTGTGAGTTTTTCATGTGTTCATCGCGTTCTTTGCGAGTTGTGTGTTCACTGCCTCTACCTTCTCCCTTTCCCTTGCTCTCACATTGATTTGCATGGAGGTTCGTGAAAGATCATGCAACCCTAAGGGGTCAACCCTAACAAACCCGTCCGTGACGAGCCGCTTCTAGTGTACCATGTGGGGGCGTAGGGGAGGAGGGAGGCCGTCATGTGAGACGAAGACACATTCTGGAGCGTCGCACGCTTATTGGCGCCGATGTTGCGGCTACGCTTGATCTCCTCCTCCGTCTTGATGAGCTTTGTAGGGTTTCGCAGCATGGAAAACAAAAAATTTCTATCGCATACAAACAAACAAGCCAAGATCTATCTACTAGATTGTAGCAACGAGTCGATGGAATAACTCATCCTCGAAGATTCCAAAGTGTTTAATGAGAGCGGATTCTCGTGGGTGATGTAGTCGTACTCTTCCCGATCTCAAGATCGCGTAGACGATCATTCCGGCGCTGCGTTCCGGCAGCACTCCTGCAGTCGGTCACACGTTCGGTACTCGACGAAGACCTTCCTCTCCCTTGTTCCAGCAGGCAGCGGAGGTTGTAGCACTCTCCTCGCGATTCCGGCAGCACAACAGCGTGGTACCGGAAGTAGAGGGGAGATCTCGCAGGGCTTCGCCTTAAGCTGGAGCGAGTATGGTGGAGTATGAGAGAGTCCCTCGACGATCTAGGGTTTAGACACGCCGAGGAGGGGGATAGGCCGGCGGCTAGGGTTTAACCTAGGCGGCAGCGGCGGTTTGCCCTAGGGCGGCGGCGGCAGCAGCAGGTGGTGGCGTCGGCGGCTAGGGTTTAGAGGTGGAGGAGTTGTGTATTGGGAGGGGCAGCCCTGCCCCTCCCGTTATAGGTGGGAGGCGCGGCCAAGGGGAGGGGAGTCCCTCCCCAACTCGGCTTGGAGGTGGGCCAGCGGTGGGAGGAGGAACTCCTCCCCAAAGTCGGTTTCCAACTCCCTCTCCACTTCCCAAAATAGCCGTTTGACTTTCAAATTGGCGTTTGACTTTTTCAAACTAGGATTTGAATAAACCCTCTATTTTGTTCAGCGATTACTCCTAGTACATGATGCAATCATACCAACTTGATATAACACATTCATGTACCCTTCCCCTTCGGAGTGCCGGACATTCCGAAACCTTCTAGAACATTCCCGATGAAAACACCGGAACCATTCTCCAACCCCGAAACAGGACTTTCCTTATATGAATCTTATTCTCCGGACCATTTCGGATCTCCTCGTGATATCCCGGATCCCATCCGAGACTCCGAACAACATTCAGTCTCTTACTCATCATTCCATAACTACTCAAACAACGTCGAATCCTTAAGTGTGTCTCCCTACGGTTCGTGAATTATGCGGACATGATCGAGACACTTCTCCGATCAATAACCAACAGAGGAATCTGAAAATTCATATGGCTCCCACATATTTCTACGATTACTTTGCGATCGAATGAACCACTTACATACGATACCAATTTCCCTTTGTCTCACAATAGTTTACTTATCCGAGGTTATGATCGTCGGTATCTCTGCATACCTAGTTCAACCTCGTTACCGATAAGTATTCTTTTCTCGTTCCCGTGATATGTGATCCCTTGTGAGCCAGTCACATGCTTGCAAGCTAATTGGATGACATTCCACCGAGAGGGCCCAGAGTATATCTATCCGTCATATGGATGGACAAATCCCACTCTTGATCCATGTGTCTCAACCAATACTTTCCGAACACTCAATGCCACCTTTATAGCCACCCAGTTACGGTGTGGTGTTTGATATCATCAAAGCATCCTTCCGGTGAAGGTGATATGCATGATCTCATGGTCGAAGGAATTAGGTTACTATGTATCAGAAAGCATATAGCAATTGAACTATTAAAATGACTTGATCTTTATGCTGCGCTTATCTATAGGAGTATGTCCACCATATCATTCTCCTAATGATATGATCTTGTTGTTAATAACATCTCAATGTTCATGATAGGGAAACCACAATCATTTATTAACCAACAAGCTAGTATTATAAAGAGGCTTTACTAGGGACTCTATTTTAGTTTACAATTCACACAAGTATTAATGTTTCCTTGTTAATACTATTATAGCATGAATGTAAACATTTATCATAAACACAAAGATATAATAATAACTACATTTATTATTGCCTCTAAGGCATATCTCCAACAAGCTTTCCACGCGAGCCGACGTGACACTTGCTCGAGGCGTTGTCGGGGTGCATGGCGGCGAGGCGGGTTGGTTGGCAGCGGCGGCGTAGAAAATGGGGCGGTGAGTGTTGGAGATATGCCCAAGAGGCAATAATAAAGTGGTTATTATCATGTCTTCACACTTATGATAAATGTTTACATACCATGCTATAATTGTATTAACCGGAAACATTAATACTTGTGTGATTTGTAAACTAAAATAAGAGTCCCTAGTAAAGCCTCTTGTTAAACTAGCTTGTTGGTTAATATATGATCATTGTTTCCTGATCATGAACATAGAGATGTTATTAACAACAGGATCATATCGTTAGGAGAATGATGTGATGGACATACTCCTATAGATAAGCGTAGCATAAAGATCAAGTCATTTCAATAGTTCAATTGCTATATGCTTTCTGATACATAGTAACCTAATTCCTTCGACCATGAGATCATGCATATCACCTTTACTGGATGGATGCTTTGATGTCATCAAACACCACACCGTAACAGGGTGGCTATAAAAGTGGCATTGAGTGTTCGGAAAGTATTGGTTGAAACACATGGATCAAGAATGGGATTTGTCCATCCATATGACGGATAGATATACTCTGGGCCCTCTCGGTGGAATGTCATCCAATTAGCTTGCAAGCATGTGACATGGTCACAAGGGATCACATATCACGGGAACGAGAAAAGAGTACTTATCAGTAACGAGGTTGAACTAGGTATGCAGAGATACCGACGATCATAAACTTCGGATAAGTAAACTATCGTGAGACAAAGGGAAATTGGTATCGTATGTAAGTGGTTCATTCGATCGCAAAGTAATCGTAGAAATATGTGGGAGCCATATGAATTTCCAGATTCCTCTATTGGTTATTGTTCGGAGAAGTGTCTCGATCATGTCCGCATAATTCACGAACCGTAGGGAGACACACTTAAGGATTCGACGTTGTTTGAGTAGTTATGGTATTATGAGAAAGAGACCGAATGTTGTTCGGAGTCTCGGATGGGATCCGGGATATCACGAGGTGATCCGGAATGGTCCGGAGAATAAGATTCATATAAGGAAAGTCCCGTTTCGGAGTTGGGGAATGGTTCCGGTGTTTTCATCGGGAACATTCTAGAAGGTCCCGGAATGTCCGGCACTCCGGAGGGGGAAGGGTACATGAATGTGTCATTGTAAGTTGGAATGATTGCATCATATACTAAGTGTTCTTGCTGTCCCAAATATAGGATTAAATTGAATCCTAAAACAGAAAAGTCAAATGTCCAGTTTGAAAGTCAAACGGCTAAAACAAGAAACTGTGGGAAACAAGCAAGAGGAGTTGGAATCAACTTGGAGGAGGAGTTGGACTCCTCCAGGCCGGCGCCCAGCCCAAGGACGAGTTGGGGAGGGACTCCCTCCCTCCCCTGGCGCGCCAAGACCCCCCTCCCATAAAAGGAGGGGCAGGGCTCCTCCTACACACACAAGTTTCCTATCCTCTAAACTAAACCCTAGATCTAGACCCCGGTTTAGAGCTATTCGGTTTAGAGCCTTCTAATTGGTTTAGAGCCTTCTAATTGGTGTGTCTAATTACTAGACCACTAATAGCCTCTCTCATAAGCTCCACCATACTCGCACCGGCTTAAGGCGAAGCCCTGCGGGATCTCCCCTCTACTTCCGGTACTACACCGTTGTGCTGCCGGAATCACGAGGAGAGTGCTACAACCTCCGCTGCCTGCTGGAACAAGGGAGAGGAAGGTCTTCGTCGAGTACCGAACGTGTGACCGACTGCGGGAGCGCTGCTGGAACGTGGCGCTGGAAGGATCGTCTACGCGATCTTGAGATCGGAAAGAGTACGACTACATCACCCACGAGAATCTGCTCTCGTTAAACACTTTGGAATCTTCGAGGGTGAGTTATTCCATCGACTCGTTGCTACAATCTAGTAGATAGATCTTGGCTTGTTTGTTTGTATGCGATAGAAAATTTTTGTTTTCCATGCTACGAACCCCTACAGTGGTATCAGAGCCGTGTCTATATGTAGATCTGTTGCACGAGTAGAACACAATGGTCATTGTGGGCGTTGATGCTTTTATTGTAGATTGCTTTTTGTGTACTTTGCATCTTGCGGTATGTTGGGATGAAGCGGCCCGGGCTAACCTTACATGACATCGTTCATGAGACTTGCTCCACGCTTGACATGCAACTCGTTTTGCATAAGTGGCTTTGCGGGTGCCTGTTTCTCCTAGCATAGTAAAGATCCAATTTACAACGGGTGATCAACAATGCTAGTATCAATGTTGTGGTTCTTGTTCGTAAGTTAGAACGACACTTATGGAAAGCCCCAAACCACGTAAAATATGCAAAGAAAGTAGAAGCGTCTAACTTTGTTTTGCAGGGGTGTGCAGTGATGTGATATGGCCATGATTGTGATTATATATGATGTATGCAATGTTCCTTATTGTAAGTCGGCAACCGGCAGGAGCCATATGGTTGTCTTTAATTTCTGTTAAGACCCGCGTGTCTATTCAAAGTAGTTGTAATAGTTGAAGCCGGTGGACGACAACCATGGAGAAGCGTCATTGACCTTGATGCCATGCCGGTGATGATGAAGATCATGTTCGTGCTTGAAGATGGAGATCGGAAGCACAAAGAAGAAAGGCCATATCATATCACATATTATGAATTGCATGTGATGTTAATCCTTTATGCATCTTGTATTGCTTAGTAGACGACGGTAGCATTATAAGATGATCCCTCATGCACATAAATTTCAAGTTCTAAAGTGTTCACCCTTAGTATGCACCGTTGCCAAAGCTTGCTGCTTCGAAGCACCACGTGATGATCGGGTGTCTTTGATTCCGCGGGTGAATACAACGTAAGCAAGCCAGATTTGCTTATGCGGTAGCTAAGGTTTGATCTTGACGAGCCTAGCATGTACAGACATGGCCTCAGGAACACGGATCACCGAAAGGTAAAGCATGAATCATATAGTAGATATGATGAACATGTCGATTGTTCGCCATTGAAACTATATCAACTCTCGTGATGATCGGTTTTGATGTGGTGGATTTGGTTCGTGTGATCACTAAAACAATGTGAGGGATATTGTTTTGAGTGGGAGTTCACCTAGATTAATTTAATTATTAATTAGAACTCAATTTATCATAAACTAAATCAAAGTGAATTTGCATAGTTGTTGTAGTCATTGGCATCCGTTTACCACCTTGCGCTTAGTTATAATTGAGATGATAGAACTATAGAATTCTGGTTAGAGACTTTACGAACTGGTATCGTATTGTTTTAAGTGTTAATCTAAAGTTTAAAAGTCCTATTGCAAACTTTCAGTAAGTTCCGGTTACTCCATGAAGTTTAATAATTAGTATTAAATCAAGAGTAACAATTCCAAGTGTTAGTATATAAGTATCATGTTTGTATCCATGATTCTTGATATTCAAAGGATTCCCTTAATATCAAGGTTATCTAGGATCTGAAAGAGTTGTTACAGAAACCATGATGTGTGGAAGATATTGTGATATCTGAAACGAAGTTTTGGTTGCAACATGATAGAGTATAATATGGCAAAAGTCATGTTCTCATATTTGATGAGAATTTGCAAAAAGGTTGGAGACACTTGTTGTCCTAATCCTCCGAAAGGTTTTGGATAGCAACATTATACTCATAATTCATCGTTATAAGCTAAAAGTAGCTTGATCATGGACGATTCCATGATAAGGGTGAATATTTGATGTAGGTAAAATGTTTACTACACCAAGAGATTACTAAAGAAAGGAATTTGAAAGAACACCAAATATTTGATGATGGTGATCTACTTCAAAGTGCAAGTCCAAAGACATTGGTATTTAATTATACACGCTTTGGACTAGATGTCATATGTATGACTCCACTATTGATATTGATAGATTCTTTCAAACTGAAAAGGAAATACTGAAAGAGAATCTCATAAATATATGGCAGAAAAGAAAAGACTAGAATCGTTCAGTTTAAGTATATAGATGATATACATGTTATGGCTATATTCTTTGCTTATTAAACAATGTGGTTCTTAAGTATTTGATACTGAATTTGTTGGTGTGAATCGTCATACGAAACAACACAATTCATGAACTACAATGGCCTAAGTAACTAGCAAAAGAATATGTGATGATGTTCATCGAGAACAAAATAAAGGGTTATTGTGTTGCTTGTTAAACATCAAAGCTTGCCTTCAAAGATTTGTTTTATCAGGTATTATGAGAACAAAAGGATTGTTCAAATAATTGCCGTAATCCATAAAAGATGGATGATTCGCAAATCTCGTTGGAGACATCACATCCATAAAACTAGTGCTAAAAATGTCGAAAGACAAATTGATTGAAAGATCACTTAGGAAGTGACATCGCTGTTTGAATTATATTGGAAAGATAACATGAAGAAACTCCATGTGGATGGAATTTTGGAGTCTTCTGATTTTTGATCAAATGACGCTTGTGAAACTTTCTTAGAGATAATTAAAACTTCGTTCATAGGCCAAAAGGGAACGAATGACTAGCTTATTGGAACTTGTACATATTGTTGTACGAAGTCCGTTATGTGTAGTCAAGAGCGATGGATTTCAACTTCATATGCTTTCTCCGAAAATTTGAGTGAATATATGGATATTTTCTTAATAAGGATGAAGTGTGAAATACTTGAAAAGTTCAAAGACTTTCAAGATGAAGTGCAAGATCATTGTAACAAGAATATAAATAGTTTATGATAAGATCATAAAGGAAGATATTTGAGTTACACGTTTAGCATAAATACCTAAGATTTAAGGAATCGTTCCGTGGATTTGCATTTTCCCGAAACACCATAAGTGTATGGAGCGTTCGAGATATGTAATTAAACCTTGTTTGACATGGTAAGATCGAAAGGTGTAATTCATAAAACTGCCATTGTATTTTAAAGATTAAAAGCTTTAGAGATTACCGTTTTTCCACTGAAAAGAGCTCCATCATAATCCGTTGAAATGACACCATATAAGGTTATGGTTTGGGATAAAACTCAAGTTGTCCTTTCTTAAACATTGGTATGCTATGCATAAGAAAGATGTTTGCAACCAAAGTCGGATGAACCTGTCTTTGTATGTTATTTCGAATAACTGTTAAGTTCTCCTCCATAACATCGGAGACAAAAGTGTTTGTCACTTAAAACGTCAAGTTTCTTTGAGAAGGAATTTTTCGTGAAAAGTTAAGTGGGAGGACAATAGAAACTTTGATAAGGTTAAAAGAACCTTAGCTGTATGTGCAGAGTTGCGCAGCGCCGAAAAGTGTTCCGGAGGCGGCAACAATGCTCATGGCTCACGTGCCTCAAAGGTTGTGGTCACGGAGATCTAAGTTCCTATTGAAACAAGTAGATCGGGTAAACAATCAAATACCAAGATTTGAGGGTTGAATCATTATTTGAGAATAATGAACCGACTACATGCAGAGAAGCGATGATGGGCCCTGACTCCGTCAAATGGCTTGAAGCCATATAATCCGTGATAGTTCCATACACGAGAAATCAAGTTTTGAACTTGAAGGACCCTCGAGAAAGGTGTAAGACCTTGTAGTTGTGTCTGGATCTATAAAGAAATAGTCGACATGTTGGGAAAGAGTTCACAACAATGTTCAAAGGTTGACTATGACAAGATTTGATCTTTCATAGTGATATTTAGTCTAGACGGATTAATGTAGCAACCACTACATATAATTTGTTATATGGAAGTTGAATAAACAAAACAAGTTCTTCTAATAGAATCGTTACCTAGGACATGTGCATAACACGGTCCATAGGGTTTTGTTAATTCAAAGGATGCTAAAAGCATATGCAAACTTCAATGGTTAGAGTGAGCATAGCGGAGTTGGAATCTTCACTATGATGAAACTGTTAAAAGGGTTTAATTTCATCAGAGACAATGAAGATGCTTGCAATTGCAAGAAATTAAGTGGGAGCGCTAAGACATGTTTCTAATACATTATGTGGAAGACATATTGTTGATTGGAAATAATGTATCTTTTATTAACACATATTAAGAATTTCATCCCGATGAAAGACTTAGGCAAAACCCAAATATTTGGCATCAATAGACGCTAATATGGTTGTGCCAGAAGTACATAGACAAGATATTGAATGAGTTCAATATAGAAACTACAAGAGAAGGTTCTTGTCGCACAGAAAGGATTGAATGAGTTCAATGTTGATGATATATTCAAGTGTATTGACATTTGGTAAAGTGAAACAAATAATCAAGTATAGATTGATACTTGATGTATGAAATCACAAAGAGTATTTATATCAATCATACTGTGATATGTACAAATCCAGATATGTCCTATGCTCTAAATGTTGAGAGCATATACCAGAATGATTCGTAAGATGATCATTGGACAATAGTAAGGATATTCTTATGATCTTCTGAAAGAACTAAGAGTATAATATTTGTAGAAGTGACAAATAGATGGTTAGTTCATTGTAAAAGTACTACATTGATACTAGCTTTGTCACAAAGTACAAATTAAGTTTATCTCAATCTAAACTAAGGGTGGCACAATATAATGGAAAGTGAGTTCCATAATGGATTTGGATGATTTCCAAAGTTAAGACATTGTGACAGATACTACAACAAAAGGCTAAGTATATGACTGCTATTATAGCAGCAAAAGAGGGCATTTGTGTCAAGTAGTTTGTTATCAAACTAGGTGTAGTTCACAGCGGGATAATACTATGAAGATATATTGTACGACAATATTGTCAACATGTTTTAACCCCAAAGAGCTAAAGGTCACACCGAAATACCAAATTTATACAAAGCCATCTCATTAGAGAATGAGTGATGCGTAGAGACGCAAAGACATGCAATTACACACGGACCTGGAAGTGTCAGATCCGGAGATCAGTTGACCACTAGCAATCGTGTACATACAACACTGGAAAGCCATAGGTGTTATATACACAAAGGTTCGAAACTAGATTATTGACTCTAGTGCAAGTGGGAGACTGTTGGAGATATGCCCAAGAGGCAATAATAAAGTGGTTATTATCATGTCTTCACACTTATGATAAATGTTTACATACCATGCTATAATTGTATTAACCGGAAACATTAATACTTGTGTGATTTGTAAACTAAAATAAGAGTCCCTAGTAAAGCCTCTTGTTAAACTAGCTTGTTGGTTAATATATGATCATTGTTTCCTGATCATGAACATAGAGATGTTATTAACAACAGGATCATATCGTTAGGAGAATGATGTGATGGACATACTCCTATAGATAAGCGTAGCATAAAGATCAAGTCATTTCAATAGTTCAATTGCTATATGCTTTCTGATACATAGTAACCTAATTCCTTCGACCATGAGATCATGCATATCACCTTTACTGGATGGATGCTTTGATGTCATCAAACACCACACCGTAACAGGGTGGCTATAAAAGTGGCATTGAGTGTTCGGAAAGTATTGGTTGAAACACATGGATCAAGAATGGGATTTGTCCATCCATATGACGGATAGATATACTCTGGGCCCTCTCGGTGGAATGTCATCCAATTAGCTTGCAAGCATGTGACATGGTCACAAGGGATCACATATCACGGGAACGAGAAAAGAGTACTTATCAGTAACGAGGTTGAACTAGGTATGCAGAGATACCGACGATCATAAACTTCGGATAAGTAAACTATCGTGAGACAAAGGGAAATTGGTATCGTATGTAAGTGGTTCATTCGATCGCAAAGTAATCGTAGAAATATGTGGGAGCCATATGAATTTCCAGATTCCTCTATTGGTTATTGTTCGGAGAAGTGTCTCGATCATGTCCGCATAATTCACGAACCGTAGGGAGACACACTTAAGGATTCGACGTTGTTTGAGTAGTTATGGTATTATGAGAAAGAGACCGAATGTTGTTCGGAGTCTCGGATGGGATCCGGGATATCACGAGGTGATCCGGAATGGTCCGGAGAATAAGATTCATATAAGGAAAGTCCCGTTTCGGAGTTGGGGAATGGTTCCGGTGTTTTCATCGGGAACATTCTAGAAGGTCCCGGAATGTCCGACACTCCGGAGGGGGAAGGGTACATGAATGTGTCATTGTAAGTTGGAATGATTGCATCATATACTAAGTGTTCTTGCTGTCCCAAATATAGGATTAAATTGAATCCTAAAACAGAAAAGTCAAATGTCCAGTTTGAAAGTCAAACGGCTAAAACAAGAAACTGTGGGAAACAAGCAAGAGGAGTTGGAATCAACTTGGAGGAGGAGTTGGACTCCTCCAGGCCGGCGCCCAGCCCAAGGACGAGTTGGGGAGGGACTCCCTCCCTCCCCTGGCGCGCCAAGACCCCCCTCCCATAAAAGGAGGGGCAGGGCTCCTCCTACACACACAAGTTTCCTATCCTCTAAACTAAACCCTAGATCTAGACCCCGGTTTAGAGCTATTCGGTTTAGAGCCTTCTAATTGGTTTAGAGCCTTCTAATTGGTGTGTCTAATTACTAGACCACTAATAGCCTCTCTCATAAGCTCCACCATACTCGCACCGGCTTAAGGCGAAGCCCTGCGGGATCTCCCCTCTACTTCCGGTACTACACCGTTGTGCTGCCGGAATCACGAGGAGAGTGCTACAACCTCCGCTGCCTGCTGGAACAAGGGAGAGGAAGGTCTTCGTCGAGTACCGAACGTGTGACCGACTGCGGGAGCGCTGCTGGAACGTGGCGCTGGAAGGATCGTCTACGCGATCTTGAGATCGGAAAGAGTACGACTACATCACCCACGAGAATCTGCTCTCGTTAAACACTTTGGAATCTTCGAGGGTGAGTTATTCCATCGACTCGTTGCTACAATCTAGTAGATAGATCTTGGCTTGTTTGTTTGTATGCGATAGAAAATTTTTGTTTTCCATGCTACGAACCCCTACAGTGAGGTGATTAGAGGGCTTGCTTGAACCCGTGGAAAATATTCCACACGTATGGTGGCAGTGAATTTTTCCAGGCCGTATGGGTAGAGGATGGGCTGGATACACTGGGCTAGAATCCAGTCCGGGCCTAACCGAAGACAACATATCTGCTTTAATGGAAAATTTTCCTTATCGGGCTATAAAACTGGAATCAGATGATAATCGAAGGCAATTCATGCCACCCATGGACTAAACGAACGAGGCCTTAAAAGGAAAAAACGAGAGGATCGCTCGCCCCGCCCCCCTGCGGGTGACGAGCGACCGCCATCCCATCTCCCCGCCCCAGACCCCCTCCCCTCCATCTCTCCTGCCGCCGAGAGTTGCCCGCGCGGGGTTGGCGATGGCGGGGTGGCCTTTACCCGGCAGTGAAAGGGGGCGCAGGCCCTAGACGATGGCGGTGTTCCTCGACAGCTTGGCTTCCGTAGGCGGAGTGGACGGAGGTGCAGTGGTGTGGTCGGTTGGGCGGCAGGGCGCCACTGCCCAGCATGCTGGCTTGGTGATGGCGGCGGGGCAGTAAGAAGTTGTGACCGGTGGTGCTCAACTTGGCCCAGATTAGGGTCGTTTGGGCCCATTTGGGTTATGATGGATTGCCCCGAAAGGCTCCTATGTGGCTCCCTGGAGGTGGAGGAGGGGCGATAGAGGGTCTGGGTTGGTGGCGACGCTTCAGGATGTTCTTGCTGCAACATGACGATGAGTGCTTTGCGGGCCCATCTGGGCCCGACCGGGCCCAAGACCTGGTGTGCCCATGTTGTCGCGTCTGGTCGGCTACTACCACGATGGTGGAGGTAGTTCCCTCCCATGCGGCTACGATGCTTCTACCCTCGGTACCATTGTCCCCTTGCTCGAGACTCGAGGCCTAGCGCCAATGCCCACAGTGAGATGATGAAGATGGTGCCTTTTCCATGATGGCACATGTTGGTTGGCGGTGGGTTGGGTGGAGCACTTCAGACCGTCCAGGGTGGTGGTTCTTTAATGGTGGGCAACATCCCTGTCGGCCCTGTCTGGCACAAATGCGGTGACGCCTGTGGGTGTCGCCTCTCCTTCTTGAGGGAATTGGGTACCTCCTTCCCACCTTCCTCCGTGTACCCGAGGTATCCCTAGTACCAGTTCGGGCGGCAGCGGTGGTGGCGTTGAAAATAATATACCCAAGAGGCAATAATAAATGGTTATTATATTATTTCAGGTTTATAATAGATGTTTATTTCTCATGCTATAATTGTGTTAATAGAAAATGTTAATACATGTGTGATTTATAAACAAAATAAAAGGTTCCTAGTAATGCCTCTCATCATACTAGCTTGTTGGTTAACTGGTGACCAAGGTTTCCTAATCATCAACATTGGATGTTGTTAATAACAAGGTCATGTCATTAGAGAATGATACGATGAACATTCACCCGCAGTAGATTTAGCAATACGATCATGTCCTCAAATTTTTATTGCTATCTCATTCAAAGTAACTCTAGTCCTTAGACCATGATACCACGTCAATCACTACCACTAGAAGAGTACTTTGATTACTTCAAACGTCACACCATAATAGGATGATTATAAAGATGTCATCGGGTACTTAGAAAGTGTTACTTGAGGATCGTGGATCAAGAGTGGGATTTTTCCATCCTGATGATAGAGAGATAGGGCCCTCTCGGTGATATTACATTAACATAGCTTGGAAGCAAGTGATAAGGTTACTAAGAATGTTATATCATGGGAACAAGAAAAGAGTGCTTGTTGATAACAAGATCGAACTAGGTATGGATGATACCATATGATCGGATCTCGGACAAGTAAAATATCACGAGACAAAAGGAATTTGTTACTATGAAAAAGGTTCACACAATCACTACTTTATCGTTGAACTAGCGGGAGTCATTATGGATCTCTAGGTCCCGCTAATGATTTTTGATCGGAGAGAGTCTCGATCATTGCCATGTAGTTATCGAGCCCGTAGGGAGACACACTTAACATTAGTCGACGCATTTGAGTGGATAGGAAACAAAGGAGAAAATACTAGACATCACAGCAATTGTTCTGACGAATCTACCAGAATAATTTCGGTGTATTGAAATATTGCAAGGGATTGAACTGTTAATGTGTTTATTAAATGAAGTGTTCATTAAATGGAGTACTCACTAAATGAAGTATTCATTAAATGAGTGACATTAAATCAAGTGAATTAAAAGTGGTTTTAACGAAATGACTCTTAAAAGTGTTCACTCAAAAATGAGGTTTTTGTTTGTACCTTTTTACATATATATTTTAATAGAAAATACACCGTAGGGTTTTTTCCCTATGATATCACGGTAAAAAAATTACTCTTGATTTTTGAGTGGAGATTTAATGGGAGAAAAATGACTCTTCATTTTTTGAGTGGAGAGTCCACTAGCCATGATGAGGGGAGAGGAGGGGGAACCCTCTTGGACGCTAGCCACGGGAGGTTCTGCCCCTTCACCTATAAAAGGAGGGGTGGAGCTCATATCTTCCTCACTCATTCCTTCTCCTTCTCATATGCTCTTTGGTTGGCATATTCCTTCCCTTGCTAGCCTTGTCCATTGCCATGATGTCAACACCCGGATTTTTAATCCCAGATGCTTGTTATGCCGTACATCGCAATCCCAGGATTAGCATTTTTGCGAGACAAAACAGATTGGTACCATAGTTCATCATCCATTACAAACCATAATGGTCTTACAAATAGTTGATCGCATGATCAAGTCTGATTACAATCAAAGCAGCGGAATAATAATAAGGGTAGTGTGGTCAAGGATCCATCTTCAGGGTCACAGGCAATGCTTACGATGGGATATGATCCTAGTTATCGTAAGCGTCCTGATGTCCTTCTTCCTCGTAGTCTTCTTCATAGTCTGGCCATGGGAATAGCCAGGGAAAAATCCATGAGTACTTCGAAGTACTCGTAAACTTTCACTAAAGCAGTAAGGTCATTCTATGGGATTCTTAAGCTCTAGGTTTGTTTGCCATAAGCCAATTTTATTTCAACCAGTGTCTAGTAGTAAAAGTCTAACTTTAGTTGTCTAGGTTACTTAGACGGGAACCTAACTTCATTTCCACAACTTGTGGGGTTAAGTCCAAGTCATATTTCAAGTCACATGTCATTTGGAAGACATCTGACAACGGAACAGTATGGCCATCCAACTGTCCATATCCGTAGACGCGACTATTTGAACAGTTTGACACTCTACAGAGGTGGTACACTTTCACCACGACATTCGATACATCCGTCAGGAACAATCCTAAATCATCATACTTAGTATGCAGATAATCAATCTTAACCTTTCAATTACACAACCTAGTATATGCACCTCTTATATGAGTTTGGCCTTCCAACCATGACCATCTGTCATCTTGGGCACTGCATAGGTGGACAGTAACATTCACAAGGTAGCCTCATCACACCTCGTTCCGCGAGGGAACCCATACTAAGACATATAAACTTCCAGTCAAGCCTTACCCAAATTCAGGTATTGTGGTTGTACGATAAATGTTGGAATGGTGTCGCATCCGAACCCAACTATCAGTTTTTATCAAAGTCAAGTCACATCCTTTCATTCACCATTATCTTCGAAGTCATTGTGTCCATAACAGATGTCAAAGCATTTCAGTAGAATGACTCATCATTCCAAGGTTTTCATAATCATTTGTTCCCATCTAGTGATCAAGTTTAATTTAGCACTAGCATCTATCAAATGGGTGTGTGGGTCACTAGTTGTAGGGTACTAAGCTGGTGTTTCTATTCTCAACTAGTTCCAAGCTCTTGGTACACCTTCCTCATTATCCACTAATCATCCAATTAATTAGCTACGGAACAACTTTGCAAAAGATAAAGCTTGCAAGTAAAACTGGATTTGGTAAAGTAAAAAGGGTATCACAAAGGTATGTATAACAAGGCTTGCATAGTCTAGCATGCTCAGTATAGCTTGCAAGTAGGACTTGCATGTTTAGTTTAGCTTGCATAGTGAGGCTTGCCTTGATTGGTAAGGTGGTTGAAGTTCTCTTCTTGTTCTTCGTAGAATTCCTCCTCGTCATAGCCCGGATTGATACTAGCGTTTATAAATAAATACGAGGTACACAATCACCAAACAATACTTAACTACTTATATTTATCACACAAGGGTCACAATAGATGATCTAACATCATCTCTATCATTACAAGAAAGGGTGATAAGATTTTATTTATCTTATTTTTAGGAAAGTAATTTCTACTCATTGAAAAGTTGCTTAAGATTTAATATTCTCCAAATTAAAAATATGGGATCATATTGACACATGTCATCACCACATATTCTATTAAGTGAGAATGTGATTTAAAAAGGTTGGCCTAGTTTATAAAGTTTAACCCTATTATTTAATAATATTTAAGTGGCAAAAAATCACTATAAAGTCATTCTTTTAGTTTTGGTCCAGGACTACTGTATGTAAGTATGTAGATTTTTACATATTCAGAAAGGTTTTGTCAAATGTGATTTTTAAGAGTTGGAATCAACTCAAAATCACTTATGGTTGATTTTAGAAAAATGTTTGAAGTTGCAAAAGCTAGTGGCTTGTTATTTTTACTGAGGGTGATCTATAGTTTCAAACTGTTTGAATCCAACGGAAGTGATTAGAGATTTCCATTTACTTTCAAGAAAAATTAGATTCATTCAATTTGGTGCAGTGAATATCTCTGAATTGATTTTTAAAGTTTACTACAGAAAAGGTTTTTGAAAATAAAATAAAAAGACTAGGTTTGAATTACTGGGCTCGTGCGGGAAACATTACTGGGCTAGCCCAACTGCACACGGTGCACGCAACAGGCTCATTCAGGCTAGTCCCACGCGTCAGCGGGTCATCTAACGCGAAGCGGTATCAATCAATATTAGCCCTACGATTTCAACACGATCTACGGTCTAGGTTCATCGTCTACATCGCGGCACTCCAGCGAGATTCTGACCTAGCGGCACGGCGGGGGTGGCTATGGGCTTGCCAGGGCTCCAGCTAGGGTCGGCGGTGTGGTCGAACGAGCTTGTCGACGACGGCGAGTCGAATGGCGGTCATGGAAGCTCCTGGGGTGGCTCCAATCAATGGTGCCTTTCCGTCATGGCAGCGGCGGACTCCGATCAAATTCCGACGATAGGGTGCTCGCCTTGCTCCGGGAACAGGTCAGGGGTGTTTCTGAGTGAGAGAGGAGTGGAATGGTGTGGCGATTGAGACTGGGGTGGTCTCTATTTATACCCTCGAGGGTGAGGCATGTGCGGCATGGTCAGGGCTCGTCGGCAACGTTGCTACAAGTTGATCTATGCATGGAGAAGGGAATGGGTCGACGCGGTTGGGTGTGGCGATCGCGAGTGGTGGCTCGACATGGGGTGGTCTAAGTTGGCCGGGTGATGTTGGCGCTCTGTATGAGTACGACGGTGTTCGTCAGCGAGTACGTGGAGATATGCCCTAGAGGCAGTAATAAAAGTGGTTATTATTATATCTTTGTGTTTAAGATAAATGTTTACATTCATGCTATAATAGTATTAACCGAAAACATTAATACTTGTGTGATTTGTAAACTAAATTAGAGTCTCCAGTAAAGCCTCTTTAATAATACTAGCTTGTTGGTTAATAGATGATCGTGGTTTCTCGATCATGAATATTAAGATGTTGTTAACAACGAGATCATATCATTAGGAGAATGGTATGATGGACATACTCCTGTAGATAAGCGTAGCATAAAGATCAAGTCATTTCAATAGTTCGTTTGCTATAAGCTTTCTGATACATAGTAACCTAATTCCTTCGACCATGAGATCATGCTAATCACCATCACCGGAAGGATGCTTTGATGATATCAAACACCACACCGTAACTGGGTGGTTATAAAGGTGGCATTAAGTGTTCGGAAAGTATGGGTTTAGGCACATGGATCAAGAGTGGAATTTGTCCATCCATATGACGGATAGATATACTCTGGGCCCTCTCGGTGGAATGTCATCCAATTAGCTTGCAAGCATGTAACTGGTTCACAAGGGATCACATATCACGGGAACGAGAAAAGAGTACTTATCAGTAACGAGGTTGAACTAGGTATGCAGAGATACCGACGATCAAAACCCCGGATAAGTAAACTATCGTGAGACAAAGGGAAATTGGTATCATATGTAAGTGGTTCATTCGATCGCAAAGTAATCGTTGAAATATGTGGGAGCCATATGAATTTCCAGATTCCTCTATTGGTTATTGATCGGAGAAGTTTCTCGGTCATGTCTGCATAATTCACGAACCGTAGGAAGACACACTTAAGGATTTGATGTTGTTTAGTAGATATGGAATGTTAATAAGGGATACCGAATGTTGTTCGGAGTCTCGGATGGGATCCGGGATATCACGAGGAGATCCGGAATGGTCCGGAGAATAAGATTCATATAAGGAAAGTACGATTTCGGAGTTCGGGAAGTTTCTGATGATTTCGTCAGAGAGGTTCTAGAAGGTTCACCGGTCCGAAAGGGGAATGGTCCATGAATGTGTCATGGATATGTGGAATGATTGGATCATATCCTAGGACACTTGGTGTTGGCATTTGCAAGAGAGAAATAAAGCTCTAAATTGAAAGTCAAACGGGAAGTTTGAAAAGTCAAACCGGAACAATGATTTCCTAGTGGAAGAAGAAACAAGTCCTTCTCTCAATCCAACTTGGGTTTGGGTTTGGATTCAAACCCACCCCTCCCAAGACTGCCCCTCCCTCTCATAAATAGAGGGGGAGGGCTGCCCCAACACCACAAGAGCCACGCCCTTCCCCCACACACGCGCCGCCGCCGCGCCCCAGCCGCCGCCACGCCGCCGCCTCGCGTCGCCGCCGGTTCGTCACCGCCGCCCTAGCCGCTGCCGACACCTCCTCCTCCCGGTCATCTAAACCATAGATCTCCGGGAAACCCTAATCCACCATAACTCGCACCGGCTTAGGCGAAGCCCTGCGGGATCTTCCCTCTACTTCTGACACCACGCCGTCATGCTGCCGGAATCACGAAGGGAGAACTACAACCTCTGCTGCCTGCTGGAACAAGGGAGAAAAAGGTCTTCATCAAGTACCGAACATGTGACCGACTGCGGAAGCGTTGCCGGAACGCAGCGCCGGAAGGATCGTCTACGCGATCTTGAGATCGGAAAGTGTACGACTACATCACCCACGAGAATCTGCTCTCATTAACCGCTTTGGAATCTTCGAGGGTGAGTTCTTCTATCGACTCGTTTCTACAATCTAGTAGATAGATCTTGGCTTGTTTGTGTGCATGCGGTAGAAATTTTTTGTTTTCCATGCTACGAACCCCTACAGTATGGTGGTCAAGGGGGCACGCGGTGGCCAATGGGCATGTCTGGGCGGTGGCTGGTGACGTCGTGGTCACGAGTACGGGCGGAGAGGTCGAGTCACACCGTGTCTGCGCGAGGCGTCTTCGGCGCTCCGTCGTTCTCTCGGCATGTCTGTGTCTTAAATGGGCGTGGCTGTTCTAGGGTCTCCGTGGCTCGCCGTTGGTCGAGGGGTGGTCAGAAAGGGGCGGTGAGGTCACGACTACTATCTAGACATCGTGAGCGAGTGAGGCGTGGCCTGTGGCATGTTGTCCATGTCCGAGTGACATGGTGAGCTCGGGTACCACTGGCATTGATCAAAGCAGTGAAGATGAATGGCTCAATTGCACGGTTGTGTACTGGGGGTTATCGTGGGTGAGCTAGAGTAAATATTTTGAGTACAAAGGATGAGCAATTGATTGATCACAAACAGTAGATAGTTTGTAGCTGTACTGTGATCATCAAGTGTTCGATCAAATGGCCGCATGAACATAATCATCACCAAATTGAATGATTTTTGGTGAGTGATGTGATACTAATCTTGGTAGTCTCCGGGTGCAATGGTTTGCCAAGTGGTGTTGGTTTGAGTGATTTTCCAAAATTGGCCATCTTTACATATGAGATAGGTTCAATTTTGAATTTCCTCTCAAAAGAGTTTGAAAATGTTTCTGCAAAGTTGGTGAGTTCCATTTGGTTCAGTGTCACTAGGTCTAGCAAGGGGTGAAAAGAAATGGGAAAGTTTTTGTTTGAGATTAGTTGCTAGAGATGCTCAAAGTGAGCTAGTGGTTAACTTTGGCAGAAATGACCATTAGGTCTTATGCCTTATATTTTTCTTTTCTTTTGATTTGATTTGATTTGGTAGTGACCTAGATGATATGGTTTTGATCTATAAACCATTTCTCATCATTTACAACAATCAAACATGGCATTGCAAGCATTCATACACTCACTCAATAAGATTTGAATTTAGTTAATAAAAGATTTTGTTAACCCCAATCTTGATTAATTAGGGAATGATCCTCATTAGTGTTTTTGGGGTGTTACACATGAGAATGGTGCTTAGGCGAAGCCCTGTTCAATATCTTCCCCACCACCACCACCACTACCATGTTGTAGTGCCGCTGGAGTTCCCGAGGATCCCCTAATTCCGCTACCCGACTAGATCAAGGGACGGAAGTCGTCGGCACACCAAACGTGTGACCGATTATGGAGGCGCTACCCCTTTGTGGTGCCGATCATCTACACATCCTTGAGGATGGTCATGTACATCTACAACAATCACGTTTGTTTTCGAGAACATTATCCCGCTTACGATCTTCAAGGACGAGTCCTTCTAAAACCGTTACAAGTGTCGCCTGATTCGATCTTGGAAGTTGCTATCATAGGGAAATTTTTGTTTTCCATGGAATGAACCCCATCCGTGGTATCAGAGCTATGTCTATGCATAGATGTTTTGTACGATTAGAACATATAGAGATATGGATGTTGATGATCATGTTATTGCAAACTTTCGTGTAGTTTGGATATTAGTGGCATAGTGGAATGAAGCAGCCTGGACAAACTTTACATGTCCTCGCACATGAGACATGTTCCACGCTTGACATGCAACTAGTTTTGCATAAGTGGCTAGCGGGTATATGTCTCTCCCACTATAGTTAATATCTGATTTACAATGGTCTGATGATAACTTGGTTATCACCGTTGTGACTGAAGTTCGTTATCACCGTTGTTACTGAAGTTCGTAGGTAGAACGGTTCTTTCCTACAAAGCCCACGACCGCGTAAAATATATACAAATAAATTAGAGGTGTCTAACTTGTTTTTGCAGAGCATGTGATGTGATATGGTCATTGCAGAGCATGTGATGTGATATGGTCATCGATAAAAAAAATATTGTACAAAATGTGTTTTATTTTAAGTTAAAACAACCAGCAAGAGCCATATGGTTGTATTTTTATTTTATGTCCTGCGTGCCGAAAAAGGAAATCCATGTAATTTAGATTAGTGGAGAACAACCATGATGGTGATGCCATGGACCTTGGTGGCACGCCGATGGAATGATGGAGAACATACCATGATGCACAAGATGGAGATCAAATGCGAGAAGGATCATATCATATCACATTATTCATGCATGGGATGTTTATCCTTTGATGCATCTTATATTGCTTTGATTTGATCACCTCGGTAGTATTTGCTCGCTGCATTAGCATTATAAGATGACCCCTCCCACTAAATATCAAGATAATAATATGTTCTTTCTTAGTATGCACTGTTAAGAAAGTTCGTCGTTTCGAAGCACCACGTGATGATCGGGTGTGATAGACTCTACGTTCGCATACAACAGGTGTAAGACAGTTTTACACACACAAATACTAAGGTTCTTACTTGGTGAGCCTAGAATGTATAGACATGGTCTCGGAACATGAACTGAAAGGTAAACACGAGTCATATGAATGATATGATGTCCATGTGATGCTCACCATTGGAGCTACACCACAACACATGATGATCAATCATGTTGTAGTGAATTTGGTTTGTGTAATCACTAAAAATGACTAGAGGGATGTCGTTTTTGAGTGGGAGTTCTCATAGTGAATTTTGAATTAACTTGAACTCTATCTTTTATAAACCTAGTCTAAATAGTCTTTGCAAATACATCATAGATCATGGCACTCCCACGTTCAACTTTAATGCATTCCTAGAGAAATAAAAGCTACAAGACAATGGGTCTAACTTCACCAACTAGCACCGCGGCGTGAGTATTATCCTCTCGAGCATGAAAAGGTCTTATGTGCTAGACGGTCCGTTAGGTGACACCCCTACAAATGATGCTCCTTAGGAAGAGCATAATGTGTATGACACAAAGTTTGATGACTACACTCTTGTGCAGTGTGCGATCGTCCAATCGATGGAGCCTAAAATCCAAAAGTGTTTTGAACTTACTGATGCTGATATTATAGTGGAGGAACTCAAAACTATGTTTTGAGGACCAAATCTTTGCGAAGAGACATGAGATCTCAGATAAGTTCTTTAGCACAAAGATGGAGGAGCACAACTATGTGAACAAGCACGTCATTAAGATGATGGGCTATGCTCAATGCCTTGAGATACTAGGATGTGAGATACTAGTTGATCTCACGACGGATAGGGTTCTGCAGTCGCTTCCACCAAGCTACAAAGGGTTTGTGATTAACTACAAGATGAGTGGTGCGAACAAGTCACTCACTGAACTCGCATCCATGCTAAAGACTGCCGAAGTAGACATAAAGAAGGAGCATCAAGTGTTGATGGTCAATAAGACCACCAGTTTCAAGAAAAAGGGCAAGAAAGGCAAGCCTAAAGGTAACTTCAAGAAGGACGACAAATTTGTTGATGCGCCTAAGAAGAAGACCAAGGGAGTCCCTAAGCTTGATACTGAGTGCTTCTACTGCAGAGGGACTGGTCACTTGAAGTGGAACTGCCCAAAGTACTTGGCAAATAAGAAGGTCGGGAAAGTGAACAAAGGTGTATGTGATATACATGTTATTATGTGTACCTTACTAGTAGTCGAAGTAGCACCTGGGTATTTGATACCATTTCGGTTGCTAACATATGTAACTTGAAATAGGGACTAAGGAATAGTCGACAACTAGCCAAGGATGAAGTGACGATGTGCATAGGCAATGGATCGAAGGTTGATGTCATTGCCGTCGGGACACTTCCACTTCATCCACCATCAAGATTGATAATAAACCTAAATAAATGTTATTTTGTGCCTGCGTTGAGCATGAACATTATGTCTGGATCATGTTTAATGCAAGACGGTTATTCATTTGCTTCTGAGAATAATGGTTGTTCCTTTTATATGAAAAATATATTTTAGGGTCATGCACCTATGTTGATTGGTTTATTTGTTTTAAATATTGATATTAATAATACACATATTCATAATGTGAATGCCAAAAGAATCAAGTTGAATGATGATATTGCTGCATATATGTGGGATTGCTGTTTGGATCATATTAGTGTTAAACGCATGAAAAAGCTCCATTCTGATGGACTGCTAAGATCACTTGATTATGAATCATTTGAGACATGTGAACCAATGCCTTATGGGCAATATGACTAGAACTCCGTTCGCCGGAACAATGGAGTGGGTGACCGACTTGTTGGAAATAATACATACCGATGTATGTGATCCAATGAGTTTGTCGGCACGCGGTGGATATCTTTATTTTGTGACCTTCACAAATGATTTAAGTAGATATGGGTATATATATACTTAATTAAACACAAATCTGAAATATTTAAAAGGTTTAAAGAATTTCAGTAAGAAGTAGAAAATCATCATAACAAAAACACCAAATTTCTATGATCCGATCTTGGAGGAGAATATCTTAGTTACGAGTTTGGTACACATATGATACAATGAACAATTGTTTTACAACTCACTCCCGCTGGAACACCACAATGAAATGGTGTATCCGAACGTCGTAATCGAACTTTATTAGATATGGTACAATCTATGATGTCCCTTACCAATTTGCCACTGTAATTTTGGGTTCATGCATTAGAGACAACTGCATTCACTTTAAATAGGGCACCATAAAATCCGTTGAAATGATACCGTATGAATTATGGTTTGGTCACAAACCTAAGCTGTCATTTCTAAAAGTTTGGGGCTATGATGTTTATGTGAAGAAACTTCATCCTGATAAGGTCGAACCAAAAGTGGAAAAATGTGTCTTCATAGGATACCCTAAAGAAACAATTGGGTACACCATCTATCACCGATCCTAAGGCAAGATTTTCGTTGTCAAGAATGGATCCTTCCTGGAGAAAGAGTTTCACTCGAAAGGTGTGAGTAGTAGGAAGGTAGAAATCGACGAGGTTACTGAACCTTCTCTTCCTGAAATGGCGAGTGGCGTAGCGCCGAAATCTATTTCAGTGTTGACTTCACCAAGGGAAGAAGGAAATGATGATGAGGAACCTTCTCTTCATGAAACTCCAAAAGAGAATACTATCTAGCCTCGCAGGTCAGACATGATACAAACAGCTCCTAAACTGTATAGTGATCCAGTCTTAAATTTTATGGTAGATGGAAGCAATGACCCTGCAACATATGAAGAAGCGATGATGAGCTAGGATTCCAATAAATGGCTTCAAGCCATGCAATCCAAGATGGGATCCATGTACGAAAACCAAGTTTGGACTTTGGTGGACTTACCTCACGACCACAAGGCCGTTGAGAATAAATGGATTTTCAAAAAGAAAACCGACGCTGACGGTAATGTGACAATCTATAAATCACGAATTGTCGCGAAAGGGTTCCGACAAATTCAATTTGTCTTGTCAGGCTTGATGCTCCGAGCTTACTCCCTTGTCTCTGTACTTGTCGATGCGATCATAGCATGGTCATAGGATGGAATATGAAGTAGTATACCATTCGATAGGGTAGGAAGGGGACTCACATAGAGGATATGATTCACCTTTAAAGTTCATGACGACTTGGCATAAATTTAAGTGCTTGATATGGCAACGACCGTAGGTTGGGATGTATCAAGCGACATAACAAAGGATGCGTCTCGGTACATTACTGAAGATGATGAAACTTTAGTACCGTATAAACACGTATTATTTTCCGTGTTACACCTTCCAACATCACAGAAAGTTAATTACATTAACAATAACTAATTTATGTCGCTAATTGCATTGTAATTCCAAAATTCCATTTTATTGATATATAAAATATTCATTACATCATATTACATTGGATTTTAGACCGTCTCTAATCATTGCATTAGAAATAGCATCTGCTAATAACATAGAGGGTCTTGAGCCCCTCTCTATTCAGTAGATCTAACTCTAAAATTAGAACTACACCTAATTAGTAGAAATATCCTATCTAATGCTAAAGTTCTTGAGCGCCTCTCTATTTTGTTTGACATCAACATCATCATGGGCTGGAGAGTTCTTGAGGACATGACATATGCTTATAACTTCGATTGGAACTGAAAAAAAAAGATGATTAAAAGGAGAAAGAACAAATCAGCGGATATGAAAGAACATGCCATCCAAGATGTGTGTAGAATATGAGGAACAAACCTATGGACCAGACAAGCCAATGGAGGAGAACAGCGGGAATGCACAAGATCCGGAGAGCCAACAGCCATGCAAGATCATGCGCGGAGGGCGTGCAAGATACTAGGAGCCAAAGGTTGTGTAAGATCTGGTGCGACGGGGCTGCACTAGATCATGCACAACTAGGGCGCTCGAGATCCTGCCCAGCTAAGATGTTGCGCGTGGATTTGCGGTCGAGAGTTGGAGGTAACAAGATGAGGTGGGGACTGATACGTACAATTTGCATCACTATTCTATATCATAATTTGCTTCTATTCATTGACATATTCCTTATTAAGAGGTGATACTTATGTTATTTCATCTATTTTTGTATGTTGGATGATTCTTGGAGGATGAACTGCCGGATTCAGGATTCTGATGGAAAAAGCGGTGTCTAGATGCAATTTTCGTGAAGATCAGAAATATACCATAAAAACTATGGAAAACTATAGTTTTCCAGAAGACGAAGGAAGCCAGAAGGGGAGGCGAAGTTGGGCCACAGGGGGCCCACCCCCAGGCGCGGGCCACCCTAGGCCGCGCCTACAAGGGGTGTGGCCGCCCTAGCCCACCTCTGGCTCCGCCCCTTCGCCTATATCTTCCTTTTGAAACCCTAAAGTTCAGGGAGTGACCACAGAAAGATTCTGCCGCCTCCACGGGGCGGAAAACACACAGAGAGAAAGATCTCTCTGGCAGACAGATTTTTGCCGGGGAAACTCCTTCCCAGAGAGGGGAGATCGTCGCCATCAACACCGTCATCAAGCTAGACTTCATCGGGATCATCATCATCATCATATACACCATCATCTCCACCAGCACCATCATCATCACTCCACCCCGCTGTAACAATTGTATTGAATCTTGCGTAGTTCTTAGGGGAATCTTTCCTAGTGTTGATTACTATTGTAGTTGATGCTTGTGAGTGGAACCATTGAATTATTGTTTATGTTCAGATTGTTATCCATCATCATATCACCTCTTATCTTGATCCATATGATGTCTCGTGAGTAGTTCGTTTAGTTCTTGAGGACATGGGAGAAGTCATGTTGTTAGTAGTGGAATTGTGTTGAGGTATTATTCAATAGTTTAATATTTAAGTTGTGGTGCTTTTCTTCTAGTGGTGTCATGTGATCATCGACTATATGACATTTCACCATTTATGGTCCTAGGGGAATGCATTGTGTAATTGGCTACTAATTGCGGGGTTGCAGGAGTGACAGAAACCTGAACCCCCGTTAGGAAACCATTGCACAAGGGAGTGTAGGATCTCAGAGTTTAAGGCTGTGGTTAGGTTTTTATCTTAATTACTTTCTTGTAGTTGTGGATGCTTGCAAGGGGTTTAATCACAAGTATGTATTAGTTCAAGTAAGATCGGTACATTAGCACAGGTTCACCCACACAACACTTGTTAAACCAAAGAAGATTAATCAACTAGATGAAACGAAAGCACTTGACAGTATTCCCATGTGTCCTCGAGAACGTTTGGTCCTCATAAGTATTACCACCGGCTTGTCCTTTGCTGAGAAAGGATTGGGCCACTTACTGCAATTATTTTCTATCTTTATTTACTTGCACTTTATTTTGTTGCTTTATCAAAAACCACTAAAAATCCGTTTGCTAAGTATTTACAGAGGTTTCCGGCTCCATACCACTAGTCAACACCTTCTGCTCCTCGTTGGGATTGGCACTCCTATTTATCAAAAGTAATACGATACACCCCCTATACTTGTGGGTCATCAAGACTATTTTATGGTGCCGTTGCCGGGGAGTGAAGCGCTATTGAAGACTGTAACTGGTAAAAGGAAAACTTCTACCATGAGTATTGCTTTTTATTTCTGTTTGCTACTTTGTTTCCAATATGGATAACCCACTTGGTTTCCTGTTTGGGAAAACTACTACCACTGTTAGGATGGTAGATGAACCACCACCTGTTGAGATAGATCCTTTTAAGATACCTACCAGAATTGTTGATCGTATTATGGATAATTATTATCTTGGGGATTGAATTGTCCATCCTGGTGATCACTTGCTTTTTATCCATGAATTATGCGGGTTGTTTAAGTCTGCAGGTATCACAACTGAATAGGTTAAGAAGAATTTACTCTCTATACCATTGAAAAGAAGAGCTGAAGAATGGTATAAGTTGCTGAAGAATGGACAATCTATGGAATGGGAGGAAATAGTACCTCCCTTTTACTCTAAACTCTATCCTCCTAGTGAGATTCATAAGGATAGGAATCAAATATATAACTTTTGGCCTCGTGATGGAGAGAGTACAACCCAAGCTTAGGGGAGATTGAAGTTACTAATGTTTAAATGTCCTATTCATGAACTCCCTAACAACATTATTATTAATAACTTTTATGCAAGGCTTTCTCTTTATGATAAAGATTTATTAGATGCTTCTTGTGCCAGATCATTCACACGTATGAAATAAGAAGCTAAATGGGATCTTCTAGACCGTATTCAAGAGAACACTGAAGCATGGGAGAATGACAAAGGAAGAAAGCCAGGTATAAATTATGATTATGAATGCATTAAATATTTTATGGGAACTGATGACTTTCATGATATTAGTACTGAGTATGGTCTTGATTCTCAAGTTCTTGCAAATTGTTTTAAGGTCTTTGCCTCCTATATATAAATTCCTAAAAAGAAGTGGGACAAGTACCATGCACCTTATAAAGATATTGTTAATCATGTTCCTATTAGAAATACTGAAGTTTGTACTGTTGATCCCATTTTAACCGAACCTTATATTGAGAAAGTACCTTTTCCTGCTAGGGTAAAGGAACATTCTATAGCTAATGTGGTTAGCAAAAGTACAAAGAAAGTTGTGGAACCTGATGAACAAATAAACATTGAACCTGTAGTAGCCATTGTGAAAGACCTTGTCACTAAAAATGTAAAAGATGGGCATATTATCTTTTGTAAAGATGCTTCCAATATTGTCTCTCATCCTAGTAAATCTAGGAAAACTAGTGTCCATGTGCTTTCTGTTAGAATCGGTGATCATTGCTACTATGGTTAATGTGATATTGGTGCTAGTTCTAGTGTTATTCCTTATGAGCTTTATAGGGAAATTATGCATAAAATTGGTCCTTGTGATCTTGAAGACATAGATGTGGTTATTCACCTTGATAATAAGGAAACCATTTGCCCTATTGGTATTGTAAGAGATGTGTAAGTTCTTTGTGGCAAGATTAAATATCCTGCAGACTTTCTAGTGCGATTCAACAGCTAGTAAAACTTGTCCTATCATTTTTGGTAGACTTTTCTTGAACACTTGTGGAGCTATTATAGATTGTAAGAAGGAGAAAGTTTTAACTAAGTTTGATGGAGAATCTTATGAATTTAACTTTTCCAAATTTGCCAAAGCACCTTATGAAAATAATTTGCCTAATGAGGATTTTAGGGTTGAACAACTTGCTTCTATTGATCAAGTTTATGACCTTAGTCCTCTCTTTGATGATTGTAAGTATGCCCATTCTAATGATAAAGTTGTTTCTTGTGACAGTTATATTGTCAACTTTATTCAAAGTGCTACTAAAAGTTATTATGAGAGAGGGAAACATGGTTTTATGCATCTCAATAATATTAAGTTTCCCCGCTTTATGCTGAAAGTTTTGAAGTTGCACTTGTTTTGTCTTCTGTAACACCCTCAGAATCGACCCTATGTAGGTTTCAGCGCTTCCCGCCAAACCCGCATAGAAACGATTCAAAGGTGCTCACCAGGCACTTTCGTGCGGGTGGAAAACGAAGTAATATCATTACACAATAGTCCTCGATGGAACCCACAAAACATATATACAACCACGGCTCAATGAGTCAAGAATACAGATATACGGTACAAAGATCCAAATCACCTTGAAAACGATACAACGTCCGAGTACGGACAAGATGCAAATTGAGCTAAGAGCCCTGAAGAATAACCAATGGCGTCCATAACCCTGCCCAGGCCAAGCCGGAAGGGTAACCCTGCTAACGACGTCGATCTTAAAACCTGCTAAAAACAAAAGGGGTGCCGACAAAGGGCAAAGGAAAAAGAGAGTGGTCGGTACTAAGGCCAGTACACAGCGAGACTAGAATTCGGCGGTCCTCGCCTACATAGGTATGGTGGACTGAGCGGCAGCGCAGCATGCACTAAACAACCTATAGAGACTCGAGATAACTGTCGGCTATCAGAGAGGGATAAGAAAGACCTATTCGGAACCAACCTGATTCTACCACCAAACATACCCATCCTGGTATTTCCCCCTCAAGACCAAACGAGGAAGTCAACCGAGGAACTCACACAGTTGGCAGTTTTATTTATTCAGTTATCGTTGCAGCCATTACTAGTCAGGTATAGATAGTCATCCTGATATAATAAGCAGTGGGCACTTTTAGTTAACCATTCCGTTGTAGTTGCAACACTTACTAGTCAGATTCAATTAGCATGAGATATCCCAAACCCAGTAGTTGTTGGTACTTTTATTTATCCATTCCGTTGTAGTGAAGCTGATTACTAGTCATATCGGATACAAGTTAAATTATAACAGTAAACTTTAGTTATAGTTGTCTATGATCGAGAACTGTGCTCCAAGTCGTCCATAACCGCGGGCACGGCTTCTCGAAAAGATTTAACCCTGCAGGGGTGCACCAAAGTTTCCACACGCACCTACACCCTTGTTGTCAGATCAGGTAGGTACAAGATCACAAAACATACACCCAACGGTATGTCGACGGGGTTTCGGACACGACGTTTCCCAGACCCAAAGCAAGCACGGGGGCCACCCCACTAAGCTACCCGTAACGAAGTCGGACGGTCTCCGAGGCGGACCCAGGGTTTGTGTCGATGGCTGTAAACGACTGGGAACCCGAAAGTGTGACTGGGCTTGTCGATACAGCGAAAACGTATCACGGGGTTCCTAAACAGTACAGGCGCTCCACGCGTAATCGTAAATAAAGCAGTAAAGCATGGCATAAGTACAGGATAGTAATAAAGCCCCAAACTACTTTGTGGCCCCCAGTGCAGTACTTTGAAATCAGGTACTAAATTGATGGGGGTGCCCACACACCCCACCTGTGGTTAGCGCGCTCGATCTCGGAACAGGTGTCAAGAACTCGGGGTCCTACGGGACACCAGTGAGCGGTTAAAATCCAAATATTGTCTATTACCCACCGGTGCCTCTGCATTTACCTACTTTCAATTTTAGTTATTAAACAATAATTAAAGCCATGATCATCTCCAACATAAAGCATATGGCAGCCTTCCAACAGCTGTGGTACTGGACGACACGCAACAGCACTTGAGCAAGCGACTACGACGCGCAAGTCTAACTATCTACCAAACAACAGGTAATAGGATGTGTCCAAGGCAATATAAGGCTGCAAGGGATATCACGGGCACGAAAACTAGAGCATCGCAACACAGATAGCAATAGATCAACAGGAGGGAATAAATACTATAAAAGTAAGATAGGTAGAAAGGGGGAGGTGCTCGCCTGAAAACATTGTCGAAGGTTCATCCGAAGATCGGGTTGACACTCGCATCAAATAATCGGCCTAATCCGTGAAGAAGCAAAGCCCTAGAAGAAACATCAGATGCACTATTTAATACTACGGCAGAAGATCGGCATGATGCATGGATGATGCGTGATATGGCAAGGATGCGATGCGATTAGGTCATATTAAGCGGAACCGGGGCCCCGACAATTAATTATATGGTTCAAGTTATTTAGATACCCCGCAATTTAAATGTTGTCTTAACATGGCAAAACATAGCATCGGTTCGCTACACAAATTTAAATGGGGCCAATATTAGACTAGGTTTGCCCGCGTATGGACTCCATATTTAATTAGGAGGTGAATCAGCATAATGCCCCCAAACCACAATATGTATGCAAGCATGACAATTTACTATGCAACAAATATATTATATATATTACAAAAATAAAGGTCTTAAGAAAAGGGTCACACATGGGGAACTCGGCGATCTTGGGGTTCCGAGGGTTTGGTTCGGTCTTCGAGGCGACGGCCTTCGGATTCCGTGATCGATGGTCTTCGGGTACGGGAAGGAGAGCTCGGCGTTCTGTGAAGGAGACCTTCAGACTCCAACTTAGTGGTTGATGGCGAACCTATTCGATGCCGAAGCCCGGAGGTGTTCAGGATCAAACTAGAATTGAGGCGTCAATTCTTAAGGTACGGTTCTCATCGATCATCCTTTAGGCGACAAGGAGCTGCTCGTATCAAACACACGCCAGAAAATAGGGCACACTCCCGTTTGGTCTTCGCATCGGTGGCACAAACTCGCACGACTTCGGGAAGATCTCCCACGCATGGAACACGCGGCATGCCCAATAGCAGGGGCACAGGAGATCCGGGGCATCTGCACAGCTGGAGGAGTCCAGGCGTTGAGGACACGCTGTCAAGAGGCACAAGGCAGTGTCAGTCTCCCTGTCAACATGACGACATGGCTTTCATAGAGCTGCCGCGGAGCAAAAATAAACGCGAGCATTGAGATCAACAGCGACCTGGTCTTGGCGCAGCAGAGAAGGACATGGACAGGGGGCCGCGCGCCTGCAGGAGAGGCGGCAAGGCAATGACGCCGCGCAGGTAGCAGAGCTTGGTCGCGGTGGCGCTGGACACGGAGAGGGTCGGCGGCGCTCGCGGTGGTTGCAGAGATGGCGACGGAGGTCGTAGAGAGGAGGTCCAACAGAGGACGACAAGGGCGCGGCCACGACGCAGGCGGGAGATGCAGCGTCGACGGCGTCTGCGAGGCTCACGGAAGGGAGGCCACGGTGGCGGTCGCTGGCGGGCGAGCTTGGGGTGGCGCCAGGGGAAGGAGGGAGGCGCGCGTGACTGAGGCCGGAGAGGAGAGCCAGTGCGCCGAGTGAGCAGAGGACAGGGCGAGCTCGGCGCTAGGACTTGCAGAGGAGAGGGCGACCGTCGATGGAGGCTTGGTCGCGGTCGCGGGAAGGAGGGAGGAGCCCTGACGACGGAGGAAGATGGGAAGGAAGGGTGGCGAGGGAAAGGTCTACGCGGGAAGGAGAGTGAGGCGGCAGCGCTGTGTAGCAGGGGAAGGAGGCGAGGTTGGGGATTGCGAGCTCTGGCGGCGGCAGGTTAGCGAGAGGGAGGGGATCGCAGGATGGAAGCGAGACGAGAGGTGGGCGACGCGCAGGGTTGGTGGGGTCACGTGGGGTGGGTCCAGGCTGTCGGGGAGGCCTAGTGTGTATGCGGTGAGCGGGCGTGTCGATCACGACAGGGTGGTTCCGCGCGGCTGGTTGGTGCCTGGCGGCGGCAGGGAGGAAAGTGGGGGTGAGGTTAGGGTTTGAGAAGGGTAGGTCTAGGTTTAGGTTTTATATGGGGTAGTAGGTGGACTCTGGTTGGGCCGATTGGGCCTAACCGGTGTCTGCCTCCCCGATAAAAAAATAGTTTTAATTTTAATCATTTTGTTCTAAAAAGATTTTGTAAATAGTTTCAAGATAAATACAAGATCCATACAGATCGAGAGTTTTGATTTGAAATTAAAGGAGGGCTAATTTGGAAAACAACATAGTCTTTTGCGAAATAGTTTTAGAAAAAAATATGCATGATGATGTCATGATGATGCACAGAGATACCGACATGCGATTTCTAGTAGTGGTTTTACCTGGGGTGCTACATCTTCCTATGCTAGTGGCCTTTTGTTTCAATAATTTGTTTTCTCATGAAACCCCCTTGCATAGGAAGTGGGTTAGACTCAAATGTGTTGGATATTTGCTTCTTGATGCTCTCTTTCACTTCAAATCCATATCCCCTATGTGAGCATCATTGAAATTATCATGCCCATCTTAATGGCTATAAAGGAAGAGCTTTTGGGAGACAACCCATTTTAGTTTACTTTGGGTTTTTGTTTCTTTGAGTCTTGGAAGTTATTACCTCTGTAATAACTACTCCTTATACTTTTTTTCTTGGTTTTTGTGTCAAGATCAACCTCTTTTGAGAAGTAGAGGAGTTGTGAAAAGTTCTTGTCCTGGGACAGATTTTTGTGCCGCATTGTAAAAATTCGTAAGAGATCTCAGTACTTCGGGTGGAGCTGTAATTTTCTATGCTTGTGCCGCAAGTTGTTATCCAACTTTCGTTAGTTTTGCACTTTTTGATTTGAGCAACATAAGATTTTTGAAAAAATCAATCTTTACCTGTTGGTCTGTTTTGACAGATTTCTGCCACCATTTGCATTTGCCTCTTAAATCAAGTTTCTTTCAGATTCTTTTGGGATTTTGAGAGGAGTTGCTACAGCATCTTATGTTTTGTTGATTTTTAGTTAAAATTTGAGCCTAGAGGTTTATTGTTTTTGCATACACTAATGTTGCTAATGAAGTTTGTGTGAGGCTTTGTATGAAGGGAACTTTCAAGAATTGGAAAGAAGGAATCTGCAGAGTCCGTTTCCGAATAGGTAAAAAGTGCTAGAAATCGAAGGTTCGCGAAAAAATTACCTCTTTATATTTTTGCTGTTTTTATTCCATATGAAAGGTTACGAGACGGAAAAGAGGAGGAAACGGAGCCGGGTGGGCCACACCCAACAGTGGCGCGGGCCCTAGCTGGTCGCGCCACCAAGGGGTGTGAGCCCCCTAGAGTCCGTCTCTGTCATGTTTTCGCACTATACCTTCCTTAAGACATAAAACTTCGTAATATATACCCCCCCCGGATTCCCCGAGGTTCATATATCGTATTATCGTCGTGTTTTTGTTTCGATCTGTTTTGTCAGGCAGATTCTCAGTTTTACAGCCACAATGTCCTCCTCTGGATCACCCATGGAGGATTCCTCCGCGGATGTCATCAACCCGTACATGTATGAGTTGAAGGTTCACCCCAAGGAGTTGTTACTCAAGGATGGGAACGTACAAATAAAAGAAGTGCAGGGTCCTAAAGGGGTAGGCAGTCTGGAAGATAGGATGGAAGCACTTGAGCAGGAAGTTTTTAGGTATAAGAAGATGGCGGAACGCGAAGTGGATGTCATCCATAAGATAAGTTCAAAATTCATTGCCAAGCACAAGAGGGAGACTGCTGAGCTTCGAGATGAAATCCTCTCACTCCATTAGACCACCAAGCAATTGCAAGAACAACTCTACGACATACAAAGTCAAAAATGTGAGTATGAGGCTAGGTTTAAACACATAAGCTCTGTTGTTAGTTTCAGGATATTTGAGACCAAGACATCCTTTGTGGATGGGGAGCCTTTACCTTGGAAATCTGACAATGAAAAGGGAACAATACCACCACCGAAGAAGTAATTTGTTATCAGGTTTTGGCAACCCCTTGGTTTGTTCTAAGCTTGGGGGAGTGTCGCGGTATCACATCATTATCTTTCATATTTTTACCTTTTTAGTAGTCGTATCTTGGATAGAGAAGTTATCACATAGGATGGCTTGCATTATGGAAGTATCTCTCCTTTAGTTGGTTATCTATGTATCCCTTGGTGTGAGTGCCTTTATGGAATATTAATGAGAAGTTTTATCTTTTACCTTTTGCACTTTTTATTTTAGTTGGCAATCTCTATTATATGACTGATCTTGTTGATTAGTATTGGTATCACTTTGGGAGCATCAAGTAAATCTAAATTGGTCTTGGCAAACCAAGCTCTGGTCAGTAGCAACACTTTTTGAGGTTTGAAAGGAAAAGAGAAAAGCACTTATAGGTATTTTGTATCATTTATTTTCTTTCTTGATTGGCTCATAAGCTTAGTATTCTTTATCTAAGATCTTTTGTGTCTTCAAGGAAGATTGCATGTTTGGCTTTATCACTTGTATGTTTGCTTGTTTCCTTCAACTCTTCTGTTTGCTACCCAGCCTTGCTAGCCAAAAACCTGTACTAAGAGGGAATACTTCTCGTGCATCCAATCCTTCAAACCAAAACCTATGCCATCTGTGTCCACCATATCTACCTATTAGCATTTGCTATTCCAAGTAAATTCTCAAGCTTCATCTATCTTTCAAATTAAAAATTCTTTTGTTATGTGAAAACTAGTTAGTAAAGCTCTCACGAACTTGATGGCACACCTTATTTTCTTGCCCCTAATAAACTTGAACCATTGTGTCATCGAAGTTGTATATGCTTGTACTTATACGTTGGAATTAGCAAAACTGTGATGTCACGGTGAACACTTTCAACATTGCACTTGTACATTGTACACAATTGATATCATGCTCTTTTGTTTGAGGATGTCGTTGGTGTGAAATAAAAGGGGAGCTTGTAAGTCCATGGAGTTATGTATGTGTGTTAGATAAACGCCTGGGCCGCTAGCCTAAGCCATGCCTAATCATGGTGGAAACTTGCAGCATAACCATGGTGAGGAATCTGTGAAGCATCCTCAATAAAAACATATGCAAATAGCAAATAAAAAGATCGCTGAGATGCTCACCGTCTGCTTGCCTTGTCATTTTGATATGGGATAGCTCTTGTATCATGTGCAAGGGGTACCCCGTTGGCGGTTCTCGATTATACACATATGCTTACAATGACAAAAACTTACCGGTAACTAAAGTTGAGTAGCATGAGGAGCGGCCCTCGTAATCAAGGTACATGAGATTGCCAACTTATACTTCGTCAAGCATATACTCCATCTTTGTTCACTTTAACCTTATTCACCTCAAGATTGCTTATGATAGGCGCAATGAGAGCTCAAAGCTAGTAAGTACCATAATATTTTGAAAGCTCTTTATGAACGTGAAATACCTGCTTCCCTCTATGAAGGGCCTTTCTTCTACTTTTAAGTTGAGTCAGTAAACCTATTCCTGTCTATCTCTAGCAAGCATTAGAGTTGTTATGTTTCAATCATTCATATGTTGATTTATTCAATCATGTTCTTTATCTTCCTTGTTGTGCACAAGACTCTTATTTGAATGAATATTAATTTGAAAAGCCATATTTGTGAAAAGCCTTTTATGTTTGAGCAAAAAGACTCATGTTTTAAACTTCTTTACAAAAGCTTTGCTTGAAAAAAGTATGATTTATCAACTGTTCTCCGACCAAGAACAAAGTTTGCCATTTCCAATTATGATTTATCTTTATGCATCTTTTTTGTGACTCCCATACTCGTTGCCAGGGTGTCAAGCGGGACAGGTTGCGGCACAACTTTTTAACTAAACCTTCATTAATTTTGCTAGATTTTGGGACCTTTTTTTGCCTATATTTTCTTATGCGGGTCATTATGCGGGTGCCGCTTGCCACCCTACTCGTTGCAAGTTAAGTTATATAATGGTAAGTTGCTTTATTCTATGAGTTGTGTATTGGTAAGTGTGATGCTTCTTCTCCATATTCTTTTTATCGACACTTCCCTCCATAAACCTATGGACATGTTTACTGAGCTTAGTTTTCGCTTGGGGACAAGCGAGGTCTAAGCTCGGGGGGAGTTGATACGTCCAATTCGCATCACTATTCTATATCATAATTTGCTTCTATTCATTGATATATTCCTTATTAAGAGGTGATACTTATGTTATTTCATCTGTTTTTGCATGTTGGATGATTCTTGGAGGATGAACTGCCGGAGTCAGGATTCTGATGGAAAAAGCAGTGTCTAGATGCAATTTTCGGGAAGATCAGAAAATACCAGAAAAACTATGGAAAATTATATTTTTCTAGAAGACAAATGAAGCCAGAAGGGGAGGCAGAGTTGGGCGACAGGGGCCCCACACCCCCAGGCGCGAGCCACCCTAGGCCGCGCCTACAGGGGGTGTGGACGCCCTATCCCACCTCTGGCTCCTCCTCTTCGCCTATATCTTCCTTTTGAAACCCTAAAGTTCTGGGAGCGACCACAGAAAGATTCTGCCACCTCTGCGGGGCGGAAAACACACAGAGAGAAAGATCTCTCCGATAGACAGATTTCTGTCGGGGAAATTCCTTCCCGATGAGGGGAGATCATCGCCATCAACACCGTCATCAAGCTAGACTTCATCGGGATCATCATCATCATCTACACTATCATCTCCACCAGCACCATCATCACCACTCCATCCCGCTGTAACAATTGTGTTGAATCTTGCATAGTTTTTAGGGGAAACTTTACCAGTGTTGATTACTATTGTAGTTGATGCTTGTGAGTGGAACCATTGAATTATTGTTTATGTTCAGATTGTTATCCATCATCATATCACCTTTGATCTTGATCCATATGATGTCTTGTGAGTAGTTTGTTTAGTTCTTGAGGACATGGGAGAAGTCATGTTGTTAGTAGTGGAATTGTGTTGAGGTATTATTCAATGGTTTAATATTTAAGTTGTGGTGCTTTTCTTCTAGTGGTGTCATGTGAACGTCGATTACATGACATTTCACCATTTATGGGCCTAGGGGAATGCATTGTGTAATTGGCTACTAATTGTGCGGTTGTCGGAGTGACAGAAACCTGAACCCCCGTTAGAAAACCATTGCACAAGGGAGTGTAGGATCTCAGAGTTTAAGGCTTTGGTTAGGTTTTTATCTTAATTACTTTCTTGTAGTTGCGTATGCTTGCAAAGGGTTTAATCACAAGTATGTATTAGTCCAAGTAAGGTCGGTACATTAGCACACGTTCACCCACACAACACTTGTTAAACCAAAGAAGATTAATCAACTAGATAAAACGAAAGCACTTGACAGTATTCCCATGTGTCCTCGAGAACGTTTGGTCCTCATAAGTATTACCATTGGCTTGTCCTTTGCTAATAAAGATTGGGCCACTTGCTGCAATTATTTGCTATCTTTATTTACTTGCACTTTATTTTGTTGTTTTATCAAAAATCACTAAAAATTCATTTGTTTAGTATTTACAGATATTTCCTGCTCCATACCACTAGTCAACACCTTCTGCTCCCCGTTGGGATCGACACTCATATTTATCGAAAGTACTATGATACACCCCCTATACTTGTGGGTTCCTCCATTATATAGGGTGTGGAGTGTGGAGTGGCAAGTCTGGGTCAATTGAGCAAGTACGGTCCAGTCATCTAGCTTTGTGGGCTGCATTTGCTCAAATGGCCCCAAAAGAAATTGGTTAACATTTTTCTTATCTATTTGTAACCGCACACGAGAAGGATGGAAAGAGGCGCATGGTCATGCTTTAATTGCGGAAGAAGAAAAGGAAAACATTCACTTTGGGTTGATGATTAAAAAAAGAACTCTATAAAATGTAAACAACCAAGTACAACAACTTGGCAATGGTGGATCTCACCACTCTCTATGATGCATTTGACGAGTCAACACGACGCTTACTGCCCATAGTGCATTGTTTACTGCCTCCATCGATATATTGCGGAATTCGTTGCCACAAGTCTTGCCGGTAACTTACCGCAACACCAAAATCCGCTCGTATTGGGTTTGCCACGACGTATAAGTAGCCGCCGCGATAAAATTGTGCCGTGAAGGCTCATCCTCCAATTAACCAACTTTTGCAGGTATTTTTGTTTGTTTCGCCCCAAAAATAATAATAGGTACGAGGGTATTTTTGTAGTGTGAATTTATGAACACGGTCCGTGTCCATCAGGTGTGTAAATAGGTGGGCATTTTTGTCTTGGCTGGCCGGGCTAGTTTTAACAATGGTGCTATTTTCTGCGGGACAGATAAACATGGTGGCATATTGGTTGTAATTTGGTGAAGTGTGATACCAGATACTTAAATTCTGATTTAGATAATCCCAGATAAACCACATCTGCATGACTTTTGGAACTGAAATGAACAGAGGTTTTCGGGAAATGATTCCAGACCTCTATGTGATATATCTTTGCCATTGTCCTGGTTGCACGCGGATGGATGCAGATGTCACTTTCCTTGGCCCTACCACGACCACGTCTTAGGGCACGTAAAATGGTAGGAAAGACATGCCTTCCCTTGACCCTCCATATCATCTAGGGCGTGTTTGGTGGGTTGCATGCATGTTTCCTGCACCGGGCCGACATAAGTAAGCCCGTTTGAAGACTCGCACGTCAGGCCGAGATCGCATCGCACGGGTCTTAAAGCACCCCAAATCATGGCCCGCTAGGAACGCCAAAATCGGGCGTTTCCACGGGGACAGGCCCCAGGGAGCCAAAAGTGCGCACGCGGCTGCACGTGGGAGGGGGGAGCGGGAGACGCCACGATCCATCGGCAACACGCACCATAAATCCCTCACCACTCTTTCTCTCTCTCTCTCCCCATTCGCAACCTCCCCTTCCCCCCGTCTCACTGTTGACGATTACTCTCTTGCCAGAAGATCGAAGGGCATCACAAGGGCAGCAGACAGAGGTAGATCTAGGCGACTACTCTGCTATTTGTTGCTAGAGTGGATCTGCTACTACGACAACGTCTTCTTCTTCTTCCTTGGCAAACCCGAAGCTCGAATCCTGCAGCAATGGCAGTAAGGCCTCGAACCACCACCTAAGGTTTTAGCAGCTCAGATATAACTGTTACTGACTCATTCTCCGAGTATGAGTGACATGCACGTTAGGTTTGTACCGATTTATGATAGTTTTGTTTGATTTGATGTGCTAGGGTCTTTTCTTTGTTTGTTTTGCCTTCGTAAGCACTAGATCTACCGATGCATTGGTTCTATCCGTGCTTGTTAGTGGCTAGATTCCGGTAGATTTGGTGATTACGGTTCCTTCGATTAGGAAATTGGGTATTTTTCACTACTCGTCTCGTTGTGCCTAGGCCGATGATTAAAACTGTCACTGAATGACACTAGGGGGTGATTCTATACTACCTTCAATCGTTCATAATAAACTATGTTGTGCATTGTACTAGATAGTACAGAGTCCTTTCCCCGGTGTTTGTGTGCACCTCATATATGAGGCCTTCATTACTTTGCACAACACTCTTCTAGATCTCCTTCTTCGGCCGATGATTAATTTGCATTCTGTGGCCAAGATCCTGTAGCACCCTGGATAAACCGTAATCATAATATTGCCTGTTATTTTTTTTATTGTATCATCATGGCATCATGCATTTTTGCCTCTCAAAATATTTTAACTAAAAGCTATTTTGTATGCTACAATACTTCTTCTCTTATTTCAAAACAAAGTCTTATAGTTGTCTGCTAAACTATTTGCCTAAAAAATAGTTGCTAAAACTATTTAAAACAAAACAAAAAAAATACTCCCTCCGACCCATATTAGTTGACTTGGATTTGTCTAGATTTAAATATATCTAGACACTATTTAGTATATAGGTTTATCCAAATTTTGACAAATTCAAGTCAACTAATATGGTTCAAAAAGAGTACAATATTTTATAAAATTAGCAAACCTAAATCTAGACCTAAACCGGGCAGGCCCAAAAGGCCCAGCCGGCTGAACCCTAGTCCCTATCTTCTCCACAGCCTGTCGCCCGCGCTCGCCTCCTCTGTTCGAGCTCCCCGCCTCTCTTCCCTCGTCCCCAACTTACCGTTACCGAGCCTCGCCGCCAGCACCGGTGCAGCTCCTGCCGACCCCGCGCCTTGGCCACCTCTCCTCTTCGAGCGGTCGCCGTCGCCCTCCCTTCCCCCAGCGAGCACCCCTCCCTGCGTGTGGCCCTTTCCCTGGCCGCCTCGAGCTCCACCCCCCGCCTCGCCGACTGCCTCTGCCATCGCGTCCTCACGCCCGGTTCTGCCTCTGCCGAGCCCCGCCTACGTTGTCGGGTTCCTCGGTCGCCGCCGGTAGGACTCCTAGGTCGCCCCGCCGCCGCTGCATCTTCCACCGGCCGCGCCGTCCCCTATGGCGCTGCCGCCTCGCATCCCTGCAGTGCCCCGCCGGCCTTCCTCTGCAACAGCGCACACCGCCAGTCGCTGCATGGCCTCCTCTGCCTCAAGCACGGCCCGAGCGCCTCCCTCCCCGAGCTCCTACTCGCCGGGCGCCTTCTCCCTCATGGCTCATCGGCAGGGCCACACGAATTCGCCGCTCTAGCTCTGCTGCTGTCTCCTGCGTCCTAGCTCTGCCTTCTGAAGCCAAGTACGCCAAGGGACACAAGCATGGACCGTTTTGCTCATGAAGTCTCCCTGCAACAGTGTGTAGCAGAGATGCTGCTTGAAACCTGTTGCCCGCGTGATGCGGTTTCGGCAGTGTGAAGTGGCGTGTTGTTCATGTCTTTGGTCACAAGTGGTTATCCAAGATTTTGATCGTTGGTGTACTACTATGGTTTCGACACTATGATCGCGTGAAGCACGACAAGACCTTCAGAACATCTCGATGAACTCCGAATACCATGGCACCACGGCTACAAATCCAAGTCCTTCACTGACCACCGATGCCGAGACCCAGGTCCGACACCAACAATCTATGCCGGGACCCCCAAGATCACTGATATGGAACCAACACCAAGACCACTACTAGAGAAAAGCCTATCCGAGACGCACCTAAAAGCCTATCCGAGGCGCATATCATATGCGCCTCTAGCTTCAAGCCTCGGGTATTTCTTATGCGAGGCGCATATCTCCTATACTTCACATATGCGAGGCGCATATCGTATGCGCCTTGCATATGTGAAGTATAGGAGGCGCATATCATATGCGCCTCGCATATGTTTTAGAATGCGCCTCGGATATTTATAGTATATGCGCCTCCTATAGTATCCTATATGCGCATCCGGTAATATTTTCGAAATTCAAGTTTTACAGACCACTATAAATAATAATATACAGATATTCAAATATACAATATAGTTCAGAATACAGTATAAAGAGCACAGAATTTTTTAGAAACTTGCAATTTGCCAAAGCATAATAGAACCAACATGAATACAATACATTACACATCAATCATGAGTACAAGTTCACAATCACATTACACCTTCGAGTACAAGTTCACAATCACATTACAACTCCAACGACGTAGCTCTACCTAGATGAAGTAGAACACATAACCTACAATGAAGAGCAACAAGGTGGTGATCACGAGGAAGTTCCTCCACTTCTTCCTTCCATGCCTCCTCCACTTCTCTTCCGCCACCTCTCTACTCTCATAGCCTTGGTAGCTGTTGCTCGAGAAGTTGTTCACTTGCTTCTGGCAGTCTTTCCACTCCTCGTACACACCTGGAACCCGACCGACGTACACGACATAACATCTCGGCATCTCCTACACATAATAAAGATGATATTACTTATGTCAGTGGAAAGCAATAGCTAGCAGTTCACAAGATAGAATCATGCATATATATATATATATATATATATATATATATATATATATATATATGGGTGCAACAAAATGTAAGAAATCACGCTTCTAATCATCGGCATTTCGAAGAAAGACCAAAAAAAAGCAAACCAAGAATGACATGGATTAGTGCCTCATACTTAGATTGGGCACGGAAATAACAATGCTCGCTGTTCGATATCATGCGACAAGTAGAGTATATGCCCAAATTACTAGTCTACTTGGCACACAAGATCGAACAGCGGCATAGTCATACACGTGACACCACAACACGTTCTAATCATCGGCATTTCGAAGAAAGACAAAGAAAGCAAACCACAAGAAAGTAGGGAAGGAATGACAAATGAAAAGCAACAAGCACTTAAAATAGTTCGTAACACAAATAACTAGCTAGTGTCTCTCACAATCAAGTTCAACGGTTGACGAAACATATTCTAGAGGTTTTGCTAGGCAAGTTTAACATAGTGATAAGAGGTTACAACACGAGTTCGGAACTAACAGCTAGGTACCCAGGCAATGCAATCATGAAGTCTTCTTCGGCTCTTGAGTCGGCTTTGGGGGGACATTGATGAAGCCCGACCGAGTTTTCGCCATTTGCATGAACATCCTGCCATCACCCTGCTGCGCTAAGCGTTCGTCTATCTCCCTGTTGGACGGTGTATAGCCGCCGTGGAAGGTGCCTCCGGTTTTTATGACTCCCTGGTACACGATTGTCGCGATCTCCTCCTGGATGTTGAAGAAGTGTTGCCTGAGGTTGCGAGCCTGTATGCATGCAAGCTTTTCAGCCCACTTCACGAGGTCAGATGGCAGCGTTTTGGTCTCCATGTCATTGAAGAACGCCTTCATGTGGTAAATGGCGTAGAAGGCATCCTTCCCACTGCCAGGCGGCTGCTTGACGCAGGCAAACTTCGTCGTGTGGCGGAACACGTGCGCGCTGAACTTTACATGTGGCCTTGCCGGTTTGACGCCTCCCGCTGCGACGTAGCCGGTGAGAGCGCCATCAAGAATTTTCTTGATATTGGTGTAGTTTTTTTGGATCACACTGTTTGAGTCGAGGTACAAGGCTGTCGAGTGTTTCAAATTCAAGCTTATGAGCACACAACCTGTCCGATCATCCTCCGTGATGGGATGGTAGGGAAGGAGAATCACATCCTTGTCCGAGTATGTTTGCAGGAAGTTTGAGAGGTAGTCGGTCGCCAGATCTATGGCCTCAGCATCTTTCAGGACGACGTCGCACATGAAGTAGGGATCCACTATCTGGATGCCCGGGATCTTGTCTCTGGTGATCTCCATGGCCATATTGAGGGAGAACAGCCGGACCAGGGTATTGTGTAGTCGAAACCCGTTCAACATGTCAAACAGGTCGGTATGCCGCACGTAGAAGATATCCCCGGGGGGTACAGTGACGAAGCACGGCATATGAGAAGGCACCTTAGCCTTGAAAACGAGGTACGACTGATCGTTGTCGCGAATGCGGCACTGCTCAATTGTGAGACATCCATAATGAATACTACGCATATGCGAGCCTGCGACCTCGAGCATCGATTTACACATCATCGGTACACCTGCCACGTGCTGCTGATTCCTGGCTTGCCCCACAGCACCGTCCCGGAAAAGAGGATTTGGATCCTTTCCCCGATCACCCTTAGTCTTCCTTTTGCGACCCTTCTTGCTCTTTACGGCTTCGGCCACTGCGTTCACCTCACCGACCGTCTTATGGAGGGCGCCGGGGCTGATCAAAGGAACTACTGGCCTTGGAGGCTCGGTGAAGGGGACAAGTGGCGGTGTCTCCTGACTAGTTGGGAAGAGACGCACCTTGCAAGGGGGTTTCGCTGGTGCTGGTTGGGTCTCGGCAACTTGATGTGTGCCTGATGGTCCCGGCTCATACAAATCAGAAAACCTTGTGTTAACAAACTGGTCATCGTAGTTCGGGTCAATTTCTTCATCATCATCGGGATTCTGTGCCATGTTGTCCAAGTCTCCCATCTCGAAGTCTTCATCATGTGCTGGTTGTGCTGCCTCTAGGGTGATGTTGAGCTGGTCCTCTGTCCCCAAACGGATCTGGCTCTTCGGCCATAGGTACAAGTAGCCGAAGCCGGTATTGAGGACCGCTGCTGTGTCCTCATCATCCCATCCTTGAGGTTGAGAGGGAGGTTCCACTTGCTCGTAGCCCGGAAGCACCATACTGTATTTGACCCTCACCATGTCAGGTGGCATTGTGACATTGTGCATTTTGCGGTTCTCTGGTTGAACAATAGTACCCTTGGCAACATCCATCAACTGGCCTCCCACCCAATGCATTAGAGTGCAAGGAGTGTCTCCCTACGAAAGATCGACATGTAGGCCGAGCGTTAGAAAAACAGAGATCAAGTCATCGGTGTGGTTGAGCCTCCCAACTCTCGCTTTAATTAGTTAGTTACCTTGAGGGCGTCAAACTCGGCCAATGTCGAGGCACCGACGTCGACAGGCTTGACCACGCAAGTGGCGGAGTGGCTGCCTGATGGCACGGTGGTGCGGGCCGGCGCCTTCGCCGTAGTGGGCAAGTTAAGCTCCGGAGCTAGAGGAGTCTCCACCACCACCGGCCCTGCTGGAGGAGTCACCAACGCCTCCGGCCTCGCCACATTGTCCGATTGGGCGCTGTTGAGGTTGGGAACCGGTGGCGGCCCCCGTTTACCACCCTTCTGCCACTTGTTGTACTTTTCCATGTAGATGGGAAGGATGGTGTTGAGCTTCTCGTTCACTTGTGAATGGACTTGTGACTGGACTTGTTCTTGGAACTTTGTCTCGGCAGCCGACACAGCCTTGTTCACGGCATCTTGGACTATATTTGGAAAGGCTTCCACCTGTTCCCTTAGGAGTTTTACCTCGGCGCTTTCGGCCTTCTTGCCCTTCCGCTCCGGGGTGCCATAGTACTCGGACCATGATATGCCGCCAAAGCCGACCACACGACCATCCGACGGGGCCGCCAGGGGATCAACACTCTTGGTCCGGTTCAGCGCCCTATTAAAAGTGGTGTCCCACTTGGCGACAGGCGGTGGCGCTGACCCCTGGGATGAGGAGCTCCTACACTCCTCGTCCTGCGCACAAGGAACACGAAGCATTTGATCAGAAAACTGGACTTCATTGATTAATCATGAATGCAATTAATCGACTTGCATGCAAACTACTTACATATTTTTGCATGAAGCCCGTCACCCTCGGAGCAAAGGGGTCGGCGGGCTCCGAAGAATAATCAGAACCCCCTTTCTTCGGCGGGGCAAACCGGGCCCTGAAGAAGTTCTTTGCCTGCTCCTCCTTTATGTCGTCAAAGGGACGTGTCAACCCCTTTGCACGAGCGTCGGCGTCCTCCTTATCCCATTTGGGCCTCGCGGCTCTATAACCGCCGGAGCCGAGATGGTGGGTACCAATGTTTCGGGATCTCATATTCTTGCCCTTCTCAGTCCTGGCCTTTCCCAAGGCGGAGTTACATCTGGCCTTGAAAACATTGTAGTCTTCTTCCTTGACCAGAGGCTCCTTCTTGACGAGCTCTGGATAACTTAGCTTCTCCTCGAAAATCAGATTCTTCACCCGAGCCTTCCAATTTGACAAGGCCTTGGTCATCCTCCCGAGGGCATACTTGTTCACTGGATTCCCTTTGAGATTGTCATTATTATACTTGTTTTCCTCATCACCCGGGAACGCGTATCTTGCGTGCAGCTTCCGGAAAAGCTGGATGAGGAAACCCTTGTTCTCTTCGGCCTTCAGGTTCTCCATGTTGATCGTGACGGTGTTCCGGAGGATTGCCGTGAGCTGGTTAGAGTAACCCCCAACAAATTCTTCTGGCTCCAAAGGCGCACCTTTAGGGCTCACGCTTGTGATGATGGACCTTTTGAGGTCGACCACGATCGGGGTCCGATCCTTCCGAGACTTCTTCGATGCGCTAGCACCGTCTGTAGTAGCTTCACCGCCGCCATCAGTGGTAGTGGCGTCGCCATCAGCGTCCCCCATCTCCTCATTGCCCGACGAGGTATCCTCGTCCTCCTCCATCTCGTCGTCCCGCGGAACAAATTCCGGGGCCTCTAGGGATTCCATCTCCTCCTGCTGCTCCCAAAAGGGCTTCTGGCTAGAAGGGCCCGGATCCGACATTTCTAAACACACAAATAAATGAAACTAATAAGCACAAAAATTCACAGAAAATTTTGGCATGAACTTTGCTAATTTTCTATGTCTAGGAGTGCCAGAAATTCGCCGGAACGGAAATGAATCAACATTCCGGCGAAACATTGGCAACTCAAAAAGAAAAACCTGCACAAAAAGGATCAAACACAGCCATCATCACAGCCATTTTGCTAGCATACATACACAAACACCATGTATATATATCATGCTCCAGGCCATACATACACAGAGGCACCAACCCTGTATACACAAATTAACCCTGTATACACAGAGGCACCAACCCATACATACTGAAATACTGAAATCAGAACAACAGGTGTATCAGAACAACCCTGTATACACAAATTAGAACAACAGGTGTATCATAAATAGTACAGTTACCAGGAGCTACTGATATGAAACTATAGCACTACTGATCACCAAATCAGAGAAAATAGTACAGTTACCAGGAGCTACTGATCTGAAACTATAGCACTACTGATCACCAAACTAGGTTGTTCCAATATTTCTATAAACTAGAATCGACTGAATTATAGCTACAACAATTCCTATAGTCCAACCTTGGGCAAGAAAATTAGCTACAACCTGAGCATGAACTACCTGTGCTTAGATAGGGGATTATCTATGTATCATCTGTTTGCTTGTCAACAACCTGAGCATGAATAGTACAGTTACCAGGAACTAAAGGAATAAATGATCAGAAGCTCAAATGTACAGAACTGTAGGGGCACAATAAAGTTCAAAAATTGTCACCACTAGGTTCAGAGAAAACAAAATTGTCACCACTTGGTTTAGACTGAAAAATTGTCACCAACACATGTATGTATACACAGAGCTGAATCTGTCTTGCCACTTCTTGAAAGGAAGAAAAAAGAACTGAACCTGTCTGTATGTGTGCATGCATGTTCCAACACCAAGGTCCCAGCAAGCAAATTTGTATTCTGTGTGATTCATAGTGTTTAGGAAATAACGAAAAAGCAATCTATGATTCATAGTGTTACTGGAGCAAATTTGTTCAGGAAATGCTTGCTTACGGGGCCCTCGAAAGTCCAGGAGATATATAAAGCCTCACTGGAGCAAATTTGCTTCTTTGTTGTTCACTGAACACATAGATAAACTATTCCAACGACTAGATCATAATCATCATATATTGCCTTTTTGTTGTTCTCTGAACACATATACTCCGTACATATACATATGCTCTATAGGAAAGAATGATCACAAGTTCGAACCTTGATGTGCAAGCAACTGTTCCTTTCAATGCAAGATAATTAACCACATGTCATCTACTTACTCCTATCATTATTGTCTTTCATTTCTTTTCTAAGATCTACACCAGCCAACTACCATGCCACATGAACTAAGGATGAAAAGGAACTGGTCATTTACAGAACATTTTCCCAACAACTGACTATATCATCAGTAGTTCTACAGCAAAACCTCTGTAGTGGCTAATCAAATGCAGTCTACACTCCATAGGGCAAAAGAATTTTGAGCATGATCTGCAAACAGAAAGTAACTGACTCGATCCTGATATTGTAACACAATAAATCTTTTGGAATTTTGCAGTTGAATCAGATCAAGTTTTTAGGCAACAAAACAATGGAGAAATTTGCTGGACTGAGAGGAATAGACGGGGAAGATGAGGGATAGGGACAAGCCGGCTAGGGGAGGGCTAGGGATCCGCCACCGTTCCCCCTCCCGCCGCCGCTCCACATGTCGGCGCCGGTTCAGAGAATCAGAGAATCATGTTTGGGCGCCGGGCTAGGGGAGGGCTAGGGAGGAGAGGGGAGGAGGCGTGGGTGGGTGGGGGGCGGGGACTCACCGGAGAGAGGGGAAGAGGCGTGGGTGGCGGCGGCGGCGTCGGGCTCCTCCTCCTTCACGGGGACGGTGGCGTCGGGCTCCTCCTCCACGGGGCGGCGGCGAGCTCCTCCTTCACGGGGCGGCGGCGAGCTCCTCCTTCACGGGGCGGCGGGCTCCTCCTCCACGGGGCGGCGTCGGGCTCCTCCACGGCGGCGACGGCTTCGATCGATGCGTGGGGCTCCTCCACAGCGTCGGGCTCCTCCTCTGAGATATGTGAAGTCTCGTGTCTGTACTAGCTGCTAGCACTGTGCGACTTGGTCGATGTGTGCCGGTTATGCGAGGCGCATATCGCAAAGTGCGCCTCGTATAATATTACGCGAGGCGCATCTGGGCTAAATGCGCCTCGCATAATATGCACTCCTAGACAAATAGGGCAGTGCGCAAGTTTCTATCAACTATCACACAGCAGCCTAGTGGTAACATGCCTTGTCCTTCACTGCTGGCCACCCAAGTTCGAATCCTAAGGGGGCCAATTTTTTGGAATTTTTTTAAAGGCCAATTTTCATGTAAAAGCATACAAATATGAACTATAAAATATACTACAAATATTTTAAATATTCAAATATTGCTAAAACAACAAAAGTGAGTATTCTCAATGAATGTGTCTTGTCGATACATAATATTCTCAATGCAATATTATTATAACACACACATAATGAAAATTAAGAATGTTTTGATACATAATAGTAGGCCACACACACGACGATTCTTGACAATGGTCGGAGCGCGCTAGCGTTTCTTGACAATGGTCGTCTTCTTGCCCTTCTTTGTCGCGGTTGCATAGGTTAGGCCCGGGACGTCTTCACTACTTCTCTTGAACGGAAGTCCTTTCTTAGGTAGGGTTGTGGTGTACGGTGTTTGGTTGCCATACCCGTCTTCTATCTTCGGGTCGCCGTTCTGGTCAAAGTCTTGCTCGTTGGCGACTCCGTCCATTCCGATAATGTTCCTTTTGCCTCTCCTGACGACAACCCGGCTAGGCTTTGACGGGTCTTTGATGTACCAGCATTGGTCGACTTTGCTAGCCAAAACCCAAGGCTCATTTCTTCCGGGTGCATTCGCGCTGGTGGTCTTTGACGGTATAACCATCATGGTGAAATACCGGTCTTCTTTCTCGACGCTCTTGGCCCACCTGACACGGAACATCGGCACCTTCTCCGTAACATAGTCGAGCTCCCAAATCTCCTCGATCCTTCCGTAGTATCTTTCCGGGATGTCGCCGGTGTAGAATATCCCTGTTACCCCTGAGTTCTGGTAATCGCAGTTATTGTCTTTTTCCTCTGTGTAGAACGTGTATCTGTTGATATCGTCAGCCTGATAGGTCATGAGGTTGTGCGAGGCGCCCTGTGACAATGAGAATATGAGTTTATCTTCCTCCGAGTACTCGCCCTACGGTGGATTAGCTATGACCTTCTCCCTAAACCACCGCGTGAAACCGGAGTTGTGCTCCTTGATAACATCTTCCTCCCTCGGGACCTGGCGCCCCTGATCAGCGTAATTCTTCTTGATAAACTCTTTGTGCTCATGTATGTATGGATCAACCACCTGCAGGTGTTGCAGCGCGACCAGGTTTGCTCTTTCAAAGTCCTTGGTTCGGCCCTCCATGTCGACATGCTTTGCACGTCGACCCTCGCGGTGACCCCATCCAGCGAGCCTCCCGAGGTGCTTGTTGAATGGCATACCAAGAGGGGTCTCGGTTTGTAGAAAGTTCGAGCAGAAAGAGATGCACTCTTTGGCCAGGAAGCCGTTTGCTATGCTTCCATCTGGACGGGACTTGTTCTTAACGTATCCCTTGATGTGTCCATTGAGCCTTTCGAACGGCATCATGCTTCGCAGAAACGCAGGACCGAGCTGGACGATATCCTCCACGACATGGAGAAGCAGATGAAGCATGATGTCAAAGAAAGCGGGGGGGGGGGGGGGGGGGGAATAGATCTCGAGCTCGCACATTATCACCACGATCTCGTCCTGTAGCCTCGTGAGCTGCTTAATGCCTATCGACTTCCGAGAGATGACGTCAAAAAAGTTGCAGAGGCCAAACAGTGTTTCACGGATGTGCTTGTCCATTATACCTCGGATCGCGACCGGGAGTACCTGCGTCATTAGCACGGCGACGTCGTGAGACTTCATCCTGCTGAAGCGCTGCTTCGCCTCGTCTAGCCATCTGCTTATCTTCCCCGCGTAGCCGTTCGGAAATTTGACTCCGAGGAGGCACTTCATAAACTGTATGGCCTCCTTCTTACTCAGAGTGAAGCATGAGGCCTTGAGCTTGACCTCTCCCTTCTTAACCTTTTCCCCTTGCGACGACGGCTATTCTGTGTTTCTGTCTCCTCCACCTCGTCCTCCTCCTCATCATCGCTAGGTGGTGGTTGAAGTTCATCCCTGATGCCCATATGCTTCAAGTCGTTCCTTGCCTTCGGCCCATCTTTGGTCTTGTCGGTGTTAAGGAGGGTGGCAAGCAGACTCTCGCCCACGTTCTTCGTGATATGCATGAGATCAAGGCTATGAGGCACGCGGAGGATCTTCCAGTATGGCAAGTCCCAGAAAACAGACCTCGCCTTCCATACCTTCAGCAACGGCTCTGGCTTCTTCTGGGTCTTTCCTGGCGCAGGGCACTCCTTCCAGTTATTCAACAGCTTGTAGATTTCCGCGCCACTCTTATGGTGTGGGATTCCTCGGAGCTCGATCGTCCCATCGAACAGATGTCCTAGCTTTCTCCAGGCGTGATTCTTGGGAAGCCACCTCCGAGCCCCAAGGAACACGGTTTTCCCGGACCCGGGATCTTTCTGTAGCTGGCGGTACGTTGTATTATCCTTGCACCTAATGCACCCATAGAATCCTTGGACCACCTGCCCCGAGAAGTATCCGTAACCAGGATAGTCTTGCACCGTCGTGATCACCGCCACTCTAATGTCAAAGTACTCTTATCTCGAGGCGTCCCATGTATGGGCTCCTTCTTTCCATAACGTGGCCAACTCCTCTTTCAACAACGTGAGATACAGATTGATGTCTGTACCAGGTTGTTTTGGCCCTTGAACGAGCATACTCATGGTTACGTACTTCTTCTTCATGCACAACCAGGGAGGGAGGTTGTAGATCCATACAAACACGAGCCAGGTGTTGTGTGTGCTGCTCTGGCTTCCAAACGGATTGAGTCCGTCAGTGCTCACGCCCAGCCTGAGGTTCCTTGACTCTTCCCCAAAATGTTGGTAATATTGTAGGTCCAATGCCTTCCACTGGCAAGCATCCGAAGGGTGCCTCAACATTTCCTCCTTCTCCGGATCATCATCTTCCGGCCTCTTTCTTTCCGCGTGCCAGCGCATGAGCTGTGCTTCCTTAGGGTCTGCGAAATACCGCTGCAAACGAGGAGTTAGAGGAAAGTACCACACCACCTTCCTAGGAGCTTTCTTGGTCCCTCTCTTGTATCGAGAGGTCTTGCACACCGGACACGTGGTCTTCTCCGCGTCCTCTCCCCGGTAGATGATGCAATCATTTATGCAGACGTGGTATTTCACGTGCGGTAGATTGAGAGGGCACACGACTTTCTTCGCCTCAGCGATACTAGTCGGACATGTGTTCCCCTTCTTGGGAAGAATATCGTGCCAGAATACAATGTTGTCGTCGAAACATTCGTCGGTCATTTTGTGTTTCGCCTTCATCTCCAGAGCCCTAAGCGTTACATTTAGACGGGTATCCCCGTCGTTGCATCCGTCAAACAATGGAGTGACCGCGTCTTTCTCCATTTGCTCCAGTTTAGCCTTCTCTCTACCGGCGGCTCTGGCGTTACTCGTCTCCTTGACAAGCAGATCTTGGACATGAGGGTCTCGCAACCAGCTCGAATCATGGTCGGCACCACCTTGATCATCTTCGTGTCCATGCCCGACGCCACCTTGATCATCTTCGTGTCCATGTCCAATGCCACCACCCTGATCTTCGTGATCGTGACTGGCGTCTTGATCTTCGTGATCATCACTGGCATCTTGATCTTCGTGATCATCACGTATCCATCGAGTGTAGCCATCCATGAAACTACGTCGAAGCAGGTGCGACTCCAGCATTCCGGAATCATGCCTTATCAGATACATCAGCTTGCAGTCCCGACATGGACATCTTATCTCTGTCTTGTTTGCACGTTCCATGTCGGCCCTCGCGCATGTCATCCACCTATCCACGCGGGCTTTGTTGATCAGTGGTCGGACCATGGCCGCCTGCGTGGTACAAAGTGCAAGAGAATAATTAGAGCATATATGGACGTGGATCGCCGGAAAAATTCGGCATGACCTCCCCTAAAAAGAGGACATCCGCGAGTGCCAGAAATTCGCCGGAAAAGAAATAAATCGACATTCCGGCAAAACATTGGCATCTCAAATGAAATCCCTGCACAAAAAGTAGCACCACAACACAATCATATAGTCGGTGTCTCCGACAACGCGCATACATGCAAGCAACGCCTTCACGCTTCCTCCAACAACGACTTGCGCAAGAGAGCCGGAGGAGAAGTAAATGGACATGTTGTAGATCTAGAGGAGCAAGAGACTTCACTTACATATGGGTGTCAACCAATGGATGTTGAGCAAGCTTCGAAGGTGAATCAATGGGGGAAATGAGGTGGGGAGGAGGAGGGGGGCGACCAGATTTGTCTTGGTGGAGGAGGAAGAAGTGACACAAGTGAGTGGGGGGTGGTAGTTGCCTCCATGTGCAAAAAGCTGGAAAAAAGTGGTGCCAGCTTATGCGAGGCGCATATTGCACAATATGCGCCTCCTATAATTCAAACTATAGGAGGCGCATATAGCAATATGCGCCTCGCATATGCGGCCACCTACCAGCGCCCGGGCCCGCATGAGTTACTTGAGGCACATATGGCCATATGCGCCTCGCATATTGTAAAATATAGGAGGCGCATATAGCCATATGCGCCTCGCATATTCGTGCACCTACCAACACGCGGGCCCACACAGAATATGCGAGGCGCATTCTGGCCATATGCGTCTCGCATATTATCAAATATAGGAGGCGCATATAGCCATATGCGCCTCGCATATTCGTGCACCTACCAACACGCGGGCCCACACAGAATATGCGAGGCGCATTCTGTCCATATGCGCCTCGCCTATCTGATATATAGGAGGCGCATATGACTAGAATGCGCCTCGCATAATATGGGGCTGCTAGATTCTATCCGTACAGGGATTATAGGAGGCGCATTCTTATCATATGCGCCTCGCCTATTTTTATACTAGAGGCGCATATCGCAAAGTGCGCCTCGCCTATTTTTATAGGAGGCGCATATGCTAAATGTGCCTCGCATAAGCATGTCTCCTATAGCCTTTTCTCTAGTAGTGGACCTTCTACACGGAAACCTCGAGGCCTTCGACACGGACGCCAAGTCCTCCCTCACGGACCGAAGACCCTGAGTTCTCCTTCACGGATTCGAAGACAGATCCCGGAGTCCGAGACCGAACCCGAACACTCGGCAAACCCTAAGATCACCGATACCCGATGTGTGAATCTTTCCGAGACCCGCTATTTTTATAATACATGATATATACTTGATGAATCTTAATTGAACATGCTTGCATATATATTTGTGTGGTTTGGGGGCCTTATGCTGATTCACCTCATAATTTAATATGGAGACCACATGCGGGCTTTTCTAGTCTTATATTGGCTCCATTTAAACTTGTGTAGCGAACCGATGCCATATTTTGTCTTGTTAAGCCAACATTTAAATTGCGGGGTATCTAATAGGAAATGTGATCTTATTTGTGCATCCCTGTTTTCAATACTCGAGACTCAGAACTGCAGTGATCAAACATAACATAGCTCAAAGAGAGTGATGATCGAGATCCTCAATGACCGCAACAGATGGTTGTATTCTATAGACAGAATGTATGGCTCCTGTTGGTGCTAGTATAGGCTGCATAGGAGGAAGCATTGGATGTGGTAGTAAAGCACCTGCTGGTCATATAACCTTGAAGAGTAATCCAAGCAAACGAAAACCTATATATGTGGCATCGTATTTTTCTATACTCCATTCTAGCGACCACTGTTATCCCAGATGTTGCAGAAGATCAGATAATAACTTCCCTTTTAAAAAGTGATTATACAATGAACAAATAATTCAGTATGAAGTTAATCTTAGACATATCAAAATAGAAGGCACAAAATATTACTTGATCTGGTAGGTCTAGATGAAACACCAAAACACATCCATTTTCTTTTTTCGCATTGCATCAATCACTCTGTTTTTAAGAAAGCATGTTCATCTATTTCCTTGCTAAAAAGTCATCCCATCTAGGATCATATACATGACTAAAAAATTAGTAAGGCATAGTGCGGTGGTTCCCTTTGTAGTTGTCCTTTCGCAGGCAATAACCCAACCATATAAGAACCTAAACACACAGAATTTGATTTCCAAAAGACAACAACTGGCATAACTAAAGCGTATAAATCGCTTGTCAAAAAGGAGGCTCTTTATAGATATATATATACATAGAAATGTATGTAAATACATAGTAGTACACTATGCTCCCTTGCGTTTGATGGGTTAGTGAAATACAGACTTTCATGTAGGTGCTTATAACTGGTTTAGTTTTGTAGCAAAAGTCGAGTCAACGATATTTGACAACATGCTCAGATCATGTTGCTTCTCATCATATTTGAACTGTAGAGTATTTTACTCCACTTGGAAGTGGCATTGTAATAAGTGACAAATAGATCATAATCATGAAGGTCCTTACCAATCATCATAGCTTTGATAATCATGTTGAAGATCCCAACATGATATACTGCACATGTGGAAAAAATTCCATCCACTCAGAAGAATTTTCCTTGTGTTCTGGTACCTCATTGATCAAAACAGAACTGGTCAGCACTAAGCACTTGCATAATAGCAGAATTGTCTATGTATCTACCTAAAGTTCAGAAGTGTGCGGTAACCAAAAGGGGACGTGTGATTAAAAACGAAAAATCCTCATATGTCAACATTACAAATTAGAGAAAAAGCTAGCGGTAAACATAAATTAACACCACATCTACCATGATACAACAGAATATTTGAGGTAAAGATCCAACATACTCCATATATGAACGATCATCCAATGGTGCGGAGACAACCATCTACAAAAAAGAAGGGAGACTTTACCAGAGAGTCTGGATCCACCCACGTAGACCTCCCTCTCTTCACTTAAATGTTGAAGGCAAAACTGATCTCCGGCTCCGTCGGAGTTCTAGACCTGGAAATAAGAGGCAGTTGGCACCTACTCCCACACATAGGCCGGTAGCAAAGGCATTGGAACAACATAGCACATGACAGCCGATCCCCCTCTTCAATGTTTGTGAACACAAACAATGTGCTAACACAATCAGACACACCAGCTAACATAAGCTAAATCAATCATCGAATAGCAGAAATGGAAAATATGGCAAAAGCACCTAAATCGTGCCCCCAAATCGAAGCACCTAGAAGACACGGAAGGAAATGCATTAGAAGGAAGGAACAACAAACCCATCTCAAATCAAAGAAGTGAGATGACAACAACACCAACGCGCGACCGGCGAGCAGCAAACCCTGGAGAACAATGTGCGAGCTTTGAAATTAGCAGAATTAGACGACCCCGGTGAAGGGTACATGCTACTAACTGACGCACTGCAACACACCACCTTTGTTGTGCCGGTTGTCAAATGGATCGAAATTAGATTGAGGAGCAAGAACCAGCCCAACAATGACACCATGGACCTTACGCAACCCATCATGAGACCATGGACCTTATGCAACCAATCACGATGACCAGAAATACACAAAGAGCCACCTAGCCGACCAAGCGGAAGGGGAACCCTGGCACAACATCACATGATTGAAGCTAGAGCAGAAAATTCACGGGAAGCTGGCGCACGATTTCTTCACCCCACACTCACCGACAGGAAGGCCCAGAAATCAAATGAGCAGCTAGACGAAGGAGAGCTCACTAAACCCTAATGATCATGACGCTCTGATCATAACGAAATTTTGGAGAAAACCGGCGTCGGTAGGGCTCCCTCACGCTGTAGCCTGCGCTGCCGGAGGCCCCAACAAAATCCAGGTGGATCCGCCCCCAAAAGCCCATACAAAGCTGAGATGTGACCGAATCAAATCACACATGCTGCTGCTCACGGCGTTGCGCTCTGCTTCATTTAACTAATTTCAAATAAACGAACCTCAAATGATGAAGTGGCACAGTTTGATGATATGCATCATGCCTTGTCGGAAATCAAATCAGAATTATCTAACTCCATCCATTTCAAGCTAACATGTTTCTTTATTCATCTAACATAAAAGGCAAAAGTTGTTCAGCTACTAACACATTATCCATAATTTTCCCATCAACAACCAAAAGTGCAAGAGATTTTAAGATACAGGGGGTGGAGGAATAATTTTACATGGATCGCCTTGCCTATGGAGTGGTTTATAACTTATAAGGAAAGAACTCTAACAGTGGTATTTCACATGGTTTTTAACATGACGCTTAGTTGGTAAAACACTTTGGCAGCGCCTTGACATTTAGCCCTTGCCTTAGGCGTCAAGGCAGGGGTTTGACTGCCTTAGGACGCCTTACCGCGTTAAAAAACTTTGATCTTTATTTTAGCCTCATATGTAGAGAGGTGAATCAGAATCTTTGTCATCTCCGCAATATGACGGTTCCACAACCGAACACATGACAGTGAGGCATTTGGCCCCAAATTACAGGAATCGGTAGTTTTTAATAGATACCTATGTGATTGTCACAGGTAACAGACTACGATTAAATGGAAATAGCAAATTCTCAAAACATATCATCCCCCTACTCTTAGCACAATATTCGTGAAATAGTTACCGAACTCAGATGCGTTTTTATTAATTCTGCAATCTAATCATGAGCTGCAACAAGAAACCATCTTCACCTGTAAGAAAAATTATCAGTTTGATTTTTTCCACTGGGTATTATACTCCCTCCGATTTAAATTATTTGACTCGGATTTGTCTAGATTCGGTTGTATCTAGACATGTTTTAGTGCTAGATACATCCGAATCTAGACAAACTTGAGTGAATTAATTTGAATATGAGGGATTACCAATTTTGGTTTTATCTATTTGTTAAGAACTAAAACATATTACATGTGTAGCTAGCTCTAATCCATCCCCACACCGATGAAATTTAAATCTTATCCAAGTGGAAATCTATCAAAACCAAATCATACAATTACAATACTGTTTGAGAGAGGTTAAACCTTACTAATACTTCATGCTAAGCAAAAGGAAAGATATTCGATGGGTCATCTAAGATTTCGTATACTGTTTGAGTGCAAGAGATCAGAGAGGACCAGAAAAGCACTAACAGAATTTCTCAGCTGTCAAATAGACATACTGAAAGAACATGTTGGACCCCCATGTGTGGTTTTGGTAATTAATGACAATCTTTATGGACTAATGTGTGTATTAAGTTATACTTGTAGGATTGGTCCATTGGCATCGCTTGGAGCATATGTTGGCTTCAAGGTCGATGAAATGAGAAGAAGATGTCTTGTGCAAGCTCAAAATGCGGCATCTATAGAAGATCTCATGTTTGATGTTTGCCATCCTCGGTGATCATGGATCGATGATGAAGAATCAAGAAAGACATTCAATCTTGAGAGGGGCAAGATCGTCTACATCGAACACAAGTAGAATGCTCAAGGCAAAGGTATAATCTTGATAGGTTTTCCCTTTTGACGGTCTCATGTTGTTAGTGGGAGACCGGGTTTAGGATAGATAGCTGTACTATCAAGAGGGGCTCTCGAATGAGTAACTCGATCACAATGTTCGGAGAGAGCTCAAACCTTTGCATACTTGCATCATCATATTTGGTTGTTATTTGGTCTTATCCATGTGAGGATATAGAGCTTGTGGTAATCTCCATAACAAGCTCTAGGTCATCAAAAACGGATTTCCCTTTTATATCTTATTGCGTTTTGATCTTGGAGGTTTTACCGGTTTGTATTTTAGAGATACGTAAAACCTTCCATTATTTAGTTCTTACTCATGTGAGGATTTAGAGCTTGTGTTAATCTCCATAAAAATCTCTAGTTCATCGAAAACGGATTTCATATGCATTTTCTATTATGTTTTCGATGTGGGAGGTTTTATCGGTTCGTCTTTTTGAGAGAGGTTAAATCTTTAGTCATTGGATCTATCCTCCCTTGCTGGACTATGATGTTTATTTTCATGATCTTTTAGAGCTTGTTGTCCTCTTCGAAACAAGCCCAAGATCATCAAAATCGGAGTCCGGATGCAAAAGTTATGGCCGTTTTTGTTCAGGGATGACCGGTAGTACCGAACCAGGGTCCGGTAGTACCGCCCCTTAGTACCGGTTGGTACTGAATAAGGTGCGTTTGGCGACCTGGGATCCCCAGGGAATGTTCGGTAGTACCGGGAATGTCCGGTAGTACCGGGATTCGCATTTTTGGGCTTCAACGATTGGATTTTCGGGGGACCTATTTAAGGGGCCTTCTTCCCCAATGGTTCCCCAACCATTCTTGCAAGTTTTCCCCTCCATTGTTGACCTTCTTGAGCTTGCTTTCTCTCAATCCCTACAATGATTCTTGCATATTCTTGAGGAATTTGAAAGAGGAGATCTAGATCTACAATCCCACCAATCAATCTCTCCTCTAAGTGAGGGGAACATATTGGGATCTAGATCTTGGAATCTTTTGTGGATTTCCTCCATTGTTCTTCCTCTCTTATTCCCCCATAAGCTTTTGTAGCTTTGGTGGAATTTGGTAGAGAAGGATTTGAACATCTTTGTGGTGTTCTTGCCATTTGCATTCGGTGCATCGGTTTGTGTTCTCCTCGGAGGATTTGGTTTGAGTTACTCATTGGAGCTTGTCCCTCTTGGGTTTTGGAACCCTAGATGGTTTTATGGCCTTGGTGGCATTGTGGCCTTTTGTGGCATTTGTTGGGAGCCTCCAATTAAGTTGTGGATAAGTGCCCCAACCTTGTGAGAAGTTCCGGTTGCCACCGACAAGTGCACCGATAGTGGAAGTGTGGATCGATCCCGTTGGGGTGAGATTCACTGGAGAATAAGGGAGGCCTTTTGTGGCGTTGGTGGTTTGATACCACCCCCTCTCCAAACGATACGTACTCCATGTTGGGAGGAACTCGGTAAAATATCGTTGTCCCCGCATGCCTCGGTTATCTCTATACCCGAGCTCTTTACTTATGCACTTTACATTGTGATAGCCTTCGTGCTTGAAGTAATATATACCTTGCTATCACTTTGTTGCTTGTATTGCTTAGCATAAGTTGTTGGTGCACATAGGTGAACCTTAGTTGTTCTAGGTTGTGCTTAACAAAGTAAATACTAGTTTTATTCCGCCTTTGTTGAGCCACTCTAGGAAAAGTTTTAATCGCCTATTCACCCCCCCTCTAGGCGACATCCGTATCCTTTCAATTGGTATCAGAGCCCGGTCTCTCATTTTAGGCTTCACCGCCTTGAGAGTAAAGATGTCGGCTAGAGGATTAGTGCACAATGACATGTTCATATTCGATGGCACAAATTATGATATTTGGAAAACTCATATGCTTATTCATTTTCGAGACATGGACCCAAATTTGGAGCGTATTGTAGATATAGGTTTTTCTCCTCCTATGGATTTCAAAAATCTATCTTGTGAGGATGAGAAAAACTTATATCTCGATGCTCAAGCTTCTAATATGCTTGTTAATGCTTTGAGCTATGTAGTTACATCTTCAATCATTCCTTTTTGGAGCGCTCATGAGTTATGGACAAAACTTCAAGATAAATATGTTATGTCCAACATTATTGAGGATGATTGTGTTTCTTCCACTTCCGGTCGAGATGAGTTCTCATCCTCTACCACTTCACCAACATGTGACTTTTCACAAGGTAATGATATGGTGAGTGGTGATAGAAATTTCAATATGGATAGTGTGTTCACTATTTGTAATCCCTCATGTCTATCTAGTTGCAATGATCTATCTTTGGACCTTAACACTTCTAGCACTCAAAATTCCTCACATGCTTGTGTTAATAGTCCTTGCATATCATGTAGAAATGACTTGAATAAATCTCATGATGATATGCTCATGTTGTCTTGTTGCCATGATAAAAATGCTTCTATTTCCTCTACTGCTTGTGTTGCTAACCATGTAGAGGAAAATGAAGATTCTATGGGCCAAGACAAGGTCTTGAAGAGAGCTACAAGTGCAATCTCATCATCACCTTCCTCCAGTTCTCACATGTGCCTTATGGCTAAGGGAACAAAGGTAACCTCTTTGAATCCCATTGTATCTCATGATAATGATGATTATAGAGGTAAGTATGATATTACCTCTATTAAGAAAATGGGAGAGGTTATCTATAGCGCTCTCTTCAAAAATAAAATTGCTTCCTCCAACTTTCTTGAAATCTTGAATTGTGCCATAGAAGGCAATGATCTTATTGAGGAGCAAGAAAACTTAATTGATGAAAAGTTTGCACTTGAGCGTGAGTATGCTAATGAAGTTGCACAACTAAAGGACTCCCTTGAAGAAGAACAAACCACCAAAGAATCTCTTGAGGAGACTTTTACTCTAGAATTATCTAGAGTAAAGGAATACCATGATAGAGAACTTGTGGTGGCTAACTCCTTCAAGATTAAAAATGATGAACTTGAAGTTTCTTATGCTAAACTTGTTGAGGATTTTAAGCACCTCGAAAATGGCTCTCGGGTCGTTAAGTGGGAGCTCATCAAACTCACCGAGTCACATGAGCAACTTAAAGCTTCATATTTAAAAGAGCTTGACAAGTTGCCCTCACCTCTTGCTAATATAATGATGCTTGTGCTACTAACTCTATTTCTTGCGAAGCATCTATTTTGAAGGAGAATGTTGAGCTAAAGGCTCAACTTGCTTTGCTAACTAGCAACTATGGGAAATTAGAAGAAAGTCATGATAAGCTCTCGAGCTCGCATGAGGATCTTCTAGTCTCCCATGGTAGGCTAAAGTTATCTCATGAGGCCATCATATTAAAGGTAACATCTAGTGGGCCTCATGTGGACATTAGCACTACATCTACTCCAAATGTTATATTGCCATGTGCTAGTCCTTGTAGTTCATCCTCTCACAACCATGATATATCTCGTGATGAATTACATTTCGTGCCTTGTTGCTCTAACAATGTAGCATCTACTTCCTCTAGTGTTTTTGTTGAAACTAACCATGTAGAGGAAATCAAAAGGCTCAAGGCTCAAGGCTCAAGTCACTTCTTTGAAGATTGACTTGAAAAAGGGTCATCAAGGGAAGGTCACACTCAACAAAATCTTGAGTGTGCAAAAATCCCCCAATGACAAGAGTGGGCTTGGATTCAACTCCAATGTCAAGAATAAGTCCACTATCAAGTTGAAGCACAAGGACAACAAGAAGAATGGCCAAGATCAAGTCAAGAATCTGGCCAACATTGTTTGCTTCAAGTGCAAGGAAGAAGGGCATCATGTCAAACGTTGCCCATTAAAGAAGAAGTCCCTTGGAAAGAAGCAACAAGGGAAGCGGCCTCAAGCTCTTCCTCAAGTTGTTGCTACATCCAAAAATAAAGATGGCAAGAGTATAACTTGCTACATTTGTCGTAAGAAAGGGCACATTTCTTCCTCATGCACTATTGGTATCTCCTCATCCAACCCTATCATTATTGATGATGCTTATTCTCTTTATAAGGATGAGGTTGGCAATGTGTTTGCCAAATTTGTTGGTGCCCAATGTGGTGTCAAGAAAAGATCCATTTGGATTGCCAAGCCTATTGTGACTAACCTCTTAGGACCCAACTTGGTTGGGGACCAACTAGCCAAGACTTGATCAATAGGTGTATTTTGGAGGGCATTGGAGACTTGGCTACACTATGAAGAATTGAGGGATCTTCATCAATTATTATTGTCAAGCCAAGCCATTTGGATTATCATGATTATATTATATTCCTAATGTTCCTCCTTGCGGTAACATATGCTAAACTCTTTACATTGAAAGTTACTCGCCCCTTGTGCATGTGTTGGTTTTGTATCTTCCATGCTTTTGTACATATTGTGCTATCCACTTAATTATCTTGAGGTATCAAGCATATTTGTGTATGATTAGGTGGCACACCATGTATGTGTGTTTCTTATGTTTGAGCCTTGCTAGGTTATATTTTGTATCTTATTTGGCTCTTGTGAGAAATTAATGGATTATCCCTTTTTGGGGGAGTGTTATGCTTGGGCATTCCACAATCCTAAAATTGTGTGTACATGAGGAATACCACCTAGTATTTATATTGTATTATTTTCTAGTCTCTATGTGGTATAATTCTCATGAGAAATTTAAGTTTTATAATGTCCATTAATTATCTCTATTTGCATTATTTTGCCTTGCGTTGGTTTTATGGTAGTATCACATTATGGGGGAGTCATATGCTTAGTGCATATTACAATCCTAGAAAATGTGAATATTCGAGGTTGTGTCACTTAGAATTGATATTGATAATTATCTAGCGCCTATGTGACACATTTGCTCATACAAGTTCCAATTTGCTTGAATGCCTTTTTTGATCATATTTTGGATCTTGTATATGAGAGTGGTTCTTGGTATGTGTTTCCTCATATTTAGATCTCTATATCATCATGGAAACCATTTGCTTCAAGTTACTCTAATCACTAGTGATTGTGTGACTATTGGAAGCTACCAAGAATCTTGTTCGAAGTATCATGCTTAATTTTTATTTTTAGTTATATGATTCTTATTGTGACTATGATCTTGGATATCCATGCAAGCTACCTATGGGAAAATTATTCCTAATATTTGTTGTCCTTGGACAATGAGTACTAAATTTATGGTAGAACTTATTGATCATATTCACTTTGGCCTTTGCTTAATCTTGTCCTATCTTTGGCCAAGTAAATGTTTTTGTGTGCACCCATGTATTCCTTGCTACTTTTGGATCTCCTTATTTTATTGGTATCCTCTTGTGTTTTATTTAATATAGTGATGATCCCATTTTTGTGCATTTTGCATTCAAAAGGAAAATCCTACATAATGCACTATCCATGGGGGAGCTATCCTATATTATTTAGAACACTCATATTTATGCTTATTTGTTTGATCCATATCGGGTTTTATGTGCTTGGAACCTCAATCTTTTCGTTTTGGTATTTTGTGCCATCATGAGAAGTTTGGGGAGTTTGGTTTCTTATTGGAACCTTGCTCTTTTTAGGAGTTGGTTTTGTCTCATTCCTTGTTTCATGTTTTGTCCAATTTTAGAATGAGATAAATCCTTGAGCATTTTTATTTTATCTATCTTTTGCTCTTTTGGCTTTTGTCTAGTTCATTTGTTGAACTTGTGATCTTTCATGTGTTGAATTGATTCTTTGATACAATTTGGACATCGTTTGTCATGTCACACTCTTGTGTGTGCAATCTTGATGTACTTGGTGCTTTTGTTCAAATTGTATCTCTTTTTGGTTCTTGAAAGCTTTATGCATGCATATTTACTATATGTTTATATTATGGAATGCTTGCTTTTTTTGATCCAATATATAGGGGAAACTCCACCAAATCCCATCGGCTAAGTTGTGCATGAAATTCAATTTCATATCAATATGCACATATTTATGTGGAGTCTCTCCTATGTATTGTAGTTGCACTAACTACATTGGACCCAATATGTTTGGGGACCATTTTATACTTAATTGTGTTTTAGGTGCATTGGAGCTATATTGGATGCGTGTCTCTCAAGTTTGAAAAAGTGGTGCATACATGAAAATTTGAGGCAAGCTATAGGATGATCAATGAATTCATATCCTCTACATCCTACCAATTATATCTCGGTAACAAGTATCTCTTTCTCATGCTCATATATCTTGATTCCAACCGTTTGTCGGTTGCCTTCTGGCATGAATTCATGTATTTGTAATTGTTGTATCTCTAGCCATGGTATTAAGAGAACTCTCTATTGTATATGTGTATAAGTTGAGATGAGTATATATAATTGGGAGTATACAAAATCATGCATATGATCCTCCAATCCCAAATATGTCAATCTAGCAATTTTATTGCCTATCTTTTCCTCAACTTCTCTCATGTGCAATAGTGATATTTTGCTGATATATTGTTTCTCGTGATACTTGTTGCCTTTCTTCATATATGCCAACTTTCTCCTTTTCCCTTGGTGATAGTTGTTATATATGTAGTGTGTTGATGTTTGAAGTTCATTAATGTACAATAAGATATATTTGAGCCCTTGGCCGTGCTTTGAAGCAAAAATCTTATTGGTATATGTTATGACTTCATTTATTCTTTTCATATGCCTTATTTTATATCTTCTTTGTGTGTGATTATTTCTTTATGGAAATATGTCTTTAGGATGGTTTCCACTTAGAGACATAGAGAAGATAATTTTAGTTGACTTCTAATCCTTGGAGGCCACCTTTCTAATCCATTTGATTCTTTGGTGGCTTCCAAATTTAATTGCCTATGAGTGCTTGTTCCTCTTGTTTGCATCTTTGGGCACTCATATTTGTTCTCTCATGCCTTGTATTGTTAAATGAACCTGGATGAGTGAGGATTCCATGATTATGCACTTTGTTCCCAAATGCAATTATCATAATTGGTGCATTATCTTTGGGGAGCTCATCTAATTCATTTAATAATGCTCATTTGTCTTCTTTCTCATTTATTGTGCCTTAAATATTTATGGAGGAGTTAGGATTCCATATTTGTGCAGTTTTTTGTATCGAAATACAACAATTCTTAAGTGTGCACAAATCTTGGGGAGCTTCTCCATTTTATTTAAGCATTTATTTGATCCTTCATTCGTTGTGTTTTAAATGCTTATGGGGGAGCGAGGATTCCATATTTGTGCAATATGTATTCTAATGCATTTATTTTGAATTGTGCACAAATCTTGGGGAGCTTCTCTATTTGTTATTTAAAGCACTCTTTTGCTCATATCATAATATCTTGTTGTTTCCAGTTGGACTCATTTGTTGTTTTCAAATTGGTTTGTCGGATCTTGTGATTGCTTGCGTCATTAGTGATGCGTCATTTTATTTTATTCCTTTGGAAATCTTCGGGTCCTAGATATAGTTCTACTCCCTCCCAAGTATTCATCATTGGATATGTGCGAATGCAAATCTTTGGAGGAAATATTACTATATTTGCCTTCTAGAACTTGTCACTCATTTCGAGAATCGATGCCAATGGGGGAGAAGTTTTAGAGGGTTTAAGAGAAATGGTTTATGCTTTGAGTTTGTTCTTAAGCATTTGCCTTTCATGATATTCAATCTTTGTTGTTGCTTAGCATGTGGTATATAAATGAAACTCCACCAATGATAATGATTGGGAATATATGCAATGAAATTCAAGTTCATCACATATGCATAGATTGTGGGGGAGTTTGCTCTATATATGGTGGTGGTACCAATATCACATACTTTTGTAGTATTTGATGTTGGTATTACCATTTTATTCATTAATATTCCTTATATAAACCCTCTTAAAGGGATTGTCATCAATTACCAAAATGGGGGAGATTGAAAGAACATGTTGGGCCCCCATTTGTGGTTTTGGTAATTAATGACAATCTTTATGGACTAATGTGTGTATTAAGTTATACTTGTAGGATTGGTCCATTGGCATCGCTTGGAGCATGTGTTAGCTTCAAGGTCGATGAAATGAGAAGAAGATGTCTTGTGCAAGCTCAAAATGTGGCATCTATAGAAGATCTCATGTTTGATGCTTGCCATCCTCGGTGATCATGGATCGATGATGAAGAATCAAGAAAGGCGTTCAATCTTGAGAGGGGCAAGATCGTCTACATCAAACTCAAGTAGAATGATCAAGGCAAAGGTATAATCTTGATAGGTTTTCCCTTTTGGCGGTCTCATATTGTTAGTGGGAGACCGGGTTTAGGATAGATAGCTGTACTATCAAGAGGGGCTCTCGAATGAGTAACTCGATCACATCGTTCGGAGAGAGCTCAAACCTTTGCATAATTGCATCATCATATTTGGTTGTTATTTGGTCTTATCCATGTGAGGATATAGAGCTTGTGGTAATCTCCATAACAAGCTCTAGGTCATCAAAAACGGATTTCCCTTTTATATCTTATTGTGTTTTGATCTTGGAGGTTTTACCGGTTTGTATTTTAGAGATACGTAAAACCTTCCATTATTTAGTTCTTACTCATGTGAGGATTTAGAGCTTGTGTTAATCTCCATAAAAATCTCTAGTTCATCGAAAACGGATTTCATATGCATTTTCTATTATGTTTTCGATGTGGGAGGTTTTATCGGTTCGTCTTTTTGAGAGAGGTTAAATCTTTAGTCATTGGATCTATCCTCCCTTGCTGGACTATGATGTTTATTTTCATGATCTTTTAGAGCTTGTTGTCCTCTTCGAAACAAGCCCAAGATCATCAAAATCGGAGTCCGGATGCAAAAGTTATGGCCGTTTTTGTTCAGGGATGACCGGTAGTACCGGACCAGGGTCCGGTAGTACCGCCCCTTAGTACCGTTTGGTACTGAATAAGGTGCGTTTGGCGACCTGGGATCCCCAGGGAATGTCCGGTAGTACCGGGATTCGCATTTTTGGGCTTCAACGGTTGGATTTTCGGGGGACCTATTTAAGGGGCCTTCTTCCCCAATGGTTCCCCAACCATTCTTGCAAGTTTTCCCCTCCATTGTTGACCTTCTTGAGCTTGCTTTCTCTCAATCCCTCTGATGATTCTTGCATATTCTTGAGGGATTTGAAAGAGGAGATCTAGATCTACAATCCCACCAATCAATCTCTCCTCTAAGTGAGGGGAACATATTGGGATCTAGATCTTGGAGTCTTTTGTGGATTTTCTCCATTGTTCTTCCTCTCTTATTCCCCCATAAGCTTTTGTAGCTTTGGTGGAATTTGGTAGAGAAGGATTTGAACATATTTGTGGTGTTCTTGCCATTTGCATTCGGTGCATCGGTTTGTGTTCTCCTCGGAGGATTTGGTTTGAGTTACTCATTGGAGCTTGTCCCTCTTGGGTTTTTGGAACCCTAGACGGTTTTGTGGCCTTGGTGGCATTGTGGCCTTTTGTGGCATTTGTTGGGAGCCTCCAATTAAGTTGTGGAGAAGTGCCCCAACCTTGTGAGAGGTTCTGGTTGCCACCGACAAGTGTACCGATAGTGGAAGTGTGGATCGATCCCGTTGGGGTGAGATTCACCGGAGAATAAGGGAGGCCTTTTGTGGCATTGGGTGGTTTGATACCAACCCCTCTCCAAACGAGACGTACTCCATGTTGGGAGGAACTCGGTAAAATACGTTGTCCCCGCGTGCCTCGGTTATCTCTATACCTGAGCTCTTTACTTATACATTTTACATTGTGATAGCCTTCGTGCTTGAAGTAATATATACCTTGCTATCACTTTGTTTCTTGTATTGCTTAGCATAAGTTGTTGGTGCACATAGGTGAACCTTAGTTGTTCTAGGTTGTGCTTAACGAAGTAAACACTAGTTTTATTCCGCCTTTGTTGAACCACTCTAGGAAAAGTTTTAATCGCCTGTTCACCCCTCCTCTAGACAACATCAGTATCCTTTCACATACATTCAAGGAGAATCATAGATCAAATAAGTGTTTCATCTAAAAACATTCCAGCATACGTGTTACAGTACATCTTACCTCTGCAGGGATGCGCCATTGCTGCAGCGTCAGGTGAGGCGGTGGTTTCCTGTACATAGATCTTGATACGGCCTCGTGGGGACTTGGCAGACATACGGCTTATCAGTAGTGGTAGAAGAGGACATTCGGCAAGCTGACGGGAGTCCCAGGACAATGTCCATCCGGAAATCTCGCGGGAGGCCGGGGACGACAACCATACGGAGAGTGAAGCGGGATTGAAACTGAGGAAATATGATGCCCTGGTGTGCGGCCAGAAACGAGAAGTCTGCCCAGGAACCGGGCTCGTTGGAGGTCGGATGAGCCACGGGAGACGACGTTGAGGACCGATGAGCCACCACGCCGATGACCTAAGCGGTGCTAGGTCACTCAGGGGTGCATGTGGAGGCGGAAGTTCAAGGCGGCAGCATGATACGAATAGAGAAGTCTGAGGCAGGCCTATAGCAATGAACCACAAACGGAACCAGAGGCGGCAACACGAGAATCTGAGGCGGCGGTGGCGGCGGTGATTTAGGGAGAAAGAAAGGGTCGAAGGAAGACGGGAGATGAGCGAGGAGAAAATGCCGCCACAACGAAACCAGATAAAAATTCGGACCCCGCGGTCAAATGAACTGATCCCGAACCGACACAATCACGCACCGCCCCACCGGCACAGACATATCGTCACAAAAGATAACAAATCGAGATGGTTACACGCTGACATGTAGGGATAGAACCAGTGATCAAGCTGGCACAATCACAGCTCCTCAATTCCAGGGAGCTTTTTTTTAGGAAAATTCTAGGGAGCTCCTTAGGGATGCATATGTATGTAGATATATTTTAGTGCTCTCTTCGTCTCAGAAAATATGTCTCAAAATTATCTAAATTTAGATATATCTAGACACTATATAATGTATAGATACATCTCAATTTATACAAATCTGCAACATCCTTTTTAGGATAAAATAAGTATGTAGGTTTGCTCATTTTGAAAAAGTTGTGACACTAATGTAGGACGGAGGAAGTACTAGCACAGGGTGGACTCCCTCAAGAATAAAAGCTGACGGTCGACTCATTTTTCCTTAGACAAAAATTTGACCTTTTTCCCTGTTGCAAGTTGATTTCTCTTATAATCCTAGCAGTGCAAGCCCATGTCAAATACCGTTCTGACTGATGCGTGCTTACATAGCGTTGTTCGAGCGATGCTGAACAGTAGCCGGAGATGACAGTTCGTCGGCACTCAGGCAGCCATGTTGAGAGGCGAGAAGCCGAGTCATCGACAAGAGACTGCAATGCATCCATACCCTCAACGATGATACTGTTCAAGGCATAATCGATATAATAATAACATACCATTATCAATGACTTCACAACTAATAATGTTAGAAGAAAATTTAAAAATAATACATATTGTTGGATATCAAATGTTGCTTTAACCTACAAAAATGTTGCTTTCATGCACACTTCAAAATTTTATTGTAACACTTCACATTTATTTATGCCTATAGGGCCCCTGAGTTTAGTTTTGCCCCGGGCCCCTAAAACCTTAGGACCGGCCCTGTGCACACCAGGTGAAGATCGGGTTCTTCTTGACCTTCAAGATGCTGAAGGGTGACCTTTTCAAGGTCACCCTCTTAGACTACATCATGATTGAACTCATGAAGAAGTGCCTACAGTATGATCCAGCCCTTGCCATGATCGACCGGTGATCTTTGTTGTCTGTTCGATTATTGTGAACTTATGTCGTGATGTTGCTACAATGTTTATGTACTTTGGTCTGTGTTAGTTATGGTTAAGACACACTTGTGATGTGTGGTAAGCTCACCATATTGGGAAGAGGTTACCAGAGCATATTACTTAGCCGAAACCAAACACGCTTGCCACTTTCTCCCAGGCCTAATACATCCCTCTAAACAACTGGGCCTCAATTATGTTCAAGTGCTAAAAAGTGTCAATGCGGGGAACCAAATAAGGGGGAGAATTTGGCCCAGAGCCTGATCCTAGCGTCCAGTCCCCGTACTGCAAGTTGTACGCGCCGAGAAAAACTCGTACCGGAACCAAACACACCCCTATAGAAGACAATATACATAAATGCATTATCTCTTAGTGGCATGCCTATAATTAATGATATGCTTGTTTTTAGTAAGAAATTGACTTGCTAAGGAAAGACATATGGTATAATCAAGAAAATAGCCTTCTCTTATTTTTAAGAATCATCCCTTAGCTAAAGATATTTCTCTCTCCTAAAACTAATAAAAAATCTAACGTGGCAATCGTAAGAGAAGGCTGACATCACTCCATTATACAATGCCCTTATTTATTTTCCTTATCCCCTCTTGCGCGGGCGGTGGAGAAAGTATGGCTTCTAGACTGCATCTTCCCGGTGAAACTGCTCCTGGTGCTCTGTCGCCTGCTCCCTCGCATGTGCTCTGCCGCCCGCTCCCTCGCATGTGCTCCGCCGCCCGCTCCCTCGCATGTCCTCCGCCGCCCGAGGTAGGCTCCCTTGCCGGTGCTCAGCCACCCTAGGCAGGCTCCCTCGTCGGTGCTCCACCGCGGCCTCTGCCCCATGTACCACCCCCAGCGCACTGTCGTGGCTCCGTCATGCTTCCCGCGATAGGCTCGTCGTGGACCCAGCCCTGGGATACTGCTGCCAGTCGACCACCGCGATGCCCTCCCGCGAAACACGAGCGCGATGGCGCTCCACTCATGCATCTCCTGCGCCCTTATCCGCCCTGCTATAGTCGAGAACGACGTGGGGATCGTCCGACTTTCATGCTGTAGGCCGCCGTCGAGGATGTTGGGTCTCTCCGGCTGTACGTGTTGCAAGTGACGTTGAGGATGAGGGCTCACTCACGCGTGAAGGTGTTGCTATAGAAGGATGGAAGAGTTGCTACCGACGGCAGACGGATTTGCTACCGACGATGCCCGACGGTTCTACCGACGGCGAGAATGGAGTTTGGGGGATTTTCTACATGCCCAATACTTTTTTGGTGCAATCGTTATATTATTTTTTCTATGATACTATAAAATTGTTGCTATCTATGTCTTCGGCGAGTATCCGGAGATATCTCCGGCGAAGTATGTTTTGCTATAATAGCACATTTTTCTGCTACCACTGTTCTATAGTTTTGCTACAAGGTCTTCGGTGAGGTCTCCCGGCGAAAGTCTTCGGCGAAGTCAGTTTTGCTAGTTCAACCTTTTTGTTATAGCCTTTTCGTGGGTTTGCTACAATAGCGTAATATTTTTGCTACAAAGTGTCCGACGAGGTTTTCCGATGAAAATGCCCGATGATGTCGTCGGCGAAGTCGGGTTTGCTACATTAGCACAAAGTTTTTCTACATATTCTTCAGGAAAACTCGGCGAGGTCTCTGGCAAAATTTATCTTTTTTATTTTTCATTTTATAGACAAATCATTTTTTGCTACATGTAGAAAAACAAAAATGTTTACAACAAAAACGGGTAGGTTTATATCAAAAACGGGCCTGGAGTTTTTTTACGGACACTTGTCAGGCTATCCACGGGATCGGAAGTTTTTATCGGGAGGTTTTTTTTTAAGGTAATTGCACCACACATACAAATAGTTGTCAAGGGGGTGCAGTTTCATACAAATTCTTTCAAAACGTTGTCCACTCATACACCAACTTGTATAGGATGTGCACCCGTCATACAAAACGTGAAAACTGGCCAAAAACGGCATGATTTGGACTCCACGTCGGCTGACACGCTGGATGCACATTTTACAAATTAGCCCCTGGCAAACCTGGATGTTACGCAGTAGACCGAAGCATTGCGTTCGCCCTAAGCGAGAGATCCTAGAGCGAGACCTTTCTCGAGTGTGGCGGCGGGAGGCTCCTCGCGGCTGTGGGGTGCTGGTGGTTTTGCCGCCGTTGGGTCGCAGGTGGTCACGCCGCCGCGGGGGATGGGGTCAACTTCGAGGGCCTTCGCGAGCGGCAGGCCTGAGCGCCTTGCGGTGGTCGGGGCAGGCGGAGACGAAGGATCCAACAGCCATGTCGGCAGCGGGGAGTGGGAGTTGACCAGCGAGGTGTACTATGGCACGGCGAGGAGATCGAAGGTGAGTTCACCAGCCAATTTGTCGTTGGATTTCTCTGAATTTCGTACGCGTATCTCTGAATTTTGTCTATATTTTGTACTGTATCTCTGAACTGATGTTTCTCTGAATTTGTCTGAACCAGAGCAATCAGCAATACAGTGTAGATTCGAGGGAGAGAACCAATGCTATCGATGTGCATTGTGATTGTGCTCACACCAAGAAACAATGCAGCAACACAAAAATTCTTAGAGGAGTAGCATCAGAGAATTTGGCATTGAAGGCTATAGTGAAAAAGTTGCAGATTGAGAAGAAACTAATGAAGTCTGAGATGAGAACTAGGAATATAGCTGTTGTAGTGATGTTTGTAGTTGTAGTTTTGTACTCTTTTTGTGCAATTTTGTGAGATGAGAACTAGAGTCATTGTCTAATAATTATAGGAATCTATCTTTTTGAATCATGTACAATGCAGTGAGCAATAAAATATAAATATATTTTCATGGTCTTGTCTTGTGAGCTCTGAAAGTTGTGCAATTTTGTGTGCACTTGTCTTGTGAGCTCTGAGAGTTGTCTTGTGATCTCTGAAAGAAGTGCACTGTGCAATATCTATCTTCATTCTACCACTGTCAGGAGGTTCTCTGTTATATTCCTTCTTATCCCATCTTTCTCTAGCATTGTCCCCAGGTCTCACAACATTGCAGCCATGGAAAGAAAGGAAACCCAGTTCTATCGTAGGAGATCTACTGGTTCCAGGGAAGAGAAGAAAGAGAAGAAGGAGTTGCAGGTGTATACAAGGATGTCAGAGGAAGAGAGGAAGGACAGGAAGATGAGGCTGGAGGCTGCTGAAGGACTGAAACAACTAGGAAGCAACAGGTACACCATCAACCATGAATATGTGATTCCTAGTATGGTGCCTGAAAGAGTGGTTCCAGAGCTCAAAGCTGCATCTACTTTGTGCAAAATGAAGAAGGGAATCCAGTTTTTCTTCAGTAAAATTACAAAGGGAAAGGAGAAGAAATATGGGAACCACTGATGTATCTCTGCCTAGTTGTAATAATGCAGAAGACATGTATTGTTGTTGTGCTTAGTTTAATTTGTACTTGCTGGACCTCTGAAGAAGACATCTATTGTTGTAATAATGGAGAACACATAATGTAGTAGCTAGTTTGTGTATGTAGTTCATGCTTTGCTTAATAATCCAACTTATTACATAGTGTATGCAGGAAAATAAATTAAAGCCTCTAAATGTTCAAATATGAAAAAACATCACTCAGTAGGTGCACTCTGAGTGAGTTGCACCTCTTCTGGAAAATCTTCAGCCTACAGAGCTTCATTTAGGTTTGGGATTGTCCTTGTTCCTGCCTCATCACCAAACAGAAGGTAATGAGCAGAACCTGGGCCTGTGTTGTATGGTTGCCTTCTTCCTCTTGTTCCCCTGCCTCTGGTTCCTCTAGCTGAAGGTGCAGAAGTGGATGCTCCTTCATCATGCTTTCTTTTGGCTCCTTTATTTTTTCCATATGCTCTGCCTCTAGCTCTGTCAGTTGTTCCTCTTCCCCTTGCTTGTGCAGATGGTGTTGATCTTCCTCTTGCTACTGAAGTTATTGTTGCTCTTCCCCTGATCTGTGCTGTGGTGAGTCTTGAATTTGCTGTGGTTGGTAGTGAGTCCCTTTCACCAGCCACAAAGTCTCCTACATCTGGCAGAGGTTGTTGCATCCTAGGAACTTCCACATTCTCCCTTTGCTGCAAGGAAAAATGGAAAATTTATAGTTAGGTGAACAATTCACATATTTGAAATTTATAGCAAGAAAAAATGGAAAATTTATACTACCTCTTGGGCCATCATATACACCATAGAATCTTGTTGATGGCTTGGATATCTAGCAGGGTTTGGGTTCAGTGGAATAATATGCTGGTTTCCATATTCAGGTAAACAAATTTTAGTGTAAGATAAAAATGTTACATGTGAGATAAAAATGAATTAGTAAGGGCATACTTCTAGAAATGTTGGATCATCAGCATCATCTTCTTGATTTTCCTGTTGCAGATGAGAATTGTCTTGCAACATCTCTTCAATGTACTTGTCATGTCCCTTTTTATTGTGATTAGCCTTCCCACAGATTGAACAATGCATTATCAAACCTGATCTTGTGATATACCTAGCACCATTCTTTTCCACTTCCTCAGGTGTTTTTCTTCTATTTTTCTTTGGTCTTCCCATTACTTTTGTGTACAAAGGGGGATGTACAAGTACTCCATTCATCTTCTGCTAGAAACACCTAGCTCTAAGTGGAGTTAAGGTGTAAGAATACACCTTTTTATATGTTTCAATGGAATAGCAACCGTGTACAAGGCTCTCTGGGTCAATCCTTTCATGTCTACAACAAGCTATTGCATGATGGCAAGGTATCCCACATAGCTGCCATCTTTTACAGTCACATGTTTTGGCTTTGATATCCACAATGTAGCCTCTCTCATATTCAGCTGAATTCACCTTAAATTTCCCTCCAACTGTACATTTGACAGTGCAGTTAGCTGCAATTTCAGTTAACTTGTCTAGTTTCTTTTTAATCTTGGGGCATATCTTTCCATTCCAGTTGTCACTGTCAGTTAACTTCCCTACATTCCTATGTAAGATCTTGTAGAAGATAGTCTCAAGCATGGATAACATAGGCATTTCTCTAGACTCAAGAATGTAACTGCAAGAAATAATTATGTGGGAGAATTTAATCATAATATACAAATAATTATGTAGTACAACAAGAAAGAATACATGGAAAATAACATCACCTGTTGAACACTTCTGAATGGTTATTCAGCAACATATCACATTTAGGGAATTCACTAAAAAAAGCTTTGACCCATGTATTTGGCTCCAATTCCTCCACCCATTTATATGCATCCTCACTATCAACTTTCAACTTATCCATGTTCCTCCTCCAAGTTGGAATGCTTGTTGACCTTGCAATAGCCCAGAGATCATTTTTTAATGTCTCCCCTTTATGCTTCTTATGGAAATTCTGATATAGATGCCTCACACAATGCCTGTGCTCCGCATCAGGAAAAATCTTTTTCACGGCCTTGATTAATCCATGTAAACAACAATGTGCAAATAGAAATAAGACAAGTGTCCACAATGCAACAGCACAATATTGACTAATTATGCAATGAAGGAAAATAACCTTTTGCTTGTCACTCATGATGGTGAAATGAGCAGTGTTTGTGATGTTAAGATCATCTCTTAGAGTTGTCAAGAACCATTCCCATGAGCTAGTGCACTCAACCTCAACAAGCCCCATTGCAATTGGAAATATGCAATCATTGGGGTCAATACCAACTGCAGTGAGTAGTTGGCCCTTGTATTTAGTCTTGATGTGGCATCCATCTATACAAATCAATGGCCTACATCCTTTCAGGAATCCCCTCTTACATCCATCATAGGACCAATACAAGTTTGCCAGATGGTCCTTCTCTTCTAGCTCTGACTGATCTTTTGCTTTATTTGTGGTGAGGAAAAACCTGGACCCAGGATTTGATCTCCTCGGTTCTTGCCCATAGTCCCAGAGCAAGCTAAATTGGTCAGCCTCATCACCATGGATAATCTTTAGTGCCTCTTTCTTTGCTCTTCCTAACTTGAACCTATTTGGACACATGTTGAATTTTCTCTGAATTTTTGCTCTGAAAGTTTGCAATCCCATTTTTTGGTTATCTCTGAACTCATCAATGAAATATTGAGTCAGAAAAGGGGCTGTCAGCTGCTTCAACTCCCAAACTCTTTCACATGTGTGAAGTGCACAATATTTTTTAACTGTAATTGCTCCATTCCTACTATCATATGACACCTTTATCATCCAAGGGCAATGCCCTACTGTAGTTTTTCCAGTACAAATTGCATCAAGTCTGCTAGCTTCATTTCTTGTCTTATGGATTTTTACTCTTTCATTTATGGTGTATGCATTCAATGCCTTCCTGAACTCTGGCATGCTAGAGAAAAGCATACCCACTCTGAAAACTGGCCTTTCCATGTCCACTTCTGCATTGAAAGTTTTGAACTTGTATGCCAACTTGTTGTTCCTGAGTTAGTTGCAAATCCTCATTCTCCAGCCCTGCATCATCCTCCTGCTCTACCACCACTGAAAGGGCATGTATGCCCCCATGTGTGGTTTTGGTAATTAATGACAATCTCTATGGACTAATGTGTAAATTGAGTATCACTTGTAGGTTTGTCCATTGGCATCGCTTGGGCCATGTGTTGGTCTCAAGGTTGGAAGATGAAGAAATGTCCAAGGGCTTTGTGCCCATTGGAATCATGAATAAAGAAGGAGCTTGAAGGTCGATCAAGGCATGTGCAACATGTGTTGGTCTCAAGGTTGGAAGATGAAGAAATGTCCAAGGGCTTTGTGCCCATTGGAATCATGAATAAATAAGGAGCTTGAAGGTCGATCAAGGCATGTGCAAAGAATTGCATCAAGATGGATCAACCTCAAGTAGGGATGAAGAAGGGCGAGCTCAAGATGCGCCATCTCTAGAAGATCTCATGCTTGAAGCTTGCCATCCTCGTGCTCATGGAATGATGAAGGCAAGTTCAAAGAAGAGGTTTCCCCATGGAGTATGGTGGAGCAATTTGCAAGTCTTCATCTTCATCAAGCAAGAGCATCCAAGAAAGGTGTTCCCACTATAGAAGAACAAGACGGTCTACATCAAGTTCAAGCGGGATGCTCAAGGCAAAGGTATGTTCTTGATAGGGCTTTTATTTTGCCGGTCTCGTATTGTTAGTTGGGAGACCGGGTTTAGGATAGATAGCCGTGCTATCAAGAGGGGCTCTCAAGCGGGTGTCTCGTTTGCATCGTTCGGAGAGAGCTCAAACCTTTGCATTCATATCATCATCTTTCTTGGTTATTATTTGGTTCTTGTCCATGAGAGGATCTAGAGCTTGTGGTCACCATCATAACAAGCTCTAGCTCATCATCTAAGGATTTCACTTGCATATCTTATTGCGGTTTTTGATCTTGCGAGTTTTCCGGCTCCACACCTTGGGGGATAGATCACATATATATTCATGATATTTTCTCCCAAGGTGATACCCAATATTTCTAACAAAATTCGTCGTTATCTTTCCAACAAAATTGGTTTCATCCCGTTTGGAGTTCGGATGCAAAAGTTATTGCGTTTCTGGTTTTCTGTTTTCTGGAATTTCCCTGACCGGAAGTTCCGGCTTCCCACCGGAAGTTCCGCTAGGGCATCTTTGCCGTCGTAAGTTCCGGTGGAAGTTCCGGGTCTTCTTCTGCTCACGCTCAGTAACCTTCTGTTTTGAAGCGTTCTATTTGCCGGAACTTTGTCGGAACTTGCATCGGAAGTTCACCGGAACTTCCGGTCTGTTTTGACCGGAACTTCCGGTTGTGCTTCTGGAGCGGGCGTTAATGGTCTGATGACCGTTGGAGCCAGGCTGGGCGGAACTTCCGCCCCATAGCCGGAAGTTCCGGCCATGATTCGTTTTTTCAGTTTCTCGCTCCGCGGTTTTCGTCCGTTGGCTGGGTGCCACCGGAACTTCCGGCCTCCCACCGGAAGTTCCGGCCAGGTGTCGTGAATGCCCATAACGGGAAGATCTGGGAGCCCTTTAAAAGGGGCTCCTCTTCCCTTTCGTGACTACTAGCTTTTCTTCTTGGTTCTTGGCTTTCTCTCTCTCCTCCATTGTCAACCTTGAAGAAGCTTTCCCTCTCCCTTTCCCCTCCTATGATTCTTGCATCTTTTTGAGGGATTTGAGAGAGGAGATCTAGATCTACAATCCCCCAAGTCAAATCCCTTCTTTGTGAAGGAATCATTGGGATCTAGATCTTGGAGAGTTTTGTGTTCTCCTCTTGTGTTCTTCCTCCCTTATTCCCCCAATAGCTTTTGTAGCTTTGTTGGAATTTGGGAGAGAAGGACTTGCCCTTGCATTTGGTGCATAGGTTTGAGTTCTACTCTTGTGTTCTTCCTCCCTTATTCCCCTAATAGCTTTTGTAGCTTTGTTGGAATTTGGGGGAGAAGGACTTGCCCTTGCATTTGGTGCATAGGTTTGAGTTCTCCTCGGAGATTCGGTGAGTTCAAGCTGGTGAGCTTGTTTCTCTTGGGTTCCTTGGAACCCTAGACGGTTGTGTGGTTGGATTGTTGACCTTTTGTGGTCTTGTTAACCTTTTGTGGTCTTGTAGCCTTTTGTGGCATTGTTGGCCTTTTGTGGCTTTGTTGTTGGGAGCCTCCAATTGAGTTGTGGAGTTAGCCCCAATCTTGTACGGGTTCGGTGACCTCCCTCAAGCGTCCCATAGTGGAGCAAGTGCCCGCCTTTTGTGGTGCGCACTTGGGAGAATAGGGTGAGCCTTTTGTGGCGTCGGTGAGTTGCGTGCTTCCGCATCCGGGGTGAGGCCTTGTGTGGCGTTGGGTGAGCATCGGGCCACCACACCTCGAGGTGAGCCATTTGTGGCGTTCGGAGAGCATTGTGCCATCGCACCTCTCCAACGGAGACGTAGCTTCTTTGGAAGTGAACTTCGGGAAACAAATCTTCGTCTCCGCGTCCATCGGTTATCTCTCAACCGAACCCTTTACTTATGCACTTTACATTGTGATAGCCATCGTGCTTGACGTATTTATACCTTTCTATCACCTTGTTGCTTGTATTGCTTAGCATAGGTTGTTGGTGCACCTAGGTGAACTTAGTGGCTAGGTTTTGTGCTCAATAAATTAAACGTTAGTTTTATTCCGCATTTACTTGAGCCTAAACCGTAATAATTTTAAAAGCCTATTCACCCCCCTCTAGGCGACTTCCTTTGTACTTTCAACCACTAATGGCTCATTGTTGTCACCCACTTCCTTATCAACATTTGCTTCAAATATGTCATCATCCCCATCAGCAACATCATAGTCACTGTCATAGAACTCTAAATCTGTGTCATCCTCTCCTGCTTCTTCTTGAGAATCTTCCATCTCTTCATCAGCAACAACAGGTGGAGGTCTGTTCAGAATTACTTGCTCTCTAAGTCCCTTCAGGAAGTTGGTATGATCAACTAAGATGGTCAAGGTTTTATGCTCCTTGGCAGCTGCACACATTGCTAGAATATGGGAATCAGATTCAATGGAGTACAAACCATCTGTTATTTCTTTTCCAAGGAGGCACCAATAAACACTTAGTCTCTCATTAATTGGATGACCAAAATGTTTAATAAAATTATGAATCCAAATAAGTGAGAAGGTCTCAGTGCTGCAATTGTCAAAGAAGTCACAAGACCCACTAATGTACTCAAGATTCTCTTGTAATCCACAGAAAAAACCATTGTGCTCCATTTGTAATGTGAACTTCTCAACATCTTGACCTACAACACAATACATACAATTCAAAAGCACCATCAGATGACAATGCTAGAGCATAAAATTCAAAAAATTGAACACCTACAGGTAGCTACTGTACAAGTTTCAGTACAAAAAATCACTTTTCAGTGTCGAAACAGGACATGTTGGAAATCTTACTAATAATCGACACTAACCTATATTCCTGATTAAATAACACCTACATACTAACACAAACAACAAACAACGCAAAATTTACTGAATAATCTGTGCTAGTACCACGGTCGGCGGCGGCCATGGCCGGAACAGGACAAGGATGAAATCAACGATCAAGACACCTACAAAGGGGGAAACCATCCCTACGGTACTCACACTACCAAATTCATCATCGAAATTGTCTAGATCATCCACGATCGTACGCGTATGAGCCTGCCCACGTTGGCCATGAAATTGAGCTCTGAGGCGGAAGAAATTGAGCTCCGAGGAGGAAGAAATAGAGAAGAATCGTACCATAGTCAGGAGCTTCTTCGTCCCATCTGCGCAGGTGAGGTTCGTCGGCCATGTCGGTGGCAGAGCTCACCGTCCCCGTACGATCTGTCGCGTCGTCGCCAACTGCTATCACAGCACGAAGGAAAGAGGCGACAAGGGGGGGGGGCGTTATTTTAGGATCTCACGGGGGGCGACGAGGCCGTTATTTCCGGGGGTGGTTTCCGTTAAGAGGTGACTGCGTAACATCCAGGTTTGCCAGGGGCTAATTTGCAAAATGTGCATCCAGCGTGTCAGCCAACGTGGAGTCCAAATCATGCCCTTTTTGGCCAGTTTTCACGTTTTGTATGACGGGTGCACATCCTATAGAAGTTGGTGTATGAGTGGACAACGTTTTAAAAGAATTTGTATGAAACTGCACCCCCTTGACAACTATTTGTATGTGTGGTGCAATTACCTTTTTTTTTTAACTTTATCCGGAGGTTTTCATGTTCGCCCAAAATACTCCATAAACAGTTGCCCCATGATTCTCCGATACGTTGCCCTTTTACTCGGCGCAAGATCTACTGTAACTCGTTTTAGACCTACTTAAGCCGCCCTAAAAAACCTCCCTCGATCAAAACCTAAAAGAGATTTCTCAACAACAAAAAACCCCTAAAAGAGACCGTCCTCTCACCGCCGCCGCCTCCTCTATGTCTGCCGTCGTCATGGACAACGCTCTTCCTTCGACGGCGGATTGGAGGGACTGGGCGGCCCTGCACAGCAACGCCCTGTGCGCAACCCTCAGCCGAATCCAAACCGACATCCTACGCGGAGCAGGGGCGGGGCTCGTGTGCAAGTCATGGCGGCGGGTAGTCGTCGAGGAGAACCTGCTGTGGCGGCGCATCGATCTCTCCGCCGCCGAGGACACGGACAATGAAGGCCCGGCAGGGTGGCAGGCCATGGCGCGCGCCGCCGTGGACCGCAGCGCCGGCCGGTGCGAGTCCTTCCGCGGCCGCGCCGATGCCGAGTTCCTCGTCTATCTCGCCGACAGGTACTCATCGTCTAACCGATGGAATTCACGTCTCCACGGGACGAGCTAATTAACCTGTTGCCGTGCGATGCGTGTGTGCAGGGCGCCGTTGCTCAGGAGCCTCCACATCACGAGCTGGTTCTACATGGAGGACGACAACTTCGTGATGGCGATCAAGAAGCTCCCTCTGCTGGAGCAGTTCGTGCTGTCGAGCGGCTTCTTCGAAAAAGAAGGCCTTAGAGCCCTCCTCGAGAACTGCCCGCGCCTCCAGCTGCTCGACGCCGGTGGCTGTTATACCATGAGCGCGATTGGCATAAGGTTTGTAGAAAGGTGCAAAAGCAGGATAAAGAATCTCCAGATGCCACAGAAGACGGGGGGCTGCAGATGCTGCGCCGTACGTGCTCAGAAATATGCCGATGAACACGACTTTTAAACAACTAGTTAACCTGCTTAAGTTACTTTTTCTTCCGACAAAACCAATAATATAATATATTTATAATAGCGAATAGTCCTATATGGTAAAGATACATAAGTCTTTGTTGGTATTTATGTCTCTGATTTGATATATATCCTTCAGAAAATACAAGATGGTGTCATGGAATAAGAAATAGTTTTCAAAATTTTACTCGTTTCTTTTAGATTTCATTTGTAATAGCTGGAGATAAACTACTAAGTTCCTTTGATACATATATGTGCACTTATTTAGTCAAGCTTGCACCAGATTTTTGTTGTTTTGTGGTATCTTGGACCGACATTGTCTTTTGGCCTGTGCTGGTCGACTTAGTGGAGTGCACTGTCCATGGACTGCCTCTACGCTGTCTTACGTAAAATCTGACTGTACGATCATTACAACATACCATATATTGTCCTCGTGCAAAATTTCTATTTTACAAATAAAAAATTAACCGTGTTCTTAGCCGATCCCGGCAAGTTGTCGGCGATCCTCATTGATTGGGGTACCGTTGGAAAGCCTAGACCCAATCCTCCCAACATCCGTGAGCTAGCAGCATACACGAAAAAACTCCGGATCTCAACTTCAATTTTACCGACTTGAGGCCATGGTTGTAAGCATGTGAAGCATGGGAAAACAAACTGATGAGAAGGAGGAAGAGATCTAGCACCATCCAACCTCCAAGGTTGTTGTGATAGAGGTGTTGACCACTAAGTAGAGAAGACCATAGAAGAGGAGGTGTAGAGGGCTGGAAGTGATAGAGAGGTGTTGACCATGGAACCATATCCTCTAGCGTGAAGGAGAGAAGTTAGAGAAGTTACGGTACTCTAACTTGCCTTCTTCACATCCATACGATTAAGGCTATTTTAATATAGATTAACTTGTACACTGTAAATATGTGGTATCCATTCCTTTAGAAAAATACAAGAGGGTGTCATAGAAGAAAGATAGGGTTTTCGAAAATTCAATCGTTTCTTTTAGATTTCATTTTATAATCGCTGGAGATAACCTACTAAGTCACTTTTCTACATATATGTGCACTTATTTAGTCAAGCTTGCGCTAGATTTTTGTTGTTTTGTGGTATCTTAGACCGACATTGTCCTATGGCCTGTGCTATTCAACTTAGTGGAGTGCGCTGCCCATGGGTTGCCTCCATACCTCTCATGTAGAATCTGGACTATCCGATCATTGCAACATACCGTCCTAGCACAAAAAATTCTATTTTACAAATTAAAAAATTAACCGTGTTCTTAGCCGATCCCGACAAGTTGTTGTTGATTCTCATTGATTGGGGTACCGTGGAAAGCATAGACTCAATCCTCCCTAGCCCCTCATCCTTGAGCATCATATACTAAAAAACTCTGGATCTAAACTCCAACTTTACCTTGTTGAGTCCATGGTTCTAAGAATGTGAAGCATGGGAAAACATACCGATGAGAGGAGGAGGAATAGATCTTGCACCATCCAACGTCCAAGGCTATTGTGATAGAGAGGTGTTGACCACTACGTGGAGAAGACCAGAGCAGAGGAGGTGTAGAGGGATGGAAGTCATAGAGAGGTGTTGACCACTACGTGAAAAAGCCCATATGATAGGTGAAAGGCCATGTATGGCCCCATGTGTGATTTTGGTAATTAATGACAATCTCTATGGACTAATGTATAAATTGAGTTTTACTTGTAGGTTTGTCCATTGGCATCGCTTGGGCCATGTGTTGGTCCCAAGGTTGTAAGATCAAGAAATATCCAAGGGCTTTGTGCCCATTGGAATCATGAAGAAAGAAGGAGCTTGAAGGTTGATCAAGACAAGTGCAAAGAGTTGCATCAAGATGGATCAACCTCAAGAAGGGATGAAGAAGGGCGATCTCAAGATGCGCCATCTTTAGAAGATTTCATGCTTTAAGCTTGCCATCCTCATGATCATGGGGTGATGAAGACATGTTTAAAGAATAGGTTTCCCCATGGAGTATGGAAGAGCAGTTTGCAAGTCTTCATCTTCATCAAGCAAGAGCAAACAAGAAAGATGTTCCCACTCTAGAAGAACAAGACGGTCTACATCAAGTTCAAGTGAAATGCTCAAGGCAAAGGTATGTACTTGATAGGGCTTCTCTTTTGCCGGTCTCGTGTTGTTAGTTGGGAACCGGGTTTAGGATAGATAGTTGTTCTGTCAAGAGGGGCTCTCAAGCGGGTGTCTCGATCACATTGCTCGGAGAGAGCTCAAACCTTTGCATGCATAGCATCATATTTCTTGGTTGTTATTTGGTTCTTGTCCATTAGAGGATCTAGAGGTTGTGGTCATCATCATAACAAGCTCTAGTTCATCAAATAAGGATTTCACTTGCATATCGTATTGTGGTTTTTGATCTTGCAAGTTTTTCGGCTCCACAACTTGGGAGATACATCACATATATATTCATGGTATTTTCTCTCTAGGTGATACCCAATATTTGTTGGATTCTATTCGTCGTTATATTTCTAATAAAATTGGTTTCATCTTATTTGGAGTTCGGATGCGAAAGTTATTCAGTTTTGGTTTCTGAAATTTCCCTCACCTGAAGTTCTGGCTACCCACCGGGAGTTCCACTAGGGCATTTTGACGTCGGAAGTTCCGATTCTTCTTCCACTCATGTTTTGTATCCTCTCTATCTGGTTTGGTGTTTTGGTGGAATTTGGGTCGGAAGTCTCGGCGGTAACACCGCCCCTGCCGGAAGTTCCGGCCAGGGACCGGAAGTACCGCTCAGGCATAAATGTCGTCGTAGTACTAGGTGAATTTACGGCTCTTGTTCTGCCCACGTACTGTAACCTCGGTATTTTGTTTGACCTATTTGGCAGAACTTCAGTCAGAATTTCCACTGGTAGTTCCGCTCCCACCGGAAGTTCTGGTGGACCAGCGGAAGTTCCGACCAGGCTCGCGTTTTCAGTATATCGCCTCACAGTTTTCTGACCGTTGGTTGTGTGCCACCAGAATTTCTGGCCTCCCACCGGAAGTTCCGGCCAGGGTCACGAATGCCCATAACGGGAAGATCTGAGAGCCCTTTAAAAAGGGATCCTCTTCCCCTTCGTGGGTACTAGCTCTTTTCTTGGTTCTTGGCTTTCTCTCTCTCCTCCATTGTTCACCTTGAAGAGCATGTTCCCCTCCCTTTCCCCTCCTATGATTTTTGCATCTTTTTGAGGGATTTGAGAGAGGAGATCTAAATCTACAATCCCCCCAAGCCAAATCCCTTCTTTGTGAAGGAATTATTGGTATCTAGATCTTGGAGAGTTTTGTGTTCTCCCCTTGTGTTCTTCCTCCCTTATTCCCCCAATAGATTTTGTAGCTTTGTTGGGATTTGGGAGTGAAGGACTTGCCCTTGCATTTGTTGCATAGGTTTGAGTTCTCCTCGGAGATTCGGCAAGTACAAGATTTTGGGCTTGTTACTCTTGGGTTCTTGGAACCCTAGACGGTTTGGTGGTTTTGCAGGTTTTTGGATCACTTGGGGCCTCCAATTAAGTTGTGGAGCTTTCCCAAGCTTTTTTTTGGGATCCTCCAATTGAGTTGTGGAGAAGTGTCCTGACCTTGTGAGAGGTTCCGATTGCCACCGACAATTGCATCCATAGTGGAAGTGTGGATTGATCCCATTAGGGTGAGATTCACAGGAGAAAAGGGAGGCCTCTTGTGGCTTTGGTGGTTTGATACCGCCCCCTTTCCAAACGAGACGTACTCCATATTGGGAGGAACTCGGTAAAACATCGTCGTCTCTGCATGCCTCAGTTATATCTATATCCGAGCTCTTACTTATGCACCTTACTTTGTGATAGCCTTCGTGCTTGAAGTATATATCTTGCTATCACATAGTTGCTTGTCTTGCTTAGCATAAGTTGTTGCTGCACATAGGTGAAACCTAGTTGTTCTAGGTTTTGTGCTTGGCAAAGTTGTAGAACCCCGAGTAAAACCACTACTAGAAAATCGCTTGATGTTTTGTTTTGTGCATCATCATAACCACATGCTCATGTCATCATGCCACATTGCATTGGAGCATCGTCATGTCTTCATGCATCTTTTGCGATAAACTATTTTATAAAAGCTTATCTTTAATTTCTACATATCCTCTTCTTCGTTTCAAATTATAAAGCCCGGGCCTTCCAGATATTTTATTTGCCTAAAAACCTATTTACAAATGTTTTGTTTTAAACAAAACATATAAATAAGATTAAATATTTTGTTGGGGGGAGGCAATCCATCCGGTCAGGCCCAAAGGCCCAACCAGACAGACCACCTACTACCCTGATACGTCATAAACATATCTATAATTTTTGATGTTCCATGATTGTTTAGTATCCACTTTGCTTTGTTTTGTCTTTACTTTGAGGTATTTTTATTTGTTTTCTGGGACTAGCCTATTAACAAGATGCCACAGTGCCAGTTGCCTGGTTTCTGTTATTTTGGTTCTAGAAAAGTCAGAAAATGAATATTCTCGGAATTGGAAGGGACAGAAGCCCAAGTCAATATTTCACCGAGAGGAACACGGAGCCAGAAGACGAGACGGAGGAGGGCCTCGAGGAGGGCACACCCCCTGGCCGCGCGGCCTGGCCTGGCCCGCGCCTGGGGGGTGCAGCCGCCTCGGGCACCCCCTTCGCCTATAAGAAGCCCCCAATGCCAAAACCCTAAGGACCCGATCAACTCTCCACGAAACAGTCCGTAGCCGCCACCACCATAGTCCCTATATTGGGGGGATCTTAAGCTCTTCCCGGCACCCTACCGGAGGGGAGAGATCATTCTGGAGGCCTTCTTCATCGCCATGCCAGCCTCCGGTGTGATGCATGAGTAGTTCCACCTTGGACTATGGGTCCATACAGTAGCTAGATGGTTGTTTCTCCTCCTTTGTGCTACCATGTTTAGATATTGTGAGCTCCGTTCATGATCAAGATCATATTTGTAATCATGCATGTTGTGTTTGCGGGGATCCGATGGATATTGAGATTACTATGTCAAATTGATTAATGGTTTTATCTTATTGATTCTATCATGTCTGTGTGGTTTGAGATCTTGCATGCTCTCCGTTTCTAGTAGCTATCTTGGCCAAGTAGATGCTAGTGACTCCAAGAGGGGGTATTTATGCTCGATAGTGGGTTCATGCCTCTATTTAATATGGGGAAGTGACAAAAATCTCTAAGGTTGTAGATGTGTTGCTACTAGGGAGAAAACAACGATCTTTTGTTTATGGAACAAGTTTATTGTTTACTTTACACACCTTGCTTAAAGTAGTTATCTGTTACTTGCAACTTAATACTAGAGGGGGTTCAGATGATAACCTGAAGGTGGATTACTAGTCATAGATGCAGTTGGATGACGGTCTATGTATATTGTTGTAATGCCCAATCAAATCTCATAGGATCATGAATGCTTAGTATTGCATTGTTATGCCTTGCTCTGTCCTGTCAATTGCCCCGCTATAATTTTTATTACCCAGCATGTTATGTTGTTTATCTTAAGGAGAACACCTCTAGTGAACTGTGGACCCCGGTCCAATCTTTACCATTGATACATCTTCCATTGTTACTGTTTACTTTCTACAAGACACCATTACCTTCCACACCATACATTTAATCCTTTGTTTTCAGAAAACCGGTGATATTGACAACCTCACTGTTCGTTGGGGCAAAGTCTTGAGTTTGTGTTGTGCGGCTTTCCAAGTTGCTAGAAAAACCTTTGAGTCGTTTCCTTCCTCCTACTGGTTCGATAACCTCGGTTTCTTACTGAGGGAAAAACGTATTGTTGTACTCATCATACCTTCCTCTTGGGGTCTCCCAACAAAGCTTTACAATGATCTGAGCTGCAATCAAAGCTTTTTTTGGCGCCGTTGCCGGGGACGTTAAGGACGGCTTCACAAGGTGAGTCGTTCACAACCTTCCTCTTTACTTTGTTTTTATTTTGCTTAGTCTCTTTTTCCTTGTTTTGTTTGCTTCTTTTTATCAAAAATTCTAAAAAAATTAGTTTCGTTTGGTTTGCTTTCTCTTATCAAAAACACAAAAAAAAATAGTTCCTACTATAGTTGTTGGTCTGTTGTTGCCTTGCTTTGTCATGCTTTCTATCAATGGTTGGTTTCTTTGAAACTAGTTCTTATTGGCAAGGTGGATTTACGAAAGAACAAAAGTATTATTATAAGGAACACCACTTGTCACAAAAAGGGAAACACTTATGGGAATAAATCGATAAATTGAATACTATTGCTAGAGAAGTGTGCTCTACTTATAATGTTACTTATTGCTTTGATAAAGCTTGTTGCTGTAGGAGGTATAAACAACTCCCTTTTCAATGTGCGTATAACGATAATGTTACCATATCTTCTTATGTTAAAGGAAATTATGAGTTTTATGATGTGGAACAAATTGAAGAATGTATTGCTTGGAAGGGTGCATTTGAACTTGCTAGTTTGCTTGAAAATACTGATGATTCACCTTATGAATATGAGGTTTATGATATACTTAAATTTTGCTTTGATAATTACAAGGAAGAAAATGTCTATATTCTTGAACATTTTAATAGATGCTTTCCACCCAAGGAAGAGACTAATGCCTTGCAGGAGCCTATGGAAGAAGAAATTGCTGAAACTGGAAGCTCATTAGATGAAAAAAAGGAGGAGAGTGATGAACAAAACAAGGAAGAATGGATTAGCTACCCATGCTTTATCCCTTACATTATTTGATTGTACCCCATGCTTACCAAAGGAGGATGAATGTTATGCTCATGTTATCTATGATAATCCTTTATTTGTTCCTAACTTTGAAATGCATGGTACTAAAGAGTTTTGCTTAGAAAATGTTTATGATAAAGCTCTATATGATGGTCCTATATTGAATGATCAGTCACCTTGTTATAAAAAATTTAAAAGTGGGTTTGAAGGTTGTAATCCCACTATTTTTGAGCTTGATAGAAATTATGTGTTTGTAGATCATGAAAAGCATGCTTTATGTGATAGTTATATTGTTGAGTTTATTCATGAGGCTACTGAAAATTATCATGAGATAGGAAAATATGGTTGTAGAAGTTTGCATGGTACTGAAACACCTCTCTATGTGCTGAAAGTTTTGAAGTTACTCTTGTTGTATCTTCCTATGCTTGTCACTTTGTTCTTTGTGAATTTATTTGCATGCAAGATTCCTATGCATAGGAAGTGGGTTAGACTTAAATGTGTTTTCAATTTTCTTCTTGATGCTCTCTTTTACTTCAATTCATATTTCTTATGTGAGCATCTTCTCAAACTATCAAGCCTAACTTAAAGGCGTTAAAGAAAAGTACTTCTTGGGAGATAACCCAATAGTTTTCTTGAGTCTTGGAAGTTATTACTTTTGTAATAACCTCTCTTTATCCTTTTTGTTTGTTTTTTGTGCCAAGAATAACCTCTAATGAGAGGGAAATAAGATTTGGGGAGTTGCTGACCCGAAACAGATTTTTGCGCTCCACTGTATTTTTTTTGCAAAATCTCTGTAAGTCGGATTGAGCTGTAATTTTCTGTGTAAATCCCCCAGGTTGTTAGCTAACTTTCGTTAGTTCAACAATTGTTGATTTGAGCAACAGAAGTTCTTCGAAAAAATCGGTTTGACAGTTTTCTGCCATTATTTGCATTCGCCTCTTTATTGATTCCTTTTTGGGTTGTCTTTGGGAAATTGAGCTTTTTGAAGGAATTGGTACAGTAGCTTGTATTTTTAATGAAAGTTTTGCTGTTTTGAAACTAAACCCAAAGGTCTATTATCTTTTGAATGCACTAATTTTGCTGATGAAGATTGTGTGAAGTTTTGTATGAAGGAAATTTTTCAGGTGTAAAGAAAGAATGATGTAATGAGATGAAGAATGGACAAAAGCTCAAGCTTGGGGATTCCACCCCGTGTCACCCCAAGAAATATTCAAGAGGTACAAGCGTCAAAGCTTGCCGATGCCCAAGGCATCCCCTTCTTCATCAATAAAAATCTCAGGTCTTTCTAGACACTTCGTTTTTATTGTTTCATGCACGCTTGTGTTATTATTGGAGCGTCTTAATTTTCGGTTTTGGTTTTCTTTTGCTTAGTTTGCTTGAATAAAGTAGTTGGACCCCCATTTTCGCAGTATTGTTTCAAATAAGTTGATTGGTGTTGGAAAGGAGTAGGAAGTTCTTGCTTAGTAGTACAAGAAGGTGCTTGCTTTGACTGTGACTTAGACTTTATCATGTCATGCTAGATGTTGTTTTGACCCTATGTTTAGTAATTATTGTTGTAGCATGAATTTCCCCAAACAATTAGGATTGCTTAATGTGCCTTGCAAGAATCATGTGTTGTTTTGGCATACAAAAGCATTGTATTTTGGTATTCTCCGTTGATGCTTTGTTTGAGTTGACTTGGCACATGCTCACACCATGTTATGCATGTGAACTTGTCACCTTAGCCTCTATGATCATTTAGTTTTTGACTTGTGGTACCACTTTATGCTTTGATTAATAATTTTTTGTCGCTCTACATGATTATGGCCATTATTTCTCTCTTAGTTGGTTGCTCCTAGTCTTCTGCTAGCCTCCACTTGTACTGAGTAAGCTTTACTCATGCATCCAACTCCCAAGAAACCAAGTTATTCCAAAGAGTCCACTATAAATTCCTATGCATGGTGTGTTACACCATTCCAAGTATATTCTTGTTTTGTATATCTTCCAAATTAAACTTGTTATGTGAAAGTTGGTGATTAAATCTCTCACAAACTTGATGGCACATTTTACTTTTTGCCCCTAATAAACTTGAACCATTGTGTCATCTATGTTGTATATGCTTGCACTTATATGTTGGAATTAGCAGAACCGTGCTGTCACGGGGAACGCTTTTAATACCTGTAAATATATGCCTAGTTGATATCATGCTATTTTGTTTATGGATGTCGTCGGTGTGAAATGAAAGGGGAGCTTGTAAGTCCATGGTGTTATGTATGTGTGTTGGAGAAACGCCTGAGCCGCTAGCCTAAGCCATGCCTAATCATGGTGGAAACTTGCAGCATCACCATAGCGAGCAATCTATGAAGCATTCTTCTTATAAAAAAAGAGAGACAGAAAAATAGGTTGAGAAAAATAAGAAAAAAAGATGAGAAAAGAGGAAAGAGAGAAAAAAGCACCATTTTCCCATGGTAAATAAGAAGATTGCTGAGATGCTCATTGTCTGCTTGCCTTGTCATTTTGTTATGGGATAGCTCCTATATCATTGGGCAAGGGGTACCCCGTTGGCGGTTCTCTATGATACACATGTACTTACTATGACAAAAACTTACCAGTGACTAAAGTTGAGTAGCATGAGGAGTGTCCCTCGTACTCAAGGGACATGAGTTTGCCAACTTATACTTTGTCAAGCATATACACCATATTTTGTTCACTTTAACCTTAATCACTTCAAGATGCTTATGATAGGGGCAATGAGAGCTGGAAGCTAACAAGTACCATAATTTTTGGAAGCTCTTTATGAAACTTGAAATCCCTGCTTCCCTTTGTGAAGGGCCTTTCTTCCACTTTTATATTGAGTCTTCACCTTCTATCCTTACGCACCAATTAAGAGAGTATAGTTGTCATTCTTAGTTCTATCTACATTGTCCCAAAACTTATTGATTGATTCATATTATTGATATTGCTTGTTCTTGAACTATTTGTATCTAGTCACTCTTATGAACTTTTAAGGTGTCCTATGCATTTATAATTGCTACTCCATGAGGTACAAGTTGAATACCACTATGCTATGTTTTCTATATGTGAAACAAACAAACATCTTTCAATGCATTGTTATTCATGATTTTTGTTTGTATCCTTTCATGTTGCAACATAGTTGCTTTGTCTTATTGTTAGAACTTCATATTTCATGCTCATGTTTATAGTACTTTGATCCCAGCTATTAATGCTTACAAATGGTTTGATCTTGATTGTGATGATGCATGTCACCTTAAAAATTATTCTTTTTATCACTTACCTACTCGAGTCCGAGCAAGAGTTAATCTTGGGGATGCTTGATACGTCGCAAACGTATCTATAATTTTTGATGTTCCATGATTGTTTAGTATCCACTTTGTTTTGCTTTGTCTTTATTTTGAAGTATTTTTATTCATTTTCTGGGACTAACCTATTAGCAAGATGCCACAGTGCCAGTTGCCTATTTTCTGTTGTTTTTTGTTCCAGAAAAGTCAGAAAATGAATATTCTCGGAATTGGATGGGACAAAAGCCCAAGTCAATATTTCACCGAGAGGAACACGATGCCAGAAGACGAGACAGAGGAGGGCCTCGAGGGGGCCACACCCCCTGGCCGCGCGGCCTGGACCCCCTCGGCCTCCCCCTTCGCCTATAAGAAGCCCCCAATACCAAAACCCTAAGGACCCGATCAACTCTCCACGAAAAAGACCGTAGACGCCGCCACCATCGTCCCTAGATCGGGGGGATCTGAAGCTCTTCCCGGCACCCTGCCGAAGGGGAGAGATCATCCCGGAGGCCTTCTTCATCACCATGCCAGCCTCCGATGTGATGCGTGAGTAGTTACACCTTTGACTATGGGTCCATACAGTAGCTAGATGGTTGTTTCTCCTCCTTTGTGCTACCATGTTTAGATCTTGTGAGCCCCGTTCATGATCAAGATCATATTTGTAATCATGCATGTTGTGTTTGCGGGGATCCGATGGATATTGATATTACTATGTCAGATTGATTAATGGTTTTAAATTATTGATTCTATCATGTCTGTGTGCTTTGAGATCTTGCATGCTCTCTGTTTCTAGTAGCTATCTTGGCCAAGTAGATGCTAGTGACTCCAAGAGGGGGTATTTATGCTCGATAGTGGGTTCATGCCTCTATTTAATATGGGGAAGTGATAAAAATCTATAAGGTTGTAGATGTGTTGTTGCTACTAGGGAGAAAAGAATGATCTCTTGTTCATGGAACAAGTTTATTGTTTACTTTACACACGTTGCTTAAAGCAGTTATCCGTTGCTTGCAACTTAATACTGGAGGGGGGTCGGATGATAACCTGAAGGTGGATTACTAGTCATAGATGCAGTTGGATGGCGGTCTTTGTATATTGTTGTAATGCCCAATCAAATCTCATAGGATCATGAATGCTTAGTATTGCATTGTTATGCCTTGCTCTGTCCTATAAATTGCCCCGCTGTAATTTGTTTACCCAACATGTTATGTTGTTTATCTTAAGGAGAACACCTCTAGTGAACTGTGGACCCCGGTCAATCTTTACCATTGATACATCTTTCACTGTTACTGTTTAGTTTCTGCAAGCTACCATTACCTTCAACACCATACAGTTAATCCTTTGTTTTCAGCAAACCGGTGAGATTGACAACCTCACTGTTCGTTGGGGCAAAGTCTTGAGTTTGTGTTGTGCAGGTTTCCAAGTAGCTAGCAACACCTTTGAGTCGTTTCCTTACTCCTACTTGTTCGATAACCTTGGTTTCTTACTAAGGGAAAAACTTATTGTTGTACTCATCATACCTTCCTCTTGGGGTCTCCCAATGAAGCTCTACAGTGATCTGAGCTGCAATCATACCCCCAAACCCTAACCCTAAATTCCCAAACCTTAGATCTGTCTAAACCTAAACCCTAATATCTAACCTAGCCCCCACACCCTACCCAACCAGCCTCCATCCCGCTGCCACACAGAGCACCCACGCACTGTCGCACTTAACACCGCTTTCGACTAACCCAGCGCAATCCCACGAATGCACCCGTCCCCGTCCACCCCGCGATCGTCCTATCGCTTAACTCGCGTGATGATGCACACGGGCAAGCGCGCAACCCGGCCCCACCCGCTCGCGTACGCCGCACCAACCGCCCGTTTTCCCCAGCCCGCACCCCGTCACAACACGCCCCACCCTCGGGCCCCACCACTCACGCAAACTCCCCGTACCCTGCTCCTCTCCTTCCTTTTGCACCCCGCTCCCCTCGATGCCGCCTCCCTCGCTCGATTTGCATGCGCCCCTGCACCGCTTCTTTTGTCCCGACGCCGCCTTCAAGAGCCCGTTGCCACGGCCGCCTCCCTCTCCCCCGAGCTTCCCCACAACTATAACATCCCAAATTTCATGATTTGTAAAAGCATGCATTGCATTCGTATAATCATAGCATATTTGTCTTGCACAAAAATTTTCAAACCAAAACCCCAAATAAAACCATTATTATGCCCTTTTATTTATATACATATAAGGCATGGTTTTATTTTTTATTTTCAAAATACCAAGGTGTGTTTGAGTGAACAGATGTGTTTGTCACACTTTAGGATGATTGGATCACATTGCAAAAATTTGGAGGTGTTTTGAATTCAAACAGATTTGAAAAAGGGTTTGAAAACCATTCCTAAAATTCAAAACAAAAAAAGAAAAGGAGAAAGAAAAAATAAAACACTGTGCTACCTATTCGGCCCAGCGCCAGAACTAGCCCAATAAGCCCACGCGGGTCATTTTCCATCTCCCCTTCTCTCATCCGCGCGCGCGTACCCCCCCCCTCGCTGACCAGTGGCCCCAAACGCCACGTGTCATCATCCCCAAACCCCGCAACCCAGACCCCTTCGTCACTGGACATTTCCTCCCATCACTACCATGATTGAAGCTGCTTAAATCCCATTGATTAGCTGCGCGATTGCCGCCCCTACTCTGGCTACTTAAGCACCACCTCACCACGGCCATTTTCCCTCACTCGCCACCCCCTAATTGCTGCCAGGTTGCTCACAATTGAACTCGCACTGCCGCTGCCTGACGCACTCCGGCGAGATATTCCGGTGATCCTCGAACGCCCCCCATGTCCCTCGTTCATACGATGTTGTTCCCCTGCTCCTTGCGCACCTTCTGACACCACTGGTTCGCCATGTACTACCCTAGGCCGTCGGCTCCGTCAAGCACTACGGGCACCCGAGGCAACCACCAACTCTGGCGAGCAATCCTGGTATAAAGCAAGCGCCCATTACCTCCTAGTTCAAACCATGTTGTGCGCCTTATCCCATGTTTTGATGTTGTTTCTTTGTCCTGTGGTGGCCTAGAACATCGTCTTCGTCTCCGCCAACCCGTGCCCAATGCCAGTGAGGATTCCAGCGAGCTTTCACACCCCCTCGCTGACCAGTGGCCCCAAACGCCACGTCGTCATCGTCCCCAAACCCTTCACCCCAGACCGTTTCCTCCCATCACTGCCGCGATTGAAGCTACTTAAATCCCATTGATTCGTTGCGCGATTTCCGCCCTGATGCGTCCAATTTGCATCACCATTCTATATCATAATTTGCCTCTATTCTTTGATATATGTCTTATTATGAGGTATCACTTATGTCCTTTCCTCTGTTTTTGCATGTTGGATGATTCTTGGCGGATGAACTGCCGGAGTCAGGTTTTTGATGGAAAAAGAGGTGTTTTGATGCAATTTCACGAACATCAGAAAAAATACCAGAAAAATACTGGAAAATTATAATTTCCCAGAAGACGGAGGAAGCCATAAGGGAAGGCGTAGCCGGGACACAGGGGGCCCACACCCCCCTAGGTGCGGGCCTACCTTGCCCCGCGCCTAGGGCAGGTGTGGCCCACCTGGACGGCTCCCGACTCTGCCCTCTTGCCTATATCTTCCTCATGGAACCCTAATACCAAGGAGGGACCATTGATAGATTTCTGCCGCTTCTGCGGGGCGGAAAACACTGAGAGAGAAAGATCTCTCCGGCAGACAGATTTCTGCGAGGGAAATTCCTTCTCGGAGAGGGGAGATCGTCGCCATCAAAACCGTCATCAAGATAGGCTTCATCAGGATCATCATCATCCACACCATCATCTCCACCATCACCATCATCACCACTCCGTCCCGCTGTAACAATTGTGTTGGATATTGCTTTAGTTCTTAGGAGAAACTTTCCCGGTGTTAATTACTATTGTAGTTGATGCTTGTGAGTGGAACCATTGGATTGTTGTTTATGTTCAGATTGTTATCCATTACCATATCATCTTTGATCTTGATCCATATGATGTCTTGTGAGTAGTTCGTCTAGTTCTTGAGTACATGGGAGAAGTCTTGTTGTTAGTAGTGGATTTGTGTTGAGTTGTTATTCAATGGTTTAGTATTTAAGTTGTGGTGCTATTCTTCTAGTGGTGTCATGTGAACGTCGACTACATGATACTTCACCATTTATGGGACTAGGGGAATGCATTGTGTACTTGTCTACTAATTGTGGGGTTGCCCGAGTGACAGAGACCTGAACCCCATTAGGACACCATTGCTTAAGGGAGCGTAGGATCTCAGAGTTTAAGGTTGTGGTTAGGTTTATATCTTAATTACTTTCCTGTAGTTGCGGATGCTTGCAGGGGGTTTAATCACAAGTATGTTTTAATCCAAGTAAGGTCGGTACATTAGCACAGGTTCACCCACACAACACTTACAACACCAAAGAAGAGTACTCAGCTATTTGAAGCGAAAGCACTTGACAGAATTCCCATGTGTCCTCAAGAACGTTTGGTCTTTATAAGTATTTCCACCGGCTTGTCCTTTGCTAAGAAAGGATTGGGCCACTAGCTTCGTTTGTTCTTTGTCTTTATTACTTGCACTTTGTTTTGTTGCTTTATCAGAAAACCCCCAAAAATCCGTTTTCTAAGTATTTACAGAGATTTCCTGATCCATACCACTAGTCAACACCTTCTACTCCTTGTTGGGATCGACACTCCTATTTATCGAAAGTTCTTTGATACACACCCTATACTTGTGGGTCATCAAGACTATTTTTTGGCGCCGTTGTCAGGGAGTGAAGCGTTATTGAAGAGTGGAACTGGTAAAGGAAACTTCTACTCTGAGTATTGCTTTTGTTTCTGTTTGTTACTTTGTTTCCAATATGGATAACCCGCTTGGTTTTATGTTTGGTAGAACTACTACCACTGTTAGGGTAGTAGATGAACCACCACCTGTTGAGATAGATCCTTTTAAGATACCTACAAGTATTGTTGACCGTGTTATGGATAACTATTATTTTGGGGATGGAACTGTCCACCCTGGTGATCATTTTCTTTTTAGCCATGAATTATGCGGGTTGTTTTAGTGTGCAGGTATCACAACTGAACAGGTGAAGAAGAAGTTACTCTTTATATCCTTGAAGGGGAGAGCTAAAGAATGGTATAAGTTGCTGAAGAATGGACAATCCATGGAATGGGAGGAAATGGCATCTCTCTTTTATTCTAAATTCTATACTCCCAGTGAGATTCATAAGGATAGAAATCTGATATATAACTTTTGGCCTCGTGATGGAAAGAGTACGACTCAACCTTGGGGGAGATTGAAGTTATTAATGCTTAAATTTCCTATTCATGAACTCCCTAACAATATTATTATCAATAACTTTTATGCTAGGCTTTCTCTTCATGATAAAGATTTACTAGATGCTTCTTGTGCTGGATCATTCACACGTATGAAGGAAGAAGCTAAATGGGATATCCTAGACCGTATTCAAGAGAACACTGAAGCTTGGGAGAATGACAAAGGAAGAAAGTCAGGTATAAACTATGATTATGAATGCATTAAATCTTTTATGGGAACTGATGACTTCCGTGATATTAGTAATGAGTTTGGTCTTGACTCCCAAAGTATTGCCGATTGTTTTAAAGCCTTTGCCTCTTACATAGAAATTCCCAAAAAGAAGTGGAATAAGTACCATGCACCTTATAAAGATGTTGTTAGTCATGTTCCTGTTAGAAACACCAAAGTTTGTACTACTAATCATATTGTTCCTGAACCTTATGTTGAGAAAATCCCTTTCCCAGCTAAGGTAAAGGAGTATTCTATGATGATTAGTGCAGATAATAAAGGTACTAAGAAAACTTTGGAGCCTGATGAGCAATTGAATATTGAACCCGTGGTAGCTATTGTGAAAGATCTTGTCACTAGAAATATAGAGGATGAGCATATTGTCTTCTGTGAAGATGCTTCTAATATTGTAGGGTTTCGTAGCATGGAAAACAAAAAATTTCTATCGCATACAAACAAATAAGCCAAGATCTATCTACTAGATTGTAGCAACGAGTCGATGGAATAACTCACCCTCGAAGATTCCAAAGTGTTTAACGAGAGCGGATTCTCGTGGGTGATGTAGTCGTACTCTTCCCGATCTCAAGATCGCGTAGACGATCCTTCCGGCGCTGCGTTCCGGCAGCGCTCCCGCAGTCGGTCACACGTTCGGTACTCGAGGAAGACCTTCCTCTCCCTTGTTCCAGCAGGCAGCGGAGGTTGTAGCACTCTCCTCGCGATTCCGGCAGCACAACGGTGTGGTACCGGAAGTAGAGGGAGATCTCGCAGGGCTTCGCCTTAAGCCGGAGCGAGTATGGTGGAGTATGAGAGAGTCCTCAGTGTTCTAGGGTTTAGACACACCAAGGAGGGGGAAAGCCGGCGGCTAGGGTTTAGCTAGACGGCGGCTAGGGTTTGCCCTAGGGCCGGCGGCGGCTATGGAGGCAGCGGCGGCTTGGGGCTAGGGTTTGGAGGAGAGGATCTTGTGTGTCTCTAGGAGGGAGCCCTGCCCCTCCTTATATAGTTGGAGGGGCCGGCCGGCCAAGGGGAGGGAGAGGAGTCCCTCCCCAACTCGGCTTGGGTGGTGCGCCGGCGGTGGGGAGGAGGGACTCCTCCCCAACTCGGTTTCCTCCTCCTTTCCCACTTCCCAAAATTGCCGTTTGACTTTCAAACTAGGATTTGAATAAATCCTCTATTTTGTTCAGCGATGACACTTAGTACATGATGCAATCATACCAACTTGATATAACACATTCATGTACCCTCCCCCCCCGGAGTGCCGGACATTCCGGAACCTTCTAGAACATTCCCGATGAAAACACCGGAACCATTCCCCAACTCCGAAACGGGACTTTCCTTATATGAATCTTATTCTCCGGATCTCCTCGTGATATCCCGGATCCCATCCGAGACTCCGAACAACATTCGGTCTCTTTCTCATCATTCCATAACTACTCAAACAACGTCGAATCCTTAAGTGTGTCTCCCTACGGTTCGTGAATTATGCGGACATGATCGAGACACTTCTCCGATCAATAACCAATAGAGGAATCTTGAAATTCATATGGCTCCCACATATTTCTACGATTGCTTTGTGATCGAATGAACCACTTACATACGATACCAATTTCCCTTTGTCTCACGATAGTTTACTTATCCGAGGTTATGATCGTCGGTATCTCTGCATACCTAGTTCAACCTCGTTACTGATAAGTACTCTTTTCTCGTTCCCGTGATATGTGATCCCTTGTGAGCCAGTCACATGCTTGCAAGCTAATTGGATGACATTTCACCGAGAGGGCCCAGAGTATATCTATCCGTCATATGGATGGACAAATCCCACTCTTGATCCATGTGTCTCAACCAATACTTTCCGAACACTCAATGCCACCTTTATAGCCACCCAGTTACGGTGTGGTGTTTGATGTCATCAAAGCATCCATCTGGTAAAGGTGATATGCATGATCTCATGGTCGAAGGAATTAGGTTACTATGTATCAGTAAGCATATAGCAATTGAACTATTAAAATGACTTGATCTTTATGCTACGCTTATCTACAGGAGTATGTCCACCATATCATTCTCCTAATGACATGATCTTGTTGTTAATAACATCTCAATGTTCATGATAGGGAAACCACAATCATTTATTAACCAACAAGCTAGTGATGTATAGAGGCTGTACTAGGGACTTCAATTTAAGTTTACAAATCACACAAGTATTACTGTTTCCTTGTTAATACCATTATAGCATGAATGTAAACATTTATCATAAACACAAAGATATAATAATAACTACATTTATTATTGCCTCTAGGGCATATCTCCAACAAATATTATCTCTCATCCTAGTAAGACTAGAAAAGTTAGTCTTCCTGTGCTTTCTGTTAAAATTGGTGATCATTGCCACCATGGTTTATGTGATATTGGTGCTAGTTCTAGTGCTATTCCTTATGAGCTTTATATGGAAATTATGCATGAAATTGGTCCTTGTGAGCTTGAGGACATTGATGTGGTTATTCACCTTGCAAATAAGGAAACCAATTGCCCTATTGGTATAGTAAGAGATGTGGAGGTTCTTTGTGGTAGTATTAAGTATCCTGCTGATTTTCTAGTGAAGCAACTAGCAAAACTTGCCCTATCATTTTTGGTAGACCTTTCTTGAACACTTGTGGAGCTATTATAGATTGTAAGAAGGAGAAAGTTTTAACTAAGTTTGATGGAGATTCTTATGAGTTTAACTTTTCCAAATTTGCTAAAGCTCCTTGTGAAAATAGCTTGCCTAATGAAGATTTCAGGATGGAACAACTTGCTTCTATTGATCCAGTTTATGACCTTGGACCTCTTTTTGGTGACTGTAAGCATGCTCATTCTTATGATAGAGTTGTTTCCTTTGATGGTTATATTGTCAACTTTATTCAAGGTACTACTGAAAGTTATTATGAGAGAGGGAAACATGGTTTTATGCATCTCAATAATGTTAAGTTTCCCCATTTTATGTTGAAAGCTTTGAAGTTGCATTTGTTTTGTCTTACTATGTTGGTGCCTTTTTGTTTTAATAACTTGTTTTCTCATGATACCCCCATGCATAGGAAGTGGGTTAGACTCAAATGTGTTGGTTATTTGCTTCTTGATTCTCTCTTTCACTTCAAATATTTATCTCCTTTGTGAGCATCTTCGAAAGTTTCAAGCCTAACTTAAAGGCATTAAAGAAAAGTACTTGTTAGGAGATAACCCAAGAGTTTGGTTGAGTCTTGTAAGTTATTACTTCAGTAATAACCGCTCCTAATCCTTTTTGTTTTGCTTTTTATGTCAAGTTCAACTACTTTTGAGAAGTAGAGGAGTTGTGAAAAGTGGCTATCCTGGAATAGATTTTTGTGCTGCATTGTAAAAATTAGTGAGGGAGATAAGTATGTCGGATGAAGTTGTATTTTTCTGATCTTGTTCTCCAAGTAGTTACCCAACTTTCATTAGTTTTGCACTTTTTGATTTGAGCAACAGAAGATTTTTTAAAAAATCAATCTTTGCCTACTGGTCTTTTTTGACAGATTTCTGCCATCATTTGCATTTGCCTCTTATAGAAGCCCTTGTTTTGATGGATTTAAGTTGAAATGTGTACCTAAAGGTTAATTGTTTTTACTTACACTAATGTTGCCATTGAAGTTTGTGTATTGCCTTGTGAGAAAATGAATTTCCAGGAGAAGGAGAAAAGGAGTCTACAGAGTTCGTCTTTGAATAGGTAAAAGTGGTGAAAACAGAAGGTTCGTGAAATCCCAATCTTTTTATATTTTTGATGTTTTTATTACATAAGGAAAGTTACGAGACGGTACAGAGGAAGAACCGGAGGACGGGGTGGCCAAACCCACCCCAGGCGCGGGCCTCAGCCGCCCCGCGCCCTGGAGGGGGTGTGAGCACCCCGAGCTCCGACTCTGCCTCGTTTTCGTATCAGCACTTTCCTTATGCTTTGAAACTTCGTAATATATAACCCCCGGATCCCCCGAGGTTCGTGCATCGTGTTCTCGTCGTGTTTTTGTTTCGGTCTGTTTCTATCAGGAAATCTTCTCAAGTTTAGAGCACCATGGTCTCCGCCAACGACAAAGGCCAGAAGCCCGAGGAAGATGATCCTCACAAACCCAAGGAGGAGTAAATTTTGGTAGGTGATGAAGAAGACATGGAGGATGACAAGCATTCGGACATCTACACTACCGTCGCAAGCATTGGAGTGGTGGAAAAACCTAACAAGCTTAAGAGGAAAACACATATGTCTACAGGAGGGAAACCTCCACGTCATACCCTCTCTCCACGGTCACCTCCTCCAAGTACCAAGAAACCCTTCCACACTCTTATACATGAGCGTCAATATCAACATGTGCCCAAAGGGAACTTGCCCTTGATGTGGATATGCCTTGTTCTAACCATGCAGGGGAGGAGCATACAAAGAAGGAAGAGTGGGGAAAGAATAACAAGGACTGGAATTCTTAGCCCGATATGATCATGAACCGGATTGAGCAAAATTTGGAGTTGATTCATACTCTTACCTTTGAGATTGAGGATTTGAAGAAACTTATTGAATATCTTGTCAAAAGAACACCACCACCACTGAAGGAGTAATCCGTCATCAGGTTTGGCATCCCCTTGGCTTGTTCCAAGCTTGGGGGGAGTGCCGCGGTATCACCATCATTATCTTTCATCTTTTACCTTTTTAGTGGATTCATATCTTTGGTAGAGAGGTTATCTTATAGTTTGGTTTGCATGTGGAAGTATCTCTCCTTTAGTTGGTTATTTATATATCCCTTGGTATGAGTGTCTTTATTGGAATATTAATCAGAAGTTTTATCTTTACTTTTTGCACTTCTTATTTTAGTTTTCCATCTCTATTATATGATGGATCTTGTTGACCAGTATTGGCATCACTTTGGGAGCATCAAGTAAATCTAAATTTGTTTTGGCAAACCAAGCTCTGGTCAATAGCAACACTTATTGAGGTTTGAAAGAAAAAAGAGAAAAATCTTACATGTAATTTGTATCATCTATTTTCTCTTTTGTTGGCTCATAAGCTTAGTATTCTTTATTTAAGATCTTTTGTGTCTTCAAGGAAGATTGCATGTTTGGCTTTATCACATGTAGGTTTGCTTGTTTCTTTCAACTCTTTTGCTTACTACCCAGCCTTGCTAGCCAAAAACCTATTTTGAGAAGGCATAATTCTCATGTTTCCAATCCGTTTGAACCAAAACCTTTGCCATTTGTGTCCATCATATCTACCTATTAGCACTATTGCTATTCCAAGCAAATTCTCAAGCATCATCTATCTTTCGAATTAAAAACTATTTTGTTATGTGAAAACTAGTTAGTAAAGCTCTCATGAACTTGATGGCACACCTTATTTTCTTGCCCCTAATAGACTTGAACCATTGTGTCATCGAAGTTGTATATGCTTGGATCTATATGTTGGAATTAGAAGAACCGTGTTGTCACGGGGAACGCTTTCAACATTGCACCTTTACGTTGTACACAGTTGATATCATGCTCTCTTTTTTTGCGGATGTCGACGGTGTGAAATAAAGAGGGAACTTGTAAGTCCATGGAGTGATGTATGTGCGTTAGAGAAACGCCTAGGCCGCTAGCCTAAGCCATGCCTAATCATGGTGGAAACTTGCAGCATCACCATAGTGAGCATTCTGTGAAGCATCCTCAATAAAAAGCTATGCACATAGTAAATAAAAAGATCGGTGAGATGCTCATTGTTTGCTTGCCTTGTCATTTTGGTTATGGGATAGCTCATGTGCCATGTGCAAGGGGTACCCGGTTGGCGGTTCTCTATGATACATATGTACTTATAATGACAAGAACTTACCGGTGACTAAAGTTGAGTATCATGAGCAGCGGCCCTCGTACTCAAGGGACATGAGATTGCCAACTTATATTTCGTCAACATATACTCCATCTTTGTGCACTTTAACCTTAATCATCTCAAGATGCATATGATAGGGGCAATGAGGGTTCAAAGCTAGTAAGTACCATAATCTTTTGAAAGCTCTTTATGACTTGAAATCCCTGCTTCCCTCTATGAAGGGACCTTCCTTATATTTACCAAGTTGAGTCAGTAAACCTACTTCCTCTCTATCTCCAGAAAGCATTTGAGTGTTACTTATCTATATCATGTTCTTTACCTTCCTTGTTTGCACAAGACTCTAATCTATTGAGTGTTACTTTGAAAGCCTTCATTGTGAAAAACTTTTTTGAGCAAAGAGTGCTCTTGTTATGAAAACTTCTACAAATGCTTTTTGTGAAACTGTTTGCCAGCTGTTCTCTGACCAGGAACAAAGTTTGCCAATTCAAATTATGATTTATATTTATGCTTCTCTATTGTGACTCATGTACTTGTTGCAAGCTAAGTTATATAATGGTGAGTTGCTTTCTTCTATGAGTTGCATAATGGTAAGTGCGATGCTTCTTGTCTGTATTCTTTTATCGACACTTCACTCCATAAACATGTGGACATCTTTACTAAGCTCAGTTTTCGCTTGGAGACAAGCGAAGGTCTAAGCTTGGGGGTGTTGATACGTCCAATTTGCATCTATATCATAATTTGCCTCTATTCTTTGATATATGTCTTATTATGAGGTATCACTTATGTCTTTTCCTCTGTTTTTGCATGTTGGATGAATCTTGGAGGATGAACTGCCGGAGTCAGATTTCTGATGGAAAAAGAGGTGTTTTGATGCAATTTCGCGAAGATTAGAAAAATGCCAGAAAAATACTGGAAAATTATAATTTCCCAGAAGACGGAGGAAGCCATAAGGGGAGGCGTAGCCGGGACACAGGGGGCCCACACCCCCTAGGTGCGGGCCTACCTTGCCCCACGCCTAGGGCAGGTGTGGCCCACCTGGACGGCTCCTGACTCTGCCCTCTTGCCTATATCTTCCTCATGGAACCCTAATACCAAGGAGGGGCCATTGATAGATTTATGTCGCCTCTGCGGGGCGGAAAACACCGAGAGAGAAAGATCTCTCCGGCAGATAGATTTATGCGAGGGAAATTCCTTCTCGGAGAGGGGAGATCGTCGCCATCAAAACCGTCATCAAGATAGGCTTCATCGGGATCATCATCATCCACACCATCATCTCCACCATCACCATCATCTCCACCATCACCATCATCACCACTCCGTCCCGCTGTAACAATTGTGTTGGATATTGCTTTAGTTCTTAGGAGAAACTTTCCCGGTGTTAATTACTATTGTAGTTGATGCTTGTGAGTGGAACCATTGGATTGCTGTTTATGTTCAGATTGTTATCCATTTGTTGGGGATATAACCCCAAGTACCCCAAAGTTGGGGTATAAATAGATATCCATGAAGGAATGAAGGATTTGATGAAAGACATATGGGGAGAAAAAAACATATATGAATAGAAAAACAAGACACAAAGAGAATAAGATAATAGGAAAAAGGAAAAGGCACCACTGGGCTGAATTATGTCTAATTCGGCCTTATACTAGTGCTACTAAACCATATTTTCCCCCTTGGGTCGAATTACCAACTTGCCTGGCTGGGCCGAGTTACCCAAGCCGGCCCACCGGATCCTCGCTTTGTCACCACCTCGCTATCTCCTACCAGCGGTGCCGACGCCTCCTCGCCGAAGTCCCCGCCTCGCCACCAAGCTAACCTACTGACGCCAACACTCCCACGACTGTTTCCCCCCGACGCCATCTCAACGCATTCGCTCCCTCGCCAGCATATCCCGGGTGGGCCAGATTCGGCCCACCACGGGATCAATAACGCACCCCGCATTCAACTTCGATGCCCCCAGCTACATTCAGTGGATCCCGGGTGGGCCGAATCAGGCAAACCCCGGCCCACCGCGGGTCCCCCTCGCCAGACCGGCTCCCGACTGGGCTACATCGCATGGACCAGGCCGAATGAAGCATCAATCCGGCTGGGCCTCTTCTAAATAGTTCGTCCAAGGAGAAACTAACCCGGCTGGGCTGCATGTTGTATCAGTCGGCTGAGTAGATGGATAATTTGGTTGGGCCTAAAGATAATTCGGTTGGGCCTCATTCTCTTGCTATTTTGACCAGGCCGAATCAGCCAGGCAGCTGGCCGAGTTACCACCTCTTACGGGGCATCTGGGCAGAATTATTCCGCCCCATATGTCCTCTTATTTACCTCCAGGTGCTTCCTCGACCTCCACGAGAACATGCCAACGGTTCAAGAGAAGGACTACAAGTATCGTGCCAGTCTTGGGACGCCCGTGGCTCAGACTGGCACATGTCATAAGGAATATGCCCTTGGCATCTTAGGAGATGCTAGGGAATATGCCAAGCATCTCCAGAGATGCCAAGGCATATGCTGAGCATCTCAAGAAGATGCTAAGGCATATGCTGAAAAGATACCAAGCGTATGGAACAAGCCTTGTCCCCTGGGCTCCCCTTTATAAGGAGCACCAGGGGGATCATTCAAGGAGAGGCCCCGAAGGGCTCTTCCCCTCTCTGGTCAATAGGAGCTCTCCTTCTTCTTCCTCCTCCATTCTCATAGAGAAATCTAGATAGAGGCATAGGAGATACAACTAAAGGAGCATGATTGTAGCCACAAGTATGGCAAGATTATAAGAGATTAGATGTAGAGAAAGGGGTGTTATCTCCACACGAGAGCCTCAATCCTTGATACATTGTATTTCTCTTTGTTCATACGAGTGCGGTTTTCACTGCATCATCCCTCCCCGGATTCCTCCACGTCCATCGGCACCAACTTTAGCCTACCCATGGCATATGCCATGATACCACCACGACATTTGGCGCCCATCGTGGGGCCTCTTAGTGGCGTTGGTTGGGTTTCCATCCGGACGGGAGCATCTTCATCAACCTCATCTTCATAGAGCACCTTCAGCTCCTCCAGGCGAACAGAGAACAGAGAGAGCACCTTCAGCTCCTCCAGGCGAACAGAGAACAGAGAGGTAAGCGCAGGGGTCTCCAAGTCTGACTCAGCAAGGTAGGTAAGACTCAGCAAAAATTACTCAAACTCTTCTCCAAGCTTAATGTAAGTAACAGATAACTCAGCCACCAACATTCGATCCTTCACCCCGGGGAGAAAATAACTCAACCCGGGGACTAGCCAGCGTATCCATAGAATCACCCTTAGATGGAGAAAAACTTATATAGGTTTGGGTATGTATTTGACTAGCTTATTGATGATTCGGATAGAATTTGAGTCAGTATATTTACGCTTTGGACCGACCTTTAACTCAGCTCACCAGCCAGCTTATTGATGATTCGGGTAGAATTTGAGTCAGTTTATTTACGCTTTGGACTGACCTTTAACTCAGCTCAGAAGCCAGCGTATTGATGATTCGGATAGAATTTGAGTCAGTATATTTATGCTTTGGATTAACCTTTAACTCAGCTCGTCAGCCAGCTTATTGATGATTCAGATAGAATTTGAGTCAGTATATTTATGCTTTGGATTAACCTTTAACTCAGCTCGTCAGCCAGCTTATTGATGATTCGGATAGAATTTGAGTCAGTTTATTTATGCTTCGGATTAACCTTTAACTCAGCTTAGTAGCTTATCTCTGATTCGGACTAACATTTGATTTAGCTTGCCAGGGTATACTATAATTCGGATTTTTATTCTAGTTCAGCCTACTAGCTTATCTCAGATTTGGACTAAAGTTTGAATCAGCTCGCCAAATGGCCAGGTTATGTAATAACTCGGATTGATATTGGACTATCTTGCCAGGTTATCCCATATCTCGGATGACTATTTGCCAGCATATCATATCTTGAATCTATATCTCGGATCTACATCTCGACTCACATATCTCAGCGATTAAGCCCTACTATCATATCCCAAAGCTTTATCTCGGATTCATACTTCAGATCCATATCAAAGGCAAGTTACCATCTTCTCATCAGATCAAATTGTATCTCCGGAATCAGATGACTCGGATTTGAGTCATATACCTCGGATTTGAGTCAGATGACTCAGACCTAAGACATAAGTCAATTTTGAGTAAAGTAACTCGAATTTGAGTTATATAACTTGGATTTTGAGCCAGATAACTCAGATTCGAAACATAAGTCAAATATGAGTAAAGTAACTCGGATTTGGAATCAGATGACTCGGATACCTCGGATTTGAGTCAGATGACTCAGACCTAAGACATAAGTCAATTTTGAGTAAAGTAACTCGGATTTGGGTCATATAACTCGGATTTTGAGCCAGATAACTCAGATTCGAGACATAAGTCAGATATGAGTAAAATAACTCGGATTTGGAAACAGATGACTCGGATTAAAACTTACCCAAAAGGGTTATGACGAGTGCCCAAGAAGGCCAGAAGTCAAAAACTTACCCAAAAGGGTTATGACCAGTGCCCAAGAAGGCCAGAAGTCAAAAACTTACCCAAAAGGGTTATGACTAGTGCCCAAGAAGGACAGAAGTCAAAAAAACTTACCCAAAAGGGTTATGACCAGTGCCCAAGAAGGCCAGAAGTCAAAAACTTGCCCAAAAAGGTTATGAGCAGTGCCCAAAATGGCTAGAAGTCATTACTTACCCAAAGGGGTTATAAGACCAGTGCCCATGAAGACCAGAAGTCATATCTTACCCAAAAGGGTTAAAAGACCAGTGCCTATAAAGGCTAGGTATCACGAACTTACCCAAAAGGGTTATGCGACATAGAAGTATACGACCAAAATATATTAAGTCGGAAGGTAACTCTGAGAATATTTGAATTTGAAGCCTATGCACGACTCTACGAGTCCCACATAGCCTCGGGGACTAATGTTGGGGATATAACCCCAGGTACCCCAAAGTCGGGGTATAAATATATATCCATGAAGGAATAAAGGATTTGATGAAAGACATATGGGGAGAAAATACATATATGAATAGAAAAACAAGACACAAAGAGAATAAGATAATAGTAAAAAGGAAAAGGCACCACTGGGCCGAATTATGTCTAATTCGGCCTTATACTAGTGCTACTAAACCATATTTTCCCCCCTTGGGCCGAATTACCAACTTGCCTGACTGGGCCGAGTTACCCAGGCCGGCCCACCGGATCCTCGCTTTGTCACCACCTCGCTATCTCCCGCCAGCGCTGCTGACGCCTCCTCGCCGAAGTCCCCTCCTCGCCACCAAGCTAACCTACTGGCGCCAACACTTCCACGACTGTTTCCCCTCGATGCCATCTCAACGCCTTTGCTCCCTCGCCAACATATCCCGGGTGGGCCAGATTTGGCCCACCACGGGATCAATAACGCACCCCGCATTCAACTTTGACGCCCCCAGCTACATTCAGTGGATCTAGGTGGGCCGAATCAGGCAAACCCCGGCCCACCGCGGGCCCCCCTCGCCAGACCGGCTCCCGACTGGGCTACATCGCATGGACCAGGCCGAATGAAGCATCAATCCGGCTGGGCCTCTTCTAAATAGTTCGTCCAAGGAAAAACTAACCCAGCTAGGCTGCATGTTGTAACAGTCGGCTGAGTAGATGGATAATTCGGCTGGGACTAAAGATAATTCGGCTGGGCCTCATTCTCTTGCTATTTTGACCAGGCCGAATCAACCAGGCAGCTAGCCGAGTTACCACCTCTTACGGGGCGTCTGGGCCGAGTTATTCCGCCCCATACGTCCTCTTATTTACCTCCAGGTGCTTCCTCGACCTCCACGAGAACATGCCAACGGTTCAGGACAAGGACTACAAGTATCGTGCCAGTCTTGGGACGCCCGTGGCTCAGACTGGCACATGTCATAAGGAATATGCCCTTGGCATCTTAGGAGATGCTAGGGAATAATCCAAGCATCTCCAGAGATGCCAAGGCATATGTTGAGCATCTCAAGAAGATGCTAAGGCATATGCTGAAAAGATACCAAGCGTATGGAACAAGCCTTGTCCCCTGGGCTCCCCTTTATAAGGAGCACCAGGGGGATCGTTCAAGGAGAGGCCCCGAAGGGCTCTTCCCCTCTCTGGTCAATAGGAGCTCTCCTTCTTCTTCCTCCTCCATTCTCATAGAGAGATCTAGATAGAGGCATAGGAGATACAGCTCAAGGAGCATGATTGTAGCCACAAGTATGGCAAGATTATAAGAGATTAGATGTAGAGAAAGGGGTGTTATCTCCACACGAGAGCCTCAATCCTTGATACATTGTATTTCTCTTTGTTCATACGAGTGCGGTCTTCACTACATCATCCCTCCCCGGATTCCTCCACGTCCATCGGCCCCAACTTTAGCCTACCCATGGCATATGCCGTGATACCACCACGACACCATTACCATATCATCTTTGATATTGATCCATATGATGTCTTGTGTGTAGTTAGTCTAGTTCTTGAGGACATGGGAGAAGTCTTGTTGTTAGTAATGGATTTATGTTGAGTTATTATTCAATGGTTTAGTATTTAAGTTGTGGTGCTATTCTTCTAGTGGTGTCATGTGAACGTTGACTACATGATACTTCACCATTTATGGGCTAGGGGAATGCATTGTATATTTGGCTACTAATTGTGGGGTTGCTGGAGTGACAGAAACCTGAACCCCCGTTAGGACACCATTGCATAAGGAAGCGTACGATCTCAGAGTTTAAGGCTTTGGTTAGGTTTATATCTTAATTACTTTCCTATAGTTATGGATGCTTGCAGGGGGTTTAATCACAAGTATGTATTAGTCCAAGTAAGGTCGGTACATTAGCACGGGTTCACCCAGACAACACTTACAACACCAAAGAAAAGTAATCAGCTATTTGAAGCGAAAGCACTTGACAAAATTCTCATGTATCCTCGAGAACGTTTGGTCCTTATAAGTATTTCCACCGGCTTGTCCTTTGCTAAGAAAGGATTGGGACACTTGTTGTGTTTGTTCTTTGTCTTTATTACTTGCACTTTGTTTTGTTGCTTTATCAGAAAACCCCTAAAAATCCGTTTGCTAAGTATTTACAGAAATTTCCTGCTCCATACCACTAGTCAACACCTTCTGCTCCTCGTTGGGATCAACACTCCTATTTATTGAAAGTACTACGATACACCCCCTATACTTGTGGGTCATCACGCCCCCGCTCTGTCTACTTAAGCACCACCTCACCACGGCCATTTACCCTCACTCGCCACCCCCTAATCTCCGCCAGGCTCCTTGCAATTGAACTTGCACTGCCGCTGCCCGATGCACTCCGGCGAGATATTCCGGTGAGCCTCGAACACCCCCTGTCCCTCATTCATACGATGTTGTTCCGCTGCTCCTTGCGCACCTTCTAACACCACTAGTTCACCCTGTACTGCCAAAGGTCGTCGGCTCCATCAAGCACTACAAGCACCCGAGGCAACCACCAACTCCGGCGAGCAATCCTGGTATAAATCGAGTGCCCCTTGCCTCCTAGTTCAAACCATGTTGTGCGCCTTGTCCCTGTGCATGTTCTGATGTCGTTTGTTTTTCCTGTGGTGGCCTAGAACATCGCCGTCGTCTCCGCCAACCCGTGCCTGATGCCAGTGAGGATTCCGGCGAGCTTTCACGGCCGCTGCAGCTCGCCCCTGACCAAACCAAGGCCACCTTGAGCATCCTCGCGTCCGTGTGATGCTGGTAAGCCGCGCCACTACCCCTAGACCCCTCTGGAATCGTCGGAGCATCACCGCCAGTAGCGCCGCCGCTAGTAGTCATTTGCGTCGCCCCTCTTTGGTCGCTTGATCGGACACCGGTAAATCTAGATCCTAAGGCATAGATTAGATCACTAATCGAAGGGGTATCAGTGGATATGGCCCCTAAGATCTGACTAAAATCCTACGGCTCGCGTTGATTGATCCGCACGAAGCGGTACTGGCCAATCAGACACGGCCACGTGTCTGTGTTCTGTTTAAACAAAATCCAAAAAAGGTTTTTGAATGTTTAAACTTGTAAAATTCATATCTTTTGATCTGTTTATCCAAAATTGCAAATAATATACCATTGGATTCAGAAAAATAAACCCTACATTAATGTGGGATTGAATTTGTCTTTTTCTTCTTAAACCAGGATTATTTGCAGAACACATTATATGCTTATTTTGACTATATAAAATGTTTATAAAATTGTTTTGAGGCAAATTTGAGTTTGTTTAGACTTTAGATGGATTACTTTGTGTTCAGTACTATTTGATTTGACTTGTTTAGTATAGAAAAATCATTTCATTGCATTTGCATGCATTCATGTATATTTTTGTTTGATTATTTGAATGTGAATTTGGTGCTATGATTTTATGTGTAGATTTTGGTGCTAGTGGTGATTGTGATTGTAAGGATTTTTGCTACTCTCCCAACTATCAAGGCAAGTGGTGATTCATATATTTTGTCCTATTATTTTGAATATGCATTAGTGATATTTTGAATAGGACTTGCATGGTATTTTCTCTAAGTATATATATGCTATGCCTTGGGAAATCCTAGTAGTTGTAGTCTTAGTAGAAATTTCTCTAAGTTAAGAAACTTGTTATGTTATCTAGATTATCCTAGCTAGTATCAAACAAGGGCGGAATATTCATGCTATGGAATTTTGCTAAGTCTATGACTTGTGTTTTTGATTAATAAAACAACTATGTGAATGAATCACCTGGGTGGAATGGTATGTTGGTTTATGTTGAGTGGTTACACAAGGCCCATGTATATGGTTTACCTTGTGTATCAAACTTGTGTAAAGCCACCCAGGAACAAAGGATTTGAGATGTTTAGTGTTTATAAGCTTCATATGGGCTCTGCCTTGACCACATAGGTTGCAAGAACTTAGCCAGATGGACAGTTGGTGGTAGGGTGATAGGATGGAACGCGTCCATGGTGGTCTAAGGGAATGCTTCTGAAAGTTCTCGTCTCGATGCATGTTGAGTCTTGTGGGGAAAGTGCACCACCTCTCGAGAGGGTAAAACCTAAGTACTTAGCCGTGTCCCCAGCAACGGACAATTTGGGCATCAAAGACATTGAAGCTATCAAGGATCTCCTCATCCCAATTTTTAAGTTAAAAACTTCTGGTTGAACAAGGGTAAAGGTTCACCAATGTCTATTGGTGGTTCCTTGGGTGTTTTTGACAAACAAAAACTTAGTGTTTTTCAACTGATAAGAAAAACCTATTTTGAGCAAAGAAAGCCTAAGCTACACTTAGCCAAATTGATATAGATGTTAGATACTACTATTCTACTATGGTATCACTTTCCAATACAATTCCAAATGTATTGACCCACTGTGGTTGTAACTTATGATGTTGCAGGTTACTCTGATGGAGATTAGGGTTATGAGTCTACACTCAACATGCTTGTCTGTGGCACATGAAGATGAAGACTTATAGTTATTTACTTTATGTTATGAACTCTTGTACTAGACTTTGGCTATTGAGTTGTAAAGACTATGTTATCTCTGGAATGACGATGTAATAACGACCTTTGTATCTGTGTACTTCATCTTAAACTGTGGATGCTAGCATTTGATCTAGGGACTAGCATTGCAATCACAGGGGCCTTTACCTTTAAAAGGTGGGGTCTTACAGATGGTATCAGAGCACTGTGTTGCATGTAGGATTATGACCCTAAGTTGGATTAGACTAAGGAAACCACTAGGAAAAATGCAACTCTTTGCAAAATCCACACTTGTTTTTTCTTCTCGTAAACCTCTTCTAATCTTCTTTCTCATCTCTATTTGTAGATGGCAACCATCAACGAATCCGTCAAGAAGGGACCACTCATGACCATGACTTTAGATTGTGAGACGGAGTTTCCAAAACACTCAAAAACCTTATGGTTAGCTTGGGAATACATGGTGAAGCCGTGTACAAAGGATTTCCAGTGATGGATGAATGAGAAGAATATTGGTGGGTGCAACTCCAATTGTACAAAAACAAGGGAGACAACCACAAAGAGTCGGGATTCTGCATGGTCACCAACTCAGAAATGTATATGTCATTCTTCGACTCTGCAAGAAATGCAGATTCGAATGCTATCAAGGAGCTTGGTGAAAGACTCAAGTGTAGAATGCTCAACACTCAAAATGACCCTAGTGAGGACAATAAGTATACCCAAGGCTTAGAGACCGCCATAAAACGTCTAAGGGAAGATATCGTAGACTTAGCATATGAGTGAGAATTAGGACGTATTCCAATAGTTGGACCACCACACTTGTTGTTTTCTACCAAAAATTTGTCTAAGTTATGTTTGAACCTTAGTACTTGTGATAGAATATTGTATGCCATGACTTGTATGTTTTTATTGTTGAAAGTGTGCTTTTGTTTCACTATCTTGTGTTCTCTCTACTTGTATTGTTTCTAACTTTTCTCTATCTTATGCAATAGATGCCTAGCATTGTTATCATCACTGCCGAGGAGTTCAAGGGAACTCGTTTCGGTTCTCGTCTTGTGGAGCTCACTAGTGTGCTCAACCTCCCACTTCCTAGTATTAAGGCACTTCAGCTCACCAAGTTTTGAGAGGAAGTATCTTTGGGGATTTAGAGTCTCACAGCCGGGACGCCAGGCGGAGCCACTCACGGAGGAGATTACCTTCAAGCTGATGCATGATGACAAGGAGAGGGGACTAGACATAGTCATGCAGGAGCTACTTGGACGCCTTGTTGGACGACACTCCACTGAGCTCATGGGCCTCTACTTCCACCCGTTCGATAGACATGACGAGCAGGGTGAGGCCATAGTGTATGATGACGCTACTAGAGAGACGATTGAGCTTGTACGTCTGTATCTCTAGGACCTAGAGATCCTCGTTAGACACCTTGACACAGATAGTACCAACGTCATGCTTAGCAATGACGAGCTTCAGGTTTAGTTGAGGGAGAAGGACAAGCTCTTCGCGGATTAGGACGAGATCGTCAAGGAGATGGAGGCCAGATTCGAGAGCCAGGACAAGAAGCTCAAGAATCAGGAGAAGAGAGTTCATGACAGAAACAAGAAGATCAAGGACATGAGAGCCGGGATAGAGGCCAAGGACTTTGAGCTAGAGACCCAGCAGGGAGTGATAGAGAGGCCGCACTCACAAAAGAGAGCCCTTCGTGCGAAGGTCGAGGCTTTGACCACCAGTGTGGAGGAGTATAAGACAGCCATGGAGACAGCCGGACTTACTCTTGTGGACGTGGAGGTCGACATGGAGGATGATTACTCAGCTATCTATTTATATATCAATCTTTGATTTATCGAGTCGCAATGATCATCCAACATGTGGATGGCTTGCTAGTGTGTTTACTTTTCCAAAACTTGTTGTTCACGTTGTTTAAACCTTACGTTTATCTTGTCCTCGATTATTTTTATGATTGTTGCTATGTGATGTATTGTGCATGTTAGCATCTATGGGTTCTATCTCATTACTTATCCTTATTGAAACCACAGATGCCTCCCCGTCGTGCCAATCCCAACCAAAACAACAATAACAATAACGTCAACCCTGAGATGCAGCATTTGATGACAACTCAAACTCAATTGATGTATATGATGACCCAGTTCATGGCAAATCAAAATCAGAATCAAAACAACAACAACAACAACAACCAAAACAACCCACCAGCCTTTGACATGCTTACAAGGTTTTTGAGGTTGAGGCTAGCCAAGTTCTCGGGAACCACTGATCCCATGGTAGCCAATGACTGGCTACGCTCTATGAATAAGGACTTGGTCACTGTTGGCTGCACCGATGAGGAAAAGGTCAGATTCGCAGCACATTTGCTTAAAGGGCCAGCAACAACATGGTGGGATAACTTCTAGATCACCACTCCTATCGAGGATGTGACTTGGGAAATTTTGAGGATGGTTTCCGCACTGCCCATATCTCATCAGGAGTGATGAACTTGAAAAAGAAGGAGTTCCACAATCTGAAATAGCGTCACCGCAGTGTGGCAGAGTATATTGAGGAGTTCAACAATCTGGCACGCTATGCGCCGGATGAGGTTGATACTGATGCCAAGAGGAAGGAGAAATTCCTCGAGGGACTGAATGATGAGATGAACCTGCAGCTATCTGTTGCCTATGTCCCAATATATCAATCATTGTGTGACAAGGCCACCATCTTGGAAAGCAAGATGAAGCAGGTTGAGAACAGGAAGAGGAAGCATCACTTTGACAAGCACAACTCGGGATCGTCTCATAAGCGTTCCCATGGTGATGATAGTGGAGGTTCTGGGTCCCACAAGCATGGGAAGTACAACAGCCACCACAACACTAACCATCACCATGACAACAAGCACCACCGCAGCCATGACAATGATAGATATAAGAACCATAAGAGTGGACACAAGAACCACCACAGTGGGCATGGCAATGGAAGTCAGCCTGCAAAAAGGGACATCAGTCAGGTTGAGTGCTTCAAATGCAAGAAAACTGGGCACTATGCAAATGAATGCCCAGAAAAGAAAGTTGAAGGAGCCAATAATCCCAACCCTTTTCAGAAGGGACAAGTAAGCCACATCAATGTGGAAGAAATCTATGAAGAGTCTGATGTTGTGGCTGGTAAGTTCAAGCTTAATTCTTTTCCAGCACTTGTTCTTTTTTATACCAGTGCATCGCATTCATTCATATCAAGAGCATTTCTTGATAAAAATGGACTTCCAACTGAAACTATTGGGTGTTCTATTAAAGTAAGCTCTCCTAGTGGAGAGATGATAGTGAATTTTGGATGTCATGATCTAGTGATGGAATTTGGAAAGTATAAGTTTCCAGTTAGTCTGATAATCCTAGATTCCCAAGGATTGGATGTAATTTTGGTCATGGATTGGATGACTAAGTATGAAGGAGTATTAGATTGTGCCAATCGTACTGTTACACTCACAACCCCGGATAAGAAATAGATTAGGTTCAAGTATAACTTTGAATCTAAAGGGAGTAAGCTAAATTCTCTTAAGGGGGTTAGCATACACGGTGTACCAATTGTGAAGGAATATCTGTATGTGTTTCTGAAGGAATTACCAGGAATGCCACCAGATATAGATGTGGAGTTTCTGATTGACTTACTACTAGGATCTGGACCAATAGCAAAGAGACCCTACAAGATGTCAGTTGATGAGTTGAAAGAACTCAAGAAACAACTTGGAGAACAGTTGCAGAAAGGATTTATTTAACCAAGTTCTTCATCTTGGGGTGCACCGGTTCTGTTTTTTGAGAAGAAGGATAGAAGTCAAAGGTTATGCATAGATTACCATTCACTCAATGAGGTGACTATAAAGAACATGTACCCTTTGCCTATAATCAATGATTTATTTGATTAGCTAGAAGGAGCCCGTGTGTTCTCAAAGATTGATCTCCGATCAGGTTACTTTCAGCTAAAGATTAGAGAGCAAGACATACCTAAGACTGCTTTTACCAATAGGTATGGGTTATAAGAGTATACCGTGATGCCATTTGGATTGACAAATGCACCGGCCTATTTCATGAACATGATGAACAAGGTGTTCATGGAGTTTCTTGAAAAGTTTGTTATCGTATTCATCGATGACATTTTGATCTATTCCAAGAGCAAAGAAGAGCACGAAGAACATTTGCATTTAATACTTGAGAAGCTCAGGGAGCACAATTTGTATGCCAAGTTCGGTAAGTGTGAATTTTGGTTGAATGAAGTTGGTTTTATCGGACATATTGTGTCAGGAGATGGTATAGTTGTCGACCCCGCAAAGGTGTCAGCTGTAACTGAGTGGGAATCTCCCAAGTCAGTTAAAGAAGTTCGTAGTTTCCTTGGCTTAGAAGGATACTATAGAAGATTCATTGAGAATTTCTTATAGGTAGCTAAGATTATGACGGAGTTACTTAAGAAAGATAAGAAGTTCGATTGGACTAAAGGTTGTGAAGTCAGTTTTTAAGAATTGAAGAAGGGACTTGTATCAGCACCAGTCTTATGTCTGCCAAATTTGGAGAAGGATTTCCAAGTCTATTGTGATGCATCTCACCAAGGATTAGGTGGAGTTTTGATGCAAGAAGGGAAAGTTGTGGCTTATGCCTTGAGACAACTCAAAACTCATGAAATGAATTATCCTACTCATGATTTGGAGTTAACCTCTGTTGTCCATACACTCAAAACATGGAGACACTATCTTATGGGAAAGCGTTGTGAAGTGTTCACAAATCACAAGAGTTTGAAATATATCTTCACTCAGAAGGAACTCAATATGAGACAAATAAGGTGGCTAGAGCTCATCAAGGACTATGACTTGAGTTCGCAATACCATCCTGGAAAAGCAAATGTTGTAGCAGATTCTTTAAGTCGTAAGGTTTATGTGAATGGCCTTACTAAGGGAGAATTGCCGGATGATCTGTGTGCCTAATTCAAAGATCTCAGATTGGAGATAGTGCCCGAAGGATATCCCATGTCATTGTATGTTCAACCAACATTGTTGGACAAGATCAAAGAAGCACAAAAGTTGGACAAGGAGATTGAAGAGACTAAAGGAAAAAATAGCAAAGGAAAGGCTAAAGGATTCCATGAAGATGAACAAGGTACTTTATGGTATGGAAAGCGTATATGCATTCCACAAGATCCGGAACTTCGGAAGTCAATTCTGCAAGAAGCACACAACTCACCATATTCCATTCATCCAGGTAACACAAAAATGTACATGGATGTGAAGGAAAGATTTTGGTGGAACAATCTCAAGAAAGATATCATGGAACATATTGCTTTCTGTGATGTGTGTAGTTGAGTGAAAGCGGAACATCAGAAACCGGTAGGGTTATTGCAACCACTACCTATTCCTGATTGGAAGTGGGATAAGATTGGTATGGATTTTATCACCAAGGACTAGATCCGGATATTATTCTATTTGGGTGGTTGTGGATCGCTTAACTAAAGTGGCTCATTTCATACCCGTGAAGACTACCTATACAAGTGCTAAGTTAGCTAAGATCCATATGAACATGATTGTATGTCTGCATGGAGTACCTAAGAGTATTGTGTCAGATAGAGGAACTCAGTTCACTTCACATTTTTGGCGACAACTACATGAATCATTGGGAACAATATTAGAGTTCAGCACTGACATGGTTATACCCTACGGGTGCGTGACTTCAGCATACCTGGTCCAGCCCAAGGAAGGGCCACGGTAGATGTACGCCGGCCCATGAAGATTTTCGGGTAGCCAATGCCCATGACGCCTTCGAGTCCTTGGAGAACAAGACTAGTACAGATAGGAAATTCAAAGGGGTAAAACCCCAGAACCTGTAACCGACTAGGACTATGCCCGGGACCTGCCTAAGTCTATATAAAGGCCAGGAGGGCACGTCCTAGATCTCTCGACTCATACTTACGCACACGCACCTCCACGCCAGATCGAATCTGTGCACCTGTAACCTTCGGTTCCGCCGTAATCAAGAGCAGACAAACAGGAGTAGGGTTTTCCCTCCGGGGGCCTGAACCTGGGTAAATCTCGTGTCCCCTGGTTGCTTGTCTGTTAACCGTTCCACGATCTCCAGCATCCCCATCTTCTCCAAAACCCAAGTCCATAACAATGGGTATTGACGAGATTAAACCTCGTCAATTGGCGCCGTCCGTGGGAAGCGGGGTTGCTGATTGTGCGATCATGACGGTTCCGACCCGATCGATCTACAACTCCGCGGCGACGGAGAATCACCTCCTCTTCGGCGCTTTCGACTTCACCGCCCACTCGCCGGCCACCATGAAAGATTTCGAGCCCGTAGGCGACGGACTCGAGATCCTATTCGGGAGTTTCTGCTTCCAGGTGGGTCAAACTGGCACCCTCCGTCTCCCTGAGCGGGTGCCCGTGCCATCAATCAGGCCCGCCTCGTGGGCTCCACACCCTGTGCTACGCACATCACCATCAACAGATGAGTTCTACGACAGCAGCAGCTGTAACTTCGATCTGTGTGATACACCTTCGGATGAGGGGACCTACGATTCCGGATCCGAAAGCTGCGGCAGCAGCCGACCAATCTGCGAGCGCTATCTATGCGCCGCAGTCATCCAAGGCGACGAGGAAACACCTAACCCGCCGCCCAACCGAAACGGTGGAAACGGCGAAAACAGAAGAAGCCAGTCCCCCCACCCAACAGGGAAAGCAACGGCCACGTCATCCAACTTACCAAAGAAGGACGGATCCAAGCGCGCCGTGCCGTCGCAGGCGACATAGTCCTACCTGCGGACGCCTCACGCGACCTACTGATGGCATACCACTACCTCCTCATCGAGGAGCACAAGAAGCAAGTCAAGATGAAGGAGACACTCGACAAACGCAAGCAAGCAGCCTCCGAGTCTAGCGCGCGACGAGTTGCGCTCTCCGCCATGGCACCCGGCTCTAGCACAAACAGAAACCAGGGAAACAAGAACCGCTCTCGGGTGGAGAACATGGATCCCAAGGAGTGCCGTGACGTGACCCGAACTCTCCACACATCGTTCATGGATATGGATGCAGACGGCAACATCATCCCGAAGACACCGCAAGCTGCGATCATGGCAGCCACTGCATATCTAGCGGCCCACCCTCCTCCGGAGGGGGACCCGAAAAGAGCCATGCATAAGTCCGCACTCACCGGACTCGGACTCGTCGGAGCTGCGCTCCACGACGACGCTCCTGCGGAGCCGAAGAAGAAAGCTCCGGCCAGGCGCGACTGGAGTCCCACCCCTTCATCCGAAGAAGAGGAGGAACATGACCTTCCTCGAAGGAAGAAGAGCTCGCGTCACCATAAACGCGACTACGACGCCAGAGACAAGCTTACACAGCGCAATATCGACAAAGCACGAGCCAAACGTGCATGATCGTCTGAATCCGAGATGGACGAAGACGAAGGAGAACTCTGCGGAGCTCGATGCTTCAGCAGATCCATTCGACGAACGCAGATGCCACGCAATTTCAAGCTTCCTTCGGATACTCCGAAGTTCAATGGCACGCAAGATCCAAAATCCTGGCTCAGTGACCATCTGTCATCCGTCAAGCTTCATGGAGGCAACAAAGAAACCGCCATGCAATGCCTTCAGCTGCAGCTGACAGGCGCGGTGCGGGTCTGGCTCAGCAGCCTATCATCAGGATCCATCCGAAGCTGGGAGGAGCTCGCTTACAGCTTCATCCGAAATTTCAAGGGCACTAGCAAGCGGCCCGCCTCAATCGAAGAGTTACGAGCCTGCACTCAGAGAACGGGTGAATCTATTCGCTCGTACATACTACGCTGGTCTACAACCAAGAACTCCGTAGCACACATCTCCGAAGAAAGGGCCATCGACGCCTTCAGGGACGGCGTCAAACGACCAGATTTCAAGGAAGAACTTGGGCGCGTCAAGCCCAAGACACTCGATCACCTCATTGAAATTGCCAACAGTTGGGCAGACGGCGAAGATTGCATCCAGCGAGCGCAATCGGGTGAAGAGGACGACTACGGTCGAAGGCGAGAACGCCGCAGCAAGAGGAGATCGCGCGTTTACGAGGACCGCGACGGACCTGACATGGTCGCGGCCGGCTACGCCGATCGCTGCAACGACAACAGCCGAAACAACGGAGGATGCCGCGGCGGAAACACCTGTGATAACAGACGCCCAACACAGTCGTGGCAACGCCGCGACCGCGACAACGGACCCTCAGCATATTACAAGCTTTAGGGTACATGCACCATCCACTTCTACATCGACAAACAGGATGGCAAAAAGAAAGCCAGCCACATGCTCAAGGACTGCCGCGAGTTCCAAAAACTCAGCGAAAGCATGGTGCAGATGAGGCAGCAAGCCCCAATCCCTGCGTTCGGAAACGCACCAGTACAAGGAGAAATAGCACTCGGAGCTCCTCCACCACCACCTATTGGAGGCCCAAACCAACCAGTCGCACCAGCGCAAAACAACACCGGGGTCGCGTACCCCCCACCGAAGGGAGCACTAAATATGATCCAGAAGGGGCGCCCCACAAACAGAGTGCAGAAGAAAATCACCCGACAAATCAACTTGGCCGTGGCAACTCCACCTGCAATCCCTGAGTACCTCAGCAGATCGGAGTCCTGCATCACATTCACTCACGCAGATCACCCTTGCCAGATCCCTCGCCCAGGTCATGCTGCCCTGGTGCTGGAGGCGCAGATCAGAGGCTTCGAAATGAGTCGCGTCTTCATGGATGGCGGCAGCGGCATCAATCTAATGTTCGCAAGCACTCTAGCAGCAATGCGGATCCCACAATGCAGCCTGGAACAGTCAGACACAACGTTCCACGGCATCGTCCCAGGGAAGGGCATATTCCCCCTGGGCAAAATAGGACTCGACGTCATCTTCGGGAAGCCGGACAACTTTCAGCAGGAACGACTCGAATTCGAAGTGGTAGACTGGCCATCACAATACCACGTCATCCTGGGGCGTGTAGCATTCGCAAGGTTCCTGGCCGTCCCGCACTACGCATACCTACTACTCAAGATGCCAGGACCAAGGGGCGTCATCACAGTCCACGGGAGCTTCACCCGATCGGACCAATGCGACAGGGATTTCAGCAAAATCTCCCAATCCTTCGGCATGCAAGATGAGCTTGTAAGGCTCCGCGAGGTGACGGACAACGGGGCACCCCCAGTCACAAGGCAGAACGCACCTGACATGTCCTTCGACTCCACCATCAACACCAAGAAAGTGCAGGTCCATCCGACGGATTCCTCCAAGACGGCGCTGATCGCCAACGACCTCAGCCCCGCATAGGAAGGCGCGCTCGTCGAATTCCTCCGTGAGCGCTGGGAAATCTTCGCCTGGTGTCCTGTGGACATGCCAGGAGTTCCCAGGGAATTCGCCAAGCACGCACTCAACGTCTTTCCAGACACCAAACCAGTCAAACAGTCCATCCGAAGACTGTCCGAACCACGAGCCGAAGCCATCGCCAAGGAAATTAACAGATTACTCACAGCAGACTTCATCCGGGAAATCAAAGAAAGCGAGTGGCTGGCAAACACAGTCATGGTCCCAAAGAAGGACACGGACATCCTGCGGATGTGCGTGGACTTTACGTCACTAAACAAGCATTGCCCAAAGGACCACTTCCCTCTTCCTCGGATCGATCAGATCATCGATTCGACTGCAGGTTGTGAGAAACTCTCCTTCCTTGACGCCTACTCAGGCTATAACCAGATTCGACTCAAGGTCGAAGATCAAGAGAAAACGGCGTTTATCACACCGTTTGGAGTATTCTGCTACAACACAATGCCCTTCGGGCTAAAGAACGCAGGTGCCACGTACCAACGATGCATGCAGGCCTGCCTCAAGGACCAGATCAGGCGCAACGTCCAAGTCTAAGTCGACGACATAGTAATAAAAACCAAGGAGGCAAGGACACTTATCGACGATCTCCGCGAGACGTTCGACAATCTTGATCACTACAGGATCAAGCTCAACCCTGAAAAATGCGCCTTCGGTGTCCCATCAGGTCAGCTGCTCGGGTACTTCATCTCTCAACGAGGGATCGAGGCCAACCCGAAGAAAATCAGAGCCATCATGACAATGGAGAAGCCGAAAAACCTCAAGGGCGTCCAGCAGCTCGCAGGACGAGTAGCGGCGTTAAGCAGGTTCATCAGCCGCATGGGCGAGAAGGCCCTACCATTCTACCAGCTGCTGTGCAAAATAGACAAGTTCGAGTGGACACCGGAAGCCGATGACGCATTCGAAAGCCTCAAGCGGCTCCTCTCCACCTCGCCCGTTTTGGTCACGCCAAAGGAGCGCGAGCCCCTGCTGCTGTACATAGCAGCCACACATCAGGTGGTCAGCACCGTACTCGTGGTCGAACGACCCGAAGAAGGCAAGACCCATGGAGTCCAACGCCCAATTTACTACCTCAGCGAGGTACTGACACCAACAAAGCAGAGGTACCCTCACTACCAAAAGCTAGGCTACGGCGTGTTCATGACGGCTCGACGATTGAGCCATTACTTCCAAGAACATCAGGTGATGGTTGTCAATGAGGCACCCCTAAACAGCATCCTGAATAACCCGGAGGCCACAGGACGCGTGGCCCTGTGGGGCATCGAACTGTCACCTCTGGACATCGTCTATGAGAAGCGACTCGCAATCAAATCTCAAGTCCTTCCAGACTTCCTGGTACATTGGATGGAGCTGCAGCTGCCAGACACCCCAGACATGTCGCAGTCATGGACAATGCACTTCGACGGCTCCAAAGGCGAAGCCGGAGCAGGGGCAGGGGTCATACTGACCTCCCCGCAAGGTGACAAGATGAAGTACGTTCTTCGGATGAAATTCAGAGCCTCCAATAACGAGGACGAATACGAAGCCCTCATCCATGGCATGAGGATGGCAAAGATATGCGGCACAACGCGCCTGGTCATCTATGGTGACTCCAACCTCGTCGTCCAGCAGACGATGAACGAGTGCGATGCACACGCCGAAAACATGATCGCGTACCGCACGCTCTACAACACACTCGAAGGAGAATTCGACGGCTGCGAGCTTCGACACGTCGGAAGAGAAAGCAACGAGGAGGCCGACAGACTCGCCAACATTGGCTCCACTTTCACAAAGGTGCCACCAGGTGTGTTCCTCGAACAGATCTGCGTGCCGTCCATCAAGCGGAAATTCCCCAAAGGATCACCCGAAGAAGCAGAACACTCGGGGGCTATGCTACCCGAAGGTCATGAAGGACCCGAAAAGTTGGACACCGAGGTCGCCATGGTCAACCTAATGCAGGTCATGGCAGTCGAAGAAACTTGGACGCGCCCATACCTCCAGTTCCTGTTAAATGGAGAACTGCCCGACAACCCGACAGATGCCCGGCGCATATCTCGTCGGTCAAAGGCCTTCACCACTATCAATGGTGAGCTGTACAAGCGCAGTATCACGGGTGTACTACAACGGTGCGTCACCATCGACGACGGCAAAACCATCCTCCAAGACATCCACGAAGGCATCTGCGGCCACCATGCAGGCAGTCGCTCCCTTGTCGCCAAAGCTCTACGAGCAGGATTCTACTGGCCAACGGCCATGAGCAACGCAAAGGACATCGTCCGAAGATGCAGCGGGTGCCAACGGTTCGCCGACAAACCGCACGCACCCGGGTCTGAGCTCAGACCCATACCCATAGCTTGGCCTTTTGCCCAATGGGGCCTCGACATGATCGGCAAACTGCCAAAATCCTTGAAAGGGGGACACGTCTTCCTCCTGGTCGTAGTCGACAAATTCACCAAGTGGATCGAGGCCATGCCGGTCACCAACCAGAAAGGCAAAACTGCCGTCAAGTTCTTCGAGTCCATTGTCTACAGATTTGGCGTACCGCACAGCATCATCACAGACAACGGATCGAACTTCATCTCCGAGGAATTCCAGGACTTCTGCGAGGGCCTTGGGATCAACATCACGTACGCCTCAGTGGCACACCCGCAAACGAACGGGCAAGTGGAAAAGGCCAACGGCCTAATCGGCGCCGGCATCAAGAAATGCCTCATGAGCTCCCTCGAACACAAAGCTAGAAACTGACGAAAGAGCTACCGTCCGTCCTATGGAGCTTACGGATGACGCCAAACAGTGCCACCGGCTACACACCGTTCTTCATGGTACACGGAGCCGAGGCCGTGCTACCAGCCGAAGTACGCCACCAGGCCCCACGGGTCGTCGCTTACAGCGAAGCCGAATCCACGACTGCACTCGAAGATGCCGTCGATATACTCGACGAGGCAAGAGACATAGCAGCAGCTCGATCAGCGGTGTACCATCAGAGTCTCCGCAACTACCACAGCCGTCGGCTGCGTCCAAGGTCCTCCGACGAAGGAGACCTCGTCTTACGACTCAAGCAAAAGCGACCGAACAAATTCGAGTCACCCTGGGAAGGACCCTATGTCATCACCAAAGTCATCCCAGGTGGCGCCTATCGCCTCAAGCATGTGGAGTCTGGAGTCGCATACTCCAACCCATGGAATATCTCGCACCTGCGACGATTATACCCGTAGCAATCTACCCCTTTACTTTCAATAAGGCTTTCAGCCAAGGCTACTCAGACGAACAATGTACCTCCTCCATTACAATATAAATAAAGCTAAGTGTCTCGCCCCAAAACTTCGGTTCACTATTTCCTGCATATTTACTATATGCTACAAACGCACTCGAGGGCTCCCCCCACCTCACGATTTCATCGACTGAGGACAAAACGCACTCGGGGGCTCCCTCCACCTCACGATTTCATCGACTGAGGACCAAACGTGTACACCTGAGTAGCTGACAACGTCAGGCAAACGAAAAGGACACGCACTCAATCAAAGCACTGCGTGCTCACAAACCTTTACAACAAAGGGCACAACACGCCCAGCTGAAAAATACAAATTTTACATCTATCTCTTTTTTCAGGTACTACCTATTCTGAAGAATAACCTGAGCACGCTGCTCAAACAAATCTATGACCTGTTCGGCATACTGCCTTACAGCTGCATAGTGCGGACGCATGTCCCACTCACCACCATCAGGCCGAAGAGGTGGGCCAGTGGCCACAGCAGCCAAATCTACGTCAGGCCGGTGCAACCTCACGAGGGACAAAGCAGCCTTCACACCTGCGACAAGCTGCTGCCGCACCAACTCTTTGACATTGCTCACGTTTCGAAATTTCGATAGAAGACCCGCCAGGCTTGTCGGTACAGCATCCAAAGGAAACATGACATGCAGCACCGAAGCAAGCGAAGTCTGCACTTGGCGGAGCACCCGTGAAACTTGATGAACACGATCCTGCACCGTCGCCAGGGCTATGGCGCGATCACGATCCATCCAGAAGAAGCCGCCGGTCTCCATGTCCTGTTGAGTCAAGCAATTAACCCGAACAGCGACACGCTCTTTTTCTTCCCTCGGAGCAAGATTCGCACCTGCAACAATCGGACAAAAAAAGAGTAAAGCCAGCAGGCTCATCCGAAGAACCAAGCTACAGCTCGAGCCAAAGAACAACTTACATTGTAGCTGCTCGGACAGCCGAACCAGCTCCGCCATCAAGTACTCCTCTCTGGCTGCACCACGATCCGCCTTGGACTTCCAAACGTCGGCATGGCCGCGTAACCCGAGCAGCTCCCTCTCCAGACTACGCACACGATCTCGAAGAAAGGCGAGCTGCGAGGAATCATCCAAAGATGGTCGCGGCGGCATTGCGGACGAGGTGCCAACAGGGTCAGCACCCGAAGGAACCTAAGGCAGCAGAAACAGAAAGGGACACAAACATTCAGACAAGAGCAAAGCACAACTCAGAGGAATTCATTAAAAGGCCACTACGTGGCACAAGGATGGTGTTCTCTCAAAACATTTACAGCAAAAGCAAAACTACAAACTATTCTATGTCTACAATGCCTACGATGCGGCACCCTGAGTCGTCTCGGAGCCAGACTGCCTAGCCTTGGCCCCGCCCTGCTGCCGCAGTGCGTACTCAGACAGCAAATCAATGAGCTTGGGCCCATATCGTTTGCAGCGAGTGGAGTAGGCAGCGAAGGCTACCTCGGATCCATCTGCAGTCGTCGGCATCCGAGAGGTGATCTGGGACAGGTCCAGCTCCACTCCAGCCGCCAAGGCCATCACCAGCCCGACGGACGCGTCGATGCCCTTCTGCTTGCGCTTGTACTCCGCAGGCGCTTCGGCTGACAAAGCCTCCGCCAGGGCATCCACATCATCGAGGGCCACGCCCTTAGGGAAAAGCTCCCTGTAGAAGCGGCCAAGGACTTCCTTCGCCTTGGCTAGGGAGCCGACGACGGTGCTGCAGCGGTCTTCGACCGCCACAGTAGCATCATCTAGAGCACTCCCGTGCTCTAGAGCACCGCGGTCAAACTCGATGCCTGCGGCACCTGAGACAAAAAGAAGAAAAGCATGAAGAAAAGAAGCATAGAAGACGACCCGAAGGAAAATAAACAAGTGCAAAACTAGCACTCACCAGAAATAGCCTTGGCCGCAGCCATGAGCTTCGTTGCCACCTCCTTTTCATGAGCAGCCACAACGGTGGCCAGTTGCTCCTCACGATCTGCGGCCTCCTGCTGCAGACGCTCTTTCGCTTCGGCTGCCTTCGTCAGCTCTAGCTCGAGGCGCTCTTTCGCGCCAACGGCGGCTTCGGTCTTCTGCTCCGATTGACCAAGGCTCTTTTTAAGAGCGTCGACCTCACGGAGAGAATCATTATGCTCCTCTGAATTTAAGACAAGCGAGCGTCAAAAGAATAGGACCAGGATAAATAAGAAGAGGTATTAAACGGTAGATGGATACCTTGAAGCTGCCAAAGTTTCGCCTCCAGCGCCAGGCGCTCCTGCACCAGCCGCTTGGCCTCTTGCACAAAAGGCTGAAGAAAAAGAAATAACAGTAAGAAAAGGACTTGGGGGCTACGCCCAACACAAAGGAGAAAAAACCAAATCAGCATATGAAGACACTCGGGGGCTCCCCCCATGACATGAAGCAGAAAACTTACATGCTCTGATGGCAACTCCGAAGACCCGCCTGCGAAATTCTGAGGCGCAACCACCTGCACCTCCTGCACAGGAGGATCCGGAGCGGTGCCACCCGAAGTCGCCACCGTCTGCGGAGGAGGAGATGCAATGTTCGACTCCCCCATCATCTCCCGCGCACCATCACTAGAAGAATCATGGGAGGAGTGCCTGCATACGAACCAATCAGCACAAGTGCAAAAATCATAAAGAAAAAAGGACGAAAGGCACAATAAGAAACTTACGAGCCGAGCGAGCTCAGGTCGAAGACAGGAGGAGCCTTTCGGGCTCTCTTCTCCTCTTTCTTCTCTTCCTTTTTCTCCTCTTTCTTTTCTTCCTTCTTCCGCTTCACTGGCGGGTGCGGCGCTACAGCCCGCACAGGAATGGCAGGAATGGGAGAGGAAGAACCCCCAAGATCGTCACTATGACGTTCAAGGCCTAGAGGATTCCTGGGAGTCGGAGGAGTCGAGGCATCCGAAGATTCGCTGGAGCTTCGTGCTCGCTTGCGTGTATGATCCTCACTCGACTCGTCAGCATCCTCCGCCGGAGATCGCGCAGACGGCAGCTCGGACATGGACTCAACAACTTCATTATCCGGGGCATTCAGATAATTTTCGGGCAAAGGCAGTACCATGCCCGGAACTTTGAAGCTCTACAAAACCAGAAGAAACTTTGTTAGCAAACAAAGGAAATAAATGCACAGCCGACAAAAGCACTACGTGCACAAATCTACACCTGCGGTACGGCCAACGTCGAAGAAAATGGAGGAGTCAGCGACTTCCCCGCGATTTCCTCTCCGGCCTTGAACTTCAGCAACGCGCGAAGATCCTTGTCAAGATCCTTCACGGAGATTTTCTCATCCGAAACCCTCGTTGGATCACGGTGCCCCGAATAAAGAAACATTGGATGAGCCCTCGCTTGGAGAGGCTGCACCCGACGCTCAAGAAATGTCCGGATGATGTCCACGCCGTTCACCTCCTTCTCCGGAATCAGCTGGAGATCCTCCACCCGACGGTAAAGGGCCTCTATCTCCTCTTTCTCACCGTCCAGGATTTGGTTTTTCCAAGACCTTTTCGGCTCAATCATTTGGGAAGGATCAAAGGGAACAAGACCAAAATCTTGTCCGGGCACTACGGAGTCGCGGATATAAAACCATCGCCTCCGCCAGTACTGGACAGATTCGGACATGGAAAAAGAAAAGAAGAGAAGATTGGGACTAAGAGAGATGATGCAACCCCCAATGGGATACACACCATCCGAACCAGACTGCCTCTTCACGGAATAGAGCTTCCGGAAGAGACCAAAATGCGGCTCAATGCCAAGCCAGCACTCGCAAAAAGTGATAAAACAAGCAATGTGGAGGAGAGAATTGGGAGACAGATGATGAAGCTGAATCCCATAGAAAAAGAGCAGTCCACGAAGGAAGTTGTGGACTGGGAAAGAAAACCCGCGCATAATGAAGGCGAGAAACATAACCCGATACCCAGGTGGGGGACGGGGGATTACCTCATTGCCGGGGAGTTTGACGGCCTCCCTATCCTGCGGGATCAGGCCCCGCTCGCAAAGCTTGCGGAGATCGCTCTCCCGCGTTTCTGATCGCCGCCAGCCACCATCGGTGAAGCGAGGAGCGGTGGCGCCTTTTTGCCCCCCGGCGGCGCTGGTCCCAACAGCGGACGAGGACTTCTTGGATTTCCCCATTGCGCTACGACAACAGCGGTGGTGAAAATGCAAAGGACAGCGACGAAAGTGTGAAGGAAATCCTAGCGCGTAGCAAGAATCGCTAGAGCACAAGGAAGCAGTGAAGACAAGAACTGATGTGGTGAAAACAAACCGTGGCTTTCCCCAATGATTATAACAGCGAAGACGACGCACGACAGCCGTCCATCCAGAAGACCTAACGCCAACGGTAGATCTGACCGTACACGTGTCAACATCTAAACGAACCGTCGCTACCACGCCGTCCACTACGCATGGAAATCGAGGAGGCGCCGTAATTATCTCCACGCCGCGCGTGACTGGTCAAATCAAAGTCAGCAAATGGGACCCACGTTCGTCCAGTCAAGTCATCTCTAGCGCAGCAGACGCTTGAGGTCATCGATCGTCAGCACTAACGTCATCAAAGGCTATACTAGCACAAATTCTTTGGATCCAGAGCTAAGAGTACTCACTCGAATCTTCGATTCGACTAAATACTCGGGGGCTACTCCTATCAGGAGCGCTAGTCGCGCACCCGAAAGACGAATAAAGACAAAGTACTTCTCCAAGTCCTACATCGAGTCTATGACTCCACTACGGACTTGGGGGCTACTCCCATAGGGAGAATGGATTTAAGCATCCGAAAATTTTCGGGTCTTACGGACTTCACAACTGAATAATGCTTGAACTAAATTCTCCGCTCGAGTCTACGACTCGAACAGACACTCGGGGGCTACTCCCATAGGGAGCGCTGGTCGCACACCCTATGAAATCTTCGACTGCGATCTTTCGGATCAACACGCAAAAACTTTTTTGGCAACTCTGCCCCAACAAAACGCTGAGTGAGCGACAATCTCCTTGGCCACCCGAAACACCTCCGTGGTGACAAATGTTCGGATGCTGCGTCTGCGACGCAAAGATAAGACCTACAGATATCATCTGATGGCCTGGCAACGCACCTAACTGCGCTCTGCTAGTATAAATCCATGCCAACAGGCGTGATGGAAAATCCTGACGGACGCGTTGGGTACATTAAATTAAAACACTGGAATTCCACTCTTATAAGTCCTCCGCGGCCTGAGTCGAATTACGCCAGCATATGTTCCGGGTTCAAGTTAAGGGACTCGAACCTGATGAAGATCATGTTGTTTCGTCCTAAGACAGTTAACTGACCCTGATCCATCGGGTGAGTCAGGCACATGTATCAACAAATCCCTACACACATATACGTTTACTACCCAGTTGCACCCAAAGGATTGCAGAGTCCTCAGCCGAATCTACGATTCGACCGATCACTCGGGGGCTACTGACATGGTTATACCCTACGGGTGCGTGACTTCAGCATACCTGGTCCAGCCCAAGGAAGGGCCACGGTAGATGTACGCTGGCCCATGAAGATTTTCGGGTAGCCAAGGCCCATGACGCCTTCGAGTCCTTGGAGAACAAGACTAGTATAGATAGGAAATTCAAAGGGGTAAAACCCCAGAACCTGTAACCGACTAGGACTATGCCCGGGACCTGCCTAAGTCTATATAAAGGCCAGGAGGGCATGTCCTAGATCTCTCAACTCATACTTACGCACACGCACCTCCACGCCAGATCGAATCTGCGCACCTGTAACCTTCGGTTCCGCCGTAATCAAGAGCAGACAAGCAGGAGTAGGGTTTTCCCTCCGGGGGCCTGAACCTGGGTAAATCTCGTGTCCCCTGGTTTCTTGTCTGTTAACCGTTCCACGATCTCCAGCATCCCCATCTTCTCCAAAACCCAAGTCCATAACAATGGGCATTGATGAGATTAAACCTCGTCAAGCACATCTTTTCACCCAGACTGATTGACAGACAGAAAGAACCAATCAGATTTTGGAGGATATGCTGAGGGCATGTGCCCTAGACTATGGTGCTAGTTGGGATGAAAGTCTGCCTTACGCAGAATTCTCTTACAATAACAGCTATCAAGCCAGCATTGAGATGGCACCATTTGAATTTCTTTATGGAAGAAAGTGTACTACGCCATTGATATGGAGTGGTGTAGGAGAAAGTAATTTGTTCAGACCATAACTGATCAAGGAAGCTGAAGAGAAAGTTAAATTTTTAAAGGACAGATTGAAGATAGCCTAGTCCCGACAGAAGAGCTATGCAGATCCAAAGCGTAGAGAGGTCACCTATGAGGTAGGTGATAGAGCTTATCTTAGAGTCTCACCACTTCGTGGCGTGAAGAGATTTGGAGTCAAAGGAAAATTGGCACCAAGGTATGTTGGACCATTCAAGATTTTGAGCCGCAAAGGAGAAGTGGCATATGAGATTGAATTGCCTGAATCACTGTGAGCAGTTCACAATGTGTTTCTTGTGAGTCAGTTGAAGAAGTGTCATCCGGAGATGGAAGGAACTTCATTGAAGGACACTAAACCTTTGGAATAGGTTCAGTTGGAGAGTGATCTCACCTATGAAGAGAAACCTATCAAGATTCTTGAGACTGCATAAAGAGTTACTTGTACTAAGACTATCAAATTCTGCAAAGCACAGTGGAACCATCATACCGAAGAAGAAGCAACTTGGGAAAGTGAAGATGATCTTTGGAAAGACCACCCTCACCTATTTGCTAGCCAATCCAAATCTCGAGGGCGAGATTCATCTTAAGGGGGTTAGATTTGTAACATCCCAAATTTCATGATTTGTAAAAGCATGCATTGCGTTCATATAATCATAGCATATTTGCCTTGCACAAAAATTTTCAAACCAAAACCCCAAATAAAACCATTATTATGCCCTTTTATTTATATACATATGAGTCATGGTTTTATTTTTTATTTTCAAAAGACCAAGGTGTGTTTGAGTGAATAGATGTGTTTGTCACACTTTAGGATGCTTGGATCACATTGCAAAAATTTGGAGGTCTTTTGAATTCAAACAGAATTGAAAAAGGGTTTGAAAACCATTCCTGAAATTCAAAACAGAAAAAGAAAAGAGAAAGAAAAAATAAAACATTGCGCTACCTATTCGGCCCAGCGCCAGAACCAGCCCAATAAGCCCACCCGAGCCATTTTCCCTCTCCCCTTCTCTCACCCGCGCGCGCGTACCCCCCCCCCCCCCTCGCTGACCAGTGGCCCCAAACACCACGTGTTATCGTCCCTAAACCCCGCACCCCAGACCCCGTCGTCACTGGCCGTTTCCTCCCATCACTGTCGCGATTGAAGCTGCTTAAATCCCATTGATTAGCCACGCGATTGCCGCCCCTGCTCTGGCTACTTAAGCACCACCTCACCGCGTCCATTTCCCCTCACTCGCCACCCCCTAATTGCCGCCAGGCTGCTCGAAATTGAACTTGCACTGCCGCTGCCTGACGCACTCCGGCGAGATATTCCGGTGATCCTCGAATGCCCCCTGTCCCTTGTTCATATGATGTTGTTCCCCTGCTCCTTGTGCACCTTCTGACACCACTGGTTCGCCCTATACTGCCCTAGGTCGTTGGCTCAATCAAGCACTGCGGGCACCCGAGGCAACCACCAACTCCGGCAAGCAATCCTGGTATAAATCGAGCGCCCCTTGCCTCCTAGTTCAAACCATGTTGTGCGCCTTATCCCTGTGCATGTTCTGATGTCGTTTGTTTGTCCTGTGGTGGCCTAGAATGTTGTCGTCGTCTCCGCCAACCCGTGCCTGATGCCAGTGAGTATTCCGGCGAGCTTTCACGGCCGCTGTAGCTCGCCCCCGACCAAACCAAGGCCACCTTAAGCATCCTCGCATCCGTGCGATGCTGGTAAGACGCGCCACTACCCCTAGCCCCCTCTGGAATCGTTGGAGCATCACCGCCAGTAGCACCGCCGCTGGTAGCCATTTGCGCCGCCCCTCTTTGGTCGCTTGATCGGACACCGTTAGATCTAGATCCTAAGGCATAGATTAGATCACTAAGCGAAGGGATATCAGTGGATCTGGCCCCTACAATCTGACTTAAATCCTACGGCTCGCGTTAATCAATCCGCGTGAAGCAGTACTGGTAAATCAGACACGGCCACATGTCTATGTTTTGTTTAAATAAAATCCATAAAAGGTTTTTGAATGTTTAAACTTGTAAAATTCGTATCTTTTGATCTGTTTATCCAAAAATTGCAACAATATACCATTGGATTTAGAAAAATAAGCCCTACATTACTATGGGCTTGAATTTGTATTTTGCTTCTGGAAAAATAGGATTATTTGCAGAACACATTATATGCTTATTTTGACTATATAAAATGTTTATAAAATTGTTTTGAGGCAAATTTGAGTTTGTTTAGACTTCAGATGGATTACTTTGTATTATGTACTGTTTGATTTGACTTGTTTAGTATAGAAAAATCATTTCATTGCATTTGCATGCATTCGTGTATATTTTTGTTTGATTATTTGAATGTGAATTTGGTGCTATGATTTTATGTGTAGATTTTGGTGGTAGTGGTGATTGTGATTGTGAGGATTGTTGTTACTCTCTCAACTATCAAGGAAAGTGGTGCTTCATATATTTTGTCCTATTATTTTGACTATGCATTAGTGATATTTTGAATAGAACTTGCATGGTATTTTCTCTAATTATATATACGTTATGCCTTGGGAAATCCTAGTAGTTGTAGTCTTGGTAGAAATTTCTCTAAGTTAAGAAACTTGTTATGTTATCTAGATTAGCCTAGCTAGTAGCAAACAAGGGTGGAATATTCATGCTATGGAATTTTGCTAAGTCTATGACTTGTGTTTTTGATTAATAAAACAACTATGTGAATGAATCACCTGGGTGGAATGCTATGTTGGTTTATGTTGAGTGGTTACACAAGGCCCATGTCTATGGTTTACCTTGTGTATCACACTTGTCGAAAGCCACCCAGGAACAAAGGGATTTTAGATGTTTAGTGTTGAGAAGCTTCTAGTGCAACCACATGGAATATGGGCTCTGCCTTGACCACATAGGTTGCAAGAACTTAGCCAGATGGAAAGTTGGTGGTAGGGTGATAGGATGGAACGCGTCCATGGTGGTCTAAGGGAATGCTTCTGAAAGTTCACGTATCGATACATGTCGAGTCTTGTGGGGAAAGTGCACCACCTCTCGAGAGGGTAAAACCTAAGTACTTAGCCGTGTCCCTGGCAACGAACAATTTGGGCATCAAAGACATTGAAGCTATCAAGGATCTCCTCATCCTAATTTCTAAGTTAAAAACTTGTGGTTGAACAAGGGTAAAGGTTCACCAATGTCTATTGGTGGTTCCTTGGGTGTTTTTGACAAACAAAAACTTAGTGTTTTTCAACTGATAAGAAAAACCTATTTTGAGCAAAGCAAGCCTAAGCTACACTTAGCCAAATTCATATAGATGTTAGATACTACTATTCTACTATGGTATCACTTTCCAATACAATTCCAAATGTATTGACCCACTATGGCTATAACTTATGATGTTGCAGGTTACTCAGATGGAGATTAGGGTTATGAGTCTACACTCAACATGCTTGCCTGTGGCACATGAAGATGAAGACTTATAGTTATTTACTTTATGTTATGAACTCTTGTACTAGCCTTTGGCCATTGAGTTGTAAAGACTATGTTATCTCTAGACTTAAGATGTAATAACGACCTTTGTATCTGTGTACTTCATCTTAAACTGTGGATGCTAGCATTTGATCTAGGGACTAGCATTGCAATCACAGGGGCCTTTACCTTTAAAAGGTGGGGTCTTACAGATGGTATAAGAGCACTGTGTTGCCTGTAGGATTATGACCCGAAGTTGGATTAAACTAAGGAAACCACTAGGAAAAATGCAACTCTTTGCAAAATCCACACTTGTCTTTTTCTTCTCGTAAACCTCTTCTAATCTTCTTTACCATCTCTATTTGTAGATGGCCACCATCAACGAAGCCGTCAAGAAGGGACCACTCATGACAATGACTTTAGAATGTGAGACGGAGTTTCCCAAAGCACTCAAAAACCTTATGGTTAGCTTGGGAATACATGGTGAAGCCGTGTACAAAGGATTTCCAGTGATGGATGAAGGAGAAGAATATTTGTGGGTGCAACTCCACTTGTACAAAAACAAGGGAGACAACCACAAAGAGTCAGGATTCTGCATGGTGCGCTGACCCAGCATACCACTGCATGTGTAGTACACTATAGTTGTTGACATGACACTCACAGAACACCGTTCTGTAAATATCACATCCCTCAGAGTGGTACAATAGAAACATTGCGGGTCCATATTACAAACATTCACACAATATTATTATTACAACACCAGAAGTTTAAGACTTCAAAAGGTTCAACTTATAGACCAAAATATAAAGTGTTTCAGCGGAATATAAAAGTAACAACTCCGACTAGGAGTTGAGCTCAGCAGCTTATTCTATAGAGTTCATGCTGCTCGGATCCATTGGTTACTACTAACTAGGGATACTTAGTTGGACTCGTCATCATCTACACCATAGCTCGTAATCCACTCCTTCAACGCCTCCGGACAGACCAGGTTCCTCGTAGAACACATCTTCTTGGCATTCGGCTGCATACATTGGCACGTCTTCGGGATCCTCAGAGTCTAAGCAAGGGATCAAAGGAAAGCATGAGTAACAACCTTACCCAACAAGTTCATTGTATGCAAGGTGGGAAGTTTGATGCTCTAACTACTACCTCGGATTATAAATCCTTGGCACTATGCAATTTTTGGAAATCTTTCTTGAAAGATTGATTTTATTAAAAAAAAACTATGACAATCAGCCTTCACATGTTGACCAGAACTTTCATGGAGTTCCTTTACTTTCGCGTTCGTAGCTCCTTCCCAGAACAGGGAGTAACAAGTTACAGTTCTTACACTCTGCAGAGGTGCGTTACTTTACCCATGAGATATCAACTCCTTGTTGCACAACCAAGCGTACTTTCCCGTCCACAATTCCATGATGTGGGGCCCAGTAGTTGGTCCAAGCCAATCACTGCCCCTTCGCGACCTCGCATGCCTCCTTGGTGTACACCATGCCCACATAATGAATTATGGCAGTGGTTTGTAAAATCCGTTAGATGCCAGAACTATCGTGGGACGATGAGGGTTCCCACCCATATGTTGCATATCCTCTAGGAATTACCAATTAATATGCACGCTACAAGGATAACAGCCACGACCTGCACATTCGGCTTCATGCGAGAGGACGAAGATACAGCTGACTTCTCGGTCCCCACTGATGTCAGGGGTTATTAAGTCCCTATTTGATCATCATTGTTTGCAACTAGAACCCTAAGTTCTATTGCTTCATTATATCATCACTTAGGATGATATCTATGATTTCTTTTTATGTGAAAATAATATTTTCTTTCTTTTATAGCATATATGATAACACACAATTTGTAAATACTTTGATAAAGACTCTTCAAAGGACATGAGCAAGTGATGAACTTGCCTTGTGATGGCAAGGTAGTGAAGTTTGATGCTTGCACTAGACCTTGAGCTTCTATGTCTACAAAAACATCATTATTGCCCGGTAAGGACAATATTTAAAGAAGCAAAATGATTATGCAAGTAATGTAATGCATTATTTAATTTGATATGCATTTACCCTATTAATATATAAGGTTCTTTTTAAAGCATATATAAATATTATTTTTTTAATATATATAACATATATTGAATTATTTTATTTTATTTACCTTTTATTTGACTTTTATTGATTTAATAAGTCTTTTAGGAATTATCAATTATACATTAAAAATTGTTATTAAATATTTATTTAGTATTTTTCAAAAATACTACAATATTAATCTATAATGAAAGTTATTTTTTTATTTATTTTTATCATCTTTCAATAATTTTGTAAAATTCCATAAGGAATATATAAATTACAAAATTCTTATAAAAATTTAAATGTCTAAAATTTTATATCTTATTTTATTTGGATAGTGTGGATTATTGTGAATCCAAAAATATTTTATTTATAATTTTTGGAATTTTATTTTATTTTCTAGAATTTAATCAAATCCAGGGGTATTTTGGTCTTTTCCTTTTTATTAAAACAGATTTTAAAAGATTTATGGGCTGGTTATTCTTATTGGGCCCTAGTGGCCCATCAGTTATAGTCAAAAATACTACCCCGAAGGGTTTGACCCAACTCAACCCATTCCTCACTCCCTCTCTCTCTCCCTCGATCTCATCCTCTCCTCCTCTGACCCCGACCCCATGGCCGGCGATGCCGCCTCCATCGATTCCCACCGCCGTGGGTCATTCTGGTCGCCGCCGTGGTGTAACAGGGGGTTGTCGACGATGCTTGTCCTTTCTATCCAACTGGATTCAAGCCTGGGGCTCTCTTGTGATGGATCGATGCCGTCCCGAACCCTAGGGTTTGGGGGTTGACGTGGATCCAGGTGCTGCCGCCGCCGTCGCGCGCCATGGTGATGCTCCTCGCCTCTATGTGTGTTCTTGGTCACCGCCTTGGCGCCGTATGGGTTGCAACGCCTCTTTGGGGTGCTCCCCGTGCCGCCATGGACGTCAGCCCCTCTGCTTCCTCTTCTAGTCTCCAGCGAGGACCTTCGGTGAGTTCTTCGCCTCTCCCCTTGTGCTCTCTGTGCTCGCTCATCCCATGCTAGATGTTGGCAGTGTGGATGATTTCAATAAGTTACAATTTTGTAACTTGTTGATATATTGATAATATGAAATAAGTTTTCATATTCTTTATTGTTTTTCTTTGGATAGAATTAAGTTGAAATATTTAACTCTTAATTAAATTAATATTCAAAACTTATTCCTGATTCATTTGAATTATAATTCAAACTCTCTCAAGTTTAAAATTCAATTTCACTTTTCAAACACTTAATTCCTCAAAGATCATATCAAAGTTTATAACAATCATCCTTTAAGACTAAACCTAATCTCAAAGTATGAAAGAAACCTTGATCACTTTAGGTCTTTATTTGGCGAAAAATTTACCCACATTTTCACAGATGCATGCATGCAACATTCCATATTCCTAAATCTACCCTTCGTTAGTTCCTAAATGCTGGGATGTTACGGACTTCCCCCCTTAAATTAAACTTCCTCCCGAAGTTTGCGAGATGTACCTGAATAGTTCTGGATAAGCTTTCCTTAAATCCTCTTCTTTCTCCCATGTGGCTTCCCTTTCAGGGTGATGTTCCCACTGTACCTTGCAATATTTGATTGCTCTGTTCCTTAATCTTTTCCAGTTTTCTTCCAGAATCTTACAAGGCTTTTCAATATAGGTCAGGTCTGCTTGTAGTTCTATCTCTTGGTGTGTGATTGCATCATCTGGAACTTTCAAACATTTGTGAAGTTTTGATACATGGAAAACATTATGCACTTGAGCCAATCTTGATGGTAACTCTAAAGCATAAGCTATAGTTCTGTTTTGACTCAGTATCTTGAATGGTCCGATGTATCTTGGACTCAATTTTCCTTTAACTCCGAATCTTTTCACCCCTTTCATTGAACTTACTTTCAAATAGACCATATCTCCCACTTCTGGATGCCATGATATTCGACTTTGATATGCATAACTTTTCTGCCTACTCTGAGCTATTTTCAGTCTATCCCTAATCTTATCAATGATATCTTGCCTTTCCTTGATATAATCTGGTGCAAATTCTTTGCTGCTTACAGGCTCATACCAACATATTGGTGATCTACACTTCCTTCCATACAAAACTTGGTATGGAGCTGCCTTCAGACTACTCTGATAGCTATTATTGTAAGAAAATTCTGCCAATGGTAGATGATCTTCCCATGTTCCTCAAAAATCTAGTGCACAAGCCCTTAACATGTCTTCTAGTATTTGATTTGTTCTTTCAGTTTGACCTCCTGTCTCAGGATGATATGCTATGCTGAAATCTAACTTTGAACCAAGTGCTTCATGCAATTGTTTCCAAAATGCTGAAGTAAACACCGATCCCCTATCAGTTATGATATTTTTGGGTACTCCATGCTTACTTACTATCTCTTTGACATATACTTCAACTAACTTCTCGACATTATCTTTTTGATTCGCCGGAATAAAATGTGCACTCCTAGTGAGTCTGTCCACAATTACCCATATCATATCCTTCCTTTTTGGTGTCATGGGCAATCCTGTGATGAAGTCCATACATATTTCCCCCCACTTCCATTCAGGAATTTCCAAGGGTTGTAATGGTCCTGTTGGACTTTGATGTTCAGCCTTCACCCTTTGACAAGTATGGCATTCAGATATATATTTAGCAATATCTCTCTTCATATTATTCCACCAGAATAGTTCTTTCAAATCCATATACATCTTAGTACTCCCTGGATGTATAGAATATGGAGTGTCATGTGCTTCTCTGAGTATGACATCTCTAATCTCCGTCACATCTGGAACACATAGACGGTCTTGAAACCATAAAGACCCATAATCCCCAAGGCGAAAAACTGATTTTTTCCCTTGAGATATCCTCCAAATTTGCTCAGCAATAAAAGGATCTTCTGCTTGATGTCTAAAAATTTCTTGCATAAGATCACTGTCCTGCTCTGCAACTACCTTCATAGTAGCTAATCCTCCAAGAACCTCTGTTTTAACAAATTGAAGTTCTAATCTTTCCAAGTCCATTTGTAACTCTTTTGGTAACTCCCGATTACTAGGCTGAATATCAGCACTCTTTCTGCTTAAAGCATCTGCTACAACATTTGCTTTCCCTGGGGTGTAGTTGATTGTTAAATCATAATCCTTGATTAGTTCCAACCAACGCTTATGTCTCATATTCAATTCCTTTTGAGTGAAGAAATATTTGAGACTTTTATGGTCAGTGTATAACTCACATCTGGCCCCATAAAGAAAATGCCTCCATCCTTTCAGCGCAAAAACTACTGCTGCTAACTCTAAATCATGGGTTGGATAATTGACTTCATGTGGTTTCAGTTGTCTTGAACCATAAGCAATCACTTTCCGATCTTGCATTAATACACAACCCAAACCTTCTTTAGACGCATCACAGTATACGGTGAAGTCCTTCCCTGTTTCAGGAACCGCTAGGATTGGAGTTGTGGTTAATCTAGTCTTCAACTCTTGAAAACTTGCCTCACATTTCTCATCCCACTTGAATGGTGTATTCTTCCTTAATAATTTGGTCATTGGTCCGGCTATTTTGGAGAACCCTTCAATGAATCTTCGATAATAACCAGCCATTCCTAAGAAACCTCGAATTTGCTTCACATTGGGTCGGTGCAGTCCACTCTAGTACTGACTGAACTTTAGATGGATTCACAGCAATTCCATCCTTACTGATCACATGACCGAGGAATTCTACATCATCAAGCCAAAATTCACACTTACTGAACTTAGCATAAAGCTTGTGTTTTCTTAAAATCTGTAATGCTATCCTTAAATGATCAGCATGCTCCTCCTTATCCTTGGAGTGTATCGGAATATCATCAATAAAGACTATTTCAAACTTGTCCAAATATGGCATGAAGATCTTGTTCATCAGATTCATGAATATTGCCGGTGCATTGGTTAAACCAAATGGTACTACCAGGTACTCATGGTGTCCATATCTTGAGACAAATGCTGTTTTCGGAACATCTTCCGGTTTGATTTTTATTTGATGGTATCCAGATCTTAAATAGATCTTTGAAAATACTCCCGCTCCTTTCACTTGATCAAACAAATCTTGAATTCTTGGTAAAGGATACTTATTCTTGATAGTAACATTGTTTAGAATCCTATAATCACCACACATCCGTCTTCCACCATCTCTCTTATCCACAAAGATTACCGGTGTTCCCCATGGGGATACACTTTCCTGAATAAATCCTTTTATATCTAACTCATCAATTTTCTCTTTGAGTTCTTTCAACTCTTTGGGTCCCATCTTATATGGTGCTTGAGCTATTGGTGTTGTGCCAGTAATTAGGTCAATAGTGAACTCTATCTCCCGGTTTGATGGCATTCCGGGTAGTTCTGCTGGAAAAACATCTTGAAATTCATTTACTATAGGAATCTCTTCCAATTTGACCTCTTTCATTGAGTTTAACTGCAGATCCACCATGATATGACCGTGCTTATCTGCTTGGTAAACTATCCTTGCTCCACTTGGAGTTTTGATTGAGACAGTTTTCTCCTCACAATTTATCTGAGCTCCGTGTCCCATCATCTAATCCATTCCCATCACTACTGCAATTCCCTTCAAAGGAATCACATAAAGGTCTGCAAAATATGTACAACCACAGATCGAGATAACCTGAACTTGTTTTATGTGGCATACAATCACATTCCCTCCTGTCGTAACTACAGTCATAGGACTTTCTAATGTTGCTCTTCTAATCCCGAACTTATCACAAAATTCTTCAGAAATGAATGAAGTAGTTGCACCAGTATGAAATAGAACTTTGCCGGGATTGGCAAGGATATTGAGCGTACCTATCACTGCATTCTCCGAATTATCCACCTCCTCGAGGGTTGCATAGTTCAGTTTCCCTATAGGTTGGTTCCTCTTGCCATTGTTGTTCTTGCCATTATTTCCTCCTTTATTGGGCTGTCCATTTCCTCCACTGGCTTGTCCTCCTCCCTTGGTAGGCCAACCTCCTGGTGATTTGCTCGGACAATCTGGCTTGATATGCCCCTTCTGACCACAACCGTAATAGATCACTACAGGCTTTTTGCATTCCCTCTGGAAATGCCCTGGAATTCCACAATTGTTACAAATAACATTCCTTATCGGATTGGATTGATTTCCACCACTTCCCTTGTTATTGTTATTGTTCTTATTATTGTTGCCATAATTCCTATTCCGAGGTTTAAACTCTAGGTTGGGTTTAGGTTTGCTTGCCTGAATTCTCTTGGTTTCCTTTTTGGCTCTCTTCCTCCGATCCTCTTGGACATTCTTGTAGTCATCTTCAAAAGTAATGGCAGCATCCAACATCTGCTGATAAGTTTGCTTATTGGCTAACCTTAGATGCATCTTCACAAATGGATTTAATCCACACAGGAAACGCTTCTTCCGCTTCTCTTCAATGTTGACATCCTCCTCAGCATAACGAGACAGTTGACTAAACTCCCGTATGTACTTCATGACACTAGTATATCCTTGCTGAAGCTCCTCAAATTCTCTCCGCTTCAACTCCATAACACTTTCCGGAACATGATATTCACGGAATCTCTGCTTGAACTCTTCCCAGGTTAACTCCCTTCCTGATGGTTGCATGGCTAACTGATTTTCCCACCATGATGATGCAGGTCCAGTCAGCAGATGAGTTGCATACCTCAATTTCTCCTCATCATTGCAACCTATAGTTTTCAGCTTCCTTTCAATATCTGCTAGCCAATCTTCTGCATCCATTGGTTCAGGAGCTGATACAAAAGGTAACGGTCTTGCATTCTAGAAATCAGATAGACTCACTCCTCCACCTTTAGGTGCCCTCAGATTAGCTCGTCCCAGCAACTCTTCCATAAACTTGTTCTGGGTCTCTTGCATCATTTGCATGCATTGCATAAAGTTCTGCTCCATTAAAGGCCTCATTGGTGGTGGTGGTGGTGGTAAGGTTCCTTGATTTGCTGCATCCGCATCGGCCTTCTCTTTGGCCTCTCGCTCCATCCGCTGTTGCTCAGTTTCCATTTCTACCCCCGTATCCATGACCCTCTAGTCCTGCAACATAAAGCAAATACTCATAATTACATCATGTACATGTGTTCTAAGCTCGACTTTACGCAGAATTAGTCACACAATGAAGATCCAAAGAAAATCCAAATATGAATTTCACATATTTTACATATATCATAATGATACAAAGTTCTTACATATTATACCATATAGGTATAATCACAAAAGTACCTTATTACTTGGAGTACAATACACGGTACTTGATATCACAAAACTACCTTATTAATTGCCTCCTTCTAGTAGTAACTATGTTCATCATACATGTCTGATGTCCAACCGTGATGACGTGTTGTTCGTCGCACAGTTTGTGGAACATATGGCCTTCTAGAAGGAACATACTCTGTATCTAAAGTATCAGGACTTGAGTCATTACTCAACCTGAGTGCATTGACTCCCTCCAGCTCAGCTGAAAAGTCTTCAGAAACATATTCAACATTATCTCCAGCCTGCATCCCCTGAGCTTCATTTCTTGAGTTGTCAACAGGATACGCAGATCCTGCTGCTTCCCAGGTGCTCTCTTGGGCAAGATAGTTAAACACTGGATAATGTATATTCCCTGGGTTTTGAGAAGATGTTAATGATCCAAACACTCTCTCCTCAGGATCTTCTTCTTCATCCTGGTTATCTATGGACATGGTATTTCTACTTCTGTTATTAGGGTTCATCCTTACACCCATCCAACTAGATTGTCCAACATTTCTATCAGAACCATCTGTGGACATCTTGTGTTCATGAGATCCATTATATGATCCCATCCTCCAACCATCTGAATTCTCAATAGGAAGTTCTGAGTCAGAACCATCCTCTGAGCCCTGTGGTACTGCATACCTCATATCCATGGTAGGATCATGTATAGGTTCAGGTCTTGGTGAATAAGGATATGGTATAAAATATTCAGGGTCTATAGGTATATCCTTAAAGATAGGTGTTGCACTACTACTTGCTTCCTTATCTAACTGGAATGCTAACTGCTTCCTCCTTTCTGGATCAGTTAGATCCTCTAACATATCATTTTGTCTTCGACAATCACTTGATGTGTCTTATAAAAAGACGCAACGAGTGTTCGATATCTATCCATAAACTTGGAAGCTAACTTAGGATGCTTCTTAACCAAAGTAAGATGATCCGGTATAGGCTCTGAGTCTATAGAATCATGAGGTATCACAGAGAATGTGCTACCTTCTATCTCCTTGGTTTTCTGCTCCCGGATATTAGCTATCGCCTCCACAACAGCAACATGGTATGTTGCTAAATGACTCCTACCTTATCCTATAGGTAGATCATGATATAATCCAAGCTTCTTTGGAAGTTGGATACTCACACGGTACTTGGATAACATCCGGCCATCAAGGTAAGTGATAGTGTTCACTGGAATTCTAGTTGGACACCTAAAGAGCTCTAAAAGTTGACGAAGTTGGTCTGTGAATGAACCTTGATAATCATCAAGAGTCTCCTCTTTCCTTACCAAAGTCTGTTTTGGAAACTTTGGTGCCATATTTCTGTATATCAGAAAATAATTTTTATTAGTATCCAATAATATATTGCATCATAACAAAGAATTATCGCACTAAAATATATAACGGAATATTCTCATTTGAATACCCATTATATTACTTTTAGAGAATTCTTTATCGTTGCTAAACTTTTCTACAGGTAATACCCTTTACTAGGTTTCCAACCTAAGGTCAAAGCAATTTGCTCTGATACAAACTACGGTGACCCAGCATACCACTGCATGTGTAGTACACTATAGTCGTTGACATGACACTCACAGAACACCATTCTGTAAATATCACATCCCTCAGAGTGGTACAACAGAAACATTGCGGGTCCATATTGCAAACATTCACACATTATTATTATTACAACACCAGAATTTCAAGACTTCAGAAGGTTCAACTTACAAACCAAAATATAAAGTGTTTTAGCGGAATATAAAAGTAACAACTACGACTAGGAGGTGAGCTAAGCAGCTTATTCAATAGAGTTCATGTTGCTCGGCTCTGTTGGTTACTACCAACTAGGGATACTTAGTTGGACTCGTCATCATCGACACCGTAGCGGATTTCGTAATCCACTCCTTCAACGCCTCCGGACAGACCAGGTTCCTCGTAGAACACATCTTCTTGGCATTCGGCTGCATACATTGGCACGTCTTCGGGATCCTCAAAGTCTAAGCAAGGGATCAAAGGAAAGAATGAGTAATAGCGTTACCCAACAAGTTCATTGTATGCAAGGTGGGAAGTTTGATGCTCTAACTACTACCTCGGATTATAAATCCTTGGCACTATGCAATTTTTGAAAATCTTTCTTCAAAGATTGAACAGGGAGTAACAAGTTACAGTTCTTACACTCTGCAGAGGTGCGTTACTTTACCCATGAGATATCAACTCCTTGTTGCACAACCGGGCGTACTTTCCCGTCCACAATTCCATGATGTGGGGCCCAGTAGTTGGTCCAAGCCAATCACTGCCCCCTTCGCGACCTCGCATGCCTCCTTGGTGTACACCATGCCCACATAATGAATTACGGCAGTGGTTTGTACAAACCGTTAGATGCCAGAACTATCGTGGGACGATGAGGGTTCCCACCCATATGCTGCATATCCTCTACGAAATACCAATTAATATGCACGCTATGAGGATAACAGCCACGACCTGCACATCCGGCTTCATGCGAGAGGAGAAGATACAGCTGACTTCTCTGTCCCATTCCAAATCTCATGGCTAACGCGTAATATACGACGCTAGAATCACTGATGTCATGGGTTATTAAGTCCCTATTTGATCATCATTGTTTGCAACTATAACCCTAAGTTCTATTGCTTCATTATATCATCATTTAGGATGATATCTATGATTTCTTTATTTGTGAAAATAATATTTTCTTTCTTTTATAGCATATATGATAACACACAATTTGTAAATACTTTGATAAAGACTCTTCAAAGGACATGAGCAAGTGATGAACTTGCCTTGTGATGGCAAGGTAGTGAAGTCTGATGCTTGCACTAGACCTTGAGCTTCTATATCTACAAAAACATCATTATTGCCCGGTAAGGACAATATTTAAAGAAGCAAAATGATTATGCAAGTAATGTAATGCATTATTTAATTTGATATGCATTTACCCTATTATTATATAAGGTTCTTTTTAAAGCATATATAAATATTATTTTTTAAATATTTATAACATATATTGAATTATTTTATTTTATTTGACTTTTATTGATTTAATAAGTCTTTTAGGAATTATCAATTATACATTAAAAATGTTATTAAATATTTATTTAGTATTTTTCAAAAATACTACAATATTAATCTATAATGAAAGTGATTTTTATTTATTTTTATCATCTTTCAATAATTTTGTAAAATTCCATAAGAAATATATAAATTACAAAATTCTTATAAAAAATTAAATGTCTAAAATTTATATCTTATTTTATTTGGATAGTGTGGATTATTGTGAATTCAAAAATATTTTATTTATAATTTTTGGACTTTTTTTTATTTTCTAGAATTTAATCAAATCTAGGGGTATTTTGGTCTTTTCCTTTTTATTAAAACAGACTTTAAAAGATTTTTGGGCTGGTTATTCATATTGGGCCCTAGTGGCCCATCAATTATAGTCAAAAATACTACCCCGAAGGGTTTGGCCCAACTCAGCCCATTTCTCACTGCCTCTCTCTCCCTCGATCTCATCCTCTCCTCCTCTAACCCCGACCCCGTGGCCAGCGATGCCGCTGCCGTCGATTCCCGTTGTCGTGGGTCGTTCTGGTCGCCGCCGTGGTGTAACAGGGGGTTGTCGATGATGCTTGTCCTTTCTATCCAACTAGATTCGAGCCTGGGGCTCTCTTGTGATGGATCGATGTCGTCCCGAACCCTAGGGTTTGGGGGTTAGCGTGGATCCAGGTGTTGCCGCCGCTGTCGCGCATCATGGTGATGCTCCTCGCCTCTATGTGTGTTCTTGTTCGCCGTCGTGGCGCCGTATGGGTTGCAACGCCTCTTTGGGGTGCTCCCTGTGCCGCCATGGACGTCGGCCCCTCTGCTTCCTCTTATAGTCTCCAGCGAGGACCTTCGGTGAGTTCTTTTCCTCTCCCCTTGTGCTCTCTGTGCTCGCTCATCCCATGCTGGATGTTGGCAGTGACCTCTCTAGTTACTGTCTGGTTCTGATTGTGATGATTTATCCATTTAGGGTTCTTATCCTGTGGTTGATCATATACTGGATGAATTGGATCATGTTTGGATGATTTGTAAACATGCTAAGTGGTTATTGGCCTGAGGTTTGTTGCTTGAGATGATCTATAATGTTTCTGGTGGCTTATTAGATGATTTTATGCTTGGATTGCATCTGATTTAGATGGTATAGTTGCTTGGGAACCATGCTTGATAAAGTCAGTGACTTGATAACCCTTCACTGTCATTTCTGGGTTTATGCTCATGGTTATGGTGTGATGAAATCACTGTCTTAGTGCTGTTGGCTTGTGAATTAGTGTGTGGTTTGAGATCATCATGATCTCAAACAGTGAAGTTTAACATAGGAATATCCTAGTTATGATTCCTATATTAACAGGAAAATGATTAGTAAGTTGATTGTCTGAATTTGTGATGATGAAATGTCTATTCTGATTCATATAGAATTGTTCTTGTGACACCATCATGGTATGGCACACAAGTTTGATTCTAATCCATTGATTGGTTTGGTTTAAGCTTAAGACAAATTTGGCTTTGAAAGATATATGGAAATGTTCTTTTCTGAAATCCCTAAGACCAATGATGTTGGTTTGAGGATTAGGGATTCAGACCTTATCTAGTTGATTCATATGCATGGTCCTGGTAGTGGTACCAGCTATTGTTTTTGAATCAAAACTTGGAGAACAATGATAATAGGCTTGATCATTCTATGGATCTAAAAGATTTGTTTCTAAGGTGCTACCCTTCCTTTAGGGATGTGCCTAGAAATTAGATCATAGCCATATCTATGCTTGAATTGTAATATATAGCTTAACAACCAGAGCAATGATGTTGCTCTGAGCTCTAGCTGGATCCTTGTACTTTGTTGTTTGCTTTTAGAGTTTAAAATCCCTATGATGGATTCACCCCCACTTGGGTGCTTTCTGAGGGTTTGTTTTATAAAACAACACATGCTTCTCTCTAGATGATATGATTAGATCATGTGAATGTTTTATGAAACTCACCACAAAATCTAATGTTTGTGGAGTAAGGTGGTGATGATGATCTTGTTTTGATGTGCTTCTGTGCTTGACCTTGAGCTAGCTGCTCCTCCTAGCTCCTGGATTTGTCCTTGAGCTAGCCTGCTCCTCCTAGCTCCTGGACTTGTCCTTGTTGTCCACCTGATCCTTCCCCCTCCTTATGTCACCATCCTGGTGATGTTTGGTTGATCTTTGGTGGTTTAGTTTGGCTGTTGTACTTGGTAAGCTGCTGTCTAAGCTGGTTGTTCTTGTGTGCAAGCAGTGGAGAGATGCACTAGTGCCTCTCCACGACTGTGCTGGTGATGTTGTAAGTTTGGGGTTGTGCTGTGAGGCTGACAGCACATCACATGCATGTTGATGTGTGTCCTGCCTGTGTGCTTGTTGTGCACTTGTGGATATGCTTTGGTCTTGGAAGTTACTTTGATCAGATTACTTTTACCTGGCTGGTGAATTTTCCCCTCCTTGCTGTCAGTTTGACCCTTTGGCTAAAAATTTATGAAAGATAGATTCTTTCATATTGGTGAAACTTGCCCCTTGTTATAAATTTCTCAATGATGAATTTGTCTAGTGCACTTCACTGACACGTCTGAGAGAAAAATAATACTAACTCTAACCTTCTTATTGTTTTATTAATGTTTATCTTGCAGGTTCAGATTTGAAGATGAAGATTGTAGTCTAGTTTTTCTTTTATAGAATAGTTATAGAATAGTTCAATGTAATCTTCTTATTCTTTTGTAATTTCTTTTTATTATCTTGTAATCTTCATTTTATTCTTCTGTAATAAAGATTACAACATTATTAATAAAGAATATTCTTATTCTATATTTATTTGCTTTTGTCAATTATGGATGATTTCAACAAGTTACAATTTTGTAACTTATTTATATATTGATAATATGAAATAAGTTTTCATATTCTTTATTGTTTTTCTTTGGATAGAATTAAGTTGAAATATTTAACTCTTAATTAAATTAAGATTCAAAACTTATTCCTAATTCATTTGAATTATAATTCAAACTCTCGCAAGTTTAAAATTCAATTTCACTTTTCAAACACTTAATTCCTCAAAGATCATATCAAAGTTTATAACAATCATCCTTTAAGACTAAACCTAATCTCAAAGTATGAAAGAAACCTTGATCACTTTAGGTCTTTATTTGGCGAAAATTTTACCCACATTTTAACAGATGCATGCATGCAACATTCCATATTCCTAAATCTATCCTTCGTTAGTTCCTAAATGCTGGGATGTTACACATGGTCACCAACTCAGAAATGTATATGTCATTCTTTGACTCTACAAGAAATGGAGCTTGGAATGCTATCAAGGAGCTTGGTGAAAGATTCAAGTGTAGAATGCTCAACACTCAAAATGACCTTAGTGGCCGCCGTCGCCGTGGTCGACAACCACCGGCCCGCCTCTGCCGCGAGCAGCGCCATCGACCTCGTCTTGTACCGTTCCCCTCCTCCGGCCAGTGTGCCCCTGCACCAGCCGCCACGACCCCCCTTGACCCGCAACCTTGACTTCCTCACCTCCATCGTCGGCCCCTGCGTATTCATGCGTGCGCCGCCATCAGCTCCACCTGATGCTGCGCGCCCTTCTCTGTTGCTTTCACTCATTTTGGTGATCGTGTGGTACCGAGGTGATGTTACGTCATTGGTAATGCTTGAAGTGTATGTAGCTGAGATGTCATGACTCTCCCCGATCAGCCCATTGGTGCAATGTTGAATGTTGAAAGGTGACGACCATGCGAACGTGTCGTGTTACCAACCGAAGACTGAACCTGACACCTCTTCTTCCTGGATCCAAAGGCCGAACCCCTTGGTGCGCCAAGGCCTCCTACACGGAACACCGAAGTCAGGGAACCGAAGCCCCGTGAAGATCTTCATCCCTGGTTTTCACCAAGATCTTTCAAAGCCGCAAACCCGGATCCGACGGTCGAGACCCTGAATACCGATCCCGCCGAACCCGAATCGTCGGAACCCCAAGATCGCCGAACGCCAATGTGTGACCCTAAGCCCCTATATTTTTATAACATGATAATTAATTTGTGCATATTGAATTGTCATGATTGCATACATGTTTATTTGCTTTGGGTTTTGTTGTCGATTCATCTCATAATTAAATATGGACACTATATGCGAGTTATTCTAGTCTTATGTTGGCCCCATTTAAATTGGTGTGGTGAACCGGTGACACTATTTTGCCTTGTTAAGACAACATTTAAATTGCGGGGTATCTAAACAACATGAACCTATTAATTAATTGTCGAGACCCCGGTTCTGCTTAATATTTCCTAATTGCATCACACCTTTGTCATGTCATGCAAGATACACGCATCATGTCCGATCTTCTTCCGTAGTATTAAATAGTGTATCTGGTGTTTCTTCTAGTGCTTTGCTTTTTCACGGATTAGGCCGATAAGTTGATGCGAGTGTCGACCCGATCTTCGAATGAACCTTCGGTAGTGTTTTCAGGCGAGCATTCTCCCCCTTTCTACCTATCTTACTTTTATAGTCTTTATTTCCTCATGTTGGTCTATTGCTATCTATGTTGCGATGCTTTAGTTTTCATAATCGTGATATCCCTTGCAGCCACTATATTGCCTTGGACACCTCCTATTACCTGTTGTTTGGTAGATAGTTGGCCTTGCGTATCGTAGTCTCCTGCTCAGGTGTTGCTTCGTGTCGTCAAGTACCATAGTTGTTGGAAGGTTGCATGACTCAAATTACAACCACTATTAAAATGTTGGAAATAACTATAACTAATGCAGAGGCATCGATGGTCAATAGATGTATTTGGTTTTTAACCACTCACTGGTGTCCCGTATGACCCCAAGTACTTCATACCTGTTCCTTGACTATTCACATTATCCGCATGTGGGACCATGAATCCCTTTAGCGAGAGATTGAATCATATCTTATTTTTTGGGGCCACAAAGTAGTTTGGGCCTTTATTACTATCCTGTACTTATGTCATGCTATTGCTTTATTTACTACTATTGCTCGTGGAGAGCGTTTACTACTGTACTATTTTGGAACCTCGTTCCACGTTTTCGCGGTATCGACAAGCCCAGTCACACTTTTGGGTTTCCAGTCGTTTACAACCGTCGTCACAAACCTCTGGGTCTGTTTCGGAGCCGGCCAACTTCGTAGCGGGTAGCTTAGTGGGATGGCCCACTAAAATATTATATGAATCTTGTGTTTGCTTTGTCGTGATGCCTCGTTGGGTTTTCATTTGTTTTTTTCCGAAGTTGATCGTGCGTGTGTTGCTATTTGTGCCCCCCTGCAGGGTAAAATTTTCTGAAAGCCGTGTCCGCAGTTATGGATGACTTGGAGCACAGTATCTCGATCATAGACAACTATAACTAAAGTAGTGCTATAAATTTGACTTTAGAATTACTAGTAATCAGCTTTCACTATAACAGAATGGCTAAATAAAAATACTGACAACTGCTGGTTTTGGAATGCCTCATGCTATATATATCTGACTAGTAAGTATTACAACTAAAACGAAATGGTTAACTAAAACTGCCCACTTCTTATGATATCAAGATGACTCATGCTATCTATATCTGACTAGTAATTGCTGCAACTATAACAGAATGAATAAAACTACCAACTGTGTGAGTTTCCTCGGTATGACTTACTCGTTTGGTCTCGAGGGGGAATACCAGGAAGGGTATGTTTGGTGTCAGCATGAGGTTGGTTTCGAATAGACCTTTCTTATCCCTATCTTATAATCGCTAGTTATATCGAGTCTCTATAGGTTGTTTAGTGCATGCTGTGATGCTGCTTCAGTCCATCATACCTATGTTAGGCGAGAACCGCCAAATTCTAAGACTCGCCGTGTACCGGCCTCAGTACTGACCGCTCTCTTTTTTCCTTTGCCCTTTGCCGGCACCCCTTTCGTTTAACAGGTTTGAGATCGACGTTGTTAGCAGGGTTATCCTTCTGACTGGGCCTGGGCAGTGTTATGGACGCCATTGGTTATTCTTTAGGGCTCTTAGCTCAATTTGTATCTTATCCGTACTCGAATATTGTATCGTTTCAAGTTGATTTGGATCTTTGTACTATATATTTGTATTCTTGACTCATGGAGTCGTTGTATCTATATATGTTCTATGGGTTCCATTATGGACTATTGTGTAATGATATTATTTCGTTTTCCACCCGCACGCAAGTGCCTGGTGGGCACCTTTGAATCGTTTCTATGCGGGTTTGGCGGAAATCGCTAAAAATTTGCATAGGGCCGATCTAAGTGTGAAACACTAGTTTAATTCCGCCTTTGTTGAGCCTCTCTCAAAAAAGTTTTAAACCGCCTATTCACCCCCTTTAGGCGGCATCCGTATCCTTTCACCCCCTTTCTTTTCTGGTCTGCATATAACTGACCACTTAACCATGTAATATTTCTTTTTATTATTAGCCCTCTCCCAAAAGAACTTCCTGATAATTTTAGTGAAATTTTCCAAATTAGTATCTGCAACCAGATACATCGAAAGATGATAAATGAGAAAACTACTTAAGGAAGAGTGAATCAAGGTCAGTCTCCCTCCAATTGAAGAAGTATTTCCAACCCAACCATCAAATTTCATCCTAAGTTTGTCAAACAAAGGTTGCACACCAACAACATGCAATCTAGTGCCACAAACGGGAACACCCAGATATTTAATGGGCCACTGATTAAGTTGGCAACCAAACAACTTAGCATAACTAAGACCCTTCACACTGTCTTTCATAACCATGATTAATTCACTTTTATTAAAATTGATTTTCAAACCTGACATAGCCTCAAACGTATACAAAATGAGCTTAACATGAATCATCTGCTCAATATTATCTTGGATCAAGAGGATGGTATCATCAGCATATTGTAAAATAGCAACACCATTATCAATAAGATGTGGAACAAGACCAGTCACCAAACCATTACATTGGGCTGGAAATCATTTTTGCCAAACCTTCAGCAGCAAGATTAAACAAAAAGGGAGAAAACGGATCACCTTGCCTTACCCCTCTATGACTACGAAAGTCTTTACCTCTGCTATTATTGATTTTAACACACAGAGTACCATTTTCCACCACTAATTTAATCAAATCACACCAGAATGTACTAAAACCTTTTTGAGAAACACATTTTAAAAGATAATTCCAATCCACTTTATCGTAAGCTTTTTCAAAATCAATTTTCAGAACAACCCCCTTACATTTCAACCTCCTAGATTCATGAATAATCTCATGCAGATAAATCACTCCCTCCATGATGTTCCTCCCTTTAATGAAAGCAGCTTGAGAGCTAGAAATCAATTTATCCATGTAGGGATCTAGCTTAATAGTAATGACTTTAGTAATGAGTTTATACAGAACCTGAAGCAGACAAATAGGTCTATACATGGAAATAGTATCAGCATCAGGAGTTTTTTGAAGAAGAATAATCATACCAAAATTTATCCTAAACAAGTCAAGCTTACAAGCATGTAAATCATCAAACAGAGCCACAATATCATCTTTAATAATAGGCCAACAAGTCTAATAGAACTCAACATGAATCCTATCAGGACCAGGGGCCTTATTTCTAACCATACAATCTAAATCATTTTAACCCCCTCTTCTGAAAAAGGTCTGTCAAGATCTTCATTATCATTATTATTTAATTTCTCATCATCACCCCGAATAGAAGGGGCTAAACCAAGTAAATCACCTTCCCCTTTACCAAATAACTTTTTATAGTAATCAGTAGCATGAGTAAGAAGATCACAAGTCCCCTGGATAACAACATCATTATACTGAAAGGAATACATAGTATTCTTCCTTCTTATACCATTAGTAATTTAATGAAAAATAAGCAGTATTGTTATCCCCTTGCAAAAACCACTTAGCACTGGATCTACCAAACCAATACTTTTCTTCCTCTTCGTAGATATGCATTAGTTTCAACTGCACAACCCCCTTTCTAGTAAACTGCTCACTTGTTAAGAGATTGTCTTCCTCTAATAGCTCCAAGTTTTCCAATTCCATAACAAGATCCTTTTTCTCTTTAATAGATTGGCCTCTAACATTTATCCCCCAACTCTTGAGATTTTTCTTCACATTTTTAATCTTTTGTTGAATCTTACAAATATTATCAGATGCACCAACCGAGGAGTGCCAAGCTAAAACTCAGGATGAGATATCCAACTTTTTTCAAATCTAAATTCTTTTACTTTTTTCCTTCTACTTTCTCGCATGTATCAACCACTAAGGGGTTGTGATCAGACTGACATAACACGGTGATCATTAGATTTGTGTTCGATGATCTGAGGAATATATATTACTTTAATTCTGGGTGAAGCTATCGGCAGTCTAAGCCATCGCATGTCAGTAAAAAGACCATCCGTTAAACCATGCTGGTTCGTGGTGGCTTCGTCACGTCTCCAAGATATTTGGGGGTCACTATGCGCGTCAGCCCATTTGTCGCTAATGAATGCGTTTTATTTAGGGTCAAACTATAACAAGAAAGGCAAGGATAGGATCTCCTCGATTAAAAAACGGCACAAATTGGGTCGATGGCCTTCCAAATCCAAAAGGGTATGAAACGGGAGGAGTATTGGATTGGAAGGAGCGAGCAACGAGGCGGTGCGAAAAGCAGCTGGCGTGTGTCGAGAAGGGGGCGAGAGAGGGGAGAGAAGCGGCAACCAGGCGAGCGCGGCGTGTGAAACGGGCGCGGCCGGCGACCAGGCAACGCACAAAGCAAACGCAACGCCAACGCCACAACGGTGCGGACGCGACGCGAGCCGGGGAAGGAAGGAAGGAGGAGGGCAGAGACTAGAGAGGCCGACCGGCGCACCAAACAAAGCGGTACTGCTGCGGTAGGGTAGCAGTACTAGTACTAGTACGTAGTCGAATAAAATAGAGGGCGGGGCCAGCGGGCGATTGGAAGGAAGGAAGGGAGAGAGAAGGAAACGCAACGCGCACCGCACCGCACCGGCGAGACGCCTCCACACGTCTCTGCCCTGCCCCCCCTCCTTCGCCGTCCCGCCCGCCCCGCCTAGTAGTGAGACCCCAGCAGCACGCAGTCCAACCCAGCCCATCCATCCATCCCCTTCCAATCCCCCTGCCGGACGCGGAGTTCCGGGATGATGGAGAGGATTTGGCGGCGCGCGGCGGGGGCGGAGGAGGAGGACCGCATCTCGGACCTCCCCGACGCGCTGCGCCTGCAGATTCTCAGCCTGCTGCCGCTCAAGTCGGCCATCCGCACCGGCGCGCTCTCCTCGCGCTGGCGGGGCCTCTGGGAGCACCGCTGGCCCGTCCCCTCCTCGCTCCGCCTCCGCTTCCCGGGCGCGGGGGACCAGCTGGCCGCCCTCGACAGCCGGGGGAGGCGGCGGGCCGACGTCTTCTCCCTCTCCTTCCACGCGGGCCAGCTCGCGCAGCCCGACCTCCGCCGCTGCCTCGAGTACGCGGCCGCCTGCGGGGTCGAGGACGTGCAGCTCCGCCTCGACGGCGGGCCCGGCGGCAGCGGCCGCGGCGCGCGCGGGGGCCAGCGCCGCGCGGGCGTCCTCACCGTGCACTTCCCCGTGGGGAGCCCGCTCCTCGCGCGCCTGTCCGTGCGGGGCCTCCACGTCACGGCGTCCGCCAACGCCATGGTCGGCACGCTCGAGGTCATCCACCTCCACTCCGTCTCCATCACCGACGCCGCGCTGCGCAGGGTCGTCGCCGCATGCCCCTGCCTCCGCGAGCTCGAGCTCCGCTACTGCCGACACCTCCGCCGCATCGACTTCACCACCGTCGGGGTCGGCAACCTCAGGACACTCACCGTCGTAGACTGCTCCCGCACCACCGAGCTAAGGGTGCCCATGGCGCCCCACCTACGCTCCTTCCGCTTCAGCGGCCCCTTCCTCTGCAGCAACATTTTCTCCGGCGTCACGGAGGGCTTTCAGCACCTCTACCTTTGCTCCGGCGGGCCGGAGACCGGCCTGCCGCCCACCAACCTGCCCTCTGCGATTCCCCGCCTCGCCAACCTCACCACGCTCACCATATGCAGCATTGCCCTCCAGGTTCGTCTCGGCACAACCCATGCCATTTCCTTCCTTGTACTCGTATGTTAAACGACTCACATTCCATTGCCTATATGTACTTATTATTATACTTGTTCTGCCTGCAGTATGTGTCTGCCACAGTAACCAGCGTAACCAAAGGGAGCAGCCTCTCCAGATTGAAGGAGCTTCAACTGCTCATGTTCGGGATGGCCAACTCCAACCTCGCTGACATTTTTAGCTTCCTCAAGACCTGTTCCTGCCCTCACTTGGAGAGGCTCTTCGTGCAGGTTTGTCATCTCTATGCGCAATGCATTTGGTTGTACTTCATTCACTATATTCATTTATGCTTCTATGTCTGGATGTCTAGAAGTCTCGATTCTCATGCATTCCATATTACAGCTGCCGACAAACACCCATGATTCGTTCACGAAGAATTTCCTGGATGTGGCAGAGGAAGAACCGCCCGAAGGTGGATTAGAAAACCTTGAGTTGGTCAAGATGACAAACTTCAAGGGGCATCACAATGAGATGCGTCTGGTCGACTTCCTGCTGAGGAATGCCAGTTCCCTTAACAAACTGTTCCTGGTTGCTCCTAAGGAGGAGCACCCGCAAGGGCTCCAAAAGATCCAAACAGATGTGCTGCCCAATTTTCTAAAGGAGGAAATTCTTGAAAAAGCTTCTGCAAACACCCAGATATTTTTCAGCGAGCCTGGCAGTTCCCAGGTCCAACCATTGCACTCGGAGATCTTCATCAGATTTTAGCTTGACATTAGCAGCAGCGCTGTAGTTCAATTGCTTCTTCTCAGTTATTACATTTTTAGCTGTTAGGCAACATACATGAATGGAAATATGGAAGACATGCAGGGTTTGGTATAACATATTCGCGAATTTGTATTTCAAATATTTTGGCAAGATGGTTGATAGGTATCCAGATCTACTTCTTTTTCCTCTTGTACTATCGCCCTGTTCCTCCTAAAATTGTCTGATGATTTGCATGGTCATCCATTTCTTCGGAGTTAGCTTATGTATACATTGCTGCTGAGAAATCATGTATTCCCTCTGTCCCAAACTAAGTGACGCAGATTTATCTAGATTCACATGTATCTACTCACTAAAACGTGTCTAGATACATGCGTACATGGACAAATCTGTGTCACTTAATTTAGGACGGAGGGAGTATATAAAATATATATCCTTAGGAACAGGACTAACTACATTTTGTAAGGGAATAGCTGGAAAACTGATTCCAAATCCTGGACTATGGATTGATCTTGCTATACATTTCGATTCGTAAGTTAATGTGTGATATAAGATACCTTACTGTTTGTCCGCTCAAGTCAATCTCCCATGGTTAGTCTGAAAATAGCTATTACCTTAATTTTGTCCAAGTTCATGACTTCTTTTATGCAAGTACAGTTTGTACACAAGCAATCTGATGAAGCAAAGTTCTCATAATCTATTGCCCTACCATCAAAGATATGGTATGGGAGATAAAGTCGTATAAACTACAGCTGCCATGAACCTTATATCTGTTTTTTATTGGTTATAAGGTAAGCCTATGTTTTGAGCTTAAATAGTACATGTAGCATGGAAAATACTTTGTCATATAGATATGATTCATAATGGTCATGCAGACTTCAATTAATAATATGGCCACTCTTTTACTCCCTCCGTCCGCAAATAAGTGTACTTCTAGGATTGTCCAAAGTCAAAGTTAGTAAACTTTGACTAACTTTATAGAGAAACGTAGCAATATTTATGACTCTAAATTGGTATTAGTAGATATATTTTCAAATTTAGTTTCATAATATATTAATTTGATGTAATATATGTTGTTATATTTATCTATAAAGTTGGTCAAATTTGATAAAGTTTGACTTAGACAAAAACTAGATGTACACTTATTTGCGGACGGAGGAGTAGATTGTAGTCATGATGTATGTGCAACCTTTAAGAGATGCTATACCTTATCTTCCTTCAAGTATGTATTGTTTCTCTGTAAGCCGTCTTATTTACCTCAGCACTCCACTTGAGTTTCTGAAAGGGTTCCTTCAGGGAAATAGTACTAAACATTTACAGAATCTACTGCTCTCTTCATGGTCATATTCTGTATATATGTATGTCATGATTGATGTTAGTAGTTGGCGAACAGATTTCAATATAGCACCCTGGCAGTAGTATTGTAGAGAATTATTTCAAGAAAAAAAAAACTTCATGATCACCCTTGCTCTCATCGTATTCACTATACCTATTCTTTATTCGATTGAACTGATGCAAACGGCAGCAATGTTGGAGATCTTCCCTTCATGCCAATATGTAGAAGCTTACATTCTGATTTTAAATACGGGTGCTCTTTTAGGCTTGGAGATTATGGAATTGTAGCAATGTTTATGCGTTTCTATTTTATGTGGAGACTGGTGTGGTAATAGCTAATTCTCCTACCTCTCATTTTCCCATCGAACATAATATAATTGTATGATCCACATTTGTTATCTTCCCTTTTTTGTGAAACAATTACTATAATAGATCACAGTTGATGTTGTCTTTTCCTGGAAGAAGAATTGCAGATAGTGGGAACTAGCTTTACTCAAAACTGGCAACAATGACTTATCAGGCACTCACAGATTTGAGACAGTGCACTGATGATATCTGTGCAACTAGTCAATATCTGGGAAATGGCTATCTAGCTGTGTGTCAATATCATGCTGATGATTTCTTGAAGTATACTAATAGTGCAGCCAAGAAGGTGGTGTAGTTCATGAGGCTAACTTGGGGACCTGGGTGGGACATGGCATCTTTATCCTAAGGTGCTCTTACATGAAAGTGAAAAAGTCATATCACATTTCAGTGCTTTGGTTTTGCACCTTATCCTGCAAGCATGCCACGTGGAACTGTAGAGCCACACATCATTGAGATTTTTGAAAGGATATGGATAGTGATGTGAAGGTATCCACTATCTTACTAGTTAGGACCTATAATATGCACTTGCATGCTTGAAAGCAGTGATATTTGTGCATTTGTTTGCTTATGGTATATTTAATCCCCTCTAGGATGGGATCATGTCTCCTGAATTTAGTGGTTACTGATGTAAAGCTTTCCCTGGGCTTCTTACTGACATCCAGCTATCTGGAATCAGCTGATTACACTTGCTCTGATGCTAAGCTGTGGAGTAATATTTACTTAAAAAATAGACATTTTGCGTTCTAAGAAGCTGATCATTTTCTAGGTTGAAGGAATAAATAGATGTATCCGTGTCCTAAAAAAAGTGATTATTCGAGTATTTAGATACTGCAACATGTTGGAATGTGAATTATATGGTTGTGTTATTTAGTTGTGGGACAAATGTTTGATGAACTCTCATACATCTTAATTTCTTCTTATAGAGGATGCTATATGGTGATCTTGTCATGCTTATATATCTGTCTGGAATCTATGGTATATAACCTTCAATTCTCATGTTAAACATTACTACATTGCTTCGTGTTACTGTCTGAGTGCAGCATACTCGTCGTGTAACCTGTTATCCTCTTGGCAATGAAATCATGCATGAGGTACATCCTTCATGAATTTGCACACTCACAACTCTTGTTTGCAATACTAGAAAATAGTGCGCCTGATGCTTGCTAACTTGGGTATGACTTGATAAAGAATTCTCTGTTGCAAGGATGTATAAATTGCCCCAGCTGGCTAATATTACCTAGGAACATAAACTGAGGCTTACCTTCCTAAGTCAAGAAACATCACATACAAAAGTTAGACCTTTGTAGGGAACTTCTCATAAGTAGATATTATTCTCACATGTGAGAACTTCATATGATTTTTATCTTGTACCTTCTATATCAGTTTGTTCATTTTATTCTTTGTAATCTTAGTAATAAAGTTATATGTGTAACAATGAGCTCTAGAGTCCAGGCTTTATAGCCTTTTCGGTAATAGAATATTAGTTCTCCGTGTATCATAATCAAATTTCATAAGGCATCGTTTCATGAGTAAAAACCATTCAGGTTGGTTTTGCCAATAATATTTTTTTTTAAATCGTTCTGCACACTAAATCAGAACTTTGGACCTTTGCATTGTGCATTGTGATTTTGTTGTGGTTAGACATCATATGTTAGTTAATTAGTTTACAGAGGACTAGTTGAGATATGAGAGCATACACTGGTAAACAGACACTTCTGATATATGTACAATCAGGTGTACTTGTGCAAATTCCTCTTATGTCCTTTTGCCATTTGCAAGGGCATTTGAATGTGTTCATGATCTTGTAGTGCAGTCATAAATGCTTGTAAAATGGATGGCTCATATTTGCTGAAGGTACTTGTGGGCACTCAAGCATGCCTGAGGACCAAGCAAGATTGTGATAAGGATGTCATAGCATGTAATAATTGTGAAAGAACTCATCAGACATAGCTGGTGAAATATCTTTACCTTGGCTCCGTTACAAGGTTTTCTTTTTCGTTTGGGCTATGCTGGTATTGGGATTCTCTCTGATATTGGTTTTTCATTGTGATGAGCCCGGCATGTTGTTGGAGTTCAGATCGGAGACGTGGACTGGAGAAGTCTCAGAGCAACAGCCCAGGTCACCTCTATCTCCAACCTTTGATGCATAGTACATTGTGCACTACTACTCCCTCCGTCCTAGAAAGGATGTTGCAGATTTGTCTAGATATGCATGTATCTAGACGTGTTTTAGTATATAGATACACGCAAAGCTAGACAAATCGATGACATCCTTTTTTGGACTGAGGGAGTATATTAGAACTATGTGTCCTTTTTTGCAGATTTTTTGGACATCAATATAATGAGCAATAGTATATTGAGTTCTGGATGTGAGAGCGCTCATTCAGTGTTTTCTAGTAAAATGTTTCTGTCCTTTCATGCGCTATTCTGTTATGGTTCAGTTGGATTATACTGTTCCCCGTATTAGAACTATGTTTAAAATTTGTTGAGTCTGAGTCTGGTTTATGTGAGTTCAGACTACTTTCTTGCTATGCTTCAGATCTTAGTCAGTGGGCTATTTGCTACATGGGGTATTTTAAGTGGCTATTTAGAGTAGAATTAGTCCTCACCTCCTAAGATGTTCTAGGTGGCCAGCGTGCAAACACCTCTTATAAAAGGCAGGCTACAAAGTTATGGGTAAGCTTGTAAATTAAAAAGAGACTACCCAATTGCTGGAAGCCTTGAATCCTCTTGATGTTCTCTTTATTCACTTGGTGCCCCATTTCTCTAAATTATGTGCACAGTTGCCCCCTTTCCCTTTAGGCATACTTTATTTTCCTTGCTCTTCAAAGCTACCCGCCCCCAAATGGGTGGATATGACTTCCAAAAGCCCATCCATGTTCTTACAATGTTGCTCAGTGGATGGTTTTGTGAAGAAATCTGTTAGATTGTTGTAACCGTTGAAGTAGGTTACCTTCATCCTTTGTTTTGCATATTGTATTCCTTTGGCTAGCAAAGTCTACCCATGACAGATGAAAGGGGGCCGTTGGAAAGCTGCATGGTCATATATCTGGACCCTGGAGACAGCTGGGAGTTATTATCATTGAGCAGGTACGCTGGACACTGACAATTTAATTTGCACATTCGAATAAATTATTCATTGGAGACTTATATCCAGATCCCACTATACAAAGTTTATGTCTGTACACTAAATTATAGATTTAATCCCAGATTTCAGTTCTTAGGGTTTACTTCTACGTTTAGTGGAGTTGCTGCGTTTTTGTTTTCAATTCTTTTTGTACAGTAGTACAAAGTATTGGGGCTCTTTCAGGTTACAAACTGTCTAGCTATTAGCCTCCTACCATTTCTCTTTCATGTTTGGTGCAGAGGTCGAAGGATGGTTAAAAAGGGCTTTATTTTCTCTTGAGCTCTAATTTTTATTTAACATTCTTCAAGATTAAAATGACAAGAGTAGAGAAGGACATTGTCGAAGATTAATCCATTCTGAAGTATGAAGGAGGGTACATCATCACATCAGGTGGGGGTAAGTGGTGTGTGGCACTGGGCCGCTGATACTACTAGGGCACTAATGAATAGTGGTGGTACAGTCTCTACTTGCTTCTGGTCCATTTCCGCTCGGTGCTCACACCAACCAGATGGGCCCTTCTCCATCACGCGCGTACCTCCTCATTTCTTCTCATCAACGTTATCTCCTCTAACTTGTTAATTAATGTGAAACACGTGCTGGATAGCTGCTCTTTCTATTCACATTTTACTCTTCTTATTACATGGCTACTTTTGGTGCTATGAAACACGAGCTTCAGCAATCCTGGCCCAACCTGAATGCGTGAGGTGCAGGCTGACTCCCGCGAACATCTGATGCCGCTTCAGTTCCCGTAGACGGCTACGCGATACTGGTATTCAGGCCATTGCTTCTCAGTGCAGCGTGGATCATAATGTGTCCAGATTCTTCAGTTGAGGGATGATCTGACAGCAGAGGCTAGATCCTGACAGAATAAGGCGACTATTCCGAGCTGGTGATAGCAGTGCTGTTTGCTCCACTTGTCTATCTACTGGACAACACGGGCGAGCACCAGGTCCGTGTCAGAAGATCAAGCGGACAAAACGCTGAAGGAGACGTCTATGCGCATGGTGATGCTTCATGACACTCAGCCCAATGTCTGATGACAGTGGCAAACTGGTTCGCACCTGAGCAGGATGCTCATGGTGGAGGAAGGTTCAGTTCCTGAGACAAGCGAGGTTACCCCTCAGAAGGAAGAAGACCGGGAAGGGTTGGATATGCCGAGCTGCTCCATTCCATGGCTTCATACAATGCTGATATTTGACAAACATTAATCTACATGGGGGATGATATAATGATGACTTGCACCGAACTTTCTTACTTAAAAAAGAGGGCCTCAACATCGACCACGACAACGACATAGCTCGGATCAGTGCCCCGTCTTCATCGGCGTCGACAATATCTTCTTCGATATCTCTATGACTGACTCGATCGCGTCACCGACTTCTTCTTTGCCTTTCTTTGCGTACTTGGCTATGGCAAAACCAGAGTATGCCTTCGGTCCCGACGTGCGTCTAGTTCTAGCAAAACTATGGCAGCACCCAATCCTCGATGACTAGGCTGCACCGCCTCCGCCATCAACATCACCAACGACTGTCTCGAGGCGTCTTCGTCATTCTTCTCGGTTACTATGTGCATGTGGCTTTATGTATAGCTACCTTGACACCTGCACCTGACCATGACTTCGACCACGGCAAACCCTTGCACGACTACCTTGACCAAGGTTGCAAATCCCAACACTCTCGGCACTCGATAGGCCTATCACCTCACCTCAGCATCTCACCAACTTCCCCTATAGTCCAAGTTTCTGTGATGCGAAGTTCCCGCTACTACGGGGATGTCAACCCATTGGTTTTTACTTTAGTTTCTCTGCAGGCTGACTGTCCATGACATTTCTATTGTTCATGATGCTACCGCTATGACTCGAGGGACGTTAGAGTATATATTCAGTTATGAAAATATTATATAGAGATAGGATATACCTGTCCATGATGCACAATAATACATCCATGGCATTACATATTTTCTCTCAAAAGTACCCCGGACTATTTTATCAAATCTTCATTGGTTTTTACCCTAAGATCGACAAAATTGCCAATCTGTGTTCTCATGGGCACCTGACCAAGACGATAAATGGACAAATAATCTTATTAAGGGAAAGGAAATAGAAAGTGAAAGAACGAAAGACTTTTTTACGAGAACAACGGGAGCTATGCTTCTTGCACTAAAAAGGAGGGAAACAAACCCCACCCTTTACAAAAGGGAGAACACGCCCGTAGGCTCACGAAAGAAAGCAAAACTAAAAAACGATCTAGTGGCCGGCTAAAACCCAGGCCCGCCTTTTGGTAGGATAAGAGCATCTCAAGCGGTGTCCCCCAAACAGCGTCTCAAAAGGCTTTGAATGTGCTGGACAGAAAGCCATGTCTAGTTGCGCGTGTGTCTAAACCGTCTCTATCCAACATAGCCCTAGTATCGTGTTTGGCGTGCCAAGACCGTCCCGTCCCACAGGGATCCTTGAGGACATGTTGGACGCAACGCGCACACGCTGATGACATGGCGTGGGAAGAGCAAGCCGGGTACCACCTGCCAGCAACACATCCAATTCTCTCCACTTCCCTAAGCGCCTCTGACCATTCCCAATTCGTCGTCGTTGTCACTCATCTCGATGTTGGTAAATCTCCTACGCGTGCCACCCTCTCACCTCCTTCACTGTCCAATTTTGCCGATGTAGGCATTCATCGACTTGCACCGATACGACAGGCACATGCACCTTGCGTGCCTACCTTGCACACCAGGTGTTTGGTTGTTTGCTTTTGTAGGCTGCATTTTTGGAGTTGTTTTATGTTGGAGGAGGTTGCCGAGGATGCCGACAATTAGGAGCAACTGGTGATCCTAACTTGTCTTCTCCAACTGCAAGTCGACGAGTAGAAGAGGGCAGGTCCGCAACATGGAGGATCAAAGCATGGGAGAAGGAAAAGTGAGACAATGATGACGAGCGTGCATTTGGTGTGCTCCAATATCGATTTTCATTGTTAGGTACCTGCTTTTACTTGGTCTTAAGATCAGATATGGAAGGTGATGAATACTAGTGTGATCATGCATAACATGATCATCGAGAGTGAGTGCAAGCATCCGGTGAATGATGTTGGACCGTATCACACTCACGGTTCTCTTGCCGTTGTTGATCACCAGGTACCCGTAGAATTTTTAGACTTCCTTGCCAGACATGCAGAAATCCGTGATCTAAATGGTCATCACCAACTGCAAATTGATCTCACAAAACATTTGTGGAGGCTCAAAGGAGAGGCCCCTGTGCCATTCGATTGATCATGTTGAACTTTAAATTATTTTGTTTCCACTGTTGTAGAACTTAAATTATGTGTTAGAAAAACAAAAGAAAAACAATTTGGAACGGCATCGGCTGGGACAACCACCCCCATGAGGGCACCATGCTGTCGAACGCCATTTAGGGGACGCAGCTGCAGATGCTCCATCAACTCCGCTATGATCAGCCCGCTGCAATAGCCGGCATCGACTCGCCCATGAAAAATTGTTGTTCTCTCTCTTTCCAAATCTGCCATAAGATATAAAAGACACCAAAATGTCTCTTTTTTTGCTCATCCACTTTGCCTCGGGGAGCTTTCTTCCACCAGCCACAAACTGAAGATGTGGCTGCTACCTGTACGGCCTTCGTATTTGAACTCTAAAATTGCGCCCATACCTCCTTAGCGAAAGGGCAAATGCAGTGCGAGGTGCACAGCCGTCTCAAATTGCTGATCACAGAGACTAGTCATTTGATACCAAGCAGATTAATACACATTGCACGCTAGCTGTTATATAGTGAAGTTTTGATATCCGTGGTCGCTATGATTTGGTCCCACCACATGGATGACTAGATATTCTTCCTTTTTCTTCCATTAATGTGAAATTTTCTAGGGAGCCAGATTAGTGCGGTATTTCTAAGAACTCTATAATTAATATAATAATAGATAAATATAGATAGGAAAAATTAGTAATGCCACTCACCAATATGTTCTCGGTTGCTTCTATTCCTCCCACTTCGTCTTTTTCTTCATGTATGTGTGTGTTATATGGATTGGTTATTATCCCATCCTTCATCTGCACATGACTTCTTGCAAATTTCTAGAGCAATTTTATTAATCGAAAATCAAGTTAAAGAAGCAACACATGAAGAAACTAAAGAACATATATTAGGATAAAGTGATTATCCTAAATTTCCAGATGAAATCTTAAGAGATCGAAAAATACAAAACGATCTCTAGGGTTTTCTGTAACCAGCGAAGCCAGCAGCCGCTGTCCAACTCAAGCGTCGACTGACCGAGACACACGCCGAAAGAGATGCCGAGCCTCCATCAATGCAAATTCCAAAAAATCATCATCTTCAAACGAGACTTGGTGAGTCGATTAACATGCCCGCTGAATGCATCAAGACACATGTCGCTGTGGCACGTCGACTAAGAACGTCCTTGTGCTGTCTTAGATCAATATCCACCGCCTCGAGCAAAACCTGTGTATCACAACTGCCATAAATGACTTTCAGGTGCTGGCATTGTGTAGTTGGGCATTCTTTGGGATAACACTTCCACATACTACTCTCATAGGAGAGTGAAGGTGTGAGTGTTACCCAAAAGAATACCCAAACTAGACACCAAATGTAGACGGATGGGCTCTAATCACCAGATGACTACACGTTGCCATAGTTGATAAAGACGACATGGTCAATCGTGTAGGGGAACTAGACAAATGCGTTATTTATCATGTAGGGCAGGACGCTAAATTTAGACTAAGCATGCGTAAGACCAGCAAAACGAAAGCTGGTGGGCACTAAAATTTGTGTGGATGGGCGCTCTATTCTCTTCGCCTCATATGATATTTTAGCCTTCTATTTTTTTTGCTTGGAACGCATGAACTATGTATTTATGCTATGGTGCCATTTGAAGTTCTTGAAATGCTTTCCAAGGGGCTACCCTCTATGTTTTTGTGTACACTTCATAAATGTATACGGACAGGTACTATCGCATGTTGATCACATAATTAGAGGGGAATCCTACGTGTTGTTGGGTGCATGTTTATGTGAAAGTGCACCTAGGCTCCCTAGTGGTGGGTCCTGGACGATCAATAAAATATGACAATTAGGAGACTACTGTATAAAAACGGGTTTATTGCAGCTATATCACGTAGAAATTGGCATTGTGCCACTACGACTCGGTGAATTGAAAAAATACAACTACTATCTAGTAAGACAAAAATAATTACGTGCAAGTGCAAGTGTTGAACTAGTTTTAGTCTCACATGCTAGTTGAAAGTGTCAAAGGTCATCAGGAGGTTGTAGGACTGGATGCGCAATTGCCGCTCCAAGCACCTTATCCCCCGCATCACGCAAGCCGGCAGCATGGTCGTGGTTGCCGCATTTCAGTAGGACATCGTAAGTGTAAACTTTCGGACTTTTCCGTGAAGAACAAAAACAGTGAGGATATTCGAAAATGGAAAAAAAGGATATACGAAACGGAATTTTGTGGAATAAAAATAAATGCAAAATGAGAAAGCGAAAATGTGTAAAGCAAACCAATGAAAGTAGGGAAAAAACCTATTGTTTTTTCAACCGAAAAGCAGAATCAGAGAGCCAGAGAGGGAACTCAAAAAACGAAAATGTAACTTTAGGAACAAGAAGTCAACAATTTGTAAACGGAAATGAAAGTGGAAATAGAACGGTGTTCTCTGGTGGAGCGGAAACAAAAACAGAATTTCCACTTGCAGCAAATGTGGAACTTCCCATTTAGGCTTTGTTCGGTTCAACCCAACCCGGCCGGAATCTTGACGATATCCCCGTGTATCAGCCGGGACGAGAGACGCGCGGTTTTAATCCCGATTTTTTTTTTCGACATGTTCGGTTAGTCCCGCCCGGTAGTCCAACCCGCTCTTTTCCACCCCGACCCCCTTCGTTTCGGAGGGGAAACAACACACGTCCCCGGACCCGTGGAAGAAATCCCCACATATCTCACTTCTATCTCCCGATTTGGAGGGCGGGCGGCGGCTGGGGCGGAGAGACAACGGCGGCTAGGGTGACGGTGGCTGGGGCGACGGCGGCGCAAGGAATCCAGACGTGTGCTCCTCCCTCCTCCTCCCCTTTTCCAACCGGCGGCGCTAGCTTGACCCTGAGACCTTACCCCCTGCGAGCTCGGTGCCCGTTACCTCCGTCGTCCTCTCTGCCTCCGGCATCCTCTCTGCCTCCGGCGTTCTCTCTGCCTCCGCCTGCTTCGTACTGGTAAGCGCCTAATCTTCATCCTCGCCATCTTACAGTTTCTAGGGTTTTGGCAGGTGTCTTGTAACAAATTCTAGGGTTCTTGGCGTGGTCAGTAGTGGTAGGTTCTTGCCATGTTCGTACATCAGCAAGATTGGTTGTTCTTTTCTTGGTTTTTGGAAGAGACGTGTGTGAAGGAAGAGCTGGCATGTGCGAGAGCCTAGCAAGACCAGCGGTAATTAGCTGTAGAATTCGATTTATGGATGCATGGGGTAGTACTACTAGTAGTACTGCTAGTAGATTCGATTGTCACCTATCATCGTGAGATCATTTTTGCTCGGTTCTAGATTGTTGCAGGTTGTTGCTTTCTTTTAATCTTAGTGCTTCTTGTCTATTTTTTATTGGGGATAATATGGGGGCTTGCTAGGTCTGTGGTTTCTCACCAAATTTTGTATTTAGTTTTGAAATCATTCATGATATCAGTTGTTCATCTGATGCTTTCTGCTCCATAAGAACATCACTGCATACATGCCATTCCGGATTAAAGCATTTTATCAAATCATTGTACACTTTAGTAGACAGTAGTATAGTTCTTTATGTGTTTGTACAAATACAATTGTGCGTGTGTCAAACAGAATTTTGTGGATATGGTCAAGATAACCATTGCTTGGAGCAGTCCTTCTGAAGTTATCTCTAGTTCTATTTGCAGGGAAATGCATGCTTATTTGATTAATCTCAGGCTATGGGGTTTGAAAATACTTAATAACCACTGAATGTAATATGGAGATAAACCCTTGCATTGCATACAAAGAGTCTGCGTTCCGTAATGCTTTAGATCTGAATGCACGATTAGGATATAAACCCTTGTATACAAACAGTATGCGTCCTGTATGAGTGGAATGCTTTAGATCTGAATCCACAATTAGGAAAAGTTGGAGCTACAAATGTTTCATGGATATCCAGTCATACAAGCTGTCAGTAACATTCCATACTGATTAATTCCATACAATTGGGAATGCAGCCTAGTATGCACTAATCCATCAGTCCATTCCATTCATAGAGATGGGACAGTCAGGGGTGGATTACTCTGAGTAGTCTGCACGTTTGATGTTTTTTAAGAAATTACCAGGTGTGTGTATTGGAAGGTTAATTCCATACTGATTTACTGATCCAAACAAAAAAGGTAGAGAAGTGCATTCATTTTTCTTTTGTAAGGGATTAACTTAGAAGTTCCCACCTCACATACAAAGCTTTTGAGGTGTCTTTAATTCCATGTTTTTGTTGCTCAATGTGCATACAGCACATACCACCGCCACCTCACATACAAAGCTAATTACAAGGTCCTAATTGATCGTTAGATGATTGGGAGTTAGTTCCGCAAGAGGGTTGTCTGTTGCATGCTATTGAGATTTGTAGCTGTCCAACATACCCGCACATTGGGAAGACCAGTCTCTAATCTCTATTGTTTTCATTTGGCTCTGTAGAATTCTTTATAACCTTAATTCTTTAGTAAAGTACTGCTGAGCAGGAGCTTTCTTGTCCTCGAGTTTATTTTTACTGCTTCTGTGACTCTGTCTTCTAAATTCTGCAGAACATCATGAAGCTTTCACACTGCTAAAAGAGCACATAGATATTTTTTTTATACAGGATTTTCTGAATAGTAACTAGCACATGGCACGCCATACTGAATATAACATTATACGTTATAGTAACGTATAATGTTAACATGCATAAGAGGTGTCTGCTTATTACATGGTAGTGTCTTTTCCTCTGAACTTTCAGCACAAAAAACAGTCTAGATTTTGCTAACCTATCAGCTTATTCATGGTGATGATCTAGTTCTTCTTATACATGTTAGCTGCAGTGTGTTGGTATGTTCCATTTTAGCACATATTCTGTTTTTACACTGTCCATTTTGCTATTGGTAACTAGTGGCCTGTTTATTTTCAAGTCTTTGCATGGATTTGAGAATGAGGGATCACATTAGAAAGAGAGAGGAGGAGGAGGATGATGACGATATGATGCTTTTCCTTTTACCTGCACTACATCTATTGGGTGGCAATGAACCAAAAAAGCCTCGCCATACGTCGATTCTAAGAGGCGATGAGGTTGTAAGGGATTTGCTTGAAGGACACGTCAAAAATTGTCAAGAAGCATTTAGGATGGAGCCTCATATCTTTAGGGCTTTGGCTAGTTTCCTTCGACGGGAGCGGTTGGTACGTGATACCAGACTTACTGTCGAAGAGAAACTAGCAGCCTTTCTGTGGATGTTGTCCCACAATTCCTCCTTCCAGGCCCTCCAAGTCCAATTCAAGCGCAGCGGTGACACTTTTCATCGACACATGAAGAATTTCTTCAACATAATCCCTACTTTGTCAAAGCATTTTCTCAAGCCTCCAAATCCTACTCAAGTACATCCAAAGATCCAGTCTAACCCGAGATTCTTCCCCTATTTTCAGGTTTTTGCTAAATCATATTCACATGCCAATGTCTTTCTTTCCACAAATCAAAATAATAATTTCTTATTCTTTTCTTATCATTTTCTTTGCAGAACTGCATTGGAGCCATTGACGGGACTCATATTCCCATGACCATTTCGGGTGAAAAAGCTGCTCCCTTTAGAAATAGGAAGGGGACAATCAGCCAGAATGTTATGGTCGCGTGTGACTTCGATCTAAATTTCACATTCATATCTTGTGGCTGGGAAGGATCTGCTACTGATGCTAGGGTTCTTAGATCCGCACTTCTCAAAGGGTTTAAAGTACCTCAGGGAAAGTTCTATCTCGTAGATGGTGGTTATGCAAACACTCCCTTCTTTCTTGCACCATACCGTGGTGTTCGGTACCATTTGAAGGAGTTTGGGCGTGGTCGTCGTGCACCCCAAAACTATAAGGAGCTATTCAATCACCGCCACGCCGTACTACGGAATCATATTGAACGTGCATTGGGAGTCCTGAAGAAACGCTTTCCCATTCTCAAAGTGGGAACCCATCACACATTAGAGAACCAAGTAAAGTTACCGGCGGCTGCTGCAATATTGCATAACATCATCCGTTTGCATAAGGGAGATGAGAGCTGGTTAGATAACCAAAAAAACAACATACCCCCAGAAAATTATGTGGACCTTCCTGATGGTGATCTTCCTCAAAACCATCAAGTCAACAATGAAGGCAACAATCTTAGAGATATGATTGCGCATCAAATGTGGGCGGATTACCGTCAACAGTAAAGTCAAGTGTGATGTAATAAAGTAGTGACATTTGAGCTTATTTTGTTTCTTATGTGATGTAATAAAGTGATGACATTTGAGCTTCTTTAATTTGTTATGTGGTGTAATACAGTAATGACATTTGAGCTTCTTTAATTTGTTATGTGGTGTAATAAAGTAATGACATTTGAGCTTCTTTAATTTGAGCTTCTTGCTGCTTGTATCATGAATATTGTTCCAGGGGTCATGATGATGACTGGAAGAGGATCTCCAAGGATTAATCTCATGCAAGCTAAAGTTGTCCAGAAGAATCTCTCACCAAAAGGCAGGGTAACAAAAAAGCGGTCTAAAGGTAGAGCCTTCAATTCTTAAACCCAATAGCTTATTATACATGTTTGTTTTTGGCTAACTTGAAAATCTTTATCAAGCAGATAGAGCCTCTTGGAATGTTGAACTAGAAAAGGCTCTCGTGGATTTGCTGCATGAGCACAATACCCCTCAATATAAGGGTCAGAACGGGTGGTCCTCAGACGCCTGGAATAAGATCGTCAAGAGATTCCAAGCAAGCCATCCGTATGTGTCTTACACAAAGGGACAGATCCAAGATAAGGAGAAGGAGTTAAAAAGGGTATATAAGATGCTCAAGGAAGCTAGGAAACAAAGTGGAGCATCCTGGAATGACAAGCGTTCAATGATCGAAGCTGAGGAAGCGCTATGGGATAACCTTATCATTGTAAGATAGTTTCAGCCCTTACATGCATCTGGTCATTTCCTTATTATCATAAGATAGTCCTTATTATGGTATATCACTCGTCTTCTTTTTTGTTGTGCAGTCATTTCCTAAGATAGGGAAGTTCCGTACTAAGGCTTTTCCGCTTTTTGATGCCTTGGGAGAGTTGTATGACGGACAGACCGCCGAGGGGACCTATAACTTTACCTCCACTCAGCAATCCAAACAACCGATCCTTACAGAAGTGGAGTTCGATCCCGAGGTCAGTTCTGTAGAGGTCATACAACCCCATATTGGAGAGACTGTGGTGGATGTTGAGGATGATACACAAGGAGGCATGCAAGAGGCTGCTGCACCATCAGTGGCTGTTGCACCATCAACAAGCACTGATATCGAACCCAAAAGGCGCCGATCAAATGCAGATGTAGCTGCAATGATGGAAAAGTATATTGAGATGAAGACAAAACAAATTGAGGACACGAAAGCTGATTCTAGGAATATGGATGAGTTCTCAATCAAGAACTGCATTGCTCGCCTAAGCACAATGGAATTCTCGCAAGAGGAGAAGGTAAAAGCTCTACGAGTCTTTAAAAGTGCAGACAATCGCGAGCTCTTCATCTGCACTGACCTTGAGACGGCTGCGATGTGGCTGCGAAGCGAAATGGCCTAGCAAAGGTGAAATCTTACGTTCTTTCTTATTGTTATCCAAGCTGCATCACTGGTACTACTGTCTTCTTACGTTTCTTTATTATACATCAAGTGGATATGCTTAAAATTGTCGTGAAGCACTTACATTTATACCACGCATATAATGCCTACCAATTATACCTTATGTATGTTTCTTGTGATCAGTATAATGCCCACCAATTGTACCTTAGGTATGTTTGTTGTGATCAATATAATGCCTACCAATTATACCTTAGGTATGTTTCTTTGATCAGTATATATTTATATCATACATATAATGCATAGTGGTAGTGTTGTATCTTGTGTGGTTGTGGTTGTAGCAGTACTAGCATATAGTAGTAGCAGTATATTGTTTGATGGTTCTAGAGCTTCTTGGTCAATTGGAACATCGAGTCACAGGTAAACCTGATTATTGGATTTTCAAATCAAATCACAGAATTGTTGGTTTGTTGGTTGCCATTCAATTCTATCAAAAAAATAGGTCCTCTGTCATATTCAGCTGTTTTAGGAGGTCCTAGTTGTCCTCATTGTGTAGATGATAGATATTACTTTTCGAAGTCGAGAGCAAAGCTTCCTAGTGTGTACGTATTGCCAGTGTTCTACTAGATTATAAATTCAGTATTCTTTGAGAAATTTACTGGTTTCTGGAGTTGAGTAATATATTTTGCTCTGCAAATTATAGGTGTGTGCTGAGGGAAAAGACATGGAGCTCTACATGAAGAAGCTCAAGAAGAAGAAACACAAGGGTGATGTGGCGATCAATTCGTGCGCGGTTTACAGTGAAAATACTATATATGTATTCGATGTGCTTTGTTAGTTGTTGTGTCAGTATTTTCTGGAAACAAATCGACTATCTCAAAATATTTGAGATTATAGAACATTGTATTTCATTCTGTTATCTTGTTTTGTTTCAGCTTTCAGCTATGCTCAAGCTTTTTCAGAATGATATTATTAGATTCAACGTTGCTGTTTTTTCCTGTTTGTATGTTTCTGTTGCTTGCTGTTTGGAGCTGATGTTGCTTGTTGTTAAACAATGTGTGCTGCTGGGATTAACAGAATAGGGCAATAGCACCAGGACAGTAGGACTGTGCTTGCCATGGTGTGCAAGCTCCACCAGACGTAGTTGCTGCGGGGATGAACCGAACGAGCCAAAGCATCAGAGAGGATTTGTGAGATTAAGTGGAGGGGATTTCTGGGAATGAGGTGACGCCAGGGGATCACCCAATCCACGAGGGGTTTGGTTCCACGTGGGGAACGGTTCCATGAAAACCGAACAAAGCCTTAGGCTCAGCTCTGTTTTACTTAAACCAGAGTATTTCAAAACCATGGTATTTCACCGCTTGGGCACAAGATACTGTATGATTTAGACACTACAGTATTTTAAAGTATTAACAAAATCACAGGGTGTTTGGCAACTGCATATCTTGGCGCTATATTTTTTTGTTGCGTTCTTAATGCCTTTGGGTAGTTCATGGATTATCACACGAGCACACGAACAACAGCATGTCCTCTGTTAGAACTGTAATCGACCCGGCGTGCAGGTGCCATCTCATGGCTGTGGACATGCCTCTACCGATTCGGCTGTACGTGCGCGCCGTCCGCAGGTGTCATCCCCTGGTCGAAAGAATTAAGGAAGCCTGCAACTATTACTACTTTGTGCCACTGCCTTATCGAGACATGACGAAATATAATCTATAATTGGCTTGATATATTGCTTAGATTGATGTTAGGTTCTGTGTAATCCCTAACCGATACGGTCTTTGGTGATCGGTTTGTGTGAGTTCAGGAAGGTGTACAGCTACGTGTTGGTGGCTTATATCTGTATTTGACAGCCTACATCATTACGAGCTGAAATCATGCAACACCGCCAATATGACTTTTCTAGATTGCTTGCCGTGGTATTGAAGCGGAGGAACCTTCTTTTCCTCGCGTTTCTCAATATTGAAAAAAGAGGCTGGGAGCCCTTTTTTAAATACTTCAAAAATACTATAGTTTTGGGAATACTGTGGTATTAAAACTGTAGTTTTTTCTTGCTAACAAACACCTTGAAGTATTTAAAACTTAGGCCCGTTTGGCATCAAAGTATTTTTAAAGTATTAAGGAAATACATTGGTTTCTAAAAAAACTGAAGTATTAAATACATTGAGGTGTTTGGATCAACCAAATAATATGGTTTCAAAACTGAAGTATTCTCCAAAACTATGGTTTTTTTTAAGTATTTGAGAAAGAAGTCGGACCCTTTTTTTTTTCTAAAACTGAGAAAAGAGAAAAACTGAAGTATTTCTTTGCTAGGCACTAGAATATTATGGTATTGATATACTTTAGTTTTGGAAAAACTTTGTTGCCAAACTAGGCCTAAGTATTTATAAAAACTGTGGTATTCTTGGAATACTTTGAAAATACTTTGCTACCAAACAAGCCCTTAGTGTGGCTGTCATATAGATATGCTTGGACCAGCCCGGGCCACCGTTGCCAATCTCTGTGAAAACAGGCCCAACCCAACCTATTCAAGTATGCCTAATCAAATAATCCTTTGGGCCTTCTCATAGTTGTTAGAAAGGGCAAGCATAGTGCAAGTGGAAATAACATCTTTTGCAACCATGCATGGTGCGACCGGAAAGTTTTGTGGCAACAGTTGTGTAATTGACCAACATGAATCTTAGCAACAACATTCAGTGGCTAAAGAAGTTTGACTAAGCTTAAAGCTATTTTTCATTTAAATTAGGTCTTTTGACAATCAATGCCATAGTATATTATAGTACCAAATAGTGCACGGTAGAAGTACATGGACTGTCTTCAGCAATTATAAAATAGAGTCTAGAAAGACTAACAAATCATCAAGGTCTTCAAACTCTATCTTCTTTTATGACATAATATTGTATTTTTCTGAAGGTATCTGCAAAAAAAGACATAAATATATCAAACCACAAACATGTAAATGTCAATGAGCGGTTTCCTATAATTTTAATTTGAGCCGCAATGCTAAGGCTACGTGCAAACTTACCCTACTAGTCACTGAAGTAATTAACCAACATCGACAAGAGTACCAACACCATAAAAAAACCTGAATAGCCTGGTCGACGTTGCTAGGAGTTGATAATACGAATTACCATTATCGAGAACGTAATATTCATGATAGATATTGCTAATTTTACTAAAAACTCTAGCCATAGATCAGGTTCCTCATCACTCCCGATACCGGAAGTCCGTCCGAAGGGGGAACCGATGGATGGAGGATACGAAGTTGCGGCAGCTAGGTTTTTTTAAGGAGGCGACAACTATTCTTTTCAACTACTCAAAACTCCAAATTTCTCGTAAAATCTTGCGTACAAAGAGGGTCAGTGAAACACTAAAAGTCAGCATCCAAAGTTAGCAATCTCAAGTCGTGGTTAACCTTGAAACAAAGGAGTCAAGACCTACATTCCCGGTTCACAGCTAAAAGTATGAGCCACCATTGTCGAGAACATAGAAGCCATGATAGATATTGCAAGGACCAACCTCCTCATGCAACCAACAGAAACCAACCAAAATCGATCTAACAAAGAGAAAATTGATCTTCCAACACCATTATGGACGTCGGGAAGAAACTCTGTCTTCCAACAAAGGGTCGTCCCTGTCCTCCCCCGTGTCTCCCTCCCCTTAGAGTCTCGCGCGAGTTGCCGGGATAATCCCGAGCCAAATTCGGCAGGGATGCCGGCCGGAGGCGGCAAAGGAGCGGCGTCGGAGTAGTTAGGCTAGGTCTTAGGTTTTGTTTTGCCTGCGTGCAATTTGGGAGTAGGTCGCCATGGTGTTTCAGCTGCTGCCGGCCGCGTCCTGGGTCTCACCATCCTGGTGTTGGTCTTCCTTTGACAGAGAAGCTCGCCTTCGGTGGACTCGAGCTCAGACATCTCCACCAATAAAGCTAAAGCCCGAAGCTCTTCTCTGCTGCTGGTATCGCGCGCTGTGGTGGGGGTGTCAGCGAGCCCGTTCAAGCTTCCATGGAGGAAGGCATCAGCGAGCTCAGGTTCAAGCTTAGTCAATAAGCGCGGTGGTCAGCGGGTCGACGACGCTGATGACCAGATCTTGCTTTTGACCGGCCGTGGAGGCGAGGAGGAGGAAGATCTGGGAGTCTTGCATCTGAATCTTGGTCGGCATTTGGGAAGGTGCAGCTACAGGAGCACAACATCGGTGGCCAAAGATTGCCTACTGAATCTAATAGCCGAAGGGCGGCTTTGTAGGGTGCTGATGAAGCACCCCATGTTCAACCTCCGATTTCAGAGGCCCTTCAATGGAGTTACGGCGATGGAACTCGTCTTCTACACCCCAAGTGGTGTCATCCCCGGTGGTGTGGAAGATGACCGTCGATGGCTTCAGTTCAAGATCGATGGTACATGCTTTGGACCTGATTTCCTTTTGCTTTTTTGTCCAAGGTGGTGTTTGTAAAGGAGAAAGACTACTATGTAGCTCCTTTATTTGTTAGGAGTCTTTCTGCAAAATGTATTGTCATCGTCATGAATCAATGCACCGACTAGACCCTTCCGGGTCTATTCCTTTTTTAATTTTTTTTACACGAAGACTAAGAAGACAACCATCAAACCCAAAACTAATATACTGAAAAAACTTATTTTACTGAAAACTCCACCTAGACCAGGTTCCCGCCCCTCCTGACGCTAGCAAGGCCGATCGGAGGAGGGGAAACCGATGAATGGAGGAGACGATGTAGCGGTGGCTAGGGTTTTTTGAAGGAGGCGACGCTTGTTCTTTTCAACTACTTAGTACACAAAACTCCAAATTGCTCGTAAAAACTTGTGTAGAGAGAGGGTCTCTGAAACCGTAAAAATCAGCTTCCAAAATTAGCAGTCTCAAGTCGTGGTTGACCTTGAAACGAAGGAGACAAGACATCCGGGATCCCGGTTCAGACGCACCCATAGACACACTACTAGACCACGCCCCCTACGATTTAGGACGAGATGCCATGTCGCCCGGACAGCACCGACATTGCCGTCGCACCGCTCGCCGGGGCCTCTCCCCGTTTAAGTAACTCGCCACTCCCATCTTTGACGCATTCCCCCTCCTCCGCTGCGCAGGCCACCCACGACCGATCGGATCGGAGGGGCCGTCTAGCTAGCTGCACGTACGTCCGGGCGTGGCAGCCACCCACCATCATCGATCGATCTCTGCTGCTTGATCCCCCTCCCGCGCGCCGGCCCGCTGAGCTAGGCCGACGTCGTTGCTGCCGCCGGCTGGCCGGGCAAGATGCCGGGGGCCGTGATCGTGCACCACCACGCCAGGTACAAGACGTACCCTGGCGACGTGACCGGCTTCGTCTTCTACTCGTGTCTCGTCGCCTCCGTCGGCGGCTGCATCTTCGGCTACGACATCGGCCTCAGCGGTCAGTAATTAACTTCATCCATTCTTTTCTGCGCCGATGCCAGCGTCGGCGAATGAATAATTGAATATGAATTTGAATGAAAATGGATGCAGCCGCTCTGACGTCGACGGAGTCGTTCCTGATCATGTTCTTCCCGGACATCTACCGGCAGCAGAAGGAGCAGGTGATCACGAACCAGTACTGCAAGTTCGACAGCCAGGAGCTGTCCTTCTTCGGCTCCTCGCTCTTCCTCTCCGCCGCCCTGGCGTCCCTCTTCGCCAGCCCCATGGCCCGCGCCTTCGGCCGCAAGTGGACCCTCTTCTCCGCGGCCTCCGCGTACGTCACGGGCGCCTGCATGGGCAGCGTGGCGACCACCTTCACGGTGCTCCTCATCGGCCGCCTCCTCCTGGGCGTGGGCGTGGGGCTCTGCATCCACGCCTCGCCGCTGTACATCTCGGAGATGGCGCCCGCCCAGCAGCGCGGGATGCTCAACATCCTGTTCCAGTTCATGATCACCATCGGGATCCTGTCTGCGAGCCTGACCAACTACCTGACGGCGAGGTTCATCGGCGGGTGGGGCTGGCGCGTCGGGCTGGCCATGGGCGCCGTCCCGGGCGGCATCATCGCCCTGGGCTCCCTGGCCATCCCGGACACGCCGATATCGCTCCTCAGCCGCGGCGAGGCCGAGGAGGCGCGCGCCGTGCTGTCCCAGATCAGGGGCATCGGTCCCGACGACTCCCGGCAGGAGTACGACGACCTGGTGTCCGCGTGCGAGGAGAGCAAGTCCGTGGCGAACCCGTGGCGGGAGCTGCTGTTCGGCGGGAGGTACAAGCCGCAGCTGGTGATCTCGCTGTCGGTGCCCTTCTTCCAGCAGCTGACGGGCATCAACGTGATCATGTTCTACGCGCCGGTGCTGTTCAAGACGATGGGGTTCCGCGGCGACGCGTCCATCGTCTCCTCCGTGATCACGGGGCTGGTGAACGTGTTCTCCACCTTCGTGGCCCTGATGACCGCCGACAAGGTGGGGCGGCGGGCGCTGTTCCTGCAGGGCGGCACGCAGATGATCATCTCGCAGATCCTGGTGGGCACCTTCATCGGCCTCCAGTTCGGGCTGAGCGGGACGGGGGCCATCTCGGAGCAGTACGCCATGTGCATCGTGCTGTTCGTGTGCGTGTACGTGGCCGGGTTCGCGTGGTCTTGGGGCCCCATGGGGTGGCTCATCCCCAGCGAGGTGTACCCGCTGGCGGTGAGGTCGCAGGCGCAGAGCATCACGGTGTTCGTCAACATGTGCTTCACCGCCTTCATCGGCCAGATCTTCCTCACGCTGCTCTGCCACCTGAGGTTCGGCCTCTTCTACTTCTTCGGGGCATGGCTGCTGCTCATGACGGTCTTCATCGCCGTGCTGCTGCCGGAGACCAAGTGCGTGCCGCTCGAGGAGGTGTCGCACGTATGGAGGAAGCACTGGTTCTGGAGGAAGCTCGTCGTCGACACCAGCGCCGACGCGCGCGGCGCGGAGATGAGGAAGAGGATAGCGCTAGAGATGAGCTGATCCCTCCGTCGTCGTATCCGTTCTGGAGGAGCGCCATGGAGGTGCGTGTGTGTATAGGCAGATCAGAGGGTTGGTACGGTGCAGGCGATCGATCGATGGGTTTAACGGGTACACGGATGGACGGACCGATCGACACCTTGACTTGGCTCTCGAGGTAGAGTGCAGAATTGCTTATACTCATCGATCAGTCGATCGGCCAGCATGCTAATTGAACTAGTGTTTCATTCTTGTGTTGTAAGTAGAATTGATCATAGGAGACTCATGTTGTAACTAAATTGTTTCATCTTTGTTTCATGCCACTTCTCAGTAAGTTGTTGTAACTCAAGTACGGGGAATATATCGAGCACACGTTCCTGATTTTGGTACAAAAGTAAAATAATACCATCACCTCATCTATTATAGCACGTAAAAAAAATGTATAGGTGCACACATTTAGAAACGTCATAAGAGTAGTATTTATCTCGGATACCAAAAATTTAAGTATTTTAGCCTGAAATCAGCCCCAGCAGCATACTCAAAATACCACCGGTATCCACAATTCTTGAGTAGGTATCAATGTTTCCATCCAAAATGCTCAAATGTGGGTATCAGATGGGTGAATACCAATATCCAGAACTCATGCGCGGGAGAGGCAACGGGCGTGTTTGGTAGCCTGCAAAGCTTTTTGGGCTCATACTGGTAGTGCCTAGGTGGCCAGTGCCAAGCTGAAATAGTCTATGGCCCAACATATGTAGTTTGTTTGGTAGCATCCATACATTTTCGAGGCCCATGTGTTTCGTTAAACCCAACGGCCAGTGACAACACAAACAATGTGTTTGGCAGCACGCAGTTGAATACCTATGGTTACCTTGCACATTGGAGTGGTGAGGTTACCGAACACTTCAAGCGGTTCATAAAACTTCATCACTAGCAGCTCATCATAAGCAGGTCATCGTTGAAGGCTCTGACCACAATATCATCGACCCCTAGCTAATGGAGGGATGTGTCACCACCACCCAAAATATACAAGCTCTTTTTGAAGGAGTTCATCACCAACATCACACAAAAGTACTTTAAGATAAACAGTAGGCCTAAATATAGTTCTTGTACAGCCAGTTTCTTAGCAAGATCCTCCTGTCAGCTTGACACATTGAAGCATACAATCAGCCATGGACCTTGTTGTTGGCAAGATGGTCCATAGCCTTGATCAGTAAGTGGGGAGCATACTGATTCTTGTCAAAAATTGGCCGAGGAGGAGTGAAGATGAGCTCCATCTAACCATAGTTCACTTCAGGGTTGTTCAGGAGATCCACAAAAAATGTCTGGAATCAAGAAAACTTTGTTAGTGAAGCACCCTCGAAACTCATGAAACAAGAAAAAATAGTAAGCAGTTCATCCAAACCTTAGCGAGTTCTGTCATCCTCATTTTGTCCATTAGGCAGGCCGTCATGTCCCGACACCAACAGACTCCGTCGGTTTCTTTGAGCATGCACAACAACGCCCACTTCTTCTTCCACTTTCTCGGATGGTTGTAAATCTGAGATGCGGTCACTATATTTCTAGTAAAGTCAAAAACATCATTGCATACACGCTGCAGGTGGATCTCTTTGACACCATTGTCACACCTTATCTGAACAACTCACAAAGCATGTTTATGACGAATAGGGACAAAGAAGTATCCCAATGCATGGAAGGTTGCTATGGATAGAGCACTCGAATCGGGACTGGATTTTTAGGCTCAAAAGACGTAGCAGTGAAATCACATAGATATGGAGACCTATCGAGCAATTTGTCCTACGTAAGTGAAGAACATACTAAGAATTGTGGCTAAGAAATAGCAAGGTTGAGAATCTATAGTGCATGACGTCGCAAACAAAGAAGAACCGAATACACACTAAGCATGTTGTCTATGTATAACATCAAGACATAACATACCTACATAGAGCTACCGCATGCATACAGATGAGGCCATATATAGGAACCAGGCTAGAGATTTCTTACATCCGGATCCAGCTGATGCGGCACATAGGTTGGGGACAAGGGGGATGCCAGCAAGATGAGAGTCGCCATGGGCGTGGGAATGCCTGGCAAGATCACCGTCGCCATGGACGAGGGAGATACTGATAGCAAAATTTTGACTATGCTCCATGGTGAAGCTGGTGTCCCCACCATCGCCGTGGTCGTCGACAAAGCCGACCGGGCCACTATCTTCGATCTCGACGTGGAAGACTCACATGTCATCATCCTAGATCTAATGGTGAAGGAGAACGAAGGGGGAAATAGTGGATTCCGGTTGGGGGACAGAGTGCCTTCTCTATAATCATAAAAGAATTAGGGTGGAACACACGCCTCCAACAAGGCTGCCTCCGGGTTTATATTAGCCATATACAAGTAGGGTCAGTTACAATTGGTTTACAACACGTACACTAAAAAACACTAATACACGTATTTTATCAGCCTCCCTCATTCTCAACTATGGGAAACATGTGGAGATTGCTCTTACACTCCTGAAACAACGGCAGTGGCAGCGGCTTTGTGAAGATATTAGGAGGCTGATCTCTGGATGCAATAAACTGGACTTGCAACGACCTTTGAGCAACATGTCCATGAACAAAGTGAAAATTAACCTCAATATGTTTTGTCCGTGCATAGAAAACTGGATTGGAAGAGAGATATGTAGATCCAATATTATCACACCATAGGACAGGTGGAGAATTCTGATGAACACCAAGTTCTTTAAGAGCTTCTACCCATATTAATTCAGAAGTGGCATTAGCAACAGCTTTATATTTAGACTCTGTGCTAGACCGAGACACAATAGCCTATTTACGAGAACTTCAGGCGATCAAATTCTCACCATGAAAGAGGGCATATCCCCCTGTAGATCACCTATACCACACATCTCTAGCCCAATCAACATCAGAATCAATGTTAAGGATATCGCCTATCGGTAATTTATTGGTCGGCTGAAAATTGACGATTTTTCAGCGTATCGGCCGATTTATCCGGCGATAAATCGGACGATAAATCAAAAAATCGGCATATCGGCCACCCTCGAGTAGCGATAAATCGGACGATTAATCGGCATATTGGACGATTTTTTTTGAATAGTGATCAGAATACACAACCACAGAGGTAGACACTAACGGTCGAAGGAGAAGACCATGATCAAGAGTACCATTGACAAAGCGCAAGATCCTCTTGACAACAGAGACCAGTGTTCTTCAGATAGCATATGAAGAAACTGACAGACACGATTAATAGCAAAAGATAGGTCCAGAAGAGTGAGCAATAGATACTGCAACCCACCAACAACACTCTGATAGTTAGTAGCATCATCATTACTCAACGCTGGACTATCTGTAGGAAAAACTTTGGTAGAAGAAGACATAGGAGTATCTGTAGTCTTGCACTTCAACATGCTAGCTCTTCGAAGAAGATCAAGGACATATTTCCGCTGAGACAGCGTGAGACCACCAACACAACAAGCCACTTCAATACCAAGAAAATAATGGAGCGTACCAAGATCCTTAACTGCAAACTCCTGACGAATTCCATGAAGAAGATAATCAATAGCTTGTGAAGAGTAGCTGAGAACACTGATGCTGTCGACATACACTAGAAGATATACTATAACATCTGATCACTGAAGTATAAATAAAGAAGTGTCAACAGTAGACTCCACAAAACCATGTTGTCTCAACACCGTAGCTAATCATGCATGCCAAGCACGAGGAGCTTGTTTTAGGCCATAAATAGATTTTGACAGGTGACACAAATGATGAGGGCTCTCATTATCCTCAAAATAGGGGGTTGACACATAAAAACTTCCTCCTCAAGAACGCAATTGAGAAAGGCATTCTGAATATCAAGCTGATGCGTAAACCATCCACGAGTAACTGCAAGTGAGAGAAGCAAGCGAATGGTTGTAGGCTTGACCACATGACTGAAGGTATCTTCATAGTCTAACTCATATCTCTGTTTGAACCCTTTAGCAACCAATCTAGCTTTATACCTTTCAATAGTGCCATTAGCATGCTACTTGACCTTGAACACCCATTTTGAATCAATAATATTAATACCAGAATGAGGAGGAGTGAGCTGCCATGTACCATTTTTTTATCAAGGCCTCAATATCGGTCTCAATCGCTCCGCGCCAATGTGGAATACCCAATGCGACATGAAAATGATGAGGCTCAGAATGAGGATCCGCAACAGCCCGTGCCATTGATGCATGTAAAAAAGCATACATGAACTTTATAGTTTGTTAACATGTTTTCCCATATATTTGCATCATATTTAATGTTATATCCCTGTTTTATATTGATTTTTTGGGATTTACCAATGATCCCCTTTATTTTTCTTATAACCCTACTGGGCAGAAAAACCATGTTTCAATGTTTTTGATGTTTTAGGACCTTAACAAAGTCAAATGGACCTGAACTTTTGGGAATGCCAATATTTATCCACAAGAAGTATCTGGAGCACGAGAATCTCACCAAGAGGGCCAGGAGGGCCAAACGAGCCCAGGTGGCATGCCCAGGCCTAGTGGGCATGCCACCCATGCTCGTTTCCTCCTCGGTCATCCGATCGTCTCGATTCTTTCGCCCACGGGCTTCTCTTGACCTAAAAACCCCTATATAGGGCCCCCAGGACGTCCTCAAGACAGGAGACACCAGAACACACCAAAGGCAAAAACACCACCAAACAGAGTTAGATCCGGCAAAGATTGGAGGGGGAAACTCTGCCGGAGCCACCTCCGGGGAGATCTCACCCTCTCTAACATCTCGAGCATCATCACCATGATGAAGAGGGAGTAGTCCACCTCCGGGCTATCGGTTTGTGTCAGTAGCTTGATCTATCTCTCTCTATAATTCTTCATAGATCTAGTACCGTATGAGTTGCTCTACATGATTATGGTCATATTTGTAATTCCTATGTGGTGGATCTTTATTCTATGATTTTATATTTGAGATTGGAATCTATTTTGTGTAAGATGTTTTGATAGATGCATATCATGCATGAAATTCTTAATTGCTTGTTTTGATCCAACTTGTATGCAAGAACTTGTATGCGGAGAAGTGTGTGTTAGATGGAATAACATAGGGGTGGAGATTGAATTATGAAAAATAATATTTAAGATCTACTTTGTTTTTTAACTTTCTTTTGCTGCCTCACTAGGGATAAAGTGAAATCATGTGCTATAGTTATCACGTGACAATGTGATAACCTTGTTAGATCAAGGTAGCATATTTGTGTTTCAAACATCATGTACTATTGCTTAAAGCTATACTCTGATTTGTTCTTAATTCAAGATTGCATGGAGATTTCTCTTTGTTGAGGAGTATAAGAGAGAGAGAGATGTATTCCATCTCAATATTAGAACATGATGCCCATATTAATTCTTTTAGAAAGCACATATAGAAAATTCCATGAGTCTTTATCATTGATGAATTGTTTTGTGATCACCACAGCCTAAAAAAAGAGTAGACAAGTGAACCCATGAACCCCGGTCCGATTTTTATCATAAGAAACACCTATCTATTGCATCTACTATCCTTTTTATTTTTAGCAATTAATTATTTATATAATACAAAAATACTTTCTCTATTTGCAATCACTCATAAAAACCCAAAAAAACTCTATTATCTTCCATATCATCTAATTTGCATTATTTTACTTCCTTTACTTTATTTACTTTAGTTTGTATCATATTTTATTTCATATTACTAATACAAAACCTTGTGCTTGACAACCACTTGGTGTAGTTGGGGACACAAGACATTTTATTTTACTTTACAGGTTGCTTGAAGAGGATAAGATAAACATCCTTCCATAGCCAATTCCCCGAGAGTTCGATATAAACCCTCGAGTCATCCTTGTGAGGAAAAGACGCTTGCTGCAACACTCTGCACTTGGCATCCCAATGAAAAGTGGGAGCCTTTGTAGCCATCAGCCATACAAGTAGTTAACCATGCAATAGTCCCATCAGTTCGTTGCTTTAGTTAACATACCGCGAAGACTGCGAGTAATGGGACGGAGAGCATCATCTAAAAGAGTCACAAGTAGTGCAAGAAGCGGACCAGACTTGGGGCAAGGGTGAGTTAGCAGACTTGGGTGACATGGCTGATCAAAATGAAGAGCACCGCCGACCCCAAGGCGCGACCTGTCAAGAAGTCGCTGCGGCCCTTCAATGAAGAGCACCGCCGATCAATCGCCGAGGAGGTGCAACATCTACTCGCTGTAGGCTTCATATGGCCAATCAAATACTCAAAGTGGCTGGCAAACCTAGTCCTGGTAGAAAAGAAGAATGGGACCTGGAGAATGTGTATCGATTACAAAAACCTCAATAGCGCCTGCCCAATGGAATAGTTCGTCCTCCCGCGGATCGATCAAATCATCGACTCGACCGCGGGCTTAGAGTCGCTGTGTTTCCTTGACGCCTACTCTGGTTACAACCAGATCAAAATGGCAGTCGAGGACGAGGAGAAGACGGCGTTCATCACGCCTTTTGGAGCATTCTGCTACACCGCCATGACGTTCGGCCTCAAGAACGCCGGATCAACCTACCAGAGGTGCATGTAGGAGTGCCTTACGAGCCAAATTGGCCACAGCATCCATGTCTACATCGATGACGTGGTGGGGAAGTCCACTCGCCAAGGCGACCTACTCGCCGACCTGGCCAAAACCTTCACAAATCCACGGAGGTACAAGATCAAACTCAATCCAGGAAAGTGCACCTTCGGTGTACCTACTAGACAGCTGCTAGGGTATGTAGTCTCCAAACGAGGCATCGAGGCGAACCCCACCAAGATCAACACGATCGCCCGGCTCGGCAAACCCGAGTGCCTGCGCGATGTCTAGAAGTTGGTCGAACGAGTCGCGGCTCTTAGTCGCTTCATTCCTCGGCTAGGCGAGAAGGCAATGCCCCTCTATCGCCTAATGCGCAAGAACCCCACGTTCCAGTGGGACAAGGAGGCAGACGACGCACTCCACGCACTCAAAGAAGTGGTACTTGCGGCCCCGCTACTCGCCGCCCCCGTCGACAAGGAGCCCATGCTCGTTTACGTCGCGGCTTCCGAACGAGTCGTCAGCGCCGTCATAGTCGTCGAACGACCAGAAGAGGGCAAGGAGCGCCCGGTGCAGCAACACGTCTACTACATCAGCGAAGTCCTCACCGAGTCGCGACAGCGCTACCCGCAGTACCAGAAGTTGGTATATGCGGTCTTCCAAGCCAAGCGGCGACTGCCGCACTACTTCCAGGAGCACCAATCACGGTCGTCTCCTCAGTGTCGTTGCAGGACATCATCCGCAACCGCGAAGCGACTGGACGAGTCGCCAAGTGGGCCATCGAGATCGGAGTCCACAACATCAGGTACGAGCCCCGCAAGGCAATCAAGTCGCAGGCCCTGGCGGACTTCCTCGTCGACTGGGAGGAGGCGCAGTAGCCGGATAAGTTGTCGTACCTCCACTACTAGTCGCTACACTTTGACGGGTCCAAGAACGCATGCGCCGCAGGGGCAGGGATCGTCCTCAGGTCCCCCAAGGGCGACAAGCTGCGCTACGTCTTGTACCTCGACTTCACCCCCTGCACCAACAACATGGCCGAGTACGAGGCCCTCCTCCACGACATGCAAGCGGCCAAGGAGATGAACATCAACCGCCTGTGTTGCAATGGTGACTCCGACCTCGTCGCCGGATAAGTTGCTGGCACCTGTGATGCTGTCTCCCCCACCATGGCGGCATACCGCCAAGAAGTGGACCAGATGGGGGCCACTTCGCTGGCTACTCCGTAGAATGGATCGACGGGCACAAGAACAAAGAGGCCGACACCCTCTCTCGCATCGGGTCGGCTCATCACACGCCACCCACCGGCGTCTTCCTCGACACCATCACCAAGCCATCCGTCTCTCCCCCGAGGGAGATCGACCTCGGGATACCGCTGCAACCATAACCAGCCCTGGTCGCCATGATCGCGGAGCCAAGCGACTGGACTGCGCCATACGTCGCCTACCTAGAAGGAGGGACCCTACCCGCAGACAAGACGGAGGCCCGTATGATAGTGCGCCACTGCAAATCCTTTGTCATCATCAATGGCGAGCTACACAAGCGCATCGTGACCGGCGTGTTCCAACGCTACGTCCAACCCGTGGAGGGTCACAAGATCCTCCAAGACATCCACGCCGGCGACTGGGGCCACCACGCTGGCTCCCGGTCCCTAGTCGCCAAGGCCATGCGACATGGCTTCTACTGGCTCATCGCACACGCCGACGCGGTCGACATCGTCCAACGCTGCGTCGGATGCCAGAAGTATGCCAATCAGACTCACGTGCCAAGCTCGATGCTCAAGACCTTCCCCATCACCTGGCCATTTGCCGTGTGGGGCATGGACATGGTGGGCCCCTTCAAGAAGGCCCCCTCCGGCTACACCCACCTCTTAGTCGCAGTCGACAAATTCACAAAGTGGGTGGAGGCCAAGCCAGTTCGCAAGTGCGACAGGAAGACCGCCGCCAAGTTCCTACGCGAGCTCATCTATCGCTACGGGTTCCCACACAGCATCATCACGAACAATGGGACCAACTTCGCCAAGGGGGCCATGGCCGAATTCTGTGAGGAGCATAACATATGGTTTGATCTCGCCTCAGTATCCCACCCAGAGTCCAACGGTCAGGCAGAACGTGCTAACTAGAGCATCCTACATGGCCTGAAGCCACGACTTCAGGTCCCCCTCGAGCGAACTTCGGGGTGCTGGGTCGAAGAACTCCCCTCCGTCATCTAGCGCATCCGCATCTCCATCAACAGGTCGACTGGGTTCACCCCCTTCTTCATGGTGTACGGCCCTGAAGCCGTCATGCCGACCGACCTCAAGCATGACTCGCCTCGGGTCATCAACTATGCGGAGGCTGACAACGAGCTCGCACGACAAGACAGAGTCGATCAGCTCGACGAGGCACGCGACCTAGCTCGCTCCCACAATGCCATCTACCAGCAAGGACTCCGCCGCTACCACAGCCGCCGAGTCCGAACTCGGACCTTCCAGGAAGGCGACCTGGTCCTACGGTTGATACAGGACAAGAAGGGCATGCACAAGCTCTCTCCCCCGTGGGAGGGACCATTCGCGTAGGACGAGTCCTGGGCAACGATTCCTACTACCTCATCGATGTCCGAGGCAACAGACAGCTTGACGTCAAGCGGCAGGGGAATGTAAACCTCTTGAGGAAGTTCTACACATAGAACTCCAACATGTACTCCCCCCGCTATGAAATAAAGAATATCGGTTGGCACAAATTGTGTCTACTCTCCATATCTTGTGCCACTCGCACTCGTAAAAACAGCGTTACACTAATTGCGGAAGTCAACCCTTGGTTACGAGACTGGCATGGCTAAGTAGTGCGATAGAAGGGCACCGATAAATTTCGGGCCTTGTATCGTCCACGAAAATGCCAACCCGGAGCCACATCGGAGTCGCCTCGCTCGACTGGCTTTTCGAGCCAAGACGACAGCATTCGCTTCCTACAGCGACTCGAACGGTCAAGTACCACGCTCGGGGGCTGACGCCAGTCAAAACCCACGCGGTTAGGGAAAACACCAAGTATGAGAGCATGTCCTGGACTCGCCACGCGACTGATTCTCCGAGTCAGGTGGACCGCCACGCCAAGTACAACGTGCTTCGTCCTCACCTACCTTGGGCATGCGACTGGAACGGCTAATTACCACGCTCAGGGACTCGTTGAAAGAATATTTTATAATCCCTAGTGTTTTGTGTGTTAGATAACAATATCAAGGATTATTCAATGTGTGTTGAAGTGTTGCAGCTACCTATGAGAAAAAGGGAAAGGATTCTGTTTTTGGGGGGCGAATAATCCGCCCCCATCAGGGGCGGATAATCCGCCCCTCCCTCTTCCCAAGAAGGCGCAAGCCCCAGAAGGGGGGCGGAATTTTGGCCGGATTTTCCGGCCCTGCCGGATAATCCGCCCCTCAGGGGGTCCGGATAGTCCGCCCCCCTTTCTCATCACCGAGGCGCAAGACCCAGAGAGGGGGCGGAGTATTGGCCGGACTTTCCGGCCTGGCCGGATTATCCGCCCCTCAGGGGGGCCGGATTATCCGCCCCCCAAGATCTTCACCAAGTTCTGCAAGCGCCAGCCCCAGAGAGGGGGCGGAGTTTCCCCCTGAGAATCCGCCCTTGGGGCGAAGTTTTCCCTGGGGGCGGATAATCCGCCCCCTAAGTTGTGCAACGGCCAGATCTGGGGAGGGGGTATTTAAGCCAGCCTTCCCCTCCTGCCAGAACTCTTGATTCATCACGAAAAAGATAGATCAGATCTGAAAGCTTCATCCAAGAGTACTCCACCTAGATCCACCCAAAGGCCCCATCCCTTGGGGAATCGAAGGAGGAGAACTCGATCTTCATCATCAGCAATCAAGCGCTTCATCTCCTCTCCATTCATTTGGAGAACCCCCGATCTAGTATTTCTTGCAAATACCTAGATCCTTGTTTTGTTTATATTGATAAACCTTGTTCTTGTGGCAGCTTGTTGTCATCTCGGGAGCCCCCAATTCAGTTATGGGTGTGTGCCCCGATAGTGTTGTAAAAGGCACCGGTTCCCGCCTCGAAGGGATCCAATAGTGGAGAAGGTGGATCAGGCCTCTCGTGGCGAGATCCATCAGAGAATAGGGTGAGGCCTATTGTGGCGTGGTGGTCCTAGAACCGCCCACCCCTCCAATGCAGATGTACTTCCCTTAACAAGGAAGGAACTGCGGTAAAACAAATCCCTGTGTCTCCGCGTGCTCCACTACGGTTTCCTCACTCCTCTTTTACGTGCTTAGTAGTTAGGGTTACATATAGGGAAATTCTCTTAGTTGCATATCTCGAGAATTTACTTTGTGTCAAGCCTAAAATTGAAAAAGTATTAAAAATTGGTTAGCACCTATTCACCCCCCCCCTCTAGGTGCCCGTATGATCCATCTCACTTGGTATCAGAGCCTCGGCTCTTATTTCGGGCTTAACCGCCTAAGAGAAGTATGGGTTCCAAGGTAGATGGGGATGATGCTTCGGAGGTAGTCACCATGAACGATCTCAAGACGTTGGAAACAACCTTGGTGAGTTCAATGGAGGCTAAGATGGAAGAGATGCGTCAATTGATAATGCGTCTCTCCACATCCGCAGCATCACCTCCATCTAACTCGGAGGATACCACTCCGCAATCCAAGGAAACGGGTAAAACTGTTTCCAAAGATAACGAAGTGGTCGGTGATGATACTAGTAAGAGCTCCTCCTCGAAAAAGGATAGCGGTAAGGATGGATACAATAGGTTTCTCATGTGTATTCCCCTGATCCGCCTATCCCTCACCCTCATATACATAATAGGGGTGATCCACCCAAACTTTCAGCATTTACTTTCTCTCAATGGCAATTTTTGATGAAATCTCATGTGTGCAGTTCCTCCATAGAGTTGTGGAAGATCATCGAAAATGGTCTTCATGTTGGAAATCCCAACAATCTCACAAGAAGAGAAGTGGTTGATAGCCAACTCAACGCTATAGCTATACACATGATACAGCTTGGTGTGGGTGACAAACACATGCCGCACATTCAGCATCTTAGCACAACTAAAGAAGCTTGGGATGCTCTCACCGAGCTCTTCATCGGAAATGAAAGTATGAGAAGGAATAGATATGATGCCTTGAGCAATGAAGCTGAAGGATTTTATATGCTGGATGGAGAAGACCACGAGGACATGTATAGGAGGCTCAAGGCAATAGCCACAACCTTCAGAAACCACGGTGCAGCTCATGTTGATGATGCTTGGATCAACCGCAAGTATGTCAGTGCTCTTATGCCATTTGAGCCCACAGTTTTGAAAAGTCTCCAAGGAAGGCATAACTATCACCTCATGTCATCCAATGAGGTTATGCAAGAAATGGCCGCATTCAAAGTGGCTGCCAAGAATGCTGAAGATGCTCGTGCTCGAGCTATGGGAATGCAAAAGGGGGTCAACATGGCCTTGAAGACTAGTGTGATTGATCATGATGAATATGCGGTAGAAGGTCCGGACTGTCCCGAGGATATAAAAAGGATCCACGGACAATACTTGGCTCTTTATGCAAGAAACTTTTGGAAAGATCCAGCCAAGGCTAAATCTGAACTAGATCGCAAGAGTGGAGCCTATGGAAGAAAAGAAAATGGTCCCAAGCTGAGAACATGCTTTAATTGTGGTGACCGGCTGCACTTCGTAGCTGAGTGTCCATATCAAAGTAGAGAGGATAATGGAGGAAGACTCATTTTCAAGGACAAATCAAAAGCTCCACATAAGAAATAGTTTGTAAAGAAGAATGCTCCTTTCAATAAGCAACCAAAGATTGTTCTAGTGGCTCAAGAAGAATATTCATCGGGGAGTGAAGATGAGGACGAGGACGATAGCTCTCAAGAGGTGGATGCTATAGCCACCACATCTACATCAACATCTCTCTTCGACTCTCCGAACGAAAACATCATCAACAAGAATGCTACTTGCCTCATGGCACGAAGCTCCGAGGTAACTTCTAACTCTTCTTTTCCCAAGACTATGATAGACATGGATGATCCTACTAGTCTTAAGGTTAAAGAAGAGATTATTGCTTTGGATTATTTCTACACTAACTTGCAAGGTGAGCACAAAGTTCATTTTGAAGCTCTCATGGATCAGCTGGCCCAAAACGAAGCACTCCTCGAAGAAAAGGGCAGAATTGAAAGGGAGGATGCAATGGAAATTGCATCCCTAAAAATGCTCTTGAAGAAGAAGAAGAAGCTCAGGTCTCTCTTGAAGAGAGGCTCGAGTCTATGGAAGAGTCACATGAAGAAATTGTGACTAAACTTGTTAAGGAACGTGACAATGCTGTCACCAAAGCAAAGAAGTTAAAGAAGGAAAGGATTGACTTTGGGGCTGCTCATGATAGACTCTCCGAGGAATTGGAGAAACTTGACAATGCTTACAAGGCATTGAAAAACAAGTTCTCTATTCTCAATGAGTCACATGATCAGCTTCAAAGTCGATTGGCCAAATATGATACTCCTAGCTTTTCCAACTCAACATATAGTAACAAGAAAAATGCTAGTGTGGAAAAAGAAGTGATCAAGGACATCACTACAAAGGATAAAGGTGTGCTTGATGAAGTCCTTGGCAAGCAAAGGTCAAATCATGGTAAAGAGGGACTTGGGTATGTCACCAAGCCTAAGAGGAAGAAAACCAAGAAGAACAAGACCAAGAATGTGCAATTAAAGACAAGCACTGCTGAGAAGATTGTCACAAAAGACAAGACTAATGATATTGGTTTTGCAGGGTCTCACAATCCGAATTATGAACTCTTTTGTGATGACTATGGCGATGTTTATGCTTATTATGTGGGTCCTTTTGATGAATATATTGCTTGGTCTATTTGGGTCCCAAAGACCCTTGTTACTAACATGAAAGGACCCATTGAAAAATGGGTACCTAAAACCAAGAAGTAATTATCTTGCAGGGCTATGCTTCCGGTGGGTCAAAATGGGTGCTGGATAGTGGTTGCACTAGTCATATGACCGGAAGCAAGGATATCATCACGGAGATGCTTCCAAATCATGATAATATCAGTCTCCTATGGTGATAAGTCTAAATCTCAGGTATTGGGTCTTGGCAAGGTTGTGGTTGCCCACGATATCTCTCTCGTGGACGTCATGCTTGTTGAGACCCTTGGTTACAACCTTCTTTCTGTTCGTGCCCTTGGCAAGATGGGTTTTGCTGTTTTTATCGATGATGATTTGGTGGTACTCTTGTGGAGCAAGTCTCTAAAGGTCGCTTTCGTTGGATACGTCGAAAATGACCTGTATGTGGTGGACTTCTCGGGGAAAACCACTTCGGGTCTGATGTGTCTATTCGGAAAGGCCGACGTGGGCTGGCTATGGCATCGCCGTTTAGCCCATGTCAACATGAGAACTTTGCAAAGTCTCCAGAAGGGTGGCCACATCCTTGGACTAAAAGACAATGTCTCTTTTGCCAAAGATCGTGTTTGCAGGGCTTGTGTTGAAGGAAAAATGCATGACTCTCCCCACAAGAGGAAGACTATTGTGTCATCAAAGAGGATCTTGGAATTACTTCATGTGGATTTATTTGGACCTCCTTCTCATGCAAGTCTTGGTGGGAATAAATATTGCTTGGTCATTGTCGATGACTACTCAAGATATACATGGGTATATTTCTTCAAGCTGAAAAGTGAGACTCAACAAACTGTCATCGACTTTGCTAATGAAGTTCAATGTCAACACAATGTTCCTATCTTGGCAATTAGAAGTGACAACGGCTCAGAATTGAAGAACTACACTTTGAACGAGTTTCTTAGCGAAGAGGGGATTAGACACCAATATTCCGCTGCGTACACCCCTCAACAAAATGGTGTAGCCGAGAGGAAGAACCAGACTTTGATGGATATGGCGAGATCTATGCTAGCTGAATTCAAGTCTCCGTACAATTTTTGGGCTGAAGCCATATCCACTGCCTGTCACTCATCAAACCGGCTCTACCTTCGGAAGATTTTGGACAAGACTCCATATGAAATACTTACCGGTAACAAGCCCAACATTTCATACTTCAGGGTATTCGGGTGTAAGTGTTTCTTTCTTATTAAAGGTGTCCGTTTGTCAAAATTTGAGTCCAAGGCTTTAGAAGGTATTTTTGTTGGTTACGGTGCGGAATCCCACACTTATAGAGTCTACAACAAGCTCACTGGGACTGTTGTAGAATCTTGTAGTGTGGAGTTCGATGAAAATAACGGCTCTTTTGTAGGGCAAGTTGATGTTTGTGATGCAGATGTTGAAATACCCCAAGATGCCATAAGAAGAATGGGCGTGGGATTTTTCCGCCCCATTGAGGAACCCCTTGTGGCAGATCGGGAAGGACAATGCTCCACGCATGTGGAGCCCTCATCTACACAAGATCAACAAGCTCCTACTGTTGGAGAAAATGCTGCATCAACACCGCAATCTGCTGAAGATCAACTGTCCCCTGGACAAGTTGGTAGTCCCAGGTCGGACTATCCGCCCCCTCCAAGGGGCGGACAATCCGCCCCTGGCACTCCAACTCATTCCAGAGGATCCGAAGGAGATGTCAACAACTCTGAAGCTCCCAGGCCGGATTCTCTGGCCCCCGAGGGCGGATTATCCGGCCCTGGGTCTCCAACTCTCATCAGGACTTCTCAGGAAGGTGGCTCGGGTTCTTCACCTCCCAGGCCGGATAGTCCGGACCCTCCAAGGGGCGGATTATCCGGGCCTGAAGAAAATTTTCAGCAACAATCTTCTGGCAGTAACGGTGACCAAGATCAAGGGCAAGGCAGTGATCAAGACAAGGATACTAATATTGAATCAACTCCTTCTAGAAACAATAAAGACATTGAGGCTCGTCGCATGGCTCGTGCTGATCGGAACCTTGAACGAAGAGGTCACACTCTTGACAAGGTTGTTGGTGATCTACGACGAAGGGTATCCACTAGAAGAGAACTTGCAAGCTTCTGTGATCATCAAGCTCACATTTCCATGGTTGAACCAAAGAAGGTTTTTGATGCTCTTGAAGATCCCGATTGGGTTGTCGCAATGCATGAAGAATTAAATAACATCGAACGCAACAAAGTTTGGAAGCTCATAGAAAAGCCAAAGGATTGCCGCAATGTTATCGGCACCAAGTGGATCTTCAAGAACAAACAGGATGAAAATGGCATTGTTGTGAGGAATAAAGCACGACTCGTGGCTCAAGGATTCTCTCAAGTGGAAGGAATTGACTTTGGCGAGACTTACGCTCCTGTGGCTCGTCTTGAGTCCATCCGAGTTAGTATACGTCAAGCAGCCCCCGGGGTTTGAGGACCCCAAATTTCCGAACCATGTCTACAAACTCGATAAGGCGCTCTATGGCCTTAAACAAGCCCCACGTGCGTGGTATGAGCACCTTAAAGAGCTTTTGCTAGACCGTGGATTCGAAGTTGGGAAAATCGATCCCACTCTTTTTACTAAGAAGGTTTGAGATGTCCATGATGGGTGAGCTCAGGTTCTTTCTTGGATTTGAGATCAAACAACTTAGAGAGGGAACCTTTATTAATCAATCTAAGTACATCCAAGACATGCTCAAAAGGTTCAAGATGACCGATCTCAATGGCGTTGATACCCCAATGCAAACCAAGTGTCATCTCGAGCTCAATCCCAAGGGTAAAGACGTGGATCAAAAGGTATACTGATCCATGATCGGGTCTCTCCTTTACCTTTGCGCATCTAGGCCCGATATCGTGTTAAGTGTAGGAGTGTGTGCAAGGTACCAAGCCACTCCTAAAGAAAGCCACTTAGTGGCGGTCAAGAGAATCTTCCGATATTTGGTTCATTCCCCAAATTTTGGGTTATGGTATCCCAAGGGTTCAAGTTTCTCTCTATGTGGCTACACTGATTCAGATTGGGCTGGTGACAAAGATGATAGGAAATCAACCTCTGGTGCATGTCAATTCTTGGGCAGGTCTCTAGTGTGTTGGTCATCAAAGAAACAGAATTGTATTTCACTCTCAACCGCCGAAGCTGAATATGTTGCTGCTGCAAGTGCTTGTACACAATTGTTATGGATGAGGCAAACTTTAAAGGAATATGGTGTCAATTGTGACAAAGTGCCTCTATTATGCGACAATGAAAGTGCTATCAAAATTGCGTACAATCTCGTGCAACATACAAGAACAAAACATATAGAGATTCGCAACCACTTTATTCGGGATCATGTTGCTCTATCCTTTGTAAGCACGAAGAACCAACTTGCTGATATTTTCACGAAGCCTCTTGATGAAGCAAGATTCTGTTATTTGAGGAATGAGCTAAATATCATAGATTCAAGGAGCTTGGCTTGACTACCCTTGCACACTCACTTGCTCTTATTCATGTATTTGGTTTAGATGCGGGCATAGACATAGGGGGAGTGTGGTCCTAATTGATTGGGCCAACCCTCCCCCCATAATGCCGAAAGCAAGTAAAATCATTTCCCTTAATATCATTTTGTGATATGTGGGTCATCGATGAGCATTGGTTTTGAACTCAAGATACATCTTCGCGGTGTCATGCCATGCGCTCCAACATGGTGGCTTCGGCCACCGCCCTCTTCCTCGAGAAGAGTTGGTTTTTCATGGGTCTCGTTGGATTTTCTTGCATATCTCCAGGGGCGTTAGCATCGCTCTTCTTCCTTTTTGGCGTTTCGATGCCAAAGGGGGAGAAGTAGTTCTATTAGGTCGTGGATTTGCAAGGGTCGGGCATAAGCTTTTCGATTTTAGTCGTTTTTATTTGCTTGCTTGTGCCTTTTCTAGCATGAACTCATTTGCTATTGTTTGTTTATGTAAGACTATGTCGTACTTCACTATGTTTGGCACTATGTTTGGTACTCATGGAATTCTGGTTTTTTATCTATTATGGACCTCATGGAATTCTGGAATTATGGAGCATATTTGATGGCATACGGATTCATGGAATTATCTATGTATGCTTTGGCTATACTCTCATCCCGGCGGTATGACCTTGTTATGACCTTGTTTCCCAAACCACCCTGTTTCAATTATGTTGGTTATGGAAGTAGTGTTCTCTCTAGTGTGTATATTTGTATTCAAATGCAAATCTTAAATATGCACACATCTAGGGGGAGCGTCTTTCTTTCATTAGGTGGCATTTGCCGGTTTTATTGCAAATCCTAATATTGTCATCTAACACCAAAAAGGGGGAGATTGAAAGAACATTTTATAATCCCTAGTGTTTTGTGTGTTAGATAACAATATCAAGGATTATTTAATGTGTGTTGAAGTGTTGCAGCTACCTATGAAAAAAGGGAAAGGATTCTGTTTTTGGAGGGCGGATAATCCGCCCCCAGCAGGGGCGGATAATCCACCCCTCCCTCTTCCCAAGAAGGCGCAAGCCCCAGAAGGGGGGCCGAATTTTGGCCGGATTTTCTGGCCCCGCCGGATAATCCGCCCCTCAGGGGGTCCGGATAGTCCGCCCCCTTGCTCATCACCGAGGCACAAGCCCCAGAGAGGGGGCGGAGTATTGGCCAGACTTTTCGGCCTGGCCGGATAATCCGCCCCTCAGGAGGGCCAGATTATCCGCCCCCCAAGATCTTCACCAAGTTCTGCAAGCGCCAGCCCTAGAGAGGGGGCGGAGTTTCCCCCTGAGAATCCGCCCTTGGGGCGGAGTTTTCCCTGGGGGCGGATAATCCGCCCCCAAAGTTGTGCAACGGCCAGATCTGGGGAGGGGGTATTTAAGCCAGCCTTCCCCCTCCTGCCAGAACTCTTGATTCATCATGAAAAGACAGATCAGATCTGAAAGCTTCATCCAAGAGTACTCCACCTAGATCCACCCAAAGGCCCCATCCCTTGGGGAATCGAAGGAGGAGAACTCGATCTTCATCATCAGCAATCAAGCGCTTCATCTCCTCTCCATTCATTTGGAGAACCCCTGATCTAGTATTTCTTGCAAATACCTAGATCCTTGTTTTGTTTATATTGATAAACCTTGTTCTTGTGACAGCTTGTTGTCATCTCGGGAGCCCCCAATTCAGTTGTGGGTGTGTGCCCCGATAGTGTTGTAAAAGGCACCGGTTCCCGCCTCGAAGGGATCCAATAGTGGAGAAGGTGGATCAGGCCTCTCGTGGCGAGATCCATCGGAGAATAGGGTGAGGCCTATTGTGGCGTGGTGGTCCTAGAACCGCCCACCCCTCCAACGCAGATGTGCTTCCCTTAACAAGGAAGGAACTGCGGTAAAACAAATCCCTGTGTCTCCGCGTGCTCCACTACGGTTTCCTCACTCCTCTTTTACGTGCTTAGTACTTAGGGTTACATATAGGGAAATTCTCTTAGTTGCATATCTAGAGAATTTACTTTGTGTCAAGCCTAAAATTGAAAAAGTATTAAAAATTGGTTAGCACCTATTCACCCTCCCCTCTAGGTGCCCATATGATCCATTTCACTCGTCCAACCGACCCCGTTCGTGTCCGGGAAAACGTCTAAGTATAGAGTACCCCTTGGAGTCGCCATGCGACTGGCTTTCCAAGCCACGGCGAGTTTACCTAAACTTACTAACAGGATAACAACAAGCATACACACAAAGAAATGAGGTAAACCCCACAAAAAGGCGGACGCGCTCGGGGACTCGCACAACCCAACAATTCAAAGTCCAAACAAAGCTGACAAAAGCATCGATGCATTCCTTATGGCAACAAATTCAGTTCGCTTACAAGGGCTGATACGTCGGAAATGTACCTATAATTTTTGATGCTCCATGCTTGTTTAGTATCTACTTTGCTTTGCTTTGTCTACACTTTGACGTGCTTTTTACATGTTTTCTGGTACTAACCTATTAAAAGGTTGCCACAATGCCAGTTGCATGTTTTCTGCTCTTTTTGGTTCCAGAAAAGCTAGTAAGGAAATATTCTTGGAATTGTACGGGACAAACGTCAAAGTCAATAACTTTCCGTGGGGAACAAGAAGTCCAAAGGGGAGACGGAGAGGCGTGCCAGGGCGCCCAGACCCCCTAGGCGTGGGTGGGCCCTGCCTCGCGCCTAGGCAGGGTGTGGGGCCCCTGGCCACCGCCTTAGCCTCCCCCTTCGCCTATTAGAAGCCCCCAATGCATAAACCCTAAGTACCCGATCAATATTCCACAAAACCTTCTATAGCCGCCGCCACCGTCGTCCCTAGATCGAGGGGATCTGAAGTTCTTCCCGGCACCCTGTCGGAGGGGAGATCACCCCGGAGGCCTTCTCTCCGGTATGATGCGTGAGTAGTTCCACCTTGGACTATGGGTCCATGTAGTAGCTAGATGGTTGTATCTCCTCCTTGTCCTTTCATGTATAGATCTTGTGAGCTCCATTCATGATCAAGATCTAATCTATTTGTAATCATGCATGTTGTGTTTGCAGGGATCCGATGGATATTAAGATTATTATGTTGGTTTGATTAATGGTTTTGTATTTATGATTCTATCATGTCTGTGTTGTTTGTGATCTTGCATGCTCTCCGTTGTTAGTAGCTATCTTGGCCAAGTAGTTGCTAGTGACTCCAAGGGGGGTATTTATGCTCGACAGTGGGTTCATGCCTCTAGTTTCCAAGAGAAGTGACAGAAATATCTTTGGTTGTAGATGTGTTGTTGCTACTAGGGAGAAAACAACGGTCTCTTGTTCATGGAACATGTGGACTGTTTACCTTACACACTTTGCTTAAAGCAGTTGTCTGTTGCTTGCAACTTAATACTGGAGGGGGTTCGGATGATAATCTGAAGGTGGACTTCTAGTCATAGATGCAGTTGGATGGCGGTCTATGTATCTTGTTGTATTGCCCAATCGAATCCCATAGGATCTTTCTGACTAGTATTGCATTGTTATGCCTTGCTCAGTTCCTGTCAATTGTCCTGCTGTAATTTCTTTACCCTTTATGCCATGTTGTTTTCTAAGGAGAGCACCTCTAGTGAACTATGGACCCCGGTCCAATCTTTACCATTGATACATCTTCCACTGTTACTTGTTTACTTGCTGCAAACCATTACCTTCCACACCATACGTTTAATCCTTTGTTACTGCAAACCGGTGAGCTTGACAACCTCACTGTTCGTTGGGGCAAAGTCTTGAGTTTGTGTTGTGCAGGTCTCCGTGTTGCTTGCAACACCCGTGTGACGTTTTTGGTTCGATAACCTCGGTCTCTACTGAGGGAATACTTGTTGATGTGATCATCACACCTTGCTCTTGCGGTTTCCAACGAAGTGCTCCATGTCAAGCACCCTCAAAGGCAGACACGAAATATTTACAACTAACTTCGATCGGCACAGTGGTCTACTCCGCAGGTTTCAATGACGAAACGCCACCGCCACCATGAACACGGATGAAAGGAACCTATGGGTTTGATGGGTACGTCGTCAAAGCACCCGCCATCATCGCTCGGAACGGCTGCTCCACCTTGAAGTCGCAGTTCGCCGACTCGGGGTCATACGGGGCAACGATCCTCTCCTGATACGGAAGAAGATCACCCATTGCCAACACCCGATCGGAGTAATCCATGGCCCGGTCGGTCACCTTCAGCACATCGGAGATCTCGACCACGCCCATTGATGAAGGGTACCCGCTGGTGACGTTGTCGAGGTCGAAATCTTCGGGGAAGTGCGCGAGCCCAAGGATTAGCGCGTTCGCAGCCCCACGATGGAAAGCCGACCATGACATGAACTCCACAACCACCGGAGCCTTCTCCAGGTAGCGCCAGACCTCGGTGAGCTCGCTGGGGATCACCTCCGTCGGTGAAATCTTCTGAAGATACGCGCGAATGAAAGTCGCCGACAGAGCGGCAGAGTCCACCAACATGGTGACACACTGCCGTGCATCGTACGATTGCGCCTCGGCCTCGTCATCAAGAATCTTCCCTGCAAAGCACAAGAAGTTTACAATCAGAAGGGCGCAAATAAAACATAGGTGACCTGCACGCTCGGGGACTCGCCGGACCAACCACACGAAAGTTAATGGAGCTCACTAATCAAGGGACGGCAGAGCCCCGTAATGAAGTCCTGCAGACTCGAGAAGTCAGTCTGCAGCCCAGCGACGAGTGCATCCGACACCTTCCGCTCCTCGGTAGCAGCAGCGACGGCCGCTTTAGCTCTCTCATCTGTCGAGGTTGCCTCCACCTTCACGGCTTTGAGCCCTCGCTCTAGCTCGGCCACCCGCTTCTCCGCGGCGCTCAAAGAAGACTAGGCAGCCGTCAGGTCGCTCGCAGGGACCAAACCCTCGTGAGCCTTGTCCTTCGCGGCTGCATGACCCGCTGCATGAAAATGAAAATGTGTACTACGCCATAAAAAGATATCTATGGAGACGGGCATCTCAAGCTTTTACCAACAGCCGCTTGAAGTTATTCATTCACCCCCTGCATGGAGCGGAGTTCCTTCTCTAGACGCTCCTTGGCGGCCAGTCACTCTGCCGATTCGCGCTGAAGGCCCTACAAAGACATGGCAAATCATCAGGAAAAAGTTGCAAAAGTTCTTGAGTACCTAGCCGCTGAAATTCAGCGACTAGCCACTCGGGGACTTGACAGTAAAAGACAGTAAGAATCTACTCGCTGAAATTCAGCGACCAGATCCTCGGGGACTGGGCATACCTGGATAGGTGCACCTAGCATACTGTGCAGTTCGACCGCGTCCACCGACGGGAGCACAAGCGGTGTGCACCCGTGACGCTGCTCGACCTCCGAGCCCAAAATTTTGGGTACCTAGGCCGATTGCGCTGAAGCACTCGCCGTGGAGGCCCTCACCACAAAGCGGGGGAAGGTCGCCACTGCCGCTCCCATACCACTAGCCGACGGGCCCGTTGCCCCAACCGGCACCGCAAGTTCCATCCGCTGCGACTCCGCATCCACTACGGCCTTCGCGGCCGCACCTGCTCCAGTCGGAGCCTCACTTGGGGCATTGACTGGCTCGTCCGAGATCGTGATGACCTCGTCGCCCTTCGCCTTGTTTGCGCCCTTAGCAGGCGCCTCGACCTCGTCGTTCTTCCTCTTCTTCGAGGGGTCGACTTGCACCCCCGTGGTACCCAATGGAACCTTAGCCACCGAAGGGTGATCTATTTTCTTCACACTAGTCCTGCAACACGACATCGTCAGCAAGTTCACCAGACAAGTACAAGTTAATCGCTCAAAGGAATATGCCAAAGGTACTTACTTGGCGACTGGGATGAAGCGTTGCGAATATGCGCCGGATTCTCCAACTCCGGTCCCAGCTTTCGGCTGAGGCCCGTATCAAGCAAACTCGAAGCCCAAGACATGGAGGGATTCTTCAAGGATGAAGCCGCGGAAGGAAGATCCCCGGTGATTGATGCGGGTGCTTCCCAAGGTGGCGACGTCCCCGCAGGTGGAGCAGCCCCGAGCCCGGCGACTGCGGTGAAGGGTGGTGGCAGCAACGCCAACGGCTCTTCATCTTCTACCACGACCACAGTAGCCCGCGCCGGCGCGCTGGCCCCATCCTCGTTGGCCATGCTGGTCGCTTCGGAGCTACTCGCAGACCGAGGAGGCGACACCGCTTTGACCGGCCCCTTCTTCTTCTTCGGCGACTTTTTCTTCGACAGCATGGCCACACGCCGAGAAGTTTGTTCGAGGGCCTCGTCTTCGCCCCCATCGTGAGCCTCGAGGCTCTTGCTGGCCTCAATCTCTCGCTGCTGTTGCCCGCGGGTCTTCCGAACCGCGGGTACGGCGACCTCTACGGTCGTCATCGTCGTCGCCTCCGACATTGTCCTTGTCGGAGGAAGATTCGCTCTCGTCCTCGACGGACTCATTCGAGCTCTCATCGTCAGCGGGTGGAATCCAACCTTCCACCACTTGGAACAGCTGCATAGATAAAACACAATCAGCAAAGCCACGACTACATATCTGCGACTGCGAAATGAACAAGGGAGAAAAGACTTACTATCGGAGCTTTGCGCTTCATGGTGTACGGGGGAATCCCAGCCTTCGCGTCAAGATATTCCGCGTCGGTGATTTTCTTCAGAGCGAGGGCGTAGTCGTCAGCCTTTTATTTGGCGGTGCAGGACTTGGTCGTGTCGTCCTTGCCCGTGTACTCGTACATACAATGGGCGCGGCTGGCCAGAGGCACCAACCGCCGCCCGAGCCAGCAGTTGTACAAGTTGATGGTCTAGATACCATCCTTCTTTAGTTGACGAATCTTTGTCAGCATTTCGTCGACCACCATCCGCTGGTCGAGTGGAAGTTTGGCGACTTGAAGCCGACGTGGCTCGGGTCGGTCGATGGAGTACATCGGCAGCGCCACCTCGCCGGCTAGGGTCGATTCACTGACATAGAACCAGTGCTTCTTCCACTCGTTCGCTGCCTGATTCGGCAGCATGAGGTCGAGGAAGGAAGCCTTGGACTTTAGCTAGAAGGTGAGGCCACCCGCTGCCAGCATCGGGCCGCCTGCCCCTTTGCGTCCGACCCGCCCGTGGAATAGCTCCTGCCACAGGGGGAAGTACGGGCGGTAGCCCGGATAGCACTCGCAAAATGCCACAAAAATGGCGAGTTGCTCGATGTTGTGCGGCCCTAGATCCGATGGCTGGATGCAGTAGTACGAGCAGAAGTAGAGGAAGAATATTGAAGTGGGGAAGCTAACCCCCCTCTCCAGGTGACTGGTTAAGCAGATGAATTCCCCGACACATGGATCGGGCACCACCTCTCTAGCCGCGGGGATCCGCCATCTACCGGTGCAAAGAATACCCGCATCTTCAAAGGATTTCAGTAGCACTTTTGTGCACTTGGATCTCCCCATAGGTATGTTGGGGGCGCCATCGAGCGGAGAATCTAGGATTGCGGGATCGCTCTAGATTGCTCTGGTTGCTGCGGAGGAATGAAAGACTGGGAGACGCACGAGGTCGGAGGAAATGTGGGGAATGATCGCTCCTTGCCCGTCACTCTCCTTATATAGCGGTTGCTACCCGCCATTTTTGGGGAGCCGTTACCACGCGGTGATTATGCCGATATTACCATTGGATTACCTAACGGCTAGTTTGACCAAGATTGACGGTCCAACTTCGTCTACTCGACTCGCCAGCTGCAGCGACCCGACTACTCGCCGACCCATTCGCCATGCTGCGATTCGCCTGGTCGCCGTTATTGCGACTAAGATGACATGTTCTCTCTTTCATTAAAGGAGTCCACCTCCGATTTGACTAGGCGTCCAAATTGGACCCGAATACTCTGACTGCCAAAGAACACCTATGATGAATCAACGACGGCCTCGGGGACTACTGATGGGGATATGCCGAGTGGGGTATACCTAGCAGGACATTTCCTATTGGCCCGTGCTGCCAGCTAGTGGGCCTACAGGACAGCGACTGGATCACGACCCAAGAAGGAGCCAGGCGACTGGAAGCTGGAGGCCCAGAAGCGTAGCTAGGCCCAATAGATTAGGTCAAACACCCTCCGAGTCCTTATCCAACTCGGTTGTAGATCTGTAAACTCTAGCGAGGTGACTCTATATAAACCTCCCTAGGGTACGCATAGAACTCACGTTCCATCATACACCCCCTGCGACTCGCCGACTAGCCACCGAGCTCGCCCTTGTACTCTCTCATCAATACAATCTAGCAGGAGTAGGTCTTTACCCTCCGGGGGCAAACCTGGGTAAACCCCTATGTCTCCGCCCTTATCTCGCACCGCAGATGGCTGGCCACCCTTGCCCCTTGTTCTACTACTCTCTGCCGATTGCAGCATCTGTCGTGGTCATTCCCATGACAAGGGTAGTATTACCCAATTTATTGATTCGACACAAGGGGATCCAAAGAATACTTATAAGCCTTAACAACTGAGTTATCAATTCAGCTGCACCTGGACATAGTCATGCTCACAGTAGTTTATCAGTAGCAACAGTTTTGTGGTAGCAATAGCAAAGTAACAGTAGCAGTAAAACAAAGGCAGTAGTAACAATAGTAGCAAACAGTAGGATATGAGTGCGGTAGGCATAGGAATGGATGGACGGGCGTTGCATGGACAAGACTATTCATATAACTTCAAGATCTAGGTAATTTGTAGATAAATAAGATAAACCATCCAAGTAATAAACAATCTTAGGCATGTGTTCCATAAATAGTCATACGTGCTTGCAATTAGAACTTGCACAACATCTTTTGTCCTGCCAGCCCGTTGCAGCGGGGGCTCAAGGGAATCTACTGGCCATTAAGGTACTCATTTTAATAGAGCACCGGAGCAAAGCATTAACACTCCGTGAACACATGTGATCCTCATATCATAGCCATCCCCTCCGGTTGTCCCAATTTCTACCACTTCGGGCCTTTGGATCCAGACTATGATATGTGTATACAACTTGCAGATAAAATCACAAACAATACTATCATCATGAATCAATAATAAGTTCAGATCCGAGATCATGGCACTCGCTCCCTAGTGACAAGCATTAAGCATAACAAGTTGCAACAAAGTCAAATAACACTAATAAAGATACTAGGCACCATGCCCTAACAATCTTATTCGATTACATGATAGAACTCATCCAATCCCTACCATTCCCATAGCCTACAATGGGGGATTACTCACTCATGGATGGGGGAAACATGGATGGTTGATGGAGAGGCGTCGGTAATGATGATGGCGATGATCCCCTCCAAATTCCCTGTCCCGGCAGGGTGCCAGAATGGAGTTTCTGGTTCCGAATCACGGTTTCTGGTGGTGGCGGCGCAACGGAACTCTTTCTGGAAAAACATTGACCCCCCCAGAGTTTTTAGGTCAAGAGGCTTATTATAGGCGAAGAGGGAGGCCGAGGGGGTGCCCGAGGTGGCCACACCCCTCCCAGGCGCGGCCTAGGCTGGCCCGCGTGGCCAGGGGGTGTGGGCCCCTCGTGCTCCGTCTCGTCTTCTAGCTCCGTGAGTCTTCTGCTGAAATAGGATTTTTGGCATATTTTTCGGGATTTTTCCCGATAGTTGATTTTCTGCACAAAAACTAGACACCAAGGTAATTATGTTGAAAACAGCGTCAGTCCGTGTTAGTTGTATCCAAATCACACAAGTTTAGAGGAGAAACAATAGCAAATGTGTTCGGGAAAGTAGATACGTTTTGGATGTATCACTTTTTTTATCCGTAACGCACCAGGTAGTGCGCTACGGGTAAAACTTAGTCGTAGCTCGCGGCTAGTGGCGCACTGCTAATACGCTACGGATGTACTTTTTAGGTGCGTCACGAACGTGTTGTTTCCTAGTAGTGTCTAATAACTACATGCATACTTTATTATTATCTATTATTCCCATCAGATTTTTTGCACAGCTACTGGTGAAAACCGAAGACCCTAGGCCTTCTCTCTCTCCATCATCAACAATAACAACAACAGGAAGATCGCAAACTCTTGGTTCGGTGAAAACACAATAGGAATTCTAAAATCTCGAAGGTCCGTTTAAGTAATCTCACATTGCTTTATGCTTCCCGAGGATTCAATAAACCTAGGTCTATTAGGGAAAAATAGCTATACTACATCCATAATCCGGATCGAAGGTATCAGTGCCTCATGGACACCCGCCGCGCCATGTTGACATCACACTAGATGACAAGAGTGACTGTGCAATCATTATTGTGACATAGCTGACATAGTAAGGTCATCGACAAAGGGAACCACCACCATAATAGTAAGTTTTTTCATGATGAATTTAGTTGGGTGTGCCATGGGCCCACTTGTGATAGCCGTAAATTGTCAGAAGGTCATAGTGGTTTGGTCAAACTAACACATGGTCTACTTGTGACGCGAGATACATAACATTCTCCCAAATGGTAACAACCAGGAGGGGTGCCAAATTTTGAGCCTTTCCCGTCGGCTGAAAACCCTCATGTAGCATCATGTGTTGTACTGATGCCAACTAGCGGGAGAAGGTCCTACTGTCGTGGTGGTGGCACGGCAGATGCCATGGGTAGGCTAAAGTATGGGGCCAATGGATGCTAGAGGGATCCGGGGAGGGAAGATGTAGTGATTTCTACACTCCAATGACTAACCAGTAGATCTTTATTTCTCCTCTTAAGGACTACAGATGCTCCTTGAGCTGTATCCAGGAAGAAGAGAGCTACTACACGAGCCTTACGGTGTAGAATGAATCGATCCCCCCTCAGGAGCCCGCGTCCCCCCTTATAAATGGGTGCCTTGGTTCCTTCTAGGGCTGACGTGGCAAGCATGTTCTTGGAATATGCTTGTCCCAATATCGTAACTCGGCGGATTCCTTTCTGTGTCCCCCTTCTATCGGCGGCAATGTTCCAGAGAGCTTCACATGCGCGCCTCGGGCTCCCTGACTGTCACCTCCGTGACCTTCTTCTGCCCTTCTACTACTCTGATCCTTGTCCCTTGTGCTTGGCTCTTTCCAGATTCCTCCTAGCTAGTGACTAGGGTTTGACTATAGGCACCTCCTTCTCCTGAAAGCTTCGTGTTACTCGGCCTTGTCTCGCGTAACTCGGCTCGGCCTTCACCTGCATTCAAGTTAGTCAGACTCGCTCGGCCGACTTAACTCATATGTCGGCCGGATAAGGTGTTACTCATTCTGTAGCTATCATGGCCTTGCTTACCTCGGACGACTCTTACATGACTCGGCCGATACAAACAGTAATTCGGCTCATGACAAGGGAGATTCCTTTCATCTTTCCCCTGTCTTGACCCTATCCGGGGTCACCACCCCAACACCTACTTCTTTGTATGTTAGGTTCTATATGCAAGGATGGCGATGTGTTAGTAGTGTTACCGAGTCGGAGTAAGTCCTCCCTTTTCTGATGGTGTTTGCTTTGATGCCAACGGAGATCATGCTTGTGGACGGTAGGGTATGCCGATACATTATTATTTGATTTGGTGAATTGTTTGTGAGTCGTTCGTTAAGCATGTTCTCGCTCTGGGAAGGTCCTTCCAATAAACTCGAGAGTAGGGAAACTGTGGTGCCTACAAGTATGTGGAAAGAAAATCTAGGTGTCTTCCTCTAAGAAGTCCAGTCTCCAATCTTGGAATAGTGAAGTATGGGGCATGTGCCGATTGTGTGCTTTCAACAGAGTCTTTTGATGGGTGTGTTGCATGCAAAAAAAAATCCTATGGAATAGTGAGAGGAAACTCCACACGACCTATTATACTAGATGCAAGTAACAAGTATAATAGATCTAATCTGCTCACCCTCAGAGAACACGAGTGGTTAATGATCCAGAGATCATGGATGATGTAGTCGTTATTTTGCGTTGGTTCCAACCGATGTAGATGTTGACCTTTTAGATCTTCGTACCAAACGAATGGCACCTCCATGGTATCCACACATTCCACCACGGTGATGTATCCTCCTTATTGATCCTGCGAGAGAGAGAGAGATAATATCTCCATGAGAATTCGGCTGCACAACGGCAGTGCTGTATGGTGTAGATGGATTTCTACAGGGCTTCACCTACTCTAATCCGAGGAGGAGAGAATCCACAAGATAGTGGGAGGCGGCCAGGGAGCAAGGGGTGCATTGAACCTTTCCCCTTACCCACCTTTTATAGGTGGCGGGGGAGGAGGCTTGGCCCCCTCCAAGATCCATGGGACGACAGTGGCCAAAACGAGAGTGGATATTCCTCCTCCCACGTGTCCCCTTTCCAATTAAGGTTCATCCAGGGTTTTGCCGCATGGTACTTAGTGGCCGTGGAGCCTTGGCCCACTAAGGCCAAGGTGCCCCCACTTGGGCCCATGTGGCCCCACCTTGCAGGTGGGCCCTACCATGGACCCTCCAAGAACATTCTAGAAGATCCCAACACTTGTAAATTGTTCGAACTTTTTCCTAAAACCCTAAATAGGAAGTGATGGATACTTTTATATAACTTTGGACCAATCCAAAGATCCTCGTGATATCAAGGATCTCATCCAAGATTCTGAAACAATAATTGATTGCACCATACATATTCTCAACGAATATTAGCGACAATAAAGGTTAAGTGTGTGACCCGATGGGTTTGATAACATGCAAACATGATCGAGACACCTCTCCGATCAATAACCATTAGCGAGACCGGGATGCCCATATGGTTCCTACACATTCAACAAAGTTCTTTTCGGTTAAACCACAATGTTAAAGATACAATCAATCCAGTATATGATTCCTTTCGTATCATGATATATTAGTTGTCCGAGATTCGACCATCGGTATCACTATATCTAGTTTAATCTCATTATCGACAAGTTCTATTTTCTCGCACCATGGTATAGGATCCCTATGAACAATCACATTAGTCACTGAGCTCTTAGATGTTATACTGCCGAGAGGACATAGAGATATCTTACAAGTTCGTCACATGAATAAACAAATCTCACTCTTGATTCACACAACCCAACATACACCATCGGAGATACTTGAAATCCACCTTTATATCACACAGTTATGAAGTGATATTTGATGTCCACAAGGTATTCCTTCGATGCTCGGAAGTAACATGATCTCATAGTCTTAAGAAACTATACTTAACATATTCTGAAAGCGATAGCAAACAAACTAGACGAGGCGATCAAAAGCTATGCTTATTATTTGGGTATGTCTATCACACCATTCTCCTAATGATGCGATCCCATTATCAAGTGGCATTCATGTCCATGGTCAGGAAACCTTAACCATCGCTTGACTAATGAACTAGTATACGAGGCTTACTAGGAACTCTATGTTGTGTACTTATCCACACATGCATTAGTTTCCAATACATTCAATTATAGGATGAACAATAAATATTATCATGAACAAGAAAATATGAATAATAATAGTTTTAGTATTGCCATTAGGGCATATTTCCAACATCTTCTGGTCGCATCTTGAGAGATGGGTGGAACTGCGGTTCTTAAAGCTTTTTGACAAAGCTTTTATTGTTCTTCAGATGATGGTCATCCCTGCGTTCTTCTCCAGGGAGTAACCCTTTTTCGGCGACGGAACATGACAACGGCCAACAACCTTGACAAGCACATAGGCTTTTGCAGATGTTTATGTTCATTAGTTATTTGTAATCATTTTATTGAGCCTTTTGCATGTATTTTTATTGTACTTGGGATGATGGTGTTCTTAAGTCTTTTTGGTATGTTTTAGTTGTGTCCTCCTGATATACAACTTTATTTGTACTCATCTCTATAGTTATCGTTAGCTACGATGTATGTTTAGTAGTACTCTGTCTTTGGAATACCTTTTTGGTGATAATCTGCTACTACAGTCAACAAACCAGCATTTTGCACGCACATACTGAGAGCATGAATCACAAGCTGATTACCTATGCCATTCTCCCGAGCATGGTCTTGAGTCTCGAGACATTGTAGACTTCTTAATTCGATGCAATTATGTTGTTATTATAGTGGGAGTTGGTGAAATCTACACAACACAATGCACAAGACATAAAAAGCATGCATGAGCTCTCAGGGCCATGCCAACCTAGCTTAGAGAAACTCTAATGAACCACATCTATTACGGCCATGAAAAACGCGTATATGGACACTGAAAATTGTGTTTCCGGTGCCGCCTAACAAACCTCGCAGACGGAAACCTCGAAACTGGATTTCATTTTTGCGCTTTAGGGGAGTGAGCCTAGCTCAACTGGTTGGGGGAGTGGATGCACAAACCCAATACCTGAGTTCAAATCCTCACAGATGAGAATTTAGGTTCCTATTTATACTTAAGGACTAGGCTATCTTGGTACTCATGCAATTTATCTTGAGGACCAGCCTTGATATTTAACCAAGTTTAAAAATCCTGGTACTCATGCTTAATGGCTTTGTGCATCCCTAGTTGGTGCAGAGGCCAGGGAAGTCAAATCCTCCCTTCAAGGTACTAGTACGAGATAAATTCGACGCAACCCTCCCCAACCCTAACCCTCCCAAGCCGCCCTCTCCCGAGCCGCCCCTAGGCGACTCCGGCGGCTCCAGGGGCCTCATCTCCATCATTCCCTAAGAACCCTCCCCCAACCATCTCCACATCTGTCGCCGCTGCTGCCGGCTCCGGTGGTGGTGGCGGCACCCCATCCATCTAAGATAGGGGGAATGGGAGGGTTCCGTGGCGGCGTTCACATGGGGGAGGTGCGACGCTGGATGTGGGCTTGGTGCGCCGCAGCCGTCTTGGCCGGGGTCTGAGATTCTCCGACGACCGACGAGGGGATGGAGGCTTGCCATCACCGCCTGGGTTGAGGCTGTGGCCGAGCCACGCCAATCTCCTGCGGTTGTTTCCCTCTCCTTCTCTGTTGGTGCTGCACGGAGACGATGGGCGGCATGGGGGCCTGCTCATCTACTGAATAAAGGTGGCGGTCCTAGGATTCCTCTCACTCCAAGACGAGGATCTACTTGTTGCTTGCCCTCTCTGATCTGGTCGGAGTGGCGAGTTCCGAAAGCCTTTGTCGGCGAACTCCCATGGGCGAATAATTCCTAGAGATTGCCGGATTGAAGGGATTCGGTCGTGTGCACCCATGTTTTACTCTTACCGTTTGGGTTCAGAGGGAGCGCTTCAAAGCTCTGTTGGCTGTTAATATCATGGGGTACACTTCTCGTTCCATGGTATTAACAGAGAATGTCATGGAGACCGAGATCTGAGGATTGACAATGGTGGTTCGAGTGTGGGTGATGATGAGTAATTGACTTGGTGACTCGTGACTTGGAGTAGTGGCATGCAAGTGGGCACAAGAGAGGTTCACAGTCCTACCTTTTAGGATGAAAACTCAGGGTCTAGCCTTAATTGGTTGTGCCTGTCAATGGCCTTGTTGAAGGTATTGTTTAAGAGCGTGGACATTTTTCAGGTGAAAACCTAAGATCTATGATCAGGCGATGACAGTGTTTGTGCACTGTTTCCTTCCTGGAGGCGCCGCTTTTGGAGAAGCTGGACTTCTGGTGTTGTCTTGGTGGTGGTAGTGCCATCGTTTCAACGAATGGGTCACTGTAGTGGGGCTTTTCTTTTTTGTAATTCTTTTGTTGTGTGCATCTGTATGGCCGCTAGGGCAATGCGTTGTTGCTGAGACTAGGTGTAATTGATATCTTGTGATATTAATAAATGCTCCTTCCAAAAAACATTATGGCTTTTATTTGCTGGATCTGTTCGGTGCAAACACCGCACGGGTGGATAAATTCACTATTTTCCATCATTTCATATTTCAACGTATATTAGACAATAATAAAATAAAATTTCCCAAGCATCACACATACCAAATACGAAATGAATAATAAACGTTTGTAGCATCACACAATACAACACTGCGACAATAATCCTTATTATGAATGGTTGAACCATCACACATTACATCAATAATTCTTATTATATCATGCAAATAATAGTCAAACACGTAAAAATAGATAGAAAATCAAATGAATAAGAAATGGGAACTATTGCGTGTCCTATTCATTGGGAGCTCGAAATAGAATAGACCAAACAAACAGTGATCTTCTTGGAAACAATACGTACACACTCGAGAGTAGTATCTTCACCTATCATCTGCATAGCTGACGAAATCTTTTGGTAGGAGCTGAAACAACCTGACAACATTCCTCCGGCGAATAAAAAAAAGGGCCGGCAATTGGTCTTGTGAGCTTCTAATATCTTCACGAACAACTCTCTATGCATCTGGTATCGCCGACGAAAAAGATGAGACAGGGAGATGGGTATCTCGATGAAATGGTCACGCATGAGAATTTCGTGGCCGAGAGTGCATTGCACGGAATGCACAGATGGTCGACGGTCGATCCTCGTCGCTTCTTCCTCCTACAGTCCATCTCGCGGATGGTCAGGATCACACTCATTTGCTCGATGTCATTGTCGAAAAGCAAATCTTCAATGTTAGAGTCTTCGGAGAAAGACTGAGTCAGTCAAAGAACTACGCCCTACTCATCAACAAGTTAGTGCATAAATCCTATGTCAAAATCGCTCGAGCTCAAGAACTACGAACAAATATCTTTGAATCGAAGGGAGCTAGCGGGTGGCTTAGTTTTTTTTGTGGCTTCTCCGATAAGCTGCCCTACCCACAGCTTTCTGGGGAAGCTGATTTAAAAAAATTATAAGACTTCTAAATTATTTTAGTCTTAACTATTCTAAAGGCTTGTAATTTTTTTAAACAAATAGTAAAATGCCCGTGCGTTGCCACGGGAACAAAGTTTTTTTTCCATTCCCCATGTGTAAACATGCTAGTTACATGCCAAGAATTTTTATGAAAATATATAATATATTGATACTATGACAAATGACCATTAGATTTTACGAACACGTTTAAATAACATTATCACACGTATACTGATATTAAGATAAATGACCGCTAGAATTTATGAACATGTGCGGAGAACATTATCGCATGTACCATAAATTTAGCCTACCTAATAAATCTCAGCTAGCATGCATATTTTCAGCTATCATGCGTTGTTGTGAAATGAAGACAATGTTGGTGGCGATGAGGGTGGTGTTTTCTTTGACCACCATCTAGCAGACATTGTTGTGAAAATGCAACCAGAAGTCTGATGGTCAAATTATATGTTTCATATAACTCAATGAAATGAAGACAATGATCTGACCCTAATAAAACATAGGCAACACAAATTTGATGTAGCCGCACTAACAATAGCATGTCCAACAACACCAACACCGATTGTGCCATCAGGATACCCATCAACAGAATACAGATAAATTAAGGGAGCACCCTTGAGGTGAGCATATCAGGTAGGAAAATAATGCTTTACACCTTTGCTATGAATTTGCACAATCAAACCATCAGCTAGTTGTAATATCTTATTTTGTCGGAGAAGAAGAACCCATATAATAATTTCCTGCATAAATGAAAAAAGTGATTTGTGTTAGTACAGATTCAAGAAAGAACTATGGCTAGTCTTTTAGTACAAATTCAAGTATTTATAGATTCATAGACAAACAGATTCGTGATAGTACAAATTCATAGTCAAAGTATAGTTTGTTAGTACAAATTTGTGTAATGGCGGATTCAAGTATTTAATTCAAGAAACAAACACAAGAATACTATATACTTACATACTTGGCCCATGGATCTCGTCGATTCATTTATGGCGCTAAAGAACCTAACACATGTATATAACTAATTTGGTTTCCCTCATTAACAAATGATGGCCATAGTAGTGTTGATATGCACAAAATAAGTAATATTTAAATAAAAGAGAGGAAAATGTATGAATGTTGAAAGTGTAAGTGACAAATATCTCACCTATGATGTTAATATCTCTTTATAGACGATGTTCTTCGTGTAGTTACCAACATGACAATCATAGCCCTTATTCTTGTCGTAAGTTGAACTCTTCTTTTTGCTATCATTTGGGTCCTTGTTCTTGTTACCAGCATTCGGGATGACAAGAATCTTGACATTTTTTCTAGCGGTGGATCTAGATAGTGCTACATACAACTGTCCGTGAGAGAACACAGGCTCGGGCAAGTAGATACCAGCATTCGGGATAGTCTGCCCCTGTGCCTTGTTGACCGTCATGGCGAAGCTGATCCTGATAGAAAACTGCTTCCTCTTGAACTGAAAAGGGAACATTTCATCATCAGAGGGACAAAGCGGGATCCTTGGCAAGAAGATCCTCTTTCCAGCATGTTGTCCCAACACAATTTCTGCATCGATGACATTCCTCTGGAATCCTCGAACCACCAGCCTCGTGCCATTACAGAGTCCGTTCGCAGGGTCAATGTTTCTGAGCAATATGATAGGGCAGTTGATCTTCAACTTCAATAAATGTGGGGGCAACCCATTAGGGGTCAGCGTGTTAAGGAACTCAGATGGGTAGTAGTTATGAGGGTCGTCCACCGCGGAATCAAAGCTACGATACACCATCTCATCTCCCTGGAATATATTGATCATCTTCAAATTAATCCTATCCACGCAATCATTTCGTGTTGAAAAAATTGCTCTAGAGGTGATGTAGTTCGGGTTTGCCATATTAGCACCAAGACTGGGAAACACATTGTCTATTAGTGTACCAAAGTCAGTGCCCTTCTTCCCAGTACACGGCACACATATCTCGTCTGGAAGGCGAACGTCACCATCGCCATTGGTCTCATCCTTACCATCACCGATGCGTAATAGGTAGTACGCAAACCATGGGTCACTATGTGCCCTCATATTGCGTTCAAGCTTTAGGTGACGCATGCAATCCCAGAGGTAAGAACTACGTAGCGACGAATCAATTATCTGAGCCCTCGACCCCTTACGGACAACAGGGAGGACCTGCCTGAAATCTCCACCAAACACAACCGTCTTTCCACCAAATGGTAGGTATTGTCGGCTCAATATATCTCGCATGCTGTTGTCCAGTGCCTCCACTGCCTGTCTTTTTGTCATGGAAGCCTCATCCCAAATAATGAGTGAAGCGACCTGTAGTAGCTTGGCAGTACCACTCTGTTTAGTGAAGGTGCATAACCCACCATCATCAATGATCAGTGGTATCTTGAACCGTGAATGAGCTGTTCTCCCTCTAGGCATTATGGAAGCTGCAACACCGGATGTAGTTGTTGCTATAGCAATCTTTTTCTGCCCTCGTACTGTTGCGAGCAGATCTCTATATAAAAAGTCTTTCTGGTGCCTCCAGGTCCATCCACAAAGAAAACACCACCCTCATCGCCACCAACAGCAGACATAATTTCATCATATGCGGCCCTCTGGTCTATATTAAGTTTTTCTGGTAGGTTTTTTTCCTCGTCATTGGGCTTGATGATGGACTCCTCAAAGATCTCCCTTGCCACACTGGTAGCGCTATCAAATTCCTCAGCAATATCTGGAAGAGGAAATGACTTTATGTCCTTGCCCATTGACTGCAACATATTCCTGATATCTATCAGAACCTTTTGAACTACAACATCTGGTGGATCATTGCGACGATAGTCTTCCGACATTGCATTGAAGTGCTTCTCCCAGAGCCCACGCACATCGCTAGGCTCGCAGAATACCAATATTGTCGCAAAGAGCCTTCGTAGAGATGATGGCATCTCATACAATGTAGATTCAGTAAGGGAATCATCTAATGTGTTGTCCCCTTCAATCAACCCCCTTCTCTCTGCAGCTTCCCTAAAGGATGGTAGGATCTTTCCATTAACCGTATTTAGGTCATCGTAGGAGGTGGCCCCGGTGACATGGTTTAGAAGGACTCGCAAGTAATAGTGTTCCCCCTCCGATGGATGAGCCGACACAATTCTTCCAATTTGTATTCGTGAAGGTGTACCATCTGTCTTTAGTGACCTTCTTTTCCAGTATTTATTCTTGCCTTTCTGCCAAGTATACCATTCAGGGAAGTCCCTATACAAGATAGAACGAGCCTCCTCATGTAATATGTTTGCCTCGAAGTACTCTGTAAGCATTGACTTCTCAACACCTTCACGGTTAACTACTCGTCGGATATCTTGGCCCTGTTTGAACGAAACCATGTGCATGTTTGGTAGATGGAGCTGCAGCTGCATCACAGGTGGCGAGTTCTCACTTAACTTAAAGCCGTATATCCTACACAAGGCCTCCGGAGGCGTCACCCACCTCGCGTCTCTATATTGTTTGATCTCATCTATGTTTTCATTGCTATCTGCCTTGTCAGTCTCGCTCATCGAAATAGAAGATCGGTCATGGCCCTTGTATATGTACTTAAATAGGTACTTAACGGACTTTATGCTACCGCATGCCTCAACATTGATGTGACAATTGAAGTGACGCAGAAGGTAAGGGTTGTATGGGACCACCCACCTATTATCTAGCCATTCCTTTCGAACCATTACTGTACAACCATCTTTACGTCTTCTGTATAGAGGGTAGGAGTCCTTGCCCTATAAGGTAGCCTTATTGTAAGGTCGAGGATAGTTATTCTTGCAAGCAGGACGGCCCTTCGTGCATGGGCAATCACGGTTCAAAGCACCGCATGGGCCATGCATTATATGCTTCACGACCATCTTATACAATTCTGGGTACTTCTTCTTGTTTGGGAGCTCGACTGAGATAAGACGGTCATATTGCTCTGGGCATGTGAGCTTGTATCGTCCCTCCATGATAAGCAAGAAGTGTGCATGTGGAAGGCCCCTCTTTTGGAACTCCACCACGTACACATATGCCCTCACCTTTCCGAGGATGTCCTTCTTAAGCAGCTTATGCTTGAGTTCCTCCAGCTTCGCCCTAAAAACACGCACCACAAGGTCTGGGCGATCCTGTGGTGTCTGCCCTGGGTAGAGCTCGCGCTTGATCTCTTCCCAGTTGGGGGTTGCATGTCATTGTAAGGAATATGTCTGGCTTGCCATACTTTCTGCTTAGCCATTCATCATCTTCATCAGGAACCTCATTCCTTTGGTAGTTGTCATTCCTGCTTAGCCATTCATCATATTCATCAGGAACCTCATTCTCCTTGCAGCTTGATTTTTTTTGACGAGATTCATGTTGTCTTTTTAGTAATTCTTCTTTTTTCTTGTTATCCATTTGTGCATAACGTTCCCTATCTCGTTGCCTCTCCTGCTCCTTTGGATTTACGAATTGTGTCTAACTGATGAATAATGTCGATCCATCACTGCAGCTATTGTTTAGCTCAGCAATGTCTACATCAAAAAAACATCACATGTGTAGGTACATTAGATATGAATTATGGACATAGCTGCATCGGTTTTATTATAGTTACATTCAGTTTATTAGAGAATTAGTTCACTTCATACCAGCAACTATATTTTCTTGCCCCCGAGATGAGATATGAACCGAATGCATCTGGTGTGCCTCATTATCACCGGGGACCATATTTTCCTTGTTCCTATCCATTTCTCCTAGGAAAAAAAATCAAGGATCAAGTGGTTTGGTTGGATGATAAACACGAAACCATTAAATGATAAACATAATTGTAAAGTGCACCTGAAACAATGGGTCTGCTTTGTAGTTGAGAGAGTGCTGTTGGACTATCCCGCGATTCACGTGTATTAACTGCCGGTCGGGCTTTGTTCTGGTGATATGCTTCACGACGCCTCTTAAGTAGCTCATCTTTCTTTTGTTTATCCATTTGTGCATATCGCTCTCTAGCACGTTGCCTGTTGCGTTCTTTGGCATCTTTGGGTTCTCCTCCATTACTGGTGTTAACGACACCTAATAAAATACACACCATAGTTAGTTGTTGAACATCGTCTGAAATACTTATACAATATATATTATGCGTGTTACTTGTGTTGATGGTGTTGGACAAGTCTTTTAAAGGAGCACGTTCACTGGATCCGGTTGTAGAATCCATCTGCAAGGAAACACGTAGGCTTATTATTTGCATGATTCATAGGCTTGGTCATTAACTATACAAAATTAATTTCATAATTTACGAAGGTTAAAAGTTATATAAAGAACCACTATTTTATTGGGATGATGAATCAGAGCACATGAGTAATAAAAAGGGAGATTAAAATACATGTAATGGATGTGGACAATGAAAACAATTCTATGTATTTTGATTTTAAGTATAATAATTGGTACATAATTATTGAAGCAGCTACATGGTTTTGTTTTCTCGTGGAGCAAGTACAAAAGTTCTTAAGCATCAATCAAGCTGGAAAAAATCCCTTGCCCAAATATAACCCTTGACGAAGATCTAATCCACTAACGTGGGAAGTCAAATATATCTATATAAAAAATTAAAAGTATCTATAAATGGTTAAAATTGTCAGAAACATTTTAACCAAAATGACGATTGATCAAATCATGTTTGGGTCAATAGGTGAAAATATGACAACATAATTCACAAAAATGAAAGCCGTTTGTCTTTTTTCTTATTGTTGTATCAATTAATACAAAAAATTAAAGATAGTGTGCTACTAAAATTGCAATTTTTTCTTATTATTGCACGGTTATATTTCTATCAACAATTTTAGCACAGTAAAAAGAATGTGTATCCTGCTACCAATACAATCAATACATAAATATATATTATATTCATTCATGAGCAAACTAAGACAAGAGAATAAAATAAATCTTAGGAAAGGCACCAATCAGCACAAAAATATTTTCTAATGAAAGGAAAAAACTGAAGAATTACAACTATGGCCTGAAAAAAATTGAAAACTAAATTAAACTTTTGGTACACACCGCTGAAGACAATAATGCTCGTAGATGAAACAACACCTTATCTGTTAGTGGAAAACGAATAGTAGCATAGCACCACTCTCTCTGCTCGTCTCCCTCCACCGTGGTCTCATCCCTGCCTGTTGAGGCAGTAGCTCGAACCCGCCGCCGCCTCCACCTTCCTCCGACGCCTCGCCTCCCTGCGGCCCGTCGTCGCTCCCCTGTGCCCTCGACCTGGCACCCCAACGCCGCCTCCCTGGCTTGACTGACCAGTGGCGACGCGCGCGTCTAGGACTGACGTGAAGCTCCTCGACTCTCTCTGCTGCTCGACCTCGCCGGTCCTCGGCACAATCTCCATCCGCGCATGCTTTCCTCCCCGGTCTTCCATCGCTACCCACCTCTGCTGCCTCGCCTGCGGCCTCGTCTCTCCATGCGCCCGCGAACATCTCTTCTATCTCTCCCTAGCCCAAATCCCCCGCAGGCTGCAACCCCGCCCCTCTCTCTCCACCCACGTCGGAGACCGCCCTCTCCTCTCCAAAGCCGGGCGCCGCAGAGGCCCTCGGTCTAATGCGACCGCACCATCCTTCTCCGCGTTCCCCTAGGCGCGGCCACAACAAGACGTGAAGCTCCTGCGTCGTTGTCGCCCCCTTCCCCCCGCCATGGCTTATCCTTTCCCCGCTGCGGCGTTTACCTTCAACACGCTGGTGTCATCCGACACCTCCTCTCCCCGCCTCGGGGTCGATGGCTTCTTCCTCTCCCCTCGCTGCACAAGCGAGGAGGCGTCGTCAGCCTGAAGTGCTACACTCGGCTCGGTATAATTTCCGTTCTCCCAACCCCGATTTTCCATTGTCAGAAGCTAATTGCAGATTGTAAAAATGAATGACTTATCAAACTTACCTGAGACCAAATCGATGCATCGACGGGTTCCACCAATTTTCCCCAGTGTAGCTATTTTCATAGGTAGATGTGTGCTCGCCCTTCTTGTTGGCTTGCCGGCGATGAGCGATATTTGGGCAAGGGAGGATGTTGCGGACAGATTGGTTTTCTCTCTCCTATACTAAATTAATCGCAGGTGCCCGCGGGATTTGCGATTAATTAAGGTGGAAAATCCATTTTTGTTTTTGTTTTGGAAAAAAGGTTACTTAGGAAACTATTATGTGGGTTTTTAAGGAAGGCAATCTCCCATATTAATTATGCGTCTTGCTGTTTCAACGGGGAAACGTGCTCGTGCAAAGGAAACGTAAATTCCCATGTCATGCACGATGCTTAATTCTTGATGGAAACACCTGTAAAGAGTTCTGTTTGTTATTCTAGAAAACTTGACTGTAAAGAGTTCTGTTTCTTATTCTAATACGGGCAATCTCCCATATTAATTATATGTTACCCTACGAGGCCTCGACTGCCTCCAGATCATGCCCGGTGAGCACCTCTTTACTGTCACCCAGCAACGTTGGATTCTGATTTTGAGGAGCATTGGAGATGATGTGCTCTGTTTTGCGTTTGCACATATATCAGGTGAACGTCAGTTCAGACAAAGTCTATTGATGGGTTAGGTTAGTTGCAGAGTCCACTTTGATTTTTGATTGATTTAGTGCTGATGCAATAGTTTCTGCAGCTAGTAGTATAACGCATTTGCTTCAAAGTTAGTCAATGCCATGATTTGGGGCTTTGCTGTATGATGGCGAACTATCGATTTATATATGAATAGGTGGAGTGCGTTGTAGGTTATAATTGTATAGCTGCAATTTGATGCGCAATTCCATTCTGTGCTTGCTGCTGTGGCTAAGCTTTTCTATCACAAATTCAGTCACACTTCACAGTTATCTGTTTGCATAACATTATGTTACCTCTTTCAGAAACTTCTTCGTTGTTCTTAGACTCGATCCATCAAACAAAGCATTAACGCATGCATCATTAACCGGTATATATTGCGGCAACATAGCAGCCATACAATCATCAAAGGAAACTATGTTCTTTGAACTGGTGTGTTACTATCTGGTGTTCAAGGGAATGGATTTTCTAGGCATGCAATTGCTGATGTGGTTTGACATTGCAATTTTCAGTGGATACAACACAGTAGTATATGAACCTTTAATCTTGAGTTTCAACAGCTGAACCTACTCTACTACTGTCAGGTATCCAAATTCAAGCTGAAAATATGCATGCTAGCTGAGGTTTACTGGTAATTGCCAGTACGCATGATAACTGGGACCTTATAGGCTGACTGTGTTGTGATTATCGTGGACATGGTTTAGAAGCATGAATCTTCAAGGATGGCCAGACCCGTGAGCATGCTCTCCTTGCTTTCACTCTTCGTGTCAGGTAGATCATCTGCTGATGCAACAATATATAATTTCAGAAGTGAAGTGGTTATATGTGGATTATTAATTTATCTCAGTACACCCTCTGATTTCAAAATTTGGGTGACCCCATTTGCAAGCAAAAAATAAGGAGACTCGATCAAACGTTCCTTTTTTCTGGGTGGTATCCAACGTTATTTTCCTGAGCTTAATACAAATAACAACGCATTCATAGCATTAAATCCTCTGGTCTATGTAAAAGTCAATACTATAGATTACGTTGTGACATAAATCATGGTTATCGGTTGGACAAAGTTCAATGCTTATTGACATGTGTGATATGCATGTTTGTAGGAGCAACGACAGCATATGCATACATTTCACCTGTGATTGTTCAGAGAAGCCTCACACCAATTGCCTAGGGACAAAGAGCACATGGAACATGAATTAGATGGGAATTCCACATGGATGTTCCAGTACCTCCGATTTCATTTTGAGCATCTCTGCCCTAGAATTAAGGTAAGAGATTGATTAAGCATACTGGCAAGAATATGTAGTAGCTCAAGAGTTTAACTTTGCAGATAATAGCTTGGTACAACCCTATGCTTGTGAGTTTCTATTAGTAAATTTGTTGGTATGTGTCATCAATCCCTATTGCCTAAAATCCAAATTCATTGATTATCAAGCCAATAAAAAGTAGTATCTGGGTTATATGCTTCGAAATGCATTCGTTTCATGGAAAACTTTCATTTAACAGGTGATATTCTTAGCTAGGTGATCAATGTAATATCAAGTTGTTTATCTAGGACATCTTCATCCTAATTAGTTCATGCATGACATGTGTGCTTAGTGAATTAGATTGATATACTATACATACAAACTCGGTTTATACAGACATCATATACCACTTTAACAAAGATAAGTAGGCAATGTAGTATACTGCAAATGAGCAAGTCTAGCTATAGAACCAAGAAAGTACTAAATGGACAGACCAGAAATATTCAGATTTAGAATATCATGACTAAGTCTGAAAAACAACATTAGATGGTCAGGGATTGGATATCAGCTGCCCATGTCATGACATGAATTCAGAATAGCTTTCCATTGAAACACACATAACTTTTTACATATGAAAAAAATATATTTTCTACAGTGACCAGTCAAGTAACTTGCATTGGAGCAGATCAATTTGCCCCAACAATACATTTTTATATTCATGCTCTTACTCTTCTCAATCATTCTGTTAATAACTGCTACTTTGGTGTGCTCAGTTATCTATTGGGGAATGCTGCTTGAAGGGTCTATACAGAGCTATTGAAATCTTTGAATGCTCCTGCGTGCAATCAACTATGACAGAACTGCCATTTTTTTCTCCAAGGTACATGCATATTTTTACTATTTCATTAAGAAAATCTAGAGTGGTTCCAAACACGGGATTAGATAAAACAAAGTAATATCTTTGACATACATTTTGTTTGCATTGACAGATTTAACAAAGTACTATTTCAAAGTTTGATAAAAGAAAACATGTCACATGACAATTTATTTCATAGATAAATCCGATTCGATTTACAGCCTCCCAAGTCGTAGGTTGTCATATAACCCCATCTTTATCCTTTGTCGTACAAACGCCCTGACACGGCTCTACATGGATCGACGAGCTTGTCCAAGTGTATGACGAAAAGATGCTAGCTCATAAGCTAGCAGATTGTCAGGCTCAAAGACAATATGGCTCTCGTCTATTGTTTTCAAAGCCCCTACATGACAATTTCTAGTGTTAGAATACCAATGTATGTTAAACGGTTCAGTATAGTCAATGCTACATGATAATTTACCTTGCCGTGTGCTGACCTCAAAGAGGGTGGCAGCTAAGATACACATATCCCGTTCGACACGTCGCCGCTTCATCAGATGGCGTGAGACATGTCGGTCCCATATGCGCAGACATATTAACTCCCGACTAACAAAATAGCAGTAATGTAGCCATTAAAAAATCAAAACTGGCAAGAAAAGATTCGGCCTTACCTAATGTTCATCAGCACGACATCTCGGCATGGCGTGCTGCGGTCATATGACTTGTGAAATCTTATGGGGCCGACCTGCATGACTATCCCAATGACATCTAAAAAACGGAACAATCAAACTTTTGCATTGTACTGTATGAGATTACACAAAGCGTGAACCATTTAAATAAAGAACAATAAGCACCTGTGAGCATTTTGTCCCTAAGTCTTGCCGCATCATCGAAATCCATGAACTGCGAGGGCAGCACAGGGATGGAGATGTTCGGCCCAGCAAGATGAACCTGGGTCCACGAGTGCATGACGACATAAAAGTCGGTTGATATGACCAATCCAAATTGTGGTGGCATGTCAGCTGTCTGAAATCCCAGACCTCTGATTAAATACATCTCGCTGATCTGCAGCTCGTTGGCGAGACGATAGGCTTGCTGTCCATATGCGATTTCCTCCATTTTGTCCAAGTGTATGACGAAAAGCTGCTAGCTCATAAGCTAGCAGATTGTCGGGCTCAAAGACAATATGGCTCTCGTCTATCTTTACTATTAAAAGGAAGTTGGTGATCGTAGGTCGCCCTCAAACATCAAACATTGAAAGAATCTAGACAGTTAAACACAAATCATCAAAATTTTAGAGGATCGTACCCTTGGATCACCTTCTGTCCTCCGCCATAGGTGCGTCCAATTTGGTAACCAACAATTAGAGCACCCGCAATTATGCCAACAATTAAATCAGGGTCGCCACAATCACGGAAAGTTTCGTGAGTACCTGCACAACTGCGTCATGAGGACGACGCCCTCTCACGCCAAGCGGCCTCGAAGCGCCGTGCCAGCCGGCCACGGGCCTCGTTCCCGAGGAACGCAAACAGCCAACATGCGGGGAGGCGGGATCCATGGCCGACATCTGCCTTCACCTCCTCTCATGAACGCCATGCCCTCGATTTAGCGGAGCACGAAGACCGCGCTCGCACCCTTGGCTCAGGGGTGCCGACGCCCCATGCCACCTGAGCCCATCTTCGTCGGTGAGGGGAGCGCCAACCGTCCTTGCAGCATCCGTACACCCAGGTCGGGCTGCACTCGTTGTTGCCACGCGCCGCCGACCACTTCAATGATCTATCTCAGAAGGTACTCCTACCTATCACCCACATATCAGTCCTTGCTTTTCTGAACATATTCGTGCGTACTACATGTTTGACGGAATGCTCATGGTCAATGAAATTAGAATTTGTGGTCGGTGGCTCAGTGCCGGCGGCAGACTTTCTGTTTTGGCACTGTAAATTAAAAAACTGGATTACGTCTAATACTTCTAGCATGTGCGGGCTCTCTTTATGTTGGCAAAATGGGAAATGATTACGATGAGAGACGGCAGAAACAACCTACTACCTCCTTCACGGTTTGCAGGGCGCCTAATCAAATTTAGGTTTTCCAAAACTCCAACGTTCCTAGGCGCATAAGAATTAATTGTTAATTAATGTGACACCTTTCCTCCCAACTTTCTATGCATGCAACAGTCTCCCACCAATGCATGCGCCTTAACCGCTCACTAATAGGCCTAATTTTCAGCCAATACATACACGCCTAGGTCTGTGAAATTTTTGTAGAGCGCCCTGCAAACCGTGAAGGAGGAAGTACAAGGTATGATCAAAGTTGAAGCAATTAAGACCCCCCTTCTATTGGAGAACATAAAACCCAATACGAACTCAATTGATGCTCTTACTCTTTTTGGTTTCCAGGTACAATAGGCAAGGAACGAGGTTGTGTCTGCTTTTAAAGTGGTAATAAGATTCAACATCGATTATTGATGGAAGCACCCACCATGTAGTTGAAAAAAGGGTGGCTCACATAACCGGCCAAGTCAAGGTATAGTTAGCCCAACGTTTGATGCAAAGCATGGAGTTATTGTATGAATTTTTATGTGTACGTACCTACAGGAGAAACTGCAGCTACGAATTGGTCTCTTTCCTTTTGTGAGGAATGAATATGGTCATCTTAATATTGTGATGTTTTTCATTTATAATTTACAGAATACAAAGGAGAGGTGTAAAATAATACTGGGTCATGGGATTACATTGATATAAATGTGCAATAATTATTTAGTTCATGAGCTGTAACATATATTTTTAGTTAAGTAAGCAAAAATTGTGCAATTAGCATTTTATGCCATTGGTCTGCATAATTTTGAGAACTGACAGCAAGGCTAATAGAAGGTCAGTGCTTAGCAATCGTTGAGTTTTGAAACATAAGAATGAGAAGATGCCCTTAGTCCAACCATGGTATCGCTACTCAGTCGTAAATTATATTGTGTGAAGTCATGTAAACTACACTCTTCCATTTTGTTATGTTTTTTATTTCCAGGCATATTAGGATGGTGTTGTAGTTGGTGAGGTAGAGAAAGGACATGATATTTTGATGATCAGGTTCAAGATTGTATCTTTTGGTGAGTTCTCGGCTTGATTAACACGAGACTAAATTTTTATCGCTCTAATTATTTTTCTTGTCAGTCTAGCTATCATGGGACAAACCATTCTTATCATGGTTATTTTGATTTGAAGAGATAATGCAGTACATACCATAGTGAATTGATTACAAGATCTGTGACAGCTAATTATATTCTTATCATGTTGATCTATTTTGTGCAGTGGTGCTTTGTTTGATCTCAACAGCCAGGTTTGTTATTGTGCGCTGCCAAGTTTCTTCAGCTAAGGCAAGTTTACGGTCTATTCATGGACTTTAAACTCTCATATCCCGTTTAACAAAAAAAATGTCCCCTTTCTATCTCTTACTTCCCAACATTTTTGAAATGTCAGTTGGAAAAACCTGAAAACTATATCACTGAGCTAAAATTATCCGGATTTCATAAGTATGAACATCAACATTATTTGTTGTTCTGCTAACGCGGTGATTTTTTTTGTCCCAACATTTTAGAAATATTGTTCTAATGTCCAACGCATTGAAGCTGTAATCTACTTTCTTACCAACTTATTGAATTGCTAAAACCTAAAAGTTTGTGTTTTTGCATTAGACATGACTCTGTGCTATTCATTGTCGTGTTGCTTGAACAAATTTGGCATGATATTTCCTGCAGCCAATGGTGAGAAGCAGATGGATAAACTGTTTATCCATCATGCATTTATGTTGTTGTATTCTCACTACAGTGTCGCTGTTCTTTGCTGCTGAGGAGGACTATGAATTTGCAAGATTTATACACTCGGTCTATCACTTTTATATAATTTCCTTCCCTTTAGAGATGTCGCTCCCAGCCATCCTTAGAAGGGATGTAGCCAGTCAATAACTTTGGCCAAGATTTGAATCTTCATCGACTAAATCTATGATGTGATAAGCCGCAATATATCATGTAAGGTTGTACTAAATATAATAGAAGTGTGGGTTGTATGAATACAAAAAAATATATGTTTCAAATTAAGTTTCTGCTCCTTTTTCTCAACAAACCAAACTGGAAAGCAATCATGGTTAATCTCCGTCGGTATCACGATCCTAAGTTCTAGAATTTCGATCCTAATTTCATTATGCACGAATACCATGGTTTTAAATAGTGTGCTAAGACATTTAGTGGTAGCCTACCAAAAATGCTATAGCGCCGCTGTAGCGCACTATTTAAGGGTTTTGGCATATTTTAGCACACTAATGCACTTAGCGGCATGAAGAAGAAGCTATAGTTCACTATTTAAAACCATGAAGAATACCCTTGCGCATTAAAGGTATGGACTATAAAGAGATGACTAGGAAATAAACTATGCTCTATCTTCCCAGCTAAGAAAACAAAAAGAGCTAATTAAGGATGTTAGCCATGTAGGTTTGTGTTTCATCTTTTTTTGTGTTCTTTTTTTCCGCGTGGATAGCCTCGTATCAATGCTGGTCAAACATATTTTGTGCAAAAAAAATGACCACGGAGCTCGGCGATAAACTTGGCACAAGCCCACGTCCATCTGTGTCATCGTTGTCTTCCATGACAGCCACAGCTGGCTAGGCGACCACGGTTGTCCCTCTCAAGCGCATCACATCCCTTTTCCTCGCCACCTCGGCCTCTTACACCGTCTGTCGCTGCTATAGGTCACCATCTAATATTTCCACAGTTGCCAACGACTGTGAGGAGGGACTGCAGTGGGGCTGCGTTGGTTCTGGATTGTTGAAAAGGTTTAAGAGTTGAGTCGTTAACATCTTCACATGTATCACCTCATCCGAAGCTGCCATCAACTGGGAGGAGGGGTGAAACTTGATTGGAGCAGCGACACTTCACCCATTGCGTGTGTTACCTACAAGAGAAGGTCAAAGCACGGGGAGTACCAAATGTTGACAATACTTAGCTGTAAGTAGGTATGTGAGAACTTGGTGTTGAATCTTGACCAAGTTCAGAACGTGATACATATTCGGCTATCCAATCTTCTGGTGTTTGATGATTCATTGCTAGATGGCTAGCCCGCATGCATCTTGTAGATGATGTGTTGTGTGTGAATGTTGCCAATTTGAGCCAAGGCGACATATATACTAGGAGAGGATTCTTGATTTAGCACAACGAATTCGAATAAGAAGAAAGAAGTATGGCAAGAGGTTGGCACTGGATGTTGGAAGCAAGAAATCGAGACACATCATGATGTTTTGTAGTGATATGGTAAATCACATGGACATTTCCTATGGTATATTTTACACGTATTATTGTATTCCGTAGCAACGCACGGGTATTTAGCTAGTTGTTTTCAAAGCCCTACATGACAATTTCTAGTGTTAGAATACCAATGTATGTTAAACGGTTCAGTATAGTCAACGCTACATGACAATTTACCTTGCCGTATGCTGACCTCAAAGAGGGTGGCAGCTAAGATACACATATCCCGTTCGGCACGTCGCCACTTCATCAGATGGCGTGAGACATGTCGGTCCCATATGCGCAGACATATTAACTCCCGCCTAACAAAATAGCAGTAATGTAGCCATTAGAAAATCAAAACTGGCAAGAAAAGATTCGGCCTTACCTAATGTTCATCAGCACGACATCTCGGCATGGCGTGCTGCGGTCATATGACTTGTGGAATCTTATGGGGCCGACCTGCATGACTATCCCAATGACATCTGAAAAACGGAACAATCAAACTTTTACATTGTACTGTATGAGATTACACAAAGTGTGAACCATTTAAATAAAGAACAATAAACACTTGTGAGCATTTTGTCCCTAAGTCTTGCCGCATCATCAAAATCCATGAACTGCGAGGGCAGCACAGGGATGGAGATGTTCGGCCCAGCAAGATGAACCTGGGTCCACGAGTGCATGACGACATAAAAGTCGGTTGATATGACCAATCCAAATCGTGGTGGCATGTCAGCTGTCTGAAATCCCAGACCTCTGATTAAATACACCTCGCTGATCTGCAGCTCGTTGGCGAGACGATAGGCTTGCTGTCCATATGCGATTGCCTCCATTTTGTCCCCCTGTCAAAATAGCCAAGTATATTATCAAGCTGTGTGCCATACGTTTCTAACTTGTTTAGTACCATCAGATTCTACCATAGTGAGATAATGTAGATGAGCCTTGGAAATACTCCCTCTGACCCATATTAGTTGACTTCAATTTGGATGTATCTAGACAAGTTTTTGTGATATCGTGATAGATACATCCAAATTGGAGTCAACTAATATGGGTCGGAGGAATTACAAGATTTTAAAGAAGTTGATACTGATACTGATGATGATAAAGAAGACGTTGCATTGGTGTATTTATTCTTACTGAGAGGTCGGCGAGGATCGCACGGTAGATTACATCTCTAGTTCTTGTGTGTTTGATTCGCCCAGAAACTACTCTTGTTGTTGTCTCCCATGATCTGTTGTACATGTGCAGGTTTTCAACAGATTGGAATCTAACAACTCTGCTATATAAGAGAAAAGAAACATTAAAAAATCTCTATCCATGATCTACCTATCTCTACTATTTGTGGATGTTCTATTAAGAAATTTTTTTGATGTGCTATTAAGAAAGGTTTCTGATGTAGGAGGGATATCGCGTTACCTAGAGGGTGCCATCACTCTCTTTGAGCCGACGCGTTCGAGAATGTATCGAGTTGCCATGGCGGTAGCTTGAAGATGGGTCACCTAAAATACAATGCTGGAATCTGGAATCTGGGTAAGATTGAACGTGAGAGAAGAGCAACTTATATGCCATGAGCCCTGCCGGAGTTATAAATCCAGGGCGCGAGTTTTGGTGGCGTTATGTTAGCAGCTGGGAGTTATAAATTCGGGGCGCGATGTTAGCAGCGTGAGTTTTGGTGGCGTGATGTTAGCAGCGTGAGTTTTGGTGGCGTGAAGGCAGATCTGTTTTTGTTTGTAGCGTGATTGTGATTTTGGCAGTTTCTAGCGTGTTGTTTTTGAAAGCTTGTAGCGTGAGATTTGGCAGTTTTCTGGCGTGATGATTTTGGCTGACGGTTATAGAGATAAAAACGCTTGATGGGCCAGGCCCAGTGAAAGCGATGGTGAGATCGATGAAACGACGAAGCGACGAAGCGAAACGCCGGTGGCTAAAAACGGAACAGTTCGTTTTTTTAAGTAGTAGAGACTTTACCAAAAATCTAGATGCAGGATAGCTTGTCGGAGAAGGCGCCAAGAACCGGGCCTCGGTCTTCGAGTGGCGGCGGAAACACATTCCTTCCACCACCGCGCGGAACAGAATCCTGCCTTGCAAAGAGGTAGCAGCAAAACGAGCAGAGGCATTGGTGGGCCCAGCTGCTTATAGTATCCGGATCCGGCCCACCATCGCGAAACCCTAGCAAGTAGCAACGTGTCCGATCCGGCCGACCTATAAAAGCCATCGGCCCCCAGTCGGCCATTCCCCTTTCACTGGTCGGCACTCGGCAGGGACGAACCACCGTCTACTCCACTCCCAGTCTCCCACTCGCCCTCGTTCCGTCGCCGGGCGCCATGGACTTGGGCTTGAGCAACATCCTAGAAGAGCTGTACGCCTGCCTCCCGGAAACCCCCTTCTCTTCCGGCGCCCCTCTCCTCGCCTCCGCCTCCGCAGACGGCGGGGTGGAGGACCGCATCAGCGCCCTCCCCGACGACCTTCTTCGCAATGTGGTTTCCCGCCTCCCGGTCAAGGACGCCGCCCGTACCTCCGCGCTCTCCTCCCGCTGGAGCGGCCTCTGGAGATCCACCCCGCTCGTCGTTGAAGACCGCTACCTCCGCATCTGGCCTCCGGCGGGCGACCGGAGCGCCCTTCCCGCCGCCGTCTCGCGCATCCTCGCCTCCCACCCGGGCCCCTTCCGCTGGGTCGACCTCTCAAGCACCTTCATGGGCAACCAGGAGGAAGCGCTCGGATGCTGGCTTCGCCTGTTCGCCGAAAAGGGCGTGGAGACCCTCGTCCTCGTCAACTGCCCCTGGCCCCTCGACGTGCCCCTGCCGGCGTCCATCCTCCGCTGCGCCTCGCTCCGCCGCCTCTACCTCGGTGTCTGGCACTTCCCGGACACATCTCGCCTCACCGTGCCCCCACGCGGCCCCGACGTCTTCCCCCGCCTCCAGGAGCTCGGCATCTGCCACACCGTAATGGAGGAGCGCGACGTCGAGTACCTGCTCGCCTGCAGCCCTCAGCTCAAGATCTTCGCGCTCATCCTCAGCTACTCCTTCCCCTGGCGCGTTCCAATAAGCAGCCACAGCCTCTCCTGCATGCTGTTCTGGCTCTCCATGGCCGAGGAGCTGGACGTCGTGGCCGCCCCAAAACTGCAGCGTCTCATCCTGTTCTGGCCTCGAAAGGGGCGCACCACCAGGGTCAAGATCGGACATGCTCCTACACTCACCGTGCTTGGCTACTTGGATACGGCGAACCACGTGCTTCAGATCGGCAACACCATCATCAAGGTCTCGCTCGCATTCATCCCCTCCCTCTTTTCCTCTACTCCGTGCCGTGCTAGACAGATTTATCTTTGATGCACGCCATGTTTTGGTCTGATTCTTCATGGGATTCAATCCAATCACTAGCTGTACGTTTGTTGTGTTTGGTTTGCAGAATGGGGTAGCAAATGTGATCCCAAATGCCGTGGTTCCAACCGTCAAGGTGCTAGCTCTGAATGTGGATTTCAAAGTAGCCGAGGAAGTGAAGACCTTGATAAGTTTCTTGAGATGCTTTCCCAAGTCGAGACGCTACACGTTAAGGTCGTGAGTTGTGGCCACCCGATCTCTCAATTCGATTTACAACACAATTAATTTGTGTCATTAGGCTTTCCCCAATTCTCCTAGCCAGCCGTTTCTTCGCACTGTATTTAAATCCATTTGTTTGGCTACATGTTCCAATAGCTTTCACTGAATCACATGTTTCCTTCGATTGTATTGCAGTCCTACAATGAGGAGGACTACAAAGACACTGGTGGCAAGCTTAGTTCCACCTTCTGGCAGGAGGTTGGTCCGATCGAGTGTGTGGAGTCGCATGTGAAGAAGGTGGTGCTGGATCAGTTTAGCTTTCGGGACAATGAGTTTGAATTCCTCATGCTATGTAAAAGGAGAGCAAAGGCGATGCACAAGGTGGTGCTGGTGATGCCAGCCGGGTTAGGCCTGGAGGTGGTGAATAAGAACATGAGCAAGATGTTGGAGCTTGCTTCCACAGAGTGTGCCAGTGGGAGTTGCGAGTTCGTGCCGCATACTCGCACAAGATGTTCTTGGAACTATCGCGGAGCGTCTGATCTTTCTCTGATTGACCCGTTTCCGGAAGGCACAGCTCCAGAAGGCATTTCGGCGGTATAAAGCCTTAGCGGCCATTGCATCGATCGTTTTAGTTTTTTTTGGATGTTTGCCTGAAGAACCTACTTGGATGGTTGATGTAGCAGCAGCTATGCAAAAGACTTGCAGGACCTATTTATGTTTGTTGTAACCTGCATTCGGTGCGATTTCCTCTATCTTTCTTTATTGGCTGTAACCCGGCTTTATGATGTTACAATCAGGCGACATTTATCCATGCTGGGTGCTGATAGTAGGGGGTAAAAGAGTGTACTAGCTAGACAATATTTATCTATGCTTGCATGGTGCTTGATGCCGCTGGAGAATAAAACACCAATACTAGCTACATAACCTGGGTAAATATGTTCCCTTTTTTGCTTGCCATTTCTGCCAATTAGGAAGAGTTTCCCTTACAAACTGTTGGCGTAGGGAAAATTGTTACTCCCTCCGACCCATATTAGTTGACTTGGATTTGTCTAGATTTGGATGAACTACTGTTGGCGTAGGGAAAATTGTTACTCCCTCCGACCCATATTAGTTGACTTGGATTTGTCTAGATTTGGATGAACTAAGATTATAGTTCATCCAAATCTAGACAAATCCAAATCAACTAATATGGATCGGAGGGAGTATTTTTTTAAAAAATGGGGAAAACTGTTATTGAACTTGACTGTAACTATATGTATTAACTTTTTCATGATTATGTAGAACAACATAAATGTCGCCTCAGTCCCAAAATGGATGTCTCAGATTTGTCAAAATTTAAATGAATGTAGATTCATTCAAATTTTGACAAATCTAAGACATTTATTATGGGACGGAGGGAGTATAAAATTTCTTTCTGGTTTTTTTGCCTCAAAAGGTGCACGTATGTCGACATAGACTTAGTACTACTCCGTCATAGACGTAGTATAATGTTTGCCGTGATTTTTATAAGTAAAATTCAAAGCGGCCTATACCTATTTGATGCTTCCGTCAATATACAAAAAAATTGTTTCAGTGATGAAGCATCTGATCGAAAAGAATGTGGATGCGCTATTTGTTGGTTCGACAACACAATTAAACGGTGAGAGGATTTCCTGAACCGAAACAAATAAAGCGCAAAAATTCGACCGTTTGTGCCAATTTTGTTAGAATACAGATTAGATTACAGAGGGCATGATGTGTATGCCAATTTTTTTTTAGCTTATTCTTGTTTTCTGATACTGTCCTTTTTACCCTTTTTCTGTTTAAGGAATAAGTTGTGAGCATTGTGATGTAATGAAGTACCTAATGCAGGGGATAAGCACTCCTTAGATTTTTTAATGGTCTTCCTCTACTAACAATATGTCTCATAATTTCTTTTTTTCTGCATTGTTGATTTGCATGTCTCTAGCCTGAAGGAGATGATTCCAATGGTCTTACAGTGGGATTGTTTCTTTATTTCAAATGTGAACGTAATGTATATCTCTCAATTTTTTTACTTCGGATATCTGATGGACTTGCGTCTTGCGTAATGTGCTTTCATGGGTCTAGATTGTGGTTGCTTTCCTGAGTGCTCCTCCATGGACAGAGCTTAGCTGATGGCTTTTTAGATAGTCGGAGTTTTGTAATGTCAAAGTGGTGAAAAGAAAGTAAAGAGAACTGGGTCGGCTTCTCTGCAGGTTTTACTCTGAATTAGTTCTAAAAAATCATGGGAAATATACACGTGTCCATTTATCCAGCTTAGTTTTAGTGCCACACTTGTAGAGTGGTTTGTTCAAAACTATACTAGCTGTTCTTCTTTGGATAATAGTCATATTCATGAATGATTTCCATGTAAAACCCATGTCTTAGTCTTCACTCTTTTTTGCAACATAAAAGTCATCTTTTTTGGATATGGGATATATGTCAGTAACAGATCATACTGTTCATGGCATCGAATTAAAAAGGAGTCCATGTGGAACTGAAATTAAATCTACGAACTAGGCTCCTTCGGGTATCTCAGGCGAAATGGCATATGTTTGTTGAATCTTGTATTTTATATGTTTCTATCACTTTCCTTTTCATGATCCAGTGAAGCAATTCTGGGTTGATGACTTCTTCCTCTTCTAACAATATGATATGCAACATTCATCTATAGGTATATGAGCTCTAAATGTCAAATAAGGTCTCTAGAAAGTTTTTCGGCAGGAACAAGCCAACAACAAAATGCAACTGCCATCCTTTTCTGATTTCAGAAACATGGTTTATGTGCTGGATGGCCTCACTATTCTCCCTGTCTGCTCGTTTTACAGGTTACATACCAATTAATGCATACTTCTAATTTACATGAATGAACAGGTTATTCTCCAAGCTTCACAATTGAGTAGATAAATGGTTGCAATTTAGAATGGTGTTTCTGCTCTTTCAAATTGAACTCTTAGAGTTGTTTTGCTATGCTACCTTAGCATTTATGCTTTTCTAAACTTGCACGACGATTGAATGAAGCGCATTACCTTCACGTTTGCTAAAGATAACTGAGTTTCTGATTTGGCTGAAAGGTGAAAGGAATAAGCTAACCAGAGCACTATGTAGCTGGTGCATTAACAATTTTTCCTTTTTTTGTCCTATAGTTAATAGGAACATCATATCTTGCAAACTTTTTACGGTATGATCTAGCCGCAGTTACGATGTGATCTGGGAGCTAGATGCACATCTTAGTGAGATTTAAAGGCAATCTGCTATCTATGTGTTTTTATTCATGCATTGAAACCAGATTGTAGCCGGGTTAAATGTTTATGTTTGATCTGAAGCATATCTGATTTGAGCTATATACCCATCTTCATGTCCTGTTGGATGCAGTTTGACAGACTCTGGTGCTATGGTATTGTCTTGTTGTTTGACAGTCTTCACGGACATATTCTACAAGGACAAGCCCGTAGTCCTATCCACCTCTCCCTTCTCCACGCCAACTCACTGTTCATAAACAATCTTCACCTTCTAAAAGCCCATCGCAATGACAAATGAAGAATCAGTGGCTGACTCATCTCTATCGAGATAACAAACCGACATAAAGCTATAGAGCTAAGCTAACGACTGCATCACAATTGATCTATCTCTGTTAAAATTATTTTATTCATTTCTTATTAGTAATATTAACATATAAAAATTGTTAAAAAGTTTCATCTTTATGGAGTGCATGTTTTATTGAAGATGGTACATGGAGGAAACATTATCAATAAATTACATAAAAATAATCAAAAAAGATGCCCTCGCATTTGCGAGGGCCACTATGCTAGTTTTTATAAAAAAATAGTCTATTTGTAAAGAAATTTTGTAGACGCAACTGCATTTTGAAGTGAAACAATTGTAAAACGAAAGACAAAAGGAAAAAGTTGGACAGACTCTTAAAAAGAATTATAATTTGCAAATTTTAAAATAGCCGGCTATTCCATTTAGCCGCGGCTTTTTCAGAGGCTATGAAAGGCTATAGCGCAACTATAGCGGGCTATTCTTTAGCGTATTTTCAAAAATTGAGCAAATATCAGTTAAATCTTTTTAAAAGATGGGAAAAACTATGAATCAAACAAGATTCGAACTACAAGTCATGCAACTATTGAACACAAATAAGTATTCAACCAATTAACGCACAAGTTGTATTGAATCATATTTAACATAAGTTTGAAAAAGGGAGGGGGGGGGGAGGGAGAAGAAAACTTCAGAGAGCATAAGTTTAGCGGCTAAATTGAAGGCTAATTTAAGGCTAAACCGGGCTATAGCTGGCTATTTCCCACTTAGTCTACGAAAGGCATAGCCGTAGCCGGATACTTCTCAAAAGGCTATAGCCGCCCGTAGCCGGAGACTTCTTAAAAGGCTATAGCACGGCTATAGCCGGCTATTTAAAACTTTGATAATTTGCAAAGGAGAGATCAGAGAAAGTTTTGCTTAAAAAGTTGGACAGATCCTCGAGGAGAAACTGCTGTATGTTTTGGAAGCAATTTTGCCCAATCCCTCTACTATATACCAATGGTTAACAATCATTGGTGTCTCTGTCGTTTTTGTGCCATATATTTTGATATTGGTAACGTATACGTCGATAATTATTCCTATATAATTGTTTAAACATTACAAAACATAACTTTGACTAAACCTAGTACATGGAACGGCTGGAGTACTTCTCCTCGAAGGTGGTCTAACCCACTTCTAAAGTAGTACTACTAGTACTAGTCACAGCCCGTTGGTCAGAGTTGCTGCAATTTTCGGTGAAGAATACAGAGCATGTTCTTGTCCACCCAACTTTCAGTAAAAAACTATCTTCAGAAGAACTCCTTCCACATATCTCCGGTCCAACCTATCGTAGGTTCTCCTGAGATATTTACCATATATTTTATCTTCTTTTCTTGGATCTCTGAAACTCTTGTCCCCTTACTTTTTCTTTACAAGTACAAAAATCAGGCGCAAAAAACCTAGGAGACGGCATAATAATCATATAGTACAAGGTTTGACCAAACATAGAGGCAAACGAACCGCCTCGCACACAAAACACGGCAAACAAGGGAAGTTTGTTACAAGGATCTGCTGCTCCAAATCTACACTTACACAGTCACACACAGTCATCACCTCCGTACATATATGCTCCCTGATCGATCGTGCTCCCTCCGTTTCAAAATATAAAATGTTTTAGATTTGTAAAGAAGATGAATCTAAACTTGTTTTAGTATGTAGGTTCACTTAATTTTGGAATAAATCTACACATTAAAAGAAGTCTAGATTTATATTTTTTACAAAACTAAAACATCTTGTATTTTAAAACGGAGGGAGTACAGCAAACAGCTACTATTGCTATTCAGTACAAACTTCACAGGCACGGTGCTACCCATAGCAGCAGCGAACTGGCCATCGCAGACAAGCAGTAAACAAACCACCAAACTAACTGAAGGAGCGTGCAGCAGACTAGTGTACAGTCCGGCCGGGCCGCGGCCACGGAGACCGCGGGAACCCGGCCGGCGAGAGGGAGACCTCACCTGGGTCCCCAGAGCAGCAGGTGCATCACCTTGGCCGTCTTGCCGTCCTTCGCGCGCCGCCCCAGCTCCCTCCCCGCCATTGCCGCGCCGCCCGCACGGGGCAGCTGCTGCTGCCGCTGCTCGCCGCCGCGCGCCTGCGACGCCAGGAGACCCGGGAGCCCCCACCCGCTCTCCCGCCCGTTGCTCATCTTAGCACACTCGCTCGCTCGAGCTTCAGGCTCTCTGCACACGCACTCGCGGACAGCTGAGTGTCTCGCTGGCTCTCTCACCTCCGCGGCTCTCGCAACTGGTCTTATAAGCGGCGAGGAGAAAAAATATCTCGGGCTGTGGATGGGTATTCTGCATGATTGAGGCGGGGGAGTGGCCAGGAGCATCTGGCTGGTCGGGCCCGATATGTTCCTTCCTTTCCACGGCGAAGTGGCTCGAGATCCTTCTCTCCATCTCTCTGTGTGGTGTCGCTACGTTAGCTCGGAGGTCCAGCCATCGGAATAAATTCGGATCCCATTGATTGGTCAGCCACGCGTCGCCTTCGCCGGTGCGGCGAATTTCCACAGAGCTGGCGTGTGTGGGGGCACTCCGCACTCCGGTGATGCCGTGGGTGCGGCGAGCCGGGTCGTCGCCATCTGACTCTGACGATCGGGCCAGAGGATCGGTGATATGCGCCTGTGGGCGCGTTTGTGGGTATCGGGAATTTTCTTATCGGATGATCGGAAGCGAGCTGACGATGGCCCCGCCCATTATCCTGTTGTCCAGAGGATCTTGCATATACATGGCTTTTTTTTCTTTTCGTTGTTTCAGCTTTTTTAAATTTGAACATTTCTAATATGAACGAATTTCAAATCTCAAACAATATTTACTAAAAGTTGTTTTAATAATAATAATTTGTTTAAAACGAACAAAATCAAAAAACATCAACCAAATTCAAAAAAATCATGATAACTTTTTAAAAGAGTGAACATGTTTAAAAAATCATGAACATTTTTCAAAAAACCATGAACCAATTTTAAAAATTATGAACCAAATTCAAAAAGAAAAAACCAATTTCAAAACGGAAATTATATTCTTAGACCGGTCGCTAATTTGCAAAACCCGGCAGGAGGTGTGAACACGTGTCTTAGAATCGTATCAAAAAATCAAAATGTTTTATAGATCAAACCGTTTGTCCGATTTAAGATTTTGAACTAGTCGTGACGAGATCTTCAAAACTAGATCCCATGTTGATATATTTCGATAAAAAAAATTCAGAGCAAACAATTATCCACCCTAAACACATGAGTTATCCATATCATAATATGTAAATTAGCAACCCATTAACACATAAGTTATCCACCATATAAACATGTTGGTAGAATTATTCTCGTATTGAGGAAGTTTAATTAAAACGTCGTAACCTAGTTATTAGGGTACTGAGACTTTATTATCATTAATGAGTTAGCGTCGATGCGATTAAGACTCGGTAACCTAACACACTTCAAGGCTCGTATTCCACATTAGCGATGACGGAAGACAAAGTCGAGCCGCTAGATTACTAGTTGCATGGTGGGTGAACATAAGACCACATTTATTTATTTCCTGTGTAAAAGAAGGTTAGATTTAGTTCCATTAAAAAATATGTTTGATGTTTAACACGGTAGCCTTTTGAGGTTGAGTACTTCGTATGTTGCGAGAGCGGCGACGGACGAACCGTTAGAATAACTTTTTATATTCCATTCATGGTTAAAATTTTATAGTGTTGAATAACTTACATGTTATTTGTTGGAGATATGCCCAAGAGGCAATAATAAAGTGGTTATTATCATATCTTCATACTTATGGTAAATGTTTACATACCATGCTATAATTATATTAACAGGAAACATTAATACTTGTGTGATTTGTAAACATAAAAGAGTCCCTAGTAAAGCCTCTTGTTAAACTAGCTTGTTGGTTAATATATGATCATGGTTTCCTGATCATGATCATAGAGATGTTATTAACAACAGGGTCATATCATTAGGAGAATAATGTGATGGACATACTCCTGTAGTTAAGCGTAGCATAAAGATCAAGTCATTTAATATAGTTCATTTGCTATAAGCTTTCTGATACATAGTAACCTAATTCCTTCGACCATGAGATCATGCTTATCACCATCACCGGAAGGATGCTTTGATGACATCAAACACCACACCGTAATTGGGTGGCTATAAAGATGGCATTGAGTGTTCGGAAAGTATGGGTTGAGACACATGGATCAAGAGTGGGATTTGTCCATCCATATGACGGATAGATATACTCTGGGCCCTCTCGGTGGAATGTCATCCAATTAGCTTGCAAGCATGTGACTGGCTCACAAGGGATCACATATCACGGGAACGAGAAAAGAGTACTTATCAGTAACGAGGTTGAACTAGGTATGCAGAGATACCGACGATCAAAACCTAGGATAAGTAAACTATCGTGAGATAGGGAAATTGGTATCGTATGTAAGTGGTTCATTCGATCGCAAAGTAATCGTAGAAATATGTGGGAGCCATATGAATTTCCAGATTCCTCTATTGGTTATTTTTCGGAGAAGTGTCTCGATCATGTCCGCATAATTCACGAACCGTAGGGAGACACACTTAAGGATTCAATGTTGTTGAGTAGTTATGGAATGATGAGTAAGAGACCGAATGTTGTTTGGAGGCTCGGATAGGATCCGGGATATCACGAGGAGATCCGGAATGGTCCGGGGAATAAGATTCATATAAGGAAAGTCATGTTTCGGAGTTGGGGAATGATTCCGGTGTTTTCATCGGGAATGTTCTAGAAGGGCCCGGAAGGTCCGGCACTCCGGAGGGGAAGGGTACATGAATGTGTCATAACAAGTTGGAATGGTTGCATCATGTACTAGGTGTCATCGCTGAGCAAAATAAAGGGATAAATCAAATCCTAGTTTGAAAAGTCAAACGCCAATTTGAAAAGTCAAACGGCAAGTTTGCTTGGTGGAGGGAGAGTAGGAAACCTACTTGGGGAGGAGGTCCTCTTGAAGGGTTTCGCGGCATAGTAAATCAAAATTTTCTATGGATGCGAACAGAGGGAAGCCAAGATCTAATCTAGGAGATGCAAACAACGAGAGAGATTGGATTAGATCTTCATACCCTTGAAGATTCGCACAGCGGAACGTTCGTCGGAACGTGGGTGATGTAGTCGTACTCGCTTCTCCTCCTCGCGATCCGATCCGATATAACACCGCAAGTGGCGATGCATCCGAGAGATGCACACGTGCGGCACCTCGACGTCTCCTCCTTCCTCGGTCCAGCAAGTATGGTGGAGAGACGGATTGGATCTACAACGCGACGGCGCGGTGCAAGTGGTGGAGAGTTTCTGCAGCAGGGCTTCGCCTACACGCAGTCGGGAGGGAGAGAGAGAGAGGAGGGCAGCAGGGCGACTAGGCTTGAGGGGAAGGTGTGCGGGGGTGGTGTGCCCCAGACCTCTATATATAGAGGGGTGGGCGCCAGCCCTAACCCCTCCCCAAAACCCTAGGCCGGTGGCCAAAGGAGGGAGGAGTGGGGGACAAGGACCCCCCTTCTAGAAGCTCCAATTAGGGTTTCCCCTTGTTTGGCCGGCTGGGCCCTATGGGGCCTTGTGCCCCTGGCCCAATGCGGCCAGGGCACTCCCTCATAGGCCCATGCCCCCTCCCGACAGGTGGGACCACGTTGGTCCCCCTCCGGAAGGTTCTAGAAGGTTCCGGTACAATACTGATTAACCCGGAACAATTCCGAACTCCAAAAACTGCACTGCCTTATATGAATCTTATTCTCCGGACCATTCCGGAACCTCTCGTGATGTCCCGGATCCCATCCGAGACTCTGAAAAAAAACTCATAAACCAATTATCCAATCTATCCTAGCGTCGAGACACGTTAAGTGTGCGACCCTTCGGGTTCGAGAATATGCAGACATGATCTTATATCAATAATCAATAGCGGGGTCTGGAAACCCATATTGACTCCCACACATTCATCGATGATCATATAGGATGAACCACGATGACAGGATTCAATCAATCCCAAATATATATTCCCTTCGTCTCGCGATATTTTACTTTCCCGAGATTCGATCGTCGGTACCGTCATACCTAGTTCAATCTCGTTCACAGCAAGTACTTTACTCGTTCCGTAATCCGATATCACTTTGTGATTAAATCCTTAACCACATGCTTGCAAGAGGTGTTGATATCGATTACCGAGTGGGCTCGAAGTATATCTCTCCGACTTGGGAGGGACAAATCCCATCTCGATACATACAACCCAACAGGCACTTTCCGATCACCTGAGAGACACCTTTATGATCACCCTCTCATAGGATGACGTTTGATGACCTCAAAGCTTTCTTCCGATGCCAGGGAGTTGTATTATCTCATGGTCTAAGGAATACAATATTTGACATAAGGAAAGCTTCGCAAAGATGAACACGATGACATGATCTAATTGCTCTGCTTAGTTTGGGTCTGTCCATCATATCATTCTCCCAATGATATGATCTCATTATTAATCGACAACTCATGTCTATGGTTAGGAAACCTTAACCATCATTAATCAATGAGCTAGTCCATAGAGGTGTACTAGGGACACGGTGTTGTTCACAAACCACACAAGTATTAAAGTTTCCACTTAATACAATTCTAGCATGGAATATAAACTTTATCATGAACAAGAATTATAATAATAACATCTTTATTATTGCCTCTAGGGCATAATCCCAACAGTCTCCCACTTGCACTAGAGTCAATAATCTAGTTTACATTTGGCAACAATCTCACACCCATGGCACCGAGGTGCTGATCATGTTTTACACGTGGAAGAGGTTTAGTCAATGGATCTGCGACATTCAGATATGTATGTACTTTGCTAATCTTCAGATCTCCATCTGCTATATAATCTCGGATTATATGAAACTTGCGGTTGATATGCTTGGTCTTTGGATGATATCTTGGTTCCTTAGCAAGTGCTATGGCGCCAGTGTTGTCACACAATATCTCCAGTGGGTCCAATGCACTTGGAACCACGCCAAGCTCAGTGATGAAGTTCCTGATCCAAACTCCTTCACTTGACGCTTCTGCAGCAGCCATGTATTCCGCTTCTACTGTAGATCTCGCGATCACGCTTTGCTTGCAGCTTCTCTAGCTCACAGCTCCTCCATTCAAAATATAAACGTCTCCTGTCTGAGATTTAGAATCATCCTTGTCGGTGTCGAAACTAGCGTCGACGTAACCTTTTACGACGAGCTGTTCATCACCCCCATAGACTAAGAACATTTATTTAGTCCTATTTAGGTACTTTAGGATGTTCTTCACGGCTGTCCAGTGTTCCACTCCTGGATCACTTTGATATCTGCTCGTCAAACTAAGAGCATTGGACACATCCGGTCTAGTACACAGCATGGCATACATGATAGAACCTATGGCCGAGGCATAAGGCACTTTGCTCATAGCTTCCCTATCATTTACCGTAGCTGGACACTGAGCCTTGCTCAATATCTTACCTGACAACATAGGCACTGAACCTTTCTTTGCCTTATCCATTCTGAACCTTTTTAGAACTTTGTCTTGTTATGTACTCTGGCTTAAAGCTATCGGGCGTCTTTGTCTATCTCTATAGATTTTGATGCCCAATATATAAGCAGCTTCACCTAGGTCTTTCATTGAAAAACACTTGTTCAAATAACTCTTCACATCGTTAAGCATGTTAATGTCATTTCCAATAATCAATATGTCATCCACATATAGTACCAGAAATGTCACCGAGCTCCCACTCACTTTCTTGTAGATACAAGCTTCGTAGCAATTTGGAACAAATCCAAAGCTCTTGATCACTTGATCAAAACAAAGGTTCCAACTCCGAGATGCTTGCTTCAGTCCATAAATGGAACGCTGAAGTTTGCATACTTTATCAGCATCCTTAGGATCGACAAAACCTTCGGGTTGCATCATATACAACTCTTCATCAATGTTGCCATTGAAGAACGCAGTCTTGACATCCATCTGCCAAATTTCATAATCATGAAACGCAGCAATTGCTAATAAAATCCGAATGGACTTAAACATCGCTACGGGAGAGAAGGTCTCATCATAGTCAACACCTTGAACTTGTCGAAAACCTTTCACGACAAGTTGTGCTTTATAGACGGTAACATTACCATCCGCGTCCGTTTTCTTCTTGAAAATCCATTTGCACTCAATGGCCTTTCGGTCGCTAAGAGGGTCCACCAAAGTCCATACTTGGTTTTCGCTCATGGATCCCAATTCGGATTTCATGGCCTCTAGCCATTTCTCAGAGTCTGGGCTCATCATCGCTTCCTCATAGTTCGAAGGCTCACTGGCATCTACTAACAAGACAGTTAAGACAGGGTTGCCGTACCACTCAGGAGGGGCACGCGACCTTGTCGACCTGCGACGTTCAGTAGCAGCATCGTCCGAAGCTTCATGATCCTTATCATTAGCTTCCTCTATTATTGGTGCAGGCGGCACTGGAACAATTTCAGGTGCTGCGCTACTCTCCAATTCAAGAGAAGGTTCAACAACCTCGTCTAGCTCTACTTTCCTCCCACTCACTTCTTTCGAGAGAAACTCCTTCTCAAGAAAGGAACCGTTCTTTGCGACAAACACTTTGCCTTCGGTTCTGTGATAGAAGGTATACCCAATAGTTTCCTTAGGGTATCCTATGAAGACACATTTCTCCGCTTTGGGTTCGAGCTTGTCTGGCATCAACTTCTTGATGTAAGCTTCGCATCCCCAAACTTTAAGAAACGACAACCTAGGTTTAGCGCCAAACCACAGTTCATACGGTGTCGTCTCAACGGATTTAGATGGTGCCCTATTTAAAGTGAATGCAGCGGTTTCTAATGCATAACCCCAAAATGATAACGGCAAATCAGTAAGAGACATCATTGATCGGACCATATCTAATAGAGTTCGATTCCGGCGTTCAGACACACCATTGCGCTGTGGTGTTCCGGGTGGCGTGAGTTGCGAAACAATTCCGCTTTCTTTAAGATGCGTGAGAAAATCATAACTCAAATATTCGCCCCCACGATCGGATCGTAGAAACTTAATCTTTCTGTTATGATGGTTCTCCACTTCATTCTGAAATTCCTTGAACTTTTCAAATGTTTCAGATTTATGTTTCATTAAATAGATATACCCATATCTACTTAAGTCATCGATAAAAGTGAGAAAATAGCGATATCCACCGCGCGTCGAAACACTCATCGGTCCGCACACATCGGTATGTATGATTTCCAACAAGTCCGTTGCTCGCTCCATCATTCCGGAGAACGGGGTTTTGATCATCTTGCCCATGAGGCATGGTTCGCATGTGTCAAATGATTCAAAATCAAGAGACTCCAAAAGTCCATCAGAATGGAGTTTCTTCATGCGCTTTACACCAATATGACCTAGACGACAGTGACACAAATAAGTAGTATTATCACTATCTACTTTGCATCTATTAGCCTCAATGTTATGGATGTGTGTTTCATTCCTTTCGAGATTTAGAAGAAATAAACCATTCACAGCAGGTGCATGACCATAAAAGATGTTACTCATATAAATAGAACAACCATTATTCTCCGATTTAAATGAATAACCGTCTTGCAATAAACACGATCCAGAAATAATGTTCATGCTCAACGCAGGCACATAATAACATTTATTAAGGTTTAAAACTAATCCCGAAGGTAAAACTAAGGAGAGCGTGTTGACGGCCATCACATCAACTCTTGATCCGTTGCCAACGCGCATCGTCACCTCATCCCTCGCAAGCCGCCGTCTATTCCGTAGCTCCTGTTTCGAGTTACAAATATTAGCAACTGAACCAGTATCAAATACCCAGGCACTACAACGAGGGCTAGTAAGGAAAACATCAATAACATGTATATCAAATATACCTTTGATGGTGCCAGCCTTCTTGTCCGCTAAGTACTTCGGACAGTTGCGCTTCCAGTGACCCTTGTCCTTGCAATAGAAGCACTCAGTGTCCGGCTTAGGACCAGATTTGAGCTTCTTCTCAGCAGGGGCAACGCGCTTGCCGCCGCCTTTCTTGAAGGGCTTCTTTGCACCCTTACCTTTCTTAAAGGAGGGCTTGTTGACCATCAACACATGATTATCCTTTTTGATGTCCACCTCCGCAGCCTTCACCTTTGCGAAGAGCTCGGTGATCGTATCAGTGGAACCAATCTGATTATGAGTCACTACAAAACTTTTGTAGCTGGGAGGGAGTGATCGCAGAACCCTGTCTATCTTGAGCTCCTCTGGAATCTTGCAGTCCAGTTGCTAAAGGCGTTGAGTGTAGCCCGACATCGTTATGGCGTGCTCACTAACGGAACTCCCTTCCTCCATCTTGCAGTTAAAGAATCTCTCAGAGATCTCATATCTCTCAGAACGGGCTTGAGTCTGAAACATGGTTTTTAGTTCCTCAAGAATCTCAAAGGGCCCGGGATAGTCTCCAAAACGATTTTGAAGGTCCGATTCCATAGCAAACAACATGGTGCTCTTAATCACACCATAATCATCATTGCGCGACTGATAGACAGCTTTCTCATCAGCCGGCGCAGTTGCAGCAGGGGGGTTACCTAACGCTTTCTCAAGGACATAGTCCTTTTGACCGCCAGAGAGTGATTCTCAGATTGCGGAACCAGTTGGTGAAGTTAGACCCATTGTTCTTAAGCTTTTCTTTCTCAGCAAAAACGTTGAAGTTGAAGTTGGACCTAGCCATGTGATCTACAATATTTGCAAGTACAAATTAGACTATGTTCATGATAACTAGTTCAACTTTTAATCAAATTACTAGATGAACTCCCACTAAATTCAACATCCCTCAAGTTGTTTAGTGAACACGATCCAAATTCACCACACCTAATCCGATCCTCACGAGAAGAGATGTGGCTTCAATGGTGGACAACAAAGTGTTGATCATATCATTCATATGACTCATGCTTAACCTTTCGGTTCATGTGTTCCGAGGCCATGTCTGTACATGCTAGGCTCGTCAAGTCAAACCCAAGTATTTCCGCGTGTGCAAAACTGGCTTGCACCCGTTGTATGTGAGCGTAGAGTCTATAGCACCCGATCATCACGTGATGCTTGGACACGACGAACTTTCGCAACGGTGCATACATGGGGAGAACACAGTTTTATCTTGATCTTTAAGTGAGGAATCATCTTATAATGCTACCGTCGCGATCTAAGCATAATAAGATACATAAAAAGATAAACATCACATGCATATAACTTTATGTGACATGGTATAGCCAATCTTCGCGCAATGATCTCCATCTTGTGCGTGCCGACATGATCTCCATCACTCCACCATGATTGCCTCCACCACGAATAGCAACTACAACTATTGCTAACTACTTAGCGATAAAGTAAAGCTATTACATGGCGTATAAGAAGTTGACTCGCAGGTCATACACAATTATAAAGACAACCATATGGCTCCTGCCGGTTGTGTACTCATCGACATGCAAGTCGTGAAACATTACAAAACATGATCATCGCATACAATACACACATCACATCTTGGGCCATACCATATCACAGAAAACACTCCCTGCAAAAACAAGTTAGACGCCTCTACTTTGTTGTTGCATGTTTTACGTGGCTTATGGGAGTAGCAAGCTAAGAACGATTCTTACCTACGGAAAGCCACAACGGTGATATTATGGTTGCCAAACTCCGGTGTTAAACCCATGACAACCATAGTGAGAGAAACAGGCATCCACCAGCCGCATGTGTGGAACAAGCCACACGTCAAGTGCGGAGCCGGTCTCGCGAACGACGTCGCGTAAGGTTGGCCTAGACCGCTTCAATCTCACTATCCCGCATCATAAGAAGAACACAAACAAGAGGCTTGCAACAGAAAACATCAACGCCCGCAACAACCATGTTGTGTTCTACTCGTGAAACACATCTACGCATAGATCTAGCTCTGATACCACTGAAGGGTATCGCGGCATAGTAAATCAAAATTTTCTACGGATGCAAACAGAGGGAAGCCAAGATCTAATCTAGGAGATGCAAACAACGAGAGAGATTGGATTAGATCTTCATACCCTTGAAGATTCGCACAGCGGAACATTCGTCGGAACGTGGGTGATGTAGTCGTACTCGCTTCTCCTCCTCGCGATCTGATCCGATCTAACACCGCAAGTGGCGATGCATCCGAGAGATGCACACGTGCGGAACCTCGAAGTCTCCTCCTACCTCGGTCCAGCAAGTATGGTCGAGATACGGATTGGATCTACAACGCGACTGTGCGGTGCAAGTGGTGGAGAGTTTCTGCAGCAGGGCTTCGCCTACACGCAGTCGGGAGGGAGAGAGAGAGGAGGGCAGCAGGGCGACTAGGCTTGAGGGGAAGGTGTGGGGGGTGGTGCACCCCAGCCCTCTATATATAGAGGGGTGGGCGCCAGCCCTAACCCCTCCCCAAAACCCTAGGCCGGCGGCCAAAGGAGGGAGGAGTGGGGGGCAAGGAAACCCCCCCTTCTAGAAGCTCCAATTAGGGTTTCCCCTTGTTTGGCCGGCTGGGCCCTATGGGGCCTTGTGCCCCTGGCCCAATGCAGCCAGGGAACTCCCTCATAGGACCATGCCCCCTCCCGATAGGTGGGACCACGTTGGTCCCCCTCCGGAAGGTTCTAGAAGGTGTCGGTACAATACCGATTAACCCGGAACAATTCCGAACTCCAAAAACTGCACTGCCTTATATGAATCTTATTCTCCGGACCATTCCGGAACCTCTCATGATGTCCCGGATCCCATCCGAGACTCCGAACAAAAACTCATAAACCAATTATCCAATCTATCCTAGCGTCGAGACACGTTAAGTGTGTGACCCTTCGGGTTCGAGAATATGTAGACATGATCTTATATCAATAATCAATAGCGGGGTCTGGAAACCCATATTGACTCCCACACATTCATAGATGATCATATCGGATGAACCATGATGCCAGGATTCAATCAATCCCATATATATATTCCCTTCGTCTCGCGATATTTTACTTGCCCGAGATTCGATCGTCGGTACCATCATACCTAGTTCAATCTTGTTCACAGCAAGTACTTTACTCGTTCCGTAATCCGATATCACTTTGTGATTAACTCCTTAACCACATGCTTGCAAGCGGTGTTGATATCGATTACCGAGTGGGCCCGAAGTATATCTCTCCGACTTGGGAGGGACAAATCCCATCTCGATACATACAACCCAACAGGCACTTTCCGATCACCTGAGAGACACCTTTATGATCACCCTCTCATAGGATGACGTTTGATGACCTCAAATCTTTCTTCCGATGCCAGGGAGTTGTATTATCTCATGGTCTAAGGAATACAATATTTGACATAAGGAAAGCTTCGCAAAGATGAACACGATGACACGATCTAATTGCTCTGCTTAGTTTGGGTCTGTCCATCATATCATTCTCCCAATGATATGATCTCATTATTAATCGAAAACTCATGTCTATGGTTAGGAAACCTTAACCATCATTAATCAATGAGCTAGTACATAGAGGCGTACTAGGGACACGGTGTTGTTCACAAACCACACAAGTATTAAAGTTTCCGCTTAATACAATTCTAGCATGGAATATAAACTTTATCATGAACAAGAATTATAATAATAACATCTTTATTATTGCCTCTAGGGCATAATTCCAACACCTCTTCCCTCCACCACCGGCCAAGGAGGAGGAGTTGGAGGAGGACTCCCTCCTCCCAACCGCGCCTCCCTCCCACCTATAAAAGAAGGGGCAGGGGTGCCCCTATTCCACACACCTCTCACACCCCAAACCCTAGCCCCAAGTCGTCGGCCACCTCCAGTGCAGCCGCCGCCTAGGGCATCCTCTAAGTCGCCGATTTAGGGTTTCCCCAAACCCTAGCCGCCGACCAAGCTCTCTCCTTGGTGCCTCTAAACCCTAGATCGCCAAGGGCTCTCTCATAGTCCACCATACTCGCTTCGGCTTAAGGCGAAGCCCTGCGAGATCTCCCCTCTACTTCCGGTACCACGCCGTCGTGCTGCCGGAATCGCGAGGAGAGTGATACAACCTCCGCTGCCTGCTGGAACAAGGGAGAGGAAGGTCTTCATCGAGTACCGAACGTGTGACCGACTGCGGAAGCGCTACTGGAACGCAGCGCCGGAAGGATCGTCTACGCGATCTTGAGATCGGCAAGTGTATGACTACATCACCCACGAGAATCTGCTATCGTTAACCGCTTTGGAATCTTCGAGGGTTAGTATTCCATCGACTCGTTGCTACAATCTAGTAGATAAATCTTGGCTTGATCATAGATTAGATCTTGATTGTGTGTTCATGCGGTAGAATTTTTTTGTTTTCCATGCTACGAACCCCTACAGTGGTATCAGAGCCGTGTCTATATGTAGATCTGTTGCACGATTAGAACACAATGGTCATTATGGGCGGTGGTGCTTTTATTATCAATCGCTTCTTGTGTACTTTGCATCTTGCGGTATGATGGGATGAAGCGGCCCGGGGTAACCTTACATGACATCGTTCATGAGACTTGCTCCACGCTCAACATGCAACTTGTATTGCATAAGTGGCTTTGCGAGTGTCTGTCTCTCCCATCATAGTATAGATCCAATTTACAACGGGCACTTGATAGTTCAAGCATCAACATTGTGGTTCCTGTTCGTAAGTTAGAGCGAAACTTATTGAAAGCCCCAAACCACGTAAAATATGCAAAGAAAATTAGAGGCGTCTAACTTTGTTTTGCAGGGGTGTGCTGTGATGTGATATGGCCATGATTGTGATTATATTTGATGTATGCAATGTTCCTTATTGTAAGTTGGCAACCGGCAGGAGCCATATGGTTGTCTTTAAATTCTGTTAAGACCCGCGTGTCTATTCAAAGTAGTTGTAATAGTTGAAGCTGGTGGACGACAACCATGGAGCGGCGTCATTGACCATGATGCAATGCTGGTGATGATGGAGATCATGTTCGTGCTTGAAGATGGAGATCGGAAGCACAAAGAAGAAAGGCCATATCATATCACATATTATGAATTGCATGTGATGTTAATCCTTTTATGCATCTTGTATTGCTTAGTTCACGACAGTAGCATTATAAGATGATCCCTCAAGCACACAATTTCAAGTTTTAAAGTGTTCATCCTTAGTAAGCACAGTTGCTAAAGCTCGTTGTTTCGAAGCACCACGTGATGATCGGGTGTGTTAGATTCTGCGAGTGTATACAACGTGAGCAAGCCAGATTTGCTCATGTGGAAACAAAGGTTTGATCTTGACGAGCCTAGCATGTACAGACATGGTCTCGGAACACGGATCACCGAAAGGTAAAGCATGAGTCATATAGTAGATATGATGAACATGTTGATTGTTCGCCATTGAAGCTACATCAACTCTCGTGATGATCGGTTTTGATGTGGTGAATTTGGTTCGTGTGATCACTAAAACAATGTGAGGGATATTGTTTTGAGTGGGAGTTCAACGGCTATATGATTAAAAGTTGAACACTATTTATCATAAATTGAATCAAAGTGAATTTGCATAGTTGTTGTAGTCATTGGCATCCATTTACCACCTTGCGCTTAGTTTTAATTGAGATGATAGAACTATAGAATTCTGGTTAGTTACTTTACGAACTGGTATCGTATTGTTTTGAAGTGTTAATCTAAAGTTTAAAAGTCCTATTGCAAACTTTCAGTAAGTTCCGGTTACTCCATGAAGTTTAATAATTGGTATTAAATCAAGAGTGACAATTCCAAGTGTTAGTGTATGAGTATCATGTTTGTCTCCATGATTCTTGATATTCAAAGAATTGTCTTAATATCAAGGTTATCTAGGATCTGAAAGAGTTGTTTCAGAAACCATGATGTGTGGAAGATATTGTGATATCTGAAACGAAGTTTTGGTTGCAACATGATAGAGTATAATATGGCAAAAGTCATGTTCTCATATTTGACGAGAATTTGCAAAAGGTTGGAGACACTAGTTGTCCTAATCCTCCAAAAGGTTTTGGAGGGAAACATTATACTCGCGATTCACCGTTACAAGCTAAAAGTAGCTTGATCATGGATAATTCCATGAGAAGGGTGAATATTTGATGTAGGTAAAATGTTTACTACACCAAGAGATTACTAAAGAAAGGAATTTGAAAGAACACCAAACATTTGATGATGGTAATCTACTTCAAAGTGCAAGTCCAAAGACATTGGTATTTAACTATACACGCTTTGGACTATGTGTCATGTGTATGGCTCCACTATTGATGTTGATAGATTCTTTCAAACAGAAAAAGAAATACTGAAAGAGAATCTCATAAATATATGACAGAAAAGAAAAGACTAGAATTGTTCAGTTTAGGTATATAAAGGATATACGTGTTATGGCTATATTCTTTGCTTGTTAAACAATGTGATTCTTAAGTATTTGATACTGAATTTGTTGGTATGAATCGTCATACGAAACAACAGAATTCATGAATTACAATGGCCTAAGTAACTAGCAAAAGAATATGTGATGATGTTCATCGAGAACAAATAAAGGGTTATTGTGTTGCTCGTTAAAAGCTTGCCTTCAAGATTTGTTTTATCAGGTATTGTGAGAACAAAAGGGTTGTTCAAATAATTGCCGTAATCCATAAAAGATGGATGATTTACAAATCTCGTTGGAGAAATCGTATCCATAAAACTAGTGCTAAAAATGTCGAAAGACAAATTGATTAAAAGATCACTTAGGAAGTGACATCGCCGTTTAAATTATATTGGAAAGAAAACATGAAGAAACTCCATGTTGATGGAATTTTGGAGTCTTTTGATTTTTGATCAAATGATGCTTGTGAAACTTTTCTAGAGATAATTAAAACTTCATTCATAGGCCAAAAGGGAACGAATGACTAGCTTATTGGAACTTGTACATATTGTTGTATGAAGTCCATTATGTATAGTTAAGAGCGATGGATTTTAACTTCATATGCTTCCTCCGAAAATTTGAGTGAATATATGAATATTTACTTAATAAGGATGAAGTATGAAACATTTGAAAAGTTCAAAGACTTTCAAGATGAAGTGCAAAATCGTTGTAACAAGAATATAAATAGTTTATGATAAGATAATAAAGGAAGATATTTGAGTTACAAGTTTAGCATAATACCTAAGATTTAAGGAATCGTTCCGTGGATTTTCATTTTTCGAAACACCATAAGAGTATGGAGCATTCGAGATTTGTAATTAAACCTTGTTTGACATGGTAAGATCAAAGGTGTAATTCATAAAACTGCCATTATACTTTAAAGATTAAAAGCTTTAGAGACTACCGTTTTTCCACTGAAAAGAGATCCATCATAATCCGTTGAATTGCCACCATATAAAGTTATGGTTTGGGATAAAACCCAAGTTGTCCTTTCTTAAACATTGGTATGCTATGCATAAGAAAGATGTTTGCAACCAAAGTCGGATGAACCTATCTTTGTATGTTATTTCGAATAATTGTTCCTCCATAACACCAGAGACAAAAAAATGTTTGTCGCTTAAAACGTCAAGTTTCTTAGAGAAGGAATTTTTCATGAAAAGTTAAGTGGGAGGACAATAGAACTTTGATAAGGTTAAAAGAACCTTAGCTATATGTGCAAAGTTGCACAGCGCCGAAAAGTGTTCCGGAGGCAGCAACAATGCTCATGGCTCACGTGCCTCAAAGGTTGTGGTCACGGAGATCTAAGTTCCTATTGAAACAAGTAGGTCGGGTAAACAATCAAATACCAAGATTTGAGAGTTAAATCATTATTTGACAATAATTATCCGACTACATGCAAAGAAGCGATGATGGGCCCTGACTCCGTCAAATGGCTTGAAGCCATAAAATCCGTGATAGTTCCATATACGAGAGATCAAGCTTTGAACTTGAAAGACCCTCTGGAAAGGTACAAGACCTTACAGTCGTATTTGGATCTATAAAGAAATAGACATGGATGTTTCACATCTATGAAATAGTCGACATGTTGGGAAAGAGTTCACAACAATGTTCAAAGGTTGCTATGACAAGATCTGATCTTTCATAGCGATATTTAGTCTAGACGGATTAATGTAGCAACCACGACATATAATTTTGTTATGTGTTGAATAAACAAAACAAGTTCTTATAATAGAATGGTTACCAAGGACGTGTGCATGACATAGTCCAAAGGGTTTTGTTAATTCAAAGGATGCTAAAAGCATATGCAAACTTCAATGGTTAAAGTAAGGATCGCGGAGTTGGAATCTTCACTATGATGAAACTGTTAAAAGAGTTTAATTTCATCGGAGATGATGAAGATGCTTGCACTTGCAAGAAATTAAGTGGGAGCGCTAAGACATGTTTCCAATACAATATGTGGAAGACATATTGTTGATTAGAAATGATGTATCTTTTTATTAACACGAGATAAGAATTTCATCTCGATGAAAGTCTTAGGCAGAACCCGAATATTTGGCATCAATGTCTATATGGATAAATTGTAACGCCAATATGGTTGTGCCAGAAGTACATAGATGAGATATTGAATGAGTTCAATATAGAAACTATAAGAAAGGTTCTTGTTGCACAGGAAGGATTGAATAAATATTTAAGTATTTTTGATACTTGATAGATAAAATCACAAAGAGTATTTTATCAATCATGTTGTGATGTGTACAAATCCAGATATGTCCTATGCTCTAAATGTTATGAGCGTATACCAGAATGATTCATAAGATGATTATTGGACAATAGTAAAGATATTCTTATGATCTTGTAAAAGAAATAAGAATATATTATTTTGTAGAAGTGACAAATAGATGATTAGTTCATTGTAAATGAATTACATTGATACTAGTTTTGTCACGAAGTACAAATTAAGTTTATCTCAATCTAAACTAAGGGTGGCACAATGTGATGGAAAGTAAGTTCCATAATGGATTTGGATGAGTTCCAAAGTTAAGATATTGTGACAGATACTACAACAAAAGGGCTAAGTATATAACTGCTATTATAGCAACAAAAGAGGGCATTTGTGTCAAGTAGTTTGTTATCAAACTAGGTGTAGTTCACAGCAGGGATAATGCTATGGAGATATATTGTACGACAATATTATCAACATGTTTTAACCCCAAAGAACTAAAGGTCACACCAAAGGACCAAATTTGTACATAGCCATCTCATTAGAGAATGAGTGATGCGTAGAGACGCAAAGACATGCAATTACACACGGAACTGGAAGTGTCAGATCCGGAGATCAGTTGACCACTAGCAATCGTGTACATACGACACCAAAAAGCCATAGGTGTTGAATACACAAAGGTTTGAAACTAGATTATTGACTCTAGTGCAAGTGGGAGACTGTTGGAGATATGCCCAAGAGGCAATAATAAAGTGGTTATTATCATATCTTCATACTTATGATAAATGTTTACATACCATGCTATAATTGTATTAACAGGAAACATTAATACTTGTGTGATTTGTAAACATAAAAGAGTCCCTAGTAAAGCCTCTTGTTAAACTAGCTTGTTGGTTAATATATGATCATGGTTTCCTGATCATGAACATAGAGATGTTATTAACAACAGGGTCATATCATTAGGAGAATAATGTGATGGACATACTCCTGTAGTTAAGTGTAGCATAAAGATCAAGTCATTTAATATAGTTCATTTGCTATAAGCTTTCTGATACATAGTAACCTAATTCCTTCAACCATGAGATCATGCTTATCACCATCACCGGAAGGATGCTTTGATGACATCAAACACCACACCGTAACTGGTTGGCTATAAAGATGGCATTGAGTGTTCGGAAAGTATGGGTTGAGACACATGGATCAAGAGTGGGATTTGTCCATCCATATGACAGATAGATATACTCTGGGCCCTCTCGGTGGAATGTCATCCGATTAGCTTGCAAGCATGTGAATGGATCATAAGGGATCACATATCACGGGAACGAGAAAAGAGTACTTATCAGTAACGAGGTTGAACTAGGTATGCAGAGATACCGACGATCAAAACCTTGGATAAGTAAACTATCGTGAGACAAAGGGAAATTGGTATCGTATGTAAGTGGTTCATTCGATCGCAAAGTAATCGTAGAAATATGTGGGAGCCATATGAATTTCCAGATTCCTCTATTGGTTATTGTTCGGAGAAGTGTCTCGATCATGTCCGCATAATTCACGAACCGTAGGGAGACACACTTAAGGATTCGATGTTGTTGAGTAGTTATGGAATGATGAGTAAGAGACCGAATGTTGTTCGGAGTCTCGGATAGGATCCGAGATATCACGAGGAGATCCGGAATGGTCCGGGGAATAAGATTCATATAAGGAAAGTCCTGTTTCGGAGTTGGGGAATGATTCTGGTGTTTTCATCGGGAATGTTCTAGAAGGGTCCGAAAGGTCCGACACTCCGGAGGGGAAGGGTACATGAATGTGTCATAACAAGTTGGAATGGTTGCATCATGTACTAGGTGTCATCACTGAGCAAAATAAAGGAATAAATCAAATCCTAGTTTGAAAAGTCAAACGCCAATTTGAAAAGTCAAACGGCAAGTTTGCTTGGTGGAGGGAGAGTAGGAAACCTACTTGGGGAGGAGGTCCTCTTCCCTCCACCGTCGGCCAAGGAGGAGGACTCCCTCCTCCCAACCGCGCCTCCCTCCCACCTATAGAAGAAGGGGCAGGGGTGCCCCTCTTCCACACACCTCTCACACCCCAAACCCTAGCCCCAAGTCGCCGGCCACCTCCAGTGCAGCCGCCGCCTAGGGCATCCTCTAAGTCGCCGAGTTAGGGTTTCCCCAAACCCTAGCCGCCGGCCAAGCTCTCTTCTTGGTGCCTCTAAACCCTAGATCGCCAAGGGCTCTCTCATAGTCCACCATACTCGCTCCGGCTTAAGGCGAAGCCCTGCGAGATCTCCCCTCTACTTCCGGTACCACGCCGTCGTGCTGCCGGAATCACGAGGAGAGTGATACAACCTCCGCTGCCTGCTGGAACAAGGGAGAGGAAGGTCTTCATCGAGTACCGAACGTGTGACCGACTACGAAAGCGCTGTCGGAACGCAGCGCCGGAAGGATCGTCTACGCGATCTTGAGATCGGTAAGTGTACGACTACATCACCCACGAGAATCTGCTCTCGTTAACCGCTTTGGAATCTTCGAGGGTTAGTATTCCATCGACTCATTGCTACAATCTAGTAGATAGATCTTGGCTTGATCATAGATTAGATCTTGATTGTGTGTTCATGCGGTAGAATTTTTTTGTTTTCCATGCTATGAACCCCTACATTATTTGGTGGGTAACTTACATGCTAAAGCCTGGATAACTCTCGTGTTACTAATGGGTAACTTGTAGGTAAACAGAAAAAGTTACCCATCTTAAGCATGTGATCCGTGGGTAAATTTTATAGTGGTGGATAACTTACATGTTATTGGGTGGATAACTTATATGTTAAAGCCCGCATAACTTGCGTGTTATGGGTGGATAACTTTTGGTCAAAAAAAGTTGTCAGAACATACCAACATGGGATCTAGTTTTGAAGAACTTGTCACGACTAGCCTAACCGTGAAAACGGATCTTAATACGGACAAACGGTTTGACCTAGAAAATATTTTAAAGTTTCGTTTTTAATTGAGCTGACTAATTAAAAATCTTGTCCTTTAGTGCTTAGCAAAGCACGATGCATGTAATTGTTGGGCTGAGACATCCGCCATGTTTTAATTTTTTCAGACCAGTTACTATGTAGCAGCGTCCTTTCAAAAAACAATGAGCCAATTTTAAAAAACATGAACCAATTTCGAAAACTTAGAATTTTTTCAAAAAAAGAAAACAAATAAATAGAAAAGGAAATAAAAAAAATGAAAAAAGGGAAAAGACATCAGTTGTGCGTAATGGGCCGGCCCAAAAGGGGGAGCCCATGTGCGTTGCAAGCCGTCCAGACCACACTGAGTGGCAATTAGCACTATTGTCGACCATCCATACCTCTCAAGTCGAGTCATAGCCCGGGTCAGGCCGGGCCTGAAAAGATCCAACCTGCAAAATCCAGACTTGGGCATGGTCCAACTGGAGATTTTTAATTTTCTTGGGCCAAACCCTGGCCTCAGGTGGTGAAAATGACAAGTTTCGAGTAAAGCTGGGTTGGACCTCCATACAAATAGGCCGATTTTCTAGACACGAGCCTACCCTAAAAGATGAATCAGGCCTTTCTCATGGCACTACCGATGGAAAACCACATACTCTATATATCGCTTAGTGCGAGTCCGACTCATCCTAAGGAATTTCTTGCATTGGACGACCCATGTTAGTTGAGTTCTTTCATTTTGTTTTTTCGTTGTCTCTATTTGTTGTGTCTATTTCGCTTTTTTCTATTTTCGTTGTTCTCTGTTTTGGCTCTTGCGACCAATATTGAATGAACTCGTGGTTGGACCTGGCCATACCCGGGTCGGGCTTGACCGAAGATCTTGAGTTTCTTGGTCCAAAGCCCGGCCTGAAGTGGTAAAAAAGAAAAATTACGGGTGAAGTGCGGTGACCCAGCATACTACTGCATGATGTAGTATACTATAGTCGTTGACATAACACCAATAAAACACCATTCACTAGTATTACATCCCTCGGAGTGGTACAATAGAAATACAACAGGTCTAAGACATGACTATAAGTTATAACTCAACTCTTTACACAAAATCCAGAGAATACTCTAGGTTAAAGAGAGAGAAATAAAACTTCTTACAAAGAAGAATCATAAATAAACAACTCAAAAATTATCATACTAATAAGACTAGTATGTAAACTATTGGTCTGGCATTGTTGCTATTGCAATACTCTACAGAAATAGGTTCTATGGCTAGAGATTATATTCCTATCTAATCAGCAACTTCGTCTTTACTTTAATTGATGTATATGTTGACTTCCTTAACTTCAATGAAGAGCTTGAGTTTTTTATAAATATTCCCTTGAGCATAAGTTGATGTAGACATCGTCTGTATTGGCTTTAGAATCTAGCAAGGGTTAAGAAGATACGTTGAGTACGAGCATACTCAGCAAGTTCACTAGAAAGGATTGTTTGATACACTATAACTACAGCCACAGATCTTAGGACGTAGGCAATACAGGTTTTCGTAAACATTTTTTCAAAGGTTGCTTTTATTCTGAAAAGCTATGTCCGTCAGCCTTTACAGGTTTACCAGAACTTTCATGGAGTTCATTTCCTGCCGCGTTCGTAGCTCCTTTCCGAAACAGGGAGTAACAAGTTACAGTTCTTACACTCTCTAGAGGTGCGTTACCTTTCCCATGAGATACCTTAGCTTTGTTGCACATTCGAGTTGCAGGCTTGTTCACACTTCCTTGGTATGAGGCCTAGACTAAAATCCAAGCCAATCACTGCCCTCTCCGCGACCCCGTATGTCTGCATGATCCTTCGGGGCCGGCTCACCTCCGTTAAGCCCCTTTTTGGGCAGGCTAAAACCCTGATGAGTTTCCAAAGACTCTATGAACTGGTGATGCCCCTGGAAAGTACCATATAGGTCCGGCTATATCTTTGGCAGCCACTCATAGATAATCTAGACACCAAAATCGTGGGGCCTAAGGGTGCCTACCCATATGTTGGATCCGCACAAGGAATCACAACGTCACGTTAAGGTCGTCTTGCGTACATATGAAAGGAAAAGGATACAGCTGACTTCTCTATCCCATTCCAAATCTCATGGTTAACGCGTGATATATGGCGCAAGAATCACTAGTGATATTGGTTGTTAAGTCCTAGATAATATGTTCCTTTACCACCAAAACTTTCATAGTAGGTTATTACCTTATGGTAAATAACCTATAATCATATTATTATGAAAATAGTGTTTTTTGACCTTTTTGAAATGCAGGTGATGACAACACTGGATTTGCAAAATACTTTACAGAAAATAATCAAAGGACATGAGCAAGTGTGAACTTGCCTTTTGTGATTGCAAGATTATGCACTCACGGTCTTTGAGACAATATATGATCCAATATCTGAAAACAGCATCATTGGTCCGGTAAGGACTAATGTTTAAAGAAGCAAGATGCTATTATGCATAGTAATGTAATGCAATTTGATAAACTCGAATCCCCGGAATAAATGTTGTCCTAGGGTTTGGATACTGGAAATGGTTTCTTTGTAATGTGTTGTTCTTTTAGATAAGTTTCACACATGTGCTTCTTATTAAGGCTTGTGAGTGTGTGTGAAACAACATGCATGTATAATAAAGTACACACAAAAATAGAATATTCAATTGTGGAATGGTATCTAAAGATTCCTTATATGAAGGTTGATACTTAAGTAGACTTATTTTGGAATGCTTAAGAATTACTTTTAGTGTATCATAAAAGAATAACTTTTGAAGAAAAGTTTACTTAACTAAACAAAAGCATTTAAACTTTAAGTATTAACAATCTAAGTAGAGTATAAAGTAATGGGATTATGATTAATTGTCACCTGGTGACTATGATAACAGTCCTTGAATTTAGTTTTTAAGAGTTAGAGATATTATTACAAAATTTGTTTTTTGAAGTGGCAAAAAGGATAACCTTAGAAGAAAAGGTTTCTTTCCTAAGGTTTAAACAATATTTATGGTTAATAGAATATGGTCGATGTCTTTTGGTGTTTACTCAGTTAGCTTGGTCTTGATATGCACTAGGTCTTAATTGAAACAGACTAAAATAAACTATAAAATACACAGTGAAGCCTTTAACATGGTGTTTACAATCTTGTATACTAAAGTTTAACTTTAAGGACATAGATGGACTTAAGATGTAATACTTATGGTATTTATACTTTGTTTACTTTATAATCTTTTCTTAAAGTTACTTAAGAGTGGTAATACTTCTATTTGAGTAGTGGTTTCTTAATATTATAATGGAATAGAATCATTTATCTCCTTATAAAGGTGTATTATGATTTGTGAATAAGTAAACAATATTATTTACTACTTATGAACTATCTTTGGATTTAATCCATTTATAAAGTTGTGAGTGAAACAATGGTTAAAGGTTTTATTTGGTTAAATATATTATCCTTGAAGATTTTATACTTTCATAAGAATCTTTTTAGAAAATAATTTACACTTATAGTTGAATGTTAATTCACTAAAAATTGTATTTTAATTGTGTTGTATTATTTTGATTTCATATTATCAATATTTAGAACTAATATTATTTTTAAACCTTAAAGGAATAATTTTAGAAATATTAGTAATTTTTACTTATACTTTTATGAATTATCAACTAAGGAATTAGATTTAAATTCAAGTCATTAGAGTATTAAATTTTTACTTACTTCAAAAGTGGAATGTTATATTTTTAACATGTAGATATTATTTTTGTGATCATTTTAGTATATTACATTTATTTTTGTGATTTATTATTTTATAAACACTTAATGAATAATAGATATTTAATTAAGTGAAATAATAATACATGATTATGGTATTAAGTTATAATTCTTATTTTTCTAAGAATTTTGATATATTATTTATATTTTTATCATTTACCATTATTAAAATATGAATTATCAAAGTATTATTACTTATAAAATCTTTATTAAATAATATTTATTTAAATAGCTAACATAATAATGTTGGATAATAAAGTTAAATTATAGATTTTATTTTTCAAAACATTTTCATATATTAACATATTTTCCTGAATTATAAAACAAAATTTATTAAATTTCTAAGATTATATAATTTTCTTTAATTTCTAGAAAATATTTATATTTGAATTTATATTGTTTTATCTATTTACTAAACAGACAATAACTTTTTATACCGAGCCCAGAACTACCCTAGGTCATTGACCAGTGGGGTCAGGACCATGTCACATGCCACTGATGCAGCGCTGAGTTGATGTAGGAGCGCTTCATTAGGAACCCCAAGAGCAAGGTGTGAAGAAGCACAGCAGCAAGTTTTCCCTCAGTAAGAAACCGATGTTACCGAACCAGTAGGAGGAAGGAAACGTCACACAGGTGTTGCTAGCAACGCGGAGACCTGCACAACACAAACTCAAGACTTTGCCCCAACGAATCAGTGAGGTTGTCAAGCTCACCGGTTTGCTATAACAAAGGATTAAACGTATGGTGTGGAAGGTAATGGTTTGCAGCAAGTAAACAAGTAACAGTGAAAGGTGTATCAATGGTAAAGATTGGACCGGGGTCCATAGTTCACTAGAGGTGCTCTCCTTAGATAAACAACATGGCATGAAGGGTAAACAAATTACAGCAGGGCAATTGACAGAAACTGAGCAAAGCATAACAATGCAATTACTAGTCAGAAAGATTCTATGAGATTCGATTGGGCAATACAACAATATACATAGGCCGCCATCGAACTACATCTATGACTAGAAGTCCACCTTCAGGTTATCATCCGAACCCCCTCCAGTATTAAGTTGCAAGCAACAGACAACTTCTTTAAGCAAAGTGTGTAAGGTAAACAGTCCACATGTTTCATGAACAAGAGACCGTTGTTTTCTCCCTAGTAGCAACAGCACATCTACAACCGAAGAGATTATTGTCACTTCCCTTGGAAACTAGAGGCATGAACCCACTATCGAGCATATATACCCCCTCTTGGAGTCACTAGCAACTACTTGGCCAAGATAGATACTAACAACGGAGAGCATGCAAGATCACAAACAACACAGACATGATAGAATCATAAAGACAAAACCATTAATCAAACGAATATAATAATCTCAATATCCATCAGATCCCTACAAACACAACATGCATTATTACAAATAGATTAGATCTTGATCATGAACGGAGCTCACAAGATCTATACATGAAAGCACAAAGGAGGAGATACAACCATATAGCTACTACATGGAACCATAGTCCAAGGTGGAACTACTCATGCATCATACCGGAGAGAAGGCCTCCGAGATGATCTCCCCCCTAGTAGGGTGCCGGGAAGAACTTCAGATCCCCCCGATCTAGGGATGATGGTGGCGGCGGCTACAGACGGTTTCGTGGAGATTTGATCGGGTTCTTAGGGTTTCTGCATCGAGGGCTTCTTATAGGCGAAGGGGGAGGCCGAGGAGGCGACCAGGGGGGTCACACCCCTCCCAGGCACGGGCCTACCCCTGGCCACGCCTAGGGGGTTTGGCTGCCTTGGAACGCATCTCCGTCTCCCCTCTGGACTTCTTGTTCCCCACGGAAAGTTATTGACTTTGGCTTTTGTCCCGTCCAATTCCGAGAATATTTCTTTACTAACTTTTCTGAAACAAAAACAGCAGAAAACAGGAAACTGGCACTGTGGCAACTTGTTAATAGGTTAGTACCAGAAAACATTAAAAAAGCACCTCAAAGTGTAGATAAAGCAAAGAAAAGTAGATAATAAACAAGCATGGAGCATCAAAAATTATAGATACGTTTCTAACTATTAGCCACATGGGCATGGACCAGGTCAAAACGATTGACCGGTTGACTCGACGCGAGCATGACGTCACCATGACATCATCTCGCCGGTGATGCACAGACGGCGAATAGCGGCGACGATCTGGCGATATCTAGCGAATGCGATGACTACGGTTCGAACAAGTGCACTCCGGATAAGCTACATATGGTCACTAGAACCAACTCAATGGCAAGAAACTACGATGGCAATGTGAAACACACGACGGCAGAGCCAACCAGGAAGCAATCGAGGGTTTCGAGAGATGCCCGAGCATCAGCAACTCACCAGTGTTGCAGCGGAGGGGTTGACTTGACCGGAGGTGGTCGGAATCGATGGGAACAACGTCAACTGGCGGCGGAAAGCTAGAGACGACGAACTCGATTTAGAGCAAGCAGCTCTGATTCCTCTAGGGAGACGAACGAGTCGAGCATGGCGAACTCACAGGTGATCTCGGACGGCAGAGGGGTGGTCGACAACAGCGACGACGAATGACTCCAGTTGCTAGGGTTTCGGCATGGTTGGGGAATTTTGGGAGAGAGCATGATCAGAAGTGAAATGGGTACGAGAGGATAGAGGAGATCGTGGTCGTTCTTATCCTAGTCTCCAATGGCGGTGGCGGCGCGCATCGTAGCACGACGAAGATCGACGACGACCGCGACGCCACACAACTGCTTCTGCCAGCGAGGAAGACGACGAGGAAATAAGGCTGAAGGGGTACGGGCCAGTGCTAGGCCGCACTTGGGCCTGGTGGGCTACGAGACTGCATGTGAGCAGCTAGAAAAGAGAGGAAGTGGGCCTCGGGCCGATTTTGGACTGAGTCATTTATCTTTTTCTTATTCTCTTCCTATTTTCTATTTTCTTTTCTAATTGTGTATTTACGCATTTGTTTTAAGTTTTTCCGAAATTCTTCTTTAGAAAATTGTAAGTTTATGGAAATGTACTTAAGATTCTGGTATGAATTATTATTATTATAATATACTTTATTTATTTACTCTTTTTCTATTCTCTAATTCATAATCATATGAGAGGTTCTTATATTAAATAGAATGAGTAGAAATTAGGGTTTTAGAGTTTTAAGATTTGTTTATGATCTTATAAAATGATTTTTATTTCCTCTTAATGAATGTAATGAGAATGGTTTAAGATAGCTAAGGATATACAAAGAATACATCCATATTTATTTTTATATAGCAATCATTATATAAGATGGTTCAATTATTAAGGTTCTTAATATGGTAACTTCTATTATCCCAATTCCAATAGGTGAATAATGTTTTAATAATATTGGTTATGACATTACTTATACATTGATAGTCATGATTGAAGTCGAAGTTAGGGTTTAGAATTATAAATGTTTACCATGAGTTTTAGGAGATTTAATATACTTGTATTATTTTATAAATGTGGATGAACATTATGGGTGAAGACATATTGCCCTCATGTTTGTGATCATAAATTATATCACGATCTAAGATAAAATAGTGGGGTTGTGCTCTAGGATGGCTTAAGAGTAAGGGTTGATAATTATAGTTTCTAGGCACTTATGGTTTTAATGTTGTGAAGTGGCAAGAGATGCTTAAGTGATTTGCTATAGGAAAATATTCCTATAAGCCATTGTGGAAATAAGATGATTGATTAAACATATGAGATATATATTAAGTTTGATTATAGATTTAAGGTTAAGTGTTTACCAAGAATTCCTATCTTCCATACTTCATAATTCTTGACTTCTAATTAAGGAATTCCTTTCATAGATATACTACTTCTTCATATCCATCATCAGGTGTTAACATGATGAGCTTTACTTTAAAAGAATATTCTTACCAATAATTTCTCCTCCTAAATCCATTTGTAAATCCAATGAGCTTGACACTAAAGCTCAATATGATCTTCTCACAGAGATAACTTTCATCTATAGAATGCTTCTAATGAATCCAAGTCCACTTGAATGTTTACTCTCTTACTTCACAACTACTTTGTAATTCACTTATAATTCTCAGAAGCTTGTCACTGAAGCTTTTCATAATCTTATCATATCTATACTTGGTTATATCAAACTATAAATGGAAACCTTCAATCCAATAAGTAGTTACTTTTAACTTCATTCATACACTTCCTTTATCATCCATCACTAATATTACTCCAATAGATATATATATATATATCAATTCCTACTTCACATCAAGTGTTTAGTATTCCTAAAATTAATAAACTACTTCTATAACTCAATGTGGCTTTAGCATCGGCTTATTCATACTATCTTATCTCTACTTATCTTCGGTATCTTATATTCCAACTTCCCAATATATCACTATGACTTGTCATGACTAACATAGGATAACATATCTATACTAGGGTTTAATCATGTTCTATCCACCAATGTCACTTATACATGATATAATCATTCACTCTTAGTGACTTGAGCATGATCATTATAATCCTTTGATCATTTTTGGTTTAGGTTTCCAGTTGGCTAATCAAGGCCTTCATCAATACAACATTACAGTTGTATTATAATTATCTTCTTAGTATCTCTAATTGTCTAAGAGATATTATTCAATGACTATGCCTACTTGATTCAATAGGATTACTCCTTGGTAACTATCTTCAATATTCATCCTTATAGTCCTCTTTGTTACCACATATATCTTTATTTCAAATAACTATTCTATCCATTCAGGAGTGAGTTAACTCCATCAATTATCATATTGATTTGATTCTCTTCAAACACTCCCATCCTATAAATGTTATCTAAGACTAGCATTACCACCTACCTCTTCTTACTTATTTCTTTATAGGACTTAAGTGAATGCTATGATAAGGACACGAGTTGATAGATCAAGAATTGATAGGCTAAGAATTGATAAATCAATAGTTGATCACTCAACATTGATTAACAACAAATATTAGAATCTAGTTTAAAAGAGATGATAAGGATTGATATGGAAAGAAAGATATGTGGTGAATGGTCTTGACTTGATTTCCTTCCTACTCAACAAGTGATAAGGAATTAGTGGTTAAGAACTACCATGATGCTCATGGTAGGAAATGGATAAGAGTATGATAGATCAAGATTTGGTTATTGGATTCTTGTTACTTGAGTTATATTCATAGCTTGGTATTCATGGGTTGTTGGGATTAATACTATGAGATGGTCTCTTAAGGACCTGATATTAATCATTAAGCAATTATTGTGGTTTAGTTTTATTACATTTGATCTACCCTTAGATCAAATCATCTTTACCCAAAAATAAGGTTTTAGCAAAGATCATATTGAAACTTATCGCAGTCAACTTGATGATCTACTTAAATTTCATCAAGTTAAGAGAAGCTTCAATCACTTTTACAAGTTTTGTTCAAAAGCGCCAAAATTATTCGGATTTTCTATGCATGAATGCAATGCACACATCTGGGTTCAGCTTATTTCTAAGCTCTAATGCTGGGATGTTACATGAAGTTAGGTTGGACCTCCTTACAGACAAGCCAATTTGTTTCGACAATCTGTAAAAGGTGCTTTGCCCATGTGGGTGCGGATCTTGCATGTTGTATAATTAATTTTATTTTGCTATATGCTTTCTAGCAAACTTGAGCTTTGCTTTCTGCGGTGACCCAGCATACCACTGAATGATGTAGTATACTATAGTCGTTGACATAACACCAATGAAACACCGTTCACTAGTATTACATCCCTCAAAATGGTACAACAGAAACACAGCAGGTCCAATACATGGCTAAAGGTTACAACTCACTCTTTACACAAGATCTAGAGAACACTCTAGGTTAAAGAGAGAGAGATATATAACTTCTTACGGAGAAGAATCAAAGATAAACAACGCAAGAACTATTATACTAGTAAGAAGAGTATTCTAGCTATGAGGTTGGCATTGCTGCTATTGCAACGCACTACAGAAATAGGTTCTTTGGCTAGAGATTATATTCCTATCTAATCAGTAAATTTGTCTTCACTTAAGTTGAGGTATTTGTTGACTTCCTTGTCTTTGTTGAAGAGCTTTAGCTTTGGATGATGCTTCCTGGAGCATAACTTGGTGTAGACATCGTCTCAATGGCTTCAGAATCTAGCAAGGGTTAAAAAGATACTTTGAGTACGAGCATACTCAACAAGTTCACTAGAAAAGGAGTGTTTGATGCACTATAACTACAGACACAGACCGTAGGTCGTAGTCCAATGCAAGTTTTCATAAACATTTCTTCAAAGGTTGCTTTTATTCTGAAAAGCTATGTCTGTCAACCTTCACGGGTTTACCAGAACTTTCATAGAGTTCCTTTCCCGCAGCGTTCGCAGCTCCTTCCCGGAACAGGCAGTAACAAGTTATAGTTCTTACACTCTGCAGACGTGCGTTACTTTTCCCATGAGAGATAAACTCCTTATAGCACAACCGGGCAGCTTACCCGTCCACAATTCCATGTTGTGGGGCCCGATACATGATCCAAGCCAATCACTGCCCTCTCCGCGACCTCATATGTCTGCACGATCCTTCAGGATCGCTCATCTTCGTTAAGCCCCCCTTTTGGGAAGGCTCCAACCCTGATGAGTTCTCGAAGACACTATGACCTAGTGATGCCCAAAATAGTACCATTTACATGGACTATATCCCTAAACACCATTCATAGATAATTTAGACACCAAAAGTGTGGGGCGTAAGGGTGCCCACCCATATGTTGGATCCACGCAAGGAATCACAACGTCATGTTAAGGTCGTCTTGCCTCCATACAAGAGGAAAAGGATACAACTGACTTCTCCGTCCCATTCCAAATCTCATGGTTAACGCGTAATATACGACGCAAGAATCAGTGGCGACATTGGTTGTTAAGTCCTAGATATTATGTTCCTTTACCACCGGAACTTTTATAGTAAGTTATTACCTCATGGTAATAACCTATAATCCTTTTATTATGAAAATAGTATTTTCTTACCCTTTTCAAATGCAAGTGATGACAACACTGGATTTGCAAAATACTTTATAGAAAATAATCAAAGGACATGAGCAAGTGTGAACTTGCCTTTTGTGATTGCAAGATTATGCACTCACGGTTTCGAGTGAGTATAAGATCCAAAATCTGAAATCAGCATCATTGGTCCGGTAAGGACTAATGTTTAAAGAAGCAATATGCTTTTATGCATAAGTAATGTGATGCACGTTCTAAACGCGAATCACGGGGATAACGTTGTTCTAGGGATTGGATTCCGGAAATGGTTACTTTGGGAATGTGTTGTCCCTTTTAGATAGATTTCATACTTGTGCTTCTTATTAAGGCTTGTGAATATGTGTGGAACAATCATATAATTACAATATCATAAGCAATGGAGCACACACAAAAGGTGAAATTCTACTTAAGATTGTTCATATAAGATTTCTTGTTTGAAGTGGCAAAAAGAATAACCTTCAAAGAAAAGGTTTCTCTTCTAAGGTCTAAACAAGCTTTGTGGTTAATAGAGTTTGCTTGATGTTATTTATGCTTGCTCGAATGGTTTGAGTTTGAGTTGTTTTTATAACTTAACTACTTGAGACCAAAGTTAACTATAAAATGTATAACAATGTTTCTAGTGTTATATTTAGATTCTTATAGACTAAAGTTAACTTTAAAACAAAGATAGTTTAAAAGTATAATGTTTATAATATTTGCATCTTGTGTACCTGGTAATGTTTCCTTAAGGTTACTAAAAAATGGTTATACTTTTACTTGGTGTGGTGGTTTCTTGATTTTATAATGGAGTAGTATCATTTACCTTTTATAAATGAGGGGTTATAGTTTATAAACCAAGATATAATATTACTTCACTACTTATGGACTTACTATAATATTGTGGTAGTTTTTGTAATCTAGTGGGTAAAGTAGATAGAAAGGATTTGATTTATTCACAAGCTGTGCTTTAAGTTTTATTATGAATAGGATTCTTTTTAGAATATAATCTTCACCTAAGGTTGAAGATAATTTAATAATAAGGTATTTGTAGTATTTTAAACCATTATGGCTTATATTATTAATTATTAATACTCAAGAGTAATAATATTTATTAAACTTAATTGACTAATTTAGACATATTAATAATTGTTATTTATCCTTATATGAATTTTTAAACTAAGTAAATAAGTTTAAATTTGAGTTATTAAAATATTTGAATTTTTAATTAACTCAAAAGTGGATTATTATATTTTTAACATGTAGATATTCTTTTTGTGATCATTTTGGTATATTATATTTATTTTTATGATTATAAATAATAAGATATGATTTTTATAAGATATAATACTTTTAAAATACTTAATAAATAATAAATATTTAAGTAAGTGAAATAATAATGCATGATTATAGTTTTAAATTATAGTCTTTATTTTTCTAAAAACAATTGGTATTTTATTCATATTTTTAATATTTACCATTATTGGAATATGAATTATCAAAGTTTTATTACGTTTAAACCTTTATTAAATAATATTTATTTAAATAATCATCATAATAATATTGGATAATAAGTTTAAGTTGTAGATTTTATTTTTCTACAAATTTTCATATATTATACATATTTTTCTGAATTGTAAATCAAAAGTTATTAATTAAACAAGATTTAATCATTTATTTGATTTCTAGAATATTAATAATTGAGTTTATAACATTTTATTATTTCTTAAACAGGAAATACTTTTTACACCGCACCCACAGCTAGCCTAAGTCACTGACTAGTGGGTCAGTGCCCACCTCTGCACTCAGGTTAGTAAATGTATTTTGTTATTGACCCTCTCTCTACTCCCAGACGATGACACATGGGCCCTGAGCCACGTCACATGCCACGCTAGCAAAGACTGGTCAAACTAGCTGAGGTGGTTCGAACCTGATGTAGGCATGACGTCACCTGGGTTGATCCTCACTGGTTTAGGATCGATCGATCGATCTGGTGCGCGCGCGGGGCTGTGGCTAGGTGCGTTGGACAAGGAGATCAAGGCGAACCTATTGGTGGTGGCACCGCTATCTAATGGTCATCGGAGGGCAACCGGCGACGAGCTTATGCGGCGGTGCTTGCAGTTGATTACGGTTGCATGTATTTAGGAAGCAAACAAAGCATTGACGTATGCTAGGAGACTCAGTGACTCACCAGGAACGCGATGGTGTGCTTGGTTTGGCGAGGCGCGGGCGGAGACGACGACGAAGTCGACGAACAGCGTCGGGAACCGAGGGTGCGATTAGGTCAATTCACGTCTCCTCCGCAGTCGCAAGTTGGGGCAATCGAACGATAAGAGCACGGCGGTCTTCACCATGGTCTTATCTGGCCGAGGCGAGCACGGAATCACCGGCTCCGACTCACCTCCGAGCTAGGGTTCTCGGCATGGTTGGGGAAAAGAGGCAGAGAGGTTTTCAGAGGGGGAAATTGAGGATGATGACGAGCAGGGACGTCGCGGTGTCCTCCTTATCCTCTCCTAGCGACTGCGGCGTTGATCTTGGCGCAAGGACGAGAATGACGGCATCGGGCGGCGGCGAGCTCCTCCAGCGAGCTATTTGTGTGCGTGAGGATGACGACGACGTGCTATTTTGCGGATAACCCCCTGGAATTTCTTTCCTCTCAACCTGTAGTCCTTCCCTGGCCCCACTCGTCAGTCACAGATGAGAAAAAGCTAGGCTGGTTACTAGGCCTTTTTGTGGGCTGCACATGGGCGTCAGATAAGTACAGAGGTGTTGGGCCACGGTCAGGTGATGTTTTTTATTTGTTTTCTATTTTTCTATTTTCTGTTTTCCTTTTCAGATTTATATATAATCTTTCAATATGAACTTTTCATTATAGAATTTATTTTCTGGATAATTGTAGTAATACTAAAATATATTTAGTATCTTTTGTGAACTTTTATTATATAATATTTTTATATTTCTTTTATTTTCTCTATATGAACCCCTTTTTAATATTTTGTAGAAGATTTTCTTATTATTTTTCTTTCCTCTTTTAACCATGGATTTATTGAATGGTATATTATGATTTGGTTATAAAACTTAACTCTACTTGGCTCATAGTTTTAAATAGAAATTTTTTTATATGTATGATGATCCTATATCATTATTTGATGCATAAAACACAAAAGGAATTCAATATGGTTAATATTACTTTCATTAATTGAGAACATGGTATTATATATATTTTGTTATGGTAATCATAGAAGTTTTAAAGTTTGAATTATAAATGTTTACCCATGGGTTTAGGGTTCTTAATTTAGTTAGATACCTTTATAGATGTGAGGACAGATTTAATAACTAAACATGTTGACTTTTGTTTGTGATAGTTGATGACATCACCTTTTATAATAGAAAGTTATATCTTGAATGTTTTATAGAAAGGGATTGATAAAGATACTCTTGAGCACATATAATTATGATGATTGGAATTAACAAAGATGTGTTTATTTGATTTGCTATAGGAAAATATTCCTATAGAGTGATGTAGACATAAGATGTTGAATCAATTCCCTGAAATGGATATTATACTTGGTTTAAGATTTAGAGTTGGTTGTTTAACAAGAATGTCTATTTTACAATTCTTCACCATCATGGACCTTTAATTAAGGAATTCCTTTCCTAGATATAATACTTCTTCCTATCCATCATCCTAGTTAGTATGATGAGCTTTCTTCACAAAATGTTCTTATTCACCCTTTACTCTTCTAAACTCATGGATGAATCCAATGAGTTTGATATTAAAGCATTTCCTAGTTTTCTCATATCCTTGCTTGATACCCACTATTCTACTATTGAAAATCTTCAATCCAACAAGTAGTTCTTTCAGACTCCACTCATAATCTTCCTTAATCATCCATTATCAATATCTCTTCAATAGATGTCTAGATCAAACTACTTCACTTCAAGTGTTGGTATTTTCCAAGAGGAAACTACTACTTCTATGATCCCATGTTGCTCTAGCATCATCTTAATCATACTATCTTGTCTATACTTAAATTCAGTATCTCATCCTCCAACCTCACATTATATTAATGTGACTAGTCATGGCTAAACTAGGATAATATATTTAGACTGGGTTTTAATCATGTTCTACCCACCAATGTCACTTATAATAAATATAAGCATTCAATACTGGTGGCTAAAGCATCACCATTATAATCCTTTAATCATTTATTGTTTAAGTCCTTAGTTAGCTAAGCAAGGCTTTATCAATACTGCTTTTCAATTGTATTGAAATTATCTCCTTAGTATCTCATATTGGATTAAGGTTATTCATGGACTATGCCCTCTTTAAAAGATTTAAGTAGATGTTATGACAAGATCAAGAAATAGTAGATCAAGTATTGATAGTTAAAGAATTTGTGAATTAATGGTTGATTACTCAATATTGATGAACAATAGATTTTGAGATAGGTTCCATAAAGATTGCTATAGAAAAAAAAATATATAGTGAGTGCTCTTGACTTAGTCTCTTTACAACTCAAACTCATTAAAGAGTTAAAGTTAGGTATTACTATGATACTCATAGTAAGAATAGATAAGAATAAGATAGGTCAGGATTAGTCATTACATTTATATTACTTTAGTTGTAATCTTAACTAGTTACTCATAAGTTGTTATGATGAGTAGTATGATATGATCCCTTAAGGATCAGATATTAATCATTTAAGCAATGTATTATGAATAGCATTTATTATTTCCTACTCAATCTTACTTAAGAAGTAGGGTTAGGTTTTACCATGATACTCATGGTATATGCAGATGATATTAAGATATAGTTGTTACTTTCTTATTATTGGTGTTATATCCTTAACCTAATACTCATGAGTGATTATAATGAATACTATGATATGATCACCTAAGGATCAAATATAATGTATTAGAGTTTAACTTTTATTACATTTGATCTACCCTTAGATCAAATCTCCCTTTTCCCAAAAATAAGGTTTTAGCAAAGGTCATATTGAAACTTATCGCAGTCAACTTGATGATCTACTTATTATTCCATCAAGTTAAGAGAAGCTTCAATCACTTTGACAAGTGTTGTTCAAAAGCGCGAAAATTATTCGGATTTTCTATGCATGAATGTAATGCACACATCTGGCTTCAGCTTACTTCTAGGCTCTAATGCTGGGATGTTACAGACTCTCCCCTTAAAATAAACTTCGTCCTCGAAGTTCGCAAACTCTTACGTTTCGGAGTAAGGAATTGACTTGTAGTGGTTGCTACATTTCTCCACTCTATGGCGACCTTAAATGTAATTATTTGTGGTAATATATAACTTGATTACATATCCTAATCCAATTCTTTTATTTAAACATCAAACTTTATTACTATGTTAAATGTAGTCTAGAGGGTCTCGTTAAAACAAGTTTTAAGTTTCTATATACCCGTGTTTGTGGTTAGAAAACTATATTTCTATTCTTGTCATAGTATAGTTGATACTGGTACTCCTTCCAAGATTGGATTTGAACTCATTTAGTTCATACCCATTGGAATTTCTTATTCTCTACATATGCCCAATTGGATGTGCTTTATTACCTCTTAGGGACCACTTAAGATTTGTTTCTTCTAGAATTGGTCAGTTAGGATTATCCTTTTATCACCTTCAAGCTTATACCTTTTAAAGCTTTAGATAATCTTTCATTATCACCTATAGTACCTTTTCAATCTTTCATTCATAATGTCTACTCTCCCCCTTAGGGTTGACTTAATAGTCTTTAAATTGTATATATAGCATTTATTGGCTTTATAACTAGAATGTTGGTCTCTGTTCAGTTTATACTTTACCTAGTTAGGTTCCGATGAAAGATTGTACGGTGTATCCACATAGTTGTGGATCTCCGAAGCAAATCTTTCAGCATTATATGTCGTACTTACAATTGGACATTTTCGCTGGGATAAGTCTGACTTTGCGAAGCATCTCGAAAGACGATCGCCTTTAAATTTTATACTTCTTTAGGTATTACTTAGCTTAGGCCAAATTTTATGCTCTTTATGCAACTTTTAAGAATGTCTGGTTAACTAAGTTAACCAAATACCAGTTGCGGACAAAATACCAACTGTGGATTGGAATACCGACTATGGATTAAGTACCAATGGCGGATCATTCTGGGTGGTAGGTATTACCTTACTGTTTTCGACCTACTACTGGCATTCTCTCTGAATTGTCAGAGCTTGAATACCATTTTGGTTCCAAGGCATCTTCTTTGTACTTATTCATGATACTACTATGAACTTGGTACAACTATTTCATTAACTTCTTAGCATCTTACCTACTTTGAATGAGCTTTAAGTTTATTATATCTTGTTGCTCACTACATCTTCTACACCAGACTTCTTTCTTGAATCTAGCTAAGAATAGTCTATGCTTGATCTATCCTCCAAATTATGTTAATACTCCTTATATTTTGCTTCATCCTTTATGTAGGTCTTCGTCTTGATCTTTGGAATTTGTCACTCCCTTACATGAATTCCCATTTCTATCTAGGTATATAACATCAAGTAATAACTGGGTGTTACATCATGCATTTGCACACCTAATTAACTTCATGTATAGATCTAGTCAATCAAAAAAAATCAAGAAGATCCAAAAGTCGATAAACAACAAAACATATACCATGTATTATACATAGGTTTTAAATAATTTACAAATTTACTAGATGTTCCAACGGTTTGCTCCACACCTACTTACACAACTATCTTACAAGAACTTATTGTTCTTGTGGATATATCCTCACTTATTTCGGCAAACCCTTCAAACCACAATACGCATTACCCTCTATATACATTATTCAAGCCCTCATCCCTTGGGATGTCGTTCCTTTCTTACTTTCATCTTCCTCTAGTGCTTCCTGGAGTTCCGTCCATGATGACGTGAAGTCCTACGACTGCCTTCTGGAGCGTAAGAGCATCCAGGAGGTGCGTATTCTTGATTAGAAGTACCAAGACTGAGATTAGTCATTGAAAAATGACTAGAGTTGGCGTAATCCTCTTCAGGATATTCCTGATTGTCCGGTAATGCTTCCTCATAGTAAGTTGGCTCCTTAGCTTTTTCTTGGATCCAGTCATATATATTGGTGTAGTAGCTATCGAAATACTCTTCTAAGTCGATTGGATTAGTATCAACCCCATATGGTCCATAAGGCTCTATATGGTTGTAGTTGGTCTCTTCTTCAATACCTGTATCACAAGGTATAGGATTTCCTATGGTTCTACCTTGAGATTCTACTTCACATCCATGCCTGTTTGACTCGGGGTTATTTGGAATAACTCTATTCCATTCCTGTTGATCGGAGTTGTATTTGGTCCATAGGTCTTCAGGTGGCTTGAAGTCATTTTGGTAGTAGGCATAATTTTCCGAGTTTGGGTCATCAAACTCAGTTTTCTCATACACTTCTCCTGAAGGTATGTATTTGGGATGCCTAGCTTCTTTATCTAACTTCTTCCTATGAGCCATTGCTTTATCAAGATCCGTAAAATCCTCAATGACCATATCCAGTTCCTGGACCAAGACTTGGTGAGTGTTATGATAAGTGTTTAGCAAAGACCGATAACGATCCATATACTCTACAGATAGAGTAGGTTCAGCTTGGACTAGGGTAGAGTGATCTAACTCATGCTCTGGTTTTGAGGTTTCATGTGGTATAATGGTATGAGTACTAACTTCTAGAGCTTGGGCTTTCTGTTCTCGGATCATGGTTATGGCTGCTACTACGGCAATCTGATATGCAGATGCCATGCACCTTGCCTCTCCTGATGGCATTTCTCACTTAAGTCCTAACTTCTTGGGTAACATGATCATGACACGGTATTTAGCTAATACCTGCCCACCATAGTAACTGTAAATCTTGACCAAAAGTCTCGATTCACATTCCAAACTCCATAGAAGTTGTCGGAGATTGTCTGTCTAATCCCCTCCGTAGTCGTTCAGTGTCCTGTTCATCACTTGAACATTCCAGGGTGGATATCGAGGTGACATGTGGAACTGTAGATAAGAAATTATCATCAGTCACATAGAGTGAAAACTCTTGGGTAATGATCGAATTTGCAATCATTCTAAAGAATTATCGCACTAGTAACATAACAGGAATATTCTCAAGTGAATATCCCTCATATCACTAGAGAACTGTTTATTATTTCTAGGATGTGTCCTATAGGTTCTACCCATTTACTAGGTTTCCAACCTAAGGTCAAAGCATATGCTTTGATACCAACTGCGGTGACCCAGCATACCACTGCATATTATAGTATACTATAGTCGTTGACATAACACCAATGAAACACCGTTCACTAGTATTACATCCCTCGGAATGGCACAACAGAAACACAGCGGGTCCAATACATGGCTAAAGGTTACAACTCACTCTTTACACAAGATCTAGAGAACACTCTAGGTTAAAGAGAGATAACTTCTTACGGAGAAGAATCAAAGATAAACAATGCAAGAACTATTATACTAGTAAGACTAGTATTCTAGCTAAGAGGTTGGCGTTGCTGCTATTGCAACGCACTACGGAAATAGGTTCTTTGGATAGAGATTATATTCCTATCTAATCAGTAACTTCGTCTTCACTTAAGTTGAGGTATTTGTTGACTTCCTTGTCTTTGTTGAAGAGCTTTAGCTTTGGATGATGCTTCTTGGAGCATAACTTGGTGTAGACATCGTCTCAATGGCTTCAGAATCTAGCAAGGGTTAAGAAGATACTTTGAGTACGAGCGTACTCAATAAGTTCACTAGAAAAGGAGTGTTTGATGCACTATAACTACAAACACAGACCGTAGGTCGTAGGCCAATGCAAGTTTTCATAAACATTTCTTCAAAGGTTGCTTTTATTCTGAAAAGCTATGTCCGTCAGCCTTCACGGGTTTACCAGAACTTTCATGGAGTTCCTTTCCCGCAGCGTTCGCAGCTCCTTCCCCGAACAGGGAGTAACAAGTTATAGTTCTTACACTCTGCAGAGGTGCGTTACTTTTCCCATGAGAGATCAACTCCTTGTTGCACAACCGGGCAGCTTACCCGTCCACAATTCCATGTTGTGGGGCCCAATAGATGATCCAAGCCAATCACTGCCCTCTCCGTGACCTCATATGTCTGCACGATCCTTCAGGCTGGCTCATCTTCGTTAAGCCCCCCTTTTGGGCAGGCTCCAACCCTGATGAGTTCCTGAAGACTCTATGACCTAGTGATGCCCGGAATAGTACCATTTACATGGACTATATCCCTAAACACCATTCATAGATAATCTAGACACCAAAAGTGTGGGGCGTAAGGGTGCCCACCCATATGTTGGATCCACGCAAGGAATCACAACGTCACGTTAAGGTCCTCTTGCCTCCATACAAGAGCAAAAGGATACAGCTGACTTCTCCGTCCCATTCCAAATCTCATGGTTAACGCGTAATATACGGCGCAAGAATCACTGGCGAAATTGGTTGTTAAGTCCTAGATATTATGTTCCTTTACCACCGGAACTTTTATAGTAAGTTATTACCTCATGGTAATAACCTATAATCCTTTTATTATGAAAATAGTATTTTCTGACCCTTTTCAAATGCAAGTGATGACAACACTGGATTTGCAAAATACTTTACAGAAAATAATCAAAGGACATGAGCAAGTGTGAACTTGCCTTTTGTGATTGCAAGATTATGCACTCACGGTCTTCGAGTGAGTATAAGATCCAAAATCTGAAATCAGCATCATTGGTACGGTAAGGACTAATGTTTAAAGAAGCAATATGCTTTTATGCATAAGTAATGTGATGCACGTTCTAAATGCGAATCCCGGGGATAACGTTGTTCTAGGGTTTGGATTTCGGAAATGGTTACTTTGGGAATGTGTTGTCCCTTTTAGATATATTTCATACTTGTGCTTCTTATTAAGGCTTGTGAATATGTGTGGAACAACCATATAATTACAATATCATAAGCAATGGAGCACACACAAAAGGTGAAATTCTACTTAAGATTGTTCATATAAGAGTTCTTGTTTGAAGTGGCAAAAAGAATAACCTTCAAAGAAAAGGTTTCTCTTCTAAGGTCTAAACAAGCTTTATGGTTAATAGAGTTTGGTCGATGTTATTTATGCTTGCTCGAATGGTTTGAGTTTGAGGTGTTTTTATAACTTAACTACTTCAGACCAAAGTTAACTATAAAATGTATAACAATGTTTATACTGTTATATTTAGATTCTTATAGACTAAAGTTAACTTTAAAACAAAGATAGTTTAAAAGTATAATGTTTATAATATTTGTATCTTGTGTACCTGGTAATGTTTCCTTAAGGTTACTTAAAAATGGTTATACTTTTACTTGGTGTGGTGGTTTCTTGATTTTATAATGGAGTAGTATCATTTACCTTTTATAAATGAGGGGTTATAGTTTATAAACCAAGATATAATATTACTTCACTACTTATGGACTTACTATAATGTTGTGGTAGTTTTTGTAATCTGGTGGGTAAAGTAGATAGAAAGGATTTGATTTATTCACAAGTTGTGCTTTAAGTTTTATTATGAATAGGAATCTTTTTCGAATATAATCTTCACTTAAAGTTGAAGATAATTTAATAATATGGTATTTGTAGTATTTCAAACCATTATGGCTTATATTATTAATACTCAAGACTAATAATATTTATTAAACTTAATTGACTAATTTAGAAATATTAATAATTGTTATTTATCCTTATATGAATTTTTAAACTAAGTAAATAAGTTTAATTTGAGTTATTAAAATATTTGAATTTTTAATTAACTCAAAAGTGGAATATTATATTTTTAACATGTAGATATTCTTTTTGTGATCATTTTGGTATATTATATTTATTTTTATGATTTATAAATAATAAGATATGATTTTTATAGGATTTAATACTTTTAAAATACAGAATAAATAAAAAATATTTAAGTAAGTGAAATAATAATGCATGATTATAGTTTTAAATTATAGTATTTATTTTTCTAAAAAAAATTGGTATTTTATTCATATTTTGAGTATTTACCATTATTGGAATATGAATTATCAAAGTTTTATTACTTTTAAACCTTTATTAAATAATATTTATTTAAATAATCATCATAATAATATTGAATAATAATTTTAAGTTGTAGATTTTATTTTTCTACAAATTTTCATATATTATACATATTTTTCTGAATGGTAAATCAAAAGTTATTAATTAAACAAGATTTAATCATTTATTTGATTTCTGGAATATTAATAATTGAGTTTATAACATTTTATTATTTATTAAATAGGAAATACTTTTTACACCGCACCCATAGCTAGCCTAAGTCACTGACCAGTGGGCCAGTGCCCACCTCAGCACTCAGGTTAGTAAATGTATTTTGTTACTGACCCTCTCTTTACTCCCACACGATGACACATGGGCCCTAAGCCACGTCACACGCCACACCATCAAAGACTGGTCAAACTAGCTAAGGTGGTTCGAACCTGATGTAGGCATGACGTCACCTGGGTTGATCCTCACTGGTTGAGGATCGATCGATCGATCTGGTGCGCGCGCGGGGCTATGGCTTTGTGCGTTGGACAGAGAGATCAAGACGAACCTATTGGTGGTGGCGCCGCTATCTAATGGTCATCGGAGGGCAACCGGCGACGAGCTTATGCGGTGGTGCTTGCAGTTGATTACGGTTGCATGTATTTAGGAAGCAAACAAAGCATTGACGCATGCTAGGAGACTCAGTGACTCACCAGGAACACGATGGTGTGCTTGGTTTGGCGAGGCGCGGTCGGAGATGACAACGAAGTTGACGAATAGCGTCGGGAACCGAGGGTGCGATTAGGTCGATTCACGTCTCCTCCGCAGTCGCAAGTTGGGGCAATCGAACGATAAGAGCACGGCGGTCTTCACCATGGTCTTTTCTGGCCGAGGCGAGCACGGAATCGCCGGCTCCGACTCACCTCTGAGCTAGGGTTCTCGGCATGGTTGGGGAAAAGAGGTAGAGAGGTTTTTAGAGGGGGAAATTGAGGATGATGACGAGCAGGGACGTCGCAGTGGCCTCCTTATCCTCTCCTGGCGACGACGACGTTGATCTTGGCGCAAGGACGAGAATGACGGCATCGGCGGCGGCGAGCTCCTCCAGCGAGCTATTTGTGTGCGTGAGGATGACGACGACGCTGACGAGGTTTAATCTCGTCAATGCCCATTGTGATGAGCTTGGGTTTTGGAGAAGATGGGGATGCTGGAGATCGCGGAATGGTTAGCAAACAAGCAACACGGGGACACGAGGTTTACCCAGGTTTAGGCCCCCGGAGGGAAAACCCTACTCCTGCTTGTCTTCTCTTGATTATGGCGGAACCGATGGTTACAGGGGTGCGCAGATGCAATCTGGCATGGAGGTGTGTATGTGGTGGTATGAAGTGCCCTCCTCGTCGTGCCCTCCTAGCCTTTATATAGAGATAGGCATGTCCCGGGCATAGATCGAGTCGGTTACAGGTTTTAGGGCTTCCCCTTTCGAATATTCTATCTATTCTAGTCTTGCTCTCCAAGGATCCGAAGGCGTCATGGGCCCTGGCCACCCGAAAGTCTTCATGGGTTGGCGCATATTCTTCGTGGGCCTTCCCTGGGCTGGACTAGGTATGCTAAGATCGTGTACCCGTAGGGTATAACCATGTCAGTAGCCCCCGAGTGTTCAGTCAAATCGTAGATTCGGCTGAGGACTCTTCAATCCTTCGGGTGCAGCTATTTCTGTATGTTTAGAGAATGATTTGAGCATGTAGGGATTGTTCATGCGTGTGCCTGACTCTCCCGACAGATCAGGGTCAGTTAACTGTCTTAGGACAAAACAACACGATCTTCTTCAGATTCAAGTCCCTTGACTCGAACCCGGAACATATGTTGGCGTAATTCGACTCATGCCACGAAGGACTTACAGGAGTGGAATTCCAGTAAATTTTAAACGATGTACCGAACGCGTCCGTCGGGATTTTTCATCACGCCTGTTGGCACGGATTCTCACTAGCAGAGCGCAGTCGTGTGCGTTGCCAGGCCATCACATGATATATGTAGGTCTTATCTTTGTGTCACAGACACAACATCCGAATGTTTATCACCACGGAGGTGTTTCGGGTGGCCAAGGAGGATGTTGCTCACTTAGTGTTTAATTGGGGCAGAGTTGCCAAAAAGTTTTTGCATGATGATCCGAAGGATCGCAGTCGAAGAATTCATAGGGTGCGTGACCAGCGCTCCCTATGGGAGTAGCCCCCGAGTGTCTGTTCGAGTTGTAGACTCGAACAGAGACTTTAGTCCAGCTGTTTCTTACTTCAGGTCCATAGGACACAAATTTTTTCGGATGCTTGAATCAGTCCTCCCTATGGGAGTAGACCCCGAGTCCATAGTGGAGTCGTAGACTCGACGTAGGACTCAAAGAACTAGTTTAGCGGTGTAGTACCTTAATCATATTTCGGGTGCGCGGCCAGCGCTCCTAATAGGAGTAGCCCCCGAGTAGTTACTCGAAACATAGATTCGGGTGAAAACTTTAGCTGTGTAGCCGAAAATTTGTAACCGTTGCTAGTATAGCCTTGGTGACGTCAGTGCTGACGATCGGTGACCTCAAGCTTTTGCGGTGCCAGAGATGACGTGACTGGACGAACATGGGTCCCACCTTCTGACTTTGAGTTGACCGGTCACGCGCGGCGTGGAGATAATTATGGCGTCGCCTCGGTTTCCGTGCATAGTGGACGACGTGTGAGCGACGATTCGCTGCTGCGATGACACGTGGACGGTTGGATGTTGGCTTTAGGGCTTCCCGATGAACGGTCGTCGTGCATCGTCTTTGTCCTTATAATCACTGGGGGGAAGTTTGTTTGTTTTTCACCGTAGCCATTCTCATTTCACTGCTCCCATCTTATTTGAGCTTTCTTCACCGCACGCTGGAAGTTCTTCGATCCTTCCCATCTTTGTTCCTACGCTCTTATCGTCGCCGTCGCCGCACTACAATGGGGAAATCAAAGAAGGCCTCCACCGCAGTTGGTACCAGCACCGCTGCCAGTGGCAAGAAGGGTACCGCTACTACCCGCGTCACCGATGGTGGCTGGCGGTGGTCGGAGACGCGCGAGGGTGATCTCTGCAAGCTCCGTGAGCGGGGTCTGATCCCACAGGAGAAAGAGGCCGTCAAGATTCCCGGCGACGAGGTAATTCCCCGTCCTCCCGCTGGGTTTCGGGTGATGTTCGTCGCTTTTGTCCTTCGGGGCCTTTCTCTCCCGGTCCACGATTTTCTCCATGGATTGCTTTTCTTCTATGGCATCTAACTCCATCATCTTTCGCCAAACTCTCTTCTTCATATCGCTTGCTTCATTACCTTCTGCGAGTGTTGGATCGGTATCGAGCCGCACTTTGGCCTCCGATGGCATGAAGAGGCAGTCTGGCTCCGATGGCGTTTATCCCATCAGCGGCTGCATCATTTCCCTGAAATCCAACTTTCTCTTCTTCTCTTTTTCTATGTCTGAGTCTGTCCAGTACTGGCGGAGGTGATGGTTTTACATCCGCGACTCCACAGTGGAAGGGCAAAATTTTGGCCTTTCTCCTTTTGACCCCTCCCAGAAGATCGAGCCGAAGAGGTCCTGGAAGAACCATATCTTGGATGGTGAGGTGGCCGAAATAGAGGAGCTCTATCGTCGGGTGGAGGATCTCCAGGTGGTTCCGGATAAAGAGGTGAACGGTGTGGATATCATCCGCACCTTCCTCAAACGTCGGGTGCAGCCACTCTAGGCTAGGGCGCACCCGATGTTCCTTTATTCTGGCCGTCACGATCCGACTAGAGTTTCGACTGAGGAGCTCTCTAGGGGGATCTCGACAGGATTCTTCGGCCGCTGCTGAAGTACAAAGCTGAAGACGACCTTCCTGGAAAGTCGTTGACTCCTCCGTTCGCCGCCTCTCGTCTGGTTCCGCAGGTGTAGATCTGGGACATGCGCGTAGCGCTTTTTTTCGTCTGCGTTTTTCTTGTACTTGCTTGTTCTCAAAGTTTGCTTTCCGTGTGCAGGATATCAAAGTACCGGACATGGTGCCTCCTCTACCCGAACATTTTCCAGATGCACCGGACAATGAAGTGGTGGACTCCATGTCTGAGCTTCCCTCAGCGTGGTTGCCGGCTGAAGAAACCTTTGAGTCGAGCGAGGAACAGACTCGAAAGTGGACACTGAGCTCGAGCGAATCGTCGGATGTCTCGACTCCGCCGACGCCTAGGAACCCGCCATGCCTTGCGCGTCACAGTGGGGGTGATGGTGGATCTTCCTCTCCTATTCCAGCCATGCCTGTGCGTTCTGTGGCGCCGCAGCCGCCGGCGAAGAGGAAGAAGGAAGAGAAGAAATGCAGGAGGGCCCCGCCTGTCTTCGACTTGAGCGATCTCGACTCGTAAGTGTCTTCCATTGCTTTTGCTCTCTTTTTTTTGCTTGCTTGTATTTGACTGAAGTTTTCTTTTGTAGTCACTCCTCTGATGGATCTTTCAGCGATGACGCTCGAGAGATGGTGGGGGAGTCAAAGGTTGCTCCTCCTCCTCAGACAGTGGCCACCTCTGGGGACGTTGCTCCGAACCCTTCTCCGCAGGAGGCTCGGGTGATTATCTCCTAGAAGACTACAGCCGGACCTTCGGAGTCGCCGTCCAACCATGTAAGTGTTTTCGTTCTTGCCATGGGGGGAGCCCCGAGCATTTTTTCGGATGATCTGCTGATCATTTCTTCCTTTTATCCGTGTCTCGGGGGGAGCCCCCGAGCGTCTTGCAGATGATCTGTTGATCATGTTTTCCTTTTCTTCGTGTCTCGGGGGAAGTCCCCGAGCGCTTTTTGTATGCGTGATTTGCTTTGCTCATTTCTTGGGCGCAGCCCCCGAGCCTTTTTCCTGACAAGTTGGGTCTTCTTGCAGCCTTTTGTGCAAGGAGCCAACCAGCTGGTGAAGCAGCACCTGGTGTTGGAGGCCAACTTCAAGCGGCTTCAGGGTACGTTCATGAATTGGTCTTTTTCGTCTTCCTCTGCTTCCTTTCCCTTGAATCTGATACGTGTTCTTTTTTGCAGATGAGAACAATACCGCCCTCCACGAGCTTGATGCTCTCAAAAAGAGCCTTGGGCGAGGGGATAAGAAGGCCGAGGACGCCGTTGGTGCAAAGGAGCGCCTCGAGCGGGAGTTAGCCGACGCAGCTGCGGCCAAGGAGCGCCTGCAGCAGGAGGCTACGGACCGCAAGGAGCAACTTGCCACCACCACGTCTTCGCGTGAGAGAGAGGTAGCCGAAAAGCTGATGGATGCCGCCAAGGCTATTTCGGGTGAGTAGTTTTCGCCTCTATGCTTTTTTTCAGTTGCCTTTGTCGTTCTGGCTTTATTTGATGCATACTTTGCTTCTTCCGTTTATCTAGATGTCGCAGGCATCGAGTTTGACTGTGGTGCCCTGGAGCACGGAAGTGCTCTGGATGATGCCACTGCGGCGGTCGAAGACCGTTGCAGTACCGTGGTGGGCTCGCTTGCTAAGGCCAAGGAGGTTCTCGGGCGCTTCTACAAGGAGCTCGTCCCCAAGGGTGTCGCCCTCGAGGATGTCAACTTGTTGGTGGATGCGCTGTCAGCCGATGCGCCTGCAGCGTACAAGCGCAAGCAAAAAGGCATCGGTGCATCCGTGGGGCTGGCGATGGCCCTGGCGTCTGGAGAGGAGCTGGATCTTCATCAGGTCACCTCCTAGATGCCGACGGCTCCCGACGGATCCGAGGTAGCCTTTTCCCTCTACGCTGCCCGTTGTAAACGCTATGGGCCGAAGCTGATTGACCTGCTGGCGGAGTATGCGGTAAAGCAGCAGAGGGAGGCCAAGAGCAGGCAGTCCGGCTCCGAGGCCACTCATGATGCAGCTTCTTAGGCCTTGTAGTTGTAGGATAGCTTTCATCTCTTTTGTTGTGATGTATTTATGAACACTCCTTGTGCCATGCAGTGGCTTTTTGTTGCATATAATGAATCTCCGAGCTCTTTGTTCGTTCGTGTGTTTGTTCATATCCCTGCCTTCTTTTCCTCTAGGGACCTTCGGGTGATGATCCCGTTGATACTTTGTCTGCGCCGCAGCTGCGGCCATCCTTGGATGATGCATCGCAGCTTGTGTTTCTTCGTGACTGCATCCGTAGTCTTGAGAAAGAATTACTTGGAGTTCGAGGCCACGCGAATGTTTGGAAGTCGAAGACAGAGCGAGGCGCCGCCAGAGAGGAGTATTTGATGGGGGAGTTGCGTCGTTTGGCCGAACAGCTTCAATGTGAGTTTTTTGAGCCGCTACTCTTTTCTCGGATGTGCTTGTTGGCCTGTCATCTTACTTTGCAGCTGTTGCAGGTGCTAACCTTGTTCCTAGGGAGGAAAAAGAGCATGTGGCCGGCGTTTTTTTCTGGATGGACCGCGATCGTGCTATGGACCTTGCGACTGTGCAGGATTGTGTTCACCAGGTGTCGCGAGTGCTGCGTCAAGTGAAGACTTCTTTGGCGTCAGTTCTGCACGTGATGTTTCCCCTGGATGAGGCACCATTGACTCTCTGGGGCCTGCTGGTGAAGTTTCGAGATGTGCATCATGTTAGGGAGCTGGTGCGGCATCAGCTGGTTGCGGGGGTGAAGGCCGCGCTTTCCCTCGTGCGGCTACATCACCCTGATGTAGATCTTGCTGCTGTGGTGGCTAGGCCGCCTCTTTGGTCGGATGGTGGTGTGTGGGATATGCGTCCATATTATGCGGCTGTAAGGCAGTATGCCGAACAAATTGTAGATCTATTTGAGCATCGTGCATAGGTGATTCTTCAGAATAGGTAGGACCTATAAAAAGATAGATGTAAAACTTGTATGTATTCGACTAGGCGTGTTATGCCCCTTGCTTTTAAAAGTTGATTGTTTGTAGCACGTGGTGCTTTATTTGTATGCGTGCCCTTTTTGTTAGCCTGACGTGATTAGCTACTCAGGTGTACACGTGTTGTCCTCAGTCGACGAAGTCGTGAGGTGAGGGGAGCCCCCGAGTGTGTTGTAACATGAAGAAAATGCGAGTAATAAATAAATTTTTGGGGGAGACACTTAGATTCATTCATAGCGTAATGAGGAGGTACATTGTTTGACTGGGTAGCCTTGGTTGAATAGCCTTATTGAAAGTAAAGGAGGGGGTAGCTAGGGGTACAAGCGTCGTAGTTGTGCAACGTTCCATGGGTTGGAGTATGCGACTCCGGACTCCACGTGCTTGAGGTGATAGGCGCCACCTGGGATGACTTCGGTGACGACGTAGGGTCCTTCCCAGGGTGACTCGAATTTCTTCGGTCGCTCTTGCTTGAGTCACAAGACTACGTCTCCTTCGACGAAGGACCTTGGATGCAGCCGTTGGCTGTGATAGTTGCGAAGGCTCTGCTGGTAGACCACTGATCGAGCCATGGCTATGTCACGTGCCTCGTCAAGTGTGTCAACGGAGTCTTCGAGTGCGGCCGTCGATTCGGCTTCGCTATAGGCGATGACCTGTGGGGCCTTATGGCGTACTTCTGCAGGCAGCACGGCTTTGGCTCCGTGCACCATGAAGAAGGGCGTGTAGCCAGTTGAGCTGTTTGGCGTCGTGCGCAAGCTCTAGAGGACGGAGGGTAGCTCTTGTGTCCACGCTCCTGCGAGTCGCTGGAGTGGGCTCATTAGGCGCTTCTTGATGCCACCACCGACGAGGCAGTTGGCCCTTTTGACCTGCCCGTTCGTTTGCGGGTGCGCCACGGAGGCGTATGTTATGTTGATTCCGATGTCTTCGCAGAAGTCCTGGAATTCTTTGGAGATGAAATTTGACCCGTTGTCGGTGATGATGCTGTGCGGCACGCCGAACCTGTAAATAATGGGTTCAAAGAATTTTATAGCTGTTTTACCCTTTTGGTTTGTTACGGGCATGTCCTCGATCCACTTGGTGAACTTGTCGACTGCGACCAGGAGGTAGACGTGACCTCCTTTCGAGGACTTTGGCAGTTTGCCAATCATATCAAGGCCCCATTGGGCGAAAGGCCAGGCCAGAGGTATGGACCTGAGCTCCAACCCGGGTGCGTGTGGTTTATCTTGAACCTCTGGCACCCATTGCATCTTCGGACGATGTCCTTGGCATCGTTCATGGCCGTTGGCTAGTAGAATCCAGCTTGTAGAGCTTTGGCGACAAGGGCGCGGCTTCCCGCGTGATGGCCGCAGATGCCCTTGTGGATGTCTTGGAGGATGGTTTTGCCGTCACCGATGGTGACGCACCTTTGGACTACACCCGAAATGCTGCGCTTGTACAACTCGTCATTGATGATTGTGAAGGCCTTGGACCGGCGAGATATGCGCCGGGCATCTGTCGGGTCATCAGGTAGTTCCCTGTCTATCAGGTACCTAAGGTGTGGCCGTGTCCACATTTCTTCGACTACCATGACCTGCATCAGGTTGACCACTGCAACCTCTGTGTCGAGTTTTTTGGGTCCTTCCTGTCCGTCGGGTAGTGCAGTCCCCGAGTATTCTGCTTCTTTGGGTGATCCCTTGGGGAATTTCCTTTTGATGGATGGCACACAGATCTGTTCGAGGAACACACCTGGTGGCACCCGTGCGCAGGTGGAGCCGATGTTGGCGAGTCTGTCGTCCTCTTCGTTGCTTTCTCTCCCAACGTGTCGAAGATCGTAGCCGTTGAAGTCTCCTTCGAGTGCGTTGTAGGGTGCGCGGTACGTAATCATGTTGGCGGCGTGTGCGTCGCACTCGTTCATCGTCTGCTGGACGACAAGGTTCGAGTCGCCGTAGATGACCAGGAGCGTCGCACCGCAGATCTTGGCCATTTTCATGTCGTGGATGAGGGCCTTGTATTCGGCTTTGTTGTTGGAAGCTCGAAATTTCATCCGGAGGACGTATTTTATCTTGTCGCCCTGCGGGGAGCTCAGTATGACTACGACTCCTGCTCCAGCTTCGCGCTTGGAGCCATCGAAGTGCATTGTCCATGACTGCGTCATGTCCGGAGTGTCTGGCAGCTGCAGTTCCATCCAGTGGACTAGGAAATCCGGTAGGACCTGCAACTTGATCGTATGGAGCTTCTCGTAGATTATGTCTAGGGGGAGACAGCTTGATACCCCACAGGGCCACGCGTCCTGTGGCCTCCGGGTTGTTCAGGATGCTGTTCAGGGGTGCTTCGTTGATGACCATCACCTGATGCTCCTGGAAGTAGTGGCTCAGCCGATGAGCCGTTATAAACACGCCGTAGGCGAGTTTCCGGTAGTGAGGATACCTCTGCTTTGTTGGTGTCAATACCTCGCTGAGGTAGTAGATTGGGCAACGGACCCCATGGGTCTTGCCTTCTTCAGGTTGCTCGACCACCAGTACGGTGCTTACCACCTGGTGTGTGGCTGCTATGTATAGCAGTAAAGGCTCGCGTTCCTTTGGCGTGACCAGGACGGGCGAGGTGGAGAGCAACCGCTTCAGGTCTTCGAATGCGTCGTCTGCTTCCGGCGTCCACTCGAATTTGTTTGCCTTGCGTAGCAGCTGATAGAAAGGCATGGCCTTTTCGCCCATGCGGCGATGAACCTGCTCAACGCTGCGATTCGCCCAGCGAGCTGCTGGACGCCTTTGAGGTTCTTCGGATTCTCCATGGCCATTATGGCCCAGATTTTCTTTGGGTTCGCCTCGATCCCTCGTTGGGAGATGAAGTAGCCTAGCAGTTGACCAGATGGGACGCCGAAGGCGCACTTTTCTGAATTTTAGCTTGATCTTGTATCGATCAAGGCGGTCGAACGTCTCGCGGAGATCATCGATTAGTGTTGTGGCCTCCCTTGTTTTGATTACTATGTCATCGACATAGACTTGTATGTTGCGGCCAATATGGTTCTTCAGGCATGCCTGCATGCATCGCTGGTATGTGGCACCTGCGTTCTTCAGCCCGAAGGGCATTGTGTTGTAGCAGAACACTCCAAACAGCGTGATGAACGCCGTTTTCTCCTGATCTTCGACTTTTAGTCAAATTTGGTTGTATCCTGAATAGGCGTCGAGGAAGTAGAGCTTCTCGCATCCTGCAGTCGAATCTATGATCTGATCGGTCCGAGGGAGAGGGAAGTGGTCCTTCGGGCAGTGCTTGTTTAGCGATGTGAAGTCCAGGCACATCCGCAGGATGTCCATGTCCTTTTGGGGGACCATCACGGTGTTGGAGAGCCACTCGCTTTCCTTGATCTCCCGGATGAAGTTAGCGTCGAGTAGTCTGTTGACTTCGACTCTAATGCCTTCGGCCCGTGGCTCGGACAATCGTCAGATGGATTGTTTGACGGGTTTGGTATCTAGGAACACATTGAGTGCGTTCTCGGCGAATTCCCTGGGAACTCCTGGCATGTCCGCAGGACACCAGGCGAAGATTTCCTAGCGCTCACGGAGGAATTCGACGAGTGTTCTTTCCTATGCAGGGCTGAGGTCGTTGGCGATCAACGCCGTCTTGGAGGCATTCGTCGGGTGGACCTGCACCTTCTTTGTGTTGACTGTGGAGTCGAACGACATGCCGGGTGCGTTTTCCTCGAGACTGGGGGTGCCCCGTTGTCCGTCACTTCTCGGAGCCTTGTGAGTTCCTCCTGCATGACGAATGATTGGGAAATTCTGTTGAAGTCCCTATCGTAGTGATCCGATCGGGTGAAGCTCCCGTGGACAGTGATGACGACCCTGGGTCCTGGCATCTTGAGTAGCAGGTAGGCATAATGCAGTACTGCTAGGAACCTTGCGAATGCCACGCGTCCGAGGATGGCGTGGTATTGTGATGGCCAGTCCACCACTTCGAACTCGAGTCGTTCGCACCAAAAGTTGCCGGGCTAGCCGAAGATGACGCCGAGCCATATCTTTCCCAGGGGAAATATGCCCTTCCCTGGGACGATGTCGTGGAACGTTGTGTCGGATTGTTCCAGGCTGCATAGCGGAATCCGCATTGCTGCTAAGGTGCTAGTGAACATCAGGTTGATGCCGCTGTCGTCGTCCATGAAGACGCGGCTCATATCGAACCCTACGATCTGTGCCTCGAGCCCAGGGCAGCATGACCTGGACGAGGGATTTGACGGGGGTGATCCGAGCAGCTGAACATGATGCAGGACTCCGAACCGTTGAGGTACTCGGGGATGGCTGGTGGAGCAGTCACGGCCAAGCTGACTTGGCGGGTGATTTTCTTTTGCACCCTGTTTGTTGGGCGCCCTTTTTGGATCATCAGTGATCCTTTCGGCCCGGGGTACCCGTGCCTACCATTATTCTGCGCGGGTGCGATTGGGTGAATCGAAGGTCCCACAAGTGGTGGTGGAGGAGCTCTGTGTGCGATCTCACCTGGTGCGGGTGCGTTCTCGTACCCAGGGTTCGGGGCTTGTTGCCTCATCTGAGACATGCTCTCGCTGAGTTTCTGGAACTCGCGACAGTCCTTGAGCATGTGGCTTGCCTTCTTTTTACCATCCTGCTTGTCGATGTAGAAGTGGATGGTGCATGGACCTGAAAATTTGTCGTATGCCGAGGGTCCATCATCGCGGCCGCGGCGCTGCCATGACTGCGTTGGGCGTCGTTCGTCGTGGAAGTTGTTTCCGCGATATCCGCCACTGCTACGGTTGCCTTTGCTTCGTCGGTCGGCGTAGCCGGCCGCGACCATGTCAGGTCTGTCGCTATCGTCGTAGACGCGCGATCTTCTCTTGCTACAGCGTTCACGTCGACGGCCGTAGTCATCTTCCTCCTTCGAGTGCGCTCGGTGGACGGAGTCCTCGCCATCTTCCCACCTATTGGCGATGTCCATGAGGTGGTCGAGTGTCTTGGGCTTGACGCGCCCAAGTTCTTCCTTGAAGTCCTGGCGTTTGATGCCATCCTTGAAGGCGTTGATCGCTCTCTCCTCAGAGATGTGTGCCATGGAGTTTTTGGTGTTGGACCAGCGTAGTATGTACAAGCGAATGGATTCGCCCGTTCGTTGGGTGCAGGCCCGTAGCTCCTCAATCGAGGCTGGCCTCTTGCTGGTGCCCTTGAAGTTTCAGATGAAACTGTACACCAGTTCCTCCCAGCTTTGGATGGATCCTGAGGATAGGCTGTTGAGCCAGATCCGGGTTGCGCCTGTCAGCTGCAGCTGAAGGCATTGCAGGGCGGTGTTCTTGTTTCCGCCGTGTAGCTTGACAGACGACAGGTGGTCGCTGATCCACGCCTTAGGGTCCTGCGTGCCGTCGAACTTCGGAGTATTCAAAGGAAGCTTGAATTTCCACGGCATCCGTGTCCGCCGAACAGATCTACTGAAGCATCGGGCTCCGCAGAGTTCTCCTTCATCGTCGTCTTCGTCGAACTCGGACGAGCATACATGCTTGGCACGTGCCTTGTCGATCTTCCGTTGGGTGAGCTCGCTTCGAGTGTCGTAGTCGCGGCTGCGACGCCGTGAGCTCTTGTGCCGCCGAGGCAGGTCATGTTCTTCCTCGTCGGATGAGGGTGTAGTACTGCGGTTGAACCTGGCCATAGCCTTCTTTTTCGGCTCCTCAGGGTCTTCTCCGTGGAGCGTAGCTCCCACGAGTCCGAGCCCGGCCAATGCGGAGTTGTGCATGGCCCTCTTCGGGTCCCCCACCGGAGGTGGATGAGACGCGAGGTATGTGGTGGCTGCCATGATCGTAGCTTGCGGCGTCTTCGGGATGACGTTGTCGTTGGCATCCATCTCCATGAAGGATGTGTTGAGGGTTCGGGTCACCTCACGACGCACGGCAGGGTCCATGTTCTCTACGCGAGAACAGTGCTTGTTGCCGTGGTTGCCGTGCGAGCTAGAGCCCCCCATGGCGGAGAGCGCAGCTCGCCGCGCACTGGACTCCGAGGCCGCTTGCTTACGCTTGTCAAGCACTTCTTGCATCTTCACATGTTTCTTGTGCTCTTCGACGAGGAGCATGTGGTATGCCATCAGTAGGTCCCGTGAGGCACCCATAGGCAGGATCTTGTTACCTGCGATAGCTTCGTGTCCTTGAGCCCATCCTTCCTCGCTGAGGTGGACTATCCGATTGGGATCGGTGTCCTCCTCGTTGGGCGGGGGGGACTGGTTTCTCCTGTTCTCGCCGTTTCTACCCTGCGGGTTGGGTGGCGGGTTGTGTTCCTCATATGCGTCACTCTGGATGACTGCGGCGCATTGGTAGCGCTCGTAGATTGGATCGCTGCTGTCGCAGCTTTCGGATCCGGAACTGTAGGTCCCTTCCTCCGATGGTGGATCGCATAGATCTGAGTTGCAGTTGCTGCTATCATAGGACTCATCTGTCGATGACGATGTGCGTAGCACGGGATGTAGAGCCCATGAAGCGGGCCTGATCGATGGCATGGGCACCCTCTCTAGGAGGCGGAGAGTGCCGGTCTGTCCCACCTGGAAGCAGAAGCTCCCGAACAGGATCTCGAGCCCGTCGCCAACGGGCTCAAAGTCCTTCAGAGTAGCTGACGAGTGGGCGGTGAAGTCGAAAACGCCAAAGATGAGATGGCTCTCCGTCGCTGAGGAGTTGTAGATCGCTTTGGTTGGGACCGTCACGATCGCACAATCAGCGCCCCCAGTTCCCACAGATGGCGCCAATTGACGAGGTATAATCTCGTCAATGCCTATTGTGATGATCTTGGGTTTTGGAGAAGATGGGGATGATGAAGATCGCAGTACGGTTAGCAAACAAGCAACACGGGGACACGAGGTTTACCCAGGTTTAGGCCCCCGGAGGGAAAACCCTACTCCTGCTTGTCTGCTCTTGATTACGGCGGAACCGAGGGTTACAGGGGTGCGTAGATGCAATATGGCGTGGAGGTGTGTATGTGGTGGTATGAAGTGCCCTCCTCGTCGTGCCCTCCTAGCCTTTATATAGAGATAGGAAGGTCTTAGGCACAGATCGAGTCGGTTATAGGTTTTAGGGTTTCCCCTTTTGAATATTCTATCTATTCTAGTCTTGCTCTCCAAGGATCCGAAGGCGTCATGGGCCCTGGCCACCCGAAAGTCTTCATGGGTTGGCGCATATTCTTCGTGGGCCTTCCCTGGGCTAGACTAGGTATGCTAAGATCGTGTACCCGTAGGGTATAACCATGTCAGACGTGCTGTTTTGCGGATAACCCCCTAGCGTTTCTTTCCTCTTAACCCGCAGTCCTTCCCTGGCCCCACTCGTCAGTCACAAATGAGAAAGAGCTGGGTTGGTTACTAGGCCTTTTTGTGGGCTGCACATGGGCGTCAGATAAGTACAGAGGTGTTGGGCCACGGCCAGGTGATGTTTTTATTTGTTTAATATTTTTCTATTTTTTGTTTTCCTTTTCAGATTTGTATATAATCTTTCAATTTGAACTTTTCTTTATAGAATTTATTTGCTGGATAATTGTAGTAATACTAAAATATATTTAGTATCTTTTGTGAACTTTTATTATATAATATTTTTATATTTCTTTTATTTTCTCTATATGAACCCCTTTTTAATATTTTGTAGAAGATTTTCTTATTATTTTTCTTTCCTCTTTTAACCATGGATTTATTGAATGATATATTCTGATTTGGTTATAAAACTTAACTCTAGTTGTCTCATAGTTTTAAATAGAATTTTTTATATGTATGATGATCCTATATCATTATTTGATGCATAAAACACAAAAGAATTTAATATGGTTAATATTACTTTCATTAATTGAGAACATGGTATTATATATATTTTGTTATGGTAATCATAGAAGTTTTAAAGTTTGAATTATAAATGTTTACCCATGGGTTTAGGGTTCTTAATTTACTTAGATTCCTTTATGGATGTGAGGACAGATTTAATAACTAAACATGTTGACTTCTATTTGTGATATTTGATGACATCACCTTTTATAATAGAAAGTTATATCTTGAATGTTTTATAGAAAGTGATTGATAAAGATACTCTTGAGCACATATAATTATGATGATTGGAATTAATAAAGATGTGTTAATTTGATTTGTTATAGGAAAATATTCCTATAGAGTGATGTAGACATAAGATGTTGAATCAATTCCCTGAAATGGATATTATACTTGGTTTAAGATTTAGAGTTGGTTGTTTAACAAGACTGTCTATTTTACCATTCTTCACCATCCTGGACCTTTAATTAAGGAATTCCTTTCCTAGATATAATACTTCTTCCTATCCATCATCCTAGTTAGTATGATGAGCTTTCTTCACAAAAAGTTCTGATTCACACTTTACTCTTCTAAACTCATGGATGAATCCAATGGGTTTGATATTAAAGCATTTCCTAGTTTTCTCATATCCTTGCTTGGTTATACCCACTATTCTACTATTGAAAATCTTCAATCCAACAAGTAGTTCTTTCAGACTCCACTCATAATCTTCCTTAATCATCCATTATCAATATCTCTTCAATAGATGTCTAGATCAAACTACTTCACTTCAAGTGTTGGTATTTCCCAAGAGGAAACTACTACTTCTATGATCCCATGTTGCTCTAGCATCATATTAATCATACTATCTTGTCTATACTTAACTTCAGTATCTCATCCTCCAACCTCACATTATATTAATGTGACTAGTCATGGCTTAACTAGGATAATATATTTAGACTGGGTTTTAATCATGTTCTACCCACCAACGTCACTTATACTAAATATAAGCATTCAATACTGGTGGCTAAAGCATCACCATTATAATCCTTTAATCATTTATTGTTTAAGTCCTTAGTTAGCTAAGCAAGGCTTTATCAATACTGCTTTTCAATTGTATTGAAATTATCTCCTTAGTATCTCATATTGGATTAAGGTTATTCATGGACTATGCCCTCTTTAAAAGATTTAAGTAGATGTTATGACAAGATCAAGAAATAGTAGATCAAGTACTGATAGTTAAAGAATTTGTGAATCAATGGTTGATTACTCAATATTGATGAACAATAGATTTTGAGATAGGTTCCATAAAGATTGTTATAGAAAAAAAGATATATGGTGAGTGCTCTTGACTTAGTCTCTTTCCAACTCAAACTCATTAAAGAGTTAAAGTTAGGTATTACTATGATACTCATAGTAAGAATAGATAAGAATAAGATAGGTCAGGATTAGTCATTACATTTATATTACTTTAGTTGTAATCTTAACTAGTTATTCATAAGTTGTTATGATGAGTAGTATGATATGATCCCTTAAGGATCAGATATTAATCATTTAAGCAATGTATTATGAATAGCATTTATTCTTTCCTACTCAATCTTACTTAAGAAGTAGGGTTAGGTTTTACCATGATACTCATGGTATATGCAGATGAGATTAAGATATAGTTGTTACTTTCTTATTATTGTTGTTATATCCTTAACCTAATACTCATGAGTGATAATAATGAATACTATGATATGATCACCTAAGGATCAAATATAATGTATTAGAGTTTAACTTTTATTACATTTGATCTACCCTTAGATCAAATCTCCCTTTTTCCAAAAATAAGGTTTTAGCAAATGTCATATTGAAACTTATCGCAGTCAACTTGATGATCTACTTCTTATTCCATCAAGTTAAGAGAATCTTCAATCACTTTGACAAGTGTTGTTCAAAAGCGCGAAAATTATTCGGATTTTCTATGCATGAATGCAATGCACACATCTGGGTTCAGCTTACTTCTAGGCTCTAATGTTGGGATGTTACACTTCCTTAAAGCAGGGCTTGATGGCCTTTTCTCTAAAAAAAAGAAAACAAACAAGACGATTTTGTAAGCACGAACCTAGCTCAAAAGACATAGTAGATCAATTTGATGGCACGGCCGATCTAAGATTTTTGGGCCGGGCTGCCATTTGCTAGGCTTAGTTGGATGTGTTGTATTGTTCTCGGTGTGATGTGTCTTAGCACTAGTGGAGTTAAATGCATCTACAATCCCCAAACTTATCAGCCAATGTCTAGAATGATCCTCCAAGCGAGAAAATGCCTTAAAACGGTCCCAAATCTTATTCTTTAGGTCCACCTATGGCCCAACCTATGATTCAACGCCATATTTTGATGACGAGACATGTGATCCGGCCCACAACGATGTTTCGCATGGAGACATATGAAAGAACATGTGGGCCCCCATGTGTGGTTTTGGTAATTAATGACAATCTCTATGGACTAATGCTTGTATCAAGTTGTACTTGTAGGAATTGTCCATAGGCAATGCTTGAACCATATGTTGGCTTCAAGGTTTGGAGAAGAAGAAAATGAAGAGGATCAAGTGGTGACCAAGGTGTTCAAAGAGTGATCCACATATTGGTCATGTGAGAGTTAAACCTATGGCAAGTATGTCTTGAAGAATAAGATAGAGTAATATCTCTGGTGCACCTTCAAGGCATCAACATAATGAAGAAAAGAAGAAATGATGTGCAAGCTAAAGATGTGCAATATCTAGAAGATCTCATGCTTGAAGCTTTCCATCCTCAGTGATCATGGATCGATGAAGACAAGGTCAAAGTAAAGGTTTCTCCATGTTGTATGGGGGATCAACTTGCAAGTCTTCATCAAGCGAGTGCATGCAAGATCAATCAAGAAAGGTGTTCCATCTTGAGAAGGACAAGATCGTATACATCAAGATCAAGTGGGATATGCGCAAGGCAAAGGTATGATCTTGATAGGGTTTCTTTCTTACCGGTCTCGTGGTGTTAATTGGGGAGACCGGTTTATAGGATAGACAACCGTACTATCAAGAGGGGCTCTAAAGTGAGTAACTCGATCATATCTTTCAAAGAGATCTCAAACCTTTGCATACTTAGCATCATCCTTCCTTGGTTGTTATTTGGATCTTATCCATGTGAGGTTTTAGAGCTTGTCGTAATATTCATAACAAGCTCTAGTTCATCAAAAACGGATTTCCCTTTTATGTCATATTGCGTTTTTTATCTTTGAGGTTTTCCGGTTTCTCACCAAGGGAGGTATCTCACCAAGGGAGGTACCTCTTGTTTTCCTCTTTCCAACAAAATTGGTTTCGGGTCAATCGGAGTTTCCAAACTCTAGATATCGCCATTTGAAGTTTGCCTCTTATTTGGTCCAGACCGGAGTCTCCGGTGTGGTCTGGAGTGTCCCCTGGAGTCCCCGGAGGTGGTCCGAAGGCTAGTCCGGAGGTTGGGCCAGAATCTCCGGTGTATACCGGAGTCTCCGATCTGACTTTTCCCCAACGGGCAGAAAACGGTCAGAAATTTGTGGGCCTATAAAAAGGGGCCCTTCTTCCCCAATGTCTTAGCTCGAGTTTTACAGGCTTACTCCTCCATTCTTGAACCTCTTGAGCTTGCTCCCCCCTTCAATCCCTCCCTTGATTCTTGCATATACTTTAGGTATTTGAAAGAGGAGATCTAGATCTATAATCCCACCAATCCATCTCTCCTATAAGTGAGGGGAACATCTTGGGATCTAGATCTTGGAGTCTTTTGTAGATTTCCTCCATTGTTCTTCCTCTCTTATTCCTCCACAAGATTTTGTAGCTTTGGTGGAATTTGGAGAGAAGGATTTGAGCACTTCTTGTGTTCTTGCCATTGCATTTGGTGCATCGGTTTGAGTTCTCGATGAGGATTCGTTTGAGTGAAAGGTGAGAAGATTTTTACTCTTGGGTTCTTGGAACCCTAGACGGTTTGGTGGTTTTGCAGTTCTTGGACTACTTGGAGCCTCCAATTAAGTTGTGGAGCATTCCCCAAGCTTGTTTGTTGGGAGCCTCCAATTGAGTTGTGGAGAAGTGCCCCAACCTTGTGAGAGGTTCCAGATTGCCACCGACAAGTGCACCGATAGTGGAAGTGTGGATCGATCCCGTTGGGGTGAGATTCACCGGAGAATAAGGGAGGCCTTTTGTGGTGTTGGTGGTTTGATACCACCCCCTCTCCAAACGAGACGTACTCCATGTTGAGAGGAACTCGGTAAAATATCGTCGTCCCCGCGTGCCTCGGTTATCCCTATACCCGAGCTCTTTACTTATGCACTTTACATTGTGATAGCCTTCGTGCTTGAAGTAATCTATATCTTTCTATCACATTGTTGCTTGTATTGCTTAGCATAAGTTGTTGGTGCACATAGGTGAACCCTAGTTGTTCTAGGTCGTGCTTGACAAAGTAAACGCTAGTTTAGTTCCGCCTTTGTCGAGCCACCCTTGGAAAAAATTTAATCGCCTATTCACCCCCTCTAGGCGACATCTCTATCCTTTCAACATATCCCTATAATCTAGTGTTTCTCACTAGCATACTGCTGTGCTCCCACGTGATGAATTATAGGTACCCGTGAGGTCGATGGTCCAGGCATGGCATTCACCAGCATGATGTCCCCGCTCTCCTCCCCCGGTCATACGAGGAGCTCGACCACATGAGGAGCCCAACACTTAGGTTCTTACACATGAGCTCTGTGTCCCATGGCTGGAGGCTGTGCATCGACCATGCTAGGATGGCTTTCCCGTAAGAACCCGGTGAATTATAATAGGAAAATTGTAGAAGTGTTAAATGTGCATTTGCATTGCATGTATCTGAAATTCTAGGGTCAATTTAAAATTTAAAAATCTTAGTTTAAATTTGTCTCTAGTGCGGTTTTATTTAACCAAATGGTCACTAGGAATTGTACAAAGTTCAGTTTTGAATTTCAAAACTTTTGAATGAGTTCAAATTTGAGGTTTGAACTAAGTTAAACTTGAGGCCGGCTCGGTGCATCCCTGCGCGTTTGGTTGTCTGGATGGCTGGAGACAGAATCTGGCTCCGCCACATTTGGTTGCTTGACCGGCTGGAGCCAGACCATCCGGCTGCAACTCTTCTTCGACCATTTTGGCGCTTGCATCGCCTATCGAATTGCTTATTCGACCCTACTGCACCGGCCGTAGCAATGTGAGTGTTTCTCCGACCTCGAGCGACCCTCGGGTTCTCCTCGCCAGATGTTCCTACTTTCAGTTTTCTGGCTCCGGCAACCCCTACCTGGGGGCTCGCCGGTTGGCCTGACCTGTTAATTTTGTAAACCAGTTTAGTAGTGTGCGATGGTTTTAAATTCCCACTGTTCTTCTCAGCTATAGACCACAGCCCGGTTGTCTGGCTAGCAAGAGCAAAAGCTTGAGGCATCTCACATGAAAAACGCCAAAAGACATGACAGCGTCCAAGGGCCTAGTTTGTATTTTCCTGCTGCTAAGCCCCTAATATCATGCACAATGTATTATCAGCTCCCCCTTTGGTTCCTGCTCTATACCGCAACCCGGCTGTCCAACAAGGACACAACGTAAACAACAGAGCGCACGGGAAAGTGACTAAGTGTTCAGAAAAGCACGAGCTAGTTTTTTCAGCAAGTAAAACCAGAATTCATCAAACATATGTATTGTATGTTAATGTAATGACAACAAATTCATTTCTGTATGTTTGTTTTACACAACTGCGTTGAGTTGGACCCCAAGTACAGATAAGATTCAAAGTACCTAACTTTGTCAGCTACTTCGAATCTCGGAGGGCTACATCCATCGGGTGTGCTCGCGCGCCCCCGGTGTAATCAAGTTCTCTCGTACGTACGAAGGTGTTTAGCCGGACATGAAGTTTAAGGCATTGAAAAAGGCAAGAAAGAAAAGGATTCAGAGCACCTATCTTCGTCAACTACTCCGAATCTCGGGGGCTACACCTAGCGGGTGCGATCGCGTGCCCCCGTTGGAGCTGTATTGCTTTCCGGGCTAGAGGTGTCCAGCCGGACGCCATTCATATCGACTTCATCTACAACGACAATTTCAAGTTGTGTGGACCCCTGAAAGAGGAATTCATAGCAAGATTTGAACGAATACTATGCATGCACCGTCCACCTCCATAGGATAGCGTCCGGGACGATTGAGAGTTGGACGTCTCGCAGCGCGATCCACAGCTGAACGTATTGCCATAGGGCCAGCGAACTCAGCGCGCCCTGTATATCGGCAATCCAACGACGCTCGGTCAGCGCCTCTCTCACAATGCGGCGCTTCCGAGCGCGCTTCAGAATCAGCGCGAACAGGTCCGAGGTGATCTCCTCGATGGTCTTACCCTCCATCCACCTATCTTCCTAGAAGAGAGCAGTGTTACCATCCTCTACTACCATCATAGTGGAGGCATCGAACACCTATAGCTCGATCCTTGAGAAATGCATGTCCACACCTCGCCATGGCCTCTGAGGGTCCGTGCGTATCCTCCAGAGCCAACGTGATCGAAGACTAATAGCCGTCCGAGCGAGGTCAGGGATCCCCAGCCCTCCGAAGCTCAAAGGTCGGCAAACTTTGTCCCAGTTGACGTGGCAATGACCTCCGTTCGCATCCGGTCTCCCAGCCCAAAGAAAACCTCTCACAATCGTTCTAGGGCTACTGTTCATGTTGATCAATACATATAGTATGTTAGAGATTCACGTGATTGTAGTTATTGTTGTCATGATTTATATTCTGAAATTAATTATGAAAATTATGCATAATAATCCAACAAATCACTCGAGGGTTTAGACATCATGGCTCTCAACGTTATGAATGTGGCTTTTAATGTGAGATGGGCATGGAGTCGGCGAGCTGAAGATGGTCGAACAGGGGTGACGGACCCTTTTAGCCTCCACAGAGAGATGGTCGAACATATAGCGAGGGAGGTTTCTCATCTTATTAAGCCAGCTAGAAGGATTGTTGCCGAGGCTTTGGCAAATATCGATTAGATGGACGTTATAAAAAGCCGCTGAATATCAAAAGTTTGAACTTCGCGTAGCAAATCCTGGAGATTGAATGTCCAAATTTGAATTAAAAACTTGAGAAGAGTATGTCGACGAGGCCACGAGCTCGCCACATGGTTAGGGAGGGCGGTGGATCATCCCAAAGCCACACTTAAACAGCCCACGGTTTCACTAAAGACTACTAAAATAATTCTTATTTTTCCTTGTGCAGCGGAGAGAGTGCAGTACAGTTTTCAGCTTTCTCGTAGTACTGTGACGTCTTGTCCGCCGCCCCGTTTCGTTGGAAACCAAGTCCCAAACCGGCGGCTCGGCTCTCTGTTTTCCCGTAGGCCGCTCCTCCTTTTCGCCGCCTGTTTGGCGCCTGCGATCGCGTATAAAAAGCAGCCTCTCCCTCCCCAACAGAGATCGCCGACGAGAGACGACATCCACATCGACATTAGCTGTAAACCAAGCGCAAGGCAAGGGCAGGTGCTAGCGGCTGCGATGGCGTCGGCGGCAGCGAGCAGGAAGGCGCCGTCGCTGGTGGTGGCGGCGAGCGTGGGCGCCGTGGAGGCGCTCAAGGACCAGGCGGGGCTCTGCCGCTGGGGCTACCCGATCCGCACGCTCTACCGCAGCGCCGCCGCCGCCGGCGCGCCGAGCGTCCGCGCGCTCTCCGCCTCGCTGCGCGAGGCCCGGCCGGCTGCGTCGGAAGACACGAAGCTGCGCAAGGCGCACCACCTCGTCTGCTGGGGACCCAACTGATCAACACCTCCTCCTCCTCGCGATAGTATAGCGTACCTGATGAAATTGATTTTGATGATGGATTTCTGAACGGTGTTTCTCGCCGGAGAGAAAGCAGAGGCGTCACTGCGTGCAGCGCCGGTGAACCGCTCCGGCGGCAGTTCACGGCCCGACGGTTCATCAACGCTGCACTCAATGGCGCCTCCGCGTCTCTTTCCCCTCTTCCTCTCGCGTCCTACTACTCGTAGCTGCCTAGATTCCATTGATTAGCTTCTGAGACAGCAGACCCCCTTTTGTAGTACGTACTATAGGAGGTGAGCGAGGCGATGACGCTGGTTGTACTACTGCTCTCTCGAGAACTCACCAATGTTGTACTACTACCCTTTTGTAGTCTACCATATGGGCTAGCTTCATCTCACTCTCCGATCGTACTGCATGCTGATGCCCTCCTCGGCTCCTCCTTTCTTATCATCTGAATCTGCGATCGGGCAGAGATCTACGAGCTCGATCGGGCCGGCCATTGCCTTTTGGCGAGTGTGTACTGCATACGGGCCTACGGGGTGAGTGTAAATCACTAGCAAAACGTAAACCGACAGCAAAGTCAAATGGACGAAGCCGATACAGAGTTGTACGAAAACTGCTAGTAGACTGAAATCGTACCGGGAGCGGTACCAGATCGGGTGGCAGTGGCAGTACAGTAGTACTACTGCTGCGCGTGCGCTCTCTCTCCACCGGGGCCGACGCATCAACGTGTCCGAACTCGTCCACTTGAACGTGTGTGTGGTGTTCGAGCGATCCGAGCTATTCGGACAAATGCGTTTGGTTCAATTTTTTCGTGCACCTAATCTGGGTTTCGATTGCGTCGATCCAAATAGCGCGCTTGCCCGAGCGCGTTCTCGCTTTATCTTTGACGGTCCCTCCCGTCAGTGACACAGAAACCACACCACTTTTCATTCAAAAAACCTCTCACAAATTTCCACTGGCGGGAGAGAGAGGGAAGGCGATGGATCCCGCCCCATGTTGATGTTGCGCCCTTCGTCGTTTCCGCCATGAAGAAGTGCAGCCGGTCGTAGAAGCCCGCAAAGGATCAGAAACCGGAGGAGCGGAAGATCGAGTCGGACAAGCGCGCTGGCCGGCGGGTATCGGCGAGAAATCAACGCGTCGTCGCTAGGATCGATACGGAGCACCGGGAGAAGAAGGAGCGCCTCCTCACCACCCAGAACAGGATCACCGCCAACGAGCTGGCAGTGAGCGCCGCCAGGTGCGCCGTCAACATGATCAAGCAGGAGGCGATGACCGCCACTTTCGGCGACGCGGTATCTTCCCGGCCCGGCCATGGCTGGCACGTCCTCTACCATCTTCGTTACTTTCACGCCTACCGGCCGGCCACCAGCTCAGCCCAGGACGACAGGGCCGCACACGCCCTCGCTTGGAGGCCACCAGTTGTCCCAATTCAACCATCCCCGCACGACGTCGTTAGAGGCGGGAGAGCCCGCCATCGACCTGAACCGCACTCCATCCAACGCGGACGCAACCCCGGAGGCATCGACGAAGCGGCGGACCATCTCTGCCGCGAACATGCCGACGCCAGCCAACCTGTTCGGCGAAATGCGAGCCGAGCCACCGGCCGCCAACGACACCGTATGATTGCCACATTTCTTCGCCATTGCTAGTGCACTGCTCGCGCTGCTTTATGATGGCCAATTTGGGTGTAGGGTTTTGTGGGAAACGACAGCGAGGACGTCATGCACGACATAATCAACGAGGGTGGCCACGGTTATGCCAACGACGGCGAGGTCGAGCCGGAGACGCAGCAAGAGACCCAGCAAGATGCCTGCAATATTGCAGACGAGACATTGTTTGGGAACGATGACACTTCCATGGGCGAGGGCGTCACACGCCCGCGTCGTTGGCCGCTCCACAATGCCACGAAGGACAACCTTGCCCGCCAGGCTGGTTCCTTGGCGTTCCAAGAGACCTTAAAGAAGATCCTAGAGAAGAAGAAAGAGGCCATCACCAAGAGGGAGGAGAGACGGCACAAAGAGAAAGAGGCCGCCACCAAGACCTTTGTCGAGCTGCAGACGAGGTCCATCGAGGTGGAGGAGGCCAATGCGAAGGCTAGGCTAATGGAGATCAAGGCCAAGGCGAAGTCGACGGAGGCCAAAGTCAATGAGGCCGAGGCCAGGTCTAGGGTGTTGGAGGCCGAATTGAAGACCAAGGAGGCCGTAGCCAAGATCATGGTCGAGAAGAACGTCATCATATAGCATCGCCGACCCCGATTGCAGGGCTTGGGTTGCGAAGAGGCATCAGGCCATCAGGGCTCGCGATGCCTGAAGGGCAATGGCGACGGCGGATGCAACTTTTTAAGCAGGGAAGCTGCCATTTTAGGAACATTTGTGTATAAAAATGCCCCCTTTGTAAATTTCAGAACTAGTGGCCACTTATTGGCGATGCCCAAAGGGCGATGGCGCATGTCTGCCATGTTATTTGCCAGGTAATCCGTGTGTCTTTGACCTGGGATTCAACTGATTTGCATCCCTTCCACAGCGATGAGGCCAACGCCCGCCTGCACGGACAAATAGGCGCGGCTGGCCGAACAGGCCGGACGCCTTCTTCATATCGATCATGGTTCGACCCAAACGAAATGATCAGATGAAGATGCCCTAAGCGCAGTGGAAAAAACTAAGTCAAAACTACAGCGTCTTGATAGCATTTCCGAACCTCAGATTAATTCTAAATTTCTTTTGTTTTTCTGCAGCTAGCCTGGAAACGCATCGTTTTCATTGAGAATAAAAGGGCTATGATATGAGTACCTACGACCTCAACTACTAGGATGGGTCGACCAACTGTTTTTACAAGATCTGCAAAATATGAGTACCATTCCTGAAGACGTAAACGACTATAAAAGAAAAAAAACACTACGACCTCAACTACTAGGCACATTTACGTCACTTTGTTAGCGTTAAAAAAATAACTCATCCTCTTAATTACTTCATGCCCAATAGTTTGCACATACATGAGAAAGAAGAAAGATCAGAATAATTAGAATAATTAGTAACGCATGAAATCGTTTTGGCCGATTAGTCCTGATTCTTTAGGCTAGTCATAGTGGGAGTAACTTGAGTAGTAACATAGTCCTATATATATTGTCAACTAAGCATTTAGATGGCATGACATGCAATTAAATGATGAGAGAGAGGCTTATGATAACTAGCTATGTTACCATAACATCACACATTTCAAGACAAAATGAGTCTATATTACAATAAATAAGCATTTGCACGATACCATACATATGTTATTTTCCACTATGAAGGTAGTAACTTAGACTAGTAATATACCCATGTTACTACCCTAAGTTACTCCCTACTATGACCAGCCTCACGCGTTCACATAGTAACCCTGCTGTTTTAGTTGAATAAAGCTCTCTGAGTTTCCCACAAATAAAAGTAGGCCAAACCAAGTGTCTTCCTACTCTAAGGTGTATATTTGTACCTTATGCCTCTGGTGCTGGCAGCATCTTCGATCAAGCTGTGCGTGAGCAAAAAATGGCAGAGAGATTTCGGAGGGGAGGTAGATGAGGACGACGGCAGGTGTGGACGGAGACGAACAACCTCCGTCCTGTCTCGATTTTGAGAAGATAAAAAATACTAGGGACGTTTTGGCAAAATTGATAGTAATAAAAATAGAACTATGGTGGCCATGATTGGGACAAAAGAAACACTTAAAGAAAATAGAAAACACAAGTATTTGACAGTTCCTACCAATTGTAGTTAGTCTAGTATGCTCGTGCCTAGAATAAAAATGGACTTTTCTTTGTCAACTTCAGGACAGCTGTAGTGGAAAATTCCATACAGTGGCCAAAAGAACAAAACATTATGATACTCCTTTCATCCAATTTAGTTGACTCAGATTTGTTTAGATTCGGATATATCTAGACATGTTTTAATGTTAGATACATCTGAATCTAAACAAACTTAAGTCAATTAATTTAGATTGAAGGGAGTACCTATGGTGGCCATGCCATAATGTAGGGCCTCACATGCCTGTCAAGTCTCTTATGAAAGAGCTTGTCCAGCTCCGCTGTCTCGATGCACAAAGATAGAAGTCATAGAACTATGGAGGAGACTACACATTGTCGAACATGCACAAAGATAGAAGTCATAGAACTATGGAGGAGACTACACATTGTCGAATGTTTCACCAGTATAGCAAAGTAAACAAATCAATAGACAGATACTTGAACTACACTTTCGGGTCTGCCCTTTTAATCCAAGCCGACGACCTCCACAAAAAGATGCAGTCTATTAATCCCAATACCATAAAAGAAAGCCCCCTTTTTAACTTTGAAAATAAGCACCTTTGTTGAACAATAGTACAAGAAATTCTGAGATACTCCCTCCGCCTCAAAATAGATGTCTCGGGTTTTTTAAAATTTGGATGAATCTATATACTACATAGCGTCTAGATTCATCCAATTTTTGACAAATTTGAAACATCTATTTTGAAACGGAGGGAGTACATTATTTTCTGAAGACTTGTCAGTTCATTAAACAGATAAAAATGATACTCCCTCCGATCCATATTACTTGTCATTGAAATGGATGTATCTAGCACTAATGTCTAGATATATCCATTTTAGTGACAAGTAATATAGATAGGGAGTAGATGCTTTGCACTAAAGAACTCAATTAAATGAAAAAGGTAGCTCAAAACACGTTCATCTAGAACAACATATTTTGAATCTTACTGAAACATGCCTAAAAATGGTTAAAATGCACAGTGTTATATTGGATAGGGATTATATTTCATTCATATATTAAGGTGAACGAGGGGGGAAACAAAACAAACGATCTAGTATTTAGCTAGGAACAGTCCAAACAAAAATACATCCAACTAGCAAGAAATTGAGAATCAAATCAATGACGACTATAACAATTAGAACTAGAATCTCTGTCTTAAAGATGGAAATGGAATGTAATACTTGAACCAGTTAAGAAATGCAACCAGTCAAACAGACTACAGAGTTGTAGACAATAAATAGGTGTATTGCCAAACCTGCACAACTGCTAAACTTGGCACTAATAGCAGGTCCTTGGCTGTGATTGAGAAAACAATTATATAACAAAAATAAAAACACAATCACACTTTTCATGAAAACTAGAACATACACATAGCCCAGCTTGATTGTGTCTCAAAATAAAAAGAAAAATGGTCTTTTCTTAATCATCTTCAGAACATAAATAAATACTGTTAAATTCCATACAGCGGCTGAAACAACACAACATCGTGATACCTTGTCCACATTTGTCATGCACCTTCGAGTCGAGGGTGCTCCTTGTTGTCTACCAAAGATTTAGGCCATGCCATGATGTAGGGCCGGACATGACTGTCAAGCGGCTTCTGAAAGAGCTTGTCCACCTGCACTGTCTCCATGCAAAAAGATAGGAACCACGAAGGAGAATCAGCAGCATTGAACGTTTCACCAGTAGATAAGTACACAAATCCATTGATGGTATCCACAATATGCAGCTCAACATGTTCTAATGAACACCCGATGGCCTGAACAAACGCTTCTAACCGAAACCTCTTGTCTAGCACCCATCTCTCAACGCCATCGTCATCTGATCTCCAGAACCAAACATCTAGATCAAAGTCAACTGGGCAAACGAGACAAAGCTTCCCATCCTTGGCCTCGCCAACCCTAAATATGTAATCTTGGTCTTCCAAGCATGGCGGCAGATCCATCTGAGAGAATTGTAGTGTTGTGGTGTTCAGCACGAGTATGAAGGAATCATTACCGTGTATCCAATAGATGAACCCATTCACCATCGTTCCACCTTTAAGCCAGTACTTGTCCCCAGGATGTGGCGTCACAGGCTCCGACCACGGGAAGATCTGCCACTCTCTGCTTTTCGATGAGAACACGGCGGCACGCGCCCGCGACTCGTCGTAACAGGTGTTGACCAGCCGGAACGATCCGTCACCCTCTTCGGAGGAGAGGATGCAGCAATCGAGGTAATTGGAGTGGCCATGGCAGCCGTCGAAGATCTCATCCGGAGTCGGGGGGATGAGATCCAGAGCCCGTGTGAGGGGGTTGTACGCGGCGAAATGCCCCAGGCAGCCGTGGCGGAGGAGCACGTAGCCATCGCGGCAGTCGGTTACGACCCACCCAGGGGAGGCGTCGTATTCGTCGGGGAGGCGGGTGAGGAAGAAGTCGGCGCCGCGGACGGCGGCAGCGAGGTCGGGGTCGGAGCGGCGGCGGATGGGGGCGAAAGCAGGGATGGCGGGTCCGTCGGGGTCGAAGAAGAAACCGAGGAGAGGGGGTGGGCGGGCCGCGCGGAATTGGCGGCGGAAGGCACGGGACGAGCGGACGGCGTCGAGGAAGGTGCGACAGCTGAGGGCGGCACGGACGAGGCTCGGGAGGGAGGGGAGGCGGTGGAATATCTCGCGGAGGAGATCGTCGCCGAGAGCGATTATGGTGGTCGGAGCGGGTGGCGGCGGTGACTCCGCCGGCAGTGGGGGCGGTTGGTGGGAGGCCATGGCTTGAGCAACAGTCTGACTGGTACAACTGCTGGGAACTTCGAGGAAAAAAATCCGGGCTCCTAGGCTTCATCGGGCCGTGCCAGCGCATGCCGGCCCGTGGCACATGAGCTCAGCCCGCCAGGGAGCCCGGCACGTGCCAAAAGGCCTGCGCCGGCCTGTGGCCCGGCCTGGGCTCTAAACTGGAGCACGCGTGCCGGCATGGTACGATCGTTTAGGTTTGTATTAGCATAGTGCAAACTTTGTACCAGACGAGTATATTTATTATGGATTAGAGGGGAAAAAAATTAAATATAGCCCGAGGCCTATTTAGCTAATGTGACGTGTCTGGATCAGGAAGCTGGGCACTGGGACTGGCACCACACGTCCCGCCAAGTAAACAGGCCACCACAGGCCATGTCAGGCGCGTACAAGCCGGGTCGTGCGTGTGTCGTTCTAGGCCCGCATGTTGGCCTGGTTTGTTGTGCGGTACCACCACCGGGGGCCGGTCTTCCCCGTGTGTGTACGCAAACGATGACGGGTCTCTTTGTTCGTCAGAAGTTAGTCTAACTAGCAGAAGTACCCGTGTTGCATCGGTAAGACCAATTTAATTCGAATGAAAAAACTTTTGTCTTGCCTCATGACATCTGTCTTAATTGAGTTGAACGTTTTTTTATCTTGGATGAACCTATTCACAGAATCATGCCACAACTTAGAAATTATTTCCACTACCTATACTCAGATGATTTGTCGATTTTTAGATAAAGCATACGCCACTAACAGTCATAGGAATTTCACGTAAAAGGGCAGACGTATTCGTTTGGCAGAGCTTAATAGGAGCGCATGTATTTTTTTATTTTATAAATCTGGATTGACACAACGTATGATTTCAGCTAGGGACGATACGTGTCAGATCAGAGAACGCGCCACCGTGTTTGTCCGCTGGAGGTAAGGTGTCAACTCAGGCTGGCGCTGGGCGTCCGAGCCCCCGGCCGCGGCGTCGTCGTCGATTCCGGGCATGGTCCACAGCCAGGTCTAGTGGCTCGATATTTTACTTATAGATAGATGCAGTCCAGTCAGTCATGCGTTACTGGGAACGAAAACAAAACATCGGCGCGGCTGGTCATACGCACATGCATGTATTGTGAGAACTCGAGGACCAATGTGAGAAAGCGAACGAATTCTATCCGTAGAAAACAAACGGTGAAATTCCCCGAGAAGAACCAACTTCTAGAAGTCAACATGTCAAAAAAAGTGTTTTTTCTTTTTCACTTACCGGTGGCATTGGTGGATAATTTATTTTTTGGACCAACTCCTAGAAGTCAACATGTCAAAAAAAAGTGTTTTTTTCTTTTTCACTTACCGGTGGCATTGGTGGATAATTTATTTTTTGGTCAAAGGATAAAGTCGTCCAGAAAAGTGGTGTTTTTTTATTTTTCACTTACCGGTGGCATTGGTGGGTAATTTATTTTTTGGTCAAAGAGTAAAGCCGTCCAAAAAAATGTAGGTACTACAAGAAACACTCCTTCCTTTATTATTATATTATATATATATATAGATATAGATATAGATAAATTTGGATCATATTTTTAATAAAAATGGTTTGAGTCGAAAAAAATGTTTTCAGGCCCGCGTTCATCCTCCTCTATGTCTGGGCTAACTTTTTTAAAATAATTTTTACGAATAATACACGAATTGAAAGATCTGCAATTCTACCACGGTGTCGGCATTTGAATAGCCGATAGGACTTTTGAAAAACCGACCAACAGCGGCGGAGCTACAGTGTAATTTCTGGACGGGCCAAACTGCACAAAAGCACCATTTTTTTTCAAAAACAGGAGCCATTTTTGGGCCGGCCCAGCAAGAATAGCAGAGGATTGACTATATCCTGGGCAGGTCGTGGCCCAGGTCGGTTTCAACGTAGCTCCGTCAGTGCCGACCAGTCCCGTCTATTCTTCACACTGCCTCTATAACCTATCGGCATTTCAAATGCAGACAGAACTAGTTGGCTTTTCAAAAGCAGACGAGTCCTGGTCGGCTCTGCGCTATAATTGCAATTTTTTTAATTCATGAGTGAAAACAGCAGAGTTTGATACATGGCCGTGTGAAAATGACTGCATGGCCGTTGTTTTGTATTAATTACCGAATCCATCAAGGCAAAATTTCTATGTCTCTTTTTTTTCGCAGCCAATGAACAACCACGTAGGTCCTAGAGTTTTGCTAAATTTATCCTATAATCCAGAATAGAGGGAATAGGCATCTCGAGAAAATAGTCAGAGATATTTTGGTCCCCTCCCCTCTGGATGCCATCATGGTGCTGAGTGGTGGGTAGCTCGAATCTTTCAAAGTTTTTTTTTTGACAACGTCCAACAGTGATCGTGCTGTTTTTGATAAAGTTAGTCTAGTTTTTTTTTGCGGTGCCATGGAGCTAGAGAAATTTGACTATTCGCAGATCCTATTCAGATCTGACCAGCTTATGTTATTGTGTCATGTTTTTTTTTGGTTGATTTTATTCTTCCTAGAGTTGGAATCTTTCCTCGACATTATGATGAATATTTTGTGGTTCGATGGTTTGAACTTCTAGGGGTTCATCCCGGTCCAAGTATGTTTATCACTCATGACTTCTCATCTTTTTGGATGGGTGACCAAGGGTCTTTGAGAAACCTTTATCGGTAATCACCTAAGCTGTCTGTCTGGAAACAAAAGTTTCTACTACCATAGTCTAAAATCATTTTTTACCTTTCCTCCTAAAAGTCCCCCACTGATCCGAGTTGTACATTCTACCATGCACCTGTAACTCTGTTGTACTCATAAGGTCTTGGGTTTTACCCGACCTTCATATATGAAAATATATACTTCAAAAAAAAATCATGTAGCTGAATGAGTGCCAATATCGTTGCTCTGGTCTAATTGTAGTCTATTTACTTAAGTCTTGTTGTATTTCATCTTGCAAAAATTGGTACCATGGAAAATATGTCTACAAGATATTTCATTGAGTTACTTTGCAATTTGTTGGAAAATGGATCCAAAGCAGAGTAGCTATAATCACTCGAGGAGCTATGTAGGGGCAAAACCGGGTCATGGCCTATCCTGAAAATTTGCCAAAATGACTATACCACTGCCTTGGTAGCCCGACGGCTAAAACCTAGATCACTGATGCTAGCACAACTACAGACCAACTGCTTAAGCAGAGTCCAGTAGTACTGCACGAGACGAGGACCGTCGGTGATTTGGCCATTCCAAGACACTAGCACGTGTTTTTTTCTTCCCCAAATTCTTAGCTAGGCATTAGATAGGTTGAAAAAAATCACCTGAATTAGCCTTCAATACCACCAACACACTAGTTAGTATGTGATGTGGGTTCACTAAATTGCACTACTTCAATCACAGCATCAATAACCCATTGTAAGTTTTATGTGTACTGCATAATATGCTTATATATATGCACTGAACTGAACTTGCTTTGGTTAAACTATACACAATATATACACCACACTTTATGTTTAAATGCACTGCCCAAAGATATTATATGCAATGTTGTTCGCAATTTAGTTTACCTATTGTTAAGGTTGCTACGCTCATCATTTAGCTTATGTGAATTGTGCCCCCATGCGATTCCTTGAATTAAAAGATTTGCCTACATCTTCCATCATTGAAGTTGTTGTGTCCGATGTTGTATTCTAGTTACGACAATAGATGATATGCGTACATGACTAAGTTCAAGATTACTCTTAGCATAGTGATTTCTATTGGTTAGCAATCACATGAGATAATAACAGTTCAATTGTAGAAACTATACAAATCCATCACAATTTGAAAATTGGTGAAGTATTTATAAATTTGCATATAACTATATATGTTTTCTGTTGTGGATGATGATATGTGAGCTTGGGTATGGAAGAATATGAGATTAAAGAAGGGTGGTACAGCGGGACGAGCAGTGTGAGCTTGAGGTGTAGTTGATCATCCATTCATCCTCTCAGAAGAGTTAGTTAGTGACCATTGTCTTGGTAAGATACCTTACATGTAGATTTCACCCATAAGTTGTGAGTTTACACACGGCCTATGGTCCGGTATAGTTAGGCAAGCATTTAGTTTGTGTACAGTTTTGTTTATGAATAGAATTCCCGAAAAAAGTAAAATAAATCTATGTTGTACACGTGGAAGATGGCAGACTATGAACATATTTATCTCAAAAAGATGAAATCGTGTAAATACATCTTTATTCTACAATTCACAAAAGCAGTAGCCTTTAAATACACCAAACGGAAGGATGCTGCAATCCAAGAAAAAAACCAGAAGATATCTCTATGTATGAAGATCATGGAACCTATCTACTCTTGATCCACAAATTCCCTCAAGGGCTTTTCCAATTGCTTCATCACTGCCTCCCATCCTGCATGAGTCGGGTGCATATCGTCCCAGTAGAAAAATTTGTTGGATTTGTCACACACGCTGTAAAGAAGCTCCGAGGAATCGCCTTGTTGTCCACAATAACCCTTTGAATCAAAACTCTCGCAACACGGTGACAACTTACGCTTGAATTGCTTGGACAGCTCTTGCCCTTTACCTACATGTACATCAGACAAAAATTATCCATATGAAGCTCAATCACACAATCAAACCAATACATTGGAAACCTGATAAGTAGTGTTGGATGCATCCATGTATGTATATGTACTTACCGGGTGCATGATCCACAATGTTAGTAAAGGCGGTGTAGAGGTCGACAACATGGACATTCTTCTTTGCTGCCATGGCCTGTTTCAGGTTATCGTTATGGAGGAACGCGCCCAGGTTTCCGAAGACATCGCACGCGGCGTAGCTGTTGGTCCTTGTTTGCGACGGCGTGCAGCCGACAGGGTGCAGGTTGTTGACGATAACCTTCCTCACCCCGAGCTTCTGCAGCTGCTCCACGTTGGCCGCGATCTCCTTTGTCACCTTCCCAACATAAGCATTGATCTTCCATAGACACATTGATGAAAAGCTAATTAGCAATGTGCACAAACAAATGATTAAAGTGTATGTGTGCGTTTTGCCGCTAGCTAGTAGTTACTCACATCGTTGGAGGTAGCCAGGCCGGTCACGCCGGCGCTCGCGTAGTAGTCGTTGCCGGAGATGGCCACGAGCGCCACCGAGCGACTCAGCTGCTTCTCTGAGATGGTCCCGTCCTTGACCATCTTCCTGAAAGTGTCGACCTGCTTGGCGAGGGTGGGGACCTTGGGTGCGGATGTCGTATCGAACACCCCGGCGCCGCCGTGGGCGAAGGTCATGCCGGAGGGGTCACAGGTCTTCTCCGCCGTGCGGGCATGCGCTGGTGGCGCCTCCTCAAGCCCCAGGATCGTTGCTGCAAGTATACAAATGAATAAATATAATCTAGACGTATATATGCACTTGCTAAATGACAATCATACGTAATCTAGACTTACCAATGAAATCTGACTGGATTTTGTAGTTGGAGAAGCGCCCCGACGGAGTATTTGGTCGCGGGTTTCCGGCGGCGTCAACATAATTGGAGCCGTAGGGATATGCCCATTGCCGCGACATCTGGGTGACGGGGTCGGTCAGAGGGAGGTTCCCATTGTCAGCGAAGTCGTCCCCGAAGACGAAGAAGCTGTAGGTCGACGACTTCTTCTGATGATGGCCGCCGGCAGGGGCAGGGCGGGCTTCCGCGGCATTGAGACTCAGAGCAAGGACGATGAGGAGGAGCAGGCCGAGGACGGCCCGATGAAGTTTCTTCATGACTCCCGTGCTTGTCCTTAGAAGGCGGATCGTCGAACTGCTTGATTGTCTTCTGACGATGCGTCCGTCCTCTCTTCAATTTATATAGGATCGCAAAGCCCGAGCACGAGAGCAAAGTCGTAAAACGGACTAGCGGTCTCGTTCGGAATCGGAGACACAGCACAGTAGGACACGGAGGTCACGGATACGCGTCACGTAACAGTCGGACACGGACCAGCTGCTGCTCGATCGTCATGGCTCTTGCCATCGCATATGGCGGACCCCTCCTTGTTTCTTCTTGAACTGAAAGATCTCTCACTAACTAAAATTGCTAAGTCGTTAAATTAAAATTAGATAAGTTAATTAAAAAAATACTTTCCTCTTTATTTTACAATACATAAAGTTGCAATTTCTACAGTATTCCAAGGAGGCAGGTTGTTACCCAGTTTTCCCCCGAGGATAATTTCCTAAAATCCTTCGCTTCCTGCTGACACGTGTTTTCAAAAAAATCTCAAAATCCTGTTTTTGCTATAAACGTACCCGCTTACTACAAATAGATCCGATTTTGATATATGTAGTAGAAAACAGTTCGGTCCAGAAATAAAAAAATAGACTGGACCTCGCCGGAGATCTTGCCGGCGACCGTATAGCAAAAAGTTGTTCTAATGTAGCATATCCGGCCTCACCGGAGAGTCGCTGGAGGTTTTTGCCGGTAGACCTCATCGAAGACCGTGTCGAAAAATTTATGCTATTGTAGCAAAACGGCAAAACGGTGATAGCAAAAAAAATATGCTAATGTAGCAAAATAAACGACCTCGTCGGAGATATCGTTGGTGCCTGCCCGAGCAAAACCGATTTTGCTGAGCACTTTCATAAAAAAAACGTAGCAAATACTTTGTGCTATTATTAAAAAAATATAAAACAGAAATAGCAAAAAATTGCTACTATTGTAGCATCGCCTTGTAGCAAAATCTCAAGATGCATTCATTAGTCGGTAGCATCGCAACCCTTCATTTGTAGCAACAACGACCACCTTCAGTAGCATCGCCGTCCTGCCTGTGTAGCAGCGTGCCAAACAGGAAGGAGATGAACAAGATCTTGTAGCTCGCCATCGCCCTTAGAATCGGAGCCGGCCGGCGACCTACCCTGGCTCCCGCATGGGGTGCACCAGGAGTCCGGCCATGGCTGCAGGATGACGAGCAGAGGTGTGGGTGACGAGAGCATCTGGCGGGGACCTAGCCGAAGATTGGAGGGCCGACAACGGTGGAGATCTGGCGAGCGACGATGGGCCGGCCAGGGAGGCGCGGCGCGGGAAGCAGCACATCGCCAGGCAGCAGCGGAGGCGGGCATGGCGGCCCCAGCGGCGGTGGCCTGCCGGCCAAGGAGGTGCGCGTCACGAGAAGCAACGGAGGCGTGCGACTAGGCGGCAGCGAAGGTGGGCATGGCGGCCAGGGAGGTGCACATCGAGGGAGTGAGTGGCGACGGCGATCACATCTAGGACCTACCGGTCGCAGGGACTGGAGAAGAAGAAAATATCGCGACGTTTCCTATGGACCTGTCGTCGCTGCGTGGGACACGTGGCGCGATCCCCCGGGTTAGGTGTATCGTTTTCCTTTTGTAAAAGCAAGCAACTTAGTTTAGTAGTGTTACAGAGAAGTCCTTAAAATTAGGGTCTAATTATAAATATGCTTTTCTCAGCCAAAAGTTAAATAACTGTCTAGACTAAATTTCTTTTGCCTCGTGTTGATTCACATTACTGGTGTAGCATATGGGGAAAAACTTAAGTGGAAAGACTTGATATTCGAATGGAAAATGCAAAGGCAGCACAACTCACTCATAGAGCACAATTTTTTTTGGATAGTATCGGATCTCCCCTAAATGTATAAAATGCAAAGCACCGTATTCTTTTCTTCCAAAATAAAATAAGGCAAACTCTCAGAAACAAAACACAACATCTTCTACATAATAAAACAGGCGGCACTCCCGCGAGCACTGGTGATGAAACATCATTTAATCATTTTCCACATTGGTTTGGGGTGAAGCATTACCACCGTCAAAAGCAAACATACCAAGACTACCAGCCACAAAGACCTCCAGTCAACATCCCGTTGCCCCTGCAGAGTGATTCACTATCCTTTAGTTTCTCCTGAAGACTCCATTTTCTAACCTTGTCTGCATGAAGAATCAACAGTTTAGGCATGACTCAACATATGAAGAACCATGTAAGTATCAGGAACTGTCTTCTGTTCAAAGCAAGCTTGATTTAAAAAAATGCCAGATTGTACAAACATAAGAGCTGCAATGCTAACAGTAACTAGAAACTTTCCTGTTTTTAAATTTGTGCAATCAAGGACCAAACATCACAGAAATCGCACCAGGTATATCTCTAAGGATACATTCACATTGGATTATATCCCACGCAAACCCACGAGTGAACATGACAGAAAGAAATAATAAATGTTTCCGTAATTTGGCAATCCATCTCACCCTGTCATCCTCTGCTTGGGAATTAAGATTTATCTTTTGATTAAAATGATATTCCTCAGAACTAGCAAAAAAAACTACCTTGATCGCTAAAGGCAATTTAATTGTACAAAGGAATTTATGTGGGAACCGATTTAGTCAAGTTCATCATAGTGCAAAAGGAATTAAAGTGAAGTGACCAGGAGTGGTGAGGGTCCAATTTATTGAATCTTTGTGGTCAGCCAGTCATACTGGTGCACAATTGTTTCAATATCAACCAGCATTTGCAAAGTTTCTTCCCCCACAAAGTTCCCCTAAATTTAACTGCACCCCACACTTCATATAGCATTTCAAAAAAAAAGATACCTACACTTCACATTATAACATAGGAAGGAGAGACAAAGAGGCCTACATCTAGCCACCAATCTTCCCAGAATCGGGTATTATAGTTAAATCCCCTACAATTATTATATAATGAATCTTTAATGTCAAGGATGACCAAATTGGGAATCTTCATTTCCATGTAACACTGGGTTTGAAATGTTCCTTCACTAAAATTTTAGACAAGAAATCCTTTATCAGTTTCCAGAGCAATTTTGCTAGTAAGGATTTATTTATTGTTTGAAGATCCAAAACCACAAGCCCCCCTATTCTTTGGATCCACAAATATTGTTTGAAGATCCAGACCTACTAAATATTTCCTAACATGTTGGTCTTCTTGTCATAGCGACTATGCTCTGAAAACATTAATTCTCGTTTTAACCACTATAAGAAGGTTGTAGGAAGAGATCATGTAAAGACTAACGAGGCATGTTGCTAAGCATGACTTAACGAGAACAAGTCAAACATCACTAGTAAAGAACTAAAGATCATCCCTAAGCCATCAAACAAACCTGATCTTTAACTTTATTCTTAATAGGTTTCCAAGCCAAAATTCTTATTTCAAATCTCCTCAGCAGGAATTCCTAGATATCTATACTTTCTTATAAAGCAAAACCCCAATAACTGAAATTAATATTAGTCTATTTCTACATGCAAGCTATCCACATCATCTAGTCCATTAGCCAATCAAATGTCCATGTCATCTTACATATAAGATATCCACGTCACCTCATCTAATTATCCACATCACCAATTTGTATCCATCTAATATACAACAATTTCATATCAATTAAATTTAGCATCCGAGTTATTTTATCAAATGAATCTTGAATATTTTTATAGAAAAATCTACATTTAATGCATATTATACCATTTCATTTATAGGCGGGCATCTTTTATGGAACTCTGTTGTATAAATATTTAATGGGAAGAGGCAATAACAAGCAGAAGCTCTTACAAGCATCTACCTATGAACAGTCCGAATGGAAACACAAAAATATCAAGTCAAAATGACCACTGTACCAATTAAGAGGTGGAATCTCTGTCTCAAAGATGGCAGAATGAATTTGAACCAGTTCAGAAATGCAAGCAGTCATACAGAGCTGTAGATAGTGCTGAATAGAACAGAGGAAAGGGCAGGGAATGAACAAAAGTAAATACATAAGTATAATGCTGAATCGGCAGTTCTAAACTTAGTACTTCTGTTCCTTGGACATGAAGAAAATAAGTACCCAACGAAAAAATAAAAACGCAAGCAAACATTTGGCGAATGCTACAAGCTAATAGATAGCCCAGTTTGCCCGTGTCTCAAAATAAAAATGCTTTTTCTTACCCATCTTAAAGATATATCATTACTGAACAATACCATCTAGTGGCCAAAAAGAGGGAAATGCTATGATACCTTGTCTATGTCTCATCAAACATCTTCAAGTTGAGGGCGCACCTTATTGTCTATCAAAAAAGGAGGCCATGCCATGATGTAGGGATAGATATGGCTGTCAAATCTCTTCTGAAAGACCGTGTCCACCTCCGCTGTCTCCATGCACAAAGATAGGAACCAACAGGGATGAAGAGGATCAGCGAACGTCTCGTTGGTAGAGAAGTACACATAACCACCGATAATGTCCACAACCCTCAGTTCACCATGTTCGTCCAGTGTACTGCAAGTGAACTCGACAATCCTCTCCAACGGAAACCTATTGTCGAACATCCACATCTCAATGCCATCAAGACCGGCTCTCCAGACCCAGACAAAAATATCAAATACAAGTGCACAGACAATGCAAAGCTCCCCATCTTTGTTCTCGCCAACCCTGAACATGTAATCCCGCCCTACAAAGCCTGGCGGCAGATCCATCAGAGAGAACTCTAGTGTCGCAGTGTTCAGCACGAAGATGTAGGCTTCATCCGCGTGTATCCAATAGATGAACCCATTCACCATCGTGCCAACTTTAAGCCAGTGTTCGTCCTCAGGCTGTGGCGTCACAGGCTCCGACCATGGAAAGATCTGCCACTCCCTGCTCTCCGATGAGAAAACTGCGGCGCGTGCTCGCGATTCGTCGTGACAGGTGTAGATCAGGCGCAGCGGTTGGGCGCCATCTTTGGAGGAGAGGATGTAGCATCCAAGGTAGTTGGCGTCGCCGTGGGAGTTGTCGAAGAGCTCGTCGGGCGGATGGGGGATGAGATCCAGGGCCCGTGTGAGGGGGTTGTAGACGGCTAATCGCTCCGCGTTGAAGTTCTGGAGGAGGACGTAGCCGTCACGGCAGTCTTCAATGACCCACCCAGGGAAGGTGTCGTCGTCGTCGGGGATGCCGGTGAGGAAGAAGTCGGCGCCACGGACGACGGCTGCGAGGTCTGGGTTGGAGCGACGGCGGATGGGCGCGAAGGTAGGGATGGCGGGGCCATCGGGATCGAAGAAGAGACCGAGGAGAGGGGGTGGGCGGACGGCGCTGAAGGAACGGCGGAAGGCGGGGGAGGAGCGGACGGCGTCGAGGAAGGTGCGGCAGCTGAGGGCAGCGCGGACAAGGCTCGGCAGGGAGGGGAGACGAAGGAAGATCTCGCGGAGGAGGTCGTTTCCGAGATCGATTACCGTGGTGGGAGCGGGCGGCGGCGGTGATTGCTGGGAGGCCATGGCTTGCACAGGAAAAGGAGGAAAGGAAGGATGCTCTGATACGGCAAAAACAAAATGATACTCAGTATTCTTTATCTGTTATTTTTATTTCAATTTTCAAAATTAAGACACTCGCCCCCGCCTCGCTCTAGAAGCGGCTCGGGCGGAACCACTCATTGCGCGTTAGAGCATGTACGCTCGCCTACCCAGCACGTCGAATTTCGGTCCGGACACCGAAAATCGATTCAGTCGCGTATCAAGGACCTGTTTTTGTCTAGATTTCGGCGTGTTTTGATCCGGCCTATCCAGGCCGTATCCAGGATCCCGGGTACGCCCTAGGAACGCCGGACTCAGCGAAAACGGGCGTAGGCCAGCGCTGTCGGCGAGAGAAGACACCACTCCCGCCAATTCGCCGAGCTCCCCGCCCTTTTCTTCCCTCCTCCCGCCTTTCTTCCCCATTTCCCTACCCCCGAAGCTCCGCCGATCACCACGCCCGACATGCCGCCCAAGAGTTTCGTCCAACCCAGATCGATCCTCGGCGAGGGTCCGGCGGAGAAGAAGGCGAGAAAGCCGAGAGCGCCGCCGACCAAGCCGGAGGGCATGTCCTTGGCGGAGTGGGAGAAGAGGGAGCAGGTCAGGCAGATCTCGTCGGCCGAGCGGAAGGACAGGAAGGAGAGGGCGAAGCTCCGGCAGCAGCAAGCGGAGGAGGAGAAGGCGATGGTGAAGGCGGCGGCGAAAGAACAGGCGATGGCGAAGGCGAAGCAGGCGGCGATGACGCGTTCGGCGTTGATGGCCGCGCCGTACCCACCCCACTGGGGGAGCCAGGCCAGCGTCGGCTCGCCCGCCGGCTTCTCGCCGATCTCGCCGGCCAACTTCCAGGAGAGCCAGGCGGCTGCTCGCCAGAGGTACTCTTCATCGTCGGAGTTCGACGGCGGCTTCAACCCGAACGTGCTCTTCCCCTGCCCTGCGTTGCGCCCTCCTTCGGACTTCGGCGTCGACATCAACCTCCCCTACTCCGCCTCTCCGGCGTACGCAAGCCCCGCTCTTCGCCGCGGTCCGCTGCCCTTCGGCGCCACCTTCGGCGAGGCCGACGCGCGCAACCTGTTCGGCGGAACACCGGGCGCCCTTCCGGCCGACATGTCGGCCGAGGCGTACATGGAGGACCTGATCGCAGCAGGCTCGGCCTCCAACCACACCTCCTTCTTCAGGGAAGAGCAGACCCGGGCCGACGCCGAGCGCGGCATCGAGTCCCAGGACCTCGTCAACGTCGATGCCGAGGAGACCCAGGCCGAGCAAACGCAGCTAGAGGACGCCGAGACTAAGGCGAAAGGCAAGAAGGGGAAGAAGACGGCGGATGCTCGGCTCAAATGGACCGTGGCCGAGGACACCTGCCTCGCCGAGGCTTGGAAGACGGTTAGCATGGATCTGATAATGGGTGCGAACCAAAATTCTGACAATTATTGGCGACGCGTGAAGGCATCATTCGACGAGCGAAGCCTGTGCGACCCAAAGTATCGCAAGATCCACATGGAGCGAGGGGATAAGGCATAACGAACCACTGGGCGATCATCCAAACTGCGTGCAGCAAGTGGCACAGTTGCGTGGAAGAAGTCGACCGCACACAAGCCCGTGGGGAGAACATGGATAACAAGGTACTCTCAAACGTTAACTTTGCCGTGCACTCTCTTGACACACTCGCGAATATGGACAACTTGACACACTTCCATTTTGTAGCTGCGCCGTGCACTTCTTCTGTTTCGAGAGGACATGAAGATGGAGTTCAAGTTCCATCATGTCTTCGAGAAGATCGAGCATTGCGAGAAGTGGCGGGACACTCGCCTGAGTCTGTCCAAGAGCAAGGACGGCGTCTACAACCCCGAGGCCCCGGCTGCTGCTGCCAGCGAAGGAAGACCTGAGCTCGGCCAGAAGAAGGCGAAGATGCTCAAGGCCGTCGGACCTCCCGCCGAGCGTCTCTAGGCTTCGATCGAGAAATGCCTCGCCGACACGAGGGCGCAGGCAGCCAAGAGGGCTGATAAGAGCGAGGAGCGCTGGAAGAAGCTGATGGAGACACAAGGGGAAAAGGTGGCCCTCATCAAGGCCAGCCTCGCCGACAAGAAAGCCAGCCTCGCCGAGAAGAAGGCCAACTACGCCGCCAAGAAGCACCACACGGACCTCAAGTTCCTCATGGGCGACGAGAACACGTCGAAGATGAGCTCGCCGGTCAAGGCCTGGTACTTGGCGCAACGTCAGGCCATCCTGGAGGGCATGACCACGGCGTCCCCTTCCCCTCCCCCTGCGCCGAACGTGCCAACGCCGAACGCTCCCACGCGGAGCTCTGCTTCGACTTCCTCCAACCCTGGGGCCTTCAGCGCCAAGATGGACGACAATGCCGCGTCGGCCACGCCGCAGGAGCCCATCCCCATCAACGACTGATCGTGATTCCCCTTATGTAATAAAAAATATGTCACCGAACATGTAGGCGCATCTGTCGAACACCTTGTGGCCGAGCACTCGCCGGCGGGAACTATACAGATTCAAATATATAGCCGTTTTGTGTCCGCCTGGGTACTCGGCCTGGGTAGCCGAGTGGGAAATTGGGCATACCCAGGCCGAAAACTTGCGCCGTCCGGCCGAAAAAAGGTCCGGATTTCGGCTTGGGTTCGGCCAACGAGTGGAGATGCTCTTACAACATCTCCACTCGACTATCATGACTCCCGGACGTCGAAATTAGATCCGGATGTTGAAAATTGATTCAGTCGTGTACTCAAGAACCTGTTTTCGTTTGGATTCGGACGAATTTTGGTCCGGGCTTTTCAAGTCGTACCCAGGATCCCGGGAACGCTCTAAAACCGTCGGACGAAGCAAAAGAGGTCGTGGACCAGCTCTGTCGGCGAGACAGTCCCATCCCCCCCGCTCCACTCGCCCAGACTACGGCGAAGATATCCCACCACCACTGTCGCCATGATTTCGCCGGCGAGGCCCCTCCACGCCGAGACATGCCCACACCTCTAGATATGCTCGCCGTAGTTGTCGCCCACACCATCATCGCTTTCGTCGTTCGAACTTCGACGTAGCTCGATTTCACTGCGAGCTCCCGCCACCACGCCCGCCAAGTGTTCGGCATTTGGCCAGATCGGCCATGGACTCCGACGACGAGCAGACACTCGCCGTATTGCTGGAGGAGGATAACACCGAGGCCGCCGAAGATGTAGAGCACCTAGAGATCCTAGCCTCCCTCGCTCAGTTGTACCTGCAGAAGCCGAAGCGCGGTGGTTCGGCGTCGGGTCGCCGGAAGTGCAAGGCGAGGCAAAGGATAAAGGGCTACTGCCTGCTGTACGCCGACTACTTCACCGATGAGCCGCTCCACGGGGAGGCCGTGTTTCGGCGCCGTTTCAGGATGAGCCGGAAGCTATTCTTCAAGATCGTGCATGCCATTCGGGAGTTCGACTCCTACTTCGTTTGCAAGAAGGACTGCACCGGTATGGTTGGGTTTTCCTCACTGCAGAAGTGCACAGTAGCGATGAGGTTGCTTTCATATGGAGCGTCGGGTGACAGTGCCGTTGACTATCTCCGCATGGCCGAGTCCACCGCCATTGATTGCGTGTACAAGTTATGCAGGGCAGTGATTATAGTGTTCGAGAAACAGTACTTGAGATCACCCATTGCTGAAGACACTGCTCGGATCCACGCAGTCAATGAAAGTAGAGGATTTCCCGGTATGCTTGGAAGCATAGATTGCATGCATTGGGAGTGGAAGAACTGTCCATTTGCATGGCAAGGAATATACAAAGGCCACAAAGAAGGTTGCATTGTGATACTTTAGGCAGTTGCTACACATGATATTTGGATCTAGCACTCCTCCTTTGGCATGGCAGGATCGAACAACGATATCAACGTCCTCAACTCCTCAACTGTCTTTTCCAAGCATGTTGAGGGTCATGCTCCCCCTGTGGAATTTGAGATCAACGGGCACCACTATAACAAGGGATACTATCTAGCAGATGGCATCTATCCAAGATGGCCAAAATTTGTGAAGACTATCTCAAACCCAATGCTCCCCAAGCATTCTCAGTTTGCCAAGGAACATGAAGCTTGCAGGAAGGATGTGGAGCGGGTATTTGGTGTGCTCCAGCAAAGGTTTGTAGTTGTTCGGTTCCCTGCTATGACCTAGTCAGAAAATCAGATGTTGGAAGTGATGAACTATTGTGTGGTATTGCACAACATGATCATTGAGGATGAGAGGAAGGATCCAGTGAGTTTGCTCGAGCAGAACGAGCCATACTATAGACAGGATCCTCTTGCTGAGCCTGATCATCAGGTGCCTCCAACCTGGGCTGCCTTCATCGCCATGCGTCAGGAGATCCGAGATCCGACGGTGCATCAACAACTACAGGATAATCTTGTTGAGCACATATGGATACGCAGGGGCAACACATAGATGTCGAGCATGAACTAGCCGAACTTGGCCGAAATATGTTGTATTTTCACTGCAGGCCGAACTATGTTTAAAAATTCGTCGAACTATGGCCGTAAAATGTTCTGTATTCATAGTATGCCGAACTATGGCGAAATCTGAACGAACTTGAGCCGAATTTGAGCGGAAACGGGCGTCCCGGGAACTCGTGCTAGGAATGCGAGTGGGAAACTCGTTGTTCCCAGGCCGAAAATGTGTTTCGTCTGGCCAAAGTTTGGTCCGAATTTCGGCCTGGGTTCGCCCAACGAGTGGAGATGCTCTTACTAAGCCAAAATCCGAATTAAAATATGGCCGAACAAAATTCATTTTTAGTCTAGAAACACCGAGTTTCCCACTCGCGTTCCTAGGCCGAGTTCTCGGGACACCCTTTTCCATCCAAATTCGGCTTAAATTAGTCCAGTTTTTGGCATAGTTTGGCATAATATGAATACAGAGCATAGTTCGGCCTAGTTCGACATAAAATAGACCATAGTTTGGCGTAAATTTAAAAATAGTTCGGCGTACAATGAAAATACAACATATTTTGGCCTAGTTTGGTTAGTTCATGCTCGGCATCTACGTGTTTCCCCTGCGTATCCATAGGTGCTCAACCAGATCATTGATACATCGGAAACGTATCTATAATTTTTGATGCTTCATGCTTGTTTAGTATCTACTTTTCTTTGCTTTGTCTACTCTTTGAGGTGTTTTTATATGTTTTCTGGAACTAACCTATTAACAAGTTTCCACGGTACCAGTTGCCTGTTTTCTTCTGTTTTTGGTTCCAGAAAGGCAGAAAATCAATATTCTCGGAATTGGACGGGACAAAAGCCAAAGTCAATATTTTACCGTGGGCAACACAGAGTCCAGAGGAGAGACGGAGGAGGGCCACTAGGGGGGCCACACCCCCTGGCCACGTGGCCAAGCCTGGCCCGCGCCTAGGGAGTGCACCCGCCATGGCGACCCCCTGCCTCGCCTCTTCGCCTATAAGAAGCTCCCGATGCAGAAACCTTAGGCACCCGATCGGGGGGATCTGAAGTTCTTCCCGGCACCCTGCCGGAGGGGAGATCATCTTGGAGGCCTTCTTCTCCCGTATGAAGCGTGAGTAGTTCCACCTTGGACTACGGGTCCATGTAGTAGCTAGATGGTTGTATCTCCTCCTTGTGCTTTCATGTATAGATATTGTGAGCTCCGTTCATGATCAAGATCTAATCTATTTGTAATATGATGACCCACAAGTATAGAGGGTGTATCGTAGTACTTTCGATAAATAGGAGTGTCGATCCCAACGAGGAGAAGAAGGTGCTAAACAGTGGTATGGAGCAGGAAATCCCTGTGAATACTTAGCAAACGGATTTTTAGTGGTTTTCTGACAAGGCAACAAAACAAAGAGGAAGTAACAGAAGTAACGAACAAACGGAGCAAGTGGCCCAATCCTTTCTTAGCAAAGGACAAGCCAGTGGAAATACTTATAAGGACCAAACATTCTCGAGGACACATCGGAATTCTGTCAAGTGCTTTCGCTTGAAATATCTGAGTACTCTTCTCTTGGTGTTGTAAGTGTTGTGTGGGTGAACCTGTGCTAACATGCCGCCCTTCCTAGGACTAATACATACTTGTGATTAAAACCCATGCAAACATCCATAACTACAGGAAAGTAATTAAGATATAAATATCACCACATTCTTAAACTCTGAGATCTTACACTCCCTTGTGCAAAGGTGTCCTAACGGGGGTTTAGGTTTCTGTCACTCCGGCAACCCCACAATTAGTAGCCAAAGACACAATGCATTCCCCTAGGCCCATAAATGGTGAAGTGCCATGTAGTCGACGTTCACATGACACCACTAGAAGAATAGCACCACAACTTAAATACTAAACCATTGAATAATAACTCATCATATATTCACTACTAACAACATGAATTCTCCCATGTCCTCAAGAACTAAACGACTACTCACAAGACATCATATGGATCAAGATCAAAGATGATATGGTAATGGATAACAATCTGAACATAAACAATAATCCAATTGTTCCACTCACAAGCATCAACTACAATAGTAATCAACATCGGGAAAGTTTCCCCTAAGAACTAAAGCAATATCCAACACAATTGTTACAGCGGGACCGAGTGGTGGTGATGGTGCTGGTGGAGATGATGGTGTGGATGATGATGATGATGATCCTGATGAAGCCTAGCTTGATGATGGTGTTGATGGCGACGGTCTCCCCTCTCCGGGAAGGAATTCCCCTGGCAGAAATCTGTCTGCCGGAGAGATCTTTCTCTCTCAGTGTTTTCCGCCCCCAGAGGCGGCGGAAATCTATCTATGGTCGCTCCCCGAGGCTTAGGGTTTCGTAGGGAAGTTATAGGCGAAGGGGCGGAGTCAGAGGCCGGGCAGGTGGGCCACACCTGCCCTAGGCGCAAGGTCAGGTGGGCCCGTGCCTAGGGGGTAGGCCCCCTGAGGCCCATCTCCGTCCCTCCTTCTGGCTTCCTTCGTCTTCTGGTAAAATAATATGTTTCCATATTTTTCTGGTATTTTTTTGATCTTCGCGAAATTGTACCGAAACACCTTCTTTTCCATCAGAATCCGGACTCCGGCAGTCCATCCTCCAGGAATCATCCAACATGCATAAACAGATGAAAAGCCATAAGTAATACCTCATAATAAGACAAATATCAATGAATAGAGGTAAATTATGATATAGAAAGGTGATGCAAATTGCACGTATCATAATCATGCATGTTGTATTTGCGGGGATCCAATGGATATTGAGATTACTATGTCAGATTGATTAATGGTTTTGTCTATTTGATTCTATCATGTCTGTGTTGTTTGTGATCTTGCATCCTCTCTGTTGTTAGTAGCTATCTTGGCCAAGTAGTTTCTAGTGACTCCAAGAGGGGGTATTTATGCTTGATAGTGGGTTCATGCCTCTAGTTACCAAGGGAAATGACAGAAATCTCTTCTATTGCAGATGTGCTATTGCCACTAGGGAGAAAACAACGGTATCTTGTTCATGGAACAAGTGGATTGTTTACCTTACACACTTTGCTTAAAGCAGTTGTCTGTTGCTTGCAACTTAATACTGGAGGGGGTTCAGATGATAACCTGAAGGTGGACTTCTAGTCATAGATGCAGTTGGATGGCGGTCTATGTATATTGTTGTATTGCCCAATCGAATTGCATAGGATCATTTTTTCTAGTATTGCATTGTTATGCCTTGCTCAGTTCCTGTCAATTGCCCTGCTGTAACTTGTTTACCCTTCATGCCATGTTGTTTATCTAAGGAGAGCACCTCTAGTGAACTATGGACCCCGGTCCAATCTTTACCTATGATACATCTTCCACTGTTACTGTTTACTTGCTGCAAACCATTATCACCTTCCACACCATACAGTTAATCCTTTGTTACAGCAAATCGGTGAGCTTGACAACCTCACTGTTTGTTGGGACAAAGTCTTGACTTTGTGTTGTTTTGGTTTCCACATTGCTTGCAACACCTTTGAGACGTTTCCTTCCTCCTTCTGGTTCAATAACCTCGGTCTCTACTGAGGGAAGACTTGCTGATGTGCTCATCATATCTTGTTCTTGGGGTTTCCAACGAAGCACTCCCACGTTGACACCGGGCGCCATCAAGTTTTCTAGCGCCGTTGCCGGGGAGGCTAAGGACGTCTTCACAAGGGGAGTCCTCCACTTCCTTTCTCTTTACTTTGTTTTTTGTTTGCTTAGTTTCTTTTGCTTGGTTTTGTTTGCCTCTTTTTTATCAAAAACTCCAAAAAAATAGTTTAGTTTGGTTTTCTTTCTCTTATCAAAAACACACAAAAAAATAGTTCCTGCTCTAGCTGTTGCTGCTGTTTTTGGCTTGCTCCACCTTTATCAAAATGAACTCTGCTGAGAATACCAAGTTGTGTGACTTCACTAGCACAAAGAACAATTATTTCCTAAGCACTTCTATTGCTCCACCTGCTCCTGATGCTACCTTTTATGAAATTAAGCCTGCTTTGTTGAATCTTGTGATGAGAGAGCAATTTTCTGGTGCTAGTTCTGATGATGCTGCCCATCTCAATAGCTTTGTTGAACTTTGTGAGATGCAAAAGTATAAGGATGTAGATGGAGATATTATTAAGCTCAAGCTGTTTCCTTTCTCCTTGAGATGAAAAGCTAAAGAATGGTTGCTATCTTTGCCTAGAAATAGTATTGATTCTTGGATTAAGTGCAAAGATGCTTTTATTGGAAAGTACTACCCTCCTGCTAAGATTATATCTATGAGAAGTGACATTATGAAATTTAAAAAACTTGATAATGAACATGTTTATCAAGCTTGGGAAAGTATGAAATCTTTGGTTAAGAATCGTCCCACTCATGGACTCACTGCTTGGATGATTATCCAGACTTTTTATGCAGGTGTCAACTTCTGTTCAAGAAACCTATTGGATTCAGCTGCTGGAGGCACCTTTATGGGCATCACTTTGGGTGCTGCAACTAAACTCCTTGATAATATGATGGTTAACTACTCTGAATGGCACACTGAAAGAGCTCCACATGGTAAGAAGGTAAATTCTATTGAAGAAACCTCCTCTTTGAGTGATAAGATTGATGTTATTATGGCTATGATTGTTAATGGGAAAGCTCCTTTAGATCCTAATAATGTTCCCTTAGCCTCTTTGGTTGCTGAAGAAGAGCAAGTTGATGTGAACTTCATTAGAAACAACAAGTTTGGCAACAATACTTATGGTAATAACTATAGGCCTTATCCTCCAAATAATGGAAATACTTATTATGGTAGATCTGGAATGCCTAGTGAAGAGAGGATTCTAGAAGTTGAAAGATCCACTAAAAACTTTATGTAGATGCAATATGAGAAAAACAAGATATTCACTAAAACTATGGAAGAACAATCTGTTATCTTAAAAAATATTAGTCATCAGCTTGAGAATCTGAATAGAGAAATTCCTAGTTTATAGTCAAACTTTTTGAGTGCTGGGAAAAATGTTTCCTCTTTGTCTGAAGCACAGTCTTCCTTGATTAATAAAATGGCTACTAATCCTGAAACCATGGAAAGTACATTTGCTGCTACTCATGCCATACAAGTTACTGTTAATGAAAATGTTAGACTGTTAGCCCAACTTCATGCTAGGTGGGAAAGGGAAGCTGAAATTGATAGAAACAATAGTGTGTGTGATATGTTGGAAACGTATCTATAATTTTTGATGCTCCATGCTTGTTTAGTATCTACTTTGATTTACTTGTCCACACTTTGAGGTGCTTTTTACATGTTTTCTGGTAGTAACCTACTAACAAGTTGCAATAGTGCCAGATGCCTGTTTTCCTCTGTTTTTGGTTTCAGAAAAGTTAGCAAGGAAATATTCTTGGAATTGGACGGGACGAAGGACAAAGTCAATTACTTTCCGTGGGGAACAAGAAGTCTAGAGGAGAGACGGAGGGGCCGGCTAGAGGGGCCAGACCCACCCCATGCGCGGGTGGGCCCCATCTCGTGCCTGGCTAGGGTTTGGTCGCCTTGGCGGCCGCTTAGGTATCCCCCTTCACCTATAAGAAGACCCCGATGCATAAACCCTGGGTACCTGAAAAAATATCCACGAAACCGTCTGTAGCCGCCGCCACCATCGTCCCTAGATCGGGGGGATCTGAAGTTCTTCCCGGCACCCTGCCGGAGGGGAGATCATCCCGGAGGCCTTCTCTCCGGTATGATGCGTGAGTAGTTCCACCTTGGACTATGGGTCCATGTAGTAGCTAGATGGTTGTATATCCTCCTTTGTGCTTTCATGTATAGATCTTGTGAGCTCCGTTCATGATCAAGATCTAATCTATTTGTAATCATGCATGTTGTGTTTGCGGGGATCCAATGGATATTGAGATTATTATGTTGGTTTGATTAATGGTTTTGTCTTTATGATTCTATCATGTCTGTGATGTTTGTGATCTTGCATGCTCTCCGTTGTTAGTAGCTATCTTGGCCAAGTAGTTGCTAGTGACTCCAAGAGGGGGTATTTATGCTCGATAGTGGGTTCATGCCTCTAGTTTCCAAGGGAAATGACATAAATCTCTTTGGTTGTAGATGTGCTATTGCTACTAGGGAGAAAACAACGGTCTCTTGTTCATGGAATATGTGGACTGTTTACCTTACACACTTTGCTTAAAGCATTTGTCTGTTGCTTGCAACTTAATACTGGAGGGGGTTCGGATGATAACCTGAAGGTGGACTTCTAGTCATAGATGCAGTTGGATGGCGGTCTATTTATCTTGTTGTATTGCCCAATCAACCTCATAGGATTTTTCTGACTAGTAATTGCATTGTTATGCCTTGCTCAGTTCCTGTCAACTGCCCTGCTATAATTTGTTTACCCTTCATGCCATGTTGTTTATCTAAAGAGAGAACCTCTAGTGAACTATGGACCCCGGTCAATCTTTACCATTGATACATCTTCCACTGTTACTTGTTTACTTGCTGCAAACCATTACCTTCCACACCATACGTTTAATCCTTTGTTACAGCAAACCGGTGAGCTTCACAACCTCACTGTTCGTTGGGGCAAAGTCTTGAGTTTGTGTTGTGCAGGTCTCCATGTTGCTTGCAACACCTGTGTGACGTTTCCTTCCTCCTTCTGGTTCGATAACCTCGGTCTCAACTGCTCGCTGCTTGCTCTTCACACCCTGCGCTTGGGGTTACCAACAAAGTGCCACGTCGAGCACCATCAAGTCTTTCTGGCGCCGTTGCTAGAGAGGCTAAGGACGTCTTCACTAGGGGAGTCCTTTACTTCCTTTCTCTTTACTTTGTTTCTTTTGCTTGGTTTTGTTTGCCTCTTTCCAAAAAAAAACCAAAAAAATTAGTCTAGTTTGATTTTCTTGCTTTATTCAAAAACACAAAAAAAATAGTTCCTACTCTAGTTGTTGCTGCTATTTTTTTCTTGCCCACCTTTGCCAAAATGAAATCTGCTCTAGCATCGGGGGATTCTTATAGGCGTAGGGTGCGGTGACCCAGCATACCACTACATTATGTAGTACACTATAGTCGTTGATATAACACCAATGAAACACTGTTCACTAGTATTATATCTCTCAGAGTGGTACAACAGAAACACAGCAGGTCCAAGACATGACTATAGGTTACAACTCAACTCTTTACACAAGATCCAGATAACACTCTAGGTTAAAGAGAGAGAAAGAAACTTCTTACAAAGAAGAATCAGAAATAAACAACTCCAAAATTATAATACTATTAAGACTAATATCTTAACTAATGGTCTGGCATTGCGGCTATTGCAAGACACAACAGAAATAGGTTCTATGGCTAGAGATTCTATTCTTATCTAATCAGCAACTTCGTCTTCACTTGAGCTGAGGTATATGTTGACTTTCTTGACTTCATTGAAGAGCTTTAGCTTTTGATGATGATTCCTGGAGCATGGCTTGATGTAGTCATCGTCTGTACTGGCTTTAGAACCTATCAAGGGTTAAGAAGATACTTTGAGTACGAGCGTACTCAGCAAGTCCACTAGAAAAGGAGTGTTTGATGCACTATATCTACAGCCACAGACCATAGGTCGTAGGCAATGCAAGTTTTCATAAACATTTATTCAAAGGTTGCTTTTATTCTGAAAAGCTATGTCCGTCAGCCTTCACAGGTTTACCAGAACTTTCATGGAGTTCCTTTCCCGTCGCGTTCGCAGCTAACAAGTTATAGTTCTTACACTCTGCAGAGGTGCGTTACTTTACCCATGAGAGACCTTAGCCTTGTTGCACAACCAAGTCATGACCTTGTCCATACTTCCTTGGTATGGGGCCCAGTCTAAGATCCAAGCCAATCACCGCCCCCTTCGCGACCCCGCATGTCTCCTTGGTGTACACCATGCCCACATATTGAATTACGGCAATGGTTTGTATAAACCGTTAGATGCCAGAACTATCATGGGACGTTGAGGGTTCCCACCCATATGCTGCATATCCTCTACGAATTACCAATTAATATGCACGCTACGAGTGATAACAACCACGACCTGCACATCCGGCTTCATGCGAGAGGAAGAAGATACAGCTGACTTCTCTGTCCCATTCCAAATCTCATGGTTAACTCGTGATATACGGCGCAAGAATCACTGGCGACGTTGGTTGTTAAGTCCTAGATAATATGTTCCTTTACCACCGAAACTTTCATAGTAGGTTATTACCTCATGGTAAATAACCTATAATCATATTATTATGAAAATAGTGTTTTCAGACCTTTTTCAAATGCAGGTGATGACAACACTGGATTTACAAAATACTTTATAGAAAATAATCAAAGGACATGAGCAAGTGTGAACTTGCCTTTTGTGATTGCAAGATTATGCACTCACGGTCTTCGAGACAACATAAGATCCAATATTTGAAATCTGCATCATTGCTCTGGTAAGGACTAATGTTTAAAGAAGCAATATGCTGTTGTGCATAAGTAATGCTATGCATTTTGTAAACCCCCCAAAGTGAATCCCCAATACTGTAAGTGAAGAGAACTTAGGTGATTCCTTTAACAGTTGGTTTATCTTCAAGTTTTTACTTCACATGAAGTGCATCTATAGGGATTTTAAGTTTTGATATATAAGATATAAAAGTAATTTAAGATTTAGATTAGTTGTTATTTGGTGATTAGGATGGAAGTCTATGTATTGGATTATTAAGGTTTGAAAGAACTATCCTAGAGTTGTTGCTTGAAGTGGCAAAAAGAATAACACTTGAAGAAAAGATTTCCTTTCTAAGGTTTAAACAACCATCATTGTTAGTAGAACATGATCAATGTATTTTGGTGTTTGATGTACTAGTTTGGACTTGAGATGCTTTATGTCTTAAGTTTAAATAGACCAAAGTTAACTATAAAAACATAAGGGATTTATTAGACATGGTGTTTATAAGCTTTGAGACTGTATTTAATTTTAAAAGGTTAAGTAAACTTAAGATGTAATATATTTTAATTATTCCCAAGTTTTAGATTTATGATAGGTATAGCTAAGGTGTGGAATTATTCACTTTATATTTAAGTGAATGATTAGATTAAATTTGTTTTGCTTATTAAGAAAATAATATGTATTTATTTAATGGAAGCATAATTAGATGATCTTAGTAATTTGTTAAAATTTGAAGTTATGTTAATAATGGTTAAGATATAATGGTTATTCACCATATTGTATAAATGGGTGATACCCAATGTTTATTTAAAAGAATCCTTAATAAGATTTTTAAAAGAATATTTTAAAGTTAAAAGTTATACTTAAATTTGATTATGAATTTAAGTTATGGTTTGGAATTTGATATAAAGACACTAATTTCTCAAGGTTTTATAAGAATGGTGATTATTTCTTACTTAATAATTATTTTTAAAGAATTCACAAAATAGGTATTAGGTAAGGATTTATTATTTAAAATATTAAAGACTTTTCTAATAATATATTTAATTTTTTCTAGTGTAATATATTTATTCAAGGCCTTAAAAATGAATTTTATTTATTTTTAAGTATTATATTTATTTTTATAAAATTTATCAAAGAATTAAGTGTCTTTAAATATTTGCTTTATGTTTTATTTGTAAAACTCTAAATTAGTATTTATTTATGAAATGGTAGAGTTAATTTTGATACACAAAAATGATTTTTATTTATTTTTAGGGTTTTTGTTTTATTTTATAACATTTCATTTAAGATTTAATGGTGTTAATAATTATTTTACTTTATATTTATTTTAAAAAATTAAAATTATATTTTTATTAGGTAGATATTATTTTTGTGGTTATTTTTATATATCATATGTATTTTGGGGATATTTCTATATTTTTCTAGGGTATAAATTATATTCAAGATTCATTTAGTAATTTCCTTATTTATTTATTTTTAAATTTAGGGTCAGTTGGGTGTTGGGATTGGGCCGGTCCGGCCCAGTCTGATCTGGCCCAAGGCAACCCTAACTCGACCCCACCTTTCCCTCACGCGTCAACCACACTCATACTCAATCCCCTCACGCACGCATCGTTCCCCAGGTCGCTGGCGATGCCACTGCCGCCGCTAGCGCCGCCGCCTGCCTCACTGACCATCGCCGGCGTCTCCCGGTGACGCCATGCCTCTATATCTATCCTCCCTCGATTCTCCTCCGATGTGGTGCCTAGCACCCCTGCGCGCTCACCCCGGGAGAAACCCTAGCTCGCCGCCTAGTAGACCTTTCCGACCATTGCCGGCGGCTCTCAGCTTTGCCGCTGGCCGGCGCTGTCCCACTGGACAATCCTCCAGGTTCCCCCTCACCACGATGCCATGACCCTGACCACCATCTGCTACTGCTGCTATGGCTGATCGTAGCCTCCCTCACCTTGGTGAGGAGGTCGGCTGCAACTTCCTCCTCCTCCTCCATTGACTACAGTGAGGTAAGTCTCAAATTTCCCCTTTAGTTTAAGCTCATGTTCATGGATACACCTCAATTAATTGATTTAGTTAGTCCTATTGGTCCTGTAACTGATGTATTGCTGGTTATTGAGACTTTAGTTAGACCTAGATTTGATTAAGTGGTTGATAGGTGTTTTGGGATGGATGCTATGCATCAATAATTTGCAATAGATCATTTTGGAATGGTGTACTTACTGCAGTTTATTCTGGTTAGTATATTCATGATGTTGTATGATTTAGCCATTATAATTTAACTAGTCTAGGAACTAAAACCGTGGCCTAGTTCCCTATAAATGAACTCTAGTGCTAAGTATAGAGCTAGGTTTATCCCAAGCACATTCTTGTTGAAAATGTTTGATGATCTACTGATATGTGATGTGATATGCTTAAGTTTGTATTTTCCATGGCCTGTGATAGGTTTACAGGTGTTTACTTGAATTTAATTTAAACAAAGTTCCTCTCTGAACCATTGGTTCACTTCTATACTTATGGAATTCAGTGTTAGGATCCTGAACACCTTGTACTACTACACTTTTGTGTACATACATGCTTAACTGAACTCTTCCTTCAATGACTCAGATTGTGTTTCTTTTCTGAATATGTCCTATATTAGTTGTAAACATCTGATAGTAATGTAGAGGTTCTAGTTAGTCTCTAATTATTGTGCTGATGGAGGTAGATGCTCCTATTTGTTATAACTGAATGATGTAATGCTTCAGGTAATTTGCTTAGAATTTATGCTACTTGGTTTGGATGATAATTGACTATCTCATCATATGCTTTCAATATCTTAGACAGATTGTGTTGTCAAATGTAAAGTGTGCTTATTTATTGTTTGAATAACCAGATGTTTGTCTCTAGGTGTGAAACTTTTGTTTATATGATGAACTGAACCTATGGTTCAGTAATGATCTTGGTCCCTTATTGTACATGTTCTCTTAGAATGATTCCTAACCAAAGGTGGCTAGGAAAATGATTTAAATGATTATTGATAGTTGGTTTATTGTGTTTGTAAGCTGATAAAGGCTAGAACTGCTATAGAGGTGCTACCATGATTTGGAATGTGCCCTATAGTAGCTCATCAGTAGATTTGCTTTTATCTAGTTTTAAACTAGAAAACACCAGCTTGGTCTATGATGCATAGTCTGAGACTTTCTTTTTAATAAGAACAGATTTTTTTGCTTGATCTCAAGGCCTGGCCTATGATGCAAGTGTCTGAGGCTTTGCCTTGATAAGAACAGATATTATGATATGGTAAGGACAACCTCTAGGATGAACCTGCATAAAAAATTTATGCAGCTCTGGGAGGAAAAACTATTCTCCTAATCCTCCTAGACAAGCTCTAGTTGCAGGGTGGTTGAATAGAGATTGATTTGTAGCACCCCTTATTCCCCTTAATTCTATTGGTGCAAATAACAGAATTATATGATGCATGAGCTAAGGTATGCTCCTACTGGATCTCTACCTGCTGCTCTTCTGTAGCTTGCTTCACTGAAACTTGAGCTTCTTGATCTGCTACAACTAGCTTTCTCCTTCCTAATTACTTCTCCTCCTTGTTGGCCTGCTCCTTATTTTACTGAAGCTGCTGCCTGACCTTGATTTTCCTCTTGTCATAGCTCTTGGATGGCTTTAGGGAGCAACCAGAGTTGGGGTGTGGAAATGAGGATGGAAACCTCAGTTTTGTTAGTTGCAGCTGCTGCGGCTGTGCTGCCCTCTTCTTATCTCCCCTTGTGGTTGTCTTGTGTTGACAGCACACAAACATGCAATGACTAAGTTGTTGTTGAGTAAGCTGTCTGCTTGACTGTTGTGAGTTGAGGATCAGATCAAGTACACTAGATCTTTTGCTGGAATTACTGCCTTTTCTTTTACCTGTTACTAGTTTGGTGAAACTTGCCCCATGCATGTGATGCATAGACTAAGGCCATTACTAGATAAGAACAGATACTACTCATTTGGTGAAACTTGCCCCTTTTTTATAAGATTAGCTCAGTGATGTGCTGAACAGTGCATTACACTGTCAAACTGAGAGCACTACTTTTACCAAGTCTCCATTCTGTTTCTTCCTTGTCCTTTTTGTTTTGTTTTGTTTTGTTCTCTAGGGTGAAGAATAAGGAGAGTTGAAGATCAGAAGACATAGGACTAATTAGGAAATTAGTTTAGGTTTTCTTTTTTTATTCTTTTACAACTTTATTTGATTCTTAAATATTGTAAATAATATTGAATTCTTTTATTAGTGTAATAATAAAGTTCATTTTTCTCTTTGTTAGTTGAAACTTGTAAGGATTTGTATCTTATCTAATAAAGTTTACTTATTTCTTTTTTTCTTTTTCAATTCTTTTGTAAAGACAATGTCATATTTATTTTGTTGTAATAAAGAGCTCTTTTATTCATTTCAGTAATGTAATTTCTTTTTCTGCTTGAATAATGTAAAGACATTGTATTATTGTATTTCTTTCAATAAAGTTTATATTTTCTTATACCAGTTTGTATTATGATTATGAAATATCCTGTAATAATTTAAGATTTAAATTTAAATCCAAGTTATATTTGAATTGTATGATCTCATATTTTAAGTCTTGAATGCAAATTCTTTTCCCCAAAATTATAAATTCAACAAAGGTCATGTCCAAATTCCTAACCCCCATCTAAGATGAACTAAACCCCATTTCTCTAATGGCAAGAGAAACACTTATCTCTTTGTGTTTTAAATTTTAATTTGAATAATTGTGAATATTGAATCTTATTCATAAATAAGAATTCACCTCTTATCTTTTATTATTATTTAATTTTCCAATTCTAATTCTATTTCAAATTCTTGTAATATTCAAATCTATCAAGTAAATATTCAGATTTGAATTGTCTTCCCCTAAAATACAAAAGTATAATAGAGGTCATGTCGAAATCCATCGCACATGTCCTGGTGTTTCCATCAGAACAAGAGAGATCTCGATCCCTCTACAGCTCTTTTAGTTTTGCGCGAAAATTCCCCAGATTTTCTTATGCATGAATGCAATGCACAACCCTATGTCCTCTTAATTTCTAGGTTCTAATGCTGGGATGTTACAGACTCTCCCCCTTAAAATAAACTTCGTCCTCGAAGTTCGTATACTCTCACGTTTTAGAATAAGGAAGTGCGATTGTATTGATCACGACACTTCCCAATTCCATGATAACCTCAAATGGGAATAATTGTAATGTCCCATATCCATACCTTTTCCTTGAATTATCCTCCTACATGGAAATGTCCAACTTGTTGTCTACAATGCACTAATGTTCCTCTTACTATAATCCCTTAGGGCTATGTCCTTACTAGAAGATCCTTCAATTGGGGTCTCTGCTTTAGTTCATTACCCTTATTAGGTATCCTAATACAATTCCTTTACTTGATTATAAAACTTCCTAATTATACTATATAAGTTCTTGGAAGTCTCACTAAAATAGGGTTTTAATTTAGTAATAGTGTAGGCCAAAAGACTAACCTCTGACTTATCATTGTATGTTTTATCCTAGTGGTCCTTCCGAAAAGTGGATTTGAACTCATTTAGTCCATAGCCATTGGAATTTCCTTGTTCCTCTACACATGCCCAATTGGATGTGCTATATTACCTCTTAAGGATCAATAAGAATTGTTTCTTTTAGAATTAGTTTGTTAGGACTATTCTATTTTATTACTTCGAGCTTTTACCTTGTTAGGCTTTTAGACAATCTTTTGTTATTATCTTTAGTAATTTTATAATAATGACTTCCTCTTAACCTTATGAAAATAAGGCTTGCTGTTGTTGTAAGTTAGTTCTTCTCCATCCTTTATTCGGGAAGTTAGATAATAATACCTTCATTTCTAAGGTTTACTCTCCCCCTTAGGGTTTACTAAGGGTCTTTAAACCGCTTATAAAGTAACCATTGGCTTTGTAATTAGAATGTTGGTCTTTGTTCAGATTATACTTTACCTAATTAGGTCCTATGAAAGATTGTACGGTGTATCCACACAATTGTGGATCTCCGAAGTGAATCTTTCAGTATTAATTATCTTACCTACTATTTGGACATTTTCGCTTTGATGGGTCTGACTTCGCGAAGAGTCTCGAAAGATGGTCGTTTTAATGTTTATACTCCTTCATGTCTTTCTTAACTTAGGCCAAATTTTATGCTCTTTATGCAACTTCTAAGAAGATCTGGTTAACTAAGTTAACCAAATACCAGCTGCGGACAATTATCAACTATGGATCAGAATACCGACTATGGATCAAGTTGAAGGGTTTCGCAGCATAGTAAATCAAAATTTTCTACGGATGCGAACGGAAAAGCCAAGATCTAATCTAGGAGATGCAAACAACGAGAGGGAGTAGGTGAGATCTTCATACCCTTGAAGAAATTGTACAGCGGAACGTTCAACAGAACGTGGTTGATGTAGTCGTACTAGCCTTCTCCTCATCTCGATCCGATCTGATCCAACACCGCAAGTGGCGATGCCTCCGAGAGATGCACACGTACGGCACCTCGACGTCTCCTCCTTCCTCGGTCCAGCAAGTGGGGTGGAGAGATAGATTGGATCTACAACACGACGGCGTGGTGCAAAGGTGGAGAGTTTCTGCAGCAGGGCTTCGCCTACGCGTAGTCGGGAGAGAGAGGGAGAGGAGGGCAGCAGCTAGGCGGCTAGGGCTTGAGGAGGTGTGGGGGGAGGGTGTGCCCCTGCCCTCTTTATATAGAGGGATGGCCGGCTTCCCCTTGCCCCTCCTCCAAGCCCTAGGGCCGGCGGCCACATGGGTGGAGTGGGGGGAAAGTCCCCCCTTCTAGAAGCTCTCCCTAGGGTTTCCCCTAGGGCTTGGCCGGCTAGGCCTATGGGGCCTTGTGCCCCTGGCCCAATGCGGCCAGTGCACTCCCTCGTAGGCCCACGCCCCCTCTCGACAAGTGGGGCCACGTTTGTCCCACTCCGGAAGCTTCTAGAACCTTTCGGTACAATACCGGACAATCCGAAACAATTCAGAAATCCAAAAACCTGCTTTCCCTTATATGAATCTTATTCTCCGGACCATTCCAAAACCTCTCGTGATGTCCTGGATCTCATCCAAGACTCCTAACAAAAACTCATAAACCAATTATCCATTCTATCCTAGCGTCGAGACACGTTAAGTGTGTGACCCTACGGGTTCGAGAATATGCAGACATGATCTTCTATCAATAATCAACAGCGGGGTCTGGAAACCCATATTGACTCCCACATACTCATTGATGATCATATAGGATGAACCACGATGCCAGGATTCAATCAATCCCATATATATTCCCTTCGTCGCGTGATATTTTACTTGCCCGAGATTCGATCGTCGGTATCGGCATACCTAGTTCAATCTCGTTCACAGCAAGTACTTTACTCGTTCCGTAATCTGATATCACTTTGTGATTAACTCCTTAACCACGTGCTTGCAAGCGGTGTTGATATCGATTACCGAGGGGGGCCGAAGTATATCTCTCCGCCTTGGGAGGGACAAATCCCATCTCGATACATACAACCCAACAGGTACTTTCCGATCACCTGAGAGACACCTTTATGATCACCCTATCATAGGATGATGTTTGATGACCTCAAAGCTTTCTTCCGATACCAGGGAGTTGCATTATCTCATGGTCTAAGGAATACAATATTTGACATAGGAAAAAGCTTCGCAAAGATGAACAGGATGACACGATCTAATTGCTCTGCTTAATTTGGGTATGTCCACCATATCATTCTCCTAATGACATTATCTCATTATTAATCGACAACTCATGTCTATGGTTAGGAAACCTTAACCATCATTAATCAATGAGCTAGTCCATAGAGGCATACTAGGGACACGGTGTTGTTCATAAACCACACAAGTATCAAAGTTTCTGCTTAATACAATTCTAGCATGGAATATAAACTTTATCATGAACAAGAATTATAATAATAACATCTTTATTATTGCCTCTAGGGCATAATTCCAACAGTCTCCCACTTGCACTAGAGTCAATAATCTAGTTTACATCTGGCAACAATCTAACACCCATGGCACTAAGGTGTTGATCATGTTTTGCTCGTGGAAGAGGTTTAGTCAACGGATCTACGGCATTCAGATCCGTATGTACTTTGCTAATCTTCAGATCTCCATTTGTTATATAATCTCAAATTATATGAAACTTGCGGCTGATATGCTTGGTCTTTGGATGATATCTTGGTTCCTTATCCAGTGCTATGGCACCAATGTTGTCACACAATATATCCAGTGGGTCCAATGCACTTGGAACCACACCAAGCTCAGTGATTTAGTTCCTGATCCAAACTCCTTCACTTGACACTTCTGCAGCAGCCATGTATTCCGCTTCTACTGTCGATCCCGCGATCACGCTTTGCTTGCAGCTTCTCCAGCTCATAGCTCCTCCATTCAAAATATAAATGTATCCTGTCTGAGATTTAGAATCATCCTTCTCGGTGTCGAAGCTAGCGTCGACGTAACCCTTTACGACGAGTTTCTCATCACCTCCATAGACCAAGAACATTTCTTTAGTCCTATTTAAATACTTTAGGATGTTCTTCACGGCTGTCCAGTGTTCCACTCCTGGATCATTTTGGTATCTGCTCGTCAAACTAAGAGCATTGGACACATCCGGTCTAGTACACAGCATGGCATACATGATAGAACCTATGGCCGAGGCATAAGGCACTTTGCTCATAGCTTCTCTATCGTTTACCGTAGATGGACACTGAGCCCTGCTCAATATCTTACCTGACAACATAGGCACTGAACCTTTCTTTGCCTTATCCATTCTGAACCTTTTCAGAACTTTGTCTAGGTATGTACTTGTGCTTAAAGCTATCAGTCATCTTTGTCTATCTCTATAGATTTTGATGCCCAATATATAAGCAGCTTCCCCTAGGTCTTTCATTGAAAAATATTTGTTCAAATAACTCTTCACATCATTAAGCATATCAATGTCATTTCCAATAATCAATATGGCATCCACATATAGTACCAAAAATGTCACTGAGCTCCCACTCACTTTCTTGTAGATACAAGCTTCGTAGCAATTTGGAACAAATCCAAAGCTCTTGATCACTTGATCAAAACGAAGGTTCCAACTCTGAGATGCTTGCTTCAGTCCATAAATGGAACGCTGAAGTTTGCACACCTTATCAGCATCCTTAGGATCGACAAAACCTTCGGGTTGCATCATATACAACTCTTCATCAATGTTGCCATTGAGGAACGCAGTCTTGACATCCATCTGCCATATTTCATAATCATGGAATGCAACAATTGTTAATAAAATCCAAATGGACTTAAACATCGCTACGGGAGAGAAAGTCTCATCGTAGTCAACACCTTGAACTTGTCGAAAACCTTTCGCGACAAGCCGTGCTTTATAGACAGTAAAATTACCATCCGCGTCCATTTTCTTCTTGAAAATCCATTTGCACTCAACGGCCTTTCGGTCGCTAGGAGGATCCACCAAAGTCCATACTTGGTTTTCGCTCATGGATCCCAATTCGGATTTCATGGCCTCTAGACATTTCTCAGAGGCTGGGCTCATCATTGCTTCCTCATAGTTCGCAGGTTCACTGTTGTCTACTAACAAGACAGCCAAGACAGGGTTACCGTACCACTCAGGAGGGGCACGTGACCTTGTCGACCTACGAAATTCAGTAGTAGCATCGTCCGAAGCTTCATGATCCTCGTCATTAGCTTCCTCTATTGTTGGTGCAGACGGCACTAGAACAATTTCAGGTGCTGCGCTACTCTCTAACTCAAGAGAAGGTTCAATAACCTCGTCTAGCTCTACTTTCCTCCCACTCACTTCTTTCGAGAGAAACTCCTTCTCAAGAAAGGATCCGTTCTTTGTGACAAACACTTTGCCTTAGGATCTGTGATAGAAGGTATACCCAATAGTTTCCTTAGGGTATCCTATGAAGACGCATTTCTCCGCTTTGCGTTCGAGCTTGTCCGGCATCAACTTCTTGACGTAAGCTTCGCATCACCAAACTTTAAGAAACGACAACTTAGGTTTAGCACCAAACCACAGTTCATACGGTGTCGTCTCAACGGATTTAGATGGTGCCCTATTTAAAGTGAATGCAACGGTTTCTAATGCATAACCCCAAAATGATAACGGCAAATCTGTAAGAGACATCATTGATTGCACCATATCTAATAGAGTTCGATTCCGGCATTCAGACACACCATTGCGCTGTGGTGTTCCGGGTGGCATGAGTTGCGAAACGATTCCGCTTGCTTTAAGATGCGTGAGAAAATCATAACTCAAATATTCACCTCCACGATCGGATCGTAGAAACTTAATTTTTCTGTTACGATGGTTTTCCACTTCGTTCTGAAATTCTTTGAACTTTTCAAATGTTTCAGATTTATGTTTCATTAAATAGATATACACATATCTACTTAAGTTATCAGTAAAAGTGAGAAAATAGCGATAACCACCGCGCGTCGAAACACTCATTGGTCCGCATACATCGGTATGTATGATTTCCAACAAGTCCGTTGCTCGCTCCATCATTCCGGAGAACGGGGTTTTAATCATCTTGCCCATGAGGCACGGCTCGCACGTGTCAAATGATTCAAAATCAAGAGACTCCAAAAGTCCATCAGAATGGAGTTTCTTCATGCGTTTTACACAAATATGACCTAGACGGCAGTGCCACAAATAAGTCATATTATCACTATCTACCTTGCATATCTTAGCCTCAATGTTATGGATGTGTGTTTCATTGTTTTCGAGATTCATAAGAAATAAAACATTCATAGCAGGTGCATGACCATAAAAGATATTACTCATATAAATAGAACAACCATTATTCTCCGATTTAAATGAATAACCGTCTTGCAATAAACACGATCCAGATATGACGTTCATGCTCAACGCAGGCACATAATAACATTTATTAAGGTTTAAAACTAATCTCGAAGGTAAAACTAAGGAGAGCGTGCCGACGGCCATCACATCAATTCTTGATCCATTGCCAACACACATCGTCACCTCATCCCTCGCTAGCCGCCGTCTATTCCGTAGCTCCTGTTTCGAGTTACAAATATTAGCAACTGAACCAGTATCAAATACCCAGGCACTACAACGAGGGCTAGTAAGGAAAACATCAATAACATGTATATCAAATATACCTTTGATGGTGTCAGCCTTCTTGTACGCTAAGTACTTCGGACAGTTGCGCTTCTAGTGACCCTTGTCCTTGCAATAGAAGCACTTAGTGTCCGGCTTAGGTCCGGACTTGAGCTTCTTCTCAGCAGGGGCAACGCGCTTGCCGCTGCCTTTCTTGAAGGGCTTCTTTGCACCCTTACCTTTCTTAAAGCTGGGGGGCTTGTTGACCATCAACACATGATTATCTTTTTTGATGTCCACCTCCATAGCTTTCAGCTTAGCGAAGAGCTCAGTGATCGTATCAGTGGAACCAATCTGATTATGAGTAACTACAAAACCTTTGTAGCTAGGAGGGAGTGATTGCAGAACTTTGTCAATCTTGAGCTCCTTTGGAATCTTGCAGTCCATTTTCTCAAGGCGTTGAGTGTATCCTGACATCTTAATGGCGTGCTCACTAACGGAACTCCCTTCCTCCATCTTGAAGTTAAAGAATTTCTCAGAGATCTCATATCTCTCAGAATGGCCTGAGTCTAAAACATAGTTTTCAGTTCCTCAAGAATCTCAAAGGGCCCGGGGAACTCCTCAAAACGATTTTGAAGGTCCGATTCCATAGCAAACAACATGGTGCTCTTAATCACACCATAAACATCTTTGCGCGACTGATAAACAGCTTTCTCATCAGCCGGCGCATCTACAGCAGGGGCGTCACCTAGCGATTTCTCAAGGACATAGTCCTTTTGTCCGCCAGCGAGAATGATTCTCAGATTGTGGAACCAGTTGGTGAAGTTAGACCCATTGTTCTTAAGATTTTCTTTCTCAGCAAAAACGTTGAAGTTGAAGTTGGACTTAGCCATTTGATCTACAAAATTTGCAAGTACAATTTAGACTATGTTCATGATAACTAGTTCAACTTAATCATATTATTAGATGAACTCCCACTAAATTCAACATCCCTCAAGTTATTTAGTGAACATGATCCAAATTCACCACACCTAATCCGATCTTCACAAGAAGAGATGTGGTTTCAATGGTGGACAACAAAGTGTCGATCATATCATTCATATGACTCATGCTTAACCTTTCGGTTCGTGTGTTCCGAGGCCATGTCGTTACATGCTAGGCTCGTCAAGTCAAACCCAAGTATTTCTGCGTGTGCAAAACTGGCTTGCACCTGTTGTATGTGAACGTAGAGTTTATAGCACCCGATCATCATGTGATGCTTGAACATGACGAACTTTCACAAGGGTGCATACATGGGGAGAACACAGTTTTATCTTGATCTTTAAGTGAGGAATCATCTTATAATGCTATCGTCGTGATCTAAGCATAATAAGAAACATAAAAGGATAAACATCACATGCATATAATTTTATGTGACATGGTATAGCCAATCTCCGCGCAATGATCTCTATCTTGTGCGTGCCAGCATGATCTCCATCACTCCACCATGATTGCCTCCACCACGAATAGCAACTACAACTATTGCTAACTACTTAGCGATAAAGTAAAGCTATTACATGGCGTATAAGAAGTTGACACACAAGTCATACACAATTATAAAGACAACCATATGGCTCCTGCCGGTTGTGTACTCATCGACATGCAAGTCGTGAAACATTACAAAACATGATCATTGCATACAACATACACATCACATCTTGGGCCATACCATATCACAGAAACACTCCCTGCAAAAACAAGTTAGACGCCTCTACTTTGTTGTTGCATGTTTTACGTGGCTGATGGGATTAACAAGCTAAGAACGATTCTTACCTACGGAAAGCTACAACGGTGATATTATGGTTGCCAACATCCGGTGTGAATCCCATGACAACTATAGTGAGATAAATTGGCATCCACTAGCCGCATGTGTGGAACAAGCCACACGTCAAGTGCGGAGCCGGTCTCGCGAACGAGGTCGCGTAAAGTTGGCCTGGACCGCTTCGATCTCACTATCCCGCGTCATAAGAAGCACACAACAAGAGGCTTGCAACAAAAAACATCAACGCCTGCAACAAGCATGTTGCGTTCTACTCGTGAAACACATCTATGCATAGATCTAGCTCTGATACCACTGAAGGGTTTTGCAGCATAGTAAATCAAAATTTTCTACGGATGCGAACGGAAAAGCCAAGATCTAATCTAGGAGATGCAAACAACGAGAGGGAGTAGATGAGATCTTCATACCCTTGAAGAAATCGCACAGCGGAACGTTCAACGGAACGTGGTTGATGTAGTCGTACTAGCCTTCTCCTCCTCGCGACCCGATCCGATCCAACATCGCAAGTGGCGATGCCTCCGAGAGATGCACACGTACGTCACCTCGAGGTCTCCTCCTTCCTCGGTCCAGCAAGTGGGGTGGAGAGATAGATTGGATCTACAACACGACGGCATGGTGCAAAGGTGGAGAGTTTCTACAGCAGGGCTTCGCCTACGTGCAGTCGGGAGAGAGAGGGAGAGGAGGGCAGCAGTTAGGCGGCTAGGGCTTGAGGAGGTGTGGTGGGGGGGAGGGTGCACCCCTTCCCTATTTATATAGAGGGCTGGCCGGCTGCCCCTTGCCCCTCCTCCAAGCCCTAGGGCTGGCGGCCACATGGGTGGAGTGGGGGGCAAGTTTCCCCCCTTCTAGAAGCTCTCCCTAGGGTTTCCCCTAGGGCTTGGCCGGCTGGGCCTATGGGGCCTTGTGCCCCTGGACCAATGCGGCCAGGGCACTCCCTCGTAGGCCCATGCCCCCTCCCGACAAGTGGGGCCATGTTGGTCCCACTCCGGGAGCTTCTAGAACCTTCCGGTACATTACCGGACAATCCGAAACAATTCCGAAATCCAAAAAACTGCTTTCCCTTATATGAATCTTATTCTCCGGACCATTCTGGAACCTCTCGTGATGTCCTGGATCTCATCCGAGACTCCGAACAAAAACTCATAAACCAATTATCCATTCTATCCTAGCGTCAAGACGCGTTAAGTGTGTGACCCTACGGGTTCGAGAATATGCAGACATGATCTTCTATCAATAATCAACAGCGGGGTCTGGAAACCCATATTGACTCCCACATACTCATCGATGATCATATCAGATGAACCACGATGCTAGGATTCAATCAATCCCATATATATATTCCCTTCGTCGCGCGATATTTTACTTGCCCGAGATTCGATCGTCGGTATTGCATACCTAGTTCAATCTCGTTCACAGCAAGTACTTTACTCGTTCCGTAATCCGATATCACTTTGTGATTAACTCCTTAACCACGTGCTTGCAAGCGGTGTTGATATTGATTACCGAGTGGGCCCGAAGTATATCTCTCCGCCTTGGGAGGGACAAATCCCATCTCGATACATACAACCCAACAGGTACTTTCCGATCACCTGAGAGACACCTTTATGATCACCTCTCATAGGATGACGTTTGATGACCTCAAAGCTTTCTTCCGATACTAGGGAGTTGCATTATCTCATGGTCTAAGGAATACAATATTTGACATAGGAAAAAGCTTCGCAAAGATGAACACGATGACACAATCTAATTGTTCTGCTTAATTTGGGTCTGTCCACCATATCATTCTCCTAATGACATGATCTCATTATTAATCGACAATTCATGTCTATGGTTAGGAAACCTTAACCATCATTAATCAATGATCTAGTCCATAGAGGCATACTAGGAACACGGTGTTGTTCATAAACCACAAAAGTATCAAAGTTTCCGCTTAATACAATTCTAGCATGGAATATAAACTTTATCATGAACAAGAATTATAATAATAACATCTTTATTATTGCCTCTAGCTCATAATTCCAACACAAGTACCAGCTGTGGATATTTACCAGCTGTGAACCATCCTAGGGTGTATGTATTACCCTATGGAATTGTCAGAGCTTGAATACCATTTTGGTTTCAAAGCTTCTTTGCACTTATTCATGATGCCTCCATGAATTTGGTATAATTATTTTATTAACTTCTTAGCAACATTACTAATTTTGATTGAACTTTAAGTTCATCACTTCTTGTTGTTGACTAATAATGATCTAAGCTTGATCCATCCTCCAAATTAAGTTGATAATCCTTACACTTGGCTACATTCTTCATGTAAGTCTTCATTTTGGTCTTTGAAATTCGTCACTCCCTTACACGAATTCCCTTACTCTATCTAGGTCTATAACATCAAATAGTGACTGGATGTTGCAACATGCATTTGCACACCAAGTCAAACTTCATGTACAGATCTAGTCAATCAACAAGATCCAAGAAAAACAAATAAATCCAAATGTGGTACATATAACACACAATATTCTAAGACCAGAATATAGTAATTGAGTATAATATCTCTGGAATTCAGGCTTAGTTGTGTAGTATATGACACCTCCTCATATAGGTTTACATTGTGATACTTAGCACATAGAGTCAAACTATTCTTTATCTCAATATTTACCCAAATCGCTTAAGTGCAACAGGATAATATTGAGCAAAGTGGTCTCAATTTGGTTTTGACTAACCTTTGGTTTCACCTTTGGAATGATTAACTATGTTCACCTTTCTTTATTAGCCAACTAACCTCACATGATCTCTCCAAATGACTAACCATATTCTATTGGTTAACTTAAACCAAAGATTATTAGAAATTTTTTTAGCACCCATGACTTCTATAATAGCTCTACCATGAAATTTTTATACTTCTACTCCAAGATAAATCACTAAGTACTTGTCATACTTACACTTACATCATGGTTTCGGAGCTAATATCACCATGATCTGGTTATTTCTACCTATACATCATGATTTAAGAGCTAATCACCTCATGATGACTTTAATTCTTACTGTACTGTCATTCAGTCTTGACCTAATTTCTCTTCATCACGTAGAATTTCTCATGTGAATCCCACATGATTACTACTCAATCCATCAACATTTATCCTAATGATATTCATCATGTTGTCTTTGGTTATCAACTGACACTAAGATCTTACTACTCTTACTTAAATTCTAGGATTAGGCTACACCATTAAAACTACTTCAATTGATATCTTACACTTGATCCTATTTTACTGTGACCAATTGGCTTTCCTACAGTATCTTGGTGGTTTACGTCTCCTTTGGAAGACACTAAAGAGCACTATACTTGAGAAAAGATAAATAACTTCTCCTAAGAATTATGACTTAAGTATCTAGTGACAAAGTTATCCTCAAGTGGATACTTCTCACAAGTCATCACAATATTTGGTTTAGATAAGATGGCTCTTATAGTCACTATCCATCCTACAGATCTTCCTAAAAGGGTTTTAATCCTAAGGTCAAAGCATATGCTCTGATACCAATTGAGGTGACCCAGCATACCACTGCATGATGTAGTACGCTATAGTCGTTGATATAACACCAATGAAACACCGTTCACTAGTATTATATCTCTCAGAGTGGTACAACAGAAACACAGCAGGTCCAAGACATGACTATAGGTTACAACTCAACTCTTTACACAAGATCCAGAGAACACTCTAGGTTAAAGAGAGAGAAAGAAACTTCTTACAAAGAATAATCAGAAATAAACAACTCCAAAATTATAATACTATTAAGACTAATATCTTAACTAATGGTCTGGCATTGCTGCTATTGCAATACACTACAGAAATAGGTTCTATGGCTAGAGATTATATTCTTATCTAATCAGCAACTTCGTCTTTGCTTGAGCTGAGGTATATGTTGACTTTCTTGACTTCATTGAAGAGCTTTAGCTTTTGATGATGATTCCTGGAGCATGGCTTGATGTAGTCATCGTCTGTACTGGCTTTAGAACCTAGCAAGGGTTAAGAAGATACTTTGAGTACGAGCGTACTCAGCAAGTCCACTAGAAAAGGAGTGTTTGATGCACTATATCTATAGCCACAGACCATAGGCCGTAGGCAATGCAGGTTTTCGTAAACATTTCTTCAAAGGTTGCTTTTATTCTGAAAAGCTATGTCCGTCAGCCTTCACGGGTTTACCAGAACTTTCATGGAGTTCCTTTCCTGCCACGTTCGCAGCTCCTTCCCAGAACAGGGAGTAACAAGTTACAGTTCTGACACTCTGCAGAGGTGCGTTACTTTACCCATGAGAGACCTTAGCCTTGTTGCACAACCAAGTCATGACCTTGTCCATACTTCCTTGGTATGGGGCCCAGTCTAAGATCCAAGCCAATCACTGCCCCCTTCGCGACCCCGCATGCCTCCTTGGTGTACACCATGCCCACATATTGAATTACGGCAATGGTTTGTACAAACCGTTAGATGCCAGAACTATCATGGGACGTTGAGGGTTCCCAGCCATATGCTGCATATCCTCTACGAATTACCAATTAATATGCATGCTACGAGTGATAACAGCCACGACCTGCACATCCGGCTTCATGCGAGAGGAAGAAGATACAGCCGACTTCTCTGTCCCATTCCAAATCTCACGGTTAACGCGTGATATACGGCGCAAGAATCACTGATGACATTGGTTGTTAAGTCCTAGATAATATGTTCCTTTACCATCAAAACTTTCATAGTAGGTTATTACCTCATGGTAAATAACCTATAATCATATTATTATTAAAATAGTGTTTTCGGACCTTTTTCAAATGCATGTGATGACAACACTGGATTTGCAAAATACTTTTACAGAAAATAATCAAAGGACATGAGCAAGTGTGAACTTGCCTTTTGTGATTGCAAGATTATGCACTCACGGTCTTCGAGACGACATAAGATCCAATATTTGAAATCTGCATCATTGGTCCGGTAAGGACTAATGTTTAAAGAAGCAATATGCTGTTGTGCATAAGTAATGCTATGCATTTTGTAAAAACCCCAAAGTGAATCCCCAATACTGTAAGTGAAGTGAACTTAGGTGATTCCTTTAACAGTTGGTTTATCTTCAAGTTTTTACTTCACATGAAGTGCATCTATATGGATTTTAAGTTTTGATATACAAGATATAAAAGTAATTTAATATTTAGATTAGTTGCTATTTGGTGATTAGGATGGAAGTCTATGTATTGGATTATTAAGGTTTGAAAGAACTATCCTAGAGTTGTTGCTTGAAGTGGCAAAAAGAATATCATTTGAAGAAAAGATTTCCTTTCTAAGGTTTAAACAACCATCATTGTTAGTAGAACATGATCAATGTCTTTTGGTGTTTGATGTACTAGTTTGGACTTGAGATGCTTTATGTCTTAAGTTTAAATAGACCAAAGTTAACTATAAGAACATAAGGGATTTATTAGACATGACGTTTATAAGCTTTGAGACTGTAGTTAATTTTAAAAGGTTAAGTAAACTTAAGATGTAATATATTTTAATTATTCCCAAGTTTTAGATTTATGATAGGTATAGCTAAGATGTGGAATTATTCACTTTATATTTAAGTGAATGATTAGATTAAATTTGTTTTGCTTATTAAGAAAATATATGTATTTATTTAATGGAAGCATAATTAGATGATCTCAGTAATTTGTTAAAATTTGAAGTTATGTTAATAATGGTTAAGATATAATGGTTATTCACCATATTTTATAAATGGGTGATACCCAATGTTTATTTAAAAGAATCCTTAATAAGATTTTTAAAAGAATATTTTTAAGTTGAAAGTTATACTTAAATTTGATTATGAATTTAAGTTATGGTTTGGAATTTGATATAAAGACACTAATTGCTCAAGGTTTTATAAGAATGGTGATTATTTCTTACCTAATAATTATTTTTAAAGAATTCACAAAATAGGTATTAGGTAAGGATTTATTATTTAAAATATTAAAGACTTTTCTAATAATATATTTAATATTTTTCTAGTGTAATATATTTATTCAAGACCTTAAAAATGAATTTTATTTATTTTTAAGTATTATCTTTATTTTTATAAAATTCATCAAAGAATTAAGTGTCTTTAAATATTTGCTTTATGTTTTATTTGTAAAACTCTAAATTAGTATTTTATGAAATAGTAGAGTTAATTTTGATACACAAAAATGATTTTTATTTATTTTTAGGGTTTTTGTTTTATTGTATAAGATTTATTTATGATTTAATGGTGTTAATAATTATTTTACTTTATATTTATTTAAAAAAATTAAAATTATATTTTTATTAGGTAGATATTATTTTTGTGGTTATTTTTATATATCATATGTATTTTTGGGATATTTCTATATTTTTCTAGGGTATAAATTATATTCAGGATTCATTTAGTAATTTCCTTATTTATTTATTTTTAAATTTAGGGTCAGTTGGGTGTTGGGATTGGGCCGGTCCGGCCCAGTCTGATCTGGCCCAAGGCAACCCTAACTCGACCCCACCTTTCCCTCACGCGTCAACCACACTCATACTCAATCCCCTCACGCACGCATCGTTCCCCAGGTCACTGGCGATGCCACTGTCGCCGCTAGCACCGCCGCCTGCCTCACTGACCATCGTCGGCGTCCCCGATGACGCCATGCCTCTATATCTCTCCTCCCTCGATTCTCCTCCGCTGTGGTGCCTAGCACCCTCGCGCGCTCACCCCGGGAGAAACCCTAGCTCGTCGCCTGGTAGACCTTTCTGACCATTGCCGACGGCTCTTAGCTTTGCCACTGGCCGGTGCTGTCCCACTGGACAATCCTCCAGGTTCCCCCTCACCACGATGCCATGACCCCGACCACCATCGGCTACTGCTGCTATGGCTGACCGTAGCCTCCCTCACCTTGGTGAGGAGGTCGGCTGCAACTTCCTCCTCCTCCTCCATCGACTACAGTGAGGTAAGTCTCAAATTTACCCTTTAGTTTAAGCTCATGTTCATGGATACACCTCAATTAATTGATTTAGTTAGTCTTATTGGTCCTGTAACTTATGTATTGCTGGTTATTGAGATTTTAGTTAGACCTAGATTTGATTAAGTGGTTTATAGGTGTTTTGGTATGGATGCTATGCATCAATAATTTGCAATAGATCATTTTAGAATGGTGTACTTACTGCAGTTTATTCTGGTTAGTCTATTCGTGATGTTGTATGATTTAGCCATTATAATTTAACTAGTCTAGGAACTAAAACCGTGGCCTGGTTCCCTATAAATGAACTCTAGTGCTAAGTATAGAGCTAGGTTTATCCCAAGCACATTCTTGTTGAAAATGTTTGATGATCTACTGATATGTGATGTGATATGCTTAAGTTTGTATTTTCCATGGCCTATGATAGGTTTACAGGTGTTTACTTGAATTTAATTTAAACAAAGTTCCTCTCTGAACCATTGGTTCACTTCTATACTTATGGAATTCAGTGTTAGGATCCTGAACACCTTGTACTACTACACTTTTGTGTACATACATGCTTAACTGAACTCTTCCTTCAATGACTCGGATTGTGTTTCTTTTCTGAATATGTCTTATATTAGTTGTAAACATCTGATAGTAATGTAGAGGTTCTAGTTAGTCTCTAATTATTGTGCTGATGGAGGTAGATGCTCCTATTTGTTATAACCGAATGATGTAATGCTTCAGGTAATATGCTTAGCATTTATGCTACTTGGTTTGGATGATCATTGACTATCTCATCATATGCTTTCAATATCTTAGACAGATTGTGTTGTCAAATGTAAAGTGTGCTTGTTTTTTGTTTGAATAACCGGATGTTTGTCTCTAGGTGCGGAACTTTTGTTTATATGATGAACCTGAGCCTATGGTTCAGTAATGATCTTGGTCCCTTATTGTACATATTCTCTTAGAATGATTCCTAACCAAAGGTGGCTAGGAAAATGTTTTAAATGCTTATTGATAGTTGCTTTATTGTGTTTGTAAGCTGATAAAGGCTAGAACTGCTATAGAGGTGCTACCATGATTTGGAATGTGCCCTATAGTAGCTCATCAGTAGATCTTCTTTTATCTAGTTTTAAACTAGAAAACACCAGCTTGGTCTATGATGCATAGTCTGAGACTTTCTTTTTAATAAGAACAATTTTTTTTGCTTGATCTCAAGGCCTGGCCTATGATGCAAGAGTCTGAGGATTTGCCTTGATAAGAACATATATTATGATATGGTAAGGACATCCTCTAGGATGAACCTGCATAAAAAATTTATGCACCTCTGGGAGGAAAAACTATTCTCCTAATCCTCCCAGACAAACTCTAGTTGCAGGGTGGTTGAATAGAGATTGATTTGTAGCACCCCTTATTCCCCTTAATTCTATTGGTGCAAACAACAGAAATATATGATGCATGAGCTGAGGTATGCTCCTACTGGATCTCTACCTACTGCTCTTCTATAGCTTGCTTCACTGAAACTTGAGCTTCTGGATCTGCTATAGCTAGCTTTCTCCTTCCTAATTACTTCTCCTCCTTGTTGGCCTGCTCCTTCTTTTACTCAAGCTGCTTCCTGACCTTGATTTTCCTCTTGTTCTAGCTCTTGGATGGCTTTAGGGAGCAACCAGAGTTGGGGTGTGGAAATGAGGATGGAAACCTCAGTTTTGTTAGCTGCAGCTGCTGCAGCTGTGCTGCCCTCTTCTTATCTCCCCTTGTGGTTGTCTTGTGTTGATAGCACACAAACATGCAATGACTAAGCTGCTGTTGAGTAAGCTGTCTGCTTGACTGTTGTGAGTTGAGGATCAGATCAAGTACACTAGATATTTTGCTGGAATTACTGCCTTTCCTTTTACCTCTTACTAGTTTGGTGAAACTTGCCCCATGCCTGTGATGCATAGACTGAGGCCATTACTAGATAAGAACAGATACTACTCATTTGGTGAAACTTGCCCCTTTTTTTATAAGATTAGCTCAGTGATGTGCTGAACAGTGCATTACACTGTCAAACTGAGAGCACTACTTTTACCACGTCCCCATTCTGTTTCTTCCTTGTCCTTTTTGTTTTGTTTTGTTTTGTTTTCGAGGGTGAAGAATAAGGAGAGTTGAAGATCAGAAGACATAGGACTAATTAGGAAATTAGTTTAGGTTTTCTTTTTTATTCTTTTACAACTTTATTTGATTCTTAAATATTGTAAATAATATTGTATTCTTTTATTAGTGTAATAAAGTTCATTTTTCTCTTTGTTAGTTGAAACTTGTAAGGATTTGTATCTTATTTAATAAAGTTTACTTATTTCTTTTATAATTCTTTTGTAAAGACAATGTCATATTTATTTTGTTGTAATAAAGAGCTCTTTTATTCATTTCAGTAATGTAATTTATTTTTCTGCTTGAATAATGTAAAAACATTGTATTATTGTATTTCTTTCAATAAAGTTTATATTTGTTTATACCAGTTTGTATTATGATTATGAAATATCATGTAATAGTTTAAGATTTAAATTTAAATCCAAGTTATATTTGAATTGTATGATCTCATATTTGAAGTCTTGAATGCAAATTCTTTTCCCCAAAATTATAAATTAAACAAAGGTCATGTCCAAATTCCTAACCCCATCTAAGATGAACTAAACCCCATTTCTCCAATAGCAAGAGAAACACTTATCTCTTTGTGTTTTAAATTTTAATTCGAATAATTGTGAATATTGAATCTTATTCATAAATAAGAATTCACCTCTTATCTTTTATTATTATTTAATTTTCCAATTCTAATTCTATTTCAAATTCTTTTAATATTCAAATCTATCAAGTAAATATTCAGATTTGAATTGTCTTCCCCTAAAATACAAAAGTATAATAGAGGTCATGTCGAAATCCATCGCACCTGTCCTGGTGTTTCCATCAGAACAAGAGAGATCTCGATCCCTCTACAGCTCTTTTAGTTTTGCGTGAAAATTCCTCGGATTTTCTTATCCATGAATGCAATGCACAACCCTGTGTCCTCTTAATTTCTAGGTGCTAATGCTGGGATGTTACATAGGGGGAGGCCGAGGAGGCGACCAGGGGGGCCAAACCCTAGCCAGGCGCGAGCCCACCCCCTAGCCACGCCTGTGGGGGGGGTGGGGGGGTTGGCTGCCCTGGCCCGCTTCCTCGTCTCCCCTCTGGACTTCTTGTTCCCCACAAAAAGTAATTGACTTTGACGTTTGTCCTGTCAGTTTCCGAGAGTATTTCTTTACTAACTTTTCTGAAACCAAAAACAGCAGAAAACAGGCATCTGGCACTATTGCAACTTGTTAGTAGGTTAGTACCAAAAAACATGTAGAAAGCACCTCAAAGTTAGACAAGCAAAGCAAAGTAGATACTAAACAAGCATGGGGCATCAAAAATTATAGATACGTTTCTGACGTATCAACCACCACCATCACCACCACTCCATCCCACTATAAAAATTGTGTTGAATACTTGCATAGTTCTTAGGGGAAACTTTCCCGGTGTTGATTACTATTGTAGTTGATGCTTGTGAGTGGAACCATTGGATTATTGTTTATTTTCAGATTGTTATCCATCACCATATCATCTTTAATCTTGATCCATATGATGTATTGTGAGTAGTTCGTTTAGTTCTTGAGGACATGGGAGAAGTCATGTTGTTAGTAGTGGATTTGTGTTGAGTTATTATTCAATGGTTTAGTATTTAAGTTGTGGTGCTATTCTTCTAGCGGTGTCATATGAACGTCGACTACATGATACTTCACCATTTATGGCCCTAGGGGAATGCTTTGTGTATTTGGCTACTAATTGTGGGGTTTCCGGAGTGACAAAAACCTGAACCCCCGTTAGGACACCATTGCACAAGGGAGCGTAGGATATCAGAGTTTAAGGCCGTGGTTAGGTTTATATCTTAATTACTTTCCTGTAGTTGCGGATGCTTGCAGGGGGTTTAATCACAAGTATGTATTAGTCCAAGTAAGGTCGGTGCATTAGCACAGGTTCACCCACACAACACTTACAACACCAGAGAAGAGTACTCAACTATTTGAAGCGAAAGAACTTGACAGAATTCCCATGTGTCCTCGAGAACGTTTGGTCCTTATAAGTATTTCCACCGGCTTGTCCTTTGCTAAGAAAGGATTGGTCCACTCGCTGCGTTTGTTCGTTGTCTTTATTACTTGCTCTTTGTTTTGTTGCTTTATAAGAAAACCACTAAAAATTTGTTTGCTAAGTATTCACAGGGATTTCCTGCTCCATACCACTATTCAGCACCTTCTGCTCCTCGTTGGGATCAACACTCCTATTTATCGAAAGTACTGCGATACACCCCCTATACTTGTGGGTCATTAAGACTATTTTCTGGCGCCGTTGTCGGGGAGTGAAGCTCTATTGAAGAGTGGAACTGGTAAAGGAAGCTTCTACTGTGAGTATTGCTTTTTGTTTCTATTTGTTGCTTTGTTTCCAATATGGATAACCCACTTTGTTTTCTGTTTGGAAAAACTACTACCACTGAAATGGTAGTAGAGGAACCACCACCTATTGAGATAGATCCTTTTAAGATACCTACAAGTATTTTTGATCGTGTTATGGATAATTATTATTTAGGGGATGGAACTGTCTTTCCCGGTGATCATTTGCTTTTTATCCATGAATTATGCGGGTTGTTTAAGTGTGTAGGTATCACAACTGAACATGTGAAGAAGAAGTTACTCTCCATATCCTTGAAAAGGAGAGCTGAAGAATGGTATAAGTTGTTGAAGAATGGGCAATCCATGGAATGGGAGGAAATTGCATCTCTCTTTTATTCTAAATTTTATCCTCCAAGTGAAATTCATCAGGATAGAAATCTGATATATAAATTTTGGCCTCGTGATGGAGAGAGTACATCTCAAGCTTGGGGGAGATTGAAGATACTAATGCTTAAATGTCCTATTCATGAACTCCCTAACAATATTATTATCAATAACTTTTATGCTAGGCTTTTTCTTCATGATAAAGATTTACTAGATGCTTCTTGTGCTGGATCATTCACACGTATGAAGATAGAAGCTAAATGGGATCTCGTAGGCCATATTCAAGAGAACACTGAATCTTGGGAGAATGACAAAGGAAGGAAGTCAGGTATTAACTATGATTATGAATGCATTAAATCCTTTATGGGAACTGATGACTTCCGTGATATTAGTAATGAGTTTCGTCTTGATACCCAAGTTCTTGCAAAATGTTTTAAGGCCTTTGCCTCTTATATTTAAATTCCCAAAAAAGAGTGGGACAAGTACCATGCTCGTTATAAATACCATGTTACCCATGTTCCTGCTAGCATAGAAGTTTGTACTGCTGATCCTATTTTACCTGAACCTTATGTTGAGAAAATACCTTTTCCTGCTAAGGTGAAGGAACATTCTATCATAGCTAATGTGGTTAGCAAAAGTACAAATAAAACTGTGGAACCTGATGAGCAAATAAATATTGAACCTGTGGTAGCTATTGTGAAAGCTCTGGTCACTAGAAATATAGAGGATGAGCACATTGTTTTCTATGAAGATGCTTCTAATATTTTCTCTCATCCTAGAAAGTCTAGAAAAGCTAGTGTCCGTGTGCTTTCTGTTAGGATTGGTGATCATAGCTATTATGGTTTATGTGATATTGGTGCTAGTTCTAGTGCTATTCCTTATGAGCTTTACATGGAAATTATGCATGAAATTGGTCCTTGTGAGATTGAAGACATTGATGTGGTTATTCACCTTGCTAATAGAGAGACAGTCTGTCCAATTGAAATTGTAAGATATGTGGAGGTTCTTTGTGGTAAGATTAAATATCCTACTGATTTTCTAGTACTTGGTAAAGAAACTAGTAAAAACTATCCTATTATCTTTGGTAGACCCTTCCTGAATACCTATGGGGCTATCATAGATTGTAGGAAGGAAAAAGTTTTGACTAAGTTTGATGGAGAGTCTTATGAGTTTAATTTTTCCAAATTTGCTAAAACTCCTTATGAAAATGAACTGCCTAATGAGAATTTCAGGGTTGAACAACTTTCTGCTATTTCTCTTGCTCCTAACAATGCCTTGCAGCAGTTTATGGAAGATCATGAAAACGATGTCTTCATGAAGGAAAGAAATGAGATTGACGAGGTTTTTCTTCGTCAGCCTGAGCAACTTAAGCATAAACTACCTGTGGAGGATTTGGGTACCACACTACCACCTAAAGGGGACCCTGTTTTCGAATTAAAACCTTTACCTAATGATCTTAAATATGCTTATCTTGATGATAAGAAAGTATATCCTGTTATTATTAGTTCTAAACTTTCAGGAAAGGAAGAAGAGAGGTTATTAGAGATACTGAAGAAACACCAAGGAGCCATGGGCTATACTCTTGATGATTTAAAAGGAATTTCTCCTACCATGTGTCAGCATGCTATTAATATAGAACCTTATGCAAAACCAGTTGTTGAGCACCAACACCGTTTAAATCCTAAGATGAAGGATGTGGTAAGAAATGAGGTATTAAAACTTCTTGATGTGGTATTATTTACCCTATTGCTGATAGTCAATGGTTTAGCCCTGTTCATTGTGTTCCAAAGAAAGGGGAATTACTGTTGTGCCTAACGAAAATAATGAGCTTATACCCCAAAGAGTAGTGGTTGGGTATATGATGTGCATTGATTTTAGGAAGGTCAATAAAGTTACTAAGAAAGATCTTTATCCTTTGCCCTTTATTGATCAAATGATAGAAAGGTTGTCTAAAAAGACCCACTTTTGCTTTCTTGATGGTTATTCTGGGTTTCTAAAATTGCCGTGAAAGTGCAAGACCAATAGAAAACCACTTTCACTTGTCCTTATGGCACTTATGCTTATAGGCGTATGCCTTTTGGTTTATGTAATGCTCCTACTACCTTTCAGAGATGTATGTCTGCTATTTTTCATGGTTTTTGTGAAGAAATTGTGGAGGTTTTCATGGATGATTTCTCTGTCTATGGAACTTCTTTTGATAACTATTTGCACAACCTTGATAAAGTTTTGCAGAGATGTGAAGAAACCAACCTTGTTCTTAATTGGGAGAAATGCCATTTCATGGTTAATGAAGGGATTGTTCTTGGACACTCTGAAAGAGGCATTGAGGTTGATAGAGCCAAAATTGAAGCAATTGAGAAGATGCCTTGCCCTAGGGATATAAAAGGTATTCGCAGTATCCTTGGTCATGTAGTTTCTATAGGAGGTTTATTAAAGATTTCCCCAAAATTTCAAAGCCCTTTACTAATCTTCTTCAAAAATATGTACCTTTTATTTTTAATGATGATTGTAAGGAAGCTTTTGAAACTTTGAAGAAAGCTTTGACTACTGCTCCTATTGTTCAACCACCTGATTGGAGTTTAACTTTTGAAATTATGTGTGATGCTAGTGATTTTGCTGTGGGTGCTATCCTTGGGCAACGTGATGATAAGAAGTTGAATGTTATTCATTATGCTTGCAAGACTCTAGATGTTGCTCAAAAGAGTTATGCTACTACTGAAAAAGATTTCTTAGCTGTAATCTTTGCTTGTGATAAGTTTAGACCTTATATTGTTGATTCAAAGGTTACTATTCATACCGATCATGGTGCTATCAAGTACCTTATGACAAAGAAGGACGCTAAGCCTAGGCTTATTAGATGGGTGTTGATTTTACAAGAGTTTGATCTGCATATTGTAGATAGGAAAGGCGCTGAAAATCCTATTGCTGACAATTTATCTCGTTTGGAGAACATTTCTTTTGACCCTTTGCCTGTTAATGATAGTTTTCCAAATGAGCAGTTGGCTGCAATAAGGGTAAGTCCGCATGAGAGTCCTTGGTATGCTGATTATGCTAATTTTATTGTTTCCAAGTATTTGCCTCCAACCTTTACATCCCAGCAAAGAAGAAAAATCTTTTATGATCTAAGGCATTACTTTTGGGATGACCCACACTTATATAAAGAAGGAGTAGATGGTATTATGCGAAGATGTGTTCCAGAATTTGAACAACAAGAGATATTGAGAAAATGTCATGGAAGTGCTTATGGAGGAAATCATGCTAGGGATAGGACTGCACGAAAGGTTTTACAATCTGGATTTTATTGGCCTACCCTTTTCAAGGATGCAAGGAAGTTTATCTTATCATGTGATGAATGTCAAAGAGTTGGTAACATTTCTAGACGCAATGAGACGCCTATGAATTATTCTCTTATTATTGAACCTTTTGATTGTTGGGGATTTGACTTTATGGGTCCCTTTCCTTCTTCAAAAGGGTATACTCATATTCTTGTTTCTGTTGACTATGTTACAAAGTGGGTAGAATCCATACCTACAAATAGTGCTGAAGGTAAGACCTCTTTAAAAATGCTTAAAGCTGTTATTTTTCCTAGTTTTGGTGTGCCTAGATATCTCATGACTGATGGAGGCTCTCATTTTATTCATGGTGGTTTTAGGAAAACTCTCACCAAATATGATGTTAACCATAGAATTGCTTCAGCCTATCACCCCCAAACCAGTGGGCGAGTAGAACTTTCCAATAGGAAATTAAATCTATCTTGCAGAAGACTGTCAATAGATCTAGGAAAAATTGGGCTAAGAAGTTGAATGACGCTTTATGGGCTTATAGAACCGCTTATAAAAATCCTATGGGGATGTCTCCTTACAAAATGGTCTATGCGAAGGCTTGTCACTTGCCTTTAGAATTAGAACACAAAGCTTATTGGGCAGCGAAGGAATTGAATAGAGATTTTAAACTAGACAGTGAGAAAAGATTGCTTGACTTGAGTACTTTAGATGAGTGGAGAGGTTAAGCTTATGAAAATGCTAGACTCTTTAAGGAAAAAGTAAAAAAAATGGCATGATAGGAGAATTCTCAAAAGGGAGTTCCATGTTGGTGAGAAAGTTCTTTTGTATAGGTCTCGTCTCAGATTTTTTGAAGGGAAACTACTCTCAAAATGGGAAGGACCTTTTGTTATTAAGGAAGTATATCATTCAAGTGCTATCAAAATATCTTCTTTGAAGGACGACACCACGCAGGTGGTGAATGGTCAAAGACTAAAACATTGTATCTCTAGAGATTCCTATAATGAAGATGCTAATGTTATTCAAATGGTGACCTCGGAAGAATTTATCAGAAACCAAACACCAGAATCTGCAGAGTTCGTCTTTGAATAGGTAAAAGTGGTGAAAACAGAAGGTTCGTGAAAACTCGATCTTTTTATATTTTTGATGTTTTTAATACATACGGAAAGTTACGAGACGGAATAGAGGAGGAAACGGAGGCCGGGGTGGCCAAACCCACCCTAGGCGCGGGCCCTAGTTGGCCGCGCCTGGAGGGGGTTTGACCCCTCCGAGCTCCGTCTCTGCCTCGTTTTTGTACCAGCAACTTCCTTATGCATTGAAACTTCATAATATATAACCCCATGGATCCCCCGAGGTTCGTGTATCTTGTTATCATCGTGTTTTTGTTTCGATCTGTTTTTGTTAGGCAGATTCTTAGTTTTGGAGCTATAATGTCTTCCTCTGGATCACCCATAGAGGATTCCTCCTCAGATGCTATCAACCCGTACATGTATGAGTTGAAGATTCATCCCAAGGAATTGATTCTCAAGGATGGGGAGGTGCGGATAAAAGAAGTTCAAGGCCCTAGAGGAGAAGGCAGTCTGGAAGACAGGATGGAAGCATTGGAACAGGAAGTTTTCAGGTACAAGAAGATGGCGGAACGCGAGGTGGATATCATCCATAAGATAAGTTCAGAACTCATCACCAAGCACAAGGAGGAGGTTGCTGAGCTCCAAGACGAAATCCTCTCGCTACATCAGGCCACCAACCAATTACAAGCACAACTTTACGAAATACAAAACCAAAACTGTGAGTATGAGGCTAGATTTGCTCGCATAAGCTCCACTGCTAGTTTCAAGATTGTGGAGACCAAGACATCCTTTTTGGATGGGGAACCTTTACCTTGGAAGTCTCATGATTACAAGGGACCACCACCACCGAAGGAGTAATTCATCATCAGGTTTGGCATCCCCTTGGCTTGTTCCAAGCTTGGGGGAGTGCCGCGGTATCACCATCATTATCTTTTATCTTTTACCTTTTTAGTGGATTCATATCTTTGGTAGAGAAATTATCTTATAGGTTGGTTTGCATGCGGAAGTATCTTTCCTTTAGTTGGTTATCTATGTATCCCTTGGTGTGAGTGCCTTTTGGAATATTAATGAGAAGTCTCATCTTTTACTTTTTGCACTTCTTATTTTAGTTTGCAATCTCTATTATATGATGGATCTTGTTGATCACTATTGGCATCACTTTGGGAGCATCAAGTATATTTAAATTGGTTTTGGCAAACCGAGCTCTGGTCAGTAGCAACACTTTTTGAGGTTTGAAAGGAAAAGAGAAAAAGCTTACAGGTATTTTGTATCATTTATTTTGTTTCTTGATTGGCTCATTGTTGATGGTGTTGACGTAGAGCACTTCGTTGAAAACCCCAAGAGCAAGGTGTGATGAGCACAGCAGCAAGTCTTCCCTCAGTAGAGATCGAGGTTATCGAACCCGAAGGAGGAAGGAAACGTCACAGAGGTGTTGCAAGCAACGTGGAGACCTGCACAACACAAACTCAAGACTTTGCCCCAACGAATCAGTGAGGTTGTCAAGCTCACCGGTTTGCTGTAACAAAGGATTAAACGTATGGTGTGGAAGGTAATGGTTTGCAGCAAGTAAACAAGTAAAAGTGGAAGATGTATCAATGGTAAAGATTGGACCGGGGTCCATAGTTCACTAGAGGTGCTCTACTTAGATAAACAACATGGCATGAAGGGTAAACAAATTACAGCAGGGCAATTGACAGGAACTGAGCAAGGCATAACAATGCAATTACTAGTCAGAATGATCCTATGCGATTCGATTGGGCAATACAACAAGATACATAGACCGCCATCCAACTGCATCTATGACTAGAAGTCCACCTTCAGGTTATCATCCAAACCCCCTCCAGTATTAAGTTGCAAACAACAGACAACTGCTTTAAGCAAAGTGTGTAAGGTAAACAGTCCACATGTTCCATGAACAAGAGACCGTTGTTTTCTCCCTAGTAGCAACATCACATCTACAACCAAAGAGATTATTGTCACTTCCCTTGGAAACTGGAGGCATGAACCCACTATCGAGCATAAATACCCCCTCTTGGAGTCACTAGCAACTACTTGGACAAGATAGCTACTAACAACGGAGAGCATGCAAGATCACAAACAACACAGACATGATAGAATCATAAAGACAAAACCATTAATCAAACCAACATAATAATCTCAATATCCATCAGATCCCCGCAAACACAACATGCATGATTACAAATAGATTAGATCTTGATCATGAACGGAGATCACAAGATCTATACATGAAAGCACAAGGAGGAGATACAACCATCTAGCTACTACATGGACCCATAGTCCAAGGTGGAACTACTCCCACATCATACCGGAGAGAAGGCTTCCGGGATGATCTCCCCTCCAGCAGGGTGCCGGGAAGAACTTCAGATCCCCCCGATCTAGGGACGATGGTGACGGCGGCTACAAACGGTTTTGTGGAGATTTGATCGGGAACTTAGGGTTTCTGCATCGGGGGCTTCTTATAGGCGAAGGGGGAGGCTGATGCGGTGGCCAGGGGACCTACACCCTGCCTAGGCGTGGGGCAGGGCCCACCCGCGCCAGGGGGGGTCTGGGCACCCTGGCCCGCTTCTCCGTCTCCCCTCTGGACTTCTTATTCCCCACGGAAAGTTATTGACATTGAAGTTTGTCCCGTCCAATTCCAAGAATATTTCCTTAATAGCTTTTCTAGAACCAAAAACAGCAAAAAACAGGCAACTGGTACTGTGGCAACTTGTTAATAGGTTAGTACCAAAAAACATGTAAAAAGCACCTCAAAGTGTAGACAAATCAAAGCAAAGTAGATACTAAACAAGCATGGAGCATAAAAAATTATAGATACGTTTCAGACGTATCACTCATAAGCTTAGTATTCTTTATTTAAGATCTTTTTGCGTCTTCAAGGAAGATTGCATGTTTGGCTTTATTACTTGTATGTTTGCTTGTTTCCTTCAACTCTCTTGCTTGCTACCTAGCCTTGCTAGCCAAAAACCTGTTTTGAGAAGGCATACTTCTCATGCTTCCAATCCCTTTGAACCAAACCTGTGCCATTTGTGTCCACCATATCTACCTATTAGCATTATTGCTATTCCAAGCAAATTCTCAAGCTTCATTTATCTTTCGAATTAAAAAAGTATTTTGTTATGTGAAAACTAGTTAGTAAAGCTCTCACGAACTTGATGGCACACCTTATTTTCTTGCCCCTAATAGACTTGAACCATTGTGTCATCGAAGTTGTATATGCTTGCATCTATATGTTGGAATTAGCAGAACCATGTTGTCATGGGGAACATTTTCAACATTGCACTTGTACTCTGTACACGGTTGATATTGTGCTCTTTTGTCTGTGGATGTCACCAGTGTGAAATAAAAAGGGAGCTTGTAAGTCCATGGAGTTATGTATTTTGTGTTAGAGAAACGCCTAGGCCGCTAGCCTAAGCCATGCCTAATCATGGTGGAAACTTGCAGCATCACCGTAGTGAGCAATCAGTGAAGCATCCTCAATAAAAATCTATGTATATAGTAAATAAAAAGATCGCTGAGATGCTCACTGTCTGCTTGCCTTGTCATTTTGGTTATGGGATAGCTCCTGTACCATGTGCTGTTAGGAATAGGCAACTTGTATTCCTCTAGGGGTCAAAGGCCACAATATATAGTACATGTACAGGTGGAAATATGCAGGAAGACCCCCTAACAAGTGGGGACATACAATATACAAATATACATCTACACCCCCCTCAAACTCATGGTGGCTCCACAACACTAAGTTTGGAGAGAAAGAATGTATGTTGTGCAATGGTCTGTGCCTTCGTAAAGAAATCCGCCAACTGTAACTCTGAAGGCACATACTAAAGTGCAACAACCTGAGCCTGCACCTGAGCACGTGTATAGAAAGCATCAACACCAATATGCTTGGTAAGCTCATGCTTGACCGGATCACGTGCAATACTAATAGCACATGTACTGTCAGACAAAACCAGAGTGGGTGTGGTAATAGAGACCCCAAAATATGCAAGTAACCACCATAACCAGGTCACCTCAGCAGTCAACAAGGCAATAGCATGCAACTCCGCCTCAACACTCGAACGGGAAACTGCTGTCTGTTTCTTCGTCTTCCAAGCAATGAGCGAACCACCAAGAAACACACAGTAAGCAGAAAGTGAACGGCGATCGAAGGATCACTCGCCCACGTAGCGTTCGAATAGCACTGGAGCTGGAGGGAGCTGGAACAAGGAAAGAAAAGGCGACGAGTGATCGTACCACGAAGATAACGAAGAACACGGAGAAGATGACTATAGTGAACAGTGGTAGGAGCGAAAACAAACTGACTCAGAATATGAACAGGATAAGAGATGTCAGGACGAGTGACATCAAGATAAACAAGACTCCCAACAAGATGACGATAACGCGTCGGATTAGGAAGAGGATCACCATCAGTAGGGTGAAGCTTAACATTAAGCTCCATAGGGGTCTCAACAGTGCGCTCATTGACATGGTTATACCCTGCAGGTACACGACCTTAGTATACCTGGTCCAGCCCAAGGAAGTCCCACAAGAATATGCGCCAGCCCATGAAGACTTTCGGATGGCCACGACCCATGACGCCTTTGGATCCTTGGAGAACAAGACTAGAATAGATAGAATATTCAAAGGGGCAAACCCTAACACCTGTAACCGACTCGATCTGTGCCCGGGACCTGCCTATCTCTATATAAAGGCTAGGAGGGCACGACGAGGAGGGCACTTCATACCACCGCATACACACCTCCACGCCAGATTGCATGCACCCCTGTACTTTTCGGTTTCACCGTAATCAAGAGCAGACAAGAAGGAGTAGGGTTTTCCCTCCGGGGGCCTGAACCTGGGTAAACCTCGTGTCCCCGTGTTGCTTGTTTGCTAACCATTCCGCGATCTCCAGCATCCCCATCTTCTCCAAAACCCAAGCTCAGAACAATGGGCATTGACGAGATCAATCCTCGTCAATTGGCGCCGTCCGTGGGAACTGGAGGCGCTGATTATGCGATCGTGACGGTCCCAACCAGAGCGATCTACAACTCCATGGCGACGGAGAGTCATCTCCTGTTCGGCGCTTTCGACTTCACCGCCCACTCACCAGCCACCCTGAAGGACTTCGAGCCCGTTGGCGATGGGCTCGAGATCCTGTTCAGGAGCTTCTGCTTCCAGGTGGGGCAGACCGACACTCTCCGTCTCCTAGAGCGGGTGCCCCTACCATCAATCAGGCCCGCTTCATGGGCTCCACACCCCGTTCTACGCACATCGCCATCGACAGATGAGTCCTATGACAGCAGCAGCTGTAACTCAGATTTGTGCGATCCACCATCGGAGGAAGGGACCTACGGTTCCGGATCCGAAAGCTGCGGCAGCAGCGATCCAATCTACAAGCGCTACCAATGTGCCGTAGTCATCCACGGTGACGTGGATCAGGAGCATAACCCGCCACCCAACCCATAGGGTAGAAACGGCGAGAACAGGAGAAACCAGCCCCCCCCCCCCGCCCAACAAGGAGGACACCGATCCCAATCGGATCATCCACCTCAGCGAGGAAGGATGGGCTCAAGCACGCGAAGCCGTGGCAGGCAACAAGATCCTGCCCATGGGTGCCTCACGGGACCTACTGATGGTATACCACCTGCTCCTAGTCGAAGAGCACAAGAAGCAGGTGAAGATGCAAGAGGTGCTTGACAAGCACAAGCAAGCGGCCTCGGAGTCCAGTGCGCGGCGAGCTGCGCTCTCCGCCATGGGTGGCTCCAGCTCGCACGGCAACCCTGGCAACAAGCACCGTTCTCGCACGGAGAACATGGACCCCAAGGAACGCCGCGAGGTGACTCGGACCCTCAACACGTCTTTCATGGAGATGGATGCCGACGACAACGTCATCCCGAAGACACCGCAAGCTGCGATCATGGCAGACACCACATACCTCGCATCCCATCCACCTCCGGTGGGGGACCTAAAAAGGGCCATGCACAAGTCCGCACTTACCGGACTCGGACTCATTGGAGCTGCGCTCCATGGAGAAGCTCCTGCGGAGCCAAAGAAGAAGGCTGCGGTCAGGTTCAACCGCAGTCCCACGCCTTCATCCGACGAGGAAGAGCACGACCTACCTCGAAGGCACAAGAGCTCGCACCATCGCTGCCGTGTTTACGACGCTCGAAGCGAGCTCACCCAACGCAAGGTCGACAAAGCGCGCGCCAAGCGCGTCTGCTCATCCGAATCCGAGGAGGACGATGATGAAGGAGAACTCTACGGAGCCTGATGCTTTAGCAGATATGTCCGGCGGACACGAATGCCGCGAAACTTCAAGCTTCCTTTGGACACTATGAAGTTTAACGGTACACAGGACCCCACGGCGTGGCTCAGCGACCACCATTCGTCTGTCAAGCTACACGGTAGAAACAAGAACACCGCTCTGCAATGCCTTCAGCTGCAGCTGACAGTCGCAGCCCAGATCTGGCTTAGCAGCCTATCCTCGGGATCCATCCGAAGCTGGGAGGAACTAGCGTACAGTTTCATCCGAAACTTCAAGGGCACCAGCAAGAGACCAGCCTCGATCGAGGAGCTACGAGCCTGCATCCAACGAACGGGTGAATCCATTCGCTCGTACATACTACGCTGATCCAACACCAAAAACTCCACAGCACACATCTCTGAGGAGAGAGCGGTCGACGCCTTCAAGGATGGCATCAAACGCCAGGACTTCAAAGAAGAACTTGGGCGCATCAAGCCCAAAACACTCGACCACCTGATGGACATCGTCAATAGGTGGGCAGATGGCGAGGACTCCGTCCACCGAGCGCACTCGGAGGAGGAAGATGACTACGGCCATCGACGTGAACGCCATAGCAAGAGAAGGTCGCGCGTCTATGACGATCGCGACGGACCCGACATGGTCGCGGCCGGCTACGCCGACCGCCGCAGCGACGGCAACCGCAGCTGCGGCGGATACCGCGGAAATAACTTCTGCGACGAACGACGCCCAGCGCAGTCATGGCAACGTCACGGCCGCGACGATGGACCTTCAGCATACGACAAACTGTCGGGTCCATGCACCATCCACTTCTACATCGACAAGCAGGATGGTAAAAAGAAAGCAAGCCACATTCTCAAGGACTGCCGCGAGTTCCAGAAACTCAGCGAGAGCATGTCTCAGATGAGGCAACAAGCCCCGAACCCTGGATACGGGAACGCACCTGCACCAGGAGAGATCGCACACGAAGCTCCTCCACCACCACCTGCGGGACCCTCGAATCACCCAATCGCACCCGCGCATAATAACGGTGGGCACGGGTACCTCGCGCCGAAGGGATCACTGATGATACAAAAGGGGCGCCCAACAAACAGGGTGCAACAGAAAATCACCCGCCAAGTCAGCTTGGCCGTGACTGCTCCACCAGCCATCCCTGAGTACCTCAGCGGTTCAGAGTCCTGCATCATGTTCAGCCACTCGGATCACCCCTACCAAATCCCTCGCCCATGTCATGCTGCCCTGGTGCTCGAGGCACAGATCGGAGGATTCGATATGAGCCGCGTCTTCATGGACGGCGGCAGCGGCATCAACCTGATGTTCGCTAGCACCTTAGCAGCAATGTGAATCCCGCTGTGCAGCCTGGAACAATCCGACACAATGTTCCACGGCATCGTCCCAGGGAAGGGAATTATTCCCCCTGGGAAAGATATGGCTCGACGTCATCTTCGGCCAGCCCGACAACTTTCGGGGCGAGCGACTCGAGTTTGAAGTGGTGGACTGGCCATCACAATACCACACTATCCTCGGACGCGTGGCATTCGCAAGGTTCCTGGCAGTACCAAATTATGCCTACCTGCTACTCAAGATGCCAGGACCGAGGGGCGTCATCATCGTCCACGAGAGATTCACCCGATCGAATCACTGCGACAGGGACTTCAACAGAATTTCCCAGTCTTTCGGCATGCAGGAGGAACTCATAAGGCTCCGAGAAGTAACGGACAACGGGGCACCCCCAGTCTCGAGGCAAAACGCACCCGACATGTTGTTCGACTCCACAGTCAACACAAAGAAGGTGTAGGTCCACCTGACGGATGCCTCCAAGAGGGCGCTGATTGCCAACGACCTCAGCCATGCATAGGAAAGCGCGCTCGTCGAATTCCTTCGTGAGCGTTGGGAAATCTTCGCCTGGTGTCCTGTGGACATGCCAGGAGTTCCCAAGGAATTCACCGAGCACACACTCAATGTGTTCCCAGATACCAAGCCCGTCAAACAATCTATCCGACGATTGTCCGGGCCACGGGCCGAGGCCATCGGATTCGAAGTCAACAGACTGCTCGACACCAACTTCATCAGGGAAATCAAGGAAAGCGAGTGGCTCGCCAACACTGCGATGGTCCCCAAAAAGGACATGGCCATCCTGCGGATGTACGTGGACTTCACATCGCTGAACAAGCACTGCCCGAAGGACCACTTCCCTCTCCCTCGGACCGATCAAATCATCGATTCGACTGCAGGATGCGAGAAGCTCTCCTTCCTCGACGCCTACTCAGGCTATAATCATTCGACTAAAGGTCGAAGATCAGGAGAAAACGGCGTTCATCACGCCGTTCGGAGTGTTCTGCTACAACACAATGCCCTTCGGGCTAAAGAACGCAGGTGCCACGTACCAGCGATGTATGCAGGCATGCCTGAAGAACCAGATTGGCCGCAACATACAGGTCTATGTCGACGACATAGTAATCAAAACAAGGGAGGCCAAGACACTGATTGACAATCTCCGCGAAACGTTCGACAACCTTGATAGACACAAGATCAAGCTAAATCCAGAAAAGTGCGCCTTCGGCATCCCATCTGGTCAACTGCTAGGCTACTTCATCTCCCAACGAGGAATCAAATCAAACCCGAAGAAAATCCAGGCCATAATGGCCATGGAGAAGCCGAATAACCTCAAGGGCGTCCAGCAGCTTGCTGGGCGAATCGCGGTGTTGAGCAGGTTCATCAGCCGCATGGGCGAAAAAGCCCTGCCTTTCTATCAGCTGCTACGCAAGGCAGACAAATTCGAGTGGACGCCCGAAGCGGACGACGCATTTGAAGATCTAAAGCGGATGCTCTCCACCTCGCCTGTCCTGGTCACGCCAAAGGAACGCGAACCTTTACTGCTATACATAGCAGCCACACACAAGGTGGTAAGCACCATACTGGTGGTCGAGTGACCTGAAGAAAGCAAGACCCATGGGGTCCAACGCCCAATCTACTACCTCAGCGAGGTATTGACACCAACAAAGTAGAGGTATCCTCACTACCAGAAACTCGCCTACGGCATGTTCATGACGGCTCGTCGGCTGAGCCACTACTTCCAGGAGCACCAGGTGATGGTTGTCAACGAAGCACCCCTGAACAGCATCCTGAACAACCCGGAGGCCACAGGACGCATGGCCCTGTGGGGCATCGAGCTGTCCCCTCTGGACATCATCTACGAGAAGAGCCATACGATCAAGTCGCAAGTCCTACCAGATTTCCTAGTCCACTAGATGGAACTGCAGCTGCCAGACACTCCGGACATGACGCAGTCATGGACAATGCACTTCGATGGCTCCAAGCGTGAAGCTGGAGCAGGAGCCGGGGTCATACTAACCTCCCCGCAGGGCGATAAGATGAAGTACGTCCTCCGGATGAAATTTCGAGATTCCAACAACGAAGCCGAATATGAGGCCCTCATCCACGGCATGAGGATGGCCAAGATCAGCGGTGCGACGTGCCTGGTCATCTACGGCGACTCCAACCTTGTCGTCCAGCAGATGATGAACGAGTACGACGCACACGCCGCCAACATGATTGCGTACCGTGCACTCTACAACGCACTCGAATGAGAGTTTGACAGCTGCGAGCTTCGGCATGTTGGGAGAGAAAGCAATGAAGAGGCCGACAGACTCGCCAACATTGGCTCCACCTGCGCACGAGTGCGACTAGGTGTGTTCCTCGAACAGATATGCGTGCCATCCATCAAAAGGAAATTCCCCAAGGGATCACCCGAAGAAGCAGAACACTCGGGGGCTGCGCTACCCGACGGTCAGGAAGGACCTGAAAAACTCGACATAGAGGTCGCAGTGGTCAACCTGATGCAGGTCATGACAGTCAAAGAAACATGGACACGGCCGCACCTCAGGTACCTAATAGACGGGGAACTGCCCGACAGCCCGACAGACGCCTGGCGCATATCTCGCCGGTCCAAGGCCTTCACCATCATCAATGGCGAGTTGTGCAAGCGCAGCATTTCGGGTGTACTCCAAAGGTGCGTCACTATAGGTGACGGCAAAACCATCCTCCAAGACATCCACGAGGGCATATGTGGCCATCATGCGGGCAGCCGCGCCCTTGTCGCCAAAGCTCTACGTGCCGGATTCTACTGGCCAACGGCCATGAACAATGCCAAGGACATCGTCCGAAGATGCAATGGGTGCCAGAGGTTCGCAGATAAACCGCACGCACCCGGATCGGAGCTCAGGCCCATACCTCTGGCCTGGCCTTTCGCCCAATGGGGCCTTGATATGATTGGCAAACTGCCAAAGTCCTCGAAAGGAGGTCACGTCTACCTCCTGGTCGCAGTCGACAAGTTCACCAAGTGGACCGAGGCCATGCCCGTAACAAACCAAAAGGGTAAAACGGCCAAAAATTCTTCGAATCCATTGTTTACAGGTTCGGCGTGCCGCACAGCTTCATCACCGACAATGGTTCGAACTTCATCTCCAAAGAATTCCAGGACTTCTGCGAAGACCTCGGAATTAACATAACATACGCCTCCGTGGCGCACCCGCAAATGAACGGGCAGGTCGAAAAGGCCAACGGCCTCATCGGTGGTGGCATCAAGAAGTGCCTAATGAGCCCACTCCAGCGACTCGCGGGAGCCTGGACACAAGAGCTACCCTCGGTCCTCTGGAGCTTGCGCATGATGCCAAACAGCTCAACTGGCTACACGCCCTTCTTCATGGTGCACGGAGCCGAAGTCGTGTTGCCCGCAAAGGTACGCCACAAGGCCCCACGGGTCGTCGCCTATATCGAAGCCGAATCAACGGCCGCACTCGAAGACGTCGTTGACACACTTGACGAGGCGCACGACATAGCAGCAGCTCGATAAGCGGTCTATCAACAGAGCCTCTACAACTATCATAGCCGTTGGCTGCGCCCAAGGTCCTTCGTCGAAGGAGACCTAGTATTGCGACTCAAGCAAGAGCGACCAAAGAAATTCGAGTCACCATGGGAAGGACCCTACGTCGTCACCGAAGTCATCCCAGGTGGCGCCTATCGCCTCAAGCATGTGGAGTACGGAGTCGCATACTCCAACCCATGGAACGTCGCACAACTGCGACGCTTCTACCCCTAGCTACCCCCCTCCTTTTACTTTCAATAAGGCTATCCAGCCAAGGCTACTCAACCGAACAATGTACCTCCTCCTTACGATATGAATAAAGCTAAGTGTCTCACCCCAAAATTTGTCTATTATTCGCATTTTCTTCATGTTACAACACACTCGGGGGCTCCCCTCACCTCACGACTTCGTCGACTGAGGATAACGCGTGTACACCTGAGTAGCTGACCACGTCAGGCTAACGAAAAGGGCACGCATACAAACAAATCACCACGTGCTAAACAACAATCAACCTTTACAGCAAAGGGCATAACACGCCCAGTCGAACACATACAAATTTTACATCTATGTTTTTACAGGTCCTACCTATTCTGAAGAATCATCTGCGCACGCTGCTCAAAGAGATCTATAATTTGTTCGGCATACTGCCTTATAGCCGCATAATGTGGACGCATATCCCACAGGCCACCATCCGGCCGAAGAGGCGGCCCAGCCGCCACAGCAGCAAGATCCACATCAGGGTGATGTAGCCGCACAAGGGATAGCTCAGCCTTCACCCCTGCAACCAGATGATGCCGCACCAGCTCCCTAACATGAGGCATATCTCGAAACTTCGCCAGCAGGCCCAGAGAGTCGATGGTGCCTCATCCAGGGGAAACATCACGTGCAGAACTGACGCCAAAGAAGTCTTCACTTGACGTAGCATCCGCGACACCTGGTGAACATGATCCTGCACAGTCGCAAGGACCATGGCACGACCGCGGTCCATCTAGAAAAAACCACCGGCCTCCATGTCTTGCTGGGTCAGGCAGTTGATCCAGACAGCAACACGCTCCTTTTCCTCCTTAGGAACAAGGTTAGCACCTGCAACACCTGAAAAGTAAGATGACAGGCCAATAGGCACATCCGAGAAAAGAGCAGCAACTTGAAAAAACTCACATTGAAGCTGTTCGGCAAGACGACGCAACTCCCCCATCAAATACTCCTCTCTGGCAGCGCCTCGCTCTGTCTTCGATTTCCAAACATCGACGTGGCCTCGAACTCCAAGTAATTCTTTCTCAAGACTACGGATGCGGTCATGAAGAAACACAAGCTGCGACGCATCATCCAAGGATGGTCGCAGCTGCGGCGCAGACGAAGTGTCAACGGGATCATCACCCAAAGGTCCCTAGAGGAAAAGAAAGCAGAGATATGAACAAACACACGAATGAACAAAGATCTCGGAGATTCATTATATGCAGCAAAAAGCCACTACGTGGCTCAAGGAGTGTTCATAAATATATTACATCAAAAGAAACAAAAGCTATCCTACAACTACAAGGCCTAAGAAGGTGCATCCTGAGTAGCCTCAGAGTCGGATTGCCTGCTCTTGGCCTCCCCCAGCTGCCTCACCGCGTACTCAGCCAGCAAGTCAATCAGCTTCGGCCCATAGCGTTTACAACGGGCAGCGTAGAGGGCGAAGGCTACCTCGGATCCGTCAGCAGCTGTTGGCATCTGGGAGGTGACCTGATGAAGATCTAGCTCCGCTCTAGACGCCAGGGCCATCGCCAGCCCCATGAATGCACCATTGCCTTTCTGCTTGCGCTAGTACGCTGCAGGCGCATTGGCTGACAGCGCATCCGCCAACAAGTCGACATCCTCGAGGGTGACGCCTTTGGGGACGAGCTCCTTGTAGAAGCGCCCGAGAACCTCCTTGGCCTTAGCAAGTGAGCTGACCACGGTACTGCAGCGGTCTTTGACCGCCGCAGTGGCATCATCCAGAGCACTTCCGTGCTCCAGGGCACCGCAGTCAAACTCGATGCCTGCGGCATCTAAATAAATGGAAGAAGCGACGTGAAAACCAAGCAAAACAAGAAAGACAAGGAAGCCGAAAAGTAACAGACGAAACCACTCACCCGAAATAGCCTTGGCAGCAGCCATCAGCTTGCCAGCTACCTCCTTCTCGCACAAGGTCGCAGCGGTGGTGAGTTGCTCCTCGCGGTCAGTTTTCGCCTGCTGTAGGCGCTCCTTGGCCGCAGCTGCGTCAGCTAGCTCCCGCTCGAGGCGCTCCTTCGCACCAATGGCGTCCTCGGTCTTCTTCTCTGCTCGCCCAAGGCTATTTTTGAGATCATCAAGCTCGTGGAGGGCGGTATTGTTTTCATATGCAAACAGAAGAACACGCATCAGATCGAAGGAAAAGGAAGCAGAGCAAGATGAAAAAGACCAACTCATGAACGTACCATGAAGCCGCTTGAAGCTGGCCTCCAACACCAGGTGTTGTTGCACCAGCTGGTTGGCGCCTTGCACAAAAGGCTGCAGCAAGACACAACTTGTCAAAAGAAAGGCTCGGGGGCTGCGCCCAAGGAACGAGCAAGGCAAATCACGCATACGAAAAAACGCTCGGGGGCTCCCCCCGAGGCACGTACAAAAAAGAAAGGCATGATAAACAGATCATCTGACAGATGCTCGGGGACTCCCCCCGAGACACAAAACCAAAATGATCAGCAGATCATCCGAAAACGCTCGGGGGCTCCTCCCATTGCAAGAACGAAAGCACTTACATGGTTAGACGGTGACTCCGAAGGTCCGGCTGTAGTCTTCTGGGGGACAACCACCCGAGCCTCCTACGGAGAAGGGTTCGGAGCAGCGCCCTCAGAGGTGGCCACCAACTGAGGAAGAGGAGGAGCAACCTTCGACTCCCCCACCATCTCCCGAGCGTCATCGCTGAAGGAGCCATTAGAGGAGTGGCTACAAAATAAAACATCAGACAAGTACAAACAAGCAAAATCCAAAGAGAGCAGAAAAAGCAACTGAAGAAACTTACGAGTTGAGATCGCTCAAGTCGAAGACAGGCGGGGTCCTCCTACCTTTCTTTTCCTCTTTCTTCTCTTCCTTCTTCTCTTCCTACTTCCGCTTCGCCGGTGGCTGCGGCGCTACAGCCCGCACGGGCACGGCTGGAATAGGAGAAGAAGAGCCACCATCACCCCCACTATGACGCGCAAGGCACAACGGGTTCCTAGGCATCGGCGGAGTCGAGGCATCCGACGATTCGCTCGAGCTCCGTGTCTGCTTTCGAGTCTACTCCTTGCTCGACTCAAAGGTTTCTTCAGCCGGCGACCGCGCCGAGGGAAGCTCAGACATGGAGTCCACTACCTCATTGTCCAGCGCATACGGAAAAAGTTCGGGTAGTGGAGGCGCCATGTCTGGCACCTTGAACTCCTGCACAAAAGAAAACAAACTCTCAGACTAAACGAACTACAAAGAGACACAATCAAAAAAAGCGCTACGCGCACATCCCATATCTACACCTGCGGCACTGGTTGAGAGGCCCTGAAGGGAAGGGTCAGCGAACTACCCGGAATGTCCTCGTCAGGCTTAAACTTCAGCAGCGGCCAGAGGATTCCGTCCACATCCCCCTTTGAGAGCTCTCTAGTCGAAATCCTAGTTGGCTCGTGGTGGCCAGAATAAAGAAACATCGGGTGCGCCCTAGCCTGGAGCGGCTGCACCTGACGTTTAAGGAAGGTGCGGATGATATCCACACCATTCACCTCTTTATCCGGAATCACCTAAAGATCCTCCACCCGACGATAGAGCTTCTCTATCTCTGCCACCTCACCGTCCAAGATGTGATTCTTCCAGGACCTCTTCGGCTGGATTTTCTGGGAGGGGTCAAAAGGAGCAAGGCCAAAGTTCTGCCCGGCCACTGTGGAGTCGCGGATGTAAAACCATCGCCTCCGCCAGTACTGGACAGACTCCGACATAGAGAAAGAAAAGAAGAGAAAGTTGGATTTCAGGGAAATGATGCAGCCACCGATGGGATACACGCCATCGGAGCCAGATTGCCTATTCACGGAATAGAGCTTCCGGAAGAGGCCAAAGTGTGGCTCAATACCGAGCCAACACTCGCAGAAGGTGATGAAGTAGGCAATGTGAAGAACAGAATTATGCGAAAGATGGAGTTGGATGCCATAGAAGAAAAGCAATCCACGGAGGAAATAATGGATTGGGAAAGAAAGGCCCCGAAGGACAAAAGCGACGAACATGACCCGAAACCCAGCGGGAGGACGTGGAATTACCTTGTCACCGGGAATCCTGACGGCCTCCCTGTCCTGCGGGATCAGACCCCGCCCATGGAGCTTGTGGGGATCACCCTCGCGAGTCTCCGATCGTTGCCAGCCACCATCGGTGACGCGAGTGGCGGCGGAACCCTTCTTGCCGCCGGCGGCAGTACTAGTACCAACTGCGGTGGAGGCCTTTTTGGACTTCCCCATCACAGTGCGGCGGTGGCGACGACGAGCACGCAGAAACAAATATGGAAAGGTTCGAAGAAATTCTAGCGCACAGCGAGAAAAACTCAAGAAGATGGAAGCAGTGAAATAGGAATGGCTGCGGTGAAAACAAACAAAGCTTTTCCCCAATGATTATAAGGACGGAGAATACGCATGATGACCGTTCATCGGGAAGCCCTAGAGCCAACATCAAGATCTGACCGTCCACGTGTCAGCACGGCAGCGAATCATCGCTCACACGCCGTCCACTATGCACGGAAATCGAGGCGACACCGTAATTATCTCCACGTCGCGCGTGACTAGTCAATTCAAAGTCAGAAGGTGGGACCCATGTTCGTCCAGTCACGTCATCTCTGGCGCCGCAGACGCTTGAGGTTACCGATCGTCAGCAATGATGTCATCAAGACTATACTAGCAACGGTTACAATTCTTCGGCTACACAGCTAAAAGTACTCACTCGAATCTATGATTCGAATAATTACTCGGGGCTACTCCTATCAGGAGCGCTGGCCGCGCACCCGAAAAACAATCAAAGCACTATACCATTGAACTATTCTTCGAGTCCTACGTCGAGTCTACGACTCCACTACGGACTCGGGGGCTACTCCCATAGGGAGGATGGATTCAAGCATCCGAAAAATTTGTGTCCTACGGACCTAAAAGTCAACAGAGACTGAACTAAAGTCTCTGCTCGAGTCTACGACTCAAACAGACACTCGGGGGCTACTCCCATAGGGAGCGCTGGTCGCGCACCCTATGAATTCTTCGACTGTGATCCTTCGGATCAGTATGCAAAAACTTTTCGGCAACTCTTCCCCAAGTAAACGCTAAGTGAGCAACATCCTCCTTGGCCACTCGAAACACCTCCGCGGTGATGAACATTTGGATGCTGTGTTTGTGACACAAAGATAAGACCTACAGATATCATCTGATAGCCTGGCAACACACACGACCGCGCTCTGCTAGTGAGAATTCGTGCCAACAGGCACGATGAAAAATCCCGACGGACGCGTTGGGTACATCGTTTAAAATTTACTGGAATTCCACTCCTGTAAGTCCTCCGCGGCCTGAGTCGAATTACGCCAGCATATGTTCCGGATTCAAGTCGAGGGACTCGAATCTGAAGAAGATCGTGTTGTTTTGTCCTAAGAAAGTTAACTGGCCCTGATCCGTCAGGAGAGTCAGGCACACGCATCAACAATCCCTACACGCTCAAATCATTCTCTAGCAAACAGAGATAGCTGCACCCAAAAGATCGAAGAGTCCTCAGCCGAATCTACGATTCGACTGAACACTCGGGGGCTACTGACATGGTTATACCCTGCGGATACACGACCTTAGTATACCTGGTCCAGCCCAAGGAAGGCCCACAAGAATATGTGCCAGCCCATGAAGACTTTCGGGTGGCCAGGGCCCATGACGCCTTCGGATCCTTGGAGAACAAGACTAGAATAGATATAATGTTCAAAGGGGCAAACCCTAACACCTGTAACCGACTCGATCTATGCCCGGGACCTTCCTATCTCTATATAAAGGCTAGGAGGGCACGACAAGGAGGGCACTTCATACCACCGCATACACACCTCCACGCCAGATTGCATCTGCGCACCCCTGTACTTTTCGGTTTTGCCGTAATCAAGAGCAGACAAGCAGGAGTAGGGTTTTCCCTCCGGGGGCCTGAACCTGGGTAAACCTCGTGTCCCCGTGTTGCTTGTTTGCTAACCGTTCCGCGATCTCCAGCATCCCCATCTTCTCCAAAACCCAAGCTCATAACAATGGGCATTGACGAGATCAATCCTCGTCACTCATCCCCAAGAGCAGCACGAGCAAAAAGATCCTGAATGTACTTTTCCTAGGAGATGTAAAAGCCATCAGAAGTGGAGGAAACCTCAATCCCAAGAAAGTATCAAAGAGGGCCAAGATCAGTCATAAGAAACTGATCACGAAGACGAGCCTTAACAAAGGCAATATATTCAGAATCATCACTAGTAATGATCATATCATGAACATAGAGAAGAAGAAGAGTGCGTCCACAAGGAGAAGTGTGAACAAACAGCGCTGGATCATGAGCACTAGGAGAGAAACCAGCAGCAGTCACTATAGAGGAAAAGCGCTCAAACCAGGCACGAGGGGCCTGTTTGAGGCTATAAAGAGAACGTCGAAGACGACAAACCATCCCCGCGGGAACAGAATACCTAGGAGGAGGCTGCATATAAATCTCCTCACTCAACTCACCATTGAGGAAGGCGTTCTGAACATCAAGCTGGGACACAAACCAGTTACAAACAGAAGCAACAGCAAGAAGAGTACGCACAGTGGTCATATGAGCCACAGGAGCAAAGGTCTCATCATAGTCATGACCATGCTCCTGCTAAAAACCACGAGCCATAAGCCGCGCTTTATAGCGCTCAAGAGATCCATCAGAGCAGGTCTTAATCTTATAGACCCACTTACACGTGATAGGACGAACATTGGGAGGGGGGAAACAAGATCCCAGGTGCCAGTGCGCTCAAGCGTAGCAATCTCCTCAGCCATGGCCAGCTGCCATTCAGGATGATGCTCAGCATCCCGATAAGAAGTCGGCTCGGAGGCAACATAAAGACCATACTGACTAGGAGAGTAACGGTTGGGGGCACGACGTTGACGAACAAGACGAGTAGAGGGAAGCTCATTAGAGGAAGACGACTCATGAGACGATGATGAAGAAGAAGGAATAGCAGAGGAAGTCTCCGGAGAACAAGGAGAACTAGGAGAACTAGACGGAGCAGAGGAGGATGGTGTCGAAGAAGAGACATCAGGGAGAGGGGGTCCTAAAGAAGACACAATAGGAGTAGAAGGAGGTGTGTCAGGAAAAAGAAGAAAAGAGATATCTTCCACCGGGTAGGTACCAGCGGTGGGACGAGGATAGAAAGGACGCGTCTCATCAAAAGTAACATCACGAGAGATACGCATCCGACGACCAACGAGGTCCCAACAGCGATAGCCCTTATGCTCATCACTATATCCAAGGAAGACACACTCAACAGACTGAGCGGTCAGTTTGGTGCGTTCACGAGGAGCAAGGAGAACATAGCAAAAATAACCAAACAAGAGAAGCATGGAGTAGTCTGGAGAATGTCCAGATAGACGCTCAAGAGGAATACCACCCTGCAAAGCAGCAGAGGGCTGAATATTGATGAGGTAAGTCGATGTAGCGACAGCCTTAGCCCAGAAATGCGGAGGAAGGGAAGAAGCAATCATCATGGCACGAATGGTCTCAAGAAGATGGCGATGCTTACGCTCAGCAACGCCATTCCAGGCATGGGCGCCAGGACAGGAGAACTGAGCAAGAGTACCCTGCTCAGCAAGAACACCTCGCAACATCTAGAAGATATACTCACCAGCAGAATCAGCACAACACACACGAATGCGTGTAGAATATTGAGTACGGACCATGGCATCAAAACGCTGATATATGGAGAGCACTTCACTGCGAGAGCGCATAGAATACAACCAAGTGTACCGAGAAAAAACATCGATGAATAAAATATAGTAGCGATGGCCCCCTTTCGAAGCGAAAGGAGTCGGAACCCAAACATTGGAATGAACTAAATCAAAAGGTCGCTGAGATACAGACGCGCTAGTAGGATAGGGAAGCTAAATCTGTTTGCCCAACCTATAGCCCTGACAATGTAAAGACCCATCTCCTGATACAGACCCCAGAAGACCATGATGAACTAATGACGACAGGCGAGAGTCACAAAGGTGACCAAGACGATGATGCCATTGCTGAAAGAAGCTGGTAGCAGAGGCGACGACCGGAGAAGAACTGGCAGATGAAGTGGCAGCGGAAGGAACACGAAGCCAGTCTAACTCTCAAAGTCCGGAAGAGTCACGACTGCGAGGGCCAGCTCCAACCAGGGCCTGTGTGCGACGATCCTGGACAACATAAGAATCAGCATCAAGAATGACGCGACAACCAGAGTCAGTAAGCTGGCTAGCAGAGAACAGATTCATCTTAAGACGAGGAACATGAGAAATATCAGGAACAGGAAAAGAAGAAATAGAAAGGGTGCCCCGACTAGAAACAGGAAGAGAGGTACCATTGGCCGTGAGAACACGAACAAGAGAAGGGAGAGAACGAAGAGCGGACAGAAAAGAAGACTCAGAGGTCATATGAAAAGAAGCTCCAGAATCCAGATACCATGGAGACATACCTGACTGTGTAGAAGGTGGTGGTCGCGCAGTGCCTGAAGAAACAGTCACAGAACCAGAAGTGCCCGTCGAAGAAGAGCCTGTAGCAGCAAGCAGACCGCAAAGACTCGTGATAATGTCCTGATCAGAGAGAGCAACTGCTGAAGATCCGGAAGGAGCCGACTGCCCACGAGCCTAGTGCTGCTGACGTAAACTGGGATACCGTGTATAACAGGTGGCCCAAGTGTGGCCATCCCTGTTACAGTAAGAGCAGTGACGAAGAGAACCACGACGACCCTGACCACGAGCCTACTGGTGCTGACTCTAACCTTGAGACTACTGAGACTGCTGGTGCTGACTCTGACCCTGACCTGGAGGAGTGGGTAGTACCGGCGGCGGCACAGAGGACCGCGGCTGAGTCAAGGGAGCAGGCGGCAGAGGAGGACCACAAGTAGCAAGCATAGACGAAACCGCAAGAAGAACAACACCACGGAGACGAGTCTTCTTAGCCCGAAGCTCAGACAACACCTTAGAGAGCGGAACACGACCACGAGCATTCAACTGAGCACGGCGAGGCTCGAACTCCTGGCGAAGTCGAGATAGAAACTCATAGATGCGATGGAACTCCAAATCCGAGCGCACAATCTGACAGTACAGACATGTGCCACAAACAGTAGTACAGAGAGAATCAAGCTGATGCCAGATAGCAGCACTCTGAGTATAGAACTCATTAATAGTGGAATCACCCTGCTGAAGAGCATGCTCCTGGCGAACCACGGACAGGTAAAGAGCATCCCCAGACGGCTGATAGCGCTGACGAAGATGTGCCCACTGAGCGGCAACAGTAGGGAGACTCATGAACTCAGCAGCAAACTGGGGCAGAACACTGGAGGTGAGAACAGCAGCAGCACGAGCATCCTCATCGACCCACTAAGTGTAGGCAGTCAGATCGTGGCGATAAGTCTCGAAATCAGCAGAGTACTGCTTGAACTTCAGGTCATAAGCAGCAACATCACTATCATCGGCACTCTGAGCAGCATCCTTGGTCTCCTGAGAAGCATCAGCGCCGAGAACAATCGGCGTCGGTGGAAGAGGAGCCACAAGAGCAGGGGGAACGGTGGACAGGAGACCTCGCCGAAGAGAACACCCCAAAGACAGAGACCACGCATGTGAACACGCATAAAGGCAGCAAAATCAGGGTAATTCGCGCCATCGAAGATCACCGGGCAGCAAGGAATCGGAACATAACCCGATGCAGAAGACATCTCTCTCTCTTTTTTTGAAGCAAATCTGGTCAACAAAAGCTGCAGGCAAAGGCCGGCTAAATTCTGGCCAGCCGGGAGAAAATGCGGCGCCTAAGGGGCGGGGAAGAGCAATTCAAGCCACCGGGGATCGATTCCCGGCAGCGGTGACAGACGGCGGCGGAGATCCGGCCATCTGGAGGAGATCTAGAGCGTGCGGGGACGAGTGGCGGGGCGGAGCTTGCGGGCGCGTGCAGACGCTCCGGTGGCGGCAGATGCAGGCCGACGGAGAGCTGATCCCACCGCAGAAGGTAGGGACGGGCGGTGCAAGGCAGCTCCGGGGTGGCGGGCGGGTGCAGCTCGGGGGTGGCCCGTCGGGTGGAGCAGGAGGTGATAGGCGGGTGCAGCTCGATCCGATCTGGAGCAGTCCCGTCAGGTGCAACAGAGGGGTGGCGGGTGCAGCTCGATCTGGAGAAGTCCCGTTGGGTGTCCCGTCGGGTGAAGCAGAGCAGGAGTCCCGTGCGTGTGAGTACCAAGACGGGATTGATCTGGATATCGATCTAGGGAGATCGATCTGGAGGAGACCAATCTAGAGAGAAACTGAACGGGCGGCAACCAATCTGAAGAGTAGACCGATCTGGAGGACACCGAGACATCGACAGGGATGGTGGCGGCTGCAGCGACGAAGTTTCGAGTAGGAGGAGGCTAACTTGGCTCTGATACCATGTTAGGAATAGGCAACTTGTATTCCTCTGGGGGCCAAAGGCCACAATATATACTACATGTACAGGTGGAAATATGCAGGAAGACCCCCTAACAAGTGGGGAAATACAATATACAAATATACATCTAACACCCCCCCTCCCCTCCTCAAACTCATGGTGGCTCCACAACACTGAGTTTGGAGAGAAAGAATGTATGCTGCGCAATGGTCTGTGCCTTCGTAAAGAAATCCGCCAACTGTAACTCTGAAGGCACATACTGAAGCGCAACAACCTGAGCCTACAGTTTTGGGGGAGTTGATACGTCCAATTTGCATCACCATTCTATACCATAATTTGCCTCTATTCATTGACATATGTCTTATTATGAGGTATTACTTATGTATTTTCATCTGTTTTTGCATGTTGGATGATTCTTGGAGGATGGACCGCCGGAGTCAGGATTCTGATGGAAAAAGAGGTGTTTTGATGCAATTTCGCGAAGATCAGAAAAATACCAGAAAAATATTGGAAAATTATATTTTCCCAGAAGACGAAGGAAGCTAGAAGGGGAGGCGTAGCCGGGCCACAGGGGCCCCACACCCCCTAGGCACGGGTCCCCTTGGACCGCGCCTAGGGCAGGTGTGGCCCACCTAGCCGACCCCTAGCTCCGCCCTATCGCCTATAACTTCCTCTCGGAACCCTAATACCAGGGGGTGACCACAGATAGATTTTCGTCGCCTCTGCGGGGCGGAAAACACTGAGAGAGAAAGAGCTCTCCGGCAGACAGATTTCTATCGGGGAAATTCCTTCCCGAAGAGGGGAGATCGTCGCCATCAACACCATCGTCAAGCTAGGCTTCATCGGGATCATCATCATCCACACCATCATCTCCACCAGCACCATGATCACCACTCCATCCCGTTGTAACAATTGTGTTGAATACTTGCATAGTTCTTAGGGGAATCTTTCCCGGTGTTGATTACTATTGTAGTTGATGCTTGTGAGTGGAACCATTGGATTATTGTTTATGTTTAGATTGTTATCCATCACCATATCATCTTTGATCTTGATCCATATGATGTCTTGTGAGTAGTTCGTTTAGTTCTTGAGGACATGGTAGAAGTCATATTGTTAGTAGTGGATTTGTGTTTAGTTATTATTTAATGGTTTAGTATTTAAGTTGTGGTGATATTCTTCTAGTGGTATCATGTGAACGTCGACTACATGATACTTCACCATTTATGGGTCTAGGAGAATGCATTGTGTATTTGGCTACTAATTATGGGGTTGCAGGAGTGACAGAAACCTGAACCTCCGTTAGGACACCATTGCACAAGGGAGCGTAGGATCTCAGAGTTTAAGGATGTGGTTAGGTTTATATCTTAGTTACTTTCCTTAGTTGCGGATGCTTGTAGGGGGTTTAATCACAAGTATGTATTAGTCCAAGTAAGGTCGGTGCATTAGCACAGGTTCACCCACACAACACTTACAACACCAGAGAAGAGTACTCAGCTATTTGAAGCGAAAGCCCTTGACAGAATTCCCATGTGTCCTCAAGAATGTTTGGTCCTTATAAGTATTTCCACTGGCTTGTCTTTTGCTAAGAAAGGATTGGGCCACTCGCTGCGTTTGTTCGTTGTCTTTATTACTTGCTCTTTGTTTTGTTGCTTTACCAGAAAACCACTAAAAATCCATTTGCTAAGTATTCACAAGGATTTCCTGCTCCATACCACTATTCAGCACCTTCTGCTCCTTGTTGGGATGGACACTCCTATTTATCAAAAGTACTGCGATATACCCCCTATACTTGTGGGTCATCAATAACCCAAGAGTTTCCTTGAGTCTTGGAAGTTATTACTTCAGTAGTGACCTCTTCTTATCCTTTTTGTTTGCATTTTGTGCCAAGAATGACCTCTAATGAGAGGGAAGTAAGATTTGGGGAGTTGCTGTCCCGAAACATATTTCTATCCTCCACCATAAAAATTCATGAGTCTCTGTAAGTAGGATTGAGATGATATTTTATGAATAAATCCTCCAGTATGTTAGCTAACTTTCGTTAGTTCAACACTTTTTGATTTGAGCAACAGAAGGTCATCGAAAAAAATCGGTTTCTACCTGATGGTCTGTTTTGACAGATTTCTGCCATTATTTGCATTTGCTTCTTATCGATTTCTTTTTGAGTTCTCTTTTGGGGAATTGAGCTTTTTAAAGGAAGTTACTTCAGTAGCTTGTGTTTTTAGTGAAAGTTGTTATGTTCTAAAGCTAAACCCAAGGGTCTATTATCTTTTGAATACACTAATGTTGCTAATGAAGATTGTGTGAAGTTTTGTATGAAGGAAAAATTTCAGGTGTAGAGAGAGAATGATGTAATGAGATGAAGAATGGACAAAAACTCAAGCTTGGGGATGCCACCATGGTGTCACCCCAAGAAATATCCAAGAGGTACAAGCGTCAAAGCTTGTGGATGCCCAAGGCATCCCCTTCATCATCAATAAAAAGCTCAGGTCTATCTAGACACTTCGTTTTTATTATTTCATGCACTGTTGTGTTGTTCTTGGAGCATATTAGTTTTTGTTTGCTTTGATTAATTTGTTTAGTTTGCTTAAATAGAGTAGTTTGGACCCCCATTCTCGCTGTGTTGTTTCAAATAAGTCGATTGGTGTTAGAAAGGAGTAGAAAGTTCTTGCTTGAGAAGTGCAAGAGGAGCTTGCATTGACTATGACTTAGACTTTAGCATGTCATGCTAGGTGTTGTTTTGACCTTATGCTTAATGATTATTGTTGTAGCATGACTTGCTCCAAGTCATTGAGATTGCTTAGTGTGCCTTAAAAGAATCATGCGTTGTTTTAGCATACAAAAACATAGTATTGTGGTATTCTCCTTTGATGTTTTGTTTGGGTTGACTTGGCACATGCTCACACCATGTTATGACTATGAACAAGTCACCATAGCCTCTATAATCATTTAGTCCTTGACTTGTAGTATCACTCTATGCTTTGATTAGTAATGTTTTGTCGCTCTATATGATTATGGCCATTATTACTCTCTTAGTTTTTGCTCCTAGTCTTTTGCTAGCCTCCACTTGTATGAGTAAGCTCTACTCATGCTTCCAACTCCCAAAAAATCAAGTTATTCCAAAGTGTCCACTATAAATTTATGTTACACCATTCCAAGTATATTCTCCAAGTATATTCTTGTTTTCAGCTATCTTCCAATTAAAAAGTATTTTATTATGTGAAAACTTAGTGATTAAAGCCCTCACGAACTTGATGGCACACTTTATATTCTTTGCCCCTAATAAACTTGAACCATTGTGTCGTCTATGTTGTATATGCTTGCACTTATACGTTAGAATTAGCAGAACCATGCTGTCATGGGGAACGTTTTTAACATTGCACTTGTACTTTGTACTTAGTTGATATCATGCTCTTTTGTCTATGGATGTCACCGGTGTGAAATCTAAAAGTATAATTGGTGCCCCTCTATGGGCTCACCACAACGATTGGAGCTTCTGAGCCCTTGGATGGGGTACTGGGTGGATCTGGGCCATTGGCTAGATCAAGCCATGGAACAGTGTAGAGTATAAAAAGCACCGTGTGGTGGTCGGTCAGCAAGCACAAGTGGAACCCTAGACGCTGACCCCTAATCCCCTCGCATTCATCCCTCCATCGCCAATCTCCTCCTGCCGTCACCACTCCCTTCCTTCCCAGGACGAGCTCACGCTGTCGCTAGTTCCCAGTCGCCTCGCGTCGCTTGCCACTATCACTCCCTTCCTCTCCAGGCCGAGAGCTCGTGGCGCCGCCAATCCCCAGTCGCCTCGCATCGCTTCGTTCTCCCTCATCCCCTTCCTCGCTAGTCCTTCCTGGCGCAGAGCTAGACGAGACAAACGCGATGGTGGGCGGGAGGCGCTACAGGAGCGCGTCCAGGAGGAGGGCGGCAGTGCGCAAATGGAGTCCCGGCGCCAACGCAGTGCGCCACCCGCGGTGGGCGGTGGGAGAGGGCGCTATAAGAGGGGGTCTTGGAGGAGGGCGGCGACAGCGCACCGGCGTGGTGCACCACCTCAAGATTTGTTCCAGCCTCCTCCTTTTTACCCCATGTCTGCCTCTGTCTTCATCCCTACCTCTGGCCATGGCTCGGTACAGTGCGAGAGGTAGCTTATCTCCTCCTTTTTTGGTTTTTACTTTGAACCGTGAGTGATTATATATATATATACACACACTACGACAGTAAAAATTGTTTCACTCGGATGTAGAAACTAATTATTTGAGGAACATAGCTTCACATACATGCGTATGATTTAACGCTAGCTAACTTGCTATGTTATTCCATTTGGTTTGATACGTGGAGATAAATTGCTAGCTAGGCCGATGTTATTTTGACAGAATGAGAAGATGTACAAACATGATCTATCGCTAGCTTGCTGCCGCTTTATATTGATGCGTAAGTTAACTATTTGCTTATATGTTTAGGATTCTAAAATTTTGAAGGCAGCGTGTGGTCTTCAAGAAGATCGTCTCTTGGTGTCATTATGCCCTATGCTCTGCTGTCAGTCTCCCGTAATATTGCCAAGGCGGTCAACGTAAGCTTGTATGCCCCGTTGACATCTTATCTAGGTCTACTGCGATGATTTAGATTCAAAGTTGTTAAAGAAAATTATCAGCACTGCTCTGTCTATGCAGTCCTGTCACACTATGGCATCCAGCGCTTCACAAGTATATGCTTCTCTGAATCTTTAGATCCCGGTGTCTTCCAGATAGGAAGTTTGTAGACAGCAGCGGTTGACTAGGTACGTGCTCTATTTAGGCTCTAAGGCATAAAATTATAAGCATCTCCTCAAGTATCGAATTTGTTTGATATTGACAAGACTGCCTATCCCTTTGTTTGATGCCTATGTCTTTGTTTGATGCGCGGCCATTTAATCTTTTGTAGTAGGTTATTATAATTTAAAGGTTCTACTTCCTTTTTATCGTATTTTTTCTTGACTTTTCTAGGCACAACAACAGCTAACAACATAGACGGAGAGATGAGAATCCAAGATTTTTTGTACCCGTCGAGGTCACGGTTGCAATTGGCCTCATGTATTGTTCTGCGGCTGTAGTCACGGTTGGCCCCATATTTTGCATGCCCGTTTCTGTTATCTCTATGTACAACTGGGCTAGATGGCAGTATCATTTCCTACGACCTTACCATCTCGCATCTTTGTTGGTGACCACATGTGAAGCAGCAGTGGTGCCTCTGGCGATAGGAGGGTAGCAAACAACAACACCGTCCTCTCAGTATGAAATACTCTTACTTTCTCATTTATTGTGATATCTTTCTTTTGTTGATGCAAATTCTATTAGCTCTAGCCTTTTCTAGATTTGTTGTGTGCGATTCAGCTTATGTGCATGAAAATCCATGATCCGTAATGCATATATATGTGATTCATTCAACAACACAAATCATTATTTGTCAGCGTTGTGATGTAGTTTTACAACATTTTACTCACCGTGGATGTCCTTCCAGGTGATACAAGAAGAGATGAGGAAGCTGTGGTTGTAGGTCATTGACTCCTAAGACTATACTGGAGGCCATTTACATCATGAATTTTTTCAAGCTTTTTTCTTCCAAGATGCTTATACATAAAGGTATGTTGGCGCCCTCATATATAGTTAGATGGGATGCTAATATTAGATAGTTAGATGTACTTTGTCTTTAAGAATTACCAGTAGTGAGCTAGGAGGTGTAGAACGTGAGTTATTGCACATGACATCCTACATATTAATATGCTAGACAACTTTAGGTGGTATCAGTAGTCCAACTATACTTGCGAATGGAATGTGCAATTCTGAAATATGCAACTCAACTGAAACTATTTGTTCAGGTTTTGTGACTGCGCGCCGGCATGATCTTCGATGAGCAAACAATATCCATGGGCCAACAAGGAGTGGTACTGCTAGTGCCTAGATATGGGAAAGGTGCAGGTTTGTGTGGCGCTCACACATCACGTGTAGACTGATTCAGAAATGCAAATATTTGCTGAGAATCATCATCATAAAGCTTCCTTGGTCAAGTTGATCAATATTTTTTCTTTGTTCATCTTTTTTGTACCTATTATTGAAATATAACTATTTATACTTTTGTATCCGCTCTCCCTGACCTAACAGAGTTATGTTTAAAGTGGCATCGATATTGGTATATTCTATACATATGCATATGACTCTTACAGATATAAAGGTTCAGACCTTTGTACTTGATCATTCTAGCTACTGAAATTTTCTTGGCTCCCCTTGGTTATGGTGGTAAAAAGCATTCATAGAGTGTACGTTGTCGGCATGCCTATCAGAGTTGTTACATACAACAACTCTTATTTTCTGTAAGTGAAAGTACTTTCTATTAGCAAATTTGGACCTTTACTTGATAATTATGTATGAATTCTACACTGTTTAAAGTTGGATCTCAGGATATATTAGCATTATAAGAAGAAAGTTAGCATGTGTGTCTTATTACTTACATGTATTGGGAAAAATGAAAGAAGGTCACTACTGATTTTTTTTACAACAAATCAGCAAAGATTTAGATTTCTCATATGATGGTTAAATTTTTCACTCTAATAGATGTTCTCTTTCAAGTCGCTTGGTTATTTCATGCAAAGATAAATCGAGAATTAGTTTTACTCTACAGTTTTAGGAACAATTCCCAAGACAAGTAAATGAGTAATATGTTTTTTTTATGTCACGGTCTGAACATTAACAAGATTCGGCAAGCATGCCCATGCTAAACTGGAAATTTGAGATGTTTGTAAATATCACTATAACCTACTCCAGAAATATTGGCTTTATCTTAGACGGTTAGTGGGCACATTACAAGTTAGTTTGTTTTAGCATGGTCAGTGTTGAGATGTTTAGATGTAATAGTATAATACAACAATTATAGTTTTTATTCTCTCCGTTTGTTTCTTGCAATATTATTGCATCTGATTTTATGAACACACCGATGGAAATGCAGGTTTTTGTTTTTTGTTACCTAAAACACTTATGGGAATTAGGCGAAAGGATTCTTCGCAAAGATAAAAAATTGTACTAATGGAGTTTATTTGACATAACATGCTAGATACAGGGTGTAGATTTCCATGTTCAACGTTGGTTATCAATTTGATGCTCATTTTAGCTTGGATTAAAACTACAGTTAAAAAATGGTTTATGTACTCTAGATGAAGTGACACTATTAATATTTGTTAGTTTTGCTGAAACCTCTTGCTTTTTTATCTGAATCTAGGTCTTTGGACTAATACTTTCTGTTATGTGTATCTGGTGGATTTTCCCTAATGACGTTCTTTTATTAATATTTTAGTCCATGGTCTTATTTTGCCTATGGTTAGGTTGTCAATTTGAATTTCTCCATAAGGTATTCTCTCAAAATTATTATTGGTCAGATTGCCCATGATAAAATAAATCACGACCCTAAGCGATATATATGCTTCTTTTCTCGTATTTGTATGGATTCATTTGATAGTACACCCATGTTTCCTTTCCTTTGTGGCGGACCTAGGATTTAGCAAAGACCGGGGCTAATTTCTAATGCCTAAAAGTTATGAAAAACAGCACATTCTAATCCCTCCCGAATAACATAATTTATTAGCCAAAGCATGCCAAAAATACATATATGACGTTTTGACATGAAGCATAAGTTCAATTTTTATTGTTCAACCAAGTGACAGTAAGGAGGCAAAAAAAGTGGGGTAGCATAATCGCATAATCAAGATAAATTTTAAGTACCTAAATAACAAATCTTTGATCTGATCTTAGTTTACAATTTCCTCATCGATCATAGGAGAGGTAGCGCCGAACCTACAAAGACATGAAAAAAATAAAGAATCGTACAGATATAAATAATACTTTTTCTAGGGGACATAAGTTATAAGTAACTTACCGCTAGGCGCTAGCCATAGGGAATTGACCTGACTGGCAATTTGTGAAGCTGGTGAAAAATAAGATGACACCATCCTTGATGAATAATTATTTGATCTCTTTATCCCCTTCGGCCTCTATGTAAATCAGACTGGAATAAAATAAGTAAATCCACAATCAAGTAAACCTAGTTGTAGCAGCTCAGTGACTGAAATTGACTCTTGGCTTCATCAGAATTCAGACTTCGTGTTAGGAACGAAAAATCACCTATGAACAGTGGCAAGAGACGGCCAGTTGGAGGCGATGAACTGAGCCACCGAGACACTGCTAGAGCAGCAGCAGTTCAACATCGCGCCGTGCGGCACAATCGCATCTTGGCTAGATTGAGACGAGTGCACCTCTCTGTCCGGCGCGTCGGCGGTGGCGGCCGCATGATTTGGTCCAGGTTTAGTGGCGGCGTCAGTCGAAACGTACAGCCGAACAGGTTTTTTTTTTGCAAACGAATACAAAAGGCTAAAACAGTTCGTTAGGTCCACCCGCATGGAGACGCGAACGTTCGCTCCTGGATTGTTTTTGCTCGCTTCCTTTGTTGGCTTTTGAGATTTAGCCCTTGTCGTTCTGGCCCATGACATAGGCTGGGCTGCTTCCAGCTTACAAATCTCAGCCAAATTTATAAGGATGTACCTATACTTCCTGGGCCAAGACCCGGGCTGTAGCCCGGGCTGCCCGGTGCCCAGGTCCGCCCCAGGGGTTGGATAAGAAATTTAGCATGGCTTGCAACACCGATTTAGGTTTGTACCCAAACTCCTCTCCTTTTATTGGGTCAATCTATGTACATAAGAAAGGTTGAGGGGTCATATAAGAAAGGTTTTGGAATCTAAATCATCAAGACCTCCAATACTGTGTACCCCAAATGAAAAAGTTACTCAACATCTTTTTGACGTGATTTTTTGCAATTTAGTAAAAGAGGACAAGGTACGCTTATTACTATCCATCTAATACTTACTGTAGGTTGAGGTTGGTGGTAGGAGTAGTGTTTTCTTACGATATGAATATTATCTTGTATGTGAATTACTTACATATTTGGACACCTGCATTGCTTGTTCTTTGGTTTAAGCTAACGCTCGTTTGCCTGTGCAGGGAGGAGACCACAAGCTTGCTGTTGACATCATTCAAAACCGTGCTAGGAAACTTGAGCACATTCTTGGAGCTTTTTTTACATCGTGTATTTTAAACAAGGATGCACATATCCATGAACACACGAAATTGCATCATAAAGTTATTCTAAAAATATTCCAGTGCGCACCCCAGATGCTTTCTTCCGTTATTCCAATCTTAATGCATGAACTCCTGGTATGTCATACTCTATTGACTCTGTTACACTATTATTGCCACATTGATTTCCCCTGAATTTGTACCATCTGCCTCAGAGTGACCAGGTTGATGTCCGACTAGAGGCAGTGCACCTGATTGGTAGGCTTCTTGACTTCTCTTAAGTTTAATCTTCGCTTTGGTGAAGATTACCATTTAGTATTTATGGAATTCTTAAAAAGGTTCTCCGACAAATTTGCAGAAGTAAGAATTGCTGCAATTGAAGCAGCAAAAGCATGCTACATTTCTATACCATCTAGAGATGCATCACTGAAGATTCTTGGTAAGACATGTAACTCTATTTTATTGTCATTATATGTACATTATTACAGTGTAAACATCTTTTTAACGTGGCTGTTTTGTTCCTATTGGAAGAATCTCCGGAAGGAAGGTTATTGGATTTTGATGAGAAAGTGAGGATCCGAGTAGTTTATGCAGTCTGTGATTTAGCAAAATCACATATAAGCTCATTTCCTTCCTTTTAAATAATTGTTCTCGGCATATTTTGTTTATGTTGTTGATCACGCACTACATCAACTTATTGGTATTTTCATCGTTAGATGCTGATATGTTGTCTATTGTTTGGATGCATGTGCCTCTCATAAATACTACTATGCATGTGATATACTCCCTCTGTTAGGGATTATAAGGCCTATGAACCACTTTGATAGGATTAAGAAAATCAATAACTCACCCTCTTGATTACTACATGCACCAATAGTTATACATGCATGAGAGAAGAGAAAGAAAAAGAAGACCATGCATTAGATGAGAGATAATAATAAATGAGAAAGGGCTTATAATTTCTAACATTTTATAAAAACTTTTAGGCCTTATAATCCCTAACGGAGGTATGACCTAATTGTTGCTCCCCGACTGTTTGCATGGAGATTGTCGCTTGTGGCGTGCTGCATTAGCCCAGCCCAAAGAACAAGACTTGCGTGTCTGCAGAGAAAAACCTGGTGACGACCGTCGTCTGTCAACTCACCGTCCAGGGGTCTTACTTACGGCTGCCTAGAACTATCCGCCTATTTTATGCACAATTTATACAGCAACACAAGCTATCAGATATATAGAATAGACAATTTTAATTATGTCTTATGACCTAAGATAACTCCTTGTGTAATATCATACTATATAGTTTCTATAAATGGTTATTCCTACTGAATTGTTAGTTTAGGCTGACACGACGCGGCTAGCCGGTATATCTCATAGTTCTATAAAGAGACTGAAAAAATAAGTACTTTCCTACATAGTATATACTTTCGACCCGTCCTCTACTTATTGCTCATTACTATGTCGACTTCTTACTTAAATTCGCTTTAGCATATGTTGTACTTCCTCCGTTTTAAAATATAAGATATTTTAGATTTGTAAAAAAAATGAATCTAGACTTGTTTTAGTATGTAGGTTCATTCAACTTTAGAATAAATCTACACACTAAAAGAAGTCTAGATTTATTTTCTTTACAAACCTAAAACATCTTATATTCTGAAACGGAGGGAGTATTGACTTATCTTCTTTGAAATCCTATATTCATTAGTTGCCTGCGGGTGTTCTTATGGATGCTTTGTTTCCGATACAGGTCAGGTTTTGTCATGGTATTGCCGACGAGTACGCCATGGATGTAGGGTTTCGTAGCATGGAAAACAAAAATTTTCTATCGCATATAAACAAACAAGTCAAGATCTATCTACTAGATTGTAGCAACGAGTCGATGGAATAACTCACCCTCGAAGATTCCAAAGTGTTTAACGAGAGCGGATTCTCGTGGGTGATGTAGTCGTACTCTTCCCGATCTTAAGATCGCGTAGACGATCCTTCCGGCGCTGCGTTCCGGCAGCGCTCCCGCAGTCGGTCACACGTTCGGTACTCGACGAAGACCTTCCTCTCCCTTGTTCCAGCAGGCAGCGGAGGTTGTAGCACTCTCCTCGCGATCCGGCAGCACAACGGCGTGGTGTCGGAAGTAGAGGGGAGATCTCGCAGGGCTTCGCCTTAAGCCGGAGCGAGTATGGTGGAGTATGAGAGAGTCCCTCGATGATCTAGGGTTTAGACACGCCGAGGAGGGGTGCTAGGGCCGGCGGCTAGGGCTTGGGGCTGCCCAAGTTGGCGGCTAGGGGAGAAACCCTAGGTGGCGGCGGCTATGGTGGGCGGTGGCTAGGTTAGGGTTTAGAGGGGTAGGGAACTTGTGTGTTAGGAGGGGCAGCCCTGCCCTTCCCTTTATAGGTGGGAGGCGCGGCCAAGGGGAGGGGAGTCCCTTCCCAAGTCGGCTTCAAGGTGGGCCGACGGTGGGGGGAGGAACTCCTCCCCCAACTCGGTTTCCACCTCCCTCTCCACTTCCCAAAATAGCCGTTTGACTTTCAAATTGGCGTTTGACTTTTTCAAACTAGGATTTGATTAAACCCTTTATTTTGTTCAGCGATGACACTTAGTACATGATGCAATCATACCAACTTGATATAACACATTCATGTACCCTTCCCCTCCGGAGTGCCGGACATTCTGGAACCTTCTAGAACATTCCCGATGAAATCACCGGAACCATTCTCCAACCCCGAAACAGGACTTTCCTTATATGAATCTTATTCTTCGGACCATTCTGGATCTCCTCGTGATATCCCGGATCCCATACGAGACTCCGAACAACATTCGGTCTCTTACTCATCATTCCATAACTACTCAAACAACGTCGAATCCTTAAGTGTGTCTCCCTACGGTTCGTGAATTATGCGGACATGATCGAGACACTTCTCCGAACAATAACCAATAGAGGAATTTGGAAATTCATATGGCTCCCAAATATTTCTACGATTACTTTGCGATCGAATGAACCACTTACATACGATACCAATTTCCCTTTGTCTCACGATAGTTTACTTATCTGAGGTTATGATCGTCGGTATCTCTACATACCTAGTTCAACCTCGTTACTGATAAGTACTCTTTTCTCGTTCCCGTGATATGTGATCCCTTGTGAGCCAGTCACATGCTTGCAAGCTAATTGGATGACATTTCACCGAGAGGGCCCAGAGTATATCTATCTGTCATATGGATGGACAAATCCCACTCTTGATCCATGTGTCTCAACCAATACTTTCCGAACACTCAATGCCACCTTTATAGCCACCCAGTTACGGTGTGGTGTTTGATGTCATCAAAGTATCCTTCCGGTGAAGGTGATATGCATGATCTCATGGTCGAAGGAATTAGGTTACTATGTATCAGAAAGCATATAGCAATTGAACTATTAAAATGACTTGATCTTTATGCTACGCTTATCTATAGGAGTATGTCCACCATATCATTCTCCTAACGATATGATCTTGTTGTTAATAACATCTCAATGTTCATGATAGGGAAACCACAATCATTTATTAACCAACAAGCTAGTATTATAAAGAGGCTTTACTAGGGACTCTATTTAGTTTACAAATCACACAAGTATTAATGTTTCCTTGTTAATACTATTATAGCATGAATGTAAACATTTATCATAAACACAAAGATATAATAATAACTACATTTATTATTGCCTCTAGGGCATATCTCCAACAATGGAGGGGTCCTCACAGTGCGTGTTTAGAGACGTGGGGTAATGCAGACGGTTGACGGGTACGAGGTAACACAGCTTACCCAGGTTCAGATCCCACGAAGGTGGTGGAATCCTACTCCTGCTATAAATCACTATAAGGACAATACGCCGAGTTACAGAGATAGGTTCACTGTGCGAGGTTGTCTGAATCGATCTATGATCGTATGAGATTGTGCCCTAAAGGCTCCCATAGGCCCGACTTATATAGTCGCCAGGTCCTAGGGTTACAGGGAAAAGTCCTAGCCGGATAGGTTACAGAGTCCTACACCGTCTATCACTAGTCTTGTGTATCTTGCACTCCAAGGATCCGGGTACGCTGGTGACTCCATTGTAGCCTTCCTTTATCCGGCATGGGCCTCTCTTCTGGATCCACCTAACTGGGCCGCCCAGCAGGCCATAGGCCATGCTACCGACTATGGGCCACCCGGGTTAGTCGGATAAGAGACATGCTATTAGGATACCCATATAGCATATCCCCAACAGTAGCCCCCGGAGAACTATGAGATCTTGCGCCGTCTTGCCTCTTCACATGGAATGCTCTGTCTAGATGGATGTCGACAAATCGTCAAGCAATATCTTGTAGTCCTCCCAAAGAACCCTGCAAGGTTTTCTCCGTCGTTGATTTATAAGCTGGAGAAATGCTGAATCTTCCATCATACTCTTCCGTAGTCGGATTAAATCCGTCCATGCCGGAATCTTCGATGTGACGGCTCATCTACTCGTGTCAGTTATGACGATGTAGGCTTAGGTCAGCGACGCCTCGTAACTCACACATGCAGAGAACGCAATCATATCCGCTTTTCCCGCGCGAGCGATATGAACCGTTGGCGGCGGCGGTTGGAGACGTGGCGAAATTACCGCACACGTTCACGAACACGTCGTCTACGCGGCAACCGTCCGATTAGCTGCACGAATCTTGACGCAGAGGATGATAAATAGTAACCGTGGGGCGTTTTCCACTTTTTACCTCATGCCTCTCGCGTCATCGTCTTCTTCCTCCAGCCGCACGCCTCCTCGAGCTCTCCGCGAGAAACCTCGAAAACCCTAGCTTCCATCTGCGTCAGTCGCATCCTTCCATCACTCCATGGCCAGCAGCATCTCCTCCCCATCAATGGCGGCGTCGAGCGAAGCCGCGACGAAGCCGGCGAGCTCCGTCGTCGTGCCTCCAGAGGGCCTGGTCATCCCTGCATCAGCGGTGATCGAGACCACCGGCGGCGACCATAATCTGGCGGCGCTGGAACCACTGGAAGAAGTGCCAGACTCGCATAAGGGTGACTGGCGCGGCTCGGACATCACCGACCGCGACATCCAGGAGATGGTCGCCGAAGGCTACCTTCCCTCGATAGAGGGGCTCGCCTGGCGGCCGGCGCCGGCCGGCGAGGTGACACCTTCTCCCCAAGTTGGAGAAAAGGTGTACCTCAAGGCTCAGCTGGTACACGACGTTTCCTTGCCCATCTCCCACTTCTTTCTCTCCGTCTTGAACCACTACAAGGTCCAACCCCACAACCTCTCCCCCAATAGCGTCTTAGTGCTTAGCAAATTCGCGGCACTTTGTGAGGGTTACCTAGGGATAAGGCCTAGGTTAGACTTGTTCGTGTACTTCTTCACCGTCAAACGTGAAGCCGGACATAGTAGGGAGGAGCTTAGGAACTGTGGCACCATAAGCTTCAAGATTCGACCTGGCCGGCAGTTCCCCGACATCGTCAGCCACGAGTCCTGCAAGAACTGGCAGCGGACGTACTTCTATGGCCCCGACATTCCTTTGTAGGGCCGAGAAGTGACGTACCCGGACTTCATGGATGGAGCCGCCGCTGAAGTTTCTACATGGAGATCCCATGCCTCCCTTCCCTCCGACCTCGACGCTTCTCGCGCAATAAGGCGGATCGAATGGTTCGTAGAGACAGGTTTGACCGGCTTGGACCTAGCCATGTGCTGGTTCATCAGGCGAATCCAACCTCTGCACTGCGTGAAGTTCATGCACAAGTATACCAGTGATCGAAGGGATACCCTCCGGATCTCCGTGGATAACTTCTTGAGCGACTCCGTCAAGCTTCGCCTGAAGGACATCGTCAAGGTGAAGGATAAGAAGCGTGGCTTCACCATCACCTACGATATGTTCGTAGACGACAAGTGCCCAAAGGTAGATGTTTTATTTTCCGTGTATGACATTGCTCCAGTTTTTCCGTCTTGCCAATACCATCTTATCTAACACGGTGATTTCTCACTTAACAGCTTAGCGATCTAGATGAGGGCAACCTGGTTGCCCAAATCTACGATCCAAAGATGAAGGAAGTCACGGTCGTGTCCGACGACGATGTCCCATTGGCGCGAAAGCGGAAGATCTCCACCTCTGACATTGCCAACAGAGGCAAGAAGAAGAAGACGGAGGATGGAGCCTCCAAGAAGACTACTGCTGCCCTGGAGGCAGAAAAGAGAAAAGCCACCGGGATTTTTGCCAAAGCGCCCCCCCTAGTGTAAGCCTCTCATTCTCCGATATTGTCTATTTATTTGTCTTGTTCCTGTACTTCTGCACTTTGCATGTTTCAGGAAGAAAGCCACGACCAGCCTCAAGAAGTCCTCCAAAGCTTTGGGGGCTTCTAGAAATATCAAGGACATGCTGCATCGTGATTCCTCCCCCGCCATTGCCCCTGCTACTCCTGCCGTCAAGCCCTCCTCTGCTCCGACAAGCTCTCAAGCCCAGGAGGCACCAGGACCTTCCGCCATGGAAGTGGATTCTGGCGCCTCTACCAAACTCGATGTTGTCGGCGAGCAGGCGACGCAGGAGAGCGCTGCTCTACAAATGGGTGAAGCTTCGACTAAGGATGCCATCGATAGCGGCAAGGTGGTGGTGGGAGCTGGTACCTCTGCCGAAGGCGGTGCCCCTACTCCTCAGAAACCTTTTGTGTTTCCGAAGATAGTTTACCCGGCACTCACGCCGAGTAACACAACTCTGGTTCCTGGAGGAGTACCGTCATCTCCGACGTGCGGTCTTGAGGAGCTACTCCGACAAGCGAATATCTTGCAAGGAAACCTAGCCAAGAGTGCTACAAATCTCAATATTATTGCACTTGTAAGTTTTTACTTTGCCTTTTGCATTTCATATGAGTATCCTACTATAGCCCCCGAGGATGTAGACGGAAAACCATAGGTTTTGCATCTATATGCTCTAAGAGTGACTAAGTTAGAAAAAACTCTCACTGTAGCTCCCAAGCATTTAGATGGAACAAACTATTCCGACTAGATGCTTTAAAAGTAGCATATGCAGTGTTCATAATTTTCAATGCTGTAGCCCTCAAGCTTCTAGTTGTAACTGAATTAGTTCCGACTAGATGCTCAAAGAAAAGCTAAGAAGATTCCGAGTTAAAAACTTTATACTGTAGCCCCAAGCCTCTAATCGAGAACTGAATTAGCTCCGACTAGATGCTTAAAGAAAAGCTAAGCATATTGCTAAGTTAAAAACTCTCGCTGTAGCCCCGGAGCGTCTAGGTGGAAAGTTTCCGACTAGATGCTCCAATCAGACCAAACAACGGTTTAACTTTATACTTGTTTCCACAGAACGAGAATGCTTGGAGGGGCATGGCCAACGACAAGTATCAGAAGATGCCCGCAGATCTTGAAGCCGAAAAGGGTAAAACTGCCATCTTGAAGGAACAGATCATCAAAAACAAGAGTCTGTTTTCTTTTTGCGCATTTCCGTCTTATTTTTGTGCCTATAATCTCCGAGTACTCACTGTGTACTTTGTTTTCTCCGACTTGTAGAACATGTCGCCAAGGCCAAGGATATTGTCGAGCAGTCCAAGCACATCCAATAGCTGGACAGTGAGAACAAAATCCTTAAGAAGGAGAGGGAAGATATGCTGAAGATGCATGAGGATTCCATGAAAGCCCTGTAGGATTCCGCCACCGAGGAAATCAATCGCTTGAAGGAGGAGCTTGCGATCTTAAAGGATCAGAAGCAAGCTGCTGATGAGCAAAAACATCGCCATAGAGAGGCATTTAAGCTCCTCCAACAAGAGAAGGAATCCCTGGCGGACACCCTCTGGCAAGCCAAGGCCAGCATCTTCAGTAAGTTTCCTCCGCCTTGTATTTCTGTAGTCTGGATACTTGGAGTTTATTGAACTCATGCGCTCCTTGTCGGAATTTGCAGCTCCTATGGGTTTAACTCGCTCGCCTCCTTCGGACAAGGAATGCATGGTTCTTGCCGACAACTTCATCAACACCGCCATCACCCAAGCCAAGGAGATTGCCAAGCCCCTCCAGATATACATCAAGGCCTCGGACTCCGTGACGAAGTACTCGGAGATTCTGTGCCGAGCCCCCGAGAGTGTCACGAGCTGGAAAGCTTCATATGCACGGGATGATGCAAGGATGGCGCTGTCAATGGTGAAGGCACACTATGAAGATGCCGACATCGACACGGTGACCTCTGGTATCCCCGACGTGGATGATGACAGCAAGGAGATTGATCACGAAGCCATCTTGTCATCACTCGCGGGTTATGACACCAGAGTTGCCGAGTTGGTGGACGTTGACGTTTTTGTGCTCATGAACACCATCGACAGCGTCAACCAAGATTCCTCCGAGTCTCATCACAGCACCGATGTTGAGGGTGATTCTCCGGCTGGGGACGATGCGGCCTCCAAGTCTCCTGCGCCCAAAGAATGAAAAACACTTTGTAATTTCTGTTTCACCTTTGGTGTGTGCACGGGAAAAACTTGGCGATGTAACTTAAGGCGGAAAACAATGGTTGTTATGTCCTGCTACTTAAGAACTAGCTTCCAGCATGTATTTTTTAAGCAAGTGCTGGCTTATCCATTACTTTGGTTCTTATGCTTGACTTTTCGTGAGTCAGAAGACTCGTTGTCGGAACCATGCGCTTAGGTGATGATTCCCAATGGCACCGTCAATAACCCAAGCACAAAATCGCCGACAATAAGTGCCGAAAGTCACTACTCCAGAATCCACATAAAAATGACAAAGAACGTGTAGACCAGAAAACTTAAGCTAACGCCCGTAGGAGGAATTTTTCACAAGTGCAAATGCAAGACTTGTGCATAAAGGTTTTACATAATCCAAAAATGAACACTAAAGGAGGTAAAAGACTCAGAAAATATGAGTGAACCAAAGAGTTTTATTTCATTGATCATATAAAAGGTACACAATTAGATAAAAAATGCTAAGTGTAAAAAGGACGTAGCTGTGCTATGTTCCATGGACGATCAAGCTCCGGGTAGTCAACATCCGGGTCACGTCGCTTACGCTTATGATCCTCGTTGGGTCTATCCTTTAGTTCACGATTGTCAACAAGGTAGTAAGACCCATTGAGCAGTGCCTTGCTTATGATGAACGGTCCTTCCCATGGCGGGGATAATTTGTGTGACTTTTTCTGCTTAAGTCGGAGCACCAAATCCCCCTCTTTAAACGAGCGATGCCGGACGCGGCGACTATGGTAGCTGCGTAGCTTCTGCTGGTAGATGGCAGATCTTTGGCATGCCAAAACGCGCTCCTCCTCGAGAAGGTCCACATCTAGGTGTCTGGATTCTTCAGTGTCATCCTCGTCGTAGGAGTCAACTCTTGGTGCATCGTGGAGGATGTCGGAAGGCAAGATGGCTTCTGCTCCATATACCATGAAGTAAGGGGTGTAGCCGGTGGATCTGTTGGGTGTAGCTCGTAAACTCCACAGCACAGATGGCAATTCTTCCGCCCAGGCTCCAGCTGCTCTATGTAGCGGTGCCTCAAGACGTGGCTTGATTCCCTACAGAACTAATCCATTGGCTCGCTCAACCTGACCATTGGATTGTGGGTGTGCCACAGATGCAAGGTCAAGTCGGATGCCTTTGTCCCAGCAATAAGCCTCCACTTCTCTGAGTGACAAGTTGCTTCCGTTGTCGGTGATGATGCTATGTGGGAGACCAAATCTCACCACTAGATCCCGGACAAACCTGAGGGCAGTTGCCCCATCAAGCTTTCTAATGGGTTTAGCTTCTATCAATTTGGTGAATTTATCAACTGCTACAAGCAGATGCGTAAACCCACACGGTGCCGTCTGTAACGGTGCCACCATGTCTAGCCCCCAGACTGCAAACGACCAAGTTATTGGTATTGTTCGCAATTCTTCAGCAGGAACATGTGGTTGTCGGGCATAATACTGGCATCCCGTGCATGTCTCAACCAGCTTGTCGGTGTCCGCCTTCGCGGTCAGCCAGTAGAATCCTTGCCGGAAGGCTTTCGCGACCAATGATCGGGGAGCGGCGTGATGCCCGCAATCTTCGAGATGGATCTCGCGCAGGATTTCCATACCTTCTAGCTAGGAAACACACTTTAGGTATACACCAGTAGTGCTCCTTTTATAGAGTTGCCCATTGATTATGGTATAACCCTTTGCTCGCCGTACTATTTGCCGTCTTTCGACTTTGTCGTCGAGCAAAGTTCCGTGTTCGAGATATTCCATGAACGGTTTTGTCCAAGCCGGAGGAACCTTAGTCACCATGTTAATGAAAGAGTCAGCTCTATCCGGGTTGTCGATGTCGGCGCCTTTCACGGATGGTGTGCGCAGATGCTCTAGGAAAACTCCTGGCGGAATTTGCTTGCGCCCTGATCCAAGCTTAGATAGCAGATCAGCCACCTCAATTTGCTCCCTAGGCACATACTTGACTTCGTAGCCCAAGAAACTCTTGGTTATCTCGTCCACTTCGTCTCGATATGCCGCCATCATAGGGTTCCGCGCATTCCAGGTGCCAGCCACCTGCTGGGCAACCAAGTCGGAATCTCCACAGCAAACTATGCGCTTGATGCCAATATCCTTGGCTACACGTAGTCCGTGAATGAGTGTCGCGTACTCCGCCATGTTGTTTGTAGCCTCGAAGTGGATCTGCAGAACATAGTGTAGCTTGTCTCCTGTTGGTGACTGTAGCAATACACCAGCCCCCGATTCGTTGAGCAACTTTGATCCGTTAAAGTGCATCACCCAGTACTCTGGTTCTGGCAACGGAGTAGCATCAGGCGTCTCCGTCCAATTTGCAACAAAATCCGCTAAGACTTGTGATTTGATAGCGTCGCGTCTTTTGTAGGTGATCTCGAAGGCGGCGAGTTCGATGCCCCACTTTGCGACCCTTCCTGTAGCATCGCTGTTATTGATAATGTTCGGACAGCGGAGTCTTGCTCACCACTGTGATTGGGTGCTCCTGAAACTAATGCCCCAGCTTCCGAGAAGCGAGGAATACTCCATAAGCTATCTTTTGGTAGTGCGGGTAACGCTGCTTCGACTCCGTCAAGACCTCGCTTATGTAGTAAACTGGTCGTTGAACTCTGTGCTCATAGCCTGGCTCCTTCCGCTCTACGACAACGACGATGCTGATAACCCGGTTGGTTGCCGCCATGTAAATTAACAGGGGCTCACCAGGCTCGGGTGCTGCAAGGATGGGCGCTGAGGAAAGAATCTCCTTGAGCTGCTTCAATGTTGCATCTGCTTCGTCTGTCCACGTGAATTTGTCCGCCTTCTTCAGCAACTTGTACAGCGGCAAAACCTTCTCTCCAAGTCGACTGATGAACTGACTAACTGCTGCAACACAACCTGTTAGTCGTTAAATGTCCCTTAGGCATGTCGGACGGTTTATGTTTAAGATGGCCTTGATTTTCTCCGGATTGACCTCGATTCCACGTTGGGAAACGATGAAGCCCAACAATTTGCCGGCTGGGACCCCGAAGACGCACTTCTTGGGGTTGAGCATCATGTTGTATTTCCGGAGATTATCAAAGGTTTCTTTTAAGTCGGAGATTAAGCTATTTGACTTTTTAGACATCACCACAATATCGTCCACATAGACGTGAACGTTCCGACCAATTTGGTCGTGAAGGCAACGTTGCATTGTCCGCTGGTAGGTAGCATCTGCGTTTTTCAGCCCAAAGGGCATCGTGACATAGCAAAACATGTCGTATGGGGTAGTGAACGAAGTGACCAATTGGTCCGACTTCCTCATCTTGATCTGGTGGTATCCTGAGTATGCGTCGAGAAAACACAAAAGTTCCGAGCCAGCCGTCGAGTCAATGACTTGGCCAATGCGAGGCAAAGCAAACGTATCTTTGGGACATGCTTTGTTCAAGCCGGTGTAATCAACGCACATTCTTAATTCATTGGTTCCCTTTTTGGGGACAAGTACAGGATTGGCCACCCATCGGGTGTGAAGGACATCTCGGATAAACCCAGCCTTAAGTAACCTAGCTATCTCTTTGCCAATGGCGCGTCTCTTCTCATCTCCAAAGCGTCGTAGAGGTTGTTTCACTAGTTTACATTTTGGATCTATGTTTAAGCTGTGCTCGGCAAGTTCCCTAGGTACACCTTTCATGTCGGCAGGTTGCTAGGCAAAGATGTCCCTATTCTCACGGAGGAACTCAACGAGCGCGCTTTCCTATTTGGGATCCAGGTTCGTCCCAATGGCGACGGTCTTGGAGGCATCGCCTACCACAAGTTCCACCGGCTTGGTTTCGATGGCGGCCTTGAACGCAGGAGCGGAGTCGGAGATCTGCTTCTTCGACGCGGGCATCTCTGAGTCATTGACCTTGCTCTGGATCTCTTTGAATTCTTCGCTATAGAGGACAGCTTCTGCAACGGCTGCTTCATTGATCTCGCAGTCCCTTGCCTTGGTAAAGCTTCCGGATATGGTGATGACACCGTTTGGTCCTGGTATCTTGAGCTTGTTGTAGATGAAGCATGGCTTGGCCATGAACATGTGGAATATGTCGCGGCCGAATATGACGTGGTACACGCTCTTGAAGGGTACCACCTCAAAGGTCATGCACTCTTGACGATAATTATTAACATCGCCAAAGGCTACCTGAAGTGTAATACACCCAAGGGACCGAGCCTCCTGACCAGGAACTACGCCGTGGAAAACGGTGTTGGTCCGCCTTAGGTTTGCCTCCGTCAAGTTCATCTTCTGCAGTGTATCCAGGTACATGATGTTGATGCTGCTTCCACTGTCCACCATGCACTTGGTGAACTCCACGCCGTCAATCAATGGGTTTATGACCATGGCATACTGGTTCTCCGTGGGCACAAGGTCTGGGTGGTCCGTCCTGTCCCAAGTTATTGGAACCTCCGACCAGCGCAGGTACTAGGGGACTGGGGGAAGAGTGGCCATCAGGATCCTTAGAGAGGTCTTCTATTGTTGGACGGTGGGGGTGCCAAGGAAAGTGTGGTAGACTAGGGCCTTCTTTGTGAAGGGGTTCTTGCCCTTGTCGTCGCTCTTGGTGGCGTGCTTGGGGTCAACGTCCTCGTCCATGTCACTTGAATCCTTGGACTCCTCCTCCTTCTTCTTCCCCTTTCCCTTGCCTCGCGGTCTGTTCTTCCAACTTCGCTTGTAGCCGGACTCCGGGTCTTCCTTGAGGTCGTTGACGAACTTGCAGTGTCGATTGGTATGGGTGGCCTTGCCATTGGCGTCGAGGTGTACAAGGCACGGGATATCGCGGTACTCCTCGTAGGTTTGGGGAACGCGGAGCGGCACCGAGGTGGTTTCACTTCCTCGTTGCTGCCCGCGGCCAGCTCCCCTTCCTCGGCCACGTTGTCCGCCTTCTCCTCGTCCTGCAAAAGTCATAGTGACCATGTCGGTAGATTGCTTTTCTTCTGGAGCATTTTTCCGCTTTGTACTACTGTTCCTCCGAGCTTGGGTTGGAACGGCCATTGCCGGCAAAGAGCCACGAGCATCGTCGGTGGCAGCTGCGAACTCACTAGCTAACTGAATCATCTAATTCAAGTCAAGCTGATGATTGTCCTGCAAGCGCTTCAGCTTATGCCGGAGCAACGTTCCCCTTTCCAACCCATCGATGAAGGCGGCCATGGCGGTCTGAGCGTGCATTCCTGTGCAGGAATTCTTCATATCCAACCAGCGGGAGAGGTAGGCGCGAGATGTCTCGTTTTTTTCTTGCACGCACCGCTGTAGATCGCCCACAGTGCAGGGACGCTTGTATGTACCCTCAAAGTTCTTGGTGAATGCTTCTTGCATGTCGAACCAGTTGTAGATAGATTTCTCTGGCAAGTCGTCGATCCATTGACGGGCCGTGCCCGCCAACATTAACTGGAGGTACTTGACGACGATGTTGGGGTTGCCTCCGGCAATCTCCACCGCGTTTCCGTAGTCCTGCAACAATGTGGCTGGCTTGGCGGTGCCGTCATAGGGCTTGATGGTCTTGTCAATCCGGAAATCTTTGGGGTAAGTTGCGGACCGTATTGCAGGTCCAAAGCAACGTGGTCCTAGGTATGGTCCTTCTCGGGCCTCGTGGATCTTATCGATCCGCGAACGAGCATCGTACGGCTCCGGGTTCTTCTTCTTGTTGTCAACAGGGGATGGGCTGCGTGAACGACGCAGGCCTCTTCCGCCATGGTGAGTGCTTGGCGGCGACGGAGGCGGAGGTGGTGGTGGGTTAGCTTTCTTGCTGTTACCCTCCTGTGACGCCTCACGCCTGTCACGTTTGCTTGTCAGACGTGGAGGGTCATGGTGTGACCTGCTCTTGTGTCCTTGGTGGTGCTCTTCATCATGACGGGTCTGTGCCGCGTTGTCGCGGATGACGATGCCACACTGCTTTGGCGGGGTCATATCCGTATGATGGTGAGCCTTGTGGTCTTCCTGACGTCGGGGGAATCGGGGTGGTGGCGATGGGCGACGAGGTCGTGTTTTTTCTCTGTGGTCGGAGGATATGGGGATAGCATCCTTCCTATTGCGCGCATCCCTCCGTCTTCGTTCTGATGAACCCGTCTGTGACCCGACATCCTGAGGAGATCTGTCCCTTGGCGGTTTGTACTGGCTAGATCGGCAGAGCGCTGGGTCAGACTCAAGCCTCTGAGAGGTGGCCTTTTCCTGCTGCTTTACTGCCTTGGCCACTAGGTCATAGACCTGTTCTACTGCCTCAGGCGATCTATCCTGCTCCAGAAGGGTCTTGGCGACGACGAGGTTAAGGAGTCGGGTGGGCATCACCTGCTTGCCTTCACTGTCAATGTATGGCTTGGCTTGTGCCGTCTTCGAGGGAGCCCATCCTAGGTTGCGCCGTACACCAGGATCGTTGATGACGCGAGCCGGAGCTTTCTTAGCCTTCTACTACTGTAGCAGAGTCTTGTACTCGGCCTCCATTGCTCTAGCTTTCTCTATGGACTTCTGCGCATTGACCAAATCTCGATCTAGTTTAGCGCCTTGCTCCGCGACGGCTTGCGCCTCCTCCAACAGCTGCTGGCGCTTCTCGTCAAAGCTGAGTCGCGTTCCGGATATGAGCAACAGTTAGTGGCTCGACGAGGAGGTTGTCGTACATCACTCTATCAGCTGGAGTGACATGGGCTGCTGCCGACATGGATGCTGGAGGCGGCAAGTTTGCGGTGTTGCTGTTGCTCGGGCCAGTGCCGAGTTCCTGCGGCTGCTGCACTAGGTTAGGCGGAGGACACATGACCTTTGCGCGATCATCGTCGGTAGAAATAAGTGGCCCCTTCCCCTTTTCCAGCGCCGTAGGCGGAGCTTGCCCGGTTTGATCTTCATCCATCGCCGTCCCAATGGTGACGAACACCCCTCGAGACGTGACGGTGTTGTTAGCTTGCTCGTCGCGCGAGTACTCCTCCATCTCCTGCATAGCGGAGTCTAGCTCTTCTGGACTGAAGTCTATTTCCTCTGAATCTATACTGAAATCAGCATAAAGCGCGTCAATGACAGAGTCGGAGGGTGCCAGGACTTCCTCGATGACGGGCGGTGGAGGTGCAACGGGCTCGACGATGACTGGAGGTGGTGGTGCTGCTACGACGATGGCGATCGGAGGCGGTGGTGGCGGTGGCTAAATTGGAGGGGCTCCGTCAATGAGCGCAAGCGCTGTCTGAGCTGCCGCTTCGGCCTCCGCGTAGTTGTTGACGGTGTTCACCATGCCTTCGAAGGTAAGGCATCCTGACGCCTGCTGCCGTCTAAGAGAATGTCGGAGAAGCATGACATGGTCTAGTCCTTCCACAAAGTGGTAGATGGCATCATCATTGGGGTAGTGGTCTAGATCGACTCGTATATGGAGCCATCTGGCCAGGTAGTCGCGGGGGTCTTCGCCTTCTCTCTGAACGCAACGCGCCAGATCGAAGATGGTAACCACGCCGACGAATTTGGATCTCTGCTGTCTAGACGCACGGACGAAGCCGGCGGATTTGCAGTGATCTTCCACCTTTATATCCTGCACAGGGGCGGTTTGGGTGGGCCTTAAATTTTTCCGATCTTTGCCGGCAAACTCCGAGGAGAGATCCGACATTGATCCTTCTGCGAACGTATCCTTCCCGTAGGCGGTCCGTGCGGGCCTTGGTGCGTTCCGATCTTTGTCGACAAACTCCGAAGAGAGATCCGACATTGATCCTTCCGCGAACGTATCCAGCCCGTAGGCGGTCCGTGCGGGTCTTGATGCTCTTCCGACTCCCAGGGAACTAGTGCCCGAGTCGGTTTCGCCGATGAAGAGGTGGATGTCTCCGATGGGAACGATCGAACACCGCGTAGGGTTCGTCTTCGCCGGGATCCAGAACTCGTCAGGAGGGACGATCAGAATGTTGCTAGAGAAGAGAACACGGCCGACGACAATGGTTTTGCCGATTCCCGCGAAGATCTTGGTCCTCGCCCGCTGAAGAGCCTGAAGCGCCTCTTGCCCCACGGTGGGCGCTGACGAGGTTTAATCTCGTCAATGCCCATTGTTATGGACTTGGGTTTTGGAGAAGATGGGGATGCTGGAGATCGTGGCACGGTTAACAGACAAGCAACCAGGGGACACGAGATTTACCCAGGTTCAGGCCCCCGGAGGGAAAACCCTACTCCTGCTTGTCTGCTCTTTGATTACGGCGGAACCGAAAGTTACAGGGTGCACATATTCGATCTGGCGTGGATGCGTGTGCAAAAGTATGAGTCTGTCCTCCTCGTTGGCCCCTCCTAGCCTTTATATATGAGGAGGCTAGGTCTCGGGTGCCGATACGAGTAGGTTACAAGTTGTATTCAAACTCTAGTCTTGCTCTCCAAGAATCCGGAGACGTCATGGGCCTTGGTCACCCGAAAATCTTCATGGGCCAGCGTATGTCTGCTGTGGACCTTCCTTGGGCTGGACTAGGTATGCTGAAGTTACGTACCCGTAGGGTATAACCATGTCAGTAGCCCCCGAGTGATCAGTCGAATCGTAGATTCGGCTGAGGACTCTTCAATCCTTCGGGTGCAACTCTGTATTTCAAGAGAATGTGTAGGGATTGTTGATACGTGTGCCTGACTCTCCCGACGGATCAGGGTCAGTTAACTGTCTTAGGACAAAACAACACGATCTTCTTCAGGTTCGAGTCCCTCAACTCGAACCCGGAACATATGCTGGCGTAATTCGACTCAGGCCGCGGAGGACTTACATGAGTGGAATTCCAGTGATTTTAATTGATGTACCCAACGCGTCCGTCGGGATTTTTTATCGTACCTGCTGGTACGGATTCATACTAGCAGAGCGCAGTCAGGTGCGTTGCCAGGCCATCAGATGATATCTGTAGGTCTTATCTTTGTGTCGCAGACACAACATCCGAATGTTTGTCACCGCGGAGGTGCTTCGGGTGGCCAAGGAGATTTGTTGCTCACTCAGCATAATGTAATTTGGGGCAGAGTTGCCAAAAAGTTTTTGCGTGCTGATCCGGAAGATCGCAGTCGAAGATTTCATAGGGTGCGCGACCAGCGCTCCCTATGGGAGTAGCCCCCGAGTGTCTGTTCGAGTCGTAGACTCGAACGGAGACTTTAGTGCAAGCATTGCTCAGTTGTTTAGTCCGCAGGACTCGAAAATTTTCGGATGCTTAAATCCTTCCTCCCTATGGGAGTAGCCCCCGAGTCCGTAGTGGAGTCGTAGACTCGACGTAGGACTCAGAGAAGTGCTTTGTCTTCATTTGTCTTTCGGGTGCGCGGCCAGCGCTCCTGATAGGAGTAGCCCCCAAGTATTTAGTCGAATCATAGATTCGAGTGAGTACTCTTAGCTGTGGATCCGAAGAATTGTTGGTTGTGCTAGTATAGCTTTTGATGACGTCAGTGCTGACGATCGATGACCTCAAGCGTCTGCTACGCCAGAGATGACTTGACTGGGCGAAGCGTGGGTCCCACTTTCTGACTTTGAATTGACCGGTCACGCGTGGCGTGGAGATGATTACGGCGTCTCCTCGATTTCCGCGCGTAGTGGACGGCGTGGTAGAGACGGTTTGTTGTGATGCTGACACGTGTACGGCCAGATCTGCCGTTATCGTTAGGTCTTCTCGATGGACAGCCAGCGTGCGTCGTCTTCGCTGTTATAATCCGTGGTGAAATCGTGGCTTGTTTTCACCGCATCAGTTCTTGAGTTTCACTGCCTCCTTGCGCTCGAGCGATTCTTGCTTCGCGCTGAGAGTTTTCTCCACATTTTCCTTGTTCGTGGTACGTTTTCACCGCCGGCATCGCCGTAGCGTGATGGGGAAACCAAAGAAGTCTTCATCTGCGGTTGGGACCAGCGCCACCGGAGGAAAGAAGGGCGCCGCCGCTGCTCGCGTCACCGATGGTGGCTGGCGGCGATCAGAGACGCGGGAGAGCGATCTCCGCAAGCTGCGCGAGCGGAGCCTGATTCCGCAAGACACGACGGCCGTGAGACTCCCCGGTAATGAGGTAATCCCCCGTCCCCCATCTGGGTACCGGGTTATGTTCCTCGCCTTCGTTTTGCGTGGGTTTTCGTATCCAGTCCATGACTTCCTTCGTGGACTGCTCTTCTTCTATGGGATTCAGCTGCATCATCTGTCTCCCAATTCTCTTCTTCACATTGCGTGTTTTATCACACTTTGCGAGTGTCGGCTTGGCGTTGATCCGCACTTTGGTCTCTTCCGGAAGCTTTATTCCGTGAAGAGGCAGTCTGGTTCGGATGGTGTGTATCCCATTGGGGGTTTCATCATCTCCCTCAGTCCCAATGTGCAATTCTTTTCCTTTTCCATGTCCGAATCTGTCCAATACTGGCGGAGGAAATGGTTTTACATCCGTGATTCCGTGCTGCCTGGGCAAGATTTTGGTCTCGTTCCTTTTGACCCCTCCCAGTTGATTGAGAAGAAAAGATCTTGGAAAAACCAAATCTTGGATGGTGAGGTGGCGGAGATAGAGGCCCTGTACCGTCGGGTGGAGGAGCTCCAACTGATTCCTGAGAAGGAGGTGAACGGTGTCGACATCATCCGGATGTTTCTTGAGCGTCGGGTGCAGCCTCTCCAAGCGAGGGCGCATCCGATGTTTCTTTACTCTGGGCGTCGTGATCCGACGAGAGTTTCGAGTGAGAAAATCTCCGAGGTGGAACTTGACAAGGCTCTTCGCGTGTTGTTGAAGTTCAAGGCCGACGAGGGGCTCCCGGAGAAGTCGCTGACTCCTCCCTTTTCTTCGACATTGGTCGTACCGAAGGTGTAGATTTGCGCACGTAGTGCTCCCCTTTTTTGTTGGGTGTTTATTTGTGTCCTTTGTTTGCTAACAAAGTTTATTCTCATCTTGTAGAGCTTCAAAGTGCCGGGCATGGCACCACCGTTGCCCGAGAGGTATCCGAATGCCCCGGATAATGAAGTGGTGGATTCTGCGTCCGAGTTACCGTCAGCGCGATCCCCAGCGGAGGATGCCGACGATTCGAGTGAGGACCATTCGCGCAAGCGATCACGGAGCTCGAGCGAGTCTTCGGATGCTTCAACTCCTCCGACTCCCAGAAATCCTCTAGGCCTTGGGCGTCATGATGATGTTCATGGAGGTTCTTCCTCTCTCCTTCCTGCCATTCCTGTGCGGGATGTTGCTCCGCACCCGCCAGCAAAGCGGAAGAAGGAAGAAAAGAAGGAAGAGAAGAGGGAAGAAAAGAAGGAGGAGAAGTGGGCCCGAAGGGCTTCTCCTATCTTCGACCTGAGCGCGTTGGGCTTGTAAGTTGTTCTTGTTGTACTGTTGTCCTTTTCTTTTTGATGATGTTTGCACCTATGCTGATTGGCTTCGTATGCAGGCAATCCTCCGGCGGATCCAGTGATGGTGCGGGGGAGATGATGGGGGAGTCGAACATTGCGTCGCCTCCTCCTTAGACGGTGGCGACTTCGGGTGAGCCTGCGCCAGTTCCTCCTGTGCAGGAGAGGTTGGTGGTTGCGCCTCAGAATTTCGCAGGCGGGCCTGCGGGTTCGCCTTTGGAGCACGTAAGTTTCCTGCTTGATGTTACGGGGGGAGCCCCCGAGCATCTTCGTGTGCTGATGTTGTTTTTGCTGCTTTGTTTTGGGTGTAGCCCCCAAGTCCTGTGCTTAATGCTGTTGCCTGTTGCTGCAGCCTTTTGTCCAAGAGGCCAAGCGGCTGGTGGAGGAACGCCTGACGCTGGAGGCGAAACTGCGGCAGCTTCAAGGTATTCGTCTGCCTTGTAGTACTTTTCTTGCTTATCTTGGTCCTGTTCTTTGACACTTGCTTGTTTGTAAATGTAGAGGAGCATAACGACTCTCTCCGTGAGGTCGATGCTCTGAAGAAGAGCCTTGGCCAATCGAAGCAGAAAGCCGAAGATGTCGCTGGGGCGAGAGAGCGCCTTGAGCTGGAGCTGACGAAGGCAGCCGAAACAAAAGAGCGTCTGCAGCAGTAGGCCGCAGATCGTGAGGAGCAGCTGGCCACCGTTGCGGCTGCTCGTGAAAAAGGGGTGGCGGAGAAGCTCATGGCTGCTGCCAAGGCTATTTCGGGTGAGCGTTAGCCTTTGTACTTGCTCCTTTTTTCTGCGGATCATCTTCTATGTTCCCTTTCTTCATGTTTTCTTCTTTTTTGTCTCAGATGCCGCATGCATCGAGTTTGATCGCGGTGCTCTGGAGCACGGGAGTGCTCTAGATGATGCCACTGTAGCGGTCGAAGATCGCTGCAGCACCGTCGTCAACTCCCTCGCCAAGGCGAAAGAGGTCCTTGGTCGCTTCTACCAGGAGCTCTTCCCGAAGGGCGCATCCCTTGAAGACGTGGGTGCTCTGGCAGAGGCTCTGTCATCTGAAGCGCCTGCAGCGTACAAGCGCAAGCAGAAAGGCATCGGCGCGTCCGTCGGGCTGGCAATGGCCATGGCGGCTGGGGCGGAGCTGGACCTGCCCCAGATTACTTCTCGGATGCCGACGGCTGCGGATGGATCCGAGGTAGCCTTCGCCGCCTACTCCGCTCGCTGCAGACGATATGGGCCCAAGCTCATTGACTTGCTGTCTGAGTACGCATTGCGGCAGCAGGGCGAGGCCAAAGCTAGGCAGTCTGGTTCTGAGGCGACTCAGTGCCTTCCGCCGTAGGCGTAGTAGACGTAGGGTAGCTTGTAGTCTATTTTTATTGTAAATATCTTTTGTAGTACCATCCTTGTGCCACGTAGTGGCCTTATATACTTTAATGAATTTCTCCGAGCTGTGCTCTATCCTTGGCTGAATGTCTGTGTGCCTTCTTTTTTCTTCTGCTATAGGTTCCTTCGGGTGCTGACCCGGTTGGCACTTCATCCGAAAGGCCCTTGCGAGCATCATTGGATGATTCCTCGCAGCTCGCGTTTCTTCGAGATCGTGTGCGCAACTTGGAGAGAGATTTGCTTGGGTTACGCGGTCGCGCTGACGTTTGGAAGTCCAAAGCAGATCGTGGCGCAGCCAGAGAGGAGTATTTGATGGCGGAGCTGGGTCGGTTGTCCGAGCAGCTGCAATGTAAGTTGATCCTTCTTTCGAGCTGTAGCTCAGTTCTTCGGGTGAGCCTACTGGCCTCACTCTTGTTTTGTGCTGTTGTCGCAGGTGCCAATCTTGCTCCGAGGGAAGAAAATGAGCGTATTGCTGTTCGAGTCAATTGCTTGACTCAACAGGACATGGAGGCCGGCGGCTTCTTCTGGATGGATCGTGATCGCGCCGTAGTTCTGGCGACGGTGCAGGATCGTGTCTACCAGGTTTCGCGGGTGCTCCGCCAGGTGCAAACATCGCTGTCCTCGGTGCTGCACGTCATGTTTCCGTTGGATGGCGTGCCGACGACCCTTGCAGGTCTTCTGACGAAGTTTCGGAGTGCCAGCAATGTCAAGGAGCTGGTGCGGCAGCAGCTCGTCGTAGGGGTGAAGGCTGCCTTGTCTCTTGTGAGGGTGCATCGCCCTGATGTAGATTTGGCTGTTGTGGCGACTGGGCCACCTCCTCGACCAGATGGTGGCGAGTGGAATATGCGTCCGCATTACGCGGCTGTAAGGCAGTATGCCGAACAGATTGTAGATTTGTTTGAGCAGCGTGCTCAGGTTATTCTTCAGAATATGTAGTACCTGAAAATAAACAGATAGATGTAAAATTTGTATATTACGGCTGGGCGTGTATGTGCCCTTTGTTGTAAAGGTTCGCTTGTTAGCGAGCACGCAGTGCTTTGATTTAGTACGTGTCCTTTTCGTTAGCCTGACGTGGTCAGCTACTCAGGTGTACACGTGTTGTCCTCAGTCGATGAAATCGAGAGGTGGGGGAGCCCCCGAGTGCTTTGATTTAGTACGTGTCCTTTTCGTTAGCCTGACGTGGTCAGCTACTCAGGTGTACACGTTTTGTCCTCAGTCGATGAAATCGTGAGGTGGGGGAGCCCCCGAGTGCCCATTGACGAGGTTTAATCTCGTCAATGCCCATGGAGGGGTCCTCACAGTACGTGTTTAGAGACGTGGGGTAAGGCGGACGGTTGACGGGTACGAGGTAACACATCTTACCCAGGTTCAGATCCCACGAAGGTGGCGGAATCCTACTCCTGCTATAAATCAATATAAGGGCAATACACCGAGTTACAGAGATAGGTTCGCTGTGGCGAGGTTGTCTAAATCGATCTATGATCGTATGAGATTGTGCCCTAAAGGCTCCCATAGGCCCGACTTATATAGTCGCCAGGTCCTAGGGTTACAGGGAAAAGTCCTAGCCGGACAGGTTACAGAGTCCTACACCGTCTATCACTAGTCTTGTGTATCTTGCACTCCAAGGCTCCGGATACGCTGGTGACTCCACCGTAGCCTTCCTTTATCCGGCATGGGCCTCCCTTCTGGATCCACCTAACTGGGCCGCCCAGCAGACCATAGGCCATGCTACCGACTATGGACCACCCGAATTAGTCGGATAAGAGACATGCTATTATGATACCCATATAATATATCCCAACAGGTTTAAGTCATAGATTTTCCTTATCTATCTTCAGTTATTATTCATTCGTGATGTTTACCACCACGGAAACATGATCTTATTTCAAATCGTTTATCAAATTTGATTTTTCGCCAATTATTTGGTAAATATTTTTTATCACTTATAATTATAAAATGGCTCAAAATCAAGAAGATCGTGTGTCAAGACGCACTCCTAAATCTAGTCTAGATAAACCTAGATCAATTATCCCTAAACAGAGTAGTATAGATCCAGTCTAACTCCAGACTCCCATCTATGCTTTGACAATTCCATAATATAGTTATAATCTATTTTCTCTCCTACATCTATATTCATACGGATAGCGAATTAAAAAAAGACCAGAAGTGCCCCCCTCCCCTGCCTCCCGTGTCACTCTCGGGCAACACCGGAGGCCCCCAAACCCTAGCCGCCCTAGCCCCTCACCACCTGCCTCTCCTCCTCGCCGTCGTCGGTGGCGGCCTCCGGCCGTCGCGGGCGGCGGCGCGGCTCCGCCCGGTCCTTTCTTTTTCAGTTTTCTCCTTGCCTTTTCGCTCCGTTTCGCCCTCCCTTCCCCACTCGACGCCGGCCATTCTGGCCGCCACGGACCCCTCCCGGCGAGCTCCGGCCCGGCCAATCGCGACGCTGCGCCACTCCAACATGCAGATCCGGCGAGCCCCTCCCCTTGTGATCCCCGTAGGCAGTGGTCCGCCCAGATCTCGATCTGGCGCGTCCGGCAGCCGCCACTCCTGGAGCTCGCCCCTGCTAGACAGCGCGTCCGGCGCGAGGCATGTCGGTGGTCTACAATATCCCGTCGATCCTAACCTGGGCTCCGGTGAGGTTTGAGTGGTTGGTGTTCGTTGTGTGGTGGTTGGCGGTGATGCTGATTGGGGAGGTTGCTGTGCTTCGAAATCCGGCTCTCTAGTGCTGTCGGCGTCGTGTCCGCCAGTTTCCAAAGATTGGTGTCCGGGAAAGTGCTTCAGTAGTCAGTGTGACTCGCTGAGCCGTTGGGGCCGGAGCAGGGGCTTGCGGTAACCCTCTTCCCACTCCTGCGACCTGGTGGTGCTCGTCCATCTTCATGGTAGAGTCTGGCCATTAACCCCTCCACCAACCGGCAACCACTGCTCGAAGAAGAAGGTCCCCGTCGCAGTTTGGCTCTCATTGGTATTTCTCTGGCAGTGTGATGCCGGTCAGTTTGCCATCTTTTGTTTGGCGTTGCAGCTTTTCTCATTCCTACTCCCCAATGTTGTTTTGTCGCTCGGAGTGTCCGACGAGGAACACGATGGCTGTTAGATGCTGGTCTTGTGCATCACTTTTGCCAAAGAACCCCCTTGAAGTTGATGTTGCGAGGATTTCGGTGCTGGTTGGAGCCGGACCCAGCAACGCCCTAGGCTCCTTCTGGTATCACGGATGAGGAAGTAGACATCAAGCCTGGGATAACATCTACTAGCTATTTTGCTTGTTGTAGGCTTTCTCTTTGTAATCTTTTTAGGTGTTGTTCTTCTCCGTTTGAGCTCTCTTTGTAAGCTGGTAACCCCAGCGGTGACTTCTGTTTGTAATCCTGGCTGGTTGAGGGCTTTGTTAATTTAAAGTCGGGCTCTTTAAGCCTTCAGTCTAAAAAAAATCTATATTCATACGTATTTCCAACTTTTTTTTTCAACCAAGCGGATTGTGTCGGGAGCTAACGCATTGAAGTTTAGAAACACGGCCTAAGTTTGTGCTAGGGACACGCGGCGTGCGCCATGTGAGTCCTTCCACTCGAACAGCCAGCACACCTTCGTATGGGTGGGACCCACGCCAGCAAGTACCTATACCTCGCAGTCTGAGCATTCTCTATTCTCCTCATCGCATATCCACAGCTCACTCGTGGAGCTTCCAGAAAACAGCAAAACAATCATAGACCTACTGCTTATAAAAATACACACAGAGGGCTTAATAACCAGCAAGAATAACTTCAACTTTTGTTTGCTCAACTGGTATGTGGCATCTGAAAGCTTGATCTCTGTCACCGACTCTGCTCTTTCTCGAGTAATTTCTCGATCTGTTTGGGATGGTTGCTTGGCTTTTCTTGGGTTCTGTTTTCCGATTGGTGTTTCTCGAGCAATCAGTTTTCGTGCTCTAGGAGAGCTTGTCGAGAATATTGATCTGTGAAGCACCTACATGTTGTGCTGAAAAATGCATGTGCAGTTGTGCACTGCCACCCTTGCTGCTCTGACAAAGAACATGCTGCTTTACCATATGTTGTCTCATGAACATGTTCTAGATCTGTATTTGTATTTTGACCAACCGGTTCATCTTGCATTTTTATTTCTCTTGGCGAACATCTTGCATGTGGGCATGGGCTATTTATTCAGGATTGTGGCTTTAAGAGCACAGATCTATGGGCCTTTAATCAGGTTTTGTTGAATCCAGCCTTACTGTTTGTGAATTCCTACATGTTGACCTCCTGAACTGTTCCATCCAAAGCTGTTCCGTAGGTACTGGGCTTCATTTTACAGTGTTGAAGCTAAGATTTTGTAGATAGATGTTTGATCTTGAATCAGTGTTCAGTTTTCCAAAGGAATGTTCGATCTGCGTGATTGATTTGTTGAAGAGATTTTTATCTGTAACCCTGCGGCTAAGAAAACTGAATTCTGCGTCTTTCTGTGATTAACTCCTCGTTTCAGAAGCTACACTGTCTGCCATGCCTGACGGCACACTTTCCTGTACCAGGTATTCGCCGCCGCCGCCGACCACGCAAAGATGTATCTGGTGAAGGACATCAGCGGGGCCATTGGCCTGATGGCGGCGGCCCTGGTGCTCCTGGGCACCTGGCCGGTCGTCCTCGCCGTGCTGGAGCGCCGGGGGCGGCTGCCGCAGCACACGTACATTGACTACTCCATCTCAAACTTCCTGGCCGCAGTGCTGGTCGCCTTCACCTTCGGCCAGATCGGCGGGGACACCCCAGAGACGCCCAATTTCCTCACCCAGCTCACCCAGGTAAATTATCCCAGTTGAAATTATGAACATTCCTCGCAAAAACAGGTAAATCTGTACTACTGAATTTCAAGAAACGTGTTGGGTTTCAGTCTTTCAGGCCTGAAGTTTAACATGTGTGAAGCAACAACTTGAGTTGGTGGCGCATCAGGCTCTATTCCGAATTTTATAATGTAGTGAAAATGTTCTAACTGTCAATTGAACAATGCAGGATAACTGGCCGTCGGTCATGTTCGCGATTTCAGGAGGCATCTTCATCACCCTCGGAACCCTAGCCACGCAGTACGGCTGGGCATACGTCGGGCTTACGGTCACTGAGGTCATGGCCTCAAGCCTGAAGGTTGTCATAGGTAGTACATACACTGTCAGCTTTATTACTCTCTATAAACATGGATGTTTTCCTGCTGCAGCTATTCCAGTATGAATTTTCAAAATCCTAAGATACCTGACTTGAATTTATCTTCCAGGGACAACACTAAACTATTTTCTCGACGGTCGGATCAACAAGGCGGAGGTTCTCTTCCCTGGTGTCGGATGCTTTCTGATTGCAGCCTGCCTAGGCTCGCTTGTTCACTCTTCCAATGCTGCTGACAACCAGGAGAAGCTATCAAACTCCAGAAACTTTACTGGGTACAATTCTCTGCTTACTCCCCACAGCACTCATGTGGTGTAAACAACGAGTTTCTGTCTTTTTGCCTAAATTTTACTTGTACACATCTAGATCTAATATGTTTCTAGCTGAAGAACACTTGTTAAAATTCCTCACAGGAACACTGCAAAAGAAGATCTCACTATTCACCTACTCGAAGAAGGTACTTGCTACTACTGGTCAGATACTCAGATCAATGGACCATTTCTGTCATTAATTCCGAGATTAAACCTGAGCTACCCGTCTTGATATCTTTTCGATATACAGAGGAGCCAAATGATTGTGAAGAAGCAAAGCCATATTTACCAAAGCCTGTAGAGATAATCGAGGCTGGAACAGCAGATTTCCTGATTGATCTCGAGGACAAAAGATCAATCAAAGTAAGCACCTGCAGAAATACCAATTTTTGGTTCATAACTAGTTGATTCATCATGATTAAACTGCAGTGTCTTACTGCAAAAACGAACAAATCAATGAACAATCGTATACTTGTGAAGAACATAATTTACTGTCACGCAATAATCAGAACAATGAAAGGGAAAAAGGAGTACTATATTTTTCTTTTGTCGACATGGAGATGGACAACCCTGTCCTGTGGTGTTCAGGTTCTTGGATCTAGCACGCTGGTGGGCCTGGGGATCGTCACCTTCGCGGGAGTGTGCTACTCGCTCTTCACGCCGGCGTTCAACCTGGCGACCAATGACCAGTGGCACACGCTGCGCGACGGTGTGCCACACCTGGTGGTGTACACGGCCTTCTTCTACTTCTCCCTCTCTTCATTCGTGGTCGGCGTGGCGCTCAACATCTGGTTCCTGTATCGCCCCATGGCCGGCGTGCCGCGGTCCTCGCTCCGGGTGTACATCGGCGATCACGAGGGGAGGGGGCTCGCGCTGCTGGCCGGGATGGTTTCTGGGCTGGGCAACGCGTTCACCTTCATGGCCGGTCAGGCGGCCGGGTACGCGGCGGCGGACTCCGTGCAGGCGCTGCCGCTGGTGAGCACGTTCTGGGGCGTGGTGCTGTTCAGGGAGTACCGGAGGTCGTCGAGGAGGACGTACACGCTGCTGGGGAGCATGCTCTTCATGTTCGTCGTCGCCATGGCCGTGCTCATGGCCTCCTCGGCGCACAGGAAGCCACTTTGACAGTCACAGCCTGGACTATGACGCGTAGCCAAGGCAGGGCTACACTAGGACGGACGGGATGCATGGTCTGTATATGCCCGCCGTAGCCTACGGCGAGCAAGCCGATATGAAAAATCGATGAGAACATTCGTGTAATATGTATTTAAGAAATGATGTTGTGCTCAATCTATAATCCATATTATATTACGAAAATTCTACTATCAGATCGGACCGGTTGCTGAATTGCAAAATCCAGCAGAAAGTGTCTCGTCCGGCTTAGAATTGTATCGAAAATTTAAAATGTTTTATAGATCAAACCGCTTGTCTGATTTAATATCCGTTTTTATCGATTTTTCAATAAAAATCGATAAAACTAGATCACATGTTAATATGTTTCGATAAAATAAAAATTCGGAGCAAAATATTATCCACCCAATAACACATAAGTTATCCACCATATAAATGTGTTGGGTAGAAGCATTCTCGCATACCCAAACACGTAAGTTATCCACCTAATAACATAGTCGGACACAGAGTTCGTTAGGCCACTCATTGCGGTTTCTCCTTGAACTGAATACACGAATTCTCACTAACTAAAATTGATGAGTCGTTAAGCTAAAATTAGATAAGTTGATTAAAAAATACATTCCTCTTTAATCCATAAAGTTTACTATATTGCAGAAAAGGCCTTCAAATTAGGCTACCCAATTAAGTAAGCACCTTTGTTTAGTACTCGTACAGAAAAGTCCCTAAAATTAGGATCTAATTATAAATAAGATTTTCTCAGCCAAAAGTTAAATAAAATGATAACTATCTAGACTTTTTTTGACTCATGTTGATTCGCGTTACTAGTGTAGAGTATGGGGAAAACTTCAGCGGAAATACTTGATACTAGAACCGAAAATGCAAAGTCAGTACAACTCACTCATAGAGAACAACAAATTTTGGATAGTATCGAATCTCCCCTAAATGTATAAAATGCAATGTACTGTATTCTTTTCTTTCAAAATAAAATAAGGTGAACTCTCAGAAACCAAACACAGCATCTTCTACATAATAAAACAGGCCGTGGTTGCTGCCAAAAGCTAACCTGAAGACTAACATCATTTAATAAAACTACCGCGAGCACTAACATCATTTAATCATTTTTCACATCGGTTTGGGGTGAAAAAGACTACTCAGTTTGCAAAAGGACCTCCAGTCAACCTCCCGTTGCCCCCTGCAGTTATTCTCTATCCTTCAGTTTCTCCTCAAGACTCCATTTTCTAATTTTGTCTGCATGAAGAATCAGAAGTTTAGGCATGACTCACCATATGAAGAACCATGAAAGTACCAGAAATTCTCTTCTGTTCAGAGCAAAGCTTGATTTAAAAAAAATGCCAGATTGTTCAAACATTAGAGATGCAATGCTAACAGTAACTAGAAACTTTCCTGTTTTAAAATTTGTGCAATCAAGCACCAAACAGCACAGAAATCGCACCAGGTATATCTCTAAGAATACATCCACATTGGATTATATCCCACACAAACCCACAAGCGAACAGGACAGAAACAAATGATAAGTGTTCCCATAATTTGGCAATGCATCTCACCCTGTCATCCTCTGCTTGGGAGATTTATCTTTCGTTTAAATGATATTGCTCAGCACTAGCAAAAAAACTACCTTGATCTCTAAAGGCAGGAATTTATGCGGGAACCGATGTAGTCAAGTTCAGCATATTGCAAAAGGAATTAACGGTGAAGTGGCCAGAAGTGGTGAGGGTCAGTTTAGTGAATCTTTGTGGTCAGTCAGTCATACTGGCGCACAATTGTTTCAATATCAACTGGCATTTGCAAAGTTTCTTCCCCAAAAAGTTCCCCCAAATTGAACTACGCCTCACACTTCATATAGCATTTCAGAAACAGAAATACCTACACTTCACATTATAATGTAGTAAGGAGAGACAAAGAGGCCTCCATCTAGCCACCAATCTTCCCACAATCAGGTATTGTATAGTTTATCCCCTTACAATTCTTATATTATGAATATCTTTTATGTCCTCGAAACAGGCTTTCGCCCCGCTTTATAAATAAAGCCCAACCATCAAATCCGATACAAAATTCAAAGCAAATGGGAAAAAATAAAAAAAGGTCTGATGGGGCAGCAATACACATCAGCCCAAAGAGAGGGAAAGAGAAAGCGAAATAATGAGATACGAACTCCCAGAGAGGGAACTCGGTGGACTGGCGGCGAGTAGTGGTGTGCTGACACCAGCAGGTCCTGAAGCATGCCGTCCAAAAGCTCCCTGTTCTGCTGCCTAGATAGCGAATGCCACTGCTGAAGAAAGGCAAGAAATTTAAAAATAGAGTTAGTAGCATGCCACCGGATGACACGCTCGATAACCATCTTGTTATGAATCGTCCCCTACCGATACGGTTTGCCTCATTTCAAGAAACTCACCAAGGTCTTGAGCCTGCCAAGCAGGCCCAAGAGATTCTCGGACAAAGCTCCATAGAAACTGGGCTGCGGGACAGGTGAACATGATGTGGGTGCCCATTTTCAGGGTCCCTCAGAGCGAGCACAAGCCATTGCTCGACCCATGCCGTTTGGACACCTCTACTCCCAATGGAAGACAATATCTTAGAAGTTGCCACACAAAGATCTTGAGACTAAGGGGTAGTGGCGCTTTCTAGAGAGGATTCGTCCATGGGAACACGGGCCCTCTAAACAGGGCCAGATAAGCAGAACTAACAAAGATGTGGGGACATACGCCAGGGGACCCTATCTAGGTCATTCGAGAGTGACTACGGGAGAGTTGCACTCAAGGCCTCAAAAGCCATCGCCTCCTCAATGCCAAAGGTTCTCCGGAACGGGATGTTCCAGATCCCCCCGGTATGTCGAGGTCACCAGAAGCAGTGAATCGGCGCATGAAGCGAAGAGGGAGGGGAACTCATATGTAGGAGGCCACTCTAACATCCAGGGATCCAGCCAAAACATGGTTCCTTCTCCATTTAAAGTGGTTAAGGAAATCCCTAGTTGAATCTCATGTTTGATGTCATGAATGGATCTCTAGAACTGGGATCCCTCCGGTGTTCGCACGCCATGAGTGGGCGTCTACGGAGGTATTTGGCCTTAATAAGATGTAGCCAAAGACTTCCATCCTCAGTGAGGATACGCCATACCCATTTTAGCATATGGGCCACATTAAAGCGGAGCGAATCTAAAATGCCTATGCCCTAGCTCCTTGTGGATACAGAGATCTGCCCATTTAACCATGTGGTACTTCTGGCGCCCATCCCTTGCCAACCATGATAACCATGAATTCCTTCACGGAGAAAGTATATAGGCCCATAATATACATGAGTAGGCTAGATAAGCAAGAGTCACTAAGGACAGTCTTGCTTCCCTTAGATGTGAGCTTTGCTTGCCAGGGCTCAGCCTTGGATCTAGGGTTGTAAATGGATAGGATAATTTACGCACCAGATCCTATTTAAGGTATTTATATCTGATTTTAAATAATCCGTCGGATAAGGATATCCGATTCCGAAGTGGCATTCCGGATACGATGTAGGATAGAGTATGAAAAATAGCATGCAGATATGAATAATCTGAAAATTAATTAGGGTAATCCGACCGGATAATCTGATTTTCGAGTCAAAAGTCAATTTCAACTTGACAAAATAGTAATTATTTAGTTACCGAGTTTATTTGACGAACAAGTCTAGCTCTGAATTTTATTACTAAATCTCTACTTTATCAACTAGTTGATTCCTGCGAGGCTTAAAGGTCAATTTGCTCTCGAAATTCCGCTATAAATATCAACCATGATAGTATTTTTCGACTATTTTTATTTTCGATACGAATCCGCTCCTTTTCCGATTCGAATCCGCAGTCCAAATTATCCGTATTCGAATTTGCAACCGATCATTGTCCGATCCGCTCAGAATTCAAGAAAAAAGTATGGTAAAGGATATGGTACAAGCAAAATCCGATCGATTTAAACCCCTACTTCGATCTAACCTGCACAACTAAGGGGGCAAGATCCTTGATTAGGACCCAGGTATCACAGATGGGCATCCCGAGGTAGGTGATAGGGAAATCAACCAACCTACAATTTAGGTTGTCCACAATACTCTGTCTGTCCTCATCGGAGTATCCCAGGATCATTACTTCGCTCTTGTCGAAGTTGATCTTGAGTCCCGACATGGTCCCAGGAACTTGAGATTAGTGATGTCAAGTTCCGTGTCCTCTTTCATGATCACGGTGTCATCTACATACTGGAGATGGGTGACACCACCTCCAGGAATACGATGCCCTACCACACCAGCGATGTGGTCGGCGATCTTGGCTCTATCCAAGATCTCCGCAAGGGCATCACCTGTGGATTTAAAGAGGGGGGTATGGGATCTCCCTGACTCACTCCACAGGACGATCTAAAGTATGGGCCTACTTCCCCATTGATATTGATAATTGTGTGTTTCCACTCATGACAAATTGCATGATCCAGCAGATCACTCTATCATCAAAACCCCTCTACTCCAAGACCTGATAGAGAAAGGCCTAGTCCAACCGATCATAGGCCTTCTGGAAGTCTAGCTTTAGGAACACGCCCTTATGGCGTCGTACCTTAACCTCATGAAGTGCCAAGACCCTGTCATGGATGATGCGTCCTTTCAAGAAGGCAAACTGTAGGGGGTGGTTTAGTCGCTCCATAACTATGGCGCAATCTTTGTCGCGCATACTTTCGCAAAGATCCTCTAGATCACCGTGATCGGTCTAAATTGAAGGACGTTTGTGGCCCCCAAAATTTTGGGGATCAAAGTTATCACGCCAAAATATTTAAGCCGGGACATAACCAATGTACTAGTGTAGAACTCCTGGAACATAGGCATTAGCTGCTCCAAGCGAATATTCCATCATCCAAACTAATCTTCCTCCGATCCTAACCCATTGGGTGGGTTCATCTGGCCCGGGGGCCGAGTTAGTCTTCATATCCTTAATAGCTCTCATGACCTCCTATCAAGGATTACGAGTCGACGAGTCGAGCCGAGTCATTGGGGTACCGATTTGTAGACTAGTCGAGACTAGTCGACATGTACTTAAGCAGTAGCTTGTACAAAATTCTATCATGTATGGCAACTAGATAGGAGGTTTAATAACTAAAACTGACATAAGTTCAACACAAGTTACATAACACGATAATGCTAGAATCTAGAAATTCATGTAGCAAAGTCTAGAATAGCTAGGCTTCCCAATTTTCTTCCTGAGCACCTCACTTATTCGGCTAAAATTGAGTCGATCGATTCAAACAGCAGGACTAGTCATTCGACTCAATGGACTCAAGGAAATAGTCGAGTCGACCAACCGAATCGACAGTCAGTTTAGGACTTGTAGACTAGTCGTTTGACTAGTCTAGACTAGTCGTTGGACTCATAATCCTTGCCTCTTATGGAGGAATGGAAGGGTAAGATCCGCATTCTCGTCCGTAATAACCCTATCCCTAGATGGCCATAGGCCACCTGCTAATGCCACCCTTGGGTGGGGTCCCGCCATGAAGAGCTCCTTATAGAAGAAGTAAATATGGGAGGAGATATCCTTGGAATCTTCCAAGAGATTTTTACAGAGTTATCCTTGGAATCTTCCAATAGATTTTTGCCGTCCCAAAGGCATGGTAGAAACATTAATTCTCTGTTTAACCCCTCTAAGAAGGTTGTAGAAAGAGACCACGTAAAGACTAATGAGGCATGTTGCTAAGGTATGACTTAACTAGAACAGGCCAACCATCACTAGTGAAGATCATCCCTAGCCATCAAACGAACCTGATCTTTACCTTATTCTTAATGGGTTTCCAAGCCAAAATTCTTATTTTAAATTTCATCAGCAGGAATTCCTAGGTATAAAATATTTAATGGGAAGAGGCAACGACAAGCAGAAGCTCTTACAAGCATCTAGCTATCAACAGTACAAATGGAAACACCAAAGTATCAAGTCAAAATGAAAACTGTACCAATTCAGAAATGCAAGCAGTCGCGCAGAGCTGTAGACAGTGCTAAATGGACAGGGGATGAACAAAAGTAAATAAATAAGTATAATGCTGAACCGGCAGTACTTCTAAATTTAGTACTTCTGTTCCTTGTACATGAAGAAAATAAGTGCCTAACGACAATAAAATGCAAGCAAACATTTGGCGAATGCTAAAGCTATAGATAGCCCAGTTTGGCCGTGTCTCAAATTAAAAATGCTTTACTCATCTTAAAGATATATCATTACTGAACAATACCATCTAGTGGCCAAAAGAGGGAAATGTTATGATACCTTGTCTAGGTTGCATCAAGCATCTTCGAGTTGAGGGTGCACCTTGTTCTCTATCAAAGATGGAGGCCATGCCATGATGTAGGGATGGACATGGCTATCAAATCTTCTCCGAAAGATCATGTCCACCACCGATGTGTCCATGCACACAGATAGGAACCAACAAGGAAAATGAGCATCAACGAACGTCTCTCTGGTAGAGAAGTACACGTATCCATCGATAATGGCCACAACCTTCAGTTCACCATGTTCCTCCAGCGTACCCCCAGTGAAATCGACAATCCTCTCCAATGAAAACCTCTTGTCAAACATCCACATCTCAATGCCATCAAGACCAGCTCTCCATACCCAGACAAAGAGATCGAATTCAATTGGGCAGACAATGCAAAGCTCACCGTCTTTGTTCTCGCCAATCCTAAATATGAAATGTCGTCCTACCAAGCTCGGCGGCAGATCCATCTGAGAGAATTCTAGTGTCGCGGTGTTGAGCACGAGGATGTAGGCTTCGTTAGCGTGTATCCAGTAGATGAACCCATTCACCATATTACCAACTTTGAGCCAGTACTTGTCCTCAGGATGTGGCGTCACAGGCTCCGACCACGGGAAGATCTGCCACTCCCTGCTTTCTGATGAGAACACGGCGGCTCGCGCCCGGGATTCGTCATGATAGGTGAAGACCAGGCGCAGCGGTTCGCCGGCCTTTTTGGAGGATAGAATGTTGCACCCAAGGTAGGTGACGTCCCTGTGGAAATCGTCAAAGATTTCCTCAGGCGGCGAGGCGATGAGATCCAGGGCCCGCGTGAGGGGGTTGTAGGCGGCGAACTGCTCCGTGTTGCAGTTCCGGAGGAGTACGTAGCCGTCGCGGCAGTCTTCTATGGCCCACCCCGGGAAGGTGTCGTCGTCGTCGTCGTCGGGGAGGCGGGTGAGGAAGAAGTCGGCGCCGCGGACGACGGCTGCGAGGTCCGGGTCGGAGCGGCGGCGGAGGGGGGCGAAGGTTGGGATGGCGGGTTCGTCGGGGTCGAAGAAGAGTCCGAGGAGAGGGGGTGGGCGTGCGGCGCTGAAGGAGCGGCGGAAGGCAGGGGACGAGCGGACGGCGTCGAGGAAGGTGCGGCAGCTGAGGGCAGCACGGACGAGGCTCGGCAGGGAGGGGAGGCGGAGGAAGATCTCGCGGAGGAGATCGTTTCCGAGATCGATTACCGTGGTGGGAGCGGGAGGCGGCGGCGGCGGTGATTGCTGGGAGGCCATGGCTTGCACAGGAAAAGGAGGAAAGGAAGGATGCTCCGCCACGGCCACGGCAAAAACAAAATGGTACTGTTGTATAATTCTTTTTTATGTTAATTTTATTTCTATTTCCAAAATTAAAGGCAAGCTGTGTTGGAGTGGAGATTTTTGCTCCCAGCCAGTGCTCCTGCTATTTTTGAAAATCGAAAATAATAATTATGAGTTTTAAAAAATTTGAATTTTTTTTGGATTACCTAATGATTTTTTTACTCCTACAAACATGCAAAATATTAATTTTAAATAATTTATGTCCTTAGCCCACAATGAAAATAATTTCGTATTACAATTTTGCATGCTCATGGGATACAACATTGACTGTGTTCAAAAGTATTTTCAATTTTATTTAAAACTTATAAATCTGCCTTTTGAATTATTTAAAATAAAGAAAGCACTAGAGCTTGGGAACACGAGAACGAACCGACTCCCGTCCGCTCTCGCTCGAGGGCGACACAGGAGGCCCAACCCTAGCCGCCGCTTGGTTCCCTTCCCTCCTCCTAGTTCCACCTTGCTGTCGTCGAGGGATGTCGTCGGCTTGGTCTGCGCGACTGACGCGGCGGCGGGGTGCCTCCTCGCGTGTGTGGGTGTCGCGTCGTGTGTGCATCTTCGGTCCAGGCGGGCCGGACTGACCGCGGACGCTGGCGGCAGTGCGGGTTGCAGCGAAGGCAGATCTGGAGGCGGGGGGTCGCGGTGGTTGCTCTGCATCCCTGTGACATCGTGATGGAGTCTGGGATCTCGGCCATGCCTTGTTGCAGGTCAGTCATCTCGAACATCCCACGTCGACGAATTTGTAGTCGTTCTCGTTCTCGGAAGATCTGCGCCAACGTTGCTCGGCCACCGCTGGAGATGGCACCTCGGGCTTACGCAGATCAAGATCTGGGCATCGATGGGAGGTTGGTTGGCCTAGGGTTTCTCTTGTGCAAAGACAAACACCTTCCTGAGGCTGGTCCTTGATCTGGCTTGAGTGGGGAGTTTCGAAAGGCTTTGCCGATGAATGTAATAGCGCTCCTATGCACATTTTAAAAGAAAACTAGACAAAAACTGATATCATTGATATACACATGTGTCCGGTTTATAAGGGAAACCAGACAAAAAAAAACCACCAGTCATTTTCAGAAGAAAAAAAAAGACGAAAATCCGCACACATGGCCACACTACTTAGCTGAAGTAGGCCTGAAAAATCCTGAACCCTAGTTATATATATATACAATACATAAGGACTTATAAAGAGTAAGATGACGAATTTGATGCTCTTACCCGCCAAAAAAAGAGTTTGATGCTTTGAATTAAAATGGCATGTCGCTAGAGAACCAAAGGCGCATGATCCACCATAAAAGGCGATCGTTTCGCTAGAGAAAGCAAAGGCGTGATTGAGTGCAGCATCCGTGAAACTGTGCCGTGATTTCACCAAGCCTTTGTCTTCGGTTCTCTTCCGTTTCAAGCTTCCAACTCTATCTCATCTCTGAGCCAGCGAGTGTCAGTTTGCCGAGTATATTGTGTGCTATATGTGGACTATAAATAATACTTTCTCCGTTTAGAATTATAAGATGTTTTAGGTTTGTGAATGAGATGTATCTAGACATCTTTTAGTGTCTAGATTCGTTTGAACCTATACACTAAAAGATGTCTAGATACATCTCCTTCACAAACCTAAAACATCTTATATTTCTAAACGGAGGGAGTATAAGATGTTTTAGATTTATGAAGAGAATGTATCTATACTTGTTTTAGTGTATAGATTCACTTTAAACATGAGTAAACCTACATATTAAAAGAAGTCTAGATACATTTGCTTCACAAAGTTAAAACATCTTATATTTTAAAACGGAGAGTACTAATGAGGTTGATCATTTCAGACCTACTTCAGCTAAGTACTGCCAAACTCTGTTGCACTATATTGTACTGCCAAACTCTGTTGCACTACCGAATAAGCAAGCATCATTGTTAGAGATCTCGGCAATGGGGTGAGTAGTACATGGCCTCCATTAATTCCTGGCCGGAAAATAGACACTACAGAGTGGTGGGAGTAGTACAAACTGTACTGCATTAGACGAGGTAGAACCACACCTCTTCTACTTGTCAACTCGGCGTGTAAAGCCTCTCTTGATTACCTCAGCCAATGCCTGTCATACGCAGTAGCCTAACAACAGATCAAGTGCAGTGAAATTTCACTGCATTGTTTTTAGGTTGAAGAAAAAGTGCAGCAGAATCCATAGAGAGTGGTAGATGACCATTAAGTCATTAACCTGCATACGACCGTGCGGATTACAGAACTGATAATCATCTTTATATAGGATTCAGTACACAGCAAAGGAAACGAAAAAAGGATTCCCAGTAAGAACATGAAAATATCTGGCTAAGAAAAAAACCAAGAGGTTTGCTTCAGATCATCAGTGTAATGATGCCCAGAGCACAAATCACCCCCACTGTAATAGCGATCCCACAAGGTTTCAAGCCTTTACAGACATATTCCCAACATCCCACCAACACCTGAGAGTAACGAAATGTCAGGTATACTACTGTACCTGATATTGAAGAGGAGACACCTGACAAGGACGATGGTCAAGACGCTGCTGGAGTTCCAAATGTATCTGTGAGGCCCAGGCGCGAAGTGAGGCCCAACCCACGTTTCTTCAGCCCATCGTGGTCGAAGTGAGGACTATAACTCGATTGTGTACGTGTCTGTAAGGATCATCCAAGTTGGATCAGGCTGAACCGGCTCTGAATTCCCCGTCCCCTTCTCTCTGCTTTCCCAGTCTCCTTCTTCGGTTCAATTTGTAAGAACTTTGTATCCAGAATCCTGGTGTTGAATAGAGTAAACCCTAGACGATACTTACACCTGGTATCAGAGCCATCCCTCCACTCTTCTTCTGCCACCCAATTTCTTTTCCAATCTGGGTTCCATAATCGAAACTCGTCACCAAAAGAAAGTCCGAGAGGAGAAAGAGTTCGCCATGGACGAGAACAACAAGGAATTGCTGAAGCAGATCCAGCTCCTGATGGCGGCAGCGGAGACGAAGCAGGATCGGCGTGCCGACGCCCTCGACACCAAGTTGGAGACCATCTCCAACGACTTCAACTCCTGGCGTCCGCGACTCGAGTCCCGCGTCGACGAGCTCCATGCCGCTGTCACCGTGCTGCAGCAGCAGGCGGTTGGCAAGGCGACGGTCGGCGCCACCTCGGCGTCGGCCCTAGGAGATCCGGCAGCGGCCCATCTCGCTCATGCCCACAGGCCGGTGGATCCTTCTGTGCTTGGGGCCAGACCACCGGTGGGGACCGATCTCGGGCAAGGCCACGGCGCGGTTTCGCTACACCGGGGAATGGTAGCTGGAGTCTCGACGATCCAGTTGCCGACCCCGGGCACTGGTATGCAAAACTTCCAGACCCCGTTCAATCTTCGCAGTGCTGTTTCTTCTGTCACCGAGTCTGCTACCACTCAACTGCTTGCGCAAATGGGCCAGAATAATCCTTCACTTTCCGCTGTTTGACGGCAAAAATCCACAACTCTGGCAAACCTTGGCCGAGCAGTATTTTTCCATGTTTTCTGTGCACGAATCCTATTGGTTCCCCATGGCCACGCTCAATTTTGTTGGCTCCCCTAAGATTTGGTTACATTCAGTTCGTAAGAAGCTAGCTAGTTTGGATTGGACCTCATTCTGTACTCTGATCTGTACACGTTTTGGTCGCAATAGGCACCAAATGTTGATACGGCAATTCTATACTCTTAGGCAGGTAGGCACAGTTACTGAGTATATTGAGAGTTTTGAAAATTTGATGAATAATTTGTTGGCTTACTCTGATGCTATACATCCTCTTTATTTTTTGACACGATTCATCGAGGGACTGAGGAATGAGATCAGGGCTGTGGTTATAGTGCAACGCCCTCCGGATCTTGATGCAGCTTGTGCACTAGCATTGTTACAAGAGGAAGTTGTAGACAGTCTGAAGCCCCCGTTTCATCGTTATCAAGAGTACAATGGCAGGCCCAGGCCACTTCCTCTACCTCCACCACCGAGGGCAGTACAAGCTACCAATGCAAATGCAGCAGTCGATAGGCGTGGCCAGGATGCAGCTCAGGTTCCAGCTCCACAAAACAAGTTACAAGCTCTAAAAAATTTCCGGCGTGCTAGAGGGCTATGTTTTAAATGTGGAGAGCACTGGGGTAAGGATCATGCTTGCCCAGCCACTATTCAACTCCATATCGTTGAAGAGTTGCTTGAGCTGATGGGTGCAGATGCATTGGGTATTTCAGATGAGCTTCCTACACCGGACCAGGCAACTGAGACAATGTATGCTATTTCCTTGCAAGCTATGTCAGAGAAGTTAGTTCTTGATGATGGTTCTCCCACAGTATTGCAATTGCAGGGTTGGCTGAATGATCAACCTATCTTGTTGCTGGTAGATTCGGGAAGTACAGCTTCCTTTGTCAACAAAAAGTTGAGTGGAATTCTTCCCAATATCACTGCTATTCACAAGCCTGTTCGTGTTAAGGTTGCAGACAACCGTGAACTGCAGTGTACTGATGAGGTTTTGAACTGCAAATGGACTACACAAGGGCATGACTTTGTATCAAATTTCAAAGTCCTTCAGCTTGGGGTGTTTGATATTATTCTTGGTCAGGATTGGCTTTATCAGTACAGCCCAATGAACATCGACTGGCCTACTAAACGCCTGCAAATTACTGATCAAGGGCGTGAGGTTTTCTTGCAAGGGGTTGGAGCTAGTGCAGTGATCATGAACACAATATCTGTAGAACAGTTATCTGGCATGTCTCATCGTAATGACATTGAACAATTATTTCTTATCAGACCAGTGACTGGAAAATCTCCCAATGATGTATCGGATCTCTCACCAAAAATACAGTCAGTGTTGCAGAGTTTCCCTGATGTTTTTGCTGAACCTACTGGGCTACCGCCTCGGCGCGATTGTGATCACATCATTCCTCTTATTGATGGCGCTCAACCTGTGCAAATTCGTCCTTATCGGCATTCCCCGGCTGATAAAGACGAGATTGAGAGACAAGTGGCAGAATTATTGCAGAGTGGCATTATTCAGGAGAGCACTAGTTCTTTTGCATCGCCGGCAATCTTAGTGCAGAAAAAAGATCTAACCTGGCGCCTTTGCATCGATTACAGGCGATTGAATGCTCTTACTGTGCCACGGAAGTTCCCAATTCCAGTTATTGATGAGCTCATTGACGAATTAACTGGGGCTAGTTGGTTCTCAAAACTCGATCTCCGTGCAGGGTACCACCAGATCAGGCTAGCACCCGGAGAAGAACATAAGACTGCGTTCTACACTCACTCAGGCCACTACGAATATCGCGTGATGTCATTTGGCTTATCCGGGGCACCGGCTACTTTTCAGAGTGCCATGAACAAGACATTGCACTCTGTTCTGCGCAAGTTTGCCATTGTTTTCTTTGACGATATTCTCATTTACAGCAGTTCCTTGGAGGAGCATGTGATCCATTTGTCTACAGTGCTGGAATTGCTTCGTCGAGACCAATGGCAAGTCAAGCTCTCTAAGTGTTCTTTTGCGCAGCGCAGTATTGGCTATCTCGGTCATATAATCAGTGGCTCTGGCGTGGCGACGGATTCAACCAAAATCAAAGAGATTGCTGATTGGAAGACTCCCGAAAATATTAAGGAGCTTAGAAGTTTTTTGGGCCTTGCTGGGTATTATCGAAAGTTTGTGCGCCATTTTGGCGTGATTGCTAAACCTCTAACACAACTACTGAAAAAGAACACACCGTTTATCTGGACAGTGGCTGCCGAGACTGCATTTTCTGTTTTGAAGCAATCTCTGGTCACAGCACCAGTGTTGGCGATCCCGGATTTCAGTAAGACATTCATCATCGAAACAGATGCAAGCAACACTGGGATTGGAGCTGTGTTACAACAACAAGGACATCCTCTTGCTTACTTAAGCAAACCTTTGGGCCCTTGCAATGCTGGCTTATCTACTTATGAAAAAGAGTACTTGGCTATCTTAATGGCTGTGGAGCATTGGCGATCATACTTGCAGCACGACGAATTTATCATTAAGACAGATCAACGCAGCTTAGTGCACTTGGAAGAGCAGCGTCTGAGCACAATCTGGCAAAAGAAAGCCTTCTCTAAACTGCTAGGTCTCAGATATCGTATTGTCTATCATCGAGGTAAAGAAAATGCAGCTGCAGATGCATTATCTCGGAAAGCCCATGATGAAACTTTGTATGTCACTGCTCTGTCCACTTGTCAGCCAGCTTGGTTGTCTGAGGTTGTTGCTGGGTATGAGCAAGATGCTCAAGCTCAGAAACTTCTAACGAAGTTAGCGATTGATGGTGCATCTGATCCTCCTTTCAGCTTGGATAATGGGCTTATTCGGCACAATGGCAGGCTCTGGATTGGCAACAATCCAGCTCTACAGAAGAAATTGTTCTCTGCCTTCCACAGCAGCTCTCTTGGAGGGCATTCTGGATCTCCAGTCACTACTAAACGCATCAGCCAATTATTTGTGTGGCCTGGTATGAACAAGCAAATTAAATTTTGGGTGCAATCCTGTCAAACGTGCCAACAAGCTAAGCCTGAGCGTATCAAGTATCACGGGCTGCTCAAACCACTTCCAGTACCTCGTCGACCATGGCAGCATATTTCTCTTGATTTTGTTGAAGGCCTACCTCAATCTGGGCAGTATAATTGTCTGCTAATTGTCGTCGACAGGTTCTCTAAGTATGGCCATTTTATCCCATTATCGTATCCTTATACAGCATCTAAAGTGGCATCACTGTTTGTCCGCCATATCTACACATTGCATAGCCTGCCTGAAACAATTGTGTCAGATCGTGATCCAGTGTTTACTAGCCATTTTTGGCAGGAGCTGTTCAAGGAAATTGGTACTGAGCTGAAAATGAGTACATCTTATCATCCAGCCACCGACGGGCAAACTGAACGTGTCAACCAGTGTGTTGAAACTTATCTCCGATGCTTTGTACATTCATGCCCGAAGAAGTGGAGTCAGTGGATTCATCTTGCCAAATACTGGTATAACACAAGCCACCATTCGTCCCTGAATTCGTCGCCTTTTGTGGTGCTTTATGGTCACGAGCCACGTCACTGGGGGATTGAAGCACCTGGCGAGTGTTCTGTTCCTAGCCTTCAGACTTGGATGTCTGAGCGTCAGGTAGTGTATGATCTGCTACGACAACATTTGCTACGGGCTCAGCAGCTCATGAAAAAATATGCAGACAAGAACAGATCGTTCCGAGAGTTTCAAGTTGGAGACAGTGTATTTCTTAAGCTGCAGCCTTATATTCAATCTTCTATTGCGCCCAGAGCAAACCACAAGCTCCTTTTCAAGTATTATGGGCCTTTCCGTGTGATTGCTAAGATCAGTGAAGTTGCTTATAAGCTAGATCTCCCTGAAGGCTCTACCGTGCATCCGGTTTTCCATGTGTCGCTGTTGCGACAGGCTCTATCTGCTGGTACGCAAGTATCTTCCACTTTGCCTCATCAAGATGATGTGCTTTCTATTCCCATCAAGATCTTATCCAAGCGTTGGCGCAAGAAGGCGAACACCACAGTGGAGCAGGTGTTGATTCAATGGTCGACAGGCGATGCTGGCTCTGCTACTTGGGAGGATCGGGAAGAACTTCAAGGTCGTTTTCCAGCAGCCCCAGCTTGGGGTCAAGCTGGCTCTAAAGGAAGGAGGGATGTCAGGTATACTACTGTACCTGATATTGAAGAGGAGACACCTGACAAGGACGATGGTCAAGACACTGCTGGAGTTCCAAATGTATCTGTGAGGCCCAGGCGCGAAGTGAGGCCCAACCCACGTTTCTTCAGCCCATCGTGGTCGAAGTGAGGACTATAACTCGATTGTGTACGTGTCTGTAAGGATCATCCAAGTTGGATCAGGCTGAACCGGCTCTGAATTCCCCGTCCCCTTCTCTCTGCTTTCCCAGTCTCCTTCTTCGGTTCAATTTGTAAGAACTTTGTATCCAGAATCCTGGTGTTGAATAGAGTAAACCCTAGACGATACTTACACGAAATAGACAACCGGATCGATGCTCGACGCTTCTTAATATATCTGGCATTCAAAATGCAAACTGGAAAAAGTAACATGTGGCAGAAAAGGACTGTAAGGTGAAAAGGCTGCTATAGATATCTATTGACGGGCAAGCATGATTCAAACATCACACACAGCAAGGAACTTTTGGCACAGATATATGAATGATCAAAAAAATTCAAAATGCAGAACTGGAAATATGAATAATCAATTTTTTTTACCAGAATTACGTTTCCAGGCTCGACATGCAATAGTTATGGTCTATGTCCAGAATCCACCACACTCACACATGAAGACACATATCACATATTTACATCCATTGTCTAGTTCACAACTGCATGGCATCATTTCCTTTATGGCTATCCAATAACTTCAGTCACACTGGACAAAAACTTCTCTAGCCCAAAGGCTCCCAAAATTGGACGTTCTTTTAGTAACAAGGAATATACAATATCAGAAGAAAATACAGAAACATAACGCAAAAAAAAGAGCCACATGAGGGGAAATGCCAAATGGTAGGCAATCAATCTGCTAGAACAGGGTACACCTGATGATCCAATGATATGTCTGTCAACAAGTCATTAACTCTGCCTGTTCCAACACATCATTCAACTACTGCGATCCTGGCTGATGCAGTTCTCCACATGGTTTATAGGTGGCAACAACGGACTGTTGATACCATGGCGATGGTGGCTGTATCTCGCCCTGTGGCTTTCGTGGTAGAAGACTTGTAATGGGGACAATTACTCCTGTGGTTGCTGTGATGGCAAAGGTGCCTCCAGCTGTTGTGATCCTTGGACAATTTTCTGAGGGACAGGGAGTGGATGTGAATCACCTTGCCACGCCCAAACCACATCCTTAAGTGCAGGCCTTATTTCCTCTTTCAACAGTTGTCTATACTCTATAGTGTCTCCATTGGTCTTTTTCAATTCAACCAATAGCAAAGAAGGCGCAAGCTCAAAAACCTCTGCATCAAACTCAAGAAATCCCTTCATTCCTTCCTTTTGTGCTGCTAATTTCATGACACCGTCTTCTTTCTTCTTAATTTTGAGCTTCAATTGCTTGGCCAGCTTATTCAGCTTGGCAAATATAGCCTCTGCTGGCTGCCTAGTGGTAAATCTTTCCTCCCTGCGCCCATACTTCTCTTCAAACAGATTGGATAGGTCAAATCCCGTTGAGAGAGAGATGATGTCAAACGCATTCAAGTTTGTGAGGCTTGATGATGCTAGATTAATCTCTGAAATACTGGGTTCTGTCAGGTGAGAGGTCGTGGATTCACCTTTGTAACCCATGTCTCTTGGTTCTTGTTTGATCTTCAGTCCATTTACCTCAATGGGTTTTCTGTACCAAGCGCTTCTCTTTATCCTTGAAATAGAAGCTCTAGTACTTGGATCTGGATCAAGTATCTTATATAGTAGATCCTTCAGCTCGACCGAAAAAGGGCGAGGGCATCTATATTCAGCTTTGGAAATCTTCCTATACATCTCAATAAGATTCGTGTCATGGAAAGGAAGGAAACCAGCCACCAGCACAAATAGTATTACTCCGCAGGACCATATGTCAGCCTTGGCACCATCATAGCCTCTCCTGCTAAGCACTTCAGGAGCAACATAAGCTGGAGTTCCACAGGTAGTATGGAGGAGGCCATCTTGTCTCCTGGACTCAGCTAGGGCACTAAGACCAAAATCAGAGACTTTTAAGTTCTCGTTATCATCCAGGAGTAGGTTTTCTGGCTTCAAGTCGCGATGATAAACACCTCGACTATGGCAGTAGTCCACGGCACTGATCAACTGGTGGAAGTACCTCCTCGCAGCATCCTCACTTAATTTCCCCTTGGTTATCTTGTTGAAAAGCTCGCCGCCTTTAGCATACTCCAAAACAAAGTAAATCTTGCTCTTGCTAGCCATCACCTCGAAAAGCATCAGCACGTTTGGGTGCCTTACCAATCTCATTATCGAAATCTCCCTCTTTATCTGCACCATCAGCCCAACCCTCGAAACCTTGTCCTTATCGATGATCTTTATAGCAACAGCTTGTCCAGTAGCAAGATTCCGAGCATAATACACCTTGGCAAAGTTCCCCTGCCCCAAGTGCCTCCCGATTTCATAACGGTCCATCAAAACATTCCTATCCCCCATTGTAGCAATCTATATTTAGAATGATGAATAGGGCATACAGTGTCCACTATGCTCTGCTTCTACAACTGTCTATTTATAGGTCGTGGCCTACAACGAAAAGATCTCTCAATCTTCACTTCTTCAGTGCTCCAGATGCCAGAATTAAAGACAGATGCTGAACCAGTATGGAGCCACCACTCCTATGGTAGATAACTCAACAAGGTAACCTTGGGCGAAGCTCCCGGGTGCACAAGCACGTAATCCGACCTTTTCAAGATAAATCTGTTCCGATGTCACAAGTTGACAGCTGCAACGGGAAAAAAATATAATTAGAACAAACATGCACTCCGAATTGGATCAAAATGTAACTATATGTGGAATAACTGACTATATTAAGAAAATCAAGGATAAGTCTTTCAGGAATTGGCATGCCTATTTTATCCTGACTTTGTAAGCCTGGCTAGCATCTACACTGACTTGAGATAAAAAAGCACATCTGCCATTATTGGGAGGAAAACTTAATCGTACCAGCCAAAGCGTACTAAGATGAACAATAGTTGGGGGTGCAATCGACTTGACTAGCTAGCGGCATGGAATTAGACACCCACAAGGTTGATCACACAGCAATCGTCCTGATGCTTCAGAATTTCCAGCTGCTTTCATATTAACAAAAAAAAGGGAAATCCAGCCATCAAGACCATCCTAGAGTTGGGCTAGCCACCAAGAACTCCTGTGTACCGACAGGGCACCAGCGAAAACTTTCCAATTCCCCACAGGGTGATCAATCAACTAGCCAGGAAAACAGCGCGAGAAGAAAAAAAGTCGAGAGCTAGGTCGAGAAGCAGCCGGCGGAGGCAGCAGATCTCCCCATGGCTCCCGTGCGAGCAAGCAAGCAGCAACCAGCCAAATTTACCTGATCGGGGATGGCCGACGCGGAGGCGCTGTGGATCCCAGATATCGCCGTCGCGATACCGGACGAAGTGGGCGGCGAATCGAAGAATATAGCAGCGAGATGCTCTGACTTTTCCGGCATTTTTCCTCTTTTTCTAACCGAGGGCAGTGTGCATTTCCGCGTTCACAGCCACATGCCCCCAGGTGTCTCCAGGTCGGCACGGCAGGGCCGGCGGGCGGCCAAGTGGCCAACTGTCTGTGGGACCCGCAGCCCATCAGCCCGCTAGAACAGCCCACTGGTCCCTCGCTATAGCCAGGGCCCTTTTGGTGTCCAGCGGGTCACGGCCCACGGCCTAGAACCCACCTTCCATGACCATGAACGGGTTAGACGGTCGCCGCCTCGACGAAGGCATGACGCTGACGCCCCGCCGACCGCGGCGAGGGATGGCGGAGAGGTTCTTTACCTCCTCCCCCGATCTACGCACGCCGTAATTATTTTTTTACTGCTTATAATCTCGACATTTGCAACGGGAAGCAAAGAACTCGAGCAGCATCCGGTGATCTGAATCCAAATCTGAGCACGTGGTACTCGCGGCGTCGGCGGGCGAGGGCCTCGCCGTCGTCGCGAAGAAATGCCCCGCCTTTCGGAATTGTTTCTTTTCTCTCGCATCACGTGACCGCAGGTCAACGACGCCTCCCCGCCGACTCCCGTGCTGGTGCCGTCACGCCTAACTTCCGAGTGACGCGAGACTTCCCATAAACGACGCGGCGCGATTTTGACTCCTCTAGAATCTACTGTTCGTACTAGTGCTGTGCTGCCCGACCGACACTGGGAGGGAGTGCTCAAAGAACCAACCTAACCACGACCCCGCCGCCCAAGATCTTCCTCTCTAGCATACTCCGTGAGCGCGAGACCAGAGGAGAGATGGTGGCGTTCTGGAGGGGAGACTGAGTGAGGAAGCCATGAGGAGGAGGCTGGGGCTCGTGGTGCTGTTCTTCTTCTTGGCGGCGGCGGCGGCGGCGGTGGTATTGGTCGGGCCGTCGAGAGGGGGAGGGGAGGAGGAGGGGGTGCATTTCTTCTGGGGATGGAGGCGGCCTTCTTCTTCCTCTTCCTCTTTCTGTCCGCCTGAAATTGTTCCGGATGGGGATCTTGTAAGACATGAACTCTCTCTCTCCTCTCTTTTCTTTGTCCATGTATACTAATTAGTTTTAAATTCCATTGCTTGCTTTGACCTGTGATGATCCTCCAGAAAAATTGAGTCAATTAGGATTCTCAACTTTTTGTCTACTGAATATATTCGTACCTTGGTGTACTGAATATAGAACAAATTAGGCCTTCTGCTCTTCTTCTGTCTACTGAATGTACTAGCACCTTGGTGTCGCAGATTGTTTCCACCTTTTTAATCTACTGCCTCTGTGGGAAACTATGGACAGTTCGCTTAAAAGGAATCCGTACTGTTCAGCATGTTTACTTTCCAGGCATTAGCATGTCATGCTTGCTGTTTATGATGCTTCATGGATGGATGCAGGTGGACAAAGTGTGGACACTTTGCCTGCAAGACATAGTCGGCGCAGAGAAAACAATAGGCATTGCAAAATCATCTGCTCTGGATGAACCGTCGAGCCACGCAGCAGAGAATGAGTTGAAGACAGTGCTGCTTATGGAACTTCTGGCTCTTCTTCCACCTCACAAGTCTTCCTTAATTCATGACTGTATCCGCGCAAATCATATCAGACTGGGCAATGGGCTCCAAGTTAGTGTTGAGAACCAGCAGTCGTTGCTTGGTTCAAAATTCTATCCAAGGCGGAATTTGGCTGGTCGGCGGATTAAAGGTGCTCCTTCCATGTCTCCGGTTTTTGCGCCAGCCATGTCATCTAGAGGTGAAGCTCAGCTTTCTCTTGCTGTGACAGAACAATCATTTACACCTCCCAAGTCTCCGAACAGCGTACCTCGAAGCCAACATCCCCGTCATAAAGCTGGACAGAAGCATCGGGGAGTGCCACCTCCAGCTTCAACTTCGGACAAGCAACGCAACTATGTAAAACTAGTCCTCACTGTTGTGCTTCCGACTGCGGCGTTTTCATTCATTGCCGCATTTCTGATTTTCTACTGCTGTGGATGCAACAAAAGCAAGGTCTCTGTCGGTGAACCGCGAGATGATCATCCTCTTCTTCACATGCAGTTGGCTAACACGCCTGGTGAGGCTATATCCCCTATTATCAACCTATATGATAGTTTGTTCTTGGCATGGTATAATATCATATATCATCAATTTTATGCAGGTTCGTCCCCCAACGTTCTTGGTCCCACCATCCCGCTTCAGAAGGATGATCAAGGGGCCAGGCCTTCTAAGGTTGGAGTCAGTATGAGTCGGTGCTTTCTATGCTGTTTCAGAACCTCCACTGATGCAACAATACCTGCACAAGTTAGTAGAGGAACACAGAATAATGGTGCCACAGGCAATGCCCCTAAACCAATGCCTTCACCACCGCCTCCACCGCCACCGCCGCCACCTCCTATGAAGAAGGCTGGTCCTCCCCCACCTGCACCTCCCAAAGGTTCATTAGCAAAAATTCCTCAACTGTCATCTGTTGAGTCAAGTCATTCTGAAGGATCATCTGCAAGCGAATCCTCTGAAGCTGAAGTGGGTGCTCCAAGAGCCAAACTTCGGCCTTTCTATTGGGACAAAGTTCTTGCTAATCCTAATCAGTCAATGGCCTGGCATGACATCAAATTTGGTTCTTTTCAGTAAGTTGTTACACTAACATTAGGTTCTTCGTCCATTTGTCTGCATTAGGCTTGTATCTGACAAAAGCATGTTGCAGTGTGAACGAGGCTATGATAGAAGCATTGTTTGGTTATGGTGCTGGCAACAGAAACAATGCCAAGGACAAGGAACTTGCCATGCCAGACCCTTCACCTCAGCATGTTTCTCTTCTTGATTTTAAGAAATCGTGCAACCTGGCAGTCGTCTTCAAGGCAATGAATGTCAGAGTAGAGGACATTCAAAATGCTCTCATTGAAGGTATTTGTTCATTCATAAAAGTGTTGTTTATTGGCCTCACTGAAGCTTTGCTTATTCATATGTGAAAAATGCATGTTCTTGCACAGATAAAAGCAGCATTTTTCTGACATTTTCTTTTGCCTCATTCTCTTCTGAAGGAAATGAACTTCCTAGACTACTTCTTGAGACAATCTTGAGAATGAAACCAACTGATGAGGAGGAGCAGAAACTCAGGCTTTACGACGGGGACTACTCGCAACTAGGTCTTGCAGAACAAGTGATGAAGGCACTAACTGACATTCCTTTTGCTTACAAGAGGATCAGTGCTTTACTTTTTATGACCTCTTTGCAAGAAGATGCTTCAAGTCTCAGGGATTCATTCCTGCAATTGGAGGTAAACCAACTGAAAAGAGTTGACATCTGTACTAAATCGGCAAAATACTCCAACCTTTACTAAAACTATTATCCTTTTGGTGTCAGGCTGCTTGTGGGGAACTAAAGCACCGCCTTTTTCTGAAGCTACTAGAAGCTGTTCTCAAAACTGGAAACCGTTTGAATGATGGGACCTTCCGTGGTGGTGCTAATGCATTCAAACTTGATACCCTTCTGAAGTTATCAGATGTCAAAGGTGCGGATGGAAAGACTACATTGCTTCACTTTGTCGTCCAAGAGATTATTAAATCCGAAGGCATCCGCGAAGCAAGGTTGGCCATGGAAAGTGGAAGAGCTCCACCTTCAGGAGATGATTCTAACGGATCTCCTCAAGAAGATGATGAGTACTACTCCAACCTTGGCCTTAAGATTGTATCAGGGCTTAGCGGTGAGTTGGTTAATGCCAAGAACATAGCTGCACTAGATGCTGATGCTCTGTCTGCCAGTGTGTTGAACCTCAGGCACGAGTTGCTGAAAGCAAAAGAGTTCCTCAACTCTGACATGGCAACAATAGAAGAGAAGAGTGGGTTCCACCACTCGTTGGTACGTTTCGTAGAACACGCAGATGATGAGACCAACTTTCTGTTCAAAGAAGAGAAGAGACTGAGATCATTAGTGAAGAAAACAATCCGGTATTTCCATGGAAATGACGCGAAAGACGATGGATTCGGCCTCTTTGTCATTGTAAGAGATTTCTTGGTGATGCTAGATAAGGCATGCAAGGAAGTTGGGGCATCGCAGAAGAAGGCAGCAAGTAAATCTCAGAGCAGTGGCAGTGGCAATCTAGCATCCCAGTTAAATCCTGAGGAGAAACAGTTTCCTACTGTTTTGGATCATCATTTAGATAGTTCGGACTCAAACGATTAACTTTGGGATATACTCTTAGATCTACTTTTTAGGCGATTTCTTTTCCTCGAGACGATGTAAAAAATATATTCATTTGCATAGGTATCATTGTATACATACACATGGCCTAACACATGGTTTGCAGAGCCATTACTGTATACACAAATACTACATGCACATGGTCCGTACATGGTTATATATCATAACCTACATTCTGGTGAAATTCATGCACTCTTTTTCTAACTTGAGATCTACCCTTTTGGAATTGGGACATAATGTTAGATTTACCATATTTTTTTTTGATAAAGGGTGATTTTATTACTTAAAGATTTACCATATAGGTGATTTTCTTTTCCTCAAGACGTTGTAAAGAAATATCTCTTTGCAGATGCATTATTGTATACATACACATGGCTTAACACATAATTTGCAGATGTATTACTATACTCCCTCCGACCCATATTAATTGACTTGGATTGTTAAAATTTGAATGAACCTATAAATAGTGTCTAGATTCATCTAAATCTAGACAAATATGAGTCAATAAATATGGGTCGGAGGGAGTAGTACTAGATAGTTCGGACTCAAACGATTAACTTTGGAATATACTCTTAGATGTACTTTTTAGGCCATTTCTTTTCCTCGAGACGATGTAAAAAAATATATCCATTTGCATAGACATTATTGTATACATACACATGGCCTAACACATGGTTTGCAGAACCATTATTGTATACACAAATACTACATGCACATGGTTCATACATGGCTGTATACATACACATGGCTTAACACATGGCTTGTAGAGGCATTACAGTATACATACATACATACATTCCACACACACATGCTCATATAGGGTTAATATCATTACTGCTCCAAGACCCTCATCCACATTCCTGCCCACAAAGACCCTGGCGTCCGTGACCTGAAGGCCCACACCCTAAAGCTCTCAACCGACCTGATATAGCTGCAAAACGGCTATGAAGGATCCCGAAGACCAAACGTACAAAGGAGAGCGAGATCAACTTAACATGCAAGGCAAGATGAAGACATATCGTGACTAAGGGAGCCTCTTACATCGAAAGCTATATATACTTACATCGGCAGCTATATATACTCGAAGACTTCACCCGAAGAGGACACACCATATTTGTCCAAGATTAGCCATTAGCCTTAGTCATAAACCCTAGATATATATTCTTGTCGGGTACTGTTATAAACCCACCGAGATCCATCTTGTAAACCCCTGTACAATCACTTGATTATTTTATGACTAAAGTCTGAGAGAATTCTCCCCATTACACAAATACCTTTGTCTTTAAGATCCAAATCTGCTGACCCAAGTCGATTGCCGAATAAATAAACTCTCTTTGTGGCGACCGGTTGTTCCAATAAAGACGATGGCGTTGTGGATGTGATGCTGGAGTTGCTAAAGAAGCTATATCAAGCCTAAGGATGGCAATGGGCAGGGTATGGGCAGGGTAGAGCAATACCATACCCATACCCGTGTAGTCAATGTGTCAAAAGCTTACTCATACCCGTATCCGCGGATATAAAACTTTACCCATACCCATACCCGACGGATACCCGTACCCATTGGGTATCCAGTGGGTATATCTAATAGTATACAAGTTATTCAAAATTTTACTTTCATCAATAGCATATTTAAATAAAATACAATAATCTCTACTTACTAATAGTAGACGAGTACATGCAAGTATCAACTTGAAGTTTAGAAGTCACAATCTCATACTCGTCCCTAACTCGTCCCTAGACTTCTCGGCCGCATAGTTTGAAACTCTATAGATAAGTTTGACATGTCAGTTTAAATGGGCAGAATATAGGTATACCCATGAGTACAAGTCTATACCTATGTCCGTACTCATGACTTAACAGGCAGGGTATGAGTATTATCCATGGGTATAAAAGTATACACATACCCTACGCATGAGGGTACGGTACCCGCGGGTACCCATATCCATGGGTAAAATTGTCATCCTTAACCCATACCCTAGGCATGCGGGTACGGTACATCCTCAAGCCACTCATTCACCTCCACACCTACCATCTGCAAGTCCTGCGCCAATATGTACCTAACTTGCTATCTACTTATTGTTTGTGTGTTTGGCAAGTGTTGCCCTGAACTCTGTTTGTGCCTTCGGGCTGGCTTGTAATAACCTTTCTAGAACCTTGTTACCTTAAGGCTTAAAGTCAGGCAATGATGCCTTTTATAAAAAAAACTCTTCTTCGATCTTCGAAAGTGAGACTGTCGTGGGATCATGAAAACTATCCTTCATCAACCCTCTCGCTCTGCGCGGGTGAAGGACATCTGCCGCCACTGGTGTTGTCTGGGCTTCGCCCGACAGCCTATGCCATCGGTGGTGAAGTGGGAGGAGGAGGGGAGGGGGTTGGGCAAGGATAGGAGGGGTGCCCCGTCGCCCTCAGAAGGGCGAGAGGAATGCGAGGGGCTACTGATAAGATTGCAATGTCTGCTTGTGTAGGCACTAAGTTTATTAGATTAGAGAAATAAATAATCATGTTGCTAATTTATTTGAGCTGATTATCTGTAAATACAGAATGTTGTCATCATTTTTGTGCCCACCTACATTGATTCAATTGGGCGCCATTATATTTTGCTGGTGCCATCTCTACATCTCGTGGGTCTGAATTGGTAATGCTGCAATTCAGGACCGCAAAATTGATGATATGCGTAGACAGGTCATATTTATACTCTCCCTCCTCCAAATTAATTGACTTGGAACTAAACACATTTTAGTGCTAGATATATTCATATCTAAACAAACCTAAATCAATTAATTTAGATCGAAGGGAGTATATAAAACCGCATTTTCCTTATTTTCTATATAGATCCGTGTCGCTGCTGCTGGATGCAAGAGAGATACAAAGATAACCTAGAAAAAGGCAGCTGCCCCAGAAAACAAACTAGATAAACGAGCTTGGCTTGATTTAGTTTTGATCTTCTTTGGCCTAGGGAAGCAAAATCATCTTGAAAATTACCTATGTTAGTAAGGGACTTCATTTATTAAGTTATTAGCAAAGGACTGTCATCGCGTGACCGTGTGTGGCAGCGTGACAGGATGTTGTCTGCCCGATTTAGTCACCGATAGTGCTACTTTTTCAAGAAAAAAATTACAAGGAAAATTGGTAGGGTTCACGGCAAAAATAACCCTGGGAACTTAGGTTTCCGTCTGTTCTAAGGCCTCATTTACTTCTCAGGAATTTGCCGGATTCGTAGGGTTTTTTCCCGGCCCATTCCGAAATCCCCGGAAACCCCCGCAACCCCGTTTACTTTTAGAGGTTTTCCTGGGATTATACAGGCCCATCCCCGAGAAAACTCGTCGAAACCGTGTAAATCGCGTGTAAATCCACACACGACCCTTCCCCTCGTGTGTCGTCGGGGATGAGGCGAGCTCGTGCGTCTGGCGGACGGAGGCGGCGGCACAGACTAAAGACATCGGCGCGGGTGCCGCCCTCAGGACGCCACTGACGAACACCTTTGGCTATCGCGGGGCCTTATGTCCGGTGAGTTAGTCTCCCATCTATTTTGGTCGGCCGTATGGTTTGCATGCAAGGATCTATTTTGTGTTACTGTCTAGGTTTTAATCTTTCCGTTTTGTTAGCCAGCATGGACAAGGCATTCTAGATTTCAGATGAATCAGTTGGTCAGGACAACTATTTTTACTTGAGTTTGTAAGTTATTTGGCAAATGGTGATGTTTGCAAGCTGTTAAATATCAATATTTCATTTGTGCTGTAATTTTTCATGGTTGTTTCCTGGAATGCAATCATGTAATCGCTACTTCTGCACGGTTGTTTGTAAACTTCTGTCAAGCATTTTTATTTTCTAGCAATTCATTGCACTCATCAGTACAATGAGCTACATAAAATACGCATACACCTGTCGCTATCCAATGTGTAGTGCATCTATTGACTATGCCCATATTTTTATTGCCTTTTCTATGTCAAAATAGAACAAAGTTGTTTATCTGTTGAGGTACAAAATAAAGGATCTCCTAATTTGTATTAGTTTTCTTGTAAAACAGGTTGATGTTGATGAAATCATTTGGCAGGAGCTGGACGAAGCCATGATCCCATCGAGTAGTTTCTAGAACTAGCTTTTGAATGTAGCATAACGTGGCATGTGTTCGAGATCTGGTGTTGAGCATATTTTTGAACGTGTGTTCATGTATTATGCCTCATATTTGATTATGAAATGGTTATTTGATAGACAATCATGTATTTTTTGCAAAGATTCAACTTTTACTAGAGTAACTATGTCCATTATCATGTTCAGGGTATAAGTTTCTGTTTATATTACATGGTCTCAATCCTCTCCTAACCCCTCCTATACCCAAAATCAAAGTAACCAGTAAGGATTGGGAAAATGTGGGAAATATGGGGAAATGTGGGGATTGAGTAAAAGAAAGGGATTCACCAAATCCCCTCTCATTCCCAAACCACTAGGGGGTGGAAATACCCTATAAGTAAACAAGGCCTAAGGGATTAACATGGGCATGTTTCCTCTCCATAATTTCCAATAGCAAATTATAAGGAACAAATGTCCGAATTTTAGAAACTAGGGCGAACGAGTTGCCAGGCGTTGGATCTTCAAAGCGGCGGTGGATGACTCTGTTGCCACATGACAACTCACAATCCAGTCACTCCCTAATTGGCAGCGCTATATTAGCGTCCATGTTATTTTCCTTATTTCTCTCTTAACATTTTTGCAGTTTTTATATTGAGTTGAACATGATGAAGTGATAGAAGATGAATTGCATTGGAGAGACCGTGCTATAAATTTTCATGTGTGCTTCTACTTTCAATTTGAGGTGAGGGTGAGCTTATTCGTTTCCTTTTATGCCTAAGAATTAGAAAGGAATAAGCATTTAGTACAAGAGTAAATCAAGTACCTTCCCGTTTCCAAAGCAATGTCTTTGTTGACATTATATTTACAGTTGGATCCACAAATATTTTGAATATTTGTTGGTTGGTCTTGCTCATTGATCAATAGGACATGTTTTATTATTACTACCTCCAATCCAAGTTCATTAGACCTAGACAGATTTTAGGCGATATTTTCCCTAAATCTGTGATGATTAATTTGGGTCAGAAGGAGTATTTACGATTGTATGGTCTATTCAAGTAGCAAAGTGTGGAACCCGAAATCTAAACGATAAAATAGTGACCAAAAATGAACTTGGAAACAAAATTACCTAGACAATTTAGTCGGATTCAATCAATCCATATTCTGACTCCTCCCACAATGAGTTATTTACCTTCCTCTACTAAGTCTATTCCCCTGCCCTAAGGGAGGTGAAGACCTTCGTGGAGTAGGCTGAGGCGGCGATGGTGATGCATGCTCTGCTCGCGGTGGTGAAGCGGCATGCATAGGAGGTTGTGGCGGCGCGTCATGGACGCATTGAACCTGGTTGGTCTGTGTGACACGTCATTGTTGTACCAGCATGCACATATTTGCGCCACTCGTGATTGGCACATAAATCAGAGTATCTTTTAAAGAGAAATTTGTGAATTACTCATTAGTTTGGAGGTGGCTAACCCTGGATTTGGCAAAAAAAATTGCTTGCCTCATGACGGGCAAGGTTATAAGATGCAAAATCAAGAAGTTGACCAAGGAGTATCTCGGGAGAAAAAATAACAAGAGTGGGGACAGTGCAGGGCAGGCACCGCGGCTGCTTGATGGATGATTCTCATCTTTGGGGGTTTTCTTTTCTGATATCTTTTTTCAAATGTTTTTGTGGGGTTTTCTTTGTGATGTGATGATCAATGTGCGGTTTTAACGGATTGGGAAAGTTGGTTGGTCTACCGAGACAGTTTGGAAGTTGCATGCTTTAGGACTCTGCATGTGGTTTTTCTATAACCGGTGTTGGCTCTACTTTCTGTTAATTAACTGAATAATTATCTTCTTAGTTAATAGATTGGGCTAATCTTTTGACTCTATTTCAAAAAAAAGTACATTCCTGTTTAATAAATGTCTTTGTTGCTCACTATATATTTTGAATATTTCTTGGATGGCATGCTGGATGAATACTCCAAGTGTTTTTCAGTATTCGTGTTGTATGGTCTATTCGAGTAGCTAGGAGTGGAGCTTGAATGAATACACAAAATCCAAAAGAGAACAAAACAGTAACCAAACCTGATATTGAAAACCGTATACCCAGATAATTTAGTATGGTTCGGTCAATCCGTATTCCGACTCCTTCCCCATTGAGTTATCTGTCTTTCTCGGCTTACTCTACCCCCTACTCTGAGGGAGGTGAAGACCTTCACGAAATGGGGTGAAGCAGCGATGGCGGAAGATGCTTGCATTGGTAGCACATATACATGGTGTCTTGGATGTAGCAGCATGCAGAGGATGTAGTGGCGTGGAGGTGCACATGGAGAAGCGCTCAAGCTGGTTGGTTTGTACCAGCAAGAACATATTTGTGTGCCTCCGCTGGCATAGATATTATTATTCTATCCGATTGCACAGTACATGGACATGTTTGCTAATACTACTACAAAAGATATGACCTTTTTTCGAAATGGGGAATCAAAGCCCTGGCCTTTCCATTGAAATAATGCATACATCCTTTATTATATTACTGAACAAAAGTTATTCAGTCTTAGTTGAAAAGAAAGGACTTACTACAACTCAAGGGTTGCACAGAGTCTCGATATGAACCAGCCACCTAAATAAAACGAATATAGTGTTGCGGTGATGTATTAACATGTAAGCCTACTAGTAAGCTGACAATCACACCGGTTGAACAAATCCCGTGCAACCAAATCTAGGTGGCTCCACCAAAAATCCATGACATGTCGATACGCCTCCGACTGAAGACATAACCATGAGCAAGCCCAATGAATAGCAAGAGGTATAACCTACAACGATGAAGCATGTTTTGATTTGTGAAAAATTAAGTCTTCGGACATACCAAATAGCCCATAATAGCACATAAGCCAACTCTAATTTGGTTTTTAGTATGCTTATCAATTCCATACAACCAATTCCCACAAAGATTAGTGATATTGTTGGGAGGTGTCAATCCAAAAGCAATATGAATAATGCACCAGATATTTTTTGCAAGCAGACAGTTAATAAAAAGATGATGAATCATTTCTTCCTTATCATAGAAATAACATGACTTATCCCCCTGTCAATTTCTTTTAAGCAAATTGTCTTTAGTTAAAATAACTTTCCTATGCAAGAACCACATAAAAATCTTAATTTTCGGTGGCACTTTTATTTTCCAAAGGTACTTACTAAAAAAGGGGTATGCCCATTCATATGATTGAGATATAATGACTTCACTAAAAATTCACCAGATGAACTAATAAGGTTCAAAACAAATTTATCATCATCATTGGTCAGATTTACTTCTATTAAATGTCTTAATAGATGTAACCATCTCGTCCATTTGTTTCCAGTAAGGTTAAGGACAACCGCGACTATCACATTTTTTTATGTTGGATGATATTAAATAAAGAGGTGTACTATTGGGCAAGAGCCTTATCCCCCAACCAACAATCCTAAATGAGTATGTTACCAACTTTGAAGGAACCCTTATAAAAAATCATCCTTTACCTTCATCAATCCCTTCCAGAAAGGTGTATCATTCGCATTGGCTTTTACTTGTGAAAGTGTATTTGAGTGAAGATATTTATTTTGAAGGAGTTCTTGCCTTACCCCTTCCTTATTTAAAAGGTTGAACGACCACTTACTAAGCAAATGCTTATTATTCATCTTCAACACCCCTATTCCAAGTGCCCCTTGATCTTTAGGGTGACATATCATATTCCACTTAGAAAGTCTATACTTTATTTTGTGGCCACTACTCTGCCAAAAGAATCCCGATCTAAAGAAGTCCAATCTTTTACATACCCTATGAGAATTTCAAGAAAGTATAACATAAACATGGGCACGCTACAAAAGATACAACTATACAACATGTTTGTGGGATCCAGATGAACTTAATAATTTATCTGATTTTAATTTGACGACTCATAGTTTTAGTTAGATCCTCGTGTATTTAGTTCAAGGAACCTTTCCTCGAAGAACAAAGGAACCTTTCCTGGGCGGCACCAGAGGGCCAAACCCTAGCCATCAGGTAATACTCCTCCTCCTCCTCTCTCCCTCACCTCCGTCGAAGGACACAGCTGAGAGAAGCTCACACCATCGAGGGTGGATGCGGAGTCTCTCTCTCCCATGACACTTTGTCACGATGATTTTCGTCCTAGATGGTAGCGGAAGTCCATGTCAGCGTGACATCGTATGGAGGCGCAGGGAGTGCGTGTGGTGGCAGTGTGGAGGGCACGGTTTAAGGCTGGCGCGCGTGGTGCGCATCTCGCTGGCCATGGTTTCACATGGCAACTAGGCCCTATGCGGGCCACGGCTTTCGGGTGTAGTAGCAGTGTGGAGAGGTCCTGCTCTTGCATCGTGCGGCGACCGTGGTAATTGTGGTGGCCATCCGACATGGGGGATCTCCTCCCCTGATCCCATGTTGGCTGGTGGTGCGGTCGGTGGTGACCAGTGCCCCTCCCTAATGGTGCTAGCGGCCGACGTGGCGGGGGCATGCTGGATCCCACCATTCAGTTCCGTCTAGTGGTGGTCTTGGTGGGCGGTGGTTAGCGCCTTCCCCCGCTCCAACGATGTCTGAGGTTTGCGTATCAACAGTGGTGTGGCCAAGTATTTGTGCCCATATATGTAATTTTAGCCAGACTTTGGGGTCAAAGCTCCAGCCGTGACAAATCCTTGCTTTTGCTGACGACGGAGACACTGACGGGTTCCGTCTCCCTCCTTGAATACATCATCACGACCTCTGATTGTTCTTCCTCATGTCAAGCAACGGTCTTGATCCTGCTGTCGGATCAGGATATGGCGACACTACAGTGTCGCTTCCTTCTTGAAGGCGCCACCTTGGTTGCTCCTGGAGTCCCAGACACGATGAATGGTGTCAACATTGACAGTTGCTCATAGTGCGATCCTCCGGGGTGCTCCATGGTTGGTCCTTCTTGGTCGATTACCTCTTTTGTATCGGTCGTTTCCTTCCGTCCACTTACCGACTTCTCTAGGCGCTTATGAGTGTGTAGTACGTTGATTCGGTTGTTTCCGGAGTCGAACTACCGAGGTCTCCATCTTCGGACGTGATGTGGTCTAGTGGCTCTGTGGTCTAGCTGGTGACTTGATCCCCCGCCGCCATCATCCGCCTCCGCCGGAGGTCGTCTTGGAGGCCCGGCCGACTGGCCGCATGTCGGTCGCTACTGCTGTCCCTGGCAGCCGTTTCAGTGGGCTGGTGGATCTCGGCGAGGATCATGTTGTGATCCAAGTGGCAGAGGAGATTTTTCTGGAGGATAAGGAATGGACGATGGTGACTCATCGGAAGGATCACCGGAGTTTGTTGCAGTTGTTCTGGGAGGATGCAGTGTACCCTTCCCAATCCTTGCGCTACTAGGAACTCCGGAAGGGGCGGCATTCGTCTGGGTCTGCTGAAGGGGCTAGGGCAAGATCGATCGCGCCTCCGGTGACTGGTGTGGCGACGGGTGACCGTCGGTGCTCTTCATCGTCGCCGACGGGGTTGAGGTTGTCGTGCAGGCCGCGCCTGGGGCCATGGCATGGATCGCTGCCAAGAAGACGGATCACGCCGACCCTGGTGCTCGCATATTTCCTCCCGTCTTTCGCGACGAACGTGGCGAAGTCGGGTGGGCCCGCTGTCGCGGGATCCCAGGAAACGCCCCCGATAGGTCCGCTGTCACGGGATCCTAGGAAACGCCCTCCGATCGTGTGCCTGGTGGTTTCCCAGTTTGGTCTGCGCCTGGTGGAGTCGGGGCCCCTTGATCGGTCTATGTTGGAGTCCTGGCGGAGTCGGGGTCGGCACGTAGATGGGCAACGAGACCGCGGAGTCCTATTCCCCTTGATCTCTCTGTTATTCGTTCGTCATCGCCCACCCAGCCGTCCGTCCTTGCTGCTGCGCCACCGCCTTCCTCGAGCCTGGTCTGCGCTTCCACCCGCAACCCCTGGTCATTGGGGAGGTCATCTTTCGCTCGCGCTGTCATGGCCGGTGTAACCCAACCTTCTGCTTCGACGGGTCTTGGAAGCACTGAGTCGGCCGCTCCGACGCCTCCGGTGGGAGGCGGACCTGCTGCTTCTATCCCATTGCAGCAGCCGACGTCTACTCTGCCAGGAGGTGCTCAAACGGGGATGGCCAATCAAATCCCGTTCAGGCCTCTTCAACCTCCGTTCAGACCTACGGGTCCTTCAGGGTTCGCGGATCAGCCTCCGGGGTAGTTCTTCCAGCCACCGATGAATTTTAATAGGCCTGTCTACCCACCAATAATTCCTCCTTAGCAATATGCGCAGATGTTCCCGCAATTTGTGCAACCTCCCGCTGCTATTTCTGATCCGGTGGTGACTCGGAATAAGCAAAAGAAGAAGAAGAATGTGCAGGTACCTCAGTCGCAGCCATCGGCGGTACCTACGCAACAGCTTTTTTAGCCTCAGCTTCAGCCTCCACAGATGCCCCAGATACCGGGCATGATGTTTGTTCCCCCTACCGTGAGCATGCCAGCGCTGCTGTTTTCTACTGTCTCAACAACCGTTGTTGCTGTAGTGGATTATTCTGGTCAAGCTGATCCGAGCAAGACAAAGAAGATGGTGAAGTGCTAGAAATGTTCTGGAGATACTCATGCTTCCAAAAACTGTCCGGTTCAACATTACTGCTTAGATTGTAACAATTCTGCTCATCCCACCGCCAAGTGTCCAACACTGAAATTGCCCAAGCCTACGATGATCGTGGCAGGGAATGGTACGGAAGATACACTTTTCAATCAGTTGCCTGATAGCATTTTCAAGGCAAATTTGGCTCCAAAGTGCACACCTACAGCTAAGGTGACTATGGTTGGTGGCGTGGTGTCTGCGGCTGTCATTGAGTCTCAGATGACACGTATTTTCCCTCTTAGCACTCAGTGGAAATGGGAGGCCCTTCCGCATGGTGATGATTCGTTTCTTGTAAGCTTCCCCTCTTTCGATGACTTACAGCGTGTTGATGGCATACATATGTCGGTCCCTTCCCACAATGTTTAGATTGTCATCAGTGTTTGGGAGATGCAGGATATTCAGCCGAAGTTTGTACTGCCTCAGGTGTGGGTTCATGTGGAGGGGGTTCCTCATACCATCTAGCACTTCCATGGCCTATGGGCGGTTGGATCTCTTCTGGGTACGACAGTGGATGTAGATCTGCCGACGCTTTATAGTCGCAATATTGTGCATATTTGTGTGGCAATGATGAACCCAAATGCGCTGCGGAAGAGTGTGGATTCTAAAGGTCCTTACATTGGTACTACATCTACTCTGAAGCTGAAGGGATATGACTTTACTTTTCGTCCGGAGACTCCAAACTTCTCCCCAGAACCTACTTTTACCCCTCTGTTCTAGAGGCGTAAGGGAGATGATTCAGATAAGGACGATGGTAATGGACAGAAGGAGAAGGACCCTTCTACTGATGATACCACTTCTCGGGCTCAGGGGACTCAGATGGAAATTGATAATGCAGGTACCCAGTCAGCTGTGGGAGGTCCTCAGGTCAACAAGGTTGCTTCTTTGCCAGTGTTTGCGGTTACGCCATTTAATCATATCCCTCAGACTCCCAGAGGTAAAGCCATTGTTGCTGTTGCACGGATCTCTCGATCTTACTTTCAGCGGCCTAGGATGATCTATACTACTGCATCCTTGGATTTGGGGTGGAGTTGGTGTGACACAGCCTCGATCGTCACAATTTGCCACTGTGGCGTCCTGCTCTATCGAGCCTCTTACGCCGGCCCCTTCTTCTGCACCGGGTGCGGTGCAACTCTCCTTTCCGGGCCATATGTTGTTGGGCACGAGGATGCTCTCTTCTTCGCCTACCGAGGGTCGTTCTGCCTCATCTACCTCGGCTTAGTCGACCTTGTCGCCTACGGCTTAGCCTTCTTCGACATCTGCTGCACGAGCATCACAGGAGGGGCAGCCCACTCTGCGGGAGGTCCCTCAGGAGAGCACGGAGACGGGGCTGTCTACCTATGGTCTTGGGTCACAGGATGGCCTAGGCTGTGGGCCCCTTTCACCAGAGGGTGCAGCGTCGCTCACGGACCTTGTGCCACTGGCCGAGCTGGAGTCGGCGATAGATGCTGCTGTGGAGGACAATCAACATGTGCAGGTTACTACGGCGACCTCTATGATCAAGGAATCTACGATGCCGGTGTTGCGTAGGAGTTCAATACACCCGGTGAGCTCCGATGGTGCTTCGGCTACGGATGTGGATTCTTTGGAGAAGGCCATGCGTAGGAAGGCGGAGAAGAATCTCGACACGGCTGGTAATTCCTCTTCATCTAAGTCATTTATTCCTTTTTCATCATCTCGCATTAATTCTAAGCTTAATTCTGTTGGAATTAGTTTAGGTAAGAATGTAAGTGATGTTTCTATTTCTGCTAAGGTATTGAAGCGGATGGAATTTGACCGGTTAATGGTTGTTCCAAAAGCCTTGGCCTCTTATATTTCTACCTACTCTGATGATGAGGATATAGACATCTCAACAGATGGTCAGATCCTATCTCATCTAGTAGGTGAAGTTCTTGAAGTTGGTTTGGACGAAGATAGATTAATCTCAATTTATGAGCTAACTGCTTCTGGTCGTAAATCAACTTCTGGAAAAAATGTAACAAGTCTCGTAAACGAGAACTTGTGCCTAAATCTATTATTGTTTCCCAATGACTGGCATGTTTTTGAATAGCAGAGGTCTTCGAGACTTGGCTAAACATTTACACATTGCACTATGTTCTAGGGAACACAATTTGGATTTTGTGGCTATCTTCGAAACGGGTAGACGAGAATTTTCACAAACTATACTAGATCGCCTATCAGGCGGTATAGATTTTGTGTGGCATTCTCATCCACCCAGGGGACGGCCTGGGGGCATTTTACTTGGCGTGCGGTCAGACACCATGGATATATTAGCTGTTGCGGAAGGGGAGTTTTATATTAAACTACACATCCGTAACATAGCTGATAATTTCGTGTGGAGTCTGGTTGCTGTGTATGGTGCGGCTCAAGAGGCTTTCAAGGCCGATTTCCTTCGAGAATTGGTGAACTTAGCAAAAGATAATCCGTACCCTGTTCTTATAGGGGGATTTTAACTTGCTTCGGTTCCCATTTGAGAAGAGCAAAGGCCGTTTCGACGATCATTGGACCTTCCTTTTTAAAGCTGTCATTGACAGTCTTGATTTGAAGGAAGTAAACATGATTGGTCGACAATTTACTTGGGCTAATTCTTTGGCGGAACCAACATACAAAAAACTTGATCGAGTACCGATGGACTCGGAGTGGGAAGATCACTTCCCTCTAGTTTCGGTATGCGCTCTAGAACGTATTGAGGCTCTATCAGATCATGCTCCCATTTTGCTAACCACTGGTTTACCATTACCACGTTGTGGCCGTCCTTTCAAATTTAAGCTTGGATGGCTGCTTCGGGATGGTTTCCATGATATGGTGAAAGCAGTTTGGGAAAGGCCGGTTGCTGGTGATACCCCAATTCAGAGATGGAATAATAAAATGAATTTGACACGGAAACATCTCGGGGTTGGGCACGTCACACTGCTGGTATTCTCAAAAAAGAAAAACTTAGAATTTCAGCTACTATTGATGGCCTCGAAGCTTTAGCAGAAACCCGGTTGCTTACTCCACAGGAAATTGAGCTAAAAATCCAATCAAATGCGGAGATTGCCCGGTTACTGTGCGAGGAGGAACTCAAATGGTATCAACGTTCTAAATCACAATTTATTTTGCATGGGGATTCGAATACTAGATACTTCCATAGTGTATCCAATGGCAGACACAAGAATAAACGTATTCATTCCTTAAAGCATAATGACGAGCTGATTGAAGGACATGAGCAACTAAAGTCTTACATTACGAATTATTATAAGGGTTTGTTTGAGGATCCGGAGGAAGGCACTTTCTCAATGGATGAATCCCAAATTAATGATATACCCCAAGTTTCTGTGGAGTAAAAAAACTATCTGACTGCTCCCTATTCTGAGGAGGAAGTCAAATTAGTTGTTTTCCAAATGGAGCATAATAAGGCACCTGGTCCGGATGGTTTCCCCGCTGATTTTTACCAAACTTTTTGGGATGTAATCAAGCCAGATCTCTTGAACATGTTTAGTGCTTTACATGAGGGTCAACTAGATCTGTTTCGATTGAACTTTGGTGAAATCATCTTACTGCCTAAGGTTAATGAAGCAGAACGGATCCAACAATATAGACCGATATGTCTTCTTAATGTTAGCTTCAAGATTTTTACCAAGGTTGCCACTATCACGTTGAACTCTGTGGCTGATCATGTTGTTAGGCCTTCACAAACCGCCTTCATGCAAGGTAGACACATTTTGGATGGTGTGGCTACCTTACATGAAACGGTTCATGAACTGTTGGAGATATGCCCTAGAGGCAATAATAAATATAGTTATTATTATATCTTTGTGTTTATGATAAATGTTTACATTCATGCTATAATAGTATTAACAAGGAAACATTAATACTTGTGTGATTTGTAAACTAAAATAGAGTCCCTAGTGAAGCCTCTTTATAATACTAGCTTGTTGGTTAATAAATGATTGTGGTTTCCCTATCATGAACATTGAGATGTTATTAACAACAAGATCATATCGTTAGGAGAATGATATGGTAGACATACTCCTATAGATAAGCATAGCATAAAGATCAAGTCATTTTTTAATAGTTCAATTGCTATATGCTTTCTGATACATAGTAACCTAATTCCTTCGACCATGAGATCATGCATATCACCTTCACCGGAAGGATGCTTTGATGACATCAAACACCACACCGTAACTGGGTGGCTATAAAGGTGACATTGAGTGTTCAGAAAGTGTTGGTTGAGACACATGGATCAAGAGTGGGATTTGTCCATCCATATGACGGATAGATATACTCTGGTCCCTCTCGGTGGAATGTCATCCAATTAGCTTGCAAGCATGTGACTGGCTCACAAGGGATCACATATCACGGGAACGAGAAAAGAGTACTTATCAGTAACAAGGTTGAACTAGGTATGCAGAGATACCGACGATCATAACCTTGGATAAGTAAACTATCGTGAGACAAAGGGAAATTGGTATCGTATGTAAGTGGTTCATTCGATCGCAAAGTAATCGTAGAAATATGTGGGAGCCATATGAATTTTCAGATTCCTCTATTGGTTATTGTTCGGAGAAGTGTCTCGATCATGTCCGCATAATTCACGAACCGTAGGGAGACACACTTAAGGATTCGACGTTGTTTGAGTAGTTATGGAATGATGAGTAAGAGACCGAATTTGTTCGGAGTCTCGGATGAGATCCGGGATATCACGAGGAGATCCGGAATGGTCCGGAGAATAAGATTCATATAAGGAAAGTCCTATTTCGGGGTTGGAGAATGGTTCCGGTGTTTTCATCGGGAATGTTCTAGAAGGTTCCGGAATGTCCGACACTCCAGAGGGGAAGGGTACATGAATGTGTCATAACAAGTTGGAATGATTGCATCATGTACTAGGTGTCATCTCTGAACAAAATAAAGGGTTAAATCAAATCCTAGTTTGAAAAGTCAAACGCCAATTTGAAAAGTCAAACGACTATTTTGTGAGGTGGAGGGAGAGTAGGAAACCTACTTGGGGAGGAGTTCCCTCCCTCCACCGCCGGCCCACTTGGAGACCGAGTTGGGGAGGGACTCCCCTCCCCTTGGCGCGCCCCCTCCACCTATATAAGGAGGGGCAGGGCTGCCCCTCCTAGACACAACACCACGCCCTCTAAACCCTAACCCTAGTCTCCGCCGCCCACCATAGCCGCCGCCTAGGGCAATCCCTAGCCGCCGGCCTTGCCCCCTCCTTGGTGTGTCTAAACCCTAGATCACCGAGGGTTTCTCTCATAGTCCACCATACTCGCTCTGGCTTAAGGCGAAGCCCTGCGAGATCTCCCCTCTACTTCCGGTACCACGCCGTCGTGCTGCCGAAATCGCGAGGAGAGTGCTACAACCTCCGCTGCCTGCTGGAACAAGGGAGAGGAAGGTCTTCGTCGAGTACCGAACGTGTGACCGACTGTGGAAGCGCTGCCGGAACGCAGCGCCGGAAGGATAGTCTACGCGATCTTGAGATCGGCAAGAGTACGACTACATCACCCACGAGAATCCGCTCTCGTTAAACACTTTGGAATCTTCGAGGGTGAGTTATTCCATCGACTCGTTGCTAAAATCTAGTAGATAGATCTTGGCTTGTTTGTTTGTATGCGGTAGAAATTTTTTGTTTTCCATGCTACGAAACCCTACAGTGGTATCAGAGCCGTGTCTATATGTAGATCTGTTGCACGAGTAGAACACAATAGTCATTATGGGCGTTGATGTTTTTGTTGTCGATTGCTTCTTGTGTACTTTGCATCTTGCGGGATGGTGGGATGAAGCGGCCCGGGCTAACCTTACATGACATCGTTCATGAGACTTCCTCCACGCTTGACATGCAACTTGTATTGTATAAGTGGCTTTGCGGGTGCCTGTTTCTCCCAACATAGTTAAGATTCAATTTACAACGGGTAATTGACAATACTAGTATTAATGTTGTGGTTCTTGTTCGTAAGTTAGAATGACACTTATTCAAAGCCCCAAACCACGTAAAACATGCAAAGAAAGTAGAGGCGTCTAACTTTGTTTTGCAGGGGTGTGCTGTGATGTGATATGGCCATGATTGTGATTATATTTGATGTATGCAATGTTCCTTATTGTAAGTTGGCAACCGGCATGAGCCATATGGTTGTCTTTAATTTATGTTAAGACCCGCGTGTCTATTCAAAGTAGTTGTAATAGTTGAAGCTGGTGGACGACAACCATGAAGCGGCGTCATTAACCTTGATGCAATGTCGGTGATGATGGAGATCATGTTCGTGCTTGGAGATGGAGATCGGAAGCACAAAGAAGAAAGGCCATATCATATCACATATTATGAATTGCATGTGATGTTAATCCTTTATGCATCTTGTATTGCTTAGTTAACGACGGTAGCATTATAAGATGATCCCTCATGCACATTAATTTCAAGTTTTAAAGTGTTCACCTTTAGTAAGCACCGTTGCTAAAGCTTGTTGTTTCGAAGCACCACGTGATGATCAGGTGTGTTAGATTCCGCAAGTGTATACAACGTGAGCAAACCAGATTTGCTCATGCGGAAGCTAAGGTTTGATCTTGACGAGCCTAGCATGTACATACATGGTCTCGGAACACGGATCACCGAAAGGTAAAGCATGAATCATATAGTAGATATGATGAACATGTCGATTGTTCGCCATTGAAGCTACATCAACTCTCGTGATGATCGGTTTTGATGTGGTGGATTTGGTTCGTGTGATCACTAAAACAATGTGAGGGATATTGTTTTGAGTGGGAGTTCACCTAGATTAATTTAACTATTAATTAGAACTCAATTTGTCATAAACTTAGTCTAAACTATTGCAAATATGTTGTAGATCAATGGCGGCCCCTACCATCAATTTTAATGCGTTCCTAGAGAAAGAAAAGTTGAAAAACAATGGAAGCAACTTCGCGGATTGGTTACGCAATTTGAGGATTGTCCTCACTGCTGGTAATTTGACCTATGTGCTGGATGCACCGCTGGGTGACCCACCTGCAGCTACTGCTACTGATGAAGTAAAGAATGTTTACCTCACTTGGAAGACTCAGTACTCCACAGTTCAGTCTGCTATCTTGTATGGTTTAGAATCGGAGCTTCGGAAAAGGTTTGAGAATTCAGACCCACATGATATTGTCCGTGATCTCAAATTGATCTTTGAGACTCACGCGGCAATTGAGAGCTATGAGGCTTCTGAAAAGTTCTTTAACTGCAAGATGGAAGAGGGCAGCTCCGTCAGTGAGCATGTGCTTAAGATGTCTGGGCACGCAAACAAACTCCAAAGCTTGGGTATAGTGATTCCTAATGCTTTGGGGATTTACCGTGTCCTCCAATCACTACCACCTAGTTACAAGAACTTTGTGATGAACTACAACATGCAAAACATGAACAAGACATTGCCAGAACTCTTCGCCATGTTGAAATCTGCAGAAGTGGAGATCAAGAAAGAGCACCAAGTGTTGTTGGTCAATAAGACCACCAAATTCAAGAAAGGCAAGTCTAAGCAAAAGGGACACTTCAAGAAGGGTGGTAAGAAAGTTACCGCACCGACGAAGAAGACCAAGGCTGGACCTAAGCCTGATACTGAGTGCTTTTACTGCAAGGGAGAAGGTCACTGGAAGCGGAATTGCCCAAAGTACTTGGCGGATTTGAAGAACGACAACATCAAGAAGAAAGGTATATCTGATATACATGTTATTGATGTGTATCTCACTAGTACTCGTATTAGTGCCTGGGTATTTGATACTGGTTCGGTTGCTCATACTTGCAACTCAAAACAGGTGCTGCAGAATAAACGGAAGCTAGCGAAGAATGAGGTGACGATGCGCGTGGGAAATGGATCAAAGGTTGATGTGATCGCGGTCGGCACGCTACCTCTTCATCTACTATCGGGATTAGTTTTATACTTAAATAATTGTTATTTGGTGCCTGCGTTAAGCATGAACATTATATCAGGATCTTGTTTATTGCGAGACGGTTACTTGTTTAAGTCCAAGAATAATGGTTGTTCGATTTATATGAGTAATATGTTTTATGCACATGCACCTTTGATAGATGGTCTATTCTTATTGAATCTCGATAGTGGAAATACACATATTAATAACATTGAAGCTAAACGTTTGAAATCAAGCGATAACTCGACCTATATGTGGCACTATCGTCTTGGTCACATTGGAGTGAAGCGTATGAAGAAACTCCATTCCGATGGACTTCTTGAATCACTTGATTTCGAATCACTTGAAAGATGCGAAGCATGTCTAATGGGTAAAATGACTAAGACTCCATTTTCTGGTATGATGGAGCGAGCTACGAACTTATTGGAAATCATACATACCGATGTGTGTGGTCCAATGAGTGTAGCATCGCGCGGTGGTTATCGTTATGTTCTTACCTTCAAGGATGACTTGAGTAGATATGGGTATATCTATTTCATGAAACATAAGTCCGAAACTTTCGAGAAGTTTAAGGAATTTCAAAGTGAGGTTGAGAATCAACGTAACAAGAAGATTAAATTTCTACGTTCTGATCGTGGAGGTGAAAATCTAAGTTACGAGTTTCGCAAGCATTTGAAGAAATGCGGAATACTTTCACAATTGACACCGCCGGGAACACCACAGCGTAATGGTGTGTCTGAACGTCGTAATCGAACTCTCTTAGATATGGTTCGTTCTATGATGTCACTTACAGATTTACCGCTATCATTTTGGGGTTATGCATTAGAAACATCCGCATTCACTTTAAATAGGGCACCATCTAAATCCGTTGAAACGACACCGTATGAATTATGGTTTGGAAAGAAACCTAAATTGTCGTTCCTTAAAGTTTGGGGTTGCGAAGCCTATGTAAAGAAGTGACAGCCGGACAAGCTTGAACCCAAAGCGGAAAAATGCGTCTTCATAGGATACCCGAAGGAAACTATTGGGTATACCTTCTATCACAGATCCGAAGGCAAAATCTTCGTTGCCAAGAATGGATCCTTTCTAGAGAAGGAATTTCTCTCGAAAGAAGTGACTGGAAGGAAAGTAGAACTCGACGAGGTTGTCGAACCTTCTCTCGAACTTGCAAGTAGCGCAGCACCGGAAGAAGTTCCTGTGGTTCCTGCACCAATAAGAGAGGAAGCTAATGATGATGATCATGAAACTTCGGTTGAAGTTGCTACAGAGCCTCGCAGGTCAACGAGAACTCGTACTACTACTGATTGGTATGATCCCGTTATGAGTGTCATGTTGGTGGACAACACCGATGATCCTGCGACATATGAGGAAGCGATGATGAGCCCAGATTCCAATAAATGGCAAGAAGCCATGAAATCCGAGATTGGATCCATGTACGAAAACCAAGTATGGACTTTGGTGGACTTACCGGATGGCCGGAAGGCTGTCGAGAACAAATGGATTTTCAAGAAGAAAACAGATGCTGATGGTAATGTTACTGTCTATAAAGCTCGACTTGTCGCAAAAGGGTTTCGACAAATTCAAGGAGTTGACTACGATGAGACTTTCTCACCAGTAGCGAAGCTAAAGTCTGTGAGGATTATGTTAGCAATCGCTGCATATTACGATTATGAAATATGGCAGATGGATGTCAAAACAACGTTCCTCAATGGAGACATTGATGAAGAGTTGTATATGATGCAACCCAAAGGTTTTGTCGATCCTAAAGATGCTAACAAGGTATGCAAACTTCAACGGTCCATCTATGGATTGAAGCAAGCATCCCGAAGTTGGAATCAACGTTTTGATAAGGTAATCAAAAGTTTTGGTTTTATACAAACTTATGGAGAAGCTTGTATTTACAAGAAAGTGAGTGGGAGCTCTGTAGCATTCTTAATACTATATGTAGATGACATATTGTTGATTGGGAATGATGTAGACCTTCTTAATCGTGTCAAGGAATATTTGAATAATAGTTTTTCAATGAAGGATCTTGGTGAAGCAGCTTACATATTAGGCATAAAGATTTATAGAGATAGATCGAGACGCCTAATATCATTGTCACAAAGTACATATTTGGACAAAGTTCTAAAAAGGTTTGGAATGGAAGATAGCAAGAAAGGGTTCTTGCCCATGTTTCCCAATACGACCTTGAGTAAAACTCAAAGTCCGACAACGGCAGAAGATAGAGAAAGGATGAGTAAAACTCCCTATGCCTCAGCCATAGGATCTCTAATGTATGCCATGCTATGTACTAGACCCGACATTGCATATGCTGTTAGTTTAACTAGCAGATATCAAAGTGATCCAAGAGTGGATCATTGGACAGCGGTCAAAAACATCCTTAAGTACTTGAGAAGAACTAAGGATATGGTTCTTTCTTATGGAGGTGATGAACAGCTCGTTGTTAATGGTTACACCGATGCTAGTTGGAACACCGATCCGGATGATTCTAAATCACAATCTGGATACGTATTTACTTTGAATGGTGCAGCAATTAGCTGGAGGAGTGCAAAGCAAAGCGTTGTGGCGAGATCTTCAACTGAATCGGAATACATGGCTGCTTCGGAGGCTTCACAAGAAGCGATATGGATGAAAGAGTTCATTACAGAGCTCGGTGTGGTTCCTAGTGCGCTGGACCCAATGTCTATCTTCTGTGATAACATGGGCGCCATAGCCAATACGCAAGAACCAAGGTCACACAAGAAGCTGAAGCACATCAAGCTACGTTTTCACGCTATTCAAGAACATGTCCAAGATGGGGACATAAAGATTTGCAAAGTACACACAGATATGAATGTGGAGGATCCGTTGACTAAACCTCTCCCGAGGGCAAAACATGACCAACACGAAACTGCCATGGGTGTTCGGTATATTACCATGTAATCTAGATTAGATGACTCTAGTGCAAGTGGGAGACTGTTGGAGATATGCCCTAGAGGCAATAATAAATATAGTTATTATTATATCTTTGTGTTTATGATAAATGTTTACATTCATGCTATAATAGTATTAACAAGGAAACATTAATACTTGTGTGATTTGTAAACTAAAATAGAGTCCCTAGTGAAGCCTCTTTATAATACTAGCTTGTTGGTTAATAAATGATTGTGGTTTCCCTATCATGAACATTGAGATGTTATTAACAACAAGATCATATCGTTAGGAGAATGATATGGTGGACATACTCCTATAGATAAGCATAGCATAAAGATCAAGTCATTTTTTAATAGTTCAATTGCTATATGCTTTCTGATACATAGTAACCTAATTCCTTCGACCATGAGATCATGCATATCACCTTCACCGGAAGGATGCTTTGATGACATCAACCACCACACCGTAACTGGGTGGCTATAAAGGTGACATTGAGTGTTCAGAAAGTGTTGGTTGAGACACATGGATCAAGAGTGGGATTTGTCCATCCATATGACGGATAGATATACTCTGGGCCCTCTCGGTGGAATGTCATCCAATTAGCTTGCAAGCATGTGACTGGCTCACAAGGGATCACATATCACGGGAACGAGAAAAGAGTACTTATCAGTAACAAGGTTGAACTAGGTATGCAGAGATACCGACGATCATAACCTTGGATAAGTAAACTATCGTGAGACAAAGGGAAATTGGTATCGTATGTAAGTGGTTCATTCGATCGCAAAGTAATCGTAGAAATATGTGGGAGCCATATGAATTTTCAGATTCCTCTATTGGTTATTGTTCGGAGAAGTGTCTCGATCATGTCCGCATAATTCACGAACCGTAGGGAGACACACTTAAGGATTCGACGTTGTTTGAGTAGTTATGGAACGATGAGTAAGAGACCGAATGTTGTTTGGAGTCTCGGATGAGATCCGGGATATCACGAGGAGATCCGGAATGGTCCAGAGAATAAGATTCATATAAGGAAAGTCCTGTTTCGGGGTTGGAGAATGGTTCCGGTGTTTTCATCGGGAATGTTCTAGAAGGTTCCGGAATGTCCGGCACTCCAGAGGGGAAGGGTACATGAATGTGTCATAACAAGTTGGAATGATTGCATCATGTACTAGGTGTCATCTCTGAACAAAATAAAGGGTTAAATCAAATCCTAGTTTGAAAAGTCAAACGCCAATTTGAAAAGTCAAACGGCTATTTTGTGAGGTGGAGGGAGAGTAGGAAACCTACTTGGGGATGAGTTCCCTCCCTCCACCGCCGGCCCACTTGGAGACCGAGTTGGGGAGGGACTCCCCTCCCCTTGGCGCGCCCCCTCCACCTATATAAGGAGGGGCAGGGCTGCCCCTCCTAGACACAACACCACGCCCTCTAAACCCTAACCCTAGTCTCCGCCGCCCACCATAGCCGCCGCCTAGGGCAACTCGCCGCCGCCGCCTAGGGCAAACCCTAGCCGCCGGCCTTGCCCCCTCCTTGGTGTGTCTAAACCCTAGATCGCCGAGGGTCTCTCTCATAGTCCACCATACTCGCTCCGGCTTAAGGCGAAGCCCTGCGAGATCTCCCCTCTACTTCCGGTACCACGCTGTCGTGCTGCCGGAATCGCGAGGAGAGTGCTACAACCTCCGCTGCCTGCTGGAACAAGGGAGAGGAAGGTCTTTGTCGAGTACCGAACATGTGACCGACTGCGGAAGCGCTGCCAGAACGCAGCGCCGGAAGGATCGTCTACGCGATCTTGAGATCGGCAAGAGTACGACTACATCACCCACGAGAATCCGCTCTCGTTAAACACTTTGGAATCTTCGAGGGTGAGTTATTCCATCGACTCGTTGCTACAATCTAGTAGATAGATCTTGGCTTGTTTGTTTGTATGTGGTAGAATTTTTTGTTTTCCATGCTACGAAACCCTACATGAACTCCATAGAAAGAAATTGAATGGGGTAATTCTCAAAATTGATTTTGAGAAAGCTTATGACAAAGTTAATTGGTCCTTTCTACAACAAGCTCTTAGAATGAAAGGTTTTTCAGCGGATTGGTGCTCCTTGATCGAAAGCTTTGTAGTCGGAGGTAGTGTTGCCATCAAAGTCAATGACAATGTTGGCAACTACTTTCAGGCTAAGAAGGGGCTAAGACAAGGAGACCCATTATCGCCCATGCTTTTCAATATAGTAGCTGATATGTTATCCATATTGATTGAGCGTGCTAAGTCTGATGGCCAGATTGAAGGTGTGATCCCTCATCTTGTAGATGGGGGGGTTATCTATACTTGAATATGCAGACGATACAATTCTTTTTATGGAACATGATCTTGAAAAACTCAAGAATCTGAAACTCATACTTTCGGCTTTTGAGCAGCTTTCTGGATTAAAAATTAATTTCCATAAAAGTGAATTGTTTTGTTTCGGCGAGGCCCAAGAGGAGGTTGGTCTTTATAATGAACTCTTCGGTTGTTGTCACGGCACTTTTCCGATCAGATATTTGGGCATTCCGGTACACTACCGAAGGCTTACAAATGCTGAGTGGAAAATTGTCGAGGAAAGATTACATATACGTTTGAGTAGTTGGAAAGGCAAACTTCTCTCTATAGGGGGAAGACTGGTGCTCATCAACTCAGTCCTTAGTAATATGGTTTTGTTTATGCTTTCTTTTTTTCAACTACCAAAAGGTGTCTTAAAAAGGTTGGATTATTTCCGAGCAAGATTCTTTTGGCAGGGAGATAATGAGAAAAAGAAGTATAGGATGGATAAATGGTGTGTTTTGTGTAGACCCAAAGAACAAGGTGGGCTCAGTATTCATGATCTTAAGAATACAGTCCTCCTTAGTAAATGTCTCTTCAAGTTATTAAATGAGGAAGGGATTTGGCAAACTATTATTAAAAGAAAGTATATTGGTTCAAAGGCATTGTCCCAAATGGTTTGGAAACCTGGTGACTCTCACTTTTGGGCTGGTCTAATGGCGTCAAAAAAACATTTTTTTACGCTTCGGGACTTTCTCTATTAATAATGGGACGCAGATAAGGTTCTGGGAGGATAAATGGCTAGATAATACTACCCTTCGAGAACAATATCCTTCGTTATATTCTATTGTTCGTTATAAGGAGGAAACGGTTGCCACAGTGCTCGAATCATTCCCGCCAAATATAAAGTTCAGAAGAGATCTAATTGGTTTTAGACTTGACTCTTGGATCATGTTGCTACATCGTCTGGCACATGTACAACTGTCGGACGAGCCAGATGAATTCCGATGGAATATAACTAAGAACGGGTCCTTTTCTGTTAGCTCTTTGTATGATGCTTTACTTCAGCCGTCTATTCCGACGATAGATAATATGATCTGAAAGATGAAGATACCTCTTAAAAACAAAATATTTGTTTGATATATTTGTCGTGGGATTATCCTTACAAAAGACAACCTTATTAAGCGGAATTGGCATGGAAATCCTGGGTGCGTGTTCTGTCACCATGATGAGACAATCAAACACCTATTTTTCCAATGTAGTTTTGCTCGGTCTATATGGTCAATCACCCAAGCAGCTCCAGGCTTGTATCCACCACGTAGTATTGCCAACATTTTTGGGAATTGGTTACATGGTATTGATAACAAGTACAAAAAATCTTCTTAGGATCGGAGCGATAGCCATTATATGGTCGTTATGGCTATGTAGAAATAATAAGGTTTTTAATGATATAAACTGCTCTCTTCTGCAGGTTCTCTACAGGTGTATGTTACCCTTCGGGCTTGGTCGACTTTGCATCGTGCGGAATATCGCGATCTCTTCATAGAGGTGTGTACGCGGCTAGAGGATATGGCACGGGACTTTTTTACCAGACATGGATAACAGCATAATCTTCGGATATACCTGCCCTCTGCACCCTAGGCGCTTTTACAATTTCTCAGTTTGATATGTAATTCGCCTTTATCTTTTATTTTATGTTTGGACCATGTGGATTGGTGTCGGCTGTGTGCATCTATAAGCAGAGGCTGGGTGTAAGTTACTGTCTAAATGCGCCCTTTATCGAAAAAAATCCTTCTTGGTAGGTGACGACAAGGAGAGTTTTCATAGTCGTATGTTTTGTATTTGCGTTGTAAGCGTGTATCATGTGGTATTGAGTTGTAGCCATTCTTGACATTGTTTCGGCCATCTAGGCCCTTCTTCTATGTGATTAATATATGCTTTCCACGCTACATTCTAGAAAAAAAGGGTATTCAACTGAAGGAGAAACACCATATGCAATGGGCCACGACGAGCAGCTGGCCCGTTGGCTTGGGTAGGAGTGAATTCCGACCGTGTCTAGGACAGCACAGATCCCCGACTCCGATCGATACCGCGAGTACTTTCCTGGTGCCCGAGCTTGGCGCTGCTGCTCCTATAAATTGAAGAGGGGAGCGCGACACAGAACACAAGCAAGACCTCGGGCAGCGCGCGGCTACGCACCGTACATATTCGCCTTCGAAGATCAATCGCCGGAGGCATGAAGAAACTTCATCGGGTCTTCCTCGGCCTGCTCCTCCTCATCGTCCTTGTGCTAAGTCCTAATGGCGCGGAGGCCCGGCCTGCCCCTGCCGGCGGCCATCATCAGAAGAAGTTGTCGAGCTACAGCCTGTTCGTCTTCGGAGACGACTTCGCCGACAATGGGAACCTCCCTCTGACAGACCCGGTCACCCAGATGTCGCGGCAGTGGGCCTATCCCTACGGTTCCAATTATGTTGACGCCGCTGGAAACCCACGACCAAATACTCCGTCGGGGCGCTTCTCCAACTACAAAATCCAGTCAGATTTCGTTGGTAAGTACAGTCATATCCTCAAATTTTTGCTACATCTACCTACTAGTACTGATCTTATAGCATTCTTCTATTGTATATACTCACTCGTGTGATCCTTGATATCTTGCAGCAACGATCCTGGGGCTCGAGGAAGCACCTCCAGCGCATGCCCTGACGGCGGAGAAGACCTGCGACCCCTCCGGCATGACCTTCGCCCATGGTGGCGCTGGCGTGTTTGATACGACGTCGGCAAACAAGGTCCCCACCCTTGCCAAGCAGGTCGACACTTTCAGGAAGATGATCAAGGATGGGACAATCTCACAACAGATCCTGAGCCGATCTGTAGCACTCGTGGCCATCTCCGGCAACGACTACCACACGAGTAACGGCGTCATCGGCCTAACTACACCCAACGATGTAAGCAGAAGATCAGTGCAAGAACTAATGCATAGATTTTTAACAATTAATCTTCTTTTGCATCTTCATTACTAAGCTTTCATGTATATATATGCAGATCAATGCTTATATTGCTAAGGTAACAAAGGAGATTGCGGCCAATGTGGAGCAGCTGCAAAAGCTCGGAGTGACAAAGGTTATTGTCAACAACTTGCATCCCATCGGCTGCAACCCATCACAAACAAGGACCAACAACTACACCGTGTGCGATGTGTTCGGAAACTTGGGTGCGACCGTCCATAACAATAACCTCAAACAAGTGATGGCAGGCAAGAAAAATGTCCACATTGTCGACCTCTACACCGCCTTCACTAACATCGTGGATCATGTGCCAGGTACGTACGTACATGGACGCGTCCACAGGCATCGACACTACTCAGATTTCTAATATATATGGACTAAATTGACTGCATGAACTTAATATGACATCTTTTTCATGTACTTGTAGGTACAGGCCAGGAGCTATCTAAGCAATTCAAGCGCAAGTTGTCGCCGTGCTGTGAGAGTTTTGATTCAAAGGGTTTTTGCGGACAACAAAGTGATTCCTCGGAGCATCTTTACGAAGTGTGCGACAAGTCCAACAAATTCTTCTACTGGGACGACATGCACCCGACGCACGCAGGGTGGGAGGCAGTGATGAAGCAGATAGAAAAGCCCTTGAGGGAGTTTGTACAAGACTAGCTAGGTCCCATGATTTTCATACATAGAGACATATATGATGAGTGGCTTCTGATTGTTTTTCTTTATTGTACCTTAGTTAGTTTGGTGTATTTAAAGGCTGTGGCTTTTGTGGATTCTGAAATGGACATGCATATATATACACGATTACTATTGTATATATTGTTTTGTGAAAATTATGTGTTCATATAGCTGCTTCCATCTGCCACACATCTTAAATTACTAGGTGGGCATGCGAGCTTCGCCTCGCCGCCTATATCTTGTTAGATATCGCGAGCGAGTACGTGAGTTTTTTATCACGCCCTTATTTTTCTTTTATGTCCAGTTCTTTCATTACACTAAGTGCATACACCATTAATTGGTGGAATGTTGTTAGCACTTGGGACGACATGCACCCATGCAGGGTGGGAGGCAGTGGTGAAGCAAGTGGAAATACCCTTGAGGGAGTTTGTAGATCAAGAGTAGCTAGGTCCCATGATTTTCATACATAGAGCCATACATGATGCGTATCTTCTGATTGTTTTTTAGTTGTAGCTTACTTAGTTGGTTGGTCTATTGAGACGGTTTGTAGGTTGCATGCTTTAAGAGTAGTCTGCATGAGGTTTTGTTATAGCTCAATTTTTTGTTAGTTAACCGAAGCAATTACTTCTTAGTGAATAGACAGGCAAATCTTTTGCCTCTAATTAAAAAACCAGCTTTCTGTTTTCAAAGAAATTTCTTCGTTACTCGTTATACATTTTGAATATTTGTTGGGTTGGGCATGCTGGATGAATACTCCAGGTGATTTTTGGTATTTGAATTATATGGCCAATTCAAGTAGCAAGGAGTGGATCCCGAATAAAAACATGAAATCTGAACAAAAATAAAATAGTAGCCAAACCTAAATATCAAAACCGAATACCCAGATAATTTAGTATGATTCTATCAACCCACATTCCCACTCCTCTCCTAGTGAGTTATCTGGCTTCCTCCGCTTACTCTACTCCGCTACCTTGAGAAAGACCAAGACCTACATGGAATGTGGTGAAGCAGCGATGCTCGTGTCGGGCGCACGTATATGTGACGGTTTGGATAGGGACGGTACTATCACTAGTAGAAAACGGACCTTTGGTCCAGAGCATTAGTCCCGGTTCTGGTACAAACCGGGACTAATGCCCTGGACCCAACGGCTAGAAACGGCCGCAGGCCCCAGAAGACATTAGTCCCGGTTCATAGGAGACCTTTAGTCCCGGTTCGTTTCACAAACCGGGGCTAAAGGGTCTGTAGCTCGACAACTTCTTCTGATGATGGCCGCTGTAGGGGCAGGCCGAGCCTTGGGGGCTTATAGCTCCCATGCGACGTCTTTACGCGGAATTGGAAGGAACACGACATCGTTGCAAAGAATAGCTCGCATGCAACGCTTGTGAGGCAGCTAATAGCCCAGGGCCACACGGGCCATAAAACGTTCGTTAAGGACATATTTAACTTTGTTCCAAGATTAGGGTAAGCCAAACCGGTCGGTTGGGACAGCCAGTCAAACCAACCGCTTCCGAACGAGAGCGCGCGTCACACTGACTGTAGCTTCCCCGATGGCGGCGGCGGACCTCACCCATCGTTTTCGGCGCCGGCGCCGGCAGGGCAATTCTTTTAGGCGGCAACGCTTTCGTTCGACGGTGAAGGTGGTGAGTGCCATTTGAAACCTAATTCCTCTCCCATTCTTCTCAATTCGAGATCTGAGCGTGCCCATTGATGCTAGATTGTGGAGGCCGGGGTGTGCTGAACGGGGTGAGGGGGAACGAGATGGGGCATGGAGTGGGGATTTCCAATCGGTATATCCCACATCTATGCACTTAATTTCTCTAAGTTTGAGCTCTTTGTTCGCTTCCGCTAGCTCACAGTGCCCGCCAAAAACAGGGGAGATGATGTTGCGCGGCATACATTCGAATTTCGCATCAATTTCTTTCCCTCTAGAGCTATTTTAGTTGATGGCAGCACGCAGATCATTGAGAGAGACACGGTTGTCAAATGGGAGGTGGAATTAGAACAGGTTGATCCCCAAGAGCTAATAAACATGGGAGAGGAGGCAGTGAGGAAAATGGTGGAAAAATTGGGGACAATGTCATTTGGGGGCCAGAGCAAGAAGTTTCTTTATTACGATTTGATGATTGCAAATGTGACTACGTTAGGGTTGAGACAGGGGAACATATAGTTGAGAACATATAGTTGATGAAATCGATGAGCGAAACGGTTGGACAAGCAAAATTGTTCTGTTTTTAGGGACAATACTACGCGCCCCTCGGAGGGATAATTTCCCAAAATCCCCTGGGTCCCCATGCAGACACGTGTTTCCTAAAAAAACTCCCAAATCCCACTTTTGCTATAAACATAGCCGTTTTTGCTACAAATAGTCTCGCTTTTGCTACATGTAGCAAAAAGCGATTCAACCTAGAAAATAGAAAAATAGACTGAACCTCGCCGGAGATTTCGCTGGAGAGCTTGCCGGCGACCGTGTAGCAAAAAAGTTGTGGTAATGTATCAAACCCGATCTTACCGTTGACTTGTCGAAAACTTTCGCCGAAGACCTCACCGGAGAACTTGCCGGAGACTTCGTAGCAAAAAAAGTACTAATGTAGCATGGCCGACTTTGCAGAAAAATATCACCGGAGACTCGCCGAGAAAAACCTCGCCGGAGACCTCCGTAGCAAACAGATTACGATATTGTAGCAAACCCACCACTGGTAGCAAAACGATAGCACAGATATAGCAAAAAATTATTCTAATATAGCAAAACAGACATCGTCGACGACTCTCGCTAGAGACCTTGAGCGCTTGTAGAAAAAAAATTGTGCGGAAGTAGCAAAACAAATATGAATGCATAGCAAAATTAATATGCCAAAGTAGCATAACACTGGCCAACTAGAGTAGCAAAGATCGGAAATTGTAGTAGCAAAGCTAAACATCCTAGGTAGCATTGCCATTGCTGGAGGCCATGGATGGGGGATTCCGCCATCGTGGTCGCAGCCGGACATGCGGCATCGGTGGATGTGGAGAGGAACAGAGCCATCTGTGTGCAACGGCGGGTAGCTGCAGCTGATATGGGACATGGAGGGGCGGAGGGGGCCATCGGGGCAGTCGAGGATGCACCGCATGTCGGAGCCTCACAGAATCCGTCGCACCGGTTGTAGCACATTGCGTCGGTGGTTCGAGCTCTCGGCCATGGCAGACGTGCAAAGATGGGGAAGAAGGTAGGGAACAGCCGGAGGTGTGGTGGAGCGGTGACGCGGGCCGTCATCCTTGCGGCACTGCGGAGAGGAGTAGGCAGCGCTTGGGAGAGAGGTGCAGGGGCGCAGAGGCACGGCGGTGCGGCGGCGCGGGCGCAGCAGGCCCCCCGCCCGCGCGCGTGGCGGACTAGTGGGGGCGCGGCGGCGTAGTCACTGGGCGACGGCGTGGTGGCTGCCTGAGCCAGGCGTGCTCTTGGCGGCGGCGGTTCCATCGGGAGAAGCTTACGCGTCTAATAGAGCCACCGCGTTAAGCCACATCACCTAAATTATTTTAGTAGTTAGATTTAAAATCAACAACTAGGATTTAACCCATGATTAATAGTTTATTCTGGTTTGATATATATATTTTTTTTATTTAAACACCGTCACGACCAAGGGGCGAGCCATTTTGGACTCGCACGCCGTTTCATAGGACGGAACATATACACATATATCAATCTTTATATTGTTATACAATTATACAAGTTATGTATGTCTACGGACGTACATAGTAAAATAAAGTGCGTCTGCTAAAAAAAGCCTAGACCACGTCAAAAAAAATGCCTAGAGTCCATATAAATTGAGAATCCACATAGGATATAGAAGGTTGCGCACAATAATATTTTCCGTTCAGTTTCTCACGTGAGATCAACAAAAAAGGTGAGGCCGAAACAAAAAGTGGGGAAGGGTCGCACGCACCAGCCTTTTTCTTTTTTAGCTGTGGTCGCAGTACTTTAGAATAGGATTAGTTTTTCTTCCTCTCTATCTCACTCACCATTTTTTTTTGAAAGAAACATATATTAATATCAAAAGATTCAGCCTCTGCAATAAAGAATTATCCTAGCGGCCATATGGATGCATACAACAAAAACAAAAGAATAATTACAGAAAAGAAAAGTGCCGCTACAATGACTCATTCGTGGAACAGCAATAGTACCAGATGTCCAGCCTCTCCAAAGATGACGCCTCTAAGAAGGAAATAGTGCACAAACACCGTCATCGGCCGATCAAATATCTTAGGTTTTCATCATGAAGAAAGTCCACACTCCCAAAACAATGCCTTCAACAAGTTCATTGCCAGGTACAACCAATTAAGGCCAGACCCTGGATTTTCACCTTGAAGAGACATAATCGTGAACCTCTCCCGTGCAGCCATCCCCACTTGCATGCCACTGCTCCAAGTCACAAATCACCAAGCCAATTCCTCATCACCATCCAGACTTGAACCACCATTGTCAGTCCACATATCTTAGTCTCCATGACATTCTTCGTCAACACTATGGAACGAGAATATGCCCCATGATCTTAACAGCCAACAAAGCTTTGAAGCGCACCCTCTGAAACCAAACGGTCAGAATAAAACATGGATGCGTACGACCAAATCCCATCTGATCTAGCAATCTCTCGGCATAATCGCACTTATAGAGTATGCCGGCGGAGCCTTCCGGAACATGACACAGTAACCATACCAATGTAGAGAAACATCATGAGGAACTTCGTCTTGGCTTGAGAGGGATCAAGGACCGCCACCTTTATTAGGCATATCGTCGACCCCCGTGCCGCCGCCTGCCGGCTCTCCATCGGACCGAACGCCCAATTCCCCACCAGCTAGGCCGGCAGAGGAGTAGGCAGCCTGGGCTGCCACGATCGCAACCTGGCGCCAAGAGACCTGCAGAGATCCTCCAAAATCCAAATATCGTATGCGGGGGCGTGCGCATCTGTGCCAAGGGCCAGGCGACCACCACCCACCGGAGCTCCACCGATCATCCCATCGCCACCGTTCGCCATGGCGCCCACCACCAGCCTCACTCCTGGCGACAATGGCTCGTGCCGCACCACCAGTCAGGGGAGAGGGATCCCCGCCACCACCCTCCTTGGGACTCATGGGATTTGCCCACCGGCCCCTCCGGCAGCGGCGAGAAAGGGGAAGAGGCGGCGGCATGAGTACCATGATTTTTAAACTTGGTTAAGAACCAAGGCCGGTCCTCAAGATAAATTGCATGAGTACCAGGATAGTCTGATGCTTAAGTATAAATAAGAACCTAAATTCGTATCCGTGAGAATTTAAACCCAGGTGTTGATTTGTGCATCCACTTCCCCAACCAGTTGAGCTAGGCTCATATGTGTGCAGGCTTGACACACTAGATCGACAAGAGCCAATTTCAGAAAGATTATCATGGGGTTTGTTCGAGCATCCCTAAAATCATGTTGATTGTTGGATCTATGGTTAAGAATTAATATATGAAGAGTTATTCAAATTGTTGCCACATTACGTTGACACGTGCAGGTGTGTAGATTTAATAGATGAAAAGTTCGGTAAACTATGGCCATGCTACACAAACGTGTATGAGATAGAGATGACGGAATAAAAGATAATGAAAACAGTTTACATGCAATACGTATTGAAAAAGGAAGAGAACGAGTTTGGAAAATCTTGATTAGTGGTAAAAGAAATCTAGCCAAAAGTAAGTGGTTGCGCTGAACTTTTACCATACGGAAAGTTTGAAATAGAGATCGGAATGAATAAACAAAGGGAGGGAAAGAGTTTGCATGCAAATGAACCGTGTAGTAGATAATCTTAGGATTGAAAGAAAAAATTTAGAACATGAGTGGAATACCTTAAATGGAAATAAATTGGGTTATGCTAGAAATCCCTAGAAATCTAGAGAGAATTACTCTGTCCACGGTTGCAGGATATTTATCTCAAAGAGGGTGCCAACGCAGTAGTTTCAAACAACAACAATAAATTGTGACTGTCAAGGTGTATACACAATGTTTGGAATATCAATCACATTTTTTATTAGTTTAATTTTTTGACCTGGGTTTTGAAATTCACATTAGACAAAATTATATTAAGCGAATAAAGAATGAGACAAGTATTTTACATAATATTCATAGTAGGAATAAAACTTAATATTGCATCATTTGATCAAGGAACGTCTCTTATAACGGGGAAGACAAATGAAACTTTAAAATAATGTATCAAGTTGTGTACACAAGACGTTTGAATACCAACTATATATTTTTTGTAAAAAAAAGAATACCAAGTATTTTTTTATTAGTTCAAACTTTTGGGCTGAATATTAGAAATTGTTGGTAGAAAAAATTCTATTAAGCGATTATAGTATTCAAAATAGGAATAATACTAAATATTTGCATCATTGATCGACAAACATCTCTTATAATGGGGGAAAATAAATCAAACTATAAAATAATATGTCAAGTTGTGTACACAACACGAGTTTGAATACCAACTATGTATTTCAAAAAAGAAAACAAGGTATATGTTTTTCATTTGTTTGAAATTTTCGGATGAATATTAAAAACTAGCAGTGGACAAAATTCTATTAAACAAATAAAGAAGGCGATGCCTATTTTACATATTTATTAAAAAATATTACTTCATTGATCGACCTTATAACAGTGAGGATCAATCAAACTATAAAATCTTTTATTAGCTGAATAAAATTGGGCTTAGAAATTGAGAATAGCCAACATTCTATTAGGATACACTCACAATTATCTTACGGAAGTTTTGAGTACATGAACTTTAAGGTTGAAAAAGAAGAAGAAGTCATCACAATAAGTCGCACTATCGATGGGAATGTCCCTCACACTGAAAAATTAGTCTTCCTAACGGTACATGCGGGGGCTAAATTAGCATAGGTTCTCGCAAGCTATGTCAATTTCCTTCCATTAAAATAGTATTTCAGCTTAACGAGACACGCAATGTAAAGTCTTGGATTTGATCACCAATGAACTATGGCTACAGCCATGCTGCTTACCATTCAGTCACGGATTGGTTATCAAGACAAGTACTCCCTCCGATCCTAAATAAGTGTCACGATTTTGAACTAACTCTAGTTCAAAATGGCGACACTAATTTAGGATCGGAGGTAGTAGTAAATTTCAAATGTTAATACAAAAGAACATAAAACGAGATCCAAATGTTTGGAAAATCCTTTTATTAAATTTTTTCTCATGGATGAACTTCATACCGTCGTGACAGTGTGAACTTGAGACGTGGTCTAATTTGTACGCAGGCAAAAGTTACATTCCCAATTTTTCAAGAGGATAGGACGAGGAATATGTAAATAAGAGGAAGAAACATAACTATTAAGGATCATAATCACATAAGATGTAATAATATGATATTCGTGAAACATTGTTATTTTTTTACTCTACACGTTGTTGTTATTTATGGAACAGTTTCAATGCACTAAAAAGAATGCCCTCGCATTTGCGAGGGCCACCGTGCTAGTTGCATCAATAATAAAATCAGGTGGGTGCTTCCACAAATGGGGAATACCCACCACCTCTGTAGCTAGAACATGAGCTGCTACATTGGACTCTCTAGGACAATGTTCAAAAATTACATCAATAAACTCTCTACAAGAAGGAGGCATTCAAATGTAGATAGCAGCTGCAGGTCCATGTGTGTGGCATGCGTTCTTCATCACATCCACAACCTCAACGCAATCCGAGTTTATAACCAGCTTCTAGCAGCCCATGGATTCAGCCATGATCAAACCATCTCTAAGGGCCATATATATAGCTTCGGCCGTAGATGCATCTTCATCAAAAGGAATTAATGGTGTAATTTCCACCAGCAATAAAGAAGTCATGATCTATCTATCATCCATGTTGCTCCCACTCCTTTATCTATATCAAGCTCGCATCAACATTAAGCTTAGCATAATCCTCATTGGGTTTTAGGCAACCATGGCGGATAATTCCATTATTTTCTTTCTTCCTTGATCTATTCGATCTAGTAGTATAGTTTGTCACAAGAGCCGAAATGGCATGTGCGTTGTTCTCTCAGGTAGTCAGTAGAGGTAACCACCGGAAGTACGTGGAGGAGCCGCTCCATGCTAGCTGTGTCAGAAGGAGATCAACCAAAACAAATTAATGGTCCAAAGTGGTGGCTCGCCCTGTTCGCCAAGTCCGTGTCGGTTTCAGTTTCCCCACTTTATTGCCTTCAATTCCCGTCCGAATCGAACTGCCCGGCCCTCATATAGCCCCAACATCCTCCTCAATACTCAATCGCGCGAACGTACCACCGATCATATAGCATATATAGCCCCAACATCATCCTCCTCTTATCCCGGAATACCCAATTGCTGATCGAGACCCATGGCGCCGACGTTCCGTCGAGTGCGGCGGCGCACGGCTGGCGGCGAGGACCGCCTGAGCGCGCTCCCTGACGATCTGATCCTGCTCATAGTAGGCAGGCTGGACACCCGGACGGTGCTCTCCACGGCTGTCCTTGCCAGGCGCTGGGCGCGCATCCCGCGCGAGCTTCCGGCGTTGGACTTGAGGGTGAGCGACATACTCCCGCCGGAGTACGACCGGACCGTCGACCTCCGCCAGCGCAACTTGCCCCGTGAGACATATTTGGCCAGTCAGCTCGACTCGCTCATGGCGAGCTGCGAGATCGGCACGATGAGGTCGTTCGCCAACGGAGTCAGGGGCTTCTTGGAGGCGGACGGTGGGAATGACCGGCGCGTCAAGACCCTCCGTCTCGAGTTTTTTCAGACAAGAGACAGCACCTGCTATGCCGCCGACCGCCTGATCACCGCCGCAGTCGACGCATGGGGAGTGGAAGATCTGGAGGTCGTCGTCAGGCTAGGAATTATTGGTGGTGATCATCAGACAACGGCCGGCTACAGCTTGCCCCAAGACTGCCTCAGCCGGTCACGCCTTCGCAGCCTGACTCTGGGCAAGTACTGCACACTCATGCCTTCGCTGCTGCGTAGCTACAGCACGCTCACCAAGCTCATCCTGCGTGACATGCCCGCTTCCACGCCTGTCGACGTGTACGAGACGGTGTTCAAAGACTGCACTCAGCTGCAGGTTCTTCACCTGATATCCTGCTGCTGTGCACATGACATCCTGGTGGTGGATGCGCCGTCTTCTCAGATCAGGGAGCTCGTCGTGGAGGAGTGCTCGTTCTGGAAGATCGAGCTGCGCGACCTCCCAATGCTTGTCCGCCTGGCGTGCTGCCTAACTAACACTAGAACTAGAAGGATTGTGTTCGGCTCCCTTCCGTGCCTCATGGACACTAACTTCACATTCTCTGTAGAATGTGATGATTTAGCGACAGCACGTCTGGATGATACGTTCGACAGGTTTCTCCTTATGTCCCCCACCATGGCCAACCTCGCCATCCGATTCAGCGGTCTGAGAAGATGGATTCTGCCCACTTGTTCCGACAGGCAATTGCCGTATCTGAAAAGGCTCCTTGTCGCCGACCTACCTTCAAACTGGGACATCTTATGGCCGTGCAGCCTCTTGATGGACGCGCCATCCCTCGAGGTCCTGCACATACACGTGCCTCCCTCAGAATCGGAGCCAGACTACAATTGGCGCCGGGTGACTTTGTCGAAATTACCCAAGAAGCTTCCGCACCGTCACCTCAAGGAGCTGGTCGTGATTGGATTTACGCAGCGCCACATATGGTTTCTCAAGTATGTTGTGAGCATGTGCACATCGTTGCAACGCGTTATTCTGCTAAAAGATGGCCATGTTCGGTACAATGGACTCTGGGATTGGCATATGGTCGGGAAGCAAACATGTCCATGGACCGACGATGAAAAATTGGTGGTGAGGAGAATGGTCAAAACGTTTGGTCTCGGGCCTCTTGTTCAACTGATCTTGGGATGATCTTTGTATTTGCTCTTATTATCTGCACATTGTTGTTTAAACCTAGATGGATCCTCTGACATATGGGAAAGTGTGTTGTTTAAATAGTTACAGCACTGACAGATAATTTTTTTCATTTCCACGATTTGGATCATGTACTATAACTGTAGAAGCGCATATGTTCTAATTTGCATTCTGAACATCGCCAAGCAGGAGAGAAAGGGAGAAACAAAAATGTCGGATCATGTAATAAAATGTAAAGACTGTCCAAAATCAAGTAATGTTTCACAGATGTGCATTTTTCTATAAATCTTGATATATCTCCGAATCTAGATAACGACATCCTTCCAAAGTTAAAGCTCTTCCATGAGAAGTCCTGGGAAAGCCTAAAGGTAATTTTAAGCATTTATGCATTTTCATCTTATGTGCAACTTCGGATACAGAGACCGGAGGGAATTTATCTTCCATTACTTGAAATGATGTAGACCAAACTTATGCACAGAGCCTCCCACATATAAATGTGTGACATGTGAAAGATTTCGATTCTCTCAGTTCAAAACATTTTCTTGTAGCAGATAAGAAAGCCTTGTAAGTGACACCGAAAACTTCCTACTTATTGTTTGTATTCACTCTGACCTCAAAGCTAGGTTAAGACAACATCATTTCTGCGTCCTGACCCCCACGAGCCACGTGGCACGGTCGACAAGGGCAGTGCTACGTGCTAATCCCTTGCCCCGGGCGGTGCGTTGTTGTTCTTGTTGACGATGGGACAGGATGACCTCATCCCGTTTTGTCCCGACTTTGCGCCTGCGGTGCCATTAAGTGGAGCAAGCAGGGGCGTAAGGATGAGTGCACCAGGTGTCCCACATGCCGCCACGCGCGGCGCTGCCTCGATAGTCGGGCCTGGTGGGATTCCCGACAACGCCGGCCGTGAAGCCCCAAGTCCTCGTGGATAACTTGCCAGCTCCATAGCACTGCTGCCTCTATTTTTCTCACCATCAGGAGCGCTTCCCGAGGGACTTCATAAGGTGCGGGAACACGTCTAACGTGAGCTCCTCGAAGATGTCGTAGAGCAGAACCCTAAGACATCTTTGAGAAGCTCTGCCATAGTAGTGCTATGTCGTGTCTTGATTTCCGATACCGGGGATGGGATCCCCTTTGTTAGTTCGTCCAGGGGCGCAATGTCCAACGAGCTCAATCGGCGAGATAGACGAACAAACACACACACACACACACACACACACACACAAACACATGTTTTTTACCTTGGTTTAGGTCCATGATGTGCGGATCCCTACGTCCTGCAACTATCGTCTATCTGGAGGATGATCACAATTACAAGGGTTCCTTCCCCGGAAAGGATCTAGCTAAGAACTCTCCCCTTCTCTCTCTCGTTTGACGTGGGCCTCCTTTTATAAGAACAAGGGGTCACCACAGAGGTAGAAAGAACATCCATCGTTCTAGTAAGGCCATGCGGCAGGGCACGACATGCATGAGTACAACGTGGAGAGGCTTTCATGTGCGGCCTTCGCATGGCAGAGCAGGTCTAAGGTCTTGCTCCATAGGCATTAGAGCTCTGTCGTGTCCTCTTGTATTCTGTCAGAATGGATGGCTATCTGGGATTCTCTCGATCGCGCAGGCCAGGTACACGTAGCCCCCAAGAAGAGGCCTTCACTGCAGCTTGTCTAGGCGGGATATGAGGACCCCGGGTTCCACAGATACGATAGTAGCCCCCGGGCCCCGGTTAAGCTAAGGTATCCCGTCGCAGTCAAACCGAGCCCTATTCCTGCCAAGCCGCTAGCTATTATTTTCTTTGTTGATGGCGGGTGCCTCGCCTTCCGCTCCCGATGTGCCTCAAAGCGGCACGCGCATGCGAGTCGTGGTGAGTGAGTTATGAAGGGCTACGCGGTTGGGGAGCGTAGGGGAGGGGTTCTTTATAAGAAAAGGTCCTCCCCAGAAAGGCTACCCCCCATTATCCCCTCATCCTTCTCCCCTTAGCACACTACTCCCAAATCCAAACCGCTCATGGAGGACCGTGAGGCATCAGAGGCTGGGAGAGGAGCACCATTGGCAAGGACCCACTCGGAGGCGGCCAATCCCCCAAATATTCCTCGAGCCCGCATTAAGCCAACGCCGGACAAGGAGAAGTTCCGGGCCCTGTATGCAATTGTGGCGAACGAGTGCCATGAGAACGGGGCCACAGAGCTTTGTCATCCTCGTACTAGAGTTGGGACGGGGAGCTGCCGATCTACGCCTGCTTCCTTAATATGGGCCTGGTTTCCCCCTTTTCGGAGTTCTTCCTCGAGGTGATGAAGGCGTATGTCTTTCATCTCATGCTGATCCACCCTAATGCCATGCTAACGTCGGCTGCCTTCGCTCATATCTACGAGGAGTTTGTGGGGGTGAGGTCGTCAGTGGCACTATTTTTCCACTTCTTCACCCCCGGAGTGGACAAGAAGCCACGGATCACGGGGCATTATCTAGGAGCTAAAGGTAGGATAAATATTCTCTCAAGTTCTATCAACCACTGATACAACTCTACGCACACTATACGTTTGCATTATCTAGGAAATAAAACTAGAGGAACAAAACGAGTACTAGAAAAAGCTTTTCAAGATAAGAAATAACAAGAAAGTAAAGCTAGTTGCTGCAGTAATAAAATACACTAAACTAACAGAACAATGAGTGTGGATAGTGGTGGTAAATATGGTGGCTTTGTCCAAGTTTAATTGGCAAATAAATCGGGTTCATTGTCTTCGATGCAGTTTTCTATGTGGAAAAGGCTAAATATACATGTGCTTCACTACATGGAATTACATGTACTATATGATTGGATTGTTAGCAAACATCCATAACTACTAACAATGCATTAAGGTTTCTATAACCATAGCCTTAAGTTAATGGTCCTCTTACTCCCATACGTGCAACATTCCGATTCGCGTCCTTAGGTTTCTGTCACTCCGGCAGAAATTCCCCCTTTCTCTTACACATACTACAAACCCTATGATGTTTAATCCATGTGCGCACAAATATAATGGACACCAAAGGACTATACCATATGAACATATGTTGGAGATATGCCCAAGAGGCAATAATAAAGTGGTTATTATCATATCTTCATGCTTATGATAAATGTTTACATACCATATGCTATAATTGTATTAACAGGAAACATTAATACTTGTGTGATTTGTAAACATAAAAGAGTCCCTAGTAAAGCCTCTTGTTAAACTAGATTTTTGGTTAATATGTGATCATGGTTTCTCGATCATAAACATTGATATGTTATTAACAACAAGGTCATATCATTAGAAGAATGATATGATGGACATACTCCTATAGTTAAGCATAGCATAAGATCAAGTCATTTAAATAGTTCACTTGCTATAAGCTTTCAATGCATAGCAACCTAAATCCTTCGACCATGAGATCATGTTAATCACCATCACCGGATGGATGCTTTGATGACATCAAACACCACTTCATAACTGGGTGGTTATAAAGGTGGCATTGAGTGTTCGGGAAGTATGTGTTGAGGCACATGGATCAAGAGTGGGATTTTTCCATCCATATGACGGATAGATATACTTTGGGCCCTCTCGGTGGAATGTCATCCAATTAGCTTGCAAGCATGTGACTGGCTCACAAGGGATCACATATCACAGGAACGAGTAAAGAGTACTTATCAGTAACGAGGTTGAACTAGGTATGCAGAGATACCGACGATCAAACCTCGGATAAGTAAAGTACCGCGAGACAAAGGGAGTTTGGTACCGTATGTAAATGGTTCATTCAATCACGAAGTAATCGTACAAATATGTGGGAGCCATATGAATTTATAGATTCCTCTATTGGTTATTGGTCGGAGAAGAGTCTCGGTCATTTCTGCATAATTCACGAACCGTAGGGAGACACACTTAAGGATTTGATGTTGTTTAGTAGATATGGAATGTGAGTAAAGAGACTGAATGTTGTTCGGAGTCTCATATTGGATCCGGGATATCACAAGGAGATCCAGAAAGGTCCGGAGAATAAGATTCATATAAGGAAAGTCAATTTTCTAGGATCGGAAATGTTTTCGGTGTTTTAACCGAAAGCTTCTAGAATATTCTAGAAGGTCCACCACCCCGGGAGGGGCTCACTTGGAGTGTGGCATGCCCTAGGGGCTGGTCGCACCAAACCCTAAAGGGTAAATTCGTCCAAGACTAGTTTGAATAGTCGAACTCTAGTTTTTTGTAAGAGGGAAGTCTTGATGGAAAAGGTTTCAGCCTCTTCCTTTGTAGGCCGAGTTTGGGAGGGTTTCCACTTGGGCTGGGAACACCCTTGGACGCCCCCCACCTATATAAGGAGGGGTGGGGGCGTACCCCAAGGTATCCCCCTTTTCCTAGGCGCCCAAGACCCAATCCCTAGGTCGTCGCTGCCCCTCCAAGCCGCCGGCGCCCTAGATCCCCTCTAAACCGCCGCTACCGCCTAGACTAAACCCTATCCGCCGATTGGCCTCTTCCCTCGGCGTCTAAACCCTATCCCCGAGTCTCCCTCTACTCCACCATACTCGTTCCGGATTAGGCGAATCCCTGCGGGATCTCCCCTCTAAACTCCGACACCACGCCTTCGTGCTGCCGGAATCGCGAGAAGAGAGCTACAACCTCCACTGCCTGTTGGAACAAGGGAGAGGACGGTCTTCATCGAGTACCGTACGTGTGACCGACTGCGGGAGAGATGCCGGAACGCGACGCCGGAAGGATCGTCTACGCGATCTTGAGATCGGCAAGTGAACGACTACATCATCCATGAGAATCTGCTCTCGTTAACCACTTTGGATCTTCGAGGGTTAATACTCTATCGACTCGTTGCTACAATCTAGTAGATAGATCTTCGCTTGTGTGTGTTCATGCGATAGAAAATTTTTGTTTTTGATGCTACGAACCCCTACAGTGGTATCAAAGCCGTGTCTATGAGTAGATCTGTTGCACGAGTAGAACACAATGGTCATTGTGGGCGGTAGTGCTTTTATTATCAATTGCTTCTTGTGTACTTTGCATCTTGAGAGATGGTGGGATGAAGCGGCCCGGGCTAACCTTACATGACATCGTTCATGAGACTTGCACCACACTTGACATGCAACTTGTATTGCATAAGTGGCTTTGCGGGTGTCTGTCTCTCCCATCATAGTGAAGATTCAATTTACAACGGGAACTTGATAGTTCATCCATCAACGTTGTGGTTCTTGTTCATAAGTTAGAACGGTACTTATTGAAAGTACCAAACCACGTAAAATATGCAAAAAAAATATGCGTCTAACTTTGTTTTGCAGGGGTGTGTTGTGATGTGATATGGCCATGATTGTGATTATATATGATGTATGCAATGATCCTTATTGTAAGTCGGCAACCGACAAGAGCCTTATGGTTGTCTTTTAATTACGTTATGACCTGCATATCTATTATTCAAAGTAGTTGTAATAGTTGATGTTGGTGGACGAAAACCATGGAGCGGTGCCATTGACCTTTACGCCATGCTAGTGATGATGGAGATCATGTTCGTGTTTGAAGATGGAGATTGAAAGCATAAGAAGAAAGGCCATATCATATCACATATTTTGAATTGCATGTGATGTTAATCCTTTTATGCATCTTGTATTGCTTAGATCGCGACGGTAGCATTGATCCCTCTCACAAAATATCAAGTTATAAAGTGTTCGTCCTTAGTAGGCACCATTGCCAAGACTCGTTGTTTCGAAGCACCATGTGATGATCGAGTGTGTTAGATTCTGCGAGTGTATACAATGGGAGCAAGTCAGATTTGCTCATGCGGAAACTAAGGTTAAATCTTGACGAGCCTAGCATGTACAGACATGGTCTCGAAACACGAAATACTAAAAGGTAAAGCATGAGTCATATAAATGATATGATGAACATGATGATTGTTCGCTTTTGAAACTACATCATGTCACGTGATGATCGGACTTGGTGTAGTGGATTTGGTTCATGTGATCACTAAAACAATGTGAGGGATATTGTTTTGAGTGGGGGTTCAACAGTAATATGATTAAAAGTTGAACACTATTTATCATAAACAAAATCAAAGTGAATTCACATAGTTGTTGTAGTCATTGGCATCCGTTTACCACCTTGCGCTTAGTAATAATTGAGATAATAGAACTATAGAATTCTGGTTAGTTACTTTACGAACTGGTATCGTATTGTTTTGAAGTGTTAATATAAAGTTTAAAAGTCCTATTGCAAACTTTTAGTAAGTTCCAGTTACTCCATGAAGTTTAATAATTGGTATTAAATCAAGAGTGACAATTCTAGTGTTAGTATATAAGTATCATGTTTGTCTCCATGATTCTTGATATTCAAAAGATTGTTTTAATATCAAGGTTATCTAGGACCTGAAAGAGTTGTTTCAGAAACCATGATGTGTGGAATATATTGCGATATCTGAAACGATGTTTTGGTTGCAACATGAGAGAGTATAATATGGCAAAGTTTATGTTCTCATATTTGATGAGAATTTGCAAAAGGTTGGAGATGCTTATCGTCCTAATCCTCTAAAAGGTTTTGGAGAGCAACATTATACTCGAGATTCACCGTTATAAGCTAAAGTAGCTTGATCATGAATAGTTTCATCATAAGGGTGAATATTTGATGTAGGTAAAATGTTTACTACACTAAAAGATTACCAAAGAATGGAATTTGAAAGAACACCAAGTATTTGATGATGGTGATCTACTTCAAAGTGCAAGTCCAAAGACATTGGTATTTAACTATACATCCTTTGGACTATGTGTCATGTGTATGGCTCCACTATTGATGTTGATAAATTCTTTCAAACAGAAAAGGAAATATTGAAAGAGAATCTCAGAAATATATAATAGAAAAGAAAAGACTAGAATTGCTAGATTAGGTATATAGAGGATATGCGTGTTATGAATGTATTCTTTGCTTGTTAAACAATGTGGTTCTTAAGTATTGGATACTGAATTTGTTGGTGTGAATCATCAAACGAAACAACACAATTTATGAACTGCAATGGCCTAAGTAACTAGCAAGAGAATATGTGATGATGTTCATCGAGAACAAATAAAGTGTTGATGTGTTGACATAAAAGGTTGCCTTCAAGATTTGTTTTATCAGGTATTATGAGAACAAAAGGGTTGTTCAAATAATTGCCGTAATCCATAAAATATGGATGATTTTCCAATGTCGTTGGATAAATCATATCCATAAAATAAATGCTAAAAATTTCGAAAGGCAACTGATTGAAATATCACTTAGGAAGTGATGTCGTCGTTTAAATTATATTGGAAAGAAAACATGAAGAAAATCCATATGGATGGAATTTTGGAGTCTTTTGATTTCGATCAAATGACACTTGTGAAACTTTCCTAGAGATAATTAAAACTCCGTTCATAGACCAAAAGTGAACGAATGACTATCTTATTGGAACTTGTACATATAGATGTATGAAGCCTATTATGTGTAGTCAAGAGCGATGGATTTCAACTTCATATGCTTTCTCCGAAAATTTGAGTGAATATATGAATATTTACTTAATGAGGATGAAGTGTGAAACATTTGAAAAAGTTAGAAGACTTTCAAGATGAAGTGCAAAATCAAAGTAACAAGAAAATAAAGAATTTATGATAGGATCATAAAGGGATATATTTGAGTTACAAGTTTAGCATAACACCTAATATTTAAGGAATTGTTCCATGAATTTGCGTTTCCCGAATCACCATACGAGTATGGTGTGTTCGAGATATATAATAAAACCTTGTTTGACATGGTAAGATCAAAGGTGTCATTTATAAAACTGCCATTATATTTTAAAGATAAAAGCTTTAGGGACTGCCGCTTTTATACTGAAAAGAGCGTCGTCATGATCTGTTGAAACAACACCATATAGAGTTATGGTTTGGAATAAAACCCAAGTTGTCCTTTCTTAAACATTAGTATGCTATGCATAAATAAGATGTTTACAACCAAAGTCGGATGAATATTTCTTTGTATGTTATTTTGAATAACCGTTAAGTATTCCTCCATAATACCGAAGAAAAAGTGTTTGTCACTTGGAACGTCAAGTTTCTTTTAGAAGAAATTTTTCCTTAAAAAGTTAAGTTGGAGGACAATAGAACTTTGATAAGGTTAAAAGAACCTTAGCTATATGTGCTGAGTTGCGCAGCACCAGAAAGTGTCCCGGAGGTAGCAACAATGCTCATGGCTCACGTGCCTCAAAGGTTATGGATACGGAGGTATAAGTTTCTATTGAACCAAGTAGGTCGGGTAAACAATCAAATACCAAGATTGAGAGTTAAATCATTATTTGACAATGATGATCCGACTACATGCAAAGAAGCGATGATGGGCCCTTGAAAGAACATGTTGGGCCCCCATGTGTGGTTTTGGTAATTAATGACAATATTTATGGACTAATGTGTGTATTAAGTTATACTTGTAGGATTTGTCCATTGGCATTTCTTTGAGCATGTGTTGGCTTCAAGGTCGATGAAATGCAAAGAAGATATGTTGGGCAAGCTCAATATGCGAGGTCGATGATTAGGAATTAAGAAAGGCGTTCCATCTTGAGAAGGGCAATACCGTCTACATCGAGCTCAAGTGGAATGCTCAAGGCAAAGGTATAATCTTGATAGGTTTTCCCTTTTGCCGGTCTCACGTTGTGTGTGTGATATCGGGTTTAGGATAGATAACCGTACTATCAAGAGGGGCTCTCATATGAGTAATTCGGTCACATTGTTCGGAGAGAGCTCAAACCTTTGCATACTTGCATCATCGTATTTGGTTGTTACTTGGTCTTATCCATGTGAGGATATATAGCTTGTGGTAATCTCCATAACAAGCTCTTGTTCATCAAAATCGGATCTTCCGTTTGTATCTTGTTGCGATTTTAATTTATGCGGTTTTTCGGTTTCTCACCAAGTGAGGTATTTCACATTATTCTACTTGATACTTTCTCACTTGGTGATAATCAATATTTCCTTGTCGTCCTCTATCCAACGCAATTTTAATCGGGTCAATCGGAGCTTCCAGTCAAAAGTTATTGCCGTTTGAATATTTGCATGTCTGTCTGTGTTCTAGGCCAAGCGGTAGTACCGCCCGGATGGGCCGGTACTACCGTCCGGGCCTGAAAACGGACCATTTTCTTTCTACCTTGCTAGGTATCTATTTACGGTAGTACCGGCCGGCCCGGTAGTACCGCCTGGGTGGGCTGGTAGTACCGGTCGGCCCAGTTTATTTGTCCAGTTTTAGATCCAGATCCAGATTTAGCTCGACTAGTTTTTCGCGTCTGCAACCGCCGCTGCCGCGTTGACTCGCGCCGGCACGCGCGCGCCCACTCGCGTTCATCGCCCGCCTGCCACGTGGCTACGCTGGGCCCGCGTTGCCGCGCGCGCTGACCCGCGCTCGCCCGCTCGCGCGGTACGCCGCTGCCGCTAGGGCCGCTGTCGCTCGCTCGCGTGCGTTCGCGTGTGCGCACTGCCGCTCGCGATTGTTGTTGCTGCCGCGCATGCTGCTTGGCCCCACCGCTGCTCTGCTGCTGCGCCGCGCTGCTCGCTTGCGCTGCTAGCTGTAGCTCTGCTACCGCGCTGCTGCCAGCTGGGTCCCACTGCCTCCGCTCGCGTGCAAGTTGCTACTCTGGTCCGCGCGTCTGGCCCCGTTTTTTCTCGCTCGATGCTGTGTTCTTTCGCTGAGCCTGGGACTGGTGCGATACTACCGGTTAAATCCGGTAGTACCGGACCGTTTCGAAAAACTGCCCAAACGGCTAGTTTTTCTGGGCCTTCTTTATAAGTCTTTGCCCTTTTTCAGTTCCGGTTGCTCCTCTCTTATCTATTAGGCTAAACTTTGTCCACACTTGCTCTAGATCTTGAAGCTTGCCTAATCTTTTCCCTCCGATGATTCTTGCCCATATTTGAGTGGAAGATAGAGGAGATCTAGCCCCACGTTTTGACCTAACCGATTTATCTCTTTATGAGTGCATCTTTGGGGATCTAGATTTTGGGGGATTTTGTGTCTCTCTTTGATTCCTCCTCTCTTGTTCCCCCAATAGATTTAGTAGCTTTGTTGGAACTTGAGAGTGAGGGACTTGAGCATCTTTGTGGTGTTCTTGCCATTTGCATTTGGTGCATCGGTTTGAGTTCTCCTTGGAGGATTTGGTTTGAATTGCTCATTGGAGCTTGTCCCTCTTGGGTTCTTGGAACCCTAGACGGTTTTGTGGCCTTGGTGGCATTTGTTGAGGCCTTTTGTGGCATTTGTTGGGAGCCTCCAATTAAGTTGTGGAGTTGTGCCCCAACCTTGTGAGAGGTTCCGGTTGCCACCGACAAGTGCACCGATAGTGGAAGCGTGGATCGATCCCATTGGGGTGAGATTCACCGGAGAATAAGGGAGGTCTTTTGTGGCGTTGGTGGTTTGATACCACCCCCTCTCCAAACGAGACGTACTCCATGTTGGGAGGAACTCGGTAAAATATCGGTGTCCCCGCGTGCCTCGGTTATCTCTATACCCGAGCTCTTTACTTATGCACTTTACATTGTGATAGCCTTCGTGCTTGAAGTAATCTATATCTTGCTATCACATTGTTGCTTGTATTGCTTAGCATAAGTTGTTGGTGCACATAGGTGAACCTTAGTTGTTTCTAGGTTGTGCTTAACAAAGTAAACACTAGTTTTATTCCGCCTTTGTTGAGCCACTCTAGGAAAAGTTTTAATCGCCTATTCACCCCCCCTCCAGGAGACATCCGTATCCTTTCAGCCCTGACTCCGTCAAATGGTTTGAATCCATAAAATCCCTGATAGTTCCATACACGAGAGATCAAGCTTTGAACTTGAAAGACCCTCTGAAAAGGTGCAAGACCTTACAGTGGTATTTGGATCTATAAAGAAATAGACATGGATGTTTCACATCTATGAAATTGTCGACATGTCGGGAAAGAGTTCACGACAATGTTAAAAGAGTTGACTATGAAAATATCTGATCTTTCATTAAGCGATATTTAGTCTAGACGGATTAATGTAGCAACCACTACATAATTTTGTTATGTGGTAGTTGAATAAACAAAACAAGTTCTTCTAATAGAATGGTTACCTAGGACGTGTGCATGATACGATCCAAAGGGTTTTGTTAATTCAAAGGATGCTAAAAGCATATGCAAACTTCAATGGTTGAAGTAAGCATAGCGGAGTTGGAATCTTCACCATGATAAAACTATTAAAAGAGTTTAATTTCATCGGAGACGATGAAGATGCTTGCATTTGCAAGAAATTAAGTGGGAGCGCTAAGACATATTTCTAATGCATTATGTGGAAGACATATTGTTGATTGGAAATGATGTATTTTTATTAACACAAGTTAAGAATTTCATTTTTGATGAAAGACTTAGGCAAAACCCAAATATTTGGTATCAATATCTATATGGATAGATTGAGATGCTAATATGGTTGTGCAAAATGTACATAGATGAGATATTGAATAAGTTCAATATGAAAATGTCAAGAAAGGTTCTTGCCACACAGAAAGGATTAAATCGAAATTCAAGTGTATCGACACTTGGTAAGTGAAACAAAGATTCAAGTATTGATTGATAGTTGATGAATGAAATCACAAAGAGTAGTTTTCAATCATACTGTGATATGTACACATCCAGATATGTCCTATGCTCTAAATGTTATGAGCATATACCAGAATGATTCATAAGATGATTATTGGACAATAGTAAAGATATTCTTATGATCTTTTGGAAGAACTAAGAATATATTATTTTTATAGAAGTGACACATAGATGGTAAGTTCATTGTAAAATACTACATTAATACTAGTTTTTTTCACAAAGTACAAATTAAGTTTATCCCAATCTAAACTAAAGGTGGAACAATATAATGGAAAGTAAGTTCGATAATGGATTTGGATGAGTTCCAAAGTTAAGACATTGTGGCAGATACTACAACAAAAGGCTAAGTATATGACTGCTATTATAGCAGCAAAAGAGGGTGTTTGTGTCAAGTAGTTTGTTATCAAACTAGGTGTAGTTCACAGCGGGATAGTACTATAAAGATATATTGTACGACAATATTATCAACATGTTTTAACCCTAAGGAACTAAAGGTCTCACCAAAGGACCAAATTTATACAAAGCCATCTCATTAGAAAATGAGTGATGCATAGAGACGCAAAGACATGCAATTACACACAGACCTAAAAGTGTTGGATCCGGAGATCAGTTGACCACTAGCAATCATGTAAATACAATACTGAAAAGCCATAGGTGTTGAATGCACAAAGGTTTGAAACTAGATTATTGACTCTAGTGCAAGTGGAAGACTGTTGGAGATATGCCCAGGAGGCAATAATAAAGTGGTTATTATCATATCTTCATGCTTATGATAAATGTTTATATACCATGCTATAATTGTATTAATAGGAAACATTAATACTTGTGTGATTTGTAAACATAAAATAGTCCCTAGTAAAGCCTCTTGTTAAACTAGATTTTTGGTTAATATATGATCATGGTTTCTCGATCATAAACATTGATATGTTATTAACAACAAGGTCATATCATTAGAAGAATGATGTGATGGACATACTCCTATTGTTAAGCATAGCATAAGATCAAGTCATTTAAATAGTTCACTTGCTATAATCTTTCAATACATAGTAACCTAAATCCTTCGACCATGAGATCATGTTAATCACCATCACCGGATGGATGCTTTGGTGACATCAAACACCACTTCGTAACTAGGTGGTTATAAAGGTGGCATTGAGTGTTCGGAAAGTATGTGTTGAGGCACATGGATCAAGAGTGGGATTTGTCCATCCATATGACGGATAGATATACTCTGGACCCTCTCAGTGGAATGTCATCCAATTAGCTTGCAAGCATGTGACTGGCTCACAAGGGATCACATATCATAGTAACGAGTAAAGAGTACTTATCGGTAATAAGGTTGAACTAGGTATGCAGAGATACCAACGATCAAACCTCGGATAAGTAAAGTATCACGAGATAAAGGGAAATTGGTACCGTATGTAAATGGTTCATTCGATCACGAAGTAATCATACAAATATGTGGGAGCCATATGAATTTCCAGATTCCTCTATTGGTTATTGATCAGAAAAGAGTCTCGGTCATGTCTGCATAATTCACGAACCGTAGGGGGACACACTTAAGGATTCTATGTTGTTTAGTAGATATTGAATGTGAGTAAAGAGACCGAATGTTGTCCGTAGTCTTGAATTGGATCTGGGATATCACGAGGAGATCCAGAATGGTCCGGAGAATAAGATTCATATAAGGAAAGTCAATTTCCGGGGATCGAAAATGTTTTCGGTGTTTTGACCGGAAGCTTCTAGAATGTTCTGGAAGGTACACCACCCCGGGAGGGGGTCACTTGGAGTGTTGCATGCCCTAGGGGCTAGCCGCACGAAACCCTAAAGGGTCAATTCGGCCAAGACTAGTTTGAATAGTCAAATCCTAGTTTGAAAAGTCAAACTCTAGTTTTTGGTAAGAGGGAAGTCTTGGTGGAAAAGGTTTCAGCCTCTTCCTTTGGAGGCCGAGTTAGGGAGGGTTTCCACCTAGGTTGGGAACACCCTTGGACGCCCCCACCTATATAAGGAGGGGTGGGGTGCACCCCAAGGTATCCCCCTTGCCCTAGGTGTCCAAGACCCAATCCCTAGGTCACCGCTGCACCTCCAAGCTGTCGGCGCCCTAGATCCCCTCTAAACCGCCATTGCCGTCTATTCTAAACTCTAGCCGCCGGTTGCCCTCTTCCCTCAGCGTCTAAACCCTATCCCCGAGGCTCCCTCTACTCCACCATACTCGCTCCGACTTAGGCGAAGCCTTGCGGGATCTCTCCTCTAAACTCCGACGCCATGTCGTCGTGCTGCCGGAATCGCGCGGAGAGAGCTACAACCTCTGCTACCTAATAGAACAAGGGAGAGGACGGTCTTCATTGAGTACCGTATGTAGGGGTTCGTACCATGGAAAACAAAAATTTTCTACCGCATGCAAACAAACAAGCCAAGATCTATCTACTAGATTGTAGCAACGAGTCGATGGAGGAACTCACCCTCGAAGATTCCAAAGCGGTTAACGAGAGCAGATTCTCGTGGGTGATGTAGTCGTACTCTTTCCGATCTCAAGATCGCGTAGACGATCCTTCCAGCGCCGCGTTCCCGCAGCGCTCCCGCAGTCGGTCACACGTTCGGTACTCGACGAAGACCTTCCTCTCCCTTGTTCCAGCAGGCAGCGGAGGTTGTAGCACTCTCCTCGTGATTCCGGCAGCACAACGGCGTGGTACCGGAAGTAGAGGGGAAATCCCGCAGGGCTTCGCCTTAAGCCGGTGCGAGTATGGTGGAGTATGAGAGAGGCTATTAGTGGTCTAGTAATTAGACACACCAATTAGAAGGCTCTAATCTGAAGGCTAGTGCAATTAGAAGCTCTAAACCGAAATAGCTCTAAACCGGGGTTTAGGGCTAGGGTTTAGTTTAGAGGATAGGAACTTGTGTGTGCTAGGAGGGAGCCTTGCCCCTCCTTATATAGGTGGGAGGGCTGGCCGGCCAAGGGGAGGAGAGTCCCTCCCCAAGTCGGCTTGGTGGGGCGCCGGCCAAGGGAGGAACCCTCCTCCAATTCGGCCTCCACCAATCCTCCTCTCTTCCCACTTCCCAAAATTGCCGTTTGACTTTCAAACTAGCCGTTTGACTTTTCAATTTAGGATTTAAATAAATCCTTTATTTTGGACAGCGAAGACACCTAGTACATGATGCAATCATTCCAACTTACAATGACACATTCATGTACCCTTCCCCCCTCCGGAGTGCCGGACATTCCGGGACCTTCTAGAATGTTCCCGATGAAAACACCGGAACCATTCCCCAACTCCGAAACGGGACTTTCCTTATATGAATCTTATTCTCCGGACCATTCCGGATCTCCTCGTGATATCCCGGATCCCATCCGAGACTCCGAACAACATTCGGTCTCTTTCTCATAATACCATAACTACTCAAACAACGTCGAATCCTTAAGTGTGTCTCCCTACGGTTCGTGAATTATGCGGACATGATCGAGACACTTCTCCGAACAATAACCAATAGAGGAATCTGGAAATTCATATGGCTCCCACATATTTCTACGATTACTTTGCGATCGAATGAACCACTTACATACGATATCAATTTCCCTTTGTCTCACGATAGTTTACTTATCCAAGGTTATGATCGTCGGTATCTCTGCATACCTAGTTCAACCTCGTTACTGATAAGTACTCTTTTCTCGTTCCCGTGATATGTGATCCCTTGTGAGCCAGTCACATGCTTGCAAGCTAATTGGATGACATTCCACCGAGAGGGCCCAGAGTATATCTATCCGTCATATGGATGGACAAATCCCACTCTTGATCCATGTGTTTCAACCAATACTTTCCGAACACTCAATGCCACCTTTATAGCCACCCTGTTACGGTGTGGTGTTTGATGACATCAAAGCATCCATCCAGTAAAGGTGATATGCATGATCTCATGGTCGAAGGAATTAGATAACTATGTATCAGAAAGCATATAGCAATTGAACTATTAAAATGACTTGATCTTTATGCTACGCTTATCTATAGGAGTATGTCCACCATATCATTCTCCTAACGATATGATCTTGTTGTTAATAACATCTCAATGTTCATGATAAGGAAACCACAATCATCTATTAACCAACAAGCTAGTATTATATAGAGGCTTTACTAGGGACTTCAAATTAAGTTTACAAATCACACAAGTATTAATGTTTCCGGTTAATACAATTATAGCATGGTATGTAAACATTTATCATAAGTGTGAAGATATGATAATAACCACTTTATTATTGCCTCTTGGGCATATCTCCAACAGTCTCCCACTTGCACTAGAGTCAATAATCTAGTTTCAAACCTTTGTGTATTCAACACCTATGGCTTTCTGGTGTTGTATGTACACGATTGCTAGTGGTCAACTGATCTCCGGATCTGACACTTCCAGGTCCGTGTGTAATTGCATGTCTTTGCGTCTCTACGCATCACTCATTCTTAATGAGATGGCTTTGTACAGATTTGGTCCTTTGGTGAGACCTTTAGTTCTCTGGGGTTAAAACATGTTGATAATATTGTCGTACAATATATCTTCGTAGTATTATCCCGCTGTGAACTACACCTAGTTTGATAACAAACTACTTGACACAAATGCCCTCTTTAGCTGCTATTATAGCAGTCATATACTTAGCCTTTTGTTGTAGTATCTGTCACAATGTCTTAACTTTGGAACTCATCCAAATCCATTATGGAACTTACTTTCCATTATATTGTGCCACCCTTAGTTTAGATTGAGATAAACTTAATTTGTACTCTGTGACAAAACTAGTATCAATGTAGTACTTTTACAATGAACTAACCATCTATTTGTCATTTCTACAAATAATATACTCTTAGTTCTTCCAAAAGATCATAAGAATATCCTTACTATCGTCCAATGATCATCTTATGAATCATTCTGGTATATGCTCATAACTTTTAGAGCATAGGACATATCTGGATTTGTACATACCACAGTATGATTGATATAAACACTCTTTGTGATTTCATACATCAAGTATCAATCTATACTTGAATCTTTGTTTCACTTACCAAATGTCAATACACTTGAATATATCATCAACATTGAACTCTTTCAATCCTTTCTGTGCGACAAGAACCTTTCTTGTAGTTTCTATATTGAACTCATTCAATATCTTGTCTATGTACTTCTGGCACAACCATATTAGCATCTTTTGATGCCAAATATTTGGGTTTTGCCTAAGTCTTTCATCAGGATGAAATTCTTAATATGTGTTAATAAAAGATACATCATTTCTAATCAACAATATGTCCTCCACATAATGTATTAGAAATATGTCTTAGCGCTCCCACTTAATTTCTTGCAAATGCAAGTATCTTCATTGTCTCCGATGAAATTAAACTCTTTTAACAGTTTCATCATAGTGAAGATTCCAACTCCGCTATGCTTACTTCATCCATTGAAGTTTGCATATGCTTTTAGCATCCTTTGAATTAACAAAACCCTTTGGACCGTGTCATGCACACGTCCTAGGTAACCATTCTATTAGAAGAACTTGTTTTGTTTATTCTACTACCACATAACAAAATTATATGTAGTGGTTGCTACATTAATCCGTCTAGACTAAATATCGCTATGAAAGATCAAATCTTGTCATAGTCAATCTTTGAACATTGTTGTGAACTCTTTCCCAACATGTCGACTATTTCATAGATGTGAAACATCCATGTCTACTTCTTTATAGATCCAAACACAACTGTAAGGTCTTACACCTTTCTCGAGGGTCCTTCAAGTTCAAAACTTGATTTCTCGTGTATGGAACTATCACGGATTTTATGGCTTCAAGCCATTTGACGGAGTCAGGGCCCATCATCGCTTCTTTGCATGTAGTCCGTTCATTATTCTCAAATAATGATTCAACCCTCAAATCTTAGTATTTGATTGTTTACTCGACCTACTTGTTTCAATAGAAACTTAGACCTCCATGACCACAACCTTTGAGGCACGTGAGCCATGAGCATTATTGCTGCCTCCGGAACACTTTTCGGTGCTGCGCAACTCTGCACATATAGCTAAGGTTCTTTTAACCTTATCAAAGTTCTATTGTCCTCCCACTTTAACTTTTCACGAAAATTCCTTCTTAAAGAAACTTGACGTTTTAAGCGACAAACACTTTTGTCTCCGGTGTTTGTGGAGGAATACTTAATATTTATACAAAGACAGGTTTATCCGACTTTGGTTGCAAACATCTTCCTTATGCATAGCATACCAATGTTTAAGAAAGGACTACTTGGGTTTTATCCCAAACCATAACCTTATATGGTGTCATTTCAGCGGATTATGATGGAGCTCTTTTCAGTGGAAAAGCGGTAGTCTCTAAAGCTTTTAATCTTTAAAATATAATGGCAGTTCTATATTTTACACCTTTGATCTTACCATGTCAAACAAGGTTTTAATTACATATCTCGAACGCTCCATACTCTTATGGTGTTTCCGGAAATGCAAATCCACGGAACGATTCCTTAAATCTTAGGTATTATGCTAAACTTGTAACTCAAATATCTTCCTTTATGATCTTATCATAAACTATTTATATTCTTGTTACAATGATTTTGCACTTCATCTTGAAATCTTTGAACTTTTCAAATATTTCATACTTCATCCTTATTAAGTAAATATTCATATATTCACTCAAATTTTCGGAGAAAGCATATGAAGTTGAAATCCATCGCTCTTGACTACACATAATGGAGTTCGTACAACAATATGCACAAGTTCCAATAAGCTAGTCTTTCGTTCCCTTTTGGCCTATGAACGAAGTTTTAATTATTCTCTAGGAAAGTTTCACAAACGTCATTTGATCAAAAATCAAAAGACTCCAAAATTCCATCCACATGGAGTTTCTTCATGTTTTCTTTCCAATATAATTTAAACTGCGATGTCACTTCCTAAGTGATCTTTCAATCAATTTGTCTTTCGACATTTTTAGCACTAGTTTTATGGATGTGATTTCTCCAACGAGATTTGTGAATCATCCATCTTTTATGGATTACGGCAATTATTTGAACAACCCTTTTGTTCTCATAATACCTGATAAAACAAATCTTGAAGGCAAGCTTTGATGTTTTAACGAGCAACACAATAACCCTTTATTTGTTCTCGATGAACATCATCACATATTCTTTTGCTAGTTACTTAGGCCATTGTAGTTCATGAATTGTGTTGTTTCGTATGACGATTCATACCAACAAATTCAGTATAAAATACTTAAGAACCACATTGTTTAATGAGCAAAGAATATAGCCATAACATGTATATAATCTATATACTTAAACTGAACAATTCTAGTCTTTTCTTTTCTGCCATATATTTCTGAGATTCTCTTTCAGTATTTCCTTTTCTGTTTGAAAGAATCTATCAACATTAATAGTGGAGTCATACATATGACACATAGTCCAAAGCGTGTATAATTAAATACCAATGTCTTTGGATTTGCACTTTGAAGTAGATCACCATCATCAAATGTTTGGTGTTCTTTCAAATTCCTTTCTTTAGTAATCTATTGGTGTAGTAAACATTTTACCTACATCAAATATTCACCTTCATCATGGAATCGTCCATGACCAAGCTACTTTTAGCTTATAACGGTGAATCGCGAGTATAATGTTGCTCTCCAAAACCTTTTGGAAGATTAGGACAACTAGTGTCTCCAACCTTTTGCAAATTTTCATCAAATATGAGAACATGACTTTTGCCATATTATACTCTATCATGTTGTAACCAAAACTTTGTTTCAGATATCACAATATCTTCCACATATCATGGTTTCTGAAACAACTCTTTCAGATCCTAGATAACCTTGATATTAAGACAATCCTTTGAATATCAAGAATCATGGAGACAAACATGATACTTTATATACTAACACTTGGAATTGTTACTCTTGATTTAATACCAATTATTAAACTTCATGGAGTAACCGGAACTTACTGAAAGTTTGCAATAGGACTTTTAAACTTTAGATTAACACTTCAAAACAATACGATACCAGTTCGTAAAGTAACTAACCAGAATTCTATAGTTCTATCATCTCAATTATAACTAAGCGCAAGGTGGTAAACGGATGCCAATGACTACAACAACTATGCAAATTCACTTTGATTTAGTTTATGATAAATTGAGTTCTAATTAATAATTAAATTAATCTAGGTGAACTCCCACTCAAAACAACATCCCTCACATTGTTTTAGTGATCACACGAACCAAATCCACCACATCAAAACCGATCATCACGAGAGTTGATATGGCTTCAATGGCGAACAATCAACATGTTCATCATATCTACTATATGACTCATGCTCTACCTTTCGGTAATCCGTGTTCCTGAGGCCATGTCTGTACATGCTAGGCTCGTCAAGATCAAACCTTAGCTACCGCATAAGCAAATCTGGCTTGCTTACGTTGTATTCACCCGCGGAATCAAAGACACCCGATCATCACGTGGTGCTTCGAAGCAGCAAGCTTTGGGAACGGTGCATACTAAGGGTGAACACTTTAGAACTTGAAATTTATGTGCATGAGGGATCATCTTATAATGCTACCGTCGTCTACTAAGCAATACAAGATGCATAAAGGATTAACATCACATGCAATTCATAATATGTGATATGATATGGCCTTTCTTCTTTGTGCTTCCGATCTCCATCTTCAAGCACGAACATGATCTCCATCATCACCAGCATTGCATCAAGGTCAATGACGCTTCACCATGGTTGTCGTCCACCGGCTTCAACTATTACAACTATTTTGAATAGACACGCAGGTCTTAACAGAAATTAAAGACAACCATATGGCTCCTGCCGGTTGCCAACTTACAATAAGGAACATTGCATACATCAAATATAATCACAATCATGGCCATATCACATCACTGCACACCCCTGCAAAACAAAGTTAGACGCTTCTACTTTCTTTGCATATTTTACGTGGTTTGGGGCTTTCCATAAGTGTCGTTCTAACCTACGAACAAGAACCACAACATTGATACTAGCATTGTTGATTACCCGTTGTAAATTGGATCTTTACTATGCTAGGAGAAACAGGCACCCGCAAAGCCACTTATGCAATACGAGTTGCATGTCAAGCGTGGAGCAAGTCTCATGAACGATGTCATGTAAGGTTAGCCCGGGCCGCTTCATCCCAACATACCGCAAGATGCAAAGTACACAAAAAGCAATCTACAATAAAAGCATCAACGCCCACAATGACCATTGTGTTCTACTCGTGCAACAGATCTACATATAGACACGGCTCTGATACCACTGTAGGGGTTCGTAGCATGGAAAACAAAAATTTTCTACCGCATGCAAACAAACAAGCCAAGATCTATCTACTAGATTGTAGCAACGAGTCGATGGAGGAACTCACCCTCGAAGATTCCAAAGCGGTTAACGAGAGCAGATTCTCGTGGGTGATGTAGTCGTACTCTTTCCGATCTCAAGATCGCGTAGACGATCCTTCCAGCGCCGCGTTCCCGCAGCGCTCCTGCAGTCGGTCACACGTTCGGTACTCGACGAAGACCTTCCTCTCCCTTGTTCCAGCAGGCAGCGGAGGTTGTAGCACTCTCCTCGTGATTCCGGCAGCACAACGGCGTGGTACCGGAAGTAGAGGGGAAATCCCGCAGGGCTTCGCCTTAAGCCGGTGCGAGTATGGTGGAGTATGAGAGAGGCTATTAGTGGTCTAGTAATTAGACACACCAATTAGAAGGCTCTAATCTGAAGGCTAGTGCAATTAGAAGCTCTAAACCGAAATAGCTCTAAACCGAGGTTTAGGGCTAGGGTTTAGTTTAGAGGATAGGAACTTGTGTGTGCTAGGAGGGAGCCTTGCCCCTCCTTATATAGGTGGGAGGGCTGGCCGGCCAAGGGGAGGAGAGTCCCTCCCCAAGTCGGCTTGGTGGGGCGCCGGCCAAGGGAGGAACCCTCCTCCAATTCGGCCTCCACCAATCCTCCTCTCTTCCCACTTCCCAAAATTGCCGTTTGACTTTCAAACTAGCCGTTTGACTTTTCAATTTAGGATTTAAATAAATCCTTTATTTTGGACAGCGAAGACACCTAGTACATGATGCAATCATTCCAACTTACAATGACACATTCATGTACCCTTCCCCCCTCCGGAGTGCCGGACATTCCGGGACCTTCTAGAATGTTCCCGATGAAAACACCGGAACCATTCCCCAACTCCGAAACGGGACTTTCCTTATATGAATCTTATTCTCCGGACCATTCCGGATCTCCTCGTGATATCCCGGATCCCATCCGAGACTCCGAACAACATTCGGTCTCTTTCTCATAATACCATAACTACTCAAACAACGTCGAATCCTTAAGTGTGTCTCCCTACGGTTCGTGAATTATGCGGACATGATCGAGACACTTCTCCGAACAATAACCAATAGAGGAATCTGGAAATTCATATGGCTCCCACATATTTCTACGATTACTTTGCGATCGAATGAACCACTTACATACGATATCAATTTCCCTTTGTCTCACGATAGTTTACTTATCCGAGGTTATGATCGTCGGTATCTCTGCATACCTAGTTCAACCTCGTTACTGATAAGTACTCTTTTCTCGTTCCCGTGATATGTGATCCCTTGTGAGCCAGTCACATGCTTGCAAGCTAATTGGATGACATTCCACCGAGAGGGCCCAGAGTATATCTATCCGTCATATGGATGGACAAATCCCACTCTTGATCCATGTGTTTCAACCAATACTTTCCGAACACTCAATGCCACCTTTATAGCCACCCTGTTACGGTGTGGTGTTTGATGACATCAAAGCATCCATCCAGTAAAGGTGATATGCATGATCTCATGGTCGAAGGAATTAGATAACTATGTATCAGAAAGCATATAGCAATTGAACTATTAAAATGACTTGATCTTTATGCTACGCTTATCTATAGGAGTATGTCCACCATATCATTCTCCTAACGATATGATCTTGTTGTTAATAACATCTCAATGTTCATGATAAGGAAACCACAATCATCTATTAACCAACAAGCTAGTATTATATAGAGGCTTTACTAGGGACTTCAAATTAAGTTTACAAATCACACAAGTATTAATGTTTCCGGTTAATACAATTATAGCATGGTATGTAAACATTTATCATAAGTGTGAAGATATGATAATAACCACTTTATTATTGCCTCTTGGGCATATCTCCAACACCGTACGTGTCAACGACTGCGGGAGAGATGCTGGAACGCGGCCTCGGAAGGATCGTCTACGCGATCTTGAGATCGCCAAGTGAACGACTACATCACCCACGAGAATCTCCTCTCATTAACCACTTTGGATCTTTGAGGGTTAATACTCTATCGACTGGTTGCTACAATATAGTAGATAGATCTTGGCCTATGTGTGTTCATGTGATAGAATTTTTTTTCACCACACAATCTTCTTTAGCAACATTAGTGCATTCAAAAGATAATAGACCTTTGAGTTTAGTTTCAAAACAACAAAAATTTCACTAAAGACACAAGGTACTGTAGCAATTCCCTCAAAAATCTCAATTTACCAAAAATAACCCAAAAAGAAATCAATAAGGAGCAAATGCAAATAATGGCATGTCAAAACAAACCAACAGGTAGAAACTGATATTTTCAAAGACCTTATGTTGCTCAAATCAAAAAAGTGTTGAACTAACGAAAGTTAGCTAACAACCTGGGGGATTTATGTAGAAAACTACAGCGCAATCCGACTTACTGAGATTTTTCAAGAATTTTTACAGTGGAGCACAAAAATCTGTTTTGGGACAGCAACTACCCACATCTTACTTCCCTCTCATTAGAGGTTATTCTTGGCACAAAAATCAAATAAAAAGGATAAGAGAGGTTATTACAGAAGTAATAACTTCCAAGAGTCAATAAAACTATTGGGTTATCTCCCAAGAAGTACTTTTTTAACGCCTTTAAGTTAGGCACAATAAGCAAGATTCAAGTATTTTCAAATAAAGAAGCATTAAGAGCAACTTTTGTTTTAATAGGAGAGGCAAAAGGTATTCTATACCTTTCTTGAATGGGAATTGATATTTAATGGTGCCTTCCTTCAGTTGAAAAGCTTCCATGGAAAGATTTGTTTTGGTTTCATAGGCATGAACACAAGTGTTCAAGGTCGCCCCCACTTAACCATTACTCATCTTTCCAATCACTTTCCTTTTTGAAAACGTTTTTAGGTAACAAGTACAACTAATTTTTTTTGTAATTCGCAATCCCTATCCATACTAAGATAGAGACCAACTTAAAACTGAAAGTAAAAACTATTTAGAGATAAAGCAAACAAGTGCACACAAGAATATTCACCCATAAGCTATTGCTCCCCGCCAACGACGCCAGAAAAGGTCTTGATATCCCACAAGTATAGGGGATCGTGTGTAGCCTTTTCGATAAGTAAGAGTGTCAAACCCAACTAGGAGCTAAAGGTAGGATACATGTTCTCTCAAGTTCTATCAACCACTTATACAACTCTACGCACACTATACGTTTGCATTATCTAGGAAATAAAACTAGAGCAACAAAACGAGTACTAGAGAAAGCTTTGCAAGATAATAAATAACAAGAAAGTAAAGCTAGTTGCTGCAGCAATAAAATACACTAAACTAACATAACCATGAGTGTGGAATAGTGGTGGTAAATGTGGTGGCTTTGTCCAAGTTTAATTGGTGAATAAATCGGGTTCATTGTCTTCAAAGCAGTTTTCTATGTGGGAGAGGCTAAATATACATGTGCTTCACTACTTGGAATTACATGTACTATATGGTTGGATTGTTAGCAAACATCCGTAACTACTAACAATGCATTAAGGTTTCCCCAACCATAGCTTTAAGTTAATGGTCCTCTTACTCTCATACGTGCAACGTTTCGGTTCACGTCCTTAGGTTTCTGTCACTCCGGCAGAACTTCCCCTTCCTTTTACACATATTATAAACCCTATGATATTTAATCCATGTGTGCACAAATATAATGGACACCAAAGGAATGTACCATATCAACATACAACTCTAATGAACCAAAGACGCCCAACCATTCAATCTAATAACAAAGAAACTACACAAACATGACATAGATCATAGGATTACAGCTTATAGCATCAAACACCATGTTTACATAGAACGGTACAGATGTGTGTGGGAGGATAAACCACTACATACTAGGAGGATTAGATGATGGATATGGCGGTGAATATGGTGAAGAGGACAGCGGCGGCGGCGCCGAGGACTCCTTCCTCGTTGCCGGTATCATGGGGGAGCACCGCCCCTTAGCCCCCTTCCTTCATGGCTTATTGGGAGCCCTCCTCCATGGAGATGGGATCCATGGGGGAGGCAAAAACGTGGCTTTGGTGGCTGCAAATTCATGGATGGAGATGTCTTCCACGAATTAGGTTTCCTCCCTTTATATAGCTTCTCGGATTCCCGTCACCCCATCTTGGCTGCAGTAAATCGGGCCTAGTGGGTCCGTTCAGATTCAGAATCAGCTAAATTTTATATCCAGAACGATTGTCGCGAAATTTCCTACAACTTTGTAGTTAAAGAGTTTTACTTTTGATGTTGTCTTCGACCCGAAACGTGATCATCTTCAAAAAGAGTTCTGAGACAGATTTCTAAAAAATCCCAATTTTACTTCAACAAAGGTTCCACTTGTATTCTTGATAATTTCTATACATCAAAGTGTAAAACAAGAATATTGTGCACTTTTGCAACTATTAGTAGGTTAGTCCAAATAACTCATAAACTTTATATAAAAAGAAGTGTCAAAAGCATAATATTAGCATGAAACCATTAAAAATTATAGATACGTTATGGACGTATCACCCCCGAAGCAGTGGACCTTCTAGAACTTTCTAGAAGCTTCAGGTCAAAACACCAAAAATATTTCTAAACCTCGGAAATTGACTTTCCTTATATGAATCTTATTCTCCGGACCATTCTGTATATCCTCGTGATGTCATGGATATAATCCGAGACTCCGAACAACATCCGGTGTCCAACATACATTACATATCTACTAAAAAATATCGAATCCTTAAGTGTGTCTCCCTACGGTTCGTGAATTATGCAGACATGATCGAGACACTTCTCCGATTAATAACCAATAGTGGAATATGGAAATTCATATGGCTCCCACATATTTCTATGATTACTTTGTGATCGAATGAACCATTTACATACGATACCAATTTACCTTTGTCTCGCGATATTTTACTTATCCAAGGTTTGATCATCGGTATCATCAATACCTAGTTCAACCTCATTACCGATAAGTACTCTTTACTCATTTTGTGATATGTGATCCCTTGTGACCTAGTTACATGCTTGCAAGCCAATTGGATGACATTCCACCGAGAGGGCCCAGAGTATATCTATCCGTCATATGCATGGACAAATCCCACTCTTGATCCATGTGCCTCAACACATACTTTCAGAATAACTAATGCCACCTTTATAACCATCCAGTTACGGAAGTGGTGTTTGATGTCATCAAAGCACTCATCCGGTGATGGTGATTAACATGATATCATGGTCGAAGGATTAGGTTATTATGTATTTGAAAGCTTGTAGCAAACGAACTCTAAATGACTTGATCTTATGCTACGCTTATAGGAGTGTGTCTATCATATCATTCTCGTAATGACATGATCATGTTATTAATAACATCCAATGTTCATGATCAGTAAACCATGATCATCTATTAATCAACAAGCTAGTTTCAACAAGAGGCTTACTAGGAACTTCTTTTATGTTTACAAAACGCACAAGTATTAATGTTTCCGGTTAATACAATTATAGCATGGGATGTAAACATTTATCATAAACATAGACATATAATAGTAACTATTTATTATTGCCTCTTAGGCATATCTCCAACAGTCTCCCACTTGCACTAGAGTCAATTACATTATGATGTACCTAACACCCATGGCGGTTTGGTGTTGGTCATGTTTTTCCCTAGGGAGAGGTTTAGTCAACGGATCTGCCATGGAATCTAGGCTCATCACTGCTTTCTCATACGTTGCAGGGTCATCGTTGTTTTCCACCAACATGACACTCATAAAAGGATCATACCAATCAGGAGTGGTACAAGTCCTCGTCGACCTGCGAGGTTCCGTAGTAACTTTGCTTGAAGTTTCATGATCAGTATCATTAGCTTCCTCTCTTATTGGTGTAGGCGGCACATAAACATCTTCTGGCACTATGCTACTCTCAAATTCGAGAGAAGGTTCAACAACCTCGTCTAGTTTTACTTTCCTTCCAAACACTTCTTTCGAGAGAAATTCCTTCTCTAGAAAGGATCCATTCTTGGCAACAAAGATTTTGCCTTCGGATCTATGATAGAAGATATACCCAATATATAGTTTCCTTCGGGTATCCTATGAAGACGCATTTTTTCGCTTTGGGTTCAAGCTTGTCGGGCTGTAACTTCTTTACATAAGCTTCACATTCCCAAACTTTAAGGAACAACAACTTAGGTTTCTTCCCAAACCATAATTCATACGCTGTCATTTCAACGGATTTAGATGGTGCCCTATTTAAAGTGAATGCGCCTTTTTCTAATGCATAACCCCAAAATGATAGCGGTAAATCTATAAAAGACATCATAGACCGAACCATATCTAAGAGAGTTCGATTACAACGTTCGGACACACCATTATGTGTTGGAATTATGCCCTAGAGGCAATAATAAAGATGTTATTATTATAATTCTTGTTCATGATAAAGTTTATATTCCATGCTAGAATTGTGTTAAGCAGAAACTTTAATACTTGTGTGGTTTGTAAACAACACCGTGTCCCTAGTACGCCTCTATGGACTAGCTCATTGATTAATGATGGTTAAGGTTTCCTAACCATAGACATGAGTTGTCGATTAATAATGAGATCGTATCATTGGGAGAATGATATGATGGACAGACCCAAATTAAGCAGAGCAATTAGATCGTGTCATCGTGTTCATCTTTGCAAAGCTTTTCTTATGTCAAATATTGTATTCCTTAGACCATGAGATAATGCAACTCCCTAGTATCGGAAGAAAGCTTTGAGGTCATCAAACGTCATCCTATGAGAGGGTGATCATAAAGGTGTCTCTCAGGTGATCGGAAAGTACCTGTTGGATTGTATGTATCGAGATGGGATTTGTCCCTCCCAAGTCGGAGAGATATACTTCGGGCCCACTCGGTAATCGATATCAACACCACTTGCAAGCACGTGGTTAAGGAGTTAATCACAAAGTGATATCGGATTACGGAACGAGTAAAGTACTTGCTGTGAACGAGATTGAACTAGGTATGACGGTACCGACGATCAAATCTCGGGCAAGTAAAATATCGCGCGACGAAGGGAATATATATGGGATTGATTGAATCCTGGCATCGTGGTTCATCCGATATGATCATCGATGAATGTGTGGGAGTCAATATGGGTTTCCAGACCCCGCTGTTAATTATTGATAGAAGATCATGTCTGCATATTCTTGAACCCGAAGGGTCACACACTTAACGTGTCTTGATGCTAGGATAGATTGTATAATTGGTTTATGAGTTTTTGTTCGGAGTCTCGGATGAGATCCAGGACATCACGAGAGGTTCCAGAATGGTCTGGAGAATAAGATTCATATAAGGCAAAGCAGATTTTGGAGTTCGGAATTGTTTCGGGTTAATCGGTATTGTACCGGAAGCTTCTAGAACCTTCCGGAGTGGGACCAACGTGGCCCCACTTTTCGGGAGGGGGAATGGGCCTATGAGGAAGGAGGAGACGTCGAGGTGCCACACGTGTGAATCTCTCGGAGGCATCGCCACTTGCGGTGTTAGGTCGGATCGGATCGCGAGGAGGAGAAGCGAGTACGACTACATCAACCACGTTCCCTCGAACGTTCCGCTGTGCAAATCTTCAAGGGTATGAATATCTCATCTATCCCCCCTCGTTGTTTGCATCTCCTAGATTAGATCTTGGCTTTTCCCGTTCGCATCCATAGAAATTTTTGATTTACTATGTTGTGAAACCCTTCATTATGTTGTGGTGTTCTTGACGGTGTCAATAGTGAAAGTATTCCGCATTTCTTTAAATGCTCGCCAAACTCGTAACTTAGATACTCGCCTCCACGATCAGATCATGGAAATTTAATCTTCTTATTACGTTGATTCTCTACTTCACTCTGAAATTCCTTAAATTTCTTAAAAGTTTCGGACTTATGTTCCATAAAATAGATATACCTATATCTACTCAAGTCATCTATGAAAGTAAGAACATAACGATAACCACCACGCGATGCCACACTCATCGGGCCACACACATCAGTTTGTATGATTTTCAATAAGTCTGTAGATCGCTCCATTATGCCAGATAATGGAGTCTTAGTCATTTTTCCCATCATACATGCTTCGCATCTTTCAAGTGAATCAAAATCAAGTGATTCAAGAAGTCCATCAGAATGAAGTTTCTTCATACGCTTCACTCCAATGTGAGCAAGACGACAGTGCCACATGTATGTAGAATTATCATTCAATTTCAAACGTTTAGTATCTATATTATGAACATGTGTATCACTACTATCGAGATTCAATAAGAATAGACCATCTATCATAGGTGCATGACCATAAAAGATATTACTCATATAAATCGAACAACCATTATTATCAGACTTAAACAAGTAACTGTCTCGCAATAAACAAGATCGATATATAATGTTCATGCTTAACACATGCACCAAATAATAATTATTTAAGTATAAAACTAATCCCGATGGTAGATGAAGAGGGTGCGTGCCGACAGTGATCACATCAAGACATTTCCAACGCGCATCGTCACCTCGTCTCTCTCTAGTCTTTGCTTATTCTACAGCACCTGTTTCGAGTTACAAATATGAGCAACCAAACTACTACCAAATACCCAGGCACTACTATGACTACTAGTAAGATACACATCAATAACATGTATATCGAATACACCTTTCTTCTTGATATTGTCGTTCTTCAGATCTGTCGGGTACTTGGGGCAATTCCGCTTCCAGTGACCTTCTCTCTTGCAGTAAAAGCACTCAGTGTCAGGCTTAGGACCAGTCTTGGGTTTCTTTGCACGCGCAGCAGCTTTCTTGCCGCCCTTCTTGAAGTTACCCTTCTTCTTAGGCTTGCCTTGCTTTTTGAAATTGGTGGTCTTATTGACCATCAACACTTGGTGCTCTTTCTTGATCTCCACTTCCGCAGAATTCAACATGGAGAAGAGTTCTGGTAACGACTTATCCATGTGTTTCATGTTGTAGTTCATCACGAAGTTCTTGTAACTAGGTGGTAGTGATTGGAGGACACGATGAATACACAACGCATTAGGAATCGTTATTTCCAAATCTGCGAGTTTATTCGCGTGCCCAGACATCTTAAGCACATGCTCGCTAATGGAGCTGCCCTCTTCCATTTTGCAGTTAAAGAACTTATCGGAGGCTTCATAGCTTTCAACTACCGTATGAGTCTCAAATATCATTTTGAGCTCACGAATAATATCATAAGTCTCATGATTCTCAAATCGCTTCTAAAGCTCCGCTTCCAAACTGTACAAGATAGCACACTGAATTGTAGAGTATTGATTCTTCCGAGTGAGGAAAACATTCTTCACCTCATCGGTAGCATCAGCTGCAGGTAGGTCACCCAGCGGAGCATCCAACACATAGGTCAACTGACCAGCATTGAGGACAATCATCAAATTGCGGAACCAATCCGCGAAGTTGTTTCCATTGTTTTCAACTTTTCTTTCTCTAGGAACGCATTAAAATTGATGGTAAGGGCCGCTATGATCTACAACATATTTACAAAGAGTTTAGACTAAGTTTATAACAAATTGAGTTCATATTTAATACTTAAATTAACTAGATGAACTCCCACTCAAAACAACATCCCTCATATTGTTTTAGTGATCACATGAACCAAATCCACTAGACCAAGTCCGATCATCACGAGAGATGATGTAGCTTCAAAGGAGAACAATCAACATGTTCATCATATCAATTATATGACTCATACTTTACCTTTCGGTATTTCGTGTTCCAAGACCATGTTTGCACATGCAAGGCTTGTCAAGATTAACCTTAGTATCTGCATGAGAAAATCTAGCTTGCTCCCGTTGTATGCACATGTAGAAACTATCACACCCGATCATCACGTGGTGCTTCGAAACGACGAGTCTTAGCAATGGTGCCTACTAAGGACGAACACGTTATTACTTGATATTTAGTGAGAGGGATCATCTTATAATGCTACCATCGCAATCTAAGCAATACAAGATGCATAAAAAGATTAACATCACATGCAATTCATAATATGTGATATGATATGGCATTTCTTCTTGTGCCTTCGATCTCCATCTTTAAACACGGACATGATCTCCATCATAATAGGCATGGCGTCAAGGTCAATGGCGTCGCTCCATGATTGTCGTCCACCAACATTAACTATTATAATTACTTTGAATAATAGACACGTAGGTCTTAAACGAAATTTAAAGACAACCATAAGGCTCCTGCCGGTTGCCAACTTACAATAAGGATCATTGTATACATCATATATAATCACAATCATGGTCATATCACATCACAACACATCTCTGTAAAACAAAGTTAGATGTCTCTAATTTTCTTTGCATGTTTTATATGATCTCTGTAAAACAAAGTTAGATGCCTCTAATTTTCTTTGCATGTTTTACATGGTTGGAGCTTTCGAGTAAGAACCGTTCTAACTTACGAACAAGAACCAAAACATTGATACAAGTATTGTCAAGTGTCCGTTGTAAATTAAATTTTCACTATGGTGGGAGAGACATACACCCGCAAAGCCACTTATGCAATGCAAGTTGCATATTAAGCGTGAAGCAAGTCTCATGATCGATGTCATGTAAGGTTAGTCATGGCCGCTTCATTCCACCATCCCACAATATGCAAAGTACATAAAAATTAATCGACAACAAAATCATCAACGCCCAGCTGGCGGCGCAAATCGCGGACATAGGCACAGGCACGTGCGAGCTAGCAAGAAAGGAAGCTGACCCACCGCGATGCGTTACGTGACCCGTCCACCCGGGGGATAAAATCACGGGATCCCCAAAGAAGAGGTATCATTTTTCCTTGGATAAAGAGGCGGGCAGTAACATGGCACTGTGGATGATCAAGCTGGTTAGTTTGTGTGACACACGGACGGTTGTACCAGTATTTGTGTGCCTCCGTTGGCAAAGATTTTTTTTTATCTGGTTGGACAATACACGGGCATGTTTGCCCGTACAACTACAAAATATACAACCTTACAACAAGTTTGTGGGATGGGATCCAGACACAATTTTAGCTAGATCCTCGTGCATTCAGTTCAAGGAGAAACACCATATGCAATGGCAAGGGCCATGACGAGCATCTGGCTCGTTGGCTTGGCTACTGAACCCCGACTGCGCATCCGTGACTCCGATCCGATTGTGGTGAGCATACTGTATCTCCGACTCCGATCGAGACCGCCAGTCCGTTTACGACTTATCCTGGTGTTCGAGCTTTGGGCCGCTGCTCCTATATAAATTGAAGAGCCGACGCATCGTCAGAAGACAAGCTAAGCTCTGCGCTCCCTGGTTTCGAGCTTTTTCGTTCTCGAGCAGCAAGTTCCAGGATCTTCAGCTCGGGCCAGCGCGCGGCGACGGCGACATGAAGAAACTTCATCGGGCCGTCCTCGGCCTGGTCCTCCTCATCGTCCTTGCTCTATGTCCAAGTGGCGCCCAGGCTCGGCCTGCCCCTGCCGGCGGCCATCATCAGAAGAAATTGTCGAGCTACAGCCTCTTCGTCTTCGGCGATGACTTCGCTGACAATGGGAACCTCCCTCTGACCGACCCTGTCACCCAGATGTCGCGGCAGTGGGCCTATCCCTACGGTTCCAATTATGTTGACGCCGCCGGAAACCCACGGCCAAATACTCCGTCGGGGCGCTTCTCCAACTACAAAATTCAGTCAGATTTCATTGGTAAGTAGTACATATATATTTATATCCTCAAATTTAGCTACGCACTGATCATGTATTTGCTATTGTTATATAGTCTCCCATATGTGATCATTGATACCTTGCAGCAACAATCCTGGGGCTCGAGGATGCACCTCCAGCACATGCCCTGACGGCGGAGAAGACCTGCGACCCGTCCGGCATGACCTTCGCCCATGGTGGTGCTGGGGTGTTTGATACGACGTCGGCAAAAAAGGTCCCCACCCTCGCCAACCAAGTCGAGACATTCAGAAAGATGGTCAAGGATGGGACAATCACAGAGCAGATCCTGAGCCGATCCGTAGCACTCGTGGCCATCTCGGGCAACGACTACTACACGAGCAATGGCGTCATCGGCTTAACTACCCCGAACGATGTGAGTAGTTTTTTCTATAGATTAACGATTTTAGTACTTTCGAACGATTCATTGGTTTGTGCATCTTACTAACTAGATTTTCATGTCCATCTGCAGATCAATGCTTATATTGGGAAGGTGACCAAAGAGATTGCGGCCAATGTTGAGCAGCTGCAGAAGCTCGGGGTGACAAAGGTTATTGTCAACAACTTGCACCCCGTCGGCTGCACGCCATCACAAACAAGGACCAACAACTACACCGCATGTGATGTCTTTGGAAACTTGGGTGCATCCCTGCATAACACTAACCTAAAACAAGTGATGGAAGCAAAGAAGAATGTCCACATCGTCGACCTCTACACCGCCTTCACTAACATCGTGGATCATGCACCAGGTACGTACTCCCTCCGTTTAAAAATATAAGATGTTTTAGGTTTGTGAATGAGATGTATCTAGACACCTTTTAGTGTCTGGATTCGTTTGAACCTATACACTAAAACGTGTCTAGATACATCTCCTTCACAAGCCTAAAACATCTTATATTTCTAAACGGATGGAGTACATGCACTCATCCACAAGTGTCGACATCCTTATAAGTTTTCTAATATATGGATTCGATTGTGTGCTTGAACTTAATATGAACATTTTTTTAATTTGATGTACCTGTAGGTAAAGGCCAGGAGCTATCCAAAGAATTCAAGCGCAAGCTGTCGCCGTGCTGTGAGAGCTTTGATTCAAAGGGTTACTGCGGACAACAAGACGAGTCCGGCGAGCATCTTTACACCGTGTGCGACAAGTCCAACAATTTTTTCTACTGGGACGACATGCACCCGACGCATGCTGGGTGGGAGGCAGTAATGAAGCAGATAGAAAAGCCCGTGAGGGACTTTGTAGATCAAGACTAGCTAGACTCCATGATCTTCATATATAGAGCCATACATGCATGATGCCTATGTTCTGATTGTTTCTCTAGGATGTTAGCTTAATTATTTTGGTGTATTTAAAGGCTATATGGATTTTGTGAATTCTAAAACGAACATGTAAATACACGATTGCATCTTGTTTTATGAAAATTATGTTCATAGCTTCCATCTGCCACGCAGAACAAAAATATATATCTTTTATCTTTACTGTGAAATATGTTCATAAATGAAACTGTAGAATGCTTGCCTATACGGTCCATAGGAAGCTTGTGATCAAGACTTACCGGTGAAATCTACAAGTACATTTTTTTAACAAATGTACATGTACACAAATTCAGTTCATGGGGAAATTCACCGAGGGACTCACGTACTATTAGTTAGTTTGCGAGGTGGTAACTTTCCAATGCGATGATCAATAATTGTTCTGTGGGAGGATGATCCACTAAACTAAGTGCAATTATCATGTTTAGATAATCGAAGAATTACAATAATATAATGCCCTCTACTCATCATATGGTCATTGTTTCTTAGTTCGGATCTTATAATACATAGAAATAGCTTGGAAAAAATGGAATCAATAACCGCAATTATTAGTTTACTACCACCCAATACAACATCAAAACTAACAATTTATTAACATATCAAGCTCGCATTGCTTGTCATGTTGTATTTCCCTTGTTTAATCTTCTTTCCATCCATCCCCAAGTTCACTTCTCATCATAGACAAAAGAAAAAATATAATTAATGCAAAAATTAGAAATCACTCACCAATTAGATCCATAGTATGTGAAAGATCAAGATACGACGATTGGGAAGTGAATAGGAGTTTCACAAAAAAATTGCAGAATAAGTTAAATCCATAAGATAAGAAGTCAATAAGATAAAAACAAAGAAGTAACATTATGAATGGTAACAAATAGGATGGAGGGAGCAGGGATAAAGACTGCACGGGAGCAAATCTAAAGCTTCAAGCAGATAACTAGCACAACGTGTAACGGAACTCAATAAACAAGATCAAGCACACAGAATAAAGATAGGAGATGAATACACCCGTTTGTTTCCCAACTTCAATTTGTTGGAACTAGCTCTGCTTTACTGTTAGAGAGGCTATACACCCATGCACCCACGTCCACCCACCGACACCACCCGTTGACTTAGCCTTATTCTCTATTAGCACAAGCTTGGCACGCTCACCAATGGTAGATCTTGAGGTGATCTTCAAATCTTCACAAACTTGCCGCAAGAAGTTGGATGCTCGATGGTGATGCCTAACCATCTTGGAGATGTCAAATTTCTAAGAGTAATAAGAAAATATCGTCAAGTATAATTCAGTCTTGTTTGGTGCTAACCAAACTCAATCCCCCCGAGCATCCTCCCGAGCGTCTCAGGCGGCACCTTCCACACCCCTAAAACCTAGGCGGCGCTTCCATCCCCTGCCTCTGGCTGCCCCTGCTTCCCTCCCCGGCGGTGGTAGCGGCCCCCTCCGCGTCAAAGACGACGACAGGGATGGCGAGGTGCTACTTCTGGTTTTCCTTGGGAGTTGGAGGAACGTCGGTGGAAGCGTAGGGCGACGCGGATGTTCGGGCCGGGGCCTGAGGCCCTCCGGCGGGGCGGCAGTGAGGAGGTGGCAGTGCACCCTCAGCACGTCTTCGACGAGCATGGCGGCGATTTGGGTCGTCAGGCCAAGATCTGGGCTGCGAGGCCGATCTAGCCAGATGGGTCCAGCCACGGCCGGGGCGGAGGGATCTGGCGGTTCCTTGGATCGTCCGTACCTACAGCCTTGCGCTTGGACTTCCTCTTTCCTCTCCTGTCACTCTGGGATGGAGGTGACTGGCGGCGTGGGGGTGATGTCTACGCACTTCTATTCTTGTAGAAAGTTGTTGGGCCTTCAAGTGCAGAGGTTTGTAGAACAGCAGCAAGTTTCCCTTAAGTGGATTACCCAAGGTTTATCGAACTCAGGGAGGAAGTGGTCAAAGGTATTCCCTCTCAAGCAATCCTGCAATCAAGATACAAGAAGTCTCTTGTGTCCCCAACACACCCAATACACTTGTCATGTGTATAGGTGCACTAGTTCAGCGAAGAGAAGTGAAATACAAGCGGTAACGGTGCCAGAAAATAGCTTTACGGTGAGGTAAAGACTAAAGCAAGCAAACATGCAACAGATCTAGATGCAAACGGTGTTTCAATATTTAGAAAGAAGGCCTAGGGATCATACTTTCACTAGTGAACACTCTCTCATATAAATATCCTCTCTTCATGATACTACTCTTAACTACTCTCCGGTTGGACACTCTAATCATCAGTAGGGCTATAACAGCACTCCTCAAAGTCCGCCTTGCCCAATCTAGATAACCCTACACTGTCACCTTGAGCGCTAGATGGTTCCAACAAACACCACAATTTCATAGAAACATCCAACTCCAAATATAACTCATAACAAATATTCAATCTAGCCAAAGTGCCACACACGGTATGCACGCTATCACTTTCACACACGTGGAGAAAAGCATAGATCTATTAAAGCACAAAGAGTATTTATGTAGACTCAAACCTAAGTGCCACCATGGAGTGCACGCTGTCACTTTCACACACATGGGGAGAACAGAGATCTAATGAAGCACTTGAGTAGCAAGGTAGATCTACTTGATTACAAAGCTCATGATCACAATATGACCATGCATAGAGAGAGAGAGAGATGAACACATAGCTACCGGTAGAGCCCTTAGCCTCGAGGAAGAAACTACTCCCTCCTCATCATGGGAATCAGCAAGGGTGATGAAGATGGAGATGGAGATCGATGGAGATGGCTCCGGGGGCACTTCCCTGTCCCGGCAGGGTGTCGGAACAGAGACTTTCTGTCCCCCGAATCTCGCTTTTGGTGGCAGCGGTGCTACGGAGGTTTTTCTAGAAGTATGATGGATTATTTAGGGTTTCTGCATCGGGGGCTTCTTATAGGCGAAGAGGCGAGGCTGGGAGGCGGCCGGAGGGGCCACACCCTGCCCAGCCGCGGGTCCACCCTAGCCCATGCCTGGGGGTGTGGTGGCCCTCTGGCACCTCTCCATCTCTCCTTCTGGCTTCGTGACGCCCACGGTAAAATATTGACTTTGGCTTTTGTCCCGTCCAATTCCGAGAATATTGATTTACTGCCTTTCTGGAACCAAAAACTGAAGAAAACAGGCAACTGGCACTATGACATCTTGTTAATAGGTTAGTACCAGAAAGTGTATAAAAATACCTCAAAGTGTAGACAAAACATAGCGAAGTAGATACTAAACAAGCATGGAGCATCAAAAATTATAGATACGTTTCAGACGTATCAAGCATCCCCAAGGTTAACTCCTGGACGTCCTCGAGTAGGTAAGTGATAAAAGCATAATTTTTGAGGTGACATGCACCATCAAAACCAAGATCAAACCATTTGTAAGCATTGAAAGTTGTGATCAAAGAACTCTAAACATGTGCATGAAAGATGGAGTTCTAACAATAGAACATAGTAACTATGCATGCAACATGAAAGGCTACAAACAAAGATTACGAATAACATGCATTGAAAAACGTTTATTTGTTTCACATACAGAAAACATGGCATAGTGGCATTCATCTTGTCCCTCAAAGAGTAGCAAATAGATGCATAGGTCACCTTCAAAGTTCACATGGGTGACTAGAAACAAGTAGCACAAGAACAAATAATATCACAATATGCATCAATCAATAAGCTTTGGAACACTGCACATAGAATGACAACTATGTTCTATTAATGGTGCCTAAAGGTAGAAGTTGGAGACTCAAATAATGGTGGAAGAAAGGCCCTTCACAAAGGGAAGAAGGGATTTCAAGTTTCAAAAAGAGCTTCCAAAAATTATAGTACTTGTTAGCTTTCGGCCCTCATTACCCCTATCATAAGCATCTTGAAGTGATTAAGGTTAAATTGAACAAACTATGGAGTATATGCTTGACAAAGTATAAGTTGGCAATCTCAAGTCCCTTGAATACGAGGGCCACACCTCATGCTACTCAACTTTAGTCACCTGTAAGTTCTTGTCATTATAAGTACATGCGTATCATAGAGAACCGCCAACGGGGTACCTCTTGCACATGGTACAGGAGCTATCCCATAACCAAAATGACAAGGCAAGCAGACAATGAGCATCTCAGCGATCTTTTTATTTACTATATGCATAGCTTTTTATTAAGGATGCTTCATAGATAGCTCACTATGGTGATGCTGCAAGTTTCCACCATGATTAGGAATGGCTTAGGCTAGCGGCCCAGGCGTTTCTCTAACACAAAATACATACTCCATGGACTTACAAGTTCCCTCTTTATTTCACACCGGTGACATCCATAGACAAAAGAGCATGATATCAACTAAGTACAAAGTATAAGTGCAATGTTGAAAACGTTCCCCGTGACAGCACGGTTTTGCTAATTCCAACGTATAAGTGCAAGCATATACAATATAAATGACACAATGGTTCAAGTTTATTAGGGGCAAAGAATATAAAGTGTGCCATCAAGTTTGTGAGGGCTTTAATCACTAAGATTTCACATAACAAAATACTTTTTAATTGGAAGATAGCTAAAAACAAGAATATACTTGGAATGGTGTAACACGTCATGCATAGGAGTTTATAGTGGACACTTTGGGAAAAACTTGGTTTCTTGGGAGTTGGAAGCATGAGTAGAGCTTACTCATACAAGTGGAGACTAGCAAAAGACTGGGAGCAACCAACTAAGAGAGCAATAATGGCCATAATCATCTAGAGCAACAAAACATTACTAATCAAAGCATAGAGTGGTACTAAAGGTCAAGGAATAAATGATCATAGAGGCTATGGTGACTTGTTCATAGTCATAACATGGTATGAGCATGTGTCAAGTCAACCCAAACAAAGCATCAAAGGAGAATACCACAATATTATGCTTTTGTATGCTAAAACAACGCATGATTCTTTCAAGGCACATTAAGCAGTCCTAATTGTTTGGAACAAGTCATGCTACAACAATAATCACTAAGCATAAGGTCAAAACAAGATCTAGCATGACATGATAAAGTCTAAGCCACGGTCAAAACAAGCTCCCTTTTGTACCACTATAAGCATGAAACTTTCTACTCTTTTCCAACAGCAAACAACTTATTTGAAACAACTCACAAAGATAATAATCAATAAAGATTAGTGAGCTTGTCTCACAAATCCACAAAGAAGAACTAAAAAGTTCTAAGCTGAAAGCACAAGAAAACTAAGGCTAAACGCAATGCTAGCAAAAGTGAACACTCATAGAACAATAAGAATGAAAACTAGAGTGTTCTAGGCAATGAAAACAGAGTGTGTCTCTCTCCAAGAGAAGTGTGCTGAGATCCAACCAACTTACTCAAGCAAACTAAGAAAACGAAAACCAAAAACGAAAACTAAGACGCTCCAAGAACAACACAACAATGCATGAAAAAATAAAAACGAAGTGTGTATAAAGACCTGAGATTTTTATTGATGAAGAAGGGGATGCCTTGGGCATCCCCAAGCTTTGACGCTTGTACCTCTTGAATATTTCTTGGGGTGACATGGGGTGGAATCCCCAAGCTTGAGATTTTGTCCATTCTTCATCTCATTACATCATTCTTTCTCTACACCTGCAAATTTTCCTTCATACAAAACTTCACACAATTTTCATTAGCAACATTAGTGTATTCAAAAGATAATAGACCTTTGGGTTTAGTTTCAAAACAGCAAAACTTTCACTAAAGCCACAAGCTACTATAGCAACTCCTTCAAAAATATCAATTTCCCAAAAATAACCCACAAAGGAATCAGTAAGAAGCAAATGCAAATAATGGCAGAAATCTGTGAAAACAGACCAGCAGGTAGAAACCGATTTTTTCTAAGACCTTTCGTTGCTCAAATAAAAAAGTATTGAACTGATGAAAGTTAGCTAACATACTGGGGGATTTATTAGTAATTTTTCAGATCAATCCGAATTATAGAGACTCCTCACGAATTTTTATGGTGGAGGACAGAAATTTGTTTCGGGACAGCAACTCCCCAAATCTTACTTCCCTCTCATTAGAGGTCATTCTTGGCACAAAAAGCAAACAAAAAGGATACGGAGAGGTCATTACTGAAGTAATAACTTCCAAGACTCAAGAAAACTCTTGGGTTATCTCCCAACAAGTACTTTTCTTTAACGCCTTTAAGTTAGGCTTGATAGTTTGAGAAGATGCTCACATAAGAAATATGGATTTAAGTAAAAGAGAGCATTAAGAACCAAATTCAAAACACATTTAAGTCTAACCCACTTCCTATGCATAGGAATATTGTACACAAAAAAGTCATGAAAGCACAAAGCAACAAGCGTAGAAAAGCAAAACAAGTGCAACTTCAAGATTTTCAACATAAAGAGGGAAAACTTAATATTGTTGAGATGCATAAAACCATGTTTCCCTATCTCATAATAACTTTCAGTAGCATCATGAACAAAATTAACAATATAAATATCACATAAAACATTCTTATCATGATCCACATGCATATAATGATTACTACTCTCCACATAAGCATAGTCATCCTTATTAATCATAGTGGGAGCAAATTCAACAAAATAACTATCATTACTATTATCATCACCATAATCATCAAATATAGGAGGCATACTGTAATCATAATAAATTTTCTCCTCAATAGTAGGTGGACTAAAAATATCATATTCATCATTGTAATCATCATATATTGGAGGTTTGGTATCATCATAAGCAATAGAACAGCTATCTTCCAAATCTGGGGGACTAAAAAGATCATTTTCATCAAAACTAGCTTCCCCAAGCCTAGACTTTTCCATAGCATTAGCAATAAGGGTGTCCAAAGAATTCATACTAATAACATTGCTATTAGTATGCAAATAAAGCTCCATAGGTTTTTAAATTTTCTCTTCAAACACTTCATGTCCTAGCTCAAGATAAACACTATAAAGCTCTCTAATTTTTTTTTGTTTTCCATTAAGCCTAACTAGTGAAAACAAGAAACAAAAAGACAAAATTGCAGAATCTAAAGGAAATAACTTCGAGTACTCACACCGGAGGATGTGAGTACCTTTTACCTTACCTCCCCGGCAACGGTGCCAGAAAATAGCTTGATGTCTACGCACTTATATTCTTGTAGACAGTTGTTGGGCCTCCAAGTGCAGAGGTTTGTAGAACAGCAGCAAGTTTCCCTTAAGTGGATTACCCAAGGTTTATCGAACTCAGAGAGGAATTGGTCAAAGGTATTCCCTCTCAAGCAATCCTACAATCAAGATACAAGAAGTCTATTGTGTCCCCAACACACCCAATACACTTGTCAGGTGTATAGGTGCACTAGTTAAGCGAAGACATAGTGAAATACAAGCGGTAACAGTGCCAGAAAATAGCTTGAAGGTGAGGTAAAAACTAAATCAAGCAAACATGCAACAGATCTAGATGCAAACTGTGTTTCAATGTTTAGAAACAAGGCCTAGTGATCATACTTTCACTAGTGAACTCTCTCTCATATAAATATCCTCTCTTCATGATACTACTCTTAACTACTCTCCGGTTGGACACTCTAATCATCGGTAGGGCTATAACAGCACTCCTCAAAGTCCATCTTCCCCAATCTAGAAAACCCCACACTGTCACCTTGAGCGCTAGATGGTTCCAACAAACACCACAATTTCATAGATACATCCAACTCCAAATATAACTCATAACAAATATTCAATCTATCCAAACTGCCACACACGGTATGCACGCTGTCACTTTCACATACGTGGGGAAAAGCATAGATCTATTAAAGCAGAAAGAGTATTTATGTAGACTCAAACCTAAGTGCCACCATGGCGTGCACGCTGTCACTTTCACACACATGGGGAGAACAGAGATCTAATGAAGCACTTGAGTAGCAAGGTATATCTACTTGATTACAAAGCTCATGATCACAATATGACCATCATAGAGAGAGATATGAACACATAGCTACCGGTAGAGCCCTTAGCCTCGAGGATGAACTACTCCCTCCTCATCATGGGAATCAGCAACGGTTATGAAGATGGCGATGGAGATGGCTCCGGGGCACTTCCCCATCCCGGCATGGTGCCGGAACAGAGACTTTCTGTCCCCCGAATCTCCCTTTTGGTGGCGGTGGCGCTACGGAGGTTTTTCTGGAAGTATGATAGATTATTTATGGTTTCTGCATCGGGGGCTTCTTATAGGCGAAGAGGTGAGGCTAGGAGGCGGCCGGAGGGGCCACACCCTACCCAGGCGCGGGTCCCCCTTGTCCGCACCTGGGGGTGTGGTGGCCCTCTGGCACCTCTCCGTCTCCCCTTCTAGCTTCGTGACACCCACGGTAAAATATTGACTTTGGCTTTTGTCCCGTCCAATTCCGAGAATATTGATTTTCTGTCTTTCTGGAACCAAAAACAGAAGAAAACAGGCAACTGACACTTTGGCATCTTGTTAATAGGTTAGTACCAGAAAGTGTATAAAAATACCTCAAAGTGTAGTCAAAACATAGCAAAGTAGATACTAAACAAGCATGGAGCATCAAAAATTATAGATACGTTTCCGACGTATCAGGGGCCTGGTAGTCTCACGAATAATGGCGGCGGTCCTAGGATTCCTTATATCGCCAAGATGATGATCTGCCGGTGCTTGTCCACATCAATCTGGCGGAAGTGGCGTGTTTCGGAATGCTCCACCGGCGAACTTTCATGGGCGAATAATGCCTAGAGATTGTCGGATTGGAGGAATTCGGTCGTGTGCACCCATGTTTTACTCTAATCGTGTGGGTTCAGAGGGAGCGCTTCTAAGCTCTCTTGGTTCTTAATATCATGGGGCATGTTCTTGTTCTATGGTGTTAAGGGGGAATGTCATGGATACCGATGTCTGAGGACTGACAATGGTGGTTCGAGTCTAGCTGGTGATAAGGAATTGGCTTGGTGACTCATGACTTGGTGCAGTGGCATGAAAGTGGAGGTGACTGCACAGGAGAGGTTCACAGTCCTACCTTTCAGGGTGAAAACCCAGGGTCTAGCCTTAATTGGTTATGCCTGGCAATGGCCTTATTGAAGGTATTGTTTTGAGAGAGTGGACTTTCTTCAGGGTGAAAACCTAAGATCTATGATCGGGCGATGACGGTGTTTGTGCACTATTCCCTTTTTGGAGGCGTCACTTTTGGAGAAGCTGGACTTCTGGTTTTGTCTTGGTGGTGGTAGTACCGTTGTTTCAATGAATGGGTCACTGTAGCGGGACTTTTTTTGTAATTCTTCTTTTTTTATGTGTGCATCCATATGGACGTTAGAGAAATATGTTATTGCAGAGGCTGAGTATAATTGATATCTTTTGATATTAATATATATGCTTCTTTCCAAAAAAAAAAAATCTTCAACTCCCAAAGAATTTTTTTGCAAGAACAAGCGGAACTCGATAGAGTAGATCGTATAAATCCTAAAAATCAGCTCAAATTTCCAACCCTTCACATTGGGGCTAGGTTCTATTTGTAAGATACACAACACATCTAGTCGGTATTGTTATATGTTTATCCAAATTTTATAAAGTATAGGCCAACTTCAGACGAGTAATGACCCACAAGTATAGGGGATCGCAACAGTCTTCGCGGGTAGTATTACCCAATTTATTGATTTGACACAAGGGGAGCCAAAGAATACTTGCAAGCCTTAACAACTGAGTTGTCAATTCAGCTGCACCTGGAAATAGTTCTTGCTCACAGAAGTTTATTAGTAGCAACAGTGTGTAGTAGCAACAACAAAGCAACATCAACAGTGAAACAAGAGCAATAGTAACAGTAACAGTGGGATTCGAGTGCGGTAGGCATAGGGATGGATGGACGGGCGTTGCATGGACGAGTATAAACATGTAACTACAAGATCTAGGGCATTGCATATAAATAATAACAAGCATCCAAGTAATAAACAATCCTAGGCATATGCTCCAAATATAGTCATACGTGCTCGCAATGAGAACTTGCACAACATCTTCTGTCCAGCCAACCCGTGGCAGCGAGGCCTCTAGGGAACTACTGGCAATTAAGGTGCTCCTTTTAATAGAGCACTAGAGCAAAGCATTTACACTCTATGAACACATGTGATCCTCACACCACATCCATCCCCTCTGGTTGTCTCAATTATTGTCACATTGGGGCCTTTGGATCCGGACAATGATATGTGTACACAACTTGCAGATAAGATCACAAACAATACTATCATAATGATTTAATAATAAGTTCATATCTGAGATCATGACACTCGTGCCCTAGTGATAAGCATTAAGCACAACAAAGTCAAATAGCACTAATAAAGATACTAGGAACTATGCCCTAACAATCTTATTCGATTACATGACAGAACTCATCCAATCCCTACCATCCCCAAGCCTACAGCGGGGGATTACTCACTCATGGATGAGGGAAACATCAATGGTTGATGGAGATGCATTGGTGATGACGATGGCGATGATCCTCTCCAAATACCCTGTCCCGGCAGGGTGCCAGAACGGAGTTTATGGATCCGAATCTTGGTTTCTGGTGGCGGCGGCGAAGTGGAACTCTTTTTGGAAAACTATCGAACCCCCCTCTGTTTTTAGGTCGAGAGGCAGCTTATAGGCGCAGAGGGAGGCCAAGGGGGTGCCTGGGGTGGCCGCACCCCCTAGGCGCGAGGCAGGGCCCACCCGCGCCTGGCAGGGGTGTGGGCCCCCCAAGCCTCCACTCTGTTTTGTCTTCTGGATCCGTGGATCTTCTGGTGAAATATAATTTTTGGCATATTTTCCGGGATTTTTCCTGATAGTTGATTTTTTGCACAAAAACTAGACACCAAGGTAATTCTGCTGAAAACAGCGTCAGTCCGTGTTAGTTGTATCCAAATCACACAAGTTTAGAGGAGAAACAATAGAAAAAGTGTTTGGGAAAGTAGATACGTTTTGGACATATCAACTCCCCCCAAGCTTAGCTTATTGCTTGTTCTCAAGCAATTCAGTTGAAAACTGAGTGCGATAAAAGAACTTTCACGAACACATTTGCTTCATATGATGTATATATTCTCAGCACATGAGTAGATGCTTAAACCATTCATAATAAGAAGTATGCAACTAAGTCTACTCAATAGTCATTGCAAGCTATAAAGAGAAACCAACTCAATAATAATAAGTAGCATGGAACATAAACATAAGCAACATTGCAATGCTCATAGTAAGGTATGATAGAGTGGTATCTTGCTTGCCTTGTTTGTAGAGCACCATATAAATGCCAAGGCACCTCTGTTGGAGATATTCCCTAGAGGCAATAATAAAAGTGGTTATTATTATATCTTTGTGTTTATGATAAATGTTTACATTCATGCCCTAGAGGCTGCCCCCTCTCATAAATAGAGGGGGAGGGCTACCCCAAAACACCAAGCCCTATCCCTCATCGCGCCAAGCCGCCGCCGTGCCTTGTCGCTGCCGCCAGCCATCGCCGCCTCGCGCCACCGCCGGTCCGTCGCTGCCGCCCTAGCCGCTGATGACACCTCCTCCACCTCCCGGTCTTCTAAACCCTAGATCATCGGGAAACCCTAATTCCACCATAACTCGCACTGGCTTAGGCGAAACCCTGCGGGATCTTCCCTCTACTTCCGACACCACGCCGTCATGCTGCCGGAATCGCAAGGGGAGAACTACAACCTTCGCTGCCTGCTGGAACAAGGGAGAGGAAGGTCTTCATCGAGTACCGAACGTGTGACCGACTGCGAAGCGCTGCCGGAACGCAGCGCCGGAAGGATCGTCTACGTGATCTTGAGATCGGCAAGTGTACGACTACATCACCCACGAGAATCTGCTCTCGTTAACCGCTTTGGAATCTTCGAGGGTGAGTGCTTCTATCGACTCGTTGCTACAATCTAGTAGATAGATCTTGGCTTGTTTGTGTGCATGCGGTAGAATTTTTTTGTTTTCCATGCTACGAACCCCTACAGTAGTATCAGAGCAGTGTCTATATGTAGATCTGTTGCACAAGTAGAACACAATGGTCATTATGGGCGGTGGTGCTTTTATTATCAATTCCTTTTTGTGCACTTTGCATCTTGCGGTATGATGGGAGGAAGCGGCCCGGGCAAACCTTACATGACATCGTTCATGAGACTTGCTCCATGCTTAACATGCAAATTGTATTGCATAAGTGGCTTTGCGGGTGTCTCTCTCCCATCATAGTATAGATTCAATTTACAACGGGCACTTGATAGTTCAAGCATCAACGTTGTGGTTCTTGTTCGTAAGTTAGAACGACACTTATTGAAAGCCCCAAACCACGTAAAACATGCAAAGAAAATTAGAGGCGTCTAACTTTGTTTTGCAGGGGTGTGCTGTGATGTGATATGGCCATGATTGTGATTATATATGATGTATGCAATGTTCCTTATTGTAAGTTGGCAACCGGCAGAGCCATATGGTTGTCTTTTAAATTCCGTTAAGACCTGCGTGTCCATTCAAATTAGTTGTAATAGTTGATGCTGGTGGACGACAACCATGAAGCGGCGCCATTGACCTTGACGCCATACCAGTGATGATGGAGATCATGTCCGTCCTTGAAGATGGAGATCGGAAGCACAAGAAGAAAGGCCATATCATATCACATATTATGAATTGCATGTGATATTAATCCTTTTATGCATATTGTATTGCTTATTTTACGACGATAGCATTATAAGATGATCCCTCAAGCACACAATTTCAAGTTTTAAAGTGTTCATCCGTAGTAAGCACCCTTGCTAAAGCTTGTTGTTTCGAAGCACCATGTGATGATCGGGTGTGTTAGATTCTGCGAGTGTATACAACATGAGCAAGCCAGATTTGCTCATGCGGAAGCTAAGGTTTGATCTTGACGATCCTAGCATGTACAGACATGGTCTCGGAACACGGATCATCGGAAGGTAAAACATGAGTCATATAGTAGATATGATGAACATGTTGATTGTTCGCCATTGAAGCTACATCAACTCTCGTGGTGATCGGTTTTGATGTGGTGGATTTGGTTCGTGTGATCACTAAAACAATGTGAGGGATATTGTTTTGAGTGGGAGTTCGCCTAGATTAATTTAACAATTAATTAGGACTCAATTTGTCATAAACTTAGTCTAAACTATTGCAAATAGGTTGTAGATCAATGGCGGCCCCTACCATCAATTTTAATGCGTTCCTAGAGAAAGAAAAGTTGAAAAACAATGGAAGCAACTTCACGGATTGGTTCCGCAATTTGAGGATTGTCCTCAATGCTGGTAATTTGACCTATGTGCTAGATGCACCGCTGGGTAACCCGCCTGCAGATGATGCTACCGATGAGGTAAAGAATGTTTTCCTCGCTCGGAAGAATCAGTACTCCACAGTTCAGTGTGCTATCTTGTATGGTTTGGAATCGGAGCTTCAAAAAAGGTTTGAAAAGCATGACCCACATGATATTGTCCGTGAACTCAAAATGATATTTGAGGCTCACACGGTAGTTGAGAGTTATGAGGCTTCTGAAAAGTTCTTTAACTGCAAGATGGAAGAGGGCAGCTCCGTCAATGAGCGTGTGCTTAAGATGTCTGGGCACGCAAGCAAGCTTCAAATCTTAGGTATAGTGATTCCTAATGCTTTGGGGATTCACCGTGTCCTCCAATCACTACCACCAAGTTACAAGAACTTTGTGATGAACTACAATATGCAAAACATGGACAAGTCGTTGCCCGAACTCTTGTCCATGTTAAAGTCTGCAGAAGTGGAGATCAAGAAAGAGCACCAAGTGTTGTTGGTCAATAAGACCACCAAATTCAAGAAGCAAGGCAAGTCTAAGAAAAAGGGAAACTTCAAGAAGGGCGGTAAGAAAGTTACCACGCCGGCGAAGAAGACCAAGGCTAGGCCTAAGCCTGATACTGAGTGCTTTTACTGCAAGGGAGAGGGTCACTGGAAGCGGAATTTTCCTAAGTACTTGGCGGATTTGAAGAACGGCAACATCAAGAAGAAAGGTATATCTGATATACATGTTATTGATGTGTATCTCACTACTACTCGTAGTAGTGCCTGGGTATTTGATACTGGTTCGGTTGCTCATATTTGTAACTCGAAACAGGTGTTGCAGAATAAACAGAAGCTAGCGAAGAACGAGGTGACAATGCGCGTTAGAAATGGATCAAAGGTTGATGTGATCGCGGTCGGCACGCTACCTCTTCATCTACTATCGGGATTAGTTTTATACTTAAATAATTGTTATTTGGTGCCTGCGTTGAGCATGAACATTATATCCGGGTCATGTTTATTGCGAGACGGTTACTTTTTTAAGTCCGAGAATAATGGTTGTTCGATTTATATGAGTAATATGTTTTATGCACATGCACCTTTGATAGATGGTCTATTCTTATTGAATCTCGATTGTGGTAATACACACATTAATAACATTGAAGCTAAACGTTTGAAATTGAGTGATAACTCGACCTATATGTGGCACTGTCGTCTTGGTCATATTGGAGTGAAGCGTATGAAGAAACTCCATACCGATGGACTTCTTGAATCACTTGATTTCGAATCACTTGAAAGATGCGAAGCATGTCTGATGGGTAAAATGACTAAGACTCCATTTTCTGGTATGATGGAGCAAGCTACGGACTTATTAGAAATCATACATACCGATGTGTGGGGTCCAATGAGTGTAGCATCGCGCGGTGGTTATCGTTATGTTCTTACCTTCACGGATGACTTGAGTAGATATGGGTATATCTATTTCATGAAACATAAGTCCGAAACTTTCGAGAAGTTTAAGGAATTTCAAAGTGAGGTAGAGAATCAACGTAACAAGAAGATTAAATTTCTACGATCTGATCGTGGAGGTGAATATCTAAGTTACGAGTTTGACGAGCATTTGAAGAAATGCGGAATACTTTCACAATTGACACCGCCGGGAACACCACAACGCAATGGTGTGTCTGAATGTCGTAATCAAACTCTCTTAGATATGGTTCGTTCTATGATGTCAATTACAGATTTATCGCTATAATTTTGGGGTTATGCATTAGAAATAGTCGCATTCACTTTAAATAGGGCACCATCTAAATCCATTGAAACGACACCATATGAATTATGGTTTGGGAAGAAACCTAAATTGTCGTTCCTTAAAGTTTGGGGTTGCGAAGCTTATGTAAAGAAATTACAGCCCGACAAGCTTGAACCCAAAGCAGAAAAATGCGTCTTCATAGGATACCCGAAGGAAACTATTGGGTATACCTTCTATCATAGATCCGAGGGCAAAATCTTCGTTGCCAAGAATGGATCCTTTCTAGAGAAGGAGTTTCTCTCGAAAGAAGTGACTGGAAGGAAAGTAGAACTTGACGAGGTTGTTGAACCTTCTCTTGAACTTGCGAGTAGCGCAGCACCAGAAGTAGTTCCTGTGGCGCCTACACCAATAAGAGAGGAAGCTAATGATGTTGATCATGAAACTTCTGTTGAAGTAACTACAGAACCTCGCAGGTCAACGAGAACTCGTACCACTCCTGATTGGTATGATCCCGTTATGAGTGTCATGTTGGTGGACAACACCGATGACCCTGCGACTTATGAGGAAGCGATGATGAGCCCGGATCCCAATAAATGGCAAGAAGCCATGAAATCTGAGATTGGATCCATGTACGAAAACCAAATATGGACTTTGGTGGACTTACCGGATGGCCGGAAGGTTGTCGAGAATAAATGGATTTTCAAGAAGAAAACATATGCTGATGGTAATGTTACTGTCTATAAATCTCAACTTGTCGCAAAAGGGTTTCGACAAATTCAAGGAGTTGACTATGATGAGACTTTCTCACCGATATCGAAGCTAAAGTCTATGAGGATTATGTTAGCAATCACTGCATATTATGATTATGAGATATGGCAGATGGATGTCAAAACGGCATTCCTCAATGGAGACATTAATGAAGATTTGTATATGGTACAACCCAAAGGTTTTGTCGATCCTGAAGATGCTAACAAGGTATGCAAACTTCAACGGTCCATATATGGATCGAAGCAAGCATCCCGAAGTTGGAATCAACGTTTTGATAAGGTAATCAAAAGCTTTGGTTTTATACAAACTTATGGAGAAGCTTGTATTTATAAGAAAGTGAGTGGGAGCTCTGTAGCATTCTTAATACTATATGTAGATGACATATTGTTGATTGGGAATGATGTAGACCTTCTTAATAGTGTCAAGGATTATTTGAATAATACTTTTTTCAATGAAAGATCTTGGCGAAGCAGCTTACAAATTAGGCATAAAGATTTATAGAGATAGATCGAGACGCCTAATATCATTGTCACAGAGTACATATTTGGACAAAGTTCTAAAGAGGTTTGGAAGGGAAGATAGCAAGAAAGGGTTCTTACCCATGTTGCCCAATACGACCTTGAGTAAAACTCAAAGTCCTGCAACGGCAGAAGATAGAGAAAGGATGAGTAAGACTCCCTATGCCTCAGCCATAGGATCTCTTATGTATGCCATGCTATGTACTAGACCCGACATTGCATATGATGTTAGTTTAACTAGCAGATATCAAAGTGATCCAAGAGTATATCATTGGACAGCGGTCAAAAACATCCTTAAGTACTTGAGAAGAACTAAGGATATGGTTCTTTCTTATAGAGGTGATGAACAGCTCGTTGTTAATGGTTACACCGATGCTAGTTGGAACACCGATCCGGATGATTCTAAATCTCAATCTGGATACGTATTTACTTTGAATGGTGAAGCAGTTAGCTGGAGGAATGCAAAGCAAAGCATTGTGGCGAGATCTTCAACTAAATCGGAATACATAGCTGCTTCGGAGGCATCACAAGAGGCGATATGGATGAAGGAGCTCATTACAGAGCTCGGTGTGGTTCCAAGTGCGCTGGACCCAATGTCTATCTATTGTGATAACATGGGCGCCATAGCCAATGCGCAAGAACCAAGGTCACACAAGAAGTTGAAGCATATCAAGCTACGTTTTCACGCTATTCGAGAGCATGTCCAAGATGGTGACATAAAGATTTGCAAAGTACAAAAAGATCTGAACGTGGTGGATCTGTTGACTAAACCTCTCCCGAGGGCAAAACATGACCAGCACCAAACCGCCATGGGTGTTCAGTATATTACCATGTAATCTAGATTAGTTGACTCTAGTGCAAGTGGGAGACTGTTGGAGATATGCCCTAGAGGCAATAATAAAAGTAGTTATTATTATATCATCGTGTTTATGATAAATGTTTATGTTTCATGCTATAATAGTATTAACCGGAAACATTAATACTTTAGTGATTTGTAAACTAAATTAGAAGTCCCTAGTAAAGCCTCTTTATAATACTAGCTTGTTGGTTAATAGATGATCGTGGTTTCTCGACCATGAACATTGAGATGTTATTAACAACAAGATCATATCATTAGGATAATGGTATGATGGACATACTCCTATAGATAAGCGTAGCATAAAGATCAAGTCATTACAATAGTTCGTTTGCTATAAGCTTTCTGATACATAGTAACCTAATTCCTTCGACCATGAGATCATGCTAATTACCATCACCGGAAGGTTGCTTTGATGACATCAACACCACACCGTAACTAGGTGGCTATAAAGGTGGCATTGAGTGTTCGGAAAGTATGGGTTGAGGCACATGGATCAAGAGTGGGATTTGTCCATCCATATGACGGATAGATATACTCTGGGCCCTCTCGGTGGAATGTCATCCAATTAGCTTGCAAGCATGTGACTGGCTCACAAGGGATCACATATCACGGGAACGAGAAAAGAGTACTTATCAGTAACGAGGTTGAACTAGGTATGCAGAGATACCGACGATCAAAACCTCGGATAAGTAAACTATCGTGAGACAAAGGGAAATTGGTATCGTATGTAAGTGGTTCATTCGATCGCAAAGTAATCGTAGAAATATGTGGGAGCCATATGAACTTCCAGATTTCTCTATTGGTTATTGATCGGAGAAGTGTCTCGGTCATGTCCGCATAATTCACGAACCGTAGGGAGACACACTTAAGGACTCGATGTCATTTAGTAGATATGGAATGTTAGTAGGGATACCGAATGTTGTTCAGAGTCTCGGATGGGATCCGTGATATCACGAGGAGATCTGGAATGGTCCGAAGAATTAGATTCATATAAGGAAAGTCCGATTCCGGAGTTCGGGAATGATTTCGATGTTTTCATCAGAGAGGTTCTAGAAGGTTCACCAGTCCGGAAGGGGAATGGTCCATGAATGTGTCATGGGTAAGTGGAATGATTGGATCATATCCTAGGTCACTTGGTGTGAGCATTTGTGAGAGAATTAAAGCTCTAAATTGAAAGTCAAATGGGAGTTTGAAAAGTCAAACTAGAACAGTGGTTTCCTAGTGGAAGAAGGAACGAGTCCTTCTCTCAATCCAACTTGGGTTTGGGTTTGGATTCAAACCCACCCCTCCCAAGGCTGCCCCCTCTCATAAATAGAGGGGGAGGGCTGCCCCAAAACACCAAGCCCTGGCCCTCCCCACGCCCAGCCGCCGCCAGCCGCCGTCGGTCCGTTGCTGCCGCCCTAGGTGCCGCCGACACCTACTCCTCCCAGTCTTCTAAACCCTAGATCACCGGGAAACCCTAATTCCACCATAACTCGCATCGGCTTAGGCGAAGCCCTGCGGGATCTTCCCTCTACTTCCGACACCACGCCGTCGTTCTGCCGGAATCGCGAGGGGAGAACTACAACCTCCGCTGCCTGCTGGAACAAAGGAGAGGAAGGTCTTCATCGAGTAATGAACGTGTGACCGACTGTGGAAGCGCTGCCAGAACGCAGCGCCGGAAGGATCGTCTACGCGATCTTGAGATCGGCAAGTGTACGACTACATCACCCACGAGAATCTGCTCTCGTTAACCGCTTTGGAATCTTCTAGGGTGAGTGCTTCTATCGACTCGTTGCTACAATCTAGTAGATAGATCTTGGTTTGTTTGTGTGCATGCGGTAGAAATTTTTTGTTTTCCATGCTACGACCCCCTACAACCTCTGAAGTTCAAGTGAAGAGTAGAAGTGAAGATATCAGAGATACAAGCGTCAAAGTCGTGACATAATTAACCAAGTTTTGAGACAAACACAAGAATGACAACTATGCTCTCAAGAAGGTGCACATAGAATAAGTGGTGACTCTACATGGGAGTGAAAAGGTTTTGAAAAGTTTGAAAGGCTTCCTAATGCTGAAAGGAAGGTACTCATTAGCTTTGAGCTCTCATTGCCCCTATCATATGCATCTTCATGTGGTTAAGATGAAAGTGAGGTCCAGTATGAGTTATATGCTTGACAGACCATAAACTGGAAATCCCAAATCCCTTGAGTACGAAGGCCGCTCCGCATGCTACTCAACTTTGGTTACCTGCAAGTTCTTTTCATTGTTCATACATGCATATCATAGAGAACTACCAACGGGGTACCCCTTGCACATGATACAGGAGCTATCCCGTGATCAAAATGACAAGGCAAGGAGACAATGAGCATCTCAGCGATCTTTTTATTTACTATATGCATAGCTTTTTATTGAGGATGCTTCATAGAATGCTCATTATGGTGGTGCTGCAAGTTTCCACCATGATTAGGCATGGCTTAGGCTAGCGGCCCAGGCGTTTCTCTAACACAATGTATAGACTCCATGAACTCACAAGCTCCCCTTTTATTTCACATCATCGACATCCGTAAACAAAAGAGCAAAGTATCAACTGGATAGGATATCCAAAAAGTGTTGAAATTGTTCCCTGTGACAGCACGGTTCTGCTGACTCCCAGCATATAATTTGCAAGCATATAACTTTCATGGACAGGTCACAATGGTTCAGGATTATTAAGTGCAAGGAATAAAGTATGCCATCAAGTTCGTGAGAGCTTTACTAACTAACTTTCTCAAAACAGACAAACATTTTATTTGGAAGGAAACAAGGCATATAGAATATGCACTGAAATAGCAAATGATGCTAATAGGTATGTATGGTGGACACAGTTGGCAATATTGGTTTTGGGGAGTTGGAAGCACATGTAGAGCTCATACTCAGTGCAAGTGAAGGCTAGCAATAAAGAGGGAGCGACAAACGAGAGAGCAATAATTGTCATAATCATGCTTGCAACAAAACAGGACTAGTTATGACATGAAAGTGATACAAGAACTCTTAAGGCAAAATAAATCATCGAGGCTTACTGACTATTGTTTAGTCATATGCATGCGTGAGCATGTGCCAAGTCGATTCACATGAAACTTTCAGAGGAGGATACCACAATATCATACCAACATATGAATAAAACAATGCAAGCAAACATCGTATGACATGCTACAAACTATTAGCAAGCTGGAGCTAATCAAAGACAAGCAAGAACTACTGAGCATTCATAATGACATACACCTTACACAAACAGGCTAAGCATGCTCACAATAATGAGTATATGTACAAAAATGAAAACAAATAGAGTTCATTACCAGCCTATTACCACACCTCGAGTTGTCTTAATCTTCATTATTTCCCTTCGCTTGTGTGACTTGAATAAAAACATGAAACCAAAATTCACTGAGGACGGCGGAACCCTGCAAAGAACTCACAAAACCAAAGAAGAAGAACAAATATTTTTGGTATTTTCGATTTTTTAAAGAAAGCAAAAAAAAAAGAAAAACCAAACCAAACAAAGCAAAATCTTTTTGGATTTTTCTTTAAGGAAAACCAAAGCAAATAAACAAACCAAGAGAAACAACAAAAATATTTTTGGTATTTTAGAGTTTTAAGAAAGCAGCAACAAAAACCAAAAAGAAAGCTAAATTATGGATATACAAAGAACCGACCGGACATGATATATAGATGAGTGTGATGTCGGTATACCTTCCCCCAAGCTTAGGCTTTTAGCCTAAGTAGGGTTCAATCCCATGGTGCCCAAGTAGGTGCACCTCCGTAGTACGACGAGGAGGATCCCTCGTCCTGGTACGAGCTCGAGGACGCTTCTCATCCATCTAAGTGTACAACAGGGTCATATGAGGGTGCTTCCTCCTGATAGTGTCCATGGAAACTAAGAGAGCGCGGCTTCTCATACATCTCGTCCTTGGAGCGTGATAATGGTCCCTGAGAAATACTGAACAAAGTGGTTTGGGGTAGAGGGATCTCTCTCTCTCTCTCTTCCCCGTCAATAAACAACATTTTATAAACCAAGTTCTCAAGGGTAGAGCCAGTGGTGACAAAGTGGTGCGCCTTCATGGCAGCAAGATCAAGCCTCTGAGGAGCCAAAATTGTATCATTTGGATCAACAACAATGTCCAAGGAAGCAGCAAAACGCATAGCAATAATTCCCCCATAAATGGGTCCCTTAGCAGTTAAACGCCGAGCAATGAGAGAACCAAGATTGTACTTTGTATCATTGTTGAGTGCAGCAGCTAAGAAAGCCAAATGATAGCTGGAAATATTACTAGTGTTCTCCCTACCAAGGATACTAGTGGCAAGATAGTAAGTGAAGTACCTGATGGCTGGAAGCTGAATGTTACTTATCTTTCCCCGTTGAGCTCTACGGTTATCATCATTGGTTATTCCGCGGTAGAGCTCCAATAAATCAGCGGGTTGAGCTGGAATCTTCTTTGCTGACCCGGCTGTACCAAGTCCTAGAGCTTCACCAAATTTCTTCAATGACATATGGTAAGACCTGCCATAAACTTTGAAAGAAACATCGGGATTGAACATGCTGTTAGTAAAGGAGAAGCTCTCCACAAATGTTTTAGTGAGCGTAGCATATTGCACGCTCTCATCCTGCATAATACTTGTTAGACCAGCCCTCTGAACCAAGGTCATAAAATCATCAAGAATCCCAGCAGCCCGCAAGAAGGTTTGGCAAGGAAAAGCGGAGGGGTGCGCATCCCCCTCATCTCCCTCATCGTCGAATCACGGAGTGATGAGATCCTCATTGTATGAGGGCCTAGCACGGGAGGATGATCTTGAAGGCCTTGTCCTTCTAGGTGCATCACTCTCAAATATCTCTCCAAATGTGTGGTTGTCCATGACCACTCTATTCTGAATTTTTTAGACAAACATCAAACCAAGTGATTTCCAAGTTGATAAAAGATGAGCAACTACTATAGGAACTTGCTAGAGGGCTACACATGCATCAAAATGAAATTTCTAAGCATAGAACAAGCATGCAAGCTCACACAACCTGTCACCTATAGCAGCAAAATACTCAAGATACAATCTATCAATCAAAAATCTAATTGGACAAGTGGAGGAGGAACATACCAAGGAGCAATCTCTCCAAAAAATCAGCAGCAAAGATGGGCTGAGCAAGGAGATCAAAAATCACAAGCAAGAACTCGAGCTTGAGCAAGTTTTCCATTGTTTTTTGGGAGAGATAAAGAAGATGACTGTGAGGGGGCACCTTGAAGGGGACCAGGTGGGCCAGACCCCCCCCCCTAGGCGCCACCCACAGGTAGGCCGCGCCTACCATGGGTGTGGTGGCCTGGGGTGGCCCACAGGGTCACTTTAGGTGTCCCTCTGCCCCTTTTTTCGAGGAAAAAATATTTTGAATTTTCTGGGATTTTTCGGAAAACTTTATTCTTGGCCAATTTTCAGGGTATGAAAATTGATTTTCTCACAGAAATAGTTTTTTCAGAAGAAGCAAAAGCAAACCAAAAGCCAAACTACAGGAGCTCTAAGACACTCTAACAAGCAAACAACTAGCAAAACCAAAGCTAGCAAAAGAAAGGCAAAGACTAGGAAGGAGAAAAAGTAAAAGAAAGCAAGTATAACCACAGTGAAAACATTATTTTGTTCATTAAAATCCTTTTGTTAACAAGGTTGATCAAGTCTTGTTACCAAAACAATCTTATATGAAACAAAACTTTGTATTCCACAAAGTGATTATGTTACCTCATACTTGATAGCAATGGTCCAAATCATAATAGTTTCAAAATTTTCTTGTGGAATGGGACAATATATTTCTCCAACCTTGATGCTCTCAAGATTTTCAATGGAATTCAGGCAATAGCTCTTAGCAACCTTCTTGGGGAAATAGACAGTATGCTCTTTGTCATTAATATTGAATGCTACTTTTCCTTGATTTCAATTAATGACAGCACCTGTAGTATTAATAAAGGGTCTCCCAAGAATAATAGACATATTATCATCTTCAGGCATTTTAAGCACAACAAAATCAGTTAAAACCAAGCAATTATGAGCCACCTGAACAAGAACATCCTCACATATACCAACAGGAATAGTAGTTGACTTATCAGCCATTTGCAAAGATATATCAGTTGGTATCAACTTTTCTAGCTGGAGTCTCTTGTAGAGAGAAAAAGGCATAACACTAACTCCAGCTCCCAAATCACATAAAGCAGTTCTAACATATTTTTCTTAATAGAGCAAGGAATAGTTGGTATACCTAGATCACCAAGTTTCTTTGGAACCTTACCATTTAAGGAATAATTAGCAAGCAAAGTAGAAACACTCTCTTCATTAGGAATCTTCCTTTTATTAGAGACAATATCCTTCATATATTTTGAGTAAGGAGGCAATTTAATATCATCAGTCAAAGGAATTTGCAAAAAAAAGGTTTCATCCACTCACAAAACTTGTTGTAGTGTTCCTCCTCCTTTTACTTGTGTTTCTTATCTGGAAAAGGCATAGGTTTCTGCACCCAAGGTTCTCTCTCTTTACCTTGTTTATTAGCAATAAAATATTCCTTAGTGTACCTAGTGTTCTTAGTGTGCTTCTCAGGTTCTTACTCACCTTCCTCCTTATCAGGAGCATCATTTTTATCATTACCACTCTCAGTTTCAGCATCAGAGACAGATACACTATTAGGATCTACAACAGGTTCAAGTGGTTCCTCAACTATTTTGTGTTTATTTTTCTTTCTCTTACGAGGACTACCACTATTCTCACCTTGTTGAGAATCCTGCTCAATTCTTTTAGGGTGTCCTTCAGGATATAAAGGATCTTGGGTAGCTATACCACTCCTAGTTCTAATTCCATAAGCATGTTTATCTCCTGAGTCATTAACTAGCATGTCCTTTTGTACCTTAGCAAGTTGATCAAGTTGGGTTTGAACCATTTGAAAGTGTTTACAAAGCATTTTAATATCATTGGAAGTTCTTTCCACAATATCTTTCAACTCATTGATAGCTCTAGAGTTTTCCAATGAATGATTTTGAACTTGTTTATTAAAATTACCTTGCTTAACAATAAATGTGTCAAGTTCCTCTAAGCATTTATCAGGAGGCTTACCATAAGGAATATCACCTTCATTAAAGTGGAGAGAGTGTACTGTTGGAGATATGCCCTAGAGGAAATAATAAAAGCAGTTATTATTATATCATCGTGTTTATGATAAAAGTTTACGTTTCATGCTATAATAGTATTAACCGGAAACATTAATACTTTAGTGATTTGTAAACTAAATTAGAAGTCCCTGGTAAAGCCTCTTTATAATACTAGCTTGTTGGTTAATAGATGATCATGGTTTCTCGATCATGAACATTGAGATGTTGTTAATAACAAGATCATATCATTAGGAGAATGGTATGATGGACATACTCCTATAGATAAGCGTAGCATAAAGATCAAGTCATTTTAATAGTTCGTTTGCTATAAGCTTTCTGATACATAGTAACCTAATTCCTTCGACCATCAGATCATGCTAATCACCATCACCGGAAGGAAGCTTTGATGACACCAAACACCACACCGTAACTGGGTGGCTATAAAGGTGGCATTGAGTGTTCGGAAAGTATGGGTTGAGGCACATGGATCAAGAGTGGGATTTGTCCATCCATATGATGGATAGATATACTCTGGGCCCTCTCGGTGGAATGTCATACAATTGGCTTGCAATCATGTGACTGTCTCACAAGGGATCACATATCACGGGAACGAGAAAAGAGTACTTATCGGTAACGAGATTGAACTAGGTATGCAGAGATACCGACGATTAAAACCCCGGATAAGTAAACTATCGTGAGACAAAGGGAAATTGGTATCGTATGTAAGTGGTTCATTCGATCGCAAAGTAATCGTAGAAATATGTAGGAGCCATATGAATTTCCAGATTCCTCTATTGGTTATTGATCGGAGAAGTGTCTCGGTCATGTCCGCATAAATCACGAACCGTAGGGAGACACACTTAAGGATTCGATGTTGTTTAGTAGATATGAAATGTTAATAGGGATACCGAATGTTGTTCGGAGTCTCGGATGGGATCCGGGATATCACGAGGAGATCCGGAATGGTCCGGAGAATCAGATTCATATAAGGAAAGTCCTATTTCGGAGTTCGGGAAAGTTTCCGATGATTTCATCGGAGAGGTTCTAGAAGGGTCTAGAAGGTTCACCGGTCTGGAAGGAGAATGGTCCATGAGTGTGTCATGGGTATGTGGAATGATTGGATCATATCCAAGGTCACTCGGTGTTGGCATATGCGAGAGAGAAATAAAACTCTAAATTGAAAATCAAACGGAAGTTTGAAAAGTCAAACTAGAACAATGGTTTCCTAGTGGGAGAAGAAACAAGTCCTTCTCTCAACCCAACTTGGGTTTGGGTTTGGATTCAAACCCACCCCTCCCAAGGCTGCCCCCCCTCTCATAAATAGAGGGGGAGGCTGCCCCAACACAACACACAAGTTCCAAGCCCTCTCCACCCGAGCCCGCCGACGCCGCCGCGCCGCCTCACCGCACCGCCGCCGCCTCGCGCCGCCGCCGGTCCGTTGCCGCCACCCTAGCCGCCGCCGACACCTCCTCCTCCTCCCGGATTTCTAAACCCTAGTTTTTTGGGAAACCCTAATCCACCATAACTCGCATCCGGCTTAGGCGAAGCCCTACGGGATCTTCCCTCTACTTCCGAAACCACGCCGTCGTGCTGCCGGAATCACGAAGGGAGAACTACAACCTCCGCTGCCTGCTGGAACAAGGGAGAGGAAGGTCTTCATCGAGTACCGAACGTGTGACCGACTGCGGAAGCGCTGCCGGAATGCAGCGCCGGAAGGATCGTCTACGCGATCTTGAGATCGGCAAGTGTACGACTACATCACCCACGAGAATCTGCTCTCGTTAACCGCTTTGGAATCTTCAAGGGTGAGTGCTTCTATCGACTCGTTGCTACAATCTAGTAGATAGATCTTGGCTTGTTTGTGTGCATGCGGTAGAATTTTTTTGTTTTCCATGCTACGAACCTCTAAATGTACCTCAATAGTGGATGAGTGGGGAATTGGCTTACATAATTTTTCTATAGGAGGTAGATTCTTTACATCTTCAGCTCTAATACCATTCTCCTTTAGACATTTCTTATCTTCTATCATCAGTTCATCATTTAATGCAATAACTCCCCTCTTCTTTGGTGTTGGTGTTGGAACTGGTTCAGGCACAACTGGTTCAGGAATAATAGTCTCAGGTGTATTTAGCTCAGTTGAAGTCCAATCATCATAATTCTTGCTTATCTTAGCCATTAATTCTTCAGCATCTGTAGGAGTTTTTTTCCTGAAAACACAATCAGCAAAGCTATTTAGGTATATCCTAGAATCATCAGTTAGTCCATTATAATAAATATCAAGAAGCTCATTCTTAGGTAATGGACATCCAGGATGTGCATGAATCAAGGCACATAACCTTGTCCATGACTCAGGCAATTTCTCTTCTTCTCCCTGTTTAAAATCAAAAAGTCTGTGCAAAGCAGCATGTCTAGCACTGGGAGGAAAATATTTCTGAAAGAAATAAGCAATCAAGCAATCAGGGTTATCAATGGAACCAGGAGGTAATCTATTAAACCAATCCCTAACTTCTCCTTTTAGTGAAAAAGGGAAGATCTTAGTAACAAAGTACTTTCGCATCTTAAAATCATCAGAGAATAAAGCACTCATAGTAGAAAGCTCATTCATGTGAGCCACAACACTCTCATTTTCAGTCCCACGGAAAGGTTCTTTCTCAACAATATCTAAATAGGATAAATCAAGAGAGAAATCATAATATTTATCTTTAATATCTATGGGGGAGGTGGCAAACTTAGGATCAGAGGACAGTTTAGGCATAATAGTACGTCTAGCAAGGAGACTCTTAATGGCACTAGCACCATGTGTGTTTCGGCACTCTTCAGCAAATTCATCAGTGGACTCAATGTAATATCATAACTCTCACTAGACTCAGATGAACTAACAGGTGTAACAATGTCTTCACTAGGAGTTTTGGTATTTCCTAGACTAGCCATAGTAGAATCTAGGAAAGGACCTAATGAACCACTCGCATCAAGCACAGTAGAAGTAACATCATGAGCATCAAAAGCAGTTTCAGATTCAGCAGTAGTAGCAGTGTGTGTAGCATGAATATGTGGTGGTGGTGTGACAAGCTTACTTATAACAGATGGTGAATCAAGAGCAACAGAGGTGTTTAGGACTATACCTCTTCTTGTAGTGTATGATAAAATAGGAAACTTTTCATCATGAGGCTTCCCCATGATGAAAGGAGTAGCAGTGAACAATAGTAGATCCAAGTGAACTTACAAATAAAGCTATGCTCCCCGGCAACGGCGCCAGAAAATAGTCTTGATGACTCACAAGTATAGGGCATCGCAACAGTCTTCGCGGGTAGTATTACCCAATTTATTGATTCGACACAAGGGGAGCCAAAGAATACTTGCAAGCCTTAACAACTAAGTTGTCAATTCAGCTGCACCTGGAAATAGTTCTTGCTCACAGAAGTTTATCAGTAGCAACGGTGTGTAGTAGCAACAACAAAGCAACATCAACAGTGAAACAGGAGTAATAATAATAGTAACGGTAACGGTGGGATTCGAGTGCGGTAGGCATAGGGATGGATGGACGGGCGTTGCATGGACGGGTCTAAACATGTAACTTCAAGATCTAGGACATTGCAGATAAATAAGAATAAGCATCCAAGTACTAAACAATCCTAGGCATGTGCTCCAAATATAATCATACATGCTCGCAATGAGAACTTGCACAACATCTTATGTCCAGCCAGCCCGTGGCAGCGGGGCCTCTAGGGAACTACTGGAAATTAAGGTGCTCCTTTTAATAGAGCACCGGAGCAAAGCATTAACACTCAATGAACACATGTGATCCTCACACCACAGCCATCCCCTCTGGTTGCCCTAGTGATAAGCATTAAGCACAACAAGTTGCAACAAAGTCAAATAGCACTAATAAAGATACTAGGAACTATGCCCTAACAATCTTATTCGATTACATGATAGAACTCATTCAATCCCTACCATCCCCAAGCCTACAGCGGGGGATTACTCACTCATGGATGAGGAAAACATCGATGGTTGATGGAGATGCGTTGGTGATGACGATGGCGATGATCCTCTCCAAATACCCCGTCTTGGCAGGGTGCCAGAACGGAGTTTCTGGATCCGAATCTTGGTTTCTGGTGGCGGTGGAACATAACTCTTTCTGGAAAACTATCGAACCCCCCTCCTCTATTTTTAGATCGAGAGGCAACTTATAGGCGCACAGGGAGGCCGAGGGGGTGCCTGGGGTGGTCGCACCCCCTAGGCATGGGGCAAGGCCCACCCGCGCCTGGCAGGGGTGTGGGCCCCCCAGGCCTCTACTCCCTTTTGTCTTCTGGCTCCGTAGATCTTCTGGTGAAATATAATTTTTGGCATATTTTCCGGGATTTTTCCTGATAGTTGATTTTCTGCACAAAAACTAGACACCAAGGTAATTCTACTGAAAACAGCGTCAGTCCGTATTATTTGTATCCAAATCACACAAGTTTAGAGGAGAAACAATAGCAAAAGTGTTCGGAAAATTAGATACGTTTTGGACGTATCAACGAGCGGAGCTAGGCCCATCGACGGAGGCTTGACCCGCCTATAGGGGGTGCAGGGAGTGATAGGACCCCGCGGTATGGATCGTCGAAGACCTAGATTTTCACCGTTATATAAATCTCTTGTAAGCCGCCGGCTGGGATAAGTAGCATCTGTGAAAATCCCTGATGTTGTGTAAACACTCGATATAGTGAAGTTTCGATGGCTGACACCCATGGTTTTTTAAGCGAGTAGGTACTCAAGAACGCCAACGCAACTTCTTACTTTAAGTGAGAGTCCACGTCCCTAGTATTCAACTTGTACAGTCTTCCATTCTTTTTTAGATTCCATCTTTACAATGGTTAAACCAACCCTTGGGACTGTGTTACTATATAGAGGTTGGGGCACCTCTTTGGGCAAACCCCTCCGAGCCATAGACATAGCAATAGTCTTTTGATCCAAGCGGTATACCACAAAGCACCGGTGTATAACAATTATTAAGTAAAATACAGATCAAAGCCTTAAGAATGATGATCTTGCTGTTACTCCCAAGTAGATCCCTAAACAAAGACTGTACTCCCCATACTTTCACTGGGTTTCGCATGAAGTCGTCCTTCACCACTCATATTACCTCAAGCCTTTATCAATACCGAGATCTTGGGTACCTACAAGTCTAGGGATCTAGACAAGAGATAAAGAAACAAAGATACATATCTCCTATTCAATCACCACACAATATTTCCATGTATTAGATGCACATAATTGCTGCGAGGTTTCACCTCAAACCGTAACCCGTGAGGACTACTCACTCATAAAAATAAGATCAAGGCTAGAAAACATTATGCAAAATATTTAGACTGAAATCAAATATTTCTACAATGGTCATCAAATCACAAGGAGATCTCAAGTACAAGACGATGACTATGGCTATAGAGAGGATGGAGGATGGAGAGGATGAACATGGTGGTGGATCTCCTTCGAAGGTGTTGTGATGCAATCTAAGAACAACGGTCCTCTGTGTAGCGCATGGAGTCTCGAATATATAAGCGTCTTTATAAAAGTTTTAGCGTTTGACCTAGTGGAGCCGTCGCCACATGGTACGGCGGACAAGACATGCGGGGCTTTCCCATACGGTAGGTCGTTAAATCTTCACGAGGCTCCTTTTCAACTGTAATTAGCTTGGTGAGTAGGCAACGTTATAATCTTTAATAAATGCTCATGATTTCGCCTTAAAAGTGTAATTTCCTGCACAACACAAATTAAACCCAAAGATTACACATTTTTACGATAATTAGTCATTAGTAGCAAGGCTAGAGATATTCTTAGTCAATTATTTGATTTAGAATGCGATTCAAATGCGGAGAAATATAGCTATTTTCACAACCATTCGTGTGTCAAGCTTGTAGATGAGCACACATGTGGGAGAGTTTGGGAGTTCAAGGAACTGATAACTCCTCTCCTTGCTCGCGATATCCAAAAGAATTTAGAGATGATGAAAACATGCCATGGGAAGCATTGGGCATGAAAATCCAAAGGAAGTATGACATGTTGGACAACATGTTTAAACTTGCTAGAGAAAAGTTGACATATCTAGAGAAGATAAGAAGTGGTGAGATAGCATAACATTACCATTTGTTGGATTATGCTCATGATATAAGGACAGAAAATCCAAGGAGCTAGTTTATTCCAAAGACAGTAGAACCTATATTAAGTTCTTTGTACATGCGCTTGGATGCATGTAAAAATGGTTGGTTGAAAGGATGTAAACCTACCATATTTCTAGATGGAACACACATCAATACCAAGTTTGATCATCAATTACTAAATGTTGTAGGTATAAATGGCAATGATTGTATATATCTTTTAGTTGGACAATAGTGGAAGTTGAGTGCCGGAACAGTTGGATGTGGTTTTCGAGGATACAAAAGTCTTAATTAAACATGATTAACACCTCACTCTTCACCATTATGAGGTACAAGCATAAGGTAAATGAACTAGAGTTATGTTTCTTGTCCATTTTGTTAGTAAATGTTGTTTGAATTAATTTGTACTACTTGATGAAATTGTAAAATATTAAAAAAATATAGCAATATGAACCAGTTGCACAAGGGAGAAACATTTAGTAATCATTTATGGGCATGTGCAAGGAAAGCGATATTCCAAGATGGGAAAAACACATGGAGGCCTTCAAGACAGACCACCTGATGCACATGCTTGGCTTGAAGAAATGCCACCAAATACCCGAGGAAGGGCATGTTTCTCTCATTTTCTCAAATCGTGACATCCTTGTGAACAATTCTTGCGAAGTATTAGTATTTAAAAAGTAAGAAACACACAATTTATATTATTTTATCATGCAGCTAAATATCTTTACATGATTTTAACATTATTTTAGATCAACTGAATATTGACACACAATTTTAGAGCAAGTGAGTATTATGATTTTAGGATGAATCTAGAGTGATTAATATATTTTTATAAATTTAGGATGATTTTAGAAAATTGATTATTTTCCATGATTTTAGGATGACATGAGATAAATTGAATATTTGCCCCCAATTTTAAGATGATTTTAGAGCAACCAAATATTTTCCCATAATTTTAGACGAACTAAATATTTTTAGAATCTTAGAATCATTTCAGAGCAACTGAACATTTTCCATGATTTTATGATTATTTTTTAGCAACTAAACATTTTCCATTAATTTATAGTGGTTGTTTCTATGAGAGATCTTCCTATTTTAGCAATGTCAAAGAATATCTTTGGTCAAATGATGTAAACCATGGAGGGGGGTCCAAGTTGTATCACCAAACACCATGTCGGAGATGATGAGTGTGAAGCAATTTGGGACCAACAACGGAAGGACCACTCATTGTAGAAATAGGTTCGCCCTCATGTGACCTCGACGACCATGGGTAGAGAGACACATGGACAGAGGAAGATCCAAGTCCCTTCAAGTCATGGACTCCATGTTCAGAGACCGGGGGGGTAAATTGCAAATCATGATCTTAACATTTTAGTGTAGTACTATATGTTAACATATATGAAAAAGCATGTATAATTGAGTCAAGATAGAGAAACCATATTTCTGACCCCGCCTCTTTCTTGTCCTCCTTAGAGAGAGCCCCTTGAGATTCGAGTGTTTCCCACCCTTCCTGGTGATTTGTAAACTAAATTAGAGTCCCTAGTAAAGCCTCTTTAATAATACTAGCTTGTTGGTTAATATATAATCGTGGTTTCTCGATCATGAACATTGAGATGTTATTAACAACGAGATCATATCATTAGGAGAATGGTATGATGGACATACTCCTATAGATAAGCGTAGCATAAAGATCAAGTCATTTTAATAGTTCAATTGCTATAAGCTTTCTGATACATAGTAACCTAATTCCTTCGACAATGAGATCATGATAATCACCATCACCGGAAGGATACTTTGATGACATCAAACACCACACCGTAACTGGGTGGCTATAAAGGTGGCATTGAGTGTTCGGAAAGTATGGGTTGAGGCACATGGATCAAGAGTGGGATTTGCCCATCCATATGATGGATAGATATACTCTGGGCCCTCTCGGTGGAATGTCATCCAATTAGCTTGCAAGCATATGACTGGATCACAAGGGATCACATATCACGGGAACGAGAAAAGAGTACTTATTAGTAACGAGGGTGAACTAGGTAAGCAGAGATACCGACGATCAAAACCTCGGATAAGGAAACTATCACGAGACAAAGGGAAATTGGTACCGTATGTAAGTGGTTCATTCGATCGCAAAGTAATCGTAGAAATATGTGGGATCCATATGAATTTCCAGATTCCTCTATTGGTTATTGATCGGAGAAGTGTCTCGGTCATGTCTGCATAATTCACGAACCGTAGGGAGACACACTTAAGGATTCGATGTTGTTGTGTAGTTATGGAATGATGAATAAGAGACCGAATGTTGTTCGGAGTCTCGTATGGGATCCGGGATATCACGAGGAGATCCGGAATGGTCCGGATAATAAGATTCATATAAGGAAAGTCCTGTTTCGTAGTTCGGAAATGATTTTGGTGTTTTCACCGGAAATGTTCTAGAAGGGTCTGGAAGGTCCGACACTCCGGAAGGGGAAGGGTACATGGATGTGTCATGACAATGTGGAATGGTTGCATCACGTACTAGGTCACTTGGCTGGGCAATATGAAGAGAGAAATCAAATTCAAGTTTGAAAGTCAAACGCCAATTTGAAAAGTCAAATCCGAACATTGCTTGGTGGAGGGAGAGTAGGAAACCTACCTAGGGTAGGAGTCCCACTCCCTCCACCCGCCGGCCAAGGAGGAGGAGTTGGAGGAGGACTCCCTCCTCCCAAACCGCCTCCCCCTATATAAGGAGGGGTAGGGCACCCCTACCCCTCACACCCAAAAACCCTAGCTCATAGGCGCCACCACCTCCAAGTGCTGCCACCGCCGCCAGGGCCTCCTCCAAGTCGCCGACTAGGGATTACCAAACCCTAGCCGCCGGCTACAGCACCTCCCCTTGGTGCCTCTAAACCGTAGATCGCCAAGGCCCTCTCTTACTCCACCATACTCGCTTCGGCTTAGGCGAAGCCCTGCGGGATCTTCCCTCTACTTCTGACACCATGCCGTCATGCTGCCGGAATCACGAGGAGAGTGCTACAACCTCCGCTGCCTGCTGGAACAAGGAAGAGGAAGGTCTTCATCAAGTACCGAACGTGTGACCGACTGCGGAAGCGCTGCCGGAACGCAGCGCTGGAAGGATCGTCTACACGATCTTGAGATCGGCAAGTGTACGACTACATCATCCACGAGAATCTGCTCTCATTAACCGCTTTGGAATCTTCGAGGGTGAGTGCTTGTATCGACTCGTTGCTACAATCTAGTAGATAAATCTTGGCTTGTTTGTGTGCATGCGGTAGAATTTTTTTGTTTTCCATGCTACGAACCCCTACAGTGGTATCAGAGTCGTATCTATATGTAGATTTGTTGCACAAGTAGAACACAATGGTCATTGTGGGCAGTGATGCTTTTATTATCAATTGCTTTTTATTTACTTTGCATCTTGCGGTATTATGGAATGAAGCGGCCCGGGCTAACCTTACATGACATCGTTCATGAGACTTGCTCCACGCTTAACATGCAACTTGTATTGCATAAGTGGCTTTGCGGGTGTCTGTCTCTCCCATCAGAGTATAGATTCAATTTACAACAGGCACTTGATAGTTCAAGCATCAACGTTGTGGTTCTTGTTCGTAAGTTAGAACGACACTTATTGAAAGCCCCAAACCACGTAAAATATGCAAAGAAAATTAGAGGCGTCTAACTTTGTTTTGCAGGGGTGTGCTGTGATGTAATATGGCCATGATTGTGATTATATATGATGTATGCAATGTTCATTATTGTAAGTTGGCAACCGGCAGGAGCCATATGGTTGTCTTTTAATTTCGTTAAGACCTGCGTGTCTATTCAAGGTAGTTGTAATAGTTGAAGCTGGTGGACGACAACCATGAAACGGCGCCATTGACCTTGACACTATACCGATGATGATGGAGATCATGTTCGTGCTTGAAGATGGAGATCGGAAGCACAAGAAGAAAGGCCATATCATATCACATATTATGAATTGCATGTGATGTTAATCCTTTATGCATCTTGTATTGCTTAGTTTGCGACGGTAGCATTATAAGATGATCCCTCAAGCACAAAAATTTCAAGTTTTAAAGTGTTCATCCTTAGTAAGCACCGTTGCTAAAGCTCGTTGTTTCGAATCACCACGTGATGATCGGGTGTGTTAGATTCTGCAAGCGTATACAACGTGAGCAAGCCAGATTTGCTCATGCGGAAGCTAAGGTTTGATCTTGACGAGCCTAGCATGTACAGACATGGTCTCGGAACACGGATCACCGAAAGGTAAACCATGAGTCATATAGTAGATATGATGAACATGTTGATTGCTCGCCATTGAAGCTGCATCAACTCTCGTGATGATCGGTTTTGATGTGGTGGATTTGGTTTGTGTGATCACTAAAACAATGTGAGGGATATTGTTTTTAGTGGGAGTTCACCTAGATTAATTTAACTATTAATTAGAACTCAATTTGTCATAAACTTAGTCTAAACTATTGCAAATATGTTGTAGATAAATGGCGGCCCCTACCATCAATTATAATGCGTTCCTAGAGAAAGAAAAGTTGAAAAACAATGGAAGCAACTTCGCGGATTGGTTCCGCAATTTGAGGATTGTCCTCAATGCTGGTAATTTGACCTATGTGCTGGATGCACTGCTGGGTAACCCGCCTGCAGCTACTGCTACCGATGAAGTAAAGAATGTTTACCTCACTCGGAAAAATCAGTACTCCACAGTTTAGTGTGCTATCTTGTATGGTTTGGAATCGGAGCTTCAGAAAAGGTTTGAGAACCATGACCCACATGATATTGTCCGTGAACTCAAAATGATATTTGAGGCTCACGCGGCAGTTGAGAGGTATGAGGCTTCTGAAAAGTTCTTTAACTACAAGATGGAAGAGGGCAGCTCCGTCAGTGAGAACGTGCTTAAGATGTCTGGGCACGCAAATAAACTCCAAAGTTTGGGTATAGTGATTCCTAATTCTTTGGGGATTCACCGTCTCCTCCAATCACTGCCACCAAGTTACAAGAACTTTGTGATGAACTACAATATGCAAAACATGGACAAGACGTTGCCAGAACTCTTCTCCATGTTGAAATCTGCAGAAGTGGAGATCAAGAAAGAGCACCAAGTGTTGTTAGTCAATAAGACCACCAAATTCAAGAAGCAAGGCAAGTCTAAGAAAAAGGGAAACTTCAAGAAGGGCGGTAAGAAAGTTGTCGCGCCGGCGAAGAAGACCAAGGCTGGGCCTAAGCCCGATACTGAGTGCTTTTACTGCAAGGGAGAAGGTCACTGGAAGCGGAATTGCCCAAAGTATTTGGCGGATTTGAAGAACGGCAACATCAAGAAGAAAGGTATATCTGATATACATGTTATTCATGTGTATCTCACTAGTACTCGTAGTAGTGCCTGGGTATTTGATACTGGTTCGGTTGCTCATATTTGTAACTCAAAACAGGTGCTGCAGAATAAACAGAAGCTAGCGAAGAACAAGGTGACGATGCGTGTTGGAAATGGATCAAATGTTGATGTGATCGCGGTCAGCACGCTACCTCTTCATCTACCATCAGGATTAGTTTTATACTTAAATAATTGTTATTTGGTGCCTGCGTTGAGCATGAACATTATATCGGGATCATGTTTATTGCGAGACGGTTACTTGTTTAAGTCCGAGAATAATGGTTGTTCGATTTATATGAGTAATATATTTTATGCACATGCACCTTTGATAGATGGTCTATTCTTATTGAATCTCGATTATGGAAATACACACATTAATAACATTGAAGATAAATGTTTGAAATTGAGCGATAACTTGACCTATATGTGGCACTGTCGTCTTGGTCACATTGGAGTGAAACGTATGAAGAAACTCCATTCCGATGGACTTTTTGAATCACTTGATTTCGAATCACTTGAAAGATGCGAAGCATGTCTGATGGGTAAAATGACTAAGACTCCATTTTCTGGTATGATGGAGTGAGCTACAGACTTATTGGAAATCATACATACCGATGTGTGTGGTCCAATGAGTGTAGCATCGCGCGGTGGTTATCGTAATGTTCTTACCTTCACGGATGACTTGAGTAGATATGGGTATATCTATTTCATGAAACATAAGTCCGAAACTTTCGAGAAGTTTAAGGAATTTCAAATTGAGGTAGAGAATCAACATAACAAGAAGATTAAATTTCTACGATCTGATCGTGGAGGTGAATATCTAAGTTACGAGTTTGGCGAGCATTTGAAGAAATGCGGAATTCTTTCACAATTGACACCGCAGGAAACACCACAGCGTAATGGTGTGTCCGAACGTCGTAATCGAACTCTCTTAGATATGGTTCGTTCTATGATGTCACTTACATATTTACCGCTATCGATTTGGGGTTATGCATTAGAAATAGCCGCATTCACTTTAAATAGGGCACCATCTAAATCCGTTGAAACGACACCGTATGAATTATGGTTTGGGAAGAAACCTAAATTGTCGTTCCTTAAAGTTTGGGGTTGTGAAGCTTATGTAAAGAAGTTATAGCTGGACAAGCTTGAACCCAATGCGGGAAAATGCGTCTTCATAGGATACCCGAAGGAAACTATTGGGTATACCTTCTATCATAGATCCGAAGGCAAAATCTTTGTTGCCAAGAATGGATCCTTTCTAGAGAAAGAATTTCTCTCGAAAGAAGTGACTGGAAGGAAAGTAGAACTTGACGAGGTTGTTGAACCTTCTCTCGAACTTGCGAGTAGCACAACATCGGAATTAGTTCCTGTGACGCCTACGCCAATAAGAGAGGAAGCTAATGATGTTGATCATGAAACTTCGGTTGAAGTTACTACGGAACCTCGCAGGTCAACGAGAACTCGTACCACTCCTGATTGGTATGATCCCGTTATGAGTGTCATGTTGGTGGACAACACCGATGACCCTGCGACATATGAAGAAGCAATAATGAGCCCAGATTCCAATAAATGGCAAGAGGCCATGAAATTCGAGATTGGATCCATGTACGAAAACCAAGTATGGACTTTGGTGGACTTACTGGATGGCCGGAAGGCTGTCGAGAACAAATGGATGTTCAAGAAGAAAACAGATGCTGATGGTAATGTTACTGTCTATAAAGCTCGACTTGTCGCAAAAGGGTTTCGACAAATTCAAGGAGTTGACTATGATGAGACTTTCTCACCGGTAGCGAAGCTAAAGTATGTGAGGATTATGTTAGCAATCGCTGCATATTATGATTATGAGATATGGCAGATGGATGTCAAAACAGCTTTCTCAATAGAGACATTGATGAAGCGTTGTATATGATGCAACTCAAAGGTTTTGTCGATCCTAAAGATGCTAACAAGGTATGAAAACTTCAATGGTCCATATATGGATTGAAGCAAGCATCCCGAAGTTGGAATCAACGTTTTGATAAGGTAATCAAAAGCTTTGGTTTTATACAAACTTATGGAGAAGCTTGTATTTACAAGAAAGTGAGTGGGAGCTCTGTAGCATTCTTAATACTATATGTATATGACATATTGTTGATTGGGAATGATGTAGACCTTCTTAATAGTGTCAAGGATTATTTGAATAATAGTTTTTCGATGAAAGATCTTGGCGAAACAGCTTACATATTAGGCATAAATATTTATAGAGATAGATCGAGACGCCTAATATCATTGTCACAAAGTACATATTTGGACAAAGTTCTAAAGAGGTTTGGAATGGAAGATAGCAAGAAAGGATTCTTGCCCATGTTGCCCAATACGACCTTGAGTAAAACTCAAAGTCCAGCAACGACAGAAGATAGAGAAAGGATGAGTAAGACTCCCTATGCCTCAGCCATAGGATCTCTTATGTATGCCATGCTATGTACTAGACCTGACATTGCATATGCTGTTAGTTTGAGTAGCAGATATCAAAGTGATCCAGGAGTAGATCATTGGACAGCGGTCAAAAACATCCTTAAGTACTTGAGAAGAACTAAGGATATGGTTATTTCTTATGGAGGTGATGAACAGCTCGTTGTTAATGGTTACACCGATGCTAGTTGGAACACCGATCCCGATGATTCTAAATCACAATCTGGATACGTATTTACTTTGAATGGTGCAGCAGTTAGCTGGAGGAGTGCAAAGCAAAGCGTTGTGGCGAGATCTTCAACTGAATCGGAATACATAGCTACTTCGGAGGCTTCACAAGAGGCGATATGGATGAAGGAGTTCATTACAGAGCTCGGTGTGGTTACAAGTGCGATGGACCCAATGTCTATCTATTGTGATAACATGGGCGCCATAGCCAATGCGCAAGAACCAAAGTCACACAAGAAGCTGAAACACATCAAGCTACGTTTTCACGTTATTCGAGAACATGTCCAAGATGGTGACATAAAGATTTGCAAAGTACACACAGATCTAAATGTGGCGGATCCATTGACTAAACCTCTCCCGAGGGCAAAACATGACCAGCACCAAACCACCATGGGTATTCGGTATATTATCATATAATCTAGATTAGTTGACTCTAGTGCAAGTGGGAGACTGTTGGAGATATGCCCTAGAGGCAATAATAAATCCAGTTATTATTATATCTTTGTGTTTATGATAAATGTTTACATTCATGCTATAATAGTATTAACAGGAAACATTAATACTTGTGTGATTTGTAAACTAAATTAGAGTCCCTAGTAAAGCCTCTTTAATAATACTAGCTTGTTTGTTAATAGATGATCGTGGTTTCTCGATCATGAACATTGAGATGTTATTAAAAACGAGATCATATCATTAGGAGAATGGTATGATGGACATACTCCTAGAGATAAGCGTAGCATAAAGATCAAGTCATTTTAATAGTTCAATTGCTATAAGCTTTCTGATACATAGTAACCTAATTCCTTCGACCATGAGATCATGCTAATCACCATCACCGGAAGGATACTTTGATGACATCAAACACCACACCGTAACAGGGTGGCTATAAAGGTGGCATTGAGTGTTCGGAAAGTATGGGTTGAGGCACATGGATCAAGAGTGGGATTTGTCCATCCATATGACAGATAGATATACTTTGGGCCCTCTCGATGGAATGTCATCCATTAGCTTGCAAGCATGTGACTGGCTCACAAGGGATCACATATCACGGGAACGAGAAAAGAGTACTTATCAGTAATGAGGGTGAACTAGGTATGCAGAGATACCGACGATCAAAACCTCGGATAAGTAAACTATCGTGAGACAAAGGGAAATTGGTATCGTATGTAAGTGGTTCATTCAATCACAAAGTAATCGTAGAAATATGTGGGAGACATATGAATTTCTAGATTTCTCTATTGGTTATTGATCGGAGAAGTGTCTCAGTCATGTCCGCATAATTCACGAACCGTAGGGAGACACACTTAAGGATTCGATGTTGTTGTGTAGTTATGGAATGATGAATAAGAGACCGAATGTTGTTCAGAGTCTCGGATGGGATCCGGGATATCACGAGGAGATCCGGAATGGTCTAGAGAATAAGATTCATATAAGGAAAGTCCTGTTTCGGAGTTCGGAAATGATTTCAGTGTTTTCACCGGGAATGTTCTAGAAGGGTCTGGAAGGTCCAGCACTCCGGAAGGGGAAGGTTACATGGATGTGTCATGACAATGTGGAATGGTTGCATCATGTACTAGGTCACTTGGCTGGGCAAAATGAAGAGAGAAATCAAATTCAAGTTTGAAAGTCAAACGCCAATTTGAAAAGTCAAATCCGAACATTGCTTGGTGGAGGGAGAGTAGGAAACCTACCTAGGGTAGGAGTCCCACTCCCTCCACCCGCCGGCCAAGGAGGAGGAGTTGGAGGAGGACTCCCTCCTCCCAAACCGCCTCCCCCCTATATAAGGAGGGGTAGGGCGCCCCCTACCCCTCACACCCAAAAACCCTAGCTCCTAGGCGCCACCACCTCCAAGTACCGCCGCCGCCAGGGCCTCCTCCAAGTCGCCGACTAGGGTTTCCCAAACCCTAGCCGCCGGCTACACCACCTCCCCTTGGTGCCTCTAAACCGTAGATCGCCAAGGCCCTCTCTTACTCCACCATACTCACTTCGGCTTAGGCGAAGCCCTGCGGGATCTTCCCTCTACTTCCGACACCACGCCGTCATGCTGCCGGAATCACGAGGATAGTGCTACAACCTCCGTTGCCTGCTGGAATAAGGGAGATGAAGGTCTTCATCGAGTACCGAACGTGTGACCGACTGCGGAAGCGCTGCCGGAACGCAGCGCCGGAAGGATCGTCTACACGATCTTGAAATCGGCAAGTGTACGACTACATCACCCACGAGAATCTGCTCTCGTTAACCGCTTTGGAATCTTCGAGGACGAGTGCTTCTATCGACTCGTTGCTACAATCTAGTAGATAAATCTTGGCTAGTTTGTGTGCATGCGGTAGAAATTTTTTGTTTTCCATGCTACGAACCCCTACACCTGGCCCGATCCCAAATCTTCTCGGTCGTCGGCGAGGCCAACCGGAGTGGAGGAGACTGGCGTAGCCATGTAAATATTAGGGTTAGGTCTAGGGTTTCTGAAGTTTGGCGCCATGCCGGTCTTGAGGGAGCTCTAGATTCATTCGAGCGGCATCGGGGCATATGTTGCTACTGCCGGTCCTTGCGACGCTCCTATGGTGGGAGCCAGATAAGCCCGAGGTTGGTGTTCCTCTTTTTGTTTTTCTTTCAGATCTCAGCGGGTCGAGAAGGGAAGAAAGAGGAAGAGAAGTTGGGTACCGGGTCTTATTCAACATCATCCCGGTCCTGGAGCTCATCACCAACAACTTCGATTGCTGAGATTCGATGCCCACCCTTCTATGGTCGATGGTCTCATCCCAGCTGCTAGATCTCCTGGCCGAAGGGCAGCCGCTGTGGGCCATGCTTATTAGGCTCATCTCTTTCTTCCCGGTCGTTGTGCCTAAGGGAGGCAGTTCGGCTTCCATGGAGTGGCAAGTTCACCGTCTAGTGTTGGGTTCGCAACCACCATCTCCTAAGTGGTTTGTCCCCGGTGATGTTGCAGCGAAGGTGTCGAGGAAGCTTGTAGGGACCGGATCACGTTTCTCTTTGTTGACCTAGGGTCCTTTCTGCAGTTTGCCAACACCGGAATGTAATTTTCATTTTCTTTTGAACCTGGTTGTATACTGTATTTGGACTTATCATAATATATGGTGAGTCGGGGTCCTTCTTTGCATACTATAAATTCTCTCCAAAGCCAAATTTACAAAATTTGACCTAGTCTTTTAAGAAATTAGACGAACATTTTCAATAAACTTATCAAATAAGAAAAACTTAGTTTAAACAAAAAATACTGTTTTCTGCAACACATTTTGTGAATATTATATTGTGTTTTGGATTGGAGAAAGTATGCGTTTAATTTTGGGTTAATTTTATGTTACTCTTATATATATATATATCCAAAAAGATATCCATTAAAGAAAGGATGAAAAATTCGCAAAAGATATATATATCCAATAAAAGAAGGACAACGCTCTGCGTCCCCCGGACGATAGGATTTTTCCATCGTCCTCCTTCCCTGCGCGACACATGTCCACAAAATTGCCCCAAATCCCGCTTTTGCTGCAAAACATCCCGCGTTTGCTGCATATGTCCCCGCTTTTGCTTCCGAAGAAAAAAAAACGGTTCGTTTTAGAAATAGAACGTCTCGCCGGAGACCATGCAGCAAAAAAATTATACTAATGCAGCAAAACCGATTTCGCCGGAAACATCGTCGGAAAAAACTCGCCGATGACTCTCGTCGGAGACCTTGTAGCAAAATATTGACACTATTGTAGCAAAATCACAAGACGATTGTAGCAACAAAGTTCTTCTAATGTAGCAAAAAACCTACTTCGCCGGAGACATTGTCGGAGAATTTAGCCGAAATGCCTCGTTGGAGAACTTGTAGCAAAATTTTTACGGTATTGTAGCAAAACAAAAAAACAGAGATATAAAAAAACATGATAATGTAGCAAAATCAAAGCTAGGGTTGGTCGTCGCATGGAGCAGCGCCGTCCTCAGCAGGAAGTAACTCTGGCCGCCGCTTGTAGCAACGTCGCCCACCACATGGAGCAAGACCGCTCTCCGCAAGAAGCAAAGGCCGCATCGCTCGCCATAGGAAGCAAAGCCGGCAGCCGCATGAGCGAGGTGGTGGCGGAGCTCTGCGCATGAGCTGCAGGCGGCTTGGCGGTGTGAGGTGCTGACTGCGTGCGCCGCCGACGGGCGGGTAGAGAGGCGATGTCCTATAGGGTGGTGCCGGCGGCAGCGGCCACCGGAGCGGGGCGCCATCGCTGGAGTTCCACCATCTCCGCGCCCGTGCGGCGGTGGGCGAACGCCCGCGGCCACGATCTCCCCGGCGGCTAGCCGGCCCCCGGAGGCGCCGCCTATGTCACCGCCCTCGCCGGGCACGACCTCCACCGCGCGCTGTCGGCCGCCGGCTCCGGGGCTCACCCGCCGCTCACCTTCTCCGAGGGGATTGGAGCTCCTCCATGGCCGATGCGGGGAGAAGAAAAAAGGAGTCAATACAGGGAGGAAGAAAAAAGAAAGAGAAAGAGGTACGCAGATGGTGGGTCCTGCTATTAATGAGCGTACGAGCGGTTAACGCCTCCTCGACCCGGACGATGGTCGTCCGGGGGAAGGCAATCATTTTCCATAAAAGAAGGATCGGATGTGCAATTTTTTCCATTAAACGACATTTATTTATATATGCCATCTGCTCGCGGTGCCCGAAGCCCCGAACCCACGCCAGCTCAGCCCTTGCCTCCTCCAGTCCTCTCCCCGAGACCCCGACCCAGGTGCTCCGCCTCCCATCGAAACCCTCAATCCCTCGATCGGAACCCCTCACCGGAGGGCGATGTTGCCACCTCCTCGCCGCGGTCCGGCGTACAAGACGAAGCTATGCGCGCTGTGGCAGAACGGCAACTGCGACCGCGAGCTCTGTAGCTTCGCCCACGGCAATGCCGAGCTCCGTCGCCCCCCTTCATCCCGCCCCTCCTTCCCGCCCCACCACGCCGGTATGTATGGACATCCCTCCCCCCGTGCTCCCATTGCCCTACTGTTCGGTTGCTTGGTGTCTGTTTCTCGCCTAGATCCCTGCCCGGGGTTTAGGGTTTCTGATGTCCACCAATATGCGGGGGAAATCCTCTTCTTTTCATGCTAGGTAGGTATAGATCTGAGGAATTGAGAATTCAGAGTGTCTAAAATATTGCCAGAAATCGACGAATGCTTGAAAGATAGGTTTTTGGCCCTAACAAGAATGCTTTTCACGAAATTTATGCTTAGCTGAAGGAAATGTTATACCTGAAGAACATGGCGGACCTTATGAGGCGATTGCCTGGCACACACACAAAAGTTATTACTGCAATAACTAATTATGAGAATTTTCCCATGCTAGCCACTCGAACGAATGCCGTATCTGAATTTGATGATTCATTGCTGGACGTTATTGGACTATTATTCTGTTTTAGTGAGAACTGAAAAAAGTTTCTCATGCTTGCTTCAGGATGCATGTGATTTATGTGTTTCACCTGCCGTGTCTTATTTTTCTTGTGTGATATTGCTATATTTTTTCATTTTAGTGCTTGAATTCAACATCAGCTGTGCAGATAGAGAACAATTCTAACAACTGGAAGCTTGTTGCAGAATTAGGTGGCATTCTTACTGGTTGTCTTTTGATTTAACTGTCATCGCAAATTTCCTTAGACTCAACTGATGCCAGAGGAACCGTTTTCATAGATTTCTTCAGTTGGTATTTCAACAATTTTTCATGACCACTAAATGCTTGGGCTGTATCAGAAGGTGAACTTTTGAGGGTCTTGGCTTCCATTGATTGATGCCCAAAATATGTTCCACACGCTGTGATTATGGCAGAGCCCACTGAGTGATTAGCAAGTTTTGCAACGAACCAAGTCACATATATCTTTTGATTATGGCACATCAACTAGTTTCATTGGGAAGTATGCTTATCACTGGCAATTCCAATTCGTTGCCATCCTTCTCTGGAGATATCTGGACAAATGTTAGTACATTTATATGGTGATTTCGGGATTATGGCAGACCTATCTTCATCATAATTGCTGTATGGCGAGCTTCCATCTCTATTGCACTTCAGATGATCAACATTATGAGTATTGGTACTATCTAAACGGTGCATCATTGTATCTTGCTGTCTGGTTGTGTATTATTTTTGGCCCTGCTTTTTGTGTGTGGCTAATGAACGTATCCTGGAGCCGCTGCTACTTATTGCTAATTGATTAATCTTGTAGATCAAGGTCGTGGTAAGCTTAACAGGCTTATGGGTGTCCTTTCTCCAGATCATTCCATTTTCCTTTGTTGCCATGAGTGCTTCCTTGTATAAAACTTGTAAACCTTCCTTATTTCTAGGGAGAAGAGATTACAGAGGCAGTGACTTCAGAGGCAGGCCTGAGAGGAGGTTCTCACCTCGTAGGAGATATTCCCCTGGAAGAGATCCCAGGGGCCATCGTTCCCTTCATGATCGAAGGCCAACTTCGCGAGAAAGGGGTAAACAAATTCTCTCTCCCTAGTTATTCTACATATGAAGCTGTTCACTTCTACGGGCTCCCGCTATAAGTTCTTATATGTAATATTGCTTGCAGAGTCTAGCTTTTCACGGTCTCCCAGCCGGAAAAGGTATATAATGCATTTTGACATATGCTCCTAATATTTTAGAGCCATATAATTCTAAGTATACTTCAAACATGTATGTTAGTATTTTAGGTCATTTTTATTTTTTATATTTATATATGCTTAATGATTGCCAACATAGAACATAACCATGATTTCTTCCATTCTAAATGGAATGCCGTTCTCCCTTTGCTGCAGTTCCATTGGATTCATGGGTTTAGTAGATAATTTCTGTCTGTTTTGTGGATGGATGAGTTTAGTTTTTCTTGTAGTTTACTTCCCACAATATGGTTTATCTTTCAGTGAGAGGAGGCATGAAAAGAAGACTGATGGCGGAGAAACCAACTCATCTAAGAGTTCTCCTATTTCTGATATTAATGATAGAAAAAAGGAAAAAATCTCCAGTGGTGATGAAAAAGACGATCATGAAAAGCAGGTATGATGTTTAGAGCTGTGCAATCCACTTTATATCTCACAGGTGCCTTTGGCACATTTTGCTATTATAAAATTATGAAATTTTCAACAAGTGAATGTTATGCAGCTGAAACAAGTTAGATTCGATATGGAGGCTTTGCGTGAAGATAAATCTCACCTTGAGGTCAGCTTTTGTTTCAATGCAATCTGCTACATATGTTACACATTCCGCATAGAAATGTAGGTGGTGTTACCAAACATGGAATCCAGAACTTCTTCACAAGTATCTGATAAGGCTATCTGTATTGCCAATAACAACATATATTGGTAATATAGTATACTAATGTATTCATATGAAAAGTGATTGTCAAAGTTCCATGCGGAAGACTACTGGTGTCCAGAATGTCATATTTCTTGAAGAGAGGCAATAAATGTTAATATTCCATGTTAAATGATTAACGTTTATAACATTAACTTATGATTTACGTCCGTTTTAGCGCTGCAAATCCTGGATATTCGATTTATGCCTTTTACATCGATCGATCTTCTAAAATCTTCACTCCACACTCTAATTTACTCTAGATTGTTTTGGATGAGAAAATGGAGGAAGTGCACAGGATTTCTGGCAAAGTAAGTGATCTTGATCAGCAGTTAAGGAGGGAGAAAGAAGAATGTCACAGGTATTTAAGTAACACTTGCACATGACAATTTGATCCTTCCTTTGTTATTATGTCAATATTTGGAAGGTTCTATCAAGTATATTATACACAATTTTCATATTGGGTTTTGATTCCGATGTAGGGTGACGTCAAAAATAAAGAAGTTCATAAAAGCTCATGTCCGTTTTTTGAGAGCTCAGGAAGAGTTGAAAAGGTGCATACTCCTTTCATCATGTTAAAAGTTAGAACGAAATACATTCTTGGCTTGACTTACAGCACTACTTTCTATCTTTCCATGAGTATAAGAATTTGTAGCTAACTAAGTATTGATTATTGGAGTTGTGCAGGTCACAAGCTCGTTTTGAGAGGCTTGGTGATTCACTTGCTTCAGATATTTTGAAGCGTGGTGCTAATGAAGAAGCTTCCAGTGTCCATATTGATGAAGATCCAAATGCTTACGAAAGGAGTCCGAATGTCACTGCAGCTAAAAAGAGACCAATCCCATACTCAACTAGTGATGAGGCAAAAGCTGGTAGGTAGCTTCATTTATTGGGAAGATTATATACTCATGGTCATGGACAACATATGGTGATCAATACAATGTGAATCTTGTTACGAAGTGATGGCAAATTTTTTCTTACCGTAGGCATCTGCAGTTGTGTTTAAGCAATCCATGTTATTAGGCAATAGCTACAGGTTTCCTCCATGTTATTCCTATCATATAAACTGCATACCCACATCTAATGGTTTGTCCTGTTTCTCAGCTAAGAAAAGAAGAGAGCGGGACTCTGATACAATCTCTAGGTCAGATAAATATAGGTCAGAAGGCGAAACTACAAATTATGATAAAATAAGCAAGGGGAGTGACGGAACAAAATCTATATATTTGAAGAAGAGACTGTGGGAAGATGAAAAGAATAAGCTTGGCAATGTTGTCTCCTCTGCAGACCAGGTGCAGTATTTTTCCTTTGCCATCTCACTTTCTTTTTGTTTAATAAATGAGGCATATCATGTTGTGATTGCTGCGTTTTCTCTCTCTATTACCATTACTTAACCCTTAAATAACAAGTGAACCTGATAGCTTTCCTTCACATCATCATCATAGAGTCTCTACACAATCAATGTATCATTTTGGTGAATTCTTTATATTGCAAGCAAATACTTTATTGAGGTGGATATTTCTAAAACTTGCAGGTAAAAGAATCTCCAGTCAAACATGCTTTGCCATCCACTGGCATGGCTGCTCGTGCCTTGTATGATCTTAACGAGGCTGTTGAACTGGACGATAGACATGAACAGATAGACGCATTGCTAGATGATGCGTTGGAAAACGATGCCGATGACAGGAGTAGATCACCTTTGATGCCCCCACAACCTCCACCAGTGGTCCAAAGTACTTATAGCCTGGTAGGTGATTACACTTGCATCCTTCAAGAATTCCCGAAATTGTTTATGAGCACACGCTCATCTATATTCTCGCCCCGCCTAAATTCCGCGCTCTTGCTGCTGAAAAATCTGTCTGTATTATCTTTTTTTGCCAGTATGAGGACCTTGACGAGGAAGTGGACGTGGAATAAGCGGAGCTGGATGACGTAGTAGCCAGCTGCAGGCCATTGGAGTGGAGACCATTATTAATTAGCATTTCAGTGTACAAAGTGCATATCGACAATATATATTGGGACTTTAGCTTATATTATGCAGCAGAAATCCTCCTTCTGTAGTGGCACCAGCCATGGTGTTTAGTTGTGACCGAGCCTTGCTGGGGCCTATTTGGATCTAACTTATATATTTGGTAAAATGGCAACTGCTTCTCTTTTACAGTGATAGTGTTGATGTTCCCTTCGTACGTTCGTCCGGAATAATGAAATTTGCCCAGTAATTTGTGTGTTTTCTTCAGGTGTGTAAGAATGTTGTGTGCCCATGTTTATGTTGACTCTAACCCTATGATGAGCAAACTCTGTCATATTCAGAGGAAGCCTTGGAATCACCCTCTGTGTGCTAAGGTGAAACTTAATGTTAATGGTGTTGACGAGGTGCTTCATTGAGGATGATGGTCTTAGGGTTCCTGCAATTCTGGAGGCGATGACACATGTGTGGAGGCACTAGCTCTAGCGAAAGATCTAGGAATTTCAAAGCTTCTTATGGCTTCTGATTGTCTTGGTATGTTCACCTGACGAAGTTGAAGAACTTGCCACCACACAGCAATTACTTTTTGAGATTGCCAAGCGACAGGTGATTTTGAAGATGTATAATTTTGCCACCACCTTCGCCAACGGCAAGCAGATGTCCTCGTTTGCAATATTTCTGCTTATATATGGCCACGTTGCAACCTCACCTGCATTGATTTGAAGCCCATTGCAGGCAGTACCGATCTCCTACGTTCGCTGCAGCAAGGGCCGGAATGCAGAGCAGGCAAAAGGAGGGGCCAGTGACCAGCCGACGCCTTTGCCTGGAGATGGAGCGAGCGATGTCCAGGCAGCCCCTAACACCACCTTGCAGATTGCAGCGTAGCCTTCCTGAATCAGCGCCGATCCGACACAGAACATCCTGAGCCGTATAATTAGAGATCATCTAAATGTAAAATCTACTATATCTCCCTTCTAGCTAAGTGACATAGAAAAATAGATATTTCCTACGATAACCGTCCGACCAAGATCTCGCCTGGCTATAGCCAAGTGACACAGAAATAGTTATTTCTTATGATAACCGTCCGACCAAGATCTTGCCAATTTTTAACTTACAAATTGTCATTTCACAATCGTCTAGGTAGTATCAAAACAGAAGAACGTTTTGTTATAGTTTGGAGCTGCCTACAGATTGTCACATATTTGTTTTGCCTTTCGGAAGTGCCGATTTTGATAAAATCTTTTAGATATCAAAAGCTCGTCCCTTTCTTCAATGTCTAGCCACCACGCTCCCCTCCTTGATTCTGGCGGTTGTGCTGCCGTCAAGTTTGGTGGCCGCACACCGGGTGAGGCCATTCCTCACCCTCCCCTTCCCCTCTTCGGCATCAACCTCCATGACCTAACATAACCCGAAGCATTGTACACACTACCAGGTACAACAAGTTAACAACACCAAAGAATACCAACAATTAAGCATGCGAGTTTTCTTGTTTTGTAACAACTAATCATGATTTGTTATCTCTTCTTGGTTAAGCATTTTCAAGTGCATTAGGATCCCATTTTGCAACGGCATTAATACCAATATTAAATAACACGAGGTCCCGTTCGATTGGGAGCTCGTTGAGGGAATCCATGGCCTCCACGGTGGCGTTGCTAAAGCAGTAGATCCATAGGGGGCAGCAGGGTACCGAGGCGCGACCTCACAGTAGGCGAGCGGAAAAGAGGATGGCGAAGGCCTAGATGGGTATGGTGTTGCGCTGGTCGAGATTACGGGGCTGCAGCATTGAGGAATCGCCGCCGCACACGCGCAGTTAGGGATCCCTCTAGAGGCTCCATGTGGAGGCGGTGTTGGATGCCGCACCAAGGAGGGCTGTGGTTGGAGGCGGCGCAGGATTCCTCGCGAGCAGCAATGCTAGATGCCGCACAAGCAAGGGCCGTAGGAGGCGGTGGCGCGAGCAAGGGCTGGGAGGCGGGGGCACGAGCCAGGATACGGCGGCATGAATTTGCGATGAGAGGAGGAGAGGCAACCTAGGTCTAGGTCGTGGACTCGGTGGAAGCGAGGGCTGCAAGAGGCGAAGCATCCGCGGAAGTGACGCCTCCGCAGGCCCACAAGCAGCGATGGTACCAACAATGGCCTGCAACCAGAGACATCTAACTGCAGCGCGCATCGCAAGTGCTCTGAAATTCCTTCATGCCCACCACACTTAAGCAATTGATTGATGTGGAGACATCCAATATCAACAATTTAAGGTTTATTGATATTCATCCATTTTGCAGTATCCAACATTTAAACTTGAAAGGAATGTTTTCGTCCACTAGTAATCGAGCACGTGCACATGCACGTTTCATAGAATGTCTAAATTGGATGACAATATAGCAAAACGTGTTACCGCATAATATGAGCTGGCCCCTAAGTTTACAACAACCAAATGAATTCTTTTTCATATCAATAGGGAAAACCGCCCCTATTTTACTGTTTTCATAAAATGCATAGCTCCAATTGAGAAGTAATAATAGAAGAAATGAGAATGTGATTAGCTTTTCATGTATGTATAAAATAGCGATGTTTTTAGCAAACAATTGAGAGAAAAGGGTGCTGCAAAGAGTCGACATAAGGAAATTGACCGAATTCAACACTACACATATATGGTGGTGACACATTCGGGTAAACCATTAGTGAATCAAGAAATCTAAGTATCATGTCAGCCACGATGAACACACCCTTTTGTTACAAGGTGAGTAAGATCTCTAAAAACATATTCAAAAGAATGAATTGACCTAACAAACAAGGACCGGAGATGATTAAATAACGATGAGATTTTTTTACCTGCACTAAATTGTATCTTTATGAGATCAGTTTAACTGTATTACCTGCATGGAATAGTTGCTGAAAAAAATGTCCAGCTTAGCATAAGCCAAGAATAGGCAAAATCCAAACATGTATGCCACAAGGATTGACGTGCAAACCAACTATCACAATATTCAATTTTAGAAGCCAAGTACCTTACCCGTTCTCTTCCACATATGGACAATATTAACACCACTCCGGTTTGCATCCTGACTGGCTAGACGCTGGCTTTTGTAGATATTTCGCATTTTTTTAACATACTATCGAGCATACCACCCTTGATCACTCTGCTGTTTTTGACTTGATGACTGTGATGATTACAATTGTTTGTTACATCCGAAAATGATGCATGCTCACCAGATCTCAAATAAGATGCATGTGACTGATTATCCATACGCAATAGACAGATATCTGAACGGAAAAAGACGAAACAAACTACAATTAGTTGACAACAAACGACACATGCCCCTTCTTTGTACTAACAGATATGTAGGTTCATCAATATACGCTGGAGCTAACTGCGGTGATTCATCAGTTTGAATAAATTTTTATTTATATGTCCAAGACAAAATTGCAACAGCCAACCCCATTCAACACTGTAGCTGAATATAATTTATTAGGGGTCACCGAATGCGAATTGTGGAATCATTGCATGCAGTAAACATAGTCCGATAAGAAATAACCGCAACCTATATAGAACATACAGAATTAACTATTCCCTATACACACAGAATATAAATCATATTTGCGGTTGAATAGTAAGATTGTAAGCAACACAAAACTGAATCTACAGTTAGAGTATATGAATTTAGCAATTTAAATCCTCCTTGTGGTTGCACAGTGAGATTGTTTGAATATATATACCAACAGATTTGTAGCTTCCTCAATCTGCACTGGAGTTTATTGGCGATTCATCAATTAGAAGAAATTGTTATTTCTCCACCACGACAACAACAACCAACAACAGTGAGCACTTTAGCTGAAAATAATTTAAGAAAATCCCAAATGCATCACTGCGATCAACAACAAATGAGAATATACTTAGCAATCTCAACCCATCGTACATAGCATAATGTTAATCTCATATGCTGAAGGGGTAATTACTTACCTGTTTTCGTGCGTGTCGTCGCGCTGCCGAGGCGGCGGCTGCCTCCAAGCTTACCCACAGGCCACATGGAGTGCGTCGGCAGGAAGGCGGACGACAGAATTGGAGGCGGCGGCTGCCTCCAGGCTTACGCACGGACCACAGGGAGTGCGTCGGCAGGAAGGCTGGGTCAGCGCAGACGGGGGAGGCGGTGGAGGCTACGGCGGTGGCGGTGGTGGCGGCGGTGCCCGCTCGGGCTGTGATGGGCCCCGATAAAGATGGTGCTAATTTGATGTGTCCGATATTTGTATCGTACGGCTATCCTTGCTTGGATTAGACCCTCTGGGTCTTTTAATATTAGTCTAGATAAGACAGCCTTGATATACACGAAAATAAATATTGCCAACCAGCTTGGCAGTCTATGGAGCTGGTAGGTGAATTGTCATTTTGTTGTTGTTGCAGAAACAATTATTTGGGATAACACATAAAGGAAGTTTTGTTTGTTCTTTCTTCCATGAACATGCTGTTTTTATGGCAACATTAAGAAAGAGCCCTACTGCATATATGCAGGGTAGGAATTACATATTACAATCAACCAGATCCAATAAAGAAAATAAATAGAGTGAGCAACTCCGAACCAATTTGTAAGTGCTAAGATCACCAATCCAAGTCCTGTATTAGCAACAAAAAATTGTACATGGCTACTTGGGAGTTTTCTCATAATAATAAAATTATTATCTGTATCTATATTTCAAAACATTCCAAAGTAACCAGCTTCTCAAACAAAGGTTTTTATCCAATAGAGAGGATTCATTTTCTCTTCTCCAATTTAAGTCACCAAGAATAGCCAGTGAACTATAAAAAACAGCCCATGTGCTCTGCGGTGTCCGACCTACGCATTAGGGAATTTATAATGGCAACCAAATTGTGCCAGAAGAATCATGATCTAATGTCATCAATTTCGCAATGTCTTCAGAGTAAGAACATGAAGCTAACTTTGCATGTGTTCCCAATTGCAGTTTAACTGTTCGCAGGATTGTGTTCTCTGAAGTCAAATCATTATTGCTTCCTGCTTTCGTCTTTCACCTCGTTGCCAGCTATATCAACATATGACTATAATACTCCCTCCGATCCATATTATTTGACTTGAATTTTTCAAAATTTGGATAAACCTATATACTAAATAGTGTCTAGATTCATTCAAATCTAGACAAATTTGAGTCAATTAATATGGGTCGGAGGAAGTAGTAAACCCTGTTATGGATTAAGCTTGTTGTATTGCACGGACTAAATCACAGATATATAGCACAAGGACTCAAGGACACACCCAAAGTCCAAAACCTACACCAATATGAAAAGGCGATAATACCATTTAACAAGGACTTTATTAACTGGTAACCGTTTTATAAATTGCAGAACCGAACGGAGGGACAAGTCAAAAATCGATTAGCCAGCTGAATTAAAAACGAAAATTCAAAATATTTTCTAGGTCAAACAGTTTATCCGAATTAAAATCCGTTTTCACTGTTAGGCTAGTCGTGACGAGATCTTCGAAACTAGATCCCATGTTGGTATGTTTTGACAACTTTTTTTTTTGGCCAAAAGTTATCCACCCGTAACACAGGAGTTATTCGGGTTTCAGTATATAAGTTATCCATCCAAAAACATGTAAGTTACCCACTACTACAAAATTTACCCACAGTCGCGTGTTATGGATAGGTAACTTTTTTATTTACCCATAAGTTATCCATCAGTAACACAGGAGTTATCCAGACTTCAGTATGTAAGTTATCCATCCAATAACATATAAGTTATCCACCGCTATAAAAATTTACCTACGAACAGAATATAAAATGTTATTCTAACGGCTCGGTCTCGTTGCTCGTCGCTGCTCTCATAGCGTACGGATTACTCAATCTCGAAAGTCCACCGCGTGAAACATCAAACATAATTTCATTAAAGGAACTAAATTTAAGCTTTTTGCATACATATAAATAAATGGGGTCTTATGCCCCAACCATCCACCACAGTAAGCCGTCGTGAACCGGCTCGACTTTGTCGTCCGTCGACGCTATCAAGGAGTGATGAAGCCTAGAAGGGTTTTAGGATGCTTCATCGCTTGTCGACGCTAACGCATTGATAGCAATAAAGTGTCGGTACCCTAACAACTAGGCTATCACGTTCCAATTAAACTTGCTCAACGAGAACGTCTATACCCAACACGTTTATATGCTGAATAACTTGTGTATTATAGGATGGATAACATTTATACTATGATATGAATAACTCATGTGTTAGGGGTGGATAACCTTTTGGTCTGAAATTTTTTTGTCGAAACATATCAATATGAGATCTAGTTTCGAAGATCTCGTCGTGACTAGCCTAATGGTAAAAACGGATCCTAAATCGGATGAATGGTTTGATCTACAAAATATTTTGAATTTTTTATTTGATCTTAGCTGGCTCTACTTCGTTTTGTCTTTTAGTACAACAGGCAGTGCAGCGCATTTCGCTTTGTCCGCTAGGTTTTGTACTTCTCAGACCGGTCTGAGTATAGATTTCCCGTTTAACAAACCCTGACTCATGTCAATTTGGAGTGAAGGTTGCATTTTGCATAGTGATCCTGCATTGCTACTTCTAAAGAAAATTTATATTACACCAGCACATCGAGCAATTGTATCTAGGCTTATCATGCTCTGCGTGTTCGGCTCACCCCAACCTGGGCCTCCACCATTCAGCTCAGCCTGCGTCACGCCCTCAGCAGCATCGCCCCACTCAGCCTGCATCACCGTTCTCATGTCCAATTTGGACCTGTCAATCGAAATGAAGATTATTGGTCAGTAGCAACAAGGTTTGTGCATCTGCGTGCAATGGTGATGACTAAGGGAACTGAGAGTATGAGGAGCGAAACATATAATTTCTCTGAAATTAATTAGGGTTCATCTTTTCTGTTATTTCCTTGGAGCTTTTTGGATGTGGGAGGGAAAAGACATGCCATAATTGACCAACTGAGCCATACATTTTAATTTTATACTTTTATAGTCTATGGAAATTATAATAATGATAGTATGAGTGTGAGTATATTTGATTAATATGCTTAGACTGTGAGTATCTAAATAAAGTGGGTTTTTTCACTGGTTCCGAGGCTAAATGTTGCCAAAAACAATGTCACATGACCTTCTCTGAGATTGCAAAAAATACCCTTACAAAATCTAAGTTACACCACTATTATCTCTGTTCCTAAATATAAGTTGTTTTCCTAACATCTTGTATTTAGGAACGGAGGTAGTAGTAATCAGCAAGTTGTCTTCATCACTTATGTGCAATATTCCTTAAGCACTAAGCAGTGTACATCCACAAGGCATCAACTCATCATTCATCCAGGAACTCAGTTACTTATCCTATAACAACTAACTCTAGCACTTCATGTTATCAGAAATAAATAAACACCAAATTCTGATAAAAATAAAGAAATGCAAAAATTCTGAAGCGACCAAATAATTTTAGATCAAACAACGAACCGATAAGAAGTTATATTTACCTGGAAAAGAGTAGATGGGAGAGTAAACATTACAGACAACTTCAGCATTGTGAAAGGTGCTTCGTTTGCTCTAGGTAACCACCATCCAACGTACATTTACAAGTACGAAACAGCTACAGCAGGTCTGTTATTTTAACTGCCAATGGAGCCTGTTCCAGTCGCTGTACAAGACATATTGACGTGGGCCTGTACAACGCCCCAGATTCCAGAGCATAAACAGCTTATGTGTGCTGGTAGGGCTCGGGAACACTGTAAGGGGGCCATGCACAATTCATTCCAAGGATAACTGCATCACTATGTTGCTGGATTTACCCAAGTAAGCCCAGGTGTTTTCTTTAGCGTACCCTGTTTAATCTTTGCCCTCACTTGCTCGACAATATTCCACCTACCAGAAGAGGCAGATAGGTTAGATAGCGAGACAAGATTTGATGGACTCCCTTCTTCCAGCCTAAGAAGAAACCTGGAAGCTAAATCTTGAGCTTCTTTGTTGCCATGAATAACAGAGGCATCCAGAAGTGCTCCCCAAACACTAGGTCCTGGCTCTACACTCATTGACTTGATAAAGTCCAAGGCATGGTCGATCATCCCAGCACGTCCAAGTAAAACAACTAAGCAGGCAGACATCTCCTCAGTTGGAACAACTTTGTGATCCTTCACCAGGGAGTTATATATCTGGAGTCCCTTCAACACCAAGCCCACTCTGCAGCAAGCTGAGAGCACGCCCAGACCAACAATGCTATCTGGCTTAACCCCAGAAGAATGCATATGATCAAACAAGGCAACTGCTTCTGCACCCATACCATGAAGACCATAACCCAGAATTATCGAACCCCATGAGACCACATCTTTGTGCCAAGCATCATCATCGAAAACACGCCTTGCATAACGCAGGGATCCACTCTTTGCATACATATCAATCAAAGCATTGTTGAGAGACGACTCCCCGTATAGCCCCATCCTCACCGCAAAACCATGCACTTGCTTACCCTGTGTCAAGCCCATGAGGCCGCCAGAAGCCGAGAGCACACTGATCAACGCAACCCTATTTGGCAAGATAGCATCGACCGCCCACATTGCCCGGAAAGTATTCATCGCATCCTCAAACATTCCATTCTCCGCATACCCTCCCACCATCGCTGTCCAAGAAACGACATTCCTCTGCCGCATCCTGTCGAAAACCCGCCGTGCAAGGCCTGGCTGGCAAACCCTGCAGTACATGGAGACGAGTCCGCTGCTAACGTGGAAATCGGTATCACTGCAGCACATCCCGGCCTTGGTAGCGAAGCAATGCAGCTCCCTGCCCTCGTGCTCGGACATGCATGAGGACAGAACTGCCGAGAGCGTGACCCTGTCCGGGGTGAGCCCGTCTGCGACCATACGACGCACGAAGGACCGGATGTCGGCGCCTGCGGCTGCGGCAGGGGAGTAGGAGATGAGCGCGTTGTAGGTGGAGGCGGTGCGGACGGGCATTTCGTCGAACAGGCGGAGTGCGGTGCTGACGCTGTGGGATAAGCGCAGGTAGAGGAGGAGGATGGAGTTGGTAAGGACTGGGTCAGCGTGCAGGAGGCCGAGGCGGAGGGAGAAGGCGTGGAGGGAAGCGGCGGCGTGGGAGCGGGAGGAGAGGAGGTGTAGGAAGGAGGAGGCGAGGGAGGAGAGCGTGAAGGCGTCCGGGCGGCGGCGAGGGAGGAGGAGGCGGCGGAAGAGGTGGAGCGGGAGGTGGGCGTGGGAGGGGTCGGAGGAGCCGGCGGCGGAGAGGAGGGAGTTGAAGATGGGGAGCGGGACGCCGCAGGGGTCCGCGCGCACGGCGGCGAGGCGAGCTGCCACATACGCTGGGAGTGGCCGCATGGATTGGAAGCGCGGGTTTGACTTTGACGAGAGGACAAAAAGATGCAGGGCCTGTTTGATTCAACATAAAAAAACGCGGGAACAGAAAAAATTATAGGATTAAACCGTTCTGTTTAGTTGAACTCTATAGGATTTGGAGTTTACATATTTTTTTTTTGAACGAGTGTTTGAATCGTACGAAAGAAAAAAATATAACGTCAGGTTTATGTGGATGAAAATTTTCCTTCAAAATATAGTGCAAAAAAATTCTATGAATTTGTCTATCATATGAATCAAACTATGCATAAAGGAAAAATCTCCAAGAATCAAAATCGTCCAAATTTCCTATGAGATTCATTTGAATCAAACAAGCCCGCAAATTTCTAATTCCAGCCCGACCTCGTTCTAACTTACAATGAGGTCGGCGTCTCATCCACGTGATCCGATTATATTAGTTTAGATCAGAGCGAGTATCTGAATGCATGCTCTAATGAAAGTATTGGATGTGAATCGATCGATGTAGAACCTGGTGGTCTTATGCTATGATGTCTCTAAAAAAAGACATTAATACGGTGCTGCTAGGAACAATTAGTAGACAGAATTATCGATATTTATATTTGGGAAATTTAAAAAGGTCATGGTAATATCTGAATCTGATTTAAATAAAATGAATCCAAATGAACAAGAAAATAGATATGGTAAATATCCTGATCCGTTTTATAATACAAATACAGATGTGGTATTGAATTTTAGAACAAATGTAGATATAAAAATGAAAATATCCAAATTCAAATAAAATTATGCTAGTCTATTTTAGTAATTATAATTACTAGCTGAATGTCCGTGCGTTGGTACGGGTCACATTCTATGAAAAATGATCTAGAATATCCAAATAAATATCCTTAGAATATATACCATCTACCGTGGTTATACACAAAATTGAACCTAACTGTTGTGAACCAAGCACTCATCAACCATCACTTACCTTATTGATCAAGTTGTCATCAATCGATCACAGAGTTCGTTATCTTCTTGAACAGCTCGTACAACGCCTCAACCTCGATTAATCAGAATCAAACCAAATTAGGCTATATTTCTATGAACCCAGTGACTTCTACTCCCTCCGTTTCAAAATATAAGATGTTTTAGGTTTGTGAAGAAAATGAATCTAGACTTGTTTTAATATGTAGATTCACTCAACTTTGGGATAAATCTATACACTAAAAAAATAAAGATTCATTTACTTCATAAAACTAAAACATCTTATATTTTAAAACAGAGGAAGTAGGCCATAGTATGGATCAAATCTACTATTTTATCTTGACCTCTATTTTACTTTTTTTCATCTGAACTAATGTACTTAGGTCCGACATCAAATTGTTTATAGCGTCTACTCAGCATCTGATGATGAATGGCCCTCGAACCTAGGTGGTTGCTGTCAATATATATCAATAAAATTTTGAATATTCAGGTTTTTTAGTACTTAAAATACTAACTTTCTTTTTCTTTAGAAAAAATGGCTTATAGACCCCGAGTTCTATTATGTATTTTTGATCAATTGGTGCACAAAATAGAGCAAGTTAAAACAATAAAATGAAGCATCTAGCTACAAGTTTTACAAGTTTCTTTTTTCACAACTGGCGGGAGCACTGCCGCTCTATTAGAAGGAGAGAGTTACATACTCACTTGCAGACATATGCACATATGCATTCCCTTGTCAGGCAAGAAACTGCAAAAAAGAGGCTTAGGCCCTCATCTTTTCAGATTCTTGGCCAGCTTCTCTCAGAAGCTACCCTCGACCAGCTTCTCCCAGAATCCCATCTACCAAAATCGTTTATACTTTTAAATTAACATTAAAACTACTAGTTAAGAAGTTTGAACGAATTTTGAAGATAAGATTCTGAGAGAAGCTGGTCGAGGGTAGCTTCTGGAAGAAGCTGGCCAAAAAGCTGAAAAGAAGGGGGCCTTAGCCCCATGGTCGCTGGCAACATAGCGTCAACCCCTGTCTAGTGGTCATGGAAACTGATTGCACATCAGAGTAATATGCTGGTGGAAAGGAATGTTAAATATCAAAGAATTTGGTATTTTTGCAAAATAAATATTACTCTAGAGAATTTTGGCAATGAAGTCTCTCCACCTTGAGCTATCCATGCATGTAATCAATCATTGCTATTTGCCATACAGAAAAAGAAAACTAATCAATTACTGAGTATCAGTATGCAATCTCAGTGAGCTCTATTTGCCGATAACATATAACTTCCACTATAAAAAAAGAAATTTATATTTTCTAGAAATAAGGCATGCGTACGGCCAATTCAATTAAGAGGAGGGAAGTATTACGAGAAAGATTCTGATCTGTGCGGTGACAACACCATAGTGTGTCGACAGCCTTGAGAATTGAGATGATGGAATTGAAGGGTGCTCTACAGTTGCGAGAAACGGGTCCAATATTGCACCGAGGGACAAGAAAAAATTAGATGTAGATCCTGAAGAAAAATTGCATAATCAAAATTAAATCTTTGACCCAACCTGGCCATCCCTTTCTTCACCTAATAAGAACAAATACGTCTAATTAAAAAACCAAATCCAGTCCTCAGCAGATCCCATCACCTGGACATGAGAAGTCATGGATCCCCAATAGCATAGCACAAGCAGGCGCCAGCCACAAGCCCCTGCACCCCCAGAAGCAGCAGCGTGTGCTCGTCGATGCTTGGAGACCAGGCGCCACCGCATAACTCCCTTCTCGCCGAGCTCCGGCCGCGAGGAAGGGTGTAATATTTTAAAAATATTAAACATGGATCATCAAATTCTAATCATTAAAATTAAGGTTAACAAATTTTTTGATTAATTTAAATTATATGAATACATGTGTGAATGTAATGATTTGATAAATGCATGAATGGACTTGTGTGATTAACCTAAATAGCAAGAAATAATTTAAAGATGAAAATAACATCATATAAAACATTTCTATGCAGAAACAAAATAAGAGAAATTCAAAAATAAATAAAATAAAGCAAATGGTTATTTTTGCCAATCTTGCTCACTAGGTCACTTTAAGTGTTTCTAGTCCAAGATTTCAAACAGAAACTTTTTCAATTCTTTTCACCCCTTGATAGAATTAGTAAAAGTGAATCAAGGCCCACCTTTCAAACTTGCAGAAACATTTGGCAACCTCATTCAAATGACAATTCAAAATTGAATCTTTATCATATGTGAAGATCATCCATTTTCAAAACCCAACCAAACCAATGCCCCTTGACTAATCCAACTTACCAGATACTCCCTAGCATGTGCCTAGCAAACCCACAAAGTTTGGATCCAAAATTCAAATTTAAAGTTCTTGCGGCCATTTCATCAAACACCTTGCAGATTCAAATCAAACAAACATCAAACACTATAGTGTGCAGTAAAATTGGCCTAACTTGTTCCCTCTCTGGTTGCAACCAGCCCTTAGTAGATCATCTAGCCTCTTTAACAATCTTTAGCACCACTATGAGCAAGCCTAGCTATTAATGGCAAGCATGCCGAGAGCACCATGGCCACCCCATTGTCGCCAGCAAGCTAGAGTCTGCACTAGCCTCGCCAACCTTGTCTGGGACATGCAGCACCATCCACCGCCACCCACTGTCCCAGCCCTGAGCAATGCCAGCCCCTAGACCACACGCCACGCTCATGCCAAACCTCTCTGCGCGCGAGCCGAGAGCGCGCCAGTGCGCCATGCTCGACCAGCACCCACAGACTGCGCGCCGCCCTCGCCGCTTGCAGGGACCCAGCAACCCCGCAGACATGCCCGTTCGCCGCCGTGCGGACCACGCGCGCTGTGCGACATTAAAATCGCCGTCGGACCCGCTCAGAGCACCGCTACGTTCCGACCGATCAACACCGCCCCACGCCGCAAGACCAGGCCGTTGAGCTTCGCCAGGGAGCACATCACCGCCCCCTACCGTCGCCCATGCTGATAGACCTCTGTGCCGTCGACCACGACGAGCTCCACCCGCGCCCTTCGATCCTCTCTTGCCATTATAAATAGAGGCCTCCACCGCTCGATTCCTCTACACCATATCGCTCCCGACCTCTCACTGATCATTCCCACCTACTCCCAGAGCAAGGCTAGCAGCGCATCGCCGAAATTTGGCCGGAGCCCGCCGATGCTGGAGAAGAAGGGAGCCATCGATTGGAGCCACCCTAGAAGGAGTCGCCGGTACCAGGAGAACCGCTGTCGTCGACTTTGTTGTTCGCCCCCGTCGCCTACCCTCGCCTGAGCCCCGGTGAGCCTCCCACGACCCCCACCTATCGTGTTAGGGTTCTGTCTCGCCGGCGCTGCCTGACGTGGACGATGAACCATAGCCGTTCGATTAGAGTTAGATTGTGCGGTTCACACTGCCCTGTACCGCTTCGCCCCTCTCCGTCTCACTGACGCGTGAGGACAACCACTTAACCAGCCCGCGTACGCTCTATGTGTAGTGGGCCGGCCCAGTTAACCCTCCCGCGCGACCCAACAATTCAAATTAAGCTTTATTCATTTAATTTTAAACATAGTTCTGTACCCAGATTCAAAAATCAACCCAGCTCGATTCACTGAACCAAAATGCATGAAACAAATTTTGTTAGGAAGGTACTGAAATTCTTAACCCAAGCCCGTTGGATTCAAATCATTTGGAGTTGTAGATCAACCATGGTAAAAATAACAAGGCAGAAACTTTTCTGCATTCAAACATTTTTCAAAATTCAACCATAAGAGCTTTTGAGTTGATTCCAACTCTCAAAAATCACATTTGATCATACCTTTCAGAATATATAAAAATATATAGGTGTACTTACAGAAATAATGTTCAAGCAATAAAAGAATGCTACTTAGGCATTTCTAGTCACTTTATTTAATTAAAACAAAAAGGTTAAACCTTATTAAATTGTGACACCACTTTAAATCACATTCTCAAATACTGAAATATGTGGTGATGACATGTGTCAACATGATCCCATGTTTGAGTTGGAGGATATTAAATCTTAAGTAGTTTTTCAATGAGTAGAAATTACTTTTCTCAAATAAAAAAATAAGACAAGTGCTTTAATCCATGTGATAATAGTGATGATGCTAGATCATCTAATATGACTTTTTGCGTGATGAGAACTTCAACCACTGCTCTGCACAAGGCAAGCTAACACTTGCAACTTAGCAAGCTTATACTAATACCTTAGCAAGCCAATACTTGAAACATGTGCAAGCTAATACTTGCTTGTTACCATTACAACTATATGCCTTAAGCATATCTGATCATACCCACTTGATAACCCAATCCTAGTTTTACTTGCAAGCTTTATACTTTATTTTCTTTATCAAAGCTTTATCTTAGTGTTTACAGGGTGACTTGTAGATTCTAGAAAGATAACTAAACTGCGGTGACCCATCATACCACTGCATGATGTAGTACACTATAGTCGTTGATATAACACCAATGAATCACCGTTCACTAGTATTACATCCCTCAGAGTGGTACAACAGAAACACAACATGTCCAATACATGGCTATAGGTTACAACTCAACTCTTTACACAAGATCCAGAGAACACTCTAGGTTAAAGAGAGAGAAAGAAACTTCTTACAAAGAAGAATCAGAAATAAACAACTCCAAAATTATAATACTATTAAGACTAATATCTTAACTAATGGTCTAGCATTGCTGCTATTGCAATACACTACAGAAATAGGTTCTATGGCTAGAGATTCTATTCTTATCTAATCAGCAACTTCGTCTTCACTTAAGCTGATGTATATGTTGACTTTCTTGACTTTATTGAAGAGCTTTAGCTTTTGATGATGATTCCTGGAGCATGGCTTGATGTAGTCATCGTCTGTACTGGCTTTAGAAATTAGCAAGGGTTAAGAAGATACTTTGAGTACGAGCGTACTCAGCAAGTCCACTAGAAAAGGAGTGTTTGATGCACTATATCTACAGCCACAGACCATAGGTCGTAGGCCATGCAAGTTTTCGTAAACATTTCTTCAAAGGTTGCTTTTATTCTGAAAAGCTATGTCCGTCAGCCTTCATGGGTTTACCAGAACTTTCATGAAGTTCCTTTCCCGCTGCGTTCGCAGCTCCTTTCCGAAACAGGAAGTAACAAGTTACAGTTCTTACACTCTGTAGAGGTGCATTACTTTACCCATGAGAGACCTTAGCCTTGTTGTGCAACCAAGTCATGACCTTGTCCATACTTCCTTGGTATGGGGCCCAGTCTAAGATCCAAGCCAATCACTGCCCCCTTCGCGACCCCGCATGCCTCCTTGGTGTACACCATGCCCACATATTGAATTATGGCAATGGTTTGTACAAACAGTTAGATGCCAGAACTATCGTGAGACGTTGAGGGTTCCCACCCATATGCTGCATATCCTCTACGAATTATCAATTAATATGCATGCTATGAGAGATAACAGCCACGACCTGCACATCTGGCTACATGCGAGAGGAAGAAGATACAGCTGACTTCTCTGTCCCATTCCAAATCTCATGGTTAACGCGTGATATACGGCGCAAGAATCACTGATGACATTGGTTGTTAAGTCCTAGATACTATGTTCCTTTACCACCGGAACTTTCTGTAGGGTTCGTAGCATAGAAAACAAAAATTTTCCTACGATGTGAACTATGTACCAAGATCTATCTACTAGATACAAACAACGGGCGGATGTATATCCGTAGAGAACATACCCTTGAAGACCGACAAAGCTTAACGAGTTCAACTCGTGGTTGATGTAGACGATCTCTTGCCGATCTCAAGATCGAGAGGAAGTCCTAGCGCCGCAAATCAGCAGCGCATCCGTGCTCGCACACATGTTCGAGGCACCGAGCAACCTCCGCCTCCTTGCTCCAGCGATGCACCGGAAGCACAACTCTTTCTTGCCGAATAGCCACCGGGAACATGTATCTCGCTAGTCCGAGACCATGGGGATAAATTCTAAAGGGGGAGAGAGATCCTTCACGAGGAGGTGTGAGAGACAAGTGAGGAGGGGGGCTCCTTTTATAGGAGGAGGTGGGGGAACCCCAAGGGGGTGGCCGGCGCATGGGGGCTGCCCCTTGCCCTCCCCTCTTCATGTGGGTGGACACTCCACTCACAAATCTCCTTTAAATTCCCTCCACTCAAAAGTCCACTCAAATTCCCATTAAATTTCCACCAAATTTAATGCAAACTCTCATTAAATAAAACTCTTTTATTTTATTCAGAATTTTGTCAATTACTTTAATGACAAACATTCACAAACAACCCCTTGCTAGAATTCCATTTCACATGCATAACCACTTTATGCAATTTCACCCGAAAACCTGTTTCGGTATCTAGTGAAATAAATTCCTGCGCTTGTTCATTCTTTCGGCATGAAACTTCTGCTCCAATTGGATGTCGGTGTATCTTAAGTGTGTCACCCTACGGTTCGTGAATAATGCGGACATGATCGAGACCCCTCTCGGATCAATAATCAGAAGAGGGATCTGGAGACCCATACTGACTCCCACACATTCAACGATGACTTTCTTGTGATCGTCGGAACCTTTTACGCTAGTATCTTAATCCCTTTGTTTCACGATATATTACATGTCCGAGATTCTATCATCGGTATCTCCATACCTAGTTTTATCTCGTTACCGACATGCACTCTTTTCTCGTTCCCGTGATATAACATTCTAGTGATCAAATCACTTGCTTGCAAGCTAACCAATGTGATATCACCGAGAGGGCCCAGAGTATATCTATCCGTCATCGGGATGAACAATTTCCACTCTCGATCCATGAGCCTCAACATAACACTTTATTAGTTCTGAATCCATCTTTATAATCACCCTGTTACGGTGTGACGTTTGATGTTATCAAGAAACTCTTCCGGTGTTAGTGATTGACATGATCTCATGGTCTAAGGATTAGGATCACTTCGTAAGTTGTTATAGCAATATAAACTCAATGACTTTGATCGTAATGCTATACTTCGGATGAATGTTCATCACACCATTACACTAATGTTGTGATCCCGTTATTAACAACATCCAATGTCCATGATCAGGAAACCTTGATCATCCTATTAATCAACGAGCTAGTTTATGAGAGAGGCATAACTAGGAACTTTCTGTTTGTTTATTAAACACACAAGTATTAATGTTTCCATATTAATACAATTATAGCATGCAAAATAAACATCTATCATATACTTGGAATACACATAATAAACACTTTATTATTGCCTCTCAGGGCATATTCCCTTCAGTCTCCCACTTGCACTAGAGACAATAATCTAGTTACATAGTGATAAATCTAACACCCATTAAGTTCTGGTGTTGATCATGTTTTGCTCTAGGGAGAGTTTTAGTCAACGGATCTGCTACATTGAGATCCGTATGTACTTTACAAATCTTTATATCTCCATCCTTGACATGCTCGCGGATGGAGTGAAACCGGCGCTTAATATGCTTGGAATGCTTGTGAGACCTTGGTTCTTTGGCATTGGCAATGGCACCATTGTTGTCACAATAGATCACCATTGGGTCCAACGCGTTTGCAACAACTCCTAGTTCGGATATGAACTCCTTCATCCAAACTGCTTCCTGAGCCGCTTCTGAAGCAGCAACATATTCGGCCTCCGTTGTTGATCCCGCTACCACAGGTTGTTTGGAGCTCCTCCAACTAACCGCTCCGCCATTCATGAGAAATACGTATCCGGATTGAGACTTAGAGTCATCCGGATCGGTGTCAAAGCTAGCGTCAACACAACACTTAGCAACGAGCTCTTCTTCACCTCCGTATACAAGAAACATATCCTTAGTTCTTTGTAAGTACTTAAGGATATTCTTGACCGCTATCCAGTGTTCCGAACCTGGATCCGATTGGTACCTACTAGTCAAACTAATAGCATGTGCCACATCCGGTCTTGTACATAGCATGGCATACATTATAGAGCCTATGGCTGAAGCATAGGGGACCTTGGCCATTATCTCTCTTTCTTCCGCCGAAGCCGGACTTTGAGTCTTACTCAATGTCTTGCCTTGCAACATAGGTAAGAACCCCTTCTTACTTCCGTCCATTTTAAACTTATTTAAAATCTTATCAAGGTATGTACTTTGCGATAGCCCTATTAGGCGCCTAGATCTATCTCTATAGATCTTTATGCCTAATATGTATGACGCTTCACCTAGGTCCTTCATTGAAAATTTGCTGTTTAGATAACTTTTAACACTGTTTAAAAGATCTATATCATTTCCGATCAATAATATGTCATCCACATATAATATCAGAAATGCCACATTTCTCCCACTCACTTTCTTGTAAATACAAGCTTCTCCATAAGTTTGGACAAATCCAAACTCTTTGATCACCTCATCAAAGCGGAGATTCCAACTTCGTGATGCTTGCTTCAATCCATAGATGGATCGCTGAAGCTTGCACACCTTGTTAGCATCCTTAGGATCGACAAAACCCTTTGGTTGTATCATATACAACTCTTATTCAATATTACCATTGAGAAACGCGGTTTTGACATCCATCTGCCATATCTCATAATCGAAATATGCAGCAATTGCTAACATAATCCTAACTGACTTTAGCATCGCTACGGGAGAGAATGTCTCATCGTAGTCAACTCCTTAAATTTGTCGAAACCCCTTTGCGACAAGTCGAGCTTTATAGACGGTCACATTACCATCAGCATCAGTTTTCCTTTTGAAAATCCATTTGTTCTCCACGGCCTTTCGGTCGTGAGGTAAGTCCACCAAGTTCCAAACTTGATTTTCATACATAGATTCCATCTCGGATTTCATGGCTTCTAACCATTTATTGGAATACGGGCTCATCATCGCTTCTTCATACGTCGCAGGGTCATCATTTTCATCAACCATGAAATTCATGACAGGATTTCCGTACAGCTCGGGAGTTGCACGCGTCCTGCTTGACCTGCGAGGTTCGGTAGTACTCTCTTTCGGAGTTTCATGATCATTATCATTAGTTCCCTCTTCAACAGGTGGAGACAACTCTGGAACAACTTCCGGCGCTACGCTACTCGCCATACTTTGAAGAGAAGGTTCAATAACTTCTTCGAGTTCTACCTTCCGACTACTCACACCTTTCGCGAGAAACTCTTTCTCTAGAAAGGATCCATTCTTGGCAACAAAAACCTTGCCCTCGGATCTGTGATAGAAGGAATACCCAATAGTTTCCTTAGGGTATCCTATGAAGACGCATTTTTCCGCTTTGGGTTCGAGTTTATCCGGTTGAAGTTTCTTCACATAAACATCGCATCCCCAAATTTTAAGAAAAGACAGCTTAGGTTTGTTTCCAAACCACAATTCATACGGCGTCTTTTCAACGGATTTAGATGGTGCCCGATTTAAAGTGAATGCAGCAGTTTCTAGTGCATAACCCCAAAATGACAACGGCAAGTCCGTCAGAGACATCATAGATCGAACCATATCTAATAAAGTACGATTACGACGTTTCGACACACCATTTCGCTGTGGTGTTCCGGCAGGCGTGAGTTGTGAAACAATTCCACACTCTTTTATGTGAGTGATAAACTCGTAACTTAGATACTCACCTCCACGGTCGGACCGTAGAAATTTGATCTTTCTATTACGATGATTTTCCACTTCATTCTGAAATTCCTTGAACTTTTCAAAGGTTTCAGACTTGTGTTTCATCAAGTAGATATAACCGTATCTACTCAAATCATCCGTGAAAGTAACAAAATAACGATATCCACCTCGCGCCGACACACTCATTGGACCACATACATCAGAATGTATGATTTCCAATAAATCTGTCGCCCGTTCCATTGAACCGGAAAATGGCGTTCTAGTCATCTTTCCCATAAGGCATGGCTCACATGTATCAAATGATTCAAAATCAAGTGATTCCAAAAGTCCATCCGAATGGAGCTTCTTCATGCGTTTAATGCCAATATGACCTAGACGGCAGTGCCACATATATGCGGATATATCATCATTAAGTTTAATCCTTTTATCATCAACATTATGAATATGTGTAACATTATCATCGAGATCTAATAGAAATAAACCATTCATCATCAGTGCATGACCATAAAAGATTTCATTCATATAAATGGAACAACCATTGTTCTCGGATTTAAATGAATAACCACTTCGCATCAAACACGATCCAGATACAATGTTCATGCTCAGTGCAGGCACCAGATAACAATTATTCAAGTTTATAACTAATCCCGACGGCAAGTGGAGAGGCAGCGTTCCGACGGCGATCACATCAACTCTTGATCCATTGCCGACACGCATCTTGACCTCACCCCTTGCTAGCGGTCGCTTGTTCCGCAGCCCCTGATTCGAGTTACAAATATTAGCAACTGAACCGGTATCAAATACCCAGGTGCTACTGCGAGCACTAGTCAAGTACACATCAATAACATGTATATCATATATACCTTTGTTTGCCTTGCCGGCCTTCTTGTCTGCCAGATACTTGGGGCAGTTGCGCTTCCAGTGGCCAGTCCCCTTACAATAGTAGCACTCGGTATCAGACTGAGGTCCAACTCGGGGTTTCTTTTCAGGCACGGCAACAGGCTTGCCGCCCTTACTACCCTTCCGTTTTCCCTTCTTGTCTTTCTTGAAACCAGTGTTCCTATTGATCATCAACACTTGATGTTCCTTTTTGATCTCCACTTCTGCAGTTTTAAGCATTGACAGAAGCTCGGGGAGAGACTTCTTCATGCCTTGCATATTATAGTTCATCATGAAGCTCTTATAGCTAGGTGGCAGAGACTGCAGGACACGATGGATGCCTAAGTCAATGGGAATCGATATTCCCAAGGACACAAGCTTATCGGCGTAACCCGACATCTTTAGTACATGCTCACTAACGGAGTTGTGCTCTTCCATCATGCAGCTAAAGAACTTTTCTGAAGCGTTGTAGCTCTCTACAGCAGCATGTGTGTCGAAAATCATTTTCAACTCACCCATTGTATCAAAAGCATTGCCATTTTCGAAACGCTTTCGAAGTTCCGGCTCTAGCCCATACAATATGCCGCAATGAACTAAGTTGTGGTCCTCCTGACGAGTCTGATAGACATTCTTCTCCTCGTCAGGGGCATCATCTAAAGGTGGGGGGCCTAATGGCGCTTCTAGCACATATTGCTTTTGTGCAGCAGAGAGGGGAATGCTCAAATTCATGGCCCATTCGGTAAAGTTGCTACCGTTCGTTGCTAGTTTCTCTTTCTCCATGAACACATTGAAATTAAAAGCAGGTGGTGCCATCTACAACAGAATTTGTAAAGTTTAGACTAAGTGTATGATAGATTGAGTTCAACTAATCCATATTACGAATGAACTCCCACTCAAAAACGACATCCCTCGTGCCTTTTTGGTGATTACATGAACCAAATCCACTATACCAAGTCCGATCGTCACGTGAGTCGGTATAGCTTCAAAGGCGAGCATCAAATGGGCATCATATCAACTATATGACTCATGCTTAACCTTTCGGTCCGTGTTCCGAGGCCATGTCTGTACATGCTAGGCTCGCCAAGTTAGAACCTTAGTATTCGCGTGTGTAACTGTTTTACACCCGAAATATGGTCGTGGATCCAAAAACACCCGATCATCACGTGATGTCTTGGAGCGACGAAGACATAATCGGTGCATACTAAAGGAAGAACACATTCTTATCTTGATATTTAAAAGAGGGATCATCTTATTATGCTAACAAAGCGCTAAACAAGCAATATAAGATGCTATCAAACATCACATGTTTATTAGTGAAATGATATGGTTCCCGCAGATGATCTCTATCATGTGCATCGTGGTATGATCACTATCAAACCTATATGTGTAAATCCAAGGTCTATGGAGTTTACACGCTATGTGTGTTGTAAGAGTATCATCTCATACATCTACTTACAACACTACCATATCATAACACTAGCCCAGCAACAATCTAAACTAGACGCCTCTAATTTATCCATTGCAAGTTTTACGTGGCTTAGGGCTTTCGAGATAGAACCGTTCTTACCTACGAACATGAACCACAACGAGGATAATCAAATTGTTGACAACTCGCTTGCAAAATAGATATTGACTATAGTAGGAGGGACAGACACCCGCTAGCCACTTATGCAAAGTAGTTGCATGTCAAGCGTGGAACAGGTCTCATGTGCGAGGACATGTAAAGTTTGTCCGGGCCGCTTCATCCCACTATGCCACCAATATCCAAAATTACAACAAAGGAGCAACAACATGATCATCATCGCCCACATACTCATATGTGTACTACCCGTGTAAAGTATCTACGCATAGATCCGGCTCTGATACCACTGTAGGGTTCGCAGCATAGAAAACAAAAATTTTCCTACGATGTGAACTATGTACCAAGATCTATCTACTAGATACAAACAACGGGTGGATGTATATCCGTAGAGAACATACCCTTGAAGACCGACAAAGCTTAACAAGTTCAACTCGTGGTTGATGTAGACGATCTCTTGCCGATATCAAGATCGAGAGGAAGTCCTAGCGCCGCAAATCAGCAGCGCATCCGTGCTCGCACACACGTTCGAGGCACCGAGCAACCTCCGCCTCCTCGCTCCAGCGATGCAGCGGAAGCACAACTCTTTCTTGCCGAATAGCCACCGGGAACATGTATCTCGCTAGTCCGAGACCATGGGGGATAAATTCTAGAGGGGAAGAGAGATCCTTCACGAGGAGGTGTGAGAGACAAGTGAGGAGGGGGGCTCCTTTTATAGGAGGAGGGGGGGAACCCCAAGGGGGTGGCCGGCGCATGGGGGCTGCCCCCTTGCCCTCCCCTCTTCATGTGGGTGGACACTCCACTCACAAATCTCCTTTAAATTCCCTCCACTCAAAAGTCCACTCAAATTCCCATTAAATTTCCACCAAATTTAATGCAAACTCTCATTAAATAAAACTCTTTTATTTTATTCAGAATTTTGTCAATTACTTTAATGACAAGCATTCACAAACAACCCCTTGCTAGAATTCCATTTCACATGCATAACCACTTTATGCAATTTCACCCGAAAACCTGTTTCGGTATCTAGTGAAATAAATTTCTGCACTTGTTCATTCTTTCGGCATGAAACTTTTGCTCCAATTGGATGTCGGTGTCTCTTAAGTGTGTCACCCTATGGTTCGTGAATAATGCGGACATGATCGAGACCCCTCTCGGATCAATAATCAGAAGCGGGATCTGGAGACCCATACTGACTCCCACACATTCAACGATGACTTTCTTGTGATCGTCGAAACCTTTTACGCTAGTATCTTAATCCCTTTGTTTCATGATATACTACATGTCCGAGATTCGATCATCGGTATCTCCATACCTAGTTTGATCTCGTTACCGACATGCACTCTTTTCTTGTTCCCGTGATATAACATTCTAGTGATCAAATCACTTGCTTGCAAGCTAACCAATGTGATACCACCGAGAGGGCCCAGAGTATATCTATCCATAATCGAGATGAACAAATTCCACTCTCGATCCATGAGCCTCAACATAACACTTTATTAGTTATGAATCCATCTTTATAATCACCCTGTTACGGTGTGACGTTTGATGTTATCAAGAAACTCTTCCGGTGTTAGTGATTGACATGATCTCATGGTCTAAGGATTAGGATCACTTCGTAAGTTGTTATAGCAATATAAACTCAATGACTTTGATCGTAATGCTATACTTCGGATGAATGTTCATCACACCATTACACTAATGTTGTGATCCCGTTATTAACAACATCCAATGTCCATGATCAGGAAACCTTGATCATCATGTTAATCAACGAGCTAGTTTATGAGAGAGGCATAACTAGGAACTTTCTGTTTGTTTATTAAACACACATGTATTAATGTTTCCGTATTAATACAATTATAGCATGCAAAATAAACATCTATCATATACTTGGAATACACATAATAAACACTTTATTATTGCCTCTCAGGGCATATTCCCTTCACTTTCATAGTAGGTTATTACCTCATGGTAAATAACCTATAATCATATTATTATGAAAATAGTGTTTTTGGACCTTTTTCAAATGCAGGTGATGACAACACTGGATTTGCAAAATACTTTATAGAAAATAATCAAAGCATATGAGATGCTTTATGTTTTAAGTTAAATAGACCAAATCTAACTATAAAAACATAAGTAGTTTATTAGACATGATGTTTATAAGCTTTTGAGATTAAAGTTAACTTTTAAAAGGTTAAGTAAACTTAAGATGTAATATATTTTAATTATTCCCAAGTTTTAGATTTATGATAGGTATAACTAAGGTGTGGAATTATTCAATTTCTATTTAAGTGAATGATTAGATTAAATTTGTTTTGCTATTATGAAAGGAATATGTATTTATTTAATGGAACATAATTAGATGGTCTTAGTAATTTTTTAGAATTTAAAGTTATGTTAATAGTGGTTAAGATATAATGATTATTCACCATATTATATAAATGGGTGATACCCAATGTTTATTTAAAAGGATTCTTAATAAGAATTTTTAAAAGAATATTTTAAAGTTAAAAGTTATACTTAAGTTTGATTATGAATTTATGTTATGGGTTTGGAATTTAGTACAAAGACACTAATTGCTCAAAGTTTTATAAGGATTGTGATTATTTCTTACTTAAGAATTGTTTTAAAGAATTCACAAAATAGGTATTAGGTAAGGATTTATTATTTAAAATATTAAAGACTTTTCTAATAATATATTTAATATTTTTCTAGTGTAATATATTTATTCAAGACCTTAAAAATGAATTTTATTTATTTTTAAGTATTATATTTATTTTTATAAGATTCATCAAAGAATTAAGTGTCTTTAAATATTTGCTTTATGTTTTATTTGTAAAATTCTAAGTGAGTATTTTATAAAATAATAGAGTTATTTTGATACACAAAAATGTTTTTTTATTTATTTTTAGGGTTTTTGTTTTATTTTATAAAATTTCATTGAAGATTTAATGGTGTTAATAATTATTTTACTTTAAATTTATTTTAAACACTTTAAATTATATTTTTTTAGGTAGATATTATTTTTGTGGTCATTTTGATATATCATATGTATTTTTAGGATTTTTTTATAATTTTCTATAGCTAAAAATATTTGGAGGTTATTTTAGTAATTCATTTTCTTATTTTATTTCTAAACCTACTCAACTTGGGCCGTTTGGTTGGATATGTGGGCTGGCCTGGCCCAAGTGGACCATGCCAGACCCCTCACCCCTGGCCCACCCCTCACTCCACACACACACACGCACACACACAGAGACCTCATCCTCTCCTCTTTTGCTCCCGTGCGATGCCGTCGTCGCCGCCACTCCGGCCGGTTGCCGGCCGACCTCGGCTTCGCCGCCTGCCGATGAGGATCCAACTCAAGCACCTCCAGTGATTACCTCCGCCTCGGTGATGCTCTGCTTCACGGCTCGTCCCCTGCAAAACCCTAGCCGTGCGGGTCGGCTAGGTCGCCGGCGCGACTCCGCTGGCCCCCGATGCCCCTGGCTGCTGCTCGAGGGAGACCAGGATTTCCTCTTCCTCGACCCTGACCTGCTGCTGCCACCCTTTCACAAGGGTGTGGTACTGTGGCTGTTGCCGCCAATGGCCATGGTTGACCGTGGCCTTCTTCTTCATCGCCCACGCCACCTTCAAGTAATCTACCTGTCTCCCTAACTTCGTGATGTGTAGATGATCTGGTCAGTAAGGTGTAGTTAATCTAGGGATTGGAGTTATATTTTAGTTTGGCATAGATGAGTTCCGATTTTAGACAGAGAGTTTGATTCATCTTAGGCACATGCTTGTTGATGTTGATAATGGTTTATCAGTATATACTAGATTATGATTTTGAGGATGTGATGTTGGACAGTCTAGTGTTTCTACTCTTCAATGACCTTGATTGTGTGTTCTGCTTTTAAACATATGACATACTTAGTTGCTAGGATATTCCTACAATAATGTAGAGGTTTTAGTTGGGTGGTCCTTGTGTTGTGACTGCACATAGTGTGCTTCAGAATATTAACATCTCTATTTTGAGAATGGAAATTACATGTTGTATTAATTAGGCAATGGTATCTATAATGTGTAGGAGTGTGTATGTGGTTGGAATATATGATTGTTGTTTAATCATAAAGTTAGTGATATAGTCCAGTAATTTTTGGAAGACAAATAACAACATATGGGCTTAATATTATGAGCTTATCTAAACAGCATGTACTTGAACTTGGTTCTAGTTCATCTAGAGCAAGTTTTTGTTATATGGTATCACTTACATTCTTATGTTTACTGAACCTTGGGGTTCAGTGATGTATTAAATTAAACCTCTATGTCTATGTAGATTATCAAAAATGATTCCTAGGTGTAGCTATCTAGGAAGATGATTTAATTCAATTTTCTGATGGTTGCAGATGATATATGATGTGTTTGGCTTATGTGGGAGATATACATGATGAACTGGACCTATGGTTCAGTAATGATCTTGGTCCCTTAATGCACATATCTCTTAGAATGATTCCTAACCAAAGGTGGCTAGGAAAATGATTTAAATGATTATTGATAGTTGCTTTATTGTGTTTGTAAGCTGATAAAGGCTAGAACTGCTACAGAGGTGCTACCATGATTTGGAATGTGCCCTGTAGTAGCTCATCAGTAGATATGCTTTTATCTAGTTTTAAACTAGAAAGCACCAGCTTGGTCTATGATGCATAGTCTGAGACTTAAATTTGATAAGGACAAATAAGATTGCCTTATAGATGACTAAAGATAATATGTATAATGGCTTTATTTTGCTTGCAAATACTTTATTGACCTGTTGGTCAAATGATGTGGTTCATTGCCCTAGTGGCTTGCTTAATAAGCTTTGAACTATGCAATTAGTTTTGGTAGCTCTTATTGCTGTGATCTTACTACTGTGGTGCCTCCCTTTGGAGTGTGCATAGTAGTATGACCATGGCATATATAATCTGATGCCTTTGCCCCTGCCAATGATGCAAAGGCTGAGGCATTGATATGAATAAGAATAGATGCTATTATATGGCTTTTAATAACTCCATGATGATTTTGGCAAAGCATCTCTTTGCAAACCTGAGAGTAATACTCCATCCAATCCTCCTAGATGAAAATCTAGTGGAAGGGTAGATGGAACTAATTGATGATTATTATTTCCCTTGTGTTTCCAGATCTATATATAAGAGATAAGGACAGATGCTGCATAATCTAGTGGGTAGTTCTGATGATATTTTTACCTGCTGGTTATGATTGGCTTATGGCCTGTTGTAAATCTTGATCAACTACTTCTTAGGCTACTGCTAGCATACTCCTCCTCAAACTATTGTTGATCTTCTGCTGGTAAGCTTTTGGAACTATTTCCTTCCTTCCTTGTGGTGTTGATCTGCTACTGGCCTCCTTTTTTATATTCTCCTCCTCCTCTTAATATTTTTTGATCCTGACCTGCATCTGGATGGCTCATCGAAGCAACCAGATTGCAAGGAATATAGGATTGAAACTAGGATGGTTTATCTGTGTTGGTTGTATTGGTTGTTGCTTACTATGGTGAAGAATTGAATGTGTATTCTTGAGAAGAACATGTACTGTGAATAGAACTGGGTGGATGTGGAAAGGATGTAGTAGCAGTACTGGTACGGTTGGTGTTCCTTTTCTATGGTTGGTACCTTCCCTGATGTGTTCCTGTGTTGACAACAAGGTTTGATTGCATGGAGTGACTGTGTTGTGTGCCTGTTAGTGTCATCTGTGGATCAGATCAAGTGAAACTTGATAATTGCTGTCAATTCACCTTTTTACCACTTCATCTGGCTTTGGTGAAACTTGTCCCTGTACCAGCCTGTGATGCACTAGTCTGAGGCTTCTTTCTATGATAATATCAGATACACACATTGGTTAAACTTGCCCCTTCAATTTAAAAGCTCAATGATGTGTCCAACAGTGCATTTCACTGTTAGACTAAGAGCAAAGATTTAACCAAGTCCCCATTCTGTTTCTTCCTTGTCTTTTTTTTATTTTGTTTTGTTTTGTAGGGTGAAGAATAAGGAGAGTTGAAGAACAGAAGACATAGGACTAATTAGGAAAATAGTTTAGGTTTTCTTTTTTATTCTTTTACAACTTTATTTGATTCTTAAATATTGTAAATAATATTGTATTCTTTTATTAGTGTAATAAAGTTCATTTTTCTCTTTGTTAGTTGAAACTTGTAAGGATTTGTATCGTATTTAATAAAGTTTACTTATTTCCTTTTTCTTTTACAATTCTTTTGTAAAGACAATGTCATATTTATTTTGTTGTAATAAAGAGCTCTTTTATTTTTTTCAGTAATGTAATTTCTTTTTCTGCTTATTTAATTTCTGATACTTTACTTTTATTCATTTATTGTAAAAGATCCATGTAATACTATATGTATATATATAAAGAAATCTTTTTATATCATTTTCTTTTGTAATCACTTCAATTCAAGTTATTAAGTGTTTCTAATTTCCATTTGTGAATTTTATAAATCCATTTGAATTTCATATTTGAAATTCAAATACATGCTTGTGCAAGTTTCCCCTAAACAAGGATTTATATAAAGGTCATGTCGAAATCTAGCGCACTTGCTCCAAAGTTTTCATCAGTACAAGAGAGATCTCGATCCCTCTATAACTCTTTTAGTTTTTCGTGAAAATTTTCCGGATTTTTTTATGCATGAATGCAATGCACAAACCTGTGTCCTCTATAATTCTAGGTGCTAATCCTGAGATGTTACATAAAGGTAGCATAAAGAGCATAAAATTTAGCCTAAGTTAGATAATCTTGATGTCATCCTAAGGCATGATATTGAACTTAGCAAATCCCCATTTGTTTACCACCCCTCATTAGTAGTTACCACCCCTTGTAGAGGCTAGTGCTAACTATAAACTTGATCAACTTTAGATGGGAATACTTGGGGAAAATGGTTATGAAAACCTTAGAATGATGAGTCATTCTACTGAAATGTTTTGACATGTGTTCTTGAACACCAGATGATTTTGATGATGAAAATGTTGAGGCATGAGCCTTAGCCCTTGATAAAACTAATAGTTGCCTGGATGCGATACCATTCCAATTTTACCGTACAACCACAATACCCGAAAATTGGGTAGGGCTTGACTGAAAATTTATATACCTTAGTATGGATTCCCTCGCGGCCAAGGTCTAAGATGAGGCTACCTTGTGAAGATTGTCCACCTGTGCAATATCCAAGATGACAGTTGGTCATGGTTGGGAGGCCACACTCACAGGAGAGGTGCCTATACTAGGGCATGTAATTGAAAGGTTAGGATTGATTATCCGTATACTGAGTATGGTGAATTTAGGATTTGTTCCCGACGGATGTATCGAATATTGTGGTGAAAGTGTACAATCTCTGCAGAGTGTCAAACTATTCGAATAGCCGCGTCCACGGTTATGGACAGTTGGAGTGGCCATACTGTTCCCTCGTCAGATGTTTTCAAAATGACTTATGAAATGATTTATGATTTTGACTTGACCACAACAGAGTTGTGATATGAAATTCAAGTTCCCACTTAGGTGTTATAAAACTTTCAACTAGTTTTCTTTGCTTCTGAACTTAGTAGAGGTAAATTTGGCTTTTTGCAAAACAACCCTAGAGCTTAGTGTCCCACTACAAAAACTCTCTTAACTTGTTAGTATTAGTTTGCGAGTACTTAAAGAGTACTCATGGCTTTGTCCCTGACTATTCCCGTGGCCAGACTATGAAGAGGAGTATCAGGATGAAGGACCACAGGAAGGTCATGACAACTAGGATCATCTCCCATCGTCAGCATTGCCTGTGACCCTGAAGATGGAGCTTCGCCTACGCTATCGTTATCTTTACGTTATTCCGCTGCTTGAATTGTATTAAGAACTGGATCATGACATCCTTATTTGTGTAAGACCTTATGTATGGTTTGTAATTGATGATGTACTGTGATATCCAAATCTGTTATGTCTCGCAAAAATGGTAATCCTGGGATTGCGAGGTATGACATAATAGGCATCTGGGATTAAAAATCCGGGTGTTAACAAAGGGTGGAGTAGACAGAGCAGAGTTGGTTGGGGAGGGGCGACACACGTATTCCCTGGCGGTGGAGGGCGGCGAAGGTAGTTCGGCCATGCCCGGGGGTAATAAGGACCCTCGTTGTCCCGTTCCACCGGACGGAGGAGGTGGAGGTCGCCGGTGGACAGAGATCGAGGGGACGGCAGTGGGATGTGTGGCAACAGGTTCTTTTCAGGAAGGATTGGAGGAGAGTGTTGAGGAACTTTTTTTAATGGCCGAAAAGAGGAGCTTTGCCATGGAGCTCGAGCTCCCGCTTGGGAGGGAGGCGGAGCAGAGCGTTGGAGATAGGGAAGGAGGCGGAGCAGAGCTCCTGGTCGGGAGGTAGGCGGAGGTGGAGGAGAGTGATTTTTTTTCACCGGACAGACCATGTAAATAACCCGCTTGTCAGGGGCAAAACCGTCTAAAAAAATTCGGACGGAAATTAAAGCAGGACGAACCTATCTCTACGTAAATTAGTAGATAGATAGATAGATAGATAGTCCGATGCCAATTATCCAACTAAAAAACTAACAAAATGTTATTTTGTGATTGAATTTGAAACTATCGTGTATTACAGTATATAAGTATATTTATTCCTCTATTGTTATATATATAGTTGAATAATTATAAGGCGCGAGTCTATTATTTTGTTATTATTTGTTTCAAATTGAGAAAACATGAGACCTACATCCGTATTTGAGTAACATTCGCTCCGAATTCGTATAAGACAATACGCGTATTCGCAGAATGTGAGAAGGACAATAATAATCCGTTTCCACCTATACTCCACAAATCATAATTAGGCCAATTTTCTCCGTACAAACAAACTGCACGGACCCATGTTTTACCAGCACATGTGAGAAAATCAATCCAACGACGCGGACCTGGTCCGATGGCCGATCCTTGGTGGTCGCGGTTTCTTCAGGATTCTCTGCTGTATATCCGTGGCGGTCACATGTTCCCGTTACCGTGGCCTGCTCGGTTTCGTAGCGACGGCGTTTCCGATTCCTCCGATCGACTGCGCCGCGCTCACCTCACCACCGGCCACCGCGCGCCACCCAGGACGATCGACGATGCAGATCTTTGTGAAGACCATCACCGGGGAGACTCTCACGCTCGAGGTCGAGAGCAGCGACACGGTGTACAACGTCAAGGCCCAGATCTACGACAAGCAAGGGATCGTCGTCGTCGGCACCTTCGACGCGGAGGACAACGACGACCGGCATCAACTGCCGTCTCTCGTCTTTGCCGGGAAGCAGCTAGACGAGGAGGACGACCACCGAACGCTGGCCGACTACGGCATCGGCAAGGAGTCGACGCTGCACCTCGCACTCGGCCTCCGTGTAGTAGAAAACATGACTATAGTTCCGGTTTGTAAGCGGCTTTAGTCTCGGATTGCAATCCGGGACTAACTTATCAGGACTAAAGGTTAGGTCATTAGTCCTGGTTCTGGTACAAACCGGACTAGATAGTCTTCACGTGGCTCCGCTGCGCGCTGTGGGCTAGAGGATCTTTAGTTCAGGTTCGTAACACAAACCAGGACTAAAGTTCTTCTGTCGCGGCAGCGTTTTGCACCAAACTGCTGCTGCGGCAGGAGGTGGGGTTTTAGATTTTTTTTTGTTTGATTATTTTTCATTTTGTGTTTTCATATACATATTATTCTATACTACTACATGCTGTATACATTGATGCATATATAATATAATTTCTCTCACGATTACATAAAGACATATAAATATATACACAACCGAGACTAGAGCTTGTCTCTTTGATTTACACGAAGATCATTACATTACACGAATACTGTCATTTTATGTCTATTCACGATTACACGAAGATCTATCCACGTTGTACTCTTCTTTTGTGTTTATGATGTTCCTGAGCAAAAATCCCGACAACTCTTCTTGAATTGCTAGTAGGCGTTCATGTGGTAGGAGCTTATCCCGCATCGCATCCAACTATATATAAAGAAGTATATCATTATGAATGGAACTTAACAAAAACTATGATATACAATAAATTGTGAATATATTGTTTACGTACTCGAAGAAAGTATATGCCCTGCTCCATACACCCACGAATGAACTCGCATACATAATATTCACATAAATTAGTCCCTGTGGCTGCGTCGCACACTTTTTGATCGAGAATATAATTTAATCAATAATAATCAAGCATGATAATTGTATGGAGACTAGAATTGAAGAGATGCGAGGACCTAGCTCTCGTACTACTTACTTACCGGGAAAAGTGAGATCCTCAGCCATTCACCCTGAACCTCTTTCGTGAACTTTTTTCAAACCCTGTCCCGCAAAAAAGAAATGAATAAGTTATTAATTACTTTACATCTCAGATAATGAACGAAAGAGACAGATATAGTGCGATAATGATTGAAATTACTTTTGGAGTCAATCAATTATGCTGTGGTAGTCTTCCATCGGCTTCTTTAAAAGTCTAAAATTTCCACTTTTGCACGGTCAACGTCAATGTTTAGAAGAATCCAGTGATAGCTGCGCACGTTTATATACACTTAACATCGAGTAAACAAAAATTGAATGTGTACAAGACAGTAAGACTCTCACCCATAGTTGTAAGGAAATAGTATTTAGGTCTTGTAATGTTGCTCCATTAAAAACATTAGCAAGTTATCCTTCGTTTTCTCGAGGTTATTTATTAGCTTATGTCTATTAACTCTGTTTGGGTCAATGAACCCAATGCTGTAGATTGACTTTTTTTTACATTCTTGAATCTTCATTCTGCATATATAATAGCATACAAAAGGAGATATAGTGAGGATAACGACAGGAAATGAATTGAACGAGCCGAGTTAGTGACTTAATTACTTACAGACAATAGCAGCTGATGAGGGACTTGTCGAGGGCGTCTAGATTAAATAACTAAAATAGTTCACAAAGTTCAATGGAGATCTCGTCTGGACGAAAGTACTCCTCTCCAACTTTACATACGAGAAATTGTCGCCCTTCCTTTGTGACTTTCAAGTACCATAAGGCTCCCCGTAGACAAATTTCCGTGCTATTGGTCCCTTGGCGACATCATCTGCGCCGACTAGAATATGTTTGACCAGCATGTTACACTCCTTGGCTAATTTAATAGCTAATTCCATATCTATTCCACCTTGAGTGGGCTGGGGTAACACCTTTAATGGGGCAATGGATTGTTTCGCCTGTTTGCCGAGCTGAGCAACTTCTTTTGATTTTCTCCCGCTTGTAGTACTGCTTGATGACTTCTCTTTTAGTGTCTTCGTAAGACAGCGTGTATAGTCATCTTTCCTATTTAACACATGTTGGGGTGGTTGCTCAAGGAATGCCTTGAAGTTCTTCTTGACTTTTGGATCAACTTGCACCTGTGGATCGGGTTGTTTTGGTGCAAAATGGGCCTTCACTTTGGCTTGGGAGATCACCCACTTTCCTCATCAGTCCGGTGATAAGCTAACTTGGGAGGAGACGGCGGTACTCTTGGGAGGGGATCTTGTCATTTTCGGCGTCGGGTCTCCCTCGACGTAGCGGTGTTATTCTTCCGCTTTCTTCCCTTTGATTCGGTGGGTAGAGGCGGAGGCGTCGGAGATGGAGATGCACTCGCGCTGTGATCCCTCTCAGGAAGGGGTGGACTATTGTTTCTCGGTGGAGACGATGGACTCGGAGATGATGGTGGCCTCGGAGGTGATGGATTGCTTCTCAGAGGAGAAGATAGCCTTGGCGCCCAGCCTGGAAACACGATGTGCTGTTTTTTCCAAGAATGATCCCACCCTCCACTTCTCCCAGTGTTTTCTCCCCTTCGCCTGCAGGGATGTCAAGCTCAAGTGATCGACATGTCGGTTCAACTTCATCCACACCAACACGAGCATAGCCAGCTGGAATCTGACTTCCATGGTAGGTGGCTTCCGGTGGACAAGGTAAAGCAAAGCCGATTACCACCTTCATAGAAATGTTCTTCAGTATGACATGTAGCTCACAGGCTGTCCTTGCCTCGACTTAATCCACGGGGTAGCGAACCATCGTTGCATCGGCCGTATCATCTATCATCGGTGCATTATTCTCCATCAGCAGTAGATTATTAGCTTGTACCTCCGTGGAAGCCATGCTGCTTCTCCGCTGAGATGGGCCCACCGGATTGTCTAATGCAGGATCTTGCTATCGGGCCAGTACTCTAAGTTCATTAATCTGCTCCTGCTGCATCTTGAACATGGCTTGAAATTCCTCGTTCCTTTTTTCAACCACCTCCAACCATGCTGCCTCCTCTGCCTTCTGCCGGTTTGTTTTTCTCGATCAACTTCTATAAGTGTCGATGTCCTCGGGAAACGCTGTCTTCCATGGAACAGATGGGCCAAAGCCTCGTGTTCGTTCGACTTTTTCAGGATTCCTGAGGGCATATGTCAGCTCATCGTTCTCTTTGTCGGGAATGAACTTTCCATCTTTTCTTAGTTGTATCACTTTAACAAGTTCATCTTTGGGTTTAGTAATGACCTTCTTGGTAACAATAATCTCCCCGGTTTCAGTGTCATACGACCCCCCATGCCCAAGGAGCCAATTTTTTGACCTCACGGGCCACTGATTTGTAGTTGGCGTTACCCCTTTTTGACGCATTTCTTTCTCGGTTTTTGCCCACTTAGGCACGACCGTCTTGTATCCACCTGTCCCTATAGTATGGTGATATTTCTTTTTGGCCGCATTTAACTTATTCTTTTCTGACTTGGCCCTAGCTGCTTCTAATTCCTTGTATGTCACAAATGGGGCCCAGTTATCCCGCTGCTTCTCCAGCGGGCCAGTGAATGGCGGAGTCAGCCCCTTCTTGGCATAGTTGTTGTACAATCTTTTCTTCTAGTCCTTCAACTGTTCGCCCATCTTCTTAAGGGCCCACTTTCTGACTTTCAACGTTAATGCCTCATTGAGTTTACGAGTGTCCAATTCAGGCAGAGAGAAGTGTCCCATGAGTGAATTCCAAAGACCCTCTTTGGCTCTGTCATCGACAAAAGTTTCTCCAACTCGATCACTTTTCTTTCCTGGCTTATTCCACTTCTGAGTGGTGATCGGGATGGCGTCCCTGACTATCGCTCTGCATTGATATACAAATACACTTGCAGCCTCTTTTGGCTCCAAAGGTTCGCCGAACTCAGACACCAGATCAATAGTGAAACGCGCACCACCGGCCAACTTTTTGGTCGGGCCTCGTTTCCTTGCAGAAGATTCGCCCGATGCGGAGGTCTAAGAGAAGAAACAGTCGTTAGTACATATATATGTATATATGAATCAACTAATGCATCTACTAGCTTGTGATTAGCATAGGCTTTATATACCTCGCCGGTCTTTGCTATGGTGTCTCCACCGTCAGTTCCACCGTCGTCTCCATCAAAGAATTCATCATAGTTGTTGCGGTGACCCAGCATACCACTGCATGATATAGTACACTATAGTCATTGAAATAACACCAATGAAACACCGCTCACTAGTATTACATCCCTCAGAGTGGTACAACCGAAACACATCAGGTACAAGACCTGACTATAGGTTACAACTCAACTCTTTACACAAGATCCAGAGAAAACTCTAGGTTAAAGAGAGAGAAAGAAACTTCTTACAAAGAAGAATCAGAAATAAACAACTCAAAATCTATCATACTATTAAGACTAGTATTTTAACTAATGGTCTGGCATTGCTGCTATTGCAATACGCTACAAAAATAGGTTCTATGGCTAGAGATTATATTCCTATCCAATCAGTAACTTTGTTTTCTCTTGAGTTGATGTATATGTTGACTTTCTTGACTTTATTGAAGAGCTTTAGCTTTTGATGATGATTCCTGGAGTATAAGTTGATGTAGACGTCGTCTGAATGGCTTCAGAATCTAGCAAGGGTTAAGAAGATACGTTGAGTACGAGCGTACTCAGCAAGTTCACTAGAAAAGGAGTGTTTGATGCACTATATCTACAACCACAGACCGTAGGTCGTAGGCAATGCAAGTTTTCATAAACATTTCTTGAAAGGTTGCTTTTATTCTGAAAATCTATGTCCGTCATCCTTCACGGGTTTACCAGAACTTTCATGGAGTTCCTTTCCCGTAGCGTTCGCAGCTCCTTCCCGGAACAGGGAGTAACAAGTTACAGTTCTTACACTCTGCAGAGGTGCGTTACTTTACCCATGAGAGATCAAATCCTTGTTGCACAACCGAGCGATCTTTCCCGTCCACACTTTCTATGGTGTGGGGCCTAGTAGATGATCCAAGCCAATCACTTCCCCCTTCGCGACCTCGCATGCCTCCTTGGTGTACACCATGCCCACATATTGAATTACGACAATGGTTTGTACAGACCATTAGATGCCAGAACTATCGTGGGACGTTTAGGGTTCCCATCCATATGCTGCATATCCTCTACGAATTACCAATTAATATGCACGCTACAAGTGATAACAGTCACGACCTGCACATCCGGCTACATGCGAGAGGAAGAAGATACAACTGACTTCTCTGTCCCATTCCAAATCTCATGGTTAACGCGTGATATACGACGCAAGAATCACTGGCGACATTGGTTGTTCAGTCCTAGATAATATGTTCCTTTACCACCGGAACTTTCATAGTAGGTTATTACCTCATGGTAAATAACCTGTAATCACATTATTATGAAAATAGTGTTTTCGGACCTTTTTCAAATGCAGGTGATGACAACACTGGATTTGTAAAATACTTTAGAGAAAATAATCAAAGGACATGAGCAAGTGTGAACTTTCCTTTTGTGATTGCAAGATTATGCACTCATGGTCTTCAAGGCAATATAAGATCCAATCTCTGAAATCAGCATCATTGGTCCAGTGAGGACTAATGTTTAAAGAATCAAGATGGAGTTATGCATAAGTAATGATATGCATTTTGTAAAACTCCCAAAGTGAATTCCCAATGCTTTGAGTGAAGTGAATTTAGGTGATTCTTTTAAGAGTTGGTTTATCTTCAAATTTTACTTTATAAGTAATGACATTTATAAGGAACTTAAGTGATAATAATTCTAATTATATGGGTAAAGTATAAAGTAATGTGATTATGTTTAATTTTCATTTGGTGACTACGATAAAAGTCCTTGGTTTTAGTTGTTAAGAGTTGAAGAATTTATTATGAGATTATTCTTTGAAGTGGCAAAAAGAATAACATTTGAAGAAAAGATTTCCTTCTTAAAGTTTAAACAATCTTTATTGTTAATAGGATGTGATGAATGCCTTTTTGTGTTTGATTGATTAGTTTGGACTTGAGATGTTTTATGTCTTAATTGAAATAGATCATAGTTAACTATAAAAACATAAGTAGTTTATTAGACATAATGTTTTAAAAAAATTGAGACTAAAGTTAACTTTAAAAGGGTAAGTAAAATTAAGGTGTAATATGTTTAAATTATTCCTAAGTTTTCAATTTATAATGAGTATAACTAAGGTGTGGAATTATTCACTTTATATTTAAGTGAATGATTAGATTAAATTTGTTTTGCTATTATGAAAATAATATGTATTTATTTAAAGGAAACATAATTAGATGATCTTAGTGATTTGTGAGAATTTAAAGTTATGTTAATAGTGGTTAAGATATAATGATTATTCACCATATTATATAAATGAGTGATACCCAATGTTTATTTAAAAGAGTTTTTTAATAAGATTATTAAAAGACTATTTTGAAGTTAAAAGTTATACTTAGGTTTGATTATGAATTTAAGTTATGGGTTTGGAATTAGTACAAAGACACTACTTGCTCAAGGTTTTATAAGAATTGTGATTATTTCTTACTTAACAATTGTTTATAAAGAATTCACAAAATAGGTATTAGATAAGGATTTATTATTTAAAATATTAAAGACCTTTCTAATAAGATATTTAATATTTTTCTAGTGTAATCTATTTATTCAAGACCTTAAAAATGATTTTTATTTAATTTTTAAGTATTATTTTTATGTTTATAAAATTCCATAAAGGATTAAATGTATTTAAATATTTACTTCAAATTTTATTTATAAAAAAATTGATTTAATATTTTTATAAAATAGTAGATTCATTTTGATACATAAAAATGATTTTTATTCATTTTTAGGATTTTTCCTTATTTTATGAAATTTCATTTAGGATTTTAGTAGCTTTAATATTTAGTTTTATTTTATTTAACTCAAACGAGTGAATTTATTTTATTTGGTAGATAATATTATTGTGATCATTTTGTTATATTATATATATTTTTAGGATTTTTCTCTTTATATATATATTTTAGTTTAGAAATATTTTATAGAGTTTAAATGGAAAATTAAGTTTGTGGTGGTAATTAGTCGGGCTCTGGCCCAATTGGTGAGAACTGGACTTGGTCCAATCGGACCGAGTTAGTTTGGCCCAATAGACCGACCCAGTTCGATTTGGTCCCAACCAACAGTGATCCTTTTCTTATCTTCTCCACGCACACGAAACAGTCTCGCCTTCCCTCACGCGTGACTGCATCGCCTCCAGCGCCGCCACCTACCACTCCGGCCGTCGCCGGCCGCTTCCCACGCAGCCACTCGCCGACCAAGCTCCGGTCCAACATTCTCCGTCTATTCCCCTCCGCCTCGACTTCTTCCCGTACTCCTATGTTCACCCCTAGAAACCCTAGATCCCCTAGGATCTTGTTGGCCAACTCCGACTCCCTGGCGCCACCGCACGACAGCGAGGATTTGCTCCGGTTCTCCCCACCATCTCCACACCGCCACCAAACCAGCGCCTCTTCTGATGCTCTCCCACACAGGAAACCCTTGCCGAATTGGCTTGGCTTACGGCGTCGCTCCTGCCATGGGCTGGCCGTGGCCTCCCTCACCTTGGTGAGGTAGTAGACTATGGCTGGCCCCTACTGCATCAAACTCGACGGCTTTGTTCACGGCCCTAACCACCACTGTGAGTTATCTCTTTTCTCCCTCTCATTTATTTTTAGTCATGTGTTCATTGATGGATGGATATAAGTGATGAAGTGAGTATTATGTTATTAGTGGCTACAAGATTAATTGGTTGTTAAAATATGCTGCCTTTGTTCTAAGTTTAGGATTATGGTGGTGGCCAACGATTAGTGGTGGCGTGATGGCCATAAGCCATGGTATTTGTTTAAATTTGGTGGTGTGCTGGTCTCCTCGACATGTGCCATGTCCCTTGTTTTCTCTAGTTAAACTACTGAGTATTACCTGGATGGTTTGATCTTGAATATCTGGACTAGCTATATGCATGTAAATAGTGTATGGTTATTTACTGTTTGCTTTGAGAGATTTTAATTGATAATATGCTCTTAAAATTAGTGGAGTGCGTGATATGCTCATGAAATACCATTTGGAGCATTCCATGCATGGTTATATGACCTTGTGTGGTTTTAGGTTGTGTTGGTGATATGCTACTAGCTAATTACTTGTAGTGGTGCCCCAGTTTGGATGATTAACTACCCCTAGCATGTTTGGCTTAAACTGGTCAGGCTTTAGTTTAATTGATAGATTGTAGTGTGCTTGATCTTATGTCCCAATTTGGATGATGTGATCATCCCTGGCATGTGCGGTTTTGCTACGATGTTATTTTTGACGAATCTGAATTCTTTGCAGTGTTGTTGACTGAAAGAATTCAGTTATACCCATGTTTGATTCATTCTAGAATTTAAACATGGCAGATAACAAGTACTACTATAAGTGGATGAATTATTTAGTTGATGTCTTCCTACTTAGCTTGTATATGCCTGTTTCTTGTAGCTTTGCTGCTGTATATAGTTGATTATATATGAGCTTTATGTGTTGGTGAAGTGTTGTAATGTATCAACTTGACAAAATAGATAATACTACATTTGATTTGGCTGTTTTGGATACCTTATTTAGATCTTAGCAGCTACGAGTGATTACCAGATCATGTGCATGCATGACCATGGTCAGATCAGCGTTTGTGTGGTGTAGGTGACACCAAATGATCTTCTAGAAATTCTATAGTTGCAGGTAGTGGGGTTTGATAGCTTGTACCACTTGTATAGATAATTTTTCTGGTATATTTCACCCTTTTCACTGGATAAGTTTATAAGAACAGATCTATGCCTCCTAAGCATAGCCTATGATGCACAACCCGAGGCATAAATTTACATAAGAATAGATGCTGAGAGTTGACTTGAAAGAATGATAAAATAGATATGTGCTTGATTTCTTGACCCAACCTATGATGCATAGGTGGAGACACTTTTGGTAATAGAAACATATATTTATTTTGGTGGTTCTTATTCTCTGTGATGAACTTGTATAACAACTTCTATGCTAAATAAGAGAAATCTTTATTTCATTTCTATTTGGGAATTGCTACTACTATTCCTTGAGCTAAACTGATGACAAGTATTGCTATGATCTCAGGGTATTAAGCCGCTGCTTGTAGAGTTGTTGCTGGATCTCCTTAGATTGTTCTTCAGGATCCTGAAATAATCTCCTGGTGGTTAACTTGATCAGTAGCTGGTGCAATCCTTCTCCTCCCAGCTCCTAGCTTGATCTGCTTGGTTTGCTCCTGCTATTCTTATGGTAAGCTGTCTCCTCCTTGCTGCTTGACCTAGTTTCTAGTCTCCTCTAAGTAACCCTGATGGTCATAGTGACGTTGGTTGTTTGCTAGGTATGATCTAGTGATGAGCTGATAAAAAACCAGTGGTGTTCTTATGGTTCTCTGAACAGTGTCCCTAGTGTTGGGTGTGTTACTACGGCTGGTTCCTTAGTGCCAAGGTTGTCTACTTGGTAGGCTTGGTCTTTTTATGTGCCATTGAAGTCCATGTTGTGATGACACCTTGCTAGGTGACTCCCTCTCTGATCATGACTAAGCTGCTAGATATTTTCTCACCTCCAGGCTTTGAGTTGGACAAATAGAACTTGGCTTGGTTTGGATAAGCTTGCTGCCCCGGCTGATGATTTTACTTAGTGGCCGCTGAATGGTTCTTGTATGCTATGGTTGGGCTATAGACTGCTGCTATGTGATCATGTACTTTGCCATTGATTTATTTTACAGGAATCATAGTTAGGAGAAATGAAGGAATCAAAATAGAAGATTAGTTGTAGGGTTTCCTTTTATCCTTATAGGTTCTATTTATCTTTGTTTGTCTTTTCTTTTGCAGGAACGAGAACAAGACAAGATCAAGAAGGAATAGGGATTAGAAGTTCAAAGAATAATTAGATTTTAGTTTTTTTATTCTTTGTTGTATTTTTTCCTTTTAACAATTTGTAAATACTTTGTAATACAATTATTATAATAAAGTAGATTTTTATTTCTTATACTATGTAATTGTAATAAAGTTGTTCTTTTCTATTTCATTTGTTAATTGTATTATTCCATATATGTTGTAAATTACACTTTTGAGTATAATTTCTTATAGTACTTGATTATTATTGTTGTATCCCTCATTTAGGGATTATTTAATATTCCAAAATGTGATATCTATTCCATTTTGGAATTTAGAATTCCAAAATTCGACGTTTAACTCAAATCTAGTTATCTAGCTATGTAATTTCTATTTAGAGTTCCTATTTGGTTCATTATAATTCACATTTGATTTGAATCCAAATTGATTTCCCCAGAGCATAGAAATTCAACAAAGGTTATGTCGAAATCCATCCCACCTGCCCTGATGTTTCCATCAGAACAAGAGAGATCTCGATCCCTCCACCACTTTAAGTTTTGCGCGAAAATTCCTCGGATTTTCTATGCATGAATGCATTTCACAGACCTGTGTCCTCTCTATTTCTAGGTGCTAATCCTGGGATGTTACAGACTCCCCCCCTTAAAATAAACTTCGTCCTCGAAGTTCGCACCCTCTAACGTTTCGGAGTAAGGAATTGACTTGTAGTGGTTACTGCATTTCTCCACTACATGGTAATCTTAAATGGGAACAATTGTAATATCCATATCCAAATCTTTTTCTTGAATTCTCATTATACTTGGCAATGTCCAACTTGTTGTCTCCAATTTATCCAAAAGTTTCTTTTTACTATAATCCCTTAGGGATATGTCCTTATTATAAAATCATTGATTTAGAACATCTTCTTTGGTGCTTTAACCTGACTAGCTACCCTAATCAAACCTATTTACTTGACTATTAGCCTTCTGTTTATATGCTCCTTGAGTCTAGGAAATCTTACTAGAATAGGGTTTTAGATTCCCCTGAAATGGTAACCACACTATACTTGGATTGGTCACTACATGGTTTGTCCTTATAGTTCTATTTAGGATTGGCTTTGGACATATCTAGTCCATTCCAATCAGGGTTTCCTATTACTCTACACTGGTATATATTGGTATGCTCTATTCCCTCTAAAAGACAACTTTAAAACTAGTCTTTTCAGCACTAGCTTTTTTTTAGGGTAAAACAGTAGGGTAAAGCACCCCACTGCAATTTTTATAGATCATAGAGAGTTATATAAAAAGTATTTACAAGTTCAGGCCACCTCAAAAGAGGGATAATATTCTAAGCAGCTATCTCCTATCTAAATTATTCTCAATCCAATCTTTGAGGGCCTGATAATTCTTTTTCTTAATTCTATACAGGACCCATCTTAATTCCTGGGCAACAATATCCCTCCATTCCTGAAGCGAAGCATGCTTGTTGTTGAAGATTTCATTGTTTCTGCACATCCATATGCCCCAAGCTCCTAATATAACAATTTCCATTGCAAAAGGAACTTTAAGATCTTCTTTAATACTGGTTAAAGCTTCAAAGAGATTTTGATCAGTCACTTGGACATGTGAGATTTCATTCCAGCAAGCTCTTGCAAAAGGACAGTCCCAAAATAAGTGTAATATGGTTTCTTCACTGATGCAGCCATGAAACACACATTCATAAGAAGCCAGAGTAAAACATTTCCTTTTCAGAAGGTTTCTTGTGTTTAGTCTATCAAGAAGCAAGAGCCAGAAGAAGAATTTGTGCTTTTGTTGACAAGAGGACTTCCACAACCAGGAGAAATGTGGTTGTACAGGTTGGTAACCAGATAAAGAATAATAAGCCTTTTGGACTAAAAAATTACTGCCCCAAATGTAGCTCTAGTTGTCAGCTTCCCCCCGTATGCCAATACCAAGGATTTGCTCAAGGTTTTGATATTCCTGGTAAGCTTGCTGCGACAGAGGTAGAAAAAATGATCTTGAATGTTAATTGTCTGCAGAAACTCATTGACAGAGATGTGTGAGTTTTTTGCATAGGAAAGTAGATGAGGAAGCTTGTGCTGCAGACATCCATCATTCCACATATCAGACCAGAGAAGGGTTGATTTTCCATCGCCCACCGAGCACTTTGCAATTCCTTTAAATATGTCAACCAATTTCAGATGAGCTTTCCACCAAAATGAACCCTCCAGACTTCTTCCAGGAAGTTTACCATTACAGTAATAAGTGTTCCAGATAAGGTGAACCCATGGGATATCCTTGTGATTGTAAAATTTATCCAAATTCTTCAAAAGAAGTGCAGAGTTTTGAACATTAAGGTCAAGCACCCCCAATGCCCCATGGTTCTTGGGTCGACAAACTTTCTTCCATACAACAAGAGCTTGACCCCTAGCTTGAACATCAAATGTTTTCTTTCTCCAAAGGCATTATCTCATATACTTAATCAACTGATCTTTAATAGTGACAGGAAGCTCAAAACAACTCATGTAATATATGGGAAGGGAGGATAAAACAGATTTAACTAACTGTAGTTTCCCCCCATAATTAAGAAAATCAGCAATCCCACACAACCTTCTCTCAACTCTCTGAACAATAGGCAGGAAATGTTCCATTGCAGGCTTATTAATGCTTAAAGGCAGACCAAGATAGGTGAATGGCAATGAGCCAGGGAGGCAAGATAGAGTATTGGAAAAGTGCTCTCGCCTCACAGAGTCCATGTTAATTGGCATCATACTAGATTTAGCATAATTAACTTTGAGTCCAGTGGAGAGTGCAAAAGTATGAAGAAGAGCCTTGAGGCACAAAAGTTGTTTAGAGTCAGCCTTAAGGATTAGTAAAGTGTTATCAGCATACTGCACCACAGGGAAATCAGGACAAAACACTCCTTCAATGGGAAGGGAAAGAAGACCAAAATTCATTGCTTTATTGAGGATGCTTTGGAGAAGATCAGCAGCCAAAACAAACAGGAGAGGAGATAGAGGATCACCTTGTCTTACACCTCTTCTGCAATAATTTTTTTCCCAGGCACTCCATTTAAAAGAACAGAGGAGGAAGCTGAACCAAAGATTAACTGAATCCAAGAAATCCATTTATCACCAAAACCTTTGGCTTTGAGGATATTGATAATTGTAGAGTGCTCAATTCTATCAAAAGCCTTTTCAAAGTCAAGCTTAAGAATTAAAATTTCCTCTTTGGATTTGTGGCATTGGTCAAGGAACTCAAATGCCCAACCTAAACAATCTTGAATAGACCTTTGTTTGAGAAAACCATATTGATTCTTGTGGACAAGCTTAAGGATGCACTTCTGCAGTCTATTAGCCAGAATTTTGGTTATAATCTTGAAGACACTGTTGAGCAGAGAAATAGGCCTAAAATCAGCAGGTGTCAGAGGAGCTTCAGTTTTTGGAATGAGGGTGATAAAAGAGGCATTAATGCTTTCCAAGGAAGTTTGCCCCTCATAAAAATCCACAAGGAGTTGTTTCACATCATCCTTAATAATAGGCCAACATTGTTTCATGAATTCATTGTTAAAACCATCAGGGCCAGGGGATTTAGCATTTGGAAGCTCTTTAATTACATCTTCAATCTCCTCATCAGAGAAAGGTTTTTCCAAAGCCTCCTTTTCCTCTTGCCTTAAGCATTCCCCAGCCAAGTCATTAAGATTGAAATGCATTTCAGGCTTATCAGAAGTACCCAATCTATCTTTAAAGGCTTTCCATAGGAGATCTGCTTTGCCATCATGATCATGAATCTCATCATTAGAAACATCTTTGAGCATGGAAATGTAGTTGTGTCTGAAACTTATGGTAGCTTTGGAATGAAAGAATTTAGTGTTTTCATCACCCAGCTTAACCCATTTAATTTTCCCCCTCTGCTTCCAGTAGGTATTTTGGTCTTGTAACAGAGAAATTATAAGATTCTTTAGGAGATCTCTGAGATTCCATTCAAGGACAGTAAGAGTTCTCATTTCCTCCATGGTATCCAGAAGATCAATGGTGGCATTAACGTTGCAGATTTGTGATTTCAGGCAGGGCAGATTCTTTGCCCAGAGCTTCAGCCCCCTTCTCGCATTTTTGAATTTAGCATTGATTTTCTTTGCAGAATCCTGAAAGCCAACAGGAATATTCCAGGCATTTTGAACAATAGCTTTAAATTCCTTATGGTGCATCCAATGATTTTCAAATCTGAACACCTGGGCTTTGGGAATCATTGTGCCAATGGAGATGACACAAGGAAAATGATCAGAGGTAGGTTTTGTAAGAGGAGCAACAAAAGTTGAAGGAAAGCTTTGAGTCCAGGAAGCAGAAGTAAAGAACCAGTCCAACCTTTCCAAAAGTGGTTCTTTTTGCATGTTACTCCAAGTAAATTTTCTGCCTTTAAGGGGTAATTCTATGAGACCCAAATTATTAATGGCTTCATTGAAGAGAAGCATACCATTCACATCCCCACCCAATATATTTCTATCAGAAGGCTGTCTATAGAAGTTGAAGTCACCTACGATGAGCCAGTTCATATCATTAGGCATATCTATATTTCCAAACGAGTCCAAAAATTCTGCCTTTTTTCAGGTAAGCATGGCCCATAAATATTGGTGAGGATCCAGGATTCATTGGACAAGAGAGATGTCAAGGTGGTAGAGATGGAAAACTCATTGTGAAAGGAAAGATGCCCAGAGAATAGAGAACTATTCCAAATGGTGATCAAGCCTCCAGAGGCTCCTCTGGAGGGAAGAAATTCAAAATTGGTAAATTTGGGGGGGGGGGCAAAATTTCTTAATGTAAGAGATGTCGAAATCTTCTCTCTTAGTTTCTTGAAGGCAGATAATGTCACAGCCAGACTCATCAATTTTATTTCTGAGAGTAACCCATTTTTTTCAGAGTTAATACCCCTGATATTCCAGTTCAAGATCTTCCAAATTCTTTTGTTATCCATTAAGAAACCAGTTGTATGTAGAGTGAAGGGGTCATATAAGTAATGTAATCACCCAATTGAGGAAACAACAGCCACATATGCAAAAGGCAAACCAAATTATAACTCCAAAGACAGATTCCACAACCAGTACCAAACATATGAAAAGACCACCAGAACAGGTCACAGGACAGGGAGTCAACAAGACTCTAGCAAAAGATTTAGTTTGATACATTAAAACAATTAAGAGGGGGGCTTCTTCTTGGCTTGCTGTCCACAGGTACCAGTAGCCCCAGCTTTCTTCTTGCCTCCAATGCTCAAGCTTGAAGAGCCAGTTCCTTTGATGCTTCCTTTTTGGGGAGCTTTTACTGCTACTTCAGTGGCTTTCCCTTTCTTTAGCAACCTCTTCTCCAGGTCACCATACTTAACCTTGCAGAAAGAGGCAGCAAGATTTTTAACCACTTTAGGATTCAAGCATGGAGGAACAGCATTGCAAACCAGACAATCAGCAATTAAGCAATTGAGGTGGCTTTTAAAGCCCCCATTCAGTTCAACAATTCTAGGACTCCTTCTCACCTCAGTGTCAACAAGAGGCTCCTTGCCCTTTCTCTTTCTGGAAGGGGTGGAGGGAGAGCAGGAAGATTTTTGAGCTTCAATGCCCAGACAAGGAGGAGCCATCTGGGAAAAGCTCTCATTAGGAATGATGAAAGAAATGGAATTCTCCTCAGCAATAGGATCTTTAATAATTTCCCTTAAAGGAGAAGTAAGGAAGCTCTTGACCCAATTAAACTTCTCAGGTGTAGCAAGCATGAGAGTAATAAAGTTAAACCAACTTATAGGGATATCACATTTGAGAGATCCTTTGGAGGAAGTGTCCTTCTGAATATGAGGAGCAAAATAACTTTCCCAGAGCTCCAAGCCTTGTTGGGAAAAGCCCTGCTTTGCAATATGCACATCAGGAATGGACACAAAAGTTCTCACCATTCCCACCTGGAGATGTGCCTCATTTGGGGAAAGAATATGCTGATCCTCCAACGTCCAATCTTCATTTTCAGCAGCCACATTACTTGAATCCATGGGTCTCCCCACCCTTTCCTCAGCATCTGAGTTAGCCTCATCATCATCAACCAAATAGTTCTGTAAAATTTTCTGAAGACCTTCACCAATGCCAACCCCTTGGGGTCCAGCAGCCACCCCCTGATCCTCAGCAACCATAGGCTCAACATTGACAGACTCATCATCATCAGACTCCCAGTCTTGGACAATGATAGCACCTGTAACCCCACTGTTAACATCCTGTGGTGGGAGATTTTGATTATCAACAGGCATGTCTTCACCAGGGGCAATGACAGGGCCTTGAACAGGAGCAGCAACAGCTTCCCAAGGGCCCCAACCTTCACTAATGTTACCTTCAGGAGCAGGATCCTGCACAGGGGCAAACCACTGACCCCAACCACCCCCAAGAGTAGGGGGGAGGGGGAGGAGGGGGAATCTGGGGCCCAAAAACAGGTGCAGGATGTGGGTCCACATTGTCATCTGGAAGTGGGTCCTCATCAGGTGGCCCCCCCAAGCAGGTCACTTTGCAGCACTTCAACAGAAAAAGTCCAGGATTCAGACTCCACCAAGTCGCCAATGGTAAACCTTACACTCTTGGGGATTTCAACCAGGTTAATAACACGAATCTTTGCAAGAATCCTCCCTTTCTGGTCCGGGTCCCTCTCCCACAAAAGGACTTACCCAATATCAGCAAAAACTGCATTCAGATCCTCAGTATGCCAGTGGTCTAATGGAGGACCAACTAGCATCACCCAACATTCATTATTGAATTGAGCCCTCCTCTAGTTTTCCCCCTCATTGTGCTTAACGAAAGAAACATGCACATCTTGAAACGGAATGGGCTAGCCGCAATGAGCCTATCCCGATCACTGACATGGTGAAACTGCACATAAGAAGACCCAAAGGGACAAGCCTGGACATCTCGAAAGTGAACACAAACCTCATTGTTGAGGAAATCAACCAGGACATCACGAATATTCAAGAACGGAACTGGACCAGGGGGGAGGGGATTAATGGTAGCAATAGCATACTGTTCATGCGACCTCGACCTTCGCGGCACCACCACCCTTTTGACACGATTCCGCCCAGCCACTTGCATAACTTGGAAGCCATTCGGCAAGAAAGGAGCATGATCAATCGGGATGTTCGCCATTTCAACACTCTTCGCCGGCGACGAGCAAGAGGGGAATGGGGTTTCTGCAGACGGGGGAGTTGAGGAGACAGGGGAAATGGCAGTTTTTTTTGCAAAGAAATGGTGAATTCGTGAAAACTATTGTGAACGATGGGCCGAGAATGGGTACTTTCCTGGGCCTTGAACCACCCCTTGTAAGAATTGTCGGGCCAAATGCATTCTGGGAAGGAAGGGAATTTCAGAAAGGGAATGAGACCAGGTAGTTTAAATGCCGCACGATTGGCGCCTCCTGATGACCCGACCGGCGTTCAACTGGTTTAATACCGCCATCAGCGAGCACCTGTGCATAGGATCTGTCATGAATGCTTGATTTGAAATCACACTTATTATGTTCAGTCGACACAGGCGAAGAAACCGCAACAGGATTTGGAAATTTGAGCCGATGGAAAACCGAAACACCATTATTGTTAGGCTTCATCGAAGGAGATTTTTTGGAATTTTCCTTTTTGTACGTGACAACTTTCCATTCTCCAGCAGATTTTTTATAAAACTCCTTTTCTTCATAAATCTAATTTGGCCCCCATTACCCCAAAGGTTGACGTGAATCACAAACGATTTACATGAAAACTTTGAAATATTGTAGATTTCAAAACCCACCGCCCGTGACGCAACCGAGAAATGAAAAGTTCTATCTTGCAGAAGCTTCACTTGGAATTTAGAAGCCTGACCACCAAAGCACGCTTGGAGTGCAAGGCTAACCGTATGGAAATCCAACTTAAAATTTGCTCTTCCAAAAGAACAAACCAGATAAAAAGGTCTCTTACTGAAACCACCAAGGAAATTAACTTGATGCCTGAATTTATCAAAAATCTTCCTCTCAAAATCCAGCCCTAATGAAAAATCTAGGGCAGGTCGACTCAAAGATTCATCCTTGAGAGCACACACCGAAGGGAGGTTCTCGGTGAAATCCAGCGCTTTTGGCACTATCTTCTCAACATTGGTGGAAAACTTCTTAACCAAAGGGCTGGGCAAAATCTGTGCGCCGACGACAACCCTCTTCACCTGAAGATCAATAGAAATACCCGAGGCCACAACCTCACCTTGAATCAAGTATCTAGCATCAATCACTACCTCATTGTGGTTGAGAAGCACCAGCCTTTTAGAACTCGGAAAAAGCATCAAAAAACCTTTAGAAGGCTCAAGATCATCGGTCGGCAAAGAGGAGCAAAGGGCATGCCATTTAAAACCAGTATCCTCATCTGTTCCAGAGATGGTAGGAGATCTACCAAGAAAACCAGATGAAGGATCCAGAGAATCATTAACACGAGAGAGATGAGAGGGGAACCTCAAACAGATCCAATAGAGATCTTCTCCCCATTTTCCAAACATCTACCCTCAAGGGGGGGGGAGCCTTTGGCGTTGAGAAGAACCAACCAAGAATCAGCCGAGAGAGCGAGAGAGCCTTCGAGAAACTTACCACCCGTGGTCACACCAGAGTAGGTGATCTTCCAACAACCCCCTGAGGAATCCATGCAGAGCTTTGCCGGTGAGACGCCGGCGAAAGCCGGAGGCCGACCAACGGTTGTCGGGCCAAATGCATTCTAGGAAGGAAGGGAATTTCAGAAAGGGAATGAGACCAGGTAGTTTAAATGTCGAGCGATTGGCGCCTCCTGATGACCCGACCGGCGTTACAACTGGTTTAATACCGCCATCAGCAAGCACTTGTGCATAGGATCTGTCATGAATGCTTGATTTGAAATCACACTTATTATGTTCAGTCGACACAGGCAAAGGAACCGCAACAGGATTTGGAAATTTGAGCCGATGGAAAACCGAAACACCATTATTGCTAGGCTTCAGGTTTAGCCTATTTTATCTCTTTTGATCTTCATCCAAACATACTTTAGAGAGTACTTTTCTGATGATTTTCTTTTATCCTTATAAAAATAAGGCCTTCTGTTGTTGTAGGTTAGTCAACCTTTATTCGGAAAGTCAGATAATGATATTTTCATTTCTAATGTTCTACTCTCCCCCTTAGGGTTTACTTAATAGCCTTCAAACTATTTATATAGTATTTATTGGCTTTATAATTAGAATATTGGTCTCTATCCAGCTTATACTCTACCTAGTTAGGGTCTTATGAAAGATTATATGGTGTATCCACACAATCGGGGATCTTCGAAGTGAATCTTTCAGCATTATTTGTCTTTACTTACTATTTTGACATTTCCACTTTGATAGGCCTGACTTCGCGAAGCGCCTCGAAAGACGGTCGCTTGAATGTTTGTACTCCTTCATGTCTTTCTTAACTTAGGCCAAGTTTTATGCTCTTTATGCAACCATTAAGATGATCTGGTTAACCATGTCAACCAACACCGACTGCGGACAAGATACCAACTCTGGATCAAATACCAACTGCGGATCATCCTAGGTTGTAGGTATTACCCTACGGCTTCCAATATCCTTATGGCATTCTCTCTGAACTGTCAGAACTTGAATACCATTTTTCTTCGAAACTTCGTATTTGCCTTTATTCATGATGCTTCCATGAACTTGGTATAATTACTTTATTAACTTCTTAGCAACATTACCTACTTTGGGTGAATTTAAATTCATCACTTTTTTTTGCTCCATATATCTTCTACACTAATCTTCCTTCTTATTACTATTTAGTAATGATCTGAACTAGATCCATCCTTCAAATTGCTTTGTTACTGTTTATACTTTGCTTCATCCTTCATGTAAGTATTCATCTTGGTCTTTGGAACTCGTCACTCCCTTACACGAATTCCCTTTTCTATCTAGGTTTATAACATCAAGTAATAACTAGATGTTGCAACATGCATTTGCACACCAAGTCAAACTTCATGTACAGATCTAGTCAATCAATAAGATCCAAGAAAAACAAATAAATCCAAATTTGGTACATATAACACACAATATTCTAAGCCCCGAATATAGTAATTGAGTATAATATCTCTAGAATTCAAGCTTAGTTGTGTAGTATATGACACCTCCTCGTATAGTTTTACATCGTGATACTTAGCACATATGTTCAAACTATTCTTTATCTCAATATTTACCCAAATTGCTCAAGTGCAACAGGATAATCTTAAACAAAGTGGTCTCAATTTGGCTTCTAACTAACCTTTTGTCTCACCTTTTGCAATGATTAACTAGGACCAATTTTTTATTTAGTAACTAACCTCACATGATTACTCCAAATGACTAATTAGATTCTATTTGTTAACTTAAACCAAAGATTATTAGAAATTTTTTAGCACCTACCACTTCTATTATAGTTCTACCATGGTATTTTCTTACTTCTACCTCAAGATAATTCACTAAGTATTTGTCATACTTAAACTTACATCATGGTTTCAGAGCTAATCTCACCATGATCTTGTTATTTTTTACCTATTTACATGATTCAAGAGCTAATCTAACTATGATAACTTTGTTTCACATTACTCCATCATTAAATCCTCACATAATTTCACTTCATCACGTAGAATTCTCAAGTGAATCCCACATGATTAATACTCATTACATCAATATTTATCCTGATGATATTCATCAGGTTGTCCTTGGTTATTAACTAACAATAAGATTTTACTACTCTTTTTGAATTCTATGGTTAGGCTATACCATTTAAACTACTCCAATTGATATCTTACACTTGATCATCTACTGTAAACTATTAGCTTTCCTATAGTACCTTAGTGGTTTATGTCTCCCTCGGAAGACACTAAAGAGCACTTTACTGAGATAAAATAGATAACTACTCCTAAGAAAGATGACTTAAGCATCCAACTTAAGTGTGACAAGGTTTATCCTCAAGTGGATACTCATAACAAGCGATAAGAATATTTTGTTTAGATAAGATGGGTCCTATAGTCACTATCCAACCTACAGATCTTCCTAAAAGGGTTTCAATCCTAAGGTCAAAGCATATGCTCTGATACCAACTGCGGTGACCCATCATACCACTTCATGATGTAGTACACTATAGTCATTGACAGAACACCAATGAAACACCGTTCACTAGTATTACATCCCTTAGAGTGGTACAACAAAAACATAGCAGGTCCAAGACCTGACTATAGGTTACAACTCAACTCTTTACACAATATCCAGAGAACACTCTAGGTTAAAGAGAGAGAAAGAAACTTCTTACAAAGAAGAATCAGAAATAAACAACTCAAAAACTATCATACTATTAAGACTAGTATTTTAACTAATGGTCTGGCATTGCTGCTATTGCAATATGCTACAGAAATAGGTTCTATGGCTAGAGATTATATTCCTATACAATCAGTAACTTCGTTTTCTATTGAGTTGATGTATATGTTGACTTTCTTGACTTCATTGAAGAGATTTAGCTTTTGATGATGATTCCTGGAGTATAAGTTGATGTAGACGTTGTCTGAATGTCTTCAGAATCTAGCAAGGGTTAAGAATATACGTTGAGTACGAGTGTACTCAGCAAGTTCACTAGAAAAGGAGTGTTTGATGCACTATATCTATAGCCACAGACCATAGGTTGTAGGCAATGCAAGTTTTCATAAACATTTCTTCAAAGGTTGCTTTTATTCTGAAAATCTATGTTCGTCAGCCTTCACGGGTTTACCAGAACTTTCATGGAGTTCCGTTCCCGCAGCGTTCGCAGCTCCTTCCCGAAACTGGGAGTAACAAGTTACAGTTCTTACACTCTGCAGAGGTGCGTTACTTTACCCATGAGATATCAAATCCTTGTTGCAGAACCAGGCGATCTTTCCCGTCCACACTTCCTATGGTGTGGGGCCCAGTAGATGATCTAAGCCAATCACTGCCCACTTCGTGACCTTGCATGCCTCCTTGGTGTACACCATGCCCACATATTGAATTACGACAATGGTTTGAACAGACGCTTAGATGCCAGAACTATCGTGGGACATTGAGGGTTCCCACCCATATGCTGCATATCCTCTACGAATTACCAATTAATATGCACGCTAAAAGTGATAACAGCCACGACCTACACATCCGACTACATGCGAGAGGAAGAAGATACAACTGACTTCTCTGTCCCATTCCAAATCTCATGGTTAACGCGTGATATACGGCGCAAGAATCACTGGCGACATTGGTTGTTAAGTCCTAGATAATATGTTCCTTTACCACCGGAACTTTCATAGTAGGTTATTACCTCATGGTAAATAACCTATAATCACATTATTATGAAAATAGTGTTTTCGGACCTTTTTCAAATGCAGGTGATGACAACACTGGATTTGTAAAATACTTTACAGAAAATAATCAAAGGACATGAGCAAGTGTGAACTTGCCTTTTGTGATTGCAAGATTATGCACTCACGGTCTTCAAGGCAATATAAGATCCAATCTCTGAAATCAGCATCATTGGTCCGGTAAGGACTAATGTTTAAAGAAGCAAGATGCAGTTATGCATAAGTAATGATATGCATTTTGTAAAACTCCCAAAGTGAATTCCCAATGCTTTGAGTGAAGTGAATTTAGGTGATTCTTTTAAGAGTTGGTTTATCTTCAAATTTTACTTTAGAAGTAATGACATTTATAAGGAACTTAAGTGATAATAATTCTAATTATATGGGTAAAGTATAAAGTAATGTGATTATGTTTAATTGTCATTTGGTGACTACGATAAAAGTCCTTGGTTTTAGTTGTTAAGAGTTGAAGAATTTATTATGAGATTATTCTTTGAAGTGGCAAAAAGAATAACATTTGAAGAAAAGATTTCCTTCTTAAAGTTTAAACAATCTTTATTGTTAATAGGATGTGATGAATGGCTTTTTATGTTTGATTGATTAGTTTGGACTTGAGATGTTTTATGTCTTAATTGAAATAGATCATAGTTAACTATAAAAACATAAGTAGTTTATTAGACATAATGTTTTAAAAAATTTGAGACTAAAGTTAACTTTAAAAGGGTAAGTAAACTTAAGGTGTAATATGTTTAAATTATTCCTAAGTTTTCAATTTATGATGAGTATAACTAAGGTGTGGAATTATTCACTTTATATTTAAGTGAATGATTAGATTAAATTTGTTTTGCTATTATGAAAATAATATGTATTTATTTAAAGGAAACATAATTAGATGATCTTAGTGATTTGTGAGAATTTAAAGTTATGTTAATAGTGGTTAAGATATAATGATTATTCACCATATTATATAAATGAGTGATACCCAATGTTTATTTAAAAGAGTTTTTTAATAAGATTATTAAAAGACTATTTTGAAGTTAAAAGTTATACTTAGGTTTAATTATGAATTTAAGTTATGGGTTTGGAATTAGTACAAAGACACTACTTGCTCAAGGTTTTATAAGAATTGTGATTATTTCTTACTTAACAATTGTTTTTAAAGAATTCACAAAATAGGTATTAGATAAGGATTTATTATTTAAAATATTAAAGACATTTCTAATAAGATATTTAATATGTTTCTAGTGTAATCTATTTATTCAAGACCTTAAAAATGATTTTTATTTAATTTTTAAGTATTATTTTTATGTTTATAAAATTCCATAAATATTAAATGTATTTAAATATTTAATTCAAATTTTATTTATAAAAAATTGAGTTATTATTTTTAGAAAATAGTAGATTTATTTTTATACATAAAAATGTTTTTTATTCATTTTTAGGATTTTTCCTTATTTTATGAATTTTATTTATGATTTTAGTAGCTTTAATATTTAGTTTTATTTTATTTAACTCAAACAAGTTATATTTTTATTTGTTAGAAAATATTATTGTGATCATTTTGTTATATTATATATTTTTAGGATTTTTCTCTTTATATATATGTATATATATTTTTAGTTTAGAAATATTTTATAGAGTTTAAATGGAAAATTAAGTTTGTGGTGGTAATTAGTCGGGCTCTGGCCGAGTTGGTGAGAACTGGACCTGGTCCAATCGGACCGAGTCAGTTTGGCCCAATAGATCGACCCAGTTCGATTTGGGCCCAACCAACAGTGATCCTTTTCTTATCTTCTCCATGCACACGAAACAGTCTCGCCTTCCCTCACGCGTGACTGCATCGCCGCCAGCGCCGCCACCTGCCACTCTAGCCGTCGCCGGCCGCTTCCCACGCAGCCACTCGCCGACCAAGCTCCGGCCCAACATTCTCCGTCTATTCCCCTCCGCCTCGACTTCTTTCCGTACTCCTATGTTCACCCCTAGAAACCCTAGCTCCCCTAGGACCTTGTTGGCCTACTCCGACTCCCTGGGGCCACCGCACGACAGCGAGGATTTGCTCTGGTTCTCCCCACCATCTCCACACCGCCACCAAACCAGCGCCTCTTCTGATGCTCTCCCACACAGGAAACCCTTGCCGAATCGGCTTGGCTTACGGCGTCGCTCCTGCCATGGGCTGGCCGTGGCCTCCCTCACCTTGGTGAGGTAGTAGACTATGGCTGGCCCCTACTGCATCAAACTCGACGGCTTTGTTCACGGCCCTAACCACCACTGTGAGTTATCTCTTTTCTCCCTCTCATTTATTTTTAGTCATGTGTTCATTGATGGATGGATATAAGTGATGAAGTGAGTATTATGTTATTAGTGGCTACAAGATTAATTGGTTGTTAAAATATGCTGCCTTTGTTCTAAGTTTAGGATTATGGTGGTGGCCAACGATTAGTGGTGGCGTGATGGCCATAAGCCATGGTATTTGTTTAAATTTGGTGGTGTGCTGGTCTCCTCGACATGTGCCATGTCCCTTGTTTTCTCTAGTTAAACTACTGAGTATTACCTGGATGGTTTGATCTTGAATATCTGGACTAGCTATATGCATGTAAATAGTGTATGGTTATTTACTGTTTGCTTTGAGAGATTTTAATTGATAATATGCTCTTAAAATTAGTGGAGTGCGTGATATGCTCATGAAATACCATTTGGAGCATTCCATGCATGGTTATATGACCTTGTGTGGTTTTAGGTTGTGTTGGTGATATGCTACTAGCTGATTACTTGTAGTGGTGCCCCAGTTTGGATGATTAACTACCCCTAGCATGTTTGGCTTAAACTGATCAGGCTTTAGTTTAATTGATAGATTGTAGTGTGCTTGATCTTATGTCCCAATTTGGATGATGTGATCATCCCTGGCATGTGCGGTTTTGCTATGATGTTATTTTTGACTAATCTGAATTCTTTGCAGTGTTGTTGACTGAAAGAATTCAGTTATACCCATGTTTGATTCATTCTAGAATTTAAACATGGCAGATAACAAGTACTACTATAAGTGGATGAATTATTTAGTTGATGGCTTCCTACTTAGCTTGTATATGCCTATTTCTTTTAGCTTTGCTGTTGTATATAGTTGATTATATATGAGCTTTATGTGTTGGTGAAGTGTTGTAATGTATCAACTTGACAAAATAGATAATACTACATTTGATTTGGCTGTTTTGGATACCTTTTTTTAGATCTTAGCAGCTACGAGTGATTACCAGATCATGTGCATGCATGACCATGGTCAGATCAGCGTTTGTGTGGTGTAGGTGACACCAAATGATCTTCTAGAAATTCTATAGTTGCAGGTAGTGGGGTTCTCCTCCTAGCTCCTAGCTTGATCTGCTTGGTTTGCTCCTGCTATTCTTCTGGTAAGCTGTCTCCTCCTTGCTGCTTGACCTAGTTTCTAGTCTCCTCTAAGTAACCCTGATGGTCATAGTGATGTTGGTTGTTTGCTAGGTATGATCTAGTGATGAGTTGTGAAAAAACCAGTGGTGTTCTTATGTTTCTCTGAACAGTGTCCCTAGTACTGGGTGTGTTACTACGGCTGGTTCCTTAGTGCCAAGGTTGTCTACTTGGTAGGCTTGGTCTTTTTATGTGCCATTGAAGTCCATGTTGTGATGACACCTTGCTAGGTGACTCCCTCTTTGATCATGACTAAGCTGCTAGATATTTTCTCATTTCCAGGCTTTGACTTGGAAAAATAGAACTTGGCTTGGTCTGGATAATCTTGCTGCCCTGGCTGATGATTTTACTTAGTGGCCGCTGAATGGTTCTTGTATGTTATGGTTGGGATACAAACTGCTGCTATGTGATCATGTACTTTGCCATTGATTTATTTTACAGGAATCATAGTTAGGAGAAATGAAGGAATCAAAATAGAAGATTAGTTGTAGGGTTTCCTTTTATCCTTATAGGTTCTATTTATCTTTGTTTGTCTTTTCTTTTGTAGGAACGAGAACAAGACAAGATCAAGAAGGAATAGGGATTAGAAGTTCAAAGAATAATTAGATTTTAGTTTTTTTATTCTTTGTTGTATTTTTTCCTTTTAACAATTTGTAAATACTTTGTAATACAATTATTATAATAAAGTAGATTTTTATTTCTTATACTATGTAATTGTAATAAAGTTGTTCTTTTCTATTTCATTTGTTAATTGTATTATTCCATATATGTTGTAAATTACACTTTCGAGTATAATTTCTTATAGTACTTGATTATTATTGTTGTATCCCTCATTTAGGGATTATTTAATATTCCAAAATGTGATATCTATTCCATTTTGGAATTTGGAATTCCAAAATCCGACGTTTAACTCAAATCTAGTTATCTAGCTATCCAATTTCTGTTTAGAGTTCCTATTTGGTTCATTATAATTCACATTTGATTTGAATCCAAATTGATTTCCCAGAGCATAGAAATTCAACAAAGGTTATGTCAAAATCCATCCCACCTGCCCTGATGTTTCCATCAGAACAAGAGAGATCTCGATCCCTCCACCACTTTAAGTTTTGCGCGAAAATTCCTCGGATTTTCTATGCATGAATGCATTACACAAACCTGTGTCCTCTCTATTTCTAGGTGCTAATCCTGGGATGTTACAGTTGTCTCTTCCGTCGGCTTCATCCAAGTTGAGGTATTGAGAGCCATCATCATCTCCATCGTCGTCTGCTCCATCGTAATGGTAACCTCCTGTACCCTCATCTATCATGTTGTACATGATGTGCTCTTCGTTGTCTCTACCGTCCATAACTTAACTAATACAGAAGAAAGATAAAACCATTTTTCTTAATGCGATAAAATAAAGGAAGATAAAGTAATTCAGCTTAATATACCATATTACACATTAAAGTACCAATTAAACAATGCGATGAAGAAAGATAAAGTACCAATTAAACAACAATACATCTCGAATAATCCAGCTAGTACAATAATAAAGTACCAATTAAACAACAATACATCTCGAATAAAAGATGGTACCCTATTACACATCTAGCTCAACAAAGACGTCGAGCCCCGGCTAATGAGCCGCGAGAGGTGTGCACCCAAAGAGTAGGAACCATCACCGAAGAATATCTCGGGTAAGGTGCCTGTAGAAGCTGCCAGGTATTGGCGACCCAGACTTCTAAAATGTACATGTAATGTTGGACGTGCTCGTCCTCCTCCTTGACACGATGCTGTACCACCTCATCGGGGGACGGCTCCCTCTGCACCGCACTTGGACCACTCGGCTGCCACCACAGAAGATCCGGGTCGACGATGACACCCGGATTTCTCACTAGACCACGTCTCCCGGCTGGTAGCACCTCCCAGTGCCAGCCCGGCGGAGCCCAGTCCCGTGGATGCCCGGCGACAGAGTCTAGTAGTGCTCTGTTGTTCACACCGAGTGAACGAGGATGAGGAATCAGCAAAACTAAATAGTGTACTTTAAACACTAAATTAAACCTATATACTTTAAACATGACGAAAGTAAATAGTATCAACTAAAATAAACTATATTAAACACTAACTAAAATAAACTACTCCCTCTGACCCATATTAATTGACTTGGATTTGTCAAAATTTGAATGAATCTATATACTAAATAGTGTCTAGATTCATCCAAATCTAGACAAATGTGAGTTAATTAATATGGACCGGAGGGAGTATATTAAACACTAACTAAAATCTCTAAGAAAAATTACACTAAACTTACTAACTAATTAACCCTAAAATAACCCTAACTAATTAACCCTAAAATACACTAATAAAAATACACTAACTAATTAACACTAAAAAAATTAACATTAATTACAAAACTAACAAAATTAACTAGAGCGCTCACCGCGGGGAGGGGCGGCTCCGGTGGTGGTCGGCGCGGGCGGCGTGGTGGGATCCGGGGAGGGACGACGCGGGCGGCGCACCGGGGAGGGGCAGCACCGGAGCGGGAAGGCACGGGCACGAGCGCGGGGGCGCGGGGACAGCACGGGCACGGGCTCGGGCGGCACGGGGAGTGGTGGCACGGGGAGGGCGCGGCACGGTGGCTCTTGATGTCTACGCACTTCTATCCTTGTAGACAGTTGTTGGGCCTCCAAGTGCAGAGGTTTGTAGAACTGCAGCAAGTTTTCCTTAAGTGGATTACCCAAGGTTTATCGAACTCAGGGAGGAAGTGGTCAAAGGTATCCCTCTCAAGCAACCCTACAATCAAGATACAAGAAGTCTCTTGTGTCCCCAACACACCCAATACACTTGTCAGGTGTATAGGTGCACTAGTTCAGCGAAGAGATAGTGAAAAACAAGTGGTAACGGTGCTAGAAAATAGCTTCTGACTTGTTGTTAACGTGGAGTAATGGTGCCAGAAAATAGCTGATGGCGTGGAGGAAGGTAAAAGGACCAAAACCTCCCCGGCAACAACGCTAGAAAATAACCTTTGATGGAGCTTGACGTGAGGTAAAGGATAAATGCAAAAGTAAGGAAGCAAGCAAACATGCAACATATCTAGTAGCAAACGGTGTTCAATGCTTAGAAACAAGGCCTAGGGATCATACTTTCACCAGTGAACACTCTCTCATATAAATACCCTCTCTTCATGATACTACTCTTAACTACTCTCCGGTTGGACACTCTAATCCAAGGTAGGGCTATAACAGCACACCTCAAAGTCCGCCTTCCCCAATCTAGATAACCCCACACTATCACCTTGAGCACTAGATGGTTCCAACAAACACCACAATTTCATAGAGACATCCAACTCCAAATATAACTCATAACAAATATTCAATCTAGCCAAAGTGCCACACACGGTATGCACGCTGTCACTTTCACACACGTAGGGAAAAGCATAGATTCATTAAAGTACAAAGAGTATTTATGTAGACTCAAACCTAAGTGCCACCATGGCGTGCACGCTGTCACTTTCACACACATGGGGAGAGCAGAGATCTAATGAAGCACTTGAGTAGCAAGGTAGATCTACTTGATTACAAAGCTCATGACCACAAGATCATGCATAGAGAGAGAGAGATGAACACATAGGTACCGGTAGATCCCTTAGCCTCGAGGAAGAACTACTCCCTCCTCATCATGAGAATCAGCAACGGTGATGGAGATGGTGGTGGAGATCGATGGAGATGGCTCCGGGGGCACTTCCCTGTCCCGACAGGGTGCCAGAATAGAGACTTTTTGTCCCTCGAATCTCCCCTTCGGTGGCGGCGGCGCTATGGAGGTTTTTGTGGATTTTTTCTGGATGTTTTAGTGTTTTTGTGTCGGAGGCTTCTTATAGGCGAAGGAGGCAGGGTCGATGGGGGGCCAGGGGGCTCACACCCTCCCCAGGCGCGGGCCAGGCTTGGTCGCGCCCAGGGCGGTCTGGCCACCCTCTGGTGCCTCTCCGTCCCTCCTTCTAGATTCGTGTCCCTTATGGAAAGTTATTGACTTTGGCTTTTGTCCCGTCCAATTCCGAGAATATTGATTTTCTGACTTTCTGGAACCAAAAACAGAAGAAAACAGGCAACTGGCACTATGGCAACTTGTTAACAGGTTAGTTCCAGAAAAGATATAAAAACACCTCAAAGTGTATACAAAGCAAAGCAAAGTAGATACAAAACAAGCATGGAACATAAAAAATTATAGATACGTTTCCGACGTATCAAGCATCCCCAAGCTTAACTCCTGCTCATCCTCGAGTAGGTAAGTGATAAAAAGAATAATTTTTGAGGTGACATGCACCATGAAAACCAAGATCAAACCATTTGCAAGCATTTAAAGTTGGGATCAAAGAACTCTAAACATGTGCATGAAAGATGGAGTTCTAACAGTAAGACAAAGTAACTATGCATGCAACATGAAAGGCTACAAAAAAAGATCATGAATAACATGCATTGAAAAATGTTTGTTTCACATACAGAAAACATAGCATAGTGGCATTCCGCTTGTCCCTCATAGAGTAGCAAATAGATGCATAGGACACCTTCAAAGTTCACAAGGGTGACTAGAAACAAATAGCACAAGAACAAGTAATATCATAATATGCATCAATCAATAAGCTTTGGATCAGTGCACACAGAATGACAACTATGCTCTCTTAATGGTGCCTAAAGGTAGAAGATGGAGACTCAATAGTAGTGGAATAAAAGCCCTGGGAAGCAGGGATTTCAAGTTTCAAAAAGAGCTTCCAAAAATTATAGTACTTGTTAGCTTTCAGCCCTCATTGCCCCTATCATAAGCATCTTGAAGTGATTAAGGTTAAAGTGAACAAAGATGGAGTATATGCTTGACGAAGTATAAGTTGGCAATCTCAAGTCCCTTGTATACGAGGGCCACACCTCATGCTACTAAACTTTAGTCACCTGTAAGTTCTTGTCATTGTAAGTATTTGCATATCATTGAGAACCGCCAACGGGGCGGGGTTACCCCTTGCACATGGTACAGGAGCTATCCCATAACCAAAATGACAAGGCAAGCAGACAATGAGCATCTCAGCAATCTTCTTATTTACCATGGGAATATGGTGCTTTTTTCTCTCTTTCCTATTTTCTCAATGCGTCTCTTTTTTATATAAGAAGAATGCTTCATAGATGTCACTATGGTGATGCTGCAAGTTTCCACCATGATTAGGCATGGCTCAGGCTAGCGGCCCAGGCGTTTCTCTAACATAGGATACAAACTCCATGAACTTACAAGTTCCCTATTTATTTCACACCGGTGACATCCATAGACAAAAGAGCATGATATCAACTGAGTACAAAGTACAAGTGCAATGTTGAAAAAGTTCCTCGTGACATCATGGTTCTGATAATTCCAACGTATAAGTGCAAGCATATACAACATAGATGACACAATGGTTCAAGTTTCTTAGTGTAAAGGAATATAAAGCGTGCCATCAAGTTTGTGAGGGCTTTAATCACTAAGTTTTCACATAACAAAACACTTTTTAATTGGAAGATAGATGAAAACAAGAATATACTTGGAATGGTGTAACACACCATGCATAGGAATTTATAGTGGACACTTTGGAATAACTTGGTTTCTTGGGAGTTGGATGCATGAGTAGAGCTTACTCATACAAGTGGAGGCTAGCAAAAGACTGGGAGCAACCAACTAAGAGAGCAATAATGGCCATAATCATGCAGAGCAACAAAACATTACTAATCAAAGCATAGAGTGGTACTACAAGTCAAGGAATAAATGATCATAGAGGCTATGGTGACTTTTTCATAGTCAAAACATGGTGTGAGCATGTGCCAAGTCAACCCAAACAAAGCATCAAAGGATAATACTGCAATACTATGCTTTTGTATGCTAAAACAACACATGATTCCTTCAAGGCACATTAAGCAATCCTAATTATTTGGAACAAGTCATGCTACATCAATAATCACTAAGTATAAGGTCAAAACAAGATCTAGCATGACATGATAAAGTCTAAGCCACAGTCAAAACAAGCTCCCTTTTGTACCACTATAAGCATGAAACTTTCTACTCTTTTCCAACACCAAACAACTTATTTGAAACAACTCACAAAGATAATAATCAATAAATATCAGTGAGCTTGTCTCAAAAATCCACAAAGAAGAACTAAAAAGTTCTAAGCAGAAAGCAGAAGAAAACTAAAGCTAAACGCAGTGCTAGCAAAAGTGAACACTCACAGAACAAAAAGAGTGAAAACTAGAGTGTTCTAGGCAATGGAAACAGAGTGTGTCTCTCTCCAAAAGAAGTGTGGTGTAACCAACCAACTTACTCAAGCAAACTAAGCAAACGGAAAACAAAAACAAAAACAAAAACTAAGACGCTCCAAGAACAACACAATAGTGCATGAAACAATAAAAACGAAGTGTCTAGAAAGACTGGGGCTTTTTATTGATGAAGAAGGGATGCCTTGGGCATCCCCAAGCTTTGACGCTTGTACCTCTTGGATATTTCTTGGGGCGACACAGGGGTGGCATCCCCAAGCTTGAGCTTTTGTCTATTCTTCATCTCATTACATCATTCTTTCTCTACACCTGAAATTTTTCCTTCATACAAAACTTCACACAATCTTCATTAGCAACATTAGTGTATTCAAAAGATATTAGACCTCTGGCAAAGTTTCGGAACAGAAGGCTTTTCACTAAAAACACAAGCTACTATAGTAACTCCTTCAAAAAGCTCGATTCCCCAAAAGAGAAATCAAAAAGAAGCAAATGCAAATAATGGCAGAAATCTGTCAAAACAGACCAGCAGGTAGAAACCGATTTTTTCGAACATCTTCTGTTGATCAAATCAAATAGTGTTGAACTAACAAAAGTTAGATAACATACTGGGAGATTTACTCATAAATTTTCAGCTCAATATGAGTTACAGAGCCTCCTCACAATTTTTTTTGGTGGAGGACAGAAATCTGTTTCGGGACAACAACTTCCCAAATCTTACTTCCCTCTCATTAGAGGTCATTCTTGGCACAAAAAGCAAACAAAAAGGATAAGGAGAGGTCATTACTGAAGTAATAACTTCCAAGACTCAAGGAAACTCTTGGGTTATCTCCCAACAAGTACTTTTCTTTAACACCTTTAATTTAGGCACAAGAAGCAAGAAGAATCAAGTATTTTCAAATGAAGAAGCATTAACATCAAATCTTGCTTTCAAAGGAGGAGAAAAAAGCAACTTCTCTCCTCAAGAGGAAGTGTTCAATACTGTTCTTGAATGGAAAATGATATTTAATGGTGCCTTCTTTCATATGAATGATGGCACCAACTGTTCTAAGAAAAAGTCTTCCCAAAGTAATAGGACAAGAAGCATTGTATTCAACATCCAAAACATAGAAATCAACAGGGACATAAGCATTATTAACCATAATGAGAACATCATTAACACTCCCCATGAGTTTCTTCTTATCATTATCATTGAGTGGAACATATAAATAATAATCTTCTAATGGTGGCAAATCAAGCATTTCATAAATCTTCCTAGGCATAACAGAGACACTAGAACCAAGATCACATGAAGATTTGAGATCAAAGTCATTCACTTGCATATTAATAATGGGTTCCCAACTATATTCTACTTTCCTAGGAATAGAAGCTTTGTGTTTTAGCTTATCTTGCTTAATCTTAACAAGAGCATCTGTAATGTGTTTGGTGAAAGCAACATGCATATCATTAGCATCAGGACTTCTAGAAAGCTTTTGCAAGAACATAATCACTTCAGAAATATTGCAACCATCAATATCAAAGTCAAACTTAGCATCACTAGTGGGCATAGTAGGAGGAGGAATAGGGGCTACTTGTGGTTTAGTGGTGATGGTGCACACACTATTGTTTCTATCGATTTCAGCTTCCCTTTACCACTTAGCATGAAGTTGAGCTAACAGCCTAACATTCTCATCAATAGTAACTTGTATGGCATGAGCAGTAGCAAAGGTGTTTTCCATAGTTTTAGGTTTAGCAGACATTTTATTAACCAAGGAAATTTGAGCTTCAGACAAAGAGGATATATTCTTCTCAACAGTTAAAAGCTTTTCCTCAATAGTATTATTGAAGGTGGTTTGTTTACTAATAAAGTCCTTGAGCATGAATTCAAGTTCAGAGGGGGCACTTCTAGCATTATTGTAAGAGTTTCCATAGGAATTGCCATTATTAGGAGGATAAGGCCTATAATTGTTGTTGCTACCAAAATTATTCCTGTAGGCATTGTTGTTGAAATTGTTGTTTCTAATGAAGTTCACATCAACTTGCTCTTCTTGAGCAACCAAAGAGGCTAAGGGAACACTATTAGGATCTAGAGGAGCTTTCCCATTAACAAGCATAGCCATAATAACATCAATCTTTTCACTCAAATAGGAAGTTTCCTCAATAGAATTTACCTTCTTACCATGTGGAGCTCTCTCAACATGCCATTCAGAGTAGTTAACCATCATATTATCAAGGAGCCTTGTTGCAGCACCCAAAGTGAGGCCCATAAAGGTACCTCGAGCAACAGAATCCAACAAATTTCTTGAGGAGAAATTGAAACCTGCATAAAAAGTCTGGATAATCATCCAAGCAGTGAGTCCATGAGTAGGGCAATTCTTAACCAAAGATTTCATTCTTTCCCAAGCAGGAGCAACATGTTCACTATCAAGCTGTTTAAATTTCATAATGTCACTTCTCATAGATATAATATTAGCAGGGGGATAGTACTTTCCAATAAAAGCATCTTTGCACTTAGTCCAAGAATCAATACTATTTTTAGGCAAAGAAAGTAACCATTCTTTAGCTTTTCCCCTCAAGGAGAAAGGAAAAAGCTTGAGCTTAATAATATCTCCATCTACATCCTTATACTTTTGCATCTCACAAAGTTCAACAAAGCTATTAAGATGGGTAGCAGGATCATCAGAACTAGCAGTAGAAAATTGTTCTCTCATCACAAGATTCAACAAAGCAGGCTTAATTTCATAAAAGGTAGCATCAGGAGCAGGTGGAGCATTAGGAGTGCTTAGGAAATCATTGTTGTTGGTGCTAGTGAAGTCACACAACTTGGTGTTCTCAGCAGAGTTCATTTTGACAAAGGTGGGCAAGCCAAAAACAACAGCAGCAACAGCTAGAGCAGGAACTAATTTTTTTGTGTTTTTGAATAAAGAAAGCAAACCAGACTAGACTAATTTTTTTGGTTTTTTTGGAAAGAGGCAAACAAAATCAAGCAAAAGAAACAAATCAAACTAAAAACAAAGTAAAGAGAAAGTAAGTGAAGGACTCCCCTAGTGAAGACGTCCTTAGCCTCCCCGGCAACAGCGCCAGAAAACGTTTTGATGGTGCTGACGTGGAGCACTTCGCTGGAAACCCTTTTGTTGCTCAAATCAAAAAGTGTTGAACTAAAGAAAGTTAGCTAACATACTAGGGGATTTATTCGTAAAATATCAGCTCAATCCGACTTATAGAGACTCCTCACGAATTTTTATGGTGGAGGACATAAATCTGTTTCGGGACAGCAACTCCCCAAATCTTACTTCCCTCTGATTAGAGGTCATTCTTAGCACAAAAAACAAACAAAAATGATAAGGAGAAGTCATTACTAAAGCAATAACTTCCAAGACTCAAGGAAACTCTTGGGTTATCTCCCAACAAGTACTTTTCTTTAACACCTTTAAGTTAGGCTTGATAGTTTGAGAAGATGTTCACATAAGAAATATGAATTGAAGTAAAAGAGAGCATCAAGAAGCAAATTCAAAACACATTTAAGTATAACCCACTTCCTATGATAGGAATATTGTAAATAAACAAGTCATGAAAGCACAAAGCACCAAGCATAGGAAAGCAAAACAAGTGCAACTTCAAGACTTTCAACATAAAGAGGGGAAACTTAATATTTTTTAGATGCGTAAAACCATGTTTCCCTCTCTCATAATAACTTTCAGTAGCATCATGAATAAAACTAACAATATAACTATCACATAAAGCATGCTTTCATGAGCTACATGCATAAAATGATTATTACTCTCCACATAAGAATAGCCATTCTTATTAATTGTAGTGGGAGCAAATTCAACAAAATAGCTATCACTATTATTCTCATCACCATAATCATCAAATATAGGAGGCATATTGTAATCACAATAAATTTTCTCCTCAATGGTAGGTGGACTGAAAATATCATACTCATCATTGTAATCATCATATATTGGAGGTTTGGTATCATCATAAGCAATATAATAGCTATCTTCCAAAGCTGGGGGACTAAAAAGATCATTTTCATAAGAAATAGCTTCCCCAAGCTTAGACTTTTCCATATAATTATCAATAATGGTGTCCAAATAATTCATACTAATAACATTGCTATTAGCATGCAAATAAAGCTCCATAGGTTTTTTAATTTTCTCTTCAAACACTTCATGTCCTAACTCAAGATAAATACTATAAAGCTCTCTAATTTTGTTGTTGTTTTCCATTAAGCCTAACTAGTAAAAACAAGAAACAAAAAGACAAAATTGCAGAATCTAAAGGAAATAACTTCGATAACTCACACCAGAGGATGTGAGTACCTTTTACCTTACCTCCCCGGCAACGGCGCCAAAAAAGAGCTTCATGTCTACGCGCTTCTATTCTTGTAGACAGTTGTTGGGACTCCAAGTGCAGAGGTTCGCAGAATAGCAACGGGTTTCCCTTAAGTGGATTACCCAAGGTTTATCGAACTCAGGGAGGAAGTGGTCAAAGATATCCCTCTCAAGCAACCCTGCAATCAAGATACAAGAAGTCTCTTGTGTCCCCAACACACCCAATACACTTGTCAGGTGTATAGGTGCACTAGTTCGGCGAAGAGATAGTGAAATACAAGTGGTAACGGTGCCAGAAAATAGCTTCTGACTTGTTGTTGACGTGGGGTAACGGTGCCAGAAAATAGCTGATGGTGTGGAGGAAGGTAAAAGGACCAAAACCTCCCCGGCAACGGCGCCAGAAAATAACCTTTGATGGAGTTTGACGTGAGGTAAAGACTAAAGTCAAATGTAAGGAAGCAAGCAAACATGCAACAGATCTAGTAGCAAACGGTGTTTCAATGCTTAGAAACAAGGCCTAGGGATCATACTTTCACTAGTGAACACTCTCTCATATAAATATCCTCTCTTCATGATACTACTCTTAGCTACTCTCCGGTTGGACACTCTAATCCAAGGTAGGGCTATAATAGCACACCACAAAGTCCGCCTTCCCCAATCTAGATAACCCCACACTATCACCTTGAGCACTAGATGGTTCCAACAAACACCACAATTTCATAGAGACATCCAACTCCAAATATAACTCATAACAAATATTCAATCTAGCCAAAGTGCCACACACGGTATGCACGCTGTCACTTTCACACACGTGGGGAAAAGCATAGGTCTATTAAAGCACAAAGAGTATTTATGTAGACTCAAACCTAAGTGCCACCATGGCGTGCACGCTGTCACTTTCACACACATGGGGAGAGCAGAGATCTAATGAAGCACTTGAGTAGCAAGGTATATCTACTTGATTACAAAGCTCATGACCACAAGATCATGCATAGAGAGAGATGAACACATAGCTACCGGTAGAGCCCTTATCCTCGAGGAAGAACTACTCCCTCCTCATCATGGGAATCATCAATGGTGATGGATATGGTGGTGGAGATCGATGGAGATGGCTCTAGGGGCACTTCCCCGTCCCGGCAGGGTGCCGGAACAGAGACTTCCTGTCCTCCAAATCTCCCCTTCTGTGGCGGTGGTGCTACGAAGGTTTTCGTGGATTTCTTCTGGATGTTTTAGGGTTTTTAGGTCGGAGGCTTCTTATAGGTGAAGGAGGCAAGGTCGGTGGGGGGCCAAGGGACCCACACCCTCCCCTGGCGCGGGCCAGGCCTGGCCGCGCCCAGGGGGGTCTGGCCACCCTCTGGTGCCTCTCCGTCCCTCCTTCTGGATTCGTGTCCCTCACAGAAAGTTATTTATTTTGGCTTTTGTCCCATCCAATTCCGAGAATATTGATTTTTTGCCTTTCTGGAACCAAAAACAGAAGAAAACAGACAACTCGCACTATGGCAACTTGTTAATAGGTTAGTTTCAAAAAAGATATAAAAATACCTCAAAGTGTAGACAAAGCAAAGCAAAGTAGATACAAAATAAGCATGGAGCATAAAAAATTATAGATACGTTTCCGACGTATTAGCTCTGCGACGAAGACGTGTACGGCGCGGGGGCGATGTGTGCTCTGGTTCGGTGCACGAACCGGGGCGCATGAGTGGGTATTTATACCCCCCCTTTAGCCCCGGTTTGTAACACAAATCAAGACTAAAGTTTTTTCGGCGCGCACGCGGGGCCGCACCCTTTTAGTCCCGGTTTGTGGGACAAACCGGGACTAAAGATCTATTTTTCAAACCTTTTTTAAAAACAAAAAAAGGATTGTGGGTTTAGGGTTTAGAAAAATTAATTATTATATATCAATATTTGTAGAAATAAAATTTACATCTACTCTGTTATATAGATGTAAATAAAATAATTGTTCCCAAGATTTACATTGTTCGGACCTTTTTTGAATTTTTTATGCCTGTTTCGAACTTAGGTCAAAACAGCGTGCGTGAAGATAGGGGATGAGAATGTTAGAACTTGCATTGGATCTCTGAAGAAACAACATATTGTGAGTCTAAAAATGATTTTTTCAAAAAATCACGGGCGTTAGATCATGTACCTGTAGTTCAAACCGGACCCACTTCTTGCTGATTTGGCAGACATTTGTCTTTTTCATCCGGAAAGGACAGAAAGGTTTGAGATCCCCCGGTTGGGAGATAGTTCATGTAAGGTGGTAGTATTTTAAAAAAAATGGGATGGTAGCATTCTGTAACTGCATTTTGGTGGCTGCTTCGCAAAACGACCTGTCTTTTTGCGCTCTGAAAATGGAAATGGCTTTTCTGAGCGACGAAAAGGAAAACTTCCTCCTGCAACATTTTTTGCCATCCCAATATCCACATGCATGCATAATATGGGCACTATATCACAAACTATGCCGCGATTCAGCACATAACATCCGTCTCTTGGACCGAAAGTCATGAAACCTCGAACATGATAGGTCATTTCGTGAAGGTTTTTTCAAGACATAATCAGTATACCAAGTTTGATATTTTTCCTTGCAACTATGTCACATAATATCACACCACGCAAAGGATTTACATTGTTCAGACCTTTTTTGAATTTTTATGCCCGTTTTGAATTTTTCCCATTTCGAACTTAGGTCAAAACGGCGTGCGTGAAGATAGGGGGTGAGAATGTTAGAACTTGCATTGGGACTCTGAAGAAACAACATATTGTGAGTCTAAAAATGATTTTTTTCAAAAAATCACGGGCGTTAGATCATGTACCTATAGTTCAAACCGGACCCACTTCCTACCAATTCGGCAGAAATTTGTCTTTTTCACCCGGGAAGGACAGAAAGGTTTGAGATCCCCCGGTTGGGAGATAGTTCATGTAAGGTGGTCTAGTATTTTAGAAAAATGGGATGGTAGCGTTCTGTAACTGCATTTTGGTGGTTGCTTCACAAAACGTTTGCGCTCGGAAAATGAAAAATGGCTTTTCCGAGCGACGAAAAGGAAAACTTCCTCCTGCAACATTGTTCGCCATCCAAATATGCACATGCATGCACAATATGGGCACCGTATCACAAACTATGCAGTGATTCAGCACATAAACATGCCCGTTTCGAATTTTTCCCGCCATTTCCCACCGCTTCTGCCGTGTTTTCCCGCCCTTTCCCTCTGAACGGAGCTTTTAGTCCCGGTTTTAGCCACTAACTAGGACTAAATATATTTCCCACCGCTTCCCGCCATGTTTTCCCTCCCTTTCCCTCTGAACGTAGCTTTTAGTCTCGGTTGTAACCACTAACTGGGACTAAAGATATTTCCCGCCATTTGCCACCGATTCACGCCATGGTTTCCCGCCCTTTCCATCTCTATATAGGTCGACCACACCATGGCTATCCATACATCCACACCATCCTCTCTCACAACAATGGACAGTGCCTACTGGGCCATTCTGACCCTCGAGGAGACTGAGGCGCTGTGCACCTCTAGCTACCCTTGCCTGCCGGGCTACCGGCCGCCCGCCGGATGGATGCTGAGCGCCGGGGGGGGGGGGGTTCCTGTCCCTCCTGTGCCTCAAGGCTCCACCCGACAGGCGGCCATCACGAACCACTTCTACCACGAGCTCACGCCAGAGCAGCGGATGGATCCCTAGTGGGATCCCGACAACTACGACACCTGGAATGTCTTCTTCGCTAACCGATGGGAAAGGGAGCTCGCCAGGTATGAGGGTGATGGCCCGCCCCTAATGAACCACAACGAAGCCGGCCGCCGTATGTGGTGGGTGAACCATACTATCATCAGCATGATGCGCTACATCGTCGGGGGAGACCATCCTCGCCTACGGTGCCCACAAGTCCACCTGCCACAGAGCCACAAGAAGGCCCCTCCCCCACCCGGCGGTAGCGGCATCATCTTCCAGGAGACCCCTCCCCGCCCACCATGAATCCGAGGCTGGAGTGGCATGTGCCCCCGGTATATGCCATGGTTGGGCTGAGTATCCCCGGAGTGGCAGGTGACGATGACGATGACGAAGAAGACCCTAAAGCTGTGCACTATAGGACTAGGCATGATTATAACTAAAGGGGGTGGCTTTAGTCCTGAGTGTTAGCTAGTCCCGGTTTGTCCCGGTTTTTAATATTAATAAATGTCTTGAGTGTTACCTAGTCCCGGGACTAAATATGAAGATGTTGTTGTATTCTTATGAGTTCGCTCAGGTGATCAAATGTTGTTTTTTTCTACCTGCCTACAACAATCTCAAAAATTCTAAAAAAATAGGATTAATTCACAAAAAGTTTAATACATTATTACATCACCAACATCCACATCTAGTGTTTTGTTTCTCTTCTAGTCCCGTAACCATGGAGCATCTTCCTTATTTAGCGGTATGATTGGGTCAGTTTTCACTTTGAATGGCGGAATTTCATGAAATTTGTTATAATCTTCTGACATGTCTGTCATGTCCTCAGCTCCTACCATGTTTCTTTTTCCTGAAAGAACTATCTGGCGCTTTGGCTCATCGTATGATATTGTATTATTTTGCTTATCTTTCCTTTTTCTCGGTCTAGTAGACATGTCCTTTACATAGAAAACTTGAGCCACATCATTGGAAAGGACGAATGGTTCGTCTCCGTACGCAAGATTATTGAGATCCACTGTTGTCATTCCGTACTGCTGGTCTACCATTATCCCACCTCCTGTCATCTTGACCCATTTGCATCAAAACAATGGTACCTTGAAATTAGGACCATATTCAAGTTCCCATATGTCCTATATGTAACCATAATATGTGTCCTTTTTCCCATTCTCGTCAGTTGCATCAAATAGGACACCACTGTTTTGGTTGGTGCTCTTTTTATCTTGGGCGTGCGTGTAAAATATATTCCCAATTATCTCGTACCCTTGGAAAGTCAATATAGTTGAAGATGGAGACCTGGACAACAAGTACAACTGATCTCCAACAGTGGTGTCATTCATGAGATGTGTCTACAACCAACCGCCAAAAGTCTTCATGTGTTCATCTCTAATCAACCTGTCAGACTGCCCCAGGTAGTTCGAGCGTACAATATTCTTGTGTACCTCGATATACGGAGCCACCAAGGTGGAACTTTGCAGAATTGTATAGTGTGCTTTAGTGAAAGAATGTCCATCCATACATATCTTTGCTTTCTTTCCTAGCGTGCCTTTTCCACTAAGTCTCCCCTCATGCCGTGATTTAGGTACACCGATCGGCTTAAGGTCCGGAATAAAGTCAACACAAAACTCAATGACCTCCTCTGTTCCATAGCCCTTGGAGATGCTTCCTTCTAGCCTAGCACGATTATGGACATATTTCTTTAAGACTCCCATGAATCTCTCAAAGGGGAACATATTGTGTAGAAATACAGGACCGAGAATGGTAATCTCTTCGACTAGGTGAACTAGAAGGTGCGTCATTATGTTGAAGAAGGATGGTGGGAACACCAACTCAAAGCTGACAAGACACTGGACCACATTTTTCTGTAACCCTGGTAGACTTTCTAGATCGATTACCTTCTGAGAAATTGCATTGAGGAACGAACATAGCTTTACAATGGGTACTCTAACATTTTCCGGTAGAAGCCCCCTCAAAGCAACCGGAAGCAACTGCGTCATAAACACGTGGCAGTCATGATACTTTAGGTTCTGGAATTTTTTCTCTGCCATATTTATTATTCCCTTTATATTGGACGAGAAGCCAGAAGGGACCTTGATACTACTCAAGCATTCAAAAAAGATTTCCTTCTCTTCCTTGGTAAGAGCATAGCTGGCAGTACCTTGAAACAACTCTGGATGCCTGCCTTCTCGGTCTTTCATACATTGTTGGTCCTGCCATGCTTCTGATGTATCTTTATTCTTTCCATACACGCCCAAGAAGCATAGCAGTATCACGCAAACATTCTTCGCCAGGTGCATCACGTCGATTGCAGAGCGGACCTTTAAGACTTTCCAATAGGGTAGCTCCCAAAATATAGATTTCTTCTTCCACATGGGTGCGTGTCCGCCAGCGTCCTTCGGAACGGACTGTCCGCCAGAACCCTTTCCAAAGATTACTTTTAAATCCTTCACCATATCAAATACATCATCACCAGTACGACATACATGCTTACTCTAGTGATCTGCTTCACCATTGAAATGCTTGCCTTTCCTTCTTAGGGAATGCGTGGGCGGAAGAAAACGACGATTCCCTAGGTACACATTCTTCTTACACTTATCCAAATAAATACTTTCAGTGTTATCTAAACAGTGTGTGCATGCATTGTATCCCTTGTTTATATGTCATGAAATGTTACTAAGAGAAGGCCAATCATTGATGGTTACGAACAACAATGCTCGTAGGTTAAATTCCTCACGTTTGTGCTCATCCCACACATGTACACCTTGTCCGTGCCACAGCTGTAAACGTTCTTCAACTAATGGGCTTAGGTACACATCAATGTCGTTGCCGGGTTGCTTCGGGCCTTGGATGAGCACTGGCATCATAATAAACTTCCGCTTCATGCACAACCAAGGAGGAAGGTTATAGATACACAAAGTCATAGGCCATGTGCTATGACTGCAGCTCTGCTCCCCAAAGGGATTCATGCCATATGTACTTAGACCAAACCATAAGTTTCTCGCGTCACCTGCAAAGTCCGGGTACTTTCTCTTAATTTTTCTCCACTACGACCCATCAGCGGGGTGTTTTAACATCTCATCTTTCTTACGGTCTTCTTTGTGCCATCGCAATAATTTGGCATGCTCTTCGTTTCTGAACAAACGTTTCAGCCATGGTATTATAGGAGCATACCACATCACCTTGGCGCGCTCCCCCTCAACATCACCAGGGTCATCTCGTCGGATCTTATACCGCAATGCAGTGCATACCGCGCATGCATCCAAATTCTCGTACTGTTCACCGCGGTAGAGGATGCAGTCATTAATGCATGCATGTATCTTCTGTACCTCTAATCCTAGAGGGCAGACAACCTTCTTTGCTTCGTAAGTACTGACGGGCAGTTCGTTATCCTTTGGAAGCAGCTTCTTCATTATCTTCAACAACTTTTCAAATCCCTTGCCAGGCACACCGACCTATGCCTTCTATTGCAGCAATTCCAATGTGCTACCTAGCTTTTTGTGTCCATCTTCGCAATTCGGGTACAATAATTTATTGTGATCCTCTAACATCTGCTCAAATTTCAACCTCTCCCTTTCGCTATCACATTCTCCCTTTGCATCAGCAATGGCCCGACCAAGATCATTATCTGGCTTATATGATGCACGTTCTTCTGCTTCTTCATCATCATTGTCTTCCATTGTAATACCACCGTATTCAGGGGACATAGGATAGCTGTCATCATTCTCTTCATCTTTGTTGTCTTCCATCATAACCCCTCTTTCTCCGTGCTTGGTCCAACAATTATAGCCAGACATGAAACCGGACCGAAACAGATGGCCGTGAAGGACTCTTGAGGAAGAGTATTCCTTCTGATTCCGACACTCACCACATGGACAACACATAAAACCATTCCGCTTGTTTGGCTCTGTCACAACAAAAAAAAGAACGCACGCCCTTAATGAACTCGTCAGAGATTCAGTCAGCGTACATCTATTGCCGTCTCATCTGCATTATATAAGTTCATCAAACAAAACCATGATGCTAAGAGTAGTATTAGTCTAAAAATAAAAGAACACATCGTATACATCAAACAACTATGCACTGATTTAAAAACTTTCTACTACATCTTTAGTCCCGGTTGGACACACCAATCGGAACTAAAGGGGTTACGGCAGGCTGGGGCCGAACTAAGCCCGTTTAGTCCCGAATGGTGTCTCTAACCGGGACTAAAGGACACTCCAACCAGGACTAAAAGTGGGTGACGATACTATATGTCGTGAGTGGAGACACTATGCCAGTGAGTGGAGACACTGTTTCAGTGGGTGGCGATACTATGATAGGGGTGAGTGTCGATATTATGTCGTGAGTGTCGACACTATGTTGTGCTGCTTAATCTATAAATAGGCTTGCTTGTGAACTATCAACTGCAAGGAAGATCGTGTGCGAGACCAGGGACACCACTATGGCGGAGCTTATCGAAGATGTCTTAGGACCTCGTCCTCAGACATCTTCGAGGAGCTCGCCGTAGAGACGCTCCCTAATATGTGAAATTAGTTAGCTCCACCAGCATACTGACTTAGTTAGAAAAGATATAAACTTAAAGATGATGTGCGAGAGCAGGGACACCACTACGACAGAGCTTCTCGAAGATGTCTTAGGATGCCTCGTCCTCAGACATCTTCGAGGAGCTCGCCATAAAGGCACTTCCTAATTTAATTTGGTAGCTCCTCGGCGTGTTCATTTTTTTTTCTTACTTGCTTAACTCGCGATGATTAACTAAAATGCTAGGGCGCCACTATATATATATGTGTGCCTTCATAGTTTTGGTACTTATTTTTGTTGCAATGGATTTTGTGACGACAGATAGAAGAAAGAAGAATATTTTGTTGCTCGACGGTGACATGATGCACTGTGAACCGTCTGAATTTCAAGACTACGTGCCAAACCAAGATATGTAGATAGGATGAACTCATGTATCTATGTGCTTCGATGAATCAAATGAATTTCGAGAACTATATGTGCCAAATTAATCAGATATATAGAGATAGAATCCACACAAATCTATCCATTTCTAGAGCATGAAATAAGCTAAAACAAGCAATAAAAGATAAAATGATAAAGTTGCTAACCTCTTAGGACCCTTGATAGATGTGGAGCCAAAAAATCTTCACAAATCTTGAGAAAAATTAGAAAAAACTCGAGCTTGAGAGGAGAAATTTGAGAGAGATGCTTGTGTGAGCTTAAAATGGCTCGCGCTAGGAAGGGGAAAAAGATACAGTCAGGGCCTTTAGTCCCGGTTTGAGAAACGAACCGGAGCTAAAGGTTCACGCATCTTCTTTTATCCAGCGCCAGACCCTTTAGTTCCGGTTTATTAAACGAACTAAGACTAAACGTCCCATACAAACCAGAACTAATATCTTTTGAGGCCTACGATCGTTTCTCGGCCTACGCCTCTACCGGGCCAGGGCGGCTACCCCTATCCATGGACCGCAAACGCCGGGACCTCGCTCTCAGCTACAACATGGACAAGATGATCTGCCGCAAGTACGTGAATAGAGTGTACATACATGCTCCATATTTTTCCGTCTTGGTCTAGTCTACCTGACTTTTCTCCGCCATTGATTCAACCACAGGTGCTATGCGCGCCTTCCTCTGAGGTCTACCAACTGCCGCAAAGAAGTGTGGCCGCAGCACCGACGTAATTTCCACTCTTTAGATTATAGTTTTTTATATACTTCCTCCGTCCGCAGTACTTCTAGTTTTTGCCTAAATCAAACTTTATCAAATTTGACTAATTATATATATAAATATAACAAGATATACTAAATCAAATTGATATATTATAAAACTAATTTTAAAAACATATCTACTACTTCCTCTGACCCATATTATTGACTCTTATTTGTTTAGATTTGGATAAATCTAGACACTACTTAGTATATAGGTTCATTTAAATTTTCACAAATCCAAGTCAATTAATATGGTCACGACCAACTTAGCCTTTGATTTTGCTACATTGATATAATTTTTTTGCTATCTCTGTTTTTTTGTTTTGCTACAATACCATGAAAATTTTGCTACATGTTCTCCGACGAGGTTTTCCGGCTAAATTCTTCGGCGAAGTAGGATTTTGCTACATTAGAAAAACTTTGTTGCTACAACCGTCTTGTGGTTTTGCTACAACAGTGTCAACGTTTTGCTACAAGGTCTCCAGCGAGAGTCACCGACGAGTTTTTTCCGACGATGTCTCCGGCGAAGTCGGTTTTGCTGCATTAGCACAATTTTTTGCTGCATGGTCTCCGGCGAAGTCTCCGGTGAGGTCTCCGGCGATACATTCTATTTCTAAAATAAATCTTTTTTTTTGCTTCAAAAGCAAAAGCAGGGACATATGTAGAAAATACGGGATGTTTTGCAGCAAATGGATACGTGTCAGCACGGGAAGCAGGACGATGGGAGCTCCCCCATCGTCCGGGGACCGCCTAGCACTTTCTTTTTCTTATGGCTCTGGGTTGAAGAGCGGTTTCAGTCAGTATGCCGAGTTGCTGACACTGGTTTCAGCTAGTACTCATATTCATACTTCCATCTGTATTGCGGATGTAACTAAGAGAGCCTCCAGTGACCTCTATTGCTTCTTGCTTCTCAAATTGCGCAGACGCTCAACTGAAATTATGTCGCCTTCTATACATCACTGCTCGTCGACGGGACCCGACGGATTCTCCTCCTGGTCACCGGTCAATTAGACCTAAGCTTTGCTCAACAAGGAAATTTTACCGGAGCCATTACCTACCGCCACGAGATTCACCGTTGATTCATGCTCTAAGATTCGTGCCTGGGATAAAACCATGGTGAATCTAAAAATTCCTGGAAATGAAACCACAATGAATCTAAAATTTTGATTCTGGCACGGATCTTACAGGGTGAATCTACGGTGGATCTTGTGCTGGTAGGTAAAAAAAGCATTCGCGAGCTTTGCTGCCTTCTTCCATCTCAATGCCACGGGTTTAAATAAATCTATCCGGGTGAAATGTTTGGGCAGACAATGCACTCGTGAGTGTGTGTAGTTCTTCATGTAGCCGAGAAAAGAAGAAGCAGTTTGTACATTGCTTGACTTGACACAAAATATTCTGAATTTGCAGCAACAAAGCTGGCTATCTTTCTTCTCCCCGTTTTGAACGGAATTTCCCCTTGCGCCTACTTACTTGACTCAGGTAGTCTTCTTCGTTGGGCCTGGCCCAAGGCCCAACTTCAACTTATACTGGCGTTTCCTTCTTCTTTTATTTATTTGCAGCACACCTCGCCACTTCCGCCACGGCGGCGCCGGCACCGCAGCCATCGTCCTCCCTCCGCTTGCTTCTGTCCCGCCGCCGTGCGCCGTTCGAGCGCCCTGCTCACCATCGCACCTGACGCGTGCTTCGCCTCTCACTAGATCGACGCACGCGTCCATCCCTCGACCCTCGCCGGGGCCACCGCTCGTGGAGACCACCAGCCACGGATAAGGAAATGACTTATTCACTTTTGATTTTCCTAGCGAGGTACGAATTTCCTAGCTCGCCTGTTCAACCTTGTGTGTGACTTATGCACTAATAGTCATCTTAGGAAAAAAGGGACAACCCGTTCAACAATTTCATGGCCGCATTGTTCATTTGGTTGGTGTGGGAACTGTTACGAGACAGATTTTCCTATACATATCTGTTTTGTACACATTCGATCTGATTCTGATCAAGCAAGCTGTTTACTACAGTAGTAATTTGTGCGTTCACTTTTCCGGTGCAGAGAATCGCAAGAATGCACAAATCTCATGTGTTCTCTGCACTGGAAACTTGTGCATTCTTTGCAGTTACATATCTTTTTATTTTCCTTCCAAATCACTGTTGATTGTCTGAACAGATCTTAGTTTGATTATTCCTTCACCTGATTATGTATTTTGTAACAAATTAAACAGTAATATTCTACCACTCATTAACTGTTATTATCTTCCGCATTTTCTCTGGTGTGATCTGATATGGTATAAGAGTCCTGTAGTTAGGAGATGCATTCCTCACGTTCTTACTGCTTGGCTGGTTAAAGGCGGTAGTCTTTAGTTATTGCCAGTGGGCGGCTATCACGTCTAGGTGCACATTTCACTAACACTAGTATAAAGTTCACTGGTAGTGGGATCGAATAGGACTGCCACTTCAATCTCTTTCTCTATATTATATGCTCACTACTGATTGTTGAGGCAAACAAAAATGCAACACATCCATCTTCTACCTTCAGCGATGGCACTCCATTTCAAAAATATCTTGTGTCTCTCAACTACCTTCTGTGTGCTGCTATGCATGGCCAGAGCAATCAGCCCGGAAGGAGAAGCACTCCTCCGGTGGAAGGACACTCTGCTCAACTCCACCTCTCTGAACTCATGGTCACATACCAAAGCAACCTGCTATTGGGACGGCGTCACCTGTGACCATGCTGACCATGTCACTGGCATCCACCTTTCCTTCTCCGACCTCAACGGTACGCTTGACGCCTTCTCCTTTGCCTCGTTCCGGCGCCTCAAAATTATCAACCTCGGCTTCAACGATCTGTTTGGCTCCATCCCAACAAACATATCTCTGTTGGTCACGCTAACCACTCTATACTTGGACAACAATAATCTTGTTGGTGCCATACCCTACCAACTTACCAAGCTCCCAAAGATCTCGGTGTTATGGTTGCAATATAACCAATTAACCAACCCTGATGCTGCCAACTTCTCAGTCTCGCCAAGTCTGCGAATCATATTTCTATCTGGTAACAAACTCACCGGTACCTTTCCACAGTTCATCCACAATAACACCTTTGTTGGGCTGCATGAGCTCGACCTATCCAGTAATGCCTTCTCGGGCTTGATTCCGGAGAACTTGCAAGACATAGCACCAAATTTATCGCACCTTGATCTGTCCTCCAATATGTTCTCGGGCCACATACCGCGGTCCCTCTCCAAACTTACAAAACTGAACGCACTCATTCTTGCCGAGAATAATCTCACTGGAGGAATCCCAAAAGAGCTTCGTAACATTACTGGACTCTGGGGCTTGAACTTGTCACGGAACATGTTCTCTGGAGGAATCCCAAAGGATCTTGGTCAACTTGCTGGTCTTCTCGTCTTGGACCTGTCGTGGAACATGTTCTCTGGAGAAATCCCAAAGGAGCTTGGTAACCTTACTGGTCTCATGAGCATGGACCTGTCATGGAACATACTTTCTGGCAGTTTGCCACGGTCCTTTTCTAGGATACAGCGTATGCAAACTTTTGATGTTGGGAACAATCTCCATCTTGGTGGAGACATCTTACTGGAAGAGTTTTCAAACTGGACCTGTGTCAGGCTTTTCATTATCACAAACAACACCTTCACTGGAAGCATCAACCCGGATTTTTGTCAGATTGGTGGTACCCTACAAGGCTTAGACTTGTCAGGTAATCTCTTATCTGGATTGTTCCCGGGTTGTTTGTGGAACTTAGATGGTCTTACTTACATGGATTTGTCAAGAAATGCCTTTGTTGGAGATGTTCCAACCTCAATGGTAGATACTTCTTCACTACAATATTTCCACCTGGCAAACAACAACTTCACAGGATTTTTTCCAACTGCTATAAAGAACTCAGACGGGTTATTATCTTTGGATTTGGGGGGAAATAAGTTTTCTGGAACAATTCCTACATGGATAGGAGCAAGCTTCCCTTTGATAAGAATTTTGCGACTACGGTCAAATATGTTTCATGGAAGTATTCCTTGGCAAGTATCACAACTCTCTCATGTCCAATTGCTTGACCTAGCTGAAAATAATCTCACGGGTTCAATAGTGGTAAGTTTTAGCAACTTCACTTACATAAATTCAATGCTAGACATGATCCCTGTAACTATCGATGTGGGTTATTATGCACCACATGGTGGTCAGATGGACATAGTTTGGAAGGGACATGATTATATATTCATGAGATCAATTGCACTTATGACTGGTATTGATTTATCGAGCAACTCCCTTTCTGGTGAGATCCCTTCAGAATTGCTAAACCTTGAAGCCATTCGATTCCTGAACTTGTCAAGAAATAATTTATCTGGTCCTATCCCAAGAAATATTGGCAACTTGAAAGATGTGGAATCTCTTGACCTCTCTTGGAACAAGCTCTCGGGTCCTATTCCTTCAAGCATATCACAGTTGATGTTCCTCGACTATCTAAATCTTTCCAACAACCTTCTGTCAGGAGAAATACCTACAGGCAATCAGCTCCAAACACTCAATGACCCCTCCATCTATAGTAACAACTTGAGACTATGTGGTGTCGCTTTGAGCATTCCATGCAAAAATGATTCGAGTCCGACAAGGCTTGCTGGGGCCATAGAAGTTCACCATGACCTTGAAACTCTTTGGTTGTACTACTCACTGATTGCTGGAACTGTCTTTGGTTTCTGGGTATGGTTTGGAGCATTGTTTTTCTGCAAGATCTGGAGGTTTGCTTTCTTCAGTTGCATCGATGCACTGTACCAAAAGTTTATGCAGAAGGTGAAGGGTACCTGACATTATATCACTCTTCTTTGCACTTATCGCAAGTTACTTGCAGTTTCCTCGGACTTGCATTGTCTGCAACGGACATACATGTATTGTCCAGATCCTGCTTTTTGTTTTCGTTCACCAAATAAATTGTAATGATCTGTTCCAGTGTGAGCACAAGTGGCTTATAGTTGTTCTGAATTTCTGATGATACAATTTCCTAGAGACTTGTAATAGGCGTTGCTCTCTGAATTTATTGAGTTGCAGTTATGTATGTTTGGTCGGCGATGTTTAAATATTTTTCGAGCTTGCTACTACCTATGAATAAAGTTTCAATCATATGTAACTCGTGTGTACTTGTGGCATATCTTCTCTTTTCACTGTTAAGCTGCAGACTGGGTTGTCTACCACCACTAGCAACAAATTTTTGATGCGAATTATCCAAGCTACAAATCATCAAAAAATAAGAGCAAAATCTTAGCATCATCTGAACAATTTCCAGAGATAATGCCCTTGATATGAAAATTTTCCATTGAGCTAGCAGTTCACAATGAAGCAACTCTTCTTGATCTCCCCATAGGAGCCAGACTGCCAGAGATGGCCTGCACCACCCCAAGCCTCGTCATCGACCGCCCGGACACCTGGAAGAACACCTCCTGCGGGCTGGCCATAACGCCGGCGATGTCATCCCTCGCTGCGACGTCGGCGACCAGAGCTGCGTCGGACCGGAGAAGGGCCCTGTGCTTGAGCACCGCATGGTAGTATCAGAGGTCGAGCTCCCCGGGTCCATCTCCACGGCAGCATCGTGGCCGCCCCTCATGCACTTGCGCTGCCACAGGTTGGCGGCCTAGGCCGGATAGAGGGGCAGTTCGGTGCTGTTGGTGGCGGTTGATGCAGGACGAGCAGTGGGAGATGCCGATGGTGTGTGCACCTGCAAGCAAGGTTCGATTCAGAAACGTTTTCGACCAAGCCAGAATTTAGTATCTACCCCCTCCGTTTAGAAATACTCCTATAACATGTTTTAAATTTGTGAAGTAAATGTATCTAGACAACTTTTAGTGTGTAGATTCATTAGAACCTACACACTAAAAGGTGTCTAGATACATTATCTTCATTAACCTAAAACATCTTATATTTCCAAACGGAGGGAGTATTTCGCTGCAGGTTTAAAACTTGTTTCTTTGTGTTTGTTGTAGATTCAAGTATTTTGATCGCCTGACAGGAATTCAGTTGCTTATACGGCATTGTCCTTTTGAAACTTTCAGGTTTGCGTATCTCCCTGCGTTGCGAACTAGAAGTGGTGTGTTATTGGCATGGGACTCGTAAAAAAAACAGTGGAGACTCTTCGCTCGTGGGCGAGTTCTCAGTTTCGGTCAGGTTCACTAGGGGAACTGCACCTTCCTTTTGGATTACATCTACTAGTATTTACGGACCCAAAGAGGAGGCAGACAAAAACGCGTTTCTTGGAGGAGATCCGATCCACTAGAGAAAGTACACCTGGACCTTGATGAGTAAATATTCATAAGATTAACCAACACTTGATGAGTAAATTCCGCAAGGTGGTCGATGATCTCCTTTTAAATGACATTTTTCTGAATGGTAGAGCTTTCACTTGTTCACTTTGACTAATGATCAGCAAAACACCACACTGAGTAAGCTTGACAGGGTTCTTGGATCGGTAGAATGGCATGATATTTTTCCGGGCTGTTTTCTTCAAGGACTGTCTTCGGCAGTGTCTGACCACTGCCCTCTTCAACTATCCACGGTTTCCAATTCATACAACTGCAAGAGATTTCACTTTGAATCATTTAGGTTAAATAAAGAGGATTTCCTTGGGGTCGTTGAAAAAGCTTGGAACTGCAGCACTGAAGATCAACACAAGAACCCTGTTTGGCGCTTTAATAATAAACTAAAAGGCGCAGCCAAGGCACTACAAAGTTGGAGTGCTAAACATTTTGGAGACATCAGACTGATCAGAGAACAAATTGTGTGGGCTGACACAATCATTGGACTGTTATCCTTCCAAGAAAGATGGTTAAGAAGAGAGTTGAAGTTCTTGGGTAATAGTGCCTCGCCGATGTGGAGGGCAATTATCAGAGGAAGGGAGGTTCTGAAAAAGGGTTCAATAAGAAGGATTGGAGATGGGACAACTTCAAAGAAATCTGGCATGATCGGTGGATCGATGGGACACGCACGATGCGCCCAATGGGAATACTTTCTGATCAGCCAGTTCAACTAGTGGCAAATTTAATTGTTGAAGATACAAACCAATGGAACACTTCCCTGGTACGAAGTATGTTTTTTGCTCCGGATGCGGATGCAGTCCTAAGTATGCCGAGACCGAGGACAAGCCAGGAAGATATGTGTGCTTGGGCATTCAACAGGACATGCAATTTCACTGTTCGGTCAGCCTATAAACTTCTGTTGGAGGAAGGCATGAATGATGAACAGCGAACTTAAGCTTCAGATAGAAGGGAGTCTAAATGGCGGGCTCTCTGTTAGCTGAGAGTAACGCCAAAGATTAGAATTTTTTGGTGGCGACTATTGAAAGGTCTCCTACCTTGTCAGGCTGAATTGAAGAGGAGACGTCTGAAAGAGTTGAGCTTCTGCCCTATGTGTGGTCATGAAGAGGAGGAGCTATACCATGCACTAGTTACTTGTGATCATGCCAAGCAATTTTGGTTAGAGGCACATGACCTTTTCCAGTTCAAACTCCCCAAGTTTCACCCCAATACTTGGCGGGAGGATACATTGGACAGTTCCATGCTGTCTAATTAGATCTGTTAAATTAAATAATCCTGCAGTAAATGGTCGTATTAAGAACTCATTCGCACTGTGAGCGTGCAGGTTAACCAACAGAAAGCACATCAAACGCATTCATTCTCTGCTGGGCATATTTTTGTGTGCACATGCAGCGTTCCTTCTGTCCCACACTTTTTCTCTCCCCGAAGGAGTAGCTGAGTTCACTTGGATTTGATGCTTTTAACTGTCAGGTGGAGTCATATTCTGTCTTTCATACCTTGAAGTATTTATTTGATGGATTGTATAACCGCAATAGTTTTTGCTTTTCACTTTTAAACTATGTTCATGATCCTTCATGCCATTTTTGTTGAAGTGCTTTTGTTATTAGAATGATGATTTATTTCACCACCCTTGCTTGTATAATTGACATCAGTTGTTCTGTCTTTACCTGCTGTGTGCAGTCTGATTATGTATTGCATGCTGCTCACTCCACTATTGTTTGATCGATCTTATGTTATTAGAAGGTTTAATTATATTCAGTTCTAATTATCAGTTATATGTGCTATTTGATTGAACTAGAAACCAGCAAGCGATGGCAGTGGTGAGAAGACCCGGATGCCGACTGACACGGAGGAACAAACGTGTTCATGGCTGTTCCAAGGGAAGAGAGTGACTCAAAAAATCCACAGATGAAGAAAAAGAAAGAGAAGAAAAGGAAGAGGAGTGAACTTAGACAAATTAAGAAAGAGAAGCAGTTATGTGGTGCTGAGAAGACCCAAGTACCTGTTGACGTAGAGAAACCAGCAAGCGAGGCTCCTTGGAGGTGGCGTGCCTCCTCCTCCACTAGGTTGCAGCACAAACATCTGAAGAAGGTGTACAATGGCTCGATCATCCTCGATGCTGAGGTGAAGAAATCATGTAGTAAGTCTTTGTCTCATGTAGTAAGAAACTAGGTGCATGGCGGTGACGGCTCGTCCGCGTATGTCCGCTGGGCAGAGCAGGCAGCCGAATTAGCGGAAGCCGCTAATTCTGTCATTAGCGCTTGCGGCCAGAGCTGATGAGGCGGACGAGCCGGTGGGCTGTCCACTTGCATGTTGATTTGGAAGCAGGTTTAAAGGAACAGAAATAAATTAGTACTATACTATGATGAGTAAGACATACGACTATGAACACGTGTAAAAGAACAAGAGTAAGTACTTTGTACTAGCATTTTACCGGAGTCTGAAAAGTGTATTACTCGTTGCCGTGGTGTTCAGAAGCTATTCTGAAGGAATCTGTCCATCTGATTTAAGGCAGACTGAGGAAAGCAACGATTCTTCGTGCTCTTTTTCTATTTCCCTATCCACACACACACAAAGAATGACTACGACTTCAGGTTCAGATCCACTAGCGGATGCAACCCCTGCATGGATTGGGTGAACCATAGCTGTCACCCAAATCCCGACTGACCCACTCCTTAGATTTCCTACTATTCCATAGTATTTGTTGTCATTCATTTAGTCCCGCACAAGCGGCAGCAAACAGCACACGGGATGACATGGAGCATAACACATGCGGCAAGCAGCAAGCAGCATAACACACAAACCCAAAAAAATACAACGCGTTTGAATCTAAATAGTATATACTTTTTAACATCAACTTTGACCATGGCTGAAAGCTAAAATAAAAAATATTCTCAAGCAAGATAAATAACGAAATACAAGATATATCTGGAACGTAAGTATCTAAAAAACTCGACTATTTCAAGGTACAATTGATTCGATCTCAGAAAATAGTAATGCGACAAGAAAATACAGTCCTTCCACTATAAAGCACACACAAATTCATCATCAGGACACCCTGTCTTTCTTCTTTTAGAGATTGATCATGTAGAACTGACAACTTGCCTTTCTTCTTCTGGAGATTGATCATCTAAAACTGGTCTTTGCATTAGCCAACTGTCAATAGTATAAAACAACTTCAGGTTTCTTTTCATGAGAAGAATGAGAATCTGCACCTAAAAAAATCAATGTCCAGTATTTGGAGGCAGTCAAGGAGCAGCAGTTAGCATTTCTACATCTAGCATTAAACAGACTACATGCACTGCGCTTTGCAAGTGACAAGACAATAGTAATAGTGATGTAACTCGTACGGTGGCATCTCACAACTTATACCACTATTATTGATTTTGGACTTTTAGTGATAAATTACCCAACTATAGTTTTAGTGAAAAACAGACGATAACACATGTTTTAGTGAAAATTACTCAACTACAGTTTTAGTGTAACACATGTTGCAAGTGTTGTCAGCTTTTACAACTAGCACTAAACAACAGTAATCAGACTATAAACAAGTAGAGTTTTCATGCAAGGCGGTGCTTTTAAAATACACTAAAGTAATTAATCAACAACAACAAGAAAGCACACTACATGAGAAGACGGATACGCCGACGGCAGGTGAAGGGTTTCGCAGCATAGTAAATCAAAATTTTCTACGGAAGCGAACAGAGGGAAAGCCAAGATCTAATCTAGGAGATGCAAACAACGAGAGAGATTGGATTAGATCTTCATACCCTTGAAGATTCGCACAGCGGAACGTTCGTCGGAACGTGGGTGATGTAGTCGTACTCGCTTCTCCTTCTCGCGATCCGATCCGATCTAGCACCACAAGTGGCGGTGCCTCCGTGAGATGCACACGTGCGGCACCTCGACGTCTCCTCCTTCCTCGGACCAGCAAGTAGGGTGGAGAGATAGATTGGATCTACAACACGACGGCGTGGTGTATATGGTGGAGAATTTCTGCCGCAGGGCTTCGCCTACAAACAGTCGGGAGGGAGAGAGGAAGGCAGCAGGGCTACTAGGGCTTGGAGGGAGATGTGTATGGGAGGGGGCGCACCAGCCCTCTATATATAGAGGGGGGGGGGGGTGCGGCCAGCCCTTGCCCATCCTCCAAGCCTATCTCTAGTTTAAACGATTTAAACTTTCCCTTATCTAGAAATCCTATCTCTAGTTTAAACGAGTTTAAACTTATCTAGGATCGGCTGGGCCCTATGGGGCCTTGTGCCCCTGGCCCAATGCGGCCAGGACACTCCCTCATAGGCCCATGCCCCCTCCCGGAAGGTGGGACCACGTTGGCCCCCTTCCGGAAGGTTCTAGAAGCTTCCGGTACAATACCGATTAATCCGGAACAATTCCGAACTCCAAAAACTGCACTGCCTTATATGAATCTTATTCTCCGGACCACTCTGGAACCTCTCGTGATGTCCCGGATCCCATCCGAGACTCCGAACAAAAATTCATAAACCAAGTATCCAATCTATCCTAGCGTCGAGATACGTTAAGTGTGTGACCCTGCGGGTTCGAGAATATGCAGACATGATCTTCTATCAATAATCAACAGCGGGGTCTGGGCACCCATATTGACTCCCACACATTCATCGATGATCATATCGGATGAACCACGATGCCAGGATTCAATCAATCCCATATATATATTCCCTTCGTCTCGCGATATTTTACTTGCCCGAGATTCGATCGTCGGTATCGTCATACCTAGTTCAATCTCGTTCACAGCAAGTACTTTACTCGTTCCGTAATCCGATATCACTTTGTGATTAACTCCTTAACCACATGCTTGCAAGCGGTGTTGATATCGATTACCGAGTGGGCCCGAAGTATATCTCTCCGACTTGGGAGGGACAAATTCCATCTCGATACATACAACCCAATAGATACTTTCCGATCACCTGAGAGACACCTTTATGATCACCCTCTCATAGGATGACGTTTGATGACCTCAAAGCTTTCTTTCGGTACCAGGGAGTTGCATTATCTCATGGTCTAAGGAATACAATATTTGACATAGGAAAAGCTTCGCAAAGATGAACACGATGAAACGATCTAATTGCTTTGCTTAGTTTGGGTCTGTCCATCACATCATTCTCCCAATGATATGATCTCATCATCAATTGACAACTCATGTCTATGGTTAGGAAACCTTAACCATCATTGATCAATGAGCTAGTCCATAGAGGCGTACTAGGGACACGGTGTTGTTCACAAACCACACAAGTATTAATGTTTCCGCTTAATACAATTCTAGCATGGAATATAAACTTTATCATGAACAAGAATTATAATAATAACATCTTTATTATTGTCTCTAGGGCATAATTCCAACAGTCTCCCACTTGCACTAGAGTCAATAATCTAGTTTACATTTGGCAACAATCTCACACCCATGGCACTGAGGTGCTGATCATGTTTTACACGTGGAAGAGGTTTAGTCAATGGATCTGCGACATTCAGATCTGTATGTACTTTGCTGATCTTCAGATCTCCATCTGCTATATAATCTCGGATTATATGAAACTTGCGGTTGATATGCTTGGTCTTTGGATGATATCTTGGTTCCTTAGCGAGCGCTATGGCGCCAGTGTTGTCACACAATATCTCCAGTGGGTCCAATGCACTTGGAACCACGCCAAGCTCAGTGATGAAGTTTCTGATCCAAACTCCTTCACTTGACGCTTCTGCAGCAGCCATGTATTCCGCTTCTACCGTAGATCCCGCAATCACGCTTTGCTTGCAGCTTCTCCAGCTCACAGCTCCTCCATTCAAAATATACACGTATCCTGTCTGAGATTTAGAATCATCCTTGTCGGTGTCGAAACTAGCGTCGACGTAACCTTTTACGACAAGCTGTTCATCACCCCCATAGACTAAGAACATTTCTTTAGTCCTATTTAGGTACCTTAGGATGTTCTTCACGGCTGTCCAGTGTTCCACTCCTGGATCACTTTGATATCTGCTCGTCAAACTAAGAGCATTGGACACATCCGGTCTAGTACACAGCATGGCATACATGATGGAACCTATGGCCGAGGCATAAGGCACTTTGCTCATAGCTTCCCTATCATTTACCGTAGCTGGACACTGAGCCTTGCTCAATATCTTACCTGACAACATAGGCACTGAACCTTTCAATGCCTTATCCATTCTGAACCTTTTCAGAACTTTGTCTAGGTATGTACTCTGGCTTAAAGCTATCAGGCGTCTTTGTCTATCTCTATAGATTTTGATGCCCAATATATAAGCAGCTTCACCTAGGTCTTTCATTGAAAAACACTTATTCAAATAACTCTTCACATCGTTAAGCATGTCGATGTCATTTCCAATAATCAATATGTCATCCACATATAGTACCAGAAACATCACCGAGCTCCCACTCACTTTCTTGTAGATGCAAGCTTCGTAGAAATTTGGAACAAATCCAAAGCTCTTGATCACTTGATCAAAACGAAGGTTCCAACTCCGAGACGCTTGCTTCAGTCCATAAATGGAACGCTGAAGTTTGCATACTTTATCAGCATCCTTAGGATCGACAAAACCTTCGGGTTGCATCATATACAACTCTTCATCAATGTTGCCATCGAGGAAAGCAGTCTTGACATCCATTTGCCATATTTCGTAATCATGAAACGCAGCAATTGCTAATAAAATCCGAATGGACTTAAACATCGCTACGGGAGAGAAAGTCTCATCGTAGTCAACACCTTGAACTTGTCGAAAACCTTTCGCAACAAGCCGTGCTTTATAGACGGTAACATTACCATCCGCGTTCGTTTTCTTATTGAAGATCCATTTGCACTCAACGGCCTTTCGGTCGCTAGGAGGGTCCACCAAAGTCCATACTTGGTTTTCGCTCATGGATCCCAATTCGGATTTCATGGCTTCTAGCCATTTCTCAGAGTCTGGGCTCATCATCGCTTCCTCATAGTTCGTAGGTTCACTGTCTTCTACTAACAAGACAGTCAAGACAGGGTTGCCGTACCACTCAGGAGGGGCACGCGACCTTGTCGACCTGCGACGTTCAGTAGCAGCATCGTTCGAAGCTTCACGATCCTTGTCATTAGCTTCCTCTATCGTTAGTGCAGACGGCACTGGAACAATTTCAGGTGCTGCGCTACTCTCCAATTCAAGAGAAGGTTCAATAACCTCGTCTAGCTCTACTTTCCTCCCACTCACTTCTTTCGAGAGAAACTCCTTCTCAAGAAAGGAACCGTTCTTTGCGACAAACACTTTGCCTTCGGTTCTGTGATAGAAGGTATACCCAATAGTTTCCTTGGGGTATCCTATGAAGACGCACTTCTCCGCCTTGGGTTCGAGCTTGTCCGGCATCAACTTCTTGACGTAAGCTTTGCATCCCCAAACTTTAAGAAACGACAACTTAGGTTTAGCACCAAACCACAGTTCATACGGTGTCGTCTCAACGGATTTAGATGGAGCCCTATTTAAAGTGAATGCAGCGGTTTCTAATGCATAACCCCAAAATGATAACGGCAAATCAGTAAGAGACATCATCGATCGGACCATATCTAATAGGGTTCGATTCCGGCGTTCAGACACACCATTGCGCTGTGGTGTTCCGGGTGGCGTGAGTTGCGAAACGATTCCACTTGCTTTGAGATGCGTGAGAAAATCATAACTCAAATATTCGCCCCCACGATCGGATCGTAGAAACTTAATCTTTCTGTTACGATGGTTCTCCACTTCATTCTGAAATTCTTTGAACTTTTCAAACGTTTCAGATTTATGTTTCATTAAATAGATATACCCATATCTACTCAAGTCATCGGTAAAAGTGAGAAAATAGCGATATCCACCGCGCGTCGAAACACTCATCGGTCCGCATACATCGGTATGTATGATTTCCAACAAGTCCGTTGCTCGCTCCATCATACCGGAGAACGGGGTTTTGATCATCTTGCCCATGAGGCATGGTTCGCATGTGTCAAATGATTCAAAATCAAGAGACTGCAAAAGTCCATCAAAATGGAGTTTCTTCATGCGCTTTACACCAATATGACCTAGACGACAGTGCCACAAATAAGTAGTATTATCACTATCTACTTTGCATCTCTTAGCCTCAATGTTATGGATGTGCGTTTCATCCCTTTCGAGATTTAGAAGAAATAAACCATTCACAAGAGGTGCATGACCATAAAAGATGTTACTCATATAAATAGAACAACCATTATTCTCCGATTTAAATGAATAACCGTCTTGCAATAAACACGATCCAGAAATAATGTTCATGCTCAACGCAGGCACATAATAACATTTATTAAGGTTTAAAACTAATCCCGAAGGTAAAACTAAGGAGAGCGTGCCGACGGCCATCACATCAACTCTTGATCCGTTGCCAACGCGCATCGTCACCTCATCCCTCGCAAGCCACCGTCTATTCCGTAGCTCCTGTTTCGAGTTACAAATATTACCAACTGAACCAGTATCAAATACCCAGGCACTACAACGAGGGCTAGTGAGGAAAACATCAATAACATGTATATCAAATATACCTTTGATGGAGCTAGCCTTCTTGTCCACTAAGTACTTCGGACAGTTGCGCTTCCAGTGACCCTTGTCCTTGCAATAGAAGCACTCAGTGTCCGGCTTGGGACCAGACTTGAGCTTCTTCTCAGCAGGGGCAACGCGCTTGCCGCCGTCTTTCTTGAAGGGCTTCTTTGCACCTTTACCTTTCTTAAAGGAGGGCTTGTTGACCATCAACACATGATTATCCTTCTTGATGTCCACCTCCGCAGCCTTCAGCTTTGCGAAGAGCTCGGTGATCGTATCAGTGGAACCAATCTGATTATGAGTCACTACAAAACTTTTGTAGCTGGGAGGGAGTGATTGCAGAACCCTGTCAATCTTGAGCTCCTCTGGAATCTTGCAGTCCAGTTGCTCAAGGCGTTGAGTGTAGCCCGACATCTTAATGGCGTGCTCACTAACGGAACTCCCTTCCTCCATCTTGCAGTTAAAGAACTTCTCAGAGATCTCATATCTCTCAGAACGGGCCTGAGTCTGAAACATAGTTTTCAACTCCTCGAGAATCTCAAAGGGCCCGGGATAGTTTTCAAAACGATTTTGAAGTTCCGATTCCATAGCAAACAACATGGTGCTCTTAATCACACCATAATCATCTTTGCGTGACTGATAGACAGCTTTCTCATCAGCCGGCGCAGTTGCAGTAGGGGGGTTACCTAATGCTTTCTCAAGGACATAGTCCTTTTGTCCGCCAGACAGAATGATTCTTAGATTGCGGAACCAGTTGGTAAGGTTAGACCCATTGTTTCTAAGCTTTTCTTTCTCAGCAAAAACGTTGAAGTTGAAGTTGGACTTGGCCATGTGATCTACAGTATTTGCAAGTACAATTTAGACTATGTTCATGATAAATAGTTCAACTTAATCAAATTACTAGATGAACTCCCACTAAATTCAACATCCCTCAAGTTGTTTAGTGAACACGATCCAAATTCACCACACCTAATCTGATCATCACGAGAAGAGATGTGGTTTCAATGGTGGACAACGAAGTGTCGATCATATCATTCATATGACTCATGCTTAACCTTTCGGTTCTTGTGTTCCGAGGCCATGTCTGTACATGCTAGGCTCGTCAAGTTAGACCCAAGTATTTCCGCGTGTGCAAAACTGGCTTGCACCCGTTGTATGTGAGCGTAGAGTCTATAGCACCCGATCATCACGTGATGCTTGGACACGACGAACTTTCGCAACAGTGCATACTTGGGGAGAACACAGTTTTTATCTTGATCTTTAAGTGAGGAATCATCTTATAATGCTACCGTCGCGATCTAAGCATAATAAGATACATAAAAGGATAAACATCACATGCATATAACTTTATGTGACATGGTATAGCCAATCTTCGCGCAATGATCTCCATCTTGTGCGTTTCGGCATGATCTCCATCACTCCACCATGATTGCCTCCACCACGAATAGCAAATACAACTATTGCTAACTACTTAGCGATAAAGTAAAGCTATTACATGGCGTATAAGAAGTTGACTCGCAGGTCATACACAATTATAAAGACAACCATATGGCTCCTGCCGGTTGTGTACTCATCGACATGCAAGTCGTGAAACATTACAAAACATGATCATCGCATACAATATACACATCACATCTTGGGCCATACCATATCACAGAAAACACTCCCTGCAAAAACAAGTTAGACGCCTCTACTTTGTTGTTGCATGTTTTACGTGGCTCATGGGAGTATATGCTAAGAACGATTCTTACCTACGGAAAGCCACAACGGTGATATTATGGTTGCCAAACTCCGGTGTTAATCCCATGACAACTATAGTGAGAGAAACTGACATCCACCAGCCGCATGTGTGGTACAAGCCACACGTCAAGTGCGGAGCCGGTCTCGCGAACGACGTCGCGTAAGGTTGGCCTGGACCGCTTCAATCTCACTATCCCGCGTCATAAGAAGAACACAAACAAGAGGCTTGCAACAGAAAACATCAACGCCCGCAACAACCATGTTGCGTTCTACTCGTGAATCACATCTACGCATAGATCTAGCTCTGATACCACTGAAGGGTTTCGCAGCATAGTAAATCAAAATTTTCTACGGAAGCGAACAGAGGGAAAGCCAAGATCTAATCTATGAGATGCAAACAATGAGAGAGATTGGATTAGATCTTCATACCCTTGAAGATTCGCACAGCGGAACGTTCGTCGGAACGTGGGTGATGTAGTCGTACTCGCTTCTCCTCCTCGCGATCCGATCCGATCTAGCACCACAAGTGGCGGTGCCTCCGTGAGATGCACACGTGCGGCACCTCGACGTCTCCTCCTTCCCCGGACCAGCAAGTAGGGTGGAGAGATAGATTGGATCTACAACACGACGGCGTGGTGTATATGGTGGAGAATTTCTGCCGCAGGGCTTCGCCTACAAACAGTCGGGAGGGAGAGAGGAAGGCAGTAGGGCTACTAGGGCTTGGAGGGAGATGTGTATGGGAGGGGGCGCACCAGCCCTCTATATATAGAGGGGGGGGGGTGCGGCCAGCCCTTGCCCATCCTCCAAGCCTATCTCTAGTTTAAACGATTTAAACTTTCCCTTATCTAGAAATCCTATCTCTAGTTTAAACGAGTTTAAACTTATCTAGGATCGGCTGGGCCCTATGGGGCCTTGTGCCCCTGGCCCAATGCGGCCAGGACACTCCCTCATAGGCCCATGCCCCCTCCCGGAAGGTGGGACCACGTTGGCCCCCTTCCGGAAGGTTCTAGAAGCTTCCGGTACAATACCGATTAATCCGGAACAATTCCGAACTCCAAAAACTGCACTGCCTTATATGAATCTTATTCTCCGGACCACTCCGGAACCTCTCGTGATGTCCCGGATCCCATCCGAGACTCCGAACAAAAATTCATAAACCAAGTATCCAATCTATCCTAGCGTCGAGATACGTTAAGTGTGTGACCCTGCGGGTTCGAGAATATGCAGACATGATCTTCTATCAATAATCAACAGCGGGGTCTGGGCACCCATATTGACTCCCACACATTCATCGATGATCATATCGGATGAACCACGATGCCAGGATTCAATCAATCCCATATATATATTCCCTTCGTCTCGCGATATTTTACTTGCCCGAGATTCGATCGTCGGTATCGTCATACCTAGTTCAATCTCGTTCATAGCAAGTACTTTACTCGTTCCGTAATCCGATATCACTTTGTGATTAACTCCTTAACCACATGCTTGCAAGCGGTGTTGATATCGATTACCAAGTGGGCCCGAAGTATATCTCACCGACTTGGGAGGGACAAATTCCATCTCGATACATACAACCCAACAGATACTTTCCGATCACCTGAGAGACACCTTTATGATCACCCTCTCATAGGATGACGTTTGATGACCTCAAAGCTTTCTTCCGGTACCAGGGAGTTGCATTATCTCATGGTCTAAGGAATACAATATTTGACATAGGAAAAGCTTCGCAAAGATGAACACGATGAAACGATCTAATTGCTTTGCTTAGTTTGGGTCTGTCCATCACATCATTCTCCCAATGATATGATCTCATCATCAATTGACAACTCATGTCTATGGTTAGGAAACCTTAACCATCATTGATCAATGAGCTAGTCCATAGAGGCGTACTAGGGACACGGTGTTGTTCACAAACCACACAAGTATTAATGTTTCCGCTTAATACAATTCTAGCATGGAATATAAACTTTATCATGAACAAGAATTATAATAATAACATCTTTATTATTGCCTCTAGGGCATAATTCCAACAGCAGGGTCTCGTCGGCGTAGCCCCTAATCCCATCGGCGTAGGCTGGCCCGACGGCTGCCGTCGGCATACAACCCCATAGGCGTAGCCCCTCTTTCTGTCGGCGTAGAAAAGCCATGGTCCCACCTAGATGACTAACGGCCGTTTGGCTACGCCGACGGCTTTGCCATCGGCCTAGATTTTTCCAAATTTATTTTCTCAATTTTTTTTATTTTTTTCCAATTTTTTTTAACATTTTTGAATTGTTTAAATTATTAATCTCACATTGACATTTTTAATTCTAAGTACACTTAGTCTCAAGTAAAATTCCACAAGTAGACAAACTTCCCAATCGGTCAGCCATCCTAACATTACTCCAGGCCCAACACGCTTAACTTCTCCATTCCTTTCACATGAGCTTCCGACAAAAAAATTAGAACTTGTTGTGAATATTATCATATCAATATGTTAGACGTTGTTATTTTTTACATTCCATACAATTATTTGAGTAAACAACAATGAATAAGTAACAATAATCTTGAAATCAAATAAAAATAAAATAAATTTTCTTTTTTTTCATTTAAAATTGAATAATTCATATCTACAAATCCGTAAATCATAATTCGACAAATAATATATTCAAATCAATCATAAAAATAACAGGAATCCAAATATGACATCCCTATCATCTATTTAATTATATATCATAACTTTTTAATATTAGACCAACCGAAACTATGTTAGGATTTATGAAACACCTTGTTTTTGGCACTCGGAAAATAGAAAATGACTTTTTGGTGCGAAAAAAAAGGAAAACTTCCTCCTGCAACATTGTTCGCTATCCCATGATACATATGCGTGCACAATATGGACATATTATCGCAAATTATACCGTGATTCTAGCAATAACATTGGTTATTTGACCTGAAATTCAGAAAAACTCGATTGAGATAGGTCATTTGGTGAAGTTTTTTTGAGACACAGTCAATATACCAAGTTTGGTATTTTTACATGCAACTATGTCACATAATATGACGCCACGCAAAGTTTTTGCATGTTTCGATCATTTTTGATTTTTTTATGCCCATTTCAAACTATCGTCAAACTTTCTAAATCGAGGGGTATGAAGATTCTTAGCTCGGGGCTGAGCCTCACTAAACTTGCATTAGATCTCTGATGAAATAGCATATTGTGACCAAAAAATAATTTTTGCAAAAATCATGAGCATCATATCATGTACCTATGATGACCCATAAGTATAGGGAGTGTATCGTAATACTTTTGATAAATAGAAGTGTCGATCCCAACGAGGAGCAGAAGGTGCTGACTAGTGGTACTAGCTCAAGAGTTCTCTGTAAATACTAGCAAACGGATTTTTAGGGTTTTTTGATAATGCATTGAAATAAAGTGCAAGTAAATAAAGTCAACGAATAAACGCAGCAAGTGGCCCAATCCTTTCTTAGCAAAGAACAAGCCGGTGATATTACTTATAAGGACCAAACGTTCTCGAGGACACATGGGAATACTGTCAAGTGCTTTCGTTTTATATAGTTGATTAATCATCTTTGGTTTGCTAAGTGTTGTGTGGATGAACCTGTGCTAATGTACTGACCTTACTAGGACTAATACATACTTGTGATTAAACCCCTTACAAGCATCCGCACCTACAAGAAAGCAATTAAGATAAAAACCTAACCACGGCCTTGAACTCTGAGATCCTACACTCCCTTGTGAAAAGGTTTCCTAACGGGGGTTCAGGTTTCTGTCACTCCGGCAACCCCACAATTAGTAGCCAAATACACAATGCATTCCCCTAGACCCATAAATGGTGAAGTATCATGTAGTCGACGTTCACATGACACCACTAGAAGAATAGCACCACAACTTAAATATTAACCATTGAATAATACCTCAACACAATTCCACTACTAACAACATGACTTCTCGCATGTCCTCAAGAACTAAAAGAACTACTCACGAGACATCATATGGATCAAGATCAGAGATGATATGATGATGTATAACAATCTGAACATAAACAATAATTCAATGGTTCCACTCACAAGCATCAACTACAAGAGTAAGTAACACCGGGAAAGTTTCCCCTAAGAACTATGTAAGATTCAACACAATTGTTACAGTGGGATGAAGTGGTGATGATGGTGCCGGTGGATATGGGGGTGTGGATGATGATGACGATCCCGATGAAGTCTAGCTTGATGACGGTGTTGATGGCGATGATCTCCCCTCTTCGGGAAGGAATTTCCTCGGCAGAAATCTGTCTGCCGGAGAGCTTTTTCTCTCTCTGTAGTTTCCGCCCCGCAGAGGCGGCGAAATCTTTATGTGGTCACTCCCCCCTGTTTTAGGGTTTTGAGGAGAAGATATAGGCGAAGGGGCAGAGTTGGAGGTGGGACATGGTGGCCACACCCCCTGGTGGCGTGGCCCAGGGTGGCCCACGCCTGGGGGGTGTGGGCCCCATGTGGCCCAACTCCGCCTCCCCTTCTGGCATCCTTTGTCTTCTTGAAAAATATAATTTTCCATAGTTTTTCTAGTATTTTCTGATCTTCACGAAAATTGCATCTAGACACCGCTTTTTCCATTAGAATCCTGACTCCGGCAGTTCATCATCCAAGAATCATCCAACATGCAAAAATAGATGAAATAACATAAGTAACACCTCTTAATATGAAATATATCAATGAATAGCAGCAAATTATGATATATAATAGTGATGCAAAATGGACGTATCAACTCCCCCCAAGCTTAGACCTCGCTTGTCCCAAAGTGAAAACTGAGCTCAGTAAACAAGTCCACAGGTTTATGGAGTGAAGTGTCGATAAAAAAATACGGACAAGAAGCATCACACTTACTAATACACAACTCACAATAGAAAGCAACTCACCATTATATAACTTAACTTGCAACGAGTATGGCAGTCACAATAAAGATACATAAAGACAAGTCATAATTGGGAATGGAAAACTTTGTTCTTGGTCAGAGAACATTTGACAAATCACATAGTTTTCAAGCAAAGCTTTTGTAAGGAAGTTTATAATAGGAGTACTCTTTGCTCAAACATAAAAGGCTTTTCACAATGATGACTTTCAAAGTAATACTCATTCAGATAAGAACAATGTGCAAAACAAGGAAGATAGGGAAACATGATTGGATAAATCATCATATGAATGATTAAAACACAACAACTCAAATGCTTGCTGGGGATAGAAAGAAATAGGTTTACTGACTCAACCAAGAAGTAGGAGAAATGCCCTTCACAGAGAGAAGCAGAGATTTCAAGTTCATAAAGAGCTTCCAAAAGATTATGGTATTAACTAGCTTTGAGCTCTCATTGCCCCTATCATAAGCATCTTGAGGTGATTAAGGTTAAAGTGAACAAATATGGAGTATATGCTTGACGAAGTATAAGTTGGCAATCTCATGTCCCTTGAGTACGAGGGTCGCTCCTCATGCTACTCAACTTTAGTTACCGGTAAGTTCTTTTCATAGTAAGTACATGTGTATCATAGAGAACCGCCAACGAGGTACTAGCTATCCCATATTAAAATGACAAGGCAAGCAGACAATGAGCATCTCAACGATCTTTTTATTTGCTATTTGCATAGGTTTTTATTGAGGATGCTTCATAGATTGCTCACTATGGTTATGCTGCAAGTTTTCACCATGATTAGGCATGGCTTAGGCTAGTGGCCTAGGAGTTTCTCTAACACACATACATAACTCCATGGACTTATAAGCTCCCCTTTTATTTCACACTGTTGACATTCGTAAACAAAAGATCATGATATCAAGTGGATAGATATCCATAAGTGTTGAAAGCGTTCCCCGTGACAACATGGTTCTGCTAATCCTAGCTTATAAGTGCAAGCATATACAACATACATGACACAATGGTTCAAGTTTATTAAGGGCAGGAAAAATAAGGTGTGCCATCAAGTTCGTGAGAGCTTTACTAACTAGTTTTCACATAACAAAAGAATTTTTAATTTTAAAGGTAGATGAAGCTTGAGAATTTACTTGTAATAGCAATACTACTAGTAGGTAGGTATGGTGGACACAAATGGCATGAGTTTTGGTTTAAAGGATTGGATGCATGAGAAGTGTTCCCTCTCAAAACAGGTTTTTGGCTACCAAGGCTGGGTAGCAGGCAAAAGAGTTGAAGGAAACAAGCAAACATACAAGTGATAAAGACAAACATGCTATCTTCCTTGAAAACACAAAAGATCTTAACTAAAGAATACTAAGCTTATGAGCCAATCAAGAAAGAAAGAAACTTAATTAAAAATACCTATAAGTGTTTTTCTCTTTTCCTTTCAAACCTCAAAAAGTGTTGCTACTGACCAAAGCTTGGTTTGCCAAAACCAATTTATATTTGCTTGATGATCCCAAAGTGATACCAATACTAATCAAAAAAATCAATCATATAATAGAGACTACAAACTAAAATAAGAAGTGCAAAAATTAAATGATGAAGCTTCTCATTAATATTCCATAAAGGCACTCACACCAAGGGATACATATATAACCAACTAGAGGAGAGATACTTCCACTATGCAAACCTTCCTATATGATAAATTCTCTATCGAAGATATGAATCTACTAAAAAGGTAAAAAAATAAAAGATAATGATGTGATACCGCGACACTCCCCCAAGCTTGGAACAGGCCAAGGGGATGCCATAACATGATGACGAATTATGTTACATCCCAAGATTTTCCAAATCTTGTAATGTGAAAAATAAATAAACAAAATAAATAATTGTTGAAAATTAGGGTGAAAAGAAACTTTTTGTTTCTAATTGGAAACTTAAATTCCCATCTTGAACAAACTTTGGTTAATGTTTGAATCCAACTAAATTCAAATCAAGTGGAATGCTTCCTTCATAAAAGCATCTGTAAATTTAAACACTTGAGAAATAAACCAAAACCCTAAAACCCTAGTGGAATAAAATCATTTCCAAGATATCTCTAAGACCATGGTTTTAACCCATAATTTTTTTTGTCAACAAACATTTACAAATGATCAAGAATGACAAATATAAATATTATAAAACCATATGAATTGGTTTCACTTAATTTGGAGCCATAGTTAAAATCTTAGGAATTTAATAAGATAAGGAAATTGAAATTCCAAAGTTAATAAAGCACCCTTTTAGAAATCCATAACAAATGGTGAGCAAATAATCCTAAAGATATTTAAAAGTATAAATAAATATTAAATAAAAAATATACAAATTGGAATCACAAAGTTTGGATCTATAAATAAAAATATATGGATTTTATAAGATAAAGAAAAATTAAATGAGGAATATTTAAAGACCAAATTAAATCTTGTCCTAATCCATAAGAAAATGGAATGAATATAGTCCAAATCCAAATAAAATAAAAGGATAAAGAATTTTCAAATTAAATAAAATGGCATTAACCAAATTCCATTTCCATTTGAATAAAGACAAAATCCCTATTAGAAATGATTAATTAAATCATGGGAAAATAATATTTGGAATTTACCCAAGTGGAATAAAAATTGTTTAATTAACTTAAATAAGATCAAAGAAATCTTTTAAATAAAATTCATGGAATTAAACCCATATTTAATTTCATTGGAATAAAGACAAGTGCCCAATTTAAAATGATTAATAAATCATATTAAATTTTTTTTCAAATAATTCAAGGTGAATTATTACACCCTAATAAATAAATAAAACCTAATGAAAAGATTTGAAAAGATTTAGGTTTCAAATGGAGTTTGAAAACATTATTAAACCTTATTTGAATAAATGCAAGGGCCTATTTTAAATAATTAAAAGACCCTAAAAAGAATAAAAAAATATTCTAAATTTGACTTTAAAATGCATTAATAAATAGTATATGAATATACACAAAGTTTGGTTGAAATTAGAATTCAAATGGATGCTTGAATTGATTAAACAAAATCAAAACATAATAAAGAATTGGAAAAAGAAAAATAAATAGGAGAAGGAAAAAAATAAAACGAAGCAGCCAGCCCAGCTAGCCCACTAAGCCCAGCAGTCCAGCCCACTCCCTCTCACCCCCGCAGAAAACGATTCGCACTCACAGACGAACCCACTCGATCACTGACGGCCTGGACCCACTCTCCCTCTCTCTCTCTCTCGCTGACGCTGAGCCCCACCTGCCAGGTTCCTCTTCCTCACCCGCGAAGACCACGCCCTCGTCGCCATTTCTGCCAATTGATTGCAAGCTTGAATCCTCATAACCGCGCGTTGATTCAGCCCCGCGATCACGCGTACATAAGCGCCTGCCCTCTCTCTCTTTTCCCTTACTCACCGCACCTCCTCCGCCCTAGGGCTGCCCGAATTTCTCTCGGCAACACCCACTGCTCCGGCGAGATTCTCCGACAATTCCGGCCACCACCGCTAGCCCCACTGCCTCCAGAGCACATGAGCTTGTTCGCCATCATCTCCTGCACCTGCCAGTGCCTTTCCCTCACTCGTGCGCGCCTCAGACGCTCGACAACAACCTCGACTGAACTCCGCCACCGCCTGCCTCGACTCTGGCGACTCCACACGGTGAGCTCTGACCTCCCTTTCCCCTCTTTTTGATACTCCTGTACGCGCCACGACCTTGCGCATCTGACCGTGTCCTCCACTCGTCTTAGCGCGCTCTCAATCCTCACCTCCGTCAAGACCAGCACGAGCCCGATGCCAGGCAGAACTCCGGCGAGAAATTTAGGTCGTCCTAGTGCGCCCCTGTCCAGGAAAAGACTACGTCGAGCTTCCCCACGACGCTGCGATCGCTGTAAGACATCTCTCTCCCTCTCTCGCCTTCTGAATCACCGGCAACCTCGCCGCTAGAGCGCACCGCCGCCACTCGCCGCCGCTAGCGCCGCTCACTCTAGGACAAACGCGCAGCAGCCGTTAGATCGTCATCCAATGGCTACGATAGGTTGACTAATCGAAACTGTATGAACTTATCTGTGCCGCACGATCTGTTTTTAATCCAACGCCTCATAGCACGCGATCTAGCCAAAACGTTTTTGTCCAATCAGAATAGGACGTGTGGCCATGTCTGTTTAATAAAAACCAGAATTGATCTATTTGATGTTCCAATTTGTAAAATTCATAACTTTCAAACCACACGTCCAAATTTTGCAACTTTTATATCAATGGAATCAGCAAGACAAACCCTATCCAACCATGCCCTTTGTTTAGTAAATTGCTTCTGTTAAATTCATTGTTCTTGAACTTATGTAGGCATATTTTGGATATAAAATTTGTTCTAAAATTATTTTAATGATAAAACCTTTGGCAAATAGTTTGTTTTGAACCTACTGACCCTAGAAATCAATTTGTGGTATCAAAAACATATTTTGTGAAGCAAAAGAACAAAACTTTGAATTAAAGCATTTCTAGTCCAATAAAAATATTGTTTATTTGTTGAAAACACTTTATGGAGGAAAACTTTTGGGAAATGAATTTGATTTAAACTCTCTGACCCCAAGCACCAAGTTTTATGATTTTAAAAGGTATTTGGTGAACCCTATAAAGAATATTGCTTTGCTAAAAGCATTTTCAACCACATAAAATAATGCTTTAGTTTAAAATTGGTTTATAGTAAAATCTTTTGCTAATGGATTTGCCACTTTTATAAAATGACCAATAAGTGTTTTATAATGTTTATAACATGTTAGAAACCACTTTTTCAAATAAAACAATCTTTAGCATGCTTCCATGCATTGTTTTGTTTCCATTATTCTATGTGATGTTTTGCTTGAATGGTAGATTGAATTATTGCTTGCTTGATTTAATTGTAGTGGAATTTGAAGAGTGTGAATGTTGCAAGATCAAGGAGTGAACTTATATTCTCTACCAAAAAAGGCAAGTGATGCTTCATACCTTGTCCCATTATTTTCACTATGCATTAGTGATATTTTTAAGTAGGACTTGCATGGAATTTTTGCTAAGTATAAACTATGCCATGGGAAATCCTAGTAGATGAAACCTTAGTAGAAATTTCCTAAGTTAATATTCCTACTACTATCATGCTTAGCTTAGCTAGTAGAAAACAAGGGTGGATTACATTCATGCTATGGAATATTTCTAAGTCAAGGACTTGTGTTTTTGTTTAATAAAACAACTAAGTGAATGAATCACCTGGGTGGAATGGAAAGAATGGTTTGTGTTGAGTGGTTATGCAAGTCCAGTATGCTGGGGAAAACTTGGGCATCACCAAGTCCAGTATACTGGGGAAAACTTAGTATCTCACTTGTGGATGGCCACCCAGGAACAAAGAGATTTGAGATGTCAAATGTTGAGAAGCTTCAAGTGCAACCACTTGGCATTATGGTATTTGACTGGATCATATAGGTTGCAATAACTTAGCCAAATGGACAGTTGGTGGTAGGGGATGATAGGTTGGAACACGTCCATTCTGGTCTAAGGGAAGGCTTCTGAAAGATCTTGTCTTGGTGAAACCAAGTCTTGTGGGGAAAGTGCACAACCTCTACAGATGGAAGAATCTAAGTACTTAGCCATGTCCCTGGTAAAGGACAATTTGAGCATCAAGACATGGAAGCTATCAAGAATCTCCTCATCCAAATTTCTAAGTTAAAAACTTGTGGTTGAACAAGGGTTGAAGGATCACCAATTTCTATTGGGAGATGCCTTGGGTGATTTTTGACAAACAAAAACTTAGTGTTTTCAAATGATAAGGAAAATCTATTTTGAGCAAAGCAAGCCTAAGCTCCACTTAGCCAAATGCATATAGATGATAGACTCCACTATACTACCATATTATCACTTGCCAATACAATTCAAATGTATTGAACCTTGTGGCTGTAACTTTTTATGTTGCAGGTTTGTTTGATGTTAGTGAAGTGCGTTGATTAGGATTACAAGTCTACAACCAACATGACTATCTGTGGAACTTTGAAGATGAAGGACCGCATGCTATTGTTATATTCTGTTGCATTGTAATGAGATAGCCAAATGAGCTATGTAAGATGTAATAAATTATTTTATTCCTGGTTATAAAGTTGTATTATGACCTTTGTTTCTTGATATTACATCTTAAGTGTGGATGCTAGCTATTGATCCAGGGACTAGCATTGTAAACACAGGGATCTCTACCTTATTAAAGGTTGGGAACCTTACAGATGGTATCAGAGCATTGTGTTGCCTGTAGAATTGTAACCCTAGGATTGGACAAAACCCCTTAGAGAAATAGGAGTTAAATTTGTTCCAAAACTTATTTACAAACAATCTTGTATACTCTCTCCTCAACCATTTTGGTTTTTCTACATCTTGTCTATTTCAACTTGATGGACAAAGCCTTCTCCATGACCAAAGACTTCAACTTGGATATCACTAAGGACTACAAGTGAGACAAGAAATGTTACTCAAGAATTGAAGACTAAGGAAACACAACTTAGAAGGAACCATCATCACCTTTGAAGTTTTGTGACCAAGATTCAAGAAGTTCTCCAAGGATACAAAGATCTTGTTCATAGCAACCAAGAAGGATGGAATGCTCTCAAATGAACCATATAGTTGGACCACCATATTTAGATTAAACCAAACACACCAAGTGTGGTGTAGCAAAATTATTTTGTTGCCTAAAAATGTGCTTGAACTTTGTTATTTGAGTAGAATGTTTGTTTGTGATTGATTGCACATTGCTTGTGTGAATTGTGATATGTGTGATTAGAACTATTTCCTTAGAAATCTTTTGCCTATTCTAACCCCAATCCAACCCAAACAGATGACTACTCCAAGAAACTCCAACATCAAGAATGGTGACAACAACCAAGAGCTATACATGAGAGAACAACTACTAGTAAACCAAACCCATTTGAATCAGATGACAACTCAGTTTTTAGCCAACAACAATGAGATAGACCCAACCTTGCAAAAAAATTTAGAAATCCAATCCCAATTGTTGCAAGGGATGACCACTCAAATGATCAACATGGGAGACAACTCTTTCCAAGGAGTTTGTGACAACAAGGATATCAAGGATGATATTCTAGAAGGAACCCAAGCTTGCAATGTTTGTAGAGACAAGGATCACACTTCCAAAGAGCATGAAGATCAATGCCCCAATTGTGAAGAGAAACATCCAACTAATCAATGCCCCACATCTCAAGCTACTTGTTTCCTATGTGAAGGAAATAATCATGTCCCTATCCAATGCCCCATCTATTCCATAGTTCAACAAAGGAAACAAGGTGGAGTGCAACAACTGGTTGCAGACTACCATGAGGGAACAACTTCTACCAAGAAGGGTGAAGACAAAGGAAAATCTCAGCTTGCACCTCCATGCAATATGACTCAATTTGATGGACCAAAGAGGAGACATATGTATTATCCAAGGAAAATATCAAGGAGACCAGGAAACTTTCCCACCTTTGAGATAATATATGAAGAGCATGAACTAGAAGCACTCCTAGCTTTGGAGAAGCCCAAGAAGAAAAAGGACAAAAGCCAAGTGTAATGTTGCCATTGCAAAGAAATGGGACACTATGCCAACGAATGTCCTGAGAAGAAACAAAAATATAAGGAGATTAACCAAGTGTGGTGCAACAACTGCAAAGAGCTAGGCCATTATGTGTCAACTTGTTCACAGAAGATACGAGAAGAACTCAATCTTTTCACATGTTACAATTGTGGTAACCAAGGACATTATGCAAGCAATTGTCCAGAAAAGATGAAGCACAAGATAAAGCCTATGAAGGATCTCAGCCTTGTCACATGTTTCAAGTGTGGAAACAAAGGACACTGTGCAGATGTTTGCCCAGAGAGGTTTCAACAAGATCCCAAGCAAGCCAACAAGTAATCTAGTTGGAAAATTTTTAAGGGTGGTAGTACCCTAGTTGCTTTGAGCCAACTTGTAACCCCTATCCTTACTAAATCTCGGGACGAGATTTATTTTAAGGGTGGTAGCCTGTCACATCCCAAGATTTTCCAAATCTTGTAATGTGAAAAATAAATAAACAAAATAAATAATTGTTGAAAAATAGGGTGAAAAGAAACTTTTTGTTTCTAATTGGAAACTTTAATTCCCATCTTGAACAAACTTTGGTTAATGTTTGAATCCAACTAAATTCAAATCAAGTGGAATGCTTCCTTCATAAAAGCATCTAGAAATTTAAACACTTGAGAAATAAACCAAAACCCTAAAACCCTAGTGGAATAAAATCATTTCCAAGATATCTCTAAGACCATGGTTTTGACCCATATAAAAATTTGTCAACAAACATTTACAAATGATCAAGAATGACAAATAGAAATATTATAAAACCATATGAATTGGTTTCACTTAATTTGGAGCCATAGTTAAAATCTTAGGAATTTAATAAGATAAGGAAATTGAAATTCCAAAGTTAATAAAGAACCCATTTAGAAATCCATACCAAATGGTGAGAAAATAATCCTAAAGATATTTAAAAGTATAAATAAATATTAAATAAAAATATACAAATTGGAATCACAAAGTTTGGATCTATAAATAAAAATATATGGATTTTATAAGATAAAGAAAAATTAAATGAGGAATATTTAAAGACCAAATTAAATCTTGTCCTAATCCATAAGAAAATGGAATGAATATAGTCCAAATCCAAATAAAATAAAAGGATAAAGAATTTTCAAATTAAATAAAATGGCATTAACCAAATTCCATTTCCATTTGAATAAAGACAAAATCCCTATTAGAAATGATTAATTAAATCATGGGAAAATAATATTAGGAATTTACCCAAGTGGAATAAAAATTGTTTAATTAACTTAAATAAGATCAAAGAAATCTTTTAAATAAAATTCATGGAATTAAACCCATATTTAATTTCATTGGAATAAAGACAAGTGCCCAATTTAAAATGATTAATAAATCATATTAAATATTTTTTTCAAATAATTCAAGGTGAATTATTACACCCTAATAAATAAATAAAACCTACTGAAAAGATTTGAAAAGATTTAGGTTTCAAATGGAGTTTGAAAACATTATTAAACCTTATTTGAATAAATGCAAGGGCCTATTTTAAATAATTAAAAGACCCTAAAAAGAATAAAAAAATATTCTAAATTTGACTTTAAAATGCATTAATAAATAGTATATGAATATACACAAAGTTTGGTTGAAATTAGAATTCAAATGGATGCTTGAATTGATTAAACAAAATCAAAACATAATAAAGAATTGGAAAAAGAAAAATAAATAGGAGAAGGAAAAAAATAAAACGAAGCAGCCAGCCCAGCTAGCCCACTAAGCCCAGCAGTCCAGCCCACTCCCTCTCACCCCCGCAGAAAACGATTCGCACTCACAGACGAACCCACTCGGTCACTGACGGCCTGGACCCACTCTCCATCTCTCTCTCGCTGACGTTGAGCCCCACCTGCCAGGTTCCTCTTCCTCACCCGCGAAGACCACGCCCTCATCGCCGTTTCTGCCAATTGATTGCACGCTTGAATCCTCATAACTGCGCGTTGATTCAGCCCCGTGATCACGCGTACATAAGCGCCTGCCCTCTCTCTCTCTTTTCCCTCACTCACCATACCTCCTCCGCCCCAGGGCTGCCCGAATTTCTCTCGGCAACACCCACTGCTCCGGCGAGATTCTCCGTCAATTCCAGCCACCACCGCTAGCCCCACTGCCTCCAGAGCACACGAGCTTGCTCACCATCATCTCCTGCACCTGCCAGTGCCTTTCCCTCACTCACGCGCGCCTCAGAAGCTCTGACATGGTTATACCCCACGGGTACATGATCTCAGCATACCTGGTCCAGCCCAAGGAAGGCCCACGACAACTATACGCCGGCCCATAAAGATTTTCGGGTGGCCAAGGCCCATGACGCTTTTGGATCCTTGGAGAGCAAGACTAGAGTAGATAGGAAATTCAAAGGGGTAAAACCCTAGAACCTGTAACCGACTAGGTCTATGCCCGGGACCTGCCTGAGTCTATATAAAGGCTAGGAGGGCACGACCTAGATCTTCTCCTCATACTTTCGCATAAACACCTCCACGCCAGATTGCATCTGCGCACCCTTGTAATCTTCGGTTCCGCCGTAATCAAGAGCAGACAAGCAGGAGTAGGGTTTTCCCTCCGAGGGACTGAACCTGGGTAAACCTTGTGTCCCCGTGTTGCTTGTTTGCTAACCGTTCCACGATCTCCAGCATCCCCATCTTCTCCAAAACCCAAGTCCATAACAATGGGCATTGATGAGATCAAACCTTGTCAAGCTCGGCAACAAGCTCGACTGAACTCCGCCACCGTCTGCCTCGACTCCGGCGACTCCACACGGTGAGCTCTGACCTCCCTTTCCCCTCTTTTTGATACTCCTATGCACGCCACGATCTTGCGCATCTGACCGTGTCCTCCACTCGTCTTAGCGCGCTCTCAATCCTCGCCTCCGTCAAGACCAGCACGAGCCCGACGCCAGGCAGAACTCCGGCGAGAAATTTAGGTCGTCCTAGTGCGCCCCTGTCCAGGAAAAGACTACGTCGAGCTTCCCCACGACGATGCGATTGCTGTAAGCCATCTCTCTCCCTCTCTCGCCTTCTGAATCACCGGCAACCTTGCCGCCAGAGCGCACCGCTGCCACTCGCCGCCGCCAGCGCCGCTCACTCTAGGACAAACGCGCAGCAGCCGTTAGATCGTCATCCAGTGGCTACGATAGGTTGACTAATCGAAAGGGTATGAACTCATCTGTGCCGCACGATCTGTTTTTAATCCAACGCCTCACAGCACGCGATCCAGCCGAAACGTTTTTGTCCAATCAGAATAGGACGCGCGGCCCTGTTTGTTTAATAAAAACCAGAATTGATCTATTTGATGTTCCAATTTGTAAAATTCATAACTTTCAAACCACACGTCCAAATTTTGCAAATTTTATATCAATGGAATCAGCAAGACAAACCCTATCCAGCCATGCCCTTTGTTTAGTAAATTGCTTCTATTAAATTGATTGTTTTTGCAGAAACTAGTGTAGGCATATTTTGGATATAAAATTTGTTCTAAAACTATTTTAATGATAAAACCTTTGGCAAATAGTTTGTTTTGAACCTACTGACCCTAGAAATCAATTTGTGGTATCAAAAACATATTTTGTGAAGCAAGAGAATAAAACTTTGAATTAAAGCATTTCTAGTCTAATAAAAATATTGTTTATTTGTTGAAAACACTTTATGGAGGAAAACTTTTGGGAAATGAATTTGATTTAAACTCTCTGACCCCAAGCACCAATTTATGATTTTAAAAGGTATTTGGTGAACCCTATAAAGATTATTGCTTTGCTAAAAGCGTTTTCAACCACATAAAATAATGGTTTAGTTTAAAATTGGTTTATAGTAAAATCTTTTGCTAATGGATTTGCCACTTTTATAAAATGACCAATAAGGTTTTTAGAATGTTTATAACATGTTAGAAACCACTTTTTCAAATAAAACAATATTTAGCATGCTTGCATGCATTGTTTTGTTTCCATTGTGATGTTTTGCTTGAATGGTAGATTGAATTATTGCTTGCTTGATTGAATTGTAGTGGAATTTGAAGAGTGTGAATATTGCAAGATCAAGGAGTGAACTTATATTCTCTACCAAAAAAGTCAAGTGATGTTTCATACCTTGTCCCATTATTTTCACTATGCATTAGTGATATTTTTAAGTAGGACTTGCATGGAATTTTTGCTAAGTATAAACTATGCCATGGGAAATCCTAGTAGATGAAACCTTAGTAGAAATTTCCTAAGTTAATATTCCTACTACTATCATGCTTAGCTTAGCTAGTAGAAAACAAGGGTGGGTTACATTCATGCTATGGAATATTTCTAAGTCAAGGACTTGTGTTTTTGTTTAATAAAACAACTAAGTGAATGAATCACCTGGGTGGAATGGAAAGAATGGTTTGTGTTGAGTGGTTATGCAAGTCCAGTATGCTGGGGAAAACTTGGGCATCACCAAGTCTAGTATACTGGGGAAAACTTGGTATCTCACTTGTGGATGGCCACCCAGGAACAAAGAGATTTGAGATGTCAAATGTTGAGAAGCTTCAAGTGCAACCACTTGGCATTATGGGCTCTGCCTGGATCATATAGGTTGCAATAACTTAGCCAAATGGACAGTTGGTGGTAGGGGATGATAGGTTGGAACGCGTCCATTCTGGTCTAAGGGGAGGCTTCTGAAAGATCTTGTCTTGGTGAAACCAAGTCTTGTGGGGAAAGTGCACAACCTCTGCAGATGGAAGAATATAAGTACTTATCCATGTCCCTGGTAAAGGACAATTTGAGCATCAAGACATGGAAGCTATCAAGAATCTCCTCATCCAAATTTCTAAGTTAAAACTTGTTGTTAAACAAGGGTTGAAGGATCACGAATTTCTATTGGGAGATGCCTTGGGTGATTTTTGACAAACAAAAACTTAGTGTTTTCAAATGATAAGGAAAATCTATTTTGAGCAAAGCAAGCCTAAGCTCCACTTAGCCAAATGCATATAGATGATAGACTCCACTATACTACCATATTATCACTTGCCAATACAATTCAAATGTATTGACCCTTGTGGCTGTAACTTATTATGTTGCAGGTTTGTTTGATGTTAGTGAAGTGCGTTGATTAGGATTACAAGTCTACAACCAACATGACTGTCTGTGGCACTTTGAAGATGAAGGACCCCATGCTATTGTTATATTCTGCTGCATTGTAATGAGATAGCCAAATGAGCTATGTAAGATGTAATAAATTATTTTATTCCTAGTTATAAAGTTGTATTATGACCTTTGTTTCTTGATATTACATCTTAACTGTGGATGCTAGCTATTGATCCAGGGACTAGCATTGTAAACACAAGGATCTCTACCTTATTAAAGGTTGGGAACCTTACAAATTACTTCTTCGGTGGTGGTGGTGGTGTTCTCTCGATAACCTTTTCAATAAGTTCCCTCAAGTCCTCAATCCCAAAGGCTAGAGTACGAATCATCTCCGAGTTATGCTCAATGTGTTTCATGATCATGTCGGACTGAGAATCCCAGTCCTTGTTATTCTTTCCCCACTCTTCCTCCTTAGAGTGTTCCTTCCCTGCATGGTTAGAACGAGGCATATCCCAACTAGAGGGCAACTTCCCTTTGGACAACTTTTGGAATTGTTGCTCATGTATAAGAGTATGGAAGGGGTTCTTGGTGTGTGGAGGAAGTTACCGTGGAGAGAGGATATGATGCAGAGTTTTCCCTCCTGTAGACATCCGTGTTGTCCTCCTGAGCTTGATAAGGTTTGCCACCACTCCAATGCTTGCAACGGTAGCGTGGGTGTCTGGATGCTTGTCCTCCTTCACTTCTTCTTCATGCACAACCAAGATCTCCTCCTCTTTATTGGGGTATTGAGGATCATCCTCCACGGGCTTCTTGCCTTTGTCTTTGGCGGAGACCATGGTGCCTCTAAACTTGAGAAACTTTCCTGACAGAAACAGATTGAAATGAAAAAACAACGAGAACACAATATACGAACCTCGGGGGGTCCGGGTGATTATATATTACAAAGTTTTACAACATAAGGAAGGTACAGAGCGAAAATGGGACGAAGACGGGCTCCGGGGTGGACACACCCCTGGTGGCGCGGCCAGGTGGGACCCGTCCCACCAGTGGGTGTGGTCCACCCGGGCTACGTTTCCTCCTCTGTTTCGTATCGTAACCTTTCATATGTAATAAAAACAAATAAAATATAAAGAAAGAGTTTTTTCCCGAACCTTTGTTTTCCAGCACTTTTACCTATTCGGAAACAGACTCTGTAGATTCCTTCTCTCTAATACTTGAAAGTTTCGTTCATACCAAGCCTCACACAAACTTTATTAGCAACACTAGTGTATGCAAAATCAATAAACCTTTGGGTTCAAACTTCAACTGAAATCCATCAAAACAAAAGCTACTGTAGCAACTCCTTTCAAAAGCCCAAAAAGAGTCCAAAAGGAAGTCAATATGAGAGGCAAATGCAAATGATGACAGAAATCTGTCAAAATAGACCAGCAGGTAAAAATTTATTTTTTCGAAAATCTTATGTTGCTCAAATAAAAAAGTGCAAATCTAACGAAAGTTGGATAACAACTTGGGTCACAAGCACAAAAAGTTACAGATCCAACCGAAATACTGAGCTCCTTCACGAATTTTTATGATGCAGCACAAAAATCTGTCCCAGGACAACAACTTTTCACAACTCCTCTACTTCTCAAAAGAGGTTGATCTTGACACAAAAACCAAACAAAAGGATAAGGAGCGGTTATTACAGAGGTAATAACTTTCAAGACTCAAAGAAATGAAGACCCAGACCAAACTAAAATGGGTTGTCTCCCAAAATCTCTTTCTTTATAGCCATTAAGATGGGCATGATAATTTCAAAGATGCTCTCATAGGAGATATAGATTTGAAGTGAAAGAGTGCATCAAGAAGCAAATATCCACCACATTTGAGTCTAACCCACTTCCTATGCAAGGGGGTTTCTTAAGAAAATGAATTATTGAAGCAAAAGACCACTAGCATAGGAAGACAAAAAATGCAACTTCAAAGCTTTCAACATAAAGCAGGGAAACTTAATACTATTGAGATGCATAAGGCCATGTTTCCCTATCTTATAATAACTTTCAGTAGTACTTTGAATAATTTGACAATATAACTGTCACAAGAAACAACTTTATCATCAGAATGAGCATACTTACAATCATCAAAAATAGGTCTAAGGTCATAAACTGGATCAATAGAAGCAAGCTGTTCAACCCTAAAATCTTCATTAGGAAAATTATTTTCATAAGAAGATTTAGAAAATTTGGAGAAGTTAAACTCATAAGATTCTCCATCAAACTTGGTTTAAACTTTCTCCTTCTTACAATCTATAATAGCTTCACAAGTGTTGAGAAAAGGTCTACCAAAAACGATAGGACAAGTTTTACTAGCTTCTGAACCAAGCACTAGAAAATCAACAGGATATTTAATCTTACCACAAATAACCTTAACATCTCTTACAATGCCAATTGGATAGAATGTCTCTCTATTAGCAAGGTGAATAACCACATCAATGTCCTCAAGTTCACAAGGACCAATTTCATGCATAATTTCCTTGTAAAGCTCATAAGGAATAGCACTAGAACTAGCACCAATATCACATAAACCATAATAGCAACGATCACCAATTCTAACAGAAAGCACAAGGACACTAGCTTTCCTAGCTTTACTAGGATGAGAGACAATATTAGAAGCATCTTCACAAAAGATAATGTGCCCATCTTATGCATTTTTAGTGACAAGATCTTTCACAATGGCTACTACAGGTTCAATATTTATTTGTTCATCAGGTTCAACACCTTTCTTTGTACTTTTGTTAACCGCACTAATTATCATAGAATGTTCCTTTACCTTAGCTGAGAATGGTGTTTTCTCAACATAAGGTTCATGCAAAATACGATCAATAGTACAAACTTCAGTATTTCTACCAGGAACATGATTAACAACATCTTTATAAGGTGCATGGTACTTGTTCCACGTCTTTTTAGGAATTTCAATATAAGAGGAAAAATCCTTAAACATTTGGCAATACTTTGAGAATCAAGACCATACTCAGTACTAATATCATGAAAGTCATCAGTTCCCATAAGAGATTTAATAAATTCATAATCATAATTTATACCTGACTTTCTTCCTTTGTCATTGTCCCAAGCTTCAGTGTTTTCTTGAATACGGTCTAGAAGATCCCACTTAGCTTCTTCCTTCATACGTGTGAATGATCCAGCACAAGAAGCATCTAATAAATCTTTATCATGAAGAGAAAGTTGCATAAAAGTTATTGATAATAATATTATTAGGGAGTTCATGAATATGACATTTAAGAATTAGTAACTTCAATCTCCCCCAAGCTTGGGCCATACTTTCTCCATCACGAGGCCAAAATTTATATATTTGATTCCTATCCTTATGAATCTCACTGGGAGGATAGAATTTATAATAAAAGAGAAGTACCATTTCCTCCCATTCCATAGATTGTCCATTCTTCATCAGCTTATACCATTCTTCAGCTCTTCCTTTCAATGATATAAAGAGCAACTTCTTCTCAACCTGTTCAGTTCTGATACCTTCACACTTAAACAACCCGCATAATTCATGGATAAAGAGCAAGTGATTGATAACCCACAAGTATAAGGGGTGTATCGTAGTACTTTCGATAAATAGGAGTGTTGATCCCAACGAGGAGCAGGAGGTGTTGACTAGTGATATGGAGCAGGAAATCTCTGTAAATACTTAGCAAACAGATTTTTAGGGGTTTCTGATAAAGCAACAAAACAAAGTGCAAGTAATAAAGACAACAAACAATTGCAGCAAATGGGCCAATCCTTTCTTAGCAAAGGACAAGCCGGTGGAAATACTTATAAGGACCAAACGTTCTCGAGGACACATGGGAGTTCTGTCAAGTGCTTTCGCTTCAAATAGCTGAGTACCCTTCTATGGTGTTGTAAGTGTTATGTGGGTGAACCTGTGCTAATGTACCGACCTTACTTGGACTAATACATACTTGTGATTAAACCCACTGTAATCATCCGCAACTACAGGAAAGCAATTAAGATATAAACCTAACCACAACCTTAAACTCTGAGATCCTACGCTCCCTTGTGCAAAGGTGTCCTAATGGGGGTTTAGGTTTCTGTCACTCCGGCAACCCCACAATTAGTAGCCAAATACACAATGCATTCCCCTAGGCCCATGATACACCCAATTTGCATCACCATTCTATATCATAATTTACCTCTATTCATTGATATTTGTCTTATTATGAGGTATTACTTATGGATTTTCATCTGTTTATGCATGTTGGATGATTCTTGGAGGATGGACCGCCGGAGTCTGGATTCTGATGGAAAATAAGGCGTTTTGGTGCATTTCGCAAAGATCAGAAAAATACCAAAAAAATATGGAAACATATTATTTTACCTGAGGACAAAGGAAGCCAGAAGGAGGAGCGAAGGGGGCCGTAGGAGGCCCACACCCCCTAGGCACAGGCCCACCTGAGGCCATGCCTAGGGCAGGTGTGGCCCACCTGCCCGGCCTCCGACTCTCCCCCTTCGCCTATATCTTCCCTACGGAACCCTAAGCCTTAGGGAGCGACCATAGATAGATTTTCGCCACCTCTAAGGGGCGGAAAACACCGAGAGAGAAAGATCTCTCTGGTAGACAGATTTATGTCGGGGGTATTCCTTCCTAGAGAGGGGAGACCGTCGCCATCAACACCATCATCAAGCTAGGCTTCATCGGGATCAGCATCATCATCATCCACACCATCATCTCCACCAGCACCATCATCACCACTCCGTCCTGCTATAACAATTGTGTTGGATATTGCTTTAGTTCATTAGGGTAAACTTTCCCGGTGTTAATTACTATTGTAGTTGATGCTTGTGAGTGGAACCATTGGGTTATTGTTTATGTTCAGATTGTTATCCATTACCATATCATCTTTGATCTTGATCCATATGATGTCTTGTGAGTAGTTCGTTGTGTTCTTGAGGACATGGGAGAAGTCATGTTGTTAGTAGTGAATCTGTGATGAGTTATTATTCAATGGTTTAGTATTTAAGTTGTGGTGCTATTCTTGTAGTGGTGTCATGTGAACGTTGACTACATGACACTTCACCATTTATGGGCCTAGGGGGATGCATTGTGTATTTGTCTACTAATTGTGGGGTTGCCAGAGTGTCAGAAACCTGAACCCCTGTTAGGACACCTTTGCACAAGGGAGTGTAGGATCTCAGAGTTTAAGGCTATGGTTATATTTATATCTTAATTACTTTCCTGTAGTTACGGATGTTTGCAGGGGGTTTAATCACAAGTATGTATTAGTCCTAGGAAGGGCGGTATGTTAGCACAGGTTCACCCACACAACACTTATGAACACCAGAGAAGAGTACTCAGCTATTTGAAGCGAAAGCACTTGACAGAATTAACATGTGTCCTCGAGAACGTTTGGTCCTTATAAGTATTTCCACCGGCTTGTCCTTTGCTAAGAAAGGATTGGGCCACTTGCTCCGTTTGTTTACTATCTTTGTTACTTGCTATTTGTTTTGTTGCCTTGTCAAAAAAACCACTAAAAATCTGTTTGCTAAGTATTCACAGGGATTTCCTGCTCCATACCACTGTTCAGCACCTTCTTCTCCTCATTGGGATCGACACTCGTATTTATCGAAAGTACTACGATACACCCCCTATACTTGTGGGTCATCAAGACTATTTTCTAGTGCCGTTGCCGGGGAGTGAAGCGCTATTGAAGAGTGGAACTAGTAAGGGAAACTTTTACTGTGAGTATTGCTTTTGTTACTGCTTGTTACTTTGTTTCCAATATGGATAACCCACTTGGTTTTCTGTTTGGGAAAACTACTACCACTGCTAGGGTAGTAGATGAACCACCACCTGTTGAGATAGATCCTTTTAAGATACCTACAAGTATTGTTGACCGTGTTATGGATAATTATTATTTTGGGGATGGAACTGTCCATCTCAGTGATCACTTGATTTTTATCCATGAATTATGCGGGTTGTTTAAGTGTGCAGGTATCACAACTGAACAGGTGAATAAGAAGTTACTCTCCATATCCTTAAAAGGGAGAGCTGAAGAATGGTATAAGCTGCTGAAGAATGGACAATCCATGGAATGGGAGGAGATGGCATCTCTCTTTTACTCTAAATTTTATCCTCCTAGTGAAATTCATAAAGATAGAAATATTATATATAACTTTTGGCCTCTTGATGGAGAAAGTACATCTCAAGCTTGGGGGAGATTGAAGTTACTAATGCTTAAATGTCCTATTCATGAACTCCCTAACAATATTATTCTCAAAAACATTTATGCTAGGCTTTCTCTTCATGATAAAGATTTACTAGATGCTTCTTGTGCTGGATCATTCACATGTATGAAGGAAGAAGCTAAATGGGATCTCTTAGACCGTATTCAATATAACACTGAAGCTTGGGAGAATGATAAAGGAAGAAAGTCAGGTATCAACTATGATTATGAATGCATTAAATCTTTTATGGGAACTGATGACTTTCGTGATATTAGTAATGAGTTTGGTCTTGGTCCTCAAGTTCTTGCGAAATGTTTTAATGCTTTTGCTTCTTATATTGATATTCCCAAGAAAGAGTGGGACAAGTACCATGCTCCATATAAAGACATTGTTACCCATGTTCCTGCCGGTGAAGAGGTTTGTACTGTTGATCCTATTTTTCCTGAACCTTATGTTGATAAGATCCCTTTTCCCTCCAAGGTAAGGGAACATTCTATTTTAGCTAATGTGGTTAGTAAAAGCGCAAAGAAAACTGTAGGGTCCGATGAGATTATTTATATTGAGCCTGTGGTAGCTATTGTGAAAGACCTTGTCACTAGAAATATAGAGGATGAGCACATTGTCTTCCGTGAAGACGCTACTAATGTTGTTTCTCATCCTAGTAAGGCTATAAAAGCTAGTGTTCCTGTGCTTTCTGTTAAAATTGGTGATCATTGCTATTATAGTTTATGTGATATTGGTGCTAGTTTTAGTGTTATTCCTTATGAGCTTTACAGGGAAATTATGCATGAGATTGGTACTTGTGAGCTTGAGGACATTGATGTGGTTATTCATCTTGCCAATAGAGAGCAAGTTTGCCCCATTGGCATTGTAAGAGATGTGGAGGTCCTTTGTGGTAAGATTAAATATCCTGCTGATTTTCTAGTACTTGGTAAGGAAGCTAGTAAGATTGACGAGGTTTTCCTTCGTCATCCAGAATAGCTTAAGCATAATTTACCTATGGAAGATTTGGGTACCACACTACCACCTAAAGGGGACCTTGTTTTCGAACTAAAACCTTTACCTAATGATCTTAAATATGCTTATCTTGAAAATAAGAAAGTATATCCTGTTATTATTAATTCTAAACTTTCAGGAAAGGAAGAGGAGAGGTTATTGGAGATATTGAAGAAACACCGAGGAGCTATGGGCTATACTCTTGATGATTTAAAGGGGATTTCTCCTGCTATATGTCAGCATGCTATTAATATAGAACCTGATGCAAAACCAGTTGTTGAGCACCTACACCGTCTAAATCCTAAGATGAAGGATGTGGTAAGAAATGAGGTATTAAAACTCCTTGATGCTGGTATTATTTATCCTATTGCTGATATTAAATGGGTTAGCCCTGTTCATTGTGTTCCCAAGAAAGGGGGAATAAATGTTGTGCCTAATGAGGATAATGAGCTTATACCCCAAAGAGTAGTGGTTGGGTATAGAATGTGCATCGATTTTGGAAAGATTAATAAAGTTACTAAGAAAGATCATTATCCTTTGCCCTTGATTGATCAAATGCTTGAGAGGTTTGCCAAAAAGACTCACTTTTGTTTCCTTGATGGTTATTCTGGGTTTTCTCAAATTTCTATGAAAGCACAGGACCAAGAGAAAACTACTTTCACTTGTCCTTATGGTACTTATGCTTATAGGCGTACGCCTTTTGGTTTATGTAATGCTCCTGCTACCTTTCAGAGATGTATGTCTGCTATCTTTCATGGTTTTTGTGAAGAAATTGTGGAGGTTTTCATGGACGATTTTTCCGTCTATGGAACTTCTTTTGATAACTGTTTGCACAACCTTGATAAAGTTTTGCAGAGATGTGAAGAAACCAACCTTGTTCTTAATTGGGAGAAATGCCATTTCATGGTTAATGAAGGGATTGTTCTTGGACACAAGATCTCTGAAAGAGGCATTGAAGTTGATAGCCAAAATTGAAGCAAATGAGAAGATGCCTTGTCCTAGAGATATCAAAGGTATTCGTAGTATCCTTGGTCATGCTGGTTTCCATAGGAGGTTTATTAAAGATTTCTCTAAAATTTCAAAGCCCCTTACTAATCTTCTTCAAAAAGATGTACCTTTTGTTTTTGATGATGATTGTAAGGAAGCTTTTGAAACTTTGAAGAAGGCTTTAACAACTGCTCCTATTGTCCAACCACTTGATTGGAGTTTACCTTTTGAAATCATGTGTGATGCTAGTGACTTTGCTATGGGTGCTGTCCTTGGACAACGTGTTGACAAAAAGCTGAATGTTATTCATTATGCTAGTAAGACTCTGGATGCTGCTCAAAAGAATTATGCTACTACTGAAAAAGAGTTCTTAGCTGTAATCTTTGCTTGTGATAAGTTTAGGCCTTATATTGTTGGCTCTGAGGTTACTATTCATACTGATCATGCTGCTATTAAGTACCTTATGACAAAGAAGGATGCTAAGCCTAGGATTATTAGGTGGGTGTTGCTTTTGCAAGAGTTTGATTTGCATATTGTGGATAGGAAAGGTGTTGATAATCCTGTTGCTGATAATTTATCTCGTTTGGAGAACATTTCTTTTGACCCATTGCCTGTTAATGATAGTTTTCCAAATGAGCAGTTAGCTGCAATAAGGGTAAGTCCGCAAGAGAGTCCTTGGTATGCAGATTATGCTAACTTTATTGTTTCCAAGTATTTGCCTCCAACCTTTACAACTCAGCAAAGAAGGAAATTATTTTATGATCTAATGCATTACTTCTGGGATGACCCACACTTATATAAACAAGGAGTAGATGGTATTATGTGAAGATGTGTTCCAGAATTTGAACAACAAGAGATTTTGAGAAAATGTCATGGCAATGCTTATGGAGGACATCATGCTAGGGATAGGACTGCACAAAAGGTTTTACAATCTGGATTTTATTGGCCTACCCTTTTTAAAGATGCAAGGAAGTCTGTCTTATCATGTGATGAATGCCAACGAGTAGGTAACATCTCTAGACGCAATGAAATGCCTATGAATTATTCTCTTGTTATTAAACCTTTTGATTGTTGGGGATTTACTTTATGGGGCCTTTTCCTCCTTCAAAGGGGTATACTCATATTCTTGTTGTTGTTGACTATATTACAAAGTGGGTGGAAGCCATATCTACAAACAGTGCTGATGGTAAGACCTCTTTGAAAATGCTTAAAGATGTCATTTTTCCTAGGTTTGGTGTGCCTAGATATCTCATGACCAATGGAGGATCTCATTTTATTCATGGGGGTTTTAGAAAAACTGTCGCTAAGTATGATGTAAACCACATAATTGCTTCAGCTTATCACCCCAAACTAGTGGGCAAGTAGAACTTTCCAATAGGGAAATTAAATCTATCTTGCAGAAGACTGTCAATAGATCTAGAAAAAATTGGGCTAAAAAGTTGAATGACGCTTTGTGGGCTTATAGAACTGCTTATAAAAATACTATGGGGATGTATCCTTACAAAATGGTCTATGGGAAAGCTTGTCACTTGCCTTTAGAATTATAACACAAAGCTTATTGGGCAGTGAAAGAGTTGAATAGAGATTTTAGACTTGCTAGTGAGAAAAGACTGCTAGACTTAAGTAATCTAGATGAGTGGAGAGGTGAAGCTTATGAAAATGCTAGGCTCTTTAAGGAAAAAGTAAAAAGATGGCATGATAGGAGAATTCTCAAAAGGGAATTCCATGTTGGTGAGAAAGTTCTTTTGTATAGGTCTTGTCTCAGATTTTTTACAGGAAAACTACTCTCAAAATGGGAGGGACCTTTTATTATCAAGGAAGTATACCGCTCAGGTGCCATCAAAATCTCTTCTCTGAAGGATGACACAACATAGGTGGTTAATGGGAAAATACTAAAACACTATATCTCTGGAGATTCTTATAATGAAGAAATGGATGTTATTCGAATGGCGACTCCAGAGGAATTTATCAGGAACCAAACACATGAATCTGCAGAGTTCGTCTTTGACTAGGTAAAAGTGGTGAAAACAGAAGGTTCGTGAAACTCCAATATTTTTATATTTTTGATGTTTTTAATACATAAGGGAAGTTACGAGATGAAACTGGAGAGGAGACGGAGCCCGGGGTGGACACACCCACCCCAGGTGTGGGCCCAGTTTGACCGCGCCTGAGGGGGGTGTTCCCCCCTCAAACTCCATCTTCGCCTTGTTTCCGTGTCAAAACTTTCCTTATGCACTGAAACTTCGTAATATATAACCCCGCAGATCCCCCGAGCTTCGTGCATCGTGTTCTCGTCATGTTTTTGTTTCGATCTGTTTCTGTCAGGAAATCTTCTCAAGTTTAGAGCACCATGGCCTCCGCCAATGATAAAGTCAAGAAGCCCATGGAGATAAATTTGGAAGAACAAACCACCGCAGGAACAAGGGGAAGGAAACCTACTTCTGTAGGAGCGATTATCACTGCGGATGCTTTTTCTCGTCACATGCAGGGAATCGTAGCCTTTGGTCCAAAACTCAGATACTTCCCTAAGGCAGCGGAAGCCCTTCGAACCACTAACGAGTTTTGTGATAAGTACCGTGCTTTGAGGATGAAGGTGGATCTGCTTCAAGAGGAGAATAACAGGCTTCGTAAGATGCTGGATGATTTTCTGACCCATGACAATAGAACACCACCACCACCGAAGGAGTAATTCGTCATCAGGTTTGGCATCCCCTTGGCTTGTTCCAAGATTGGGGGAGTGTCGTGGTACCACCACCATTATCTTTCATATTTTACCTTTTTAGTGGATTCATATCTGTGGTAGAGTAGTTATCTTATAGTTTGGTTTGCATGTGTAAGTATCTCTCCTTTAGTTGATTATCTATGTATCCCTTGGTGTGAGTGCCTTTATTGAATATTAATGAGAAGTCTCATCTTTTACTTTTTGCACTTCTTATTTTAGTTTGCAATCTCTATTATATTATGGATCTTGTTGATCAGTATTGGCACCACTTTGGGAGCATCAAGTGGATCTAAATTGGTTTTGGCAAACTGAGTTCTGGTCAGTAGCAACAATTTTTGAGGTTTGAAAGAGAAAGAAAAAAAGGCTTACACGTATTTGGTATCATTTATTTTCTTTCTTGTTGGCTCATAAGCTTAGTATTCTTTATTTAAGATCTTTTGTGTTTTCAAGGAAGACTGCATGTTTGGCTTTATTACTTGTATGTTTGCTTGTTTATTTCAACTCTCTTGCTTGCTACCCAGCTTTGCTAGCCAAAAACCTGTTTTGAGAAGGCATACTTCTCATGTTTCCAAACCCCTTTGAACCAAAAACTTTTGCCACGTGTGTCCACCATATATACCTAGTAGCTATTGCTATTCCAAGAAAATTCTCAAGCTTCATCTACCTTCCGAATTTAAAAGTATTTTGTTATGTGAAAACTAGTTAGTAAAGCTCTCACAAACTTGATGGCACACCTTATTTTCTTGCCCCTAATAAACTTGAACCATTGTGGACATCGAAGTTGTATATGCTTGCATCTATACGTTGGAATTAGCAGAACCGTTCTGTCACGGGGAACGTTTTCAACATAGCACTTGTACTCTGTACATCGTTGATATCGTGCTCTTTTGTCTATGGATGTCAACGGTGTGAAATAAAAGGGGAACTTGTGAGTCCATGGAGTTTGTACTTTGTGTTAGAGAAACGCCTGGGCCTCTAGCCTAAACCATGCCTAATTATGGTGGAAACTTGCAGCACCACCATAGTGATCATTCTGTGAAGCATCCTCAATAAAAACTATACACATAGTAAATAAAAAGATTGCTGAGATGCTCATTGTCTGCTTGCCTTGTCATTTTGGTTATGGGAAAGCTCCTGTACCATGTGCATGGGGTACCCCATTGGCGGTTCTCAATGATATGCAAGTACTTACATTGACAAGAACTTGCCTGGGCCCAAAGTTTATGTAGCATGAGGAGTGGCCCTCATATTCAAGGGACATGAGATTGCCAACTTATATTTCGTCAAGCATATACTCCATCTTATTCACTTTAACCTTAATCATCTCAAGATGCTTATGATAGGGGCAATGAGGGCTCAAAGCTTCTTTTGGAAGCTCTTTATGACTTGTAATCCATGCTTCCCTCTATGAAGGGACCTTTCTCCCACTTCCAAGTTGAGTCAGTAAACCTACTTCCCCTCTATCTCTAGCAAGCATTTGAGTTGTTTCAAGCATTCATATGGTGATTTATTCAATCATGTTCTTTATCTTCCTTGTTTTCACAAAACTCTTATCTATTGAGTATTACTTTGAAAGCCTTCACTTATGAAAAAAACCTTTTCGATCAAAGAGTGTTCCTGTTTTGAAACTTCTACAAAAAGTTTTTGTGAAACTGTTTGCCAGGTGTTCTCTGACCAAGAACAAGTTTGCCAATTCCAATTATGATTTATCTTTATGCATCTCTATTGTGACTGCTGTACTTGGTTGCAAGCTAAGTTATATAATGGTGAGTTGCTTTCTTCTATGAGTTGTGCAATGGTAAGCGTGATGCTTCTTGTTCGTATTTTTTATCGACACTTCACTCCATAAACCTGTGGACATGTTTACTGAGCTCAGTATTCGCTTGGGGACAAGCAAAGTCTAAGCTTGGGAGAGTTGATACGCCCAATTTTCATCATCATTCTATATCATAATTTACCTCTATTCATTGATATTTGTCTTATTATGAGGTATTACTTATGGATTTTCATCGGTTTATGCATGTTGGATGATTCTTGGAGGATGGACTGCCGGAGTCTGGATTCTGATGGAAAAGAAGGTGTTTCGGTGCAATTTCGTGAAGATCAGAAAAATACCAGAAAAATATGGAAACATATTATTTTACCTGAGGACGAAGGAAGCCAGAAGGAGGAGCGAAGGGGGGGGGCGCAGGAGGCCCACCCCCCTAGGCGCGAGCCCACCTGAGGCCACGCCTAGGGCAGGTGTGGCCCACCTGCCCGGCCTCTGACTCTCCCCCTTCGCCTATATCTTCCCTATGGAACCCTAATCCTCAGGGAGCGACCACAGATAGATTTCCACCGCCTCTGGGGGCGGAAAAAACCGAGAGAGAAAGATCTCTCCAGCAGAAAGATTTCTGCCGGGGAATTCCTTCCCGGAGAGGGGAGACCATCGGCATCAACACCGTCATCAAGCTAGGCTTCATCGGGATTAGCATCATCATCATCATCATCCACACCATCATCTCCACCAGCACCATCTTCACCACTCTGTACCGCTGTAACAATTGTGTTGGATATTGCTTTAGTTCATTAGGGGAAACTTTCCCGGTGTTAATTACTATTGTAGTTGATGCTTGTGAGTGGAACCATTGGGTTATTGTTTATGTTCAGATTGTTATCCAATTTTTACAGCGGGATGGAGTGATGATGATGTTGCTGGTGGATATGATGGTGTGGATGATGATGATCCCAATGAAGCCTAGCTTGACGATGGTGTTGATGGCGGCAATCTCCCCTCTATGGGAAGGAATTTCCCCGGCAGAAATCTGTCTGTCGGAGAGATCTTTATCTCTTGGTGTTTTCCGGCCCGCAGAGGCAGCGGAAATCTTCCTATGGTCGCTCCCACGGTATTAGGGTTTTGAGAGGAAGTTATAGGCAAGAGGGCAGAGTCAGAGGCCGGCCAGGTGGTCCACACCTGCCCTAGGCGCAGCCCGGGGGGACCCGCACCTAGGGGGTGTGGGCCCCCTGTGGCCCAGCTACGCCTCCCCTTCTGGCTTCCATCGTCTTCTGGGAAAATATAATTTTCCAATATTTTTCTGGTATTTTTCTGATCTTCGCAAAATTTCATCAAAACACCTCTTTTTCCATCAGAATCCTGACTCCGGCAGTTCATCCTCCAAGAATCATCCAACATGCAAAAACAGAGGAAAAACATAAGTAACACCTCATAATAAGACATATATCAATGAATAGAGGCAAAATATGATATAGAATGGTGATACAAAATGGGCGTATCAGTGATCACCAGGATGGACAGTTCCATCCCCAAAATAATAATTATCCATAACACGATCAACAATTCCTGTAGGTATCTTATAAGGATCTATCTCAACATGTGGTGGTTCATCTACTACCCTAACAGTGGTAGTAGCTTTTCCAAATATGAAACCAAGTGGGTTATCCATATTGGAAACAAAGTAACAAATAGAAATAAGAAGCAATACTCACAGTAGAAATTTCCTTTACCTGTTCCACTCTTCAATAGTGCTTCACTCCCCGGCAACAGCGCCAGAAAATAGTCTTGATGACCCACAATTATAGGGGGTGTATCGTAGTACTTTTGATAAATAGGAGTGTCAATCCCAATGAGGAGTAGAAGGTGCTGACTAGTGGTACTGGCTCAAGAGTTCTCTGTAAATACTAGCAACAAATTTTTAGGGATTTTTAATAATGCAAAGAAATAAAGTGCAAGTAAATAAAGGCAACGAATAAACGCAGCAAGTGGCCCAATCCTTTCTTAGCAAAGGACAAGCCGGTGATATTACTTATGAGGACCAAACGTTCTCGAGGACACATGGGAATACTGTCAAGTGCTTTCGTTTCATATAGTTGATTAATCATCTTTGGTTTTCTAAGTGTTGTGTGGGTGAACCTGTGCTAATGTACTGACCTTACTAGGACTAATACATACTTGTGATTAAACCCCTTGCAAGCATCCGCAACTACAAGAAAGCAATTAAGATAAAAACCTAACCATGGCCTTAAACTCTGAGATCCTACACTCCCTTGTGAAAAGGTTTCCTAATTGGGGGTTCAGGTTTCTGTCACTCCGTCAACCCCAAAATTAGTAGCCAAATACACAATGCATTCCCCTAGGCCCATAAATGGTTAAGTATCATGTAGTCTATGTTCACATGACACCACTAGAAGAATAGCACCACAACTTAAATATTAACCATTGAATAATACCTCAACACAATTCCACTACTAACAACATGACTTCTCCCATGTCCTCAAGAACTAAACGAACTACTCACGAGCCATCATATGGATCAAGATCAGAGATGATATGATGATGGATAACAATCTGAACATAAACAATAATTCAATGGTTCCACTCACAAGCATCAACTACAAGAGTAAGTAACACCGGGAAAGTTTCCCCAAAGAACTATGCAAGATTCAACACAATTGTTACAACGGGATGGAGTGGTGATGATGGTGCTGGTGGCGATGGTGGTGTGGATGATGATTATGATCCCGATGAAGTCTAGCTTGATGACGGTGTTGATGGCGATGATCTTCCCTCTCCGGTAAGGAATTTCCCCGGCAGAAATCTATCTGCCAGAGAGCTTTTTCTCTCTCTGTAGTTTCCGCCCCGCAGAGGCGGCGGAATCTTTCTATGGTCGCTCCCCCTGATTTAGGGTTTCGAGGAGAAGATATAGGCGAAGGGGCAGAGCTGGAGGTGGTTGATACGTCAGAAACGTATCTATAATTTTTGATGTTCCATGCTTATTTAGTATCTACTTTGCTTTGTTTTCTCTACACTTTGAGGTATTTCTATACACTTTATGGAACTAACTTATTAACAAGATGTCATAGTGCCAGTTGCCTGTTTTTTTGCTGTTTTTTGTCTTAGAAAGCTAAAAAATGAATATTCTCGGAATTGGACGGGACAAAAGCCAAAGTTCATATTTTTCCCTGAACGATACGGAAAATCGAATACGAGATGGAGGAGGACACCAGGGTGGCCACACCCTAGGTGGGCACGAGCCCACCCTAGGCCGCGCCCACAGGGGTTGTGGCCCCCCTGGACCTCCATCGACCTTGCCTCCTTCGCCTATAAGAAGCCCCCGACTCATCAACCCTAAAAAATCGATCAGAAATCCATGAAAAGTTCCACAGCTCCGTCGCCACCAAAGGGGAGATTCGGGGGATCGAAAGTCTCTGTTCTGGCACCCTACCGGGACAGGGAATTGCCCCCGGATCCATCTCCATCGATCTCCACCGCCATATCCATCACCATTGTTGATTCCCATGATGAGGAGGGAGTAGTTCTTTCTCGAGGCTAAGGGCTCTACTGGTAGCTATATGTTCATCTCTCTCTCTAAGCATGATCTTGTTGTGGTCATGAGCTTTGTAATCTAGTAGATCTACCTTGCTACTCAAGTTCTTCAATAGATCTCTGCTCTCCCCATGTGTGTGAAAGTGACAGCGTGCACGCCATGGTGACACTTAGGCTAGAGTCTACATAAATACTCATCGTGCTTTAATAGATCTATGCTTTTCCCCACGTGTGTGAAAGTGACAGCATGCACGCCGTGTGTGGCACTTAAGCTATGTTACATATATATTTATCATGAGTTATATTTTGAGTTGGTTGTCTCTATGAAATTGTGGTGTTTGTTGGAACCATCTAGCGCTCAAGGTGACAGTGTGGGGTTATCTAGATTGGGGAAGGCCCTACCGTGGATTAGAGTGTCCAACCGGAGAGTAGTTAAGAGTAGTATCATGAAGAGAGGATATTTATATGAGAGAGTGTTCACTAGTGAAAGTATGATCCCTAGGCCTTGTTTCTAAATATTGAAACACCGTTTGCATCTAGATCTATTGCATGTTTGTTTGTTTCCATCCTTTTGCCTTTAGTCTTTACCTCACCGTCAAGCTATTTTCTGGCACCGTTACCATTTGTATTTCACTATCTCTTTGCCGAACTAGTGCACCTATACACCTGACAAGTGTATTGGGTGTGTTGGGGACACAAGAGACATCTTGTATCTTAATTGCAGGGTTGCTTGAGAGGGAATACCTTTGAACAATTCCTTCCTGAATTCGATAAACCTTGGGTAATCCACTTAAGAGAAACTTGCTACTGTTCTACAAACCTCTGCACTTGGAGGCCCAACAACTGTTTATAAGAATAGAAGGGCGTAGACATCAGTGGTCTAGGGTGGCCACACCCCCTGGTGGAGCGACCTAGAGTGGCCCGCGCCTGGGGGGTGTGGGCCCCCTGTGGCCCAACTCCGCCTCCTCTTCTGTCATCCTTTGTCTTCTGAAAAAATATAATTTTCCGTAGTTTTTCTGATATTTTTCTGATCATCGCGAAAATTGCATCTAGACATCGTTTTTTCCATCAGAATTCTGACTCCGGCAGTTCATCTTTCAAGAATCATCTAACATGCAAAAATAGATGAAATACCATAAGTAACACCTCTAAATATGAAATATATCAATGAATAGCAGCAAATTATGATATAGAATAGTGATGCAAAATGGACGTATCAACCTTTAGTTCAAATCTAACTCATTTCCAACTGATTCGGCAGGAATTTATCCTTTTCACGAGGGATGGACGGAAAGGTTTGAGATACCCAGGTTGGGAATTATCCATTCAATATGGTCTAGTATTTTCTAAAAATGTGGTATTATCATTTTGAAACTTTCATTTGGTGGTTGCTTCATAAAACACCCAGTTTCTTGCACTCGGAAAATAAAAAATGGTTTTTCGGTGCAACGAAAAGGAAAACTTCCTCCTGCAACATTGTTTGCCATCCCATGATACACATGAGTGCACAATATGGGCACATTATCGCAAACTATACCACAATTCTAGCAATAACATTGGTCATTTGACCTGAAATCCAGAAAACCTCGATTGCGATAGGTCATTTTGCGAAGGTTTTTTTGAGACACAATCAATATATCAAGTTTGATATTTTTCCAAGCAACTATCACATAATCTGACACCACGCGAAGGTTTTGCATTGTTCCGATCGTTTTTGAATTTTTTTATGCATGTTTCAAACTATCGTCAAACTTTCTAAATCGAGGGGCATGAAGATTCTTAGCTCGGGGTTGAGCCTCACTAAACTTGCATTGGATCTCTGATAAAATAGCATATTGTGAACCTAAATTTTTTTTGAAAAAAATCATGGGCATCATATCATGTACGTGTAGTTCAAATCTAACTCATTTCCTACCGATTCAGCAGGAATTTGTCTTTTTCACGAGGGGTGAACGAAAAGGTTTGAGATACCCAGGTTAGTAAATTATCCATTCGATATGGTCTAATATTTTTGAAAAATGTGGTATTATTATTTTAAAACTTTCATTTGGTGGTTGCTTCACAAAACACCCCGTTTTATGCACTCGAAAAATAAAAAATAGCTTTTCGGTGCGACAAAAAGGAAAACTTTCTCCTGTAACATTATTCGTCATCCTATGATACACATGCGTGCATAATATGGACACATTATCGCAAACTATACCGCGATTGTAGTAATAACATTGGTCATTTGTGCTGAAATCCAGAAACCTTGATTGAGATGGGTCATTTTGTGAAGGTTTTGTTAAGACATAATCAATATACCAAGTTTGGTATTTTTCCATGATACTATGTCACATAATATGACATCACGCGAAGGTTTTTCATTGTTTCAATCGTTTTTGAATTTTTATGCCCGTTTTAAACTATCGTCAAACTTTCTAAATCAGCGGGCATGAAAATTCTTAGCTCTGGGCTGAGCCTCATTAAACTTGCATTGGATCTCTCATGAAATAGCATATTGTAAACCTAAAAACGATTTTTGCAAAAAATCATGAGCATCATATTATATACCTGTAGTTCAAATCTAACTCATTTCCTGCCGATTCGGCAGGAATTTGTCTTTTTCACGAGGGCTGGACAAAAGGTTTGAGATATCCAGGTTGGAAAATTGTCCATTCAAGATGGTCTACTATTTTTGAAAAATTGGGTAGTATCATTTTGAAACTTTCATTTGGTGGTTGCTTCACAAAACACCCCGTTTATTGCACTCGGAAAATGAAAAATATGTTAAACGAAAGTATTTGTATTTTTTATATTTTCTTAAAAAAATGTAATATTTGAGTTTATATAGATAGATATTTTTTTTCTGCAAATTTTGATATATTATATGTATTTTTCTGAATTTAAATGATTTAGTTATAATTTTTCTAAAATTAATGTGAAAAAAAAGAAAAATAGCTACGCCGATGGCTTTGCCGTCGGCATAGGTGTGAAACCTGCCGTCAACATATACTTGACGTTGTCGCTCTACCGTTAGCCTAATAGGCTACACTGACGGTCCCGTTTACACCGACGGCTGCCGTCGGCCTATTTATCCTACGCCGACGGTAAAACTGGGCCGACGGCCCCGACATTTTGCCGTCGGCGTATAAAAAGGCCGTCGGCCTATCTGATTATTCCTGTAGTGGCAGAGTTATTGCTACAACCATAACCATAAAAGCAAGAAGAGAAGATATTACCTTTCCTATGCCATTTCAGTTCGCAGCCACAACAAAGCGGTCTCTGCGTCAGTGCAAATGAAGAGCTCACGATTCTCTGTAATTTTAAAGACCGGTAGAGCTTTTACTTTCTCCTCCTATGAGAGTGGCATTATGCTTAGTCGAGCAATGCAATTCTTGATTGAGAATTCATCCACAATTCTTGAGTCAGTTTGTGCATTCTTTATCTACTTAGGGTGTGTTTGGTAGCCCGGTTGAACCTAGAATCCCTTTCTCTTTTCGTACATGGTGAGCCCAACCAAGTTGGCTTAAGATTATATCATGTGTTTGGTAGCCTGTGCTTGTTAAGATTTCCTGAGTTGAGATGATGTTTGGTAGTTTAGAGATACATACATCCTAGATACTGGAACTTTTTATAGTACATAGATGTATACACAGTAGATTGACATATACATCTGCAAGAGCGATACAAAACTCATTTTCATTATAAAATAATCTATGAATATACACATATGACCAAACTTTCTTCAATCACAACCCGAAACGCATCTATAATCCCAAGACACGGTCATTACTATACATAAATCAATCGGTATTGTACAAATCAAAAGTGCTAGAGAGCTAAGATCTTCGGTCCATTAAGCATGCATTAAAACCAAAAACAGAAGGGAAAATGCACAATGGAGAAGGCACACGAGAGATACAAAACAGCCATAACCTGACATCAAGATGAACCGAACAAGAACATCGGAAAAACTACCGGATTCAGCATGTCGTTTATAATGAATAGCAAGCCTACAGATCTGCATGTGCGGAATCACGCCACCGCGGGGTCACGCACGCGAGATGCAACCATGGAGCTTCAACAGATCGTCGACGACGGGATCTGGCGCTGGAAATGGGTTCGAAGACCAACTGTTCCAGATTGGGGCGGGGGAGTCATGTGGTCAACATCCTCATCTGGCGCAGCGGCGGATGCTACAGACGGGTAGCTGGCGGTCCACCTCCGGCCCCTACGTACTCCATGGCGCCGATGTGGAGCTCCCGACGAAGACGGGAGGGCGACACGAAGGGGACGAGCGCCCGGAGGTGTTGCAGCTGAGAGAGAGGGGTGGGGAAGGCTGACCGGCGGCGGGATCTGGGGGTCGGAGGGATGGCGGCGATGTGCGGTGCGGGTGAGCGAAAGAGGCAGAAAGAAGAAATGGGGGTGACTCGCGGTCAGGTCGGGGTCCAAGGAGTGGTGGGCAGACAAACGGGGAAAAATCACGACGCGTGAGACCGTTTTTCGGGATGGACTCGGCAAGGCTGAGGTGCGAAGCTCATTTTGAGCTTCGCAACCGAGCAGTGCCGAGAAGCCGTTTTGGTATTAGGTGGGCAGTGCCCAGATGAGACACCCAACCTACCAAACATCCGAAATTGAGCTGAGTTAGGAAAATCTGGGTTGAGACGGGCTACCAAATACACCCTTAGTTTTTATCTTAATGTACTTTTCTATCGTTGCAGAAACTTCTCCATCATCTCAATCTGCTTAGTCTTGTTGATCATTGCAGATCAACAAGAGACTTTTCTAACTCGGGATTCCAAGAGGCTCAAACTGTATCAGAATATTTTTCAAAAGGCTCTAACTAGCACAGATCAAACAAGGCCCTTTCGTCAAAAAAAAAAAAATTAAACAAGGCCCCAAACCTTGGCGTTAGCAATTCCCCCGTGTAGGGTTATGCTAAAGAGTCAGATACGGTTTTTTCTGTCATTTTGTGCTAAAGTTTTACAAACAGGTCAATTTTTTCGTTTGATCTAAAATAAAATAGTATTAGGAATTCGGAAAAGAAAATTAAGTATATTTCTTAGGGTGCAATAAGATACTAAGTTGGCCCTTTAATTCCCATTTGAAAAGATTTTATCCCTGCATACAAATACAATTTAAAAGTCATATGGCTTGCCTATTCATTTGTCTCTAAAACCTCTTCTTATTTAATAAAACTGACAAAACTTTTGTCATGTTTAAGAAAACAATACGGACTTGAGTCAATTTTCAGTCAGAGCCGGTCCTCTTTCCGTAGGCCTGAGGCCAACTTATCTTACACTGGTCCGCAAATTGATGTATCTTGCCTCTCCATTCGAACGCGGCTATTTGGCTCCCGAGCTAATATGCATTCTTTATTTAATTTGATTTTTTATCAAAATTTGAATGCTAAAAAAATTCAAAAAATAATGAGTTTGGTATCTGCTAATTTCTAGTCATAGTTTTGCACGACAGCTCCCTAATTTCAGTCGAAGTGGTCCTCTTTAGTGGGCCTGGCCCAAGGGTCAATTTATCTTACTAGCCTCTCCGTGCTTCGGCGGCCGGCACTGCTGTCGTCAGCCTCCCCCTCGCTTGCTCCTATCGCGCCGCCTTGCGAAGTTCGAGCACCCTTTGCCACCACAGGAGACTGCGCCCCTTGGCTCGCAGAGACGGCTCGCTTGAGCGCCAATTCCGCTGTCATCTTCGCGGCCGCTGCCGACGGACGGACCAGCCACGGCCCGCGGCTAGGCAATCTCTGGGGAAGGTGCGCATTCTTTACCTCGGCAAATCAACCTGCTTGATGTTTCAATATTATAGGATTTATGCACTAGAAGGTCCTGGTCGTCTCAAGAACAGCCAGCCCATTCAACGAATTTCTCATGACTGCCTTGTTGATTTCGGAATTGCTTCGGCCCCTTCCCGTCGTACGACATGTCGCGGCATGCCGGCTGTCAAACCGGAGGGCCCATCGCCGCCGCGCTCTTCCCAACCAGTCTAAAACATTCGTTTCGAAGTTCTTTGCTGTTCCGTTCATAATTTCTAGCCTGTGATGATGGCCCGGAGTTCACATTTCACGGATACATATTCAGTGACTTGTGTTTGTCCTCCCATTGGGTTCGTGCGTCACTGTCGGTGTGTCATACTCAGGACTTGTCCTACCATGGGGCCCTGACTCCTGAAAAGAGTGGCTTTCCCTGTTAACGACGACCCCAAATTCTTCAGTCTTTGTGCGCGTATGCCAGTCCAGCGGCAGGACTGCTAGATTCTCCTTGTCATATGGACTGGTGGCTTGGATTGCTACTACCAAAGGCACATAGGTAGATACATTCATCACCCTGCAGCTTGCCTCATGTCACAAACACCAATGGCGCTGCAGACACTCTTCCACATCTCACTTTTGCTGCTAATGTGCACAGCCAAGGCGATCAACCCAGAAGCAGAAGCTCTTCTCCGATGGAAGTCCACTTTGATTGGCACCGACTCGCTATCCTTGTGGCCGATTGCCAACTCTACATGCTTGTGGTTCGGCATCACCTGTGATTCTACTGGACAAGTTACCGAGATCCACCTTCCCGACACTGGGCTCCATGGTACACTTTATTCATTCTACTCTCCAGCTCTCCAGAACCTCACCAAGATCAATCTCAGCAACAACAATCTTGTAAATATGTCCCTGTTTCCCACTCTCGTCTTTCTAGACTTGAGCAGCAACAATCTTGTTGGTGACATCCCCTACCAACTTAGCAAGCTTCCAATGATTGCTGAGTTAGATTTAGGAAATAACCACTTGACAAACCCAGAATATGCCAAGTTCTCACCTATGCCCAATTTGAAGCTGTTATCTCTAGATAATAATAATCTCAGTGGTACCTTCCCGCAATTCATTCTCGACCACACCAATGCGAGAATGAGGTACCTCGATTTGTCGGGTAACGCATTCTCAGGGCCATTACCAGATTCACTGCCAGAGATGGTCCCAAGGTTGAGGTACCTGAATATGTCCTTTAATGGATTCTCTGGCTCGATACCTATCTCATTCTCAGGCCTCCACAAGCTCAAGACACTACATCTTGGGAACAATAATCTTACAGGAGGAATCCTAGAGGAGCTGGGCATGATATCTGGATTGCAAATTCTTTCTCTGTGCAATAACTCACTTGGTGGGTTGATCGCAGCCTCACTTGGGCAGCTTCAGATGCTAGAGTGGCTCGACATTGGAAACGTTGGTTTGGTTTCTACTATTCCACCCGAGCTGGGACACCTTACGAGTTTTTGGGTCATGGATTTGTCACATAATCAATTATATGGAAGTTTGCCACCATCTTTTGGCAGGATGAAAGAATTACGATTGTTTGATATAAAGGGAAACAGTGTAAGTGGTACCATGCCCTTAGAGATGTTCACAAACTGGACCAAGCTCCGGATCTTTGATGTATCCGACAACTTCTTAGCTGGAAGCATCCCATCGCAGATCAGTAACTGGAATGAGTTATTTTATCTCCACCTCTCTCACAATAACTTCACTGGCTTTGTCCCAGTGCAGATTACTAGCATACCACGGTTGCAGTTATTGGACTTATCAAAGAATCACCTTACTGGAATGGTGCCATCTCATATCGGCAATTTAACAGAATTGGCCTACCTTGACATCAGCACCAACCATCTTGAGGGTGAGCTTCCTACAACCATATCCTATCTGGAAAACCTTCAGGTTCTCTCCTTATCTGGCAATAAGTTCACAGGCATCATTGCTAATGTCGACACAGAACAGTTGCCGGTTGTCAAGGAGGCCAAGGATGGAAGCTCCTTAGGATAATCATCTCCCTTTTGTAATTTGACATTTCTAAAATCCTTGGATCTGTCAAATAATCAACTATCTGGAGATCTCCCTAGTTTCTTTTGGAACATGAAAGCACTACAGTCCCTGGATTTATCGAGCAATGCTTTTTCTGGGAAAGTTCCAACCTCTAGTTACTATAGTTCTTCACTTATGTCTCTGCACCTGTCAAACAACAATTTCACAGGTTGCTTTCCACCAGCATTCAAGAACTTCAAAAGCCTCATTGTTTTCGATGTCAGAAACAATAAGATTTCAGGTGAAATTCCTTTCTGGATAGGGGAAAGCAATTCTTTGCTAAGGATTCTCCAGTTGCGATCTAACATGTTCAATGGAAGCATTCCTTGGCAGCTGTCACAACTCTCACAACTATAACTGCTTGATCTGGCTGAAAATAACTTTATAGGTTCCATACCAAAAGGCTTCGCCAACCTATCTTCCATGATAAGACCATCCATGGTTCGGCCAAAAATAGAAGTCACAATACCTACCTTGGATGGATACTCATACTACATTGACATAATTTGGAAGGGGCAGGATCATGCTTTTCATGGAACACATACACTTGTGACTGGTTTAGATCTATCAAGCAATTCTCTCTCTGGGAAGATCCCTTCAGAGTTGGCACATCTAAGAGGCCTCCAATTTCTAAACATGTCAAGAAATAATCTTTCCGGTGGTATTCCAAGACTTATTGGAAATCTGGAAAAATTAGAATCTCTTGACCTCTCTTGGAACAAACTATCAGGTCCTATTCCTCCTAGCATATCAAACTTGACGTTCCTCAACACTCTTAATCTCTCCAACAACATTCTATCTGGAGAGATACCTACCGGAAGTCAGCTCCAAACACTCAACGATCCATCGGTCTATAGCAATAATTTGGGCCTATGTGGGCCTCCTCAGGGCATTGCATGTACAAAAAAGTCGAGTATTGCAGCACCAGTGGATGGAGCGAAGGAACATCACCAAGACCTGTGGCTGTACTACTCGGTGATTGCTGGAGTTGTGTTTGGTTTCTGGATATGGTTTGGAGCATTGTTTTTCCGCAATATCTGGCGGTTTGCTTTCATCAGTTGCATCGATGCACTGCACCAACAGTTTATGCAGAAGATGAATAGTACTTAGACAGCACAGCACTCTGCTTTGCACTTATGAGCAGAAAGTTTCTTCAAGTTTCCTCTGATTGCAGTAATTAGACATGTATTGTCCATGGCCCGGCTCTTTGTTTTCCTTCAGCAAATAAGTTGTAATGGCATGTTCTTATGTGAGAAGAAGTGTCCTATAGTAGTTCTGACCTTCTGAGGAGGCAATTTCCTAGAGACCTGTAATAGGTGTTATTCTCTGAATATTGTGAGCTGCAGTTATATATGTTTCGTCCTTGGTGTTATTTTTCTAGATTGCTACTAGCATGAATAAAGGTTCAATCTTATATCACTCATGTTTACTTCTTTTACCACCACTCACAGCAAAAATTTGATCAGAATTATACTGGTTACAAATTACCAAAAAACAAGAGCAAAACTGACAGTTTCCATGGAAAACAATCCTGGATGCGCGGCTCAGTTCTGGTGGCTGTTGGTGATGGCACAGTGCTTCCTGATCTCCCCCTCGGAGCCGGTCATGACCTGCACAGCCCCCAGCCTCCCCATTGACCTGCATAGCGCTTTGCCTGTCGCTAGAGCCTAGCTGTGCTAGGCAACAGACCAGCCACACAGTGCCACGAAGAACCACATTCTCTCGAGAAGGTATGCATTTCTGCTTGTCTGTTCAACCTGCTACTTGATTTCTCATATAATGCATAGAGAAAGTGTGACCACCTATGCACTAGTATTATCTTCGGAAATGGACAACCAATTCAACGAATTAATGCCCACCTTGTTTATCTGGTTGATTAGGGGAATTATAACAAATGTACTAATTTCTTATGACGTGTGGTATCGATCACCAGGCCTCTCTACAGTAGTATCATCAAGCAAGCTATGTACCAGTACACCCGGCCGTTGCATGTGTTCTCTTGATCAGGAACCTGGGCACTTTCCTGGGAATCGGAGCCTCCTGCTATGCAGGGACGTGACCCACGACTGATTCCCTAAAAAGGTCCTGCTCTGTTTTGCAAACTGGGAATTTCTGGCATCGTCTTCGTTCCCAAACCCACAAGCAATTGCATTCGCATATATTAATCTCATTTTTCCTTCCACCAGATTAGTATTGTGTGTAAAGCTTAAAACAATACTCTCCCAGTGATTTCATTACACATGTATGGTGTTTGCACATGGCGACACCGCGTCGTCCACAACTTTCCGCCCACCTACACTGCATGAGCGTGGTCTCGGTGAGATCTGACATGACATAAGAGCCATGTACACAGTTAGGATGCATCTCTAGAAAAATCCACTTTGTTACTGTTTGGCGGGTCAAAAGGTATATGGTCAGTGGGCGTCTGACTAATACAATCTCGTTTAAGTGCACTTTGATTTAACTATACCAAACCTGTAGTGCTGATTTTTTCTCCAATGCCATATCTGATAATCCTCCACTGACATAGATAAAGTTTGTAAAGTTGGTCCACAAACGTAGACCATTTGCGGGGATTGCCTGCTTTGCAACCTCTCCCTCTATATTATATGCTCAATACTTGATTGTTGAGGCAAACAAACATGAAACACATCCATATGCTACCTTTAGCCATGGCACAAAAATTCAGAAAACTCTTGTGTCTCTCAGCTACTTTATGTGTGCTGCTATGCACGGCATGTGCAATCGGCCCAGAAGGAGAAGCACTCCTCAAGTGGAAGGACACTCTGCTCAACTCCACCTCTCTGTCATCATGGTCCCGTGCCAACCCAACTTGTAGTTGGTTCTGTATCGAGTGTGATGAAGACACCGGGTATGTCAATGAGCTCAGCGTTACCCACTCTGGCCTCAGCGGTACACTTGACGCCTTTCCCTTTTCCATGCTCCGGCACCTCGAAATTATCAACCTCAGCTTCAACAATCTGTTTGGTTCCATCCCAACAAACATATCTCTGTTGGTCACGCTAACCACTCTATACTTGGACAACAATGATCTTGTTGGTGCCATACCCTACCAACTTACCAAGCTCCCAAAGATCACGGTGTTAGCGTTGCAATATAACCAATTGACCAACCCTGACGCTGCCAACTTCTCAGTCTTGCCAAGTCTGCAAAACATATTTCTATGTGGTAACAAACTCACCGGTACCTTTCCACAGTTCATCCTCAACAGCACCTTTGTTGGGCTGCAGGAGATCGACCTATCTAGTAGTGCCTTCTCGCTTCTCGGGTTTGATTCTGGTGACTTGTGTTTGTCCTCCCGTTGGATTCGTGCGTAAGTGTCGTCATGTCTTACTAGGGGCTTTCCCTGTTATAACGACGACCCCAAATTCTTCAGTCTTCCTGCACGTATGCCAGTTCAGCGGCAGGACTGCTAGATTCGCGTTTTTTTATCATGCATTGGTGGCTTGCTACTACTAAAGGGACATAGGTAGATACATTCATCACCCTACAGCTTGCCTCATCCCACAAACACCAATGGCGCTGCTGGCACTCTTCCACATCTCACTTTTGCTGCTAATTTGCACAGCCAAGGTGATCAACCAGGAAGAGGATGCACTACTCCGATGGAAGTCTGCTTTGGTCGGTGCCACTTCGCTCTCCTCATGGACGATTGCCAACTCTACATGTTCTTGGCTCGGCGTCACATGTGACGCTGATGGACATGTTACTGAGATCCACCTTCCCAAAACAGGGATCCACGGTACACTACATTCCTTCTACTCTGCAGCTCTCCAGAACCTCACCAAGATCAAACTCAACAACAACAATCTTGTTGGCACCATCCCAGCAAACATGTCCCTGTTTCCCGCTCTAGTCTTTCTAGACTTGAGCAGCAACAATCTTGTTGGTGACATCCCCTACCAACTTAGCAAACTTCCAATGATTGTTGAGTTAGATTTAGGATATAAACGCTTGACAAACCCAGAATATGCCAAGTTCTCACATATGCCCAATTTGAAGCTGTTATCTCTAGATAATAATAATCTCAGTGGTACCTTCCCACAATTCATTCTCGACCACACCAATGCGAGGATGAGGTACCTCGATTTGTCGGGTAACGCATTCTCAGGGCCATTACCAGATTCACTGCCAGAGATGGTCCCAAGGTTGAGGTATCTATATATGTTCTCTAATGACTTCTCTGGCTCCATACCTCGCTCATTTTCAAGCCTCCAAAAGCTTAAGACACTAGATCTCGGGAACAATAATCTCATAGGAGGCATTCCAGAGGAGCTGGGAATGATATCTGGATTGCAAACTCTTTTACTGGACGATAACTCACTTGGTGGGTCGATCCCAGCCTCACTTTGGCAGCTTCAGTTGCTCAAGGTTCTCGACATCTGCAATGCTAGTTTTGTTTCTACTCTTCCACCAGAGCTGGGAAACCTTACGAGTCTTCGAACCATGTATTTGTCCGCTAATAGATTCTCTGGACGCATACCCTGCTCGCTCTCAAGGCTCCAAAAGCTCGAGATATTACATCTCGAGCACAATAATCTCACAGGAGGAATCCCAGAGGGGCCGGGAAACCTTACTAGTCTCAAGGAAATGACTTTGTCACATAATCAATTGTTTGGAAGTTTGCCACCATCTTTTACCAGGATGCAAGAATTATTGTTGTTTGATGTACATGGAAACAGTATCAGTGGTACCGTCCCCTCCGAATTGTTTACAAACTCGACCAAGCTTGCAATATTTGATGTAGGAGACAACTTGTTAAGTGGAAGCATCCCAGTGGAGATGGTATACATGCCAACCTTGCAGTGTATTGAGTTATCAAAGAACCACCTTACGGGAATGATTCCATCAATTATCGGCAATTTAACAAATTTGAATCACCTTGACATGAGCACTAACCACCTTACTGGAATTATGCCATCAAATATCGGCAACGCAATTAATTTGCAGCACCTTGACATCAGCACCAACCACCTTGAGGGTGAGCTTCCTGCAACCATCTCCTATCTGATGAATCTTGTTTATCTCTCCTTGTCCAGCAACAAGTTCACAAGTATCATTCCTAATGTCCCAGGAGAATCAAAATCTGTCTTTTGCCATTTAACACATCTTCAACTCTTGGATGTATCAAATAATCAACTCTTTGGAGATTTCCCCCGTTGCTTTTGGAAGTTGAAATAGCTACTGTCCTTGGATTTGTCGGGCAATGCTTTCTCTGGGGAAGTTCCGACCTCAACTAACTGCAACTCTTCACTTAGGTCGCTACACCTGTCAAAGAACAACTTCACAGGTAGCTTTCCAGCAGTATTGCAGAACTTCAAAAGCCTTATTATTTTGGATCTCGAGAACAATAAGATTTGAGGTACCCTTCCTCTGTGGATAGGGTAAAGCAATCCCCTTCTAAGGATCCTCGGGCTGCGATCAAACATGTTCTATGGAAGTATTCCTTGGCAGCTATCACAACTATCCCATCTCCAACTGCTCGTTCTTGCTGAAAATAAGTTTGTTGGTACCATACCAGAAAGCTTCGTCAATTTCTCCTTGATGAGACATACATCAATGATGTAGTCAGTTCTAATAGTCAGCACATACGATATCTTATCTGAATATTCTGACAATGGCCACTTGGACTTAATTTGGAAGGGACAGGAGTACACCTTTCAGGGAAGAGATGCATTTGTGACTGGCATTGATCTCTCTGGTAATTCACTCATGGGTGAAATCCCTTCAAAGTTGACAAATCTTAGTGGCATCCAGTTGCTAAATTTGTCGAGAAATTATCTATCTGGTCACATACCAAAGGACATTGGCAATTTAAAGTTCTTAGAATCCCTTGACGTCTCGTGGAACAAACTATCAGGCCATATTCCTCCTACCATATCAAAATTGATGTTCCTCAACACTCTTAATCTCTCCAACAACATTCTATCTGGAGAGATACCTACAGGAAATCAGCTCCAAACATTCAATGACCCATCAATCTATAGCAATAATCTGGGACTATGTGGGCCTCCTTTGAGCATTGCATGTACAAACAGTTCGAGTATTGCAACACCAGTGGATGGAGCAAAGGAACATCACCAAGACATGTGGCTGTACTACTCGGTGATTGCTGGAGTTGTCTTTGGTTTCTGGATATGGTTCGGAGCATTGTTTGTCTGCAAAATCTGGAGGTTTTCCTTTTTCAGTTCCATTGATGCACTGCACCAAAATTTCATGCAGAAGATGAAAAGTAATTGACAGTGTAGCACTCTGCTTCGCGCTTATGACCAGAGAGTTTCTTCAAGTTTCCTCTGATTGCAGGACATGTATTGTCCATGGCTTGGCTCTTTATTTTCGTTCAGCAAATAAGTTGTAATGGTCTGTTCCTATGTGAGCATAAGTGTCTTATAGTAGTTATGAACTTCTGAGGAGACAATTTCCTAGAGACCTGTAGTAGGTGTTATTCTCTGAATATTGTGAGCTGCACTTATATATGTTTCGTCCTTGGTGTTTCTGTATTTTTTTTAGCTTGCCACTACCATGAATACAGCATGAGTCTTATATCACTCAGTCATGTATACTTGTTTTACCACCACTCACGGCAAAAAAATGATCAGAATTATACTGGTTACAAATCACCAAAGAACAAGATCAAAACTAACAGTTTCCATGGAAAACAAATCCTGTATGCGTGTTTTAGTTCTGGTAGCTGTTGGTGATGGCGCAGTGCTTCCTGATCTCTCCCTTGGAGCCTGTCATGACCTGCACTACCCCAAGCCTCGACATCGACCTCCCGAACACCTGGAAGAACACCTCAGGTGGGCTGGCCATGACATCGGCGATATCTGCCCTTGCTGCGGCGTCGGTGATCAGCGCAGTGTCAGCATGGTAGTAGCCGAGATCAAAGGCGGTTAGGAGATGATCTGATATGGTATAAGAGTCCTGTAGTTAGGAGATGCATTCCTCACTTTCTTACTGCTTGGCGGGTCAAAGGCGGTAGTCTTTAGTTATTGCCAGTGGGCGGCTATCACGTCTAGGTGCACATTTCCCTAACACTAGTATAAAGTTCACTGGTAGTGGGATCGAATAGAACTGCCACTTCAATCTCTTGCTCTATATTATATGCTCAGTACTGATTGTTGAGGCAAACAAAAATGCAACACATCCATCTTCTACCTTCAGCGATGGCGCCCCATTTCAAAAATATCTTGTGTCTCTCAACTACCTTCTGTGTGCTGCTATGCATGGCCAGAGCAATCAGCCCGGAAGGAGAAGCACTCCTGCGGTGGAAGGACACTCTGCTCAACTCCACATCTCTGAAATCATGGTCACATACCAACGCAACCTGCTATTGGGACGGCGTCACCTGTGACCATGCTGACCATGTCACTGGCATCCACCTTTCCATCTCTGGCCTCAACGGTACGCTTGACGCCTTCTCCTTTGTCTCGTTTCGGCACCTCGAAGTTATCGACCTCAGCTTCAACAATCTGTTTGGCGCCATCCCAACAAACATATCTCTGTTGGTCACACTAACCACTCTATACTTGGACGACAATTATCTTGTTGGTGCCATACCCTACCAACTTACCAAGCTTCCAAAGATCACGGTGTTATGGTTGCAATATAACCAATTAACCAACCTTGATGCTGCCAACTTCTCAGTCTCGCCAAGTCTGCAGAACATATTTCTATTTGGTAATAAACTCACCGGTACCTTTCCACAGTTCATCCACAACAACACCGTTGTTGGGCTGCAGGAGCTCGACCTATCCAGTAATGCCTTCTCGGGTTTGATTCCGGAGAACTGGCAAGACATAGCACCAAATTTATCGCACCTTGATCTGTCCTCCAATATGTTCTCGGGCCACATACCGCGGTCCCTCTCCAAACTTACAAAACTATACTTGTTCAATCTCGCCAAGAATAATCTCACTGGAGGAATCCCAACAAAGCTTCGTAACATTAGTACACTCGGGGACTTAGACTTGTCGCGGAACATGTTCTCTGGAGGAATCCCAAAGGATCTTGGTCAACTTGGTTGTCTTGACGTCTTGGACCTGTCATGGAATATGTTTTCTGGAGAAATCCCAAAGGAGCTTGGTAACCTTACTCTTCTTAGTACCATGGACCTGTCATGGAACATGCTTTATGGCGGTTTGCCACGTTCCTTTTCTAGGATACAATATATGCAAACTTTTGATGTTGGGAACAATCTCCGTCTTGGTGGAGACATCTTACTAGAAGAGTTTTCAAACTGGACATGTGTCAGGCTTTTCAATATCGTAAACAACACCTTCACTGGAAGCATCAACCCGGATTTTTGTCAGATTGGTGGTAGCCTACAAGGCTTAGACTTGTCGGGTAATCTCTTATCTGGATTGTTCCCGGGTTGTTTGTGGAACTTGGATCACCTTACTTACATGGATTTGTCAAGAAATGCCTTTGTTGGAGATGTTCCAACCTCAATGGTAAATACTTCTTCACTAGAATATGTCCACCTGGCAAACAACAACTTCACAGGGTTTTTTCCAGCTGCTATAAAGAACTCAGAAAGGTTAGTATCTTTGGGTTTGGGGGGAAATAAGTTTTCTGGAACAATTCCTACATGGATAGGGGCAAGCTTCCCTTTGATAAGAATTCTGCGACTACGGTCAAATATGTTTCATGGAAGTATTCCTTGGCAAGTATCACAACTCTCTCATGTCCAATTGCTTGACCTAGCTAAAAATAATCTCACGGGTTCAATAGTGGTAAGTTTTAGCAACTTCACTTACATAAATTCAATGCTAGACATGATCCCTGTAACTATCGATGTGGGTTATTATGCACCACATGGTGGTCAGATGGACATAGTTTGGAAGGGGCACGATTATATATTCATGAGATCAATTGCACTTATGACTGGTATTGATTTATCGAGCAACTCCCTTTCTGGTGAGATCCCTTCAGAATTGCTAAACCTTGAAGGCATTTGATTCCTGAACTTGTCAAGAAATAATTTATCTGGTCCTATCCCAAGAAATATTGGCAACTTGAAAGATGTGGAATCTCTTGACCTCTCTTGGAACAAGCTCTCGGGTCCTATTCCTTCAAGCATATCACAGTTAATGTTCCTCGACTATCTAAATCTTTCCAACAACCTTATGTCAGGAGAAATACCTACAGGCAATCAGCTCCAAACACTCAACGATCCCTCCATCTATAGTAACAACTTGAGACTATGTGGTGTCGCTTTGAGCATCCCATGCAAAAATGGTTCGAGTCCTACAAGGCTTGTTGGGGCCACAAAAGTTCACCGTGACCTTGAAACTCTTTGGTTGTACTACTCAGTGATCGCTGGAACTGTCTTCGGTTTCTGGGTATGGTTTGGAGCATTGTTTTTCTGCACAATCTGGAGGTTTGCTTTCTTCAGTTGCATTGATGGACTGTACCAGAAGTTTATGCGGAAGATGAAGGGTACCTGAAAGTATTGCACTCTGCTTCGCACTTATCGCAAGTTTCTTGCAGTTTCCTCGGACTTGCATTGTCTGCAATGGACATACATGTATTGTCCAGATCCTGCTTTTTGTTTTTGTTCACCAAATAAATTGTAATGATCTGTTCCAGTGTGAGCACGAGTGGCTTATAGTTGTTCTGAATTTCTGATGATACAATTTCCTAGAGACTTGTAATAGGTGTTGCTCTCTGAATTTTTTGAGTTGCAGTTATGTATGTTTGGTCGTCGGTGTTCAAATTTTTTCAAGCGTGCTACTACCTATGAATAAAGCTTCAATCATATGTAACTCATGTCTACTTGTGTCATATCTTTTATTTTCACTGTTTAGCTGCAGATTCAGTTGTCTACCACCATTGGGAACAAAATTTTGATGTGAATTATCCAAGCTATAAATCACCAAAGAATACGAGCAAAATGACAACATCATCTGAACAATTTCCAGAGAAAATACCCTCAACATGAGCAATTTCCATTGAGCAAGATCTAGCGGTTCACAACGGAGCAGCTCTTCCTGATCTCCCCCTCGGAGTCGGTGATGACCTGCACGGCCCCAGGCCCCGTACACCTGGAAGAACATCTCCCGCAGGCTTGCGACGATGTCGGCCCTCGCCGCTGCATCAGTGACCAGAGCTGTGTAGGACCGGAGCATGGCCTTGTGCTTGAGCACCGCACGGTAGTAGCCAAGATCGAACATGAGGAAGCTGCCGTTGTCCATCTCCATGGCGGCCGCGCGGTCGCTCATCCTGCACTTGTGCTGCCATCGGTAGCACCCGAGTAGCCTGTAAGGACGATAAGTGAGCAATACCAATGGTGTGCGCACCTGCACCTCAGTTTCGGTTCAGAAACATATTCGGAATGTGTTTTTCATGCCTGTTGTAAATTCAGGTACTCCTATTTAAATCACCAAGCTGAAATTTGTTACAGTACCTTACATAACGGTTAAATCACCAAGAAGAAGGGTTGTTGTTGGATTCTCAGCTAGAGATCTCAGTTTGGATTGTTAGCTGTTGTTGGATTTAGTTTAGGTACAGTAATAAAGTCAGTTCGAAAGTTGGTATCATTTTATTGAAGTGGTAGCCATTGGTGTCTTGCTCGTTGCTGCTGTGTTCAGAAGCTACTGGACTTCTGAAGGAATCTGCCCGTCTGGTTTAAGGCGTACAGAGGAAAGCAACGGTTCTTCGTGCTCTTTTTCTACTACAACGAATGGCTACCACTTCAGATAATACAACAGATTAAACAAGGCCCCAAACCTTGGCGTTAGCAATTCCCCCGTGTAGGGTGTTATGCAAAAGAGTCAGATATGGTTTTTTTTTCCGTCATTTTGTGCTAAAGTTTCACTGACCGGTCAATTTATCATTTGATCTGAAATAAAATATAATGAATCTGGAAAAAAATTAAGTATTTTTTAAATCGGAAATTAATTTGGCCCTTTAATTTCAGTTTGAAAATATTTTCTCCCCTGCATACAAATACAATTTAACCTATGGCTTGCCTAGGAATTTGTCTCTGTAATCTCTTCTTATTTATTGAAAATAACAAATCTTTTCCCCTGTTTCAAGAAACAAAATACAGACTTGAGTCAATTTTCAGTCAGACGGTCCTCTTCAGTGGGCCTGGCCCAAGGGCCAACTTATCTTACTAGCCTCTCCATGCTGGCATACCAATTGCCGTACCTCCCCTCGCCGCTTTGGCGGCCGGCACCATGGCCGTCGGCCTCCCCTCGCTTGCTCCTATCGCGCCGCCTTGTGCCGTTCGAGCACCCCCTGCGGCGCTACCACTCCACGAGATGCGCCCATCAGCCCGCCGAGACGCCTCGCTTGAGCGCCCATTCCACAATCCTTGTCAGGACCGCTGCGGACCGACAAACCAGCCACAGCCCGTGGCTAGGTAATCTGCAGGGAAGGTGGCGTTCCTTAGCTCGGCTGATTAACTGTCACAACCAGCCTGATGGAGCTGTGCAAGGGAAGCGCATTGGGCAGAAGACGCCTTCTGAATTAAAAGAAAGTGCGGTTAATGGGCCATGACTAGCTGGCATGTGAGTGGGCCGTGGGCCAGATGTGGGTTGGCGTGCGTGTGGAGCATGTTATAAGCTCAGGGACCGAACTGTAATGGATCATCGAAATGAATAGAAACTTACAAGGCTCCTAATCTCTCTCGCTCATCCCCTCGTTCTTCTTCTTACCCAAGACACACACGCGAGTCCCCAATCCGTGGAGCAATCTGCGGAAAGGACATAACATTCTGGTATCAGAGCAAGTCGATCCGTTCGCGCTCTGCATGCCCGAGGTTTTCCGGTAACATCGACTGGTTGGTTGTAGATTGCTTCTCAAGTAATCGACTGTAAATCCGAGATCAACGTTCGTAAAATTCAGGGGGAGACAGCGACGGCTCCGTTCAAGGCCAGTGCTCAGTCTCGGCACATCGTCAAGGTGATGGGGACTTTTGAGGAGCGGGTGATGAAGGAGTTCGAGGCCCTGCACTCGATTCAAGAGAAGATACACGGGATTGAGATGATTCAGGCTCGGCTGGATGACCTCGACGCCAAGTTCGTCGAGCAGGTGGCGCGTCTCGATCAAGTACAGAGAAAGGTGGATCTGACCGTGAATTCGGTGGGAGTGATTCATCAAGAGCAAGTGAACGTCGCGCGGGTGCTGAAGGAGTCATCAAGCACGCGGGATGTCGATCTGGAGTGCATGGCGGCAGGGTGTTTCGCGGTGTCTCTGATTGCAGCGGCAGCACGCGGGGATTCACCATCGACAGCCGCGAACTACGGGAGGCCACCACCTCCTCCACCACCGTTGTTGCAACCGGTTCCTCGTCAACCTCGTCAGCACAACACCACTCAGGTACCAGACTCGAACCACCATCAGGATGAGGGTGGGGGAAATAACAAAAGGGTTTGGATGCCGAAGATGGAATTTCCGCGATTCGATGGAGATGGGGTTCACATTTGGCTGGATAACTGTGAAGCATATTTTCAGCTATACAATATTCCAGAGAGTTTCAAACTGATGTCTGCTTCGATCCATCTTCAAGGAAACGCAGCGCATTGGTACCAATCGGTGAAACTCACGGATGTGTGTGTGACTTGGGCATCGTTCTGTGTTGCAGTGCTGAGAGAATTTGATGTTAATGTTCATCGCGATTGCATGTGTGAGCTGTTGGTGCTGAAACAAACAGGGTCGGTTCAGGAGTACAGGTCCTTGTTTAATCAGCTGGTGTATCGAGTCCGCTTGTATGAGGGTCACATCAGCGAAACAATGCTGGTCACACGCTTTGTGTTGGGTCTGAAGGAGGAAATCAGACAAGCTATTGAGATTCAGCTTCCCGTATCAGTTCAGGCAGCCACAGAATATGCTCTGGTTCAAGAGGCCATGCTAGAGAGGAATAAGGCTCAGGCAGGGAAGTATCCTGGACTGCACCAAGCAAAAATCCTTGCCCCAAGGAATGATGGACTCCAGACGTAGTTGTTTGCACCAGGAGAAGTGTGGAAAGCTAGACAACTGAAAGAATATCGCAGAGCTAATGGCTTGTGCTATAGTTGTGGTGAAAAGTTTACTCTTGGCCATCTCTGTGTGAATAAACCTGGAGCGCAAATGAAATCACTCGAAACTGAAGTGGATGGCATTGTTCTGGAGGATGCCCTGCTGGATGCTATTGCAGGCGAGGAGGCTATGGAAGAAGCAACAACATTTTTGACTGCTAATGCCATTGCTGGCACTGCTCACCCCAAATCAATTAAGTTGAGGGCTTTAGTGGGCAATCAAGTCATGTTGTTGTTGATTGACTTTGGGAGTTCTCACACTTTCATTGATAAGCAGCTAGTAGATAAGTTGAAATGTGAGACAACATCTCTTCCATCTGCAATGAGGGTCAAGGTAGCTAATGGCCAATATTTATCTTGTACAGAGGAGGTTCAGAAATTGGAGTGGTGGATTCAGGGCACCACTTTTCAAACTACCATGAAGGTGGTGGCACTTGGAGGATATGATGCTATTTTGGGGATGGATTGGTTGTCTGAATGGGGAGCAATGCTGTGTAATTGGAAAGAACAATGGATTCATTTTTCCAAACAGGGCACTACTGTCAAATTACAGGGCATGCCAGATAAACCAGTGGATCAGCTTAAGGAGATAACATTGGAACAAGTCGAGCTATATCACAAAGGGAATGACATTTGGGCAACAGTAGTGGTCTCTATGACACCTCAACAAACACAGATCATAGTGCCAGATTGTATTCAGAACATATTGCAAGAATTCCAGGATGTGTTCCAAGACCCAAAAGAACTACCTCCCCATAGGGTCTTTGACCATGCCATTTCCTTATTGCCTGACAGCACACTAGTGAATTCTAGACCATATATATATTCTCCTCAACAGAAGGATGAGATTGAAAGGCAAGTGCAGGAGATGATTGCTGTTGGCTTAGTCACACCAAGCATGTCTCCCTTTGCCTCACCTGTGTTGTTGGTCAAAAAGAAGGATGGGACTTGGAGATTCTGTGTAGATTACAGAAGACTGGACAACATTACAATCAAGAGTAAATTTCCCATGCTAGTGGTAGATGAGTTACTGGACGAATTAGCTGGCACTCAGTGGTTTTCTAAACTTGATCTGAGGTCTGGATATCATCAGATCAGGATGCAGGAAGGAGATGAAGCTAAAACTGCTTTCAAGACCCACCATGGCCAGTTTCATTTTAGGGTCATGCCATTTGGCCTAACGAATGCTCTAGCAACTTTTCAATGCTTGATGAACTCAGTCTTTGCTCAACACATCAGAAAATTTGTGTTAGTGTTTATGGATGATATTCTAGTTTATAGCAAGGATTTGGAAGCTCACAAGAGACACCTCTCAGAAGTTTTGAGCATCTTAATGGAACACAAACTTTATGCCAAGCTTAGCAAGTGTTCCTTTGCTCAACAACAATTAGAATATTTGGGCCATATAATCTCTGACAAGGGTGTTGCCACTGATAATGAGAAGACCAGAGCTATGGCAGAGTGGCCCATTCCTAGGGTTGACTAGCTATTATAGAAAATTTGTTCAACATTATGGGATTCTAGCAAAGCCACTCACTGCTCTGTTGAAGAAAAAGGCTTTTGTGTGTACTGCAGAAGCACAATTAGCTTTTGATCAATTGAAGCAAGCCATGATCACCACTCCAGTTCTCAGGCTGCCAGATTTTAGTCAGCCATTCTGCATAGAAACAGATGCATGTGCATCTGGAATTGGGGCTGTGCTTAGTCAGCAAAACCACCCTGTGGCCTTCTATAGCAAAGCATTGGGACCCGCTAATCAGAAACTTTCCATTTATGAGAAAGAGTTTCTGGCAATTATGATGGCTGTTGACAGGTGGAGGCCATATGTAGCAAGAGGTCCATTTGTTATTAAAACTGATCATAAGAGCTTGTACCACTTAGAAGATTAGGTACTCACTTCAAATTTGCATAGGAAAGCTATGACTAAAATGGTGGGTTTGCAGTTCAGGTTCCAGTACAAAAGAGGGGTGGATAACCAAGCTGCAGATGTATTGTCTTGAGTGGGTCACATGTTTGCTTTGCAAGGGGTTTCTGTGGCTCAGCCAGTTTGGTTACAAGAAATTCTGAATTCTTATGCAGTGGACTCTGAAGCCTTGGCCAGGTTACAGAAGATAGCTGTGAATCCTGAAGCAGAGCCTGGGTACTCTTTGGTGAATGGGTTGATCAAATATCAAGAAAAAATCTGGGTGGGAGAAAATTCTGGGTGGGAGCAAATTCTGGACTCCAAACTAAATTGATTGAGGCTTTTCATTCTACTCCAATTGGGGGGCATTCAGGTTTTCAAGCTACCTATCAGAGGCTCAAGAAACTGTTTCATTGGACAGGCATTAAACAAACAGTGGTGAACTTTGTATAGCGGTGTCAGATTTGCCAACAGGCCAAGCATGAAAATTGCAAATACCCTGGTCTGCTTAGTCCATTACCAACACCAGATGGAGCTTGGGATGATGTATCTATGGATTTCATTGAGGGTCTTCCAAAATCTAATGGATATTCTTTTATCTGGTTGTTGTGGACAGGTTCACCAAATATAGTCATTTTATTCCTCTCAAGCATCCCTTTACAGCAGCTACTGTGGCAGGAGTGTATTTAACAAATGTGGTCAAGCTACACAGTATGCCACTCACCATCACTTCTGATAGAGACAAGATTTTTACCAGCAATATTTGGAAAGAACTATTCAAGTTGTGGTGTACTAAGTTGCAAATGTCTATAGCCTACCACCCTCAAACTGATGGCCAGACTAAAAGAGTGAATCAATGTCTGGAAATGTATCTTAGATGTGTTGTTCATGACTCACCTAAGGAATGGGCAAAATGGCTTCCTCTAGCTGAATTCTGGTATAACACTTCTTATCATACTGCTTTGGGTTGCTCTCCTTTCAAGGCTCTCTATGGGAAGGAACCAAATATGGGACACTTCTTTCAACCAGCACAAGCAAGTGGCACAGACTTACAAACATGGCTACAGGAAAGAAGCAACTTCACTGTTCTGCTGAAACAGCATCTGACCAATGTTGGGGATATGCTATATGGGTATCCTCATAGCATGTCTCTTATCCGACTAACCCGGGTGGCCCATAGTCGGTAGCATGGCCTGTGGCCTGCTGGGCGGCCCAGTTAGGTGGATCCAGAAGGGAGGCCCATGTCGGATAAAGGAAGGCTACGGTGGAGTCACCAGCGTACCCGGAGCCTTGGAGTGCAAGATACACAAGACTAGTAATAGACGGTGTAGAACTCTGTAACCTGTCCGGCTAGGACTTTTCCCTGTAACCCTAGGACCTGGCGACTATATAAGTCGGGCCTATGGGAGCCTTTAGGGCACAACCTAGTATCATTTTACACACACCTCGCACAGCGAACCTATCTCTGTAACTCGGCGTATTGCCATTATAGTGATTTATAGCAGGAGTAGGATTCCGCCACCGTTGTGGGATCTGAACCTGGGTAAGCTGTGTTACCTCGTACCCGTCAACCGTCCGCCTTACCCCACGTCTCTAAACACGCACTGTGAGGACCCCTCCATGGCGTACTCGTCGACAATACCACGACAGTTGGCGCCCACCGTGGGGCAAGAGGCGCTTCAGGCTCTTCAACGGGCGAGGACCAAGACCTTCGCGGGAATCGGCGAAACCGTAGCCATCGGTCGCGTTCTCTTCTCCGGCAACGTTCCGATCATCCCCCTCGACGAGTTCTAGATCCCGACGAAGACGAACCCTACGCGGTGTTCGATCGTTCCTATCGGAGACATCCACCTCTTCATCGGCGAAACCGACTCGGGCACTAGTTCCCTGGGAGTCGGAGGAGCATCAAGACCCGCACGGACCGCCTACGGGCAGGACACGTTCGCGGAAGGATCGATGTCGGATCTCTCCTTGGAGTTTGCCGGCAAAGATCGGAAAATTCAAGACCCACCCAAACCGCCCATGTGCAGGATATAAAGGTGGAAGATCACTGCAAGTCCGCCGGCTTTGTCCGTGCGTCTGGACAGCAGAGATCCAAGTTCGTCGGCGTGGTTACCATCTTCGATCTGGCGCGCTGCGTTTAGAGAGAGGGCGAAAACCCCTGCGACTACCTCGCCAGGTGGCTCCGTATACAGGCCGACCTGACCAACTACCCCAATGATGATGCTATCTATCACTTTGTGGAAGGACTGGACCATGGCACGCTTCTCCGACATTCTCTAAGGAGGCAGCAGGCGTCAGGACGCCTTACCTTCGAAGGCATGGTGAACACCGTCAACAACTACGCGGAGGCTGAAGCGGCAGCTCAGACAGCGCTTGCGCTTATTGACGGAGCCCCTCCGATTCAGCCACCACCACCGCCTCCGGCCGCCATCGTCGTAGCAGCACCACCACCTCCAGTCATCGTCGAGGCCGTTGCACCTCCACCGCCCGTCATCGAGGAAGTCCTGGCACCCTCCGACTCTATCATTGACGCGCTTTATGCTGATTTCAGTGCAGATTCGGAGGAAATAGACTTCAGTCCAGAAGAGCTAGACTCCGCTATGCAGGAGATGGAGGAGGAGTACTCACGCGACGAGCAAGCTAATAATACCGTCATGTCCCGAGGGGTGTTCGTCACCATTGGGACGACGATGGATGAAGACCAACCCGGGCAAGCTCCGCCTACGGCGCTGGATGAGGGGAAGGGGCCACTTATTGCTGCTGACGATGATCGCGCAAGAGTCATGCCTCCTCCGCCTAACCCAGTGTAGCAGCCGCAGGAACTCGGCACCATCCCGAGTAACAACAACACCGCAAACTTTCCGCCTCCAGCATCTACGTCGGCAGCAGCCCATGTTACTCCAGCTGATAGAGTGATGTACGACAATCTCCTCGTTGAGCCACTAACTGTTGATCATATCCAGAACGTGACTCATCTTGACGAGAAGCGCCAGCAGCTGCTGGAGGAGGCGCAAGCCATCGCGGAGCAAGGCGCTAAACTAGGTCGAGATCTGGTCAACATGCATAAATCCATAGAGAAAGCTAGAGCAATGGAGGCTGAGTACAAGACTCTGCTGCAACAGCAGAAGGCTAAGAAGGCTCCAGCTCGCGTCATCAACGATCCTGGTGTACGGCGCAACCTAGGATGGGCTCCCTCGAAGCCGGCACAGGCCAAGCCATACATTGATAGTGAAGGCAAACAGGTGATGCCCACCCCACTCCTTAACCTTGCCGTCGCCAAGACCCTTCTGGAGCAGGATAGATCGCCTGAGGCAGTAGAACTGGTCTATGACCTAGTGGCCAAGGCAGTAAAGCAGCAGGAAAAGGCCACCTCTTAGAGGCTTGAGTCTGACCCAGCGCTTTTCCGATCTAGCCAGTACAAACCGCCAAGGGACAGATCTCCTCAGGATGTCGGATCACAGACGGGTTCATCGAAACAAAGACGGAGGGATGCGCGCAACAGGAAGGATGCTATCCCCATATCCTCCGACCACGGAGAAAGAGCCCAACCTCGCCGCCCATCGCCACCGCCCCGATCCCCGCGACGTCATGAAGATTACAAGGCTCGCCATCGTACGGATATGCCCCCACCAAAGGAGTGCGGCATCGTCATCCGCGACAATGCAGCACAGACCCGTCATGATGAAGAGCGCCACCAAGGACACAAGAGCAGGTCACACCACGACCCTCCGTGTCCGACAAGCAACCGTGACAGGCGTGGGGTGTCGCAGGAGGGTAACAGCAAGAAGGCTAACCCACCGCCACCTCCGCCTACGTCGCCGCCAAGAAGTCACCATGGCGGAAGAGGCCCGCGTCGTTCACGCAGCCCATCCCCTGTTGACAACAATAAGAAGAACCTGGAGCCGTACGATGCACGTTCATGGATCGATAAGATCCACGAGGCCCGCTTGGACCTACAATACGGTCCGCAACTTACCCCAAAGGTTTCCGGATTGATAAGATCATCAAGCCCTATGACGGCACCGCCAAACCTGCCACATGGTTGCAGGACTACGGCAACGCGGTGGAGATTGCCGGAGGCAACCCCAACGTCGCCGTCAAGTACCTCCCGTTAATGTTGGCGGGCACGGCCCGTCAATGGATCGACGACTTGCCGGAGAGATCTATCTACAACTGGCTGGACATGCAAGAAGCATTCACCAAGAACTTTGAGAGTACATACAAGCGTCCCTGCACTGTGGGCGATCTACAGCGGTGCGTGCAAGAGAAAGACGAGACATCTCGCGCCTACCTCTCCCGCTGGCTGGATATGAAGAATTCCTGCGCAGGAGTGCACGCCCAGACCGCCATGTCTGCCTTCATCGATGGGTTGGAAAGGGGCACGTTGCTCCGACATAAGCTGAAGCACTTGCAGGACAATCATCAGCTTGACTTGAATCAGATGATTCAGTTAGCCAGTGAGTTCGCAGCTGCCGACGATGATGCTCGTGGCTCTTTGCCGGCAACGGCCATTCCAACCCAAGCTCGGAGGAACAGCAGTACAAAGCGGAAAACCGCTCCAGAAGAAAAGCAATCTACCGACATGGTCGCCATGACTTTTGCAGGACGAGGAGAAGGCGGACAACATGGCCGAGGAAGGGGAGCAGGCCGCGGGCAGCAAATAGGAAGTGAAACCAACTCGGCGCCGCTCTGTGTTCCCCAAACGTACGAGGAGTACCGCGATATGTCGTGCCTCGTACACCTCGATGTCAACAGCAAGGCCACCCATACCAATCGACACTACAAGTTCGTCAACGACCTCAAGGAAGATCCGGAGTCCGGCTACAAGTGAAGTCGGAAGAATAGACCGCGAGGCAAGGGCAAGGGGAGGAAGAAGGAGGAGGAGTCCAAGGATTCAAGTGACATGGACGAGGACGTTGACCCCAAGCACGCCGCCAAGAGGGACGACAAGGGCAAGAACCCCTTCGCAAAGAAGGCCCCAGTCTACCACACTTTCCTTGGCACCCCCACCGTCCGACAACAGAAGACCTCTCTAAGGATCCTGATGGCCACTCTCCCCCCAGTTCCCCAATACCTGCGCTGGTCGGAGGTTCCAATCACTTGGGACAGGACAGACCACCCAGACCTTGTGCCCACGGAGAACCGGTACGCCATGGTCATCAACCCATTGATTGACGGCATGGAGTTCACCAAGTGCATGGTGGATAGTGGAAGCAGCATCAACATCATGTACCTAGATACACTGCAGAAGATGAACTTGACGGAGGCAAACCTAAGAAGGACCAACACCGTGTTCCATGGCGTAGTTCCTGGCCGGGAATCTCGGTCCCTTGGGTGCATCACACTTCAGGTAGCTTTTGGCGATGTCAATAATTACCGCCAAGAGCGCATGACCTTTGAGGTGGTCCCCTTTAAGAGCGTGTACCACGTCATATTCAGCCGCGACATATTCCACACGTTCATGGCCAAGCCATGCTTCGTCTACAACAAACTCAAGATACCCGGACCAAACGGTGTCATCACCGTATCCGGAAGATTTACCAAGGCAAGGGACTACGAGATCAATGAAGCAGCCATTGCAGAAGCTGTCCTCTACAGCGAAGAATTCAAGGAGATCCAGAGCAAGGTCAATGACTCAGAGATGCCCGCGTCGAAGAAGCAGATCTCCGACTCCGCTCCTACGTTCAAGGCCGCCATCGAGACCAAGCCGGTGGAACTTGTGGTAGGCGATATCTCCAAGACCGTCGCCATTGGGACGAACCTGGATCCCAAATAGGAAAGCGCGTTGATTACGCCTGAACAAAGCATGTCCCAAAGATCCGTTTGCTTTGCCTCGCATTGACCAAGTCATTGAATCGATGGCTGGCTCGGAACTTTTGTGTTTTCTCGATGCATACTCAGGATACCACCAGATCAAGATGAGGAAGTCGGACCAATTGGCCACTTCGTTCACTACCCCATACGACACGTTTTGCTATGTCACAATGCCCTTTGGGCTAAAAAACGCAGGTGCTACCTACCAGCGGACAATGCAACGTTGCCTTCACGATCAAATTGGTCGGAACGTTCACACCTATGTGGACGATATCGCGGTGATGTCTAAAAAGTCAAATGACTTAATCTTCGACTTAAAAGAAACCTTTGATAATCTCCGGAAATACAACATGGTGCTCAACCCTAAGAAGTGCGTCTTCGGGGTTCCAGCTGGCAAACTGTTGGGCTTCATCGTTTCCTAGCGCAGAATCGAGGTCAACCCGGATAAAATCAAGGCCATCTTAAACATAAACCGTCTGACATGCCTAAAGGACATCCAACGACTAACAGGTTGTGTTGCAGCAGTTAGTCGGTTCGTCAGCCGACTTGGAGAGAAGGCTCTGCCGCTGTACAAGTTGTTGAAGAAGGCGGACAAATTCACATGGACGGACGAAGCAGATGCAACATTGAAGCAGCTCAAGGAGATTCTTTCCTCAGCACCTATCCTTGCAGCACCCGAGCCTGGGGAGCCCCTGTTAATTTACATGGCAGCAACCAACCGGGCTATTAGCATCGTCGTCGTGGTAGAGCGGAAGGAACCAGGCTACGAGCACGGAGTTCAACGACCAGTTTACTATGTCAGCGAGGTCTTGACGGAGTCCAAGCAACATTACCCGCACTACCAAAAGATAGCTTATGGAGTATTCCTTGCTTCTCGGAAGCTGAGGCATTACTTTCAGGAGCACCCAATCACAGTAGTGAGCAAGACTCTACTGTCCGACATTATCAACCACAGCGACGCTACAGGAAGGGTCGCGAAGTGGGGTATTGAACTTGCCGCCTTCGAGATCACCTACAAGAGACGCGACACTATCAAGTCACAAGCCTTGGCGGATTTTATTGCAGATTGGACAGAGATGCCGGATGCTACTCCACTGCCAGAGCCAGAGTACTGGGTGATGCACTTTGACGGATCAAAGTTTCTCAACGGCTCGGGGGCTGGTGTACTACTACAGTCACCAAAAGGAGACAAGCTGCACTACGTTCTGCAAATCCACTTCGAGGCTACAAACAACATGGCGGAGTATGAAGCACTCATTCACGGACTGCGTGTAGCCAAGGATATTGGCATCAAGCTCATAGTTTGCTGTGGAGATTCCGACTTGGTTGCCCAGTAGGTGGCTGGCACCTGGAATGCGCGAAACCCTATGATGGCGGCATATCACGACGAAGTGGACGAGATAGCCAAAAGCTTCTTGGGCTACGAAGTCAAGTATGTGCCTAGGGAGCAAAACGAGGCAGCTGATCTACTGTCTAAACTTGGATCAGGGCGCAAGCGAATTCCACCAGGAGTTTTCCTAGAGCATCTACGCACACCATCCGTGAAGGGCGCCGACATCGACAACCCGGATAGAGCTGACTCTTTCGTCAACATGGTGACAAAGATCCCTCCGGCTTGGACAAAACCGTTCATGGAATATCTCGAACACGGAACTTTGCCCGACGACGAGGTCGAAAGACGGCAAATAGTACGACGAGCAAAGGGTTATACCATAATCAATGGGCAACTCTACAATAGGAGCACTACTGGTGTATACCTAAAGTGTGTTTCCCAGCTAGAGGGTATGGAAATCCTACGCGAAATCCATCTCGGAGATTGCGGGCATCACGCCGCTCCTCGATCGTTGGTCATGAAAGCCTTCCGGCAAGGATTCTACTGGCTGACCGCGAAGGCGGATGTCGACAAGCTGGTTGAGACATGCACAGGATGCCAGTATTATGCCCGACAACCACATGTTCCTGCTGAAGAATTGCGAACAATACCAATAACTTGGCCGTTTGCAGTCTGGGGGCTAGACATGGTGGGGCCATTACAAACGGCACCGTGTGGATTTACGCATCTGCTTGTAGCAGTTGACAAATTCACCAAATGGATAGAAGCTAAACCCATTAGAAAGCTTGATGGGGCAACTGCCCTCAGGTTTGTCCGGGATCTAGTGGTGAGATTTGGTCTCCCACATAGCATCATCACCGACAACGGAAGCAACTTGTCACTCGGAGAAGTGGAGGCCTATTGCTGGGACAAAGGTATCCGACTTGACCTTGCATCTGTGGCACACCCACAATCCAATGGTCAAGTTGAGCGAGCCAATGGATTAATTCTGCAGGGAATCAAGCCACGTCTTGAGGCACCGCTACATAGAGCAGCTGGAGCCTGGGCGGAAGAATTGCCATCTGTGCTGTGGAGTTTACGAACTACACCCAACAGATCCACCGGCTACACCCCCTATTTCATGGTATATGGAGCAGAAGCCATCCTACCTTCCGACATCCTTCATGATGCACCAAGAGTTGCCGCCTACGACGAAGATGCCGCTAAAGAATCCAGACGCCTAGATGTGGACCTTCTCGAGGAGGAGCATGCTTTGGCATGCCAAAGATCCGCCATCTACCAGCAGAAGCTATGCAGCTACCATAGTCGCCGCGTCCGGCATCACTCGTTTAAAGAAGGGGATTTGGTGCTCTGACTTAAGCAGAAGAAGTCACACAAATTATCCCCGCCATGGGAAGGACCGTTCATCATAAGCAAGGCACTGCTCAATGGGTCTTACTACCTTGTCGACAATCGTGAACTCAAGGATAGACCCAACTAGGATCATAAGCGTAAGCGAAGTGACCCGGATGATGACTACCCGGAGCTTGATCGGCCATGGAACATAGCACAACTACTTCCTTTCTACACTTAGCATTTTTTATCTAATCGTGTACCTCTTATATGATCAATGAAATAAAGCTCTTTGGTTCACTCATATTGTTGAGTCTTTTACCTCCTTTAGTGTTCATTTTTGGATCATATAAACCTCTATGCACAAGCCTTGCGATTGCACTTGTGAAAATTCTGCCTACGGGTGTTAGCTTAAGTTTTCTGGTCTACACATTCTTTGTTGTTTTTATGTGGATTCTGGAGTAGTGACTTTCGGCACTTATTGTCGGTGATTTTGTGCTCAGGTTATTGACGGTGCCATTGGGCATCATCACCTAAACGCATGGTTCCGACAATGAGTCTTCCTACTCACGAAAAGTCAAGCATAAAAACCAAAGTAATGGATAAGCCAGCACTTGCTTAAAAATATATACATACTGGGAATTAATTCTTAAGTAGCAGGATACGACAACCACTGTTTTCCGCCTTAAGATTACATCACCAAGTTTTTTCAATGTACATGTCAAGGGTGAAACAAGAATTACAAAGTGTTTTTCACTCTTTGGGTGCAGGGGACTTGGAGGCCGCATCATCACCAGCCGGAGAATCACCCTCAGCGTCGGCGCTATGGTGAGACTCGGAGGAATCCGGGTTGGTGTTGTCGAGAAAGTTCCTGGGGACGAAGACGTCAACATCCACCAACTCGGCAACCCGGGTGTCATAACCCGTGAGTGATGACAGGATGGCTTCGTGATCGATCTCCTTGCCGTCATCATCCACGTCGGGGATACCAGATGTCACCGTGTCGATGTCGGCACCTTCATAGTGTGCCTTCACCATGGACAACGCCATCCTTGCACCAGCCCGTGCGCATGAGGCTTTCCAGCTCGCGACACGCTCGTGGGCTCGGCGCAAAATCTCCGAGTACTTCACCACGGAGTCCGAGGCCTTGATATAAATCTGGAGGGGCTTGGCAATCTCCTTGGCTTGGGTGATGGCGGTGTTGATGAAGTTGCCGGCAAGAATCATGCATTCCTTGTCCGAAGGAGGCGAGCGGGTTAAACCCATAGGCGCTGAAAATTCTGATAAGAATTGCATGAGTTCAATAAATTCTAAGTATCCAGACTACAGAACTACAAGGCGGAGGACACTTACTGAAGATGCTGGCCTTAGCCTGCCAGACGACGTCTGCCAAGGATTCCTTCTCTTGTTGGAGGAGCTTAAACGCCTCGCTATGGCGAAGGTTTTGCTCATCAGCAGCTTGCTTCTGATACTTTAGGATCACAAGCTCCTCCTTCAAGCGATTGATCTCCGCGGAGGCGGAGTCCTGTAGGGCTTTCATGGAATCCTCGTGCATCTTCAACATTTCTTCCCTCTCCTTCTTAAGGATCTTGTTCTCGCTGTCCAGCTGCTGGATGTGCTTGGACTGCTCGACAATATCCTTGGCCTTGGCGACATGCTCTGCAAGTCGGAGAAAACAAAGTACACATTGAGTACTCGGAGATTATGGGCACAAAAGTAAGACGGAAATGCGCAAAAAGAAAACAAACTCTTGTTTTTGATGATATGTTCCTTCAAGATGGCAGTTTTACCCTTTTCGGCTTCAAGATCTGCGCGCATCTTCTGGTACTTGTCGTTGGCCATGCCCCTCCGAGCATTCTCGTTCTGTGGAAACAAATACAAAGTCAAGTCGTTGTTTAGTCTGCTTGGAGCTTCTAGTCGGAGATTTCCCACCTAGATGCTCGGGGGCTACAGCGAGAGTTTTAACTTAGCAATATGCTTAGCTTTTCTTTAAGCATCTAGTCGGAGCTGATTCAGTTCTCAACTAGAGGTTTGGGAGCTACAGTATAAAGTTTTTTACTCAGAAAATGCTTAGCTTTTCTTTAAAGCATCTAGTCGGAGCTAATTTAGTTACAACTAGATGCTTGGGGGCTACAGCATTGAAAATTATGAACACTGTGTATGCTACTCTTAAAAGCATCTAGTCGGAATAATTCATTCCATCTAAATGCTTGGGGGCTACAGTGAGAGTTATTTCTAACTTAGTCACTCTTAGAGCATATAGGTGCAAAACCTATGGTTTTCCGTCTACATCCTCGGGGGCTACAGTGGGATACTCGTACAAAATGCAAAAGGTAAAGTAAAACTTACAAGTGCGATGATCTTGAGGCTTGTAGCGCTCTCGGCCAGCAGCTTGCCAAAGGCAATGCTATTTCCTTGCAAGATGTCTGCTTGTCGGAGTAGCTCCTCAAGACCGCATGTCGGAGATGATGGCACTCCTCCAGGAATCATAGTTGTGTTACTCGGCATGAGCGCCGGGTAAATAATCTTCGGGAACTCGAAGGGTTTCTGGGGAGCAGAGACGCCGCCTTCGGCAGACGTACCAGGTCCCACCACCACCTTGCCGCTACCGATGGAATCCTTAGCCGGAGCTTCAGCCATTTGAAGAGCAGCACTCTCCTGCGTCGCCTGCTCGTCGACAACAGCTAGTTCAGTAGAGGCGCCAGAGTCCACTTCCATGGCGGAAGGGCCTGGTGCTTCCTGGACTTGGGAGCTTGTCGGGGCAGAGGAAGGCTTGACGGCAGGAGTGAAAGGGCCGATGGCGGGAGAGGAGTCACGATGCAGCATATCTTTGATATTTCTAGAAGCCCCAAGAGTCTTGGAGGACTTCTTGAGGCTGGTTGTGGCTTTCTTCCTGAAACGTGTAAAATGCATAAGTACAGGAATAAGACAGATAAATAAGACAATGTCGGAGAATAAGAAGCTTACACTAGGGGGGCGCTTTGGCAAACATCCCGGTGGCTTTCTTCTTTTCCGCCTCCGCGGCGGCAATACTCTTTTTGGAGGCTCCACCCTCCGTCTTCTTTTTCTTGCCTCCGTCGACAGCGTCAGAGGTGGAGCTCTTCCGCTTTCGCGCCAACGGGGCATCATCGTCGGACACGACCATGACTTCCTTCATCTTGGGATCGTAGATTTGGGCAGCCAGGTTGCCCTCCTCTAGATTGCTAAGCTGTTAAGTGAGAAATCATCGTGTTAGACAAGATGGTATTGGCAAGACGGAAAAACTGGAGCAATGTCATACACGGAAAATAAATATCTACCTTTGGGCACTTTCCGTCTACGAACATGTCGTAGGTGAGGGTGAAGCCACGCTTCTTATCCTTCACCTTGACGATGTCCTTAAGGCGGAACTTGACGGAGTCGCTCGAGAAGTTGTCCTCAGAGATCCGGAGGGTATCCCTTCGGTCGCCGGTGTACTCGTGCATATACTTCGTGCGGTGCTGCAGAGGTTGGATCCGCCTGATGAACCAGCACATGGCTAGGTCCAAGCCGGTTAGACCCGTCTCTACGAACCACTCGATCCGCCTTATTGCGCGAGAAGCGTCGAGGTTAGAGGGAAGGGAGGCATGGGACCGCCATGTGGAGACTTCAGCGGCGGCTCCATCCACGAAGTCCGGGTACGTTACTTCTCGGCCCGCCAAAGGAATGTCGGGGCCGTAGAAGTACGTCTGCTGCCAATTTTTACACGACTCGTGGCCGACGATGTCGGGGAACCGCCGGCCAGGACGGATCTTGAAGCTTATGGTGCCGCAGTTCCTAAGATCCTCCCTACTGTGTCCGGCTTCACGTTTGACGGTGAAGAAGTACACAAACAAGTCTAACCTAGGCCTAATCCCTAGGTAACCCTCACAAAGTGCCGCGAAGTTGCTAAGCACTAAGATACTATTGGGGGAGAGGTTATGGGGTTGGACCTTGAAGTGATTCAAGACGGACAGAAAGAAGTGGGAGATGGGCAGAGAAACGCCGCGTACCAATTGCGCCTTGAGGTACACTTTCTCTTCGGCTTGGGGAGAAGGGGTCACCTCGCCGGCCGGCGCCGCCCGCCAGGCGAGCCCCTCCGTCGCGGGGAGGTAACCCTCAGCAACCATCTCTTGGATGTCGCGGCCGGTGATGTCCGAGCCGCGCCAGTCGCCTTTGTGCGAGTCTGGATCCTCTTCCAGGGGCTCCAGCGCCGCCAGATTATGGTCGCCGCCGGTGGTTTCAATCACCGCTGATGCGGGGATGACCAGGCCCTCTGAGGGCACGACGACGGAGCTCGCCGGCTTCGTCGTGGCTTCGCTCGACGCCGCCATTGACGGGGATGAGCTGCTGCTAGCCATGGAGGAGGGAGAGAACGCGACTGGTACAGAGAGAGAGGCTAGGGTTTCTCGAGGTTTTCCGCGGAGAGCTCTAGGAGGCGTGTGGCTGGAGGAAGAAGACGATGACGCGAGAGAATGGGGTGAAAAAGTGGCAGGTGTCTCACGGTTACTATTTATCTTACTCTGCGTCAAGATTCGTGCAGCTAATTGGACGGTTGCCGCGTAGACGACGTGTTCGTGAACGTGCGCGATAATTTTGCCATGTCTCCAACCGTCGCCGCCAACGGTTCGTATCGCTCGCGCAGGAAAATCGGATATGATTACGTTCTCTGCATGTGTGAGTTACGAGGTGTCGCTGACCCATAGCCTACGTCGCCATAACTGACATGGTAGATGAGCCGTCCCATTGAAGATTCTGGCATGGACGGTTTTAATCCGACAACGGGAGCGTACGATGGAAGATTCAGCATTTCTCCGACTTACTAATAGAAGACGGAGAAAACCTTTGCAGGGTTCTTTGGGAGGACTACAAGATGTTGCTTGACGATTTGCCGATATCCATCTAGACGGAGCATTCCATGAGAAGAGGCAAGACGGCGCAAGATCTCGGAGTTCTCCGGGGGCTACTGTTGGGGATATGCTATATGGGTATCCTCATAGCATGTCTCTTATCCGACTAACCCGGGTGGCCCATAGTCGGTAGCATGGCCTATGGCCTGCTGGGCGGCCCAGTTAGGTGGATCCATAAGGGAGGCCCATGCCAGGTAAAGGAAGGCTACGGTGGAGTCACCAGCGTACCCGGAGCCTTGGAGTGCAAGATACACAAGACTAGTAATAGACGGTGTAGAACTCTGTAACCTGTCCGGCTAGGACTTTTCCCTGTAACCCTAGGACCTGGCGACTATATAAGTCGGGCCTATGGGAGCCTTTAGGGCACAACCTAGTATCGTTTTACACACACCTCGCACAGCGAACCTATCTCTATAACTCGGCGTATTGCCATTATAGTTATTTATAGCAGGAGTAGGATTCCGCCACCGTTGTGGGATCTGAACCTGGGTAAGCTGTGTTACCTCGTACCCGTCAACCGTCCGCCTTACCCCACGTATCTAAACACGCACTGTGAGGACCCCTCCATGGCGTACTCGTCGGCAATACCACGACAACCAAAGCACAAGTGAAGATGAAGCACAATGCAGATAAGAACCGATCCCCGAGGCAATTTCAAGTGGGAGATAAGGTGTTTCTTAAGCTGCAGCCCTATGCCTAGTCATCAGTGGTCAATCGACCATGTCCTAAACTATCCATGAAGTTCTTTGGTCCTTTTGAAGTGGAGGAAAGAATTGGTTTGGTTGCTTACAAATTGAAGCTTCCTAGCGGCAGCCTGATTCACCATGTCTTCCATGTGTCTCAATTGAAAGAGCACATTCCTGATCACACACCAGTTTATACTTCTCTACCAGAACCACTACAATTGGATCTCTCAGAGGTACTTCCTGAAGAAATCTTGGATCATAGGTTGGTGAAGAAAGGTAATGCGGCCCTCCTTCAAGTGCTGATTCGTTGGACATATATCTCTCCTGCTTTTGCGACATGGGAAGATTATGAAGCAGTGAAGTAGCGGTTTCCAGCGGCACCAGCATGGGGACATGCTGGATCTTCAGGGGCAGGTACTGTCACAACCAGCCTGATGGAGCTAGGCGTGGCTGTGCAAGGGAAGCGCATTGGGTAGAAGACGCCTTTTGAATTAAAAGAAGTGCGGTTAATGGGCCATGACTAGCTGGCATGTGAGTGGGCCGTGGGCCAGATGTGGGTTGGCGTGCGTGTGGAGCATGTTATAAGCTCAGGGACCGAACTGTAATGGATCATCGAAATGAATAGAAACTTACAAGGCTCCTAATCTCTCTCGCTCATCCCCTCGTTCTTCTTCTTACCCAAGACATACACGCTAGTCCCCAATCCATGGAGCGGCAAGGACATAACATTAACCTGCTTGATGTTTCAACATTTCCAACCTTATGCAATTTATGCACTGGAAAATCTCGATCATGAGAGAATCCCAGGAATAGCCAGACCATTCTACAAATTTCTAACATGCCTTGTTGATTTCAGGATTTCAAAATTGCTTCGGGACCTCCCCGTCTGTAGGAGATACCCTTAGGGTGTCGTGGAACGAAGACAGTAAGACCGGAGGGCCCATCGCCGCCGCGCTCTTCCCAACCGGTATGAAACCATTCGATTCGTTCTAAAGTTTTTACTGTTCCGTTCATAATTTCTAGGTTGTGATGATGGCCCAGAGTTCACATTTCACGGATAGAGATTCGGTGACTTGTGTTTGTCCTCCCAGTAGAGTCTCAGAAAAAAAATTATCCTCCTTTTTACCCAAATTATTTGTCATATATTTAGGCAAAGGTTGACTAAAATCTGTCTTGATTCTATGAACGTGCCACAAGTAATTTGGATTAGAGGTAGTGCTACTTTGTTACTGTTTGGTGGGTCAAAAGATATATGGTCAGTGGGCGACTGACTAATACAATCTTGTTTAAGTGCACATTGATTTAACTACACCAAACATGTAGTGTTGATTTTTTCTTCACTGCCATGTCTGCTAATCCTCCATACCCTACCAACTTACCAAGCAATGATCTCATTTGATTTTTTTCTCCCGTAAGACTGGCCCCAAGTCTTCTGTATGTATATGGAGTCTAGCGACAGCACCGCACTATATTTGCTTTTTTCTGGTGATGATTCCTTTTATCTGCACCTTGCCATTGCCGTACCAACACCATAAGCAGCTGCTATGGCCCTGCAGAAACTCTTATATGCTTCAGTTTTCCTGCTAATTTGCACAGCCAAGACAATCAACCTAGAAACAGAAGCACTACTCCGATGGAAGTCGACTTTAATTCGGACAAACTCGTTGTCCTCATGGTCGATTACCAACTCCACATGCTCTTGGTTCGGCATCACCTGTGATCATGCCGGACATGTTACCGAGATCCACCTTCACAACACCGGGCTCCATGGTACGCTGCATGCTTTCTACTCTGCTTCGTACCAGAACCTTACCCAGATCGAGCTCAGCAAAAATAATCTTGTTGGCACCATCCCAGCGAACATATCCATGTTGCTCGCGCTCATCTTTCTAGACTTGAGCAGCAACAATCTTATTGGTGCCATCCCCTACCAACTCAGCAAGCTTTCAATGATTGTTGAGATTTATTTGGGATATAACCACTTAACCAATCCAGACCCTACCAAGTTCACACTTCCGTCCACTTTGAAGCGGTTGTCTCTACCTAATAATGATCTCAGTGGTACCTTCTCATAGTTCATTCTCAACCGCACCAATGTGAGGATGATGTCCCTCGATTTATCGGATAACACATTTTCAGGGCCATTACCTGATTCTCTGTCAGAGATGGTCCCAATCTTGAGGTACCTGAATATGTCCTTTAACGAATTCTCTGGATCAATACCTAGCTCATTCTCATGCCTCCACAAGCTCAAGACATTAGATCTTGGGACCAATAATCTTAAAGGAGGAATCCCGGAGGATCTAGGAATGATATCTGGATTGCAAACTCTTTTACTACGACATAACCCACTTGGTGGGTCGATCCCAGCCTCACTTGGGCAGCTTCAGTTGCTAGAGGTTCTCTACATCTACAATGCTAGTTTGGTTTCTACTCTTCCACCCGAGCTAGGAAACCTTACGAGTCTCAGTGCCATTTATTTGTCCGATAATGGATTCTCTGGACCCATACCCCGCTCGCTCTCAAGGCTCCAAAAGTTCAAGACACTAGATCTCGAGAACAATAATCTCACGGGAGAAATCCCAGGGGAGATGGTAAATCTTACTAGTCTTCAAGAATTGTTTTTTGTCAGAGAATCAATTGTTTGGAAATTTACCACCATCTTTTGCCATGATGCAAGAATTATTTTTGTTTGATGTACATGGAAACAATATCAGTGCTACTATCCCCTCAGAGTTGTTTACAAACTCAAGCAGCCTCGCAGTCTTTAATCTAGGAGACAACTTGTTAAGTGGAAGCATCCCAGTGGAGATGGGATACATTCCAGACTTGGAATATATTGAGTTATCACAAAATCATCTTACGGGAATGATTCCATCAATTATCGGCAATACGACATATTTGTATTTCCTTGGCATGAGCACCAACCACCTTACTGGAATGATCCCCTCAAAGATCGGCGATCCGACATTTTTGGATTACCTTGACATCAGCACCAACCATCTTACTGGAATGATGCCATCATATATCGGCGATGCAATTAATTTGCACCACCTTGACATCAGCACCAACCACCTTGAGGGTGAGCTTCCTGCAACTATCTCCTTGATCAATCTTGTTTTTCTCTCCTTGTCTGGCAACAAGTTCACAGGTATCATTCCTAATATCCCAGGAGAATCAAAGTCTGTATTTTGCCATTTAACACATCTTCAACTCTTGGATGTATCAAATAATCAACTCTTTGGAGATTTCCCTTGTTTCTTGTGGAAGTTGAAAGAGCTACGTTCCTTGGATTTGTCGGGCAATGCTTTCTCTGGGGAAGTTCCAACCTCAACTAACTGCAGCTCTTCACTTAGGTCGCTACACCTGTCAAAGAACAACTTCACAGGTAGCTTTCCAGTAGTATTGCAGAACTTCAAAAGCCTTATTATTTTGGATCTTGGAAATAATAAGATTTGTGGTACCCTTCCTCCATGGATAGGGAAAAGCAATCCCCTTCTAATGATTCTCGGGCTACGATCAAACATGTTCTATGGAAGTATTCCTTGACAGCTATCACAACTATCCCATCTCCAGCTGCTTGTTCTAGCTGAAAATAAGTTTGTTGGTACCATACCAGAAAGCTTCATCAATTTCTCCTTGATGAGACAGACATTAGTGATGCAGCCGGTTCAAATACCCATCAAAGACTATTTACACCCTACATATTTTGAGAATGGCCGCATGGACTTAATTTGGAAGGGACGGGAGTACACCTTTGAGGGAAGAGATGCATTTGTGATTGGCATCGATCTCTCTGGTAATTCTCTCATGGATGAAATCCCTTCAGAGTTGACAAAACTTAGTGGCATCCAGCTTCTAAATTTGTCGAGAAATTATTTATCTAGTGGCATACCGAAGGACATTGGCAATATGAAGTTGTTAGAATCCCTTGACCTCTCCTGGAACAAACTATCAGGTCATATTCCTCTTAGCATGTCAAACTTGATGTTCCTCAACAATGTTAATCTCTCCAACAATCTTCTATCGGGAGAGATGCCTACGGGCAGTCAGCTCCAAATACTCAATGACCATCGATCTATTGCAATAATGAGGGACTATGTGGGCCCCCTTCGAGCATTGTGTGTACCGACAATTCGAGTATTGCAACACATGTGGATGGAGCAAAGGAACATCACCAAAACCTGTGGCTATACTACTCGGTGATTGCTGGAGTTGTCTTTGGTTTCTGGGTATAGTTTGGAGCATTGTTTGGCTGCAAGATCTGGAGGTTTGCTTTCTTCAGTTGCATCGATGCACTGCACCATAAGTTTATGCAGAAGATGAAGACTACTTGACAGTACAGCACTCTGCTTCGCACTTATGAGCAGGGTTTCTTCAAGTTTCCTTTGATTGCAGTACACCAGCCATGGACATGTATCATGCCCCGCCTTTTTGTTTTCCTTCAGCAAATAAGTTGTAATGGTATGTTCGACTGTTCCTATGTGAGCATAAGTGTCTTATAGTACACCCTCAATGCACAAATAACTGACTTGACTTTGTTTAAATTCACATGTATCTATACACTAAAACATGTCTACACACATGCGAATCTAGACAAATGCAAGTCACTTATTTCTGAACAGAGGGAGTAGTTCTGACCTTTCGAGGATACAATTTCCTAGAGACCTGTAGTAGGCATTATTCTCTGAATATTGTGAGCTCCAGTTATGTATGTTTCGTCCTTGGTGGTTCTGTTTTTTTTCTAGATTGATACTACCATGAATATAGCTTCAATCTTATGTAACTTATGTGTACTTGTTTTACCACCACTCACAGCAAAAAAATTATCAGAATTATATTGGTTACAAATCACCAAAGAACAAGATCAAAACTAACAGTTTCCATGGAAACCAATCCTTAATGCACGCCTCAGTTCTGGTAGCTGTTGGTAACGGCGCTGTGCTTCCTGACCTCCCCCGTGGAGCCTGTCAATTGTCATGACCTGCACTGCCCCAAGCCTCGCCATCGACCGCCCGAACACCTGGAAGAACACCTCCGGTGGGCTGCTGACGACATCGACGATGTCTGCCCTTGCCGCGGCATCGGTGACCAGCGCAGCGTCAGAATGGAGCAAGACCCTGTGCTTGAGCACCTCCTGGTAGTAGCCGAGGTCGAAAGTGAGGAAGCTGCCAGGGTCCATCTCCACAGGGGCATCACGGCCGCCCATCCTGCATTTGCGCTGGCGCAGGTTGGCGGTGTAGGCGGCGTCGAGCGGCGTGGCGGTGCCGTTGGCGGCGCCGGCGTAGCCATAGAGGCAGTCGGGGAAGGACGAGCAGTGCGCGATGCCAATGGTGTGCACACCTGCACCTCAGGTTCGATTCAGAATTCAGCAACACATACATAATCGACCATCCATGCAAGAACGCCACATATTTGGCTGCAGGTTTAAACTTTTTTGCTAGCTTCATGTTTGTTGTAAATTCAGGTATTGTGATCGCTGGATTGAAATTCAGTGGCTTATATAAAAATATTGTTTTGATTTAGCTGAAGTTAGTCGAGGAAAAAGAGATGGTTTCTGTTGGATTCCCAGCTAGCGGTCTCGTAGCGTTGGCAAGTCTATTTCAAAAGTTGGCGCTAATTGCTGAACAGCTGAAGCATGGAACAGGGAGATAGGATATAAAGCCACGGCTATCTGATTGGACTTGATTGATAAATAAGTACTCCCTCCGTTTTAAAATATAAGATATTTTAGTTTTGTAAAACAAATGTATCTAGACTACTTTTAGTATGTAGATTCACTCAGATTTGGGATAAATCTACACACTAAAAGAAATCTAGATACATCTTTTTTATAAACCTAAAACATCTTATATTTTGAAACAATGAAGCCGACGTGTAAGGATGAGCCTGTCGTATTTTCCTTTTACTTGGGGATGGCCGAATTGATCCTACGATGTTAGTGGCTTAGTGCTGGAGTACCCGATGGTGCCAGTGCAGGCGAAGAGGCCCTCCCTTCCCCTGTTTCTATCCCACTGCTGCCGCTGGGCAGCGTTCCTAGGCGAGCTATAGCCGAGCTGTCCTAGGCGACAGACCAGACACACGGCGCCATGAAGAGCCGCATTCTCTCGAGAAGGTATGCATTTCTACTCGGCTGTTCAACCTGGTGCTTGGTTTTTCTCATATAATGCGTAGAGAAAGTGACCTATGTACTAGTATTATCTTCGGAAAGTGTGACCTATGTAATTCACAATACTCTCCTAGTTATTTCATTCCACATGTATGGTGTTGGCACACAGCGTCAACCTCAACTTTCCGCCCACCTGCATGAACGTGGTCTCGGTTGCGCATCTCTCGGAAAAACTTTTATGCTCCCTCTTACCCAAATTACTTGTCATAGATTTAGCAAAATTTTGCCTAGTATCTGTCTTGGTTCAGTGAGCCCGTGACAAGTAATATGTATCAGAGGTAGTACTATTCTGTTACTGTTCGGTGGGTCAAAAGATATATGCTTTGTGGGCGACTGACTAATACAATCTCGTTTAAGTGCGCATTGATTTAACTACACCAAACCTGTAGTGCTGATTTTTTCTCCACTGCCATATCTAAGAATCCTCCACTGACATAGATAAAGTTTGTAAAGTCGGTCCACAAACGTAGACCATTTGCGGGGACTGCCTGCTTTGCAACCTCTCCCTCTATATTATATGCTCAATACTTGATTGTTGAGGCAAACAAACATGAAACTCATCCATATGCTACCTTTAGCGATGGCACCAAAATTCAGAAAACTCTTGTATCTCTCAGCTACTTTATGTGTGCAGCTATGCACGGCAAGTGCAATCGGCCCAGAAGGAGAAGTACTCTCAAGTGGAAGGACACTCTGCTCAACTCCACCTCTCTATCATCATGGTCCCGTGCCAACCCAACTTGTAGTTGGTTCTGTATCGAGTGTGATGAAGACACCGGGTATGTCAATGAGCTCAGCGTTACCCACTCTGGCCTCAGCGGTACACATGACGCCTTTCCCTTTTCCATGCTCCGGCACCTCGAAATTATCAACCTCAGCTTCAACAATCTGTTTGGTTCCATCCCAACAAACATATCTCTGCTGGTCACGCTAACCACTCTATACTTGGACAACAATGATCTTGTTGGTTCCATACCCTACCAACTTACCAAGCTCCCAAAGATCACGGTGTTAGCGTTGCAATATAACCTATTGACCAACCCTGACGCTGCCAACTTCTCAGTCTTGCCAAGTCTGCAAAACATATTTCTATGTGGTAACAAACTCACCGGTACCTTTCCACAGTTCATCCTCAACAACACCTTTGTTGGGCTGCAGGAGATCGACCTATCTAGTAGTGCCTTCTCGCTTCTCGGGTTTGATTCTGGTGACTTGTGTTTGTCCTCCCGTTGGATTCGTGCGTAAGTGTCGTCATGTCTTACTAGGGGCTTGTCCTACCATGGGGTTCTGACTCATGAAAAGAGTGGCTTTCCCTGTTATAACGACGACCCCAAATTCTTCAGTCTTCCTGCGCGTATGCCAGTTCAGCGGCAGGACTGCTAGATTCGCGTTGTTTTATCATGCATTGGTGGCTTGCTACTACTAAAGGGACATAGGTAGATACATTCATCACCCTGCAGCTTGCCTCATCCCACAAACACCAATGGTGCTGCAGGCACTCTTCCACATCTCACTTTTTCTGCTAATTTGCACAGCCAAGGCGATCAACCCGGAAGAGGATGCACTACTCCGATGGAAGTCTGCTTTTGTCGGTGCCACTTCGCTCTCCTCATGGACGATTGCCAACTCTACATGTTCTTGGCTCGGCGTCACATGTGACGCTGATGGACATGTTACTGAGATCCACCTTCCCAAAACAGGGATCCACGGTACACTACATTCCTTCTACTCTGCAGCTCTCCAGAACCTCACCAAGATCAAACTCAACAACAACAATCTTGTTGGCACCATCCCAGCAAACATGTCCTTGTTTCCCACTCTCGTCTTTCTAGACTTGAGCAGCAACAATCTTGTTGGTGACATCCCCTACCAACTAAGCAAGCTTCCAATGATTGCTGAGTTAGATTTAGGAAATAACCACTTGACAAACCTAGAATATGCCAAGTTCTCACCGATGCCCAATTTGAAGCTGCTATCTCTAGATAATAATAATCTCAGTGATACCTTCCCACAATTCATTCTCGACCGCACCAATGCGAGGATGAGGTCCCTTGATTTGTCGGGTAACACATTCTCAGGGCCATTACCAGATTCACTGCCGGAGATGGTCCCAAGGTTGAGGTACCTGAATCTATCCACTAATGAATTCTCTGGTTCCATACCTCGCTCATTTTCAAGCCTCGAAAAGCTCAAGACACTATGTCTCGGGGCAAATAATCTCACAGGAGGCATTCTAGAGGAGCTGGGGATGATATCTGGATTGCGACATCTTTCTCTGTACGATAACTCACTTGGTGGGTCGATCCCAGCATCACTTGGGCAGCTTCAGTTGCTAGAGGAACTCGACATCGAAAACGCTAGTTTGGTTTCAACTCTTCCACCCGAGCTGGGAAACCTTACGAGTCTCCAGGTCATGGTTTTGTCACAGAATCAATTGTCTGGAAGTTTGCCACTATCTTTTGCCAGGATGCACGAATTGCAGTACTTCACAATCACCAGGAACAGTATCAGTGGTACCATTCCAGAAGAGATGTTTAAAAACTGGACCAAGCTCTGGACATTTGTTGCATCCAATAACCGGTTAACTGGAACCATCCTGTCACAGATCAGCAAGTGTAAGGAGCTAGTGTTTCTCTCCCTCGATAGGAACAACTTTATTGGCTCTTTGCCAGTGGAAATGGGAAGCATGCCAAACTTGCAATTATTGGCATTGGGCAGAAATCACCTTACTGGAGTTATCCCATCAGATATCGGTAATGCAACATCTTTGAAAGTTCTTGGCCTCAAATCCAACCATCTTGGGGGTAAGCTTCCTGCAACTATATCATATCTGATAAATCTTGTTGTTCTCTTGTTGTCTGGCAACAAGTTTACAGGTATGATTCCTAATGTACCAGGAGAATCAAAGTCTGTCTTTTGTCATTTAACACATCTTCAACTCTTGGATGTATCAAATAATCAACTCTTTGGAGATTTTCCTCGTTGCTTGTGGAAGTTGAAAGATCTACAATCCTTGGATTTGTCGGGCAATGCTTTCTCTGGGGAAGTTCCGACCTCAACTAACTGCAGCTCTTCACTTACGTCGCTACACCTGTCAAAGAACAACTTCACAGGTAGCTTTCCAGCAGTATTGCAGAACTTCAAAAGCCTTATTATTTTAGATCTCGGGAACAATAATATTTGGGAACAATAATATTTGTGGTACCCTTCCTCCGTGGATAGGGGAAAGAAATCCCTTTCTAAGGATTCTCGGGCTACAATCAAACATGTTTTATGGAAGTATTCCTTGGCAGCTATCACAACTATCCCATCTCCAGCTGCTCGTTCTAGCTGAAAATAACTTTGTTCGTACCATACCAGAAAGCTTTGTCAATTTCTCCTTGATGAGACAGACATCAATGATGCAATCGGTTCTAATAGTCAGCACATACGATATCTTATCTGAATATTCTGACAATGGCCACTTGGACTTAATTTGGAAGGGACAGGAGTACACCTTTCAGGGAAGAGATGCATTTGTGACTGGCATTGATCTCTCTGGTAATTCACTCATGGGTGAAATCCCTTCAAAGTTGACAAATCTTAGTGGCATCCAGTTGCTAAATTTGTCGAGAAATTATCTATCTGGTCACATACCAAAGGACATTGGCAATTTAAAGTTCTTAGAATCCCTTGACGTCTCGTGGAACAAACTATCAGGCCATATTCCTCCTACCATATCAAAATTGATGTTCCTCAACACTCTTAATCTCTCCAACAACATTCTATCTGAAGAGATACCTACAGGAAATCAGCTCCAAACACTCAATGACCCATCAATCTATAGCAATAATCTGGAACTATGTGGGCCTCCTTTGAGCATTGCATGTACAAACAGTTCGAGTATTGCAACACCAGTGGATGGAGCAAAGGAACATCACCAAGACATGTGGCTGTACTACTCGATGATTGCTGGAGTTGTCTTTGGTTTTTGGATATGGTTCGGAGCATTGTTTGTCGGCAAAATCTGGAGGTTTTCCTTTTTCAGTTCCATTGATGCACTGCACCAAAATTTCATGCAGAAGATGAGAAGTAATTGATAGTGCAGCACTCTGCTTCGCGCTTATGACCAGAGAGTTTCTTCAAGTTTCCTCTGATTGCAAGACATGTATTGTCCATGGTTTGGCTCTTTATTTTCCTTCAGCAAATAAGTTGTAATGGTCTGTTCCTATGTGAGCATAAGTGTCTTATAGTAGTTCTGAACTTCTGAGGAGACAATTTCCTAGAGACCTGTAGTAGGTGTTATTCTCTGAATATTGTGAGCTGCACTTATATATGTTTCGTCCTTGGTGTTTCTGTATTTTTTTAGCTTGCCACTACCATGAATACAGCATGAGTCTTATATCACTCAGTCATGTATACTTGTTTTACCACCACTCACGGAAAAAAAATGATCAGAATTATACTGGTTACAAATCACCAAAGAACAAGATCAAAACTAACAGTTTCCATGGAAAACAAATCCTGTATGCGTGTTTTAGTTCTGGTAGCTGTTGGTGATGGCGCAGTGCTTCCTGATCTCTCCCTTGGAGCCTGTCATGACCTGCACTGCCCCAAGCCTCGACATCGACCTCCCGAACACACCTCAGGTGGGCTGGCCACGACATCGGCGATATCTGCCCTTGCTGCGGCGTCGGTGATCAGCGCAGTGTCAGCATGGTAGTAGCCGAGATCAAAGGCGGTTAGGAGATGATCTGATATGGTATAAGAGTCCTGTAGTTAGGAGATGCATTCCTCACTTTCTTACTGCTTGGCGGGTCAAAGGCGGTAGTCTTTAGTTATTGCCAGTGGGCGGCTATCACGTCTAGGTGCACATTTCCCTAACACTAGTATAAAGTTCACTGGTAGTGGGATCGAATAGAACTGCCACTTCAATCTCTTGCTCTATATTATATGCTCAGTACTGATTGTTGAGGCAAACAAAAATGCAACACATCCATCTTCTACCTTCAGCGATGGCACCCCATTTCAAAAATATATTGTGTCTCTCAACTACCTTCTGTGTGCTGCTATGCATGGCCAGAGCAATCAGCCCGGAAGGAGAAGCACTCCTCCGGTGGAAGGACACTCTGGTCAACTCCACCTCTCTGAAATCATGGTCACATACCAACGCAACCTGCTATTGGGACGGCGTCACCTGTGACCATGCTGACCATGTCACTGGCATCCACCTTTCCATCTCTGGCCTCAACGGTACGCTTGACGCCTTCTCCTTTGTCTTGTTCTGGCACTTCGAAGTTATCGACCTCAGCTTCAACAATCTGTTTGGCGCCATCCCAACAAACATATCTCTGTTGGTCACGCTAACCACTCTATACTTAGACGATAATTATCTTGTTGGTGCCATACCCTACCAACTTACCAAGCTCCCAAAGATCACGGTGTTATGGTTGCAATATAACCAATTAACCAACCTTGATGCTGCCAACTTCTCAGTCTCGTCAAGTCTGCAAAACATATTTCTATTTGGTAACAAACTCACCGGTACCTTTCCACAGTTCATCCACAACAACACCTTTGTTGGGCTGCAGGAGCTCGACCTATCCAGTAATGCCTTCTCGGGTTTGATTCCGGAGAACTTGCAAGACATAGCACCAAATTTATCGCACCTTGATCTGTCCTCCAATATGTTCTCGGGCCACATACCGCGGTCCCTCTCCAAACTTACAAAACTATACTTGTTCAATCTCGCCGAGAATAATCTCACTGGAGGAATCCCAACAGAGCTTCGTAACATTAGTACACTCGGGGACTTAGACTTGTCGCGGAACATGTTCTCTGGAGGAATCCCAAAGGAGCTTGGTCAACTTGGTGGTCTTGACTTCTTGGACCTGTCATGGAATATGTTTTCTGGAGAAATCCCAAAGGAGCTTGGTAACCTTACTCTTCTTAGTACCATGGACCTGTCATGGAACATGCTTTCTGGCGGTTTGCCACGTTCCTTTTCTAGGATACAGTATATACAAACTTTTGATGTTGGGAACAATCTCCATCTTGGTGGAGACATCTTACTAGAAGAGTTTTCAAACTGGACATGTGTCAGGCTTTTCAATATCGTAAACAACACCTTCACTAGAAGCATCAACCCGGATTTTTGTCAGATTGGTGGTAGCCTACAAGGCTTAGACTCGTCGGGTAATATCTTATCTGGATTGTTCCCGGGTTGTTTGTGGAACTTGGATCACCTTACTTACATGGATTTGTCAAGAAATGCCTTTGTTGGAGATGTTCCAACCTCAATGGTAGATACTTCTTCACTAGAATATGTCCACCTGGCAAACAACAACTTCACAGGGTTTTTTCCAGCTGCTATAAAGAACTCAAAAAGGTTAGTATCTTTGGATTTGGGGGGAAATAAGTTTTCTGGAACAATTCCTACATGGATAGGGGCAAGCTTCCCTTTGATAAGAATTCTGCGACTACGGTCAAATATGTTTCATGGAAGTATTCCTTGGCAAGTATCACAACTCTCTCATGTCCAATTGCTTGACCTAGCTGAAAATAATCTCACGGGTTCAATAGTGGTAAGTTTTAGCAACTTCACTTACATAAATTCAATGCTAGACATGATCCCTGTAACTATCGATGTGGGTTATTATGCACCACATGGTGGTCAGATGGACATAGTTTGGAAGGGACACGATTATATATTCATGAGATCAATTGCACTTATGACTGGTATTGATTTATCGAGCAACTCCCTTTCTGGTGAGATCCCTTCAGAATTGCTAAACCTTGAAGGCATTCGATTCCTGAACTTGTCAAGAAATAATTTATCTGGTCCTATCCCAAGAAATATTGGCAACTTGAAAGATGTGGAATCTCTTGACCTCTCTTGGAACAAGCTCTCGGGTCCTATTCCTTCAAGCATATCATAGTTGATGTTCCTCGACTATCTAAATCTTTCCAACAACCTTCTGTCAGGAGAAATACCTACAGGCAATCAGCTCCAAACACTCAACGACCCCTCCATCTATAGTAACAACTTGAGACTATGTGGTGTCGCTTTGAGCATCCCATGCAAAAATGATTCGAGTCCTACAAGGCTTGTTGGGGCCACAAAAGTTCACCGTGACCTTGAAACTCTTTGGTTGTACTACTCAGTGATCGCTGGAACTGTCTTCGGTTTCTGGGTATGGTTTGGAGCATTGTTTTTCTGCAAAATCTGGAGGTTTGCTTTCTTCAGTTGCATCGATGGACTGTACCAGAAGTTTATGCGTAAGATGAAGGGTACCTGACAGTATAGCACTCTGTGTCACACTTGTCGCAAGTTTCTTGCAGTTTCCTCAGACTTGCATTGTCTGCAATGGACATACATGTATTGTCCAGATCCTGCCTTTTGTTTTCGTTCACCAAATAAATTGTAATGATCTGTTCCAGTGTGAGCACAAGTGGCTTATAGTTGTTCTGAATTTCTGATGATACAATTTCCTAGAGACTTGTAATAAGTGTTGCTCTCTGAATTTTTTGAGTTGCAGTCATGTATGTTTGGTCGTCGGTGTTCAAATTTTTTCAAGCGTGCTACTACCTATGAATAAAGCTTCAATCATATGTAACTCATGTCTACTTGTGTCATATCTTTTATTTTCACTGTTTAGCTGCAGACTTAGTTGTCTATCACCATTGGCAACAAAATTTTGATGTGAATTATCCAAGCTACAAATCACCAAAGAATAAGAGCAAAATCACAGCATCATCTGAACAATTTCCAAAGAAAATACCCTCGACATGAGCAATTTCCATTGAGCAAGATCTAGCAGTTCACAACGGAGCAGCTCTTCCTGATCTCCCCCTCGGAGTCGGTCATGACCTGCACGGCCCCATGCCTCGTCATCGACCGCCCGAACACCTGGAAGAACACCTCCTGCGGGCTTGCGATGACGTTGGCCCTCACCGCTGCGTCAGTGACCAGAGCTGTATAGGACCGGAGCATGGCCGAGCTTGCGATGACGTTGGTCCTCGCCGTTGCGTCAGTGACCAGAGCTGTGTAGGACCGGGGCATGGCCCTGTGCTTGAGCGCCGCGCAGTAGTAGCCAAAGGTCGAACATGAGGAAGCTGATGTTGTCCATCTCCATGGCGGCTGCTCATCCTGCACTTGTGCTTCCGCCAACGTTGGTGGCACAGGCGGCGTCAAGGGGTGGGGCGGTGCCATTGGTAGCACCCGAGTAGCCCGTAAGGACCAGAAGTGGGCCATACCGATGGTGTGCACCTGCACCTCAGGTTCGTTTCAAAAACATATTCAAAATGTGTGTTTCATGCCTGTTGTAAATTCAGGTATTTAAATCACCAAGCTGAAATTCGTTACCTTATATACTGTAACATTATTCGTGTTGATTCATTTTGGTGAATTTAGTCGAGAAGAAGGGGTGTTGTTGGATTCTGAGCTAGAGATCTTAGTTTGGATTCTTAGCTATTGTTGAATTTAGTTTAGGTAATGTCAGTTGGAAAGTTGGCGCTAAATGCTGGTGTATGGAACAGGAGACCGAATATAAAGCAAATATTATCTGTTTGGACTTTTTGGTACTTAAGAAATGAAGTAGACATGTAAGCACAAGCTTGTCATCGTCTGAAATGGATGCCGTTCAGATCGAAGGCATGAATCAGTGACCTAAAGAGATTATCAATAACTGAGACAAGAGCTTGTCATCGTCTAAAATGGATGCTTGTGCAGACCTAGATAGGTTGTCTACTGCAAATTGTTCCCAGTCCAACTGTTTTATATGATTAGAGTTGTTGGAGATCTCCATGTAATATTTGTTGAGAACATGTCCACTTGTAGGTGCCAGGTATACACGGAGGAAAACCATGATAAACTGCTTGCAGAAATGCTCTTTGTCCTGCATTTTGACTAGCTCCTCAATAGCCTCGTCTAGTTTAATTTCTCTACCAGCTGCTTCTGATCTGAAATCCATTTTACCCTTGAAAGGCTTCGACTTGTTCATTCCACAGTTTGGCAAAGGTACAGAAATGTTTCCATGGTTGAATCCTAGCACTTTATTCATAAAATCTTTAATTGGGTATGAGACGCGATTGATAACAAGACATTTTGTAGCACACTCAACTTGTTTCACCAACCATAGGGTGAGACCTTTAGGAAGCTTACATTCTGCCATTTGATTTGCAGGAACAAATTCCATATCTGAAATCCAACCCTTCTATTTAGGATCAAGCTTCCTAATTATATCTGGTATCATGTGGAGAGCGCATATGTAACCTATGTTCTGCAAATGAAAGGATATATCAGATGAGTGCTGGAAAGATGGTTCTTAGGGATAAAGAAAAAAAATTAGCTTGTACCCTACGAACTGATTGGGTTGTTGGTTTCGCCTTCTTGGCGACGGAATTGAAGGATGCGCAAGGTTGTTTCCGTTTGGAAGATGCCATGGTCGAGGTCGGTTATGTCGCCCTGACTTTGGCAGAAGATGCATTCAGTCGGGGGGAAGTACGGTGCGAAGTTTGTGGATCTTCGACGTCTCCCTTCCATTCTGTGATACAAGAAATGTACCTCGAAAAAGAAGGTAATAGTTTAGATTGACACGGGTTACTTTGGCGTAATCTGGAGGACTAGAAACTGTGAGGATTTGCTTACTACGCTGTAAATAACTGACATACTCATAAATCAATAAAAGATTATGTATCTTCCAGGCAAACAGAGGGAGACCAACTGGTGCTTAGATGGCTTGGTAGTGTATTGTACAACAAAAATGTTTTTGGCAGGAAATTTAAAAAAATGGTTGTGTGCGAACAGGTACCAGGATCTTGATAAAATTGAACTTACAAACAGGTTTGTTAAAGGGGAACCGGTCTATACATTTTGCAAATGGGGATATACCGAATTAATGCTTGGAATAGTTAATGCTTAACACTGACCTAGAAATCAATAAATCAACTTAATGGTGTACCGAATCTAGAACTAAAACAATGAACTGAATGTTGAGTGGAATCTAGAACTCAAAGTATCTGCATGATTCCATTTTGCATAATGGAAGATCTGACAAATCGAGACAGCTGCAGCTGGTAGTTAGTCAAGAAATGCGGCTAACCTGGGAGTTATGCGCAGATCGACCTCCTCTTCGGCGAATAGGGCCAGGTAAAACTGTCAGCGGTAAGTAATTTCCGGCCAACAGGTGCGCGGCCGGCTGACGGTGAGCCGCCGGTAGTAAGACGAGAGAACATAGCAGGAGGCGGAGTCAGTGTGGGTGAGAGGGAACCAAATCAATGGAGCCGGCGGCCGCGAGAGCGAGCACCGGGCGGCCGGCGGCCGCTCTGACCCACCGTTCTACAGTTATGTTGATCTCGTGTAGAATAGGTTACAGTTAGCTAGCTACAAGAGATAAAATATTATAATTTTGGTGACGTGGAGAAGAGATAAGAGGAGAGAGAATATCAGCGGGCTGTAAGTTAACAGTCGGCTGTAGCATGTGCTTCTATGCAGTTTGTGTGAGTGAAACGTGGACCAGATATTAATTAAGTAGTAGACTTTTGTAACTAACTATTGTATAAATAGACTATAGAGCTGACTATACATGACATGACACTTTCTTATAGCCAACAGCCGGCTATATTATTGAACTTGCTTTGAAGAGTAGTTGTGATGTGTGTTTACTCCGATTATTATTAGGAGTTAATTATTATTACTGTTAAGGACTGTAATAAAGAAACTGGCTACTTATAGCCATCCCCTGAGGAACGACAGGGTTAACGAAAATATATCCCTAAGCTTATCTACTTGTCTTTTATCTTCAGTATTAGGAACCCTAGCTGTTGAAAATCCCCAATTCATCGCGAGGTCTCCTTCGTCGGAGCAAATCCGTTATCCCTTGCTACCAGGATCTGACAAACTGGTATCAGAGCAGCCGATTCTCCGGCCAATTTTTTTCCTACCATCTATCGACAGAGAGGAGAGAAATCCGGCGGCGATTCGATTTGCGGTGCTAGGGTGGTTGGGATCTCTCGTAAAATCCCACCCTACCCACCCTTATCGCGGCGGCGGGGTGCGAGTCGACGGAGACGAGGCGGCGGTGACGTCCATCTCGACATGGTCGACGGTGGCAGCTTGGCGGCGGCGGCACAACTCGGGCACAAATCGGACGACTCGACACGGTTCCCAGAGATCATCTCCTCTAAGGGTAAAATTCCGGTGTCGGATCTGATTCGTGTGCCAATTGGTGGCGCATCTTGCTGGGCGGCGATAGAAAGGCGACCGGGAAGAAGATGCCCAAATCCAAGAACATAGACGACGCGGACGCGGCGGAATTGGCAACTCTTAAGCTGGATATGGAGCACATGAACACACACAGAAGAAATCGGCTCCAAGGTGGATGGTGTTGAGGAAAAGCTTGTAGTTTTGACTGAGCAACTAACGCAACTCACCGCTCTGCTGAAGGCTGATGGGGGCAAAATTCACGCACAGCAAGTCACCCATGCAGAAGGATCCTTCCAGCCAACAACTCCCAACGAACCAGTGCGTGGTCACTCCAATCCACCACATTGGCATAGACGTTCTGAACCTGTGGAACCAAAGTACGAATACCAGTTCACCGAACACCAAGAGCAAAATGACTTTCAGCAAGAACACCAACACCAGTACCACTACCCGAAACCACAATATCAGGACCAAAACCAGTATCACTACTATGATTTCCCTTGTCCCTACCCTCCACCATTTTATCCACCACCACAACAACACCAACCTACCTACCAAGACAATTTCCCACCCTGGCACCCATATCCACCATACTACCAACAACCCATACACCATGACCAATACATCCCTCCCAATCCAAACTACTACCCCCAAACACTACCCAACCCTCCACCACAACCCCGACAAAACCAATACCCACAACACCCACCACAACCCAATATGCAACCACAGTAAAACCAACAACAACCACATAACAACATGCCTTAAAACTGTTGTCACCAACCAGGCAAACAAAATGAGCAACAAGAAAGAGGCTATCCATTCAGAGGAAATAGACAAAATGAATTGGAAAGAGATGCTCAATTCTACAGGTCCATAGCAAAAGCACCTAAGATGGATTTCCCTAAGTTTGATGGCTCCAACCCACAGGAATGGCTCAGAACAACTGAAAAATACTTTGGCATGGTATATGTTCCAAAAGAGGCCAAATTTGATTATGCTCAAATGTACATCATTGGTAAAGCTGATACCTGGCTCAGGAATTCTGGTGTCTTAGAAGAAGGGCGGACATGGACACAATTCTGCCAAGTACTGGTGCAAAGATTCACAGAAATCAGTGCTTATGATGTTTTTGATGAATTCAACACAATCAAACAGGGCAATCAATCTGTTACTGAATATACTGACAGATTTGAAGAGAAAAGAGCTAATTACAAGAAAGAAAATCCTAATGTCAAGGAGTCATACTTTGTTAAATGCTACATCAATGGTCTGAGACCTGAAATCAAACACTACCAGAAACCTCTCAAACCTCCCACCATCTATGAGGCAGTGGAACAAGCCAGAGATATGGAAAAGGCTGTGTTGGCAACCAGCCAGCAATACAACAAGAAATTTACTTCCTCTAACACATTCTAGAGAGGAAGCTTTACAAGTCAAAACCAGTACAAAACCAAGGTCAGTGCTGACAACACTACAAGAAAGAGGGTGAAAACCCAAGTTCCAAACCTGAGGCAAAATTCAAAGAGCCCAACCTTTGCAGATATTGTGGACAAAATGGTTCTTTGGCCACAGGTGCCAACAATATAAGGTTGTGAATCTGATGACTGCTGATAACAGCAATGACCAAGAGGAATAATGTATGATTGCAGCACAACAAGAGGATGAACAAGAGACTCCAGCTACAAGTCCAACAAACTCTAAACAAATGATGCACATTTCACTCCAAGCTGCAAAGGTTACAAGTTCCAAGAACACTTTCACCCTAGTCATTAATGTTGGAGGAAATAAAGCAACAACTTTAGTGGACACAGTCAGCACACATACTTTCATTGACCTCAAGTTCACCACTAAGATTAACTGCAAGACAGTTAGCAACAATTTGGAAACAGTCCTGGTAGCTGGTGCAGGTGAACTTAAGACAGGAGCACATGTAGAATGTCTGCCCTTCACTATCCAAGGTCATCAATTCAAAAATTCCTTCAAAGTCCTGCCTCTCCAAGGATATGATATAATTATGGGTGGAGATTGGATGCTAACACATAGCCCAATCAAGTTTGATTACAAAACTAAACAACTCAAAATCAAACTAGAAGGGAAAGACAAGATAATCTTAAAGGATGAATCACTTAAGAAAGGAGTACAACTCATGTCCATACATCAACTTGAGAAAGCCCTAGCAAAAGGAGCTACTGGCTATTGTCTATTTCCCCTCAACACTGCAACTACACTCCCACCTCCTGAGGATACAGATCTACAAGAACTGCTCAATGATTTTGCAGATATCTTTGAAAAACCCTCTGGCTTACCCCCTCCTAGAGACTGTGACCACTCCATCCCTCTCAAAGAAGGAGCTACACCACAGAGTTAGGCCTTATCGAGTTCCACATAAACAAAAGGAAGAAATGGAACAACAGATAAAATAATTACTGGACACCTCAGTCATTAGACCTAGCAACAGCCCATATGCCTCTCCTGCCATTCTTGTGAGAAAAAAAGATGGTACTTGGACGCTCTGTATAGACTACAGGAAACTGAATCGTTTCACCATCAAAGATAAGTTTCCTATTCCAGTAATTGAGGACCTTCTGGATGAACTCAATGGTGCCAAATACTTCACAAAATTGGACCTGAGATCAGGCTATTACCAAGTTAGAATGAAACAGGAGGATATCCATAAAACTACATCCAGGACATACTTTGGGCATTTTGAATACTTGGTCATGCCTTTTGGGTTGACAAATTCCCCTGCCACTTTTCAATACCTCATGAACATTGTGTTTTCCCACTTGATGAGGAAAATTATGGTGGTATTCTTTGACGATATTTTGGTCTACAACAAGACCAAGGAGGAGCATTTGCAACACTTAAAAATTGTCCTAGAAGTACTCAGAAGCAACAAGTTGTTTTCCAAAAGATCCAAGTGTGTGTTTGCCACCTAGCGATTTGAGTATTTGGGCCATGTCATCATAGCATCTGGAGTCGCCATAGATCCAAAAAAGATTGCTGCTGTCCAGAACTGGCCGATACCACAAAACATTACCCAACTCAGAGGTTTCCTAGGACTCACTGGATATTACAGACGCTTTGTCAAAAACTATGGCCTGATCAGTAGGCCCTTGCACAACATGCTGAAGGATTCATTCAAATGGACAAATGAACAAACACTTGCTTTCAACACCCTAAAAGAAAGCCTAGTATCAGCCCCAGTCATGGCATTACCTGACTTCAACCTTCCTTTTGTTCTAGAAACTGATGCTAGTGGCTCAGGTCTAGGTGCAGTACTCATGCAAAAAAGGGAGAACTATTACATACTACAACAAAACAATTGGACCAAAAGCAGTTGCCCTCTCCACATATGGCAAAGAAGCATTAGCAATCTTGGAAGCCTTAAACAAATAGGGACACTATTTCCTAGGAAGTGAGCCGCAGATAAGAACAGATCAGAAAAGCTTGAAGTTCATCACAGAACAAAACGTGGCAGAAGGAATCCAGCACAAATTGTTACTCAAACTGCTAGAGTTTACTTACACCATTGACTACAAAAAGGAAAAAGAAAATAAAGCTGCTAATGCACTAAGCAGAAGGGACTATTCTCTCATGGCAATCACTGTTATCCAACCAACTTGGATCGATTCAGTCTTGAACATCTACACTACTGATGATCATTGTCAAGAACTATTACAAAAATATCCATTTCTGCTGACAACACTGGCCTCTATACACTTCATGCTGACATATTGAGATATAAATCCAGAATCTACATTGGGAATGACAAATATCTCCAAACCCAGATTTTGGGATCTTTCCATGCCTCTGCCTTAGGTGGTCATTCTAGCATGGTGGCCACCTATCAAAGGGTCAAACGACTATTTTATTGGCTTGGTCTTAAAAAATACATTCAATAGTACATAGCTGTATGTGTTATTTGCCAGAGAGCAAAGGCAGAGCACTGCCCCTACCCTGGACTCCTGGAACCTTTGGACAGACCTGATATGGCCTAGCAACACATCACCATGGATTTCATAGAAGCACTACCCAAGTCCAATGGAAAAGAAGTGATACTTGTAGTGGTCGACAGACTCAAAAAACTGGCACACTTCATTCCCATGTCCCACCCATACTCTGTCCAAACTGTGGCTCAAGTATTTATGGAGAAAATATTCAAATTACATGGCCCTCCAAGCAGCATTGTGACTGACAGAGACATGATCTTCACAAGTAACATGTGGCAATGAGTGTTCAAATCCCTCAAGGTGAAACTGAAACTTATCACTGCCTACCACCCACAAACTGATGGCCAGTCTGAAAGAGTGAACCAATGACTGGAATCTTATCTAAGATGCATGGCCCTTCAAGAACCAAAGAAATGGGCATCATGGCTTGCCCTAGCTGAGTGGTGGTATAACACCTCCTACCTCACTGCTTTGAAAATGTCCCCATTCCAGGCTCTATATGGGTATGCTCCACCCATGGTCAATGAAATTTCACTCCCTGGGCCAGAAGAACTTGAAGCAAGAGATTTCCTCTAGGAAAAACAACACATGTTAACCCAACTGAAAGAAAACTTGGCCCAACACAAACAAGGATGAAAAACACACGCTGACAAGAAAAGAACTGAAAGAGTGTTTGCAGTTGGTGATATGGTTTATCTCAAAATGCAACCATATCGAATGGAAGCATTTGGCCTGAGACAAGCTATCAAGCTAACAAGCAAGTACTATGGTCCCTTTCGAGTGACAGAAAAAATTGGCAATCTCTCATACAAAATCCTACTTCCTAATGGAGTGAATATCCACCCGGTTTTCCATGTTAGACAATTGAAAAATCACTTGGGAAAGAATTCTATACCCTAACAGGGTTTACCTCTCGTGGCTCCAGATGGCAAAATCAAAACAAAACCAGTTAGAGTTGTGGAAACTAGATCACTACCAAGAAACGGTGTTCTTGTTACACAGTGGCTGATAGAGTGGGCAAACCTAACACCAGAAGATTCATCCTGGGAAGATGCCAGTTTCATGAAGAAGGTGTTTCCTAAATTCTACTCTACCACAATCAAGTCTTGGTTTCAGAATACCACTTGAGGACAAGTGTGTTCCAAAGAACCCGACATTGTGAGACATCTGACCCTGTAGAATGTCCATCGCTCTACAGTTATGTTGATCGTGTGGCCTCGATGATCCCGAAGACACCAACGGCCTCGATGAAGAGTAGCTGTCATTATTAGGAGTTAATTATTATTACTGTTAAGGACTGTAATAACGAAACTGGCTACTTATAGCCATCCCCTGAGGAACGATAGGGCTATCAAAAATATATACCTAAGCTTATCTACTTGTCTTTTATCTTCAGCATTAGGAACCCTAGCTGTAGAAAATCCCCAATTCATCGTGGGGTCTCCTTCGTCGGAGAAAATCCGTTATCCCTTGCTACCGGGATCTGAAAGGGGGAGGAGGAGAATGCCTCGACTAGGGTCGGGTGAGGAAGATGAACGACTAGGGAGGGTGAGGGCCGACGTATTTCTTTGCAGCCGGGAGTATCTACGGAAGGTGAGGGTCCCGCAAGAGAGGAGGCATACACGGGGATATGAGGGGGATAACGGTGGGGGAGTGGGAATGGGAGCATCGATCTCAAAGAGGGTGGACAGCGGATGGAACACCGGCACATACAACCAACTGTTAAAAGAAGTTTTCGCATCGCTGGTCCATTGCCGCTGTCGGTCATCTTTCCCTAGTTTGCTCCTATCATGATGACTTGCGTCGTTTGATTGACTCATAGATACGCCTCACTCGAGCGCCTATTCTGCAACCGACGTCGGGACTGTTGCCGAGAGACAGACCAACCACGACCCAGCTAGGTAAACTGGAGTGTAACAACGAGACATCACCCACCCCTAACCCTAAGTTTTCTTCCTCCCCTCTGCCGGCGACGCCGCGGCACTCCGCGGCGTCTCTGTCTCCGACGAGGTCCCGGACGCATCATCCCTGTTGTCGGCGAGGACGTTCACGTTCTTCTTCCTGTACTCCGGTGGCAACCGCCAGTGGTGGGCTGGCCCAGTGTAACTCAGTGTGATAGAAGGGGTTGGCGCGGGCAAATGGTGCCGCTAACGAGCGGCAAATAACATTTCCCTACGTTGCCTCGCCATTTGCCGGTTGGCGCTAGTCCACTGCCGCTTTTCATATCGTGATGCCTTGCGTCGTTTGACCGGCTCGCAAAGACGCCTTGCTCGAGCGCCTATTATGCAATGGAAGTTGAGACCGTTGCCGAGCGACAGACCAACCACGCCCAGCTAGGTAATCTATGGGGAAGGTGCACTTCCTTAGCTTGACTGATCAACCTGTTTGATTTGAACTATTATAGTAATTTGGATTTGAACTATTATTATAATTTAGATTATTGTTGTATTGTGTGATGTTAAAATTCAATCTAAAATCATAAATCTACGGAATTTCTACACAACAGGCGCCTGTTAGTTTGCTTTTCTCGGCGGGCGACACAAGCGCGGCAGGTAGCGAGGCAACGTGCGGAGGCGGTGCACGTACGGAAGGATCCAGTCGGCATCCAGCTTAATACAAAAATTCAAATTCAAAAAGTTTTGTAGCTCCAATCATTTATCCGATTAAAAATCTGTTTTTACCATTGGACTACTCGCGACGAGATCTTCGAAACTAGATCTCATACTGATATGTTTTGACAACTTTTTTTTCAGACCAAAAAGTTATCCACCCTCTTATATGTACGTTACCCACTATGTAATATGTAAATAACCCTCTTTTTAAAGAGATGTGTGGATGTTTTTTCATGTAGTATAAAACTACTGATGAGTACTTGTTGCGCTGCAGGTGTTTGGACAGATGTCTTACAGCACGGAGCGTCTGATCCGGATCAAACGGCTCGTAAAAAGTATATTTTCGCGAGCACTTTTTGTGGTATACAGCTGGGCACGTCCAAGATTTACTTCTTTCCTCGGCGGAGCACCACCCCCTTATGCACTTCCTCTCTCCCAACCCCTGCCCGCGCCGCCGACGCCCGTCACCAGCGCTCCATCCCAACCTCGCCCCTCAGCTCGATCCAGTTTCTCCCGCGCATGCGTTGCCGCGCTCCCTCCCAACCTCTGCATTATCTTCCGGCGTCGGAGCTGCCGCACGAGCATTATCCGGGAAATGAAGGGGACCTTTGTGCCATCTCCCGGTGCGGCCTTCGAGCCCGGTAGCCATCGGTCCGGTTAGCTTTAGTGTTAACAGGTGGATATCTTTTGTACTATTAGATGGTTAACTAATACACACTAGAATGTATCATTTTTTTGTTATATAGCACGGGGTAAGTTCAGCGTCAATATGTGGGTAACTTTAATGTTAACACGTGGATAACTTTAGTGTTAATAGGTGGGTAACCTATATATATTAGTATGTGTTACTTTTCTATAGCATAGGGCAAGTTTAGTGCTGAGATATGGGTAACTTTAATGCTAACAGATGGATAACTTTCAGGAATAACACGTGGGTAACTTATACTATAGAATGAATAATTTTAGTGCCAGTACTTGGATAATTTTTGTGTTAATGAGTGGGTAACTTTTACATACTATGGTATGTAAAAAGAGCATATGGAATAGCTTATGGATGACTTCAATGTTAATAGGTGGAGTCACTTGTTTCTTATAGCATGGCGTGAGTTTGATGTTATTTAGTACTAACGAGTGGATAAATTTAGTGCTAATAGGTGGATAACCTATACATATTAGTATGTGTTACTTTTGTTATAGCATGGGGTGAGTTTAGTACTAATATATGGGTAACTTTAGTGCTAACAGATGGATAACTTTTAGGGATAACATGTGGATAACTTATACTAGAATAGATAAGTTTAGGGCCAGTAGTTGGATAACTTTAGTGTTAACGGGTGGATAACTTTTACATACTACAGTATGTAAAAAGAGCATATGGAATAGCTTATGGATGACTTTAATGTTAATAGATGGGTCACTTGTTTCTTATAGCAGGACGTGAGTTTGATGTTATTTAGTGCTAACAAGTTGATAACTTTAGTGCTAATAGGTGGATAACCTATACATATTAGTATGTGTTACTTTTGCTATAGCATGGGGTGAGTTTAGTACTAAGATATGGGTAACTTTAGTGCTAACAGATGGATAACTTTTAGGGATAACACGTGGATAACTTATACTAGAATGGATAAGTTTAGTGCCAGTAGTTGGATAACTTTAGTGTTAACACGTGGGTAACTTTTATATACTACGGTATATAAATAGAGCATGTGAAATAGCTATCTAATATATTCATGTGGGTAACTCTTAAATACTGAGGTATGTAAATACGACAGCCGCCCCTTCCCTATAACCCTCCCTCTCCCGTGCGGCAGCGCTGCCCCGTCCCTAGGAGTCCCTCCCCGCCAACCTTGACCCCCCTCGCACCTCCCTACTCTGCTGGTGACACCGCCGAGGACGCGGAAACTCGAGGAGGCGGTGGCATCCAGCTTCTCCCCCTCCACTACGGTGGTGGCGGCCAGACGGCTCTCCGACTATCATTTGGGGCGAGTGGCGTGGAGATGTCAGCGATAGTTTTGTATTATATGCAAAAAAAAAATGCATTCACAAAGCTCTTCAAAAGGGGTGGGTTATTTACTTGTTACATGGTGGGTAACTTACATACAACACCGCGGGTAACTTTTGGATCCGAAAAAAAGTTGTCGAAACATATCGATATGGGATCTAGTTTCGAAGATCTCGTCGCGAATAGTCTAACGGTGAAAATGAAATTTTAATCGGACTAACGATTTAAGCAACAAAACATTTTGAATTCAAGTGTTTTTGTTAAGCTAGACAAATAGGTGTGATCGAAATCACACACACGCACGTCTCGCCAGCGCGGCCGCGCCTGCCCTGCCGCATAGGTTAGAAGTGAAAAAAGAAACACGGTGACGCAACGATTGTGAGAACGCCAGCCAAATCATTAAAATTAGCAGGCGCCAGCCGCCTAGTTGTGTCCTAAATCTAACGTAAACCATAAAATCAGAACATATTTATGGGTATGAGTTCGAGGTCTGCTTCCATGTGACCATGTCTCAAACGGCTTTTGTGGTACCGACTTTTCTGGTATCTCCTTGAGTTGCTCTTTATGCAAGAGACTAGGAGCCATTGTTTTTTTAGTCATAGCTTTGCACGACAGGTTCCTAATTTCCCCTTTGAATAAATACGACTTGGGTAGATTTTCGGTCGAAGCAGTCCTCTTCAGTGGGCCAGGCCCACTTATCTTACTAGCCTCTCCGTGCTTGTTTGCGAAATTGCCGTGCCCTCGCCGCTTCAGCGGCCGGCACCGCTGCCGGCGGCCTCCCCCTCGCTTGCTCCTATCGAGCCGCCTTGCGAAGTTCGAGCACCCTCTAGCCTCTACCACCACAGGAGACTGCGCCCCTTGGCTCGCAGAGACGGCTCGCTCGAGCGCCAATTCCGCTGTCCTCTTCGCTGCCGCTGCCGACGGACAGACCAGCCACGGCCCGCAGCTAGGTAATCTCTGGGGAAGGTGCGCATTCCTTACCTCGGCAGATCAACCTGCTTGATGTTTCAATATTATGGGATTTATGCACTAGAAGGTCCCGGTCGTCTCAAGAACAGCCAGCCCATTCAACGAATTTCTCATGGCTGCCTTCGGAATTGCTTTAGCCCCTTCCCGTCGTACGACATGTCGCGGCATGCCGGGCTGCCGGCTGTCAAACCGGAGGCCCATCGCCGCCGCGCTCTTCCCAACCAGTCTGAAACCATTCGATTCGTTTCGAAGTTCTTTGATGTTCCGTTCATAATTTCTAGCCTGTGATGATGGCCCGAAGTTCACATTTCACGGATACATATTCAGTGACTTGTGTTTGTCCTCCCATTGGGTTCGTGCGTCAGTGTCGGTGTGTCATACTCGGGGCTTGTCCTACCATGGGGTCCTGACTCCTGAAAAGAGTGGCTTTCCCTGTTAACGACGACCCCAAATTCTTCAGTCTTTGTGCGCGTATGCCAGTCCAGCGGCAGGACTGCTAGATTCTCCTTGTCATATCATGGACTAGTGGCTTGGATTGCTACTACCAAAGGCACATAGGTAGATACATTCATCACCCTGCAGCTTGCCTCATGTCACAAACACCAATGGCGCTGCAGACACTCTTCCACATCTCACTTTTGCTGCTAATGTGCACAGCCAAGGCGATCAACCCAGAAGCAGAAGCTCTTCTCCGATGGAAGTCCACTTTGATTGGCACCGACTCGCTATCCTTGTGGCCGATTGCCAACTCTACATGCTTGTGGTTCGACATCACCTGTGATTCTACTGGACAAGTTACCGAGATCCACCTTCCCGACACTGGGCTCCATGGTACACTTTATTCATTCTACTCTCCAGCTCTCCAGAACCTCACCAAGATCAATCTCAGCAACAACAATCTTGTAAACATGTCCCTGTTTCCCATTCTCGTCTTTTTAGACTTGAGCAGCAACAATCTTGTTGGTGACATCCCCTACCAACTTAGCAAGCTTCCAATGATTGCTGAGTTAGATTTAGGAAATAACCACTTGACAAACCCAAAATATGCCAAGTTCTCACCTATGCCCAATTTGAAGCTGTTATCTCTAGATAATAATAATCTCAGTGGTACCTTCCCGCAATTCATTCTCGACCACACCAATGCGAGAATGAGGTACCTTGATTTGTCGGGTAACGCATTCTCAGGGCCATTACCAGATTCATTGCCAGAGATGGTCCCAAGGTTGAGGTACCTGAATATGTCCTTTAATGGATTCTCTGGCTCGATACCTATCTCATTCTCAGGCCTCCACAAGCTCAAGACACTACATCTTGGGAACAATAATCTTACAGGAGGAATCCTAGAGGAGCTGGGCATGATATCTGGATTGCAAATTCTTTCTCTGTGCAATAACTCACTTGGTGGGTTGATCCCAGCCTCACTTGGGCAGCTTCAGATGCTAGAGTGGCTCGACATTGGAAACGTTGGTTTGGTTTCTACTATTCCACCCGAGCTGGGACACCTTACGAGTCTTTGGGTCATGGATTTGTCACATAATCAATTATATGGAAGTTTGTCACCATCTTTTGGCAGGATGAAAGAATTACGATTGTTTGATATAAAGGGAAACAGTGTAAGTGGTACCATGCCCTTAGAGATGTTCACAAACTGGACCAAGCTCCGGATCTTTGATGTATCCGACAACTTCTTAGCTGGAAGCATCCCATCGCAGATCAGTAACTGGAATGAGTTATTTTATCTCCACCTCTCTCACAATAACTTCACTGGCTTTGTCCCAGTGCAGATTACCAGCATACCACGGTTGCAGTTATTGGACTTATAAAAGAATCACCTTACTGGAATGGTGCCATCTCATATCGGAAATTTAACAGAATTGGCCTACCTTGACATCAGCACCAACCATCTTGAGGGTGAGCTTCCTATAACCATATCCTATCTGAAAAACCTTCAGGTTCTCTCCTTATCTGGCAATAAGTTCACAGGCATCATTGCTTATGTCGACACAGAACAGTTGCCGGTTGTCAAGGAGGCCAAGGATGGAAGCTCCTTAGGAGAATCATCTCCCTTTTGTAATTTGACATTTCTAAAATCCTTGGATCTGTCAAATAATCAACTGTCTGGAGATCTCCCTGGTTTCTTTTGGAACATGAAAGCACTACAGTCCCTGGATTTATCGAGCAATGCTTTTTCTGGGGAAGTTCTAACCTCTAGTTACTATAGTTCTTCACTTATGTCTCTGCACCTGTCAAACAACAATTTCACAGGTTGCTTTCCACCAGCATTCAAGAACTTCAAAAGCCTCATTGTTTTCGATGTCAGAAACAATAAGATTTCAGGTGAAATTCCTTTCTGGATAGGGGAAAGCAATTCTTTGCTAAGGATTCTCCAGTTGCGATCTAACATGTTCAATGGAAGCATTCCTTGGCAGCTGTCACAACTCTCACAACTACAACTGCTTGATCTGGCTGAAAATAACTTTATAGGTTCCATACCAAAAGGCTTCGCCAACCTATCTTACATGATAAGACCATCCATGGTTCGGCCAAAAATAGAAGTCACAATACCTGCCTTGGATGGATACTCATACTACATTGACATAATTTGGAAGGGGCAGGATCATGCTTTTCATGGAACACATACACTTGTGACTGGTATTGATCTGTCAAGCAATTCTCTCTCTGGGAAGATCCCTTCAGAGTTGGCACATCTAAGAGGCCTCCAATTTCTAAACATGTCAAGAAATAATCTTTCCGGTGGTATTCCAAGACTTATTGGCAATCTGGAAAAATTAGAATCTCTTGACCTCTCTTGGAACAAACTATCAGGTCCTATTCCTCCTAGCATATCAAACTTGACGTTCCTCAACACTCCTAATCTCTCCAACAACATTCTATCTGGAGAGATACCTACCGGAAGTCAGCTCCAAACACTCAACGATCCATCGGTCTATAGCAATAATTTGGGACTATGTGGGCCTCCTTAGGGCATTGCATGTACAAAAAAGTCGAGTATTGCAGCACCAGTGGATGGAGCGAAGGAACATCACCAAGACCTATGGCTGTACTACTCGGTGATTGCTGGAGTTGTGTTTGGTTTCTGGATATGGTTTGGAGCATTGTTTGTTCGCAATATCTGGCGGTTTGATTTCATCAGTTGCATCGATGCACTGCACCAACAGTTTATGCAGAAGATGAATAGTACTTAGACAGTACAGCACTCTGCTTTGCACTTATGAGCAGAAAGTTTCTTCAAGTTTCCTCTGATTGCAGTAATTAGACATGTATTGTCCATGGCCCGGCTCTTTGTTTTCCTTCAGCAAATAAGTTGTAATGGCATGTTCTTATGTGAGCAGAAGTGTCCTATAGTAGTTCTGAACTTCTGAGGAGGCAATTTCCTAGAGACCTGTAATAGGTGCTATTCTCTAAATATTGTGAGCTGCAGTTATATATGTTTCGTCCTTGGTGTTATTTTTCTAGATTGCTACTACCATGAATAAAGGTTCAATCTTATATCACTCATGTTTACTTCTTTTACCACCACTCACAGCAAAAATTTGATCAGAATTATACTGGTTACAAATTACCAAAAAACAAGAGCAAAACTGACAGTTTCCATGGAAAACAATCCTGGATGCGCGGCTCAGTTCTGGTGGCTGTTGGTGATGGCACAGTGCTTCCTGATCTCCCCCTCAGAGCCGGTCATGACCTGCACATCCCCCAGCCTCCCCATTGACCTGCATAGCGCTTTGCCTGTCGCTAGATCCCAGCTGTGCTAGGCGACAGACCAGCCACATAGTGCCACGAAGAACCACATTCTCTCAAGAAGGTATGCATTTCTGCTCGTCTGTTCAACCTGCTACTTGATTTCTCATATAATGCATAAAGAAAGTGTGACCACCTATGCACTAGTATTATCTTCGGAAATGGACAACCAATTCAACGAATTAATGCCCACCTTGTTTATCTGGTTGATTAGGGGAATTATAACAAATGTACTAATTTCTTATGACATGTGGTATCGATCACCAGGCCTCTCTACAGTAGTATCATCAAGCAAGCTATGTACCAGTACACCCGGCCGTTGCATGTGTTCTCTTGATCAGGAACCTGGGCACTTTCCTGGGAATCGGAGCCTCCTGCTATGCAGGGACGTGACCCACGACTGATTCCCTAAAAAGGTCCTTCTCTGTTTTGCAAACCGGGAATTTCTGGCATCGTCTTCGTTCCCAAAGCCACAAGCAATTGCATTCGCATATATTAATCTCATTTTTCCTTCCACCAGATTAGTATTGTGTGTAAAGCTTAAAACAATACTCTCCCAGTGATTTCATTACACATGTATGGTGTTTGCACATGGCGACACCGCGTCGTCCTCAACTTTCCGCCCACCTGCACTGCATGAGCGTGGTCTCGGTGAGATCTGACATGACATAAGAGCCATGTACACAGTTAGGATGCATCTCTAGAAAAATCCACTTTGTTACTGTTTGGCGGGTCAAAAGGTATATGGTCAGTGGGCGTCTGACTAATACAATCTCGTTTAAGTGCACTTTGATTTAACTACACCAAACCTGTAGTGCTGATTTTTTCTCCACTGCCATATCTGATAATCCTCCACTGACATAGATAAAGTTTGTAAAGTCGGTCGACAAACGTAGACCATTTGCGGGGACTGCCTGCTTTGCAACCTCTCCCTCTATATTATATGCTCAATACTTGATTGTTGAGGCAAACAAACATGAAACTCATCCATATGCTACCTTTAGCCATGGCACCAAATTCAGAAAACTCTTGTGTCTCTCAGCTACTTTATGTGTGCTGCTATGCACGGCAAGTGCAATCGGCCCAGAAGGAGAAGCACTCCTCAAGTGGAAGGACACTCTGCTCAACTCCACCTCTCTGTCATCATGGTCCCGTGCCAACCCAACTTGTAGTTGGTTTTGTATCGAGTGTGATGAAGACACCGGGTATGTCAATGAGCTCAGAGTTACCCACTCTGGCCTCAGTGGTACACTTGACGCCTTTCCCTTTTCCATGCTCCGGCACCTCGAAATTATCAACCTCAGCTTCAACAATCTGTTTGGTTCCATCCAAACAAACATATCTCTGCTGGTCACGCTAACCACTCTATACTTGGACAACAATGATCTTGTTGGTGCCATACCCTACCAACTTACCAAGCTCCCAAAGATCACGGTGTTAGTGTTGCAATATAACCAATTGACCAACCCTGACGCTGCCAACTTCTCAGTCTTGCCAAGTCTGCAAAACATATTTCTATGTGGTAACAAACTCACCGGTACCTTTCCACAGTTCATCCTCAACAGCACCTTTGTTGGGCTACAGGAGATCGACCTATCTAGTAGTGCCTTCTCACTTCTCGGGTTTGATTCTGGTGACTTGTGTTTGTCCTCCCGTTGGATTCGTGCGTAAGTGTCATCATGTCTTACTAGGGGCTTTCCCTGTTATAACGACGACCCCAAATTCTTCAGTCTTCCTGCGCGTATGCCAGTTCAGCGGCAGGATTGCTAGATTCGCGTTGTTTTATCATGCATTGGTGGCTTGCTACTACTAAAGGGACATAGGTAGATACATTCATCACCCTGCAGCTTGCCTCATCCCACAAACACCAATGGCGTTGCAGGCACTCTTCCACATCTCACTTTTGCTGCTAATTTGCACAGCCAAGGCGATCAACCCGGAAGAGGATGCACTACTCTGATGGAAGTCTGCTTTGGTCGGTGCCACTTCGCTCTCCTCATGGACGATTGCCAACTCTACATGTTCTTGGCTCGGCGTCACATGTGACGCTGATGGACATGTTACTGAGATCCACCTTCCCAAAATAGGGATCCACGGTACACTACATTCCTTCTACTCTGCAGCTCTCCAGAACCTCACCAAGATCAAACTCAACAACAACAATCTTGTTGGCACCATCCCAGCAAACATGTCCCTGTTTCCCGCTCTAGTCTTTCTAGACTTGAGCAGCAACAATCTTGTTGGTGACATCCCCTACCAACTTAGCAAACTTCCAATGATTGTTGAGTTAGATTTAGGATATAAACGCTTGACAAACCCAGAATATGCCAAGTTCTCACTTATGCTCTTCTGGGGTGATCATATCTATGCATATTCAAGCATCTTTGGAAATCCGGAGTTTCCCAAGGCACTACGGCGGTCTATCATCTGTCCATCATGCTGCACATCTTTTTGAACTCCATATCCGCAAATTCTCTTTGAGACGAGGGAATTGCATCTTTTCGTCTCTGATAGCTTTGCTTAAGGTATGAGCTATCATCGGTTCCTATCCAAGATCTCTTTCTCTTGTAACCGGTGATCCAATCGACAATGTGAACCAGGTGACATCTCTTTTTCTTCCGAAGGACCAGATAATATATTCTTCTAGTGCATCTTCTTCACCACGAACCCGTGCTCTTAATATTGATCTTTCAAAGAGCGTTGAGCTCAGAAAGTGTTTCGAGCATTTGTTCGTTTCTCCCGCCGCTTGAACTTGATATTCTTGGAATATCTTGTTAATCCATGGTGGTATATCTTGATGATATGCTTACCTATTTTATATCAATGGAAGGACATGGAAGATCATCTGTGTCTCTTTCTCTCAAGCTTCGTGAGCACTGCCTGTGTGCAAAGTCTCAAAGTGAGAACTCTGACTTTTTGAAGTCACCTATCTCGGCCACGTCCTTCTGCTAAGTACAGTACTTCAACTCTGGAATCAGCAAGTCCATTGTTAATTCCATCCTCCATCTTCAACCAACCCGGAGTTTTCCTTGTTGGCAAGTTATCATCGTCGTTCCGCTAAAGATTTTCCTCAAAACTGCTAAATCTTTCTCAATCTTTTCAAGAACAACATAGAGTTCTTTTCACCTCAGTCTCGTCAAGTAACCTCTTGAAACCCTCTCGCTCTATCGTCTATGCTCAATCCACCGGAGGCCATGAACACCTTCCAGATCTGGTATTCTTTTAGTTCAAGTTGGTGCTATCTTTTCTGTAGCTGTTGAATCTTGCAGTTGCTCTCCGTAATCTTCCTGCATATCTTTCCGGGGGCTTGGTATTTCCGACATGACGACAACATCATCATCTTATCTATCTATGAATCCGGTGAATCGTTTGCATCTATCTTTGTTTTCTTACGGAGTTCCATGAGCTCTTCTTGTCAATACCTTCAGTCTGTTTCGGTAGTTGGGTTGCATGGTTTTCTTATTCATGTGCGGAGTAATGCTTTGAGTGCGGGATGGAGTAGCTACCATACCACTACTCTTATCATTCGCTTTTGTACATTGAATTGGTGAATTAATGTGATTTCACTCATTCCACGGAAGTTAGAAGTGGCCTTTATCCCTCGATACTTTTACTCCCGTCCTTGTTTTTCCGGAGTGCTCTCTCGAAGAAAGTATTCAATAATCTCTTGTTGGTGGGCTAGATGGAGCAAAATCTTCAATTATCTGGTGGAAACAAACGCAAACTCCTTTCGGTCCTCATCTTTCTACCGATGCTCGACATCCCTAAACAAGATGAAAGGAAACTATCTCTCTCTTTGTTTCATCAATTCTTTTTCTATGGTAAAGCCAATTATGGTTGATGCCATCAGCCGCAAATCTATTGCGTTAGCCTCAAGGCTAAAGAAAGCAATAAGTATCTCTACAATCAACTCCAGATCCTCCATATTCTTTGCTTCTCGGGATTCCACCATGATCTAGCTCCACATCCGTCTCGGGAAGTTATATCCGCGCACCTCAATTGCGTGATCCTTTGGGTCTTACCGGCGCAACAAGAATCTAATCTGACGATGTCTAACTAAATCTTTCTGTTGATATCAAGGGACTCTATTGTTTGAAGACAATATTGTTTCCGTACTTCATTTCTCAAATCCGAGAGAAGATACGATGCTATTGTCATAGTGGGTCAAACCTCTCCAACCTAACTCTTTCTTCCGGCGAGACAAAGTTTTCCTCATCTCTAGTATCGGTAAATCTTTAATCTTAACGGTGTGTCTTTTCTTTATCCATGATACATCATCTTGTCCTTTCTTTCACAAGTGGTTCTTTTTCTTTTATCATGTTTCTTGAGAAAACCGGAGCTATGTCCATCCTATCCTTCTTGTCTCACGACAATCCTTCAACTCTTATAACCGTTGTTTCTCAAGCAAAACGCAAGACTCGCAACAAGTCTAGCAAGTTTTGCAAGGTGTAGTGGTCGCACCATTCCGTTGTTCATCAACTTGGGAACATGAGGGTCACCTTCGTTCGAACAACCGCCTCTCTTTGTGTTGTTTCTTTTTCCTAGGAATCTCGGGGCGAGATTCTTGTTTAGTGGGGGAGAGTTGTAGCAGCCCAATTGTCTAACAATTGCAATGCTACTAGCCTAGTCTATATAAATGCTACTTCCTATATATAATTGTTGCATCATAATTATATCATGCTCATGTCATCATGCCACCTTGCATTTGAGCATCATATAAAACCCTTTTTGTTTTGGATCTTCTCTCATATGCATTGTAAATTGTATTTGCCTCTTGATATTGTATTTGGTTGTTGATATATTGTTTAAATGCCCAAGTTGAGTTGGGGGCATATCTTTTATTAACTCCACCACCTTTCTTGTCATCACCCCATCATTCCACCATTCCACCATATATGAGCATTGCAACTTATTTGGTTTTACCTCTAGCTCATGTGGGTTGGGATGGATCCAATTCTATCTCCACATGCTCTCATCTTAGCATCATGTTGTTTTCACATTATTGATATATGAGAGCCACATGGCCACCTTTGCATGCCTTGTGAGTGGAACCCTTTTTCTAGCTTCCATATGGATTATTATGGATTTATGCTCATGTTGGGATATTTTTGGGACTATCAAACATCTAGTGGAATATACACACTAGCAAGTCCTAATTATATTTATTGTAACTACCTCGGTGAATTACGCTCCTAGTTACAAGCCTGGATGAGCGGAAATGGTTAAAATAGTACGGTGGGGCCCAAATGCCACTCACAGGTAGACCTTTCGGCCGTTCTAACCATTTCCAAACATCGGGGCAAGAACGGGCGGCGTAATCGGCAGGCGAATGGATCAACTACATACACAAATGAGTATGTATGCAAGCCACCATACAACAGTCCTCAGAGCCATTCCATCTAAAAGAAATAGAAATATTGCAACGCCATACGGCAAGATCCAAATATCCTAGATAGATATAATACTTTAGGATATCTCCTCATACATCAAACATCAGAGTATCAGGTGGAAGCGGAAAACAAGATCCGAGTACGGATAAGAAGCAAATCGGCATAAGATGCCCCATAAATAAACACATCCCGCCCACAGATCTCACGGATCCCCGTTCCCGGAATCTCTACACCGAATGATCGTTGCCCACATCGTCCGTCTCCTCCACCCAGTATCCATCTTGCGAGCTTACCTGTTCATCTGAATCAAACAATTTATCGTGTGAGACCCTAGGGGTACTCAGCAAGTCTTTATGCCTCTAAAGGGGACACAACCTGGGGTGACGCAATTGCAGCAAAAGATAAACCCTAACAATTCTATAGATACTCGCTAACCATCCGCCTAACCAGAGATAGACGGATGTCCGTGAACTAAATGACAACAGTTATAACGGTAATATCCACAGATCCATCCTCCCCCTCGCTTACCGACGAGGAAGCGGACGAACAACCCCCCATCCATTGGCAGTTTTATTAACCATTCCATGAGTGTTACACTATTTACTAGACAGGTACTTAGTCAAATTAAAGGCGGTACTTTAGTTATGCTTGTCTATGATCGAGAAACTGTGCTCCAAGTCGTCCATAACCGCGGACACGGCTTTCAGAAAGTTTTACCCTGCAGGGGTGCACAAATAGCAACACACACTCGATCAACCTCGGAAAAACCAAATCAAAACCCAACGAGGCAGTCACGACAAAGCGATCACAGGATTCAGAAATATTTCAGGGGGCCACCCCATTAAGCTACCCGCGACGAAGTTGGCCGACTCCGAGACGGACTCAAGGTTTGTGTGGACGGCTGTAAACGACTGGGAACCCGAAAGTGTGACTGGGCTTGTCGATACAGCAAAAACGTGTCACGGACCTAAACAGTACAGGTGCATCCTCGCACAATCTTAAATTAAGCAGTAAAGCATGGCATAAGTACAGGATAGTAATAAAGCCCCAAACTAATTTTGGCCCCAAGAAATAAGAATGAATCAAGCTCTGGCTCGGGGGGGTTCATAAGCTTCCCGGATGTGGATAGCGCGAATATTCAAGGAACAGGAATCAAGTACTCGGGGTCCTACGGGACACAAGTGGGCACGAAAAACCAAATAGCAGATATTGCTCACCGGTGCCACTTTCATTAGTTATCCCATTACTACTCAGGTTAAGTTGTTTAGGTACCTCGTTATCCATCAGACACTCACATACCCTACACATGCTGTTCTACGACTCGCATGGCTCAAACAACTCCTGTAGTAATGGCTCATGGGATGGATGAACAAGCTTCGGTGGGGTTTAAAAGTAAAGGCTATGCAATACTTGGGATTCAATTTAATGCAATCGTGACTCAATGATGCAAGGATAAGATAGAGGCAATAGGTATTGTATGTATGCAAGCATGTGGTAGTGCTTGCCTGGCAGCTCAGTTGAAGCGAGAGACGGATCTGGGTAGTGCTCCTGGGTATCTTGATATATCCCCTGCTCAGCGTCTATTCGAAGAAGAACCAAACAAACAAGGGCCAGCATAAATAAAGTGCACAAGCATATGAATTAAATGCGACAAGCAAACAATCATGCCATGATGAATGATGCACAATTTGCATGGCAATAAAGTAGCATGGCATGGGTGAGGTGTGGTATACAAGAATAAAGCCTTTTTATGGTGTTTTAATCATATTTTATTCTCAAATAAGTTGTTGTATACTTTATATTTATATGATGCATGCTGCAAAACAGATAATGGAATGTATAAACAGAAAGGTCTTGTCGAGCCATTCATTTTAGACATATCATTTATCAAATTTGGAGTTATAAAACAAAAGTTATTAATTAATTAAGGAAAAGGGCATTTTATTGTAATTTTAATCAACTTGAAAATTAAAGTATCCAAAATATATTTTGAAGGCCATATTTGAATTCCTCACATTTTTCTGATTTCTAAACATATATTATTTGTATTATTTGGAATAATATGTGAAAAGTTAATTTAAAACAGAATTTATAATCATATAAAACATTTCTGAAAATATTTTGATTAAACAGAAAAACAACAGATACTTTTTATACTCAGAGAGTTTTAGCCACAGCCGCTGACGAGTGGGCCAGGCGCTGACTCAGCCACAAGCTGGCCGACGTGGTCCACGCGGGGCTTTTCTCACCGAGGGGAAACCCAGCCACAGAGGCTAACTGGTGGGCCTCCAAGCGGCAGGGCCACAGCACGCGCGCGGGCTATCGGGCGCTGACACGTGGGCGATCCCAGGCGCGGGGAGGGGTCGGTCCGTGGTGGCCAGGATCTTCCGGGGGTCTTCTTGCAAAGTAAACACCGAGGCTGGCAGGTGGGGCCGTGGGGGCTGCGGGTTTAGGCGGGAAAAACGTCAGGGTGTTTTCTGCAAAAACGACGACGTCGCCGGACTGCTGCTGCGCTCCGATCTGCAGTGAACAGAGGATCGGCCGGAGTTTGGATGACGATGGCGACCAAACGGCGGCGGATCTCTCCAAGCCGCAAAAACGAAAAACGACGAGGGGACTTCGGGCTACAACTTTCGTTCAGAGAGCTAGCACGGGGGTGGTCTACAGCGCGCGGGGCAGGGTGCAGAACATGGCGGGCGGAAGCTGCTGCAGCTGCTGCTGTCTGCCAGAGCGCGGCATGCGGCGGTGCACGGAGGCTGCTCGACGGAGCGCGGCGGCGATGCCAGGTGAGAGGGGGAGGAAGATGATGTCTAGGAGGTCGGTGGGCTCACCTACGACCCTCCGGTGCAGCTAGCGGACTCGGGCCGGCGTAGATTGGCGAGGAAGCAGCGAGGCCGGAGTAAACCTGGTGCTCACGGACACGGCGGCGGCGGGGCTTCTCCGGCGAGCTCCTGGTACTACCCCGTGGCCTAGGCGTCGAAGAGGAAGCAGAGGAAGCCCCTGGTGCTCCTGGATCGCCTTGGGGAGCTTCAGACCGACGAGGCGAGGAGGTAGATGGGACTAGGGTTTGGGTTCGGCATGGGGAAGGCCATGGCTGATCCTGGGGGGAAAGTGGGAGGAAGACGGGGTGCCTGGCGTCCAGATCTTGCCCTGGGGTTTTCTTGGGGTGGTTGAGGTGATAAGGGGAAGAGGGGAGAGGCACATGGGATGGTGGTGGTTTTGCAAAAAGGTGAGGAAGGAGTGATCGGGATAGGGTTTGGTCTCTCTCCTCTCTCCTTGTTCTTTAGCTAGAGATGGAAAGAGAGAGGACCAGGGGAGGTAAGGGAGCACGTGGTGCTGCTGCTAGATGGCGAGAGAGAAAGCAGAGAGGGGAGGTGAGGCTCGGCTAGGTAAGGGGGGTTGGTTTAATAGGGTTTGGGGGTGGTAGAGTTAGAGGAATAGATGGGGTAGCCTAGGGCCGGGGTAACTCGGGTTAGGGTTTAAAGAGAGGAAAAGAGAGAGGGTTTAGGGTAGGGTAAGGTGGTAGGTTAGGGTTTCCTCATGGTCAAAGTAAAGGGGTGGTGATGGTGTTTAGGGTTTGAGTATGGCCAAGGCAAGACCAACCAAGGGGTTTAGGGTTTAGGGTCTTAGATAGAGGATTTAGAGAGAGGGGGTTAGATGAGGTTGATGGTTATGATCACACTTGATCATGCAAGGCATAACCAAGGAGATGAAGAAAGAGACCCAAGGCAAGGAAAGACAAAAAGGAGGATAGGTTGAGAGAGAAGAGGGAGAGATCCAAAAGAGATATACACCACTCAACAATTCAAATAAAAACCAAAAGACTAGAATGTGGTGGTACTTGCATGGCCCATGCAGAAATGATTAATGCCATGCTTAGTCTTGTGAAAACAATATTATTAACATGGCATTATTCCTATGCATTACCCAAAATGTGGAGTAAGGCCAAGCAAAAGAAATTAAATGAAAGTTCCAAGTGGGGTAGATGGAGATGATCATATTTGATTATAATTAGGACTTGCTAGTGTGTATATTCCACTAGATGTTTGATAGTCCCAAAAATATCCCAACATGAGCATAAATCCATAATAATTCATATGGAAGCTATAAAAAGGGTTCCACTCACAAGGCATGCAAAGGTGGCCATGTGGCTCTCATATATCAATAATGTGAAAACAACATGATGTTAAGATGAGAGCATGTGGAGATAGAATTGGATCATCCCAACCCACATGAGCTAGAGGTAAAACCAAATAAGTTGCAATGCTCATATATGGTGGAATGATGGAATGATGGGGTGATGAAAAGAAAGGTGGTGGAGTTAATAAAAGATATGCCCCCAACTCAACTTGGGCATTTAAACAATATATCAACAACCAAATACAATATCAAGAGGCAAATACAATTTACAATGCATATGAGAGAAGATCCAAAACAAAAAGGGTTTTATATGATGCTCAAATGCAAGGTGGCATGATGACATGAGCATGATATAATTATGATGCAACAATTATATATAGGAAGTAGCATTTATATAGACTAGGCTAGTAGCATTGCAATTGTTAGACAATTGGGATGCTACAACTCTCCCCCACTAAACAAGAATCTCTCCCCGAGATTCCTAGGAAAAAGAAACAACACAAAGAGAGGCGGTTGTTCGAACGAAGGAGACCCTCACGTTCCCAAGTTGATGAACAACGGAATGGTGCGACCACTACACCTTGCAAAACTTGCTAGACTTGTTGCGAGTCTTGCGTTTTGCTTGAGAAACAACGGTTAGAAGAGTTGAAGGATTGTCGTGAGACAAGAAGGATAGGATGGACATAGCTCCGGTTTTCTCAAGAAACATGATAAAAGAAAAAGAACCACTTGTGAAAGAAAGGACAAGATGATGTATCATGGATAAAGAAAAGACACACCGTTAAGATTAAAGATTTACCGATACTAGAGATGAGGAAAACTTTGTCTCGCCGGAAGAAAGAGTTAGGTTGGAGAGGTTTGACCCACTATGACAATAGCATCGTATCTTCTCTCGGATTTGAGAAATGAAGTACGGAAACAATATTGTCTTCAAACAATAGAGTCCCTTGATATCAACAGAAAGATTTAGTTAGACATCGTCGGATTAGATTCTTGTTGTGCCGGTAAGACCCAAAGGATCACGCAATTGAGGTGCGCGGATATAACTTCCCGAGACGGATGTGGAGCTAGATCATGGTGGAATCCCGAGAAGCAAAGAATATGGAGGATCTGGAGTTGATTGTAGAGATACTTATTGCTTTCTTTAGCCTTGAGGCTAACGCAATAGATTTGCGGCTGATGGCATCAACCATAATTGGCTTTACCATAGAAAAAGAATTGATGAAACAAAGAGAGAGATAGTTTCCTTTCATCTTGTTTAGGGATGTCGAGCATCGGTAGAAAGACGAGGACCGAAAGGAGTTTGCGTTTGTTTCCACCAGATAATTGAAGATTTTGCTCCATCTAGCCCACCAACAAGAGATTATTGAATACTTTCTTCGAGAGAGTACTCTGGAAAAACAAGGACGGGAGTAAAAGTATCGAGGGATAAAGGCCACTTCTAACTTCCGTGGAATGAGTGAAATCACATTAATTCACCAATTCAATGTACAAAAGAGAATGATAAGAGTAGTGGTATGGTAGCTACTCTATCCCGCACTCAAAGCATTACTCCGCACATGAATAAGAAAACCATGCAACCCAACTACCGAAACAGACTGAAGGTATTGACAAGAAGAGCTCATGGAACTCCGTAAGAAAACAAAGATAGATGCAAACGATTCGCCGGATTCATAGATAGATAAGATGATGATGTTGTCGTCATGTCGGAAATACCAAGCCCCCGGAAAGATATGCAGGAAGATTACGGAGAGCAACTGCAAGATTCAACAGCTACAGAAAAGATAGCACCAACTTGAACTAAAAGAATACCAGATCTGGAAGGTGTTCATGGCCTCCGGTGGATTGAGCATAGACGATAGAGCGAGAGGGTTTCAAGAGGTTACTTGACGAGACTGAGGTGAAAAGAACTCTATGTTGTTCTTGAAAAGATTGAGAAAGATTTAGCAGTTTTGAGGAAAATCTTTAGCGGAACGACGATGATAACTTGCCAACAAGGAAAACTCCGGGTTGGTTGAAGATGGAGGATGGAATTAACAATGGACTTGTTGATTCCAGAGTTGAAGTACTGTACTTAGCAGAAGGACGTGGCCGAGATAGGTGACTTCAAAAAGTCAGAGTTCTCACTTTGAGACTTTGCACACAGGCAGTGCTCACGAAGCTTGAGACAAAAGAGACACAGATGATCTTCCATGTCCTTCCATTGATATAAAATAGGTAAGCATATCATCAAGATATACCACCATGGATTAACAAGATATTCCAAGAATATCAAGTTCAAGCGGCGGGAGAAACGAACAAATGCTCGAAACACTTTCTGAGCTCAACGCTCTTTGAAAGATCAATATTAAGAGCACGGGTTCGTGGTGAAGAAGATGCACTAGAAGAATAGATTATCTGGTCCTTCGGAAGAAAAAGAGATGTCACCTGGTTCACATTGTCGATTGGATCACCGGTTACAAGAGAAAGAGATCTTGGATAGGAACCGATGATAGCTCATACCTTAAGCAAAGCTATCAGAGACGAAAAGATGCAATTCCCTCGTCTCAAAGAGAATTTGCGGATATGGAGTTCAAAAAGATGTGCAGCATGATGGACAGATGATAGACCGCCGTAGTGCCTTGGGAAACTCCGGATTTCCAAAGATGCTTGAATATGCATAGATATGATCATGGTGTAACTCAAAATCACAGGAGGTAACCGTCACCATTTGGAGGATAGAGTTGATAGCATTTTCCATATTCCACTCATGATAAGTGTCATATAGCTATGCCGAGAACCAAATTACAATCACCAGCATCGGATCGACACATGTTATGTAATTAGCCCAAGAGAATTGGAGATGAAATAAAACTCCAGGATTAAGCGCCGGTGACAAAAGAATGGGTTAGCATGAACATGCTGATAAAAGGGAGATAGATAATGTTTCACACACGACTGAAAAGGAGTGTGGAATCACAGATGTATCAAAGAAAAAATTTCCGCATTTTTCGGCATTAAGATACCAATAGATGCGCAAAATCACTTATCAGGTAGAGATTAGCAACAGATGATTACACAGAATGTGGAGTTGCTAGAAGGAAGGACACCCTTAAGAAGATGGCACCGGTTAACAAGGAGTCAGATAGATCGCGCCGGTTTTCAAAAGCCTGTCAGTGTGGAATGTACCAACAGTTGATAACCAAAGGCAGATTGTGATAACAAATTGGATGCAACAGATAGACAAGGAATTACACACACACACACACTTTCTATGGTACTACGGAAACCCAGAACACGTGAATCCTAGTTTGAATTTTAAGAAGAGGATTGAAAACGTTACACTTCCTTACCGGAAAAGGGTGGGTGGGTGGGTAAGAAGAAAAGTGGAAGCAGTCCTACTCTCACGTTTTGTTTTTCCCTAGTATACATAGCTACCAAAATATTTGCTAGACTGACAACGACCATTTGGCTGAGACCCTGAAGGGCGGGATGGCTCTGATACCAATTGTAACTACCTCGGTGAATTACGCTCCTAGTTACAAGCCTGGATGAGCGGAAATGGTTAAAATAGTACGGTGGGGCCCAAATGCCACTCACAGGTAGACCTTTCGGCCGTCCTAACCATTTCCAAACATCGGGACGAGAACAGGCGGCGTAATCGGCAGGCGAAGGGATCAACTACATACACAAATGAGTATGTATGCAAGCCACCATACAACAGTCCTCAGAGCCATTCCATCTAAAAAGAAAGGAAATATTGCAACGCCATACGGCAAGATCCAAATATCCTAGATAGATATAATAGTTTAGGATATCTCCTCATACTTCAAACATCAGAGTATCAGGCGGAAGCGGAAGACAAGATCCGAGTACGGATAAGAAGCAAATCGGCATAAGATGCCCCATAAATAAACACATCCCGCCCACAGATCTCACGGATCCCCATTCCCGGAATCTCTACACCGAATGATCGTTGCCCACATCGTCCGTCTCCTCCACCCAGTATCCATCTTGCGAGCTTACCTGTTCATCTGAATCAAACAATTTATCGTGTGAGACCCTAGGGGTACTCAGCAAGTCTTTATGCCTCTAAAGGGGACACAACCTGGGGTGACGCAATTGCAGCAAAAGATAAACCCTAACAATTCTATAGATACTCGCTAACCATCAATATCAAGTTCAGGTAGAGGGAAAACCCTATCTACCCCTCTAAACCCTAGCAAACCAAACCCTAAGCCCTCATCTCTCCTCTCTCTAACCCGAGCCACCACTCCATGATCTACCCCCTCTCTCCAAACCCTAACCCGAGCCCCTCTCTACCCTAACCCGAGCTACCCTTCCCCTCCCCTCTCTTTTTCCCTCTACATGCCATTCCAGCCCCACCACCACGTCGACCCCACCTGCAGCCTACCCCTGCCCTCCCCTGGTCCCTCTCTTTCCTCTCTTTAGCTAAAGCACAAGGAAGGAGGGAGAAGGAAGCCCCACCCGAGCCCTTTTTGCACCACACCAAACCCATGTGCAAGCCTGACCCTCTCCTTATCTACCCCTCCTCCACGCCATGTCCAGATCAAGATCGACCAGAAGATCCCCTCCCTCCGTCCTCCTTTCCCCAGGAGCAGCCATGGCCTTCCCCATGCCGAACCCAAACCCTAGACCCATCTACCTCTGTGCCTCGTCGGTCTGAAGCTTCCCAAGGCGATCCAGGAGCACGAGGAGCTTCGTCTGCTTCATCTACCTCACCCTGCACCGGCCAAGCCTCGCCGGAGTCCTCTGGAGCTCCCTGGGCACACCGCGGCCACCGGATCAGACGCTCGCGGGACCCCTGCCTCTGCCCCGATCCGATCCACCTCTAGCGCCAGCGACCACACCGACGAGCTCCTGGTGAGCCTCTCCTTTCCCTAGACAAGCCCGTCCTCCTCCTAGCGCCTTAGCCTCGTCGGACGTTCCGTCGAGCGGCCTCCGTGCGCCGCCGCCGCACGCCGTGCTCTGGCAGACAGCAGCAACCGCATCATCCGCCGCCATGTTCCGCACCCTGCCCTGCGTGCTGTAGACCACCCCCGTGCTAGCTCTCTGAACGAAAGTTGTAGCCCGAAGTCCCCTCGTCGTTTTTCGTTTTTGCGGCTTGGCGAGATCCGCCGTCGTTTGGTCGCCATCGTCGTCCAAACTCCGGCCGCTCCTCTGTACTCCGCAGATCGGCGCGCAGCAGCAGTCCGGCGACGCCGTCGTTTTCGCAGTAAGACCCCTGGCCTTTTTCCCGCCTCAACCCGCAGCCCTTCTGGCCTACCCGCCAGCTCCTGCGGAAGTTTTGCAGAAAGGCACCTAGACTTTAGGCGTCCCCACCGCGCAGCCCTCGGACCGCCCACGTGTCGCTTCCTCGCTGGGTGACGCGCGCGCGTGGCCCCGCTGCCCCGACCCCAGCTGTCAACGGGTGCGGCTAGGCCAGCCCGCGGTGTAAAAAGGTTTTTCCGCGCGCTGTGCAGCTGAGTCAGCGCTGGACCCACTAGTCACTGTCTGTGGCTAGGGCGAACTGAGTAAGAAAAGGATTTCTGTATTTCTGTTTTAATTCAAACTTTTCCGAATTAATTTAAATTCAAATTTCAAATCTGTTTTCAAATAACTTTTAAAATATAAACCCAAATTAAACATATGATATATGTTTTGAAATCAGAAAAATAAGAGGAATTCAAATATGCCCTCCAAAATATATTTTGGACACTTTAAATTTCAAGTTGACTAAAATTACAACAAAATGCCCTTTTCCTTAATTAATTAATAACTTTTGTTTTATAACTCCAAATTTGACAAATGATATGTCTAAAATGATTAGCTCGACGAGACCTTTCTGTTTATGCATTCCATGATCTGAATTGCAGCATGCATCATATAGATATAAAGTATACAGCAACTTATTTGAGTATAAAATGTGATTAAAACTCCATAAAATGACTTATCCTTGTATTCCACACCTCACCCATGCCATGCTACACTATTGCCATGCAAATTGTGCATCATTCATCATGGCATGATTGTTTGCTTGTCGCATTTATTCATATGCTTGTGCACTTTATTTATGTTGGCCCTTGTTTGTTTGGTTCTTCTTCGAATAGACGCTGAGCAGGGGATATATCAAGAAACCCAGGAGCACTACCCAGATCCTTCTCTCGCTTCAACTGAGCTGCCAGGCAAGCACTACCTCATGCTTGCATACATATAATACCTATTGCCTCTATCTTATTCTTGCATCATTGAGTCGCGATTGCATTAATCTGAATACCAAGTATTGCATAGCCTTTACTTTTAAACCCCACCGAAGCTTGTTCCTCCATCCCATGAGCCATTACTACAGGAGTTGTTTGAGCCATGCGAGTCGTAGAACAGCATGTGTAGGGTATGTGAGTGTCTGATGGATAACGAGGTACCTAAACAACTTAACCTGAGTAGTAATGGGATAACTAATGAAAGTGGCACCGGTGAGCAATATCTGCTATTTGGTTTTTCGTGCCCACTTGTGTGCCGTAGGACCCCGAGTACTTGATTCCTGTTCCTTGAATATTCGCGCTATCCACATCCGGGAGGCCTTATGGACCCCCCTGATCTAGAGCTTGATTCATTCTTATTTCTTGGGGCCACAATTAGTTTGGGGCTTTATTACTATCCTGTACTTATGCCATGCTTTACTGCTTTATTTACGATTGTGCGAGGATGCACCTGTACTGTTTAGGTCCGTGACACATTTTCGCTGTATCGACAAGCCCAGTCACACTTTCGGGTTCCCAGTCGTTTACAGTCGTCCACACAAACCTTGAGTCCATCTCGGAGTCGGCCAACTTCGTCGCGGGTAGCTTAATGGGGTGGCCCCCTGAAATATTTCTGAATCCTGTGATCGCTTTGTCGTGACTGCCTCGTTGGGTTTTGATTTGGTTTTTCCGAGGTTGATCGAGTGTGTGTTGCTATTTGTGCACCCCTGCAGGGGAAAACTTTCTGAAAGCCGTGTCCGCGGTTATGGACGACTTGGAGCACAGTTTCTCGATCATAGACAAGTATAACTAAAGTACCGCTTTTAATTTGACCAAATACCTGACTAGTAAATAGTGTAACACTCATGGAATGGATAATAAAACTGCCAACGGATGGGGGGGTTGTTCGTCCGCTTCCTCGTTGGTAAGCGAGGAGGAGGATGGATCTGTGGATATTACTGTTATAACTGTTGTTATTAATTCACGGACATCCGTCTATCTATGGTTAGGCGGATGGGTAGCGAGTATCTATAGAATTGTTAGGGTTTATCTTTTGCTGCAATTGCGTCACCCCAGGTTGTGTCCCCTTTAGAGGCATAAAGACTTGCTGAGTACCCCTAGGGTCTCACACGATAAATTGTTTGATTCAGATGAACAGGTAAACTAGATGGATACTGGGTGGAGGAGACGGATGATGTGGGCAACGATCATTCGGTGTAGAGATTCTGGGAACAGGGATCCGTGAGATCTATGGGCGGGATGTGTTTATTTATGGGGCATCTTATGCCGATTTGCTTCTTATCCGTACTCGGATCTTGATTTCCGCTTCCGCCTGATACTCTGATGTTTGATGTATGAGGAGATATCCTAAACTATTATATCTATCTAGGATATTTGGATCTTGCCGTATGGCGTTGCAATATTTCCTTTCTTTTTAGATGGAATGGCTCTGAGGACTGTTGTATGGTGGCTTGCATACATACTCATTTGTGTATGTAGTTGATCCCTTCGCATGCCGATTACGCCGCCCGTTCTTGTCCCGATGTTTGGAAATGGTTAGGACGGCCGAAAGGTCTACCTGTGAGTGGCATTTGGGCCCCACCGTACTATTTTAACCATTTCCGCTCATCCAGGCTTGTTACTAGGAGCGTAATTCACCGAGGTAGTTACAATTGGTATCAGGCTTGAATATGCATATCTATCCCACAGAACCCTAGACAATTATCGGATTATAACTATTCTGATAACTAGGGCCACCGAGGCTCATATCGAATATGCATGTTATGTAGGCTTGAAATTGTGCATTGAATAGGCTTGAATATGCATAGATCACCATTTGAGGCTCTCTATGGTCGCAAATGCAGAACTCCGATTGGTTGGTCGGGTGCAGGAGAAAGAATATTGTTTGGCCCCGACATTGTAACTCAAGCGGAGGAGAAGGTTCACATCATTCTTGAAAATCTGAAGATTGCTCAAAGTCGCCAGAAGAGCAATTATGACAGGAAGCACACGGACATGGAGTATGTCCCTGGTGATCTCGTTTACCTTCGTGTCACTCCCATGAGAGGCACGCACCGCTTTGGTATCAAAGGAAAGCTGGCTCCTAGATACATCGGTCCATTCAAAATTCGTGGAAGAAGAGGAGAAGTTGCTTATGCTCTTGAGCTCCCAGAAAAACTCAAGGTCCATGATGTTTTCCACATCTCTCAACTCAAGAAGTGCTTCAAGGATCCTGGCAGGACCGTGGACCATGAGCTTATCAATCTCCAAGAAGATCTGTCTTATCAAGAACACCCCACAAAAATCCTTGAAGTCGCAGAAAGAAGGACTCGCAACAAGTCCATCAAGTTCTGCAAGGTGCAGTGGTCGCACCATTCTGTTGATGAAGCCACTTGGGAACGTGAAGATGAGCTCCGTGCCAAGTATCCTACCCTCTTTGAGTCTTCTTCTTCTTCCTAGAATCTCGGGGCGAGATTCCTGTTTAGTGGGGGAGAGTTGTAGCATCCCAATTGTCTAACAATTGTAATGCTACTTGGTCTAGTAATATAATGGCTACTTAGTATATATATTGTTGCATCATAATTATATCATGCTCATGTCAACATGCCACCTTGCATTTGAGCATCATATAAAACCCTTTTGATTTGGTTCTTCTCTCATATGCATTGTTAATTGTATTTGCCTCTTGATATTGTATTTGGTTGTTGATATATTGTTAAATGCCCAAGTTGAGTTGGGGGCATATCTTTTATTCAACTCCACCACCCTTTCTTTCACCACCTTAAAATTCCACCACCCTAGTCATATATGAGCCATTGCTTTTCTTTTGCTATTTAAATCTAGCTCATATGTGATGGTGTGGATCCATTCTATGTCTACATGTTCCATATATGAAGTATGTTGTTTTCACAATAATAATTATATGGAGCCTCATGGCCACCTTTGAATGTCATGTGAGTAGAATCTTCCTTTTACCTTCCATATGGTTGTTTTGGCTAATTGAGCTTGTTTGAATATAATTGTGGCCAAATAATCTTTTAGTGGAATATACACACTAGCATGGCCTATATATTCAATTATGCTTGATTCTACCATTCCCATATATCCATCAAGCTTGTATCTAGTGGGTTGGTTTTTGTTCAAATAGTGATGTGCATGCAGGTAATAAGTTCACACATGTACTATAGTTGTTTTTACAACTAATAGACGTGGCTTTTCACATACATGCATGCCCCATGCAACATCACCATCCCCTTCTCCCTTACCCATTCATATGAGTTACTTGAGCTTATTTCATTTGTTTTTGTGTGGATTTAATCTCATGGGCATCTCCATGCTAACAAGTGGTTTTTCCCCTTTCTCTTCTTCTAACTCTAAACCCTACCACCTTGACCTACCCTAACCCTAAACAAAACCCTAAAACCCCTCTCTCTTCTCCATCTAACCCTAACCTCTCTCCCTAGATCCTCTCTCTCCAAACCAAACTCTAACCACTCTTGTCGAGGTACCCCTCCCTCTACCTGCCAAGGCTACCCCACCTAGCCACCCTTCCCCTGGTCGAGCTACCCTCCCCCTGCCCTAGCTACCAACACCCCCAAGCCCCAACCCGAGGCCACCCTACCCTAGCCCGAGCCTCCCCTCTCCTCCTTTCTTCTCTTCTCTCTGCCTTGCGTGCCCCACCCGAGCCTGACCTCCTTGACCTCGCCTTGGCCCCACCTGGACGTCCCTGACCACCCCTCCCTTGCCTGGCCGAGCCGGTCGAGCACATGGGGGTAGAGGAGAAAAAGGTGGCCGAGCCACCTTTTTCCTCCACCACACCTGCCACGGCACCCCCTCTCCTCTCCCGTCCCTATCTACCCCCTCTCGCTCGCCAGCTGCCTCCCCCAGATCCACCCCAGGTCCCTGCCTCTCCCCCTCTTTTCCTCCACCGCCACCATCTACCCCGACGCCGGCCACCGTCTGCTCCACCGACGCTTCTTCGATCCAGCCGACAAGCGCGACGTGGAGGTGGTCGGGGAGGACGAGGAGGCCCCTCTGCTTCGACCAGTACCTGTCGCGGAGGAGGAGAAGGACCAGCGCCGAAGTTCACCGACGAGCCGACGCCAAACCCTAACGCCGGTGGCCGTCTGCATCCTCGCCGCTGCGATGTTCCCCAAGCCGATCGAACACCACCAACATCTCCTCGGTGAGCCCCTAATCCTCCTGGACATGCTCCGCCTCGCCGTACCGCCCTAGTGCCATCGTTCGTTTCGTCGAAAAGGCTGCGCGCGCCGTCGGCCACAGCGTCTGCTCGCTCCTGCGTCGCACAGAACCTCATCTAGGCCCCGTCCACCCTCCTGGCATCAACCCGAGCCCACCGCAGTGGCTGCCGCCTACGCGCGCGCACGCCAGGTCCTGGGTTCGAGCCCCGCGCGCCGCGCCCCGCGACAGACGAGCACCGACCCGTCCGCAGCACAGAGAAGAAGCACAGTACCGCGGCGATGTTTTGCAGTTTAGCCCTCCCTTTTGTTTTCGCTTAACCCGCGCTCCTAGAGCCCCACCCGTCGGTCACCCTGGCGTTTAAGCAAATAGGTACCTGGGTTTTACACCGCCTCAACCCGCACTACCCGGGATCTCCCGCGTGTCGCGTCACCACTGGCGCGCCCGCGTGTGGCCCTGAGGCTGCCGTGGCCCCACCTGTCATCTGTTGTGGCTAGGTCAAGCCGCGGTGGGAAAAGTATGTCTGTGCGCGTCTGGTCCCAGTCAGCCGGTGGCCCACTTGTCACTGACTGTGGCTGGATCTGAGTGAGTGAGAAAAGTAATTCTGTATTTCTGTTTTAATTTAAACTTCTTCAAATTAATTCAAATTCAAATTTAAATCTGTTTTCAAATAACTTTTAAATTATAATTCCAAATAATACAAATAATATATGTTTTGAGATCAGAAAAATATGAGGAATTCAAATATGCCATTCAAAATATATTTTGAACACTTTAATTTTCGAGTTGATTAAATTACAATAAAATGCCCTTTTTCCTTAATTAATTAATAACTTTTGATTTATAACTCCAAATTTGACAAATAATATGTCTAAAATGATTAGCTCGACGAGACCTTTTTGTTTATGCATTCCTTGCTCTGAAATGCAGCATGCATCATATAAATATAAAGTATACAGCAACTTATTTAAGTATAAAATATGATTAAAACCCCATAAAATGATTTATCCTTGTATTCCACACCTCACCCATGCCATGCTACACTATTGCCATGCAAATTGTGCATCATTCATCATGGCATGATTGTTTGCTTGTCGCATTTATTCATATGCTTGTGCACTTTATTTATGTTGGCCCTTGTTTGTTTGGTTCTTCTTCGAATAGACGCTGAGCAAGGGATATATCAAGAAACCCAGGAGCACTACCCAGATCCTTCTCTCGCTTCAACTGAGCTGCCAGGCAAGCACTACCTCATGCTTGCATACATATAATACCTATTGCCTCTATCTTATTCTTGCATCATTGAGTCGCGATTGCATTAATCTGAATCCCAAGTATTGCATAGCCTTTACTTTTAAACCCCACCGAAGCTTGTTCCTCCATCCCATGAGCCATTACTACAGGAGTTGTTTGAGCCATGCGAGTCGTAGAACAGCATGTGTAGGGTATGTGAGTGTCTGATGGATAACGAGGTACCTAAACAACTTAACCTGAGTAGTAATGGGATAACTAATGAAAGTGGCACCGGTGAGCAATATCTGCTATTTGGTTTTTCGTGCCCACTTGTGTCCCGTAGGACCCCAAGTACTTGATTCCTGTTCCTTGAATATTCGCGCTATCCACATCCGGGAGGCCTTATGGACCCCCCTGATCCAGAGCTTGATTCATTCTTATTTCTTGGGGCCACAATTAGTTTGGGGCTTTATTACTATCCTGTACTTATGCCATGCTTTACTGCTTTATTTACGATTGTGCGAGGATGCACCTGTACTGTTTAGGTCCGTGACACGTTTTCGCTGTATCGACAAGCCCAGTCACACTTTCGGGTTCCCAGTCGTTTACAGCCGTCCACACAAACCTTGAGTCCTTCTCCGAGTCGGCCAACTTCGTCGCGGGTAGCTTAATGGGGTGGCCCCCTGAAATATTTCTGAATCCTGTGATCGCTTTGTCGTGACTGCCTCGTTGGGTTTTGATTTGGTTTTTCCGAGGTTGATCGAGTGTGTGTTGCTATTTGTGCACCCCTGCAGGGTAAAACTTTCTGAAAGCCGTGTCCGCGGTTATGGACGACTTGGAGCACAGTTTCTCGATCATAGACAAGTATAACTAAAGTACCACTTTTAATTTGACCAAATACCTGACTAGTAAATAGTGTAACACTCATGGAATGGATAATAAAACTGCCAACGGATGGGGGGGTTGTTCGTCCGCTTCCTCGTTGGTAAGCGAGGAGGAGGATGGATCTGTGGATATTACTGTTATAACTGTTGTTATTAATTCACGGACATCCGTCTATCTATGGTTAGGCGGATGGGTAGCGAGTATCTATAGAATTGTTAGGGTTTATCTTTTGCTGCAATTGCGTCACCCCAGGTTGTGTCCCCTTTAGAGGCATAAAGACTTGCTGAGTACCCCTAGGGTCTCACATGATAAATTGTTTGATTCAGATGAACAGGTAAACTCGCAACATGGATACTGGGTGGAGGAGACGGACGATGTGGGCAACGATCATTCGGTGTAGAGATTCTGGGAACAGGGATCCGTGAGATCTGTGGGCGGGATGTGTTTATTTATGGGGCATCTTATGCCGATTTGCTTCTTATCCGTACTCGGATCTTGATTTCCGCTTCCGCCTGATACTCTGATGTTTGATGTATGAGGAGATATCCTAAACTATTATATCTATCTAGGATATTTGGATCTTGCCGTATGGCGTTGCAATATTTCCTTTCTTTTTAGATGGAATGGCTCTGAGGACTGTTGTATGGTGGCTTGCATACATACTCATTTGTGTATGTAGTTGATCCCTTCGCATGCCGATTACGCCGCCCGTTCTTGTCCCGATGTTTGGAAATGGTTAGGACGGCCGAAAGGTCTACCTGTGAGTGGCATTTGGGCCCCACCGTACTATTTTAACCATTTCCGCTCATCCAGGCTTGTTACTAGGAGCGTAATTCACCGAGGTAGTTACAATTGGTATCAGGCTTGAATATGCATATCTATCCCACAGAACCCTAGACAATTATCGGATTATAACTATTCTGATAACTAGGGCCACCGAGGCTCATATCGAATATGCATGTTATGTAGGCTTGAAATTGTGCATTGAATAGGCTTGAATATGCATAGATCACCATTTGAGGCTCTCTATGGTCGCAAATGCAGAACTCCGATTGGTTGGTCGGGTGCAGGAGAAAGAATATTGTTTGGCCCCGACATTGTAACTCAAGCGGAGGAGAAGGTTCACATCATTCTTGAAAATCTGAAGATTGCTCAAAGTCGCCAGAAGAGCAATTATGACAGGAAGCACACGGACATGGAGTATGTCCCTGGTGATCTCGTTTACCTTCGTGTCACTCCCATGAGAGGCACGCACCGCTTTGGTATCAAAGGAAAGCTGGCTCCTAGATACATCGGTCCATTCAAAATTCGTGGAAGAAGAGGAGAAGTTGCTTATGCTCTTGAGCTCCCAGAAAAACTCAAGGTCCATGATGTTTTCCACATCTCTCAACTCAAGAAGTGCTTCAAGGATCCTGGCAGGACCGTGGACCATGAGCTTATCAATCTCCAAGAAGATCTGTCTTATCAAGAACACCCCACAAAAATCCTTGAAGTCGCAGAAAGAAGGACTCGCAACAAGTCCATCAAGTTCTGCAAGGTGCAGTGGTCGCACCATTCTGTTGATGAAGCCACTTGGGAACGTGAAGATGAGCTCCGTGCCAAGTATCCTACCCTCTTTGAGTCTTCTTCTTCTTCCTAGAATCTCGGGGCGAGATTCCTGTTTAGTGGGGGAGAGTTGTAGCATCCCAATTGTCTAACAATTGTAATGCTACTTGGTCTAGTAATATAATGGCTACTTAGTATATATATTGTTGCATCATAATTATATCATGCTCATGTCAACATGCCACCTTGCATTTGAGCATCATATAAAACCCTTTTGATTTGGTTCTTCTCTCATATGCATTGTTAATTGTATTTGCCTCTTGATATTGTATTTGGTTGTTGATATATTGTTAAATGCCCAAGTTGAGTTGGGGGCATATCTTTTATTCAACTCCACCACCCTTTCTTTCACCACCTTAAAATTCCACCACCCTAGTCATATATGAGCCATTGCTTTTCTTTTGCTATTTAAATCTAGCTCATATGTGATGGTGTGGATCCATTCTATGTCTACATGTTCCATATATGAAGTATGTTGTTTTCACAATAATAATTATATGGAGCCTCATGGCCACCTTTGAATGTCATGTGAGTAGAATCTTCCTTTTACCTTCCATATGGTTGTTTTGGCTAATTGAGCTTGTTTGAATATAATTGTGGCCAAATAATCTTTTAGTAGATTATACACACTAGCATGGCCTATATATTCAATTATGCTTGATTCTACCATTCCCATATATCCATCAAGCTTGTATCTAGTGGGTTGGTTTTTGTTCAAATAGTGATGTGCATGCAGGTAATAAGTTCACACATGTACTATAGTTGTTTTTACAACTAATAGACGTGGCTTTTCACATACATGCATGCCCCATGCAACATCACCATCCCCTTCTCCCTTACCCATTCATATGAGTTACTTGAGCTTATTTCATTTGTTTTTGTGTGGATTTAATCTCATGGGCATCTCCATGCTAACAAGTGGTTTTTCCCCTTTCTCTTCTTCTAACTCTAAACCCTACCACCTTGACCTACCCTAACCCTAAACAAAACCCTAAAACCCCTCTCTCTTCTCCATCTAACCCTAACCTATCTCCCTAGCTCCTCTCTCTCCAAACCAAACTCTAACCACTCTTGCCGAGGCACCCCTCCCTCTACCTGCCAAGGCTACCCCACCTAGTCACCCTTCCCCTGGTCGAGCTACCCTCCCCCTGCCCTAGCTACCAACACCCCCAAGCCCCAACCCGAGGCCACCCTACCCTAGCCCGAGCCTCCCCTCTCCTCCTTTCTTCTCTTCTCTCTGCCTTGCGTGCCCCACCCGAGCCTGACCTCCTTGACCTCGCCTTGGCCCCACCTAGACGTCCCTGACCACCCCTCCCCTGCCTGGCCGAGCCGGTCGAGCACATGGGGGTAGAGGAGAAAAAGGTGGCCGAGCCACCTTTTTCCTCCACCACACCTGCCACGGCACCCCCTCTCCTCTCCCGTCCCTATCTACCCCCTCTCGCTCGCTAGCTGCCTCCCCCAGATCCACCCCAGGTCCCTGCCTCTCCTCCTCTTTTCCTCCACCGTCACCATCTACCCCGACGCCGGCCATTGTCTGCTCCACCGACGCTTCTTCGATCCAGCCGACGAGCGCGACGTGGAGGTGGTCGGGGAGGACGAGGAGGCCCCTCTGCTTCGACCAGTACCTGTCGTGGAGGAGGAGAAGGACCAGCGCCGAAGTTCACCGACGAGCCGACGCCAAACCCTAACGCCGGTGGCCGTCTGCATCCTCGCCGCTGCGACGCTCCCCAAGCCGATCGAACACCACCAACATCTCCTCGGTGAGCCCCTAATCCTCCTGGACATGCTCCGCCTCGCCGTACCGCCCTAGTGTCGCCGTTCGTTTCGTCGAACAGGCTGTGCGCGCCGTCGGCCACAGCGTCTGCTCGCTCCTGCGTCGCACAGAACCTCATCTAGGCCCCGTCCACCCTCCTGGCATCAACCCGAGCCCACCGCAGTGGCTGCCGCCTACGCGCGCGCACGCCAGGTCCTGGGTTCGAGCCCCGCGCGCCGCGCCCCGCGACAGACGAGCACCGACCCGTCCGCAGCGCAGAGAAGAAGCACAGTACCGCGGCGATGATTTGCAGTTTAGCCCTCCCTTTTGTTTTCGCTTAACCCGCGCTCCTAGAGGCCCACCCGTCGGTCACCCTGGCGTTTAAGAAAATAGGTACCTGGGTTTTACACCGCCTCAACCCGCACTACCCGGGATCTCCCACGTGTCGCGTCACCGCTGGCGCGCCCGCGTGTGGCCCTGAGGCTGCCGTGGCCCCACCTGTCATCTGTTGTGGCTAGGTCAAGCCGCGGTGGGAAAAGTCTGTCTGTGCGCGTCTGGTCCCAGTCAGCAGTGGCCCACTTGTCACTGACTGTGGCTGGATCTGGGTGAGTGAGAAAAGTAATTCTGTATTTCTGTTTTAATTTAAACTTTTTCAAATTAATTCAAATTCAAATTTAAATCTGTTTTCAAATAACTTTTAAATTATAATTCCAAATAATACAAATAATATATGTTTTGAGATCAGAAAAATATGAGGAATTCAAATATGCCATTCAAAATATATTTTGAACACTTTAATTTTCGAGTTGATTAAATTACAATAAAATGCCCTTTTTCCTTAATTAATTAATAACTTTTGATTTATAACTCCAAATTTGACAAATAATATGTCTAAAATGATTAGCTCGACGAGACCTTTCTGTTTATGTATTCCTTGCTCTGAAATGCAGCATGCATTATATAAATATAAAGTATACAGCAACTTATTTAAGTATAAAATATGATTAAAACCCCATAAAATGATTTATCCTTGTATTCCACACCTCACCCATGCCATGATGAGAACCCGCCTGCTCCGAAGACCGTACCGTACCCGGTGGCTCTAGACGAACCCTCTACAATATCTTCGGCACGGAAACCCCGATGCCTTCGACACGGCGATGATGACGTCATGAACCCGATGGCCGAGACGTTGAAGACCCGATCCCGGATTCGAAGTCTAAACCCTGAAACTGGCTTCACGCTCTCCTTCACGGATGCAAGACCACTTCCCGGAGGTGAAGACCGATCCGGCCGAGACCGACCCCGTCGAACCCCTAACCCAGATCGCCGATACCCATGTGTGATTCCTTTTCCTCGAAGCCCTATTTTTATAAATGACCATATATCTTGTTGCATATTAAATTATTCATACTCGCATGCATATTTGTGTGGTTTGGGGGCATTAAGCCGATTCACCTCATAATTAAATATGGAGTCCATATGCCGACGAATCTAGTCTTATATGGGCTCTATTTAAAATTGTGTATCAAACCGATGCTATGTTTTGCCATGTTAAGACAACATTTAAAATGTGGGGTATCTAAACAACATGAACCTCGTAAATAATTATCGGGACCCCGGTTCCGTTTAATATTGCCTAATCGCATCGCATCGTTGCCATGTCATGCATTATATCTTGATCATGCCGATTTTTCTGCATTAGATGTAATTGTTGCATCGCTTGTTCCTTTTAGTGTTTTGCTTCTTCCCGGATAGGACGATGAGATGTTGTGAGCTTCGACAAGTTCTTCGATTATGAAACTTCGGCAATGTTTTCAGGCGAGCATCTCCCCCTTTCTACCTATCTTACTTTTATAGTATTTATTCCCCCCTGTTGATCTATTGCTATCTGTGTTGCGATGCTCTAGTTTTCGTGCCCGTGATATCCCTTGCAGCTTTATATTGCCTTGGACACATCCTATTACCTGTTGATTGGTAGATAGATGGACTTGCGCGTTGTAGTCGCTTGCTCAAGTGTTGTTGCGTGTCGTCAAGTACCACAGTTGTTGGAGTATTGCCGCATGTTTAATGTTGGAGATGATCATGGCTTTAATTATTGTTTAATAACTAAAATTGAAAGTAGGTAAATGCAGAGGCACCGGTGGGTAATAGACAATATTTGGTTTTTAACCGCTCACTGGTGTCCCGTAGGACCCCGAGTTCTTGACACCTGTTCCGAGATCGAGCGCGCTAACCACAGGTGGGGTGTGTGGGCACCCCCATCGATTTAGTACCTGATTCCAAGTACTGTACTGGGGGCCACAAAGTAGTTTGGGGCTTTATTACTATCCTGTACTTATGCCATGCTTTACTGCTTGATTTATGATTGTGCGTGGAGCACCTGTACTGTTTAGGACCGTGACACGTTTTCGCTGTATCGACAAGCCCAGTCACACTTTCGGGTTCCCAGTCGTTTACAGCCGTCGACACAAATCCTGAGTCCGTCTCGGAGACCGGCCGACTTCGTTACGGGTAGCTTAGTGGGGTGGCCCCCCGTGTTTGCTTTGGGTCTGGGAAACGTCGTGTTTGAAACCCCGTCGACATACCGTTGGGTGTATGTTTTGTGATCTTGTACCTACCTGATCCGACAACAAGGGTGTAGGTGCGTGTGGAAACTTTGGTGCACCCCTGCAGGGTTAAATCTTTTCGAGAAGCCGTGTCCGCGGTTATGGACGACTTGGAGCACAGTTCTTGATCATAGACAACTATAACTAAAGTTTATTGTTATAATTTGACTTGTATCCGATATGACTAGTAATCAGCTTCACTGCAACGGATTGGCTAAATAAAAGTACCAACAACTGCTGGGTTTGGGATATCTCATGCTAATCGTATCTGACTAGTAAGTGTTGCAACTACAACGGAATGGTTAACTAAAACTGCCCACTGCTTATTATATCAGGATGACTCATGCTATCTATATTTGACTAGTAAATGCCGCAACTATAACGGAATGAATAAACTGCCAACTGTGTGAGTTCCTCGGTTAACTTCCTCGTTTGGTCTCGAGGGGGAAAATACCAGGATGGGTATGCTTGGTGATAGTTTCAGGTTGGGTCCGAATAGGTCTTCCTTACCCCTCTCTAATTGCCACCTTATGTATCGAGTCTCTATAGGCTGTTTAGTGCATGCTTCGCTGCCGCTTCAGTCCACCATACCTATGTACGCGAGGACCGCCGAATTCTAGTCTCGCCGTGTACTGGCCTCAGTACTGACCGCTCTCTTTTTCCTTTGCCCTTCGTCGGCACCCCTTTTGTTTAAGCAGGTTTGAGATCGACGTCGTTAGCAGGGTTACCCTTCCGGCTTGGCCTGGGCAGGGTTATGGACGCCATTGGTTATTCTTCAGGGCTCTTAGCTCAATTTGCATCTTGTCCGTACTCGGACGCTATATCGTTTTCCAGGTGATTTGGATCTTTGTATTGTATATCTGTATTCTTCACTCATTGAGTCGCTGTTGTATATATATATTCTGTGGGTTCCATCGTGGACTATTGTGTAATGATATTACTTCGTTTTCCACCCGCACGAAAGTGCCTGGTGGGCACCTTTGAATCGTTTCTATGCGGGTTTGGCGGGAATCGCTGAAACTTGCATAGGGTCGATTCTGAGGGTGTTACAATGAGGTACCTCAATTTGTCGGGTAACACATTCTCAGGGCCATTACCAGATTCACTGCCAGAGATGGTCCCAAGGTTGAGGTATCTATATATGTTCTCTAATGACTTCTCTGGCTCCATACCTCGCTCATTTTCAAGCCTCCAAAAGCTTAAGACACTAGATCTCGGGAACAATAATCTCACAGGAGGCATTCCAGAGGAGCTGGGAATGATATCTGGATTGCAAACTCTTTTACTGGACGATAAATCACTTGGTGGGTCGATCCCAGCCTCACTTTGGCAGCTTCAGTTGCTCGAGGTTCTCGACATCTACAATGCTAGTTTGGTTTCTACTCTTCCACCAGAGCTGGGAAACCTTACGAGTCTTCGAACCATGTATTTGTCCGCTAATAGATTCTCTGGACGCATACCCTGCTTGCTCTCAAGGCTCTAAAAGCTCGGGATATTACATCTCGAGCACAATAATCTCACAGGAGGAATCCCAGAGGGGCTGGGAAACCTTACTAGTCTCAAGGAAATGACTTTGTCACATAATCAATTGTTTGGAAGTTTGCCACCATCTTTTACCAGGATGCAAGAATTATTGTTGTTTGATGTACATGGAAACAGTATCAGTGGTACCGTCCCCTCCGAATTGTTTACAAACTCGACCAAGCTTGCAATATTTGATGTAGGAGACAACTTGTTAAGTGGAAGCATCCCAGTGGAGATGGTATACATGCCAACCTTGCAGTGTATTGAGTTATCAAAGAACCACCTTACGGGAATGATTCCATAAATTATCGGCAATTTAACAAATTTGAATCACCTTGACATGAGCACTAACCACCTTACTGGAATGATGCCATCAAATATTGGCAACGCAATTAATTTGCAGCACCTTGACATCAGCACCAACCACCTTGAGGGTGAGCTTCCTGCAACCATCTCCTATCTGATGAGTCTTGTTTATCTCTCCTTGTCCAGCAACAAGTTCACAAGTATCATTCCTAATGTCCCAGGAGAATCAAAATCTGTCTTTTGCCATTTAACACATCTTCAACTCTTGTATGTATCAAATAATCAACTCTTTGGAGATTTCCCCCGTTGCTTTTGGAAGTTGAAAGAGCTACTGTCCTTGGATTTGTCGGGCAATGCTTTCTCTGGGGAAGTTCCGACCTCAACTAACTGCAACTCTTCACTTAGGTCGCTACACCTGTCAAAGAACAACTTCACAGGTAGCTTTCCAGCAGTATTGCAGAACTTCAAAAGCCTTATTATTTTGGATCTTGAGAACAATAAGATTTGTGGTACCCTTCCTCCGTGGATAGGTTAAAGCAATCCCCTTCTAAGGATCCTCGGGCTGCGATCAAACATGTTCTATGGAAGTATTCCTTGGCAGCTACCACAACTATCCCATCTCCAACTGCTCGTTCTTGCTGAAAATAAGTTTGTTGGTACCATACCAGAAAGCTTCGTCAATTTCTCCTTGATGAGACATACATCAATGATGCAGTCGGTTCCAATAGTCAGCACATATGATATCTTATCTGAATATTCTGACAATGGCCACTTGGACTTAATTTGGAAGGGACAGGAGTACACCTTTCAGGGAAGAGATGCATTTGTGGCTGGCATTGATCTCTCTGGTAATTCACTCATGGGTGAAATCCCTTCAAAGTTGACAAATCTTAGTGGCATCCAGTTGCTAAATTTGTCGAGAAATTATCTCTCTGGTCACATACCAAAGGACATTGGCAATTTAAAGTTCTTAGAATCCCTTGACGTCTCGTGGAACAAACTATCAGGCCATATTCCTCCTACCATATCAAAATTGGTGTTCCTCAACACTCTTAATCTCTCCAACAACATTCTATCTGGAGAGATACCTACAGGAAATCAGCTCCAAACACTCAATGACCCATCAATCTATAGCAATAATCTGGGACTATGTGGGCCTCCTTTGAGCATTGCATGTACAAACAGTTCGAGTATTGCAACACCAGTGGATGGAGCAAAGGAACATCACCAAGACATGTGGCTGTACTACTCGGTGATTGCTGGAGTTGTCTTTGGTTTCTGGATATGGTTCGGAGCATTGTTTGTCTGCAAAATCTGGAGGTTTTCCTTTTTCAGTTCCATTGATGCACTGCACCAAAATTTCATGCAGAACATGAAAAGTAATTGACAGTGCAGCACTCTGCTTCGCGCTTATGACCAGAGAGTTTCTTCAAGTTTCCTCTGATTGCAGGACATGTATTGTCCATGGCTTGGCTCTTTATTTTCCTTCAGCAAATAAGTTGTAATGGTCTGTTCCTATGTGAGCATAGGTGTCTTATAGTAGTTCTGAACTTCTGAGGAGACAATTTCCTAGAGACCTGTAGTAGGTGCTATTCTCTGAATATTGTGAGCTGCACTTATATATGTTTCGTCCTTGGTGTTTCTGTATTTTTTTAGCTTGCCAGTACCATGAATACAGCATGAGTCTTATATCACTCAGTCATGTATACTTGTTTTACCACCACTCACGGCAAAAAAAATGATCAGAATTATACTGGTTACAAATCACCAAAGAACAAGATCAAAACTAACAATTTCCATGGAAAACAAATCCTGTATGCGTGTTTTAGTTCTGGTAGCTGTTGGTGATGGCGCAGTGCTTCCTGATCTCTCCCTTGGAGCCTGTCATGACCTGCACTGCCCCAAGCCTCGACATCGACCTCCCGAACACACCTCAGGTGGGCTGGCCACGACATCGGCGATATCTGCCCTTGCTGCGGCGTCGGTGATCAGCGCAGTGTAAGCATGGTAGTAGCCGAGATCAAAGGCGGTTAGGAGGTGATCTGATATGGTATAAGAGTCCTGTAGTTAGGAGATGCATTCCTCACTTTCTTACTGCTTGGCGGGTCAAAGGCGGTAGTCTTTAGTTATTGCCAGTGGGCGGCTATCACGTCTAGGTGCACATTTCCCTAACACTAGTATAAAGTTCACTGGTAGTGGGATCGAATAGAACTGCCACTTCAATCTCTTGCTCTATATTATATGCTCAGTACTGATTGTTGAGGCAAACAAAAATGCAACACATCCATCTTCTACCTTCAGCGATGGCGCCCCATTTCAAAAATATCTTGTGTCTCTCAACTACCTTCTGTGTGCTGCTATGCATGGCCAGAGCAATCAGCCCGGAAGGAGAAGCACTCCTCCGGTGGAAGGACACTCTGCTCAACTCCACCTCTCTGAAATCATGGTCACATACCAATGCAACCTGCTATTGGGACGGCGTCACCTGTGACCATGCTGACCATGTCACTGGCATCCACCTTTCCATCTCTGGCCTCAACGGTACGCTTGACGCCTTCTCCTTTGTCTCGTTCCGGCACCTCGAAGTTATCGACCTCAGCTTCAACAATCTGTTTGGCGCCATCCCAACAAACATATCTCTGTTGGTCACGCTAACCACTCTATACTTGGACGACAATTATCTTGTTGGTGCCATACCCTACCAACTTACCAAGCTTCCAAAGATCACGGTGTTATGGTTCCAATATAACCAATTAACCAACCTTGATGCTGCCAACTTCTCAGTCTTGCCAAGTCTACAAAACATATTTCTATTTGGTAACAAACTCACCGGTACCTTTCCACAGTTCATCCACAACAACACCTTTGTTGGGCTGCAGGAGCTCGACCTATCCAGTAATGCCTTCTCGGGTTTGATTCCAGAGAACTTGCAAGACATAGCACCAAATTTATCGCACCTTGATCTGTCCTCCAATATGTTCTCGGGCCACATACCGCGGTCCCTCTCCAAACTTACAAAACTATACTTGTTCAATCTCGCCGAGAATAATCTCACTGGAGGAATCCCAACAGAGCTTCGTAACATTAGTAAACTCGGGGACTTAGACTTGTCGCGGAACATGTTCTCTGGAGGAATCCCAAAGGAGCTTGGTCAACTTGGTGGTCTTGACTTCTTGGACCTGTCATGGAATATGTTTTCTGGAGAAATCCCAAAGGAGCTTGGTAACCTTACTCTTCTTAGTACCATGGACCTGTCATGGAACATGCTTTCTGGCGGTTTGCCACGTTCCTTTTCTAGGATACAGTATATGCAAACTTTTGATGTTGGGAACAATCTCCATCTTGGTGGAGACATCTTACTAGAAGAGTTTTCAAACTGGACATGTGTCAGGCTTTTCAATATCGTAAACAACACCTTCACTGGAAGCATCAACCCAGATTTTTGTCAGATTGGTGGTAGCCTACAAGGCTTAGGCTTGTCGGGTAATCTCTTATCTGGATTGTTCCTGGGTTGTTTGTGGAACTTGGATCACCTTACTTACATGGATTTGTCAAGAAATGCCTTTGTTGAAGATGTTCCAACCTCAATGGTAGATACTTCTTCACTAGAATATGTCCACCTGGCAAACAACAACTTCACAGGATTTTTTCCAACTGCTATAAAGAACTCAAAAAGGTTAGTATCTTTGGATTTGGGGGGAAATAAGTTTTCTGGAACAATTCCTACATGGATAGGGGCAAGCTTCCCTTTGATCAGAATTCTGCGACTACGGTCAAATATGTTTCATGGAAGTATTCCTTGGCAAGTATCACAACTCTCTCATGTCCAATTGCTTGACCTAGATGAAAATAATCTCACGGGTTCAATAGTGGTAAGTTTTAGCAACTTCACTTACATAAATTCAATGCTAGACATGATCCCTGTAACTATCGATGTGGGTTATTATGCACCACATGGTGGTCAGATGGACATAGTTTGGAAGGGACACGATTATATATTCATGAGATCAATTGCACTTATGACTGGTATTGATTTATCGAGCAACTCCCTTTCTGGTGAGATCCCTTCAGAATTGCTAAACCTTGAAGGCATTCGATTCCTGAACTTGTCAAGAAATAATTTATCTGGTCCTATCCCAAGAAATATTGGCAACTTGAAAGATGTGGAATCTCTTGACCTCTCTTGGAACAAGCTCTCGGGTCCTATTCCTTCAAGCATATCACAATTGATGTTCCTCGACTATCTAAATCTTTCCAACAACCTTCTGTCAGGTGAAATACCTACAGGCAATCAGCTCCAAACACTTAACGACCCCTCCATCTATAGTAACAACTTGAGACTATGTGGTGTCGCTTTGAGCATCCCATGCAAAAATGATTCGAGTCCTACAAGGCTTGTTGGGGCCACAAAAGTTCACCGTGACCTTGAAACTCTTTGGTTGTACTACTCAGTGATCGCTGGAACTGTCTTCGGTTTCTGGGTATGGTTTGGAGCATTGTTTTTCTGCAAAATCTGGAGGTTTGCTTTCTTCAGTTGCATCGATGGACTGTACCAGAAGTCTATGCGGAAGATGAAGGGTACCTGACAGTATAGCACTCTGCTTCACACTTGTCGCAAGTTTCTTGCAGTTTCCTCAGACTTGCATTGTCTGCAATGTACATATATGTATTGTCCAGATCCTGCCTTTTGTTTTCGTTCACCAAATAAATTGTAATGATCTGTTCCAGTGTGAGCACAAGTGGCTTATAGTTGTTCTGAATTTCTGATGATACAATTTCCTAGAGACTTGTAATAGGTGTTGCTCTCTGAATTTTTTGAGTTGTGGTTATGTATGTTTGGTCGTCGATGTTTAAGTATTTTTCAAGCTTGCTACTACCTATGAATAAAGCTTCAATCATATGTAACTCATGTTTGCTTGTGTCATATCTTCTCTTTCCCTGTTTAGCTGCAGACTCAGTTGTCTACCACCATTGGCAACAAAACTTTGATGTGAATTGTTCAAGCTACAAATCACCAGAATAAGAGAAAATCACAGCATCATCTGAACAATTTTCAGAGAAAAGCAATTTTCATTGAGCAAGATCTAGCAGTTCACAACAGAGTAGCTCTTCCTGATCTCCCCCTCGGTTTCGGTTCAGAAACATATTCAGAATGTGTTTTTCATGCCTGTTGTAAATTCAGGTACTCCTATTTAAATCACCAAGATGAAATTTGTTACAGTACCTTACATAACGTTAAATCACCAAGAAGAAGGGTTGTTGTTGGATTCTCAGCTAGAGATCTCAGTTTGTATTGTTAGCTGTTGTTGGATTTAGTTTAGGTACAGTAATAAAGTCAGTTCGAAAGTTGGCGCTAAATGCTGGTGTATGGAACAGGATATGAAGCAAAGACTATCTGTTTGGACTTTTTGGTACTTGATATAAATAGACGACATGTATCAGTGACCTATACAAATTATCAATAACTGAGACGGGAAGTTGTCATCGTCTGAAATAGATGCTTGTTCAGACCTAAATAGATTATCAATAACTGAGAACAAAGTGGCAAGAAGGACGGTGAAGCGGCTCCGGAATTAGAAGAAGCAAACGATGATTGTAGAGGAACAGAAACGAATTAGTACTACCATGATGAGGTAATCGACTTCGAACAAGTGTAAGAGTACTTTGTAACATTTTATTGAAGTGGTAGCCATTGGTGTCTTGCTCGTTGCTGCTGTGTTCAGAAGCTCTTCGTGCTCTTTTTCTACAACGAATGGCTACCACTTCAGATAATACTACAGATTAAACAAGGCCCCAAACTTTGGCGTTAGCAATTCCCCCGTGTAGGGTGTTATGCAAAAGAGTCAGATATGTTGGGTATAATCTTGATATTTGTATCTGTATATTTGTTTTAGTACTGCATGTAGCTAGTCAGTGTGCTGTTTAGTTTGTAGCACTACGTAGTGCCGATGGATCAACCAGGAGGCATGCAGGTGTGAGACGCTGAGGTGGCATGTGAAGCCAGCCTTGCCGTGAGAAACGGCTCTGCATACAGGCGGTTGAAGACAACGGACTGCACAAGTAATCTAGATATGCATGCTTGTGTTTAGTGGCATAAGAATAGGTCATGGAGTTAGTTGATAAGTGGATCAAGTCGTGTGCATGAGAGTGGGCAGGTTGTTGCATGCGTGGCTGTTGCATATTAGCTATTTAAGGTTTGTAACTCAGGTTGTTTTGATCAAGGAGAAGGAATATACAGAGAAGAAAATCTCGGCTGTGTGAAACAACTCGAGGCCAAACCACCGTGTATCTGTGTGTTGTGTGAGGCAACAAAGAGAGCTAGCTAGCTAGATACCGTGAGCTGAGAGAGTCAGCTCTGTCATTTGGTATCAGAGCACATCCGCTCTTGGTTCCCGTGGAGATGGCGGGAGACGACGTTGCTGAGAAGGCCAAGGCGATGGAGCTGGCGAAGAAGACGGTGGGTGGAGCCATGGTGACCAGTGGCTTAGGCGGTGCGCCGGCGGCAGCCGCCGGCAAGGTGTCGGTGCCGATGCTGACAAGGACGAACTACGCAGCCTGGGCGTTGCGGATGAAGTACATCATGCGTGTACACGGCGCATGGGGTGTCGTTGATCCGGAGAGCTCGGCTGCGGAGGCCGACGGGAGCAAGGAGGAGATGGCCATGACCATCATCTCCCAAGGGATCGACGACGACACACTGCTGCGAGTTGCGGAGAAGGAGACCGCAGCGGAGGTGTGGGCGGCGCTGCGCTCCATGCATGTCGGCGTCGAGCGCGTCCGGGAGGCGAGGATCCAATCCTTGCGCTCGGATTTTGATGGCCTCAAGATGTCTTATGCAGAGTTCGTGGATGATTTCGCTGCGAAGTTCACGACGCTCATGGGTCGCATACGTGAGCTTGGAGACCTGATGGAGGAGAAGTATGTGGTGAAGAAGCTGCTCCGAGTCGTCTCCAAGAAATACATCAACGTTGCTTCTTCCATGGGCTGTTCTGTGACGTGAACAAGATGTCCATGGAGAAGGCCTTTGGATCATTGAAGGCGCACGAGGAACTCCTCAAGGGACAAGAGGAGGAAGGAGGAGAAGAGCAACTTCTGATGACAAGGGGACATGGCTCGCCGCGAGGACGCGGCCGCGGCCGTGGCCGTGGTGGAGGGCGCAAGGACAAGAGCGAGGTACAATGCTACAACTGTGATGACTATGGACATTTTGCTTGGGAGTGTCCTGAGAAGAAGAAGGAGGAGAAAGCGTTGTTGGCTAAAGGCTACGCCGACGATGAACCAACCCTGCTTTGAAGCGGCCTAAAAAAATGGATATCAAGATTAGGGGGTTGATTGTTGGGTATAATCTTGATATTTGTATCTGCATATTTGGTTTAGTACTGCATGTAGCTAGTCAGTGTGCTGTTTAGTTTGTAGCAGGACGTAGTGCCGATGGATCAACCAGAAGGCATGCAGGTGTGAGACGCTGAGGTGGCATGTGAAGCCAGCCTTGCCGTGAGAAACGGCTCTGCATGCAGGCGGTTGAAGACAACGGACTGCACAAGTAATCTAGATATGCATGCTTGTGTTTAGTGGCATAAGAATAGGTCATGGAATTAGTTGATAAGTGGATCAAGTCGTGTGCATGAGAGTGGCCCGGTTGTTGCATGCGTGGCTGTTGCATATTAGCTATTTAAGGTTTGTAACTCAGGTTTGTAATACTACAGATTAAACAAGGCCCCAAACTTTGGCGTTAGCAATTCCCCCGTGTAGGGTGTTATGCAAAAGAGTCAGATATGGTTTTTTTTCATCATTTTGTGCTCAAGTTTCGTTGACCAGTTAATTTATAGTTTGATCTGAAATAAAATATTATGAGTTTGGAAAAGAAAATTAATTCTACTTCTTAAATAAGAAATTAAGCTGGCACGTTAATTTCCATTTGAAAAGATTTTCTCCCTGTGTACAAATACAATTTAACCTATGGCTTGCCTAGGAATTTGTCTATGAAATCTCTTCTTATTTATTGAAAATAACAAATATTTTGCCCTATTTCAAAAAACAAAAGGACTTGAGTCAATTTTTAATCAGAGTGGTCTTCTTCGGTGGGCCTGGCCCAAGGGCCAACTTGTCTTACCGGCCTCTTCCTGCTTGTCTGCGAATCGCCTACCTCGCGTCGCCGCTTCAGCGGCCAGCACCGCTGCCGTCGGCCTCCGCTCACTTCCTCCAATCGCGCCGCCTTGCGCTGTTCGAGCACCCCCTGCAGCGCTACCGCCCCAAGAGATTCGCCCATAGGCTCGCAGAGACGCTTCGCTCGAGCGCCCATTCCGCAATCCTTGTCAGGACCGCCGGCGACCGACAGACCAGCCACGGCCAGCGGCTAGGTAATCTCCGGGGAAGGTGCGCGTTCCTTAGCTCGGCTAATCAACCTGCTTGAAGCTTAAACATGCGATTTATGGACTAGAAAATCATGACTGACTTATTGATTTCTCATGACTAGCCATTAAACGAATTTCTCAATTCTCATGACTGCCTTGTTGATTTCCCAATTGCTTCGGCCCCTCCCCGTCGTACGAGATTCCCTAGGGTGCCGCGGCATGCGATTCCGCCCGTCGCCGCCGCGCTCTTCCAAAGAAGTATGAAACCATCTGATTAGTTTCCAAGTTCTTTGTTGTTTCGTTCATAATTTTCTAGGCTGTGATGATTGATGGCGCGGAGTTCACATTTCAGGATAGAGATTCGGTGACTTGTGTTTGTCCTCCCATTGGATTTGTGCATCAGTGTCGGTGCGTCTTACTCGGGGTTTGTCCTTCCATGGGGTCCTGACTCATGAAAAGAGTGGCTTTCCCTGTTAACGACGACCCCAAATTCTTCAGTCTTCGTGCGCGTATGCCAGTCCAGCGGCAGGACTGCTAGAGTCTCCTCGTCTTATCATGCATTGGTGGCTTGCTAGTTGCTACTACCAAAGGCACATATGTAGATACATTCATCACCCTGCAGCTTGCCTCGTCCCACAAACACCAATGGCGCTGCAGACACTCTTCCACATCTCACTTTTTCTGCTAGTGTGCACAGCCAAGGCGATCAACCCGGAAGCGGAAGCACTACTCCGATGGAAGTCCACTTTGGTCGGTGCCACTTCGCTCTCCTCTGATGGACATGTTACTGAGATCCACCTCCCCAAAATGGGGCTCCACGGTACACTACATTCCTTCTACTCTGCAGCTCTCCAGAACCTCATCAAGATCAAACTCCATAACAACAATCTTGTTGGCACCATCCCAACAAACATGTCCCTTTTTCCCGCTCTCGTCTTTCTAGACTTGAGCAGCAACAATCTTGTTGGTGACATCCCCTACCAACTCAGCAAGCTATTGATGCTTGTCAAATTAAAACTGGGGAATAACCATCTGACAAACCCAGAATATGCCAAGTTCTCACCTATGCCCAATTTGAAGCTGTTATCTCTTGATAATAAAAATCTCAGTGGTGCCTTCCCACAATTCATTCTCGACCGCACTAAGCGAGGATGTGGTCCCTCGATTTGTCGGGTAACACATTCTCAGGGCCATTACCAGATTCACTGCCGGAGATGGTCCCAAGATTGAGGTATCTAGATCTGTCCTATAATGAATTCTTTGGCTCCATACCTCGCTCATTTTCAAGTCTCCAAAAGCTCAAGACACTATATCTCGGCGCAAATAATCTCACAGGAGGAATTCCAGAGGAGCTGGGGATGATATCTGGATTGCGACATCTTTCTCTGTCCTATAACTCACTTGGTGGGTTGATCCCAGCCTCACTTGGGCAGCTTCAGTTGCTAGAGTGGCTCGACATTCGAAACGCTGGTTTGGTTTCTACTCTTCCACCTGAGTTGGGAAACCTTACGAGTCTTTGGTCCATGGATTTGTCATGCAATCAATTGTCTGGAAGTTTGCCACCATCTTTTGTCAAGATGCAAGAATTAATGATTTTTGAAGTACGGGCAAATAGTATCAGTGGTACCATCCCCTCGGAGATGTTCACAAACTGTACCAAGCTCCATGTCTTTGATGTATCCAACAACTTCTTAGTTGGAAGCATCCCATCGCAGATCAGTAACTGGAATGAGTTATTTGTTCTCGTCCTCTCTCAGAATAGCTTCATTGGCTCCGTCCCAGTGCAGATTAGCAACATGCCATGGTTGCAGTTATTGGACTTATCAAAGAATTACCTTACTGGAATGGTGCCATCTCATATCGGCAATTTAACAAAATTGTCCTACCTTTATATCAGCACCAACCATCTTGAGGGTGAGCTTCCTACAACCATCTCCTATCTAGAAAACCTCCATGTTCTCTCCTTGTCTGGCAATACATTCACAGGCATCATTACTAATGTTGACACAAGACAGTTGTCAGTTGTCAAGGAGGCCAAGGATGGAAGCTCCTTAGGAGAATCATCTCCCTTTTGTAATTTAACATCTCTAGAATCCTTGGATCTATCAAATAATCAACTCTCGGGATATCTCCCTGGTTGCTTGTGGAACATGAAAGCACTACAGTCCTTGGATTTATCGAGCAATGTTTTTTCCGGGGAAGTTCCAACCTCTACTTACTATAGTTCTTCACTAAGGTCTCTACACCTATCAAACAACAATTTCGCAGGTTGCTTTCCACCAGCATTCAAGAACTTCAAAAGCCTCATTGTTTTGGATGTCAGAAACAATAAGTTTTCAGGTGAAATTCCTTTCTGGATAGCGGAAAGCAATTCCTTGCTAAGGATTCTCGAGTTGCGATCTAACATGTTCAATGGAAGCATTCCTTGGCAGTTGTCACAACTCCCACAACTACAACTGCTTGATCTGGCTGAAAATAACTTTATAGGTTCCATACCAAAAGGCTTCGCCAACTTATCTTCCATGATAAGACCATCCATGGTTTGGCCAAAAATATAAGTCATAATACCTGGCTTGGTTGGATACTCATACTACATTGACATAATCTGGAAGGGGCAGGATCAGACTTTTCATGGAAGAGGTGCACTGGTGACTGGTATTGATCTGTCAGGCAACTCTCTCTCTTGGGAGATCCCTTCAGAGTTGGCACATCTAAAAGGCCTCCAATATCTAAACATGCCAAGAAATAATCTTTCCGGTGGTATCCCAAGACTTATTGGCAATCTGGAAAAATTAGAATCCCTTGACCTCTCTTGGAACAAACTATCAGGTTCTATTCCTCCTATCATATCAAACTTGACGTTCCTCAACACTCTTAATCTCTCCAACAACATTCTATCTGGAGAGATACCTACCGGAAGTCAGCTCCAAACACTCAATGATCCATCGGTCTATAGCAATAATCTGGGACTATGTGGGCCCCCTTTGAGCATTTCATGTACAGAATATTCGAGTATCGCAACACCAGTGGATGGAGCAAAGGAACATCAGCTAGACCTGTGGCTGTACTACTCGGTGATTGCTGGAGTAGTCTTTGGTTTCTGGGTATGGTTTGGAGCATTGTTTCTCTGCAAGATCTAGAGGTTTTCTTTCTGCAGTTGCATCGATGCACTGCACCAGAAGTTTATGCAAAAGATGAAGAGTACTTCGAAGTACAGCACTTTGCTTCGCACTTATGACCAGAGAGTTTCTTCAAGTTTCCTCTGATTGCAGCACCTGCCATGCACATGTATCATGGCCCGGCTCTTTGTTTTCCTTCAGAAAATAAGTTCTAATGGTATGTTCCTATGTGAGCATAAGTGTCTTACAGTAGTTCTGAACTACCGAGGAGATAATTTCCTAGATACCTGTAGTAGGTGTTGTTCTCTGAATATTATGAGCTGCAGTTATATATGTTTCTTCCTTGGCATTTCTATATTTTTCTAGATTGCTACTACCATGAATACAACTTCAATCTTATATCACTCATGTTTACTTCTTTTAACACCACTCACAGCAAAAAAAAATTATCAAAATTATATTTGTTACAAATCACCAAAGGACAAGATCAAAACTAACAGTTCCGATGGAAAACAATCCTGGATGCGCGTCTCGGTTCTGGTAGCTGTTGGTGACGGCGCAGTGCTTCGTGATCTCCCTCTCGGAGCCTGTCATGACCTGCACGGCACCCAGCCTCGCCATGAACCGCCCGAACACCTGGAAGAACACCTCCGGTGGGCTGTCGACCACATCGGCGATATCGGCCCTTGCCGCGGCATCGGTGACCAGTGCAGCGTCAGACCGGAGCCGGGCCTGTGCTTGAGCACCGCATGGTAGTAGCTGAGGTCGAAAGTGAGGAAGCTGCCGGGGTCCATCTCCACGGCGGCGCCACGCCCGTCCATCCTGCAGTTGCGCTGTCGTAGGTTGGCGGCGTCGAGGGGCTCGGCGTAGCCGTAAAGGCGGTCGGCGAAGGACGAGCAGTGTGCGATGCCGATGGTGTGTGCACCTGCACCTCAGGTTCGATTCAGAATTCAGGAACACAACACATTCGACCATCCATGCAAGAATGCGACATTTATTTACCTGCAACTTAAATTTTTACTTCATGTTTGTTGCGAATTCAAGTATTTTGATCGCTGGATTGAAATTCGGTGGCTTATATAACAATGTTGTTTCTGCTGAAGATAGTAGAGGGAAAATACTAGATGGTTTCTGTTGGATTCCCAGCTAGGGGTCTCATAGCGTTGGCAAGTCTAGTTCAAAAGTCGGCGCTAATTGCTGAACAGCTGAAGCATGGAACAGGAGACAGGATATAAAGCCATGGCTATCTGTTTAGAAATATATGTCATGGTTAGAAATAGATGTATCAGTAGCCCAGATAGATCGCAGATTATCAGTACGACAAATCGGCAACAAGAACACCGAAATGCCTTACAAAATTAGATGAAGTGGACTACTAATTGCCAATGGATCCGACCAGGAGATTGCAAATGACACCAGAAGCAAACAAACTAGAGAACTTGTGAGCAGGGTTTAAAGGGTCATCGACGGCGAGGGCAGCTCCCGGAGCGCCTCCTACATGCTTCGACGACGGCACGCGCCCCGCCCTACACCGCAGCACGTATTGGTTTGTAGTACACGTCAGTGCTAGACTAGCGTGGCCACGGGCTAGAGCGAGCTGAGCGTGGGGACTACGTACGACGGCGGAGACCACGCCGGGGCAGCGTCAGGTTCGGCGGCGCAGGCGCTGGTCGAGTAGAGCAGGATTACCGCGTCGCAGCCCTTCCGTATCAATGCCATAGGTTCATATATAGTGTGCTTAATATCCTTTTCTTTTTTTGGTTTCTATTTTCTCCCTTTTTCCTTTTAACTTTACTTTTTTATGATTTATTTTTTTGAAAAACTTTTCAGAATTGAAATTTGTTGTCATTTTGAAAAATGTTCACATTTGAAAATTGTGTAGATTAAAAATGTCTCGTACATAATATTGTTTATATCTGAAAGTTGTTCATATCTAAAAACCGTTCGTATTTGGAACGTTAACCTTTTGTTGAAGCGAAACTTTTTTGAATTAGAACCTTTTTTTGAACATGAACCTTTTCTGAATCTGAATCATTTTTAAACTTGAACCTTTTTTGAATCTGAACTTTTTTAAAAACTTAAACATTTTTTAACTTAAATAAAAAGAACAAGAAACAGAAAAGAAAACACAAACCTACCTATGTTCATCCCCTGGGGAGCTTGCTAGCAGGCCCGGCCGAACGGGGACCCCTACCCGCATCTACTGGGTCGGCCCACGTACGGGAATGCTCCATGGTCCATGGGCGAGCGAGCGATACTCGATTCACCCTTCTTCTTGCCCGAAGGTAAACACGCGAACTGTATTACTCATTTACAGTCCACCAAAAAGAACAGAAATAGTAAATCCCGACCTATACTACGCGAGGCCCATGGCTGGCCCACTATTTCTTTTTTTTCCTACTCTTCTTTGAGCTCGCAACTGCCCTCGTGGCCGTGCCGCCCGATGCTCCCCACGCCACCCAGCGCCTCCCTAGCGCAGCCCCCACGCCGCTGAGTGCGCAGCCCCGTGCGTCGCCGCCCAACGCTGACCTCATACCGCCTTGGCCCCTGCGTCGCCAAGCGCTCCTTGGCCCCTGCGCCGCCTCGTCTTGGCCTGCGCAGCCCCAGCTCTCACGAGCACCTGAAACTTAAAAAGACTTAAGGGTCGCTCGCTTTTACCGTGTCCGCTAGAGGTCTCTTTTTCGTCCGAAACTGGAAAGAGCGGTTATTTTACCGTTTTGGCGTGTTTATGGGATATGTTAGAGATGATCTTCTTTATTTTCTGCCAGGCCTTGCCTCTTCCGCGGCCCGCCCTCATCCTCAATTCGTCCTGGCTCACTACCGCTGCCAGCCTGCCGCAGACCTCGGCCTCGTCGGTTTGCCAGTTCTCCACTCCTTTTACAGATACTTAATTTTTCGAAAATCCACTCGTAAGTTGAAATCAGGAATCACACTCTGATGCATGCGTTCTTCTATTTGTCACCTCCCCTACAGATACAGTGCTAGTAGTGAAGCATTTGGATTTTATATACAGAAGCACCACTGGTTTAACTAGCAATGGAGGTCTTTCTAATAAATACATGAAGGGCTAATTTTCTTGCTTCTTGATCTTTTGAAAGCTCCATCTTGATATTTCACTCTTACGTATTGAATTGCTGATTTGTACGTCGTGCTTGAGGAGATGCAAGGTTGTTTGACACAGCGTGAACAAGCAGCTACAACCACATACATATACAGGCACTCAGTCATCTGTTGGATTATTAGGCATAATTTTCATGATTAATTTCAGAATATAAATCATGACAACAGCAGCTACAATCACATAAACCTCTAACATACTAGATGTATTGATCAATATGAACAGTAGCAGATTATACATACTAACAGCCATAATAAAACAACAGATCTAATGACGGTGTACGACGATGTACGTACTGATCGGTTGTCGATGTAGTCGCCGTTGGTGCAGTAGCCTGTCAAAGAAGTCGGTGTTAAAGATGACGTGCACGAGATCTGATTTGACGACCGGGAAGACGCGCCGTGATGACGAACTTGAGCAGTCGCGCGAAGCGCTTCCCAAAAACCTTATTCGCCCTCTTCCGTACAGGATCACAAAGGCGAGTGGTTTCGGAAACCTGCTCTCACAACCGCCGGTGCACGCCGGCAAGCAGGATGGAGTAGATTACGGTGGCGGCGCAAGCAGAGAGGATAGCAAAACCCTAGATTGGTTTGGTGTCGTGCGTTGTGAAAGCCGCACAGGCGTTTATATAGAGCGGATCGGAAATCCCGTATAGGATACGAAGTGGACCAAGCCCATGTCGCGCACGTTCGGGTCGGTTATAGATAGCCCATGATCCGGAAGCGACCCGAATCTGCTAACTGTTGACACGTCTGTCTAACCGCACACATTTTCCTGAGCATCAAAATAAAGCTCGGTTCGGCGAGATTCCCGCAACCCGTAACCCGCGGCGCGCGCGCGTCGTGACGAGGCGAGCGTGCGTGCGAGCGGCGGCGTTAGAGGAGGAGCGTGCGTGTAGCTCTCTTATTATCACTCACTTACAAAGTGGTGCAACACTCCACCTTATAAGGTGGTGCAACTCTGCTTCAACTTTCCATGTGGGACTAAACTTTAGCTCCCACAGTTCTTGCCACACACATGTGAGCTGCCACCAACTTGGGACAAATCACATATAGGCTTACACATACATGAGCTTTGAGATTTAGGCAAAATCTAAAATCACACATGGGTCTAATGATTTAGCCCATTATTTCTAACAATCTACCACCAGATCTCAAATGCCCATTTGAAGATTTGCCAATCCTCGCTACTTGTTTATATACCAGTGTTTCAGCAGAGACTGTTAAGTTGAACTTCCGCCTAGAATCTTGAACTACGTCTATCAACAACTTGAACAATGGACGAATCTTGAATTGCAAGTTTGGTGCCAATAGATTTCACTCAAAATCATAACTAGTACCTGGCTGCCAGTAGCCTACCCGGCGGGTTGGAGCATATGCGTCATACTCTCTGGTCTCTTCATGAGTTTACTAGAGATCACCCAAGTCTCATAGATCGCGACGTTTACAGTGGAGCTCATATAGGTGTGTTCTTTCAAGAATGCCATGTAGGACAACATCTTTGCTAGTTAAAGCCAACAGAAACACATTAAGGCGTGTTGCCAACCTGCCTTACAGATTATGAGAGTTATGCATCTTCACATAGAGAGGGTTACCAACTACTCTCCTCAGTCAAACCACTAGCTTGTTCTTCCTAGATCCTAATTCACGGGATCTCCGATCACATAGGTTGGATTTGAAGGGAATATGCCCTGAGAGGCGATAATAAAGTGTTTATTATGTGTATTCCAAGTATATGATAGATGTTTATTTTGCATGCTATAATTGTATTAATACGGAAACGTTAATACATGTGTGTTTAATAAACAAACAGAAAGTTTCTAGTTATGCCTCTCTCATAAACTAGCTCGTTGATTAACAAGATGATCAAGGTTTCCTGATCATGGACATTGGATGTTGTTAATAACGGGATCACAACATTAGTGTAATGATGTGATGAACATTCATCCGAAGTATAGCATTACGATCAAAGTCATTGAGTTTTTGCTATAACAACTTACGAAGTGATCCTAATCCTTAGACCATGAAATCATGTCAATCACTAACACCGGAAGAGTTTCTTGATAACATCAAACGTCACACCATAACAGGGTGATTATAAAGATGGGTTCAGGACTAATAAAGTGTTATGTTGAGGCCCATGGATCGAGAGTGGAATTTGTTCATCCCGATGACGGATAGATATACTCTGGGCCCTCTCGGTGATATCACATTGGTTAGCTTGCAAGCAAGTGATTTGATCACTAGAATGTTATATCACGGGAATGAGAAAAGAGTGCATGTCAGTAACGAGATCAAACTAGGTATGGAGATACCGATGATCGAATCTCGGACATGTAATATATCGCGAAACAAAGGGATTAAGATACTAGCGTAAAAGGTTCCGACGATCACAAGAAAGTCATCGTTGAATGTGTGGGAGTCAGTATGGGTCTCCAGATCCCGCTTCTGATTATTGATCCGAGAGGGGTCTCGATCATGTCCGCATTATTCACGAACCGTAGGGTGACACACTTAAGAGACACCGACATCCAATTGGAGCAAAAGTTTCATGCCGGAAGAATAAACAAGCGCAGGAATTTATTTCACTAGATACCGAAACAGGTTTTTGGGTGAAATTGCATAAAGAGGTTATGCATGTGAAATAGAATTCTAGCAAGGGGTTATATGTGAATGTTTGTCATTAAAGTAATTGACAAAATTCTGAATAAATAAAAGAGTTTTATTTAATGAGAGTTTGCATTAAATTTGGTGGAAATTTAATGGGAATTTGAGTGGATTTTTTAGTGGAGAAAATTGAAGGGCCATTTTGTTAGTGGAGTGTCCACCCACATGAATGAGGGAGAGGTGGGGGCACCCTCCATGGCCGGCGGCCATGCCCCCTTGGGCTGACCCCCTCCCCTATATAAGGAGCCCCTCCTCTCACTTCTCACTCACACCTCCTCGTGAAGGATCTCTCTCCCCCTCTAGAATTTATCCCCCATGGTCTCGGACTAGCGAGATACATGTTCCCGGTGGCTATTCGGCAAGAAAGAGTTGTGCTTCCGCTGCATCGCTGGAACGAGGAGGCAGAGGTTGCTCGGTGCCTCGGACGTGTGTGCGAGCACGGATGCGCTGCTGTTTTGCGGTGCTAGGACTTCCTCTCGATCTTGAGTTCGGCAAGAGATCGTCTACATCAACCACGAGTCGAACTCGTTAAGCTTTATCGGTCTTCAAGGGTATGTTCTCTACGGATTTACATCCGCCCGTTGTTTGTATCTAGTAGATAGATCTTGGTACATAGTTCACATCGTAGGAAATTTTTTGTTTTCTATGCTGTGAACCCTGCAGTGGTATCAGAGCCGGATTTATGCGTAGATACTTTACACGGGTAGTACACATATGAGTATGTGGGTGATGATGATCATGTTGTTGCTCCTTAGTTGTAATTTTGGATATTGGTGGCATAGTGGGATGAAGCGGCCCGGACAAACTTTACATGTCCTCGTACATGAGACCTGTTCCACTTGACATGCAACTAGTTTGCATAAGTGGCTAGCGGATGTCTGTCTCTCCTACTATAGTCAATATCTATTTTGCAACGAGTTGTCAACAATTTGGTTATCCTCGTTGTGGTTCATGTTCGTAGGTATGAACGGTTCTATCTCGAAAGCCCTAAGCCACGTAAAATTTGCAATGGATAAATTAGAGGCTTCTAGTTTAGATTGTTGCTGGGCTAGTGTTTTGATATGGTGATGTTGTAAGTAGAAGTATGATATGATACTCTTACAACACACATAGCGTGTAAACTCCATAGACCTTGGATTTACACATAAAGGTATGATAGTGATCATACCACTATGCACATGATAGAGATCATATGCGGGAACCATATCATTTCACTAATAAATATGTGATGTTTGATAGCATCTTATATTGCTTGTTTGGCATTTTATTAGCATAATAAGATGATCCCTCATTTAAATATCAAGATAAGAATGTGTTCTTCCTTTAGCATGCACCGATTATGTTTTCGTCGCTCCAAGACATCACGTGATGATCGGGTGTTCTTGGATCCATGACCATATTTCGGGTGTAAGACAGTTACACACGCAAATACTAAGGTTCTTACTTGGCGAGCCTAGCATGTACAGACATGGCCTCGGAACACGGACCGAAAGGTTAAGCATGAGTCATATAGTTGATATGATGCCCATTTGATGCTCGCCTTTGAAGCTACATCGACTCACGTGATGATCGGACTTGGTGTAGTGGATTTGGTTCATGTAATCACCAAAAAGGCAAGAGGGATGTCGTTTTTGAGTGGGAGTTCATTCGTAATGTGGATTAGTTGAACTCAATCTATCATAAACTTAGTCTAAACTTTACAAATTCTATTGTAGATGGCACCACCTGCTTTTAATTTCAATGTGTTCATGGATAAAGAGAAACTTGCAACGAACGGTAGCAACTTTACCGAATGGGCCATGAATTTGAGGATTCTCCTCTCTGCTGCACAAAAGCAATATGTGCTAGAAGCGCCCCTAGGCCCCCCACCCTTTGAGGATGCCCCTGACGAGGAGAAGAATGTTCATTGCGGCATATTGTATGGGCTAGAGCCGAAACTTCGCAAGCGTTTCGAAACCGACAATGCATTTGATACAATGGGTGAGTTGAAAATTATTTTGGACACACATGCTGCTGTAGAGAGCTACAATGCTTCAGAAAAGTTCTTTAGCTGCATGATGGAAGAGCACAGCTCCGTTAGTGAGCATGTACTCAAGATGTCGGGTTACACCGATAAGCTTGTGTCCTTGGGAATAAAGATTCCCATTGACTTAGGCATCCATCATGTTCTGCAGTCTCTGCCACCTAGCTATAAGAGCTTTGTGATGAACTATAATATGCAAGGCATGAAGAAGTCTCTCCCCGAGCTTCTGTCAATGCTTAAAACTGCAGAAGTGGAGATAAAAAAGGAACATCAAGTGTTGATGATCAATAGGAACACTGGTTTCAAGAAATAAAAGAAGGGAAAACGGAAGGGAAGTAAGGGCGACAAGCCGGTTGCCATGCCTGAAAAGAAACCCTGAGTTGGACCTAAGTCTGATACCGAGTGATACTATTGTAAGGGGACAGGCCACTGGAAGCGCAACTGCCCCAAGTATTTGGCAGAGAAGAAGGCCGGCAAGGCAAACAAAGGTATATATGATATACATGTTATTGATGTGTACTTGACTAGTGCTCGCAGTAGCACCTGGGTATTTGATACAGGTTCAGTTGCTAATATTTGTAACTCGAATCAGGGGCTGCGGAACAAGCGACCGCTAGCAAGGGGTGAGGTCAAGATGCGTGTCGGCAATGGATCAAGCGTTGATGTGATCACCGTCGGAACGCTACCTCTCCATTTGCCATCGAGATTAGTTATAAACTTGAATAATTGTTATCTGGTGCCTGCACTGAGCATGAACATTGTATCTGGATCGTGCTTGATGCGAAGTGGTTATTCATTTAAATCCGAGAACAATGGTTGTTCTATTTATATGAATGAAATCTTTTATGGTCATGCACCGATGATGAATGGTTTATTTCTATTAGATCTCGATGATAATGTTACACATATTCATAATGTTGATGCTAAAAGGATTAAACTTAATGATGATATATCCGCATATATGTGGCACTGCCGTCTAGGTCATATTGGCGTTAAACACATGAAGAAGCTCAATTCGGATGGACTTTTGGAATCACTTGATTTTGAATCATTTGATACATGTGAGCCATGCCTTATGGGCAAGATGACTAGAACGCTATTTTCCGGTTCAATGGAACGGGCGACAGATTTATTGGAAATCATACATTCTGATGTATGTGGTCCAATGAGTGTGTCGGCGCAAGGTGGATATCGTTATTTTTTACTTTCACGGATGATTTGAGTAGATACGGTTATATCTACTTGATGAAACACAAGTCTGAAACCTTTGAAAAGTTCAAGGAATTTCAGAATGAAGTTGAAAATCATCGTAATACAAAGATCAAATTTCTACGGTCCGACCGTGGAGGTGAGTATCTAAGTTACGATTTTAGCACTCACATGAAAGAGTGTGGAATTGTTTCACAACTCACACCTGCCGGAACACCAGAGCGAAATGGTGTGTCGGAACGTCGTAATCGTACTTTATTGGATATGGTTCGATCTATGATGTCTCTGACGGACTTGCCGTTGTCATTTTGGGGTTATGCACTAGAAACTGCTGCTTTCACTTTAAATCGGGCACCATCTAAATCCGTTGAAAAGACACCGTATGAATTGTGGTTTGGAACAAACCTAAGCTGTCATTTCTTAAAGTTTGGGGATGCGATGTTTATGTGAAGAAACTTCAACCGGATAAACTCGAACCCAAAGCGGAAAAATGCATCTTCATAGGATATCCTAAGGAAACTATTGGGTATTCCTTCTATCACAGATCCAAGGGCAAAGTTTTTGTTGCCAAGAATGGATCCTTTCTAGAGAAACAGTTTCTCGCGAAAGGTGTGAGTAGTCGGAAGGTAGAACTCGAAGAGGTTATTGAACCTTCTCTCCAAAGTATGGCGAGTAGCGCAGTGCCGGAAGTCGTTTCGGAGTTGGATCCACCAGTTGAAGAGGGAACTAATGATAATGATCATGAAACTCCGAAAGAGAATACTACCGAACCTCGCAGGTCTAGCAGGATGCGTGCAGCTCCCGAGCTGTACGGAAATCCTGTCATGAATTTCATGGTTGATGAAAATGATGACCCTGCGACGTATGAAGAAGCGATGATGAGCCCGGATTCCAAAAAATGGTTAGAAGCCATGAAATCCGAGATGGAATCCATGTATGAAAATCAAGTTTGGAACTTGGTGGACTTACCTCACGACCGAAAGGCCGTGGAGAACAAATGGATTTTCAAAAGGAAAATTGATGCTGATGGTAATGTAACCGTCAATAAAGCTTGACTTGTCGCAAAGGGGTTTCGACAAATTCAAGGTGTTGACTACGATGAGACATTCTCTCCCGTAGCGATGCTAAAGTCAGTTAGGATTATGTTAGCAATTGCTGCATATTTCGATTATGAAATATGGCAGATGGATGTCAAAACCGCGTTTCTCAATGGTAATATTGAAGAAGAGTTGTATATGATACAACCAAAGGTTTTTTTCGATCCTAAGGATGCTAACAAGGTGTGCAAGCTTCAGCGATCCATCTATGGATTGAAGCAAGCATCACGAAGTTGGAATCTCCGCTTTGATGAGGTGATCAAAGAGTTTGGATTTGTCCAAACTTATGGAGAAGCTTGTATTTACAAGAAATTGAGTGGGAGCAATGTGGCATTTCTGATATTATATGTGGATGACATGTTATTGATCGGAAATGATATAGATCTTTTAAACAGTGTTAAAAGTTACTAAACAGCAAATTTTCAATGAAGGACCTAGGTGAAGCGTCATACATATTAGGCATAAAGATCTATAGATATAGATCTAGGCGCCTGATAGGGCTATCGCAAAGTACATACCTTGATAAGAATTTAAAGAAGTTTAAAATGGACGGAAGTAAGAAGGGGTTCTTACCTATGTTGCAAGGCAAGACATTGAGTAAGACTCAAAGTCCGGCTACGGCGGAAGAAAGAGAGATAATGGACAAAGTCCCCTATGCTTCAGCCACAGGCTCTATAATGTACGCCATGCTATGTACAAGACCGGATGTGGCACATGCTATTAGTTTGACTAGTAGGTACCAATCGGATCCAGGTTCAGAACACTGGATAGCGGTTAAGAATATCCTTAAGTACTTACGAAGGACTAAGGATATGTTTCTTGTATATAGAGGTGAAGAAGAGCTCGTCGCTAAGTGTTATGTCGATGCAAGCTTTGACACCGATCCGGATGACTCTAAGTCTCAATCCGGATACGTATTTCTCATAAATGGCAGAGCGGTTAGTTGGAGGAGCTCCAAACAACCTGTGGTGGTGGGATCAACAACGGAGGCCGAATATGTTGCTGCTTCGGAAGCGGCTCAGGAAGTGGTTTGGATGAAGGAGTTCATATCCGAACTAGGAGTGGTTGCAAACGCGTTGGACCCAATGGTGATCTATTGTGACAACAATGGTGCCATTGCCAATGCCAAAGAGCCAAGGTCTCACAAGCATTCCAAGCATATTAAGCGCCGGTTTCACTCCATCCACGAGCATGTCAAGGATGGAGATATAAAGATTTGTAAAGTACACACGGATCTCAATGTAGCAGATCCGTTGACTAAAACTCTCCCTAGACTAAAACATGATCAACACCAAAATCCAATGGGTGTTAGATTTATCACTATGTAACTAGATTATTGTCTCTAGTGCAAGTGGGAGACTGAAGGGAATATGCCCTAAGAGGCAATAATAAAGTGTTTATTATGTGTATTCCAAGTATATGATAGATGTTTATTTTGGATGCTATAATTGTATTAATACGGAAACGTTAATACATGTGTGTTTAATAAACAAACAGAAAGTTCCTAGTTATTCCTCTCTCATAAACTAGCTCGTTGATTAACAAGATGATCAAGGTTTCCCGATCATGGACATTGGATGTTGTTAATAACGGGATCACAACATTAGTGTAATGATGTGATGAGCATTCATCCGAAGTATAGCATTACGATCAAAGTCATTGAGTTTATATTGCTATAACAACTTACGAAGTGATCCTAATCCTTAGACCATGAGATCATGTCAATCACTAACACCGGAAGAGTTTCTTGATAACATCAAACGTCACACCGTAACAGGGTGATTATAAAGATGGGTTCAGGACTAATAAAGTGTTATGTTGAGGCCCATGGATCGAGAGTGGAATTTGTTCATCCCGATGACGGATAGATATACTCTGGGCCCTCTCGGTGATATCACATTGGTTAGCTTGCAAGCAAGTGATTTGATCACTAGAATGTTATATCACGGTAACAAGAAAAGAGTGCATGTCAGTAACGAGATCAAACTAGGTATGGAGATACCGATGATCGAATCTCGGACATGTAATATATCGCGAAACAAAGGGATTAAGATACTAGCGTAAAAGGTTCCGACGATCACAAGAAAGTCATCGTTGAATGTGTGGGAGTTAGTATGGGTCTCCAGATCCCGCTTCTGATTATTGATCCGAGAGGGGTCTCGATCATGTCCGCATTATTCATGAACCGTAGGGTGACACACTTAAGAGACACCGACATCCAATTGGAGCAAAAGTTTCATGCCGAAAGAATAAACAAGCGCAGGAATTTATTTCACTAGATACCGAAACAGGTTTTCGGGTGAAATTGCATAAAGAGGTTATGCATGTGAAATAGAATTCTAGCAAGGGGTTATATGTGAATGTTTGTCATTAAAGTAATTGACAAAATTCTGAATAAATAAAAGAGTTTTATTTAATGAGAGTTTGCATTAAATTTGGTGGAAATTTAATGGGAATTTGAGTGGATCTTTGAGTGGAGAAAATTGAAGGGCCATTTTGTGTGTGGAGTGTCCACCCACATGAATGAGGGAGCGGTGGGGGCACCCTCCATGGCCGGCGGCCATGCCCCCTTGGGATGCCCCCCTCCCCTATATAAGGAGCCCCTCCTCTCACTTCTCACTCACACCTCCTTGTGAAGGATCTCTCTGCCCCTCTAGAATTTATCCCCCATGGTCTCGGACTAGCGAGATACATGTTCCCGGTGGCTATTCGGCAAGAAAGAGTTGTGCTTCCGCTGCATCGCTGGAGCGAGGAGGAGGAGGTTGCTCGGTGCCTCGGACGTGTGTGCGAGCACGGATGCGCTGCTGTTTTGCGGCGCTAGGACTTCCTCTCGATCTTGAGATCGACAAGAGATGGTCTACAACCACGAGTCGAACTCATTAAGCTTTCTCGGTCTTCAAGGGTATGTTCTCTACGGATTTACATCCGCCCGTTGTTTGTATCTAGTAGATAGATCTTGGTACATAGTTCACATCGTAGGAAATTTTTTGTTTTCTATGCTGCGAACCCTGTAGGATTATGATGACCCACAAGTGTAGGGGATTCCAACAGTCTTCGCGGGTATTATTACCCAATTTATTGATTCGACACAAGGGGAGCCAAAGAATACTTGCAAGCCTTAACAACTGAGTTGTCAATTCAGCTGGACCTAGAAATAGTTCTTCCTCACAGAAGTTTATCAGTAGCAACAGTTTGATAGTAGCAACAACAAAGCAACATCAACAGTAAAACAGGAGCAATAGTAACAGTAACGGTAACAGTGGAATTTGAGTGCGGTAGGCATAGGGATGGATAGACGGGCGTTGCATGGACGAGTCTAAACATGTAACTTCAAGAACTAGGCATTGCAGATAAATAATAACAAGCATACAAGCACCAAACAATCCTAGGCATGTGTTGGGGATATGCTATATGGGTATCCTCGTAGCATGTCTCTTTTCCGACTAACCCGGGTGGCCCATAGTCGATAGCATGGCCTATGGCCTGCTGGGCGGCCCAGTTAGGTGGATCCAGAAGGGAGGCCCATGCCGGATAAAGGAAGGCTACGATGGAGTCACCAGCGTACCCGGAGCCTTGGAGTGCAAGATACACAAGACTAGTGATAGACGGTGTAGGACTATGTAACCTGTTCGGCTAGGACTTTTCCCTGTAACCCTAGGATCTGGTGACTATATAAGTCGGGCCTATGGGAGCCTTTAGGGCACAACTGAGCATCGATTCATACAACCTCGCACAGCGAACCTGTCTCTGTAACTCGGCGTATCTGCCCTTATAGTGATTTATAGCAGGAGTAGGATTCCGTCACCATCATGGGATCTGAACCTGGGTAAGCTGTGTTACCTCGTACCTGTCAACCGTCCGCCTTACCCCACGTCTCTAAACACGCACTGTGAGGACCCCTCCATGGCATACTCGTCGGCAATACCACGACAGTTGGCGCCCACCGTGGGGCAACAGGCGCTTCAGGCTCTTCAGCGGGCGAGGACCAAGATCTTCGCGGGAATCGGCAAAACTGTAGCCATCAGCCGTGTTCTCTTCTCCGGCAATGTTCCGATCGTCCCCCCTGACAAGTTCTGGATCCCGGCGAAGACGAACCCTACGCGGTGTTCGATCGTTCCTATCGGAGACATTCACCTCTTCATCGGCGAAACCGACTCGGGCACTAGTTCCCTGGGAGTCGGAGGAGCATCAAGACCCGCACGGACCGCCTACGGGCAGGATACGTTCGCGGAAGGATCGATGTCGGATCTCTCTTTGGAGTTTGCCGACAAAGATCGGAAAGCACCAAGACCCACACGGACCGCCTACGGGCAGGATATGTTCGCGGAAGGATCGATGTCGGATCTCTCTTTGGAGTTTGCCGGCAAAGATCGGAAAAATTCAAGGCCCACCCGAACCGCCCCTGTGCAGGATATAAAGGTGGAAGATCACTGCAAATCCGTCGGCTTTGTCCGCGCGTCTGGACATCAGAGATCCAAGTTCGTCGGTGTGGTTACCATCTTCGATCTGGCACGCTGCATTCAGAGAGAGGGCGAGAACCCCCGCGACTACCTAGCCAGATGGCTCCGTATACGAGCCGATCTGGCCAACTACCCCAACGATGATGCCATCTATCACTTTGTGGAAGGACTGGACCATGGCACGCTTCTCCGACATTCTCTAAGGCGGCAGCAGGCGTCAGGACGCCATACCTTTGAAGGCATGGTGAACACCGTCAACAACTACGCGGAGGCTGAAGCTGCAGCTCAGACAGCGCTTGCGCTCATTGACAGAGCCCCTCCGATTCAGCCACCACCACCACCGCCTCCGGCCGCCATCATCGTAGCCGCACCACCACCTCCAGTCATTGTCGAGGCCGTTGCATCTCCACCGCCCGTCATCGAGGAAGTCCTGGCACCCTTCGACTCTGTCATTGACACGCTTTATGCTGACTTCAGTGTAGATTCAGAGGAGATAGACTTCAGTCTAGAAGAGCTAGACTCCGCTATGCAGGAGATGGAGGAGGAGTACTCGCGCAACGAGCAAGCTAACAACACCGTCATGTCTCGGGGGGTGTTCGTCACCATTGGGACAGCGATGAATGAAGATCAACCCGGGAAAGCTCCGCCTATGACGCTGGAAAAGGGGAAGGGGCCATTTATTGCTGCTGACGATGATCGTGCAAAGGTCATGCCTCCTCCGCCTAACCCAGTGCAGCAGCCGCAGGAACTCGGCACCGGCCCGAGCAACAACAACACCGCAAACTTTCCGCCTCCAGCATCCACGTCGGTAGCAGCCCATGTTACTCCAGCTGATAGAGTGATGTACGGCAATCTCCTCGTCGAGCCACTAACCGTTGCTCATATCCGGAACGTAACTCAGCTTGACGAGAAGCGCCAGCAGCAGCTGGAGGAGGCGCAAGCCATCGCGGAGCAAGGCGCTAAGCTAGATCGAGATCTGGCCAACGCGCATAAGTCCATAAAGAAATCTAGAGCAATGGAGGCCGAGTACAAGACTCTGCTGTAGCAGCAGAAGGCTAAGAAAGCTCCGGCTCGTGTCATCAACGATCCTGGTGTACGGCGCAACCTAGGATGGGCTCCCTCGAAGCCGGCACAGGCCAAGCCATACATTGATAGTGAAAGCAAGCAGGTGATGCCCACCCCACTCCTTAACCTCGCCGTCGCCAAGACCCTTCTGGAGCAGGATAGATCGCCTGAGGCAGTAGAACAGGTCTATGACCTAGTGGCCAAGGCGGTAAAGAAGCAGGAAAAGGCCACCTCTCAGAGGCTTGAGTCTTACCCAACGCTCTGCCGATCTAGCCAGTACAAACCGCCAAGGGACAGATCTCCTCAGGATGTCGGATCACGGACGGGTTCATCAGAACGAAGATGGAGGGATGCGCGCAACAGGAAGGATGCTATCCCCATATCCTCCGACCACGGAGAAAAAGCCCGACCTTGCCTCCCATCGCCACCGCCCCGATCCCCCCGACGTCAGGAAGACTACAAGGCTCACCATCGTACGAATATGCCCCCTCCAAAGCAATGCGGCATCATCATCCGCGAAAACGCGGCACAGACCTGTCATGATGAAGAGCGCCACCAAGGACACAAGAGCAGGTCACACCATGACCCTCCGCGTCCGACAAGCAACCGTGACAGGCGTGAGGCATCGTAGGAGGGTAACAGCAAGAAGGCTAACCCACCGCCACCTCCGCCTCCGTCGCCGCCAAGCAGTCACCATGGCGGAAGAGGCCTGCGTCATTCACGCAGCCCATCCCCTGTTGACAACAAGAATAAGAACCCGGAGCCGTACGATGCACGTTCGCGGATCGATAAGATCCACGAGGCCCGGGAAGGACCCTACCTGGGGCCATGTTGCTTTGGACCTACAATACGGTCCGCAACTTACCCCTAAGGTTTCCGGATTGACAAGACCATCAAGCCCTATGACGGCACCGCCAAGCCTGCCACATGGTTGCAGGAATACGGCAATGCGGTGGAGATTGCCGGAGGCAACCCCAACGTCGCCGTCAAGTACCTCCCGTTAATGTTGGCGGGCACGGCCCGTCAATGGATCGACGACTTGCCAGAGAGATCTATCTACAACTGGTTGGATATGCAAGAAGCATTCACCAAGAATTTTGAGGGTGCATACAAGCGTCCCTGCACTGTGGGCGATCTACAGCAGTGCGTGCAAGAAAAAGACGAGACATCTCGCGCCTATCTCTCCCGCTGGCTGGATATGAAGAATTCCTGCGCAGGAGTGCATGCTCAGACCTCCATGGCCGCCTTCATCGATGGGTTGGAAAGGGGCACGTTGCTCTGACATAAGCTGAAGGGCTTGCAGGACAATCATCAGCTTGACTTGAATCGGATGATTCAGCTAGCCGGTGAGTTTGCAGCCGCCGACGACGATGCTCGTGGCTCTTTGCCAGCAACGGCCGTTCCAACCCAAGCTCGGAGGAACAGCAGTACAAAGCGGAAAACCGCTCCAGAAGAAAAGCAATCTACCGACATGGTCGCTATGACTTTTGCAGGACGAGGAGAAGGCGGACAACGTGGCCGAGGAAGAGGAGTGGGCCGCGGGCAGCAACGAGGAAGCGAAACTGCCTCGGCGCCACTCCGCGTTCCCCAAACCTACGAGGAGTACCGCGATATGCCATGCCTCGTACACCTCGATGCCAATGGCAAGGCCACCCATACCAATCGACACTGCAAGTTCGTCAACGACCTCAAGGAAGACCCGGAGTCCGGCTACAAGCAAATTCGGAAGAACAGACCGTGAGGCAAGGGCAAGGGGAAGAAGAAGGAGTAGGAGTCCAAGGATTCAAGTGACATGGACGAGGACATTGACCCTAAGCACGCCGCCAAGAGCGACGACAAGGGAAAGAACCCCTTCGCAAAGAAGGCCCCAGTCTACCACACTTTCCTTGGCACCCCCACCGTCTAACAACAGAAGACCTCTCTAAGGATCCTGATGGCCACTCTCCCCCCAGTTCCCCAGTACTTACGCTGGTCGGAGGTTCCAATAACTTGGGACAGGACGGACCACCCAGACCTTGTGCCCACGGAGAACCAATACGCCATGGTCATCAACCCATTGATTGACGGCGTGGAGTTCACCAAGTGCATGGTGGATAGTGGAAGCAGCATCAACATCATGTACCTGGATACACTGCAGAAGATGAACTTGACGAAGGCAAACCTAAGGCAGACCAACACCGTGTTCCACAGCGTAGTTCCTGGTCGGGAGGCTCGGTCCCTTGGGTGCATTACGCTTTAGGTAGCCTTTGGCGACATTAATAATTACTGCCAAGAGCGCATGACCTTCCAGGTGGTCCCCTTCAAGAGCGTGTACCATGTCATATTCGGCCGCGACATATTCCACACGTTCATGGCCAAGCCATGCTTCGTCTACAACAAGCTCAAGATACTCGGACCAAATGGTGTGATCACCGTATCCGGAAGCTTTACCAAGGCAAGGGACTGCGAGATCAATGAAGCAACCATTGCAGAAGCTGTCCTCTACAGCAAAGAATTCAAAGAGATCCAGAGCAAGGTCAATGACTCAGAAATGCCCGCGTCGAAGAAGCAGATCTCCGACTCCGCTCCTGCGTTCAAGGCCGCCATCGAAACCAAGCCGGTGGAACTTGTGGTAGGCGATGCCTCCAAGACCGTCGCCATTGGGACGAACCTGGATCCCAAATAGGAAAGCGCGCTCGTCGAGTTCCTCCATGAGAATAGGGACATCTTTGCCTGGAAACCTGCCGACATGAAATGTGTACCTAGGGAACTTCCCAAGCACAACTTAAACATAGATCCAAAATGTAAACCAGTGAAACAACCTCTACGACGCTTCGGAGATGAGAAGAGACGCGCCATTGGAAAAGAGATAGCTAGGTTACTTAAGGCTGGGTTTATCCGAGAAGTCCTTCACACCCGATGGGTGGCCAATCCTGTACTTGTCCCCAAAAAGGGAACCAATGAGTTAAGAATGTGCGTTGATTACACCGGCTTGAACAAAGCATGTCCCAAAGATCCGTTTTCTTTGCCTCGCATTGACCAAGTCATTGACTCGACGGCTGGCTCGGAACTTTTGTGTTTTCTCGATGCATACTCAGGATACCACCAGATCAAAATAAGGAAGTCAGACCAATTGTCCACTTCGTGCACTACCCCATACGGCATGTTCTGCTATGTCACGATGCCCTTTGGGCTGAAAAACGCAGGTGCTACCTACCAGTGGACAATGCAACGTTGCCTTCACGACCAAATTGGTCGGAACGTTCACGCCTATGTGGACGATATCGCGGTGATGTCTAAGAAGTCAAACGACTTAATCTCCGACTTAAAAGAAACCTTGGATAATCTCCGGAAATACAACATGATGCTCAACCCAAAGAAGTGCGTCTTCAGGGTGCCAGCCGGCAAATTGTTGGGTTTCATCATTTCCCAACGTGGAATCGAGGTCAACCCGGAGAAAATCAAGGCCATCTTAAACATAAACCGTCCGACATGCCTAAAGGACATTCAACGACTAACAGGTTATGTTGCAGCAGTTAGTCGGTTCGTCAGCCGACTTGGAGAGAAGGCTTTGCCGCTGTACAAGTTGCTGAAGAAGGCGGACAAATTCACGTGGACGGACGAAGCAGATGCAGCATTGAAGAAGCTCAAGGAGATTCTTTCCGCAGCGCCCATCCTTGCAGCACCTGAGCCTGGAGAGCCCCTGTTAATTTACATGGCGGCAACCAACCGGGTTATCAGCATCGTCGTCGTGGTAGAGCGGAAGGAACCAGGCTACAAGGACGGAGTTCAACGACCAGTTTACTATGTGAGCAAGGTCTTGACGGAGTCCAAGCAGCGTTACCCGCACTACCAAAAGATAGATTATGGAGTATTCCTCGCTTCTCGGAAGCTGAGGCATTACTTTCAGGAGCACCCAATCACAGTAGTGAGCAAGACTCCACTGTTCGACATTATCAACAACAGCGACGCTATAGGAAGGGTCGCGAAGTGGGGCATTGAACTTGCCGCCTTCGAGATCACCTAAAAGAGACGCGACGCTATCAAGTCACAAGCCTTGGCGGATTTTATCTCAGATTGGACGGAGATACCAGATGCTACTCTGTTGCCAGAACCAGAGTACTGGGTGATACACTTTGACGGATCAAAATTGCTCAACGGCTCGGGGGCTGGTGTATTGCTACAATCACCAAAAGGAGACAAGCTACACTACGTTCTGCAGATCCACTTGGAGGCTACAAACAACATGGCGGAGTATGAAGCACTCATTCACGGACTACGTGTAGCCAAGGGAAATATTGGCATCAAGCGCATAGTTTGCTGTGGAGATTACGACTTAGTTGCCCAGCAGGTGGCTGGCACCTGGAATGCGCGGAACCCTATGATGGCGGCATATCGAGACGAAGTGGACGAGATAGCCAAGAGCTTCTTGGGCTACGGAGTCAAGTATGTGCCTAGGGAACAAAACGAGGCGGCTGATCTGCTGTCTAAACTCGGATCAGGGCGCAAGCGAATTCCGCCAGGAGTTTTCCTAGAGAATCTACGCACACCATCCGTGAAGGGCGCCGACATCGACAACCCGGATAGAGCTGACTCTTTCGTCAACATGGTGACAAAGATCCCTCCGGCTTGGACAAAACCATTCATGGCGTATCTCGAACACGGAACTTTGCCCGACGATGAAGTCGAAAGACGGCAAATAGTACAACGAGCAAAGGGTTATACCATAATCAATGAGCAACTCTATAAAAGGAGCACTACTGGTGTATACTTAAAGTGTGTTTCCCAGCTAGAAGGTATGGAAATCCTACACGAAATCCATCTCGGAGATTGCGGGCATCACGCCGCTCCTCGATCCTTGGTAGAAAAATCCTTCCGGCAAGGATTCTACTGGCTGACCTCAAAGGCAGACGCCGACAAGCTGGTTGAAACATGTATGGGATGCCAGTATTATGCCCGACAACCACATGTTCCTGCTAGAATTGCGAACAATACCAATAACTTGGCCGTTTGCAGTCTGGGGGCTAGACATGGTGGGGCCGTTACAGACGACACCGTGTGGATTTACGCATCTGCTTGTAGCATTTGACAAATTCACCAAATGGATGGAAGCTAAACCCATTAGAAAGCTTGATGGGGCAACTGCCCTCTGGTTTGTCCGGAATCTAGTGGTGAGATTTGGTCTCCCACATAGCATCATCACCGACAACGGAAGCAACTTGTCACTCGGAGAAGTGGAGGCCTATTACTGGGACAAAGGCATCCGACTTGACCTTGCATGTGTGGCACACCCACAATCCAATGGTCAGGTTGAGCGAGCCAATGGATTAATTCTGCAGGGAATCAAGCCACGTCTTGAGGCACCGCTACATAGAGCAGCTGGAGCCTGGGCGGAAGAATTGCCATCTGTGATGTGGAGTTTACGAACCACACCCAACAGATCCACCGGCTACACCCCTTACTTCATGGTATATGGAGCAGAAGCCATCCTACCTTACGACATCCTCCACGATGCACCAAGAGTTGCCGCCTACGACGAAGATGACGCTGAAGAATCCAGACGCCTAGATGTGGACCTTCTCGAGGAGGAGCGTGTTTTGGCATGCCAAAGATCCGCCATCTACCAGCAGAAGCTACGCAGCTATCATAGTCGCCGCGTTCGGCATCGCTCGTTTAAAGAGGGGGATTTGGTGATCCGACTTAAGCAGAAGAAGTCGCACAAATTATCCCCGCCATGGGAAGGACCGTTCATCATAAGCAAGGCGCTGCTCAATGGGTCTTACTACCTTGTTGACAATCGTGAACTCAAGGATAGACCCAACAAGGATCATAAGCGTAAGTGACGTGACCCGGATGATGACTACCCGGAGCTTGATCGGCCATGGAACATAGCACAACTACGTCCTTTCTACATTTAGCATTTTTATCTAATTGTGTGCCTCTTATATGATCAATGAAATAGAGCTCTTTGGTTCACTCATATTGCTGAGTCTTTTACCTCCTTTAGTGTTCATTTTTGGATCATGTAAAACCTTTATGCACAAGTCTTGCGATTGCACTTGTGAAAATTCCGCCTACGGGCGTTGGCTTAAGTTTTCTGGTCTACACATTATTTGTCGTTTTCGTGTGGATTCTGGAGGAGTGACTTTCGGCACTTGTTGTCGGCGATTTTGTGCTTAGGTTATTGACGGTGCCATTGGGCATCATCACCTAAGTGCATGGTTCCAACAACGAGTCTTTCGACTCACGAAAAGTCAATCATAAGAACCAGAGTAATGGATAAACCAGCACTTGCTTAAAAATATATACATACTGGGAATTAATTCTTAAGTAGCAGGATATAACAATCATTGTTTTCTGCCTTAAAGATTACATCACCAAGTCTTTCCCGTGCACACACCAAAGGTGAAACAAAAATTACATAGTGTTTTTCATTCTTTGGGCGCAGGAGACTTGGAGGCCGCATCATCACCAGCCGGAGAATCACCCTCGACGTCGGCGCTGTGATGAGACTTGGAGGAATCTTGGTTGACGCTGTCGATGGTGTTCCTGGGCATGAAGACGTCAACGTCCACCAACTCGGCAACTCTGGTGTCATAACCCGCGAGTGATGACAGGATGGCTTCATGATCAATCTCCTTGCCGTCATCATCCACGTCGGGGATACCAGAGGTCACCGTGTCGATGTCGGCATCTTCGTAGTGTGCCTTCACCATAGACAACGACATCCTCGCGCTAGCCCATGCACATGAAGCTTTCCAGCTCGTGACACTCTCGGGGGCTCGGCGTAGAATCTCCGAGTACTTCGTCACGGAGTCTGAGGCCTTGATATATATCTGGAGGGGCTTGGCAATCTCCTTGGCTTGGGAGATGGCGGTGTTGATGAAGTTGCTGGCAAGAACCATGCATTCCTTGTCCGAAGGAGGCTAGCGGGTTAAACCCATTGTAGCTACAAATTCCGACAAGGAGCGCATGAGTTTAATAAACTCTAAGTATCCAGACTACAGAAATACAAGGCGGAGGAAACTTACTGAAGATGCTGGCCTTGGCCTGCCAAAGGGTGTCCGCCAAGGATTCCTTCTCTTGTTGGAGGAGCTTAAACGCCTCGCTATAGCGATGGTTTTGCTCATCAGCAGCTTGCTTCTGATCCTTTAGGATCGCAAGCTCCTCCTTCAAGCGATTGATTTCCGCGGTGGTGGAATCCTGCAGGGCTTTCATGGAATCATCGTGCATCTTCAGCATCTCCTTCCTCTCCTCATTCAGGATCTTGTTCTCGCTGTCCAGCTGCTGGATGTGCTTGGACTGCTCGACAATGTCCTTGGCCTTGGCGACATGTTCTGCAAGTCGGAGAAAACAAAGTACACAGTGAGTACTCAGAGATTGTGGGCACAAAAACAAGACAGAAATGCGCAAAAAGAAAACAGACTCTTGTTTTTGATGATCTGTTCCTTCAAGATGGCAGTTTTACCCTTTTCGGCTTCAAGATCTGCACGCATCTTCTGGTACTTGTCGTTGGCCATGCCCCTCCGAGCATTCTCGTTCTGTGGAAACAAATACAAAGTTAAATAGTTGTTTGGTCTGCTTGGAGCTTCTAGTCGGAGATTTTCCACCTAGATGCTCGGGGCTACATCGAGAGTTTTTAACTTATCAATATGCTTAGCTTTTCTTTAAGCATCTAGTCGGATCTAATTCAGTTCTCGATTAGAAGCTTGGGGGCTACAGTATAAAGGTTTTAACTCAGAATCTGCTTAGCTTTTCTTTAAAGCATCTAGTTGAAACTAATTCAGTTACAACTAGAGGCTTGGGGGCTACAACATTGAAAATTATGAACACTGTGTATGCTACTGTTAAAGCATCTAGTCGGAATAGTATGTTCCATCTAAATGCTTGGGGGCTACAGTGAGAGTTTTTTCTAACTTAGTCACTCTTAGAGCATATAGATACAAAACCTATGGTTTTCCGTCTACATCCTCGGGGGCTACAGTGGGATACTCATATGAAATGCAAAAGGCAAAGTAAAAACTTACAAGTGAAATAATCTTGAGGTTTGTAGCACTCTCGGCTAGGAGCTTGCCGAAGGAAATGCTATTTACTCGCAAGATATCCGCTTGTCGGAGTAGCTCCTCAAGACCGCACGTCGGAGATGACAGTACTCCTCCAGGAACCAGAGTAGTGTTACTCGGCGTGAGCGCCGGGTAAACTATCTTTGGGAACTCGAAGGGTTTCTGGGGAGTAGGGGCGCCCCCTTCGGCAGAGGTACCAGCTCCCACCACCGTCTTGACGCTACCGATGGCATCTTTAGCCGGAGCTTCAGCCATTTGAAGAGCAGCGCTCTCCTGCGTTGCCTGCTCGCCGACAACAGCGAGCTCGGTAGAGGCGCCAGAATCCACTTCCATGGCGGAAGGGCCTGGTGCCTCCTGTACTTGAGAGCTTGTTGGAGTAGAGGAGGGCTTGACGGCAGGAGTAGCAGGGGCGATGGCGGGGGAGGAGTCGCGATGCAGCATGTCCTTGATAATTCTAGAAGCCCCCAAAGTTTTGGAGGACTTCTTGAGGCTGGTCGTGGCTTTCTTCCTGAAACGTGCAAAGTGCATAAGTACATGAACAAGACAGATAAATAGACAATGTCGGGGAATGAGAGGCTTACACTAGGGGGAGGGGGGCGCTTTGGCAAAAATCCCGGTGGCTTTTCTCTTTTCCGCCTCCAGGGCGGCGGTAGTCTTCTTGGAAGCTCCACCCTCCGTCTTCTTCTTTTTGCCTCCGTCGGCAGCGTCAGAGGTGGAGCTCTTCCGCTTTCGCGCCAACGGGACATCGTCGTCGGACACGACCGTGACTTCCTTCATCTTTGGATCATAGATTTGGGCAGCCAGGTTGTCCTCATCTAGATTGCTAAGCTGTTAAGTGAGAAATCACTGTGTTAGATAAGATGGCATTGGCAAGATGGAGAAACTGGAGCAATGTCATACACGGAAAATAAATACATACCTTTAGGCACTTGCCGTCTACAAACATGTCGTAGGTGATGGTGAAGCCACGCTTCTTATCCTTCAGCTTGACGATGTCCTTCAGGCGGAGCTTGACGGAGTCGCTCGAGAATTTATCCACGGAGATCCGGAGGGTATCCCTTCGATCACTAGTGTACTCGTGCATGAACTTCGCGCGGTGCTGTAGAGGTTGGATTCGCCTGATGAACCAGCACATGGCTAGGTCCAAGCCGGTCAAACCCGTCTCTACGAACCACTCGATCCGCCTTATTGCGCGAGAAGCGTCGAGGTCGGAGGGAAGGGAGGCATGGGATATCCATGTGGAAACTTCAGCAGCGGCTCCATCCATGAAGTCCGGGTACGTCACTTCTCGGCCCGCCAAAGGAATGTCGGGGCCGTAGAAGTACGTCCGCTGCCAGTTTTTGCAGGACTCGTGGCCGACGATGTCGGGGAACCGCCGGCCAGGTCGGATCTTGAAGCTTATGGTGCCACATTTCCTAAGCTCCTCCCTACTGTGTCCGGCTTCACGTTTGACGGTGAAGAAGTACACGAACAAGTCTAACCTAGGACTAATCCCTAGGTAACCCTCACAAAGTGCCACGAAGTTGCTAAGCACTAAGATGCTATTGGGGGAGAGGTTATGGGGATGGACCTTGTAGTGGTTCAAGACGGACAGAAAAAAGTGGGAGATGGGCAGAGAAACGCCGCGTACCAACTGAGCTTTGAGGTACACCTTTTCTCCGGCTTGGGGAGAAGGTGTCACCTCGCCGGCCGGCGCCGCCCGCCAGGCGAGCCCCTCCATCGCGGGAAGGTAGCCTTCGGCGACCATCTCTTGGATTTCGCGGTCGGTGATATCCGAGCCGCGCCAGTCGCCCTTGTGCGAGTCTGGCTCTTCTTCCAAAGGCTCTAGCGCCGCCAGATTATGGTCGCAGCCGGTGGTTTCAATCACCGCCGATGCGGGAATGACCAGGCCCTCTAGGGGCACGACGATGGAGCTCGCCGGCTTTGCTGTGGCTTCGCTCGATGCCTCCATTGATGGGGAGGAGCTGCTACTGGCCATGGAGAGTTAGAAGGATGTGACTGACACGGAGGGAGGCTAGGGTTTTCGAGGATTTCCGCGGAGAGCTCGAGGAGGCGTGCGGCTGGAGGAAGAAGACGATGACGCGAGAGAATGAGGTAAAAAGTGGCAAGTGTCCCACGGTTACTATTTATTTTGCTCTGCGTCAAGATTCGTGCAGCTAATCGGACGGTTGCCGCGTAGACGACGTGTTCGTGAACGTGCACGGTAATTTCGCCACATCTCCAACCGCCACTGCCAACGGTTCGTATAGCTCGCGCGGGAAAATCGGACATGATTGCGTTCTCTGCATATGTGAGTTACGAGGTGTCACTGACCTAAGCCTACGTCGTCATAACTGACATGGTAGATGAGCCGTCGCATCGAAGATTCCGGCATGGACGGATTTAATCCGACTACGGAAGAGTACGATGGAAGATTCAACATTTTTCCGGCTTATAAATCGAAGACGGAGAAAACCTTGCAGGGTTCTTTGGGAGGACTACAAGATATTGCTTGACGATTTGCTGACAATCCACCTAGACGGAGCATTCCATGTGAAGAGGCAAGACGACGCAAGATCTCGGAGTTCTCCGGGGGCTACTGTTGGGGATATGCTATATGGGTATCCTCATAGCATGTCTCTTATCCGACTAACCCGGGTGGCCCATAGTCGGTAGGATGGCCTATGGCCTGCTGGGTGGCCCAGTTAGGTGGATCCAGAAGGGAGGCCCATGCCGGATAAAGGAAGGCTACGGTGGAGTCACCAGCCTACCTGGAGCCTTGGAGTGCAAGATACATAAGACTAGTGATAGACGGTGTAGGACTCTGTAACCTATCCGGCTAGGACTTTTCCCTGTAACCCTAGGATCTGGCGACTATATAAGTCGGGCCTATGGGAGCCTTTAGGGCACAACTGAGTATCGATTCATACAACCTCGCACAGCGAACCTGTCTCTGTAACTCGGCGTATCTTCCCTTATAGTGATTTATAGCAGGAGTAGGATTCCGCCACCGTCGTGGGATCTGAACCTGGGTAAGCTGTGTTACCTCGTACCCGTTAACCGTCCGCCTTACCCCACGTCTCTAAACACGCACTATGAGGACCCCTCCATGGCGTACTCGTCGGCAATACCACGACAACATGTGCTCCAAATATAGTCATACGTGCTCGCAATGAGAACTTTCACAACATCTTCTGTCTAGCCAGCCCGTGGCAGTGGGGCCTCTAGGGAACTACTGGCAATTAAGGTGCTCCTTTTAATAGAGCACCGAAGCAAAGCATTAACACTCTGTGAACACATGTGATCCTCACACCACAACCATCCCCTCCGGTTGTCCCAATTATTGTCACTTTGGAGCCTTTGGATCCGGACAATGATATGTGTACACAACTTGCAGATAAGATCACAAACAATACTATCATAATGATTCAATAATAAGTTCAGATCTGAGATCATGGCACTCGGGCCCTAGTGACAACCATTAAGCACAACAAGTTGCAACAAAGTCAAATAGCATTAATAGAGATACTAGGCACTATGCCCTAACAGATCTTATTCGATTACATGATAGAACTCATCCAATCCCTACAATCCCCAAGCCTACAGCGGGGGATTACTCACTCATGGATGAGGGAAACATCGATGGTTGATGGAGATGCGGTGGTGATGACGATGGGATTATCCTCTCCAAATTCCCCGTCCCGGCAGGGTGCCAGAACGGAGTTTCTAGATCCGAATCTTGGTTTCTGGTGGCGGCGGCAGAGTGGAACTCTTTCAGGAAAACTATCGAACCCCCCTCGGTTTTTAGGTCAAGAGGCAACTTATAGGCGCAGAGGGAGGACGAAGGGGTGCCTGGGGTGGCTGCACCCCCCTAGGCGCGGCCAGAGGTGGGCCCGTGCCTGGCAGGGGTGTGGGCCCCCAGGCCCCTTCTCCGTCTCGTCTTCTGGCTCCGTGGGTCTTCTGGTGAAATTTAATTTTTGGCATACTTTCCGTTCCTGATAGTTAATTTTCTGCACAAAAACAAGACACCAAGGTAATTCTGCTGAAAACAGCGTCAGTCTGTGTTAGTTGTATCCAAATCACACAAGTATAGAGGAGAAACAATAGAAAAAGTGTTCGAGAAAGTAGATACGTTTTGGACGTATCAAATCCCCCCAAGCTTAGCTTATTGTTTGTCCTCAAGCAATTCAGTTGAAAACTGAGTGCGATAAAAGAACTTTCACGAACACATTTGCTTCATATGATGTATATATTCTCAGCACATGAGTAGATGCTTAAACCATTCATAATAAGAAGTATGCAACCAAGTTTACTCAATAATCAATGCAAGCTATGAAGAGAAACCAACTCAATAATAATAAGTAGCATGGAACATAAACATAAGCAACATTGCAATGCTCATAGTAAGGTATGATAGAGTGGTATCTCGCTTGCCTTTGTTTGTAGAGCACAATATAAATGCCGAGGCACCTCTAAAGTTCAAGTGAATACTAGAAGTAAATATATTAGAGATACAAGCATCAAAGTCATGACATAATTAACCAAGTTTTGGTACAAACACAAGAATGACAACTATGCTCTCAAGAAGGTGCTCATAGAATAAGTGGTGACTCAACAAGGTTGTGAAAACGGTTTTGAAAAGTTTGAAAGGCTTCCTTATGCTGAAAGGAAGGTACTCATTAGCTTTGATATCTCATTGCCCCTATCATAGGCATCTTCATGTGGTTAAGGTGAAAGTGAGGTCCAGTATGAGTTATATGCTTGACAAACCATAAACTGGAAATCCAATGTCCCTTGAGTACGAGGGCCACTCCGCATGCTACTCAACTTTGGTCACCTGCAAGTTCTTGTCATTGTACATACATGCATATCATAGAGAACTACCAACGGGGTACCCCTTGCACATGATACAGGAGCTATCCCGTGATCAAAATGACAAAGCAAGCAGACAATGAGTATCTTAGCGATCTTTTTATTTACTATGTGCATAGCTTTTTATTGAGGATGCTTCACAGAATGCTCATTACAGTGGTGCTGGAAGTTTCCACCATGATTAGGCATGGCTTAGGCTAGCGGCCCAGGCGTTTCTCTAACACAATATATATACTCCATGAACTCACAAGCTCCCCTTTTATTTCACACCATCGACATCCGCAAACAAAAGAGCAAAGTATCAACTGGATAAGATATCCAAAAAGTGTTGAAAGCGTTCCCCATGACAACACGGTTCTACTGACTCCCAGCATATAACTTTCATGGACAAGTCACAATGGTTCAAGATTATTAAGTGCAAGGAATAAAGTGTGCCATCAATTTCGTGAGAGCTTTACTAACTAACTTTCTCAAAATAGACAAACATTCTATTTGGAAGAAAATAAGGCATATAGAATATGCACTGAAATAGCAAACGATGCTAATAGGTAGGTATGGTGGACACAGATGGAAATATTGGTTTTGGGGAATTGGAAGCACAGGTAGAGCTCATACTCAGTGCAAGTGAAGGCTAGCAATAGAGAGGGAGCGACAAATGAGAGAGCAATAATTTTCATAAGCATGCTTGCAACAAAACATGACTAATTATGGCATGATAGTGATACAAGAATTCTGAGGCAAAATAAATCATCGAGGCTTACTAACTATTGATTAGTCATATCATGCGTGAGCATGTGCCAAGTCGATTCACATGAAAGTTCCATAGGAGGATACCACAATATCATACCATAATATGAATAAAACAATGCAAGCAAACATTCATATGACATGCTACAAACTATTAGCAAGCTGCAGCTAATCATATACAAGCAATAACTACTAAGCATCCATCAGTAACACACTCCTTACCATGAACAGACTAAGCATGCTCACAATGATGAGTATATGTACAAAAATGAAACAAATAGAGTTCATTACCAGCCTCTTACCACTCCTCAAGTTGTCTTAATCTTCATTATTGCCCTTCACTTGTGTGACTTGAATAATAACATGAAACCCCAAATCCACTAAGGATGGCTGAACCCTGCAAACAACTCACAAAACCAAAGAAGAACAACAAATATTTTTGGTGTTTTCAATTTTTTCAAACAAGCCAACAAAGCAAAAATAAGCAAAGCAAAACCAAACCAAGCAAAGAAAAATCTTTTTGGATTTTTCTTTTAAGGCAAACCAAAGCAAATAAACAAAGAAACAAACCAAGAGAAACAACAAAAATATTTTTGGTATTTTTGTGTTTTTGAGAAAGAAGCAACAAGAACCAAAAAGAAAGCGAAACAATGGATATACAAAGAACCAACCGAACATAGATGAGTGTGACGTCGGTATACCTCCCCCCAAGCTTAGTCTTTTATCCTAAGTGGGGCTCAATAGCGCGGGTAATAACCCCAAGATGGTGGGTCATCATAGGAATGATCGTAGTCGGGCCCTTGTGATGAAGAAGACGCACCCCAATCAAATGAGGGCTGCTGGTATGAAGACTCTTACAAGTTGGCGGGCTGAACCGAATCATCTTCGGCATCCTCTCCAACATTCTCCTCTTGCTGGGAGAGCTCCGCCACATAAGTGTCAATCTCCTCCTCCGTGAGCGACCATCCTTGCCTGTTATCAAAATTAAACAAAGTAGGTGCAGGCAAATAAACTATTTTCTCAGTCCTACCCTTTCTCTAACCTTGCTGGGAAAAAGATAATTCATACGGTAAACTTCTCACATTAGCCCCCAAGGAAACAAAACCATGCTGAATCATGGATTCAAGATCAAGCCTCTCTATGGGGAACCGATAATCTGAATGGTGAGGCTCTAAACCATGGAAAGCTAGCAACCTAGAAGCAATGAGACCTCCACAAATTCCACCCTTATCGTGGTTGGTGGTAAGACAGTGAGCTATCAAAGCACCCAGGCTATAAGATCTATTCCTATTCAAAGCAGTTGCAATAAAAGCTAGATCTAAAGAAGATAACTTTCTAGTAAGAACACACTTGGTAATGAAATAGGCAAAATATCTAATGGCTGGGAACTGAATGTTTCAAATTTTACCACTTTCCTTTGAGAATTCGAAACCTTGGCAAATCTCAGCATATAAATCCATAAGTGACTTGGGCCTCTCCTTGATCTTCTGACAAGATCCCCACTGAGGTACTCTAATTGCTGCACAGAAATCAACAAAAGGCAGGTCGACAGGTATATTGTATATTTTGTAATGGACCATGGGATTAGATGTAGACCAAGTAAACCGGAATTCTTGCACAAATGCCATGGTTATCTTAACAAATTTAAAGGGTTAACCTTCAACAAAGTGTTCCAATCCTGTATTGGTAACCATAGTTTGGAAATCCTGAATGATTCCTGCAGTTCTCATAAATTCATGGCATGGATATATGGAAGGGAAAACTCCTTCCTCACGATGAACCTTCATTGGCTCAGGCACCATCACGTCATATTGATTCAATGGATAAGCACTCATCTTCTTTGCTGAAATTTTTAGACAAACATCAAACCAAGTGATTTCCAAGTTGATAAATGATGAGCAACTACTATAGGAACTTGCTAGAGGGCTACACATGCATTAAAATGAAATATCTAAGCATAGAAAAAGCATGCAAGCTCACACAACCTATCACCTATAGCAGCAAAATACTCAAGATACAATATATCAATCACAAATCTAATTGGACAAGTGGAGGAGGCACGTATCAAGGAGCAATCCCTCCAAAAATCAGCAGCAAAGGTGGGAAGAGCAAGGAGATCGAAAATCGCGAGCAAGAACAGCAAGAACTCGAGCTTGAGCAAGTTTTCCGGTGTTTTTCGGGAGAGAAAAAGAAGATGGCTGTGAGGGGGCATCTTGAAGTGGCCTAGGTGGGCCAGACCCCCCTCTAGGCACCACCCACAGGTAGGCCGCGCCTACAATGGGTTTGGTGGCCTGGGGTGGCTCCCTAGGTCACTTCAGGTGTCTCTCTGCCCCTTTTTTTAAAGAAAAATTTATTTTGAATTTTCTGGGATTTTTCGGGAAACTTTATTTTTGGCCAATTTTGAGGATATAAAAATTAATTTTCTCGGAAGAAACAGTTTTTTCAGAAGAAGAAAAAGCAAACCAAAAGCCAAACTACAGAAGTTCTAAGACACTCTAACAAGCAAACAACTAACAAAACCAAAGCTAGCAAAAGAAAGGCAAAGACTAGGAAGGAGAAAAGTAAAAGAAAGCAAGTATAACCATAGTGAAAACATTATTCTGTTCATAAAAATCATTTTGTTAACAAGGTTGATCAAGTCTTGTTACGAAAACAATCTTATATGAAACAAAACTTTGTATTCCGCAAGGTGATTATGTTACCTCATACTTGATAGCAATGGTCCCAATCATAATAGTTTCAAAAATTTCTTGTGGAATGGGACAATATATTTCTCCAACCTTTATGCTCTCGACATTTTCAATGGAATTCAGGAAATAGCTTCTAGCAACCTTTTTGGGGAAATAAACAATATGCTCTTTGTCATCAATATTAAATGTTACTTTTCCTTGATTGCAATTAATGACAACACCCGCAGTATTAAGAAAAGGTCTCCCAAGAATAATAGACATATTATCATCTTCAGGCATCTCAGGCACAACAAAATCAGTCAGAACCAAGCAATAATGAGCCACTTGAACAGGAACATCCTCACATATACCAACATGAATAGTAGTTGACTTATCAGCCATTTGCAAAGATATATCAGTTGGTATCAACTTTTCTAGCTGGAGTCTCTTGTAGAGAGAAAAAGGCATAACACTAACTCCAGCTCCCAAATCACATAAAGCAGTTCTAACATAATTATTCTTAATAGAGCAAGGAATAGTTGGTATACCTGGATCACCAAGTTTGAACCTTACCATTGAAGGAATAATTGGCAAGCAAAGTAGAAATTTCCTCATTAGGAATATTCCTTTTATTAGAGACAATATCCTTCATATACTTTGAATAAGGAGGCAATTTAATAGCATCAGTCAAAGGAATTTGCAAAAATAAAGGTTTCATCCACTCACAAAACTTGTTGTAGTGTTCTTCCTCCTTTGACTTGTATTTCTTACATGGGAAAGGCATAGGTTTCTATACCCAAGGTTCTCTCTCACTACCATATTTCTTAGCAATAAATCTTCCTTAGTGTACCTAGTGTTCTTAGTGTGCTTCTCGGGTTCTTCCTCAACTTCCTCCTTATCAGGAGCATCATTTTTATTACCACTCTCAGTTTCAGCACCAGAGATAGATATGCTATTAGGATCTACAGCAGATTCAAGTGGTTCCTCAACTACCTTATGTTTCTTTTTCTTTCTCTTACGAGGACTACCACTACTTTCACCTTGTTGAGAATCCTGCTCAATTCTTTTAGGGTGTCCTTCAGGATGTAAAGGATCTTGAGTAGCTATACCACTCCTAATTCTAATTCCATAAGCATGTTTATCTCTTGAGGCATTAACTAGCATATCTTTTTGTACCTTAGCAAGTTGATCAAGTTGGGTTTGGACCATTTGAAAGTGTTTGCAAAGCATTATAATATCATTAGAAGTTCTTTCCATATTATCTTTCAACTCATTGATAGCTCTAGAGTTTTCCAATAAATGATTTTGAACTTGTTCATTAAAATTACCTTGTTTAACAATAAAAATGTCAAGTTCCTCTAAACATTGATCAGAAGGCTTACCATAGGGAATATCACCTTCATCAAAGTGTTGGAGAGAGTGTACCTCAATAGTAGATGAGTGGGGAATTGGCTTACATAATTCTTCTATAGGAGGTAAATTCTTCACATCTTCAGCTCTAATTCCCTTCTCCTTTAGACATTTCTTAGCTTCCTTCATCACTTCATCATTTAATGCAATAACTCCCCTCTTCTTTGGTGTTGGTGTTGGAACTGGTTCAGGACTAATAGGCTCAGGTGTATTTAGCTCAGTTGAAGTCCAATCATCATAATTCTTGCTTATCTTAGCCATTAATTCTTCAGCATCCGTAGGAGTTCTTTTCCTGAAAACACAATCAGCAAAGCTATCTAGGTATGTCCTAGAATCATCAGTTAGTCCATTATAATAAATATCAAGAAGCTCATTCTTAGGTAATGGACATCCAGGATGTGCATGAATCAAGGCACAGAACCTTGTCCATGACTCAGAAAATTTCTCTTCTTCTCCCTGTTTAAAATCAAAAAGTCTCTGCAAAGCAGCATGTCTAGAACTGGGAGAAAATATTTCTAGAAGAAAGAAGCAATCAAGCAATCAGGGCTATCAATGGAACCAGGAGTTAATCTATTAAACCAAGCCCTAGCTTCTCCTTTGAGTGAAAAAGGGAAGATCTTAGTAACAAAATACTTGCGCATCTTAAAATCATCAGAGAACAAAACACTCATAGTAGAAAGCTCATTCATATGAGCCACAACACTCTCATTTTTAGTCCCACAAAAAGATTCTTTCTCAATAATGTATAAATAGGATAAATCAAGAGAGAAATCATAATCTTTTATCTTTAATATCTATGGGAGAGTGATACGTTGGAAATGTATCTATAATTTTTGATGCTCTATGCTTGTTTAGTATCTACTTTTCTTTGCCTTGTCTACACTTTGGGGTGATTTTTACATGTTTTCTGGTACTAACCTACTAACAAGTTGCAACAGTGTCAGATGCCTGTTTTCTGTTGTTTTTGGTTTCAGAAAAGTTAGTAAAGAAATATTATCGGAATTGGATGGGACAAACGTCAAAGTCAATTACTTTCCGTGGGGAACAAGAAGTCCAGAGGGGAGCCCGAGAGGCCGACCAGACCCACCCTAGGCGCGGGTGGGCCCTGCCCCGCGCCTGGGAGGGGTGTGGGGCCCCTGGCCGTCGCCTCGTGATGGGGGAATACCAATCGGGGTATACCCACGAAGCGGATTCGCCAGCTAGATCGAGCCGACTGGAACCTAGCCCTGAGCGGGTCGACTCGCCCAATACGGCGACTGGCGCATGCTGGACCCAAACGACTGGCGCCGACTGGAGGCCCAAGACGGCGACTCCAATAGAAAGCCCACCAAAGCACTTGTAAACCCTAACTGGCTGCATATATACAGCCACCAAGGGCACCCCCAAGGGACACGTCATATTAGATCTAGTCTCTCCCCCCGCCTATGGCGGCTCCCATGTAAACCAATCTATACTCATACTGGATTGATAGCAGGACGTAGCGATCCTCCATCGAGAGGACGTGAACCTGGGTACATCGTGTGCCAATCTCGCTCCCGGATTCTCCTACGTCGCCTTGCTCCCTCTACGTAAGCTACCCCCAGTAGCATATGTCGTGCAATACCACGACAGTTGGCGTCCACCGTGGGGCTAGCGGTGCTTGGAGGGTGATAATCTGGACGGGATCCCCTACCATCGAGAGCAGCCAAATCGTATCTGGTGCACCGTCTGGTCGCCGCCCGTCGAGACATCGGCAGAGGCGTGCGCCGCCTGAAGAAATAACCGTGCACATGCAGACACACGATCGGTTGCATAGCTGCTAAATTTTCTACTCGATCCCTTCACTCTCGTTTTCATTGATTGCTTTCATTATTTTATTTGAATCTAATATATTGCATGCGTTACATGTATGGATTGCTTGGAGAATTGAATCATTGATGCTACATCAGTCCGGAGCACAACCTCGCGCATACAATCTGCAAGAGTTTGCCTGATCCGTTGTATTGCCAGCCTCTCTGCTGCTCGCGATCAATGAAGCTAGCTTTCAGCACACGACGACAGGACCGATCAATCTGCTCTGCCTAGCGTCCAACACGGCAGTTGTGAGCACGCGCATGAATATCGACTCGGAAAACCTCCGTCACACGGACATACGCAATTCCTTCCGCATGTTTCATAAGCTTATTATTCCAATCACGTTTTTTCTACCAATTAATTATTTTTATTGATCTCATCTCTTGCCTACATTTGACATGTACATAACGTCTGGAGGACCGGGTCCTAGGGGCAAAATCAGCTCAGAATATGTCATGGTATGATTCGTTAGGGTATCCTACGACTGCTCTGGGTCCTTGACGGCAATCTCTTTGGCGCCTGGACAGCGGCATCGCAAACTACCTCGAATTTTCGCCACCGCAGCTGCCTATAACTTCGCTACCAACGAGTCGGCAATGACCAATAACTTTCTCCCACTCAATCTTGCTTTAAATATTATTTATATAGTCATGGTGCTTTAACTGAATACGTTTTATGCATATAAATGGAGAACAAGCAAACTATGCACTCGTGGCTCGGATGCATGCAGCGTGCCTACCCGATGATATTCGCCGCGTCGACTCCGCTGCAGCGCGATCTCCGTCCGTCGCGTAGACCATGTCGGCCTCGCCGACCCCGTCATATTGGACACTGGCAGACTCGACATCACGGGCTCGCCATGTTCGGCGACTCGCCGTGCTACCGGCTACTGCACGTCTGCACCAAAGCAACTCCGCCACGCGACTCTGTCCGACCAATGGTCCGATCGAGCTCGCTACCACTACTCGCTGCCGCCCACACTCCTTTTTGGCTGAACGCCGTACTCGGGGACTCGCCCAGCGCGGAATCGCCTGCCACGGGATCGCCATTGCGGCCTCGGCCTCGCAGCCTCACCGTCATCGACATCTCCATAGCGCGACCTCCGTCCGTCGCGTCGACCACGTGTCCGCCGCGTCGACTTCGCCATAGCGCGACCTCCATCCGCCGCGTCGACCCCGTGTTCGCCGCGTCGACTTTGCCATAGCGCGACCTCCGTCTGCCGCGTAGACCCCGTGTCCGCCGCGTCGACTCTTTTCGGCTACGCGAATGCGTATGCCGCGCTTGATAATGGACCTTCATCGTCCGAGTCGCCAGAGAGGGTTGCTTGCCACGCTGCATGGACTCACCACTGGGCGTCTCTTCCCCTCGGGAAAATTCAATTCGCCTTTGTCAACCATTGAAAGAGCGACTCGCAATGGCCAAGTAGTGCGGACGAGGACTCGCAAACCGAGCCTCGGATCGTCCATGAAAAACGCTAACCGAGAGCCATTATTGGAGTCGCCTTGCTCGACTGGCCTTCCGGGCCAAGACAAATGGCAGTGCTACACAAACAGCACCATGTCCTCCTCAACCTTAGATAGCGCGACTCGCACGGCCAAGTACTGCGGACGAGGACTCGCAAATCGAGCCTCGGATCGTCCAGGAAGAACGCCAAGTCGAGAGCCATCTTTGGAGTCGCCATGCGACTGGCCCCCCGGGCCAAGACGAGAGACTCGCTAACAAAAACAGCGCAATCAACATCATCGCGGACTCGCAAATCATCGCGGACTCGCCACACTCGGGGATTCTCCCCTCGCGGACTCGCAATCATCGCGGACTCGCCACACTCGGGGAATCTCCCCTCGCGGACTCGCAATCATCGCGGACTCGCCACACTCGGGGACTCTCCCCTCGCGGACTCGCTATCATCAACGACTCGCCACACTCGGGGACTCTCCCCTCGCGGACTCGCAATCATCGCGTACTCGCCACGCTCGGGGACTCTCCCCTCGCGGACTCGCAATCATCGCGGACTCGCCGCGCTCGGGGACTCTCCCCTCGCGGACTCGCAATCATCGCGGACTCGGCGCCTGCCGGTCGCTCGACCTCGCCACTCGCCACGCTCGGCAACAACCACTACTATTTTCAAAAATATGAGCCTCAAGTCGCCTCTACAAGCCAACTCGAGCCTCGGGGACTACTCCTAGGCATGCTGCGTGTACGCGTGGTTCCGCAACCGTGACTCGCCCTTGTCGACTCGCCACCGCGGACTCTCCACTCGCGTACTCAGCACGCTCGGGGACTCTCTACCGCGGACTCTCCACTCGCGTACTCAACGCGCTCGGGGACTCGCCACCGCGGACTCGCCCTCGCGTACTCAACACGCTCGGGGACTCGCCACCGCGGACTCGCCCTCGCGTACTCAACGCGCTCGGGGACTCTCCACCGCGGACTCTCCACTCGCGTACTCAACACGCTCGGGGACTCTCTACCGCGGACTCTCCACTCGCGTACTCAACGCGCTCGGGGACTCGCCACCGCGGACTCGCCCTTGCGTACTCAACACGCTCGGGGACTCGCCACCGCGGACTCGCCCTCGTGCACTCGCCACGCTCGGGGCCTCGGCACGTTCCGTGATCGGATACTCGTGCAACTGGCGACTTCACCGACTCCCTGCGTCTTATACCAACTGTCCATCACCGACTGGCTCACGCCGACCGCCTCCCGCTTCACGGTTATTTTCTTTGTTCAGGAGCTCGTCGCCGATTCGCCACGACCCATCGTCAAGACTCTTCGCGCCATGCCTCAAGCCCGCGTCGAATCGACAACGCGCTCGGGGACTACTGATGGGGGAATACCAATCGGGGTATACCCACGAAGCGGATTCGCCAGCTGGATCGAGCCGACTGGAACCTAGCCCTGAGCGGGTCGACTCGCCCAATACGGCGACTGGCGCATGCTGGACCCAAACGACTGGCGCCGACTGGAGTCCCAAGACGGCGACTCCAATAGAAAGCCCACCAAAGCACTTGTAAACCCTAACTGGCTGCATATATAAAGCCACCAAGGGCACCCCCAAGGGGCACGTCATATTAGATCTAGTCTCTCCCCCCGCCTACGGCAGCTCCCATGTAAACCAATCTATACTCATACTGGATTGATAGCAGGACGTAGCGATCCTCCATCGAGGGGACGTGAACCTGGGTACATCGTGTGCCAATCTCGCTCCCGGATTCTCCTACGTCGCCTTGCTCCCTCTACGTAAGCTACCCCCAGTAGCATCTGCCGTGCAATACCACGACACCTCGGCCTCCCCCTTCGCCTATAAGAATCCCCCGATGCAGAAACCCTAAGCACCCGATCAAATCTCCACGAAACCGTCTGTAGCCGCCGCCACCATCGTACCTAGATCGGGGGGGTCTGAAGTTCTTCCCGGCACCCTGCCGGAGGGGAGATCATCCCGGAGGCCTTCTCTCCGGTATGATGCGTGAGTAGTTCCACCTTGTACTATGGGTCCATGTAGTAGCTAGATGGTTGTATCTCCTCCTTTGTGCTTTCATGTATAGATCTTGTGAGCTCTGTTCATGATCAAGATCTAATCTATTTGTAATCATGCATGTTGTGTTTGTGGGGATCCGATAGATATTGAGATTATTATGTTAGTTTGATTAATGGTGTTGTCTTTATGATTCTATCATGTCTGTGTTGTTTGTGATCTTGCATGCTCTCCATTGTTAGTAGTTATCTTGGCCAAGTAGTTGCTAGTGACTCCAAGAGGGGGTATTTATGCTCGATAGTGGGTTCATGCCTCTAGTTTCCAAGGGAAGTGACATTAATCTCTTTAGTTGTAGATGTGTTGTTGCTACTAGGGAGAAAACACCGGTCTCTTGTTCATGGAACATGTGGACTATTTACCTTACACACTTTGCTTAAAACAGTTGTCTGTTGCTTGCAATTTAATACTGGAGGGGGTTCGTATGATAACCTGAAGGTGGACTTCTAGTCATAGATGCAGTTGGATGGCGGTCTATGTATCTTCTTGTATTGCCCAATCGAATCTCATAGGATCTTTCTGACTAGTAATTGCATTGTTATGCCTTGCTCAGTTCATGTCAATTGCCCTGCTGTAATTTGTTTACCCTGCATGCCATGTTGTTTATCTAAGGAGAGCACCTCTAGTGAACTATGGACCTCTGTCCAATCTTTACCATTGATACATCTTCCACTGTTACCTGTTTACTTGCTACAAACCATTACCTTCCACACCATACGTTTAATCCTTTGTTACAGTAAACCGGTGAGCTTGACAACCTCACTGATTCGTTGGGACAAAGTCTTGAGTTTGTGTTGTGCAGGTCTCCATGTTGCTTGCAACACCTTTGAGACGTTTCCTTCCTCCTTCAGGTTCGATAATCTCGGTCTCTACTGAGGGAAACTTGTTGTTGTGCTCATCACACCTTGCTCTTGGGGTTCCAACGAAGTGTCCCACGCCAACACAGGGTGCATGCATCAAAAATTTTGGCGCCGTTGCCGGGGAGGCTAAGGACGTCTTCACAAGGGGAGTCCTTCACTTCCTTTCTCTTTACTTTGTTTTTAGTTTGCTTTGTTTATTTTGCTTGGTTTTATTGCCTCTTTTCAAAAACACAAAAAAATTAGTTCCTACCCTAGTTGCCACCTTGCTCTCGCTCACCATGTTGCTCCCAAAGTGTAACATCCCAAAAATCATGATTTATAAAGTTTGCATATCATTCATGCATTCATAAGCATTTGGATCATTTTTTCAAATAGGATTTCAAAACAGAAGTAAATTTTTCCCTAATAATTTATGTAGAAAAGGCAATGGATTTATTTGTACTCTCCAAAATGTGAATACCTTGTCTCAACCAGAAAAGGTTTGATTATAGGTTTGAATGATGATTCCAAAACTTGATCAAAATTTCAAAACAAAAATCTAAATTCAAAACCATTCATATGCCTATTTATAAATAAATGATTAAGGCATGGTTTTGTTTTAATTCCAATGGGCCAATATGTTTTTGAGTGAACAACAATGGTTTGTGCTCAAATATGTGCATGGTTCACTCTACAAAAATCCAGAGAAAAATTGAATTCAAATTCATTTGAAAAGCGTTTGAAAATGATTTTAGAAAATCAAAAGAAATAGAAAAGGAATAAAGAAAAAGAAAAAGGCTAGCGCCACCCATTCAACCCAATAGCAGAATTAGCCCAGCAAGCCCACCTGGGCCTTTCCTCTCTCTCTCTCTCATGCAATGCGAACCTACCCCGCGCTCACTGACTGGTGGCCCCAAATGCCACGCAATCATCGTACCCAAACCCCACACCCCCTCGACCCCGTCATCGCCACCGTTACCACCATCACTACCGAGATTGAAGTGGGCTTAATTACCGATCAATGCCGTGTAATCCCCTCGCCCCTTGCCGGCTATTTAACCCCCTCCCCTCTCCGCTCCTTTCCCCTCACTCAGCGCCCCTTCTCCGCCACTAGGCTGCCCATAATTTCATTTGCACCACCGCAGTACCGAGCACCTCCGGCGACGTATTACGGTGAGTACAGTGATCCCCTTCACCTCTGGTTCATGCGAGTTTGATCGCCTGGTTCATGCGCGTCATCTCATGCCACTTGTTTGCTCTGCAATGCACCAGGAAGTCGCCTCCGTCCACTCCCGCAAACGACAGAGCCGCCGCTCAACTCCGACAAACGATTTAGGTCAAACCCGACGCCCCTTGTCTTCTCCTTGACCCTGTCGTATTCGCCGTGACCTTGTGCACCTCCTGACACATCTGGTTTGTGCTAGGACGATCTAGAGCGTCGGCAACGTCTTCGTCACCGTACACCCGACGCATGCAAGCTTTCCGACGAGCTCCTCCGGCCAACACAGCACGCCCCCGCCCACACCAGCGATATGTTGAGCATCAACGCGACCTCGCGAGTCTGGTAAACGTCTCCGCTAACCCCAGCCCCCATTGTAGCCGCCGGAACTCCACTGACAGTAGCGTCGCCGTCGCGCCGCCATCGCTAGCGCCGCACATCCATGGTCGTGTGCTCAGCAGCGTTGGATCTATATCTAACGCGTAGGATTAGATCACTTAACGAAGGGGTACGAGTAGATCTGGTCCGTGCGATTTCATTTAGATCGTGCGGCTCACGTTGATCGATCCGCGCGAGCCGGTACGGGCCAATAAGATTGCGCCGCGTGTCAGGTTTTTCTGTTTTAAATTTGGATTTGAATCTATTAGTTATTTAAACTTGTAAATTCAATAACTTTTGTTCTGTTTATCCAAAAAATGCAAATAAGATATCAATGGAATCACAAAAATAAATCCTACACATCTATGGGCTTAGTTTTGTATTTTGTTTCTGTTAAAATGGAATTTTATGCAGAGACATTTGTAGGCCTATTTTGGTGTATAAATGTTTGGTTTATTGTTCAGTATTGTTTTACTTGTCTTGTTTAGTTTAGAAATATCATCACATGGCATTTGCATGCATTCATATATTTTTTTGCTTGATTATTTGAAATGTGAATTTGGTGCTATTATTTAATGTGTAGATTTTGGTGCTAGTGGTGATTGTGACTGTGAGGATTGTTGTTACTCCCCAAACTACCAAGGCAAGTGGTGCTTCATACTTTTGTCCCAATATTTTGACTATGCATTAGAATTATTTTGTATAGGGCTTGCATGATAATTTTTGCTAAGTATCTATATGCTATGCTTGGGAAATCTTAGTAGTTGTAGAATTGTTAGAATTTTCTCTAAGTTAAGATACTTGCTATTGCCATGCTTAGCCTAGCTAGTAGCAACCAAGGGTGGATTATATACATGCTATAGAAAAATATTGCTAAGTCTTTGACTTATGTTTTTGCTTAATAAAACAACTAAGTGAATGAAACACCTGGGTGGAATGGTAATTGCTTGGTTGGAGTTTTGTTGAGTGGTTACCAGGGCCCATTTTTCAATGGTTTACCCTGTGTATCTCACTTGTGGAATGCCACCCAGGAACAAAGGGATTTGAGATGCCATATGTTAAGAAGCTTCTAGTGCAGCCACATGGCATTATGGGCTCTGCCTTGATCATATAGGTTGCAATAACTCAGCCATTTGGACCGTTGGTAGTAGGGTGATAGGTTGGAACGCGTCCATTTGGTCTAAGGGAAGGCTTCTGAAAGATCTTGTCTTGATGAAAGTCAAGTCTTGTGGGGAAAGTGCACCACCTCTGCAGAAGGAAGAATCTAAGTACTTAGCTGTGTCCCTAGAAAAGGACAATTTGAGCATCAAGACATGGAAGCTATCAAGAATCTCCTCATCCCAATTTCTAAGTTAAAACTTGTGGTTGAACAAGGGTAAAGGTTCACCAATGTCTATTGGTGGTTCGTTGGGAGTTTTTGCCAAACAAAAACTTAGTGTTTTCAACTGATAGGTAAAACCTATTTTGAGCAAAGCAAGCCTAAGATACACTTAGCCAAATTCATGTAGTAGCTAGATACTATTATTCTACTAAGGTATCACTTGACAATACTATTCCAATGTATTAACCCACTGTGGCTGTAACTTGTGATGTTGCAGGTTACTCTGATGAGGATTAGGGTTATGAGTCTACACTCAACATGCTTGCCTATGGCACATGAAGATGAAGACTTTTATTTATATTGTTAAGTTAAACTCTTGTTCTAGCCTATGGCTATGGAGTTGTAAAAGACTATGTTATCTCTGGAATGATGATGTAATAATGACCTTTGTTTCTGTGTACTTCATCTTAAATTGTGGATGCTAGCAATTGATAAGGGACTAGCATTGCAATCACAGGGACCTTTACCTTTATAAATGTGGGGTCTTACAGATGGTATCAGAGCACTGTGTTTCCTGTAGGATTATGACCCTAGGATTGGATTAGAAACCACTAAGGAAAAAATTTCAACACTTTGAAAAAATTTCCACACTTGTCTTATTCTTCTCGTAAACTTTTCTAATCTTCTTTATCATCTCTATTTGTAGATGAACTCCATCAACGAAGCTGTGAGGAAGGGACCACTCATGACCATGACTTTGGAGTGTGAGACAGAATCCCAAGGCACTCAAGAACCTTATGGTTACCATGGGGATACATGGTGCAGTTGTGTACAAGGGATTCCCTGTGATGGATGAAGGAGAAGAGTATTGGTGGGTGCAACTTCACTTGTACAAAAACAAGGAAGACAACCACAAGGAGTCGGGATTCTGCATGGTCACCAACTCTGAAATGCACACAACATTCTTTGACTATGCAAGAAATGCAGCTTGGAATGCTATCAAGGAGCTTAGTGATAGACTCAAGTGCAGAATGCTCAACACCCAAAATGACCTTAGAGAAGAAAAGAAGCATACCCAAGAATTAGAGACTACCAACCAACAACTAAGAGGAGACATCATAGATTTAATATGGGAGTCTTGTGAACAAGATAGGCAGATGGCTACTAAGGATGCCCTGATAGCTGTTTTGTCTAGTGAGTGAGAGTTGTAACGTACTTCGTTAGTTGGACCACCACACTTATCATTTTTACTTCCAAAAATTTGTCTAAGTTATGTTGAACCTTTGGTGTTTGTAATGGATTTGTGTATGCCATGACTTGTGTGTTTGATGCTAAAAGATGTGCTTGTGATATTATGTCTTGTGAATTTTCTCTACTTGTGTTGGTTCTAACTTTTCTCTGTCTTAAAAATAGATGCCTAATGTTGTTATCAACACGGCCGAGGAGTTCAAGGGAACTCGTTTTGGTACTCGTCTCATTGAGCTCACTAGTGTGCTCAACCTTCCACTTCCTAGCATTATGACACTTTCACTCACCAAGTTTGAGAGGAAGGACCTATGGGGATTCAGAGTCACACAACCGGGACGCTGACAGAGCCAACCACGGAGTCCATCACTTTCAAGCTGATGCATGACGACAAGGAGAAAGGCTTAGATGTAGTCAAGCAGGAGTTACTTGGGCGCCTGGTAGGGAGGCACTCCACCGATCTTAGAGGTCTTTACTTTCACCCCTTCGGGAGATGCAACAAGGAGGGTGAGGCTATAGAGTACAAGGATGCTGCTAGAGAGACGATGTGTCACATCCCAAGATTTTCCAAATCTTGTTATGTGAAAAATAAATGCATAAAATAAAACTTTGTTAATTTTCAGGGTGAGAAGAAACTTTTTGATTCCAAATGGAAACCTTCAAACCTATTTGATCAAACAAATCCTAAAGGATTTGAAAAGATAAAACAATTAATAAAGTTAAAAATATTTGGAATTACTATTTTGGATCTTTTAAATAAAAAGATTTGGTTTTCAAATGAAAAGGTAGAAATATAAATAAGGATTATTTTATAGAGCCAAATTAAACCTTGGCCAAGATTTTGAAATAAAAGGTTTTGCTCTGTTTAAAAGAGTAAAATTTTATTTAAAATAAAATAATGAGAGTTTATTAATAAACCAAGTTTATTAAAATAAAGGCTTTTTCCATTTTGAATAAACACTAAAACTTAATTATTTACTTTAAGTAAGTTTTCCAAGTGTTTTGTATTTTCAAATAAAAGCTACTGAAATGGTTTTGGTATTTTTTTTTAGATTTCAAATGGAAATTTTAAATAAAACAAATCCTATTTGAATAAATAACTAAGGACTATTTATTTAATAGATCCTAAAAAAATAAAATTATTATTTTTGTTCTTGGACTTTGGTTTATGTTGTTAAACAGAACCAAAACTCAATACAAGTTTGGAGGAGGTTTGATTTGTTTTGAATGGTTGAATTGTTGTTTGAATTTCAAAACAAAAAATAGAAATGGAAAAAGATAAAACAATTAGAAAGAAAAAAATAGAACCAGACCTGACCCAACCCACCTGGCCCAAGAAGCCCAGCCGCAGCCCAGTTTCCCTTCCCCTCTCTGCGAATCGTTTTCCACTTAAATTCATGCCCGCGCAGACACCGACGAGTGGACCCTCTCCCTCTCTTCCTTTCTCGCTGACAAGCATGCCCCATAGAGCCACCTCAGCGTCATCTTCCCCCTGACCACGTCGCCTGCCGTTGCAGCCGAGTAACGCCGGCGATCAATTCGCGTTAACAGTGGCCATAACTCCCCCTGTGACCACGCGTGCATAAACGCCTCTCTCCCCTCTCTCATTTCCCCCAGATAGCTCCCCCTCTCTGCCTCTAGGCTGCCCCAATTCGAGCCCGCACCCCCACTGCTCCGACGAGGTTTTCCACCGATTTCGGCCACACCTCGCCGCCCCTCTCCTTTCTCTGCACGCGAGCTTGCTTCCCACCTCCTGGCGCATCTCCCCGTGCCACTCATTCGCTCACGAGCGCCCCAGAACATCGACTTCGACAACCTCTGAGCGCCATCGCGTCTGCTTTCTCCGGCGAACTCCACAGGTAAACTCCGTTCGCCCCAGCACTCCTCGATGATGCTCCCATCTTCTCCAGAACAACACGCTCCTAACCGTACCACCCGCTTGTCTTAGAGTGATCTGCAACGTCGCCCTCGACGACCACCAGAGCCGTCTGACGCCGACGACGTCTCCGGCGAGCGATTAATCCCACTCCAGTGCGCCCCTTCGCCAGCCAGTACTACCTCGAGCTTCAGCAAGCCTCTACGAGTCTGGTAAGCCTCGCCAACCTCTTCCTCGCTTCCTCTAGCACCAGCTCCGCCGTAGCCAGACACGCCGCCGCCGCCTGCCGTCACCAGCGCCGCCCATCTATGGCTAACGCGTTGTGCGTCGTGCGATTTAGATCCTGCGGCTGCGATTAGATCACTTAACGCTGAAGGGGTACGCAACCAGCGCCGTGCGATCTGTTTAGATCCAACGAACCACAGAGCATAATCCGCGCGAACCGGTACTGCCCAATGAGAACACGCTGCGTGGCACCAGTTTGTTTCAAAACAGATTTTTGAATCAGATTGATATGCCAATTTGAAAACCTTATAACTTTTGATCCACACGTCCAAAATTTGCAAACTTTATATCAATGGAATCAGTGGAACAAGCCCTAGCCAACCATGCCATTTGTTTAGCAAAAAGTTTCTGTTAAATTGTTTGTTTTGCATAAATATGTGTATGCTTGTTTAGGTCATGAAAATTATTCCAAAATGAATTTGAGGTTGAAATTTTTACAAATTGGTTTGTGGTGAACCTACTGACCCTAGGAACCAACTCAGGGATTTAAAAATGTATTTGGTGAAGATTAGGAATGAATAATTGAATTAGCCTATTTTTAGCCAAATAAAAATATTGATTTTGCTATGAAAATGATTTTGGAGTAAAAACTTTGGGAAAATGATTTGAAATCAAACCTACTGACACTAAACACCAAGTTTTGTGAATTAACAACTTATTTGGTGAACAACATGAAATTTTTGCTTTGATAAAAACATTTTCCACCACATAAAATAATGATTGGATTTAAAAATGGTTTATGAATAAAACCCTTTTGCAAATGACTTTGCCACTTTGGGAAATGACCACCTTGAACCTTACAATGTTTAGAGCATAATAGAAATCATCTTTGCAAATAAAACTATCTTTTGCATGCTTGCATGCATGACTTAGTTCTTATTAATTTATGTGTGTATGATTGTTTGAATATTGGTTGGAATGCTAGTTGAACCTATGTTTGCTTGATTGACTTGTAGTGAAATTAGAAAAGTGTGAGATTAGCAAGATCAAGAAGTGTACCAACATTCCCTACCAAAAAGGCAAGTGACACTATCATCCAAAGTCCTACTATTTTCATTATACTTAGTAGATTTTGAAACATGCATGAAAAGAATTTCTATACTTATGCTATGCTAAATCCTAATAGGATACCTTATATATTCCTTAGTGAAAACAATGTAGTTGTAAAATGCTTAGCCATGCTATATAGTTTGAGAAGAGATACATGTTGAGATTTTATGAAGTTGAGAAAGGACTTATGTTTTATATAATAAAACAAGTACTCAATGAACCACCTGGGTGGACAAGGATACCCATGTTTTGGAAAAGGTGGCAACAAAAGGGGACCATGTTTATATGGCAATCTCTTTTTGTTTGTGCACTAAAGGAAAACCACCCAGGGACTTAGAGATTGAACATGTTTCTCCAACAGTGGCTTCCGTGTACAGCCACATGCTATATGGCTCTGGCTTAGTCAACTACATTGGGAAGACCCATGCATTGGTCTTCAGGTTTACTGGAAATGAGGGAACTAGGAACCCTACATTGGTGCCTAAAGACAAGCTAGCATTATGTATGGGAGGACCCTATGGAAAGACTTCGTCACATTCTCAATCTGCCAGTACTCCATCTTGGTGAGTACTTATCCAGCGGCCACTGGTGGCGACAAGATGAGATTGTGTCATGTGGGTAAAGTGTACAACTTCTGCAGAAGATAAAATTCTAAGTACTTAGCCGTGTCCCCGATTATGGACAATACTGAGCAACTAAGGCCTGGAACTATGGAAGATCTCGACATTCCAATTTCTAAAAGAAAAACTTTAAAGTGAAAACAAAAGGCTTGAAGCACTTGGGGTGTACCAAGGAGCTCAAGAGATTTTGATAAAAACTTGAAGCACTTGGGGATTTACCAAGGAGCTCAAGAGATTTGGACAAAGACTTGAAACACTTGGGGATTTACCAAGGTGTTCAGAAAGATTTGACAAAAGATCAAAACTATTTTGAAAAGATAGGATAAATTATTGCTTTCTGCAAATGAGCCTAAAACCCTACTTAGCCAAAATATGCATGTAATGATAGGATCCACTTATATTCTACATAGTAGTGAAACTTGCCAATACAATTCAAATGTATTGACCCTTGTGGCTGTAACTTGTTATGTTGCAGGTTTGTTTGGCATTAGTGAAGTTGATTGATTAGGATTACAAGTCTACAACCAACATGTTTGCCTGTGGCACTTTGAAGATGAAGGACCCCATGCTTATAGATTTCTGCTGCAATGTAATATAATAGCCAAAAGAGCTATGTAAGATGTAAATAAAATTATGTTATTCCTGGTTATAAAGTTATATTATGACCTTTGTTTCTTGATATTACATCTTAACTGTGGATGCTAGCTATTGATCCAGGGACTAGCATTGCAATCACAGGGATCCTTTTTCCTTTACAAAGGAGGGATGCTACACGATGGAGCTGATTCGTCTATACCTTCAGGACCTAGAGGGTCTTATTAGACACCTTGATACTGATAGGACCAACGTCATGCTTAGCAATGACGAGCTCCAGGTTCAGCTTCGAGAGAAGGACAAGCTCTTCGCGGAGCAATACAAGATTATCAAGGAAATGGAGGCCAAGTTTGAAATCCAGGACAAGAAGTTCAAGAGCCAGGAGAAAAGGGTCCAAGACAGGAAGAAGAAGATTCGGGAGATGAAGGAAGAGTTAGAGGCCAAGGACTTCGAGCTTGAGCATCAGCAGGGAGTGATCGAGAGGCTTCGCTCACAGAAGAGGGCTCTTAGGGCCAAGATTGAGGCCTTGACTGCTAGTGTTGATGAGTACAAGACCGCTATGGAGAATGCGGGTCTTACCCTTGTTGATGTGGAGATTGATGCGGAGGAGTAGTGTAGACTACTCGTTTATCTTTCATCTACCGTACTTTGATTATTGAGTCGCAATGACCATCCAACATGTGGATGGCTTGCTATGGTGTGTTTGCTTTTTCCAAAACTTGTTGTTTATGTCGTTTAAACCCTATGTTATTTTGATGCTTGGTTATTGTGATTGTATATGTGATGTATTGTGCATGTTAAGCATCTATGTGTATCTCATTCTTATCCTTATTAAAACCACAGATGCCTCCTCGACGTGTCCACCCCAACCAAAACAACAACAACAATGTCACTCCCGAGATGCAACAGTTGATGACAGCACAAGCTCAACTGATGCAGATGATGACAACATTCATGCAGAACCAGAACCAGAACCAGAATAATAACAAAAACAACAACAACAACAACAACAACAACAACCAGAATAACCCGCCAGGATTTGACACGCTCACCATATTTCTAAGACTGAGGCCTGCAAAGTTCTCGGGAACTACTGATCCAATGGTAACCAATGACTAGTTACGTTCAGTGAACAAGGACTTAGTGACTGTAAGCTGCATCGATGAAGAGAAGGTCAGGTTTGCAGCACATCTGTTAGAAGGGCCAACATCAACTTGGTGGGACAACTTTCAGATCACCACTCCCATTGAGGATGTGACTTGGGCTATCTTTGAGGATGGATTCCGTACAACTCACATCTCATCCGGAGTGATGAATTTGAAGAAGAAGGAGTTCCACAACCTGAAACAGCGTCACCGCAGTGTAGCTGAGTATATTGAGGAATTCAACAATCTGGCGTGTTATGCACCGGATGAAGTGGATACGGATGCCAAGAGGAAGGAGAAATTCCTCGAAGGACTGAATGATGAATCTGCAGCTGTCTGTTGCCTATGTCCCAACCTACCAATCACTTTGTGATAAGGCTACCACCTTGGAGAACAAGATGAAACCAGTTGAAAGCAGGAAAAGGAAGCATAGCTTCGATAAGCACAGCTCGGGATCGTCTCACAAATGTTCCCATCATGATGATAGTGGGAGTTCTGGATCCCACAAACATGGAAAGTACAACAACCACCACAGCCACAACCGTCATCATGACAACAAGCACCACCACAGTCATGATAATGACAAGTATAAGAACCACAAGAGTGGACACAAGAACCACCATAGTGGAGGAGGAAGTGGAAGTGGAAGTCAGCCTGCAAAGAGAGATATCAGTCAGGTTGAATGCTTCAAGTGTAAGAAGATGGGGCACTATGCTAATGAGTGCCCAGAAAAGAAAGTCGAAGGTGCCAACAAGACCAATCCCTTCCAAAAGGGACAAGTGGACCACATCAATGTGGAAGAAATATATGAGGAACCTGATGTTGTGGCTGGTAAGTTCAAACCCAATTCTTTTCCTGCACTTGTTATTTTTGATACTGGCGCATCGCATTCATTCATATCAAGAGCATTTGTTGATAGAAATGGACTTCCAGTTGAAACTATTGGGTGTCCTATAAAAGTAAGTTCTCCTGGTGGAGAAATGATATTGAACTCGGGATGTCATGACCTAGTGATAGAATTTGGGAAGTATAAGTTTCCCGTTAATTTGATAATCCTAAATTCCCAAGGATTGGATGTCATTTTGGGAATGGATTGGATGACTAAGTACAAGGGTGTGCTAGATTGTGCCAATCATACTGTCACACTCACGACCCCGGATAATAAAAGGATTAGATTCAAGTCTAACTTTGAATCAAAAGGGAGTAAGCTAAATTCTCTTACGGAGGTTAGCATAGACAGTGTGCTAATTGTGAGAGAATATCTGGATGTGTTTCCGGAGGAATTGCCGGGAATGCCACCAGATAGAGATGTGGAGTTTCTGATTGACTTGCTTCTAGGATCTGGACCAATAGCAAAGAGACCCTACAAGATGTCAGTTGATGAGTTGAAAGAACTCAAGAAACAACTTGGAGAACAGTTGCAGAAAGGATTTATTCAACCAAGTTCTTCATCTTGGGGAGCACCAGTTTTGTTTGTGGAAACGAAAGATAGAAGTCAAAGGTTATGCATAGATTATCGTTCACTCAATGAGGTGACTATCAAAAACAAGTATCCTTTGCCCAGAATCAATGACTTGTTTGATCAGTTAGAAGGAGCCCGTGTGTTCTCAAAGATTGATCTTCGATCAGGCTATTTTCATCTAAAGATAAGGGAACAAGACATACCTAAGACTGCTTTCACCACTAGGTATGGATTGTATGAATACACTGTGATGCCATTTGGTTTGACCAATGCACCAGCCTACTTCATGAATATGATCAACAAAGTATTCATGGAATTTCTTGACAAGTTTGTTGTCATTTTCATCGATGACATTTTGATCTACTCCGAGAGCAATGAAGAGCATGAAGAACATTTGCGATTGATACTAGAGAAGCTTAGAGAGCATAAGTTGTATGCCAAATTCAGCAAGTGTGAATTCTGGTTGAATGAAGTCGGATTCCTTGGACACATTGTGTCAGGGGATGGTGTAGCAGTTGATCCCGCAAAAGTGTCAGCTATAACTGAATGGGAATCTCCTAAGTCAGTGAAAGAAGTTCGTAGTTTTCTTGGCTTGGCAGGATACTATAGAAGATTCATTGAGAATTTCTCAAAGGTAGCTAAGCCAATGACGGAATTACTTAAGAAAGACAAGAAATTTGATTGGACTGAAGGATGTGAACTCAGTTTCCAAGAGTTGAAGAAGAGACTAGTGACAGCACCAGTCTTATGCCTGCCAGATTTGGAGAAAGATTTCCAAGTGTATTGTGATGCATCTCACCAAGGATTAGGTGCAGTTCTGATGCAAGAAGGGAAAGTTGTGGCTTATGCCTCGAGACAAATCAAAACTCATGAAGTGAATTATCCTACTCATGATTTGGAGTTAGCCTCTGTTGTCCATGCACTCAAAACATGGAGACATTATCTTTTGGGAAAGCGTTGTGAAGTGTTCACAGATCACAAAAGTTTGAAGTATATCTTCACCAAGCAAGAAATCAACATGAGACAAAGAAGATGGCTAGAACTCATCAAGGACTATGACTTGAGTTTGCAATACCACCCCGGTAAAGCAAATGTTGTAGCGGATGCATTAAGCCGTAAGGTTTATGTGAATGGCCTTACTAAAGGAGAGTTGCCAGATGATCTGTGTGCCCAATTCAAAGATATCAGATTGGAGATAGTGCCTGAAGGACATCTCATGACATTGGATGTTCAACCCACCTTGTTGGACAAAATCAAGGAACCCCAAAAGACGGACAAATAAATTGAAGAGATTAAGGAAAAGATTGGTAAAGGAAAAGCCAAAGGATTCCATGAAGACGATCAGGGTACTTTATGGTATGGAAAACGTATCTGCATTCCGCAAGATCCGGAGCTTCGGAAACTGATTTTACAAGAAGCACACAACTCACCATATTCCATTCATCCGGGCAACACCAAAATGTACATGGATGCGAAGGAAAGATTTTGGTGGAATAATCTCAAGAAAGACATCGCCGAATATATTTCTTTGTGTGATGTATGTAGTAGAGTGAAGGCGGAACATCAGAAACCAGCAGGATTGTTGCAACCAGTACCTATTCCTGATTGGAAGTGGGACAAGATTGGCATGGATTTCATCACTGGACTGCCAAGGACTAGATCAGGATATGATTCTATTTGGGTCGTAGTGGATCGTCTAACTAAAGTGACTCATTTCATACCCATGAAGACAACTTATACAAGTGCTAAGTTAGCCAAGATCTATATGAATAGGATTGTGTGTCTGCATGTAGTACCCAAGAGTATTGTGTCTGATAGGGGAACTCAATTCACTTCCCATTTTTGGAGGCAACTGCATGAGTCATTGGGAACAAGATTGGAATTTAGTACTGCTTTTCATCCCCAGACTGATGGACAGACAGAAAGGACCAACCGGATTCTAGAGGATATGTTGAGGGCATGTGCCCTAGATTATGGTGCTAGTTGGGATGAAAGTCTGCCTTACGTAGAATTCTCTTACAACAACAGCTATCAAGCCAGTATTGAGATGGCACCGTTTGAATTTATCTATGGGAGAAAGTGTACTACACCATTGCTATGGAATGGTGTTGGAGAAAGAAACTTGTTCGGGATAGAACTAATCAAGGAAGCTGAAGAGAAAGTCAAGTTGGTAAAGGACAGATTGAAGATAGCACAGTCCCGACAAAAGAGCTACGCAGATCCAAAGCGTAGGGAAGTCACCTATGAAGTGGGTGATAGAGATTATCTTAGAGTATCACCCCTTCATGGAGTGAAGAGGTTTGAAGTCAAAGGAAAATTGGCCCCAAGATATGTTGGACCATTCAAGGTTCTGAGCTGTAAAGGAGAAGTGTCATATGAGATTGAATTGCCTAAATCATTGTCTGTCGTTCACAATGTGTTTCATGTGAGTCAGTTAAAGAAATGCCATCCGGAGATGGAAGAGACTTTTTTGAAGGATACTATACCTTTGGAAGAGTTCCAATTGGAAAGTGATATCACTTATGAGGAAAAACCTATCAAGATTCTTGAGACTGCAGAAAGAGTTACTCGGGCAAAGACTATCAAATTCTGCAAAGTTCAGTGGAACCATCATTCCGAGGAAGAAGCAACATGGGAAAGAGAAGATGATCTTCGGAAAGACCACCCTCACCTATTTGCTAACCAATCCGAATCTCGAGGGCGAGATTCACCTTAAGGGGGTTAGATTTGTAACATCCCAAAAATCATGATTTATAAAGTTTGCATATCATTCATGCATTCAGAAGCATTTGGATCATTTTTTTCAAATAAGATTTCAAAACGGAAGTAAATTGTTGCCTAATAATTTATGTAGAAAAGGCAATGGATTTATTTATACTCTCCAAAATGTGAATACCTTGTCTCAACCAGAAAAGTTTTGATTATAGGTTCGAATGATGATTCCAAAACTTGATCAAAATTTCAAAACAAAAATCTAAATTCAAAACCATTCATATGCCTATTTATAAATAAATGATTAAGGCATGGTTTTGTTTTAATTCCAATGGGCCAATATGTTTTTGAGTGAACATCAATGTTTTATGCTCAAATATGTGCATGGTTCACTCTACAAAAATCCAGAGAAAATTTGAATTCAAATTTATTTGAAAAGCATTTGAAAATGATTTCAGAAAATCAAAATAGAAATAGAAAAGGAATAAAGAAAAAGAAAAAGGCTGGCGCCACCCATTCGACCCAGTAGCAGAATCAGCCCAGCAAGCCCACCCGGGCCTTTCCTCTCTCTCTCTCTCTCATGCAACGCGAACCTACCCCGCACTCACTGACCGGTGGCCCCAAATACCACGAAATCATCGTCCCCAAACCCCGCACCCTCCCGACCCCGTCGTCGCCCCCGTTACCACCATCATTGCCACGATTGAAGCGGGCTTAATTGCCGATCAATGCCGCGTAATCCCCTCACCCCTTGCCAGCTATTTAACCCCCTCCCCTCTCCGCTCCTTTCCCCTCACTCAGCGCCCCTTCTCCGCCACTAGGCTGCCCGTAATTTCATTTGCACCACCGCAGTACCGAGCACCTCCGGCGACGTATTCCGGTGAGTATAGTGCTCCCCTTCACCTCTGGTTCATGCGAGTTTGATCGTCTAGTTCATGCGCATCATCCCATGCCAATTGTTTGCTCTGCAATGCACCAGGACGTCGCCTCCGTCCACTCCCGCAAACGACAGAGCTGTCTCTCAACTCCGACGAACGATTTAGGTAAAACCCGACCGCCCCTTGTCTTCTCCTTGACCCTTTCGTGTTCGCCGTGACCTTGCGCACCTCCTGACACATCTAGTTTGTGCTAGGACGATCCAGAGCACCGCCAACGTCTTTGTCACCGTGCACCCGACGCCTGCAAGCTTTCCGACGAGCTCCTCCGGCCAACACAGCACGCCCCCGCCCACACCAGCGATACGTTGAGCATCAGTGCGACCTCGCGAGTCTGGTAAACATCTCCGCTAACCCCAGCCCCCTCTGTAGCCTCCCAAACTCCACTGACAGTAGCGCCGCCGTCGCTAGCGCCGCCCATCCATGGTCGTGTGCTCAGCAGCGTTGGATCTAGATCTAACGTGTAGGATTAGATCACTTAACGAAGGGGTACGAGTAGATCTGGTTCGTGCGATTTTATTTAGATCGTGCGGCTCACGTTGATCGATCCACGCGAGCCGGTACGGGCCAATCAGATTGTGCCGCGTGTTAGGTTTTTCTATTTTAAATTTAGATTTGAATCTATTAGTTATTTAAACTTTTGTTCTGTTTATCCAAAAAAATGCAAATAAGATATCAATAGAATCACAAAAATAAATCCTACACATCTATGGGCTTAGTTTTGCATTTTGTTTCTGTTAAAATGGAATTTTATGAAGAGACATTTGTAGGCCTATTTTGGTGTATAAATGTTTAGTTTATTGTTTAGTATTGTTTTACTTGTCTTGTTTAGTTTAGAAATATCATCACATGGCATTTGCATGCATTCATATATTTTTTTGCTTGATTATTTGAAATGTGAATTTGGTGCTATTATTTTATGTGTAGATTTTGGTGCTAGTGGTGATTGTGACTGTGAGGATTGTTGTTACTCCCCAAACTACCAAGGCAAGTGGTGCTTCATACTTTTGTCCCAATATTTTGACTATGCATTAGAATTATTTTGTATAGGGCTTGCATGATAATTTTTGCTAAGTATCTATATGCTATGCTTGGGGAATCCTAGTAGTTGTAGAATTGTTAGAATTTTCTCTAAGTTAAGATACTTGCTATTGCCATGCTTAGCCTAGCTAGTAGCAACTAAGGGTGGATTATATACATGCTATAGAAAAATATTGCTAAGTCTTTGACTTATGTTTTTTCTTAATAAAACAACTAAGTGAATGAAACACCTGGGTGGAATGGTAATTGCTTGGTTGGAGTTTTGTTGAGTGGTTACCAGGGCCCATTTTTCAATGGTTTACCCTGTGTATCTCACTTGTGGAATGCCACCCAGGAACAAAGGGATTTGAGATGCCATATGTTAAGAAGCTTCTAGTGCAGCCACATGGCATTATGGGGTCTGCCTTGATCATATAGGTTGCAATAACTTAGCCATTTGGACAATTGGTGGTAGGGTGATAGATTGGAACGCGTCCATTTTGTCTAAGGGAAGGCTTCTGAAAGTTCTTGTCTTGATGAAAGTCAAGTCTTGTGGAGAAAGTGCACCACCTCTGCAGAAGGAATAATCTAAGTACTTAGTCGTGTCCCCGGAAAAGGACAATTTGAGCATCAAGACATGGAAGCTATCAAGAATCTCCTCATCCCAATTTCTAAGTTAAAACTTGTGGTTGAACAAGGGTAAAAGTTCACCAATGTCTATTGGTGGTTCCTTGGGAGTTTTTGCCAAACAAAAACTTAGTGTTTTCAACTGATAAGTAAAACCTATTTTGAGCAAAGCAAGCCTAAGCTACACTTAGCCAAATTCATGTAGAAGCTAGATACTATTATTCTACTAAGGTATCACTTGATAATACTATTCCAATGTATTGACCCATTGTGGCTGTAACTTGTGATGTTGCAGGTTACTCTGATGAGGATTAGGGTTATGAGTCTACACTCAACATGCTTGCCTATGGCACATGAAGATGAAGACTTTTATTTATATTGTTAAGTTAAACTCTTGTTCTAGCCTATGGCTATGGAGTTGTAAAAGACTATGTTATCTCTGGAATGACGATGTAATAATGACCTTTGTTTCTGTGTACTTCATCTTAAACTGTGGATGCTAGCAATTGATCCAGGGACTAGCATTGAAATCACATGGACCTTTACCTTTATAAAGGTGGGCTATTACACAAAGTTTGCCCTAAAAGATCTTGCAATAGGTAGTGGCTCCATAATTGGTAAAGATAATATTGAATAATTCTTTAATCATATTAGCAAGCATGAAGATATTGAGGAAAAAACTATAGTAGAGCTTGCTCCTAATTATGAGATTGCTTCAGCTTCTTTAGTTCATATGTTGGAGGCTAGGTTTTTTAGTGTTAACCCCTTCAAACAATTCTTGTTCCTAAAACTAAAAGAAGAAAAGAATGATGAAAAGAGAGAATTCATCCTTGAAACTTTATCAAAAGAATTTCATGATGTTGCTAGGGAGGCCAAAAAGGTTTTTGAGTGTTTCAATATGCTAGGCTCAAGTGTAGATGTTGTGGGTATTTCTGATAAAACTAAGCCTAGAGAAGAATTCAAGATACCCATACCCTTTAAGCTTGTTGGAATGCATGAAGCCTTTGAAAATAATTTTGATTGGATTGCTCCTGAAAACCTTTTTGATGAAAGTAGTAGACCAAAAAGAGAAGACAAGGGATCCTACAAAACCCATTTGGATGAGATACCTTTTATAGTTGAAGACTTTGCAAGTATGGATGTTAATGCTTCTTCATTTGAAAATACTTGATTCGCCTTGCTTCTTGTGCCTAACTTAAAGGCGTTAAAGAAAAGTACTTGTTGGGAGATAACCCAAGAGTTTCCTTGATTCTTGGAAGTTATTACTTAAGTAATGACCTCTTGTTATCCTTTTTGTTTGCTTTTTGTGCCAGGAATGACCTCTAATGAGAGGGAAGTAAGATTTGGGGAGTTGCTGTCCCGAAACAGATTTCTGTCCTCCACCAAACAAATTCGTGAGGAGTCTCTGTAACTCAGATTGAGCTCAAATTTACGAATAAATCCCCCAGTATGTTAAATAACTTTCGTTAGTTCAACACTTTTTGATTTGAGCAACAAAAGATGTTCGAAAAAATCAGTTTCTACCTGCTGGTCTGCTTTGATAGATTTCTGCCATTATTTGCATTTGCTTCTTATTGATTCCTTTTTGACTTCTCTTTAGGTGAATTGAGCTTTTTGAAGGAGTTACTATAGTAGCTTGTGTTTTTAGTGAAAAGCCTTGATGTTCCAAAGCTTTTCCAGAGGTCTAATATCTTTTGAATAAACTAATGTTACCAATAAAGATTGTGTGAAGTTTTGTATGAAGGAAAAATGTTAGGTGTAGAGAGAGAATGATGCAATGAGATGAAGAATGGAAAAAATCTCAAGCTTGGGGATGCCACCATGGTGTCACCCCAAGAAATATCCAAGAGGTACAAGAATCAAAGCTTGGGATGCCCAAGGCATCCCCTTCTTCATCAATAAAAAGATTAGGTCTGTCTAGACACTTTGTTTTTATTGTTTCATGCTCAGTTGTGTTATTCTTGGAGCATCTTAGTTTTCTTTTGCTTTTCTTAGGTTGTTTCGTTTGCTTGAATAAAGAAGTTTGGACCCCCGTTCTCGTTGTGTTGTTTTGCAAATAAGTTGCTTGGTGTTGGAAAGGAGTAGTAAGTTCTTGCTTGAAGTGCAAGAGGAGCTTGCATTGACTGTGACTTACCTTGCATTGACTGTGACTTAGACTTTAGCATGACATGCTAGGTGTTGTTTTGACCTTATGCTTAGTGATTATTGCTGTAGCATGTCTTGTTCCAAACAATTGGGATTGCTTAGTATGCCTTGAAGAAATTATGCATTGTTTTAGCATGCAAAAGCATAGTATTGTGGTATTCTCCTTTGATGCTTTGCTTGGGTTGACTTGGCACATGCTCACACCATGTTATGACTATGACAAGTCACAATTAGCCTCTATGATCATTTAGTCCTTGACTTGTAGTACCAATCTTTGCTTTGATTAGTATGCTTTGTTGCTTTGCATGATTATGGCCATTATGCTCTCTTAGTTGGTTGCTCCCAGTCTTTTTGCTAGCCTCCACTTGTATGAGTAAGCTCTACTCATGCTTCCAACTCCCAAGAAACCAAGTTATTCGAAAGTGTCCACTATAAACTCCTATGCATGGTGTGTTACACAATTCCAAGTATATTCTTGTTTTTAACTATCTTCCAATTAAAAACTGTTTTGTTATGTGAAAACTTAGTGATTAAATCCCTCACGAACTTGATGGCACACTTTATATTCTTTGCCCCTAATAAACTTGAACCATTATGACAACTTTGTTGCATAGGCTTGCACTTATAAGTTGGAATTAGCAGAACCGTGCTGTCACGGGGAACGTTTTCAACATTGCACTTGTACTTTGTACTCAGTTGATATCATGCTCTTTTGTCTATGGATGTCACCGGTGTGAAATAAAGAGGGAACTTGTAAGTCCATGGAGTTTGTATCCTGTGTTAGAGAAACGCCTAGGCCGCTAGCCTAAGCCATGCCTAATCATGGTGAAAACTTGTAGCATCACCATAATGAGCTATCTATGAAGCATGCTCAATAAAAAGCTATGCATATGGTAAATAAAAAGATTGCTGAGATGCTCATTGTCTGGTTGCCTTGTCATTTTGGTTATGGGAAAGCTCCTATACCATGTGCAAGGGGTACTCCATTGGCGGTTCTCAATGATATGCAAATACTTACAATGACAAGAACTTACCTGGGCCCAAAGTTGAGTATGCATGAGGTGTGGCCCTCGTATTCAAGGGACTTGAGATTGCCAACTTATACTTCGTCAAGCATATACTCCATCTTTGCCACTTTAACCTTAACCACTTCAAGATGCTTATGATAGGGGCAATGAGGGCTGAAAGCTAACAAGTACCATAATTTTTGGAAGCTCTTTTTGAAACTTGTAATCCCTGCTTCCTTTACAAAAAAGGGCCTTTCTTACACCACTATTGAGTCTCCACCTTCTACCTTTAGGCACCATTAAGAGAGCATAGTTTTCATTCTGTGTGCAGTGTTCCAAAGCTTATTAATTGATGCATATTGTGATATTACTTGTTCTTGTGCTATTTGTTTCTAGTCACCCTTGTGAACTTTAAAGGTGTCCTATGCATCTATATTGCTACTCTATGAGGGACAAGCTGATTTCCACTATGCTATGTTTTCTGTATGTGAAACAAACAAACATTTTTCATTGCATATTATTCATGATCTTTGTTTGTAGCTTGTCATGTTACATGCATAGTTACTATGTCCTATTGTTAGAACTCCATCTTTCATGCACATGTTTAGAGTTCTTTGATCCCAGCTTTCAATGCTTGCAAATGGTTGGATCTTTATTGTGAGGGTGCATGTCACCTCAAAAATTATTCTTTTATCACTTACCTACTCGAGGACGAGTAGGAGTTAAGCTTAGGGATGATGATATGTTGGAAACATATCCATAATTTTTGATGCTCCATGCTTGTTTAGTATCTACTTTGCTTTGCCTTGTCTACACTTTGAGGTGCTTTTTACATGTTTTCTGGTACTAACCTACTAACAAGTTGCAACAGTGCCAGATGCCTGTTTTCTGCTGTTTTTGGTTTCAGAAAAGTTAGTAAAGAAATATTCTTAGAATTGGACGGGACAAACGTCAAAGTCAATTACTTTCCGTGGGGAACAAGAAGTCCAGAGGGGAGCCGGAGAGGCCGGCCAGGCCGGCCAGACCCACCCTAGGCGCGGGTGGGCTCTGCCCCGCGCTTGGGAGGGGTGTCGGGCCCCTGGCCGCCGCCTCGGACTCCCTCTTCGCCTATAAGAAGCCCCCGATACAGAAACCCTAAGCACCCGATCAAATCTCCATGAAACCGTCTGTACCCGCCGCCACCATCGTCCCTAGATCAGGGGGATCTGAATTTCTTCCCGGCACCCAGCCAGAGAGGAGATCATCCTGGAGGCCTTCTCTCCGGTATGATGCATGAGTAGTTCCACCTTGGACTATGGGTCCATGTAGTAGCTAGATGGTTGTATCTCCTCCTTTGTGCTTTCATGTATAGATCTTGTGAGCTCCGTTCATGATCAAGATCTAATCTATTTGTAATCATGCATGTTGTGTTTGCGAGGATCCGATGGATATTGAGATTATTATGTTAGTTTGATTAATGGTTTTGTCTTTATGATTCTATCATGTCTGTGTTGTTTGTGATCTTGCATGCTCTCCGTTGTAGTAGCTATCTTGGCCAAGTAGTTGCTAGTGACTCCAAGGGGGGTATTTATGCTCGATAGTGGGTTCATGCCTCTAGTTTACAAGGGAAGTGACAATAATCTCTTCGGTTGTAGATGTGCTGTTGCTACTAGGGAGAAAACAACGGTCTCTTGTTCATGGAACATGTGGACTGTTTACCTTACACACTTTGCTTAAAGCAGTTGTCTGTTGCTTGCAATTTAATACTGGAGCGGGTTCAGATGATAACCTGAAGGTGGACTTCTAGTCATAGATGCAGTTGGATGGCGATCTATGTATCTTGTTGTATTGCCCAATCGAATATCATAGGATCTTTCTGACTAGTAATTGCATTGTTATGCCTTGCTCAGCTCCTGTCAATTGCCCTGCTGTAAATTGTTTACCCTTCATGCCATGTTGTTTATCTAAGGAGAGCACCTCTAGTGAACGATGGACCCCGGTCCAATCTTTATCATTGATACATCTTCCACTGTTACTTGTTTACTTGCTGTAAACCATTACCTTCCACACAATACGTTTAATCCTTTGCTATAGCAAACCGGTGAGCTTGACAACCTCACTGATTCGTTGGGACAAAGTCTTGATTTTGTGTTGTGCAGGTCTCCACGTTGCTTGCAACACCTTTGAGACGTTTCCTTCCTCCTTCAGGTTCGATAACCTCGTTCTCTACTGAGGGAAACTTGCTGCTGTGCTCATCACACCTTGCTCATGGGGTTCCAACGAAGTGTCCCACGTCAACACTGGGTGCACGCATCAGAGAGGTGGCTAACTTAAGATCAGAGGACAGTTTAGGCATAATAGTATGTCTAGAAAGGAGACTCTTTATATCACTAGTACAATGTGTGTTTCGGCACTCTTCAACAAATTCATCAGTGAACTCAATGTAACCATCATTAATATCATAACTCTCTCTAGACTCAGGTGAGCTAACAGTTGTAATAGTGTCTTCACTAGGAGTTTCGGTATTTCCAAGACTAGCCATAGTAGCATCTAGGAAAGGACCTAATGAACCACTCGCATCAAGCACAGTAGAAGTAACATCATGAGCATCAAAAGCAGTTTCAGATTCAGCAGTAGTAGCAGTGTGTGTAGCATGAGTATGTGGTGGTGGTGTGACAAGCTTACTTATAACAGACGGTGAATCAAGAGAAACGGAGGTGTTTAGGACTGTACCTCTTCTTTAGTGGATGGTAAAATAGGGAACTTTCCATCCCGAGACTTACCCATGATGAAAGAAGTAGCAGTGAACAATAGTAGATCCAAGTGAACTTACAAATAAAGCTATGCTCCCCGGCAATGGCGCCAGAAAATAGTCTTGATGACCCACATGTGTAGGGGATAACAACAGTCTTCGCGGGTAGTATTACCCAATTTATTGGTTCGACACAAGGGGAGCCAAAGAATACTTGCAAGCCTTAACAACTGAGTTGTCAATTCAGCTGCACCTAGAAATAGTTCTTGCTCACAGAAGTTTATCAGTAGCAACATTTTGATAGTAGCAACAACAACAGTAAAACAGGAGCAATAGTAACAGTAGCGGTATAGTGGGATTCGAGTGCGGTAGGCATAGGGATGGATGGACGGGTGTTGCATGGACGAGTCTAAACATGTAACTTCAAGAACTAGGGCATTGCAGATAAATAATAACAAGCATCCCAGCACTAAACAATCCTAGGCATGTGCTCCAAATATAGTCATACGTGCTCGCAATGAGAATTTGCACAACATATTCTGTCCAGCCAGCCCGTGGTAGCAGTGCCTCTAGGGAACTACTGGCAATTACGGTGCTTCTTTTAATAGAGCACTGGAGCAAAGCATTAACACTCTATGAACACATGTGATCCTCACACCACAGTCATCCCCTCCGGTTGTCCCAACTATTGTCACTTTGGGTCCTTTAGATCCGGACAATGATATGTGTACACAACTTGCAGATAAGATTACAAACAATAATATCATAATGATTCAATAATAAGTTCATATCTGATATCATGGCACTCGGGCCCTAGTGACAAGCATTAAGCACAACAAGTTGCAACAAAGTCAAATAGCACTAATAGAGATACTAGGCATTATGCCCTAACAGATCTTATTCGATTACATGATAGAACTCATCCAATCCCTACCATCCCCAAGCCTATAGCGGGCGATTACTCACTCATGGATGAGGGAAACATCGATGGTTGATGGAGATGCATTGGTGATGACGATGGTGATGATCCTCTCCAAATTCCCTATCCCGGCAGGGTGCCAGAACGGAGTTTCTGGATCCGAATCTTGGTTTCTGGTGGCGGCGACGGAGAGGAACTCTTTCTGGAAAACTATCGAACCCCCCTTGGTTTTTAGGTCGATAGGAAACTTATAGGCGTAGAGGGAGGCCGAAGGGGTGCTTAGGGTGGCTACACCCCCCTAGGCGCGGCTAGAGGTGGGCCCACACCTAGTAGGGGTGTGGCCCCCTAAGCCCCTTCTCTGTCTGTCTTCTGGCTCCGTGGGTCTTCTGGTGAAATATAATTTTTGGCATATTTTCCGGGATTTTTCCCGATAGTTGATTTTCTGCACAAAAACAAGACACCAAGTTAATTCTGCTGAAAACAGCGTCAGTCCATGTTAGTTGTATCCAAATCACACAAGTATAGAGGAGAAACAATAGCAAAAGTGTTTGAGAAAGTAGATACGTTTTGGACGTATCAGATTACCACTAGGTGTGACATCCATGGGTCTCAACCCCATCTCCCTCGATGCACTTTCTATCACATTTCGTGATAGTACCTTTGTAAAGGGATCTGCTAGGTTTTTGTCTGTTTGAATATACGTAACAGTTATTACTTCGGAGTTTCTCAATTTCCTGACAGACTTCAAACGTCTCTTCACGTGTCTTGATGACTTCGCATTATTCTTAGAATTGTTCACTTTGACAATAACAGTTTGGTTGTCACAATTCAAAAGGATTGCCGGCACAGGTTTCTCAACCACAGGAAAGTCCATCAAGAGCTCACACAGCCATTCTGACTCAACGGTAGATGTGTCTAAAGCAGTAAGTTCTGCTTCCATAGTTGACCTCGTCAATATGGTTTGTCTACGAGACCTCCATGACACTGCGCCACCTCCAAGGGTAAACACATACCTGCTCGTGGCGTAGAGTTCATCAATGTTAGAGATCCAATTCGAATCACTATATCCTTCAAGCACAACAGGGTTCCCTGAATAGTGAATCCCATAGCTCATTGTACCACATAGATAGCGCATGACCCTTTCAAGTGCATGCCAATGATCAATACCCGGGCTAGACATGAACCTACTCAACTTGCTCACAACAAAATAGATATCGGGTCTTGTAGCGCTTGCTAAGTACATGACAGAACCAACAACTTGTGAATATTTCAGCTGATCTGTCGGTTCCTTCTTATTCTTTCGTAATGTCAAACTGGGATCATAAGGTGTTGGAGAAGTCTTGCCATCAGTAAAGCCAAATCGGCTCAAGACCTTCTCAACATAATGAGATTGCGTTAAAGTAATCCCATTCTTGTTCTTAATAAGCTTGATGTTCAGAATCACATCAGCCTCTCCTAGATCTTTAATATCAAAACTCTTTGACAAGAAAGACTTGACTTCATTTATCACTTTCATGTTTGTACCAAAGATCAGAATGTCATCCACGTACAAACATAATATAACGCTATCGCCCCCACCATGGCGATAGTAAACACACCTATTAGCCTCATTAATGACAAAGCCAGCAGAAATTAGAGTTCTGTCAAACTTCTCATGCCATTGCTTAGGTGCTTGTTTCAGGCCATATAAAGATTTTAATAACTTACACACCTTTGTCTCTTCACCTTTTACCACGAATCCATCCGGCTGATCCATATAGATCTCCTCTTCCAACTCTCCATTAAGGAAATCTGTCTTCACGTCCATTTGATGAACGAGAAGACCATAAGAGGCAGCCACTGACAGTAGTACTCGAATGGTGGTCAGTCTAGCGACAGGTGAATATGTGTCAAAGTAATCTTCGCCTTCTTTCTGTGTGTAGCCCTTAGCTACAAGACGCACCTTGTACTTCTAAATAGTACCATCAGGCCTTAGCTTCTTCTTGAACACCCATTTACAGCCCACAGGTTTATAGCCATAGGGTCGTTTTGATAATTCCCAACTTCCATTAGAAAGAATCGAGTCCATCTAATTTTGGACAGCTTCTTTCCAATCATCTGCATCATGAGATGCATATGCCTCTGCAATGGATCTGGGAGTATCGTCCACAAGGTACATGATGAAATCATTACCAAAGGATTTTGCAATCCTCTGTCTCTTACTCCTCGTGAGAGGTTCATCGTCATGCTTCTCAAGGACTTCCTCATGTGGTTGTTCAGAATTCTCAATAGATGCACTAGATTCAGGAAGTATTTCAGAAGAAATTCTACCAATGCTATGCATATCTTTCATAGGAAAAATATTCTCAAAGAATGTTGCATCACGAGATTCCATTATAGTATCAACATGCATATCCGGTATCTCAGATTTAACCACTAGAAATATATAGCCTACACTCTGTGGAGCATATCCTTGAAAGATACAATCCACTGTCTTGGGTCCGAGCTTGCGTTTCTTGGGGATCAGTATGTTGACCTTCGCCAAACACCCCCAAGTGCGCAGATACGAAAGTGATGGTTTTCTGCCAACCCACTCCTCATAAGGGGTCTTTTCTTTATTCTTGTTAGGAACCATATTCAGGACATGACATGAAGTCAACAAAGCCTCCCCTCACCATGCCTTTGATAAACCAGCAGTGGCTAACACGGAATTCACCAAGTCAGTCAGCGTGCGATTTTTTCCTCTCGGCAACCCCGTTTGATTGGGGCAAGTAGGGAGGCATCCTCTCATGAATAATTCCATGTTCCTGACATAATTCGTCAAATATTTTGGAAAAATACTCACCACCACGATCCAACCTAAGACGCTTGATCTTCCTCTCTAGTTGATTTTCAACTTCGGCCTTATAAATTTTAAAGTAGTCTAAAGCCCCATCTTTAGTTTGCAACAAGTAAACATAGCAGAATTTAGTAGCATCATCTATCAACGTCATGAAATATCTCTTTTCACCTTTTGTCAACACACCATTCATCTCGCATAGATCAGAATGTATGAGTTCTAGAGGTGCCAAGTTTCTCTCCTCGGCAGCCTTGTGAGGCTTTCGAGGTTTCTTTGATTGCACACAACTATGGCACTTAGAACCTTTGGCAATAGTGAAATTTGGAATTAAACTCATACTGGACATCTGAGACATCAAACCAAAATTAATGTGACATAAACGAGAATGCCAAACATTGGTATCATCATTAACATCACCACAAATATGATTCATGGATTTATTACAAAACTCTGAAAGTGAAAATTGGAACAATCCTCCGAACTCATAACCTTTACGAATAAATTGTCCATGTTTCGAAACAACGACTTTATTGGACTCTAACACAACCTTAAACCCATCTCTACATAGAAGGGAGCCACTAACGAGATTCTTGTTCATAGTAGGGACATGCTGCATGTTCCTCGGATGCACGATCTTTCCGGAAGTAAACTTCAGATCCACCGTGCCAACACCACGAATAGAAGCATGTGATCCATTCCTCATTAGGACGGATGAATCCCAAGCGACCTGATAAGAAGTGAACATAGAGATGTCAGCACACACATGAACATTAACACCCGTATCAATCACCAACATGGTGATTGAAATACTGAAAGAACAATAAATAAATTACCATACCCATCAGTGTTGCTAGCGGTCACGATGTTGACAGTCTTCCCACCTTTCCCTCTGTGATCTGCACCATCTGGGCGGTCCTTGGAAAAGTGGCCGAGCTCTCCACATGAGTAAAAATATAGCTCGGCCTTGTTTGGCTTCTTCTTCTTCTTATTCTTATTCTTGAAGGTTGTAGTCTTTTCAGACTTGTTGAACGAGGGCTTATAGTTCCCTTTGTTCTTGATGAAGGTCTTCTTCTGTGCCATGTAGGCGCTAGACTGACCCTCGCCTCCTCTCTCAGTAGTGTCCTTAGCCCGAGCCTTATCCTCAACATCAAGAGACGCTATCAGGTTTTCAACTGATATCTCCTGTCTCTTGTGTTTGAGAGTTGTGGCAAAGTTCCTCCATGAAGAAAGCAACTTTGCAATAATGCACCCAGCCACAAACTTGTCGGGTAAGATACACTTGAGGATTTCAAGCTCCTTGGCAAATCACTGTATCTCATGAGCTTGCTCAACTACAGAACGGTTGTTAACCATCCTGTAATTATGAAAGTTCTCCATGATGTATAGCTCACTGTCAGCATCTGCTACACCGAACTTAGCGTTCAGTGCCTCCTAGAGCTCTTTTCCATCTTTGATGTGCATATACACATCAAATAGCTTGTTGTCAAGAACACTCAGAACGCATCCCACAAAGGCAAGATTGGTTTCCTTTAACTTGTTCTGAACCTTGTCAGATATAGTTCCTTCAGGTAAACCCTCGCTGGCCTCGAATACTTTCAGAGCTTGCAGCCACAAAGTGGTCTTATACTGCCACCTCTTAAAATGAACACGGTAAACTTTTCCGGCTTCATAGAAACGGCCAAGTGTCCCACGTTTAATTCAGGAAATTGCCTATAATAAGGTTTTTGGATTGTTGGATTATTATGCATAATTTCCATGATTAATTCCAGAATATAAATCATGACAACAACAGCTACAATCACGTGAACCTCTAACATACTAGATGTATTGATCAACATGAACAGTAGCAGATTATACGCACTAACAGCCATAGTAAAACAACAGATCTGATGATGGTGTACGTACTGATCGGTTGCCGATGTAGTCGCCGTTGGTGCAGTAGCCTGTCGAAGAAGTCGGCGTTGAAGACGACGTGCACGAGATCCGTCTTGACGACCGGGAAGATGCGCCGTGATGACGAATTTGAGCAGTCGCGCGGAGTGCTTCCCAAAAACCTTATTCGCCCTCTCTCGTACAGGATCACAAAGGCGAGTGGTTCCAGAGACCTGCTCTCCCGACCGCCGATGCACGCCGGCAAGCGGGATGGAGTAGACTACGGTGGCAGCGCAAGCAGAGAGGATGGAAAACCCTAGATTGGTTGGTGCCGTGCGTTATGCAAGCCGCACAGGCGTTTATATAGAGCGGCTCGGAAATCCCGTACAGGACACAAAGTGGACCACGCCCACATCGCGCATGTTCAGGTCGGTTACAGATATCCCATGATCCGGGAGCGACCCGAATCTGCTAACTGTTGACACGTCTGTCTAACCACACACATTTTCCTAAGCAGCAAAATAAAGCTCGGCTCGGCGAGAATCCCGCAACCCGCGGCGCGCGCGTGTTGTGACAAGGCGAGCGTGCATGCGAGCGGTGGCGTCATCGGAGGAGGAGCACACGTCTAGCTCTCTTATTATCACTCACTTACAAAGTGGTGCAACTTTCCACCTTATAAGGTGGTGCAACTCTCCTTCAACTTTCTGTTGGAGATATGCTCAAGAGGCAATAATAAAGTGGTTATTATCATATCTTCATACTTATGATAAATGTTTACATACCATGCTATAATTGTATTAACCGGAAACATTAATACTTCTGTGATTTGTAAACATAAAAGAGTCCCTAGTAAAGCCTCTTGTTAAACTAGCTTGTTGGTTAATATATGATCATGGTTTCCTGATCATGAACATAGAGATGTTATTAACAACAGGGTCATATAATTAGGGGAATGATGTGATGGACATACTCCTATAGTTAAGTGTAGCATAAAGATTAAGTCATTTAATATAGTTCATTTGCTATAAGCTTTCTGATACATAGTAACCTAATTCCTTCGACCATGAGATCATGCTTATCACCATCACCGGAAGGATGCTTTTATGACATCAAACACCACACCGTAACTGGGTGGCTATAAAGGTGGCATTGAGTGTTCGGAAAGTATGGGTTGAGACACATGGATCAAGAGTGGGATTTGTCCATCCATATGACGGATAGATATACTCTGGGCCCTCTCGGTGGAATGTCATACAATTAGCTTGCAAGCATGTGACTGGCTCACAAGGGATCACATACCACGGGAACGAGAAAAGAGTACTTATCGGTAACGAGGTTGAACTAGGTATGCAGAGATACCGACGATCAAAACCTCGGATAAGTAAACTATCGTGAGACAAAGGGAAATTGGTATCGTATGTAAGTGGTTCATTCGATCGCAAAGTAATCGTAGAAATATGTGGGAGCCATATGAATTTCCAGATTCCTCTATTGGTTATTGATCGGAGAAGTGTCTCGATCATGTCCGCATAATTCACGAACCGTAGGGAGACACACTTAAGGATTCGATGTTGTTGAGTAGTTATGGAATGATGAGTAAGAGACCGAATGTTGTTCGGAGTCTTGGATGGGATCTGGGATATCACGAGGAGATCCGGAATGGTCCGGAGAATAAGATTCATATAAGGAAAGTCATGTTTCGGGGTTGGAGAATGGTTCCGGTGTTTTCATCGGGAATGTTCTAGAAGGTTCCGGAATGTCCGGCACTCCGGAGGGGAAGGGTACATGAATGTGTCATTACAAGTTGGAATGGTTGCATCATGTACTAGGTGTCATCGCTGAACAAAATAAAGGGATAAATCAAATCCTAGTTTGAAAAGTCAAACGGCTATTTTGTTTGGTGGAGGGAGAGTAGGAAACCTACTTGGGGAGGAAGTCCCTCTCCCTCCACCGTCGGCCCTTGGAGACCGACTTGGGGAGGGACTACCCTCCCCTTGGCGCGCCCCCTCCACCTATATAAGGAGGGGAAGGGCTGCCCCTCCAAGCACACAACTTGCACCCCGCAAACCCTAGCTCCAAGCCGCCGGCGCCGCCACCTCCTGCTGCCGCCGCCTAGGGCTAAACCCGAGCCGCCGACTTGGGGCATCCCCTTGCCCTAGCCGCCGGCCTAGCTCCCTCTAATTGGTGTGTCTAAACCCTAGATCGCCAAGCCTCTCTCATAGTCCACCATACTTGCTCCGGCTTAAGGCGAAGCCCTGCGAGATCTCCCCTCTACTTCCGGTACCACGCCGCCGTGCCGCCGGAATCGCGAGGAGAGTGCTACAACCTCCACTGCCTGCTGGAACAAGGGAGAGGAAGGTCTTCATCGAGTACCGAACGTGTGACCGACTACGGAAGCGCTGCCGGAACGCAGCGCCGGAAGGATCGTCTACGCGATCTTGAGATCGGAAAGAGTACGACTACATCACCCACGAGAATCTACTCTCGTTAACCGCTTTGGATCTTTGAGGGTTAGTATTCCATCGACTCGTTGCTACAATCTAGTAGATAGATCTTGGCTTGATCATAGATTAGATCTTTATTGTGTGTTCATGCGGTAGACAATTTTTGTTTTCCATGCTACGAACCCCTACAGTGGTATCAGAGCCGTGTCTATATGTAGATCTGTTGCACGAGTAGAACACAATGGTCATTGTGGGCGGTGGTGCTTTTATTATCAATTGCTTCTTGTGTACTTTGCATCTTGCGGTATGATGGGATGAAGCGGCCCGGGCTAACCTTACATGACATCGTTCATGAGACTTGCTCCACGCTCAACATGCAACTTGTATTGCATAAGTGGCTTTGCGGGTGTCTGTCTCTCCCATCATAGTATAGATCCAATTTACAACGGGCACTTGATAGTTCAAGCATCAACGTTGTGGTTCCTGTTCGTAAGTTAGAGCGACACTTATTGAAAGCCCCAAACCACGTAAAACATGCAAAGAAAATTAGAGGCGTCTAACTTTGTTTTGCAGGGGTGTGCTGTGATGTGATATGGCCATGATTGTGATTATATTTGATGTATGTAATGTTCCTTATTGTAAGTTGACAACCGGCAGGAGCCATCTGGTTGTCTTTAAATTCTGTTAAGACCCGCGTGTCTATTCAAAGTAGTTGAAATAGTTGAAGCTGGTGGACGACAACCATGGAGCAGCGTCATTGACCTTGATGCAATGCCGGTGATGATGGAGATCATGTTCGTGCTTGAAGGTGGAGATCGGAAGCACAAAGAAGAAAGGCCATATCATATCACATATTATGAATTGCATGTGATGTTAATCTTTTTATGCATCTTGTATTGCTTAGTTCACGACGATAGCATTATAAGATGACCCCTCAAGCACACAATTTCAAGTTTTAAAGTGTTCATCCTTAGTAAGCACCTTTGCTAAAGCTCGTTGTTTCGAAGCATCACGTGATGATCGGGTGTGTTAGATTCTGCGAGTGTATACAACGTGAGCAAGCCAGATTTGCTCATGCGGAAGCTAAGGTTTGATCTTGACGAGCCTAGCATGTACAGACATGGTCTCGAAACACGGATCACCGAAAGGTAAAGCATGAGTCATATAGTAGATATGATGAACATGTTGATTGTTCGCCATTGAAGCTACATCAACTCTCGTGATGATCGGTTTTGATGTGGTGGATTTGGTTCGTGTGGTCACTAAAACAATGTGAGGGATATTGTTTTGAGTGGGAGTTCAACGGCAATATGATTAAAAGTTGAACACTATTTATCATAAATGAAATCAAAGTGAATTTGCATAGTTGTTGTAGTCATTGGCATCCGTTTACCACCTTGCGCTTCGTTATAATTGAGATGATAGAACTATAGAATTCTGGTTAGTTACTTTACGAACTGGTATCGTATTGTTTTGAAGTGTTAATCTAAAGTTTAAAAGTCCTATTGCAAACTTTCAGTAAGTTCCGGTTACTCCATGAAGTTTAATAATTGGTATTAAAATCGAGAGTGACAATTCCAAGAGTTAGTGTATGAGTATCATGTTTGTCTCCTTGATTCTTGATATTCAAAGAATTGTCTTAATATCAAGGTTATCTAGGATCTGAAAGAGTTGTTTCAGAAACCATGATGTGTGGAAGATATTTTGGTATCTGAAACGAAGTTTTGGTTGCAACATGATAGAGTATAATATGGCAAAAGTCATGTTCTCATATTTGATGAGAATTTGCAAAAGATTGGAGACACTAGTTGTCCTAATCCTCCAAAAAGTTTTGGAGAGCAACATTATACTCGCGATTCACCGTTATAAGCTAAAGTAGCTTGATCATGAATAATTCCATGAGAAGGATGAATATTTGATGTAGGTAAAATGTTTACTACATCAAGAGATTACTAAAGAAAGGAATTTGAAAGAACACCAAACGTTTGATGATGGTAATCTACTTCAAAAGTGAAAGTCCAAAAACATTGGTATTTAACTATACACGCTTTGGACTATGTGTCATGTGTATGGCTCCACTGTTGATGTTGATAGATTCTTTCAAACAGAAAAAAGAAATACTGAAAGATAATCTCATAAATATATGGCAGAAAAGAAAAGACTAGATTTGTTCAGTTTAGGTATATAAAGGATATACGTGTTATGGCTATATTCTTTGTTTGTTAAATAATGTGGTTCTTAAGTATTTGATACTGAATTTTTTGGTATGAATCATCATACGAAACAACAGAATTCATGAACTACAATGGCCTAAGTAACTAGCAAAAGAATATGTGATGATGTTTATCGAGAACAAATAAAGGTTTATTGTGTTGCTCGTTAAAAGCTTGCCTTCAAGATTTGTTTTATCAGGTATTATGAGAACAAAAGGGTTGTTCAATTAATTTCCGTAATCCATAAAAGATGGATGATTCACAAATCTCGTTGGAGAAATCACATCCATAAAACTAGTGCTAAAAATGTCGAAAGACAAATTGATTGAAAGATCACTTATGAAGTGACATCGCCGTTTAAATTATATTGGAAAGAAAACATGAAGAAACTCCATGTGGATGGAATTTTGGAGTCTTTTGATTTTTGATCAAATGACGCTTGTGAAACTTTCCTAGAGATAATTAAAACTTTGTTCATAGGCCAAAAGGGAACGAATGACTAGCTTATTGGAACTTGTACATATTGTTGTATGAAGTCCATTATGTGTAGTCAAGAGCGATGGATTTCAACTTCATATGCTTCCTCTGAAAATTTGAGTGAATATATGAATATTTACTTAATAAGGATGAAGTATGAAACAATTGAAAAGTTCAAAGATTTTCAAGATGAAGTGCAAAATCATTGTAACAAGAATATAAGTAGTTTATGATAAGATCATAAAGGAAGATATTTGAGTTACGAGTTTAGCATAATACCTAAGATTTAAGGAATCGTTCCGTGGATTTGCATTTCCCGAAACACCATAAGAGTATGGAGCGTTCGAGATATGTAATTAAACCTTGTTTGACATGGTAAGATCAAAGATGTAATTCATAAAACTGACATTATATTTTAAATATTAAAAGCTTTAGAGACTACCGTTTTTCCACTGAAAAGAGCTCCATCATAATCCGTTGAATTGACACCATATAAAGTTATGGTTTGGGATAAAACCCAAGTTGTCCTTTCTTAAACATTGGTATGCTATGCATAAGAAATATGTTTGCAACCAAAGTCGGATGAACCTATCTTTGTATGTTATTTCGAATAAATGTTCCTCCATAACATCGGAGACAAAAATGTTTGTCACTTAGAACGTCAAGTTTCTTTAAGAAGGAATTTTTCGTGAAAAGTTAAGTGGGAGGACAATAGAACTTTGATAAGGTTAAAAGAATCTTAGCTATATGTGCAGAGTTGCGCAGCGCCGAAAAGTGTTCCGGAGGCAGCAACAATGCTCATGGCTCACGTGCCTCAAAGGTTGTGGTTACGGAGATCTAAGTTCCTATTAAAACAAGTAGGTCGGGTAAACAATCAAATACCAAGATTTGAGAGTTAAATCATTATTTGACAATAATGATCCGACTACATGCAAAGAAGCGATGATGGGCCCTGACTCCATCAAATGGCTTCAAGCCATAAAATCCGTGATAGTTCCATATACGAGAGATCAAGCTTTGAACTTGAAAGACCCTCTAGAAAGGTACAAGACCTTACAGTCGTATTTGGATCTATAAAGAAATAGACATGGATGTTTCACATCTATGAAATTATCGACATGTCGGGAAAGAGTTCACAACAATGTTCAAAGAGTTGACTATGACAAGATCTGATCTTTCATTAAGCGATATTTAGTCTAGACGGATTAATGTAGCCACTACGACATATAATTTTGTTATGTGTTGAATAAACAAAACAAGTTCTTCTAATAGAATGGTTACCAAGGACGTGTGCATGACACGGTCCAAAGGGTTTTTTTAATTCAAAGGATGCTAAAAGCATATGCAAACTTCAATAGTTGAAGTAAGCATCGCGGAGTTGGAATCTTCACCATGATGAAACTGTTAAAAGCGTTTAATTTCATCGGAGACGATGAAGATGCTTGCATTTGCAAGAAATTAAGTGGGAGCGCTAAGACATGTTTCTAATACATTATGTGGAAGACATATTGTTGATTGGAAATAATGTATCTTTTATTAACACATGATAAGAATTTCATCTCGATGAAAGACTTAGGCAAAACCCAAATATTTGGCATCAATAGACGCTAATATGGTTGTGCCGAAAGTATATAGATGATATATTGAATGAGTTCAATATAGAAACTACAAGAAAGGTTCTTGTCGCACAGAAAGGATTGAATGAGTTAAATATTGATGATATATTCTAGTGTATTGACACTTGATAAGTGAAACAAAGATTCAAGTATAGATTGATACTTGATGTATGAAATCACAAAGAGTATTTATATCAATCATGCTGTGATATGTACAAATCCAGATATGTCCTATGCTCTAAATGATGTGAGCATATACCATAATGATTCATAAGATGATCATTGGACGATAGTAAGGATATTCTTATGATCTTTTGGAAGAACTAAGAATATATTGTTTTGTAGAAGTGACAAATAGATGGTTAGTTCATTGTAAAAGTACTACATTGATACTAGTTTTGTCACGAAGTACAAATTAAGTTTATCTCAATCTAAACTAAGGGTGGCACAATGTGATGGAAAGTAAGTTCTATAATGGATTTGGATGAGTTCCAAAGTTAAGACATTGTGACAGATACTACAACAAAAGGGCTAAGTATATAACTGCTATTATAGCAGCAAAAGAGGGTATTTGTGTCAAGAAGTTTTTATCAAACTAGGTGTAGTTCACAGCAGGGATAATGCTATGAAGATATATTGTACGACAATATTATCAACATGTTTTAACCCCAAAGAACTAAAGGTCACACCAAAGGACCAAATTTGTACAAAGCCATTTCATTAGAAAATGAGTGATGCGTAGAGACGCAAAGACATGCAATTACACACGGACCTGGAAGTGTCAGATCCGGAGATCAGTTGACCACTAGCAATCGTGTACATACGACACAAGAAAGCCATAGGTGTTGAATACACAAAGGTTTGAAACTAGATTATTGACTCTAGTGCAAGTGGGAGACTGTTGGAGATATGCCCAAGAGGCAATAATAAAGTGGTTATTATCATATCTTCATACTTATGATAAATGTTTACATACCATGCTATAATTGTATTAACTGGAAACATTAATACTTGTGTGATTTGTGAACATAAAAGAGTCCCTAGTAAAGCCTCTTGTTAAACTAGCTTGTTGGTTAATATATGATCATGGTTTCCTGATCATGAACATAGAGATGTTATTAACAACAGGGTCATATCATTAGGGGAATGATGTGATGGACATACTCCTATAGTTAAGCGTAGCATAAAGATCAAGTCATTTAATATAGTTCATTTGCTATAAGCTTTCTGATACATAGTAACCTAATTCCTTCGACCATGAGATCATGCTTATCACCATCACCGGAAGGATGCTTTGATGACATCAAACACCACATCGTAACTGGGTGGCTATAAAGGTGGCATTGAGTGTTCGGAAAGTATGGGTTGAGACACATGGATCAAGAGTGGGATTTGTCCATCCATATGACAGATAGATATACTCTGGTCCCTCTCGGTGGAATGTCATCCAATTAGCTTGCAAGCATGTGACTGGCTCACAAGGGATCACATACCATGAGAACGAGAAAAGAGTACTTATCGATAACGAGGTTGAACTAGGTATGCAGAGATATCGACGATCAAAACCTCGGATAAGTAAACTATCGTGAGACAAAGGGAAATTGGTATCGTATGTAAGTGGTTCATTCGATCGCAAAGTAATCGTAGAAATATGTGGGAGCCATATGAATTTCTAGATTCCTCTATTGGTTATTGATCGGAGAAGTGTCTCGATCATGTCCGCATAATTCACGAACCGTAGGGAGACACACTTAAGGATTCGATGTTGTTGAGTAGTTATGGAATGATGAGTAAGAGACAGAATGTTGTTCGGAGTCTCGGATGGGATCCGGGATATCATGAGGAGATCCGGAATGGTCCGGAGAATAAGATTCATATAAGGAAAGTCCTCTTTCGGGGTTGGAGAATGGTTCCGGTGTTTTCATCGGGAATGTTCTAGAAGGTTCCGGAATGTCCGACACTCCGAAGGGGAAGGGTACATGAATGTGTCATTACAAGTTGGAATGGTTGCATCATGTACGAGGTGTCATCGCTGAACAAAATAAAGGGATAAATCAAATCCTAGTTTGAAAAGTCAAACGCCAATTTGAAAAAGTCAAACGACTATTTTGTTTGGTGGAGGGAGAGTAGGAAACCTACTTGGGGAGGAAGTCCCTCTCCCTCCACCGCCGTCCCTTGGAGACCCACTTGGGGAGGGACTCCCCTCCCCTTGGCGTGCCCCCTCCACCTATATAAGGAGGGGCAGGGCTGCCCCTCCAAGCACACAACTTGCACCCCGCAAACCCTAGCTCCAAGCCGCCGGCGCCGCCACCTCCTGCTGCTGCCGCCTAGGGCTAAACCCTAGCCGCCGACTTGGGGCATCCCCTTGCCCTAGCCGCCGGCCTAGCTCCCTCTACTTGGTGTGTCTAAACCCTAGATCGCCAAGCCTCTCTCATAGTCCACCATACTCGCTCCGGCATAAGGCGAAGCCCTGCGAGATCTCCCCTCTACTTCCGGTACCACGCCGTCGTGCTGCCGGAATCGTGAGGAGAGTGCTACAACCTCCGCTGCCTGCTGGAACAAGGGAGAGGAAGGTCTTCATCGAGTACCGAACGTGTGACCGACTGCGGAAGCGCTGCCGGAACGCAGCGCCGGAAGGATCGTCTACGCGAGCTTGAAATCGGAAAGAGTACGACTACATCACCCACGAGAATCTGCTCTCGTTAACCGCTTTGGATCTTCGAGGGTTAGTATTCCATCAACTCGTTGCTACAATCTAGTAGATAGATCTTGGCTTGATCATAGATTAGATCTTGATTGTGTGTTCATGCGGTAGAAAATTTTTGTTTTCCATGCTACGAACCCCTACACTTTCCATGTGGGACTAAACTTTAGCTCCCACAGCTCTTGCCACACACATGTGAGCTACCACCAACTTGGGCGAAATCACATATGGGCTTCCACATACATGGGCTTTGAGATTTAGGGAAAATCTGAAATCACACATGGGTCTAATGATTTAGCCCATTATTTCTAACATCATCTACCATCACCTTGTAATCACTTCTCCGATAAAGATGGAAACTGGGTGGCCTCAAAATATCGGCATTGATATTTCCCTCACACCATGACCCCAGGTCTGAAGTATTTTGTATGCATATGCCCGTCCAATGACAGCACCGGAACGGCTTTTCTGCAGTAATCTCTTTTATCTATGTGCACCTCTAGCTACTTCTCAAGACAGAAAAGGCACCATTCAGCCTGCCATTTTCCTTCTTACAAAGACAACAAGCCACTGTTATGGCCCTGCAGAAACTCTTCTTTGTCTCAATTTTCCTGCTAATATGTGCAGCCAAGGCGATCAACCCGGAAGCAGAAGCACTACTCCGATGGAAATCCACATTGATTGAGACCAACTCTCCTCATGGTGGGTTACCAACTCTACATGCTCTTGGTCCGACATCACTTGTGATCATGCCGGACATGTTACCGAGATCTACCTTCCCAACACCGGGCTCCATGGTACGCTACATGCTTTCTACTCTGCTTCGTACCAGAACCTTACCAAGATCGGCATCAACAACAACAATCTTGTTAGAACCATCCCAGCGAACATATCCATGTTGCTCACTCGCTCACCTTTCTAGACTTGAGTAGCAAAAATCTTGTTGGTGCCATCCCCTACCAACTCAGCAAGCTCCAAATGATTGTTGAGATTGATTTGGGATATAACCACTTAACCAATCCAGACCCTACCAAGTTCACACTTCCGTCCACTTTGAAGCGGTTCTCTCTACCTAATAATGATCTCAGTGGTACCTTCCCACAGTTCATTCTCAACCGCACCAATGTCAGGATGAGGTCCCTCGATTTATCGGATAACACATTTTCAGGGCCATTACCATATTCGCTGCCAGAGATGATCCCGAGGTTGAGGTACCTGAATATTTCCTTTAATGGATTCTCTGGCTTGATACCTGGCTCATTCTCATGCCTCCACAAGCTCAAGACACTAGATCTTGGGAACAATAATCTTAAAGGAGGAATCCCAGAGGAGCTGGGAATGATATCTGTATTGCAAACTCTTTTCTATACCTACCTAATAATAAAGCACGAATTGTTTCTTCCGGTCCAACACTTTTTTGGACAACTTTGCCGCTAATAGTTTAGGTGTATTACCGACCATGCCACACATAAGTCTCGTAATCTTTCTTATTATCAGCGGTGGTTTACGTCTCGCCTCTTTTTTCGTCTGTCACCCGGTAGTCTAGGCATCGCACGATACCAAGTTGTACGAGGATCGTGGACGGGTCGACGTGGATCGCTGATCGGGTCGTGTTCCAGATCGATGGCTGCTGACCTCAAACGAGTGCACAAGATTTCATACCATGGTATCAGGCATCCCCGCCGCTCCATGCGCCATATGCCCAACCGACGTAGTGCTGCATGCGCCATCTCCATCCCGCCACTGATGGGTACGAGTATGGCCGGCCGGAAGCTGCCGTAGTGTCGCACGCGTCATCTCCATCCCGCCACTGATGGGTACGCGTACGGCCGGCCGGAAGGTCTCACGCAGCCGCATCCATATGCTATTAGCCATTCGCTTGGGAATCTCCCGTCTCTGGCAAAGCTTGCCCCCCGGGTTGCAGGGATAAGGGACTAGGGAGTCATGACTGCACGAGGAAGAAGGAACGGTGGCCAGGAACAAAGGTAGGGCTCTGGATTCCATGGGCACAGGAGAGATTCATGGAGGCGAGATTTGGGGATTGTCTCGCACAGTCCATCCTGGAAAAAAATGGCAAATGAGATGAGTACAGTAGCACGCATGGGTTTCTAATTTATTTTTGTTGGCATTTACGTCGTTGCAAATTTTGTGGCATGATTTTTCTCCATCAAGATACCGAGTCAACAAAAAATCCTACTTGGTTATTTTTAGAAACCAATAGTGTGATCCTTCTCTTCGTAGTGCCTACCTTAGCAGCTCATCGACCCCAGATCGTTTGGATCACGACCAACGTGCCAAATTAGTGTCCCGGAGATGTATACCCTTGTTCGCTGGGAAGAGGACCCTCGACCCCGTTTCCTCGATCCGGGTGACCTGGATTTCTAGCAACTATGGTCTATCATCCGCGTATAGGCTTTGTCAAATCAAATTTCCTAAAAGCCAATCCATGAAACACGGTCTCCCTAAAAAAATCCATGTAGCCATGGTCAACCAGGAAACATACATCATTCTAATATAAAAAAACTAGGATACATACAACTTGCACGACTGCAAGTTACAAAACAATGGCCAGTTGAGCGATCCATCGCATGGAGCGATCTTGCCATTGCGCCACCTCCAACTACGGCCACAAATCGACACGCGAAGCCAACCCTTTTTCTGCTTCTCAATTGGCGTTGCGGCTGATCCTTGAGGAAGTCATTGTAGAGATGGTCTCGACGAGGGGATTCTTCCCGGTTGTAGCCGATGCAAGGTAAGGCGATCACAGTGAGCTCACTAACGGTGTGGTAGCATCTCTCGGTTATTTCTATGGTTGTACGATTTTTTAGAAGAGCCACATTTTATGTTTAAGAAAAGCATGTTATAATTGCAAGAAGGGTGTGGAATTAGTAGATAGAATACATAAGATACTCCCGTCCTTTGAAATTTAATGACTCGTCTTTATCCAAATACGTATGTATCTACATATGTCTTAGTTGTAGACATATGTGTATTTAGAAAATATTAAGACACTTATGGAATACGACAATTATTTGAGCAATGATAATTTTTCTCGTTTCTCCGTGGCAACGCACGGGTATTTAGCTAGTACTCTACAATAACCCATTGCTAGAGGATCTCATCATGTACAACACTAGTTTGGTTTCTACTCTTCCACCCGAACTGGGTGTAAGTTTTCGAGGTGTTTAGTAGAAGCCGTATCCCTTTGGTCTCGGGAGGCCTGCGTGTTATATAGCGATGGGGTACAACCACCGGAGTTTTACATGGGGCGATCGATCAACTGATTGATCGGATTACATCGTGATCTTCACGCTAACAACTATCTATCAATTGTACCATCTGCTTTTCTTTTGATTCTATAGACCCACTTGCTATCTATCAGATTTTTACCTTGAGTATAAGGAACTAGATGCCAAGTTTTATTTTTTATCAAGGCATCATATTCATCATCCATTGCACCCTTCCATTCAGGACTTTTTAAGTCTACCTGTAGGTTTTCGGGTTCTCCTACACTACAGGATAGTCCTAGCTTAATAAAGCCATTTGTATACCTTTTTCTTTCAATTTTACCAGTTCGAAGACGTGTCTGATGTAGAGATGCCTCAGATTCCGCAGATGGTGCTGTAGAAGAACTCGGTGCAGAAGATCCGCCTGAGCTAGCAGGATCCGAGGCAGCAGACGAGGTTGTCGTGTGCGCATCCGTCGATACCGACTTGGCATCCACTGATTGCTCTGCACCGTGGCGATGGGACCCGCCAGAAGGTTGGCGCGTGTAGACCACGTGCACGTGGGACCGAGCGGTCGGCCCACTTGCGGACGTGGCGCCGTCTGGTTGGGGAGCATCGTCCTGATGTCGATTCCCCGACGCGCCTGCCATGGGACCACTCCGAGGACGCGGTTTCGACGCACCGCAGGTACGATCGCCGTGCATGATTGGCGCAGAACTCTGAGACGTATCCTCCCCGTGTTACGCGCCAGCTGTTCCGCGTCCGAATCGTTGGCATGACCGTATGTGGTCGTTTCTTCACCGTTTGCCATGATTTCTTCACCACCGGCTTGCAAATTTGGAGCTCCAGTCGGCTGGTCCTGTGCTGCAATTGAGAAACACCAGATACGAGAGGATTTACAGAACCATTAGCAGTTAGGTCATCACATTGTTCATCCCCAGATAATGACGCCGGTTGGGATTGAGATTGTCCAGGAAGTAAAAGGATTTCCTGGCGCAAAAGTGCTCCAGCGTTCGGATGCAATTTTCCGAAGGAAAAAATAGTTTCATCAAAAACGATGTCACGAGAAATATAGATACGTCTGGTAGAAACTTCTAGACACTTGAACCCTTTGTGCATATGACTATAGCCGATGAAAACACATTGGGTGGATCTAAAAGCCAATTTTCGTTTGTTGTATGGCCTAAGATTGGGCCATCATGCACATCCGAAAATACGAAGTGATGAATAATCTGGGGCCTTTTTGAGGAGTTTTCGGTAGGGGTATCATGGTTGATAACTTTGGAAGGTAGGATGTTGATGAGATGGGCTGCAGTGAGGAATGCTTCATCCCAAAATTTCAGTGGCATAGATGCATTAGCCAGAAAGTAAAGTCCTACTTCAACAATGTGCCTATGCTTTCTTTTGGCCGAACCATTTTGTTGATGGGCGTGTGGGCAAGACACATGGTATGCATTGCAATTTTTTTGAAAGAAAGAGTTCAGTTTTTCATATTCACCTCCCCAGTCACTTTGGAGTGTGAGGATTTTGGTGTTAAATTGGCGTTCAACAAGTTGTATGAAACACTTGGAAAACCTTACATCTTTGTTTGAGAAAATAAATCCAAGTAAATTTGCTAAAGTCATCGATAAAGCTTACATAATAAGTGTGTCTACCAACATAACTAGGTGTTGGCCCCCATACATCAAAGAAAACGAGTTCAAGAGGGGAGGAGGATACACTGGTAGACTTTGGGTAAGGTAATTAATGACTTTTTACCTTTTGACAAGAATCACAAACTAATTTATTTCTAGACTCTTGAGAGCATGGAAGATCATGCTTTTGAACTACTTTTTGAACAATTTGAAAAGATGGATGACCGAGTCGACTATACCAATCTTCTGAGGAAGGTTTGGAGATGTTGAGGGCCTCTTTATTGGGTGTTGATGAAGATGAAGAAACTAATGGATAGAGGCCTCGGACACAATCTCCTTCAAGCACCACCTTCTTCGTTGCCTTGTCCTTTACATAAAAATTCCAAGAATGAAATTCAAAAAAACAATTATTGTCTCTTGTGAGACGATGAATGGAGGCAAGACTTTTTGTGGCATTAGGAACATGAAGGACATTTTTTAGGTGTATATTAGATGATGGGGTTTGAACAAATGAATGACCAACATGCTTAATGTTCATACCTGCTCCACTGGCCATGTGCACTTGATCATGGCCGTGGTACCTCTCCTTCATGGTGAGATTATCAAGCTCGCCGGTGATGTGGTCAGTGGCGCCCGTGTCGCAATTCCAGTTGGTGTCGATGCGGTGGGAGTGGATGGCGTTGGCATGCCTCTCTTCCTCCTCGTCATCCTCGTCGAAGCGGTACCAGCACTTCCATGCCTCGTGGCCTTGCTTGCCACAGATTTGGCAGATGGGGTTGTTGCCGCCTCCTTTGCCACCACCGCTACCGCCTTGGTTGGAGCCGCCGCCGCCGCGACCCTGATTCTGGCCACGGACACCTCCGCGACCTCCACGTCCACGTGGAGCACCACGGCCACGTCTCTCGTGGCCACGACCACGTCTCGCCATGTTGGCGGAGGGGTTGTAGTCATTGCCGAGGAGGAGTTGCATCCGGCTTTCGTAGCCGGCGACGCGTGCGTAGAGCTCGGAGAGGCTGATGGAGTCGGCCCCGTTCTCGATGGCGGCGAAGATGGGGTTGTAGGTGTCATCAAGACCGGCGAGTATGTACTCAACCAGTTCATCCCCGTCGACGACACGGCCTGCTGCAGCAAGCTCGTCGGACAGGCCCTTCATCCTGCCGAAGTATGCTTGGGCCGAGGGGAAGTTTTCCCTCCTTGTCTTGGTGAGCTGCAACCGGAGATTGGAGATCCTGGCCCGAGACTGCACTACGAACATCGTTCTGGGCGCGTTCCAGACAGTGGCAGATGTCTTCAAGCCTACAACAGAAACCAGCACCTCTCTTGAAAAGGAGTTAACGAGGTAGGAGAGGATGTGCTGATCGGTGTTTACCCATGCGGCGTACTCAGGGTTGGGCACTTCTTCGGTGTCCTTTTTCCCCTTTGACGATGGTGATGGTTTTGGGGGGCGCCTTCTTGGTGCCGTTGATGAAGTCCTCTAGCTGGGCTCCCCGGATGGCAGGGAGTGCCGCCATCTCCCATAGGAGATAGTTCTCCCGCGTCAGCTTCTTCGCAACGGATGACCCGCGAGAGGGTTCGACGTCGCGGCACGAGAGGAGGAAGAGGTAGCATCGAGAGTCATGGCTAGATGTGTTTGAGGAAGCCTAGCTCTGATACCATGTAAGTTTTCGAGGTGTTTAGTAGAAGCCGTATCCCTTTGGTCTCGGGAGGCCTGTGTGTTATATAGCGATGGGGTACAACCACCGGAGTTTTACATGGGGCAATCGATCAACGGATCGATCAGATTACATCGTGATCTTCACGCTAACAACTCAAGGCCTAATCTATCTCTACATCTTAAACTACCTAAGGCCTTATCTCTAACTCCACCGTATCTTATAGATTGATACGATGGTTACAAGTGAGACGTGCCAACAGGTGTGCGCTAACATCCTTTCTAACACTGGGAAACTTTATGAGTCTTCTTGCCATTGATATGTCCGCTAATGGACTCTCTAGACCCATACCCTGCTCACTCTCAAGGCACTAAAAGCTCGAGGTGCTATATCTCATGAACAATAGTCTAATGGGAGAAATCCCAGAGGAGCTGGTAAACCTTACTAGTCTTTATTACATTGATTTGTCCGCTAATTGATTCTCTGGACGCATACCCTTCTCGCTCTCAAGGCTCCAAAAGCTCAAGATACTAAATCTGAAGACCAATAATCTAACCGGAGGAATTCTAGAGGAGCTGCGAAACCTTACGAATCTTCAGACCATGATTTTGTCACATAATCAATTGTTTGGAAGTTTGCCACCATCTTTTGCCAGGATGCAAGAATTAATGGAGTTTGATGTACATGGAAACAATATCAGTGGTACCATCCCCTCAAAGTTGTTTACAAACTCGACCATGCTCGTAGTCTTTAATGTAGGAGACAACTTGTTAACTGGAGGCATCCCAGTGGAGATGGAATACAGTCCAAACTTGCAGTATATTAAGTTATCACAGAACCACCTTACAGGAATGATTCCATCAATTATGGGAAATTTTTCAAATTTGGCTCACCTTGACATAAGCACTAACCACCTCACTGGAATGATGCCATCAAATATCGGCAATACGATATATTTGTATTACCTTGACATGAGCACCAACCACCTTGACGGTGAGCTTCCTGCAACCATCTCCTATCTGGTGAATCTTCTTGTTCTCTCCTTGTCTGGCAACAAGTTCATAGGTATCATTCCTAATGTCTTTTGCCATTTAACACATCTTCAACTCTTGGATGTATCAAATAATCAACTCTTTGGAGATTTTCCCCGTTGCTTGTGGAAGTTGAAAGAGCTACTATCCTTGGATTTGTCAGGCAATGCTTTCTCTGGGGAAATTCCAACCTCAACTAACTGCAGCTCTTCACTTAGGTCGCTACACCTGTCAAAGAACAACTTCAAAGGTAGCTTTCCAGCAGTATTGTAGAACTTCAAAAGCCTTATTATTTTGGATCTCGGGAACAATAAGATTTGTGGTACCCTTCCTCCATGGATAGGGGAAAGAAATCCCTTTCTAAGGATTCTCAGGCTATGATCAAACATGTTCTATAGAAGTATTCTTTGGCAGCTATCACAACTATCCCATCTCCAGCTGCTCGTTCTAGCTGAAAATAACTTTGTTCGTACCATACCAGAAAGCTTTGTCAATTTCTCCTTGATGAGACAGACAACAATGATGCAGCCGGTTCTAGTACTCAAGACGGTTCTAATACTCAGAAGAGTATGTATACCCTACATATTTTGAGAATGGCCGCATGGACTTAATTTGGAAGGGACTGGAGAACACCTTTGAGGGGAGATATGCATTTGTGACTAGCATCGATCTCTCTGGTAATTCTCTCATGGGTGAAATCCCTTCAGAGTTGACAACTCTTAGTGGCATCCGGTTGCTAAATTTGTCGAGAAATTATCTATCTGGTGGCATACCGAAGGACATTGGCAATCTAAAGTTGTTAGAATCCCTTGACCTCTCCTGGAAGAAACTATCAGGTCATATTCCTCTTAGCATATCAAACTTGATGTTCCTAAACATTGTTAATCTCTCCAACAATCTTCTATCTGGGGAGATACCTACCGGCAATCAGCTCCAAACTCTCAATGACCCATCGATCTACAGCAATAATCTGGCACTTTGTGGTCTCCCTTTGAGAATTGCGTGTACCAATAATTCGAGTATTGCAACACCAGTGGATGGAGCAAAGGAACATCACCAAGACCTGTGGATGTACTACTCGGTGATTGCTGGAGTTGTCTTTGGTTTCTGGGTATGGTTTGGAGCATTGTTTGTCTGCAAGGTCTTGAGGTTTGCTTTCTTCAGTTGCATCGATGCACTGCACCAGAAGTTTATGCAGAAGATGAAGAGTACTTGACAGTACATCACTCTGGTTCGCACTTATGACCATAGAGTTTCTTCAAGTTTCCTCTGATTGCAGTTACCTGCCATGGCCCAGCTCTTTGTTTTCCTTCAGCAAACAAGTTGTGATAGTCTGTTCCTATGTAAGCATAAGTGTCTTATAGTAGTTTTGAACTTCCGAGGAGATAATTTCCTAGAGACCTGTAGTAGGTGTTATTCTCTGAATATCGTGAGATGCAGTTATATATGTTTCGTCCTTGGTGTTTCGGTATTTTTCTAGATTGGTACTACCATGAATAAAGCTTCAATCTTATATCACTAATGTTTACTTCTTTTACCACCACTCACAGCAAAAAATTGATCAGAATTATACTGGTTACAAATCACCAAAGAACAAGATCGAAACTAACATTTTCCATGGAAAACAATGTTGTATGCGCATCTCGGTTCTGGTAGCTGTTGGTGACGGCGCGGTGCTTCATGATCTCCCCCTCGGAGCCTGCCATGACCTGCATGGCACCCAGCCTCGCCATGGACCGCCCGAACACCTGGAAGAACACCTCCGGTGGGTTGCTGACCACATCGGCCCTTGTCGCGGCATCGGTGATCATTGCATCATCAGACCGGAGCCAGGCCCTGTGCTTGAGCACCGCATGGTAGTAGCCGAGGTCGAAAGTGAGGAAGCTGCTGGGGTCTATCTCCACGGCGGCGCCACGCCCGCCCATCCTGCAGTTGCGTTGTCGCAGGTTGGCGGCGTAGGCGGCGTAGAGGGGCGTGGCGTAGCCGTAAACGCGGCCGGCGAAGGACGAGCAGTGTGTGCACCTGCAACTCGGGTTCGATTCAGAATTCAGGAACACAACACATTCGACCATCCATGCAAGAATGCGACATTTATTTACCTGCAACTTAATTTTTTTACTTCATGTTTGTTTTGAATTCAAGTATTTTGATCGCTGGATTGAAATTCGGTGGCTTATATAACAATGTTGTTTCTGCTGAAGTTAGTAGAGGAAAAAGAGATGGTTTCTGTTGGATTCCTAGCTAGGGGCCTCATAGCGTTGGCAAGTCTAGTTCAAAAGTCGGCGCTAATTGCTAAACAGCTTAAGCATGGAACAGGATATAAAGCCATGTCTATCTGTTTAGACTTGATTGATAATAGAAATAGATGTCATCGTTAGAAATAGATGCATCAGTAGCCCAGATAGATCCCAGATTATCAGTACTGCCTGACGACAAATCGGCAACAAGAACACCGAAATGCCTTCCAAAATTAGATGAAGTGGACTACTAATTGCCAATGGATCCGACCAGGAGATTGCAAATGACACCAGAAGCAAACAAACTAGAGAACTTGTGAGCAGGGTTTAAAGGGTCATCGACGGCGAGGGCAGCTCCCGGAGCGCCTCCTACATGCTTCGACGACGGCACGCGCCCCGCCCTGCACCGCAGCACGTATTGGTTTGTAGTACACGTCAGCGCTAGACTAGCGTGGCGACGGGCTAGAGCGAGCTGAGCGTGGGGACTACGTACGACGGCGGAGACCACGCTGGGGACGGGCCTTGACGCCAGGGCAGCGTCAGGTTCGGCGGCGCAGGCGCTGGTCGAGTAGAGCAGGATTACCGCGTCGCAGCCCTTCCGTATCAATGCCATAGGTTCATATATAGTGTGCTTAATATCCTTTTCTTTTTTTTGGTTTCTATTTTCTCCCTTTTTCCTTTTAACTTTACTTTTTTATGATTTATTTTTTTGAAAAACTTTTCAGAATTGAAATTTGTTGTCATTTTGAAAAATATTCACATTTGAAAATTGTGTAGATTAAAAATGTCTCGTACATAATATTGTTTATATCTGAAAATTGTTCATATCTAAAAACCGTTCGTATTTGGAACGTTAACCTTTTGTTGAAGCGAAACTTTTTTGAATTAGAACCTTTTTTTGAACATGAACCTTTTCTGAATCTGAATCATTTTTAAACTTGAACCTTTATTGAATCTGAACTTTTTTTAAAACTTAAACATTTTTTAACTTAATAAAAAAACAAGAAACAGAAAAGAAAACACAAACCTACCTATGTTCATCCCCTAGGGTGCTCGCTAGCAGGCCCCTACCCGCATCTACTGGGTCGGCCCACGTACAGGAATGCTCCATGGCCCATGGGCGAGCGAGCGATACTCGATTCACCCTTCTTCTTGTCCGAAGGTAAACACGCGAACTGTATTACTCGTTTACAGTCCACCGAAAAGAACAGAAATAGTAAATCCCGACCTATACTACGCGAGGCCCATGGCTGGCCCACTATTTCTTTTTTTTCCTACTCTTCTTTGAGCTCGCAAGTGCCCGCGTGGCCGTGCCGCCCGATGCTCCCCACGCCACCCAGCGCCTCCCTAGCGCAGCCCCACGCCGCTGAGTGCGCAGCCCCGTGCGTCGCCGCCCAACGCTGACCTCATACCGCCTTGGCCCCTGCGTCGCCAAGCGCTCCTTGGCCCCTGCGCCGCCTCGTCTTGTCCTGCGCAGCCCCAGCTCTCACGAGCACCTGAAACTTTCCTCTCGCCAACTCAATCGCGGGTATACAGACCACACTGGTTTGGTCATGAAAACCTCGAATCTGTAGGTCAGGGGAGTTGGTTTTCTCTAATCAGCTTAATAATAGTACTTAAGGGTCACTCGCTTTTATGGTGTCTGCTAGAGGTCTTTTTTCGTCCGAAACTGAAAAGAGCGGTTATTTTATCGTTTTGGCGTGTTTATGGGATATGTTAGAGATGTTCTTTTTTATTTTCTGCCACGCCTAGCCTCTTCCGCGGCCCGCCCTCGTCCTCAATTCGTCCTGGCTCACTGCCGCTGCCGGCCTGCCGCAGACCTCGGCCTCGTCGGTTTGCAGTTCTCCACTCCTTTTACAGATACGCAATGTTTTGACTTTTTGAAAATTCAGTCGTAAGTTAAAACCCCAAATCACAATATGAAACATTTCTACAATTTGTCACCTTCCCGTTCTAGTGAACTAACAATCGTGGTCTTACTAATAAATACACGAAAGACTATTTTTTATACTTTGTGATATTTTGGAAGCTCCATCTTGATGATGGTCTAGAGTCTAGACTTGGCATTTCACTCTCAGAGATTGAATTGATGGTTTGACTCGGTGCTAACAAACAGCTACAACCACATACATACAGGGCAGTCTCAGTCATGATCCATCAGACATCACCCGACCTGTAATCACTTCCCTGATAAGTTGGGAATTGGGTAGCCTCAAAACACCTGACATATTTGATTTTTTTCTCTCACAAGACTGACCCCAAGTCTGAAGTCTTCTGTACGCGTATTTTTGTTTTGTTTTGAAAAAGAGTATATATTAATATCATAGGGATACCAATTACATCCAGTCTCTGTAACAATGCATTGCCTAGCGGTCCTACGGATACACACAGCCCAGAAAAAAGAAAAAAAATTAAAAAAAATAGAAAAAGTCCTGCTACAGAGAACTATTCCTCAAAGCAACAACACTGACACCATCAGAACAACACCAATAATCCTCCACTCCAATAACAACGCCTTCAAGAAGGAAAAAGTGCCCAGCGCCATCGTTGTCCGATCAAAGATCATATGTTTTCACCCTGGAGAAAGTCCTCACTCGCAAAACAATATGGTCAGACCTTGGATTTTCAAAGGTAAGACTGAGAACTCCTTCTGTGTTGTCTTCCTGCACCAACAGTCGCTGCTACGAGTCATAGATCACGCAGCCAGTTCTCCGTCGCCACAAAAACTAAAATCACCATCGCTACCCTCATATTTCCAATTTCTTGACATTCTCCGCATCTGACTTCACCATGGCTCGATGAATGGTGTTTGGTGGGAACAAACAACAGAGCTTCGCAACGCTCCCGCTGAAACCAAACGGCCAGAAAAACAAAGAACACACGACCGAATACCTTCCGATCCAGCAATCTCCAGTCATGATACGCACATGGGAGTTCGTCGATAGAGCCTTCCGGAACTCGCCTCTCCAGTCCAGATCAACGAAGGCAGACATCAAGCAGATCTTCGTCTTCGCGCGAAAGAAACCCAAGGACCACCTCCTTTATTAAAGCCGACGCAGCGATCCCCACACCGCCGGCCGGTTTCTAATGGACGGATCAAGCATGCCGACTCAGCCACCTGAATGTTCGATTGACATGGTTATATCCTACGAGTACATGACATCAGCATACCTCGATTTAGTATATCATCAAGTCATGGAGAAGCAATCATGAAAATATTTTTGTGCAACTCGATCTTAATGATCTTTGCCATTGAGGAAGGCCTTTCAACTTTTATCGTCGCCACTAGTAAAAGTAATGACATGTCAACAAGAGAATAAACCGTATGAAACATGATGTGTCGTTCAAAAAGATAATCTCTAAAGTATTTAATTCTCCGTGTATGAATAACTGTAAGCTGAGAAATCTTATTCAGGTTGAACCTATATAATGAATCACTTGAGTTAAGCCAAGAAGTTCTCAAGCAATGATAACGATAGATCATCAAAGAAATTTGGTTGTAATAGAGTCTATAGTTAAATAGAAGGTGTCCACAACTTGAAAATAATCAACAATGACATGGTGTCTTCCCGATTTTAAAGATTTTCACTCATTCTATGACCATTTCATCGATACCTAGGATTGTGATATCATTTTCTGCCGGAATTCACATCTTTCAGAAGGGCTCTAAACCATTATTTCTCTAATTAAAAAACTAATACTCACATCCATCACCAATAATATTAACTAAAGCAATAAAATTAGAATTTTAGATCAATAATATATACAAAGGAAAATTAGATCCATAGGATATTGTTTAGAGTCAAATTTATTGTGAACGAGATATTGCAAAGAAAAATATGATTTCAAACTATACTATAACTAGTCTTTATTTCACTCCGGAATCAGTTTTGCGCAGTGTTTAGTAAAACAAGCATAACTTTCTCATACGAAGTCCGTTTTCAGTATACGACCAGTCAAATTATTCAGAAAAAACATGCACATCTAAAGGTGTTTGCCAAAAATCAAGGTAGGGCGGCTGCCCTACCTTGCCATACTGGGAGCTCCGCCCCTGTAGCCAACGTAGGGGAATGCTCCACAGCCCGTGGGCGAGCGATATTCACGTCACCCTTCTTCTTGCGCAACGGTAAACACGCGAACTGTATTACTACTCGTTTATAGTTTAAGGAAAAACATGTTTACAATTCGAAATGCATCCAAAAAGAATAGAAACAGTAAATCCCGACATGCACTACGTGAGGCCCATGGCTGGCCCACTATTTCTTTTTTCCCTACTCTTCTTCGAGCTCGCAACTGCCCGCATGACCATGTCACCCGATGCTCCTAGCACCGTCCCCTTGCCGCCCCAGCACCGCTCCCCGCGCCATCCAGCACCACCCAGCGCCTCCCTAGTGCAACCCCCACGCCATTGAGTGCGCATCGCCGCCCAACGCTGAACCTGTACCGCCTTGGCCCCTGCGTCACCACCGCGGGTCATGCGCCGCCGCGCCAAGCGCTCCTTGGCCCCTGCGCCGCCCTGTCTTGTCCTGTGCAGCCCCAAGCACCTGAAACTTTCCTCTCGCCAACTCAAAGGCGGGTATACAGGACTCAGTCGGTTCGGTAATGAAAACCTTGAATTTGTAGGTTAGGGGAGTTGGTTTTACGGATCAGCTTTAAAATACTTAAGGGTCGCTCGCTTTTACGGTGTCTGCTAGAAGTCTTTTTTTTCAGTCCAAAACTGAAAAAAGTAGTTATTTTACCGTTTTGGCGTGTTTATGGGATATGTTAGAGATGTTCTTCTTTATTTTCTGCCACGCCTTGCCTCTTCCGCGGCCCACCCTTATACTCAATTCGTCCTGGCTCACTGCCGCAGACCTCGGCCTCGTCGGTTTGTAGTTCTCCACTCCTTTTACAGATACTCAAATTTTCAAAAATCCACTCGTAAGTTGAAACCACAAATCACACTGATGAATGTGTTCTTCTATTTGTCACCTCCCCACTAGATACAGTGGTTCTCCGTGCTAGTAGTGAAGCATTTGGATTTTACATGCAGAAGCACCACGGGTTGAACTAGCAATGGAGGTCTTGCTAATAAATAGATGATGGGCTAATTTTCTTGCTTCCCGATCTTTTTGGAAGCTCCATCTTGATATTTCACTCTTAGGTATTGAATTGCTGATTTGGACGTTGTTGACTCAGCGTGAACAAACAGCTACAACCACATAGTACATACAGGCAGTCAGTCATCAGCCATCACCTTGTAATCAAGATGGAAACTGGGTGGCCTCAAAATATCGGCATTGATATTTCCCTCACACCACGACCCCAAGTCTGAAGTCTTCTGTATGCATATGCCCGTCCGATGACATCAGCACCGGAACGGCTTTTCTGCAGTAATCTCTTTTATCTATGTGCACCTCTAGCTACTCCTCCAGGCAGAAAAGGCACCATTCAGCCTGCCATTTTCCTTCTTACCAACACAACAAGACGTTGTTATGGCCCTGCAGAAACTCTTCTTTGTCTCAATTTTCCTGCTAATATGTGCAGTCAAGGCGATCAACCCGGGAGCACAAGAACTACTCCGATGGAAGTCCACATTGATTGAGGCCAACTCGTTGTCCTCATGGTCGATTACCAACTCTACCTGCTCTTGGTCCGGCATCACCTGTGATCATGCCGGACATGTTACCAAGATCCAACTTCCCAACACCGGGCTCCATGGTACGCTACATGCTTTCTACTCTGCTTCATACCATAACCTTACCAAGATCGACCTCAACAACAACAATATTTTTAGCACCATCCCAGCAAACATATCCATGTTGCTCACGCTCACCTTTCTAGACTTGAGCAGCAACAATCTTGTTGGTGCCATCCCCTACCAGCTCAGCAAGCTCCTAGCGATTGTTGTGTTAGATTTCGGATATAACCACTTAACCAATCCAGACCCTACCAAGTTCACACTTCCGTCCACTTTGAAGTGGTTGTCTCTACGTAATAATAGTCTCAGTGGTACCTTCCCACGGTTCATTCTCCACCGCACCAATGTCAGGATGAGGTCCCTCGATTTATCGGATAACACATTTTCAGGGCCATTACCAGATTCGTTGTCGGAGATGGTTCCAAGGTTGAGGTACCTAAATATGTCCTTTAATGGATTCTCTGGCTCGATACCTAGCTCATTCTCAGGCCTCCACAAGCTCAAGACACTAGATCTTGGGAACAATAGTCTTACAGGAGAAATCCCAGAGGAGCTGGGAATGATATCTGGATTGCAAACTCTTTTTCTAAACAATAACCCACTTGGTGGGACCATCCCGGCCTCACTTGGGCAGCTTCAGTTGCTAGAGGTTCTCAACATACGCGACGCTAGTTTGGTTTCTACTCTTCCACCTGAGCTGGGAAACCTTACGAGTCTCCGTATCATGCTTTTGTCCGCTAATGGATTCTCTGGACGCGTACCCTGCTCGCTCTCAAGGCTCCAAAATCTTGAGATACTATATCTCACGAACAACAGTCTCACGGGAGAAATCCCAGAGGAGCTGGTAAACCTTACTAGTCTTCAATACATGAGTTTGTCACAGAATCAATTGTTTGGAAGTTTGCCACCATCTTTTTCCAGGATGCAAGAATTATTGGTGTTTGATGTACACGGAAACAATATCAGTGGTACCATCCCCTCAGACTTGTTTACAAACTCAACCACGCTTGAATACTTTGATGTAGGAAACAACTTGTTAACTGGAAGCATCCCAGTGGAGATGGGATACAGTCCAAACTTGAAGTATATTGAGTTATTACAGAACCACCTTACAGGAATGATTCCATCAATTATGGGCAATTTAACAAATTTGTATCACCTTGACATGAGCACTAACCTCCTCACTAGAATGATGCCATCAAATATCGGCAACGCAATTAATTTATATCACCTTGACATCAGCACCAACCACCTTGAGGGTGAGCTTCCTACAACCATCTCCTATCTGATGAATCTTGTTGTTTTCTCCTTGTCCGGCAACAAGTTCACAGGTATCATTCCTAATGTCCCAGGAAAATCAAAGTCTGTCTTTTGCAATTTAACACATCTTCAACTCTTGGATCTATCAAATAATCAACTCTTTGGAGATTTCCCTCGTTGCTTGTGGAAGTTGAAAGAGCTACTGTCCTTGGATTTGTCAGGCAATGGTTTCTCTGGGGAAGTTCCAACCTCAACTAACTGCAGCTCTTCACTTAGGTCACTACACCTTTCAAAGAACAACTTCACAGGCAGCTTTCCAGCAGTATTGCAGAACTTCAAAAGCCTTATTATTTTGGATCTCGGGAACAATAAGATTTGTGGTACTCTTCCTCCGTGGATAGGGGGAAGCAATCCCCTTCTAAGGATTCTCGGGTTGCGATCAAACATGTTATATGGAAGTATTCCTTGGCAGCTATCACAACTATCCCATCTCCAACTACTCCTTCTAGCTGAAAATAAGTTTGTTGGTACCATACCAGAAAGCTTCGTCAATTTCTCCTTGATGAGACAGACATCAGTGATGCAGCCGGTTCTAATACTCAGCACAGACTATCTCTACCCTACATATTTTGACAATGGCCGTATGGACTTAATTTGGAAGGGACGGGAGTACACTTTTGAGGGAAGAGATGCATTTGTGACTGGCATCGATCTCTCTGGTAATTTTCTCATGGGTGAAATCCCTTCAGAGTTGACAAATCTTAGTGGCATCCAGTTGCTAAATTTGTCGAGAAATTATCTATCTGGTGGCATACCGAAGGACATTGGCAATCTAAAGTTGTTAGAATCCCTTGACCTCTCGTGGAACAAACTATCAGGCCATATTCCTCCTAGTATATCAAAATTGATGTTCCTCAACAGTCTTAATCTCTCCAACAACCTTCTATCTGGAGAGATACCTACAGGCAGTCAGCTCCAAACACTCAGTGACCCATCGATCTATAGCAATAATCTGGCACTTTGTGGTCTCCCTTTGAGCATTGCGTGTACCAATAATTCGAGTATTGCAACACCAGTGGATGGAGCAAAGGAACGTCACCAAGACCTGTGGATGTACTACTCGGTGATTGCTGGAGTTGTCTTTGGTTTCTGGGTATGGTTTGGAGCATTGTTTGTCTGCAAGGTCTTGAGGTTTGCTTTCTTCAGTTGCATCAATGCACTGCACTAGAAGTTTATGCAGAAGATGAAGAGTACTTGACAGTACAACACTGTGCTTCACACTTATGACCAGCGAGTTTCTTCAAGTTTCCTCTGATTGCAGTTACCTGCCATGGCTCGGCTCTTTGTTTTCCTTCAGCAAACAAGTTGTGATAGTCTATTCCTATGTATGCATAAGTGTCTTATAGTAGTTCTGAACTTCTGAGGAGACAATTTTCTAGAGACCTATAGTGGGTGTTATTCTATAAATATTGTGAGATGCTCTTATATATGTTTCGTCCTTGGTGTTTATGTATTTTTTAGCTTGCTACTACCATGAATACAACTTCAGTCTTATATCACTCAGTCATGTGTACTTGTTTAGTTGTTTTACCACCACTCACTCAGTCTTATACCCCTCCTCCCCGTCGGCACGCGCCACGAAGGCCCGCCCTGCACCACCACTCAGGCACACAGGCAGGCAACCCAAGTCAGTGCTAGTTTCAGATGATTCACTGGTAGTACGAGAGTGGTGGCGCCAACGTACCATAAGCCGCTGTAATGGTCCTGCATAAACTCTTCTACATCTCGTTTTTTTGCTAGTATGCACATCCAAGGCGATTAACCCGAAAGCAGAAGCACTAATCCGATGGAAGTCCACTTTGATTCGCACCAACTCGCTGTCCTCCTGGTCAATTTCTAGTCCTACATGTTCTTGGTTTGACCATATGGCACGGATTTGTCACTTGGGCCGACGGTGGAGCCGTCGGCGTAGCGGCGGGTCTGGCCCAGTGGGGCAAACCTGGGCCAACGACATTGTAGACGCCTCCCAGAAAAGCGGAGCGTCGACACGTGGCAGGCCGGGCCTACATCATTGCCATCGACGTATGTAACGCCAGACCTAATGGCCGTCACCCGCGTATGTGGGCCCCATAGACAGTATACCGACGGAGTATACACCAATAGTCCAGTTTAGCCGTCGGCCTGCGAGTATATGCCGATGGACAGTTAGGCTACGCCTGGGAAAAAAGCCGACGACCAGACGCTGACGGCAGCAATCAGCGTAGCCTATGCCTACGGTATCTGACTGTCGGCGCGCCTGACGTGTTTCCTGTAGTGTTGGGGTCACCTGTGATGCTGCCGGACATGTCTCCGAGCTCCACCTTCCAAGCTTGCGCCTCCTTGGTACATCACACGCGTTATACTCTTCTGCGCTCCAGAATCTCATTGTGATTTATCTCTCCAACAAGGATATCTAGTTAGCTTTCGAAATGCTACCGTTAGCTTCCCCAGGTAAGGCGACTCTGCCACCCCCCGCGCACCCCGCGTCGCCGGCGACCGCCGCCACCACCCATTCCATTCCCCTGCCACTGCTGTCCGTTGAGAGTCTAAGGCTGGCCCCCAGGCCCCTTGGTTCCTCTCAGAGGAGAATATGACGTCGCTGCGGTCCTCCTCTCTCGATTCTGTTCTGGATCGAGGCTGCGTCCTGACGCCGGCAGAGCTCACTCAGCCCCGCTCGCTCTGTCAGGTTCCCTCCGACAGCGAGGAGGTGCCAGATTCCGCCCCTACGTCTTCCCCTTCGGTTTGAGGTGGGCCCCTCTTCGTTGACTCTGTGCCGGATCCGGAGGAGATCCCCGTCTTCAATGCGGCAAGCCAGCTGCCGGCCTTCAATGCTCCGTCCCTGCGCTCCCTCATCGTCGTGCCTTCCAGCTACCAAAGGACACAAGGTATTGAAGCCGCATCCCCTCCGCCCGCGGCGCCCCCTGCCCGAGACGACGTGGGATGGCAGACGGCCATTCCGCGGCGCCGTCCGCAACGGGACGGGCATTCAAGGGACCCTGGCTATGGGCCAGCCTCCAACCCCAAGCGCGCCTCCTAGTCCAAGGCTGCCAGGCTCCGCTTCTTAAGGCGCACGGAGGGGTTGTGTGCGAGGTGTCTTTCCCCTGCCCACCACCACCGCGCTGCTTCCTGCCGCGACCCGTTCAGGTGTCTCTCCTGCAACCTCGCCGGCCACAAAGAGCACGACTGCCCTCTCCGACGAGCTGCAAGGGGTGCTAAGATGCTGCTGCCTCGCCCGCCTCCACCCTCCTCCCGTCGCCAGACATCGTCACCTCGTGCGCCCGGCGCCCGCTCCTAGTCCTGGGCAGCTGCCGTCTCCGCCCCTGCCTCCGCTCCTTCGGCAGAGCTCCCTCTCCTGCCGCCGCCCCCAATGGCTCTGAATTCCATGAACGGCATCGGCTCGGCTGTGACGCGGCCGGAGGAGGATGCGGTCATCATCGCTGCGTCCCATGAGCTGGACCAGGACATGAAGAACTGGGAGGCAACGGCCATCATTGCCTGGGTCATCAAAGGAAACCGCAAGGTTGAGCCTCTCGCTATCGACCGCGCCGTTCGGAAGGAATTCTGGCTAAGCCACAGTGACATCACCGTCAGCCTGCATCGGCCCGCGCAGTTTCTGCTCAAGTTCGAGCACAAGGCAACTGCGCCGAGGTGCTCAATCGTGCCCGAGTCAAGGCCGATGGCGCCCTGCTGCAACTCCGGCCATGGCGGCCGCTGGAACATGATTTTGGCGCAGCTATGTCCTTCCGCGTCCGTCTCTGCCTGGAGGGCATGCCGGCTCACGGGCATGCGCCGTACGTGGCCGAGCGCATCATCGCCCGCTGCTGCTCCTTCGACCGCCTCGACGAATCGTCAGTGCTGATGACAAGTGTGAGTTCGCTGGACTGCTGGGCATGGACTACCAATCCCAGCAACATCCCCAAGGTGGTGTGGCTCACCTTCACCAGCAGCGGCATTGGCGGTCGCGCTCCGGAGGTGTTTGTCCATGAGGCTTGCCCGACGGGCAGCAAGCGGGGAGCGATGTTTCGGGTCATCGTCCACCTCGACAAGATGGAAGACTACTCCATGGCGCCTCTCGAGTTCTTCGACTCAAGCTTCGACGCAAATGCTTTCAGGCCAACTCCGATCTCTTTTGATTGGCACTACCTGACGGTAGATGGCCAACCTCCTGCGTCGCTGCCCAAGCCAGAGGATGACGAAGCGGTGGCGCGTGCCGCTGCCTTGGCGAGCCGTGCCAAGCGCGGCCACAGGTAAGACCACCGCGCCATCTGCAGTATCGCTGCAATGACCATGACGACGAGCGGGACCATGATCGGGAAGGGGAGACGCGCCGGGACAGATGGAACCATGGCGGCCGCCGCGACACCGAGGGCTCCATTTGCCGTGAGAGAACTCGTTCTCCAAGGCGACGTGATGATGGCAACGACAATCATGACATGCGCCATGGTGAAAGCGCCCCTGACTCCCTCGACCTGGCGTCGCCTGACACCGCGCTGGGAGCGCCCCTGATGATCTACCCTGCTCCTAACGAAGCCTCGGTCTCGGTCATGGAGCTGCGCTCAGCTCTGGCCGATCAGGCTGCATCCCTGCGCTCTGAACTCCGGGCTTGCCTTGCTGACGCTGTCGAGCCCATCCTTGCTGAGTCGGTGGCTCTCCACGTCTGGACTGCAAGGGCTTCCGCGCTCTTGGACAATCTCTGCACCGGGCCGCCGCAACCGCGTCCGCTCTCTCCATCTGCTGAGGCTAAATCCCTGGAAGGCAGCATCGGCTTGGGTGGGCCTGCCCACATTGGTGATGACCAAGTCTTTGATCGCTTGGCCCGTTTGGAGATTGTTGTGGATTCAGGGATTGAAGCCTGGCATGATGCGAGTCTATCCGCGGCTCCAACGCCGCTTGTCTCGCCTCGGGAGGACGAGGACGAGACTGTGAAGGATGATCCGGCCTTTGACAAGATCGTCGACGACCACGAGCCCATCAGCGGCGGCGCGCGGGTCTCGCCAGCTGCTGGGGACGCCAGCCTGGGGGATCCTATGACCGTTGATGTCTCCCCGATCGTGCCCTCACCGCTGAAGCAGTTCCTTGCTATGGTTGCCGGGCCGCTGCAGCCACCGCTCATCTCCACCCCGCCGACAAGGAAGAATAAAAGTAAGGCGGTGCCTGCTGCGTCCCCAAGGCGAAGCGGCCGCATCGCGATCAAGAAAAAGGCTCGCCAACTATGCGACGGTGTTGAGGCCGTCCAGGAGATAATCGCCAAGATCTGAGGCATCCTGGCTCCAGAGGCATCCTTCGACGCTGGATCTCGCTCAGCTTACCACCAGCTGTTCCAAAAGGCGCCCCTGGCTACAGCTGCAATCCAAGCTCTGGATGCCCTAGTCAAACACGTCAAGAAGCTAAAGAAAAAGGGTATTGCCGAAGGAAAGATCCCATCCATGAAGACCCCAGTTGCAGATGTTTAGTTGGCATTACTGTCTTTGCCTCCCTAGGCACAGCCCATGCGTAAACTGTATCTTCAGTACTACTCTACGTTTAGACTTTCTACTCCTAAGCTACGTTTGCTTCATCGACCGCTTTGTAAGCCTGCACCTTAAGGCCACGATCATGTACCCTGGCTCATCTATTAAAAAGCTTCACTTCGCTTCTACCTGCGCCGAGCATCTCATTTCCAGCGCTACTTTCTACACCGAGCAACAAATACCCGTGTCGTCGGGTGTTTTTTAATGGCACAAAAAATGTTAATCTTCTGGACTGGAATCCAAGGGGCCTAAACAACAGAGTGCGACGCGACGTCGTCCATGATTTAGTGAAAGACTCACGTGCTACCATAGTTTGCCTCCAAGAAACCAAGCTTGAGATCGTCGATGATGCCATCATCTCCTCCATGTTAGGCCCAAACTTCACTGCAAACTATGCATATCTCCCTTCCATCGGAACAAAGGGTAGCATCATTATGGCCGTCTCTGATGCTTTCTTCTCCCTATCAGACATCCATACCATGACAAGTACGATTTCTGCCTCGATCACCATGCTCAGCGAGCGTACGCAATGGACCCTAACATGCGTTTACGGGCCGCAAGGAGACCAAGAGAAACTAGTGTTCATCGAAGAATTCTGGGGGCTTAAGACGCTAGTTCGGGAGGCTTGGCTCCTGGTGGGAGACTTCAACCTCATCACGAAAGCTTCTGACAAGAATAACCTAAACATAAACCGCCGTCTCATTCGGAAATTCAGAGAGGCACGGGACTACCTTCAACTAAAAGACATGCGCATGATTGGAAGATGCTTCACTTGGTCCAACGCCCAAGATGACCCTGTGCTAACCAAGATCGACCATGCTTTCTTCTTTGATGAATGGGATGTGCTTTTGCCGGATGCTCATCTCCAAGCCATCACTTCGGCTTGCTCCAACCATGCCCCCTCTGATACGTCCAATTTGCATCATCATTCTATATCATAATTTTCTCTATTCATTGATATATTTCGTATTAAGAGGTGTTACTTATGTTACTTTAATCTATTTTTGCATGTTGGATGATTCTTGGAGGATGGACTGCCGGAGTCAGGATTCTGATGGAAAAAGCAGTGTTTTGATGCAATTTCGCGAAGATCAGAAAAATACCAGAAAAACTATGGAAAATTATATTTTCCTGGAAGACGAAGAATGCCAGAAGGGGAGGCAGAGTTGGGCCACAGGGGGCCCACACCCCCAGGTGCGGGCCACCCCTGGCCGCGCCACCAGGGGTGTGGCCACCCTGGCCCACCTCTAGGTCCACCCTCTCGCCTATATCTTCTCCTTAAAACCCTAATACTCGGGGGGGGGGGGGGGGGAGCGACCATAGAAAGATTCTGCCGCCTCTGCGGGGCGGAAAACACCAAGAGAGAAAGAGCTCTTTGGCAGACATATTTCTGCCGGGGAAATTCCTTCCCGGAGAGGGGAGATCGTCGCCATCAACACCATCATCAAGCTAGACTTCATCGGGATCATCATCATCATCCACACCATCATCTCCACCAGCACCATCATCACCACTCCATCCCGCTGTAACAATTGTGTTGAATCTTGCATAGTTCTTAGGGGAAACTTTCCCGGTGTTGATTACTATTGTAGTTGATGCTTGTGAGTGGAACCATTGAATTATTGGTTATGTTCAGATTATTATCGATCATTATATCATCTCTGATCTTGATCCATATGATGTCTCGTGAGTAGTTCGTTTAGTTCTTGAGGACATGGGAGAAATCATGATGTTAGTAGTGGAGTTGTGTTGAGATATTATTCAATGGTTTGATATTTAAGTTGTGGTGCTATTCTTCTAGTGGTGTCATGTGAACGTCGACTACATGATACTTCACCATTTATGGGCCGAGAGTAATGCATTGTGTATTTGGCTACTAATTTTGGGGTTGCCGGAGTGATAGAAACCTGAACCCCCGTTAGGAAACCATTGCACGAGTGTAGGCTCTTAGAGTTTAAGGCTGTGGTTAGGTTTATATCTTAATTGATTTCTTGTAGTTGCGGATGCTTGCAAGGGGTTTAATCACAAGTATGTATTAGTCCAAGTAAGGTCGGTACATTAGCACAGGTTCACCCACACAACACTTATTAAATCAAAGAAGACTACTCAGCTATATGAAGCGAAATGACTTGACAGAATTCCCATGTGTCCTCGAGAACGTTTGGTCCTCATTAGTATTTCCACCGGCTTGTCCTTTGCTAAGAAAGGATTGGTCCACTTGCTGCATTTATTTGTTGTCTTTATTTACTTGCACTTTATTTCGTTGCTTTATCAGAAAACCCCTAAAATCCGTTTGCTAGTATTTACAGAGAACTCTTGATCCAGTTTCACTAGTCATCACCTTCTGCTCCTCTTTGGGATCGATACTCCTATTTATCGAAAGTACTACGATACACCCCATATACTTGTGGGTCATCAAGACTATTTTCTGGCACTGTTGCCGGGGAGTGAAGCGCTATTGAAGAGTGGAATTGGTAAAGAAAACTTCTACTATGAGTATTGCTTTTTATTTTTGTTTGTTACTTTGTTTCCAATATTGATAACCCACTTGGTTTCCTGTTTGGGAAAACTACTACCACTAGTGTAGTAGATGAACCACCACCTGTTGAGATAGATCCTTATAAGATACCTACAAGTATTGTTGATCGTGTTATGGATAATTATTATTTAGGGGATGGAACTGTCCATCCTGGTGATCACTTGCTTTTTATCCATAAATTATGCGGGTTGTTTAAGTGTGCAGGTATCACAACCGAATAAGTGAGAAGAAGAAGAAGAAGAAGAAAAGAAGTTACTCTCTATATCATTGAAAGGAAGAGCTGAAGAATGGTATAAGTTGCTAAAAAATGGACAATCCATGGAATGGGAGGAAATAGTACCTCTCTTTTACTCTAAATTATATCCTCCCAGTGAGATTCATAAGGATAGGAATCAAATATATAACTTTTGGCATTGTGATAGATAGAGTACAAATCAAGCTTGGGGGAGATTGAAGTTACTAATGCTTAAATGTCCTATTCATGAACTCCCTAATAACATTATTATCAATAACTTTTATGCTAGGTTTTCTCTTCATGATAAAGATTTACTAGATGCTTCTTGTGCTGGATCATTCACACGTATGAAGGAAGAAGCTAAATGGGATCTTCTAGACCGTATTCAAGAGAAAACTGAAGCATGGGAGAATGACAAAGGAAGAAAGTCAGGTATAAATTATGATTATGAATACATTAAATCTTTTATGGGAACTGATGACTTCCGTGATATTAGTACTGAGTATGGTCTTGATTCTCAAAGTATTGCCAGTTGTTTTAAGGCCTTTGCTTCTTACATAGAAATTCTTAAAAAGAAGTGGAATAAGTACCATGCACCTTATAAAGATGTTGTTCATCATGTTCCTGCTAGAAATACTGAAGTTTGTACTATTGGTCGTAGTTTGCCTGAACTTTATGTTGAGAAAACTCCATTTCTAGCTAAGGTAAAGGAACATTCTATGATAATAAGTGCGATTAACAAAAGTACGAAGAGAGATGTAGAGCCTGATGAGCAAATGAATATTGAACTTGTGGTAGCCATTGTGAGAGACCATGTCACTAAGAATGTAGAGGATGGGCACATTATCTTTTGTGAAGATGCTTCTAATATTATCTCTCATCCTAGTAAAGCTAGGAAAACTAGTGTCTGTGTGCTTTCTATTAGAATTGGTGATCATTCCTATTATGGTTTATATGATATTAGTGCTATTTCTAGTGCTATTCCTTATGAGCTTTACAGGGAAATTATGCATGAAATTGGTCCTTGTGAACTTGAGGACATTGATGTGGTTATCCACCTTGCTAATAAGGAAACCATTTGTCCCATTAGTATTGTAAGAGATATGGAAGTTCTTTGTGGTAAGATTAAGTATCCTGCTGATTTTCTAGTACTTGGTTCAGCAGCTAGTAAAACTTATCCTATCATTTTTGGTAGACCTTTTCTAAACACTTGTGGAGCTATTATAGATTGCAGGAAAGAGAAATTTTTGACTAAGTTTGATGGAGATTCTTATGAGTTTAACTTCTACAAATTTGCTAAAACTCCTTTTGAAAATGATTTTCCTATTGACAATGCTAGAGTTGAGCAACTTGCTTCTATTGATCCTGTTTATGACCTTAAACCTCTTTTTGATGATTGAAAGTATGCTCATTCTGATAAAGTTGTTTCTTGTGACAGTTATATTGTCATCTTTATTCAAAGTGCTACTGAAATTTATTTTGAGAGAGGGAAACATGGTTTTATGCATCTCAATAATATTAAGTTTCCCCGCTTTATGTTGAAAGCTTTGAAGTTGCATTTATTTTGTCTTCCTATGCTAGTCTCCTTTTGTTTCAATAATTTGTTTTCTAATGAGATTCCCTTGCATAGGAAGTGGGTTAGACTCAAATGTGTTGGATATTTGATTCTTGATGCTCTTTTTCAGTTCAAATCCATATCCCCTACGTGAGCATCATTGAAACTATCATGCCCATCTTAATGGCTATAAAGAAAGAACTTTTAGGAGACAACCCGTTTTAGTTTGCTTTTGGTTTTTGTTTTGTTGAGTCTTGGAAGTTATTATCTCAGTAATAACCGCTCCTTATCCTTTTTGTTTTGGTTTTTGTGTCAAGATCAACCTCTTTTGAGAAGTAGGTGAGTTGTGAGAAGTTGCTGTCCTGGGACAGATTTTTGTGCTGCATTATAAAAATTCGTGAGAGGTCTTGGTACATCGGATGGAGCTATAATTTTTTGTGCTTATGCTCCAAGTTGTTAGCTAACTTTTATTATTAAAGCACTTTTTGATTTGAGCAGTAGAACATTTTCAAAAAAAATCAGTCTTTACCTGCTGGTCTGTTTTGATAGATTTCTGCCATTATTTGTATTTGCCTCTTAAATTGATTTCCTTTTGAATTATTTTTGGGGATTTCAAAAGGAGTTGTTTTAGTGGTTTTTGTCTTAATGGTTTTTAGTTGAAATTTGAACCCAAGGGTTCATTGTTTTGTATACACTAATGTTGCTAATGAAGATTGTGTGGAGCTTTATATGAAAGGAACTTACAAATGTTGGAGAGAAGGAGTCTGTAGAGTCCGTCCGCAAATAGGAAAAGGTGCTGAAAAATAAAGTTCGAGGAAAACTCTTTTATTTATATTTTTTCTGTTTTTATTACATATGGAAGGTTACAAGACGAAACAGAGGAGGAAACAGAGCTTAGGTGGGCCACACCCACCAGTGGCGCGGGCCCCAGCTGGCCGCGCCACCTGGGGGTGTGAGCCCCCTGGACTCCATCTCCGCCCCGTTTTGGTTCTGTACTCTTCCTTATGTTGTAAAACTTCATAATATATAATCACCCGGACCCCCCGAGGTTCGTATACCATGTTCTCGTCGTGTTTTCGTTTCGATCTGTTTCTATCAGGCAGATTCTCAGAATTGGAGCCTCAATGTCTTCCTCTACATCACCCAAGGAGGATTCCTCTGCGGACATCATCAACCCGTACATGTATGAGTTAAATATTCACCCCAAGGAGTTGATTCTCAAGGACGGGAAGGTGCAGATTAAAGAAGTTCAAGGCCCTAAAGGAGAAGGCAGCCTGGAAGACATGATGGAAGCATTGGAGCAGGAAGTTTTCAGGTACAAGAAGATGGCGAAACGCGAAGTGTATGTCATCCATAAGATAAGTTTATAACTCATCGCCGAGCAAAAGAGGGAGACTGTCGAGCTTCGGGATGAAATCCTCTTACTCCATCAGACCACCAACCAATTACAAGCACAACTCTACGACATACAAAATCAAAACTGTGAGTATGAGGCCAGGTTTAATCGCATAAGCTCTGCTGCTAGTTGCAGGATTGTGGAAACTGTGAGTATGGGGACAAGCAAGGTCTAAGCTTGGGGGAGTTGATACGTCCAATTTGCATCACCATTCTATATCATAATTTGCCTCTATTCATTGATATATTTCGTATTAATAGGTGTTACTTATGTTACTTTCATCTATTTTTGCATGTTGGATGATTCTTGGAGGATGGACTGCCAGAGTCAGGATTTTGATGGAAAAAGCGGTGTTTTGATGAAATTTGCGAAGATCAAAAAAATACCAGAAAAACTGCGGAAAATTATATTTCCCCGGAAGACGAAGAATGCCATAAGGGGAGGCAGAGTTGGGCCACAGGGGGCCCACACCCCCCAGGCGCGGGCCACCCCTGGCCGCGCCACCAGGGGTTGTGGCCACCCTGGCCCACCTCTGGCTCCGCCCTCTCGCCTATATCTTCTCCTTGAAACCCTAATACTCAGGGGGAGTGACCACAGAAAGATTCCGCCGCCTCTGCGGGGCGGAAAATACCGAGAGAGAAAGAGCTCTCTAGCAGACAGATTTCTGCCGTGGAAATTCCTTCCCGGAGAGGGGAGATTGTCGCCATCAACACCATCATCCAGATAGACTTCATCGGGATCATCATCATCATCCACACCATCATCTCCACCAGCACCATCATCACCACTCCATTCCGCTGTAACAATTGTGTTGAATCTTGCATAGTTCTTAGGGGGAACTTTTCTGGTGTTGATTACTATTGTAGTTGATGCTTGTGAGTGGAACCATTGAATTATTGTTTATGTTCAGATTGTTATCCATCATTATATCATCTCTGATCTTGATCCATATGATGTCTCATGAGTAGTTCATTTAGTTCTTGAGGACATGGCAGAATTCATGATGTTAGTAGTGGAGTTGTGTTGAGATATTATTCAATGGTTTGATATTTAAGTTGTAGTGCTATTCTTATAGTGGTGTCATGTGAACGTCGACTACATGATACTTCACCATTTATGGTCCTAGGGGAATGCATTGTGTATTTGGATACTAATTGTGGGGTTGTTGGAGTGACAGAAACCTGAACCCCCGTTAGGAAACCATTGCACAAGGGAGTGTAGGATCTCAGAGTTTAAGGCTGTGGTTAGGTTTATATCTTAATTGCTTTCTTGTAGTTGTGGATGCTTGCAAGGGGTTTAATCACAAGTATGTATTAGTCCAAGTAAGGTCGGTACATTAGCACAGGTTCACCCACACAACACTTATTAAATCAAAGAAGACTACTCAGCTATATGAAGCGAAAGCACTTGACAGAATTCCCATGTGTCCTCGAGAACGTTTGGTCCTCATTAGTATTTCCACCGGCGTGTCCTTTGCTAAGAAAGGATTGGGCCACTTGCTGCATTTATTTGCTATCTTTAATTAATTGCACTTTATTTTGTTGCTTTATCAGAAAACCCCTAAAAATCCTTTGCTAGTATTTACAGAGAACTCTTGAGCCAATTTCACTAGTCAGCACCTTCTGCTCCTCATTGGGATCGACACTCCTATTTATTGAAAGTACTAAGATACACCCCTATACTTGTGGGTCATCACCCTCCTTATCCAAGGAAGTGTTAACCTTAGTAGAAATCCATCCTTCAAGTTTGAAGAGTTCTGGCTTCGCATGCACGATTTCAAGGAAACGGTTACCGAAGCATGTAATAAAAGCATCCAGGCCATTGATCCTATTCGTTGGATCCACATCAAGCACTCCCGCACCGCAATGGCTCTGAAGATATGTCAACGTCAGAGCATAGGAGATTTGCGTCACCAAATCTCCATGGTAAAGGAGATCATTTGGCGCTTCGATCAAGCCGAGGAGTCTCGGCCTCTATCCGACGATGAAAGAGTCCTCTGACGTCAATTAAAGTATTCCTACCTAGGTCTCCTTTCCATCCAGAAAATAAAGCTGCGACAAAGGTCAAGACTAACTTGGGTTCGCCTCGGAGATGCAAACTCCAAACTCTTCCATGCATGAGCAAATGGACGTAGACAGATGGTTTTTATTCAAACCCTTTCCACTTGTGCAGGCATTGCAATCACGTATAAGGACAAGGAGGATGCCCTGCTTCATCACTTCACGAGTCAGCTCGGCACCACTGCTCCTAGGAAACTCAGCCTCGATTGGGAAGGCCTCAATTATTTATCGTAGGACCTTTCGGAGCTTGATAACCCTTTTGAAGTCCAAGAAATTAAAGAGGCGGTGTTTTATCTACCCTTGGTAAAAGCTCTAGGCCCCGATGGCTTCATTGGCGCTTTTTCCAAGTCCTGTTGGGAGATTATCAAGGCCGATGTCATCCTTGTCATTATGCATATGTCAAAGCTTCGAGGAGGGTTCGTTCACCTCATTAACTCGGCCAACATCATCCTAATACCCAAAAAAATCAGACGCGTCATTTGTAGGGGATTATAGGCCCATTAGCCTCATTCATAGCCTGTCTAAAATCTTCTCCAAGCTCCTCACAAATCGTCTTGCGACAATCCTCCCTAACATCGTCTCCAATTGCAAGAGTGCCTTCGTCAAAAAGAGAAGCATACATGACAATTTCCTCTATGTTCAGAACGTCATCAAAGAGCTTCACTCCTCAAAGACCCTGAGCCTTTTTCTCAAATTGGATATCTCCAAAGCTTTTGACTCTGTGGGATGGGCCTACTTAATTGAGGTGATGATGTACACTGGTTTTGGCCAGCTCTGGTGCGACTGGGTATGCCTTTCGCTCGCTTCGGTCTCTTCAAGAGTCCTTCTCAATGGCGACCCAGGCCCTCCCTTCTGGCATGCTTGTGGGCTTCGACAAGGTGACCCACTATCCCCAATGCTATTCATCCTTGCCATCGACCCCTTTCAGAGAATTCTTGCCAAGGCCACCCTGAGTGGGATTCTGAGCCCAATCTGATCTCGGTCGGCTACCTGTCGGATCTCCCTATACGCCGATGATGCAAGAATCTTCGTGAACCCTCTAAAAGAGGAACTACAGGCCATGACTACCATTTTAGACTATTTTGGAAAAGCCAGCAGCCTTGTTACGAACATGTGCAAGACGAAGGTATTCCCAGTGAGTGATATGTTGTAAACGTATCTATAATTTTTGATGCTCCATGCTTGTTTAGTATCTACTTTTCTTTACTTGTCTACACTTTGAGGTGATTTTTACATGTTTTCTGGTACTAACCTATTAACAAGTTGCAACAGTGTCAGATGCCTGTTTTCTGCTGTTTTTGGTTTCAGAAAATTTAGTAAAGAAATATTCTCGGAATTGGACGGGACAAACGCCAAAGTCAATTACTTTCTGTGGGGAACAAGAAGTCCACAGAAGAGCTAGAGGGGCTGGCCAGGGGGGCATACCCACCCCAGGCGCGGGGTCAGGTGGACCCGCGCCTGGCTAGGGTTTGGTGGCCCTGGTCGCCTCCCGGACTCGCCCCTTCGCCTATAAGAAGCCCCCGATACAGAAACTCTCGGGACCCGATCAGAAATCCATGAAACTGTCTGTAGCTGCCACCACCATCGTCCCTATATCGGAGGGGATCTGAAGTTCTTCCCGGCACCGTGCCGGAGAGGATATCATCCCGGAGGCCTTCTCTTCGGTATGATTTGTGATTAGTTCCACCTTGGACTATGGGTCCATGTAGTAGCTAGATGGTTGTATCTCCTCCTTTGTGCTTCCATGTATAGATCTTGTGAGCTCCGCTCATGATCAAGATCTAATCTATTTGTAAGCATGCATGTTGTGTTTGCGGGGATCCGATGGATATTGAGATTATTATGTTGGTTTGATTAATGGTTCTATCTTTATGATTCTATCATGTCTATGTTGTTTGTGATCTTGCATGCTCTCTGTTGCTAGTGGTTATCTTGGCCAAGTAGTTGCTAGTGACTCCAAGAGGGAGTATTTATGCTCGATAGTGTGTTCATGCCTCTAGTTTCCAAGGGAAGTGGCAGAAATATCTTCGGTTGTAGATGTGCTGTTGCTACTAGGGAGCAAACAACGGTCTCTTGTTCATGGAACATGTGGACTGTTTACCTTACACACTTTGCTTAAAGCAGTTGTCTGTTGCTTGCAACTTAATACTGGAGGGGGTTCGGATGATAACCTGAAGGTGGACTTCTAGTCATAGATGCAGTTGGATTACGGTCTATGTATATTGTTGTATTACCCAATCAGCTTCATAGGATCTTTCTAGCTAGTAATTGCATTGTTATGCCTTGCTCAGTTCCTGTCAATTGCCCCGCTGTAATTTGTTTACCCTTCATGCCATGTTGTTTATCTAAGGAGAGCACCTCTAGTGAACTATGGACCCCGGTCCAATCTTTACCATTGATACATCTTCCACTGTTACTTATTTACTTGCTGCAAACCATTACCTTCCACACCATACGTTTAATCCTTTGTTACAGCAAACCAGTCAGCTTGACAACCTCACTGATTCATTGGGGCAAAGTCTTGAGTTTGTGTTGTGCAGGTCTCCACGTTGTTAGCAACACCTGTGTGACGTTTCCTTCCTCCTACTGGTTCGATAACCTCGGTTTCTTACTGAGGGAAACTTGTTGTTGTGCTGCTTCATACCTTGCTCTTGGGGTTTCCAACGAAGTGTTCCACGACAAGTATTGGGCGCCATCAAGCTAATTCTCGTGCCATTGCCGGGGAGGCCAAGGACGTCTTCACTAGGGGAGTCCTTCACTTCCTTTCTCTTTACTTTGTTTTTTAGTTTGATTTGTTTCTTTTGCTTGGTTTTGTTTGCCTCTTTTCAAAAAAAAAAACCAAAAAAATCAATCTAGTTTGGTTTGCTTTCTTTATTCAAAAACACAAAAAAATTAGTTACTGCTCTAGATGCTGCTGCTGTTTTTGGCTTGCTCACCTTTGCCAAAATGAACTCTACTGAGAACACCAAGTTGTGTAACTTCACTAGCACCAACAACAATGATTTCCTAAGCACACCTATTGCTCCACCTGCTCCTGATGCTGACTTTTATGAAATTAAGCCTGCTTTGTTGAATCTTGTGATGAGAGAGCAATTTTCTGGTGCAGGTTCTGATGATCCTGCTGCCCATCTTAATAGATTTGTTGAACTTTGTGAGATGCAAACGTATAAGGATGTAGATGCCTAAAATAGTATTGATTCTTGGACTAAGTGCAAAGGTGCTTTTATTGGAAAGTACTATCCTCCTGCTAAGATTATTGCTATGAGAAGTGATATTATGAAATTTAAACAGCTTGATAGTGAACATGTTGCTCCTGCTTGGGAAAGAATGAAATCTTTGGTTAAAAATTTCCCTACTCATTTACTCACTGCTTGGATGATTATCCAAACTTTTTATGCAGGTTTGAACTTCTCCTCAAGAAACCTGTTGGATTCTGCTGCTAGAGGTACCTTCATGGGCCTCACCTTGGGTGCTGCAACAAGTCTCCTTGATAATATGATGGTTAACTACTCTGAATGGCATGTTGAGAGAGATCCACATGGCAAGAAGGTAAATTTTGTTGAGGAAACTTCCTCTTTGAGTGAAAATATTGATGTTATTATGGCTATGCTTGTTAATGGTAAGGCTCCTCTAGATCCTAATAGTGTTCCCTTAGCCTCTTTGGTTGCTCAAGAAGAGCAAGTTGATGTGAACTTCATTAGAAACAACAATTTCAACAACAATGCCTATAGGAATAATTTTGGTAGCAACAACAATTATAGGCCTTATCCTCCTAATAATGGTAATTCCTATGGAGGCTCTTACAATAATGCTAGAAGTGCCCCCGCTGAACTTGAAGTAATGCTCAAGGACTTTATTAGTAAACAAACCACTTTCAATAAGACTATAGAGGAAAATCTTTTAACTGTTGAGAAAAATATATCCTCTTTGTCTGAAGCTCAAACTTCCTTGGTTAATAAAATGGCTGCTAAACCTGAAACTATGGAAAACACCTTTGCTACTGCTCATGCCATACAAGTTACTATTGATGAAAATGTTAGGTTGTTAGCTCAACTTCATGCTAGGTGGGAAAGGGAAGCTTAAATTGATAGAAACAATAGTGTGTGCACTATCACCACTAAACCACAAGTAGCCCCTATTCCGCCTCCTACTATTCCTAAGCCTAGTGATCCTACTACTAGTGATGCTAAGTTTGATTTTGATATTAATGGTTGCAATATTTCTGAAGTGATTATGTTCCTGCAAAAGCTTGCTAGAAGTCCTGATGCTAGTGATATGCATGTTGCCTTTACCAAACACATTACAAATGCTCTTGTTAAGATTAAGGAAGATAAGCTAAAACACAAAGCTCCTATTCCTAGGAAAGTAGAAGATAGTTGGGAACCCATTATTAATATGCAAGTGAATGACTTTGATCTCAAAGCTTCATGTGATCTTGGTTCTAGTGTCTCTATTATGCCTAGGAAGATTTATGAAATGCTTGATTTGCCACCATTGGAAGATTGTTATTTAAATGTCCCACTCAATGATAATTCTAATAAGAAACTCATGGGGAGTATTAATGATGTTCTCATTATGGTTAACAATGCTTATGTCCCTGTTGATTTCTATGTTTTGGATGTTGAATATAATGCTTCTTGTCCTATTACTTTGGGAAGACCTTTTCTTAGAACAATTGGTGCCATCATTGATATGAAAGAAGGCACCATCAAATATCATTTTCCATTCAAGAAAGGTATTGAACATTTCCCTATGAGGAGAGAGAAGTTGCTCTTTGCTCCTCCTTTGAAAGCAAGGTTTGATGTTAATGCTTACTCATTTGAAAATACTTGATTCTTCTTGCTTCTTGTGCCTAACTTAAATGCGTTAAAGTAAAGTACTTATTGGGAGATAACCCAAGAGTTTACTTGAGTCTTGGAAGTTATTAATACTGTAATAACCTCTCCTTATCATTTTTGTTTGCTTTTTGTGCCAATAATGACCTCTAATGAGAGGGAACTAAGATTTGGGGAGTTGCTGTCCTGAAACAGATTTCTATCCTCCACCAAAAAAAATCGTGAGGAGGCTCTGTAACTCGGATTGAGCTCAAAATTTACGAATAAATCCCCCAGTATGTTGGATAACTTTATTTAGTTCAACACTTTTTGATTTGAGCAACATAATATGTTCGAAAAAATTCATTTCTACCTGCTAGTCTGTTTTGACAGATTTCTGCCATTATTTGCATTTTCCTCTTATTGATTCCTTTTTAAGCTCTCTTCAGGTAAATTGAGTTTCTTTGAAGGAATTACTACATTAGCTTGTGTTTTTAGTGAAAATACTTTCTGTTCCAAAGCTTTGCCAGTGCTCTAATACCTTTTGAATAAGCTAATGTTGCTAATGGAGATTGTGTGAAGTTTTGTATGAAGGAAAAATTTCAGATATATAGAGAGAATGATGCAATGAGATGAAGAATGGACAAAATCTCAAGCTTGGGGTTGCCACCATGGTGTCACCCCAAGAAATATCCAAGAGGTACAAGCATCAAAGCTTGGGGATGCCCAAGGCATCCCCTTCTTCATCAATAAAAGCTCAGGTCTGTCTAGACACTTCGTTTTTATTGTTTCATGCACAGTTGTGTTGTTCTTGGAGCATCTTACTTTTCGTTTGCTTTGCTTAGTTTGTTTAGTTTGATTTAGTAGTTTGGACCCCCGTTCTCGCTATGTTGTTTTGCAAATAAGTTTGCTTGGTGTTTGGAAAGGAGTAGTAAGTTCTTGCTTGAAGTGCAAGAGGAGCTGCATTGACTATGACTAAGACTTTAGCATGACATGCTAGGTGTTGTTTTAGCATTATGCTTAGTGATTATTTCTGTAGAATGTATTGTTCCAAACAATTGGGATTGCTTAGTGTGCCTTGAAGAAATTATGCGTTGTTTTAGCATGCAAAAGCATAGTATTGTGGTATTCTCCTTTGATGTTTTGCTTGGGTTGACTTGGCACATGCTCACACCATGTTATGACTATGACAAGTCACCATTAGCCTCTATGATCATTTAGTACTTGACTTGTAGTACCACTCTTTGCTTTGATTAGTTTGCTTTGTTGCATAGCATAAGTATGGCCATTATTGCTCTCTTAGTTGGTTGCTCCCAGTCTTTTGCTAGCCTTCACTTGTATGAGTAAGTTTTACACATGCTTCCAACTCCCAAGAAACAAAGTTATTCCAAAGTGTCCACTATAAACTCCTATGCATGGTGTGTTACACCATTCCAAGTATATTCTTGTTTTCAACTATCTTCCAATTAAAAACTATTTTGTTATGTGAAAACTTAGTGATTAAAGCCCTCACGAACTTGATGGCACATTTTATTATTTGCCCCTAATAAACTTGAACCATTTAGGCAACTTTGTTGTATATGCTTGCACTAATAAGTTGGGATTAGCACAACCGTGCTATCACGGGGAACGTTTTCAACATTGCACTTGTACTTTTTGTACTCCGTTGATATCATGCTCTTTTGTCTATGGATGTTACCGGTGTGAAATGAAGAGGGAACTTGTAAGTCCATGGAGTTTGTATTCTGTGTTAGAGAAACGCATGGGCCGCTAGCCTAAGCCATGCCTAATCATGGTGGAAACTTGCAGCATCACCATAGTGACATCTATGGAGCATTCTTCTTATAAAAAAGAGAGACACACTGAGAAAATAGGAAAGAGAGAAAAAAGCACCATATTCCCATGGTACATAAGAAGAATTACTGAGATGCTCATTGTCTGCTTGCCTTCTCATTTTGGTTATGGGAAAGCTCCTATACCATCTGCAAGGGGTACCCCGTTGGCGGTTCTCAATGATATGCAAATACTTACAGTGACAAGAACTTGCCTGGGCCCTAAGTTGAATATCCATGAGGTGTAGCCCTCATAGTCAAGGGACTTGATATTGCCAACTTATACTTTGTCAAGCATATACTCCAGCTTTGCCACTTTAACCTTAACCACTTCAAGATGCTTATGATAGGGGCAATGAGGGCTGAAAGCTAATAAGTCCCATAATTTTTGGAAGCTCTTTTTGAAAATTGTAATCCCTGCTTCCTTTACAAAAAGGCCTTTCTTCCACCATTATTGAGTCTACACCTTCTACCTTTAGGCAGCATTAAGAGAGCATCATTGTCATTCTATGTGCAATGCTCCAAAGCTTACTAATTGATGCATATTGTGTTATTACTTGTTCATGTGCTACTTGTTTCTAGTCACCCTTGTGAACTTTGCAGGTGTCCTATGCATTATATTGCTACTCTATGAGGGACAAGCTGATTGGCACTATGCTATGTTTTCTGCATGTGAAACAAACAAATGTTTTTCAATACATATTATTCATGATCTTTGTTTGTAGCTTTCATGTTGCATGCATAATTACTATGTCCTATTGTTAGAACTCCATCTTTCATGCACATGTTTAGAGTTCTTTGATCCTAGCTTTCAATGTTTGCAAATGGTTAGATCTTTATTGTGAGGGTGCGTGTCACCTAAAAAATTATTCTTTTATCACTTACCTACTCGAGGACGAAGCAGGAGTTAAGCTTGGGGATGTTGATACGTTGTAAACGTATCTATAATTTTTTATGCTCCATGCTTGTTTAGTATCTACTTTGCTTTACTTGTCTACACTTTGAGGTGTTTTTTACATGTTTTCTGGTACTAACCTATTAACAAGTTGCAACAGTGCCAGATGCCTGTTTTCTGCTGTTTTTGGTCTCAGAAAAGTTAGTAAAGAAATATTCTCGGAATTGGACGGGACAAACGCTAAAGTTAATTACTTCCCGTGGGGAACAAGAAGTCCAGAGGAGAGCCGGAGGGGCTGGCCAGGGGGAACCAGGCCCACCCAGGCGCGGGGTCAGGTGGACCCGCGCCTGGCTAGGGTTTGGCGGCCCTGGTCGCCTCCCGGACTCGCCCCTTCGCCTATAAGAAGCTCCCGATGCAGAAACTCTCGGTACCTGATCAGAAATCCATGAAACCGTCTGTATCCGCCGCCACCATCGTCCCTAGATCGGGGGATCTGAAGTTCTTCCCGGCACCCTGCCGGAGGAGAGATCATCCTGGAGGCCTTCTCTCCGGTATGATTTGTGAGTAGTTCCACCTTGGACTATGGGTCCATGTAGTATCTAGATGGTTGTATCTCCTCCTTTGTGCTTTCATGTATAGATCTTGTGAGCTCCGTTCATGATCAAGATCTAATCTATTTGTAATCATGCATGTTGTGTTTGCGGGGATCCGATGGATATTGAGATTATTATGTTGGTTTGATTAATGGTTCTATCTTTATGATTCTATCATGTCTATGTTGTTTGTAATCTTGCATGCTCTCCGTTGCTAGTGGTTATCTTGGCCAAGTAGTTGCTAGTGACTCCAAGAGGGAGTATTTATGCTCGATAGTGGGTTTATGCCTCTAGTTTCTAAGGGAAGTGACAGAAATATCTTCGGTTGTAGATGTGCTGTTGCTACTAGGAAGAAAACAACGGTCTCTTATTCATGGAACATGTGGACTGTTTACCTTACACACTTTGCTTAAAGCAGTTGTCTGTTGCTTGCAACTTAATACTGGAGGGGGTTCGGATGATAACCTGAAGATGGACTTCTAGTCATAGATGCAGTTGGATTACGGTCTATGTATATTGTTGTATTGCCCAATCAGCTTCATAGGATATTTCTAGGTAGTAATTGCATTGTTATGCCTTGCTCAGTTCCTGTCAATTGCCCCGCTGTATTTTGTTTACCCTTCATGCCATGTTGTTTATCTAAGGAGAGCACCTCTAGTGAACTATGGACCCCGGTCCAATCTTTACCATTGATACATCTTCCACTGTTACTTGTTTACTTGTTGCAAACCATTAACTTCCACACCATACGTTTAATCCTTTGTTACACCAAACCGGTGAGCTTGACAACCTCACTGATTCGTTGGGGCAAAGTCTTGAGTTTGTGTTGTGCAGGTCTCCACGTTGCCAGCAACACCTGTGTGACGTTTCTTTCCTCCTACTGGTTCAATAACCTCGATTTCTTACTGAGGGAAACTTGCTGTTGTGCTGCTTCATACCTTGCTCTTAGGGTTTCCAACGAAGCGTTCCACGACAAGTATTGGGCGCCATCAGTGAGATGCGATGAAATCGATCTTGATGACGTCCTCTCAGCTTTTCCTGCAAAGCTTGCATCCTTCCCCGGCAAATATTTGGGCCTCCCTCTTCACTACCACCGCCTTCGTAAGGTGCATTTGCAGCCTCTCATCGACAAGATTTCCGGAAATCTCCCGGGTTGGATGGGCAAGAATCAATCTTGCTAAGACGATGCGCATGGCCATGGCTGTTTTCCATGCTACTGTTATCCCCCTATCCAAGTGGGCGTGCAAATAGATAATAAAGATCGCCAGGAACTTTGTTTGGGACGAAGAGGAAGGTGAGCACGCTGTGGGAGGACACGCGTTAGTCAATTGGAAGACCGTCTACAGACCCAAGAATCTAGGCGGCCTTGGCATGCCTGATCTTGAATGCACTGGGCGGGCCCTTAGGCTCAGATGGCCATGGCTACAATGGAAATACCCGCATCGTAGCTGGGCTGGGTCTAAGATGCCTTGTGACAACGCGGATATGGCCCTATTCCGAGCTTCCACAAATATTACTGTTGGTGATGGGGAAACTGCCTCTTTTGGCATGAAAACTGGTGCCACTGGGGCCCTCTAAGACTTTGGGTGCCTGACTTGTACAAGATGGATTCTAGGAAAAATCGCTCTGTTGCAAAAGAGCTTACCCATAACAACTGGATCTGCTCTATTGCTAGGCTCAACACCCCTATTCAGCTAGTACAGTACTTATAGGTCTAGGACATCATTCTGACCCCTCAACAGCCGGACTCGATCATCTAGACCCTCAGCACAGACGAATCTTATAGTGCAATCTCCTCTTATCATGCGCAATTATTTGGTTGCTTCCCTAAGTTCAAGGCCTAGAAGATCTAGAACGCGCACACTAAGCCGAAGTGTAAACTTTTCTCCTAGTTGTCCCTTCACGGGAAATTGCTCACTGCAGACATGCTCGCCATCAGGGAATGGCCCCACGACCCTACATGCATGCTATGCCGGAATGCCCCAGAGAGGGACAATCACCTCAGCAAGGAATGCCCATTCACTATGGCAGTCTGGAATACCATCCAAAGTTGGGATAATGCCGCTAGGGGAAGCCAGGGCCACACCTTCCCTTTCATTTCAGATTGGTGGGACGACTTAATCGATAGGAAAACCCAAAAAGAGCAATGACGGCTAAGCGGCCGTCTCCTATACGTTTGGTGGAATGCCTGAAAAGAAAGGAACTATGGGATCTTCACTGTAAAATATCAAACTTATGCCGAAGTCGCAACCATTGCTAGAGAGGACATTCTTCAGAGAGAACGCGCTTTTGCGGTATTTGTGCCGGCTATCCTAGCCGAGCCTGATTAGGTTTTTTATTTTTTTGCACTGGGTGTGGTTTTGGCATGTTCCACATTAATATAAACATGCCCCTATGTATAGTGTGCTTTTACCTCTTCTAATTTGAAAAGGTAGCGCTCCTGCCGGTACTAAAAAAAGATTTATCTCTCCAACAACAACTTTGTCGGCATTATCCCAACAAATATCTCCTTGTTTCTCACACTCACCATTTTGGCACTCACTGTTTTGTACTTGATCTACAACAATCTTGTTGGTGACATCCCCTACCAACTCAGCAAGCTCCCTATCACTATTGAGTTAGATTTGGGAAATAATCACTTGACCAACCTCGAATATGCCAAGTTCTCACATATGTTCAGTTTGAAGCTATTATCTCTAGATAATAATGACCTCACTGGTACCTTCCCACAATTTATCGTCAACGGCACCAATGCGAGTATGAGGCCTCTCGATAACGCCTTCTTATGGCCATTACCAGCTTCATTGCCGAAGATGGTTCCAAGGTTGCAGTATCTAAATTTTGTTAGATTGACCTCTCCCCGAACGAACCCAACGGTTCGTCGGACCCTTTGATCGCGCCCTGATCGGGGGCGCCCAACCGATCTATGGTTGGTGGGCCCCTGTAACCTGTGCGTATATAAAGTGGTGGGGCCCGGCAGCACACCTCATGAGGTTATTTGTGCGCCGCACTCCCCACCAACACCCCTTCCGATCTAGGGTTTGCGCAGTAGTGAGGGGAAGCACCACTGCCACCGTCGCCACCGCTTAGCTCTAGCCCTCCACGCTCACGCCGTCGAACCCCATGGCTACCGGCTCGAGCACATCAAGCACCGGCGAAGGTACCACCTACCTACCTCTCTCCGTTCTCTACAACTAGATACATAGCAAAGATCTACCGAGGGATTCTAGAGTGGTAACAATGGTGTCAGAGCGACTTTTTGCTCTGTAGTTTTTTTGGTAGAAAGGAATCTAAGAAAACAAAGAAATCCTAGATCCGGAAAATTACAGTGCGTCGCCCACCCGGCCACGTCGTTCTGATCGATCTAGATGCGCATCCTATGTGAGGCATCTAGACGAAGAACCAACCCTTCGGGGCAAAGAAAGCAAAAGAGAAGGACCCCCAAATCCCGCACTCGAATCAGAAAGTAAATCCCCAAATTTTTTCAGAGAAAGGATCAGATCAAAGCCAAAGAAAAAGGGAACACCGACACACCACCGGGAAACAGGGCACCACCACTAGGCCTATTGACAGCGGCGCTCCCACCCGCTGGTGGAAGCGCTCATCGGCAAGGAGCCCAGAGCAACGTCGCAGCCCTCTATGTCACCACTCGAGCTCTCTTTTTCGGGTCAGGTGGAGCTGGATGGGTTGAACAGGAAAGAAGGGAGAGAGGGAGTGGGGGAGCGAAGTGAGGCTTAGGGTTTCCAGGGGCTGGCGACGGGGCTGTTTTGTTCCAGCGAGATGCATGTGGAACCATTGGATCTAGGTCAGTGTGGATAGATGGCTAGGATGGCGCCACACGCGTAGAGCGCTAGGGCGGCAACATGCCACGTGGGCCGCGTAGCTGGGCCGTGGGCCAACATGGGCCAAGCGCCAGACGCTGGAGCGAGGGGGCAGCAGATAGGTCCTCGTGGAGTCGGGCCGTCTGGCTGCTACCAGTAAAGGCCCAATAGGGCGTTAACTAGCTTAGTTTTTTATTTTATTTTTTACGGAAACTTTTTAGACTGTTTTTAATTTAGTTTTTGACAGTTTTTGGTATAGTTTTTTCTATACAAAATTATCCAATGAAATTTTGTCTAGAAAATAGTAAAGTGGCAGTAAAGTTTCTGTAAAAATGTAAAGTTGATGAATTTTTTAATTCATCTCTTCCGATGCAAATAGTTAAAGGGCTCTTTTAAAATTTAATAAAGACAAAAGTGATATTAAATTTTTGAGAGCATGTTAAATTTATATTCTGGTCATATTCATGTTATTTTCTAACCAACGTTATAAATAACATGATTGTGATTAGTGTGTTGTTTTAAAGTAATTAAAGTTATGTGCTTTTGATTCTATTTTCTGCCCAACGGTAATATAGAATTATTCGCACAAACATTTGTATGTCTTAATTTTGACCAACATCGGATTAATACATGCAATTGTTACTATTCTCACTTCTTTGTGTTTTTCGGGAGGGTATTACTTGATAAGCTGCATCAAGGATGTCCCCAGACTGAGAGGTGACAATTACTCTGAGTGGATAAAGAAGATGGATTTGGCCTTCATATGTGCTGAGGTGGATTGGTTCATATGTGCTGAGGTGGATTGGGTCCTTGAGACAAAGCCATTCCCCAAGCCAACAGAGCCAATCCGAGAGGCCGCTGATGATGATGCTTCATGGGAGAAAAAAAAGGGACTATGCTCCGCTGGAGATGTCCTACACATTAGAAAACAGAAAGTGGCAGAATGCCAATAAAAAATGCATGACATTTATAAAGAATACGATCGAGCAAGCTATCGTTGGCTTCAACGTAGAGTGTAATTCCGTTGCGGAGTACTTGGAAAAGATAAAGAGCCAGTTCTTCAAGACATATGCAACCCAATTACTGAAGCAGCTGGTGATAGAAAAGTACACCAGCGGTGGACACGACATTAGGGAGCATATACTCCGGATGAGAAACATGACTGCCAAACTGAAGCCCATGGATGCTGATCTGGAGCTAAAGCATGCTCTCCTTGTTTACTTGGTGATGACATCACTGCCTCAACAGTTTGACAACTTCGTTGTCAATTACAACATGGCCCCTGAAAAATAGGACATAGAAAAGACCATCGCCATGTGCGCTCAAGAAGAGGAGAGGCTCAAAGCCCAGAATGGTTGTTCATTGAACACACTTGAAGGACAACAAGAAAAGGCCCTTCACTCACAACAACCATGGCTCCCCTTCTAAGCCACACGGTAAATCACCCATGCACCATCAGCCTCAGTATAGGCATGCCCTCCCAGTGAACAAAGATGCTTGTCTTCACTACGGCAAGAAAGGGCAGTTCAAGAAAGATTTCTCTGTCTTTATAAAGGATCTAATGGCAAGGAAAGGTAACAATATAGTTTCATTTGTAAATGAATCCCTGTATACACAGTTTTCAAAATCTACTTGGCGGATTGACTCAGGGCAACTGTTCATGTTGCAAATTCTTTACAGGGATTACATTCGACGAGGAATATGAAAATAAACGAAGGATGCGTTGAAGTCGCAAATGGAGTCCAATCGGACGTTGAGGCCGTTGGTGACATCTCTTTGGAGCTTGCTAATGGATCAATGATCTTGCTTTCAGATGTTCTCTATGTTCCTTTTTTGCATAGAAATTTAATAAGTGTGTCGCGTTGGACAAAGTAAACTATCAATGTCATTTTGGACATGGTCAGTGTGCCATTTATTGTAATAAAGATTGTGTTGGTATTGCTTTCCTTCATAATGAGCTTTATTTATTATCCACTAACGATAAAGTTAATTCTATATGTAAAGTGAAATAGAATGTTTCCTCATCGGATAAAGAACCAAAGAAAAGAAAGAGAACTCAAGACTCGTCGAAACTATGGCACTTTCGTTTAGGCCATATTTCGACGGGGAGAATAGAAAGACTAGTTAAAAGAATATTCATCCTCTATTAGAGCTCTCCGACATAGAGCAATGCATCGATTGCGTTAAAGGAAAATATGTAAAGCAAATAAAAAAGGGTGCAAATCAAAGCACCAGAACATTTTAAATTATTCACATCATCATAACATCCACAGATGATTACTTCCGATATGTATATATTTATCTAATTAAAGAAAGATTGGAAGCGTTGGATAAATTTAAGATATTCAAAGCCGAGGTTGAGAATCAACATGGTAAAACAATAAAGATAGTAAGGTCTGACCATGGAGGAGAGTACTGCAGTCGACACACACCATATGGCCAAGTCCCTGGACCTTTTGCAAGGTTCTTACAGGAGACTAACATAGTGGCCCAGTATTCGACGCCGGGCGAGCCTCAGCAAAATGGAGTAGCTGAAAGGCGCAACCGTACCCTTATGTATATGGTGCGTAGAATGATGAGTTACTCCACATTGCTATTGGGTTCATGGATGGAGGCATTAAAAGCTGTCATTCATATTCTCAATAGAGTACCAAGCAAGTCGGTGCCCAAAACAACGTATGAGCTATGGACAGGAAGAGTTCCCTCGCTACGGCACCTAAGGGTGTGGGGGAGCCCAGCTGAGGCTAAAGTTTTCAATCCAAATATAGCAATGCTTGACCCTAAAACAGTCAGTTGCTATTTCATTGGATATCCTGAAAAGTCAAAAGGTTTTCGTTTCTACTGTCTAGACAGATACACAAAGTTTGTAGAAACGAGACATGCTGTATTCTTAGAGGACGAAATGATGAGGGGGAGCATGGTAGCACGGAAAATTGATCTTGGGGAGAAAAGGGTGCATGCACCTAATCCGATGATCCAGGAGCCTGTTGTTCCTGCATCGACAACCCCAGAGGTTATGGTGCAAGCACCTGTTGTGAGTCCACCCATGACAACAGTGAGTGAGGATCCGGAACCTGTCTATCGTGAGCCGACCGAACCCACTATTAAGCATGAAAGGGAGAAGCAACATCCACCTCCAGAGGATACACCACATGTAGAGATACATGATGAGATAGTTCATGAGGCCCCTAGAAGGTCTCAAAGAGTTAGAAAGTCAGCAATCTCTAAAGATTAGAAAGTTTATAACACAGACAGAGTTCAAATGGAGAATAATCCCACTTCATTTGAAGAAGCCATGAGTAGCCCTCACTCATCGAAGTGGCTAGAAGCCATGGAAGATGAGACGAGGTCGATGAGTTCCAACGAGGTTTGGGACTTAGAGGAAAATCCAAAGGAGCCAAAACAGTAGGCTGTAAATGGGTCTACAAAACAAAGTGTGACTCTAGAGGGAATGTGGAGAAATACAAAGAACGACTTGTGGCAAAAGGATTCACACAAAGGGAAGGAGTAGATTACAATGAGAAATTTCTCCAGTCTTATGTAAGGATTCCTTCAGAATCATAATGGCACTAGTTGCATATTTTGATTTAGAGCTGCATCAAATGGATGTAAAGACGACATTTCTAAACGGGGATTTAGAAGAAAGAGTCTACATGAAACAACCTAAGATCTTTATCATGGAAGGCAAGGAAAGCATGGGATGTCGCCTAAGGAAATCCATTTATGGATTAAAGCAAGCTTCATGACAGTGGTATCTAAAATTCAATGAGACCATTAAGAAATTTGGATTCAAAGAGAATGTTGAGGACAACCGCGTTTACGCAAAGTTTAAAAGTGGGAGATATATCTTCCTAATTCTGTATGTGGATGATATCTTGCTTGCTAGCAGTGATGTCAGTCTACTACTAGAAACAAAGAAGTTCTTTTCCTCAAAATTCGACATGAAAGACCTTGGTGAAGCTTCATATGTTTTGGGCATAGAAATTCACCGAGGTATAGCAAATGGGGTCCTAGGACTGTCTCGAAAGGCATACCTAGAGAAGATCCTAAAGAAATATTGTATGCAGGCGTGCAATACCACACCTGCTCGAATAGTCAAGGGCGACAGTTTTGGAAAATTTCAATGTTCCAAATCAAATGAAGACAGTACCATATGCTTCGGTCGTTGGAAGCTTACAGTATGCACAAGTGCGTACTCGCCCTAGCATAGCTTTATCACCGGGATACTCGGTAGATATCAAGAGAATCCAGGCATAAAGCACTGGAAAATGATAAAGAAATATTTGCGTTATGCGCAAGGCACAAAAGACCTCATGCTAACGTATAGAAGGTCTGATTCCCTAGAGATAAGAGGGTATTCAGATGCTGATTTTGCGGGAGACAAAGACGATCGAAAGTCCACGACAGTATATGTCTTCACTCTCGCAGGAGGGGCTATTTCGTGGAGAAGCTCCAAACAGTCAATAGTTGCATCATCCACGATGTATGCATAATTTATAGCATGCTATGAGGCCACGGGGAAAACGATATGGTTAAAGAAATTTATACCCGACTTGAAAGTGGTAGATTGCATTAGGAAGCCACTAAATATGTACTGTGACAATGAGCCCACGGTATTTTATGCTCACAATAACAAGTTGAGTACTGCTTCCAAACCAATAGAGATAAAGTATTATGTTGTGAAAGATAAGATCCAGGATCATACTATAAGACTCGAGCATTTAAGGATAAAGGAAATTCTTGCGGATCCGCTAACGAAAGGCTTACCACCCAATGTGTTCAAGGAGCACTTAGCCGGCAGGTTTAAGGGGAAGCCTATGATTTCTGGATCATAAGAGGCCTAAAAGTAAAAAGTTTCTTGTTTCAAAACAAGAGGCATATTGTAGCTGTCTGATTCTATCGACAATTGAGCTGTGACGATAAAACATGCTATATGTACCAAATAGTGATGAAACAAGTAAAGTAAAAAAGTAAATTCAAGATCAAGGGGGAGAATGTTAGAATGACCTCTCCCCGAACGAACCCAACGGTTTGTCGGACCCTTTGATCGCGTCCTGATCGTGGGCGCCCAACCGATCTATGGTTGGTGGGCCCCTGTCACCTGCGTGTATATAAAGTGGTGGGGAACGGCGGCACACCTCACGAGGTTAGTCGTGCGCCGCACTCCCCACCAACACCCCTTTTCGATCTAGGGTTTGCGCAGTAGTGACGGGAAGCATCACTGCCACCGTCGCCACCGCTTATCTCTAGCCCTCCATGCTCACGCTGTCGAACCCCATGGCTACCGGCTCGAGCACATCGAGCACCGGCGAAGGTACCACTTATCTCCCTCTCTCCCTCTCTCCCTTCTCTCCATTCTCTGCATCTAGATACATAGCAAAGATCTACCGAGAAATTCTAGAGTGCCAAAAAAATTATCCTTTAATGGATTCTCCGGCGTGATACCTTGTTCTCTCTCAAGGCTCCAAAAGCTCAAGTGGCTATGACTGAACTCAAATAATCTTACAGGAGGAATCCCAGAGGAGTTGGGAATGATATCTAGATTGCAAAAACTTTTACTGGGCAGCAACTCATTTGGTGGGTCGATCCCAGGCTCACTCGGGCATCTTCAGTTGCTAGATACACTCAGCCTCAGAAACCCTAGTTTGGTTTCTACTCTTCCATCTGAGCTGGGGAACCTTACCAGCATCCGGAGAATGTACCTATCACATAACTGGTTCATGGGAAGTTTGCCACCATCGTTTGCCAAGATACAAGAAATGAGGCAATTTGGAATAAGGCAAAACAGTATCAGTGGTACCATACGACAAGAGATGTTTGCAAACTGGAGCAAGGTTCTGTCAGTTGATTTATCTGACAATTTGTTAACTAGAAGCATCAACTTGTTAACTGTCAGTTGATTTCTGTCATATATATGTCTTCTCTTTTCACAGTTAAGCTGCAGACCCAGTTAGTTACCGCCACACACCACCAAAATTTGACCAGAATTATATCGGTTATAAGTCACCATAGAAAAAGAATAAAATCACAGCATCCACTGAATAATTCAAAAAACCTTGCATATGGGCATCTCGGTTTGATGTTTCTGTTCATAACGGAGCAGCTCTTCCTGATCTACCTAGATGAACACCTCCGGCAGAATAGCCACGATGTTTGACCAGAGCAGGGCCTTGTTCTTGAGCACCACCTGGCAGTAGCCGAGTTCGAACGTGAGGAAGATGCCAGGGTCCATCTCCATGTTTCAGTGAACATGCTTTGTTACCTTGTTCTCGGCATGGGGTTTCAGCTATGCCCATTGCTTTTTCTGAATAAGTCTGTTATGTACATGTAGCGAGCTGTGAATCTGTGATGGACTGATGGTGTATGCTGGTGTACTTGTAGGCGTCTGTTGTAAATCTTATGATAAATGTTTAAGCGGCCTGAGCTACTCTGGAACACTTTCTTGTGCTTGTATTTTTCCTATGGCTCAGAGTTGAAGAGCAGTTTCAGTCAGTATGCTGACACTGGTTTCAGTTATCACTTAGCACTCGTTTTTTTAGATCAACAGGGACACCCTGTCCCCGGTTCCATTGATAACATCAACGAAACCTGGAGTGAAACTCAGGTCCAGTAAAAAAACAAAAGCGAGCTACATATTAGAGGTCCAAAAACAAAAACACAAACAACTAGAACAGACATAAAGGTTTTTCAGACAGCAGAAACGGGCACCAGCTAAAACGAAGAACTACAGAGGGGGGAGGGGAAGACAGCAGCTGCAAGCGTGGAAGTCGGAGTAGCCCAAGTCCCCAGCACTGCAACTCTTTTGCTCGCCGGCGACGACAGGTCAGGAGGGTCATCCCCTTCAGCTTTTGTGTCCCTAGTCAGCCACCCGTCAGAGCAAATGGTGAGGCCAGAATCTGGAAGAGGTAAGTGCAGAACCTCTCCACTCCCCCAGCATCTCCTCCTTGAAAATCAGCCTCCAGTGTTTTACTGAGGCCAAAACCTTCCCCAGGACCTGATGTAAATTGATCCAAGGAAGACCACCAAAGAACAGCAACACAAACTGAGTTTAGAATTGCATGTTTCTTGTTTTAAATCCATTTTTTAGCTACAGACAGGTAATCATTACCAATAGTAATATTAAATAAATTGGAGATGATATTCCACACCTGTTTTGCAACTATGCACTGAAAGAAGAGGTGGTTAATAGACTCATCATCAGAACAAAAAACAGTCTTCAGGCTTATTCAGGTGTCTCTTTTTAAGGTTATCTCTAGTCATTAACTTGTTATGAGCTAACAACCAAAGGAAGATATGGACTCTAGGGGGGATATGTAACTGCCAAACAGCAGGAATAAAAATAGGAGTGACACCCTCAAAATTAATGATAGCATATAGGGAGGTAGTGGAGTAAATCCCTTTGCTTTCATATTGCTAGATCAAAGCATCAGTATTGGAATTAAGAGAAATACCATAAGCAATTGCTTCAAGCTCATACCACTGATCTAACAGGTTATTATTAAAGTTCCTCCTAAAAGTAAGCTTAAGGGAAGAACCATCCCAAATTTGCTGAACAGTTTTGTTATGTTCATTGCAGATGACATAAATTTCAAAAAATTGCACAGATAGTGGAGATGTTCCAAACCAGGTATCCTCCCAGAACCTAACTTGATCCCCATCCCCAATTTGCCATCTATAGACAAATTTAACACTATTAATGTCCCAAAGGACCCCTTTCCAGAACTGAGAAACCCCAGCCTGCTTGCTGCAGAAAATGTTAGGATTGCTAGTGTCATATTTGGATTCAACTATAGATCTCCAGATCTTACCCTCATCTTTGGAATATCTTTTAATCCAGGACCCAAGGAGAGCCAAGTTGACATTAGCTAAGTCAGGGATCCCCAGTCCCCCAAATTCCTTCTTTTTACAGACCAGCTTCCAGCTAGCTAAATGAAGCTTCCTGTGGCCCTCAAAATCATTCCACAAACAGTTAGACATCTAGGAGTTAATGAGGTCTAAAGCCCACTTGGGAAATTTAAAAAAGGAAAGCAGGTAAACAGGGATACTAGCTAGACAAGTTTTAATAAGAATCACTCTAGCTGCATAAGAGAGTAATTTCCCCCTCCAACCAGCTATCCTTTTAAGGATTTTGTCAATCAGAGGTTGAATGTCTTACCTTCTGAGCTTTTCAAAATGCAAAGGGATACCCAAATATTTAATGAGGAAATGGCCAACAGCACATCCCAAAATGTTAGAATACAGAGCTATATCAGATTCCTCAAGGCCTATTGGAATAAATTCACTTTTGGAGTAATTGATCTTCATCCCAGAGACTTGCTCAAGCATGTTAAAATCCACTTGAGGTTAGTAGCAAAATAAGGGTTATTATTAGAAAAAAGAATGGTGTCATCTGCATATTGAAGGAAAATAACACCCCCAGGATGAAGATCAGAACATAGGGATTTAATCAAATCAGCATTGTAAGCCTTAATAAGCATCCTAGTTAAGACATCCACTCCTAGATTAAAGAGCAAAGGGGAAATGGGGTCCCCTTGCCTAAGCCCTTTGCCAGTGACAAAAAAATTACCAATGGAATTATTAAGATTGACCCCAACAGACCCACCATGAGTAATAGCTTTAATCCAAGAAATGATAGTAGGACTAAAACCTCTCTTAGATAGGAGGTCAAGAAGAAAATCTAAGTCTACTTTATCAAAAGCTTTTTCATAGTCTAATTTAATCACCAAACCTTGACTCTTATCATGGGAAATAGAATGAATAACTTCATGTGCAGTAACAACACTTTCTAAAATGAATCTCCCTTTGATAAAGGCAGATTGGTTGCAAGAAGTAATGGAGTTCATCAACAAAGCTAAACGATTTGTCAGCACTTTAGTGAAAATCTTAAAGACGCAATTGAGCAAGCTAACAGGCCGAAATTTTTTCATGCTACTGGCTTCATGTTATTTAGGAATGAGGGTCAGAATAGCAAAATTTAGTCTATATATATCTAGCTTGCCTTGATGGAAATCAAAAAACATTGCCATAAGGTCAGTTTTAACAGTCTCCCAAAAGTGCTGATAAAAGATAAAAGGAAGGCCATCGGGCCCTGGAGCCCCATCTGAATAAGACCCAAACACAGCCTGTTGACCTCCTCTTCAGAGAAGGGAGCTTCTAGAGCCTGATTTTGAGTTAAAGAAACTTTTTCACTAGGGGAAAAGAAATCATCAGAGAGAGTGCAACCAGAATGCTCCTCTTTTTTGAAGAGATCTTTGTAAAAGGAAGTAGCAATGTGCATCATATCACTCTCATCATGAACAGGTCCATCAAGCCCATCTAGAGAATGCACTTGCATTTTTCCTCCTTCTCTGATTAGAAACGACATGAAAGTAGGCAGTATTCCTATCCCCTTCTTTAATATCCCTATCTCTAGATCTTTGTTTTGCCTTAATTTCTTATTTTAACCAGAGCATATTCATTTTAGAGTATATTTGCTTAAGTCTTGTCTGTTCTTCAGGAGAAAGCTCTAATGACTCAGACTTAATGTCAAGCAAATCATATTCCTCCATGAGATCTTTCTTTAGATTTCTAAGCTCAGATTCAATATTCTTACTCCAGCCTTTAGACCAAGATCTGAATCTCCTAGTTTTCATTTGCCATACATCAACTACATCCTTGCCCCTGATTGGCCTGGACTAGTTGGCAATGGCAAGAGACTTAAAGTCACTTCTCGTTAGCCACCACTTCTCAAATTTATAAGTGGCAGCTTTGGGTTTGACATCACACCCAGATTCCCACAGAAGAGGGGTATGGTCACTACCCAACCTAGGCAAAGCTCTTATAGATGCAAGGGGGAACATTTGATCTAGCTCAACATTGCAAAACACTCTATCAATATTGGACATGGTCAAATTTTCTCTATTGTTCCCCCAAGTAAACTTCCTATTATTAAGCTTGACTTCAAGCAAACTCCAAATATCAACCCAAGCATTAAATTTATCACTCCATTTATGATCAATATTACCATTGCTCTTATCACACTGGAATCTAACCAGATTAAAGTCCCCACCAATAATAGTGTGACCAGTGTAATCAACAAAAAGGCTGTGCAATTCAGAGATAAAATCCTCTTTTTTATCCTCATAAGAGGAGCCATAAACAGTAATAATCCTAACTATAGTGTCTTTGGCCTTCAGCCTAACCACCACTGAAACAGAAAAATTCAGAACTTGCCAGCTAATTACATCAAAAAAATCTAAGTCTACTCCTACCACAATGACTCCAGCAGAGCCAACAGCAGGTAGATCTTTCCAATCAAACATCCTATTTCCTACTAGAGAATTCAGATAATTGCAAGAAATGGTTTCTTTTTTAGTTTCCTAGAAACCAACATAATGGGGATGAGTTTTAATGAAAAGATCAATAAGTGCATTCTTCCTACCAGGGGCTTGAGTTCCCCTAGGATTCCAAAAAATACAATTCATTTAAAACTAACTTTCTTGGGGTGCTTGCCCCGCCTATGTTTACTAACCAAAGACCAACCTAAAGCATCAGGGAAATCATCATCATACCCTTTTCCTTCTAGGGGATTACTAGGGGAAGAAGGAGAAATAGAAGAAGAAGGTAAAGCAGTATTACTATTCATAGAAATAACAGAGGAACATTCCTCAAGACTAGGAATGGCAACACCAACAGCATTATCCATTTGAGCAAGATTACTACTTGCAATGGTATTGAAAGGATTTTGTTGAGCAATACCTTTCAGTTTAGAAGAAGCAGCAGTTGTTTTCTCCAGGTTTATCTTCATGGTAATCTCTTGTGCTTTCTGAAGCATTGTCTCCCCTTCCTTGTTAGAAAACCTGGCACTTTGCCTTGCACCAAAAACGGGACCCCACTTGCTCTTCTTCTCCTACTCCTTAGGTTTTTTCCCCTCAACCTCATGGTTCTGCAACTCCTCCTGGCTAATCTCTTTATCTGGGTCCTCATAGAAGAGGGTGTTTTCAGTAGCTAACTCCATTTCCTGAATGAGGTTGACATAATCATATTCAATATGAATGCTCTTCATCCCTTCCAACACTTTAGTCTTTGCTATGGAATCTTCATCAACAATATGCATGAGTTTGCTGGAGCAGGTAGGCAATGGACTGTCGATGCTAAAGCAGTTTGCAACCTCTTGAATTTTGTCACACAGAGCTGCCAGGGAATTTTGCTTGGAGCTCCCTAGTTCTTTGCTTTTCTGCTGGTTTAGAGGAAGGAGTTTTCCCTCCCCCAATGCTGGCATCAGTATCCATTTTATCAGAGCTTTTCTTAGCTTCTGGAGGCTGATCCTCAAGCTGGTCATCATGCTCATCAGGGTTAGGGGGATGGATGTTGTCAGGATCATCATCCTCAGCATTGACCACACTAGCAGGCCCCTCCACAACAAAGTGAATTTGAAACCGCACTCCACCAACTTCAAAGATCCTAGAGGCAGGAATCCTAGTGTGATCCATACACTTGATTTTGACTCTCACTGTCTCATAAAAGGACCTAAACATTCCATACCAGTCTACATCCTGCATGATACCAAAAGCAGTGACAAACTGCATGAGTGTTGGCCATTTACACCAGGCCTGGTTCAGTCCTTTGATTTGGAGTCAAACATCCTGAAGTTCAGCATAATAGTCTAGGGCCCCATTCCAAACATGAACCTTGACAAATACACCTTCCTTAGGTAGCCCAAAACTAGGGTATCCAGCAATCTCCTCAACTTTGAGATGGGGTGGGAATTTGACCAGGAAGGACCACTCATCAAGGCATCTGATTTGCCAGGGCCAATTAGTTCTATAGACAGAAGCAAGATTTTGATAGAGCTCTTCTTTGGAAATACTCCCTTGATTAACATACACAAGGCCAATGTTTTTTGGAGGAGCAACTTCAGAGGTCATGAATGGCAGTTCAATGTGATAGAACCCCAGTCCAGAAGCTGCACTCCCAACAAATTTTGCAATCTGCTGAGGTTGTTTCTTCACTGGGCAAGCATCCACCTCATGGTCCAAAGAGCTACAAATGAAACAGGTTTTGGGAGAGGCACAAGCAGCCTTGTGATGCCTAGGCTCCCCACAGTTATAGCAGATCACCTCAGCATAAACCTCCAGTTTTTCCTGAACACCCGACCCTGAATCAACTGCGGCAACAGAGTGTTGGGCACCATCCATAGACTTAGCATCATCTCCTTTACCTGAATCCTTGGGCTTCTGCTTTTGATTCTTCCCAGATTGAGAGACATTCTTACTCCCCTGAGGTTTCTGCATAGGAGGCTGCACTGCCTGCTGGGGAGGCATCCACTGCCCAGCAAAACCAAGAGGTGGTTGCTGCCAAGGCACAGGGAGCTGCCCCTGGAAAGCAGGGTTGGGGTGCTTAGCACTCGTATCCAGACGGCCACCTGTATCGAGGATTTATCTGATACTAGAGCCTCTAGGTCCTAGTGAGCTCTAACGGGAAGCACGACCTCTATTTATTGCATCTCAAATTGTGCACGTGATCAACTGAAGGAATATGACCTACATGACAGCTTGTCGATAGGACCCAACAAATTATCAGCCTGTTCATCGGTTAATAAGTCCTCGGATTGCTGCCTTCTTCCATCTCAATGCCAGTTTTTTTTGAACTCCTCTGTCATGACCCGGGATCAGGGCTAGACAAATACCAGATCCTCATCCGATATAAGCCTAACCTAAATTCCGAAACACGCACGGAAGATCGGTAACATTACAGAACAAACAAACCATACGTTAATAAGGTAAACTCTTAAGAGAGTTACAAACCGGTCATACAAGTCAAGGGTCACAAACCCATCATTACATCAAACAACGGAAGCAAACATGTTGTTCTAAACAAAAAACTTAGCAAAGGGCCCAAGAGGCCATAACAAAAGTAGTGACCCTTCCATAGATCCTAGGCTGCTGCCTGGGAACCCCGACTACTCGTCGACCTCGACGTAGAAACCACCTTCAGTTGGGGTAGCATCATCTGTAGAAAACATCAACGAAGCAAGGCTGAGTACAAGGTGTACTCCGCAAGACTTATGGCTAGTGGAGATATTTTGCATAAAGCCATCTTTTGTTTTCAAAATAAGAGGGATAAGAAACTCGTCTAGACAGATCATTTTCAAAAGGGAAATAAGAAGACTTCAACTCTAGCTCTTAAAATCGTCTTTGGTATCCACCAAGAACCATCATCAACTGAACCACTCTTCCCGGACTACCCCCTCAACAAACCCGAGGAAGTATTCCGGATCTCACTTTAGTTGACAAGTTTTAACATTCGGTTATAGTTTTCTATGATCTTCATGTCCGTTCCAAGTCATCCATAACCGTGGACACGACTTTTCGAAAATATTATAACCCTGCAGGGGTGCACAACTTTACCCACACGTACCAACCGATTCTTAGTGCCAATATATTAGCCCTCTTCCTTGGAAGGCCGGCAGAGAGTGGTTGACCACGACCTTTACCTTGTTTTCGCCGAGACCATGAGTCACGCACTAAGGAGATGCCGCCGTAACAGGTCGAGTCCCGAAGTTGGTCCCTAGCAATGTGGACAGGGTTTGAGATTACGGATGCCGGGCATCTCCCATTCCCTGCCACGCTTACCTACCTGTTTGAATGCACCTCCTTCACCTCCATTCAAGAACAACCAATATGCGTATGTTGAATGGAAAGCTCAAACTATGTGACTCATGGAATCTACTAGGCAAGTTAGTTGGTCGAGGGGGTTTCCAGGCCCCCGTGTGGTTGTACGCTCGTCTTGGTTCAAGAGGCAAGAACATCGGGTCCTAGGGTTGACAAGTATGGGACTACAAAAACCACAACCCACGTGGCCTCCCATACGAGCCTTAGCATGTTTATCATTCATCTTTGATCACATTACTACAACCTACCATACTAGATTCATTCACACCTCCGGTGCATCACCTGAATAACCAGCATCGGACCACTAAGCATGGCTAAGCTTGACTGAACCGTGGCACTAGCGACGCTCATAAGCCAAACCCTAGTTATGCTAGGAGCGGTGGATCAGGTAATATAGCTCCCAAAGGATAACATGCATCAGATAGGATTACTCTGTCTACTGATAAAAGACTGTTTGAACCGAATGCATATGACGAGATTGAAATACTTTGTAATCATAGGATTCATATGTATGAGTGGGGCTTCGCTTGCCTTGTCCGTTGTTGGACTGGTACTGCTCTTCGGTGGCGTTGACTTCAGCTTCGGGTTTGGTTCCTATTCGCGAGAACCAATCACCGCAAAAGAGAAAGGAATACTCAACACATGGCATGTGCAATGCTCATACAATATGGATGATATGACAATTAAATAGTGTTGAATTGAACCCTAAAACATGCTTGATCACTTTAAAGGGGGTTCCGAAAGTCCAAACCCTAAAACAGGGGGATCATCAGAATCACCTGTGGGGTTCAATTGGTTCTTATAATTAAACTTTCTATCAAAGTTGATTAACAATGTATGATTATAGCTTAGTTGGATAGTTTTAATTTTTCTGAATATTTTGGTATATTATTTGTATTTTTCCGATTTAAAATGAATTAGTTATGAATTTCCCAAATTTTAATTCATTTTAAACATTTTTGGAATATTCAAATTAATTTCCAGACTTGGGCCCACATGTTAGACTTTTATTATCTTCAGAAAACATCTACAGAAATGATTAAAACCCTGACAAGTATGGCCCACCTGTCATATGTTTTTCTATTTACAGAAATAATTACAGAAAACATTAAAAGAAATAAAATAAATATGACTTCATGATGATGTCATGCTGACATCATCAACGCCATTGCTTGCAGATCCTTGATGGATCGATCGATCCAGAGCTCGCGGGGCGATGGGGAGTAGCGCGTTGGACGCGGGCGAGTGCGGGGAGCCAAGAAGTGGTGGCACCGCTGCGGAATGACCACCGGAGTGTCGACTCCGACGATCTCCAGCGGCGGCAGCATCGGGCACGCACAGGGAAGAGGCTACAGAGGAGAATGGGGAGAACGGAGGGGTGCTTGAGCACCACAAGCTCACCCTGAGCACGTTGGTGGTGACGGTGAGGCCAGGAGAGGTCGAGGTCGCCGGTGATGTCGACGATAAGCGGCGGTCAGAGGCGGAGAAGATGGAGTCGAAGGCGACGATTCGAAGCACGCGGGGTCGATTCCTCCGGTGAAGATGATCTTCGCGATGAGGCGGTTCCAACGGCGGCCTCGGCTGGCCGTGAGGTGGCCGGAGACGGCGGGGCGACGCAGCACCTGCGCAGCTAGGGTTCGGGTAAAGGGAAAAACGAGGGAGAGAGAGAGGGGTTGTGGGGAAGGGATAAGGCCAGGGCTTCTCGGCGGCGGGGCTGGGTCCTTATAGGCACTCGGGGGCGGCGGCGCGCATCTTGGCGCGGCTGCAACGGCGGACGGCGGCGCCGGCGACTGGCAGTTGCCTGCCTGTCTACAGGTAGACGACGAGAGACATGGCGAAGGGGTACGCGGGCCTGGCTGGGCCAGCTTGGGCCCCGGGTGGGCTGGCTGCGGGCGCTGCTGGCGGCAGAAAGAGGAGAGGAGGAGATGGGCTCGGCCTAGAGAGAGTTAGGTTAGATTTTTTTCCAGGAAAACCTTTCTAATTCTATTTTCTATTTCCTCTTTTGTAATTTGAATTCAAATCTGTTTTGAATGATTTCAATTTTACAGAAACTTTTGCATAACATATGGAAACAGTAAGGAACACTTGTAACTATTAAGCTCCATGCATTTTGAGGGTTTTCAAAATATGGGAACCTGTTGAATTGATTCAAAGGGAGAGGGATAACTATTAGGGTTTTAGGATTTTGTTGTTTGTTCCTCTTTGGTTAAATCTAAGTGCAAGTGTAATGCATGCATGAAATGCTCAAACACATCTTATTTGTATTACACAGAAGGGTGGTATGTTACAGCTCTACCCCACTTACAAGAATCTCGACCCAAGATTCCTAGGTTTTAGAGAAGAAGTCAGGGTACTCAGATCGAAGACGATCTTCTAGTTCCCAGGTTGCTTCTGACTCAGTGTGATGATACCATTGAACTTTCAGGAACTTGATGGTTTGGCGACGAGTCTTGCGCTCGGTTTCATCAAGAATATGAACATGGTATTCTTGGTAGGTTAGATCATCTTGGAGATCCAAAGTTTCATGGTCCACACCATGAATGGAATCTTTGAAACAACGCTTGAGTTGAGACACATGGAAAACATCATGTACCTCTGGAAAAGTTGAAGGTAGATCCAATTGGTAGGCAAGCTCACCCCGCTTGGAGAGAATGCGAAAGGGACCAACGTAGCGAGGTGCCAATTTGCCTTTGATACCGAATCGATGGACACCCTTCAGAGGAGTGACCTGGAGGTAAACTTGATCACCAACTTCATAATGAACATCAAGATGATGACGATCGTAGTTGGTCTTCTGACGAGATTGAGCGGCCTTCAAACACTCTCGAATTATGCGAACTTGATCTTCTGCTTCTTGGATCATGTCCGAACCAAAGAATTTTCTTTTGCCGGTTTCTGTCCAGTTCAGCGGTGTTCGGCATGTTCTCCCATACAAGAATTGGAAAGGTGCCATGCCCAAACTAGATTGAAAACTGTTGTTATAAGAGAACTCCGCGAAAGGAAGACATTTCTCCCAGTTCTTTCCAAAGGATATGACACACGCTCTGAGCATGTCTTCAAGAATTTGATTCACTCTTTCAGTTTGACCACCGGTTTTAGGATGATAGGCTGTGCTGAAGGAGACATGAGTTCCCATTGCTTCTTGCAAACTTTGCCAGAATTTGGAAGTAAACAAACTTCCACGATCAGAGATGATCTTCTTGGGAACACCATGAAGAACAACGATCCGAGAGATGTAGAGATCAGCCATTTGACTAGCACGGATGGTTTCTCGAACTGGAAGGAAATGAGCAACTTTAGATAACCGATCAAATATTACCCATATGGCATCATTTCCTGCTTGTGTCCTTGGGAGTCCAGTGATAAAATCCATACCAATTTCATCCCATTTCCACTCAGGAATTTTCAACGGTTGCAGAAGTCCAGCAGGACTTTGGTGTTAAACCTTTACACGACGGCAAACGTCGCACTCTGCAACAAAGCGAGCGATTGCTGGTTTCATTCCACTCCACCAGAATATTTGATGGAGATCTCGGTACATTTTGGTACCACCAGGATGGATGGATAGAGGGGATTCATGAGCTTCCAAAAGAATTAGATCTTTGATTTTCCGACTGTTTGGAACCACTAGCCAGTTACTGAAGTATAGAATACCTTGATCAGTGACAGAGAAGCATTTAGCTTCACCGCTTGCAACACGCTCTTTGATCTTGGTAACTTCATCATCTTGCTTTTGAGCTTCCTTGATTTGATCCTCTAGAGAAGATTTTATTTCAAGGTTAGCAAGGAATCCACAAGGAACCACTTCAAGGTTAAGACGCTTGATTTCCTTGTAGAGAACAGGTTGGGCTTGTGAAATCATCAGATTGTTGCAATAAGACTTCCGACTTAGCGCATCAACTACGACATTGGCTTTGTCGGGTTGATAGTTGAGACCCAAATCATAATCTTTGATGAATTCCAACCATCGTCTTTGCCTGAGATTCAGATCTGGCTGGGTAAAGAGATACTTTAGGCTTTGATGATCCGAGTAAAGTTCACAACGGTTACCGATGAGTTAATGTCGCCATTGTTTAAGAGCATGAACAACAGCAGCGAGCTCGAGATCATGGGTTGGATAATTGTTCTCATGTGGCTTCAACTGCCGAGAAGCATAGGCCACTACATGACCATCTTGCATCAACAAACAACCGAGCCTTGGAGAGAAGCATCACAATAGATAACGAAATCCTTGCTTGTGTCCGGAAGGACAAGCACAAGAGCGGTGGTTAGCTTAGTTTTCAAAGATTGGAAGCTTTCTTCTGCCTTTTCTGACCATTCAAATTTCTTATCTTTCTTAAGAAGATCCGTCATAGGCTTGTCTATTTTGGAGAAGTTCTCGATGAATTGGCGGTAATATCCTGCCATTCCGAGAAAACTTTGGACTTCCTTGACTGAAGTAGGTGACTTCCATTCCAGAATGGTCTGAACCTTATCCGGTATGACAGCGACACTACTTGCAGACACAACATGACCAAGGAAGACGAGCTCTTGTAACCAGAACTCACATTTGGAAAACTTGGCGTAGAGACGGTGTTCACGAAGTTTAGTCAGTACCAGACGTAGATGTTCGGCATGCTCTTCTTCGGTCTTGGAGTAGATTAGAATGTCATCAATGTATACCACGACGAACTTGTCGAGATACTCCATGAAGACGGAGTTCATGAGCCTCATAAATGTGGCAGGGGCATTGGTTAACCCGAAGGACATCACTGTATACTCGTAAAGACCATAGCGAGTTGTGAATGCTGTCTTTGGGATATCCTCCTTTCTGATCTTGATTTGATGATACCCTGATCTTAAGTCCATTTTGGAGAAGACAGTGGCACCACTTAATTGATCAAAGAGGTCATTTATCCGAGGAAGTGGGTACTTATTCTTGATTGTCACTGCATTGAGTGGACGGTAATCAACCACCAATCTTGGAATATTTGTATCCCGCTTCTTGACAAAGATGGTAGGGCAACCCCAAGAGATTGTACTAGGTTGGATGTATCCTAGACCCTCTAACTCTTCAAGTTGCTTCTTCAACTCAACCAACTCATGAGGAGGCATGCGATAAGGTCTTTTAGAGATAGGAGCAGTTCCAGGAACTAGCTCTATGACAAACTCCACACTTCGATCAGGTGGCATGCCAGGAAACTCTTCAGGAAAGACATCCGGGAAATCACAGACTATATGGACATCTTGGACCTCGAGAGCAGGTAGGACGTCCATGGCATACAACTCCGAGAAAGTTTTAAGAACTGCTGACGGAGACTTTGAACCATCAGTCCAATACTTAACAGTTATGCCAGCAGGAGGTTACAGAAACTGTTCTGAGTGCACAGTCAATGACGGCTTGATACTTGGTTAACCAATCCATGCCCAAAATGACATCAATGTCACATGACTTGAGTGCAACGAAAGAAGTGGGAAACTTCTGATAGGCTATGTCAATCTCATTCCCATGACTAATCATAGTGGTGAACCAGCTAGAACCCGGGGAATGGATGGTCAAAGGGGTGGACAAGGGTTCAAAATTTATCCCATGCTCTTGAGCAAACAGATTTGACATGAATGTATGCGATGCTCCAGAATCAAACAAGACTGTTGCGTGAATTGAATTGACACGGAGCGTACCCAGAATGACGTGTGGATCTTCCTAAGCTTTCTCAACAGTGACATGGGTCAGACGACCACGTCCAGCACCTTGAGATTTATCATTCTTCTTTGCCTGCTGATCATTGCGTCCGGCAGCCCTTTGAGAACACTCCCTTGAGTAGTGACCAGGCTGACCACAGGAGTAACAGGTAACCCCAGTGTGAGATCCAGTAGGAGGATGATAGTTTGATCCACCAATGTTTGACTGTGGCTGACGAGAGTTATTGCCAGAAGACTTAGGTGCATAAGGAGCACGAGGCACATCACTGTATGGAACAAAGACATGGCGCTTCTTGTTACTAGAGGAAGAAGCACGAGAATTTCCTTCTTCACGCTTCTGAGACACTTCCATATCCTTCCTTCCATGCTCCAGAGTAAGAGCCTGATTGTGCAGGTCCTGGAAAGACTGAAACTTGAAGGGCAGCAAATCGTAGCGAAGTGCAGGGTTAAGTCCCTTACGGAACAGCTCTTGCTTATCTTCATTATTTGTCACATCCCTGGTTGCATAACGATCCAGGCGAGTAAACTCACGCCCATAAGCTTCAATATCCTTGCGCCCCTGAGTCAGATCCAGAAACTCTCTCCTTTTGAGATCCATGACAAGCTTAGGGATATATGAGGCACGAAATGTTGCAATGAACTCCTCCCAGGTAACTACATGTCCTCGAGCTTGCAGATTCTGAAAACCTTCCCACCAAACACCAGCCTCACCTTCCAGTTGGTAGGTGGCAAAGTTAACACGATCAGCAGGACGAACACGAAGAGCACTCTTGCGCTCTATGGTGCGGAGCCAATCATCAGCTTCAAGGGGCTCCTTGGAGTGGGTGAAGATTGGAGGAAAAGAGCGGATGAAATCTCCAAGTGTGACACGGTCGTCAGGACGACGTTCAGTGTTCTGATCCACACGCTCTAGAAGGCGTTCATTCCGCAGATGGTTGGTCTCGATGTTGTTGAGAACCTCGACCATTGTGGGAGGTGGCGGAAGTTCCTGATCAGCATCGTTGTGTCCTCGACGGCCAACAGAACCACGAGTACCAGCCGACATCCTGAGGAGAAAACAGAAACCATGAGAATGGATTCACCAGAAGATTACAGCAAAGGATGGCAAAACCAAATCAAAGGATCATGGTAGAGTTGAACATGTGGATGAGTACTATATCAATGCATTAAGTATGGCAGTAGAACCAGCATACAAAAAGTATACACTACCAACTTAGATACAAACCATAGCAATGGAATGCAAGCATGATATGATACCATCAAGTCACAAAAGAATTGAGAGCGAGATTAGAGGCATCCTTAGCAAAGTTGAAAAACAATGCTTCAGTTGCACAGATATATCTTGGAAACTCTGAGCCTTGCAACCAGGTACGGAGTACTTAGGGAAAAACAGCCCAAACCTGTATATCCTAAAATTTGAAATGATAGACGAGAAGTGAAAACTTTGCAAAGCAAACAAGGTAAGATAACTCAGCAATAGAACAACCTTGGGGAAGGAGTAAAAAGAGTCCTATTCAGAGTTTTGCAAATAGTGTTTAGCTTTCAAATAGTTTTCTCAAACTCTAGACTCAACATCGACCAACTAGAAGGGTTTCCTACAGACAGTCCTGCTCTGATACCAAAATCTATCACGACCCGGGATCAGGGCTAGACAAATACCAGATCCTCATCCGATATAAGCCTAACCTAAATTCCAAAACGCGCAGGGAAGATCGGTAACATTACAGAACAAACAAACCATACGGAAGCATACAAGTCATACAAGTCAAGGGTCACAGACCCATCATTACATCAAACAACGGAAGCAAACAAGTTGTTCTAAACAACAAACTTAGCAAAGGGCCTAAGAGGCCATAACAAAAGTAGCGACCCTTCCATAGATCCTAGGCTGCTGCCTAGGAACCCCGACTACTCGTCGACCTCGGCGTAGAAACCACCTTCAGTTGGGGTAGCATCATCTGTAGAAAACATCAACGAAGCAAGGCTGAGTACAAGCTGTACTCCACAAGACTTATGGCTAGTGGAGCTATTTTGCATAAAGCCATCTTTTGTTTTCAAAACAAGAGGGAGAAGAAACTCGTCTAGACAGATCATTTTCAAAAGGGAAATAAGAAGACTTCAACTCTAGCTCTTAAAATCGTCTTTGGTATCCACCAAGAACCATCATCAACTGAACCACTCTTCCCGGACTACCCCCTCAACAACCCTGAGGAAGTATTCCAGATCTCACTTTAGTTGACAAGTTTTAACATTCGGTTATAGTTCTCTATGATCTTCACGTCCGTTCCAAGTCGTCCATAACCGTGGACACGGCTTTTTGAAAAGATTATAACCCTGCAGGGGTGCACAACTTTACCCACATGTACCAACCGATTTTTAGTGCCAATATATTAGACATCTTCCTTGGAAGGCCGGCAGAGAGTGGTTGACCACGACCTTTACCTTGTTTTCGTCGAGACCATGAGTCACGCACTAAAGAGATGTCGCTGTAACGGGTCGAGTCCCGAAGTCGGTCCCTAGCGATGTGAACAGGGTTTGAGGTTACGGATGCCGGGAATCTCCCATTCCCTACCACGCTTACCTACCTGTATGAATGCACCTCCTTCACCTCCATTCAAGAACAACCAATATGCGTATGTCGGATGGAAAGCTCAAACTATGTGACTCATGGAATCTACTAGGCAAGTTAGTTGGTCGAGGGGGTTTCCAGGCCCCCGTGTGGTTGTACGCTCGTCTTGGTTCAAGAGGCAAGAACATCGGGTCCTAGGGTTGACAAGTATGGGACTACAAAAACCACAACCCACATGGCCTCCCATACGAGCCTTAACATGTTTATCATTCATCTTTGATCACATTACCACAACCTACCATACTAGATTCATTCACACCTCCGGTGCATCACCTGAATAACTAGCATCGGACCACTAAGCATGGCTAAGCTTGACTGAACCGTGGAACTAGCGACGCTCATAAGCCAAACCCTAGTTATGCTAGGAGCGGTGGATCAGGTAATATAGCTCCCAAAGGATAACATGCATCAGATAGGATTACTCTGTCTACTGATAAAAGACTGTTTGAACCGAATGCATATGATGAGATTGAAATACTTTGTAATCATAGGATTCATATGTATGAGTGGGGATTCGCTTGCCTTGTCCGTTGTTGGAATGGTACTGCTCTTCGGTGGCATTGACTTCAGCTTCGGGTTCGGTTCCTATTCGCGAGAACCAATCACCGGAAAAGAGAAAGCAACACTCAACACATGGCATGTGCAATGCTCATACAATATGGATGATATGAAAATTAAATAGTGTTGAATTGAACCCTAAAACATGCTTAATCACTTTAAAGGGGGTTCCGAAAGTCCAAACCCTAAAACAGGGGGATCATGGGAATCACCTATGGGGTTCAATTGGTTCTTCTAATTAAACTTGCTATCAAAGTTGATTAACAATGTATGATTATAGCTTAGTTGGATAGGTTTAATTTTTCTGAACATTTTGGTATATTATTTGTATTTTTCTGATTTAAAATGAATTAGTTATGAGTTTCCCAAATTTTAATTCATTTTAAACATTTTTGGAATATTCAAATTAATTTCCAAACTTGGGCCCACATGTTAGACTTTTATTATTTTCAGAAAACATCTACAGAAATGATTAAAACCCTGACAAGTATGGCCCACCTGTCATATGTTTTTCTATTTACAGAAATAATTACAGAAAACATTAAAAAAATAAAAGAAATATGACTTCATGATGATGTCATGCTGACATCATCAACGCCATTGCTTGCAGATCCTTGATGGATCGATCGATCCAGAGCCCGCGGGACAATGAGGAGTAGCGCATTGGACACGGGCGAGTGCTGGGAGCCAAGAAGTGGCGGCGCCGCTGCGGAATGACCACCGGAGCGTCGACTCCGACGAGCTCCAGCGGCGGCGGCGGGCACGCACAGGGAAGAGGCTACAGAGGAGAAGGGGGAGAACGGAGGTGTGCTTGAGCACCACAAGCTCACCCTGAGCACGCTGGTGGTGACGGTGAGGCCGGGAGAGGTCGAGGTCGCCGGCGATGTCGACGACGAGCGGCGGTCAGAGGCGGAGAAGATGGAGTCGAAGGCGACGATTCGAAGCACGCGGGGCCGATTCCTCCGGTGAAGATGATCTTCGCGATGAGGCGGTTCCAACGGCGGCCTCGGCTGGCCGTGAGGTGGCCGGAGACGGCGGGGCGACACAACACCTGTGCAGCTAGGGTTCGGGCAAAGGGAAAAACGAGGGAGAGAGAGGGGTTGTAGGGAAGGGATAAGGCCAGGGCTTCTCGGCGGCGGGGTTGGGTCCTTATAGGCACTCGGGGGCGGCGGCGCGCATCTTGGCGCGGCTGCAACGGCGGACGGCGGCGCCGGCGACAGGCAGTTGCCTGCCTGTCTACAGGTAGACGACGAGAGATATGGCGAAGGGGTACGCGGGACTGGCTGGGCCGGCTTGGGCCCCGGGTGGGCTGGCTGCGGGCGCTACTGGCGGCAGAAAGAGGAGAGGGGGAGATGGGCTCGGCCCAGAGAGAGTTAGGTTAGATTTTTTTTTCCAGGAAAACCTTTTCTAATTCTGTTTTCTATTTCCTCTTTTGTATTTTGAATTCAAATCTGTTTTGAATGATTTCAATTTTTACAGAAACTTTTGCATAACATATGGAAACAGTAAGGAACACTTGTAACTATTTAAGCTCCATGCATTTTGAGGGTTTTCAAAATATGGGAACCTGTTGAATTGATTCAAAGGGAGAGGGATAACTATTAGGGTTTTAGGATTTTGTTGTTTGTTCCTCTTTGGTTAAATCTAAGTGCAAGTGTAATGCATGCATGAAATGCTCAAACACATCTTATTTGTATTACACAGAAGGGTGGTATATTACATCCTCAATGCCGCAGGTTCATATGGTGTGCTTCATGTCTTTAGAAACCTTATTAATCAAGTGGTCTCAACCTTAGAAGAGTTTTTTTTGTGTTGCGGGAAACCTTGGAAGACGTTAACAATGTATCCGGGAGGAGAATGTGATAGCGCACGTGTATGTACATTGCTTTTCTTAAACAAGACATTCTGAATTTGCAACAAGAAAAGCTGCTATCAAAGTTCAAAAAAAAAAGAAAAGCTGCTCTCTTTCCTATCCCCCTTTTGAATGGATTTTCTCATTGCGCGTACTTACATGTAGACTTGGGATAATATTCTTCATTGGGCCTGGCCTGGCCTGGCCTAAGGCCACTCTTGATCTTGCCGGGCTTCCTTGTTTTTTTTTCATTTGAACCACCACCACGCCTCTTGCCCTCTTCGGCGGCGCTGCCGGCGCCGGCGCCCTCGTCCTTCCTTCGCTTGCCCCTAACTAATGCTCCTGTCCCGCTGCCGTGCACCGTTCGAGCGGCCCGCTCACCATCGCATCACATGAGACGCATGCTTTGCGCCCGCTAAATCCCCGCACGTACCCACCCCACGACCCTCGTTGAGCTGTTCCGGCCACGATAAGGGAAATGATTTATCCAAGATTTGCTTTCCTGCTGAATCACAGACTCTCTAGGAGGTACGGATTTCTTAGCTCCGCTGTTCAACCTAGGCTTGATTTTTCATATGGTGGATAGAAAAAGGAGCACCATATTCATGGCCGACTTGTTTATTTGGTTGATGCGGAAATTGCTATGAAATAGTATTTTTTTTCCTATGACCACTCACTTCCTATGACGTATGTATGACATCACCAGGTTACTAGATATATCTATTTTGCACATTTCATCTGATCAAGCAAGCTGTTAACTAGCACACCCCATCTCATGCGGCCTCTTGACTAGAAATTTGTGCACCCTCTTACTCATCCATCTAACTAACACCAAATCTGTAGCGCTGTTTTTCTCTTCACCAGCATAGCTACTGATACACTTTACAGTTACAAATAACATTAAATAAAGTTCAATGGTAGTGGGAGCGAATGGGACTTTCTGCAATTCCATCTCTTGCTCTATATTATGTGCTCACTAGTGATTGTTGAGGTAAACAAACATGCAACCCATCCAAGTCTGAAGACGGGCAGCATGGCCCGTCCCATGCGTTTTTTGGACTGGAAACCTGTTGTGCAATTATCTTGTTCTTTGACCAAGTCACAGTCCCTTCAACATAGAACATAATGATTAACTTGAAGGCTGGTGCTAGCGGTTCCTTCAATGGTAGTGGAGCACTGACGATAGTGGGAGCGACTTACCGATGTTCATCCGCTTCCTGTGATGCAATCTCCTACTAGTTATATATGGACCTGAGTACCTAATTCGAGGAGGCAAGCACACATGTGGTTCATCTAATTTGGCGATGGTATCCAAACTAAAAAATCGTCTATGTGTCTCAACTACTTTTCCTCTACTGCTGTTGCTATGTATGGCCATGGCCGATGCAACCATCCTAGAAGGAAAAGCACTCCTCCGGTGGAAGTCCAGTTTGCTCAACTCCGCCTCTCTATCCTCATGGAAGGATGCAAACCTAACATGCTCCTCTTGGGATGGCGTCACCTGTGATAAAGGCGCAAGGTATGTCACCCATCTCGACCTTTCCTACTCCAGCCTCCACGGCACGCTTGATGCCTTCTCCTTTGCCACGTTCCGGCATCTCGCTGTGCTTGAACTCAGCAACAACAATCTCTTTGGTGCCATCCCAACCAGCATATCCTTGTTGCGCAATCTCACCGGTCTGGGTTTTAGCAACAACAATCTTGTTGGTTCCATCCCCTACCAACTTAGCAGGCTCCCGAAGATCACCATGTTAGGTTTGGAAAATAACCAATTGGCCAACCCTGACGCTTCCAAATTCTCGGTTATGTCTAGTTTGCAATCCTTATTTCTAGGTGGTAACAAGCTCAATGGTACATTCCCACACTTCATCCTCAACCGCTCCTGGGTTAGGCTGCAGGAGCTTGATATATCTCGTAATGGCTTGTCGGGTTCAGTTCCGGAGAATTTGCAAGACATTGCACCAAATTTAGTGTATCTTGATCTGTCATCCAATATGTTGTCGGGGCACATACCATGTTCGTTCTCAAGACTTGCAAAACTGCACTACCTCAATCTCGCGGAGAATAATCTCACTGGAGGAATCCCAAAGGAAATTGGCAACCTTAGTAGTCTTGAGACCATGGACTTCTCGTGGAACATGCTCTCTGGAAGAATCCCAATGGCTTTCGCTAACCTTGGCAATCTCCATATAATGGACTTGTCGTGGAACATGCTCTCTGGGGCTTTGCCACCGTCCTTTTCCAGGATCCAGGGTATTGAAGAGTTTGATGTTGGGAACAATCTCCACCTCAGCGGCAACATCTCACTGGAATGGTACAAAAACTGGAATAGTGTCATGGGTTTTCATATTGCAAACAACAAATTTACTGGAAGCATCAGCGAGGCTTTTTGTCAGCTAGGTAATCTTAAAGCCTTGGACTTGTCAGATAATCTCTTGTCCGGAGTGCTCCCTGATTGTTTATGGAACTTGCATAGCCTTATTTACATGGATTTGTCGAGCAATGCTATTGTTGGGGAAGTTCCAACCTTACCAAACCATTCTTCTTCACTGGAATCAGTGAATCTGGCAAACAACAACTTCATAGGATGTTTTCCACTTGCTCTAAAGAACTTACAAAGTTTAGTATCTTTGGATCTAGGGGGAAATAAGTTTTCTGGAGAAATTCCTTCATGGATAGGGGCAAGCTTCCCTTTGCTAAGAATTCTACGACTACGATCAAATATGTTTCATGGAAGTATCCGTGAGGAGGTGTCACAACTCTCCCATCTACAATTGCTTGACCTAGCTGAAAATAATCTCACGGGTTCCATACCAGTAAGTCTGAGCAACTTTACTTGCATAGACATGTTCTTTACTAGCAACCAATTAGGTGAGTATAGAAACGGACGCAATGGTACGGTTTCTTCACATGATGGTCAGATGGACATAGTTTGGAAGGGTCAAGATTATACATTCAAGAGAATATCAGTTATGCTTATGGCTGGTATTGATCTATCAAGCAACTACCTTTCCGGTGAGATCCCAACGGAATTGCTAAATCTTGGAGCCATTCGGTTCCTCAACTTGTCAATGAATAATTTATCTGGTGCCATCCCAAGTAACATTGGTAACTTGAAAGATGTGGAGTCTCTTGACCTCTCTTGGAACAAGCTCTCGGGTCCTATTCCTTCAAGCATATCACACTTGATGTTCCTGAGCTCTCTTAATCTTTCCAACAACCTTCTATCAGGAGAGATACCTACGGGCAATCAGCTCCAAACACTCAACGATCCCTCCATTTATAGCAACAACCGGGGACTATGCGGTGTTCCTCTGAGCATTCCATGTAAAACCAATTTGAGTTCTACAACAGCGCTTGATGGCGCAACGGAAGATCACCATGAACTTGAAACCCTGTGGCTGTACTACTCTCTGATTGCTGGAATTGTGTTTGGTTTCTGGGTATGGTTTGGAGCATTGTTCTTTTGGAAGTTCTGGAGGTTTACCTTCTTTGGTTGCATCGACTCTTTGCACGAAAAGTGCATATTAAAGATGAAGTGCTCCTGATGGTATGGCACTCTGCTCGCACTTGTTGCCTGAGTGTTTCTTGAAGTTTCTTCTGACTTCTAGTACTTGCCATGGACATGTACTCTGCATGGCCCTGCTCTTTGTTTTCGCTCACCGGATAATTTGTAATGATTTGTTCCTATGTGAGCAGATGTGGCTAATGGTTGTTCAGAACTTCTAATGGTACAATTTCCTAGAGACTTGTATAGGTTTTACTCTCTGAATTTTGTGAGTTGCAAGTATGTATGTTTCGTTGTTGCTGTATTTTTAGAGCTTGCTACTACCATGAATACAGCCGTCAATCTCACGTAACTCATGTGTAATTGTTTTACCGCCACTTGGAGCAAAAGTTTGATCAGAATTATACCAGTTATAGATGACCAGTGAACAAGAGCAAAACCAATAGTGCTCGATGACAATTTGCATGGAAAAGAGTCTTGGATGCGCATCTCAGTTCTGGTAGCTGTTCACAACAGAGCAGCTCTTCCTCCCCTCGGAGTCATTCATGACCTGCATGGCCCCCAGTCTCGCCATCGGCAGCGTAAATACCTGAAAGAACACCTTTGGAAGACTGGCGAGAATGCTGATGTTGGCCCGCGTGTCAATAGCGGTCTGCTCTGCACTTCCGTTGCTACAGGACAGGTTGTTGGTGCAGGCGGTGTTGAGGGGTGGGGCGGTGCCGTTGTGGCACCGGAGTAGCCGTAGAGGCCGTCGGCGAAGGAGGAGCAGTGGGCAATGACGATGGTGTGGGCACCTGCACCAGCACCTCAGCTTCGATTCAGAAGAACATTTTGAAAGTGGCCTGTGCAAAGCTGGACCACTTTCTTGTACTGTACTTGAATTTTTCTCAGAGTTCAAGAGCTGTTTCAGTCGGTATACTGACACTGGATTCAGTTAGTACCTATCTTCAGACTTCCATCTGTTTTGAGGATATAACTACTAGTAGAACCTCTAAAGGAAGGCGCGATTTCTACTTGTGTAGATGCTGAACTGAAGGAATGTGACCTAAATGACGGCGATGACAGCTCGTCGACATGACAGACATTCTCAGCATGGTCATCGATCAATCAGACCTCAGGTTGCGGCGCCTCCGGAGTCGTGAATTGGTATGGCGGCCAAAGGAACTAGGTGTATCTTCATGAACTATGTTGTTGTTGTTGTTGATTTGATGAACCATTTTATGAACTATTTGATTTGTGTTGTAATAAGTTTGTACTATTTGAATTTCATTTATTTTTACCTTCATTTGATACCAAGTTATTGTTTTGTGTATATGTATGCAAAAATGAGAAGAAGTAGAGGCTGTCGCGCCAGCCATGCTCTATTTTAGGGCATCCGCAGCAGCAATCCTGTCCTATTTTACATCGTCCAAAAAACAAAAATCAGATTTCGTGTCCTAGTTACTGTCCTATTTTACATCAATCCATTAGCTGGTAATATGCTGAAATAGAGAAAGGAAACTGAAGTTCTCTAGTCTCCAACTCCTCTCTCTCAACTCTTTCTTCCTTCTCAAGATAAGCGTCTGATCCCCAATTCTGGCAATCATTACAGTCAGGTGGTACACCATTTGTTAGTGGTGACTGCGAGCACGCGCGTCCGTTGATCTGCCAACCGTTGCCGTCCACGGTTACCGCTCGCCCACTGCACAGCGCCCCAGCCTCACGCCTGAAACCAGAGACCCAGAACACCGCCAGCCGCCCAGCCCTTTTTCCCCGACGCGACGACGGTGCTCCACCTCGTCATGTTCCCTGACGCTGATGGCAAGACGCGCAGGCACGCCGACGTGATGACTGAACAACGGCGCCAACAACCGAAGAAGCAACAGCCGTAAGTTCCTTCACCTATACTTTCGATGTCCCTACTCGCTAGCCTGCAAGTTTCTTATTTCTCTTTTTTTGAAATAAAAAAACAGAAGTAAAATAATTTTGAGAGGCTGTGAAAGTTTTTGCTATGAATATTTCGTTGGTGAAATATTGTCTAGTTTAGAAATTGGATGACATGTTAATAAAATTGATTTACATTGTACTTGCAACTGCCCCTAGTCAATGAAGTAATTAGTCTTGTAAACCATACTATATTTATTTAACAAATGGATTTTCTACTAGTATAACACAAATGTTATGAACCTAAGTGAACACCATATCAAATTCAGAGGCACTCCTCGCCTTTGTAGTAACCTTCATCAAGTTTTGGTGATCTGGTCCATTGTGGAGCTTCAACAAGTCATTGGTCTACTATCCAATAACCCTTCTAGCATTGGCAAGGTACTCATTTTCCCGTAGCAATGCATGGGCTCATTACTTGTCTCCGAAAGAAGAACATGTATGGGAAGGAAATGTGTGCCCTGGTAATAAATCTCTGGTTCAAATTAATGAGTATAATCCCAGTGGACATTATCCTATATTCGAGCTATGTAACCACAATGAGAACACGAAAACAACTATGAAGAAAACCCTTAAATAAATACTCAAATAGTTGCAAGCAATATCAGTAGGATACTTGTATGTCTATAGTTTTCCGATCATTTGGCAATGAGGTAAGTGATGAGAATTTCCCCTGTGTTGTAAAAGATCAGTTGTGAGCGTGAGAAACCTACCCCGAAGGTTTAGGCAGGACTTGTAGAGGATCTCTACATTAGGTGATATCGTAGGATCAGCTCGTAAACATCCTTTTCAATTGCGAAAAAAATATGGTAATTAGATAGTAGATACAACACACCTAGGGGTTGCATATACAACTCCAACAAATTTGAGCTCTAAATTTGATCTATGTGTAGAGAAACAAGAAAGAATTACTCTATTATGAATAGTGTCAATTGTAGTTGAATACTATTTTACACTATTCACACCATAATTTTATCTTTTTGCCTCTATAAATATAGGTCAAATTTGAAGCTACAATTTTTGGGGTTGCATATATTACACAGATGTTTGTTGTCATTTTTTTCTACTCCCTTCTGTTCTAAAAAAGGAAGTCACATATTTGTCTAGATTTGTATGCGACATATTTTTGGGACTTGCGGGAGTAAGAATATTTGAACATATTTTGTCTTTTCAAAAATTTTGATCTCATCTTTACTATTATTTCCAAAGCTGTGAATGCCTAGTGTCACACTTCAAGAAATTATAACGAATATGCCACTGCAATCCCTCTTCCAAAAAATCTCTCGACGTGCTACATCAGTCCCAACAAACTTAATTTATCCTAACAAATTTCATAACAACCTTATCTCAGTCTCTATCTTCCCCTTTTCTACCGGTAGCACTACGTCGCATCCTTCGTCGGCATCATTCGTATGCCACCGCGCACGATGTTTCGCTCGACCTCCCCTCGACCTCCCCCAACGCCCTGTCTCTCACGCACACATCCCCCTCCTCCACCGCTCCCATTCCACCCTAATCGTAGCCTAGTTCCAGCTAATTTTTTTAAAATAATACATTTTTTATTCAATTTCACAAATAATACACGAAATGAAAGTTTTGCAAATCTAACGGGCCGTCTTCTTTTCAAAAGACGACCGCGTGGGCTCTTTAATTCAAAAGACGACCAGCGTGTCTTCTTTATTCGAAAAGTCGACCGCGGCCTTCTTTATTCGAACAGACGACCGTCGTTGACAGCGGGCCCCGCCTGGCCACGCTGTCGGCCGACAGGGGGAGTGCAGCCCGGGCTCGTCTTTTGGAAAGACGATGGCGCCTTTGTCTTTTGAACGGACGACAGACCCCGCGCCTTCGTCTTCTGAACGGACGACAGACTCCCTTTTATAACGTCGCGCCGGCCCGTCGTCCTCCTCCTCTCCTCTCTATGGCTATTCTTCCTCCTTCCCTCTTGCTAGCCGTTTTTTCTCTCGTTTCCACCAGGTGATGCACCTATTTTCAGCCTAGATTTTCATCCAAACTCGGTGATGTAACATATTAGCAAGCTAATAGAGTCCCGATCTACTAATGGGATAGCCTGGTGTTGTGATTTGAGTCGTTTTGGTGAAGGGATTTGGTGGTGTTCTTGAAGAGCAATGGCTATGGTGGAGGCTGGTGCTGGGGCTTGAGGCAACTACATGGTGGAGGTGCCGATCCGGTGACCTGAGGCTGCTGCAGGGCAGGACTTCACACGCTTCAAGGGTAAACCCTAATTTCTTGCTAATTGTAGTCATCTGTGTATGTTTATAGGTATCCTTTGATGGGGTCTATTAGATGCAAGATATTTGTAGAGTATTATGTGTCAATGTACGTGTATTTGACTATTTTCGGTATTTTTTTAGGTCAAAAGTCATGTCAAATAATGAAGTGTTTAGGTTCTTCTATGGTGCTGGTTTCGTCAGAACAAACCAGCACGAAGTTGATTTGAGCGAGTTTAATTTTATGGATGAAGTACTTCAGAATCCTGAACGGTGCCCGTTACTCAGTTGAAGGATTGGTTATCTGCTCGTTTAGGGCTCCCTCCGACCCATACTGTCGGTGTGCATGCTTTATGGACTAAGTCAAGGCAAACCCTTAATTTTTATTTAAGACCAATAGAAGCGCAACATAAATGGTTAAATTTGTGCAAGCTTGCCATAAAAGAGTAGTTAACCCTAGTCTCTTAGTGATACCTATGGCAAAAGAGGCTGCATATGATCATGGCCAGAGTAGTCAGATCGGTCATGCTGGAGGTGGTTATGATCATGGCCAGAGAAGTGAAGCCCAGGACGGTAGCAACTATCAAGGCCAGAGTAGTCAGGGCCAAGAGGGTGGCGGTGGTTATGAATCAGGTCACAGTAGCTATGCACACACCGGGGGGTGATGTTTATGTATCGGAGGACGGTGGTGAAGGATTAGGGGAAGACATATTCAGTGGCGAAGCTGATAAGGACAAGATATATGATGGTTTGTTGCAACATCAAATGGAAGCCGAAGACTCAGAAGGCAACAGTGATACGGCTGATGATTCTGGTGAGTCTGATCAAGAAGAGATCGCCCAACCTATTCCGGCATCATGGAATAATGACAACACAGCAGCAATGACTGTGAACGATGGGCATGATTCGGCGTGGCAGTATCATGCGAACAACATCTCTCTGTGTGCATTATATCCTAGCAAGAGACATCTGCAGGAAGCAATCGTTGAGTGGTCAATGTCCATGAAACGGGTCTTCAAAACGAAGGTGTCATCACAACAATATTTGACATTGGTTTGCGAGGTAGATGGATGTCCTGCAAGGGTGCATGCCCATGTCCCTAGGTATGACACAAACTGGAATGTCACCGATGTTGTGATGCACACATGTGAACTTGACAGTGTCCTTCAGGACCATCGTAACCTCACGTCAACCCTCCTGGCTAGACTGTTATACACAGAGATAGTGGAGGGCAAAGCCATGGGGGTGAAAGCTATCATCAACAAAGTTTCTGTCAGATTCCGCTATAATATTTCATATGGGAAGGCTTAGAGGACTAAGCAGAGGGCACTGGAGGCAAGGTTTGGTTCGAGACGGGTATGACTGTGTTGTTAGGATGATCCAGACACTGCAGGCTACGAATCCAGGCACCTACGTGGACATCCAACACTTTACGTTGCCACAGGAACCTAATTTGAGGGTGCTTCATCGAGTGTTCTTCTCATTTGCTATATGCATAGAAGCTTTCACTCACTGTCGACCAGTCATCTGTGTGGATGGTACATTTCTCACTGGCAAGTACAGGGGTCAGATATTGATTGCCATAGGTCAAGATGGAAACAATCAAGTGATTCCACTTGCATTTGCTTTCGTGGAGAGCGAGAACACCGAGAGTTGGGTATGGTTTTTCAGGCAACTGAAGATAGCAGTTGTGAGAGATACACCAAAGGTATGCGTCCTTCATGATAGGCATCTAGGTATACTAAGCGCGATAAAGAAGCTCACGCATCCCACTCCTGATGAAGTAACTCCATGGTTCGACATGTAGAGTCGTTGGTGCATGCGGCATCTAGGGGCCAACTTTTTCTCATAGTTCAGGAACAAGGCTCTTATGAACCTATTCAAGAATCTTTGCAAGCAGAACCAAGAGTGGAAGTACATCAAGTGTCGTGGCTATCATAATGACTTTGCTAAAAACATGTGACTTAGAGGAGAGCAGCTAGAGCAGCAGCGGTCGCGGCTCATGCAGCGGCGTTAGCTGCACAGGCAACAACAGGAGCAACACCACCGGAGGAAGAACCCATTGCCCTTTGTGACTTGCCAGGATTTGACCAACCCGGTACTAGGAGAAGGCCTGGCAGAAGGATTAAAAATTTTCAGGAATGGATACAACACGAGCCTGTAGAGAGGTGGTCTCTGTTGCATGACAATCATGGTGCTAGGTTTGGCGTCATGATACGCCCAATTTGCATCACCATTCTATATCATAATTTACCTCTGTTCATTGATATTTGTCTTATTATGAGGTATTACTTATGGCTTTTCATCTGTTTATGCATGTTGGATGATTCCTGGAGGATGGACTTCCGGAGTCTGGATTCTGATAGAAAAGAAGGCGTTTTCGGTGCAATTTCTCGAAGATCAGAAAAATACCAGAAAAATATGGAAACATATTATTTTACCTGAGGATGAAGGAAGCTAGAAGGAGGAGCGAAGGGGGCCGCAGGGGGACCACACCCCCTAGGCGCGGGCCCACCTAAGGCATCGCCTAGGCCAGTGTGGCCCACCTTCCTGGCCTCCGACTCTCCCCCTTCGCCTATATCTTCCCTTCAGAACCCTAACCCTCAGGGGGGCGACCACAAATAGATTTCCGCCGCCTCTGGGGGCGGAAAACACCGGGAGAGAAAGATCTCTTCGGCAGACAGATTTCTGCCGGGGGAATTCCTTCCCGGAGAGGGGAGACCATCGCCATCAACACCGTCATCAAGCTAGGCTTCATCGGGATCATCATCATCATCCACACCATCATCTCCACCAGCACCATCATCACTACTCCGTCTCGCTGTAACAATTGTGTTGGATATTGCTTAGTTCATTAGGGGAAACTTTCCCGGTGTTGATTACTATTGTAGTTGATGCTTGTGAGTGGAACCATTGGATTCTTGTTTATGTTTAGATTGTTATCCATTACCATATCATCTTTGATCTTGATCCATATGATGTCTTGTGAGTAGTTCGTTTAAGGACATGGGAGAAGTCATGTTGTTAGTAGTGAATCTGTGATGAGTTATTATTCAATGGTTTAGTATTTAAGTTGTGGTGCTATTCTTATAGTGGTGTCTTGTGAACGTTGACTACATGATACTTCACCATTTATGGGCCTAGAGGGATGCATTGTGTATTTGGCTACTAATTGTGGGGTTGCCGGAGTGACAGAAACCTGAACCCCCGTTAGGACACCTTTGCACAAGGGAGCGTAGGATCTCAGAGTTTAAGGCTGTGGTTAGATTTATATCTTAATTACTTTCCTGTAGTTACGGATTTTTGTAGGGGGTTTAATCACAAGTATGTATTAGTCCTAGGAAGGGTGGTATGTTAGCACAGGTTCGCCCACACAACACTTACAAACACCAGAGAAGAGTACTCAACTATTTGAAGCGAAAGCACTTGACAGAATTCCCATGTGTCCTCGAGAATGTTTGGTCCTTATAAGTATTTCCACCGGCTTGTACTTTGCTTGATGGGGATATGCCTACCGGGGTATGCCCAGCAGGACATTTCCTATTGGCCCAAGCCGCCAGCGAGTGGGCCTGCAGGACGACGACTGGATACGGACTTGGCGAGGATTCAGGCGACTGGAAGCTGGAGGCCCAGAAGCGTAGCTAGGCCCAGTCGGACTAGGTCAAAGAACCTCCAAATCCTTAACTAATTCGGTTGTAATTTGTAAACCCTAGCGAGGTGAGCTTATATAAACCTCCCTAGGGTACACATAGATGATATGTTCCACCATACACCCAAGCGACTCGCCGCCTAGTCGTCAAGATCGCCCCCTTGTACTCTCACCGTAATACAATCTAGCATGAGTAGGTATTTACCCTCCGGGGGGCCGAACCTGGGTAAACCCTTGTGTCTCCGCCCTCATCTTGCACCGCAGATGGCTGGCCGCCCTTGCCCCATGTTCTACTACTCGCTGCCGATTGCAGCATCTGTCGTGGTCATGCCCACGATAGTGGCGCCAACCGTGGGGCCTGGCCGGTCAGGCCGGTGTTCTGCGGCGAGATCCAATCTTCCCATCAACGAGTCGATCGCCACCGGCCGCATGATCACGATCAGCGAGATGCTCCAGATCTTGCCGAGTAGCTACATCCCGGCGGCGCGACCCATCACACATAGCGTGATTCTGCCGGTCGGCACGATCAGCATCTTCGTCGGTCTCACCGATGTCATCGTCTCGGAGGACTCGACTCGCATCCGCCAGTCGCCACCACGTGACCGGCTCTTTGAGAGCCAGGTCCGCACGATTCACCGCCTCGCCTCTGAGTACGACTCGGCCCACAGCAACGTGGCCGAAACCACCGCGACCACGGACGATGCGACCCTCAACGACGACGCCGATTCGGCGACCTCGGCGTCGGCCGCCGGATCCATCGTCGCCGCATCACCCACGGGCTCCATCACCCAGGTCTCCAATGTCAGAGACTTCGAGGACCCCTCCATCCTTGGGATCTTCGACTTCGACTCTAGGTCGGAGAACTCCGCCGACCTCCACGACAGAACCGGTCGCCACGCCGCGACCTACATGAAAACTAGCGCCGACCCCCCGGAAGACCCCTTCTCCACGCCGATCCCACCAAACGCGACGGCAACAGAGGTCGAGGAACTCTGCCTGCGGCTGGTGGAGGCAGTCCGCAAGGAACAAGCCGAGCGCGAAAATTTTTGCCTCGAGCAGGTGACAACGCAGGAGCTGTCGCGCTATCACCAACTCTGAATCAGGTCGTGCCTGAACCCTACCGTTCAGGGGCGCACTCTGAACTTTGACGATGAAAATGACCCGGCTCGCGTGGCCGAGCACGCAATCTGCGAGAATGCGCCACCAGGAGGAAGCGCTCGACCCCCACCAGGGTCGACGGCCAATGGAGGCCAGCGCCGCGACGGTGGCAACTACAAGGCAAAGCCGAGGTTCGATCCCACGGCCCTCCTACACCAACCCTATGTGTTTCATAGCAGGGAAGGAAAGCCCGCCACACACACGACCACCGACTGCCACTCTCTGAAGGAGATCAAGAAGGAACGACGCGCGCGGGAAGACCCCGACAACAACCCGCCAAACGACGGAAAGTTTGGCAGCATCGCCGGCTCTCTCCACACCTTCACAGGCTTCAACACGAAGCGCGAGAAGAAGGTCATCGCCCGCGCCATCGCCGTCAACGCGGTGTCCCAGATAGACATCCCCCAATTCCTCAATTGGTTTGAGCAACCAATCACCTGGAGCCGCGAGGACCACTCGCCACGGATCGAATATCTGGGCCGAGTCTCCCTAGTGGTCAAGCCCAAGGTGGGAGATTACTGGCTCCCCAAAATGCTGAAGGACGGCGGCAGCTCCATCAACATCCTGTACCTGGACATGTTCAAGCAACTGTGGCTCCCGCAGTCGATGATCGAAACGACCTACACCACCTTCCACGGCATCGTCCCCGGTCGGAAGGCGTACCCGATCGGAAAGGTGACGTTGCCAGTCACCTTCGACACACCAGCAAAATTCCGCACCGAGCGGATCGTCTTCGAGCTGGTGCCCTTCAACAGCCCCTACCACTGCGTCCTGGGGCGCCAGGCGTTCGCTAAATTCATGGCAGCGCCCCACTAAGTGTACAACGTGATGAAGCTACCTAGGCCATGCGACATCATCACTGTCCATGGCGACCCCGACATGGCCGCAGAATGCGAGTCCAAATGCGTCGAACTCGTAGACGCCGTCATCGTGGCGGAGGCCAACCACGCTGAGGAGCTCGGCAAGTACGCGAGAAGGGTCAACAACGACGACCCCACCATACTCAAGAAGCCCAATTCGGAGGGTGGAAACTCCACCGCCTTCGAGGCAATGACACACACCCGCACCGTCGAGTTGGTCCCAGGCGACCCCAGCCAGACGGTGATGATCAGGACAGGCATGAGCCCAGCATAGGAAGGCGCGCTCATCGAGTTCCTCCGTGAGAATAGGGACATCTTCGCATGGAAGCCATCCGACATGCCTGGTGTCCCGAGGGAACTCGCTGAGCACAAAATCAACGCCGACCCCAAAGTGCGACCTGTCAAGCAGTCGCTGCGGCCCTTCAATGAAGAGCGCCGACGAGCCATCGCCGATGAGGTGCAGCTTCTACTCGCTGCAGGATTCATTCGGCCAATCAAATACTTCAAGTGGCTGGAATACCCAGTCCTGCTCGAGAAGAAAAACGGGACCTAGCGAATGTGTATCGATTACACAAACTTAAACAGCGTCTGCCCGAAGGAGCAATTCGTCCTCCCGCGGATCGACCAAATCATCGATTCCACCGCGGGCTCAGAGGCGCTATGCTTCCTCGACGCCTACTTTGGGTACACCTAGATCATAATGGCCGTCAAGGACGAAGAAAAGACGGCGTTCATCACACCATTCGGAGCCTTCTGCTACACTGCCATGACCTTCGGCCTCAAAAATGTCGGGGCAACCTACTAGAGGTGCATGCAGGAGTGCCTTGCGAGCCAAATTGGCCGCAATATCCACGTCTACATCGACGACGTGGTGGTGAAATCCACTGGCCAGGGCGATCTACTCTCCGACCTGGCGGAAACCTTTGCCAACCTGCGAAGGTACAAGATAAAGCTAAACCCAGAAAAGTGCACCTTCGGTGTACCTACTGGACAGCTACTGGGGTACGTCGTCTCCAAGCGTGGGATCGAGGTGAACCCCGCCAAGATCAACACGATCGCCCGCCTCGGCAGACTCGAGTGCTTGCGCGACGTCCAAAAGCTGGCCGGGTGAGTCGCAGCTCTCAGTCGCTTCATCCCCCGGTTAGGCGAGAAGGTGATGCCGCTTTATCACCTAATGCGCAAGAACCCCACCTTCTAGTGGGACAAGGAGGCAGACGACGCGCTCCACGCTCTCAAGGAGGTGCTACTCGCAGCACTGCTACTCGCCGCCCCCGTCGACAAAGAGCCCATGCTGGTCTACGTCGTGGCTTCCAAGCGCGTCGTCAGCACCGTCATGGTCGTCGAACAGCCAGAGGAAGGGAAGGAACGCCTGGTGCAACGACCCGTATACTACATCAGCGAAGTCCTTACCGAGTCGCGCCAGCGCTACCCGCAGTACCGGAAATTGGTATACGCGGTCTTCAGAGCACAGCGGCGACTGCCGCACTACTTCCAGGAGCACCCAATAACAGTCGTCTCCTCAGCACCGTTGCAGGACATCACGGCAAGCGCGAGGCGACCGAGCGAGTCGTCAAGTGGGCCGTCGAGATCGGCGTCCGCAACATCAAGTACGAGCCGCGCAAGGCGATCAAGTCGTAGGCTCTCACAGACTTCCTCGCCGCCTGGGAGGAGGCCCAGCAGCCGGAGAAGCTGTCATACCTCCATTACTGGAGCCTACACTTCGACGGCTCCAAGAATGCAGACGGTGCAGGAGCGGGGATCGTGCTGACATCTCCGAAGGGCGACAAGCTCCGTTACGTCCTCTACCTCGACAGGCTCCAACAACATGGCCGAGTACGAGGCGCTACTCCACGGCACGAGGGCTGCCAAGGAGATGAACATCAATCACCTGCGCTGCTACAGAGACTCCGACCTCGTAGCCGGGCAAGTCGCCGGCACCTGCGACGCCGTCTCCCCCACCATGGCGGCATTACCGCCAAGCAGTGGACCAGCTGGGAGGCCACTTCGCAGGGTACTCCATCGAGTGGATCGCCGGGCAGAAGAACGAGGAGGCCGACGCACTCTCTCGCATTGGTTCGGCCCGACTCGCACCACCCGCCGGTGTCTTCCTCGACACCATCACCAAACCCTATGTCTCTCCCCCAAGGGAGATCGACATCGGAATTCCGCTGCAACCAGAGGCAGCCTTGGTCGTGCTAATCGCCGAGCCAAGCGACTGGACCGTGCCATACGTCGCTTACCTGGAGGGAGGAACCCTACCCACAGATGAAACGGAGGCCCGGATGATAGCACGCCGCTGCAAATCCTTCATCATCATCAACGGAGAGCTCCACAAGTGCAGCGTGACCAGCGTGTTTCAACGCTGCGTCCAACCTGATGAAGGACACAAAATCCTCCAAGACATCCACTCCGGCAACTGCGGCCACCACGCTGGTGCCCGCTCCCTGGTCGCAAAGGCCATGCGACAAGGCTTCTACTGGCTCACCACACACACAGACACTGTCGACATTGTCCAGCGGTGCGTCGGATGCCAGAAATACGCCAACCAGACTCACGTGCCGAGCTCGGCGCTCAAGACAATCCCCATCACCTGATCGTTCGCCGTGTGGGGCATGGACATGGTAGGCCCCTTCAAGAAGGCCCCTCTGACTTCACCCACCTCCTAGTCGCAGTCGACAAATTCACAAAATGGGTGGAGGCCAAGCCAGTCCTCAAGTGCGACGGGAAGACCGCTACAAAGTTCCTACGCGAGCTCATCTATCGCTACGGGTTCCCAAACAGCATCATCACGGACAACGGTACCAACTTCGCCAAGGGAGCCATGGCCGAGTTCTGCGAGGAACACAACATCCGACTCGACCTCGCCTCAGTCGCCCACCCGGAGTCCAACGGCCAGGCGGAACGCGCCAATCAGAGCATCCTCCATGGCCTGAAGCCACGGCTACAAGTCCCACTCGAGCGTACCGCCAGGTGCTGGGTCAAAGAACTCCCCTCTGTAATCTGGGGCATCCGCACCTCCGTCAACAGGTCGACAGGGTTCACCCCCTTGTTCATGGTGTACGGCGCCGAGGCAGTCATGCCAACTAACCTTGAGCACGATTCACCTAGGGCGGTCAACTACACGAAGGCCGACAACGAGCTCGCATGCCAAGACGGAGTCGACCAGCTCGACGAAGCACACGACCTAGCTCGCTCCCGTACCGCCATCTACCAGCCAGGGCTCCGCCGCTTCCATAGCCAACGAGTACTGACTCGCACTTTCCAGGAAGGCGACCTGGTACTGCGCCTATTCCAGGACAAGAAAGGCATGCACAAGCTCTCACCCCCTTGGTAGGGACCATTCGCCATCGGGCGAGTCCTGGTCAACGATGCCTACTACCTCACCGACGTCCGAGGCGACGGAAAACTTGACGTCAAGCGGCCATGGAATGTAAAACTCCTACCGAAGTTCTACTCTTAGAACTCCAGACATGTACCCCCTACCCGCTATGAAATAAAACAGATTGGTTACCGCAAAATTGCGTCTACCCTACGTGTCTTGTGCCACTCGCACTCGTAATAATAGTGTTACGCTATTCACAGAAGTCAACCTTTGGCAAAGCGACCGGCACAGCCAAGTAGTGCGGTACGAGAGCACCGGGAAAACTCAGGCCTCGTACCGTCCACGAAAAAAGCTAACCCAGAGCCCCATTGGAGTCGCCCAGCTCGACTGGCTCCCCGAGTCAAGACAACTGCACTCGCTTCCCACAGCGACCAAGTCCTCCGCATCCTCGGCGCGGCGACTCAAACGGCAAAGTACCATGCTCGGGGACTGACACCCGACCAAAGACGAGCGGCTAGGGAAAAACGCCAAGTATGAGAGTGCGCCCAGGACTCGCCACACGACTGATCTTACGGATCAGGCAGGAGTGACGCACCTAACATAACGCGCTTAGTCCTCACCTACCTTGGGCTTGCGACTAGAACGGCCAAGTACCACGCTCGGGGACTCAGCAACCCGACCCCGTTCGCGTCCAGGAAAACGGTCAAGTAAAGAGCACCCCTGGGAGTCGCCACGCGAATGGCTTTCCGAGCCATGGCGAGTCGACCTTAACTCACTAACAGTTCACAAAACATATATAAACGAGGTAAACCCCATAAAAGGGGCGAACGCGCTCGAGGACTCGCACAACCAACATCCAAATCACGACACGACTAACAAAATAACACGAGCATTACTTTATAGCAGCAAAATCTGTTTCGCGTACAAGGAGAGTTACATTGTTATTCTATACTAATGCCGAACGGCAAAACATTCTACTCCGCAGGCTTTGATGAAGATGCGCCACCATCCCTGCGGCTGCGGATAAAAGGCACATAAGGGTTCGACGGGTACATCGTCAGCTCGCCTGCCATCGCTACACAGAATGGTTGCTCCACCTTGAAGTAACGGTGCTTTGGCTCAGGGTCATTGGGGGCGACGACGGTCTCCTGGTAGGGGATAAGGTCGCCCATCACCCAAACGCGGTCGGATTATACCGTGGCTCGGTCCGTCAACCTCAACACTTCGGCAATCTCCACCGAGCCCGTTGACGAGGGGTAACCACTCGTGACGTCGTCAAGGTCGAAATCGTCCGGGAAGTGGGCGAGCCCAAGGATGAGAGCCGTCGCCACTCCACGACGGAAGGCCGGCCGCGTCATGAATTCCATGATTGATGGATCCTTTTCCAGGTAGCGCCATACCTCGACAAGGTCGCTGGGAATCACCTTCGTGGGCAATATCTCCTGAAGGTACGCCCGGAGGCAAGTCGCTGACAGCGCGGCTTAGTCAACCAGAGTGGTCACACACTGCCGTGCGTCATACGACTGCGCCTCTTCTGCATTGTCAGTGATCCGGCCTGCAGCACGCAAATAAACAGTAAGCAAAGCACCAAAACCCCAACACGGTACGCGCAATCGGAAGCTGGCTGAGGGAAAACTTACCAATCAGCGGGCGGCATAGGTCCGTAATGAAACTTTGAAGGGAGGAGAAGTCATTTTGCAACCCGGCAACGAGCGCATCAGACACCTTCCGTTCTTCAGCGGCAGAAGCGATGGCGGCCTTGGCTCATCCTTCCGCCGAGCTCGCTTCCGCCTTCGCCTCCTTGAGCTCACGCTCCAGATCGGCGATTCGCTTCTCCGCCACGCTCAAAGTGGATTGGGCTACCGTAAAATCACCTACCGGGACAAGGCCTTGGCGAGCCTCCTTCACCTCAACCGCGCTACTCGCTGTTTCCAGAACAAAACGGTCAACACCACGACAAGTAAGCGACGAGTGCCAATCAAAGTAAATACTAACCCGCAGCCGCTTGAAGTTCCTTGTTCGTCTCCTGGACGGCAACGAGCTCCTTCTCCACGCGGCACTTCGTAGCAAGCCGCTCGGCTGACTCGCCCTGCAGGCCTTGTGCAACAACCACAGCGTCAACAACAAACAATTCCTAAGCGCCCATCCGCTGAAATTCAGTGACTAGGCACTCGGGGACTGGACAACAAAATTCCTAAGCGCCCAGCCGCTGAAATTCAGCGACTAGGCACTCGGGGACTGGACAACAAAATTCCTAAGTGCCCACCCGCTAAAATTCATCCACTAGGCACTCGGGGACTGGACAAAAAAATTCCTAAGTGCCCACCCGCTGAAATTCAGGGACTAGGCACTCGGGGACTGGATAACATAACAAATATTAAGAATCCGACCACTAAAATTCAGTGGCCAGACCCTCGGGGACTGGACATACCTGGATGGCAGCACCTAGCATGCCATGAAGTTCCATCGCATCCATCGACACGAGCACAAGCGGAGTGTGGTCACGACGTTGTTCAACCTCCATGTCGGCGGCCCCAGGAAGCTGGCTCGACGGCACTGAGGCACTCGTCGTGGCGTCCTTCGCCACTAAGCGAGGGAATGTCGCTGCTGCGACCACTGCGCCACTCGAGGTCGGCTCGGCCGCATTGGTGGAGCCAGCAAGCACCGTACGTTGCGATCCCGCATCTTCTGTGGCCTTCGAAGCTACTTCTGCTGCAGCTGTAGGCTCGCTCGGGGCAGTCGCCGGTTCGTCAGAGACCGTGATGACGTTGTCGCCCTTGGTTCTTTTGGCACCTTCGGCGGGAGCAATGACTTTGTCGCCCTTCCTCTTCTGCGAGGGATCAGCTGGCACCTCTGTGGCGACCGGCGGAACCTTGGCCACTGAAGGATGGCCTATCTTCTTAACCCCAGTCCTATGAAACAACTATGTCAATAAAGCTTTCAGATCAAAATACAAGGAAAGTAGACGAGTAAAAGGTCAAGGAGCACTCACTTGGCGACCGGAAGAAATCGCAGACCGGTGCGGATGCTGGCCGGCTTTTCCAGTTCTGGCCCCAGTTTCTGACTGAGGCCCGTCTCGAACACGTTGTGTGCCCAAGACACTGATGGTTTCTTCGAAGATGAAGCTGCAGCGGGAGCTTCCGTGGCAAACGTTGTGGGAACCCCCCTTGGCGGTGAGGCCCCTGTGGCTGGAGCAGCCCCCAAGCTAGTGACTGGGGCAAACGGCGGTGGCAACGACGCCAGTGGCACTTCGTCCATTGTGGCAGCAGCACCGGTCGCCGCGGCCGCGTGGTCCGCTATTTCCTCAGTCGAGCTGGTGGCGTCAGAGCTACTCGCAGACCGAGGTGGAGACGGAGCTTGCTTCTTCTTCTTCGACGTGTAGCCTCACGGTGTGAGGTGTGCTCAGGGAGCTCATCGTCGTCATCATCATGGGACTCGAGGCTCTTGCTGGCCTCGAGTTCGCGCTGGTGCTGCCCGCGAGTCTTGCGAACCGTGGGAGCGGCAACCTCCACGGGGTCGTTATCCTCCTCATTGTCGTTACCTCCCTCGTCACTCTCGACGTTGCCCTTGTAGGGCAATGGCTCGCTCCCGTCCTGGGCGGACGAGCTCGAATTCTCGTCGTCTGCGGGCGGGAGCCACCCTTCCACCACTTGAAACAACTGCACCAAAAACAAACGACATTAACACAACCGCGAATGCACAAACTACGACTGCGAGTGCACAAGGAATAACAGCTTACCGTTGGGGCTGGGCGCCTCGCGGTATAAGGTGTGACCCCGGCCTTCGCGTCGAGATATACCGCCTGGGTGATCTTCTTCAGGGCCAGGGTGTAGCCATGGAGCCTCCACTCGTCGAGGCAGGACTTCGTCGGGTCGTCCTTGCCCGTGTATTCATACATGTAGTGGGCACGGCTGGCCAGGGGCACGAGTCGTCGCCCGAGCCAACAGTTGTAGAGGTTGATGGTTTGGAGGCCTTTCTTCTTCAGATTACGGATGGTCTACAGCATCTCGTCGACAATCATCCGCTGATCTAGCGGAAGTTTGATAACTCGGAGCCAACGCGGCTAGGGCCGGTCGGCGGAGTACCTTGGAAGCGCCACTTCGTCGCCTGGAGTCGACTCGGTGACGTAGAACCAGCTCTTCTTCCACTCGTTCGCCGCTTTGGCGGGCAGCATCAGGTCGAAGAACGATGCCTTCGACTTCAGCTGGAAAGTCAGGCCACCCGCGGCTAGCATTGGGCCGCATGTCTCTTTGTGGCTGATTCTCCCGTGGAATAGATCTTGCCACATGGGGAAGTAGGGCCTGCAGCCCAGGTAGCATTCATAAAACGCCGCGAAAATGGTGAGCTGCTCGATGCTGTGCGGACCCAGATCCGATAGCTAGATACCGTAATAAGCGCAGAAACACCGAAAGAAGAGGGAGGTTGGGAAGCCAAGCCCCCGCTCCAGGTGACTAGTGAAGCAGATGAATTCCCCTTCACGCGGATCCAGAATTACTTCTCCGGCCGCGTGGATGCGCCATCTCCCGGCGCAGAGGATCCCAGCCTCCTCGAATGATTTTAGCAGTGCCTTCGTGCACTTGGATCTGCCGCATGGTTCGGTGGGAGGAGCCATCGTCCGGAGGATCGTGGGATTTGGAACTCTCTGGATCGTTTCGGTCGCTGCGCGGAATGGGGAAACAAGGATGCGCGAGATCGGAAGAAGTGAGGGAAGCGTTTTCCCCGTTCGCCCTTCACTCTCCTTATATATGGTTGTTACCCGCCATTTTCGGGAGCCGTTACTACGCGGTAATTATACCAATATTACCGTTGGGTTACCCAACGGCTAGTTTGAACAAAACTGATGGTCCAACTTTGTCTACTCGACTCGCTGCCTCCAGCGATTCGACGATTCGCCGACCTGATCACTATGACAGTGACTAACTACTCGCCGACCCGTTCGCCAAGCTGCGGTATGTTTGGTTGCTGCTATTGTGACTAAAATGACTAGTTCTTTCCTTTGTTCAGGAGTCCGCCGCCGATTCGACTAGGCGTCCGCATTGGACCTGCATACTCCGACTGCCAGCAAACGCCTGCGACGAATCAACGACGGCTTCGGGGACTACTGATTGGGATATGCCTACCGGGGTATGCCCAGCAGGACGTTTCCTATTGGCCCAAGCCGCCAGCGAGTGGGCCTGCAGGACGGCGACTGGATCGAGACTTGGCGAGGATTCACGCGACTGGAAGCTAGAGGCCCAGAAGCGTAGCTAGGCCTAGTCGGACTAGGTCAAAGAACCTCCGAATCCTTAACTAATTCGGTTGTAATCTGTAAACCCTAGTGAGGTGAGCTTATATAAACCTCCCTAGGGTACGCATAGAGGATACGTTCCATCATACACCCAAGCGACTCGCCGCCTAGTCATCGAGCTCGCCCCCTTGTACTCTCACCGTAATACAATCTAGCAGGAGTAGGTCTTTACCCTCCGGGGGGCCAAACCTGGGTAAAACCTTGTGTCTCCGCCCTAATCTCGCACCGCAGATGGCTGGCCGCCCTTGCCCCATGTTCTACTACTCGTTGCCGATTGCAGCATCTGCCATGGTCATTCCCACGACATTGCTAAGAAAGGATTGGGACACTTGCTCCGTTTGTTCATTACTTCTGTTACTTGCTCCTTGTTTTGTTGCCTTGTCATAAAACCACTAAAAATCTGTTTGCTAAGTATTCACAGGGATTTTCTGCTCCATACCACTGTTCAGCACCTTCTGCTCCTCATTTGGATCGACACTCCTATTTATCAAAAGTACTACGATACACCCCCTATACCTGTGGGTCATCAAGACTATTTTCTGGCGTCGTTGCCGGGGAGTGAAGCGCTATTGAAGAGTGGAACTGGTAAGGGAAACTTTCACTGTGAGTATTGCATTTGTTATTGCTTGTTACTTTGTTTCCAATATGGATAACCCACTTGGTTTTCTGTTTGGGAAAACTACTACCATTGCTAGGGTAGTAGATGAACCACCTCCTATTGAGATAGATCCTTTTAAGATACCTACAAGTATTGTTAATTATGTGATGAATAATTATTATTTTGGGGATGGAACTGTCCATCCTGGTGATCACTTTCTTTTTATCCATGAATTATGCGGGTTGTTTAAGTGTGCAGGTATCACAACTGAATAGGTGAAGAAGAAGTTACTCTCCATATCCTTGAAAGGGAGAGCTGAAGAATGGTATAAGATGCTAAAGAATGGACAATCCATGGAATGGGAGGAGATGTCATCTCTCTTTTACTCTAAATTTTATCCTCCCAGTGAGATTCATAAGGATATAAATCTTATATATAACTTTTGGCCTCTTGATGGAGAGAGTACAGCTCAAGCTTGGGGGAGATTGAAGTTACTAATGCTTAAATGTCCTATTCATGAACTCCCTAACAATATTATTCTCAATAACTTTTATGCTAGGCTTTCTCTTCATGATAAAGATTTACTAGATGCTTCTTGTGCTGGATCATTCACATGTATGAAGGAATAAGCTAAATGGGATCTACTAGACCGTATTCAAGAGAACACTGAAGCTTGGGAGAATGACAAAGGAAGAAAGTCAGGTATAAACTATGATTATGAATGCATTAAATCCTTTATGGGAACTGATAGCTTCCGTGATATTAGCAATGAGTTTGGTCTTGACTCCCAAAGTATTGCCAGCTATTTTAAAGCATTTGCCTCTTACATTGAAATTACCAAGAAGAAGTGGAATAAGTACCATGCTCCTTATAAAGATGTTGTTATTCATGCTCCTGTTAGAAGTACTCAAGTTTGTACTACTAAACATATTGTGCCTGAACCCCATGTTGAGAAAATGCCTTTCCCAGCTAAGGTAAAGTAGTATTCTATGATTAATGGTGCAAATAGTAAAAGCACAATGAAAACTGTGGAGCCTGGTAAGCATTTGAGTGATGAACCTGTGGTAGCTATTGTGAAAGACACTGTCACTAGAAATATAGAGGATGAGCATATTGTCTTCTGTGAATACGCTTCTAATATTATTTCTCATCCTGGTAAGGTTAGAAAAGCTAGCGTCCCTATGCTTTCTGTTAAAATTGGTGATCATTGCTACTATGGTTTATGTGATATTGGTGCTAGTTCTAGTGCTATTCCTTATGAGCTTTACAGGGAAATTATGCATGAGATTGGTCCTTGTGAGCTTGAGGACATTGATGTGGTTATTCACCTTGCTAACAAGGAGACGATTTGCTCCATTGGCATTGTAAGAGATGTGGAGGTTCTCTGTGGTAAGATTAAATATCCTGCTGATTTTCTAGTGCTTAATTCAGCAGCTAGCAAAACTTGTCCTATCATTTTTGGTAGACCTTTCTTGAAAACTTGTGGAGCTATTATTGATTGTAAGAAGGAAAAAAGTTTTAACTAAGTTTGATGGAGATTCTTATGAGTTCAACTTTTCCAAATTTGCTAAAGCTCCTTGTGAAAATAGCTTGCCTAATAAAGAATTCAGGATGGAAAAACTTGCTTCTATTGATCCAGTCTATGACCTTGGACCTCTTTTTGATGACTGTAAGTATGCTTATTCTGATGATAAAGTTGTTTCCAGTGACAGTTATATTGTCAACTTTATTCAAAGTGATACTGAAAGTTATTTTGAGAGAGGGAAACATGGTTTTATGCATCTCAAAGATGTTAAGTTTCCCCGTTTTATGTTGAAAGCTTTGAAGTTGCATCTGTTTTGTCTTCCTATGGTTGTGGCCTTTTGTTTCAACAGTTCGTTTTCTCATGATACTCCCATGCATAGGAAGTGGGTTAGACTCAAGTGTTTTTTCTATTTGCTTCTTGATGCTCTTTTTCACTCCATATATATACATAGGATATATATATCCTATGTGAGCATCTTTGGAAGTTTCAAGCCTAACTTAAAGGCATTAAAGAAAAGTACTTGTTGGGAGATAACCCAAGAGTTTTTGTCGAGTCTTGGAAGTTATTACCTTTGTAATAACCGCTCCTTATCCTTTTTGTTTTGGTTTTTGTGTCAAGTTCAACTACTTTTGTGAAGTAGAGGAGTTGTGAAAAGTGGATGTCCCGGGACAGATTTTTGTGCTGCATTGTAAAAAATCGTGAGGAATCTCCATACTTTGGATGGAGCTGAATTTTTCTGAGCTTGTTCTCCAAGTTGTTACCCAACTTTAATCAGTTCTGCACTTTTTGATTTGAACAACAGAAGGTCTTTGGAAAAATCAACCTTTACCTGCTAGTCTGCTTTGACAGATTTCTGCCATCATTTGCATTTGCCTCTTACAAAAGCTTTTGTTTTGACATGTTTTCAGTTGAAGTGTTTGCCTAAGGTTTATCGTTTTGCTTACACTAATGTTGTCATTGAGTTTGTGCAAAAGTTTTGTATGAAGGAAATTCGCAGGAGAAAGAGAGAAGGAATCTGCAAAGTTCATCTTTGAATAGGTAAAAGTGGTGAAAACAGAAGGTTCGTGAAACCCCAATCTTTTTATATTTTTGATGTTTTTAATACATAAGAGAAGTTACGAGACGAAACTGAAGAGGAAACGGAGCCCGGGGTGGACAAACCCACCCCAGGCGCGGGCCCAGCCTGGTCGCGCCTGGAGGGGGTTTGCCACCCTCGAACTCCGTCTTTTCTTCGTTTCCGTGTCAAAACCTTCCTTATGCATTGAATCTTCATAATATATAACCCCCGGATCCCCCGAGGTTCGTGCATCGTGTTCTCGTCGTGTATTTGTTTCGATCTATTTCTGTCAGGAAATCTTCTCAAGTTTAGAGCACCATGGCCCCCGCCGACGACAAAGGGAAGAAGCCCGATGAATAAGAACCTCAAGTTCCAAAGGAGGAGGAGATTCCGGTAGGTTATGAAGGAGACATGGAGGAGGACAAGCAACCGGACACTCGTGCTACCGTCGCAAGCATTGGTTTGGTGGCACAACCTACCCAGCTTAGGAGGATAGCAGAGATGTCTACATGAGGGAGAACTCGGCGTCATATCCTTGCTCCACGCACACTTCCTCCTAGTACCCCTTGTTCTAACCGTGCAGGGAAGAAACGCTCTAACTTGGAAGAATGGAGAAAGAATAACAAGGACTGGGATCCTCGGTTCGAGTTGATCGTGGGATGCATTGAGCATAATTCGGAGTTAATTCGTACTCTAGCCTTCGATATGTAGGATTTGAAGAAACTTGTTGAAGACCTTATCAAGATGACACCACCATCACCAAAGGAGTAATTCGTCATCAGGTTTGGCATCCCCTTGGCTTGTTCCAAGCTTGGGGGAGTGCCGCAGTATCACCACCATTATCTTTTCATCTTTTACCTTTTTAGTGGATTCATATCTGTGGTAGAGGGGTTATTTTATAGTTTGGTTTGCATGTGGAAGTATCTCTCCTTTAGTTGATTATCTATGCATCCCTTGCTGTGAGTTCCTTTATTGAATATTAATAAGAAGTCTCATATTTTACTTTTTGTACTTCTTATTTTTAGTTTGCAATCTCTATTATATGATGGATCTTGTTGTTCAGTATTGGCACCACTTTGGGATCATCAAGTGGATCTAAATTGGTTTTGGCAAACCGAGTTCTGGTCAGTGGCATTATTTTGAAAGGAAAAGAAAGAAAGAGGCTTACAGGTATTTGGTATCATTTGTTTTCTTTCTTGTTGGCTCATAAGCTTAGTATTCTTTATTTAAGATTCTTTTGTGTCTTCAAGGAAGATTGTATGTTTGGATTTATTACTTGTATGTTTGCTTGTTTCTTTCAACTCTCTTGCTTGCTACCCAGCCTTGCTAGCCAAAAACCTGTTTTGAGAAGGCATACTTCTCATGTTTCCAAAAACCTTTAAACCAAAAACTTTTGCCACTTGTGTCCACCATATCTACCTAGTAGCTTTTGCTATTCCAAGCAAATTCTCAAGCTTCATCTACCTTTCAAATTAAAAAGTATTTTGTTATGTGAAAACTAGTTAGTAAAGCTCTCACGAACTTGATGGCACACTTTATTTACTTGCCCCTAATAGACTTGAACCATTGTGAACATCGAAGTTGTATATGCTTGCATCTATACGTTGGGATTAGCAGAACCGTGTTGTCACGAGGAACATTTTCAATATTGCACTTGTACTCTGTACATAGTTGATATCTTGCTCTTTTGTTTACGGATGTCAACAGTGTGAAATAAAGAGGGAACTTGTAAGTCCATGGAGTTTGTATTCTATATTAGAGAAACGCCTGGGCCGCTAGCCTAAGCCATGCTTAATCATGGTGGAAACTTGCAGCATCACCATAGTGAGTCATCTATGAAGCATCCACAATAAAAAGCTATACAAACAGTAAATAAAAAGATCGCCGAGATGCTCATTGTCTGCTTGCCTTGTCATTTTGGTTACGGGAAAGCTCCTGTACCATGTGCAAGGGGTACCTCGTTGGCGGTTCTCAATGATATGCAAATACTTACAATGATAAGAACTTACCTGGGCCAAAAGTTGAGTATGCATGAGGAGTGGCCCTCATATTCAAGGGACATGAGATTGCCAACTTATATTTCGTCAAGCATATACTCCATCTTTGTTCACTTTAACCTTAATCATCTCAAGATGCTTATGATAGGGGCAATGAGGGCTCAAAGCTAGTAAGTACCATAATCTTTTGGAAGCTCTTTATGACTTGTAATCCCTGCTACCCTCTAAGAAGGGACCTTTCTCCTAGTTACCAGTTTGAGTTAGTAAACCTACTTCCTCTCTATCTCCAGCAAGCTTTTGAGTTGTTGTGTTTCAAGCATTCATATGGTGATTTATTCAATCATGTTCTCTATCTTCCTTGTTTGCACAAAACTCTTATCTTCTAAGTATTACTTTAAAAGCCTTCACTTGTGAAAAACCTTTTTGAGCAAAGAGTGTTCCTGTTTTGAAACTTCTACAAAAAGCCTTTTGTGAAACTGTTTGCCAGGTGTTCTCTGACCAAGAACAAGTTTGCCAATTCCAATTATGATTTATCTTTATGCATCTCTATTGTGACTGCTGTACTTGGTTGCAAGCTAAGTTATATAATGGTGAGTTGCTTTCTTCTATGAGTTGTGCAATGGTAAGTGTGATGCTTATTGTTCGTATTCTTTTATCGACACTTCACTCCATAAACCTGTGGACATGTTTACTAAGCTCAGTATTTGCTTGGGGACAAGCAAAGTCTAAGCTTGCGGGAGTCGATACGCCCAATTTCCATCACCATTCTATATCATAATTTACCCCTATTCATTGATATTAGTCTTATTATGAGGTATTACTTATGGCTCTTCATCTGTTTATGCATGTTGGATGATTCCTGGAGGATGGACTGCTGGAGTATGGATTCTGATGGAAAATAAGGCGTTTTCGGTGCAATTTCGCGAAGATCAGAAAAATACCAGAAAAATATGGAAACATATTATTTTACCTAAGGACGAAGGAAGCCAGAAGAAGGAGAGAAGGGGGGCCGCAGGGGGCCCACACCTCCTAGGCACGGGCCCACCTGAGGCCGCGCCTAGGCTAGGTGTGGCCCACCTGCCCGGCCTTCGACTCTCCCCCTTCGCCTATATCTTCCCTTCAGAACCCTAACCCTCAGGGGGGCGACCACAGATAGATTTCCGCCGCCTCTGGGGGCGGAAAACACCGAGAGAGAAAGATCTCTCCGGCAGGCAGATTTCTATCGGGGGAATTCCTTCCCGGAGAGGGGAGACCGTCGCCATCAACACCGTCATCAAGCTAGGCTTCATCGGGATCATCATCATCATCATCCACACCATCATCTCCACCAGCACCATCATCACCACTCCGTCTCGCTGTAACAATTGTGTTGGATATTGCTTAGTTCATTAGGGGAAACTTTCCCAGTGTTGATTACTATTGTAGTTGATGCTTGTGAGTGGAACCATTGGATTATTGTTTATGTTCAGATTGTTATCCATTACCATATCATCTTTGATCTTGATCCATATGATGTCTTGTGAGTAGTTCATTTAAGGACATGGGAGAAGTCATGTTGTTAGTAGTGAATCTATGATGAGTTATTATTCAATGGTTTAGTATTTAAGTTGTGGTGCTATTCTTCTAGTGGTGTCTTGTGAACGTTGACTACATGATACTTCACCATTTATGGGCCTAGAGGGATGCATTGTGTATTTGGCTACTAATTGTGGGGTTGCCGGAGTGACAGAAACCTGAACCCCCGTTAGGACACCTTTGCACAAGAGAGCATAGGATCTCAGAGTTTAAGGCTGTGGTTAGATTTATATCTTAATTACTTTCCTGTAGTTACGGATTTTTGCAGGGGGTTTAATCACAAGTATGTATTAGTCCTAGGAAGGGAGGTATGTTAGCACAGGCTCACCCACACAACACTTGCAAACACCAGAGAAGAGTACTCAGCTATTTGAAGCGAAAGCACTTGACAGAATTCCCATGTGTCCTCGAGAACGTTTGGTCCTTATAAGTATTTCCACCGGCTTGTCCTTTGCTAAGAAAGGATTGGGCCACTTGCTACTTTTGTTCGTTACTTCTGTTACTTGCTCCTTGTTTTGTTGCCTTGTTAGAAAACCACTAAAAATCCGTTTGCTAAGTATTCACAGGGATTTCCTGCTCCATACCACTGTTCAACACCTTCTGCTCCTCGTTGGGATCGACACTCCTATTTATCAAAAGTACTACGATACACCCCCTATACTTGTAGGTCATCACGTCATCACTACAAATCTGGCTGAAACTTACAACTTCATCTTGAGAGGAAGCGGGGCTCTGCCATTAACAGCCAATGTGGAGTGTATTTTCACCGGAACTCTGAAGTACTTCAGAGACAGACTCCAGATGGCTCAGATGCATATCACGAACAACCCAAACACGAGGTATTGTTCAAAGATCATGCATTACATGGATGCCAAGATGGAGAAGGCTCGGTCCATGCATGTCGTCTCCATCGGTAATCAGGAAAGAAGGTTCGAGGTACACCTCCCTTCCAACCGGATCGGAACTAGAGAAGAGTTAAAGACACAGGAGGTGAGGATAGGCAACGAAGTCTGGCCAACATGTGAATGCACGTGCATTAAACCCAAACTGTTGCATCTGCCTTCCTCACATATACTAGCTGCATGCAGGCTGATGGGTATGAATGCGACCTCGTTTGTCTCTCCTTATTTCCTTAAGGAGGCGGTGGTCAATACATGGATAGGCGAGATGATGGGATATAGGGCATGGGGAAATTTCAACAAAGTAAATCCAGGTGAAAGGGTTTACATCTCAGATTGTGAACTGATGCAGACAGAAAGAGGAAGGCGACAATGTGTCCGCATCCGTAATGATATGGATGAATCTGAAGCCGGAGGCCCTACTAGGCAATGTTTTCTATGTAATCAATTTGGTCATATAGACACCAGTTGCCACATCTTCGGGACTGGTGGAGCTGCTCCTCGTGGATGTGGCAGCCGAGGAAGAAGAGGCAGAGGAAGAAACTAGATGTGTAATATGTGTGGAACTATGTCTTAAATTTATAATATGTGTGGAACTATGTCTTAAATTTGTAATATATATGGAACTATGCCTTAAATTTGTAATATATGTGGAACTATGTCTTAAATTTATAATATGTGTGGAAATATGTATTAAATTTGTAATATGTGTGGAACTATGTCTTAAATTTATAATACATGTGGTACTATGTCTTAAATTTGTAATGTGTAGATGGCAGGATCTTTGTTGAATGCTTACATAGATATAAATCACCGGTCGACGGTACTGGATGCTAACCCGGGGACCTTGAAGCACCTAGTGACTCGCACTCCCATGTCGAACTGGTGCATACACCATGATTGGCTTCAGAGGCATGTGACATTTATTTCCCTTGTTGTTGGGATATTTATGGGCAGAGTAACTAAACTGTTGTGCTATCTCTATATGCAGATTGAAGTGGGATGGGCTCTTACCCTTCGTTCATTTGGTTGAGGCCACTCGTATGGAGGAGATAGAAGGGCGGCACCTTGGGTTCCAGACTAGTCGCCTACACTACGACTCGTCTTTGCTCACGTGCTTGGTGGATCGATGGAGGCCCGATGCTCACACTTTCCATTTTCGATGGGAGAAATGGCTCCTACCCTTGAGGACGTCTCGTACTTGCTAGGACTTCCGTTGGCTGGCCTGACCATAGGCCCAGTGGATCCACCGTCAAATTGGTCCCAAGACATGGCCCAACGGTTCTTTGGCATCCGTGATGGAGCTCAGGCCTTTGCCCATGACAATCATGGGACAAAATTTGGATGGTTGGAGCAGTATCAGGTGTGTTTCATTTATTCGTATTTGTTCTATTTGGTTGGAGCAGTATCATGTACTGGTAATTGTTCTATTTGCCAATGCAGATCCAGAGGTTTAGGTTTCCAGCCACTCCGATAACTGCACCACAGATTACACGCAGCCTGGAGGCATACATTATGTGGCTGCTCGGGAAGGTGATGTTCACTGAGAATCAAGTATCGACCATTAGTGCGCGATATATCTATTTTGCTAGAGGGATCGCGGAGGCGACGTGCCAGGAAGACAACACACAGTGGAGTTGGGGTTCAGCTGTCTTAGCAGCTATGTACCAAGGTATGTGCAATGCTTGCCAGTTAACCAAGGACAGTTCTGCCTTGCTAGGATGCCCATTATTGCTGCAACTGTGGTCATGGGAGAGGTTCCCTATCGACCGTCCAGAAGTAAGTGTCAACTAAATAGTCGGCAACTAGGAACATGAAACAATTGTCTACCAGTCCGACCTGCTGTTCGACGAAGAGCAAATTGACTTGCCTACATTTTACACTCACTGGACCCGTCGCAAGGCCAGTGTAATGTCTTCATAAATTGCACTTCTGGTACTACAATATGAAGGATACTAACAACTATTTTGCCATGCAGTGTCATTTCGCGGGAGGGAAAGTCGTTAGATGCTATCCATCATTCAGTGAGCAGTTCGACACACTGAAAGAGGATGTCGTGATTTGGGAGTCGTACACCCTGCAGGCACGACATGCACGATATCCCGAAGGGTTATCTATTATATGCACTAGAGATCGAGAGTACTGGCTGACTAAATTGAAGATCATATTCAATTGCCTAGTTGAGGAGATGTCTCAACAGAGGGTCATGCGGCAGTTCGGTCTTTCCAGATGGTAGATCCCCCACGTCCGGATGTTCCCCTTCCAGATGTCGTGCACACGTAAGTAAATATATGTACATCAGAAATGTGTTTTATACTTCATCTCTGTTCTTTAATGATGGTCTAACAAATTCTAATGACAGATACTCTCGGAAAACTAGCAAGACCGCCACTCAATGGCTCCAACAGGTTGGTATTTACGTCAACGAGTGACAGAATGCACCGACACAAGTGTGACACGCTGGCCCGTTTGATATGGACCTATTCCACGGATACTTACAGAGGTACATGTTGATGACACGGCTACGTCCCATTCCACACGCACATGACGATGAGATATACCCTAGCCAGTCAACACTGGAGTCCAGACAGTCAGCGGTAAGTACTTTATTTAGAGCATAATCAACATGGGTGCCTATGTAGTGCGTACTTAACTATGAGACAAATACAGGCCGACATGACTGGGAGCTACGAACTGAGGTGGCTCAGTACGGACGTTTGCTTTCGTCCGTTCCTCTTGTGCCCCATCAGCAGGCTCAGTCCTTTGCCTAGTGGGTCGAGGAGAAGCTGCGGCGTATCTACGCGACCATCACGTGCACCAGCGTCTCGGACATTGTTCAACACTGAGCAGCACAACGCCCACCGCGTCACTCGGTGGAGGAGCGCGCCCCACGTCGCTCCAAGCAGCAGCGCCCATCGCGTCGATCCATGGAGGAGCGCGCCCAATGTCCACCCATGCAGCAGCCATCTTCTCCAGACTAGGCTGGAGGCTCGGGGTGGCACGAGGAGCATATTTCTCCTCCACTCCGCCACGGGCCTCGTCCACGACCCCCACAGCAGGCGCCGCCGAGAGCACCACCTCCAGACCAGGCTGGAGGCTTGGGGTGGCAGCAACACAGTTTACTTCCGACCCGTGGCAGCAATCGCAGTTTAATTTCGACCAGTAGCAGAAGAACCAGATTACTTTCGACTAGTGGCAGCAACAGCAGATCCCCTACATGGACTTCGCTTATCGACCACAATCTCATCCTCGGGGTAAGCTTGTTCGTTCCTACTATTGTTAAATGCAGCATGACATTGTTCAGTACTTAATTTCTTATACACGGGCAGGAGACTACGGTTCATGGGACACCACTGACGACGATGATCAACAGGCACAACATGGCCAGGTAGACTGGTTTGGCCAGTATCAGCCAGGTACTCCACCACCTATCCCCACACAGGATACGCAGGATCAAGGTGAAGGGTCAACTGCACCTTGCCGTGATGTGATGCCACCCCACAGATACGGATGGAGTACATTGAGGCCTCCGCCACCCCGTCGTCGACACCAGTGATATCTACTTATGTATCAAACATTTATCTATCTATGTACGAGACATATATCTACCTATGTATGAGACACCATTCTATTATTTCACGATTTTATTCGACAAACACCTCAACATAGCTTGCAACACAGTTCAACATAACTTGCGGTACATAAATACGCCCTATCTATCCCTAGCACGATGCCTTTCCCTTTCCCTTCGATGATGCCTCGCCTTTCTCTTTGATGATCCCTCGCCCTTGCTCTTCTTGGCCTGCGCTTTCTTCTTCTCCTGCCTCTTGTCCCACTCAGCTCTCGCCTTGCTTCCAACGGATGGCGGCATGAAGATACCATCATCATCTTCGCTCTCTTCTATCCAATACTAAGGTGCCTCAGCCTTAGCCATCATGTCAGCTTCACTCTTCTTGGCCTGCTCTTTCTTCTTCTCCTGCCTCTTGTCCCACTCAGCTCTCACCTTGCTTCCAACGGATGGCGGCATGAAGATATCATCCTTATTTTCGCTCTCTTCTATCCAGTCCCAAGGTGCCGCAACCTTCTCCATCATATCAGCTTCACTCTTGAAGTCGAGCGTGTTCCACCTTGCCTAGATCCTGATAAGCTCTTCTCGTACCTGATTTGGGGTCCTTAGTTCCCACCCTCTCCGATGAAGTTCCTTACCAATCAGAACGAGAGCATCATCACAAACGAGGACGTCCTCCCATTGGGCTGATTTATTGCCTATCGTAACATTTCTAGCTAATTTGAAAATCTCAACGGACATCGCCCAGGGAAACGCGTTCGAACGGGGGCCACTCATGATGTAGAGGAGAGGGAAATGAGAAAGTAAAAAGAGGAATAGATGAACTAGGTGAAGAGATAACATTTCGTTGCCTGGATTTATAGAAGCACCGAGATGAATAGGCGGGAAAGAACGGCGGGAAGCAATGGCGGGAAAAAACGGCGGGAAGCAATGGCGGTAAAAACGGCGGGAAAGAATGGCAGGAAAAAACGGCGCGAAGAGATGGCGGGAGAAACGGCACGAAACATTAGTCCGAACCCTAAAATGTATTTGGACGTGCTAAACACACGTAGTGTGCATGATCAATGCCACCGTCTTCATTTCGAAAAACGACCATCTCCATCGTCTTTCCAAAAGACGACGCCCTCCATCGTCTTTCCAAAAGACGACAGCCGAGTAATCTCGTACTGCCAACAACCAGTCGTCTTTTCAACCAAAGAATAAGCGCGTCGTCTTTAAAGAAGCCCGTTAGATTTGCAAATTTCTTGTTTCGTGTATTATTTTTGAAATTGAATAAAAAAATGTATTATTTTAAAAAAATTAGCCCAGTTCCACCTCTGACATCGTTCGGCGAAGGAGGTGGAGGGACAGGACACCGCGAGATCCGGCAAGAAGGGAAGGGAGGCTACGGTGCTTGATGGAGGCGGAGACTGGAGATCCATAAGATCCTCGTGACCTAGGTAAGTTGCTTAATCTCCTCCGTATCCCTCGTGCGTGCCCTCCTCCGAGATCCAGGCGTGTGCTCCTCTGATCGAATCGCGCCTGCCTCCAAGCTCCAAGCCGCGATTGTCCTGGAGTTAATAGCATAAAACTACCACATTTTGGCTGAAAGTTCGAATAACCATCTCTTTACAAAAAAATCACAAAAAACCACCACTTTACGGCAGATTTGTTGCAAATCGCGCTAAAACAGAATTGATAATCAATTGACACCAAAACTGACAGTAGGACCCACCTGTCGGGCTGACGTGGCGACGCGGATCAACCGTGCTGACTACTATTTTGCATGCAGGTCTTTGAGTTCCGCAAAAAGATTATTCAAGGGTCCCTAGAACCTCGCGTTTTTTAAAAAAAAAAACTATTTATTTGAAACGTTCATAACTTTTGAATACGGATTCAAATGGAAAAATTTTAATATGAAAATTGCTCGGAAATGTTTGAATATTTTGAATATAAAATTGGTTCACTATTTCAGATAAATAAAATATGCAAACAATTAAAAAATGCTTCTATTAATAATGCAAACTTTAAAAATTCATAATTTTAGTTATATGACTCCGAATAATATAAATAATATGTCTAAATTTATTATAAAAACCCAACCTATCCATTTCTGTCATCCTTCATGCATGTATTAGATCCGTTTCTCTTTGATGTTATAATCGATTGATATTGATATATATATATATATATATATGTACGTATAAAACAGTCTACCGTTATAAACTTTAAATATTCATAACTTTTGTTATATAACCCTAAATAATATAAATAATATGTCTAAATTTATTAGAAAAAACCAACCAGTCCATTTCTGACATTCATTATGCATGAATCACATCTGTTTATTTTAGATATATACATATATATTTGGCTCCTCGCCATTAGCATCTTCCTTCCTCCTCTCCCCTGCCTCGAGCGTTTAATGCGCGAATGATCCTTCTCTGTTGCTCCACACCATCGTCACTAGCTAGCTAGCATACCATCACCAGCAGCAGCACAGATCGCGTGTGCGCTCGGGCTCAGCTTACTCGCGCGCGTCGCATTCAGGGTATGCTCGCCACTCATTTGATCCATCCATCGTCGATTCAGCATACTCATCCATGTCCCTGTGTGTGTGGAGTGCACATGCATGCATGTTCTTGCTAATTAAATCTGCAGTACTCTCCTTTGTCCTTTTCTTGCCTAGCTAGCTAATTGCAATATATGCATGCATGTGCTTCTTCATCAGATTTGCCTCCCTAGTTTGCGAGATGGATCATCATGGCTTCTGCAACGACATGATCTTAAGCGAGAGCGCCTGGAATGGCGGTGACACCGCTGCGGCAGGAGGCGATGATGTTATTAGAAAATAAATGGATGTGATTCATGCATAATGAATGTCAGAAATGGATTGGTTGGTTTTTTCTAATAAATTTAGACATATTATTTATATTATTTAGAGTTATATAACCAAAGTTATGAATATTTAAAGTTTATAATGGTAGACTGTTTTATACGTACATATATATATCAATATCAATCGATTATAACGTCAAAGAGAAATGGATCTGATACATGCATGAAGTATGTCAGAAATGGATAGGTTGGATTTTTATAATAAATTTGGACATATTATTTATATTATTCGGAGTCATATAACTAAAGTTATGAATTTTTAAAGTTGGCATTATTAATAGAAGCATTTTTTAATTGTTTGCATATTTTATTTATCTGAAATAGTGAATCAATTTTATATTCAAAATATTCAAACATTTCCGAGCAATTTTCATATTAAAAGTTTTTCATTTGAATCCGTATTTAAAAGTTATGAACGTTTCAAATAAATAGGTTTTTTTAAAAAACGCAAGGTTCCAGGGACCCTTGAATAATTTTTTGCGGAACTCAAAGACCTACATGCAAAATAGTAGTCAGCGCGGTTGACCCGCGTCGCCACGTCGGCCCGACAGGTGGGTCCTGCTATCAGTTTTGGTGTCAATTGACTATCAATTCTGTTTTAGCGCGATTTGCAACAAATCTGCCGTAAAGTGGTGGTTTTTTATGATTTTTTTGTAAAGTGATGGTTATTCGAACTTTCAGCCGAAATGTTATAGTTTTATGCTATTAACTCATTGTCCCGACATCACTGTTATCTCCCAAGACCGTGACCGCGACGAGATCGTCCATCCCCATATCTCATGAGCGCTCCCGGACGGGACCGTGCCTCAGACCTCCTCGCCCACCTTCAATTCTTTTGTGATTTAGTCATAGATTTGTATTTAATGAATGAATGCATTTTCCGGATCATCCCCGACCTATGGCCACAGTCGCTCCTCGCTCGTCTCCGTTCGGCCATAAGTGATGCAGAGAAGAGCTACAAGAGGCCGATGCCCATGCCAAGGCTCCCGCATGACCATGAAGGTACTCCTCCCTGGTTGCAACAATCCATGCGTATTACGAGAGGCACACCTACCAAATTCCTTAGTTTTCATACCTCCTCGATCGTTTGGCCAGTTGCCCCATTTATTATGGTAATCATTTAGTTCGTATAAAAAGATCTTTTGGCATACCCTCAATTATCTGATTGTTCACTCAAACTCAAAATTTATTATGTTGTAAGCGAGTGGTGGCTAGCTAATCCCATGAACTGACAACTTAACTGTAATCTTGTGGTGACTAAATGGTAATTCCGCTTAGCATCACCTACAATATCGATGACATGTATATATCATCCCTACATCGTGTTTTTTTTTTTCATATGCATGTTTGTGGTACGGTATTTCTTTTTTCAAGTCCATAATTTTGGAAGGGGCCGGGTCCACTAGCAAACATGGAGCTAGCTTGCTAAATCTGCTAGCTACGCACTCAGGTTTTCCTCATTGACTTTACTCCCATTACTCTTGGACGTGCAAGTAGATATGGGTAATTGAAGGGGAGAACAGTTTGTGCATATCGGTATATTTTGATAAAATGTCTCAGTTTGTGCTTCAAATGAAGTTCTAAAATATTTTTTCTACTCAGCTTTAGCATATGATAAATATCATGTTTTCACATGGTTTACAAGGCTTGCAAATTCCACCGGGTGATCAAAGTATGCATGACTCGAGGAAATTGACAGAGGTTTTTTGACCTGCTCCTATCTTTGTACTATTGTTTTGCGGGTATGCATGTCTGCTTGGAAGAATCATGCTAAGTTGGGAATTACTAAGAAGTTGTGACACGTGTGGAGTGTGTTCATACGGGTTCTTGCAGATTACTAAAAAGAACTTCTGTCATATTGCTCAACGCCTCAACCAAATGTCTCTCATTGTAATGCAACTTTGAAGAAAAACAATTGGACTTTTTATTCATTGCGTCGAGTTTGTATTGTGAGGATATAATCCCTGATATTGAATAGAACATGGTCTCCATGCTCAAAGAATGTGGTATCCCAATCCTCAACAATAAACAAAGGACGAGATGAATTACTTGCCTTGTAATAGGGTTAGTAACTTGCCTTCTTCCAATATCTTTTGTACCCTTTGTGGCAATTCCATGGTTGTGTGATTATAATTCTTCTTTTATTGCATTTTAGAATGTCTTCGTAGCTTGACGGTTGGTGACCTTCAACTATTGCGACTATGCTTATCAAATGCAGGTATGAATTTCTAATATTTTTCTTTACTTATAGTTGTAGCTGTCCATGTAAATATGTAACGTTTACAAGCTGACATGTTTTTGGTTCTATAATTTGACCAACAATGTAACCTCTATTGTTTCTTTTCATGGACAGATCACATGTTTTGATTTGCCGTCAACGAGCCCATGCTCCAGCTCATCCTTGAGACTACAACAGAAAAGAGATTGGTGGTGTCATGCTCCGCCTCAAGGTCTGGCCCTCAGACAGCGACACGGCGTCATCCTCAACTTTCCACCCACCTGCATGAGCGTGGTCTCGGTGTGATCTGACACGACATAAGAGCCATGTAGGCAGTTAGGATGCATCTCTTGAAAAATCTACTTTGTTACTGTTTGGCAGGTCAAAAGGTATATGGTCAGTGGGCGACTGACTAATACAATCTCGTTTAAGTGCACATTGATTTAACTACAACAAACCTATAGTGCTGATTTTTTCTTCACTGCCATATTTACTAATCCTCCACTAACATAGATAAAGTTTGTAAAGTCGGTCCACAAACGTAGACTACTTGTGGTGGACTGTCTGCTTTGCAATCCCTCCCTCTATATTACATGCTCAATACATGATTGTTGAGGCAAGCAAACATGAAACTCATCCATCTACTACCTTTGGCGATGACACCACATTTCATAAAACTCTTGTGTCTCTCCACTACTTTATGCGTGCTGCTACGCACGACAAGTGCAATCGGCCTAGAAAAAGAAGGACTCCTCCGGTGGAAGGACACGGCAAGTGCAATCGGCCCAGAAGGAGAAGCACTCCTCCGGTGGAAGGACACTCTGCTCAACTCCACCTCTCTGTCATCATGGTCCCATGCCTACCCAACTTGTAGTTGGTTCGGTATCGAGTGTGATGAAGACAATAGGTATGTCAATGAGCTCAGCGTTACCCACTCTGGCCTAAGCCTAAGCGGTACGCTTGACGCCTTCCCCTTTGCCATATTCCGGCACCTCGAAATTATCGACCTTAGCTTCAACAATCTATTTGGTTCCATCCCAACAAACATATCTCTGTTGGCCGCGCTAACCACTCTATACTTGGTCAACAATGATCTTGTTGGTGCCATACCCTACCAACTTACCAAGCTCCCAAAGATCACGGTGTTAGCGTTGCAATATAACCAATTGACCAACTCTGGCGCTGCCAACTTCTCAGTCTCGCCAAGTTTGCAAACCATATGTGTATGTGGTAACAAACTCACCGGTACCTTTCCACAGTTCATCCTCAATGGCACCTTTGTTGGGCTGCAGGAGATCGACCTATCCCGTAATGCCTTCTCGGGTTTGATTCCGGAGAACTTGCAAGACATAGCACCAAATTTATCGCAGCTTGATCTATCCTCCAATATGTTCTCGGGCCACATATCGCGGTCCCTCTCCAAACTTACAAAACTGAACATACTCATTCTCGCCGAGAATAATCTCACTGGAGGAATCCCAATACAGCTTCGTAACCTTAGTGGACTCATGGAGTTGTACTTGTCGCGGAACATGTTCTCTGGAGGAATCCCAAAGGATCTTGGTCAACTTGCTGATCTTAGGAACTTGGACCTGTCATGGAACATGTTCTCTGGAGAAATCCCGAAGGAGCTTGGTAACATTACTGCTCTCATGGGCATGGACCTGTCATGAAACATGCTTTCTGGCGGTTTGCCACGGTCCTTTTCTAGGATACGATGTATGCTAACTTTTGATGTTGGGAACAATCTCCATCTTGGTGGAGACATCTTACTAGAAGAGTTTTCAAACTGGACATGTGTCGAACTTTTCAATATCGCGAACAACACCTTCACTGGAAGCATCAACCCGGATTTTTTTCATATTGGTGCTAGCCTCGAAGTCTTAGACTTGTCAGGTAATCTCTTATCTGGATTGTTCCCGGGTTGTTTGTGGAACTTGGATGGTCTTAATTACATGGATTTGTCAAGAAATTCCTTTGTTGGAGATGTTCCAACCTCAATGGTAAATACTTCTTCACTAAATTATGTCCACCTGGCAAACAACTACTTCACAGGATTTTTTCCAGCTGCTATAAAGAACTCAGAAGGGTTATTATCTTTGGATTTGGGGGGAATAAGTTTTTTGGAACAATTCCTACATGGATAGGGGCAAGCTTTCCTTTGATAAGAATTATGCGACTACGGCCAAATATGTTTCATGGAAGTATTCCTTGGCAAGTATCACAACTCTCTCATATCCAATTGCTTGATCTAGCTGAAAATAATCTCACGGGTTCTATAGTAGTAAGCTTTAGCAACTTCACTTACATAAATTCAATGCTAGACATGATCCCTGTAAGTATCGATATGGGTGATTATGCATCAAATGATGGTCAGATGGACATAGTTTGGAAGGGACACGATTATATATTCACGGGATCAATTACACTTATGTCTGGTATTGATTTATCGAGCAACTCCCTTTCTGGTGAGATCCCTTCAGAATTGCTAAACCTTGAAGGCATTCGATTCCTTAACTTGTCAAGAAATAATTTATCTGGTCCTATCCCAAGAAATATTGGCAACTTGAAAGATGTGGAATCTCTTGACCTCTCTTGGAACAAGCTCTCAGGTCCTATTCCTTCAAGCATATCACAGTTGATGTTCCTCAACTATCTAAATCTCTCCAACAACCTTCTGTCAGGAGAAATACCTACAGGCAATCAGCTCCAAACGCTCAACGACCCCTCCATCTATAGTAACAACTTGAGACTATGTGGTGTCGCTTTGAGCATCCCATGCAAAAATGATTCGAGTCCTACAAGGCTTGTTGGGGCCACAAAAGTTCACCGTGACCTTGAAACTCTTTGGTTGTACTACTCAGTGATCGCTGGAACTGTCTTCGGTTTCTGGGTATGGTTTGGAGCATTGTTTTTCTGCAAAATCTGGAGGTTTGCTTTCTTCAGTTGCATTGATGGACTGTACCAGAAGTTTATGCGGAAGATGAAGGGTACCTGACAATATTGCACTCTGCTTCGCACTTATCGCAAGTTTCTTGCAGTTTCCTCGGACTTGCATTGTCTGCAATGGACATACATGTATTGTCCAGATCCTGCCTTTTGTTTTCGTTCACCAAATAAATTGTAATGATCTGTTCCAGTGTGAGCACAAGTGGCTTATAGTTGTTCTGAATTTCTGATGATACAATTTCCTAGAGACTTGTAATAAGTGTTGCTCTCTGAATTTTTTGAGTTGCAGTTATGTATGTTTGGTCGTCGGTGTTCAAATTTTTTAAGCGTGCTACTACCTATGAATAAAGCTTCAATCATATGTAACTCATGTCTACTTGTGTCATATCTTTTATTTTCACTGTTTAGCTGCAGACTTAGTTGTCTATCACCATTGGCAACAAAATTTTGATGTGAATTATCCAAGCTACAAATCACCAAAGAATAAGAGCAAAATCACAACATCATCTGAACAATTTCCAGAGAAAATACCCTCGACATGAGCAATTTCCATTGAGCAAGATCTACCAGTTCACAACGGAGCAGCTCTTCCTGATCTCCCCCTCGGAGTCGGTCATGACCTGCACGGCCCCATGCCTCGTCATTGACCGCCCGAACACCTGGAAGAACACCTCCCGCGGGCTTGCGATGACGTTGGCCCTCACCGCTGCGTCAGTGACCAAAGCTGTATAGGACCGGAGCATGGCCGAGCTTGCGATGACGTTGGCCCTCGCCGCTGCGTCAGTGACCAGAGCTGTGTAGGACCGGGGCATGGCCCTGTGCTTGAGCGCCGCGCAGTAGTAGCCAAAGGTCGAACATGAGGAAGCTGATGTTGTCCATCTCCATGGCGGCTGCTCATCCTGGACTTGTGCTTCCGCCAACGTTGGTGGCACAGGCGGCGTCAAGGGGTGGGGCGGTGCCATTGGTACCACCCGAGTAGCCCGTAAGGACCAGAAGTGGGCCATACCGATGGTGTGCACCTGCACCTCAGGTTCGTTTCAAAAACATATTCAAAATGTGTGTTTCATGCCTGTTGTAAATTCAGGTATTTAAATCACCAAGCTGAAATTCGTTACCTTATATACTGTAACATTATTCGTGTTGATTCATTTTGGTGAATTTAGTTGAGAAGAAGGGGTGTTGTTGGATTCTGAGCTAGAGATCTTAGTTTGGATTCTTAGCTATTGTTGAATTTAGTTTAGGTAATGTCAGTTGGAAAGTTGGCGCTAAATGCTGGTGTATGGAACAGGAGACCGAATATAAAGCAAATATTATCTGTTTGGACTTTTTGGTACTTAAGAAATGAAGTAGACATGTAAGCACAAGCTTGTCATCGTCTGAAATGGATGCCGTTCAGATCGAAGGCATGAATCAGTGACCTAAAGAGATTATCAATAACTGAGACAAGAGCTTGTCATCGTCTAAAATGGATGCTTGTGCAGACCTAGATAGGTTGTCTACTGCAAATTGTTCCCAGTCCAACTGTTTTATATGATTAGAGTTGTTGGAGATCTCCATGTAATTTTTGTTGAGAACATGTCCACTTGTAGGTGCCAGGTATACACTGAGGAAAACCATGATAAACTGCTTGCAGAAATGCTCTTTGTCCTGCATTTTGACTAGCTCCTCAATAGCCTCATCTAGTTTAATTCCTCTACCAGCTGCTTCTGATCTGAAATCCATTTTACCCTTGAAAGGCTTCGACTTGTTCATTCCACAGTTTGGGAAAGGTACAGAAATGTTTCCATGGTTGAATCCTAGCACTTTATTCATAAAATCTTTAATTGGGTATGAGACGCGGTTGATAACAAGACATTTTGTAGCACACTCAACTTGTTTCACCAACCATAGGGTGAGACCTTTAGGAAGCTTACATTCTGCCATTTGATTTGCAGGACCAAATTCCATATCTGAAATCCAACCCTTCTACTTAGGATCAAGCTTCCTAATTATATCTGGTATCATGTGGAGAGCGCATATGTAACCTATGTTCTGCAAATGAAAGGATATATCAGATGAGTGCTGGAAAGATGGTTCTTAGGGATAAAGAAAAAAATTAGCTTGTACCCTACGAACTGATTGGGTTGTTGGTTTCGCCTTCTTGGCGACGGAATTGAAGGATGCGCAAGGTTGTTTCCGTTTGGAAGATGCCATGGTCGAGGTCAGTTATGTCGCCCTGACTTTGGCAGAAGATGCATTCAGTCGGGGGGAAGTACGGTGCGAAGTTTGTGGATCTTCGACGTCTCCCTTCCATTCTGTGATACAAGAAATGTACCTCGAAAAAGAAGGTAATAGTTTAGATTGACACGGGTTACTTTGGCGTAATCTGGAGGACTAGAAACTGTGAGGATTTGCTTACTACGCTGTAAATAACTGACATACTCATAAATCAATAAACTGACATACTCATAAATCAATAAAAGATTATGTATCTTCCAGGCAAACAGAGGGAGATCAACTGGTGCTTAGATGGCTAAGAGAATGGTAGTGTATTGTACAACAAAAATGTTTTTGGCAGGAAATTTAAAAAAATGGTTGTGTGCGAACAGGTACCAGGATCTTGATAAAATTGAACTTACAAACAGGTTTGTTAAAGGGGAACCGGTCTATACATTTTGCAAATGGGGATATACCGAATTAATGCTTGGAATAGTTAATGCTTAACACTGACCTAGAAATCAATAAATCAACTTAATGGTGTACCGAATCTAGAACTAAAACAATGAACTGAATGTTGAGTGGAATCTAGAACTCAAAGTATCTGCATGATTCCATTTTGCATAATGGAAGATCTGACAAATCGAGACAGCTGCAGCTGGTAGTTAGTCAAGAAATGCGGCTAACCTGGGAGTTATGCGCAGATCGACCTCCTCTTCGGCGAATAGGGCCAGGTAAAACTGTCAGCGGTAAGTAATTTCCGGCCAACAGGTGCGCGGCCGGCTGACGGTGAGCCGCCGGTAGTAAGACGAGAGAACATAGCAGGAGGCGGAGTCAGTGTGGGTGAGAGGGAACCAAATCAATGGAGCCGGCGGCCGCGAGAGCGAGCACCGGGCGGCCGGCGGCCGCGGTGTGTGTGTGTGTGTGACCTCTGACCCACCGTTCTACAGTTACGGTTATGTTGATCTTGTGCACAGTAGAGTACGGTATAAAAAATAAAATATTATAGTTTTAGTGACGTGGAGGAGAGATAGAGGAGAAAGAATATGAGCGGGCTGTAAGTTAACAGTCGGCTGTAGCACGTGCTTCTACGCAGTTTGTGTGAGTGAAACGTGGACCACATATTAATTAAATAGTAGGCTTTTGTAACTAACTATTGTATAAGTAGACTAAAGAGCTGACTATACATGACATGACACTTTCTTATAGCCAACAGCTGGCTATATTATTGAACTTGCTTTGAAGAGTAGTTGTGATGTGTGTTTACTCCGGTTATTATTAGGAGTTAATTATTATTACTGTTAAGGGCTGTAATAACGAAACTGGCTACTTATAGTCATCCCCTGAGGAACGACAGGGTTATCAAAAATATATCCCTAAGCTTATCTACTTGTCTTTTATCTTCAGCATTAGTAACCCTAGCTATAGAAAATCCCCAATTCATCGCGAGGTCTCCTTCGTCGGAGCAAATCCGTTATCCCTTGCTACCAGGATCTGACAAACTGGTATCAGAGCAGCCGATTCTCCGGCCAATTTTTTTCTACCACCTATCGACAGAGAGGAGAGAAATCCGGCGGCGATTCGATTTGCGGTGCTAGGGTGGTTGGGATCTCTCGTAAAATGCCACCCTACCCACCCTTATCGCGGCGGCGGGGTGCGAGTCGACGGAGACGAGGCGGCGGTGACGTCCATCTCGACGTGGTCGACGGCGGCGGCTTGGCGGCGGCGGCACAACTCGGGCACAAATCGGACGACTCGACACGGTTCCCAGAGATCATCTCCTCTGAGGGTAAAATTCCGGTGTCGGATCTGATTCGTGTGCCAATTGGTGGCGCATCTTGCTGGGCGGCGATAGAAAGGCGACCGGGAAGAAGATGCCCAAATCCAAGAACATAGACGACGCGGACGCGGCGGAATTGGCAGCTCTTAAGCTGGATATGGAGCACGTGAACACACACAGAAGAAATCGGCTCCAAGGTGGATGGTGTTGAGGAAAAGCTTGTAGTTTTGACTGACCAACTAACGCAACTCACCGCTCTGCTGAAGGCTGATGGGGGCAAAATTTACGAACAGCAAGTCACCCATGCAGAAGGATCCTTCCAGCCAGCAACTCCCAACGAACCAGTGCGTGGTCACTCCAATCCACCACATTGGCATAGACGTTCTGAACCTGTGGAACCAAAGTACGAATACCAGCTCGCCGAACACCAAGAGCAAAATGACTTTCAGCAAGAACACCAACACCAGTACCACTACCCGGAACCACAATATCAGGACCAAAACCAGTATCACTACTATGGTTTCCCTTGTCCCTACCCTCCACCATTTTATCCACCACCACAACAACACCAACCTACCTACCAAGACAATTTCCCACCCTGGCACCCATATCCACCATACTACCAACAACCCATACACCATGACCAATACATCCCTCCCAATACAAACTACTACCCCCAAACACTACCCAACCCTCCACCACAACCCCGACAAAACCAATACCCACAACACCCACCACAACCCAATATGCAACCACAGTAAAACCAACAACAACCACATAACAGCATGCCTCAAAACTGTTGTCACCAACCAGGCAGACAAAATGAGCAACAAGAAAGAGGCTATCCATTCAGAGGAAATAGACAAAATGAATTGGAAAGAGATGCTCAATTCTACAGGTCCATAGCAAAAGCACCTAAGATGGATTTCCCTAAGTTTGATGGCTCCAACCCACAGGAATGGCTTAGAACAACTGAAAAATACTTTGGCATGGTATATGTTCCAAAAGAGGCCAAATTTGATTATGCTCAAATGTACATCATTGGTAAAGCTGATACCTGGCTCGGGAATTCTGGTGTCTTAGAAGAAGGGCTGACATGGACACAATTCTGCCAAGTACTGGTGCAAAGATTCACAGAAATCAGTGCTTATGATGTTTTTGATGAATTCAACACAATCAAACAGGGCAATCAATCTGTTACTGAATATACTGACCGATTTGAAGAGAAAAGAGCTAATTACAAGAAAGAAAATCCTAATGTCAAGGAGTCATACTTTGTTAAATGCTACATCAATGGTCCGAGACCTGAAATCAAACACTACCCGAAACCTCTCAAACCTCCCACCATCTATGAGGCAGTGGAACAAGCCAGAGATATGGAAAAGGCTGCGTTGGCAACCAGCCAGCAATACAACAAGAAATTTACTTCCTCTAACACATTCTAGAGAGGAAGATTTACAAGTCAAAACCAGTACAAAACCAAGGTCAGTGCTGACAACACTACAAGAAAGAGGGTGAAAAACCAAGTTGCAAACCTGAGGCAAAATTCAAAGAGCCCAACCTTTGCAGATATTGTGGACAAAAATGGTTCTTTGGCCACAGGTGCCAACACTATAAGGCTATGAATCTGATGACTGCTGATAACAGCAATGACCAAGAGGAATAATATATGATTGCAACACAACAAGAGGATGAACAAGAGACTCCAGCTACAAGTCCAACAAACTCTAAACAAATGATGCACATTTCACTCCAAGCTGCAAAGGGTACAAGTTCCAAGAACACTTTCACCCTAGTCATTAATATTGGAGGAAATAAAGCAACAACTTTAGTGGACACAGGCAGCACACATACTTTCATTGACCTCAAGTTCACCACTAAGATTAACCGCAAGACAGTTAGCAACAATTTGGAAACAGTCCTGGTAGCTGGTGCAGGTGAACTTAAGACAGGAGCACATGTAGAATGTCTACCCTTCACTATCCAAGGTCATCAATTCAAAAATTCCTTCAAAGTCCTGCCTCTCCAAGGATATGATATAATTCTGGGTGGAGATTGGATGCTAACACATAGCCCAATCAAGTTTGATTACAAAACTAAACAACTCAAAATCAAACTAGAAGGGAAAGACAAGATAATCTTAAAGGATGAATCACTTAAGAAAGGAGTACAACTCATGTCCATACATCAACTTGATAAAGCCCTAGCAAAAGAAGCTACTGGCTATTGCCTATTTCCCCTCAACACTGCAACTGCACTCCCACCTCCTGAGGATACAGATCTACAAGAACTGCTCAATGATTTTGCAGATATCTTTGAAAAACCCTCTGGCTTACCCCCTCCTAGAGACCGTGACCACTCCATCCCTCTCAAAGAAGGAGCTACACCACAAAGAGTTAGGCCTTATCGAGTTCCACATAAAAAAGGAAGAAATGGAACAACAGATAAAAGAATTACTGGACACCTCAGTCATTAGACCTAGCAACATCCCATATGGCTCTCCTGCCATTCTTGTGAGAAAAAAAGATGGTACTTGGACGCTCTGTATAGACTACAGGAAACTGAATCGTTTCACCATCAAAGATAAGTTTCCTATTCCAGTAATTGAGGACCTTCTGGATGAACTCAATGGTGCCAAATACTTCACAAAATTGGACCTGAGATCAGGCTATCACCAAGTCAGAATGAAACAGGAGGATATCCATAAAACTACATTCAGGACATACTTTGGGCATTTTGAATACTTGGTCATGCCTTTTGGGTTGACAAATGCCCCTGCCACTTTTCAATACCTCATGAACACTGTGTTTTCCCACTTGATGAGGAAAATTATGGTGGTCTTCTTTGACGATATTTTGGTCTACAACAAGACCAAGGAGGAGCATTTGCAACACTTAAAAATTGTCCTAGAAGTACTCAGAAGCAACAAGTTGTTTGCCAAAAGATCCAAGTGTGTATTTGCCACCCAGCAATTTGAGTATTTGGGCCATGTCATCTTAGCATCTGGAGTCGCCATAGATCCACAAAAGATTGCTGCTGTCCAGAACTGGCCGATACCACAAAACATTACCCAACTCAGAGGTTTCCTAGGACTCACTGGATATTACAGACGCTTTGTCAAAAACTATGGCCTGATCAGTAGGCCCTTGCACAACATGCTGAAGGATTCATTCCAATGGACAAATGAACAAACACTTGCTTTCAACTCCCTAAAAGAAAGCCTAGTATCAGCCCCAGTCATGGCATTACCTGACTTCAACCTTCCTTTTGTTCTAGAAACTGATGCTAGTGGCTCAGGTCTAGGTGCAGTACTCATGCAAAAAAGGGAGACCTATTGCATACTACAACAAAACAATTGGACCAAAAGCAGCTGCCCTCTCCACATATGACAAAGAAGCATTAGCAATCTTGGAAGCCTTAAAGAAATGGGGACACTATTTCCTGGGAAGTGAGCTACAGATAAGAACAGATCAGAAAAGCTTGAAGTTCATCACAGAACAAAACGTGGCAGAAGGAATCCATCACAAATTGTTACTCAAACTGCTAGAGTTTACTTACACCATTGACTACAAAAAGGAAAAAGAAAATAAAGCTGCTAATGCACTAAGCAGAAGGGACTATTCTCTCATGGCAATCACTGTTATCCAACCAACTTGGATCGATTCAGTCTTGAACATCTACACTACTGATGATCATTGTCAAGAACTATTACAAAAAATGTCCATTTCTGCTGACAACACTGGCCTCTATACACTTCATGCTGGCATATTGAGATATAAATCCAGAATCTACATTGGGAATGACAAATATCTCCAAACCCAGATTTTGGGATCTTTCCATGCCTCTGCCTTAGGTGGTCATTCTAGCATGGTGGCCACCTATCAAAGGGTCAAACGACTATTTTATTGGCTTGGTCTTAAAAATACATTCAATAGTACATAGCTGAATGTGTTATTTGCCAGAGAGCAAAGGCAGAGCACTGCCCCTACCCTGGACTCCTGGAACCTTTGGACAGACCTGATATGGCCTAGCAACACATCACCATGGATTTCATAGAAGCACTACCCAAGTCCAATGGAAAAGAAGTGATACTTGTAGTAGTCGACATACTCAAAAAACTGGCACACTTCATTCCCATGTCCCACCCATACTCTGTCCAAACTGTGGCTCAAGTATTTATGGAGAAAATATTCAAATTACATGGCCCTCCAAGCAGCATTGTGACTGACAGAGACAGGATCTTCACAAGTAACATGTGGCAATCAGTGTTCAAATCCCTCAAGGTGAAACTGAAACTTAGCACTGCCTACCACCCACAAACTGATGGCCAGTCTGAAAGAGTGAACCAATGACTGGAATCTTATCTAAGATGCATGGCCCTTCAAGAACCAAAGAAATGGGCATCATGGCTTGCCCTAGCTGAGTGGTGGTATAACACCTCCTACCTCACTGCTTTGAAAATGTCCTCATTCCAGGCTCTATATGGGTATGCTCCACCCATGGTCAATGAAATTGCACTCCCTGGGCCAGAAGAACTTGAAGCAAGAGATTTCCTCTAGGAAAAACAACACATGTTAACCCAACTGAAAGAAAACTTGGCCCAACACAAACAAGGATGAAAAACACACGCTGACAAGAAAAGAACCGAAAGAGTGTTTGTAGTTGGGGATATGGTTTATCTCAAAATGCAACCATATCGAATGGAAGCATTTGTCCTGAGACAAGCTATCAAGCTAACAAGCAAGTACTATGGTCCCTTTCGAGTGACAGAAAAAATTGGCAATCTCTCATACAAAATCCTACTTCCTGATGGAGTGAATATCCACCCAGTTTTCCATGTTAGACAATTGAAAAAGCACTTGGGAAAGAATTCTATACCCCAACAGGGTTTACCTCTCGTGGCTCCAGATGGCAAAATCAAAACAAAACCAGTTAGAGTTGTGGAAACCAGATCACTACCAAGAAACGGTGTTCTTGTTACACAGTGGCTGATAGAGTGGGCAAACCTAGCACCAGAAGATTCATTCTGGGAAGATGCCAGTTTCATGAAGAAGGTGTTTCCTGAATTCTACTCTACCACAATCAAGTCTTGGTTTCAGAATACCACTTGAGGACAAGTGTGTTCCAAAGAACCCGGCATTGTGAGACATCTAACCGTGTAGAATGTCCATCGTTGTACAGTTATGTTGATCGTGTGGCCTCGATGATCCCGAAGACACCAACGGCCACGATGAAGAGTAGCTGTGATATGTGTTTACTCCAGTCATTATTAGGAGTTAATTATTATTACTGTTAAGGACTGTAATAATGAAACTGTCTACTTATAGCCATCCCCTAAGGAACGATAGGGCTATCAAAAATATATCCCTAAGCTTATCTACTTGTCTTTTATCTTCAGCATTAGGAACCCTAGCTGTAGAAAATCCCCAATTCATCATGGGGTCTCCTTCGTCGGAGCAAATCCGTTATCCCTTGCTACCGGGATCTGACAGGGGGAGGAGGAGAATGCCTCGACTAGGGTCGGGTGAGGAAGATGAACGACTAGGGCGGGTGAGGGCCGACGTATTTCTTTGCAGCCGGGAGTATCTACGGAAGGTGAGGGTCCCGCAAGAGAGGAGGCATACACGGGGATATGAGGGGGATTACGGTGGGGGAGTGGGAATGGGAGCATCGATCTCAAAGAGGGTGGACGGCGGATGGAACACCGGCACATACAACCAACTGTTAAAAGAAGTTTTCGCATCGCTGGTCCATTGCCGCTGTCGGTCATCTTTCCCTAGTTTGCTCCTATCATGATGACTTGCGTCGTTTGATTGACTCATAGAGACACCTCACTCGAGCGCCTATTCTGCAACCGACGTCGGGACTGTTGCCGAGAGACAGACCAACCACGACGCAGCTAGGTAAACTGGAGTGTTACAACGAGACATCACCCACCCCTAACCCTAAGTTTTCTTCCTCCCCTCTGCCGGCGATGCCGTGGCACTCCGCGGCGTCTCTGTCTCCGACGAGGTCCCGGACGCATCGTCCCCGTTATCGGCGAGGACGTTCACGTTCTTCTTCCTGTACTCCGGTGGCAACCGCCAGTGGTGGGCTGGCCCAGTGTAACTCAGTGTGATAGAAGGGGTACATGGCGCGGGCAAGTGGTGCCGCTAACGAGTGGCAAATAACATTTCCCTACGTTGCCTCACCATTTGCCGGTTGGCGCTGGTCCACTGCCGCCGTCGGTCATCTTTCCCTAGCTTTCTCCTATCGTGATGCCTTGCGTCGTTTGACCGGCTCGCAAAGACGCCTTGCTCGAGCGCCTATTATGCAATGGAAGTTGAGACCGTTGCCGAGCGACAGACCAACCACGCCCAGCTAGGTAATCTATGGGGAAGGTGCACTTCCTTAGCTCGACTGATCAACCTGTTTTATTTGAACTATTATAGTAACTTGGATTTGAACTATTATTGTAATTTAGATTTTTGTTGTATTGTGCAATGTTAAAATTCAATCTAAAATCATAAATCTAACGTAAAACATAAAATCATAACATATTTATGGGTATGAGTTCAAGGTCTGCTTCCATGTGACCATGTCTCAAACGGTTTTTGTGGTACCGACTTTTCTGGTATCTCCTTGAGTTGCTCTTTATGCAAGAGACTAGGAGCCATTGTTTTTTTAGTCATAGCTTTGCACGACAGGTTCCTAATTTCCCCTTTGAATACACAATACGACTTGTGTAGATTTTCAGTCGAAGCAGTCCTCTTCAGTGGGCCAGGCCCACTTATCTTACTAGCCTCTCCGTGCTTGTTTGCGAAATTGCTGTGCCCTCGCCGCTTCGGCGGCCGGCACCGCTGCCGGCGGCCTCCCCCTTGCTTGCTCCTATCGAGCCGCCTTGCGAAGTTCGAGCACCCTCTAGCCTCTACCACCACAGGAGACTGCGCCCCTTGGCTCACAGAGACGACTCGCTCGAGCGCCAATTCCGCCGTCCTCTTCGCTGCCACTGCCGCTGCCGACGGACATACCAGCCACGGCCCGCAGCTAGGTAATCTCTGGGGAAGGTGCGCATTCCTTACCTCGGCAGATCAACCTGCTTGATGTTTCAATATTATGGGATTTATGCACTAGAAGGTCCCGGTCGTCTCAAGAACAGCCAGCCCATTCAACGAATTTCTCATGGCTGCCTTCGGAATTGCTTCAGCCCCTTCCCGTCGTACGACATGTCACGGCATGCCAGCTGTCAAACCGGAGGGCCCATCGCCGCCGCGCTCTTCCCAACCAGTCTGAAACCATTCGATTCGTTTCGAAGTTCTTTGATGTTCCGTTCATAATTTCTAGCCTGTGATGATGGCCCAGAGTTCACATTTCACGGATACATATTCAGTGACTTGTGTTTGTCCTCCCATTGGGTTCGTGCGTCAGTGTCGGTGTGTCATACTCGGGGTTTGTCCTTCCATGGGGTACTGACTCATGAAAAGAGTGGCTTTCCCTGTTAACGACGACCCCAAATTCTTCAGTCTTTGTGCGCGTATGCCAGTCCAGCAGCAGGATTGCTAGATTCTCCTTGTCATATCATGGACTGGTGACTTGGATTGCTACTACCAAAGGCACATAGGTAGATACATTCATCACCCACAGCTTGCCTCGTCCCACACACACCAATGGCGCTGCAGACACTCTTCCACATCTCGCTTTTGCTGCTAGTGTGCATAGCCAAGGCGATCAACCCGGAAGCGGAAGCACTACTCCGATGGAAGTCCGCTTTGGTCGGTGCCACTTTGCTCTCCTCGTGGACGATGGCCAACTCTACATGTTCTTTGTTCGGCGTCACATGTGACGCTGATGGACAAGTTACCGAGATCCACCTTCCCGACACTGGGATCCATGGTACACTTCATTTCTTCTACTCTGCAGCTCTCAAGAACCTCACCAAGATAAATCTCAGCAACAACAATCTTGTTGGCACCATCCCAGCAAACATGTCCATGTTTCCCACTCTCGTCTTTCTAGACTTGAGCGGCAACAATCTTGTTGGTGACATCCCCTACCAACTCAGCAAGCTTCCAATGATTGCTTAGTTAGATTTAGGAAATAACCACTTGGCAAACGCAGAATATTCCAAGTTCTCACCTATGCGCAATTTGAAGCTGCTATCTCTAGATAATAATAATCTGAGTGGTACCTTCCCACAATTCATTCTTGACCGCACCAATGCGAGGATGAGGTCCCTCGATTTGTCGGGTAACACATTCTCAGGGCCATTACCAGATTCACTGCCGGAGATGGTCCCAAGGTTGAGGTATCTAAAATTGTCCGCTAATGAATTCTCTGGATCCATACCTCGCTCATTTTCAAGCCTCCAAAAGCTCAAGACACTACGTCTCGGCGCAAATAATCTCACAGGAGGCATTGCAGAGGAGCTACGGATGATATATGGATTGCGACATCTTTCTCTGTACGATAACTCACTTGGTGGGTCGATCCCAGCATCACTTGGGCAGCTTCAGTTGCTAGAGGAACTCGACATCAGAAACGCTAGTTTGGTTTCAACTCTTCCACCCGAGCTGGGAAACCTTATGAGTCTCTAGGTCATGGTTTTGTCACAGAATCAATTGTCTGGAAGTTTGCCACTATCTTTTGCCAGGATGCACGAATTGCAGTACTTCAGAATCACCAGGAACAGTATCAGTGGTACCATTCCGGAAGAGATGTTTAAAAACTGGACCAAGATCTGGACATTTGCTGCATCCAATAACCGGTTAACTGGAACCATCCCGTCACAGATCAGCAAGTGTAAGGAGCTAGTGTTTCTCTCCCTCGATATGAACAACTTTACTGGCTTTGTGTCAGTGGAAATGGGAAGCATGCCAAACTTGCAATTATTAGCATTGGGCAGAAATCACCTTACTGGAGTTATCCCATCAGATATCGGTAATGCAACATCTTTGAAAGTTCTTGGCCTCAAATCCAACCATCTTGGGGGTAAGCTTCCTGCAACTATATCATATCTGATAAATCTTGTTGTTCTCTTGTTGTCTGGCAAAAAGTTTATAGGTATGATTCCTAATGTACCAGGAGAATCAAAGTCTGTCTTTTGCCATTTAACACATCTTCAACTCTTGGATGTATCAAATAATCAACTCTTTGGAGATTTCCCTCGTTGCTTGTGGAAGTTGAAAGATCTACAGTCCTTGGATTTGTCGGGCAATGCTTTCTCTGGGGAAGTTCCGACCTCAACTAACTGCAGCTCTTCACTTACGTCGCTACACCTGTCAAAGAACAACTTCACAGGTAGCTTTCCAGCAGTATTGCAGAAGTTCAAAAGCCTTATTATTTTGGATCTCGGGAACAATAATATTTGTGGTACCCTTCCTCCGTGGATAGGGGAAAGCAATCCCCTTCTAAGGATTCTTGGGTTGCGATCAAACATGTTCTATGGAAGTATTCCTTGGCAGCTATCACAACTATCCCATCTTCAGCTGATCGTTCTAGCTGAGAATAAGTTTGTTGGTACCATACCAGAAAGCTTCGTCAATTTCTCCTTCATGAGACAGACATCAATGATGCAGCCGGTTCTAATACTCAGCACAGACTATGTATACTCTACATATTTTGAAAATGGCCACATGGACTTAATTTGGAAGGGACGGGAGTACACCTTTGAGGGAACATATGCATTTGTGACTGGCATCGATCTCTCTTGTAATTCTCTCATGGGTGAAATCCCTTCAGAGTTGACAAATCTTAGTGGCATCCAGTTGCTAAATTTGTCGAGAAATTATCTATCTGGTCGCATACCGAAGGACATTGGCAATTTAAAGTTGTTAGAATCCCTTGACCTCTCGTGGAACAAACTATCAGGCCATATTTCTCCTACCATATCAAAATTGGTGTTCCTCAACACTCTTAATCTCTCCAACAACATTCTATCTGGAGAGATACCTACCGGAAGTCAGCTCCAAACACTCAATGATCCATCGGTCTATAGCAATAATCTGGGACTATGTGGGCCTCCTTTGGGCATTGCATGTACAAAAAAGTCGAGTATTGCAGCACCAGTGGATGGAGCGAAGGAACATCACCAAGACCTGCGGCTGTACTACTCGGTGATTGCTGGAGTTGTCTTTGGTTTCTGGGTATGGTTTGGAGCATTGTTTGTCTGCAAGGTCTGGAGGTTTGCTTTCATCAGTTGCATCGATGCAATGCACCAACAATTTATGCAGAAGATGAAGAGTACTTAGACAGTACAGCACTCTGCTTCGCACTTATGAGCAGAGAGTTTCTTCAAGTTTCCTATGGTTGTAGTACCTGCCATGGACATGTATTGTCCATGGCCCGGCTCTTTGTTTTCCTTCAGAAAATAAGTTGTAATTATATGTTCCTATGTGAGCATTAGTGTATTATAGTAGTCCTGAACTTTTGAGGAGATAATTTCCTAGAGACCACCTGTATTAGGTGTTATTCTCTGAATATTGTCAGTCGCAGCTATATATGTTTCGTCCTTGATGTTTCTGTATTTTTCTAGCTTGCTACTACCATGAATACAGGTTCAGTCTTATATAACTCATGTTTACTTGTTTTACCACCAGTCACAAGTCACAACAAAAAATTTGATCAGAATTATACTGGTTACAAATCACCAAAAGAATAAGAGCAAAACTAACAGTTCCCATGGAAAACAATCCGGGATGCGCGTCTCAGTTCTGGTGGCTGTTGGTGACGGTGCAGTGCTTCCTTATCTCCCCCTCGGATCCTGTCATGACCTGCACGGCACCCAGCCTCGCCATCGACGGTCCGAACACCTGGAAGAACACCTCCGGTGAGCTGCCGACCACATCGACGATATCTGCCCTTGCCGCAGCATCGGTGATCAGCGCAGCGTCAGAATGGAGCAAGGCCCTGTGCTTGAGCACCTCATGCTAGTAGCCGAGGTCGAAAGTGAGGAAGCTGCCGGGGTCCATCTCCACGGTGGCATCACGCCCGCCCATCCTGCACTTACGCTGGCGAAGGTTGGCGGCATAGGCGGTGTCGAGGGGCGGGGCGGTGCCGTTGGCAGCGCCGGCATAGCCGTAGAGGCGGCCGGCAAAGGACGAGCAGTGCGCGATGCCGATCGTGTGCGCACCTGCACTTCATCAGGTTCGATTCAGAATTCATGAACACATAATCGACCATGCAAGAATGTCACATTATTTGGCTGCAGGTTTAAATTCTTACGTCATGTTTGTCATAAATTCAAGTATTTTGATCGCTGGATTGAAATTCAGTTGCCCACATAACAATATCGTTTTGATTTTGCTGAAGTTGGTAGAGGAAGAAGAGACGGTTTCTGTTGGATTCCTAGCTAGGGGTCTCGTAGCGTTTGCAAGTCTAGTTCAGAAGTTGGCGTTAACTGCTGAACAGCTGAAGCTTGGAACAGGAGACAGGATATAAAGCTACCGCTATCTGTTTAGACTTGATTGATAATAGAAATGAAGCCGACATGCAAAGGATGAGCCTGTCATCGTCAGAAATAGATGCATCAGTGGCTCAGATAGACCGTGGATTATCAGTACCTGACGACAAATTGGAAAGAAAGACTCGGAAATGCCTTCCAAAATTAGAGGAAGTGGACTACTCATTGCCAACGAATCCGACCATGTGATTGCAAATAGCACCAGAAGCAAACAAACTATGGATGGCTTCTTTTGGGCTTCTAAATGGCTTCTGGGTTCCCCACCGCATAAGTAAAAAAGAAGTCTCCAGCTTTTTCCCACCGAGAAACTCCCCAGAAGCCTATTTACACACAATGGAGAGAAACTGGGGAAGAGCACTTTCCCGAGCTTCTGAACTCACGATGCGAATCGTTTCTAGCAAATAGACATGTGATTCTCAGATATTACGTCAAACTGCCACCGCAAAGAAAAGTCTCGCTCGTTAGAAAAAAAACCAGAACCCCATCCCCACGCGGCCCCGTTCCCGGACTCCTCCCTTCCCTCGCGCGACCCTCTCCCTCATCTCCGACCCTCTCTGCTCCGCCGCTCCTCTCGCCCCTTCTCTCCCCCAGCAACCGCCCCCCTCCCCCCTCGACCTTCTCCTCTGCTTTCCCCTAGCGCCGACGAACCCGTCCCCTCCCAGCCCAAGCCCCCTTCTCAACTGCTCTCAACAGCGCCGGCGGATCCATCCTCCCTAGCTCGACCGGCCAGAGCACCCTTCGCCGCTGCTTCCCCCAAGCACCGACAGATCCATCCCCCAGCAGCCGACCAGCCCCAGCCCCGACTCGCACACAGCTCCCGTTCGGTCATCACCAAGGGCATTTGGATGTCAACCTCCCAAGTCCCAGCGGTAATCACATGTTCTCCCTGCAATTTTGGGCTATTGGTGATGATTGCTAGTACATGATTGCTTGTAAATTGGTAGTAGATTGTAGTACATGATTGGTTATACAAATTGCTACTAGATTGTTATTAGTATGTATGGTGTGTAGATTGTTATTAGTACAGATGGTTTGTAGATTGCTAGTAGTGTACTGATGTTGTGTGTTTGTGACGGGTGGCTGCATAAAATGGTGGATAATATGTTGTTGTATATCTAGATTATCAAGTTGAAACAGGTGAAAGCTAGTTGAGATGTTGTAGCTCATCGTGTTTTTCTTGACGTGTGCATCAAAGAGATTAATGCAAATAATCATCCGGTGCATGTTTTGACCAAACATGGTTACTCAAATTTGGTTACGAAGTTCAACGAATGCACGAAGAGAAACTATGACCAGAAACAAATGAAAAATAGGTGGGAAACACTCAAGAAGGATTACACTGTTGGAAAGGATTGATCCAACATGCATCCGGTTTGGGTGTTGATCCTGTCACTCATACCATTGATACTAGCAACGATTGGTGGGCACATGAGATACAGGTAATGATGATAACTTGGTTGGCAATTGTTGTTGTTCAATGCATATGTTTGGCAATTATTGTTATTCTAATAGCATTTTGTGATATGCAGATGTGTCCGGAGGCTGCCAAGTTTCGGATAGCTCCACTGCAGGATGAGGAGGACCTAAAGATACTGTTTGACAAAAATGTTGTGACCAATGTGGCTGCTAGGGTGCCTCCAACTTCTCAGGCTCGAGTGGACATTGAAGTGGATGGTGAAGATTCAGGTTGTGAGGCTGATGACCCTCTTGTTACACTTGTGCATACACATGGCAAGAAGAAGAGAGGATGCCCCTACTCACCTACTCCCACAGCCACGCCAAAGATGAGTGCTACAACTAGCAGCGCTTCTAGGTTGGATCGTATGATGGAGCTCATGGAAAAGAGGAAGAAAGACAAGGAGAGGATTAGGATGATGGAGGAAGACAAGAGTAAGAATTCTGTGACATCTCCGGACAAGAGTAAGGAATCTTCTAGGGATGAGATTAGGCGGTTGGTTTCCTTGGTATATCAGGATGGAGCTAAGCCTGGGAGTTTGGAGTACTTCTATGCGACACAACTTTTCATTTTACACGAGTATCGTGAGATGTTTGCTTGTTTGGTGGAGGATGCAACGCCTGCCCAGATGATAGAATGGATTAAAATGACATGGGAGCATCATAACAAGAAGTAGGTTTGCAACTAATGAACTATGTTATTTGCTAGGAACTTGTATCCGTACTGAGATGTGTTATTTTCTAGAAACTTGTATCCGTATTGAGATGTGTTATTTATATGTTGCCGTGAACTATGTTTGTTCAGTACAACTTCAATTTTGTCTTGCTCCCTAGTTATTTGGTTTCTTCTTACGATCGTTTGCTTTTGTATAATTACAGATGAACTCAAATGATGACTCGGATGAAGAATTTGATATGATGTTTATGCTTGCGGCTTGTATTGCCGACAATGAGAAGGTTTCTTATGCTGCTAGAAGACCCCCACTCGGATGAAGAATTTGATCATCACTGCGTGCATGTGTTTGCATAACTTCATCCGCGACAGTAAGCTATATGATCAACATTTTCACAACTTTGAGCGAGGCCCATATATTCACGAGGACAGCGCATCCTATATTGGTGCAACCGCTCCCTCTTCATCTGATAGTGTCATGGGTACACTACGACAAAGCATCGCTGAAGGAATAGTAGCTTGAGATGTTATTTTTATTGTAAATTCATAATCGTATTACACTTTCTATTATTTGGGCACTAAATTATACTACAGCATCATGTTTTTTATTTTATTTCTATCTCTATTTTTACTTATAACTAGCGTATGTATACAATATATCGTTTTATTAAAAGTGATCAGGGGCATAACAGACATGTCACAGCTCATCGCAGCAAATAAGCCAAAATAGCATAAGCCCAAAAGAAGTCTCCCGAGAGTTTCTATAGGCTTCTGCCCACCGCGGTTTCTCCCCACCGGAATCTATAAGCAGGCTTATGCATAAGCAAAAGCCCAAAAAAAGTCATCCTATAGAGCTTGGGAGCAGGGTTTAAAGGAAAACAAACTAATTAGTACTAGTACTATGATGAAATAATTGACCTCCGATGGAACAAGTTTAATAAATATTTTTTACTGTCATTTTACTGATGTCTGAAAGGTGTTTGATTCTACGCCGCGGTGTTCAGAAATATATCCTGAAGGAATCTGTTTGTCTATCTGGTTTAAGACGGACAGAGAAAAGCATCGATTCTTCGTGCTCTTGTCTGTGTCCCTCTCTTTTCCTCTATAGTTTTACCTTTTTCTGTTTATTTTTTCCTTTTCTTTTTTAGGTTTCTATTTTCTCCCTTTTTCTTTAAACTTTACTTTTTATGATTTATTTATTTTTGAAAAACTTTCAGATTTGAAATTTGGTGTCATTTAAAAAATGTTCACATTTGAAGAATGTTTTGCATTTGAAATTGTGTAGATTAAAAATGGCTTGTACATAAAAAATATTCATACTTGAAAATTGTTCATATCTAAAAATCGTTTGTATTTGAAAATCATTCGTATTTTGAGTGTGAACTTTTTTGAATCAGAACCTTTTTATGAACATGAACCTTTTCTGAATCTGAATCATTTTTAAACTTGAACCTTTTTTGAATCTGATTTTTTTCAAAACTTAAACATTTTTTATGATAAAAAACCAGTAAGAAAGAACAAGAGATAGAAAAGAAAATGAAAACCTTGAATTTGTAGGTTAGGGGAGTTGGTTTTACGGATCAGCTTAAAAATACTTAAGGGTCGCTCGCTTTTACGGTGTCTGCTAGAAACTGAAAAAAAGAGGTTATTTTACAGTTTTGACATGTTTATGGGATATGTTAGAGATGTTCTTCTTTATTTTCTGCCACGCCTTGCCTCTTCCGCGGCCCGCCCTCGTCCTCAATTCATCCTGGCTCACTGCCGCAGACCTCGGCCTCATCGGTTTGTAGTTCTCCACTCCTTTTACAGATACTCAATTTTTCAAAAATCCACCCGTAAGTTGAAACCACAAATCACACTGTGATGCATGCGTTCGTCTATTTGTCACCCTCCCCTACAGATACAGTGGTTCCCCGTGCTAGTAGTGAAGCATTTGGATTTAACATACAGAAGCACCAATGGTTGAACTAGCAATGGAGGTCTTTCTAATAAATACATGAAAGGCTAATTTTATTGCTTCCTGATCTTTTGAAAGCTCCATCTTGATATTTCACTCTTACGTAATGAATTGCTGATTTGGACGTTGTGCTTGAGCATATGCAAGGTTGTTTGACTCAGCGTTAACAAACAGCTACAACCACATACATATACAGGCAGTCAGTCATCAGCCATCACCTTGTAATCACTTCTCCGATAAAGATGGAAACTGGGTGGCCTCAAAATATCGGCATTGATATTTCCCTCACACCACGACCCCAAGTCTGAAGTCTTCTGTATGCAGTAATCTCTTTTATCTATGTGCACCTCTAGCTACTTCTCAAGGCAGAAAAGGCACCATTCAGCCTGCCATTTTCCTTCTGACCAACACAACAAGCCGCTGTTATGGCCCTGCAGAAACTCTTCTTTGTCTCAATTTTCCTGCTAATATGTGCAGCCAAGGCAATCAACCCAGAAGCAGAAGCACTACTCCGATGGAAATCCACATTGATTGAGGCCAACTCGCTGTCCTCATGGTCGATTACCAACTCTACCTGCTCTTGGTCCGGCATCACCTGTGATCATGCCGGACATGTTACCAAGATCCAACTTCCTAACACCGGGCTCCATGGTACGCTACATGCTTTCTACTCTGCTTCGTACCAGAACCTTACCAAGATGGACCTCAACAACAACAATCTTGTTAGCACCATCCCGGCAAACATATCCATGTTGCTCACGCTCACCTTTCTAGACTTGAGCAGCAACAATCTTGTTGGTGCCATCCCCTACCAGCTCAGCAAGCTCCCAGTGATTGTTGTGTTAGATTTCGGATATAACCACTTAACCAATCCAGACCCTACCAAGTTCACACTTCCGTCCACTTTGAAGCGGTTATCTCTACCTAATAATGATCTCAGTGGTACCTTCCCACAGTTCATTCTCAACCGCACCAATGTCAGGATGAGGTCCCTCGATTTATCGGATAACACATTTTCAGGGCCATTACCAGGTTCGCTGCCGGAGATGGTCCCAAGGTTGAGGTACCTGAATATGTCCTTCAATGGATTCTCTGGCTTGATACCTAGCTCATTCTCAGGCCTCCACAAGCTCAAGACACTACATCTTGGAAACAATAATCTTACAGGAGGAATCCCAGAGGAGCTGGGAATGATATCTGGATTGCAAACTCTTTTACTGTACAATAATCCACTTGGTGGGTCGATCCTAGCCTCACTTGGGCAGCTTCAGTTGCTAGAGTTTCTCGACATCTACAACACTAGTTTGGTTTCTACTCTTCCACCCGAACTGGGAAACCTTACGAGTCTTCGACGCATGATTTTGGGCGATAATGGATTCTCTGGACCCATACCCTGCTCGCTCTCAAGGCTCCAAAAGCTCGAGATGCTATATCTGAGGAACAATAGTCTCACGGGAGAAATCCCAGAGGAGCTGGTAAACCTTACTAGTCTTCAATACATGAGTTTGTCACAGAATCAATTGTTTGGAAGATTGCCACCATCTTTTGCCAGGATGCAAGAATTATTGGTGTTTGATGTACACGGAAACAATATGAGTGGTACCATCCCCTCAGAGTGGTTTACAAACTCGACCGATCTTACAATCTTTGATGTAGGAGACAACTTGTTAACTGGACGCATCCCAATGGAGATGGAATACATGCCAAATGTGGAGTATATGGAGCTATCAGAGAACCTTTTTATGGGAACGATGCCATCAAATATTGGCAATACGACATCTTTGTATTACCTTGGCATGAGCAACAACCACCTTGAGGGCGAGCTTCCTACAACCATCTCCTATCTGATGAATCTTGTTTTTCTCTCCTTGTCTGGCAATAAGTTCACAGGTATCATTCCTATTGTCCCAGGATTATCAAAGTCTGTCTTTTGCCATTTAACACAGCTTCAACTCTTGGATGTATCAAATAATCAACTCTTTGGAGATTTTCCTTGTTGCTTGTGGACGTTGAAAGAGCTACGGTCCTTGGATTTGTCGGGCAATGCTTTCTCTGGGGAAGTTCCAACCTCAACTAACTGTAGCTCTTCACTTAGGTCGCTACACTTGTCAAAGAACAACTTCACAGGTAGCTTTCCAGCAGTATTGCAGAACTTCAAAAGCCTTATTATTTCGGATCTCGGGAACAATAAGATTTGTGGTACCCTTCCTCCGTGGATAGGGGAAAGAAATCCCCTTCTAAGGATTCTCAGGCTACGATCAAACATGTTATATGGAAGTATTCCTTGGCAGCTATCACAACTATCCCATCTCCAACTACTCCTTCTAGCTGAAAATAAGTTTGTTGGTACCATACCAGAAAGCTTCATCAATTTCTCCTTGATGAGACAGACATCAGTGATGCAGCCGGTTCTAATACTCAGCATAGACTATTTCTACCCTACATATTTTGACAATGGCCGTATGGACTTAATTTGGAAGGGAAGGGAGTACACTTTTGAGGGAAGAGATGCATTTGTGACTGGCATCGATCTCTCTGGTAATTTTCTCATGGGTGAAATCCCTTCAGAGTTGACAAATCTTAGTGGCATCCAGTTGCTAAATTTGTCGAGAAATTATCTATCAGGTGGCATACCGAAGGACATTGGCAATCTAAAGTTGTTAGAATCCCTTGACCTCTCGTGGAACAAACTATCAGGCCATATTCCTCCTAGTATATCAAAATTGATGTTCCTCAACAGTCTTAATCTCTCCAACAACCTTCTATCTGGAGAGATACCTACAGGCAGTCAGCTCCAAACACTCAATGATCCATCGGTCTATAGCAATAATCTGGGACTATGTGGACCTCCTTTGGGCATTGCATGTACAAAAAAGTCGAGTATTGCAACACCAGTGGATGGAGCGGAGGAACATCACCAAGACCTGTGGCTGTACTACTCGGTGATTGCTGGAGTTGTCTTTGGTTTCTGGGTGTGGTTTGGAGCATTGTTTGTCTGCAAGGTCTGGAGGTTTGCTTTCATCAGTTGCATCGATGCAATGCACCAACAATTTATGCAGAAGATGAAGAGTACTTAGACAGTACAGCACTCTGCTTCGTGCTTATGAGCAGCGAGTTCCTTCAAGTTTCCTCTGATTGCAGTACCTGCCATGGCCCGGCTCTTTGTTTTCCTTCAGCAAACAAGTTGTGATAGTCTGTTCCTATGTAAGCATAAGTGTCTTATAGTGTTCTGAACTTCTGAGGAGATAATTTCCTAGAGACCTGTAGTAGGTGTTATTCTCTGAATATTGTGAGCTGCAGTTATATATGTTTCGTCCTTGGTGTTTTGGTATTTTTCTAGATTGACTACCATGAATAAAGCTTCAATCTTATATCACTCATGTTTAATTCTTTTACCACCACTCACAGAAAAAATTGATCAGAATTATACTGGTTACAAATCACCAAAGAACAAGAGCAAAACTAACCGTTTCCATGGAAAACAAATCCTGTATGCGTGTTTCAGTTCTGGTAGCTGTTGGTGAACGGCGCAGTGCTTCCTGATCTCCCCATCGGAGCCTGTCATGACCTGCACGGCACCCAACCTCGCCATCGACCGCCCGAACACCTCCGGTGGGCTGCTGACAACATCGGCATCTGCCCTTGTCGCGGCGTCGGTGATCAGTGCAGCGTCAGAAAGTGAGGAAGCTGCTGGGTCCATCTCCACGGCGGCGTCACGGCCGCCCATCCTACACTTTCGCTACTGCAGGTTGGCGGCATAGGTGGCTTCAAGGGGCAGCTCAGTAGGCGATGCTGATGGTGTGCGCGCCTGCACGCAAGGTAAGATTCAGAAGCGCATTCGACCAAGGCAGAATTCAGCATTTATTTCCCTGCAGATCGAAATTTTATCTCTTCATGTTTGTCGTCAATTTAAGGCGTTTGTATTGCCGGATTGAAATTCAGTTGCTTATACAACATTGTCCTGTTGAAACTTTCAGGTCAAGTTGGTGGACAAAAAAAACAAAAGGTTTCCCGTTGGATTCTCAGCTACGGGTCTCCTAGCGTTAAATCTAGTTCAAAAGTTGGCCTAAATGCTGAAGTATGGAAGAGGAGATATGATATAAAGCCAGGCTATCTGTTTGGACTTGATCGATATATAGAAATAAACTACTTCCACTGTCTCGAATTAGACAGAGATTCGTCTAGATTGCATGTATCCATACACTAAAACGCGTGTCTAGATACATGTGAATCTAGAAAAATCTGAGACATCTAATTTAAGACGAAGGGAGTAGATAAAACAAGTGTCTTGGATTTGTTTAGATTCGTATGTATCTAGACTTGTTTTAGTGTAAGATGCATCCGAATCTAGACAAACGTAAGTCACTTATTTCAGGACGAAGGGAGTATGTAAGTAGTGAGCCTGTCATCGTCAGAAATAGATGCAGTTCATAGGCACGCATCTGTGACTCAGATAGATTATCAGTACCTGACAACAAAGTGGCTAGGGCGGTGAAATGGCTTCCAAAATTAGAGGATGCAAACAAACTAGAGAGCTTGGGAGCAGGGTTTAAGTGAACTGAAACAAACTTGTACTACTATGATGAAGTAATCGACCTCCCAACAAATGTAGTAACAAATATTTTGGACAATTTTCTGAAGTCTGAAAAGTGTCTGATTCGACACCCCGAGGTGTTCAGAAACTAGAGTTTTCCTGAAGGAATCTGCCCATCTAGTTTAAGCCGGACAGTGGAAAGCAGCCATTCTTCGTCCCTCTCAACACAAAGAATGGGTGATATGAGACAACCTTTCATCCGAGACTCGTTTTCTCAGACGATATTGCAGATTAATTTGGGGTCATTTGTCTCTGTTAATTTTTCTTGGGGTTGTTTAATACATGAAAGGTTATTTTCCTACTTCGTGATCTTTTGGAAGCTCTATCTTGATATTTCACTCTTGCATATTGAATTGCTGATTTGGGCGTTGTACCTGAGCAAGTGCAGGTGGTTTGACCCAGTGTTAACAAATAGCTACGACCACATACATATAGGACCGGCAGTCTCGGTCATGAGCCCATCAGATAGAACCTTGTAATAACTTCACTGATAGGTTGAGAATTGTGTGGCCTCAAAACACCTGCATATTTGATTTTTCTCCCACAAGACTGACCGCAAGTCTTAAGTCTTCAGTATGCATATTGAGTCCAGCGACAGCGCTGCACTATATTTGCTTTTCTGCGGTGATGATCCCTTTTATTTACAGCTTTCCATTGTCGTACCAACAGCATAAGCCGTTGCTATGGCCCCACAGAAACTCTTATATGCTTCAGTTTTCCTGCTAATATGCACAGCCAAGGCAATCAACCTAGAAGCAGAAGCACTACTCCGATGGAAGTCGGACTTTAATTTGGGCAAACTCGTTGTCCTCATGGTCGATTGCCAACTCCACATGCTCTTGGTTTGGCATCACCCGTGATCATGCCGGACATGTTACCGAGATCCACCTTCCTAATGTCGGGCTCCATGGTATGCTACATGCTTTCTACTCTGCTTCGTACCATAACCTTACAAAGATCAACCTCAACAACAACAATCTTGGCAATACCATCCCAATGAACATATCCATGTTGCTCACGCTCACCTTTCTAGACTTGAGAAACAACAATCTTGTTGGTGCCATCCCCTACCAGCTGAGAAAACTCCCAATGATTGTTGAGATTGATTTGGGAAATAACCATTTAACCAATCCAGACCCTGCCAATTTCACACTTCCGTCCACTTTGAAGAGGTTGTCTCTACCTAATAATGATCTCAGTGGCACCTTTCCACAGTTCATTCTCAACCGCACCAATGTCAGGATGAGGTCCCTCAATTTATTGGATAACACATTTTCAGGTCCATTACCAGATTCGCTGTCAGCGATGGTCCCGAGGTTGAGGTACTTGAATATTTCCTTTAATGGATTCTCTGGCTCGATACCTAGCTCATTCTCAGGCCTCCACAAGCTCAAGACACTAGATCTTGGGAACAATAATCTTAAAGGAGGAATCCCAGAGGAGTTGGGAATGATATCTAGATTGCAAACTCTTTTACTCTATAATAACCCACTTGGTGGGTCGATCCCAGAGGATCTGGAAAACCTTACTAGTCTTCAATACATGCGTTTGTCACGGAATCAATTGTTTGGAAGTTTGCCACCATCTTTTTCCAGGATGCAAGAATTATTGGTGTTTGATGTACAGGGAAACAGTATCAGTGGTACCATCCCCTCAGAGTTGTTTACAAACTCGACCATGCTTAAAGTCTTTGATGTAGGAGACAACTTGTTAACTGGAAGCATCCCAGTGGAGATGGGATACATGCCAAACTTGTCATTTATCGAGCTATCAGAGAACCTTCTTAAGGGAATTATTCCATCAATTATTGGCAATACGACATATTTGTATTACCTTGGCATGAGGACCAACCACCTTACTGTAATGATGCCATCAAATATCGGAAACACAATTAATTTATATCACCTTCACATCAGCACCAACCACCTTGAGGGTGAGCTTCCTACAACCATCTCCTATCTGATGAATCTTGTTGTTTTCTCCTTGTTCGGCAACAAGTTCACACGTATCATTCCTAATGTCCCAGGAGAATCAAAGTCTGTCTTTTTCCATTTAACACATCTTCAACTCTTGGATGTATCAAATAATCAACTCTTTGGAGATTTCCCTCGTTGCTTGTGGAAGTTGAAAGATCTACAGTCCTTGGATTTGTCGGGCAATGCTTTCTCTGGGGAAGTTCCGACCTCAACTAACTGCAGCTCTTCACTTACGTCGCTACACCTGTCAAAGAACAACTTCACAGGTAGCTTTCCAGCAGTATTGCAGAACTTAAAAATCCTTATTATTTTGGATCTCGGGAACAATAATATTTGTGGTACCCTTCCTCCGTGGATAGGGGAAAGCAATCCCCTTCTAAGGATCCTCGGGCTGCGATCAAACATGTTCTATGGAAGTATTCCTTGGCAGCTATCACAACTATCCCATCTACAGCTGATCGTTCTAGCTGAGAATAAGTTTGTTGGTACCATACCAGAAAGCTTCGTCAATTTCTCCTTCATGAGACAGACATCAATGATGCAGCCGGTTCTAAGACTCAGCACAGACTATGTATACTCTACATATTTTAAAAATGACCACATGGACTTAATTTGGAAGGGACGGGAGTACACCTTTGAGGGAACATATGCATTTGTGACTGGCATCGATCTCTCTGGTAATTCTCTCATGGGTGAAATCCCTTCAGAGTTGACAAATCTTAGTGGCATCCAGTTGCTAAATTTGTCGAGAAATTATCTATCTGGTCGCATACCGAAGGACATTGGCAATTTAAAGTTGTTAGAATCCCTTGACCTCTCGTGGAACAAACTATCAGGCCATATTTCTCCTACCATATCAAAATTGATGCTCCTCAACACTCTTAATCTATCCAACAGCATTCTATCTGGAGAGATACCTACAGGAAATCAGCTCCAAACACTCAATGACCCATCAATCTATAGCAATAATCTGGGACTATGTGGGCCTCCTTTAAGCATTGCATGTACAAACAGTTCGAGTATTGCAACACCAGTGGATGGAGCAAAGGAACATCACCAAGACATGTGGCTGTACTACTCGGTGATTGCTGGAGTTGTCTTTGGTTTCTGGGTATGGTTCGGAGCATTGTTTGTTTGCAAAATCTGGAGGTTTTCCTTTTTCAGTTCCATTGATGCACTGCACCAAAATTTCATGCAGAAGATGAAAAGTACTTGACAGTGCAGCACTCTGCTTCGCGTTTATGACCAGAGAGTTTCTTCAAGTTTCCTCTGATTGCAGGACATGTATTGTCCATGGCTTGACTCTTTGTTTTCCTTCAGCAAATAAGTTGTAATGGTCTGTTCCTATGTGAGCATAAGTGTCTTATAGTAGTTCTGAACTTCTGAGGAGACAATTTCCTAGAGACCTGTAGTAGGTGTTATTCTATGAATATTGTGAGCTGCACTTATATATGTTTCGTCCTTGGTGTTTCTGTATTTTTTAGCTTGCTACTACCATGAATACAGCTTCAGTCTTGTATCACTCAGTCATGTGTAATTGTTTTACCACCACTCACAGCAAAAAATTGATCAAATTATACTGGTTACAAATCACCAAAGAACAAGATCGAAACTAACAGTTTCAATGGAAAACAAATCTGTATGCGTGTTTCAGTTCTGGTAGCTGTTGGTGACTGGCGCAGTGCTTCCTGATCTCTCCCTTGGAGCCTGTCATGACCTGCACTGCCCCAAGCCTCGCCATCGACCGACCGAACACTTGGAAGAACACCTCCGGTGGGCTGGCCACGACATCGGCGATATCTGCCCTTGCCGCAGCGTCAGTGATCAGTGAAGCGTCGGACCGAAGTAGGGCCCTGTGCTTGAGCACCGCACGGTAGTAGCCAAGGTCGAAAGTGAGGAAGCTGCCGGGGTCCATCTCCACGGCGGTGTCACGGCCGCCCGTCCTGCACTTGCGCTGGCGCAGGTTGGCAGCGTCAAGGGGCGGGGCGGTGCCATTAAGGCGGTCGGCGAAGGACGAGCAGTGCGTGATGCCGATCGTGTGCGCACCTGCACCTCAGGTTCGATTCAGAATTCAGGAACACATTCGATCACGCAAGAATGTGACATTCAGATTTAATTTTTTCTGCTTCATGTTTGTCGTAAATGCAAGTATTTTGATCGCTGGATTTGAAATTCAGTGGCTTATATAACAATATCATTTTGATTTTGCTGAAGTTAGTAGAGGAAAAAGAGATGTTTTTTTGGTTTCTGGTGGATTCCCAGCTAGGGGTCTCATAGCATTGGCAAACAGCTGAAGCGTATAACAGGAGACAGGATATAAAGCCACGGCTATCTGTTTGGAGTAGAAATGAAGCCAACATGCAAGGATGAGCCTGTCGTCGTCAGAAATAGATGCATCAATAGCTCTGATAGATCAGATTATCAGTACTAGCTGACAACAAATTGGCAAGAAATATGCTGAAATGCCTTCTAAAATTAGATGAAGTGGACTACTCATTGCCATGCCAACGGATCCGACCAGGAGATATTCAAATGACACCAGAAGCAAACAAACCAGAGAGCTTGGGAGCAGGGTTTAAAGGAAAACAAACTAATTAGTACTAGTACTATGACGAAATAATTGACCTCCGATGGAACAAGTTTAATAAATATTTTTTTATTGTCATTTTACTGATGTCTGAAAAGTGTTTGATTCGACGCCGCGTTCAGAAATATATCCTGAAGGAATCTGTCTATCTGGTTTAAGACGGACAGAGGAAAGCATCGTGTCTTCGTGCTCTTTTCTGTGTCCCTCTCTTTTCCTCTTTAGTTTTACCTTTTTCTATTTATTATTTTTTCTTTTCTTTTTTTCGTTTTTATTTTCTCCCTTTTCTTCTTTTTATGATTTAATATTTTTGAAAACCTTTTCAGATTTGAAATTTGTTGTCATTTAAAAGATGTTCACATTTGAAGAATGTTTCGCATTTGAAAATTGTGTATATTAAAAAGGGTTCGTACATAAAAATTATTCATACATGAAAATTGTTCATATCTAAAAATCGTTCGTCTGAAAACCATTCGTATTTTGAATGTGAACTTTTTTGAATCAGAACCTTTTTTATGAACATGAACCTTTTCTGAATCTGAATCATTTTTAAACTTGAACCTTTTTTTAATCTGATTTTTTTTCAAAACTTGAACCTTTTTTGAATCTGATTTTGTTCATCCCTGGGGAGCTCGCTAGGAGGCCGGCCGAGCGGGGACCTCTACCCGCATCTACTGGGCTGGCCCATGGCCAACGTAGGGGAATGCTCCACAGCCCGTGGACGAGCGATATTCACTTCACCCTTATGCATGACGGTAAACACGCGAACTGTATTACTTGTTTACGGTCTAAGGGAAAACATGTTTTACGATTTGAAATGCATCTGAAAAGAATAGAAACTGTATGTACTATGAGAGGCCCATGGTGTCCCCCTATTTATTTTTTTCCCTACTCTTCTTCGAGCTCGCAACTGCCCGCATGGCCATGCCACCCGATGATCCTAGCGCCGTCCCCTTGCCGCCCCCAGCACCGCTCCCCGCGCCATCCAGCACCAACCCAGCGCCTCCCTAGTGCAGCCCCCACACCGCTGAGTGCGCAGCCCCGTGCATCGCCACCCAACGCTGACCCCGTACCGCCTTGGCCCCTGCGTCACCACCGTCGGTCATGTGCCCCAAGCGCTCCTTGACCCCTGCGCCGCCCCAAGCACCTAAAACTTTCCTCTCGCCAACTCAAAGGCGGGTATACAGGACACACTCGGTTCGGTAATGAAAACCTTGAATTTGTAGGTTAGGGGAGTTGGTTTTATGGATCAGCTTAAAATACTTAAGGGTCGCTTGCTTTTATGGTGTCTGCTAAAAGTCTCTCTTTCAGTCGAAACTGAAAAAATCGGTTATTTAACCGTTTTGGCGTGTTTATGGGATATGTTAGAGATGTTCTTCTTTATTTTCTGCCACGCCTTGCCTCTTCCGCGGCACGCCCTCGTCCTCAATTCGTCCTGGCTCACTGCCGCAGACCTTGGCCTCGTCGGTTTGTAGTTCTCCACTCTTTTTACAGGTAATCAATTTTTCAAAAATCCACCCGTAAGTTGAAACCACAAATCACACTCTGATGCATGCGTTCGTCTATTTGTCACCCTCCCCTACAGATACAGTGTGGTTCCCCGTGCTAGTAGTGAAGCATTTGGATTTTATATACAGAAGCACCACTGGTTGAACTAGCAATGGAGGTCTTTCTAATAAATACATGAAAGGCTAATTTTATTGCTTCCTGATCTTTTGAAAGCTCCATCTTGATATTTCACTCTTACGTAATGAATTGTTGATTTGGACGTTGTGCTTGAGGAGATGCAAGGTTGTTTGACTCAGCGTGAACAAGCAGCTACAACCACATACGTATAGAGGCAGTCAGTCATCAGCCATCACCTTGTAATTAATCACTTCTCCGATAAAGATGGAAACTGGGTGGCCTCAAAATATCGGCATTGATATTTCCCTCACACCACGACCCCAATCTCTTTTATCTATGTGCACCTCTAGCTACTTCTCAAGGCAGAAAAGGCACCATTCAGCCTGCCATTTTCCTTCTTACCAACACAACAAGCCGCTGTTATGGCCCTGCAAAAACTCTTCTCTGTCTCGATTTTCCTGCTAATATATGCAGCCAAGGCGATCAACCCGGAAGCACAAGCACTACTCCGATGGAAGTCCACATTGATTGAGGCCAACTCGCTGTCCTCATGGTCGATTACCAACTCTACCTGCTCTTGGTTCGGCATCACCTGTGATCATGCCGGACGTGTTACCGAGATCTACCTTCCCAACACCGGGCTCCATGGTACGCTACATGCTTTCTACTCTGCTTCATACCAGAACCTTACCAAGATCGGCCTCAACAACAACAATCTTGTTAGCACCATCCCAGCAAATATTTCCATGTTGCTCACGCTCACCTTTCTAGACTTGAGCAACAACAATCTTGTTGGTGCCATCCCCTACCAACTCAGCAAGCTCCCAATGATTGTTGAGATTGATTTGGGATATAACCACTTAACCAATCCAGACCCTGCCAAGTTCACACTTCCGCCTACTTTGAAGCGGTTGTCTCTACCTAATAATGATCTCAGTGGTACCTTCCCACAGTTCATTCTCAACCGCACCAATGTGAGGATGAGGTCCCTCGATTTATCGGGTAACACATTTTCAGGGCCATTACCAGGTTCGCTGCCGGAGATGGTCCCAAGGTTGAGGTACCTGAATATGTCCTTCAATGGATTCTCCGGCTTGATACCTAGCTCATTCTCAGGCCTCCACAAGCTCAAGACACTACATCTTGGAAACAATAATCTTACAGGAGGAATCCCAGAGGAGCTGGGAATGATATCTGGATTGCAAACTCTTTTACTATACAATAATCCACTTGGTGGGTCGATCCCAGCCTCACTTGGGCAGCTTCAGTTGCTAGAGTTTCTCGACATCTACAACACTAGTTTGGTTTCTACTCTTCCACCTGAGCTGGGAAACCTTACGTGTCTCCGTATCATGCTTTTGTCCGCTAATGGATTCTCTGGACGCGTACCCTGCTCGCTCTCAAGGCTCCAAAAGCTCGAGATACTAAATATCCAGACCAATAATCTAACCGGAGGAATCCCAGAGGAGCTAGGAAACCTTACTAGTCTTCATTACATTGATTTGTCCGCTAATGGATTCTCTGGACGCATACCCTGCTCGCTCTCAAGGCTCCAAAAGCTCGAGAAACTAAATCTCCAGACCAATAATCTAACTGGAGGAATCCTAGAGGAGCTGGGAAACCTTACGAATCTTCATACCATGAATTTGTCACATAATCAATTGTTTGGAAGGTTGCCACCATCTTTCGCCAGGATGCAAGAATTATTGGAGTTTGATGTACAGGAAACAGTATCAGTGGTACCATCCCCTCAGAGTTGTTTACAACCATGCTTGCAGTCTTTGAAGTAGGAGACAACTTGTTAACTGGAAGCATCCTAGTGGAGATGGGATACAATTCATACTTGCAGTATATTGGGTTATCACAGAACCACCTTACAGGAATGATTCCATCAATTATCAGAAATTTAACAAATTGTTATCACCTTGACATCAGCACCAACCACCTTGAGGGCGAGCTTCCTCCAACCATCTCCTATCTGATGAATCTTGTTGTTCTCTCCTTGTCCGGCAACAAGTTCACAGGTATCATTCCTAATGTCTTTTGCCATTTAACACATCTTCAACTCTTGGATGTATCAAATAATCAACTCTTTGGAGATTTTCCCCGTTGCTTGTGGAAGTTGAAAGAGCTAATATCCTTGGATTTGTCAGCCAATGCTTTCTCTGGGGAAATTCCAACCTCAACTAACTGCAGCTCTTCACTTAAGTCGCTACACCTGTCAAAGAACAACTTCACAGGCAACTTTCCAGCAGTATTGCAGAACTTCAAAAACCTTATTATTTTGGATCTTGGGAACAATAAGATTTTTGGTACTCTTCCTCCGTGGATAGGGGAAAGCAATCCCCTTCTAAGGATTCTCGGGTTGCGATCAAACATGTTCTATGGAAGTATTCCTTGGCAGCTATCACAACTATCCCATCTCCAACTGCTCGTTCTAGCTGAAAATAAGTTTGAGGATACCCCTTAAAACGAAGATATTCGCTTGGTATCTCCGTAAAGGGGTCATTCTCACAAAAGATAATCTTGTTAGGAGGAATTGGCATGGTAGCACTGAATGCGTATTTTGTCATCATAATGAGACAATACGTCATTTATTCTTTCATTGTAAATTTGCTCGTGCTATATGGTCAATCATCCAAATAGCCTCTGGTTTATCTCCTCCTAGATCGGTAGTCAATGTATTTGGCACCTGGATGAATGGGATTGAGGATAAATATAGGAATTTATTTAGGGTGGGAGCGCTTGCCATTATTTGGTCGCTTTGGCTATGTAGAAATGACAAGATTTTTAATAATGTTGTATATTCTCCCTTCCAGGTAATCTATCGAGCTACGGCTGTCCTCCGATCATGGACTTCACTACAATGAATGGAGTTCCGCGAGTTGTTTGCGGAGGGCTGTAGGCGGCTGGAGGATACGGTGCGAGATAACTTCTCCCGGCATGGATGGCAGCAACTGCGGATAGATCTTCCTTAGCTAGTTTGGAGAACTGTGTTTTCATTTACATTATTCTGTAATCCCGTTTTCATTGTCTTGGTCCGAGACTGTGTGATTGATCGACTGTGTGCATCCTAGCTATGCAGAGGCCGGGTGTAAACTTACTGTTAAGTAATAAAACGCCCATTTCCAAAAAAATACCAGAAAGCTTCGCCAATTTCTCCTTGACGAGACAGACATCAATGATGCAGCCGATTCTAATAGTCATCGCATACCGTTTAAATACTACATATTTCAAGAATGGTCGCATGGACTTAATTTGGAAGGGACGTGAGTATACTTTTCAGGGAAGAGATGCATTTGTGACTGGCATTGATCTCTCTGGTAATTCTCTCATGGGTGAAATCCCTTCAGAGTTGACAAATCTTAGTGGCATCCAGTTGCTGAATTTGTCGACAAATTATCTATCTGGTGGCATACCGAAGGACATTAGCGATCTACAGTTGTTAGAATCCCTTGACCTCTCTTGGAACAAACTATCAGGTCATATTCCTCTTAGCATATAAAACTTGATGTTCCTCAACACTTTTAATCTCTCCAACAATCTTCTATCTGGAGAGATACCTACCGGCAATCAGCTCCAAACACTCAATGACCCATCGATCTATAGCAATAATGAGGGACTATGTGGGCCACCTTTGAGCATTGCATGTACAAACAGTTCGAGTATTGCAACACCAGTGGATGGAGCAAAGGAACATCACCAAGACCTGTGGCTGTACTACTCGGTGATTTCTGGAGTTGTCTTTGGTTTCTCGGTATGGTTCGGAGCATTGTTTGTCTGCAAAATCTAGAGGTTTTCCTTTTTCAGTTCCATTGATGCAGTGCACCAAAATTTCATGCAGAAGATGAAAAGTACTTGACAATGCAATACTCTGCTTTGCACTTATGAGCAGAGAGTTTCTTCAAGTTTCCTCTGATTGCACTACCTGCCATGGACATGTATTGTCCACGGCCTTGCTCTTTGTTTTCCTTCAGCAAATAAGTTGTAATGGTCTGTTCCTATGTGAGCATAAGTGTCTTATAGTAGTCCTGAACTTTTGAGGAGATAATTTCCTAGAGACCACCTGTAGTAGGTGTTATTCTCTGAATATTGTGAGATGCAGTTATATGTGTTTCGTCCTTGGTGTTTCTGTATTTTTTAGCTTGCTACTATCATGAATAAAGCTTCAATCTTATATCACTCACGTTTACTTCTTTTACCATCATTCACATCAAAAATTTGATCAGAATTTATACCGGTTACAAATCACCAAAGAACAAGAGAAAAACTAACAGTTTCCATGGAAAACAAGACTGGATGTTCGGGCTCAGTTCTGGTAGCTATTGGTGACGGCGCAGTGCTTCCTTATCTCCCCCTCGGAGCCTGTCATGACCTGCACGGCACCCAGCCTCGCCATCGACCGCCCGAACACCTGGAAGAACACCTCCGGTGGGCTGCTGACCACATCGGCGATATCTGCCCTTGCCGCGGCGTCGGTGATCAGTGCAGCGTCAGAGCGGAGCAGGGCCCTATGCTTGAGCACCGCATGGTAGTAGCCGAGGTCTAAAGTAAGGAAGCTGCCGGGGTCCATCTCCACGGCGGTGTCACGCCCGCCCATCCTGCACTTGCGCTGGCGCAGGTTGGTGGCGTAGGCGGCGTCGAGTGGCGCGGCGGTGCCGTTGGCGGCGCCGGCGTAGCCGTAGAGGCGGTCGGCGAAGGACGAGCAGTGCGCGATGCCGATGGTGTGCGCACCTGCACCTCAGGATCGATTCAGAGTTCAGGAACACGTTCGACCATTCATGCAAGAATGCAACACTTATTTGACTGCAGATTTAAATTTCAGGTCTGATTCAGAGTTCAGAACACATTCGACCATGCAAGAATGCAACATTTATTTACCTGCATATTTAAATGTTTTGCTTCATGTTTGTTGTAAATTCAAGTATTTTGATCGCCGGATCAGAATTCAGTTGCCTACATAACAATATCGTTTTGATTTTACTGAAGTTAGTAGAGGAAGAAAAGATGGTTTCTGTTGGATTCCCAGCTAGGGGTCTCATAGCATTGGCAAATAGCTGAAGGATGGAACAGGAGACAGGATATAAAGCCAAGGCTATCTGTTTGGACTTGATTGATAATAGAAATGAAGCCGACATGCAGGGATGAGGCTGTCATCTTCAGAAATAGATGCCTCGGTAGTTCAGATAGATCGCAGATTATCAGTACAACCTGACAACAATTTGGCAAAAAGGACGCTGAAATGCCTTCCAGAATTAGATGAAGTGGACTACTCATTGCCAAGGGATCCCACCAGGAGATTGCAGATAACACCAGAACCAAACAAACTATAGAGCTTGGGAGCAGAGTTTAAAGGAAAACAAACTAATTAGTACTAGTACTATGATGAAATAATTGACCTCCGAATGAAACAAGCTTAATTTTACTGTCATTTTACTGATGTCTGAAAGGTGTTTGATTCTACGCCGCGGTGTTCAGGAATATATCCTGAAGGAATCTGTTTGTCTATCTGGTTTAAGACGGACAGAGGAAAGCATCGATTCTTCGTGCTCTTATCTGTGTCCCTCTCTTTTCCTCTATAGTTTTACCTTTTTCTTTTTATTTTTTTCCTTTTCTTTTTTAGGTTTCTATTTTCTCCCTTTTTCTTTTAACTTTACTTTTTATGATTTATTTATTTTTGAAAAACTTTTCAGATTTGAAATTTGGTGTCAATTAAAAAATGTTCACATTTGAAGAATGTTTTGCATTTGAAATTGTGTAGATTAAAAATGGCTTGTACATAAACATTATTCATACTTGAAAATTGTTCATATCTAAAAATCGTTTGTATTTGAAAATCATTCGTATTTTGAGTGTGAACTTTTTTGAATCAGAACCTTTTTATGAACATGAACCTTTTCTGAATCTGAATCATTTTTAAACTTGAACCTTTTTTGAATCTGATTTTTTTCAAAACTTAAACATTTTTTATGATAAAAAACCAGTAAGAAAGAACAAGCGATAGAAAAGAAAATGAAAACCTTGAATTTGTAGGTTAGGGGACTTGGTTTTACGGATCAGCTTAAAAATACTTAAGGGTCGCTCGCTTTTACAGTGTCTGCTAGAAACTAAAAAAAAGCGGTTATTTTACAGTTTTGACGTGTTTATGGGATATGTTAGAGATGTTCTTTCTTTATTTTCTGCCACGCCTTGCCTCTTCCGCGGCCCGCCCTTGTCCTCAATTCGTCCTGGCTCACTGCCGCAGACCTTGGCCTCGTCGGTTTGTAGTTCTCCACTCTTTTTACAGGTAATCAATTTTTCAAAAATCCACCCGTAAGTTGAAACCACAAATCACACTCTGATGCATGCGTTCGTCTATTTGTCACCCTCCCCTACAGATACAGTGTGGTTCCCCGTGCTAGTAGTGAAGCATTTGGATTTTATATACAGAAGCACCACTGGTTGAACTAGCAATGGAGGTCTTTCTAATAAATACATGAAAGGCTAATTTTATTGCTTCCTGATCTTTTGAAAGCTCCATCTTGATATTTCACTCTTACGTAATGAATTGTTGATTTGGACGTTGTGCTTGAGGAGATGCAAGGTTGTTTGACTCAGCGTGAACAAGCAGCTACAACCACATACGTATAGAGGCAGTCAGTCATCAGCCATCACCTTATAATTAATCACTTCTCCGATAAAGATGGAAACTGGGTGGCCTCAAAATATCGGCATTGATATTTCCCTCACACCACGACCCCAATCTCTTTTATCTATGTGCACCTCTAGCTACTTCTCAAGGCAGAAAAGGCACCATTCAGCCTGCCATTTTCCTTCTTACCAACACAACAAGCCGCTGTTATGGCCCTGCAAAAACTCTTCTCTGTCTCGATTTTCCTGCTAATATATGCAGCCAAGGCGATCAACCCGGAAGCACAAGCACTACTCCGATGGAAGTCCACATTGATTGAGGCCAACTCGCTGTCCTCATGGTCGATTACCAACTCTACCTGCTCTTGGTTCGGCATCACCTGTGATCATGCCGGACGTGTTACCGAGATCTACCTTCCCAACACCGGGCTCCATGGTACGCTACATGCTTTCTACTCTGCTTCATACCAGAACCTTACCAAGATCGGCCTCAACAACAACAATCTTGTTAGCACCATCGCAGCAAACATATCCATGTTGCTCACGCTCACCTTTCTAGACTTGAGCAGCAACAATCTTGTTGGTGCCATCCCCTACCAGCTCAGCAAGCTCCCAGTGATTGTTGTGTTAGATTTCGGATATAACCACTTAACCAATCCAGACCCTACCAAGTTCACACTTTCGGCCACTTTGAAGCGGTTGTCTGTACGTAATAATAGTCTCAGTGGTACCTTCCCACAGTTCATTCTCCACCGCACCAATGTCAGGATGAGGTCCCTCGATTTATCGGATAACACATTTTCAGGGCCATTACCAGATTCGTTGTCGGAGATGGTTCCAAGGTTGAGGTACCTAAATATGTCCTTTAATGGATTCTCTAGCTCGATACCTAGCTCATTCTCAGGCCTCCAGAAGCTCAAGACACTAGATCTTGGAAACAATAATCTTACTGGAGGAATTCCAGAGGAGCTGGGAATGATATCTGGATTGCAAACTCTTATACTGTATAATAACCCACTTGGTGGGTCGATCCCAGAGGATCTGGGAAACCTTACCAGTCTTCAATACATGCTTTTGTCACATAATCAATTGTTTGGAAGTTTGCCACCATCATTTTCCAGGATGCAAGAATTATTGATGTTTGATGTACAGGGAAACAGTATCAGTGGTACCATCCCCTCAGAGTTGTTTACAAACTCAACCACGCTTGAATACTTTAATGTAGGAAACAACTTGTTAACTGGAAGCATCCCAGTGGAGATGGGATACAGTCCAAACTTGAAGTATATTGAGTTATTACAGAACCACCTTACAGGAATGATTCCATCAATTATGGGCAATTTAACAAATTTGTACCACCTTGACATGAGCACTAACCTCCTCACTGGAATGATGCCATCAAATATCGGCAACGCAATTAATTTATATCACCTTGACATCAGCACCAACCACCTTGAGGGTGAGCTTCCTACAACCATCTCCTATCTGATGAATCTTGTTGTTTTCTCCTTGTCCGGCAACAAGTTCACAGGTATCATTCCTAATGTCCCAGGAAAATCAAAGTCTATCTTTTGCAATTTAACACATCTTCAACTCTTGGATCTATCAAATAATCAACTCTTTGGAGATTTCCCTCGTTGCTTGTGGAAGTTGAAAGAGCTACTGTCCTTGGATTTGTCAGGCAATGGTTTCTCTGGGGAAGTTCCAACCTCAACTAACTGCAGCTCTTCACTTAGGTCACTACACCTTTCAAAGAACAACTTCACAAGCAGCTTTCCAGCAGTATTGCAGAACTTCAAAAGCCTTATTATTTTGGATCTCGGGAACAATAAGATTTGTGGTACTCTTCCTCCGTGGATAGGGGGAAGCAATCCCCTTCTAAGGATTCTCGGGTTGCGATCAAACATGTTATATGGAAATATTCCTTGGCAGCTATCACAACTATCCCATCTCCAGCTGCTCGTTCTAGCTGAAAATAAGTTCGTGGGTACCATACCAGAAAGCTTCGTCAATTTCTCCTTGATGAGACAGTCATCAGTGATGCAGTCGGTTCTAATACTCGGCACAGACTATTTATACCCTACATATTCTGAGGATGGCCACATGGACTTAATTTGGAAGGGACGGGAGTACACCTTTGAGGGAAGAGATGCATTTGTGACTGGCATCGATCTCTCTGGTAATTCTCTGATGGGTGAAATCCCTTCAGAGTTGACAAATCTTAGTGGCATCCAGTTGCTAAATTTGTCGAGAAATTATCTATCTGGTGGCATACCAAAGGACATTGGCAATCTAAAGTTGTTAGAATCCCTTGACCTCTCGTGGAACAAACTATCCGGCCATATTCCTCCTAGCATATCAAAATTGAAGTTCCTCAACACTCTTAATCTCTCCAACAATCTTCTATCTGGAGAGATACCTACCGGCAATCAGCTCCAAACACTCGATGACCCATCGATCTATAGTAATAATGAGGGACTATGTGGACCTCCTTTGAGCATTGCATGTACAAAAAGTTGGAGTATTGCAACACCAGTGGATGGAGCAAAGGAACATCACCAAGACCTGTGGCTGTACTACTCAGTGATTGCTGGAGTTGTCTTTGGTTTTTGAGTATGGTTCGAAGCATTGTTTGTCTGCAAAATCTGGAGGTTTTCCTTTTTCAGTTCCATTGATGCACTGCACCAAAATTTCATGCAGAAGATGAAAAGTACTTGACAATGCAATACTCTTCTTCGCACTTATGAGCAGAGAGTTTCTTCAAGTTTCCTCTGATTGCACTACCTGCCATGGACATGTATTGTCCATGGCCTGGCTCTTTGTTTTCCTTCAGCAAATAAGTTGTAATGGTTGTTCCTATGTGAGCATAAGTGTCTTATAGTAGTCCTGAACTTTTGAGGAGATAATTTCCTAGAGACCACCTGTAGTAGGTGTTATTCTCTGAATATTGTGAGATGCAGTTATATATGTTTCGTCCTTGGTGTTTCTGTATTTTTTAGCTTGCTACTATCATGAATAAAGCTTCAATCTTATATCGCTCACGTTTACTTCTTTTACCATCATTCACATCAAAAATTTGATCAGAATTTATACTGGTTACAAATCACCAAAGAACAAGAGCAAAACTAACAGTTTCCATGGAAAACAATACTGGGTGTTCGGGCTCAGTTCTGGTAGCTGTTGGTGACGGCGCAGTGCTTCCTTATCTCCCCCTCGGAGCCTGTCATGACCTGCACGGCACCCAGCCTCGCCATCGACCGCCCGAACACCTGGAAGAACACCTCCGGTGGGCTGCTGACCACATCGGCGATATCTGCCCTTGCCGCGGCGTCGGTGATCAGTGCAGCGTCAGAGCGGAGCAGGGCCCTGTGCTTGAGCACCGCATGGTAGTAGCCGAGGTCGAAAGTAAGGAAGCTGCCGGGGTCCATCTCCACGGCGGTGTCACGCCCGCCCATCCTGCACTTGCGCTGGCGTAGGTTGGTGGCGTAGGCGGCGTCGAGTGGCGCGGCGGTGCCGTTGGCGGCGCCGGCGTAGCCGTAGAGGCGGTCGGCGAAGGACGAGCAGTGCGCGATGCCGATGGTGTGCGCACCTACACCTCAGGATCGATTCAGAGTTCAGGAACACGTTCGACCATTCATGCAAGAATGCAACACTTATTTGACTGCAGATTTAAATTTCAGGTCTGATTCAGAGTTCAGAACACATTCGACCATGCAAGAATGCAACATTTATTTACCTGCATATTTAAATGTTTTGCTTCATGTTTGTTGTAAATTCAAGTATTTTGGCCGGAACAGAATTCAGTTGCCTACATAACAATATCGTTTTGATTTTACTGAAGTTAGTAGAGGAAGAAAAGATGGTTTCTGTTGGATTCCCAGCTAGGGGTCTCATAGCATTGGCAAATAGCTGAAGGATGGAACAGGAGACAGGATATAAAGCCAAAGGCTATCTGTTTGGACTTGATTGATAATAGAAATGAAGCCAACATGCAGGGATGAGGCTGTCATCTTCAGAAATAGATGCCTCAGTAGTTTAGATAGATCGCAGATTATCAGTACTACCTGACAACAATTTGGCAAAAAGGACGCTGAAATGCCTTCCAGAATTAGATGAAGAGGACTACTCATTGCCAACGGATCCGACCAGGAGATTGCAAATGACGAAATAATTGACCTCCCCATGGAACAAGTTTAATAAATATTTTGGGGGTACTAGATCATTTTAGTGAGATCTGAAAAGCGTTTGATTCGACCCCGCGGCGTTCAGAAACTACTACGGTCATATATCCTGAAGGAATCTGCCTATCTGGTTTAAGACGGACAGAGGAAAGCATCGATTCTTGGTGCCCTTTTCTGTGCCCCTCTCGGCACACAAAGAATGGGCGATAAGAGACGGCATTTCGCCCTGTCGGTGGCACACGATTTAGATTACGATCATCGGACATTCAGACGAGTTCTGTTAGTGTAAGTGTCGTGTGATTATTGATTAAGCTAGTACTAGTGAGGAGTTCCATTATGCACGCACCAGAGAGCCAGACGAGGTCGCTGACGCCGAGGCCCTTGCGGGCGAAGAGGGCGGCGAGCTGCGGGAAGGTCATCGCCGGCGAGGGCAGCTCCCGGAGCGCCTCCTGCGCGCTCGACACCGTGCCGTCCCTCCTCCCCGTCGGCACGCGCCACGACGGCCCGCCCTGCACGCTGCCAAGTCAGTGCTAGTTTCAGATGATTCACTGGTAGTATGAGAGTGGTGGCCATAGAATACGTACGATGGCGGCGACGGCGTCCCGGGCGGCGAGCGCGAGGACGTCGGCGCAGGAGACGACGCCGGGGCACGCCTCCTCCACGAGGGCCTTGACGCGGTCGATGAGGTCGAACCCCCGCAGCGTCAGGTTCGGCGCCGCGTCCTTCTCCGCCGCGCCGGCGGCGGTCGAGTTGAGCAGGATGGACCCGTCGCACCCCTGCATGTACATGACACTATGACACTGACACACACGCACACATCGAGTGACGTTCACTATAGGATACTCTCATGCATAAACGTGCGTACCCTGACGAAGCAGTCGTGGTAGTGCGTCCGGAGCAGCGCGGGGGCGACGGTGGGCACGCGCCGGACGTGCTCCCGGACGTAGTCGCCGACGATCCGCTCCGCCGCCGGGCAGCTCCTGTCGTAGAACCCCATCCTCAGCTGCCGCTGATGTTGCCCTCCGCGCGCGCCGGCCTCGGCACCAGCGGCGAGCATAGCCGCCGCTCCGACGAGGACCACCATCACCACGCGCAATGCCATCACGGCGGCGGTCATGGCGCGTACGTACGTGCGACTGGCCGGTAGTGTACGTACTTACCACTCTGTTTCCACTACTACTGCTACTACTACTCGGACCGATTCTGTGAAGTGGTAATGTGGCGACAGAAGTACAGTACGATACTGCAAGGTTGGTATCGCCGATGGGTGCCGAAGAACTGGGCTGCGTTATATACGCATGGCACTGGAGGTGGTGCACTACCGGTGGGCATCTATCGTCGTGTAGGTCCCGAGCTTACTTGGGACTGACACCAATGGCGTGGTGCCGTGATGGTACTGTACATCGCAACACATCAGAGCGTGCTGCAACTGTTCCCACATGTATTTGGTCCAATGCATGTCCACAAACTCCCATTCCTTTCAGAGTCCTAAATTTCTCTTCCAAGAAACGCAAAACCTGCAGCCGGGAGCACGCACGCGCTTTGCATCAGCGGGCACATCGTCCATCACGGGAAGAAAATGGTGCAACTTCTTCGTAGTAGTACATTTGAGGTCGACTGTCACTCAACATGTATGGCTGGCCGGCCGGCCGGCCAGTCTTTCGATTGACATTCTCCCCCTGATTTTTAGCACTCGTGCACTTTTCCCAGGTGAATTAATTTCGTGTTATATTTGAGTGCATTTTTCATATGCAAAGATCATGTTTTCGGTCTCTCTTTCAGTGTTGTACCATTTCTTAATAAGAGTATAACTAATATATATTCTCAGATTGAAGAACCATTCACTGAAGCTCCCCCTAAGCAACTAAATCAATACTACCCTCGATGTTCATCAGGAATCGCTCGTTCAATGGGTTGTCTTCTTTAGTTTCCTCCCATGCATTCCCAGAAGGGGAACCATGCAGTGCAAACTGGTGTGTGGTGGCACAACGAAAGGTACGTGTGCGTGCTACTACTAGTGTCTAGCTAGCCCAATCTCCAAGCATGTGTCCGTCACGTACGAGTATGAGATTCGCACGGGCGAAACAATCATGTGCAGAAAAGAGAGGTGAAGCCCCACATGGGTGACGCGCGCGGTGGGCGCCACACACGCACACACCGATCGACGACGTGCGCCCTCCCTACGATCGAGAGAAGCGTGTGCGTACGTGAGAGATCTTCTCCGCCCCTATCTCGCTGCTTTCTTTTATCATCGTATCTTTGTTGCTGCATCCACTTTACTTCCACGGTGAACGGCGATGATTGAGGCATCATGCATGCTGCTAGTTTTTGGTCTCCACGTACGTCGAGGGCGTGGGGCCACGGACGGATGGAAGAAAATGCAAGGAAAGAACATATCCTTTCCTGCCCTTGCCCCAAAGCCAAGGCCTAGTCTGAAGCTTCCTCCGGTCCTTTTGCAAAAGGCTTCGTTTCTTACTTAGATTCTTCTTCTGAGTGGTTCTAACCCACTTTCACCGACGACCTGCCCCTCCTACTAGTAGTAGTAGTAGCGTGTGCTGTTCCTGCAGGATGCCATCGAATAGCCCAAGCGCACTGCGCACTGAAAGTGTTTATTTTAAAAATTCAAAAATAATACTCTTTAAGTTTCGAAATTTTATGAAAAATCTTGTACGCATAGGTATACATTTTTGCCTATATAAACATATTTTCTAAAACTTCCGGAAATATGTTATTCGAATGTTTAAAATAAAGGGCTTTTGTGAGTCTGAGAATCAAACTGATGACGCACTTGTGCTATTTGTTGAAAATGTTTAATTTAAAATTTCGAAAATCAAAGAGTATGAGTTTAGCGAAATATGATTATTGAGTCTCATGGTCGAGTATATATAGCGTACATGGGATCATCTTGGAGTACCATTTGAGTTACCATAACAACAATATATGCTTAATTCCTTAACACTCCTCCACAGTGGTAGCGGTAGCGTCGTGAACAACAGAAACGTCGTGGAAGATCAAGCTGGGAAAAAACCAAAGTAGAGCCCAGTAGGCTGACCTCCCCCCACAGTTGCGCAGGAGCGTCGTACATGGCGTGTCACAACGCGAATGCTTGGACTATGGAGGAAGCTGATGAGGTTCTCAAACGGGGTGGTAGCCCTTTGTGTCGATGTCGAGGTAGCCGAGAGCATTGAGGCGCTGCAAACCTTGGTCACGATAGTCGTGCGGGGGTCGCCATGGTCGATGTCATGGTTAGGTGCTGATGTCGATGTAGCCGCATATGAAGCCGCAAGCTTATAGTGCACGAGTAGTATGACGGAGACGCATCGAGGCGGTCATCGATAGTTGTAACACCCCGACCTCTTCAGACCAGCGGTTGTCACTCCTGTCAGCTCAATAGGATCTCTAGACTAACACCACAAACCAACACTAGTCTTTTCTGCGTACTTTGTCCTCACTCATGCGCACCTGGTACCCACTTCCCGGTCGGTCACCCATCCTCAAATTGCTCCAGGCCAAGCACGCTTAACCTTAAAGTTCTTTTCAGATGAGCTTTCGGAAAAGAAGTTGCAACTTGTTGGTATGGGTATACTATCAATCCTATTAAGCCAAGCGTCAGTATCTCACAATAGTGTCGATGCTGAAGTCGATGTTGTCCAAGCCGTCGGAGATGAGGTGCAACCTTAGTTTTGCCAGAACCTGGCGCATGTCGGGGATGAAGGCAATACTCCAATTTTGCCTGAACCGATTATGCAAAGAAGAAGCTGTCGGTGACACGATCAAGGCAGTCGTAAAGGAAGGTTTTGATGCAGAAGAAGAAGTTTTCGAGGACGATGAAGACGAGGCTCCGATACGAGTTTGCTAGACTTGGGGACACGTCGGGGACAAAGGAACACACCGGTTGAAAGGTCCAACTTTGGTCGACTAGAGGGGTGAATAGGAGACTACCAATTTTTATCTTGTTAATCAAGTTAAGGATTTGCATGAAGTAAAGTTCTCTAGATATGCAACTAGATGAGCAATCATATATGCTAGAGAACATACATCAAGCAGTAGAACGGTAAAAGACAAGAAGTAAAGGTGCGGAGCGAGTAAACCGGAGAGGAGACGCGGAGATGTAATTTCCGTAGTTCACTTCCAAGGAAGCTACGTCTATGTTGGAGAGGTGTCAGGGCCACACAAGGTCACCCGAGCGCCACAAAGGCCTCACCTTCTTCTCCGGTGAGCACCACCACAAAGGCGGCCTCACAATCCACTAATTGATGACCTTGAAGGCGCCAACCAAAAACTTTACAAGAAGGTTGAGGGGGAAGCTCCACAACTCAATTGGAGGCCCTCAACGGCACCACGGAGCTTCACAACGCATCCCTTAGCTTCGAGGATGTCCTACACCGTCTAGAGTTCTAAGAACCCAAGAGTAACAAGATCCACAAAGGATGAGTGGGGGAATCAAATTTCCTTTCGTGGAAGTGTAGATCTAGGTAACCTCTCCCACTCCTCAAAAGATCAAGAGGTTTGAGTGGCTAGGGAGAGAGATCTAGGGAGATGAAGCTCTGGTATTAATGGAGGAGAGAGAAAATTGAAGAGTTAGATTGGGAGGAGGAAAAAGGGTGCCTTAAATAGCCCCCCTTCAAAACGCGTTGCCCAGTCCGCGACACCACTGGAAGTTCTGGTGGGGAGCCAGAACTTCAGCTCAGCCTTCGCACCAACGGCTCGAATGCTGAAGGGGGAGGCTCCAGAGTACGACCGGAAGTTTCGGTCAGCCTGAGCGGAACTTCCGGTGGTACTTCCGGAGCAAGTTCTGGTGCAAGTTCCGTCAAATAAGTCATTTCAACACAGAAACATACTGTACGTGGGCAGAACTTGAAACTGAACTAGGAACGGAAATTCTGGGTCGCGAACCTCCTGACCCAGAACTTCCGGTGGCTAGGCGGAAGTACCGCCCAAGCATCCAGCAAAAGAAGCTGGGGTAGTGCCGGTCACAGATTCTGGTCAGGATTAACCAGATCTGCTGACCGGAACTACCAGAGCAACTTCCAGTGTTAGTTTCGCCAAATAGCACACTTCTATACATAAGGTTACTAGCGTTGAGCGGAACTATAGCCAAATGTTGAGCCGGAACTTCTGCCGCGGCCAGCCCTGCAGCGGAACTTCTGACGCTTGGCCGGAATTTTCGGTCAGGCCAAGAACATCTCAAACAACTCCAAAGATCACTCTCCCGCTAAAAATAGGATGTTTGTGGCGGTACAAGTATGGTTTGTGCATGACAAAGTGATTCCCCACAGCTTTCCGAGGTGGAACCTCTTGATAGTATGGCGACCTAAAGCAACAACCAAATAGAAAGGTAAAAACAAAGGTCACCGTCTTCACGAGACTCCAAGAGATATGTCCACACGCTCCATAGAAATCGAATAAACCTGAAAATTAATCACACAGTTAAACCACAAGTGGGATTGTCATCAACACCAAAATAATTAGGGAAAACAATGTCCTTTCAATCTCTCCCCTTTTGGTGTTTGATGACAACCCCATAAGGTTTGCATATAAGAACATAAGAGCAGATTTTTGTAATGTAAGAGTGGTTCCCCCTAGGTGTGTTCAATAGTAGAGCATATGCTTATGGAATGCAACAAGCACACACATAGGAAGGGCTCCCTCTTACCATTACAAAAATAGCACAAGTGCAAAGATACAAGAATGGACGAAAAAATAGGGACATACCTTTGCACCAACACATATATGGTGAGAGATACTAAAGGAAATGAGATCAAGGATAATTCTCCACCGTATACAACCAGCCATAAGAATACCACAAGGATTGGGGTACCACAAAAACCACAAGAATATCATACCACATAGTCTCATACACATAGTAGCACAAGTAAACAAGGTCCACAAACACACATAAATAGAGGAAAAGTTCACGAGCATGAAAATATCAGTGAAAGAATGAGCCGGTGACTAGGCCCAGCAAATCCCGTAGCAACCTAATAGATATCTTTCTCCCCTTTGGCATCAAGACGCAAAAAAGGGAAGAAGTACCAAACTAAGCGCCCCAACCATAGATTAGAGGAGGAGGAGGAGGCTCAGGAACCTAGGTGACGTCGGTCCAAGCGGGCGGAGGGGGAACGATGACTTTATCCTCAGAATCTAGCCACCTGCAGTTGTCACGGACCCACTGATCCTTGGGCGCTGTGTAGGAGCTAGTCTCTGGGGAGCATGGAATGCCGAGCTTCGTCATGATTGCCTTCTGCCTCTGAACATTGTGCCTCCGATCAACATAGGCTTGGTACTCGCGGACTTGCATGAATCAAAAATTCTTTTTTACTTTCTTCAGTAGCTTCTTATCCCAAGATGGCTGCCTCTCGAGCCTATGGGGAGGAGAGCTCTCAGTGTGACCACTAGCACTAGATCCTGCACGTCGTTAAGGTCCACCTCTAGCACTCTCGGTCTTCCAAATGGCAGCTTCCTTTTCATCTTGAGGCCGAGGTTGCACATGCTTCATCACTCGAAGCTTCTTCTCCTCATGGACAGTGATGTTGTCTTGTGAAAAGTGAGGCCAGTGGCTTCCCTCCACTTGGCATTGATAAGAGTCTAAATGTAGGGAGCATAGGGGCAGGAGCGTTTCTCAATCAAAGCAAGCCAAATCTCATGGAAGAGATAGTTCATGAGCTCAATCTTCTCATCTGAATCTCGGTGGCCATAAGTCTAGTACAGGAGGTCAATCGGAAATGCATGAATCTGATCAAAGTTGCCAGCCTTGGGAGCAATGGTGTTCTGGTAGACCTTGTGCATGATATCATAGACCGGCTGATGGTGATTGGTCTGAGCACACACACCCCATCCCTCAATGTATAGAGGATCCAGAACCTCAGTCTTAGAGGCCTTTTCAAAGTGACAGCGCCACCCATTCACCCTCTTGGCTGGTAAGATGGGATAACCAAGAAGAGTATCAAACTCAGACCACTTGGCAGACAACAGGTGATTCTGAGACATCCATTTCATAGTGACATCCACAGGGTGACCATCCATGTGAAGGGTGGCATAAAACTGAGCCACGGCCCTCTCATCATTGTTCTAACGGTGCTCCATGATTTTGATCAGCCCAAACTTCCTGCACCACTCAGGAGCTTCCCCAAAGTATTCAGCCTTACTCTCCATATGAGCCACATTGATGTACTTCTCGGGGCAACCACAAACTTCTCCTTCATGGCATGGACTCCAGTATAGATGTCCTCTTGCTGATGAGTGTAGAAGAAAGCATCTGAGGCAAGAGGATCACGAGGGCCACTATAAGGATCCAACATGTGAAACTCTTCATAGGCTTTCTAGGGACACTTGGAGATCTTCTTGTTGGCATCAGGCCCAGACGTAGTCTTCTTATTCTAAGAGGCCAGAACGGGCCGCGTCCCTTCAACCTCAGCAGCACAGCAAGCAGGAGCAGCTTTTTGACGAGCAGTCTGAGTGGAGGGATGCACAACTTCCAGATCTTCTTCATCAGTCTCTAGAGGAGGACACGAGGGAACACGGGAACGCTTGCCACCACGGGAACCACCGAGCCCTGAGAACAAAGCATAAGGTAGGGAGGGAAGGTTGGGTAAGTTGATGCAGCTCAGATCACAGTAGAGCTTCGTTGGGAAACCCCAAGAGGAAGGTGTGATGAGCACAGCGGTAAGTATTCCCTCGGTAAGAAACCAAGATTATCGAACTAGTAGGAGGAAGGAAACGACTCAAAGGTGTTGCTAGAAACGTGGAAACCTGCACCACACAAACTCAAGACTTTGCCCCAACGAACAGTGAGGTTGTCAATCTCACCGGTCTGCTAAAAAAGGATTAACTGTATGGTGTGGAAGGTAATGGTGGCTTGCAGAAAGTAAACAGTAACAGTGAAGATGTATCAATGGTAAAGATTGGACCGGGGTCCAAAGTTCACTAGAGGTGTTCTCCTTAAGATAAACAACATAACATGCTGGGTAAACAAATTACATCGGGGCAATTGACAGGACAGAGCAAGGCATAACAATGCAATACTAGACATCATGATCCTATGAGATTCGATTGGACATTATAACAATATACATAGACCGCCATCCAACTGCATCTATGACTAGTAATCCACCTTCAGGTTATCATCCGAACCCCCTCCAGTATTAAGTTGCAAGCAACAGATAACTGTTTTAAGCAATGTGTGTAAAGTAAACAATACAATTGTTCCATGAACAAGAGATTGTTGTTTTCTCCCTAGTAGAAACAGCACATCTACAACCTTAGACATATCTGTCACTTCCCCAGATTCAATAGAGGCATGAACCCACTATCGAGCATAAATACCCCCTCTTGGAGTCACTAGCATATACTTGGCCAAGATAGTTACTAGAAACAGAGAGCATGCAAGATCTCAAACAACACATACATGATAGAATCAATAAGATAGAATCATTAATCAGTCTGACATAGTAATCTCAATATCCATCGGATCCCCGCAAACACAACATGCATGATTACAAATAGATGATCTTGATCATGAATGGAGCTCATAAGATCTAAACACGGAAGCACAAAGGAGGAGAAACAACCATCTAGATATTGTATGGACCCATAGTCCAAGGTGGAACTACTCACGCATCATATCGAAGGCTGGCATGGTGATTAAGAAGGCCTCTGGGATGATCTCTCTCCTCCGGCAGGGTGCCGGGAAGAGCTTCAGATCCCCCCGATCTAGGGACGATGGTGGCGGCGGCTACGGACTGTTTCGTGGAGATCTGATCAGGTACTTAGGGTTTTGGTATCGGGGGCTTCTTCTAGGCGAAGGGGGTGACCGAGGGGGTGCCCGAGGTGGCCGCACCCCCCTAGGCGCGGGCCAGGCCTGGCGACGCGGCCAGGGAGTGTGGGCCCCTTGAGGCCCTCCTCCGTCTTGTCTTCTGGCTCCGTGTTCCCCTCGGTGAAATATTGACTTTGGCTTTTGTCCCGTCCAATTCCGAGAATACTCATTTTCTAACTTTTCTGGAACAAAAAAACAACAGAAAACAGGCAACTAGCACTGTGGCATCTTGTTAATAGTTAGTTCCATAAAACGTGTAAAAATACCTCAAAGTATAGACAAAGCAAAGCAAAGTGGATACTAAACAAGCATGAACATCAAAAATTATAGATACGTTTATGACGTATCAAGCATCCCCAAGCTTAACTCTTGCTCGTCCTCAAGTAGGTAAGTGATAAAAATAATAATTTTTGAAGTGACATGCACCATCATAATCAAGATCAAACCATTTGCAAGCATTGAAAGCTGGGATCAAAGTACTCTAAACATGAGCATGAAAGAAGAAGTTCTAACAATAAGACAAAGTAACTATGCTGCAACATGAAAGGATACAAACAAAGATCATGAATAACAATACATTGAAAGAAGTTTGTTTGTTTCACATATAGAAAACATAGCATAGTGGCATTCAGCTTGTCCCTCATGGAGTAGCAAAACATAATTGCATAGGACACCTTCAAAGTTTATAAGAGTGACTAGATACAAATAGTTCAAGAACAAGCAATATCAACAATATGAATCAATCAATAAGTTTTGGGACAATGCACATAGAACTAAGAATGGCAAATATGCTCTCTTAATTGGTGCCTAAGGATAGAAGGTGGAGACTCAATATAAAAGTGGAAGAAAGGCCCTTCATAAGGGAAGCAGGGATTTGAATTCTCATAAAGAGCTTCCAAAAATTATGGTACTTGTTAGCTTTCAGCTCTCATTGCCCCTATCATAAGCATCTTGAAATGGTTAAGGTTAAAGTGAACAAAATATGGAGTATATGCTTGAAAAAGTATAAGTTGGTAATCTCATGTCCCTTGAGTACGAGGGACGCTCCTTATGCTACTCAACTTTAGTCACTGGTAAGTTCTTGTCATAGTAAGTACATGTGTATCATAGAGAACCGCCAATGGGGTACCCCTTACCTAATGATACAACAGTTATCCCATATCAAAATGACAAGGCAAGCAGACAATGAGCATCTCAGCAATATTCTTATTTACCATGGGAAAATGGTGTTTTTTTCTCTCTTTCCTCTTTTCTCGTTTCTTTTTTTCTTTTTCTCAATCTCTTTTTTATATCTCTTTTTTTATAAGAAGAATGCTTCATAGATTTCCCACTATGGTGATGCTGCAAGTTTCCACCATGATTAGGCATGGCTTAGGCTAGCGGCCCAGGCGTTTCTCTAACACACATACATAACTCCATGGACTTATAAGCTCCCCTTTCATTTCATACCGACGATATCCGCAAAAAATAGCATGATATCAACTGGGTACAATGTATAGGTGCAATGTTGAAAACGTTCCCCATGATAGCATGGTTCTGCTAATCCCAACGTATAAGTGCAAGCATATACAACATAGATGACACAATGGTTCAAGTTTATTAGGGGCAGGAAAAATAAAGTGTGCCATCAAGTTTGTGAGAGCTTTAATCACTAACTTTGACATAACAAGTTTAATTTGGAAGATAGACAAAACAAGAATATACTTGGAATGGTGTAACACAACATGCATAAGAATTTATAGTGGACACTTTGGGATAACTTGGTTTCTTAGGAGTTGGATGCATGAGTAGAGCTTACTCAATACAAGTGGAGGCTAGAAAAATACTGGGAGCGACCAACTAAGAGAGCAATAATGGCCATAATCATATAGAGCGACCAACTAAGAGAGCAATAATGGCCATAATCATGCAGAGCGACAAAACATTATCAACCAAAGCATAAAGTGGTATCACAAGTCAAAAAATAAATGACCATAGAGGCAAAGGTGACTGGTTCTTAGTCATAACATGGTTTGAGCATGTGCCAAGTAAACCCAAACAAAGCATCAAAGGAGAATACCACAATACTATGCTTTTGTATGCTAAAACAACACATGATTCTTTCAAGGCACATTAGTCAATCCTAATTGTTTGGAACAAGTAATGCTACAACAATAATCACTAAGAAAAAGGTCAAAACAACATCTATCATGACATTATAAAGTCTAAGTCACAGTCAAAGCAAGCACCTTCTTGTACTACTAAAGCAAGAACTTCCTACTCCTTTCCAACACCAATCAACTTATTTGAAACAACACGGTGAAAGCGGGGGTCCAACTATTTTATTCAAGCAAACTAAGAAAACAAAAACCAAAAACGAAAACTAAGACGCTCCAAGAACAACACAATTATGCATGAAACAATAAAAATGAAGTGTCTAGAAAGACCTGAGATTTTTATTGATGAAGAAGGGGATGCCTTGGGAATCCCCAAGCTTTGACCCTTGTACCTCTTGAATATTTCTTGGGGTGACACGGGGTGGCATCCCCAAGATTTATCTTTTGTCCATTCTTCATCTCATTACATCATTCTTCCTCTACACCTGCAAATTTTCCTTCATACAAAACTTCACACGATCTTCATTAGCAACATTAGTGCATTCAAAAGATAATATACCTTTGGGTTTAGTTTTCAAAACAGCAAAACTTTCATTACAAACACAAGCTACTATAGCAATACCCTCAAAATGTTTAATTTCCCAAAAAGAACCCAAAAAAGGAATCAATAAGAAGCAAATGCAAATAATGACAAAAATCTATCAAAACAGACCATCAGGTAGAAACCGATTTTTTCGAAGACCTTATGTTGCTCAAATAAAAAAGTGTTAAACTAACGGAAGTTATCTAACAACCTGGGGGATTTATTCAAAAAATTACAGCTTAATCCGACTTACAGAGATTTGTCAAGAATTTTTACAGTGGAGCACAAAAATCTGTTTCGGGACAGCAACTTCCCAAATCTTACTTCCCTCTCATTAGAGGTTATTATTGGCACAAAAATCAAACAAAAAGGATAAGGAGAGGTTATTACATAAGTAATAACTTCCAAGACTCAATAAAACTATTGGGTAATCTCCCAAGAAGTATTTTTCTTTAACGCCTTTAAGTTAGGCACAAGAAGCAAGAATCAAGTATTTTCAAATGAAGAGGCATTAACATAAAATTTTGCTTTAAAAGGAGGATCAAAAGGTAACTTATCTCTCCTCATAGGGAAGTTTTCAATGCCTTTCTTGAATGTAAATTGATATTTAATGGTGCGTTCTTTCATATCAATGATGGCACCAAGAGTTCTAAGAAAAGGTCTTCCCAAAATAATAGGACAAGAAGCATTGTATTTAACATCCAAAACATAGAAATCAACAGGGACATAAGCATTGTTAACCATAATAATAACATCATTAACACTCCCCATGAGTTTCCCTATAACATTATCATCAAGTGGGACATCCAAATAGCAATCTTCCGAAGGTGGCAAATCAAGCATTTCATAAATCTTTCTAGGCATAATAGAGACACTAGAACCAAGGTCACATGAAGCTTTGTGATCAAAGTCATTCACTTGTATATTAATGATGGGTTCCCAACTATCTTCTACATTCCTAGGAATAGAAGCTTTGTGTTTCAATTTTCTTTCTTAATTTTAATGAGAGAATCTGTAATCAGTTTGGTGAAAGCCACATTCATATCACTAGCATTAGGACTTCTAGCAAGCTTTTGTAGGAACATAATCACTTCAAAGATATTGCAACCATCAAGATCAAAATAAAACTTAGCATCACAGGTAGTAGACTTATTTGGTTTAGGCATTGTGGTAGGAGGAATGGGGGCTTCTTGTGGTTTGGTAGCATCCATATTGGAGGTGGTAATAGTACACACACACTATTGTTTCTAGCAATTTCAACTTGTCTTTCCCACTTAGCATGTAATTTGGCTAATAATCTAACATTTTCATCAATAGTAACTTGTATGGCATGAGTAGCAGCAAAGGTATTTTCCAAGGTTTCAGGTATAGTAGCCATTTTATTAATCAAAGAGGACTGTGCTTCAGACAAAGAGGAAATATTTTTATCAGCACTCAAAATTTTGGACTGTAAACTAGGAATTTTCCTATTCAAATTCTCAAGTTGATGACTAATATTTTTCAAAATAGCAAATTGTTCTTCCATAGTTTTAGTGAATGTTTTGTTCTGATCATATTGCATTTGCATGAAGTTTTTAGTGGATCTTTCGACTTCTAGAATCCTATCTTCACTAGGCATTCCATATCTACCATGATAAGTATTGACATTATTAGGAGGATAAGGCCTATAGTTATTACCATAAGCATTGTTGCCAAAATTATTATTCCTAATGAAGTTCACATCAACTTTCTCTTGGTGAGCAACCAAAGAGGCTAGAGGAACATTATTTGGATCTATATGAGCTTTTCCATTAACAAGCATAGCCATGATAACATCAATTTTATCACTCAAAGAGGAGGTTTCTTCAACAGAATTTACCTTCTTACCATGTGGAGCTATCTCAGTGTGCCATTCAGAATAATTGACCATCATATTATCAAGGAGCTTTGTTGCAGCACCCAAGGTAATGGTCATAAAGGTACCTCCAGCAATAGAATCCAACAAATTTCTTGAAGAGAAGTTTAACCCTGCATAAAAGGTCTGGATAATCATACAAGCAGTCAGTCCATGAGTGGGACAATTCTTTACCAAAGATTTCATTCTTTCCCAAGCTTGAGCAACATGTTCATTATCAAGTTGTTTAAATTTCATTATTTCACTTATCATAGATATAATCTTAGCAGGAGGATAGTATTTTCCAATAAAAGCATCTTTGCACTTAATCCAAGAATCAATACTATTTCTAGGCAAGGATAGCAACCATTCTTTAGCTTTTCCTATAAAGGAGAAAGGAAACAATTTGAGCTGTATCCTTATATTTTTGCATCTCACAAAGTTCAACAAAGTTATTGAGGTGGGCAGCAGCATCATCAGAACTAGCAACAGAAAATTGCTCTTTCATCAAAAGATTCAACAAAGCATGCTTAATTTCATAAAAGGTAGCATCAGGAGCATATGGAGCAATAGGTGTACTCGGGAAATTATTGTTGTTTGTGCTAGTGAAGTCACACAACTTGGTGTTCTCAGCAGAATTCATTTTTGCAAGTGTGGAGCAAACCAACAGCAGCAGCAACTAGAGTAGGAACTAAGTTTTTTGTGTTTTTGATAAGAAAAGGCAAACCAAATGAAACTAATTTTTTGAAATTTTTGATAAAAAGAAGAAAACAAAACAAGGCAAGAGAAACTAAGCAAAAAAACAAAGTAAAGAGAAAGGTTGTGAAGGACTCCCCTTGTGATGTCGTCCTTATCCTCCCCGGGAACGGCGCTAGAAAAGCTTGTTGATGCAGCTCAGATCACTATAGAGCTTCGTTGGGAAACCCCAAGAGGAATGTGTGATGAGCACAGCGTTAAGTTTCCCTCAGTAAGAAATCAAGGTTATCGAACCACTAGGAGGAAGGAAACGACTCAAAGGTGTTGCTAGCAACTTGGAAACCTGCACAACATAAACTCAAGACTATGCCCCAATGAATAGTGAGGTTGTCAATCTCACCGATTTGCCGAAAACAAAGGATTAACTATATGGTGTGGAAGGTAATAGTGGCTTGTAGAAAGTAAACAGTAACAGTGAAGATGTATCAATGGTAAAGATTGGACCGGGGTCCAAAGTTCACTAGAGGTGTTCTCCTTAAGATAAACAACATAACATGCTGGGTAAACAAATTACATCGGGGCAATTGACAGGACAGAGCAAGGCATAACAATGCAATACTAGACATCATGATCCTATGAGATTCGATTGGACATTATAACAATATACATAGACCGCCATCCAACTGCATCTATGACTAGTAATCCACCTTCAGGTTATCATCCGAACCCCCTCCAGTATTAAGTTGCAAGCAACAGATAACTGTTTTAAGCAATGTGTGTAAAGTAAACAATACAATTGTTCCATGAACAAGAGATTGTTGTTTTCTCCCTAGTAGAAACAGCACATCTACAACCTTAGACATATCTGTCACTTCCCCAGATTCAATAGAGGCATGAACCCACTATCGAGCATAAATACCCCCTCTTGGAGTCACTAGCATCTACTTGGCCAAGATAGTTACTAGAAACAGAGAGCATGCAAGATCTCAAACAACACAGACATGATAGAATCAATAAGATAGAATCGTTAATCAATCTGACATAGTAATCTCAATATCCATCGGATCCCCGCAAACACAACATGCATGATTACAAATAGATGATCTTGATCACGAACGGAGCTCACAATATCTAAACATGGAAGCACAAAGGAGGAGAAACAACCATCTAGCTACTGTATGGACCCATAGTCCAAGGTGGAACTACTCACGCATCATACCGGAGGTTGGCATGGTGATGAAGAAGGCCTCCGGGATGCTCTCTCTCCTCCGGCAGGGTACCGGGAAGAGCTTCAGATCCCCCCATCTAGGGACGATGGTGGCGGAGGCTACGGACTATTACATGGATATCTGATCGGGTACTTAGGGTTTTGGTGTCGGGGGCTTCTTATAGGCGAAGGGGGAGACCAAGAGGGTGCTCGAGGCAGCCGCACCCCCCTAGGCGTGGTCCAGGGGTGTGGGCCCCTCGAGGCCCTCCTCCGTCTTGTCTTCTAGCTCTATGTTCCCCTTGATGAAATATTGACTTTGGATTTTGTCCCGTCCAATTCCGATAATATTCATTTTCTGACTTTTCTGGAACCAAAAACAACAGAAAACGGGCAACTGGCACTGTGGCATCTTGTTAATAGGTTAGTTCCAGAAAATGTGTAAAAATACCTCAAAGTATAGACAAAGCAAAGCAAAGTGGATACTAAACAATCATGGAACATCAAAAATTATAGATACGTTTACGACGTATCATAAGTGCACAAGTTCGAAGGAAAAAACAAAGAGAGATTGAAAAGATACAGAAAATGAGTCATGTGTTGTGCGCCGGAAGTTCTGATGAACAACCAAAAATTCCGGTGAGGAGGATCTGATCGGAAATCCCGCTATGAACTAGGCAGTTCATCAGTTCTAGAACACAAAACGCTGATTCACAGTAATGGATCGATTCAATCTACTCTAACAGGGTTACCTAGGCCTACCAAGATCTCCTTAATAAGTTATAGCCGAAGAACATGCCTAGACATGGTGAGCCCTAACTCAAGCAAGGAATGAGCAAGATCTATATGAATGGAGGGAGTTGAGGGCAAATACCAGAGTCCATGGCGGGAGATTGAGGTGGGGAAGGTTCCCATGGAGTAGATTTGGATGCGGTGGCCGAAGACGGAGGGGTCGGTGGCGCCTCCGCAGGGTGGTCTTTGTCGGTGAATGCTCCCTGTAAAACACGGGTCTGGGAAGAAATAAGGGGATGACCCTGATTTCTTCCTGGCCCGCACTTTATAGGTCGAAGAGAACCACCGGAAGTTCCGATCAGTGGCCAGAACTTCTGGTGACCCAAAATTTCCAGGCACAGGCGGTAGTATCCGCTCCGGGGAGAAGTTCCGGTGAGCTTCTCCTAGGACTGGTACTACCGGTGGCTGGCCAGAAATTCCGGTGACACCAGAAAAGATTTCCCAAGTTTGAAATGAGGCAAGAAGGAACTTGTGCAGGGACTAGAAAGGGCTAGAGTTAGTGAAGGAAGGCATGGGATAGAGAGAACAAACTGTGAAGAACCAAAAGACGAATAAAAACGAGAAACCAACAATGCAAACAAGAGGGAAAACATGCAAAGAGAACAACAAGTTGGTGGACGTGGCCACCTTATATATGAGTAAATTTGGCTTGACACCTCGAAGATATATCTTGGGTTCATTACCAACACTCCTTGAGAGACTATATAGTATGAATACTTTAATATGTGCATAATAGGGAGAGTGTTGGTTCATAAGAGGAACTACACTCCCCCTAAGTCCATGCCTACATCCAAACAAAGATATACATTGAGACACGGGTAGGTGTGCAAGTCACTCAAGCCGCATTGCTTAAATCTATGATATTTAGTTCATGCCTTAACTACCAGAACCTTGCTTCATCAAGGGGTTCGTGAAAATATCCGCGATATTGGCCTTGGTAGGAACATACTCCAATGAAATGTCTCCTCTTGCAACATGGTCCCGAATGAAATGATGACGAATCTCAATATGCTTGGTGCAGTTATGTTGCACCGGGTTGTGAGCAATGGCAATAGCACTCTCATTGTCACAAAGAACGGGCGCCTTGTCAAAAGATAGTCCAAGATCCTTCAAAGTTTGCTTCATCCATAGCAATTGAGCACAACAACTTGCGGAGGATATGTACTCAGCTTTGGCGGTGGACATAGACACGCAATTTTGCTTCTTGGAGGACCAACACACCAAGGATCTCCCAAGAAATTGACAAGCACCGGAGGTTGACTTACTTTCCACCTTGTCTTCCGCCCAATCTGAATTCATATAACCAATGAGATCAAAGCTATCTCCCTTAGGGTACCATAACCCAAAGTTTGGGGTATGAACCAAATATCGAAAGATTCTATTGACCGCCACCATGTGACTTTCTTTTGGTGCGGCTTGGAATCTTGCACACATACCCACACTCAACATAATATCCAGTCGGGATGCATAAAGATAGAGCAAAGAACCAATCATAGAGCAATAAAGTTTTTGATCCATAACCTTACCCTTGGGATCGAGATTAAGATTAACCTTTGTGGTCATGGGAGTCTTGGCACCTTTGACTTGATCAAATTTGAACTTCTTGAGCATGTCTTGAATATATTTGCCTTGGTTGATGAAGATGCCCTTCCTCAATTGTTTAACTTCAAATCCAAGGAAGAACTACATCTCAACCATCATAGACATCTCGAAGTAGTCGGTCATGAGATTGGCAAAATCCTCATTAAAAGCTTTATTAATAGACCCAAAGATAATATCATCAACATAGATTTGGAAAACGAACAAGTGGCCTCCAACTCTCTTAGTAAAAAGAGTGGGACCAATGAGGCCCACTTCGAAACCACGGTCTAGCAAGATCTCTCGAAGGCAGTCATACCACACATGTGGGTCTTGTTTAAGGCCATAGAGTGCCTTGTCGAGCTTGTAGACATGGTTCGGGAAGAGAGGATCCTCAAAGCCTGAAGGTTGCTTGACATAGACCTGCTCTTTCAAGGGACCATTAAGGAAAGCACTTTTAACATCCATTTGTTGCAGTTTGAAGTTATGATGAGTGGCATAAGAAAGAAGCATATGAATGGACTCAAGGCGAGCAATGGGGACATAAGTCTCACCGAGTCGATGCCCTCAACTTGTGAGTATCCTTGTGAAACTAACCTTTCTGTGTTGCGAACGACTATCCCATTTGCATCGCGCTTGTTCTTGAATATCCACTTGGTCTCGATGACATTTTGACAATCTTTAGGCCACTCCACCAAGGTACATACTTTGTTACGCTTGAAATTGTGAAGTTCTTCATTCATTGCGCCAAGTCAATCATCATCTTCAAGGGCCTCAAAAACTTTTTGTGGTTCAACATGAGAGATAAAAGAATGCTGAGAGCTAAAAGAGGCTAATTTCCTCCTAGTAGTAGAACCCCTATTGAAATATCCATAAACATTACCAAGAATATTGCCATCTTTGATGAGATTGGCGAGGCGATATGCTTGACGACAGGCTTGTGTCTCAAGACGAGATTCTTGAGCAACCACTTGGTCATTACCACCATTTGTGTCCTTGTCTTGACTATAAGCATGAACTTGAGGATCATATTCATCAATGTCGACCCCGTGAGAGTCTTCATCATCATTTGGGCCTTGATCAACAATAGCTTGGCCTTGTTCTTGACTAGCTTAACCTTGGGAGTTTTCTTAAGTTGGAGCCCCGTCTTGGGGAGGTAGATGTTGTTGATGAGGATCTTGGGGACCAGGGCTTGATGAGTCATGAGCATGAGGAGCTTCGGAAGGGATTGAAGGGTCTTGAGCCAAAAAGATTGGTCCTTGAGGGGCAAGATGATCTTGTGAGAGTGAGGGATCCACTTGAGTAGAGCTTGGTCCTCATCCTTCGGCCACAAGGGGGTCCTAAATGGGGCGGAATAATCCCACACCCATTCTTATTATGGCCTTGGGAGGAATTTCATCATTTGGATCACGAACACCATCTTGCCATACAAGAGACTCATGGTCGTCATCAAACTTCATATTGCTCGTCTCTTTAACTCTTCCATTGGCTTTGTTGTAGACTCTATAAGCATGAGAATGATTTTAGTATCCAAATAAAATTCCTTCATGTGCCTTGGATTCAAACTTGGATAAACGAACTCCTTTCTTGAGAATGAAACATTTGCAACCAAACACTCAAAAGTAGATAACATTGGGCTTGTTCCCGGTGAGCAGCTCATAGGGTGTCTTGTTATTTTTCTTGCAAAGGTAAAGCAGGTTGGTTGCATGCCAAGCAGTGGATATGGCCTCAGCCCAAAAGTTGTATGGAGACTTGAATTCCGCTAACATAGTTCGGGCCGCATCCATCAAGGTACGGTTATTCCTTTCGGCCACACCATTTTGTTGGGGGTATATGCAGTGGAATATGGATGCTTGATCCCTTCATCACTAAGGAACTTGTAACACCCCCGATCACTCCGGACCGACGGCTGTCACTTCTGGCAGCTCAATAGGATCTCTAGACTAACCCCACAAACCAACACTAGTCTTTTCTGCGCACTTTGTCCTCACTCGTGCGCACCCGGTACTCACTTCCCGGTCGGTCACCCATCCTAGAATTGCTCTAGGTCAAGCACGCTTAACCTTAGAGTTCTTTTCGAATGAGCTTCCGGAAAAGAAGTTGCAACTTGTTGGTATGAGTTTCCTATCAATCCTATTGAGCCATGCGTCAGGGTCTCACATACACCCATCCTTAGAAGATCGACGTCCTCGTCGATCAACCACAAGCCAGGAACGGCCCCTCTTGGCACACGTCTGTGCGTCCAGTGTCGGCACATTGCCATGCCATGTCCACTTCGGGCCACACGCACCATGCTACACATGCCCGCTATTGACCCGCACACGCCCATGTAACCGCGAGGGTCGGCTCTGATACCACTTGTAACACCCCCGATCACTCCAGACCGACGGTTGTCACTTCTGGCAGCTCAATAGGATCCCTAGACTAACCCCACAGACCAACACTAGTCTTTTCTGCACACTTTGTCCTCACTCGTGCGCACCCAGTACTCACTTCCCGGTTGGTCACCCATCCTAGAATTGCTCTAGGTCAAGCACGCTTAACCTTAGAGTTCTTTTCAATGAGCTTCCGGAAAAGAAGTTGCAACTTATTGGTATGGGTTTCCTATCAATCCTATTGAGTCATGCGTCAGGGTCTCACAGAACTCATCCAAAGTATAGTTTTTGAACTTGGTGCCATTGTTATTTCGGATAGAGAATGGTTGCATTGTGCTTCTGATGACTGCAAGTGCACATATCGTTTGTAGCTAGTTTTTAAATAAAGATATCGATCCCATAGGGAGCGGGAGTTCTGAAGTCTAATAACTCTTGAATTAAATACAAAAATAGTAATGCTAAATAACGTTCTAAGTAACAAGATAAAATGCGAGTTTTATGTAAAAGGTATTTTTGGTTTTTTATAAGAGAACAATAAGTAAAGTAAAACAAAATGAATGCGGAAAGTAAGTATCGCGTATTTAAAAGAGATATAAAACTGTAATGAGGAAAAGTGTTCTCAAGGAGTAGCGGATACACCTCTAGCATTATAAAGGGTTTAAGGTAAAGATTATTATCATGAACATTCTCAACTATGTATGTGTGGGAGGAACTCCATAATTGGATGAATAGGCAGCAACCACTGTACACATCATCCTCATAACCACAACAGACAAGTAATCGACATCAGTCAAATTACTGCGCTATTAAGGGATTTATCCCGTGGCATGGACAATGTTCCGTGAGTTTCCTCGGTTCCCAAGTTGATACGTAAGAGGTGCTAACAGCTTTATAGTCGCCGTAAGTGCTAGCACACCTCCATCTACCAACAAGTAGTTCCCTCCATTAACTCCCCACAAGAGGCAAATATTGAGAGGTCGACTTCTCTCAAAATCAATATGAAGACAATATAACACATGGTCACATCGATTAATATCATAATAAACTTTATCTTATTTCAATATCATGCTAGGGTTTCTCCATATCCCCAAGAACTAATGATCTATTCAGACATGGAGATAATCAACATCATGGCAAAGACAATGGACTATCATAGATGAATAGTGCTTGTATAAATCCACAATGAGTATAGAAATTACAACAAGATCTAGACAAGATGTACATGAGATGGATGGAGATGGTGGTGATGCAGCGGTTGATGATGAATATCGATGCCTTAGCCTCCCGGATCTGCGTAGGGTGAAGATAGATCCCCGGTGGATGAGTTCCCCCTCCAGATCCCTTCCGGAGGTGAGGTTTCTATGATTTCTGGTTGTTCTGTATGTATTATCCTCTTTCTGATTGCACGGGGCAAAAATATTTGAGGAGGCGGTGGCGGCAACTATACGGTGGGAACTATACGTCCAGAAAAAGTATTCCCGTCGTATAGTTGGTTTTTAAAGCTTGTGCCTCCTGCGATCGCCGCGGGTTTTCTTCTAGTGTTATTGATATTTCCCAAATTAGCGATTTACGCTGTTTTTGACTCCTTTTCGCTCCAGTACAACTGATCCAAGAATTGTGTCCATTGTATTCATCATCTGTCCTGATCCTGGTGAAAATAGACATAAAAGATGCACGCGAACGCCGTAAAATACCAAGATCCTACCACTACAGTGCAAAATAATAATATAAAATATGATGCAAATATGCACTCATCAGCTTCCGTTGAACTTCATTTGCAAAGTAGATGACGGTTTGTTGAGTTTCACTCTTGAACTTAAAGAAATACACTCAAGTGTATCTTGAGAAATCATCCACAATAACAAAGCAATACTTCTTTCCTCCAAGACTATCATGAGATGGATTACCAAAGAGATCCATGTGTAGAAGTTCCAAGCATCTCTCCATGGTGATTTGATTGATAACCTTGTGAGGAGTTTCATGCATCTTCCCTTCAATACAGGCCCTACACACACGATCTTTTGAAAAGGAAATATTGTTAAGATCAATGATGTGGCCCTCAGAGTGAAGTCTTTGCAAAGTCCTCATGTTAACATGGGCTAGGCGGTGATGGCACAACCATCCCTTGTTGGCTTTAGCATATAGACATAGAGCATGTGGAGTGGAGAAGTCCACCACATACAAGTCATGCTCTACATACCCTACGAAAGCCACCATGAGGGACTTGCTCCACATGAGGACCACGAAGTGCTCATTAAATAAAGATGCAAGGCCTAGAATGGCAAGAGCATGAACTGAAAGGAGATTTTAACCAAGGGTTTTGACAAGCATGACGTCAACCAAGGATACATCCGGGGGTACCACAACCTTACCAAAACCCAATACCCAGGAACTTGTTTCCGTAGGAGACCATAGTATTCGCATGATTTGGCCTTATCTCCGTCATGATGGACTTGCTCCTAGTTATATGACTTGTGGCACCACTATCAAGCACCCATTTTGCTCCACCAGAAGCATATTCCTCGGTGGTCTTGGCCATGAGACACTTTTGGTTGGAGGAGATAGCGTTCTTGTTGGGGGAGTCAAAGAGGGACAATCATGGAGTAGACGTAGTAGCAATAGCAGCGACTCCCATAATCTCTCCACCTTGGACTTCATCATCATCATCATTCGTGCCTGAAAAGTACTCTTCATGGACCACCATAGCATGTTCCTTGTTACCACCATTCTTGATGGCAAAGTTCTTGTTCAAAGGATGAGGAGGCCTTGACTTGTTATTTCTGATGAGACAACCAACATTGTCTTCACGGTTCTCAAAATGGGAAATTTGCCACAAAGTGACTCTTGTCATTGCAATTGTAGCATGATCTCACTTTGGGGGCCTTGGTAGTGGTGTTGAATCTTGAGTTGTCCCTTGACCTTGACTTCATGCCTAGCTTTTTTCCAAAAGGCTCTTGAGGCAAGGGCAAGATGTTCATTGAAAGCATGCTTGAGGTACTCTTGAGACTACTCACTCGTGTCATCTTCATCATCAACCTCCACCAGCTTGGCCTTCAATGCAAGATTCACGTTTGTTGATCCAAAGGCCCGAGCACGGGCTGATTCCACATTCTTCTTGGCAATGGTCATGGCAATCACTTCACTCAAGACTTCTTGGGATGTCATTAAGTGAAAGTTCCTTCTTCCCTTGATGGAGTTTAGCTTTTGTTCTTCAAATGGAATAAGGGCTTGAGTGAACTTTCTCTTCATTAACTTGTCATCAACTAGGTAGCTCCAAGGTCTCTCATTGTGCAACAAAGGACCTTGAGCCACCTATACATGTATCCGGGAGTCTCATCATCTTAAATAGAAAAGCCATCGGACTCATTGTTGACCTCATCAAACTTGGAGCTTTGGATGCTTTCATTCCCCACAAATAGCTCGGTGAGATGATCCCAAGCTTCCTTGGTGGTGGTGAATTGGCGAATGTGAGCAAAGTCCTTGGGATTCAATGACTTTTGAATCATGTCCAAAGCGTGGCATTGAGTTGCTTGTCTAGCACTTCACCTCGAGTCAACTTCTTTGGGTCATATGAAGAGAATCCTTCTTCCACAATCATCATCAACTCAATAGAAGAGCTGGTGAAATCGCATTAGATATTGCCAATTGGGCAAAATTTGAAGTATCTAACATGGGTGGTGCTCCTTTAGGAATGATATGTGGCATGGGGATAGGCGGGGCCAGAGTGTACTTCAGTGGTGGGGGAACCATCGAGTAATCCTTTCCCTCATCTCTCTCTTTGGAGGATGAGTCATCGAGCCCCTCGGTGATCTCGCTTGGGCCCTTGGGAGTTTTTTGAGCAACAAAGCCAAGTCCCAAGTAAGTGGAGACGGCCAGAGATTCACCCCGGGTGCGGTCGCCGGAACGTTGGGAGGAAGCTCGATGGTTTGAGGTGTGGCAAGAGGAGTCGTAATCATGGGGTTAGGCTTAAGGGACTGCAAAAGAGTCATCATTTCCTTAAACTTGGTCATCATGGAAGTATCCGATTGCTTGAGGTCTTCCATAGTGTCCAAGTTCTTGGAGTTATCACTACCACTACCCTCATTGTCGGCCATCGTCTCTTAGGCGGTAAACCCCGAAGTAAGAGCCTTGGCTCTGATACCAATTGAAAGGTCTAGAGGGGGTGAATAGGAGACTACCAATTTTTATCTTGATAATCAAGTTTAGGCTTTGTACGAAGTAAAGTTCTCTAGATATGCAACTAGATGAGCAATCCTATATGCTAGAGAACATACATCAAGCAGTAGAACGGTAAAGGACAAGAAGTAAAGGTGTGGAGCGAGTAAACCGGAGAGGATACACGGAGATGTAATTCCCATAGTTCACTTCCAAGGAAGCTACGTCTACGTTGGAGAGGTGTTGGGGCCACACAAGGTCACCCGAGCGCCACAAAGGCCTCACCTTATTCTCCAGTGAGCACCACCACAAAGGCGGCCTCACAATCCACTAATCGGTGACCTTGAAGGCGCCAACTGAAACCTTTACAACAAGGTTGAGGGGGAAGCTCCACAACTCAATTGGAGGCCCTCAACGACACCACAGAGCTTCACAACACATGCCCTTAGCTCCGAGGATGTCCTACGTCATCTAGGGTTCCAAAAATCTAAGAGTAACAAGCTCCACAAAGGATGAGTGGGGGATGAAATTTCCTTTGGTGGAAGTGTATATCTAGGTCACCTCTCCCACTCCTCAAATGATCAAGAGGTTTGAGTGGATAGGGAGAGAGATCTAGGGAGATGAAGCACTAGTATTAATGGAGGAGAGAGAAAATTTAAGAGTTAGATTGGGAGGAGGAAGAAGGGTGCCTTAAATAGCCCCCCTTCAAAACGAACTATTGCCCAGTTCGCAACACAACCGGAAGTTCCGGTGGGGAGCCAGAAATTCCGCTCAGCCCTCGCCCCAACGGCTCAAGGTGGAGGCTCCGGAGTACTACCGGAAGTTCCGGTCAGCCTGAGCAGAACTTCTGGTGGTACTTCTAGAGCAAGTTCCGGTGCAAGTTCCATCAAATAAGTTGTTTCAACACAGAAACATATTGTACATGGGAGGGACTTGAAACAGAACTAGGAGCGGAAATTCTAGGTCATGAACCTCCTGACCGGAACTTCCGGTGGATGGGCAGAAGTACCGCTCAAGCATCCAATGGAAGAAGCTGGGGTAGTGCCGGTCACAGATTCCGATCGGGATTGACCAGATCTGCTAACCAGAACTACTAGAGAAACTTCTGGTGTTAGTTCCGCCAAATAGCACAGTTCTATATAGAAGGTTATTGGCACTAAGCGAAATTGAAGCCGGATGCTGAGCCAGAACTTCTGACGCGGATAGCCCCGCAACGGAACTTCCGACGCTTGGCCGGAATTTGCGGCCAGGGCAGGAACAGCTCAAGCAGCTCCAAAGATCACTCTCTCGCTGAAAAATATGATGGATGTGGCAGTGCAAGTATGGTTTGTGCATGACAAAGTGATTCCCCACAGCCTTCCAAGGTGGAACCCCTTTTGATAGTACGGCGACCTAAAGCAACAACCAAAGAGAAAGGCAAAAACAAAGGTGGTCGTCTTCACGAGACTCCAAGAGAGATGTCCACGCGCTCCATAGAAATCGAATAAACCTGAAACTTAATCACACAGTTAAACCACAAGTGTGATTGTCATCAACACCAAAATACTTAGGGAAAACAATGTCCTTTCACCGGTGTTACCAATACCGAGCACGCAGGGGCAGAGACTAAGATATAGAAGACATCGAAACTAGCGGGGACCTGGAGTGGCCATGTTGGACGCCTAGATTAGGTGTGGCGGTACCCGCAGTTGGCGAGGAAGAACCCGATGGTGTGACGAAGACCATGCGTAGACGATGGTGACCTGCGTTGTGGGAGGTGGCGTAGTGGCGTCGAGTACGTCGGTGCATGGGGAGGACGTTGATGACTGCGTGAAGGAATGCTACGACCCCGAGGGGAGCAACATCGTTGCAGGACGCGAGTCGGTGTAGCGGCTGGAGACCACCGGCGACATTCATGCAAGGAAATGCATGTTGGAAGATGATGGCTTTGACCAAGGTGGTGGCGCTGCAGCCCGAAGGGGTGACATAGCGGCATACCGATGCTCGATCAGTGGTAGGCTCGTGATCTAGGACTATCTTGACATAGACGTGTGTGGGGTTGGTTGATCAGACCGACAGTATGTTGTATGCTCCATGGAGGTGACGATACGCCGCATATCGGAGTCGTTGGCGATGTTGTCGATGAAGTCCTCTGCGATTATGACAAAGACAGACCGGCGATAAGCACCGCATGGACGAGAGAAGCCGGTAGCAACACATCAAGGCGTCTCTCGGACAATGCTCCAGCCTTGCCATGCGGTTGGTGAAGATTAGTCGGCTTGTGAGAAGTCGACACGGGCGAGTTGGCCACAACGATGAGTCCATTTTTTAAGCATTTTTATCTTATCTTTTTGCATAAATAGAGTTAGGATTTTGGTATTTTATGGCGCCCGCGGGCACCTTTTCCCGAATTATTAAGTATTTTGTGAATATATCAATTAGGACTGTCATATTATGTAATAATATGATATTTCTAAGTTATAAAGGTCATTCAAAAGATTTTCCACGCACCTAAGAGAAGGAAGGATGCGATAAGAGGTTCCAAAAGGTTTAACGACCTGCAGTACAGTTGAAGCCCGCCCGTAGGGTCCTCCCGTACTGCCTGCCAGAACGTCCGCCTCGTCCAATACTTTGACCACGCGAAGACGGATTTGAGATCCAACATTCACAGAAACCTCTTCAGCCACGAAAAACCACGCCTGGAAGGGATCTCTAGGAGGAACTTGGAGAAGATCAAATCCTTGCTGCTACACGGATCATCGGATGATATCACATCAACCGCTACATCTCTATCAACACCATAATCCCCTCTCTCATTCATTAGATCTTATTGTAATTCCAAATACAATTGTGAGTTTGCACATGATTTTACCTTTGCACTTTAAATCCATCCATGTGAGTATGATGATGTTGTTGATTGCCTCCATGCGTGAGTAGTTCATTTTGTTCTTGAGGAGATGGAGAAACCCTAACATTATTATGAAATAAAATAAAAATAATCTATAACTTTGGTCTTTGATCTTTACTTGATCTGTGATATTGTGTTTGTGTTAGATCTCTCTCTCTCTCTAGATGGTATGTGAAGTCGACCACATAGCATTTTCCTTCAGGACTAAAGAGAGGAGACTACCCTTTGGACGTGTATAGTAGTATGTCCGGTGCTACTTTGTGACTACAAGCATTGGCTTATAACATACACAGTCAAAGGGGATAAAGAGAGATTCACTAAGCTCATAATGATATCCATGGAGAAACCCTTAATTGTGGTGGTATGTTGAAGTGACTTGCTCGCATGCATCGTAGTGATTATTTAGAGATGACCTCGTCACATGACTCATAGAAGTGGCTTGTTCACGATACTTGTTGGTGAACATCTTATTATAAAACTCTCTCTACACATATTATGATGAAAGATATAGGTTATCCTAATCATAAGTAATTTTTACATGCTAGTGGTGTATCATATATCCCCGAGAACATTTGAGCCCTATTGAGTTCCAACACCAATCCCGACGTACTTGTTACTTCGTTTACTTGTTTTTATTATTTTCTTGCACACAAACACAACACTCTTTACTTGAGATCTAAGGAAACTTATATCCTTTGGTAGAGAGTGACAAGGGGCATAAAGACCATAATCAAATAGCTCTTCTTGGGTTTGATACTCTTATTTCGAACCTAGCTACAATTGATCTGTGCATGCAGTCATCACGCGGTAGCCTACCGAGGCAGGCATAGCAGCCAGCCGAGTGACCGTGATGGCCGACATAGGGAAGTCGGCCGGTGCGGAGTCGACACCAGTGAGTCGGTTGCGACAACAGGAAGGACGATTCAGCCGGTGCGGAGTCGACGCTGATGTCGAAGTAGAGGCACTTGAGGACGATATGTGGTGGGTAACGCAATCCAATCTATGATCGGCGAACCAAAAAAGAAGACCGATCAAGCGATCGACGAACAAAAAAACTTATCTAGAGATCGAAAAAGACTCTTCAAGACAGCCGATCACAGATCGACGGACGAACTCTGTTAGCATCCACTTGGCTAGCCCAGTACTCAGCCCACGTTCTGGACGTTCATGCGCTCACAGCCCAACAATAAGAAGAGAGCCCACTCCATCCCAAAAGCCCGAACTAAAAGGAGAAAGAAATCTCTCCCTTATAAGCTGGGTGTGGCCTCCTCCCGTAGGCGAGGTGGGACTAACCAAGCAGCCTCCACCGGTCAACAGAGGGGTCCTCACATCCCATCCCCCTGAGAAGCCCCTCTGGAAGGCATGGCGATGCTGGCTCTGATACCAGATGTTAGCATCCACTTGGCTAGCCCAGTACTCAGCCCACGTTCTGGACATTAATGCGCTCACAGCCCAACAATAAGAAGAGAGTCCACTCCATCCCAAAAGCCCGGACCAAAAGGAGGAAGGAATCTCTCCCTTATAAGCTTGGTGTGGTCTCCTCCCGTAGACAAGGTGGGACTAAACCAAACAGCCTCCACCGGTCAACAGAGGGGTCCTCACATGCTAGGGGTCGTGCAACCCCTGGTGGAGGTCACGGAGATCGACCTCTCCCAAAGGTGACGCGGCGGAAGCGTGTCGGCGGCAAGGATTTAGACCAATTTAGTCGCATACCATGAAAGATTATGAGTTTAGCGAAATATGATGGATGTATTAATGAACTTCATGAACGAGTATACATAAACGTACATGTCAAGTTAGGACTGTATGAAAACAGATCATAACTCTATCTAAACTATCATAACAACCGTACGTGTCTAATACTCTAACATAAAGTAATACTCTGTAAAATTATGAAAAATCATGTACGCATATGTATACTATGTTTCAGATTAAGACGTTGCAGACATGAAGTATATATTGTTGCTTATATATACATATACTTTTTAAAACTTCCAAAATACGTTATTCGAATGTTTACAATAAAGTACTTTACTGAGTCCGAGAGTCAAATTGACGCACTCGTGCTATTCCTTGAATGTGCTGAACGTGTTTGGGTTGTGACTGTAATTCTAGCATTTGTTAGTAATTATTTTCTAGTTGGGCATGTTTGTGTTGGTGCCCAGCACACTTTGCTTTACCTTTTTTTTCGAAAAAGGGGGCCGGCCTCTGGATGCTTACATCTCAAGGATTTGAAACAATAACCAACGACAAAATTGAGACTTAGCCTTTGCTGACTTGAATGAGGATTCTCAATCCCGTTATCTTTTTCCACTTTCAGTTTGAACCTTGTATCACGTTGGCAGTTTGTTTTATTTATAAAACGGAACGAAACCTATTTCGAGAGTGTGTTAGTAATCATTGTTACTCTGATAATCTCTTCTTCTGCCGCCAACAAATGAATAAAACCAATTGCTTGGACTCAGTACTAAAGCATCAGAACATTGCCTTAGCACTCCTGCATACCGAGTTGGTTTGGCGGCGAACAAGCTTCGCTGTCAGTGGGCATAAAGGAGAAGAAGAGCAAAGCTCATCTAAAGCAAAGATGTCAATTTTCCGTTTTAAATTTAGATAGCATCTCTATTTAGAGAGGAAAATAATAGCTTGAAATCGGTGAAGCATGTTTTTATAGGACAAAGGAAAACTTAACTCACCAGCAGTTATAATGTTGGAACTACAATTACAAGCAGCACCAGGAATGAGTTAGCACCTCTAGATCGGCGAGCATGCATGTAACTCAGGTTTCTTGCAAAAGAATTGCACCAAAGTGACCACAGTCCTTGCACTCAGTGCAAGGTATTTCTTCACTTACCCAGAGAGATTGGGAACTTAGGAAGAGAAAACCATGATAATTAGAAGGCACACACACCCTCCAGTTAGTTTCTCCACCAGAAAGATTCGAAAGAAGACAAAATCTAAATAACCACAATTTTCCAATCGAAGACTACTTCCAGACAAGAGATGCAGTTCATCTACAGAAGGGATGAGGATACTCACCATGTAAACACATTCAAAACAACAACAAAAATATGAACTACGACCCATCATAAGCAGCATTATTAATTATTAACAACATTAACAAAAAAACTGGGTGCAAACAATCAACAGCAAGATATCAGATGGGACAGTAAATTGACAACAGGCAGATTACTTCAAAGTTCATTTATTCATACTAGAACAGGCTGCTGTACCAGCAAATTGTTTGCACGAAACCAACACACACGATAGGGGGACTCGATGGTCCATTAACCAGACATAGTACTTCAAACGAGACTTGGAAGGGCGACAAGGCAGCCCACCGGACGACCAAGGCACAGCAGCAGCTCCAACGCCAAGACACTCACTGACCACCACGAAGGCGGAGTACCAGGTGGAGGGTGGACTCCTTCTGGATGTTGTAGTCAGCAAGGGTACGGCCATCCTCCAGCTGCTTGCCGGCAAAGATGAGACGCTGCTGGTCCGGAGGGATACCCTCCTTGTCCTGGATCTTGGCCTTGACGTTGTCGATGGTGTCCGAGCTCTCAACCTCCAGAGTGATGGTCTTTCCAGTCAGGGTCTTCACGAAGATCTGCATACCACCACGGAGGCGGAGCACCAGGTGGAGGGTGGACTCCTTCTGGATGTTGTAGTCAGCAAGGGTCCTGCCATCCTCCAGCTGCTTGCCAGCAAAGATGAGGCGCTGCTGGTCCGGGGGGATGCCCTCCTTGTCCTGGATCTTGGCCTTGACATTGTCGATGGTGTCAGAAGACTCCACCTCAAGGGTGATGGTCTTGCCGGTGAGGGTCTTGACAAAGATCTGCATACCACCACGGAGGCGGAGCACCAGGTGAAGGGTGGACTCCTTCTGGATGTTGTAGTCAGCAAGGGTCCTGCCATCCTCCAGCTGCTTGCCAGCGAAGATGAGGCGCTGCTGGTCCGGGGGGATGCCCTCCTTGTCCTGGATCTTGGCCTTGACGTTGTCGATGGTGTCAGAAGACTCCACCTCAAGGGTGATAGTCTTGCCAGTCAACGTCTTGACAAAGATCTGCATACCACCACGGAGGCGGAGGACAAGGTGAAGGGTGGACTCCTTCTGGATGTTGTAGTCAGCCAAGGTCCTGCCATCCTCCAGCTGCTTGCCGGCGAAGATGAGGCGCTGCTGGTCCGGAGGGATGCCCTCCTTGTCCTGGATCTTGGCCTTGACGTTGTCGATGGTGTCAGAAGACTCCACCTCAAGGGTGATGGTCTTGCCAGTGAGGGTCTTGACAAAGATCTGCATCTGCACAGAATAATAACCAAAAAGGATGTTAAGCCTCAAGAAGCAGACCAAAATCAGGATCAAAGATGATATGTTATTCTCTAGATATGCATCCAGCTATAGAGTCAACCAACACCAGAAGCATGTACCTTGATCAATCAAAAAGGTGTCAACATGCTACAGTTTTCTATACATCTAACCACAACAAATCTGATGATATCATCTATCACAACAAAATCATAGCTGACGAGCATGCATATCATCTAAGCTACAGACTGAACACACTACAAACATAGCTGTTCTGGCCTAACAAGCATATTACAACGAAGATGGTCCAATAAAGAGCGACAGATAAAGCAGTATACTTGTCTGGATGGAAAATTATTGCTACTTCGAAATTTGATTATCCCACTAATACGCTTATAACAAGCAGGTATACTAACGAATTGGCAGATTAACATGCATGGATCAACAAAAAAACATGCATGGATCAACAGGTGGCACAGTACTGCATCAGAAAATCAACCTAAACACGAACAGATCTAAGCAACACATACCCCTTCCACGAACTCGCAGAAGAAGCGCAATATCTACATGTAAAAGTACCTACAAATTAGCTAAAGCGTCACCGATCTATCATGAGCTCACAGATCGAACGCTATTTCTCGGCCACGGCAACATCAGATCGATCATCTACGAGCAGTAACCTATCTAGACAGCTATGTCTCGGCCACGACAACATCAGATCGATCATCTACGAGCAGGAGCCGATCTAAACAGCCAAGCCTCGGCCACGGCAACATCAGATCGATCATCTAAGATCAGGAACAGATCTAAACATCACGATCTAGAAGAGGGGAGGGAGGCGCGGTACCTTGATGCGCTGGGGAGAGGACGATTCGACGGGCGCTGCGGCGATCGGAGGCGAGATCGGTGCGGGGGATCGGTTCGTTCCGTTGGTTGGAGCGGTGGTGAGGATTGCAGGCGAGCAGGGGGCGGCTATTTAAGGCGGCTCGGGCCGGGGCGGGCCTGGGTGGGGAAGGAATCCTGTGCCGTGACGGTTCCGTCTGTTTGATGGGTACGTCTCGTGCTCGTCTCCACCACGCAATCTCCACGGAGTATCCGACGGGCGCGGAGGGTTCGAGAAGGACGCCGGCTCCGTTTGGCTCATATCCTTCGCGTGTGCCCGTTTTATGCCTTGAAATAACCGTCAACAACGAGTCGTAAGGTTCGAAACCATCCACACAACATAAGCTAGGATCACAGCACAAGACGATCCAACACGAAAGAAAAGAACCACCTCGTTAAGCGAGAACACACCATAAAAAGAAGCGCTAAGCCGGACTAGGTGGGGGAGCCGCCGAGCCGCCTCCAAGAGCCGCCGAAGAGTCGCGTCCAGCCTCGCCTTGTCCCGCTGTCTAAACAACGGGTACCAGAGCTGCAAAGAGGCCAGAAAGAGGAAAACCGAGTCAGAAGCACGATGTGGGAGAATCTTCTCAGTAACCATCTTATTCCGGATGTTCCAAAGTGACCACGACATCGCAGAGAACACTAGCCAGAAAAGGCGGCGGCCCTTTCCTACCCGGTTCGCTTGGGTTTCTAGGAATTCACCGAGATCATGGGCCTGCCAGTCTAGGCCCAACGCATCCCTGGTGAAGTTACACAAAAACCTCGCCGCGGGACAGGCGAACATTATGTGGGTGCCCGTTTCGGGGATCCCACACAATGGACACAACCCGTCCCCCGGCCCATGTCTCTTGGTCACCTCCACTCCCGAGAGAAGTCTACCGCGGAGCAGCTGCCACACAAAAATTTTAATCTTCAGCGGAAGTAGAGCCTTCCAGAGGGGCTTGGTCCTGTTGGAATTATGCCCTAGAGGCAATAATAAAGATGTTATTATTATAATTCTTGTTCATGATAAAGTTTATATTCCATGCTAGAATTGTATTAAGCGGAAACTTTAATACTTGTGTGGTTTGTGAACAACACCGTGTCCCTAGTACGCCTCTATGGACTAGCTCATTGATCAATGATGGTTAAGGTTTCCTAACCATAGACATGAGTTGTCAATTGATAATGAGATCATATCATTGGGAGAATGATATGGTGGACAGACCCAAACTAAGCGAAGCAATTAGATCGTGTCATTGTGTTCATCTTTGCGAAGCTTTTCCTATGTCAAATATTGTATTCCTTAGACCATGAGATAATGCAACTCCCTGGTATCGGAAGAAAGCTTTGAGGTCATCAAACGTCATCCTATGAGAGGGTGATCATAAAGGTGTCTCTCAGGTGATCGGAAAGTATCTGCTGGGTTGTATGTATCGAGATGGGATTTGTCCCTCCCAAGTCGGAGAGATATACTTCGGGCCCACTCGGTAATCGATATCAACACCGCTTGCAAGCATCTGGTTAAGGAGTTAATCACAAAGTGATATCGGATTACGGAACGAGTAAAGTACTTGCTGTGAACGAGATTGAACTAGGTATGACGGTACCGACGATCGAATCTCGGGCAAGTAAAATATCGCGAGACGAAGGGAATATATATATGGGATTGATTGAATCCTGGCATCGTGGTTCATCCGATATGATCATCGATGAATGTGTGGGAGTCAATATGGGTGCCCAGACCCCGCTGTTGATTATTGATAGAAGATCATGTCTGCATATTCTCGAACCCGCAGGGTCATACACTTAACGTGTCTCGACGCTAGGATAGATTGGATACTTGGTTTATGAATTTTTGTTCGGAGTCTCGGATGGGATCCGGGACATCACGAGAGGTTCCGGAGTGGTCCGGAGAATAAGATTCATATAAGGCAGTGCAGTTTTTGGAGTTCGGAATTGTTCCGGATTAATCGGTATTGTACCGGAAGCTTCTAGAACCTTCCGGAAGGGGGCCAACGTGGTCCCACCTTCCGGGAGGGGGCATGGGCCTATGAGGGAGTGTCCTGGCCGCATTGGGCCAGGGGCACAAGGCCCCATAGGGCCCAGCCGATCCTAGAGAGTTTAAGTCGTTTAAACTAGAGATAAGATAAGATAGGATTTCTAGATAAGGGAGAGTTTAAATTGTTTAAACTAGAGATAGGCTTGGAGGAGAGGCTAGGGCTGGCCGCACCCCCCCTCTATATATAGAGGGCTGGTGCGCCCCCTCTCACACACCCTTACACCTTCCTCCAAACCCAGTTGCCCTGCTGCCCTTCCTCTCTCCCTCCCGACTGTTTGTAGGCGAAGCCCTGCGGCAGAAATCCTCCACCATATACACCACGCCGTCGTGTTGTAGATCCAATCTATCTCTCCACCCTACTTGCTGGTCCGAGGAAGGAGGAGACGTCGAGGTGCTGCACGTGTGCATCTCACGGAGGCACCGCCACTTGTGGTGCTAGATCGGATCGGATCACGAGGAGGAGAAGCGAGTACGACTACATCACCCACGTTCCGACGAACGTTCCGCTGTGCGAATCTTCAAGGGTATGAAGTGTTGGAGATATGCCCTAGAGGCAATAATAAATGTAGTTATTATTATATCTTTGTGTTTATGATAAATGTTTGCATTCATGCTATAATAGTATTAACAAGGAAACATTAATACTTGTGTGAATTGTAAACTTAATTTGAAGTCCCTAGTATAGCCTCTATACTTCACTAGCTTGTTGGTTAATAGATGATTGTGGTTTCCCTATCATGAACATTGAGATGTTGTTAACAACAAGATCATATCGTTAGGAGAATGATATGGTGGACATACTCCTATAGATAAGCGTAGCATAAAGATCAAGTCATTTCAATAGTTCAATTGCTATATGCTTTCTGATACATAGTTATCTAATTCCTTCGACCATGAGATCATGCATATCACCTTTACCAGATGGATGCTTTGATATCATCAAACACCACACCGTAACAGGGTGGCTATAAAGGTGGCATTGAGTGTTCGGAAGGTATTGGATTGAAACACATGGATCAAGAGTGGGATTTGTCCATCCATATGACGGATAGATATTCTCTGGGCCCTCTCGGTGAAATGTCATCCAATTAGCTTGCAAGCATGTGACTTGGTCACAAGGGATCACATATCACGGGAACGAGAAAAGAGTACTTATCAGTAACGAGGTTGAACTAGGTATGCAGAGATACCGATGATCATAACCTCGGATAAGTAACATATCGTGAGACAAAGGGAAATTGGTATCGTATGTAAGTGGTTCATTCGATCGCAAAGTAATCGTAGAAATATGTGGGAGCCATATGAATTTCCAGATTCCTCTATTGGTTATTGTTCGGAGAAGTGTCTCGATCATGTCCGCATAATTCACGAACCGTAGGGAGACACACTTAAGGATTCGACGTTGTTTGAGTAGTTATGGTATTATGAGAAAGAGACCGAATGTTGTTCGGAGTCTCGGATGGGATCCGGGATATCACGAGGTGATCCGGAATGGTCCGGAGAATAAAATTCATATAAGGAAAGTCCCGTTTCGGAGTTGGGGAATGGTTCCGGTGTTTTCATCGGGAACATTCTAGAAGGTCCCGGAATGTCCGGCACTCCGGAGGGGGGAAGGGGGTACATGAATGTGTCATTGCATGTTGGAATGATTGCATCATGTACTAAGTGTTCTCGCTGTCCGAAATAAAGGGTTAATTCAAATCCTAATTGAAAAAGTCAAACTGCCAGTTTTCGGTCAAACTGCCAGTTTTCGGAAAGAGGAGAAAGAGGAGGAGGTGGAGGCCGAGTTGGGGAGGGATTCCTCCCCTTGGCCGGCGCCTCCCAAGGCCGACTTGGGGAGGGACTCCCCTCCCCTTGGCCGGCCCTCCCACCTATAAAAGGAGGGGCAGGGCCTCCTCCTCTAGAGACACAACACAAGTTCCTATCTTCTAAACCTAAACCCTAGATCTAAACCCCGGTTTAGAGCTATTTCGGTTTAGAGCCTTCTAATTGGTTTAGAGCCCTCTAATTGGTGTGTCTAATTACTAGACCACTAATAGCCTCTCTCATAAGCTCCACCATACTCGCACCGGCTTAAGGCGAAGCCCTGCGGGATCTCCCCTCTACCTCCGGTACCACGCCGTTGTGCTGCCGGAATCGCGAGGAGAGTGCTACAACCTCCGCTGCCTGCTGGAACAAGGAAGAGGAAGGTCTTCGTCGAGTACCGAACGTGTGACCGACTGCGGGGGCGCTGCTGGAACGTGGCGCCGGAAGGATCGTCTACGCGATCTTGAGATCGGAAAGAGTACGACTACATCACCCACGAGAATCTGCTCTCGTTAAACACTTTGGAATCTTCGAGGGTGAGTTATTCCATTGACTCGTTGCTACAATCTAGTAGATAGATCTTGGCTTGTTTGTTTGTATGCGGTAGAAAATTTTTGTTTTCCATGCTACGAAACCCTACAGTGGTATCAGAGCCGTGTCTATATGTAGATCTGTTGCACGAGTAGAACACAATGGTCATTGTGGGCGTTGATGCTTTTATTGTAGATTGCTTTGCGTGTACTTTGCATCTTGCGGTATGTTGGGATGAAGCGGCCCGGGCTAACCTTACATGACATCGTTCATGAGACTTGCTCCACGCTTAACATGCAACTTGTATTGCATAAGTGGCTTTGCGGGTGCCTGTTTCTCCTAGCATAGTAAAGATCCAATTTACAACGGGTAATCAACAATGCTAGTATCAATGTTGTGGTTCTTGTTCATAGGTTAGAACGACACTTATGAAAAGCCCCAAACCACGTAAAATATGCAAAGAAAGTAGAATCGTCTAACTTTGTTTTGCAGGGGTGTGCAGTGATGTGATATGGCCATGATTGTGATTATATTTGATGTATGCAATGTTCCTTATTGTAAGTCGGCAACCGGCAGGAGCCATATGGTTGTCTTTAATTTCCGTTAAGACCTGCGTGTCTATTCAAAATAGTTGTAATAGTTGAAGCTGGTGGACGACAACCATGAAGAAGCGTCATTGACCTTGATGCTATGCCGGTGATGATGGAGATCATGTTCGTGCTTGAAGATGGAGATCGGAAGCACAAAGAAGAAAGGCCATATCATATCACATATTATGAATTGCATGTGATGTTAATCCTTTATGCATCTTGTATTGCTTAGTAGACGACGGTAGCATTATAAGATGATCCCTCATGCACATAAATTTCAAGTTCTAAAGTGTTCGCCCTTAGTTAGCACCGTTGCTAAAGCTTGTTGCTTCGAAGCACCACGTGATGATCGGGTGTCTTTGATTCCACGGGTGAATACAACGTAAGCAAGCCAGATTTGCTTATGCGGTAGCTAAGGTTTGATCTTGACGAGCCTAGCATGTACAGACATGGCCTCAGGAACACGGATCGCCGAAAGGTAAAGCATGAATCATATAGTAGATATGATGAACATGATGATTGTTCGCCATTGAAACTATATCGGCTCTCGTGATGATCGGTGTTGATATAGTGGATTTGGTTCGTGTGATCACTAAAACAATGTGAGGGATGTTGTTTTGAGTGGGAGTTCACCTAGTTTAAATTCATTAATTAATTTGAACTCAATTTGTCATAAACTTAGTCTAAACTATTGCAAATATGTTGTAGATCAATGGTAGCCCCTACCATCAATTTTAATGCGTTCCTAGAGAAAGAAAAGTTGAAAAAACAATGGAAGCAACTTCGCGGATTGGTTCCGCAATTTGAGGATTGTCCTCACAGCTGGTAATTTGACCTATGTGCTGGATGCACCGCTAGGAGACCCACCTGCAGCTGATGCTACCGATGAAGTAAAGAATGTTTACCTCGCTCGGAAGAATCAGTACTCCATAGTTCAGTGTGCTATCTTGTATGGTTTAGAATCGGAGCTTCAGAAAAGGTTTGAAGAGTCGGACCCATATGATATTGTCGAGGATCTCAAATTAATTTTTGAGACTCATGCGGCAATTGAAAGTTATGAAGCTTCTGAAAAGTTCTTTAACTGCAAGATGGAAGAGGGTAGCTCCGTCAGTGAGCATGTGCTTAAAATGTCTGGGCACACGAATAAACTTCAAAGCTTGGGTATAGTGATTCCTAATACTTTGGGAGTTTACCGCATCCTCCAATCACTACCACCAAGTTACAAGAACTTTGTGATGAACTACAACATGCAGAACATGAACAAAGAGTTGCCAGAACTATTTGCTATGTTAAAATCTGCAGAAGTGGAGATCAAGAAAGAGCACCAAGTGTTGATGGTCAATAAGACCACCAAATTCAAGAAAGGCAAGTCTAAGCAGAAGGGACACTTCAAGAAGGGTGGTAAGAAAGTTACCATGCCGATGAAGAAGACCAAGGCTGGACCCAAGCCTGATACTGAGTGCTTTTACTGCAAGGGAGAAGGTCACTGGAAGCGGAATTGCCCAAAGTACTTGGCGGATTTGAAGAACGGCAACATCAAGAAGAAAGGTATATTTGATATACATGTTATTGATGTGTATTTCACTAGTAGTCATAGTAGTGCCTGGGTATTTGATACTGGTTCGGTTGCTCATATTTGTAACTCGAAACAGGAGCTGCAGAATAAACGAAAGCTAGCGAAGAACGAGGTGACGATGCGCGTGGGAAACGGATCAAAGGTTGATGTGATCGCGGTCGGCACGCTACCTCTTCATCTACCATCGGGATTAGTTTTATACTTAAATAATTGTTATTTGGTGCCTGCGTTGAGCATGAACATTATATCGGGATCTTGTTTATTGCGAGACGGTTACTTGTTTAAATCCGAGAATAATGGTTGTTCGATTTATATGAGTAATATGTTTTATGCACATGCACCTTTGATAGATGGTCTATTCATATTGAATCTCGATAGTGGAAATACACATATTAATAACATTGAAGCTAAACGTTTGAAATCAAGCGATAACTTGACCTATATGTGGCACTGTCGTCTTGGTCACATTGGAGTGAAGCGTATGAAGAAACTCCATTCCGATGGACTTCTTGAATCACTTGATTTTGAATCACTTGAAAGATGCGAAGCATGTCTGATGGGTAAAATGACTAAGACTCCATTTTCTGGTATGATGGAGCGAGCTACAGACTTATTGGAAATCATACATACCGATGTGTGTGGTCCAATGAGTGTAGCATCGCGCGGTGGTTATCGTTATGTTCTTACCTTCACGGATGACTTGAGTAGATATGGGTATATCTATTTCATGAAACATAAGTCCGAAACTTTCGAGAAGTTTAAGGAGTTTCAAAGTGAGGTAGAGAATCAACGTAACAAGAAGATTAAATTTCTACGTTCTGATCGTGGAGGTGAATATCTAAGTTACGAGTTTGGTGAGCATTTGAAGAAATGTGGAATACTTTCGCAGTTGACACCGCCGGGAACACCACAGCGTAATGGTGTGTCTGAACGTCGTAATCGAACTCTCTTAGATATGGTTCGTTCTATGATGTCACTTACAGATTTACCGCTATCATTTTGGGGTTATGCATTAGAAACAGCTGCATTCACTTTAAATAGGGCACCGTCTAAATCCGTTGAAACGACACCGTATGAATTATGGTTTGGGAAGAAACCTAAATTGTCGTTCCTTAAAGTTTGGGGATGCGAAGCCTATGTAAAGAAGTTACAGCCGGACAAGCTTGAACCCAAAGCGGAGAAATGCGTCTTCATAGGATACCCGAAGGAAACTATTGGGTATACCTTCTATCATAGATCCGAAAGCAAAATCTTCGTTGCCAAGAATGGATCCTTTCTAGAGAAGGAATTTCTCTCGAAAGAAGTGACTGGAAGGAAAGTAGAACTCGATGAGGTTGTCGAACCTTATCTCGAAATTGCGAGTAGCGCAGCACCGGAAGAAGTTCCTGTGGTGCCTGCACCAATAAGAGAGGAAGCTAATGATGATGATCATGAAACTTCGGTCGAAGTTGCTACAGAGCCTCGGAGGTCAACGAGAACTCGTACCACTCCAGATTGGTATGATTCCGTTATGAATGTCATGGTGGTGGACAACACCGATGACCCCGAGACATATGAGGAAGCGATGATAAGCCCAGATTCCAATAAATGGCAAGAAGCCATGAAATCCGAGATTGGATCCATGTACGAAAATCAAGTATGGACTTTGATGGACTTACCGGATGGCCGTAAGGCTGTCGAGAACAAATGGATTTTCAAGAAGAAAACAGATGCTGATGGTAATGTTACTGTCTATAAAGCTCGACTTGTCGCAAAAGGGTTTCGACAAATTCAAGGAGTTGACTACGATGAGACTTTCTCACCGGTAGCGAAGCTAAAGTCTGTGAGGATTATGTTAGCAATCGCTGCATATTATGATTATGAGATATGGCAGATGGATGTCAAAACAGCATTCCTCAATGGAGACATTGATGAAGAGTTGTATATGATGCAACCCAAAGGTTTTGTCGATCCTAAAGATGCTAACAAGGTATGCAAACTTCAACGGTCCATCTATGGATTGAAGCAAGCATCCCGAAGTTGGAATCAACGTTTTGATAAGGTAATCAAAAGTTTTGGTTTTATACAAACTTATGGAGAAGCTTGTATTTACAAGAAAGTGAGTGGGAGCTCTGTAGCGTTCTTAATACTATATGTGGATGACATATTGTTGATTGGGAATGATGTAGACCTTCTTAATAGTGTCAAAGAATATTTGAATAATAGTTTTTCAATGAAGGATCTTGGCGAAGCAGCTTACATATTAGGCATAAAGATTTATAGAGATAGATCGAAACGCCAAATATCATTGTCACAGAGTACATATTTGGACAAAGTTCTAAAGAAGTTTGGAATGGAAGAAAGCAAGAAAGGGTTCTTGCCCATGTTGCCCAATACGACCTTGAGTAAAACTCAAAGTCCGACATCGGCAGAAGATAGAGAAAGGATGAGTAAAACTCCCTATGCCTCAGCCATAGGATATCTAATGTATGCCATGCTATGTACTAGACCCGACATCGCATATGCTGTTAGTCTAACTAGCAGATATCAAAGTGATCCAGGAGTGGATCATTGGACAGCGGTCAAAAACATCCTTAAGTACTTGAGAAGAACTAAGGATATGGTTCTTTCTTATGGAGGTGATGAACAGCTCGTTGTTAATGGTTACACCGATGCTAGTTGGAACACTGATCCGGATGATTCTAAATCACAATCTGGATACGTATTTATTTTGAATGGTGCAGCAGTTAGCTGGAGGAGTGCAAAGCAAAGCGTTGTGGCGAGATCTTCAACTGAATCGGAATACATGGCTGCTTCGGAGGCTTCACAAGAAGCGATATGGATGAAAGAGTTCATTACAGAGCTGGGTGTGGTTCCTAGTACGCTGGACCCAATGTCTATCTACTGTGATAACATGGGCGCCATAGCCAATGCGCAAGAACCAAGGTCACACAAGAAGCTGAAGCATATCAAGCTGCGTTTTCACGCTATTCGAGAACATATCCAGGATGGGGATATAAAGATTTGCAAAGTACACACAGATCTGAATGTGGCGGATCCATTGACTAAACCTCTCCCGAGGGCAAAACATGACCAACACCAAACTGCCATGGGTGTTCGGTATATTACCATGTAATCTAGATTAGATGACTCTAGTGCAAGTGGGAGACTGTTGGAGATATGCCCTAGAGGCAATAATAAATGTAGTTATTATTATATCTTTGTGTTTATGATAAATGTTTGCATTCATGCTATAATAGTATTAACAAGGAAACATTAATACTTGTGTGAATTGTAAACTTAATTTGAAGTCCCTAGTATAGCCTCTATACTTCACTAGCTTGTTGGTTAATAGATGATTGTGGTTTCCCTATCATGAACATTGAGATGTTGTTAACAACAAGATCATATCGTTAGGAGAATGATATGGTGGACATACTCCTATAGATAAGCGTAGCATAAAGATCAAGTCATTTCAATAGTTCAATTGCTATATGCTTTCTGATACATAGTTATCTAATTCCTTCGACCATGAGATCATGCATATCACCTTTACCAGATGGATGCTTTGATATCATCAAACACCACACCGTAACAGGGTGGCTATAAAGGTGGCATTGAGTGTTCGGAAGGTATTGGATTGAAACACATGGATCAAGAGTGGGATTTGTCCATCCATATGACGGATAGATATTCTCTGGGCCCTCTCGGTGAAATGTCATCCAATTAGCTTGCAAGCATGTGACTTGGTCACAAGGGATCACATATCACGGGAACGAGAAAAGAGTACTTATCAGTAACGAGGTTGAACTAGGTATGCAGAGATACCGATGATCATAACCTCGGATAAGTAACATATCGTGAGACAAAGGGAAATTGGTATCGTATGTAAGTGGTTCATTCGATCGCAAAGTAATCGTAGAAATATGTGGGAGCCATATGAATTTCCAGATTCCTCTATTGGTTATTGTTCGGAGAAGTGTCTCGATCATGTCCGCATAATTCACGAACCGTAGGGAGACACACTTAAGGATTCGACGTTGTTTGAGTAGTTATGGTATTATGAGAAAGAGACCGAATGTTGTTCGGAGTCTCGGATGGGATCCGGGATATCACGAGGTGATCCGGAGAATAAAATTCATATAAGGAAAGTCCCGTTTCGGAGTTGGGGAATGGTTCCGGTGTTTTCATCGGGAACATTCTAGAAGGTCCCGGAATGTCCGGCACTCCGGAGGGGGGAAGGGGGTACATGAATGTGTCATTGCATGTTGGAATGATTGCATCATGTACTAAGTGTTCTCGCTGTCCGAAATAAAGGGTTAATTCAAATCCTAATTGAAAAGTCAAACTGCCAGTTTTCGGTCAAACTGCCAGTTTTCGGAAAGAGGAGAAAGAGGAGGAGGTGGAGGCCGAGTTGGGGAGGGATTCCTCCCCTTGGCCGGCGCCTCCCAAGGCCGACTTGGGGAGGGACTCCCCTCCCCTTGGCCGGCCCTCCCACCTATAAAAGGAGGGGCAGGGCCTCCTCCTCTAGAGACACAACACAAGTTCCTATCTTCTAAACCTAAACCCTAGATCTAAACCCCGGTTTAGAGCTATTTCGGTTTAGAGCCTTCTAATTGGTTTAGAGCCCTCTAATTGGTGTGTCTAATTACTAGACCACTAATAGCCTCTCTCATAAGCTCCACCATACTCGCACCGGCTTAAGGCGAAGCCCTGCGGGATCTCCCCTCTACCTCCGGTACCACGCCGTTGTGCTGCCGGAATCGCGAGGAGAGTGCTACAACCTCCGCTGCCTGCTGGAACAAGGAAGAGGAAGGTCTTCGTCGAGTACCGAACGTGTGACCGACTGCGGGGGCGCTGCTGGAACGTGGCGCCGGAAGGATCGTCTACGCGATCTTGAGATCGGAAAGAGTACGACTACATCACCCACGAGAATCTGCTCTCGTTAAACACTTTGGAATCTTCGAGGGTGAGTTATTCCATTGACTCGTTGCTACAATCTAGTAGATAGATCTTGGCTTGTTTGTTTGTATGCGGTAGAAAATTTTTGTTTTCCATGCTACGAAACCCTACATGAAGATCTAATCCAATCTCTCTCGTTGTTTGCATCTCCTAGATTAGATCTTGGCTTTCCCTCTGTTCGCTTCCGTAGAAAATTTTGATTTACTATGCTGCGAAACCCTTCAGTGGTATCAGAGCTAGATCTATGCGTAGATGTGATTCACGAGTAGAACGCAACATGGTTGTTGCGGGCGTTGATGTTTTCTGTTGCAAGCCTCTTGTTTGTGTTCTTCTTATGGCGCGGGATAGTGAGATTGAAGCGGTCCAGGCCAACCTTACGCGACGTCGTTCGCGAGACCGGCTCCGCACTTGACGTGTGGCTTGTACCACACATGCGGCTGGTGGATGTCAGTTTCTCTCACTATAGTTGTCATGGGATTAACACCGGAGTTTGGCAACCATAATATCACCGTTGTGGCTTTCCGTAGGTAAGAATCGTTCTTAGCATCTACTCCCATGAGCCACGTAAAACATGCAACAACAAAGTAGAGGCGTCTAACTTGTTTTTGCAGGGAGTGTTTTCTGTGATATGGTATGGCCCAAGATGTGATGTGTATATTGTATGCGATGATCATGTTTTGTAATGTTTCACGACTTGCATGTCGATGAGTACACAACCGGCAGGAGCCATATGGTTGTCTTTATAATTGTGTATGACCTGCGAGTCAACTTCTTATACGCCATGTAATAGCTTTACTTTATCGCTAAGTAGTTAGCAATAGTTGTAGTTGCTATTCGTGGTGGAGGCAATCATGGTGGAGTGATGGAGATCATGCCGGAACGCACAAGATGGAGATCATTGCGCGAAGATTGGCTATACCATGTCACATAAAGTTATATGCATGTGATGTTTATCCTTTTATGTATCTTATCATGCTTAGATCGCGACGGTAGCATTATAAGATGATTCCTCACTTAAAGATCAAGATAAAAACTGTGTTCTCCCCAAGTATGCACCGTTGCGAAAGTTCGTCGTGTCCAAGCATCACGTGATGATCGGGTGCTATAGACTCTACGCTCACATACAACGGGTGCAAGCCAGTTTTGCACACGCGGAAATACTTGGGTCTAACTTGACGAGCCTAGCATGTACAGACATGGCCTCGGAACACAAGAACCGAAAGGTTAAGCATGAGTCATATGAATGATATGATCGACACTTCGTTGTCCACCATTGAAACCACATCTCTTCTCGTGATGATCGGATTAGGTGTGGTGAATTTGGATCGTGTTCACTAAGCAACTTGAGGGATGTTGAATTTAGTGGGAGTTCATCTAGTAATTTGATTAAGTTGAACTATTTATCATGAACATAGTCTAAATTGTACTTGCAAATACTGTAGATCACATGGCCAAGTCCAACTTCAACTTCAACGTTTTTGCTGAGAAAGAAAAGCTTAGAAACAATGGGTCTAACTTCACCAACTGGTTCCGCAATCTAAGAATCATTCTGTCTGGCGGACAAAAGGACTATGTCCTTGAGAAAGCGTTAGGTAACCCCCCTGCTGCAACTGCGCCGGCTGATGAGAAAGCTGTCTATCAGTCGCGCAAAGATGATTATGGTGTGATTAAGAGCACCATGTTGTTTGCTATGGAACCGGAACTTCAAAATCGTTTTGAAAACTATCCCGGGCCCTTTGAGATTCTCGAAGAGTTGAAAACCATGTTTCAGACTCAGGCCCGTTCTGAGAGATATGAGATCTCTGAGAAGTTCTTTAACTGCAAGATGGAGGAAGGGAGTTCCGTTAGTGAGCACGCCATTAAGATGTCGGGCTACACTCAACGCCTTGAGCAACTGGACTGCAAGATTCCAGAGGAGCTCAAGATTGACAGGGTTCTGCAATCACTCCCTCCCAGCTACAAAAGTTTTGTAGTGACTCATAATCAGATTGGTTCCACTGATATGATCACCGAGCTCTTCGCAAAGCTGAAGGCTGCGGAGGTGGACATCAAGAAGGATAATCATGTGTTGATGGTCAACAAGCCCTCCTTTAAGAAAGGTAAAGGTGCAAAGAAGCCCTTCAAGAAAAGCGGCGGCAAGCGCGTTGCCCCTGCTAAGAAGAAGCTCAAGTCTGTACCTAAGCCGGACACTGAGTGCTTCTATTGCAAGGACAAGGGTCACTGGAAGCGCAACTGTCCGAAGTACTTAGCGGACAAGAAGGCTGGCACCATCAAAGGTATATTTGATATACATGTTATTGATGTTTTCCTTACTAGCCCTCGTTGTAGTGCCTGGGTATTTGATACTGGTTCAGTTGCTAATATTTGTAACTCGAAACAGGAGCTACGGAATAGACGACGGCTTGCGAGGGATGAGGTGACGATGCGCGTTGGCAACGGATCAAGAGTTGATGTGATGGCCGTCGGCACGCTCTCCTTAGTTTTACCTTCGGGATTAGTTTTAAACCTTAATAAATGTTATTATGTGCCTGCGTTGAGCATGAACATTATTTCTGGATCGTGTTTATTGCAAGACGGTTATTCATTTAAATCGGAGAATAATGGTTGTTCTATTTATATGAGTAACATCTTTTATGGTCATGCACCCCTTGTGAATGGTTTATTTCTTCTAAATCTCGAAAGGGATGAAACACACATCCATAACATTGAGGCTAAGAGATGCAAAGTAGATAGTGATAATACTACTTATTTGTGGCACTGTCGTCTAGGTCATATTGGTGTAAAGCGCATGAAGAAACTCCATTCTGATGGACTTTTGGAGTCTCTTGATTTTGAATCATTTGACACATGCGAACCATGCCTCATGGGCAAGATGATCAAAACCCCGTTCTCCGGTATGATGGAGCGAGCAACGGACTTGTTGGAAATCATACATACCGATGTATGCGGACCGATGAGTGTTTCGACGCGCGGTGGATATCACTATTTTCTCACTTTTACCGATGACTTAAGTAGATATGGGTATATCTATTTAATGAAACATAAATCTGAAACGTTTGAAAAGTTCAAAGAATTTCAGAATGAAGTGGAGAACCATCGTAACAGAAAGATTAAGTTTCTACGATCCGATCGTGGGGGCGAATATTTGAGTTATGATTTTCTCACGCATCTCAAAGCAAGTGGAATCGTTTCACAACTCACGCCACCCGGAACACCACAGCGCAATGGTGTGTCTGAACGCCGGAATCGAACCCTATTAGATATGGTCCGATCGATGATGTCTCTTACTGATTTGCCGTTATCATTTTGGGGTTATGCATTAGAAACCGCTGCATTCACTTTAAATAGGGCTCCATCTAAATCTGTTGAGACGACACCGTATGAACTGTGGTTTGGTGCTAAACCTAAGTTGTCGTTTCTTAAAGTTTGGGGATGCGAAGCTTACGTCAAGAAGTTGATGCCGGACAAGCTCGAACCCAAAGCGGAGAAATGCGTCTTCATAGGATACCCTAAGGAAACTATTGGGTATACCTTCTATCACAGAACTGAAGGCAAAGTGTTTGTCGCAAAGAACGGTTCCTTTCTTGAGAAGGAGTTTCTCTCGAAAGAAGTGAGTGGGAGGAAAGTAGAGCTAGACGAGGTTATTGAACCTTCTCTTGAATTGGAGAGTAGCGCAGCACCTGAAATTGTTCCAGTGCCGCCTGCACCAACAATAGAGGAAGCTAATGACAAGGATCATGAAGCTTCGGACGATGCTGCTACTGAACGTCGCAGGTCGACAAGGTCGCGTGCCCCTCCTGAGTGGTACGGCAACCCTGTCTTGACTGTCTTGTTAGTAGAAGACAGTGAACCTACGAACTATGAGGAAGCGATGATGAGCCCAGACTCTGAGAAATGGCTAGAAGCCATGAAATCCGAATTGGGATCCATGAGCGAAAACCAAGTATGGACTTTGGTGGACCCTCCTAGCGACCGAAAGGCCGTTGAGTGCAAATGGATCTTCAAGAAGAAAACGGACGCGGATGGTAATGTTACCGTCTATAAAGCACGGCTTGCTGCGAAAGGTTTTCGACAAGTTCAAGGTGTTGACTACGATGAGACTTTCTCTCCCGTAGCGATGTTTAAGTCCATTCGGATTTTATTAGCAATTGCTGCGTTTCATGATTATGAAATATGGCAAATGGATGTCAAGACTGCTTTCCTCAATGGCAACATTGATGAAGAGTTGTATATGATGCAACCCGAAGGTTTTGTCGATCCTAAGGATGCTGATAAAGTATGCAAACTTCAGCGTTCCATTTATGGACTGAAGCAAGCATCTCGGAGTTGGAACCTTCGTTTTGATCAAGTGATCAAAAGATTTGGATTTGTTCCAAATTGCTACGAAGCTTGCATCTACAAGAAAGTGAGTGGGAGCTCGGTGACGTTTCTGGTACTATATGTGGATGACATATTGATTATTGGAAATGACATCAACATGCTTAACGATGTGAAGAGTTATTTGAACAAGTGTTTTTCAATGAAAGACCTAGGTGAAGCTGCTTATATATTGGGCATCAAAATCTATAGAGATAGACAAAGACGCCTGATAGCTTTAAGCCAGAGTACATACCTAGACAAAGTTCTGAAAAGGTTCAGAATGGATAAGGCATTGAAAGGTTCAGTGCCTATGTTGTCAGGTAAGATATTGAGCAAGGCTCAGTGTCCAGCTACGGTAAATGATAGGGAAGCTATGAGCAAAGTGCCTTATGCCTTGGCCATAGGTTCCATCATGTATGCCATGCTGTGTACTAGACCGAATGTGTCCAATGCTCTTAGTTTGACGAGCAGATATCAAAGTGATCCAGGAGTGGAACACTGGACAGCCGTGAAGAACATCCTAAGGTACCTAAATAGGACTAAAGAAATGTTCTTAGTCTATGGGGGTGATGAACAGCTCGTCGTAAAAGGTTACGTCGATGCTAGTTTCGACACCGACAAGGATGATGCTAAATCTCAGACAGGATACGTGTATATTTTGAATGGAGGAGCTGTGAGCTGGAGAAGCTGCAAGCAAAGCGTGGTTGCGGGATCTACAGTAGAAGCGGAATACATGGCTGCTGCAGAAGCGTCAAGTGAAGGAGTTTGGATCAGAAACTTCATCACTGAGCTTGGCGTGGTTCCAAGTGCATTGGACCCACTGGAGATATTGTGTGACAACACTGGCGCCATAGCACTCGCTAAGGAACCAAGATATCATCCAAAGACCAAGCATATCAACCGCAAGTTTCATATAATCCGAGATTATATAGCAGATGGAGATCTGAAGATCAGCAAAGTACATACAGATCTGAATGTCGCAGATTCATTGACTAAACCTCTTCCACGTGTAAAACATGATCAGCACCTCAGTGCCATGGGTGTGAGATTGTTGCCAGATGTAAACTAGATTATTGACTCTAGTGCAAGTGGGAGACTGTTGGAATTATGCCCTAGAGGCAATAATAAAGATGTTATTATTATAATTCTTGTTCATGATAAAGTTTATATTCCATGCTAGAATTGTATTAAGCGGAAACTTTAATACTTGTGTGGTTTGTGAACAACACCGTGTCCCTAGTACGCCTCTATGGACTAGCTCATTGATCAATGATGGTTAAGGTTTCCTAACCATAGACATGAGTTGTCAATTGATAATGAGATCATATCATTGGGATGATATGGTGGACAGACCCAAACTAAGCGAAGCAATTAGATCGTGTCATTGTGTTCATCTTTGTGAAGCTTTTCCTATGTCAAATATTGTATTCCTTAGACCATGAGATAATGCAACTCCCTGGTATCGGAAGAAAGCTTTGAGGTCATCAAACGTCATCCTATGAGAGGGTGATCATAAAGGTGTCTCTCAGGTGATCGGAAAGTATCTGTTGGGTTGTATGTATCGAGATGGGATTTGTCCCTCCCAAGTCGGAGAGATATACTTCGGGCCCACTCGGTAATCGATATCAACACCGCTTGCAAGCATGTGGTTAAGGAGTTAATCACAAAGTGATATCGGATTATGGAACGAGTAAAGTACTTGTTGTGAACGAGATTGAACTAGGTATGACGGTACCGACGATCGAATCTCGGGCAAGTAAAATATCGCGAGACGAAGGGAATATATATATGGGATTGATTGAATCCTGGCATCGTGGTTCATCCGATATGATCATCGATGAATGTATGGGAGTCAATATGGGTGCCCAGACCCCGCTGTTGATTATTGATAGAAGATCATGTCTGCATATTCTCGAACCCGCAGGGTCACACACTTAACGTGTCTCGACGCTAGGATAGATTGGATACTTGGTTTATGAATTTTTGTTCGGAGTCTCGGATGGGATCCGGGACATCACGAGAGGTTCCGGAGTGGTCCGGAGAATAAGATTCATATAAGGCAGTGCAGTTTTTGGAGTTCGGAATTGTTCCGGATTAATCGGTATTGTACCGGAAGCTTCTAGAACCTTCCGGAAGGGGGCCAACGTGGTCCCACCTTCCGGGAGGGGGCATGGGCCTATGAGGGAGTGTCCTGGCCGCATTGGGCCAGGGGCACAAGGCCCCATAGGGCCCAGCCGATCCTAGAGAGTTTAAATCGTTTAAACTAGAGATAAGATAAGATAGGATTTCTAGATAAGAGAGAGTTTAAATTGTTTAAACTAGAGATAGGCTTGGAGGAGAGGCTAGGGCTGGCCGCACCCCCCCCTCTATATATAGAGGGATGGTGCGCCCCCTCTCACACACCCTTACACCTTCCTCCAAACCCAGTTGCCCTGCTGCCCTTCCTCTCTCCCTCCCGACTGTTTGTAGGCGAAGCCCTGCGGCAGAAATCCTCCACCATATACACCACGCCATCATGTTGTAGATCCAATCTATCTCTCCACCCTACTTGCTGGTCCGAGGAAGGAGGAGACGTCGAGGTGCTGCACGTGTGCATCTCACGGAGGCACCGCCACTTGTGGTGCTAGATCGGATCGGATCGCGAGGAGGAGAAGCGAGTACGACTACATCACCCACGTTCCGACGAACGTTCCGCTGTGCGAATCTTCAAGGGTATGAAGATCTAATCCAATCTCTCTCATTGTTTGCATCTCCTAGATTAGATCTTGGCTTTCCCTCTGTTCGCTTCCGTAGAAAATTTTGATTTACTATGCTGCGAAACCCTTCAGGTCCATGGGAGGATCCCGCGGCCAAAAAGGGCCCGATAGGCCGAGCTAACCGAGAAGGACCCGGACGGGGTGAGCCTCCATGTCACACTATTGGGCTCGTCGTCCAAGGACGCCGGGAGCTGTTGGAGATATGCCCAAGAGGCGATAATAAAGTGGTTATTATCATATCTTCATACTTATGATAAATGTTTATATACCATGCTATAATTGTATTAACAGGAAACATTAATACTTGTGTGATTTGTAAACATAAAAGCTCCTAGTAAAGCCTCTTGTTAAACTAGATTATTGGTTAATATATGATCATGGTTTCCTGATCATGAACATAGAGATGTTATTAACAACAGGGTCATATCATTAGGAGAATGATGTGATGGACATACTCCTATAGATAAGCGTAGCATAAAGATCAAGTCATTTAATATAGTTCATTTGCTATAAGCTTTCTGATACATAGTAACCTAATTCCTTCGACCATGAGATCATGCTTATCACCATCACCGGAAGGATGCTTTGATGACATCAAACACCACACCGTAACTGGTGACTATAATGATGGCATTGAGTGTTCGGAAAGTATGGGTTGAGACACATGGATCAAGAGTGGGATTTGTCCATCCATATGACGGATAGATATACTCTGGGCCCTCTCGGTGGAATGTCATCCAATTAGCTTGCAAGCATGTGACTGGCTCACAAGGGATCACATATCACGGGAACGAGAAAAGAGTACTTATCGGTAACGAGGTTGAACTAGGTATGCAGAGATACCGACGATCAAAACCTCGGATAAGTAAACTATCGTGAGACAAAGGGAAATTGGTATCGTATGTAAGTGGTTCATTCGATCGCAAAGTAATCGTAGAAATATGTGGGAGCCATATGAATTTCCAGATTCCTCTATTGGTTATTGTTCGGAGAAGTGTCTCGATCATGTCCGCATAATTCACGAACCGTAGGGAGACACACTTAAGGATTCGATGTTATTGAGTAGTTATGGAATGATGAGTAAGAGACAGAATGTTGTTCGGAGTCTCGAATGGGATCCGGGATATCACGAGGAGATCCGGAATGGTCCGGATAATAAGATTCATATAAGGAAAGTCCTGTTTCGGGGTTGGAGAATGGTTCCGGTGTTTTCATCAGGAATGTTCTAGAAGGTTCCGAAATGTCCGGCACTCCGGAGGGGAAGGGTACATGAATGTGTCATTACAAGTTGGAATGGTTGCATCATGTACTAGGTGTCATCGCTGAGCAAAATAAAGGGATAAATCAAATCCTAGTTTGAAAAGTCAAACGCCAATTTGAAAAGTCAAACGGCAAGTTTGCTTGGTGGAGGGAGAGTAGGAAACCTACCTGGGGAGGAAGTCCCTCTCCCTCCACCACCGGCCAAGGAGGCCGAGTTGGGGAGGGACTCCCCTCCCCTTGGTCGCGCCCTCCCACTTATATAAGGAGGGGCAGGGCTGCCCCTCCTAGACCTACACCTCTCTCCCCTAAACCTAAACCCTAGCCGCCGGCCTCCACCAAAGTCGCCGCCGCCTCCTAGGGTTTGCCTAGCCGCCGAGTTGGGGCCCTCCCCTTGCCCTAGCTGTCGGCCTAGCTCTCTCTCCTTGGTGCCTCTAAACCCTAGATCGCCAAGGCCTCTCTCATAGTCCACCATACTCGCTCCGGCTTAAGGCGAAGCCATGCGAGATCTCCCCTCTACTTCCGGTACCACGCCGTCGTGCTGCCGGAATCGCGAGGAGAGTGGTACAACCTCCGCTGCCTGCTGGAACAAGGGAGAGGAAGGTCTTCATCGAGTACCGAACGTGTGACCGACTGCGGGAGCGCTGCCGGAACGCAGCGCCGGAAGGATCGTCTACGCGATCTTGAGATCGGAAAGAGTACGACTACATCACCCACGAGAATCTGCTCTCGTTAACCGCGTTGGATCTTTGAGGGTTAGTATTCTATCGATTCGTTGCTACAATCTAGTAGATAGATCTTGGCTTGATCATAGATTAGATCTTGATTGTGTGTTCATGCGGTAGAAATTTTTTGTTTTCAGTTCCCTCCAAGCTTCAGTTTCCTCCGGGCCAAAGGTACGACGAAACGAGATGTTCCATGTTCCCTCTATAGCCGCAGCGGATACCCGAAGGGATGGATCAGAACAAATGGCAAAGAGGCTCGGGTACACCACTCGTAAGGGGTGCTCCCTGAGCCAGGAGTCTAGCCAGAACATGGTTCCCTCCACGTTCCCAGTAGAGACTATGACCCCCAGACGGATCTCGTTCTTGATCTCCTGGATGGAGTGCCGGAATTGAGAGCTGTCCAGTCGATCGCAGTCCAAAAGGGGACGGCCCTGCAGGTACTTGTCCTTAATGAGCTTGAGCCAAAGGCCCCCATCATCACGCAGAATCCGCCAAACCCACCTCAGCATCAGGGCCTTATTAAACTAGCGAGACGAAAGGATACATATGCCCCCAAACTCCTTGGGGGCGCAAATGTCTGCCCACTTGACCATGTGGTACTTCTGGCGTCCCATGGGGTCTTGCCAGAAGAACCGAGAGAGCTCCTTGTTAAATGCTCCATGTACCCCCTCTGGGAGGAGGTACATGCCCATCATATACATGGGCAAACTGGACAGACAGGAATCAATCAGGACCGTCTTGCTACCTTTATATGTGAATCTCCCACACCAAGGTTCGGACCTTGAGCGCACCCTGTCCACGAGAGGGTCCAGGTACCTGATAAGGATCCTGGTATCATGGTCCGGCATCCCTAGATAGGTGATGGGGTAGGAGGAGAGCCGACAATTAAAGTTGTCAGCTATCCTCTGCCGCTCGTCCAGAGAGAACCCCAGCGCGATAATCTCACTCTTGTTGAAGTTAATCCGAAGCCCCGACATATCCTGGAAGCATAGGAGGAGGAATTTGAGGTTCGCGATATCTAGAGTCGAGCCTTCAATCATGATCATTGTGTCGTCTGTGTATTGAAGCTGGGTGATGCCCCCCTCCCCCGGGAATAAGGAGGCCGACCACCTCGGAGATGTGGCCGGATGCCTTGGCTTTTTCAAGAATTTCCGCTAGGGCATCCACCGCCGCGTTGAAGAGAAGGGGGGATAGGGGGTCCCCCTGTCTAACACCGCAATAGGGGTGGAAGTAGGGTCCGATCACGCTGTTGATGTTAATTGCGTTGCTCCCGGTCATGACGAATTGCATATCTAGGTAATCAGGTGATCGTCAAATCCCCGTCTAATGAGGACCTGCCGAAGAAACCGCCAGTCCAGATGATCGTATGCCTTTTGGAAGTCTAGCTTCAAGAAGATGCCTCGCTACTTACTAGTCTTGATCTCGTGGATAATCTTATGGAGGGCGGGGATCCCATCATGTATGAATCTGCCTTTGAGAAAGGCGAATTGATACTGGTGGGTGAGGCGCTCCATGCACGAGGCAAGACGAGACGCGCAGACTTTCGCAAAGATCCGTTGGATGACATTGAGGACCGTAATGGACCTGAATTGGCGGATGTCCAAGGCCCTATTACTTTAGGGATCAAGGTGATCACGCCCAGATTCAGCCGACCCATCACAAGAGTCCCCGTGAAGAATTCCTGGAACAATGGCATGATGACCGGTTGGAGTTCCCTCCAGAAAGTCTAGAAGAAAGCTACTGGGAGGCAATTGGGACCCGGGGCAGAGTTGGCCTTCATGGCCTTCACCGCCCGCTCTACCTCCTCCGGCAGGAATGGGAGGGTGAGCTCCACATTCTCGTCGTCCATGACCCTGTCCCTAAGCGGCCAGAAATCAGCCGCGAACGTGACCCCGGTGTGGGGTCCTGCCATGAAGAGCGCCTTATAGAACGAGTAGATATATGAGGACAGCTCCCCTGCCTCCTTGATGAGGAGCTCATTGTCCCATAGGCAGGGAATAGAGCATTTCCTACGGCGTCCATTGGCCACCACATGGAAATAGGCCGTATTCGCATCTCCCTGGAGGAGCCAGTTCTGGCGGCTGCGTTGCCGCCAGTACAACTCCTCCCCCTTGTAAATCTTCACTAGAGAGGTCTCTAAGGCATAACGGTGGGACCACTCGTCCGCTCAGAGGCCCACCGAGTCTGCCGTCAGGTCAAGGGCATGGATCTTCTCCAGAAGTGCGCCTTTCTGGAGTCTCGTTGCAGCGCCTAAATTTGCCCCAACCCCTCATGAATTGGCGGGCAATTTTAGTGCAGTGATGCCATACATCCACCGCATTGAATTGTCTAGGGGGAGACGTCGCAGCTGCCCGCCATTTGGCCTGGAATGCTTCCACAAAACCCGACCGGTGAAGCGAGAAGTTTTCGAAATGGAATCGGTTCAGCCGTGGCGGGGAGCTCCCCCCGGTCGATAGAAGCATCAGAACATGATCCGAGCCTACCCTGGTGATGGCGCGGAGAGAGAAGAGAGGGAAGGCAACCTCCCAATCCACTGAGACCAACACGCGGTCAAGGACACTCATGATGGGATCTGTTCTGTTGTTAGTCCACGTGAACCGGGCTCCTACTCGCGTGATCTCTCTAAGAGCGAGATCCGCGATACAATCATTGAACATCCGCATGCGCGTGACGTCCACGTTGAGGGAGCTCTTGTCATCAGGGGAGCGAATCAGGTTGAATTCACCCACCACAACCACCGGGATGGTGCAGCTCTCAACTTTGGCATTTAGCTCCTCGAGGAAAGCTGGGGAACGACTATGGTCCGCGGGGCCATAGACGGTGATAACCTTCCACTGGAGGTTGGATCGCCTATGGGTGAGGGACATGCTCACAAAGAATTCCCCGTGGTCCATGTCGTCGACCTCAAAGGTGTCCTCCTTCGCGCCCAGGAGGATGCCCCCTGAGTGTCCCACCGCTAGGATCCAATTCCACGCGAACTTGTGTCTTGACAAACCTTGGAGCTCAGAGAAGTGGAAGACCTGCTTAATTGTCTCATGAAAACCCACAATGTCGACCTTTTCTTGATGCATGTAATCCTTGATCTAGCATCTTCGGCTGACATTCCTGAACCCCCTAATGTTCCAAATAAGCGAGATAATAGCTGGCCAATTCATTGGATAACATCTGGGGATTCGGTCCCCTTACGGGGGACGTGTCGGGTCTTGCTCGCCGACTGGGGCTTGGCGCTCGGCCTTGGCGGTCTCTGATGTCTACGCACTTCTATTCTTGTAGACAAAAGTTGGACCTCCAAGTGCAGAGGTTTGTAGAACAGCAGAAAGTTTCCCTTAAGTGGATTACCCAAGGTTTATCGAACTCAGGGAGGAAGTGGTCAAAGGTATTCCCTCTCAAGCAATCCTGGAATCAAGATAAAAGAAGTCTCTTGTGTCCCTAACACACCCAATACACTTGTCATGTGTATAGGTGCACTAGTTCGGCGAAGAGATAGTGAAATACAAGTGGTAACTGTGCCAGAAAATAGCTTGACGGTGAGGTAAAGACTAAAGCAAGAAAACATGCAACAGCTCTAGATGAAGATGGTGTTTCAATGTTTAGAAACAAGGCCTAGGGATCCTACTTTCACTAGTGAACACTCTCTCATATAAATATCCTCTCTTCATGATACTACTCTTAACTACTCTCCGGTTGGACACTCTAATCCATTGTAGGGATATAACAACACTCCTCAAAGTCCGCCTTCCCCAATCTAGATAACCCCACACTGTCACCTTGAGCACTAGATGGTTGCAACAAATACCACAATTTCATAGAGACATCCAACTCCAAATATAACTCATAACAAATATTCATTCTAACCAAAGTGCCACACACAGTATGCACGTTGTCACTTTCACACACATGGGGGAAAGCATAGATCTATTAAAGCACAAAGAGTATTTATGTAGACTCAAACCTAAGTGCCACCATGGCGTGCACGCTGTCACTTTCACACACATGGGGAGAGCAAAGATCTAATGAAGCACTTGAGTAACAAGGTAGATCTACTTGATTACAAAGCTCATGACCACAACAAGATCATGCATAGAGAGAGAGATGAACACATAGCTACCGGTAGAGCCCTTAGCCTCGAGGAAGAACTACTCCCTCCTCATCATGGGGATCGGCAACGGTGATGAAGATGGCGATGGAGATCGATGGAGATGGCTCCGGGGGCACTTCCCCGTCCCGGCAGGGTGCCGGAACAGAGACTTTATGTCCCCCGAATCTCCCCTTCGGTGGTGGCAGAGCTACAGAGGTTTTCGTGGATTTCTTCTGGATGTATGATTGACGACTTAGGGTTTTCTCATCGGGGGCTTCTTATAGGCGAAGAGGCAAGGCAGGGAAGCGGCCGAAGGGCCCACACCCTACCTAGGCACGGGGTAGGGCCCACCCGTGCCTAGGGGGTGTGGTGGCCATGGTTCACCTCTCCGTCTTCCCCTCTGGACTTCATGTCACCCACGGTAAAATATTGACTTTGGCTTTTGTCCCGTCCAATTTCGAGAATATTGATTTTCTGCCTTTCTGGAACCAAAAACAGAAGAAAATAGGCAACTAGCACTGTGGCAACTTGTTAATAGGTTAGTTCCAGAAAAGATATAAAAACACCTCAAAGTGTATACAAGGCAAAGCAAAGTAGATACTAAACAATCACGGAGCATCAAAAATTATAGAGACGTTTCCGACGTATCAAGCATCTGCAAGCTTAACTCCTGCTCGTCCTCGAGTAGGTAAGTGATAAAATAATGATTTTTGAGGTGACATGCACCATCAAAATCAAGATCAAACCATTTGCAAGCATTGAAAGCTAGGAACAAAGAACTCTAAATATGTGCATGAAAGATGGAGTTATAACAATAGGACATAGTAACTATGCATGCAACATGAAAGGCTACAAACAAAGATCATGAATAACATGCATTGAAAAACGTTTGTTTGTTTCACATACAGAAAACGTGGCATAGTGGCATTCAGCTTGTCCCTCATAGAGTAGAAAATAGATGCATAGGACACCTTTAAAGTTCACAAGGGTGACTAGAAACAAGTAGCTCATCAACAAGTAATATCACAATATGCATCAATCAATAAGTTTTGGGACACTGCACACAGAATGGCAACTATGCTCTCTTAATGGTGCCTAAAAGTAGAAGGTGGACACTCAAATAATAGTGGAAGACAGGCCCTTTACAAAGGGAAGCAGGGATTTCAAGTTTCAAAAAGAGCTTCCAAAAATTATGGTACTTGTTAGCTTTCAGCCCTCATTGCCCCTATCATAAGAATCTTGAAGTGGTTAAGGTTAAAGTGAACAAAGATGAAGTATATGCTTGACAGAGTATAAGTTGGCAATCTCAAGTCCCTTGAATACGAGGGCCACACCTCATGCTACTCAACTCCAGTCACCTGTAAGTTCTTGTCATTGTAAGTACATGCATATCATAGAGAACCGCCAACGGGGTACCCCTTGCACATGGTACAGGAGCTATCCCATAACCAAAATGACAAGGCAAGCAGACAATGAGCATCTCAGCGATCTTTTTTATTTACTATATGCATAGGTTTTTATTGAGTATGCTTCATAGATAGCTCACTATGGTGATGCTGCAAGTTTCCACCATGATTAGGCATGTCTTAGGCTAGCGGCCCATGCGTTTCTCTAACACAAAATACATACTCCATGGACTTACAAGTTCCCTCTTTATTTCACACCAGTGACATCCATAGACAAAAGAGAACGATATCAACTGAGTACAAAGTACAAGTGCAATGTTGAAAACGTTCCCCGTGATAACACGGTGCTGCTAATTCCAACGTATAAGTGCAAGCATATACAACATAGAAGACACAATGGTTCAAGTTTATTAGGGGCAAAGAATATAAAATGTGCCATCAAGTTTGTGAGGGCTTTAATCACTAAGTTTTCACATAACAAAATAGTTTTTAATTGGAAGATAGCTGAAAACAAGAATATACTTGGAATGGTGTAATACACCATGCATAGGAGTTTATAGTGGACACTTTGGAATAACTTGGTTTCTTGGGAGTTGGAAGCATGAGTAGAGCTTACTCATATAAGTGGAGGCTAGCAAAAGACTGGAAGCAACTAACTAAGAGAGCAATAATGACCATAATCATGCAGAGCAACAAAACATTACTAATCAAAGCATAGAGTGGTACTACAAGTCAAGGACTAAATGATCATATAGGCTATGGTGACTTGTTCATAGTCATAACATGGTCTGAGCATGTGCCAAGTCAACCCAAACAAAGCATCAAAAGGGAATACCACAATACTATGTTTTTGTATGCTAAAACAACGCATGATTCCTTCAAGGCACATTAAGCAATCCTAATTGTTTGGAACAAGTCATGCTACAGCAATAATCACTAAGCATAAGGTCAAAACAAGATCTAGCAGGACATGATAAAGTCTAAGCCACAGTCAAAACAAGCTCCCTTTTGTACCACTATAAGCATGAAACTTTCTACTCTTTTCCAACACCAAACAACTTATTTGAAACAACTCACAAAGATAATAATCAATAAAGATCAGTGAGCATGTCTCACAAATCCAAAAAAAAGAACTAAAAAGTTCTAAGCTAAAAGCACAAGAAAACTAAGGCTGAACGCAGTGCTAGCAAAAGTGAACACTCACAAAACAATAAGAGTGAAAACTAGAGTGTTCTAGGCAATGGAAACAGAGTGTGTCTCTCTCCAAAAGAAGTGTGGTGTAACCAACCAACTTACTCAAGCAAACTAAGCAAACGAAAACTAAGACATTCCAATAACAACACAACAGTGCATGAAACAATAAAAACGAAGTGTCTAGAAAGACCTGAGCTTTTTATTGATGAAGAATAGGATGCCTTGGGCATCCCCAAGCTTTGACGCTTGTACCTCTTGAATAATTCTTGGGGTGACACATGGTGGCATACCCAAGCTTAAGATTTTGTCCATTCTTCATATCATTACATCATTCTTTCTCTATACCTAAAAATTTTCCTTCATACAAAACTTCACACAATCTTCATTAGCAACATTAGTGTATTCAAAAGATAATAGACCCTTGGGCTTAGCTTTGGAATAGAAAAATTTCACTAAAAACATAAGATACTGTAGCAATTCCCTCAAAAAGTTCAATTTACCAAAAAGAACCCAAAAAGGAATCAATAAGAAGCAAATGCAAATAATGACAGAAATCTATCAATACAGACCAGCAGGTAGAAACCTATTTTTTCGAAGACCTTATATTGCTCAAATCAAAAAGTGTTGAACTAACGAAAGTTAGCTAACATACTGGGGGATTTATTCGTAAATTTTCAGATCAAACCGACTTACATAGACTCCTCACGAAATTTTATGGTGGAGGACATAAATCTGTTTCGGGACAACAACTCCCCAAATCTTACTTCCCTCTCATTAGAGGTCATTATTGGCACGAAAAGCAAACAAAAAAGATAAGGAGAGGTCATTACTGAAGTAATAACTTTCAAGACTCAAGAAAACTCTTGGGTTATCTCTCAACAAGTACCTTTCTTTAATGCCTTTAAGTTAGGCTTGATAGTTGGAGAAGATGCTCACAAGAGAAATATGAATTGATTTAAAAGAGAGCATCAAGAAGCAAATTCAAAGAAAATTTAAGTATAACCCACTTCCTATGCATAGTAATCTTGTAAATAAACAAGTCATGAAAGCACAAAGCAACAAGCATGGGAAAGCAAAACAAGTGCAACTTCAAAATTTTCAACATAAAGAGGGAAAACTTAATATTTTTGAGATACATAATACCATGTTTCCCTCTCTCATAATAACTTTCAGTAGCATCATGAATAAAATTAACAATATAACTATCACATAAAACATTCTTATCATGAGCCATATGCATAAACTGATTATTACTCTCCACATAAGCATAGTCATTCTTATTAATTGTAGTGGGAGCAAATTCAACAAAATAGCTATCATTATTATTCTCATCACCATAATCATCAAATATAGGAGGCATATTGTAATCACAATTAACTTTCTCCTCAATAGTAGGTGGACTGAAAATATCATATTCATCATTATAATCATCATATATTGGAGGTTTGGTATCATCATAAGCAATAGAATAGCTATGTTCCAAAGCCGGGGAACTAAAAAGATCATTTTCATAAAAACTAGCTTCCCCAAGCTTAGACTTTTCCATTGCATTAGCAATAATGGGGTCCAAAGAATTCATACTAATAACATTGCTATTAGCATGCAAATAAAGTTCCATGGGTTTTTAATTTTCTCTTCAAACACTTCATGTCCTAGCTCAAGATAAACACTATAAAGCTCTCTAATTTTTTTGTTGTTTTCCATTAAGCCTAACTAGTGAAAACAAGAAACAAAAAGACAAAATTGCACAATATAAAGGAAATAACTTCGAGCACTCACACACCAAGAGGATGTGAGTACCTTTTACCTTACCTCCCCGGCAAAGGCGCCAAAAAATAGCTTTTTGGCTTGTTGTTGCCGTGGGGTAACGTGTGTGAGTGCCTTTTACTTTTCCTCCCTGGCAACGGCGCCAGCAAATAGCTTGATGTCTACGCACTTCTATTCTTGTAGACAGTTTTTGGGCCTCCAAGTGCAGAGGTTTGTAGAACAGTAGCAAGTTTCCATTAAGTGGATTACCCAAGGTTTATCGAACTCAGGGAGGAAGTGGTCAAAGGTATTCCCTCTCAAGCAATCCTGCAATCAAGATACAAGAAGTCTCTTGTGTCCCCAACACACCGAATACACTTGTCAGGTGTATAGGTGCACTAGTTCGGCGAAGAGATAGTGAAATACAAGTGGTAACGGTGCTAGAAAATAGCTTGACGGTGAAGTAAAGACTAAAGCAAGCAAACATGAAACAGATCTAGATGCAAACAGTGTTTCAATGTTTAGAAACAAGGCCTAGGGATCCTACTTTCACTAGTGAACACTCTCTCATATAAATATCCTCTCTTCATGATACTACTCTTAACTACTCTCTGGTTGGACACTCTAATCCATGGTAGGGCTATAACATCACTCCTCAAAGTCCGCCTTCCCCAATCTAGATAACCCCACACTGTCACCTTGAGCGCTAGATGGTTCCAACAAACACCACAATTTCATAGAGACATACAACTCCAAATAAAACTCATAACAAATATTCAATCTAGCCAAAGTGCCACACACGGTATGCACGTTGTCACTTTCACACACGTGGGAAAAGCATAGATCTATTAAAGCAAAAAGAGTATTTATGTAGACTCAAACCTAAGTGCCACCATGGCGTGCACGCTGTCACTTTCACACACATGGGGAGAGCAGAGATCTAATGAAGCACTTGAGTAGCAAGGTAGATCTACTTGATTACAAAGCTCATGACCACAACAAGATCATGCATAGAGAGAGAGAGAGATGAACACATAGCTATCGGTAGAGCCCTTATCCTCGAGGAAGAACTACTCCCTCCTCATCATGGGAATCAGCAACGGTGATGAAGATGGTGATGGAGATCGATGGAGATGGCTCCCGGGGCATTTCCTCGTCTCGGCAGGGTGCCAAAACAGAGACTTTCTGTCCCCAGAATCTCCCCTTCGGTGGCAGCGGTGCTATAGAGGTTTTTGTGGATTTCTTCTAGATGTATGATTGGCGACTTAGGGTTTTCTCATCGGGGGCTTCTTATAGGCGCAGAGGCGAGGCTAGGAGGCGGCCGGAGGGCCCACACCCTACCTAGGCGCAGGGCAGGGCCCACCCGCGCCTAGGGGTGTGGTGGCCCTGGTTCGCCTCTCCGTCTCCCCTCTGGACTTCGTGTCGCCCACGGTAAAATATTGACTTTGGTTTTTGTCCCGTCCAATTCCGAGAATATTGATTTTCTACCTTTCTGGAACCAAAAACAGAAGAAAACAGGCAACTGGCACTATGGCAACTTGTTAATAGGTTAGTTCTAGAAAAGATATAAAAACACCTCAAAGTGTAGACAAAGCAAAGCGAAGTAGATACTAAACAAGCATGGAGCATCAAAAATTATAGATACGTTTCCGACGTATCAGTCTCCCTTGTGACCCCCGTACTATGGGGGTTACCTGGGTGACGGCCGAGGGATGCGGCTTAGGAGAACCATCAGACCTAGTTCCAGGAGCGGGTGTCCCGGAACCGAGTGATATCGTGGTTCCCTCCCGCTCCCGAGCCAAACGGGCCCGGGCAGCTGTGAGGGATCCCTCATAAATATCCTTAGTGCTAATCGCCTCAGTTTGCTCGAGGCGGGCCCCTCTCACCACGGAAGACCACAACGCTGTCAGCTGCCACCTTTGCGAGATGGTCGATCGGGGAATCATCCAGAACAGAGAACCGAGAGCCAGAAGTGGGGGTGCAAGAGGAAGGAGAGGGCCGAGAAGGGGCGGATCGAGAGGTACCTGGATCACGGTTGCGAGTTGCGGTGTGCTGATCCACTAGCTGGGGCATCATGGGATCCACTCCTGCGCATCCCTCCCTGGCCTTGTCTAGGCGAGGGCTGTGACGAGAGGAGGGGCACAAGGCGAGGGAGGCGGACCTGCCTCGCGCGCAGGCTAGCTGCGGGGGTGGCGGGGATGGCCGCTGCTGGCTCCTCCGGTCGAAGCGCCGGGGTCGAGGGGGATGAGGCGGGGGATGCCCTGGGCGAGGACGTCATGGAGCCTAGGGATAGCGAGTAACACACCACCCCTAGGGAACATGGGGAGGAGGGAGCTGCGACCTCCAACCCCACACTCCCGGAGTCGCGATCTGCCGTCGCCAAAGCATCCTCCAGGAGGGGCGCGCATAGCAGGCGGGGGAGTCCATATCCAGGTGCCTAGAGAAGCCATCTGACTGGCAGAAGTTGGAGCCATACTAGGAGATCTGGAAGTCAAGCAGCTGGGACCCAGCCCCCAAGGAGGCCTGGTGGGAGGTGTAGGGGTTCGTAGCATGGAAAAAAAATTCTACCACATACAAACAAACAAGCCAAGATCTATCTACTAGATTGTAGCAACGAGTCGATAGAATAACTCACCCTCAAAGATTCCAAAGTGTTTAACGAGAGCGGATTCTCGTGGGTGATGTAGTCGTACTCTTGCCGATCTCAAGATCGTGTAGACGATCCTTTCGGCGCTGCGTTCCGGCAGCGCTCCCGCAGTCGGTCACACGTTCGGTACTCGATGAAGACCTTCCTCTTCCTTGTTCCAGCAGGAAGCAGAGGTTGTAGCACTCTCCTCGCGATTCCGGCAGCACGACGGCATGGTACCGGAAGTAGAGGGGAGATCTCACAGGGCTTCGCCTTAAGTCGGAGCGAGTATGGTGGACTATGAGAGAGGCCTTGGCGATCTAGGGTTTAGAGGCACCAAGGGAGGAGTCTAGCCGGCGGATAGGGTTAGGTTTCACCCCAACTCGGCGAGTTGGTGGTGCCCTAGGCGGCATCAGGGGGGGTGGTGCCGGCGGCTTAGGGCTAGGGTTTGGGTGGAGAGAGGTGTGTGCTAGAGGGGCACCCCTGCCCCTCCTTATATAGGTGGGAGGGCGCCGGATGGGAGGAGGGAGTCCTCCCCCAACTCGGCCTCCTTGGCCAGCGGTGGAGGGAGGAGGACTTCCTCCCCAAGTAGGTTTCCTACTCTCCCTCCACCAAGCAAACTTGTCGTTTGACTTTTCAAATTGGCGTTTGACTTTTCAAACTAGGATTTGATTTATCCCTTTATTTTGCTCAGTGATGACACCTAGTACATGATGCAACCATTCCAACTTGTTATGACACATTCATGTACCCTTCCCCTCCAAAGTGCCAGACCTTCCGGAACCTTCTAGAACATTCCCGATGAAAACACCGGAATCATTCTCCAACCCCGAAACAGGACTTTACTTATATGAATCTTTATTCTCCGGACCATTCCGGATATCCTCGTGATATCTTGGATCCCATCCGAGACTCCGAACAACATTCGGTCTCTTACTCATCATTCCATAACTACTCAACAACATCGAATCCTTAAGTGTGTCTCCCTACGGTTCGTGAATTATGCGGACATGATCGAGACACTTCTCTGAACAATAACCAATAGAGGAATCTGGAAATTCATATGGCTCCCACATATTTATACGATTACTTTGCGATCGAATGAACCACTTACATACGATACCAATTTCCCTTTGTCTCACGATAGTTTACTTATCCGAGGTTTTTATCATCGGTATCTCTGCATACCTAGTTCAACCTCGTTACTGATAAGTACTCTTTTCTCGTTCCCGTGATATGTGATCCCTTGTGAGCCAGTCACATGCTTGCAAGCCAATTGGATGACATTCCACCGAGAGGGCCCAGAGTATATCTATCCGTCAAATGGATGGACAAATCCCACTCTTGATCCATGTGTCTCAACCCATACTTTTCGAACACTTAATGCCACCTTTATAGCCACCCAGTTACGGTGTGGTGTTTGATGTCATCAAAGCATCCTTCCGGTGATGGTGATAAGCATGATCTCATGGTCGAAGGAATTAGGTTACTATGTATCAAAAATCATATAGCAATTGAACTATTAAAATGACTTGATATTTATGCTACGCTTATCTATAGGAGTATGTCCATCATACCATTCTCCTAACGATATGATCTTGTTGTTAATAACATTTCAATGTTCATGATAGGGAAACCACAATCATTTATTAACCAACAAGCTAGTATTATGAAGAGGCTTTACTAGGGACTCTAATTTAGTTTACAAATCACACAAGTATTAATGTTTCCTTGTTAATACTGTTATAGCATGAATGTAAACATTTATCATAAACACAAAGATATAATAATAACTACATTTATTATTACCTCTAGGGCATATCTCCAACAGTCTCCCACTTGCACTAGAGTCAACTAATCTAGATTACATGGTAATATACCGAACACCCATGGCAGTTTGGTGCTGGTCATGTTTTGCCCTCGGGAGAGGTTTAGTCAACGGATCCGCCACATTCAGATCTGTGTGTACTTTGCAAATCTTTATGTCACCATCTTGGACATGTTCTCGAATAGCATGAAAACGTAGCTTGATGTGCTTCAGCTTCTTGTGTGACCTTGGTTCTTGCGCATTGGCTATGGCGCCCATGTTATCACAGTAGATAGACATTGGGTCCAGCGCACTTGGAATCACACCGAGCTCTGTAATGAACTCCTTCATCCATATCGCTTCTTGTGAAGCCTCCGAAGCAGCTATGTATTCCGATTCAGTTGAAGATCTCGCCACAACGCTTTGCTTTGCACTCCTCCAGCTAACTGCTGCACCATTCAAAGTAAATACGTATCCAGATTGAGATTTAGAATCATCCGGATCGGTGTTCCAACTAGCATCGGTGTAACCATTAACAACGAGTTGTTCATCACCTCCATAAGAAAGAACCATATCCTTAGTTCTTCTCAAGTACTTAAGGATGTTTTTGACCGCTGTCCAATGATCCACTCCTGGATCACTTTGATATCTGCTAGTTAAACTAACAGCATATGCAATGTCGGGTCTAGTACATAGCATGGCATACACAAGAGATCCTATGGCTGAGGCATAGGGAATCTTACTCATCCTTTCTCTATCTTCTGTCGTTGCTGGACTTTGAGTTTTACTCAAAGTCGTATTGGGCAACATGGGCAAGAACCTTTTCTTGCTATCTTCCATTCCGAACCTCTTTAGAACTTTGTTCAAATATGTACTTTGTGATAATGATATTAGGCGTCTCGATCTATCTCTATAAATCTTTATGCCTAATATGTAAGCTGCTTCGCCAAGATCTTTCATTGAAAAACTATTATTCAAATATTCCTTGACACTATTAAGAAGGTCTACATCATTCCCAATCAACAATATGTCATCTACAAATAGTATTAAGAATGCTACAGAGCTCCCACTCACTTTCTTGTAAATACAAGCTTGTCCATAAGTTTGTATAAAACCAAAACTTTTGATTACCTTATCAAAACGTTGATTCCTACTTCGGGATGCTTGCTTCAATCCATATATGGACCGTTGAAGTTTGCATACCTTGTTAGCATATTTAGGATCGACAAAACCTTTGGGTTGCATCATATACAATTCTTCATCAATGTCTCCATTGAGGAACGCTGTTTTGACATCCATTTGCCATATCTCATAATCATAATTTGCAACGATTGCTAACAAAATCCTCATAGATTTTAGCTTCGCTACTGGTGAGAAAGTCTCATCGTAGTCAACTCCTTGAATTTGTCGAAACCCTTTTGCGACAAGTCGAGCTTTATAGACAGTAATATTACCATCAGCATCTGTTTTCTTCTTGAAAATCCATTTGTTCTCGACAGCCTTCCGGCCATCTGATAAGTCCACCAAAGTCCATACTTGGTTTTCGTACATGGATCCAATCTCGGATTTCATGGCTTCTTGCCATTTATTGGAATCTGGGCTCATCATCGCTTCCTTATATGTCGCAGGGTCATCGGTGTTGTCCACCAACATGACACTCATAACGGGATCATACCAATCAGGAGTGGTACTAGTTCTCGTTGACTTGCGAGGTTCTGTAGCAGCTTCAACCGAAGTTTCATGATCATCATCATTAGCTTCCTCTCTTATTGGTGTAGGCACCACAGGAACTTCTTTCGGTGCTGCGCTACTCGCAAGTTTGAGAGAAGGTTCGACAAACTCGTCGAGTTCTACTTTCCTTCCAGTCACTTCTTTCGAGAGAAATTCCTTCTCTAGAAAGGATCCATTCTTGGCAACAAAGATTTTGCCTTCGGATCTATGATAGAAGGTATACCCAATAGTTTCCTTTGGGTATCCTATGAAGACTCATTTTTCCGCTTTGGGTTCAAGCTTGTCCGGCTGTAACTTCTTTACATAGGCTTCGCAACCCCAAACTTTAAGGAACGACAATTTAGGTTTCTTCCCAAACCATAATTCATACGGTGTCATTTCAACGGATTTAGATGGTGCCCTATTTAAAGTGAATGCGGCTGTTTCTAATGCATAACCCCAAAATGATAGCGGTAAATCTGTAAGTGACATCATAGAACGAACCATATCTAAGAGAGTTCGATTACGACGTTCGGACACACCATTACGTTGTGGTGTTCCCGGCGGTGTCAATTGGGAAAGTATTCCGCATTTCTTCAAATGCTCGCCAAACTCGTAACTTAGATATTCACCTCCACGATCAGAACGTAGAAATTTAATCTTCTTGTTACGTTGATTCTCCACCTCACTTTGAAATTCCTTAAACTTCTCAAAAGTTTTGGACTTATGTTTCATGAAATAGATATACCCATATCTACTCAAGTCATCCGTGAAGGTAAGAACATAATGATAACCACCGCGCGATGCTACACTCATCGGACCACACACATCGGTATGTATGATTTCCAATAAGTCCATAGCTCGCTCCATCATACCAGAAAATGGAGTCTTAGTAATTTTACCCATCAAACATGCTTCGCATCTTTCAAGTGATTCGAAATCAAGTGATTCAAGAAGTCCATCGGAATGGAGTTTCTTCATACGCTTCACTCCAATGTGACTAAGACGACAGTGCCATATATAGGTTGAGTTATCGCTCAATTTCAAACGTTTAGCTTCAATGTTATTAATATGTGTATTTCCACTATCGAGATTCAATAAGAATAGACCATCTATCAAAGGTGCATGTGCATAAAACATATTACTCATATAAATCGAACAACCATTATTCTCGGACTTAAACAAGTAACCGTCTCGCAATAAACAAGATCCCGATATAATGTTCATGCTTAACGCAGGCACCAAATAACAATTATTTAAGTATAAAACTAATCCCGATGGTAGATGAAGAGGTAGCGTGCCGACCGCGATCACATCAACCTTTGATCCATTTCCTACGCGCATCGTCACCTCATTCTTCGCTAGCTTCCGTTTATTCTGCAGCACCTGTTTCGAGTTACAAATATGAGCAACGGAACCAGTATCAAATACCCAGGCACTACTACGATTACTAGTGAGATACACATCAATAACATGTATATCGGATATACCTTTCTTCTTGATGTTGCCGTTCTTCAAATCCGCCAAGTACTTTGGGCAATTCTGCTTCCAGTGACCTTCTCCCTTGCAGTAAAAGCACTCAGTATCAGGCTTAGGTCCAGCCTTGGTCTTCTTCGTCGGTGCGGCAACTTTCTTACCACCCTTCTTGAAGTGTCCCTTTTGCTTAGACTTGCCTTTCTTGAATTTGGTGGTCTTATTGACCATCAACACTTGGTGCTCTTTCTTGATCTCCACTTCTGCAGATTTCAACATGGAGAAGAGTTCTGGCAACTGCTTGTTCATGCTTTGCATATTGTAGTTCATCACAAAGTTCTTGTAACTTGGTGGCAGTGATTGGAGGACACGGTAAATCCCCAAAGCATTAGGAATCACCATACCCAAGCTTTGGAGTTTGTTTGCGTGCCCAGACATCTTAAGCACATGCTCACTGACGGAGCTGCCCTCTTCCATCTTGCAGTTAAAGAACTTTTCAGAAGCCTCATAACTCTCAACTGCCGCGTGAGTCTCAAATATCAATTTGAGTTCACGGACAATATCATGTGGGTCTGAGTTCTCAAACCTTTTCTGAAGCTCCGATTCCAAACCATACAAGATAGCACACTGAACTGTGGAGTACTGATTCTTCCGAGTGAGGTAAACATTCTTCATCGGTAGCAGTAGCTGCAGGCGGGTCACCCAGCGGTGCATCCAGCACATAGGTCGAATTACCAGCATTGAGGACAATCCTCAAATTGCGGAACCAATCCGCGAAGTTGCTTCCATTGTTTTTCAACTTTTCTTTCTCTAGGAACGCATTAAAATTGATGGTAGGGGCCGCCATTGATCTACAACATATTTGCAATAGTTTAGACTAAGTTTGTGACAAATTGAGTTCTAATTAATAGTTAAATTAATCTAGGTGAACTCCCACTCAAAACAATATCCCTCACATTGTTTTAGTGATCACACGAACCAAATCCACCACATCAAAACCGATCATCACGAGAGTTGATGTAGCTTCAATGGCAAACAATCGACATGTTCATCATATCTACTATATGATTCATGCTTTACCTTTTGGTGATCCGTGTTCCGAGACCATGTTTATACATGCTAGGCTCGTCAAGATCAAACCTTAGCTTCCGCATGAGCAAATCTGGCTTGCTCACGTTGTATACACTTGCAGAATCTAACACACCTGATCATCACGTGGTGCTTCGAAACAACAAGCTTTAGCAACGGTGCTTACTAAGGATTAACACTTTAGAACTTGAAATTTATGTGCATGAGGGATCATCTTATAATGTTACCGTCGTTAACTAAGCAATACAAGATGCATAAAGGATTAACATCACATGCAATTCATAATATGTGATATGATATGGCCTTTCTTCTTTGTGCTTCTGATCTCCATCTTCAAGAACGAACATGATCTCCATCATCACCGGCATTGCATCAAGGTCAATGACGCTGCTCCATGATTGTCATCCACCAGCTTCAACTATTACAACTACTTTGAATAGACATGCGGGTCTTAATAGAAATTAAAGACAACCATATGGCTCCTGCCGGTCGCCAACTTACAATAAGGAACATTGCATACATCAAATATAATCACAATCATGGCCATATCACATCACAACACACCCCTGCAAAACAAAGTTAGACGCCTCTAATTTCTTTGCATATTTTACGTGGTTTGGGGCTTTCAATAAGTGTCGATCTAACTTACGAACAAGAACCACAACGTTTATGTTTGAACTATCAAGTGCCCGTTGTAAATTGGATCTATACTATAATGGGAGAGACAGACACCCGCAAAGCCACTTATGCAATACAAGTTGCATGTTGAGCGTGGAGCAAGTCTCATGAACGATGTCATGTAAGGTTAGCCCGGGCCGCTTCATCCCATCATACCGCAAGATGCAAATTACACAAGAAGCAATTGATAATAAAAGCACCATCGCCCATAATGACCATTGTGTTCTACTCGTGCAACAGATCTACATATAGACACGGCTCTGATACCACTGTAGGGGTTCGTAGCATGGAAAACAAAAATTTCTACCGCATACAAACAAACAAGCCAAGATCTATCTACTAGATTGTAGCAACGAGTCGATAGAATAACTCACCCTCAAAGATTTCAAAGTGTTTAACAAGAGCGGATTCTCGTGGGTGATGTAGTCGTACTCTTGCCGATCTCAAGATCGTGTAGACGATCCTTCCGGCGCTGCATTCCGGCAGCGCTCCCGCAGTCGGTCACACGTTCGGTACTCAATGAAGACCTTCCTCTCCCTTGTTCCAGCAGGCAGCGGAGGTTGTAACACTCTCCTCGTGATTCCGGCAGCACGACGGCGTGGTACCGGAAGTAGAGGGGAGATCTCGCAGGGCTTCGCCTTAAGTCGGAGCGAGTATGGTGGACTATGAGAGAGGCCTTGGCGATCTAGGGTTTAGAGGCACCAAGGGAGGAGTCTAGCCGGCGGCTAGGGTTTCACCCCAACTCGGCGAGTTGGTGGTGCCCTAGGCGGCGGCAGTAGGGGGTGGTGGCGCCGGCGGCTTAGGGCTAGGGTTTGGGTGGAGAGAGGTGTGTGCTAGAGGGGCACCCCTGCCCCTCCTTATATAGGTGGGAGGGCGCCGGTTGGGAGGAGGGAGTCCTCCCCCAACTCGGCCTCCTTGGTCGGCGGTGGAGGGAGGAGGACTTCCTCCCCAAGTAGGTTTCCTACTCTCCCTCCACCAAGCAAACTTGTCGTTTGACTTTTCAAATTGGCATTTGACTTTTCAAACTAGGATTTGATTTATCCCTTTATTTTGCTCAGCGATGACAACTAGTACATGATGCAACCATTCCAACTTTTTATGACACATTCATGTACCCTTCCCCTCCGGAGTGCCGGACCTTCCGGAACCTTCTAGAACATTCCCGATGAAAACACCGGAATCATTCTCCAACCCCGAAACAGGACTTTCCTTATATGAATCTTTATTCTCCGGACCATTCCGGATCTCCTCGTGATATCCCGGATCCCATCCGAGACTCTGAACAACATTCGGTCTCTTACTCATCATTCCATAACTACTCAACAACATCGAATCCTTAAGTGTGTCTCCCTACGGTTCGTGAATTATGCGGACATGATCGAGACACTTCTCCGAACAATAACCAATAGAGGAATCTAGAAATTCATATGGCTCCCACATATTTCTACGTTTACTTTGCGATCGAATGAACCACTTACATACGATACCAATTTCCCTTTGTCTCACGATAGTTTACTTATCCGAGGTTTTGATCGTCGGTATCTCTGCATACCTAGTTCAACCTCGTTACTGATAAGTACTCTTTTCTCGTTCCCGTGATATGTGATCCCTTATGAGCCATTCACATGCTTGCAAGCCAATTGGATGACATTCCACCGAGAGGGCCCAGAGTATATCTATCCGTCATATGGATGGACAAATCCCACTCTTGATCCATGTGTCTCAACCCATACTTTCCGAACACTTAATGCCACCTTTATAGCCACCCAGTTACGGTGTGGTGTTTGATGTCATCAAAGCATCCTTCCGGTGATGGTGATAAGCATGATCTCATGGTCGAAGGAATTAGGTTACTATGTATCAGAAAGCATATAGCAATTGAACTATTAAAATGACTTGATCTTTATGCTACGCTTATCTATAGGAGTATGTCCATCATACCATTCTCCTAACGATATGATATTGTTGTTAATAACATCTCAATGTTCATGATAGGGAAACCACAATAATTTATTAACCAACAAGCTAGTATTATGAAGAGGCTTTACTAGGGACTCTAATTTAGTTTACAAATCACACAAGTATTAATGTTTCCTTGTTAATACTGTTATAGCATGAATGTAAACATTTATCATAAACACAAAGATATAATAATAACTACATTTATTATTGCCTCTAGGGCATATCTCCAACAGGAGGCGGGACGGTGGGTGTCTGGACCGCGGGGAGGGGAACTCCGCGGGGAGGAGCATGGGCGACGCGGACGGCAATCTGGTATCTCCACCAGCATCCTCATCACCATCCGAGGACTCTGACTCCGACGAGGCCCCACCCTCGGCATCCGGCTGGGCGGGGTGGGGCGGAGACGTGGTGTCGTCCTGTGCCTCCTCCAGCTCTAGGACCAGGATCCTCCCCTAGCGTCCGAACTAGAACGGCGGCAGGGGGCCGGTAGGAGGGCAGGGTCCAGGCACAGGACCCGCAGGCGGATCAGTCCCGTCCCCACGCACGACGCCTCGTCGATCTCCTCCAGCTTGCCGAAGGACTGGGAGACGAGCTTGACGATGGAGCGGGTCTAGATAGACGCGTCTTCGGGGAAGCTGATGATCCAAACCCAGACCGAGGAGAGGGTCGAGGACGTCGCGGGGTGAGCGGTCGAGGGCTCGATGGAGTTCTGAACCTGGCTGAGCGGGAGAGTGAGGGTGGAGCTGCAGGTTGTGATCCTGAGAATCTCGGTCGACGAGAAAGTCACCGCAAACTGAGACGGGGAGATCTCCCGAACAGTGTGTCCCGGCATCATATGAGTCAACTCATCCTGGATCAGGGCTGCCGAAACCACCACGGTGTCTGGGAGCTGCTATCCCTCGACCACAGTGGCAACAACAAGGTTTGCCGGAACCGTCATCGCCACCCCCCAATGTCTATGTAGTAGAATCCCCCGGTAATGGAGTGCGCGAGGTACTCCAACTGCTGCTGGGCACGATGAGGGGGGCGGAGGACAAGGCCGAAGGTCCCGTGGCAGCAGAGGCCTTCTTCTTCTTCTTCTTCTTATTCTTGCCCTTCTTCTTTTTCTTCTTTGGTGGTTCCGCCGCTGCCGAAGTGGACTCATGGAGAGGGGAGCGAGGGGGAGAGTCTCCCTGTCACGGCGCCAGTCAGCCGCACCAGCCCTGTCCGCTGGCTCACGGCCTTGGGGCCTGCGCAGGAGCTCCTGCCGGAGGGCCTCCTCCCGGCGCTGGCCCATCGGAGAAGCCTCCCTATGGGAGCCCGTCCCCTGCCGGCGGTGCAGGTGCTGGTCACCATGCGCCCTAGGTAGTGCCAGCGAGGATCCGGCATGTCCATGGAGGGATGGGTTGGCTGGCTAGCGCAGGGACCAGGGACGAGGAGGTGAACGGCGGCCAGGCGGGTGGTACGCTAGCGCCCGCTCTGCACCAGCCGGCGGAGCACGGGGAGGCAGGGAGCGGTGGTGGCGGCAAGGGGGTCGGGCTCCTGGGATGCTTCCTCGAGAGGGCCTCCGTGTAGGTCATCCTAGCGGTGGGGATCAGGGCGGCGGCGGCGGAGGTGCAGAGGGTGCGCAATGCGGGAGAGGGTCGGGGTGAGGAGGCGTGGCGGCGACGTTTGGATGCGTGGACATGGAATGGACCCAGAGCCAGGATAGAACGGTCCCGGTTAGGGTTTGGCCAGGGGCAGGCTGGGATGGGCCATGGGACGTGCTACCTGCCTCCGGCCCAGCTAGGACCCTAATGTCATGGTTGCGCCAGGGGCAGGCCACCCAAGGGCCCAGAATCGGCCCAATGCCCACCATCGCCCCAGCCGTGGCTCGTCGATCGGTCCCCCTGTTCACGAGCGAGGAACCAGGGACGGGCGGCGTCGCCGCCAGCGAGGACTCCTCCGGCTGGGGGGCGTGACGCGGGGCCCAAGGGGGTCCACCCTCCACTCCAGCTACTCTGGGGACGGGCCGAGGATATTGCCGGGGCGTCGCCAACGAGCGCTCCAAGCGGGGCGGCGCCGAGCGCATGGCCTGGAGAGGGCTCTGTCGGCAGCGAGGAGAGGACTCGAGGGGACTGCCGGTATTTGCCACCCGCATGAAATCAGCCAGCTTCATTGGGGGGGGGGGCGAGCACCTCCGCGCCAGCTCCCAGCCTTCGCCTCCGCTTCCTCCTCTTCATCAGCAACGTCCGCCCAGAGCTGACCCCGTAGGTCCGAGCTCCTGGCCAACATGGCCAACGACGAGGTGGATGCCGGTGGCGAGGGATACTGGCGGCCGGTGGGAGCCTCCGGAGAGGATGCGTCGCTGCCCCAATATCCCTGGATTGGCGCTGGCGACAGCTCATAGGAGGCCAAGGTTAGAGCTTGCACTGATGCGGGCGCCATCTCCCTATCTATGGCCGGCGGGACAAGGCCGAAACGGGGATGGGGGTCACCGACGGAACGACCGGTAGCGGCGGGATGGGGCGGACAAGCGCTACGGCGTCACCGATGGAACGACCGGAGGCAGCGGGACGAGACGGGGCGGCCAGCACGCAGTAGACAATTCCCGTTTTATGCCAACTCTAACGGTACCGCAACTGTCCGCACGGTCCAACCCTCACCCGCAAATCGTAAGAGACTGAACCGTCTATTTGGACATAAACTAGGCTTAAGCTTGAGCTAGATTTGCGGGGCACTAACAACCCACGCGTCCGTGTGGTGTCCTGGCCCCGCCAGGCAGAGACCCATTGCCATCACTCTCACCACTAATCCCTAGCACACACTCCTGGTTGTGGCCCGTTCGTGTCTCCCGGAGCTTCTCCGTCCGTCTCTGCTCCGGTCTCCGCTACGGTCTCTGATCTGCCTCCACCCACCGCTGCTCGTCCCTCAAAAGCCACAGGCAAAACTATTGCTACTGGTCGTCTGGTGAAGAAAGAATTGACGGATGACCAGCGGAAGGAGGAGACGAGGAAGAGGGCAGAACATAGTGAGAATGCCCGGAAGCGCCTTGTTGATACCCAAGACGCCCAGGAAAGGGTCATCATCCTTAAGCACGCCACGGCCGTCCAGGCCAAGGCCAACGTTGACGCGCTCGATGTGCAGGCTACCATCTTTCTCATGATAAAAGGAGCAGCAGCTATCTGCCTTTGTCGTGGCCACGACGAGCTCGACCACGTCCGCGAACAAACGCATCCTATCGAAGCTGCCAGATTCACAGGGGCACCGGAGATCGTCAGCGACTCGTTGCCAGCTTTTCTTGCCATTGACCTCAGGACGGCACCTGGCGGCGGAGGATCTTCATGTAGCAGCAAGACCGGGAGGACCATCCCGTCGGCAGCATGCCCGCTCCCCGCAAGCTGTTTGATGAAACACCAGCCCCAAATCTGGCGCCAACTCCGACCCAGGTATGAACAAAGTGTCATCCCTTCTACCTGTTCCCTACTCTTTTCTCAGTGTACATGATCCAGTGTCATCCCTTGTAGGATTATCCTGGCGTTGATGCTACCCAAGAAGATGGTATCTTTATTGACCATGAGCCTTTGTTTGGGGACAATCTAGTCCGATAAACACAAGGCGGTACCAAAAGGGGCAGTTCATACACATCCCTCGAGGACGAGATGCTTTGCGAGGCATGGATGGAAATTGGACAAGATCCAATAACCGGTGCAGAGCAAAAGGGTGGGGCATTTTGATACCGAGTATGGAAGTACTTCCATGAGCAAAAACACTTTGGTGAGCATCCATTTGCGAGTGATTGCAACGAGAACTCTCTTACGAAGAGGTGGGCGTTCATCTGTGAACAATGCACAAAGTTTTGTGCCTCTTATGACCATGTTAAGTCAAGGCCCGTGAGCGACATTGGAGTTGGATACATGGTATGTTGCTACATATCGATATGTTTTCATTCATACGAGCTTTACATGTTCTTGCATTCAAACATGAACTTGAACTTGTGGTTTAGGTATGACAAGCATTACAACACTTCAAGACTTGCCAGGACAAGAAACCTTTCACATTGGGCCATTGTTGGACAAAGCTCAAAGATTGCGAGAAGTGGAAAAAGCTCTATGTAGGAAGTGCAAAGGGAGGAGGTGTCAGAATCATCATCGACGAGGAAGGGTCTGCCACCAAAAGGCCGAGAAGGAAGGACCATCTCCAAGCTAGAGCTCAAGTGTGAAGCTTCGTTAGTTGCAATCCAAGAGACGTTGAAAGGGTTGATCGCAGAGAAGGAGGTGTCCATCGACAAGAGGGAAGAGAGGAAACGCAAGGAGAGGGAAGATGCAACGAAGAACTACTATGAAATCCAATAAAAGTGTCTTTAGATAGAAGAGAACAACGACGTGCAAGGAAGAAGGAGGTAGATCTTCAGCAACTCGCCGAAGAACACCGGATCATGAATTCGGATCTCACCTACATGGACCCAATTCAACGGGGTTGGTTCAAGAAAAAAGAGAGATGATCTACGAGCGAGATGCATAGATTGCTCGCTCTTCATTTATGTTTGCGTGCATGCATGAACCATGGGTACATGCGGGACAAAGACCGTTGTACTAGTTGAATTTCGTGCCAATGTCCTGTATTCGTACTCTAATTTGGTTGACCTCTTCAAGAAAAAAGAGGCCAAACAAATGGGGCACCGTTGGGTGCACCGGCTAGTCCTGGCCGAACATCTGCCTGGGGCCTTTCCTCTCCGCCCTGCAAATGTACCAAAACAGTCAAAAGACTTGTACGAAATGCGAGGGCGGTTGGAGTTGGCCTTAGGCGGCTCGTTTATCAGTGTGTGTGTGACACGTGTGGCCCACAGGTCTTATATCTATGTTGTGTTTTTCTTCCATTTGAAATTGTCTATGGGTGTTTCTTTCTTCTCTCTTCTCTGACCGTGTTGAAAGTCACCCTCCTCTCCCCTCCTCTCTGACTAAAGACGAAGGGGGAGGCTAGGCCATCTCCCTCCTATCCTACGTGGCGTATGGCGTGATGCCATGGAGTATTTTGTCGCAGGAGCTTTGGAGCTACTAGTGGTGGATGGTGTTGTTGCTTCTTGTGGAGCTCATGTGGAAGAATTTGAACGCGGATGGCGGTGATGCATCTTCCTCCGCTGAAATAAATAAGCTTTGGGCAACTCTGCATCGACCTTCTCTTCCTCGATCTGCCCGATTTGGAGGCGCGAAGAGATGGGGGGCGACATGACCTAGAGTTCTCGGGGTGATTCTTGGAGCTTCAACCGGTGAAGCGCATCAGCAACGATGAGGTTGTATCGCTGCTTATTTGGGCCAAATAGGCCACTTCGCGCCTCAAAGCTCGTTGCTTGATACGTCCATTTTGCATCACTATTCTATATCATGATTTACTATTATTTATTGATATATTTCTTATTAAGAGGTGATACTTATGTTATTTCATCGATTTTTGCATGTTGGATGACTTTTGGAGGATAAACTGCCGGAGTCAGGATTCTGATGGAAAAAGCGGTGTCTAGATGAAATATTCGCGAAGATTAGAAAATTCCAAAAAATACACGGAAAATCCTATTTTCCAGAAGATGAAGGAAGCCATAAGGGGAGGCGAAGATGGGCCACAGGGGGCCCACACCACCCCCTGGCGCGGGCTCACCAAAGGTCACGCCAGCACGGGGTGTGGCCACCCTGTCCCATCTCCTGCTTCGCCCCTTCACCTATAACTTCCTCCTGAAACCCTAATAATCGGGGGGCGACGACAGAAAGATTCCGCTGCCTCTACGGGGCGAAAACTATAGAGAGAGAAAGAGCTCTCCGACAGGCAGATTTCTGCCGAGGAAATTCCTTCCCGGAGAGCGGAGATCGTCGCCATCAACACCGTCATCAAGCTAGACTTCATCGGGATCATCATCATCATCCTCACCACCATCTCCATTAGCACCATCATCACAACTCCATCCCGCTGTAACAGTTGGGTTGAATCTTGCATAGTTCTTAGGGGAAACTTTCGCGGTGTTGATTACTTTTGTAGTTGATGCTTTTGAGTGGAACCTTTGAATCTTTGTTTATGTTCAGATTGTTATTCATCATTATATCATCTCTGATCTTGATCCATATGATGTCTCGTGAGTAGTTCGTTTAGTTCTTGAGGACATGGGAGAAGTCTTGTTGTTAGTAGTGGAATTGTGTTGAGTAATATTCAATGGTTTGATATTTAAGTTGTGGTGCTATTCTTCTAGTGGTGTCATGTGAACGTAGACTACATGATACTTCACCATTTATGGGCCTAGGAGAATGCATTGTGTATTTGGCTACTAATTGTGGGATTGCCGGAGTGACAAAAACCTGAACCCCCGTTAGGAAACCTTTGCACAAGGGAGTATAGGATCTTAGAGTTTAATGTTGTGGTTAGGTTTTTATCTTAATTAGTTTATTGTAGTTGTGGATGCTTGCAAGGGGTTTAATCACAAGTATGTATTAGTCCAAGTAAGGTCGGTACATTAGCATAGGTTCACCCACACAACACTTATCCAACCAAAGATGATTAATCAACTATATGAAGCGAAAACACTTGACAGTATTCCCATGTGTCCTCGAGAAAGTTTGGTCCTCATAAGTAATACAACGGCTTGTCCTTTGCTGAAGAAAGAATTGGGCCACTCGCTGCATTTATCATTGTTGCCTTTTATTTACTTGCACTTTATTTCTTTACATTATCAAAAAAAAACCTAAAAATCTGTTTGCTAAGTATTTACAGAGAATTCCTGATCCAAACCACTAGTCAACACCTTTTGCTCCTCGTTGGTATCATCACTCCTATTTATCGAAAGTACTATGATACACCCCCTATACTTGTGGGTCATCAAGACTATTTTCTGGCGTCGTTGTCGGGGAGTGAAGCATTATTGAAGAGTGGAACTGGTACAGGAAACTTCCACTGTGAGTATTGCTTTTATTTCTGTTTGTTACTTTGTTTCCAATATGGATAACCCACTTGGTTTCCTATTTGGGAAAGATACTACCACTGCTAGGGTAGTAGATGAACCACCACCTATTGAGATAGATCCTTTTAAGATACCTACAATAATTGTTGATCGTGTTATGGATAATTATTATTTTGGAGATGGAACTGTCCATCTTGGTGATCACTTGCTTTTTATCCATGAATTATGTGGGTTGTTTAAGTGTGCAGGTATCACAACGTAACAAGTCAAGAAAAAGTTACTCTCTATATCATTGAAACGAAGAGTTGAAGAATGGTATAAGCTGCTGAAGAATGGACAATCTATGGAATGGGAGGAAATAGTACCTATATTTTACTCTAAATTTTATCCTCCTAGTGAGATTCATAAAGACTGGAATCAAATATATAACTTTTGGCCTCTTGATGGAGAGAGTACTGATGACCCACAAGTGTATGGGATCGCAACAGTATTCGCGGGTAGTATTACCCAATTTATTGATTCGACACAAGGGGAGCCAAAGAATACTTGCAAGCCTTAACAACTGAGTTGTCAATTCAGCTGCACCTGGAAATAGTTCTTGCTCACAGAAGTTTATCAGTAGCAATAGTTCGATAGTAGCAACAGCAAAGCAACAACAACAGTGAAACATGAGCAATAGTAACAGTAATAGTAAACAGTAGGATTCGAGTGCGGTAGGCATAGGGATGGATGGACGGGCGTTGCATGGAAGAGTCTAAACATGTAACTTCAAGACCTAGGGCATTGCAGATAAACAATAACAAGCATCCAAGTACTAAACAATCCTAGGCATGTGCTCCAAATATAGTCATACGTGCTCGCAATGAGAACTTGCACAACATCTTTTGTCCAGCCAGCCCGTGGCAGCGGGGCCTCTAGGGAACTACTGACAATTAAGGTGCTCCTTTTAATAGAGAACCGGGGCAAAGCATTAACACTCTATGAACACATGTGGTCCCCACACCATAGCCATCCCCTCTGGTTGTCCCAATTATTGTCACTTTGGGGCATTTGGATCGATACAATGATATATGTACACAACTTGCAGATAAGATCACAAACAATACTATCATAATGATTCAATAATAAGTTCAGATCTGAGATCATGGCACTCGGGCCCTAGTGACAAGCATTAAGCACAACAAGTTGCAACAAAGTCAAATAGCACTAATAGAGATACTAGGCACTATGCCCTAACAGATCTTATTCGATTACATGATAGAACTCATCCAATCCCTACCATCCCCAAGCCTACAGCGGGGGATTACTCACTATGGATGAGGGAAACATTGGTGGTTGATGGAGATGCGTTGGTGATGACAATGGCGATGATCCTCTCCAAATTCCCCGTCCCGGCAGGGTGCCAGAACGGAGTTTCTGGATCCAAATCTTGGTTTCTGGTGGCGGCGGCGGAGCGGAACTCTTTCTGGAAAACTATCGAACACCCCTTGGTTTTTAGGTCGAAAGGCAACTTATAGGCGTAGAGGGAGGCCGAGGGGTGCCTAGGGTGGCTGCACCCCCCTGGCGCGGGGTAGGGCCCACCCACGCCTGGAAGGGGTGTGGGCCCCCCATGCCCCTTCTCCGTCTCATCTTCTGGCTCCGTGGGTCTTCTGGTGAAATATAATTTTTGGCATATTTTACGGGATTTTTCTTGATAGTTGATTTTCTGCACAAAAACAAGACACCAAGGTAATTCTGCTAAAAACAGTGTCAGTCCGTGTTAGTTGTATCCAAATCACACAAGTTTAGAGGAGAAACAATAGCAAAAGTGTTCGGTAAAGTAGATACGTTTTGGACGTATCAACTCCCCCCAAGCTTAGCTTATTGCTTGTCCTCAAGCAATTCAGTTGAAAACTGAGTGCGATAAAAGAACTTTCACAAACACATTTGCTTCATATGATGTATATATTCTCAGCACAGGAGTAGATGCTTAAACCATTCATAATAAGAAACATGCAACTAAGTCTACTCAATAGTCATTGCAAGCTATGAAGAGAAAAACTCAATAATAATAAGTAGCATGGAACATAAACATAAGCAACATTGCAATGCTCATAGTACGGTATGATAGAGTGGTATCTCGCTTGCCTTTGTTTGTAGAGAACAATATAAATGCCAAGGCACCTCTGAAGTTCAAGTGAAGACTAGAGGTAAAAATATCAGAGATACAAGCATCAAAGTCATGACATAATTAACCAAGTTTTGGAACAAACACAAAAATGACAACTATGCTCTCAAGAAGGTGCTCATAGAATAAGTGGTGACTCAACAAGGTTGTGAAAACGGTTTTGGAAAGTTTGAAAGGCTTCCTAATGCTGAAAGGAAGGTACTCATTAGCTTTGAGCTCTCATTGCCCCTATCATAGGCATATTCATGTGGTTAAGGTGAAAGTGAGGTCCACTCTGAATCATATGCTTGACAGACCATAGGCTGAAAATCCCAAGTCCCTTGAGTACGAGGGCCGCTCCGCATGCTACTCAACTTTGGTTACCTGTAAGTTCTTGTCATTGCAAATACATGTATATCATAGAGAACCGCCAACGGGGTACCCCTTGCACATGGTACAAGAGCTTTACCATAACCAAAATGACAAGGCAAGCAGACAATGAGCATCTCAGCAATCTTTTTATTTACCATATGCATAGCTTTTTATTGAGGATGCTTAATAAATGCTCATTACGGTGATGCTGCAAGTTTCCACCATGATTAGGCATAGCTTAGGCTAGCGGCCCAAGCGTTTCTCTAACACAATGTATAGACTCCATGAACTCACAAGCTCCCCTTTTATTTCATATCGTCGACATCCGTAAACAAAAGAGCAAAGCATCAACTGGATAGGATATCCAAAAAGTGTTGAAAGTGTTCCCCGTGGCAGCACGGTTCTGCTGACTCCCAGCATATAATTTGCAAGCATATAACTTTCATGGAAAAGTCACAATGGTTCAGGATTATTAAGCGCAAGGAATAAAGTGTGCCATCAAGTTTGTGAGAGCTTTACTAACTAACTTTCTCAAAACAGACAAACATTTTATTTGGAAGAAAACAAGGCATATTGAATATGCACTGAAATAGCGTATGATGCTAATAGGTAGGTATGGTGGACACAACTGGCAATATTGGTTTTGGGGAGTTGGAAACACAGGTAGAGCTCATGCTCAGTGCAAGTGAAGGCTAGCAAAAGAGAGTGAGCGACAAACGAGAGAGCAATAATTGTCATAATCATGCTTGCAACAAAATAGGACTAATTATGGCATGAAAGTGATACAAGAACTCTGAGGCAAAATAAATCATCGAGGCTTACTAACTATTGATTAGTCATATGCATGCGTGAGCATGTGCCAAGTCGATTCACATGAAACTTCTAGAGGAGGATACCACAATTTCATACCAAAACATGAAAAAAAACAATGCAAGCAAACATTCATATGACATGCTACAAACTATTAGCAAGCTGGAGCTAATCATAGACAAGCAAGAACTACTAAGCATCCATCAGTAACACACTCCTTACCATGAACAGACTAAGCATGCTCACAATGATGAGTATATGTACAAAAATGAAACAAATAGAGTTCGTTACCAGCCTCTTACCACTCCTCAAATTGTCTTAATCTTCATTATTGCTCTTCACTTGTGTGACTTGAATAATAACATGAAAACCAAATTCCACTGAGGATGGTTGAACCCTGAAAAGAACTCACAAAACCAAAGAAGAACAACAAATATTTTTGGTGTTTTCGATTTTTTTAAAGAAGACAATAAAGCAAAAACAAACCAAGCAAAGCAAAATCTTTTTGGATTTTTCTTTTAAGGCAAACCAAATAAAAGAAACAAAGAAACAATCCAAGAGAAACAACGAAAATAATTTTGGTATTTTTGTGTTTTTTGAGAAATAAGCAACAAGAACCAAAAAGAAAGCGAAACAATGGATATACAGAGAACCGACCGAACATGATATATAGATGAGTGTGATGTCGGTATACCTCCCCCAAGCTTAGGCTTTTGGCCTAAGTGGGGCTCAATAGCGCGGGTAGTAACTCCATGCTGGTGGGTCATCGTAGGAATGACCATAGTCAGGCGCTTACGATGAAGAAGAAGACGCGCCCCAATCAAATGAGGGCTGCTGGTATGAAAACTCTCCGAAGTTGGAGGGCTGAACCAAATTGTTTTCGGCATCCTCTTCAACATTCTCCTCTTGCTGGGAGAGTTCTGCCACATACGTGTCAACCTTCTCCTCCGTAAGAGACTATCCTTGCCTGTTATCAAAGTTAAACAAAGCAGGTGCAGACAAATAAACTATTTTCTCAGTCCTACCCTTTCTCCGACCTTGCTGAGCCAAAGATAACTCATACGGTAAACTTCTCACATTGGCCCCCTGAGACACAAAACCATGCTGAATCATGGATTCAAGATCAAGCTTCTCTATGGGGTACTGATAATCTGAATAGTGAGGCTCTAAACCAAGGAAGGCTAGCAACCTAGAAGCAATGAGACCTCCACAAATTCCACCCTTCTCGCGGTTGGTGGTGAGATGGTGAGCTATCAAAGCACCCAGGATATAATATCTATTCTTATTCAGAGCAGCTGCGATAAAATCTAGATCAAAAGAATACAACTTTCTAGCAATCTTTCTAGCAAGAACACACTTGGTAATGAAATAGGCAAAGTATCTAATAGCTGGGAACTGAATGTTATGAATTTTACCACTTTCCTTTGAGAAGTCGAAACCTTGGCTAATCTCAGCATATAAATCCACAAGTGACTTGGGCCTTTCCTTGATCTTCTCACAAGATCCCCACTGAGGTACTCTAATTGCTGCACATAAATCAGCAAAAGGCAGGTCGATGATGACTCCTTGGTGGCGCCAGAGAACTTGGTGCTTGATGTGGAGTCTTGTTGGGAACCCCAAGAGCAAGGTGTGAAGCAGCACATCAGCAAGTTTTCCCTCAGTAGAGACCGAGGTTATCAAACCAGAAGGAGGAAGGAAATGTCACACAGGTGTTGCAAGCAACACAGAGACTTGCACAACACAAACTCAAGACTTTGCCCCAACGAATCAGTGAGGTTGTCAAGCTCACCGGTTTGCTGTAACAAAGGATTAAACGTATGGTGTGGAAGGTAATGGTTTGCATCAAGTAAACAAGTAACAGTGGAAGATGTATCAATGGTAAAGATTGGACCGGGGTCCATAGTTCACTAGAGGTGCTCTCTTTAGATAAACAACATGGCATGAAGGGTAAACAAATTACAGCAGGGCAATTGACAGGAACTAAGCAAGGCATAACAATGCAATTACTAGTCAGAAAGATCCTGTGAGATTCGATTGGGCAATACAACAAGATACATAGACCGCCATCCAAATGCATCTATGACTAGAAGTCCACCTTCAGGTTATCATCCGAACCCCATCCAGTATTAAGTTGCAAGCAACAGACAACTGCTTTAAGCAAAGTGTGTAAGGTAAATAGTCCACATGTTCCATGAACAAGAGACCGTTGTTTTCTCCCTAGTGGCAACATCACATCTACAACCAAAGAGATTTCTGTCACTTCCCTTGGAAACTAGAGGCATGAACCCACTATCGAGCATAAATACCCCCTCTTGGAGTCACTAGCAACTACTTGGCCAAGATAGCTACTAACAACGGAGAGCATGCAAGATCATAAAAAAAATAGACATGATAGAATCATAAAGACAAAACCATTAATTAAACCAACATAACAATCTCAATATCTATTGGATCCCCACAAACACAACATGCATGATTACAAATATATTAGATCTTGATCATGAACGGAGCTCACAATATCTATACATGAAAGCACAAAGGAGGAGATACAACCATCTAGCTACTACATGGACCCATAGTCCAAGGTGGAACTACTCACGCATCATACCGGAGAGAAGGCCTCCGGGATGATCTCCCCTCTGGCAGGGTGCCAGGAAGAACTTCAGATCCCCCCGATCTAGGGACGATGGTGGTGGTGGCTACAGACGGTTTCATGGAGATTTAATCGGGTGCTTAGGGTTTCTGCATCAGGGGCTTCTTATAGGCAAAGGGGGAGGCCGAGGAGGCGGACAGGGTGCCCAAACCCTAGCCAGGCACGGGGCTAGGCCCACCCGCACCTGGGGTGGGTCTGGCCCCCCTAGCTGGCCCCTCCGGCTCCAACATATCAGCATCCCCAAGCTTAACTCATGCTCGTCCTCGAGTAGTTAAGTGATAAAAAGAATAATTTTTGAGGTGACATGCACCCTCACAATAGATCCAACCATTTGCAAGCATTGAAAACTGGGATCAAAGAACTCTAAACATGTGCATGAAAGACGGAGTTCTAACAAGAGGACATAGTAACTATGCATGCAACATGACAAGCTACAAACAAAGATCATGAATAACATGCATTGAAAAACGTTTGTTTGTTTCACATGCAGAAAACATAGCAAAGTGGCAATCAGCTTGTCCCACATAGAGTAGCAAATGGATGCATAGGACACCTACAAAGTTCACAAGGGTGACTAGAAACAAATAGCACAAGAGCAAGTAATATCACAATATGCATCAATCAATAAGCTTTGGAACACTGCACACAGAATGACAATTATGCTCTCTTAATGGTGTCTAAAGGTAGAAGGTGGAGACTCAATAGTGGTGGAAGAAAGGCCTTTTTGTAAAGGAAGCAGGGATTACAAGTTTCAAAAAGAGCTTCCAAAAATTATGGTACTTATTAGCTTTCAGCCCTCATTGCCCCTATTATAAGCATCTTGAAGTGGTTAAGGTTAAAGTGGCAAAGTTGGAGTATATGCTTGACGAAGTATAAGTTGGCAATCTCAAGTCCCTTGAATACGAGGGCCACACCTCATGCATACTCAACTTTGGGTCCAGGTAAGTTCTTGTCATTGTAAGTATTTGCATATCATTGAAAACCGGCAACGGGGTACCCCTTACACATGGTACAGGAGCTTTCCCATAACCAAAATGACAAGGCAAGCAGACAATGAGCATCTAGCAATCTTTTTATTTACCATATGCATAGCTTTTTATTGAGGATGATTCATAGATAGCTCACTATGGTGATGCTGCAAGTTTCCACCATGATTAGGCATGGCTTAGGCTAGCGGCCCAGGCATTTCTCTAACACAAAATACAAACTCCATGGACTTACAAGTTCCCTCTTTATTTCACACCGGTGACATCCATAGACAAAAGAACATGATATCAACTTAGTACAAAGTACAAGTGCAATGTTGAAAACGTTACCCATGATAGCACGGTTCTACTAATTTCAACTTATAAGTGCAAGCATATACAACAAAGTTGTCACAATGGTTCAAGTTTATTAGGGGCAAAGAATAAAATGTGTCATAAAGTTCGTGAGGACTTTAATCACTAAGTTTTCACATAACAAAATAGTTTTTAATTGGAAGATAATTGAAAACAAGAATATACTTGGAATGGTGTAACACACCATGCATAGGAGTTTATAGTGGACACTTTGGAAAAACTTGGTTTCTTGGGAGTTGGAGGCATGAGTAGAACTTACTCATACAAGTGGAGGCTAGCATGGTGGCACCATGGTGGCATCCCCAAGCTTGAGATTTTGTCCATTCTTCATCTCATTGCATCATTCTTTCTCTACACCTAAAATTTTTCCTTCATACAAAACTTCACACAATCTTCATTAGCAACATTAGTGTATTCAAAAGATATTAGATCTATGGAAAAGCTTTGGAACAGCAAGGCTTTTCACTAAAAACACAAGCTACTGTAGTAACTCCTTCAAAAAGCTCAATTCACCTAAAGAGAACTCAAAAAGGAATCAATAAGAAGCAAATGCAAATAATGGCAAAAATCTATCAAAACAGACCAGCAGGTAGAAACCGATTTTTTCTAACATCTTTTGTTTCTCAAATAAAAAAGTGTTGAACTAACGAAACTTAGCTAACATACTAGGGAATTCATTTGTAAATTTTTAGCTCAATCCGAGTTACAGAGCCTCCTCACGAATTTTGTTGGTGGAGGACGAAAATCTGTTTTGGGACAGCAACTCCCCAAATCTTACTTCCCTCTCATTAGAGGTCATTCTTAGCACAAAAAGCAAACAAAAAAGGATAAGGAGAGGTCACTCAGAAGTAATAACTTCCAAGACTCAAGTAAACTCTTGGGTTATCTCCCAACAAGTACTTTTCTTTAACGCCTTTAAGTTAGGCACAAGAAGCAAGAAGAATCAACTATTTTCAAATGAAGAATTACCCTCTTGTTCCTTCTTTTCTTAACTTTATTTTTCTATTTAGGGAAGATATGATTGCTTACCGGAGGAGCAAAGTGCATAATGCCTTTTCCCACATCTATTACTGCTCCAAGGTGCTTCAGTAGGGATCTTCCAAGTGTGATCTGTCCTTTGCCTACACATTCAATAACAAGATAGTCAGTAGACACCATTTTCCCTGAGATTTTTGTAAACACACCTTCAACTATTCCAATGGGAAATATAGTGGGATTGTTGGTAAGAGCAATTTCCTCTCCTCCTTTAGTAAGCCCCCAAAGACTCAAGGAATCATAAATATCTTTAGGCATGAGGCAAAATTCAGACATGATATCACAGCGAGCATCAAAAAGTGTAGTATTTATAGAGACTTTGATTGTGGGAAACCACTTTGAAGGCTCATAATTTATGGGAACATAATCATGGTAAGCCCTAAGCATGTGATAGCAACTATTAATAGCAGCAATACTAGTCTCAAGAGTGTTCAACCTGGCAAAAATATTTATGAAAGAGGAATCAGACTTGCCAGGTGTACCATAGATCATGATTAATTTTCTTATGGCATCAAAAGCTTCATCCTCAGTACATAGCAAAAAACCTTTCTCGTCCACAGCATCCAAAGCATATCTATAATGAAGATCAATACCGCGGTAGAAACTATCAATAACCAAGCTAAGGCTTACCTCAGGCTCAGTTTCCTTCTAGAAAGCAGAGATTCTAGACCAAGCTTCTTTAAAACTTTCTTCACTTTTTTGCTTAAAAGTGGAGATTTCTACCATAGCAGAAATAAAGGTTGGTCCAAAACCCGACATGGCAGCAACTAGAGCAGGAACTAATTTTTTTGTGTTTTTGAATAAAGCAAGCAAGCCAAACTAGACTAATTATTTTTTGGTTTTTTGGAAAGAGGCAAACAAAACCAAGCAAAAGAAACAAAGCAAACTAAAAACAAAGTAAAGAGAAAGGAAGTGAAGGACTCCCCTAGTGAAGACGTCCTTAGCCTCCCCGGCAACAGCGCTAGAAAACTTGTTGATGACTCCTTGGTGGTGCCAGAGAACTTGGTGCTTGATGTGGAGTCGAGCAAGGTGTGAAGCAGCACAGCAGCAAGTTTTCCCTCAGTAGAGACCGAGGTTATCGAACCAGAAGGAGGAAGGAAATGTCACACACGTGTTGCAAGCAACGCGGAGACCTGCACAACACAAACTCAAGACTTTGCCCCAACAAATCAGTGAGGTTGTCAAGCTCACCGGTTTGCTGTAACCAAGAATTAGACATATGGTATGGAAGGTAATGGTTTGCAGCAAGTAAACAAGTAACAATGGAAGATGTATCAATGGTAAAGATTGGACCGGGGTCCATAGTTCACTAGAGGTGCTCTCTTTAGATAAACAACATGGCATGAAGGGTAAACAAATTACAGCAGGGCAATTGACAGGAACTAAGCAAGGCATAACAATGCAATTACTAGTCAGAAAGATCCTGTGAGATTCGATTGGGCAATACAACAAGATACATAGACCGCCATCCAAATGCATCTATGACTAGAAGTCCACCTTCAGGTTATCATCCGAACCCCATCCAGTATTAAGTTGCAAGCAACAGACAACTGCTTTAAGCAAAGTGTGTAAGGTAAATAGTCCACATGTTCCATGAACAAGAGACCGTTGTTTTCTCCCTAGTGGCAACATCACATCTACAACCAAAGAGATTTCTGTCACTTCCCTTGGAAACTAGAGGCATGAACCCACTATCGAGCATAAATACCCCCTCTTGGAGTCACTAGCAACTACTTGGCCAAGATAGCTACTAACAACGGAGAGCATGCAAGATCACAAACAAAACAGACATGATAGAATCATAAAGACAAAACCATTAATTAAACCAACATAATAATCTCAATATCCATTGGATCCCCGCAAACACAGCATGCATGATTACAAATAGATTAGATCTTGATCATGAACGGAGCTCACAAGATCTATACATGAAAGCACAAAGGAGGAGATACAAACATATAGCTACTACATGGACCCATAGTCCAAGGTGGAACTACTCACGCATCATACCGGAGAGAAGGCCTCCGGAATGATCTCCCCTCCGGCAGGGTGCCGGGAAGAACTTTAGATCCCCCCGATCTAGGGATGATGCTGGCGGCGGCTATAGATGGTTTCGTGGAGATTTGTGTTGGATATATGCCCTAGAGGCAATAATAAATGTAGTTATTATTATATCTTTGTGTTTATGATAAATGTTTACATTCATGCTATAATAGTATTAACAAGGAAACATTAATACTTGTGTGATTTGTAAACTGAAATAGAGTCCCTAGTAAAGCCTCTTTATAAATACTAGCTTGTTGGTTAATAAATGATTGTGGTTTCCCTGTCATGAACATTGAGATGTTATTAACAACAAGATCATATCGTTAGGAGAATGATATGGTGGACATACTCCTATAGATAAGTGTAGCATAAAGATCAAGTCATTTTAATAGTTCAATTGCTATATGCTTTCTGATACATAGTAACCTAATTCCTTCGACCATGAGATCATGCATATCACCATCACCGGAAGGATGCTTTGATGACATCAAACACCACACCATAACTGGGTGGCTATAAAGGTGGCATTGAGTGTTCGGAAAGTATTGGTTGAGACACATGGATCAAGAGTGGGATTTGTCCATCCATATGACGGATAGATATACTCTGAGCCCTCTCAGTGGAATGTCATCCAATTGGCTTGCAAGCATGTGACTGGCTCATAAGGGATCACATATCACGGGAACAATAAAAGAGTACTTATCAGTAACGAGGTTGAACTAGGTATGCAGAGATACCGACGATCAAAACCTCGGATCAGTAAACTATCGTGAGACAAAGGGAAATTGGTATCGTATGTAAGTGGTTCATTCGATCGCAAAGTAATCGTAGAAATATGTGGGAGCCATATGAATTTCCAGATTCCTCTATTGGTTATTGATCGGAGAAGTGTCTCGATCATGTCCGCATAATTCACGAACCGTAGGGAGACGCACTTAAGGATTCGACGTTGTTGAGTAGTTATGGAATGATGAGTAAGATACCGAATGTTGTTCGGAGTCTCGGATGGGATCCGGGATATCACGAGGATATCCGGAGTGGTCCGGAGAATAAGATTCATATAAGGAAAGTCCTGTTTCGGGGATGGAGAATGGTTCCGGTGTTTTCATCGGGAATGTTCTAGAAGGTTCCGGAATGTCTGGCACTCCGGAGGGGAAGGGTACATGAATGTGTCATAACAAGTTGGAATGATTGCATCATGTACTAGGTGTCATCGCTGAACAAAATAAAGGGTTTAATCAAATCCTAGTTTGAAAAGTCAAACGCCAATTTGAAAAGTCAAACGACTATTTTGTGAGGTGGAGGGAGAGTAGGAAACCTACTTGGGGAGGAGTTCCCTCCCTCCACCACCGGCCCACTTGGAGACCGAGTTGGGGAGGGACTCCCTCCCCCTTGGCGCGCCCCTCCACCTATATAAGGAGGGGCAGGGCTGCCCCTCCAAAGACATAACACACACCCCGCAAACCCTAGCTCCTAGCCGCCGGCGCCACCACCTCCTGCTGCCGCCGCCGCCTAGGGCAAGCCGCCGCCTAGGCAAACCCTAGCCGCCGGCCTTGCTCCTCCTTGGTGCGTCTAAACCCTAGATCACCGAGGCTCTCTCTCATAGTCCACCATACTCGCTCCGGCTTAAGGCGAAGCCCTGCGAGATCTCCCCTCTACTTCCGGTACCACGCGTCGTGATGTCGGAATCGCGAGGAGAGTGCTACAACCTCCGCTGCCTGCTGGAACAAGGGAGAGGAAGTCGAGTACCAAACGTGTGACCGACTGCGGAAGCGCTGCCGGAACGCAGCGCCGGAAGGATCGTCTACGCGATCTTGAGATCGGCAAGAGTACGACTACATCACCCACGAGAATCCGCTCTCGTTAAATACTTTGGAATCTTCGATGGTGAGTTATTCCATCGACTCGTTGCTACAATCTAGTAGATAGATCTTAGCTTATTTGTTTGTATGCGGTAGAAAATTTTTGTTTTCCATGCTACGAACCCCTACAATTTGATCGGGTGCTTAGGGTTTCTGCATCTGGGGCTTCTTATAGGCGAAGGGGGAGGCCGAGGAGGCGGCCAGGGTGCCCAAACCCTAGCTAGGCACGAGGCTAGGCCCACCCGTCCCTGGGTGGGTCTGGCCCCTCCTACTCCCCTCTGGACTTCTTGTTCCCCACGGAAAGTAATTGGCTTTGACGTTTCTCCCGTCCAATTCCGAGAATATTTCTTTACTAACTTTTCTGAAACCAAAAACAGTAGAAAACAGGCATCTGGCACGGTTGCAACTTGTTAGTAAGTTATTACCAGAAAATATGTAAAAATCACCTCAAAGTGTGGACAAGTAAAGCAAAGTAGATACTAAACAAGCATGGAGCATCAAAAATTATAGATACGTTTCCAACGTATCAGTCGATAGGTATATTATATATTTTGTAATGGACCATGGGATTAGATGTAGACCAAGTGAACGGGAAGTCCTGCACAAAAACCATGGTTAGCTTAACAAATTGAAATGGTTCACCTTCAACAAAGTGTTCCAATCCTGAATTGGCAACCAAGGTTTGGAAATCCTGGGAGATCCCCGCGGTTCTCATAAATTCATGGCATGGATATATGGAAGGAAAAACCGCCTTCTCATGATGAACCTTCATTGGCTCAGACACCATCAAGTCATATTGATTCAGTGGATAGGTACTTATCTTTCTTGCTGAAATTTTTAGACAAACATCAAACCAAGTGATTTCCAAGTTGATAAATGATGAGCAACTACTATAGGAACTTGCTAGAGGGCTACACATGCATCAAAATAAAGTTTCTAAGCATAGAAAAAACATGCAAGCTCAAACAACCTGTCACCTATAGCAGCAAAATAGTCAAGATACAATCTACCAATCACAAATCTAATTGGACAAGTGGAGGAGGCACATACCAAGGAGCAATCTCTCCAAAAATCAGCAGCAAAGATGGGCTGAGCAAGGATATCGAAAATCGCGAGCAAGAACAGCAAGAACTCGACTTTAGAAAGTTTTCCAGTGTTTCTCGGGAGATAGAAAGAAGATGGCTTTGAGGAGGCAGCCTAGAGGGGCCCAGACCCCCCAGGTGCCGCCCACTGGTAGGCCGCGCCTACCATGGGTGTGGTGTCATGGGGTGCCCCCTAGGTCAATTTAGGTGTCCCTCTGCCCATTTTTTCGAGGAAAATTTATTTTGAATTTTCTGGGATTTTTTGGGAAACTTTATTTTTGGCCAATTTTCAGGGTATGAAAATTGATTTTCTCGCAGAAACAGTTTTTTTAGAAGAAGCAAAAGCAAACCAAAAGCCAAACTATATAAGCTCTAAGGCAAACTAACAAGCAAACAACTAACAAAACCAAAGCTAGCAAAAGAAAGGAAAAGACTAGGAAGGAGAAAAGTAAAAGAAAGCAAGTACAACCACAGTGGAAACATTATTTTGTTCATAAAAAATCCTTTTGTTAACAAGGTTGATCAAGTCTTGTTACCAAAACAATCTTCTATGAAACAAAACTTTGCATTCCACAAGGTGATTATGTTACCTCATACTTGATAGAAATGGTCCCAATCATAATAGTTTCAAAATTTTCCTATGGAATGGGACAATATATTTCTCCAACCTTGATGCTCTCAATATTTTCAACGGAATTCAGGCAATAGCTTCTAACAACCTTCTTGGGGAAATAAACAGTATGCTCTTTGTCATCAATATTGAATGTTACTTTTCCTTGATTACAATTAATGACAGCACCTGTAGTATTAAGAATAGGTCTCCCAAGAATAATAGACATATTATCATCTTCAGGCATTTCAAGCACAAGAAAATCAGTCAAAACCAAGCAATTATGAGCCACTTGAACATGAACATCCTCACATATACCAACAGGAATATTAGTTGACTTATCAGCCATTTGCAAAGATGTATCAGTTGGTATCAACTTTTCTAGCTGGAGTCGCTTGTAGAGATAAAAAGGCATAACACTAACTCCAGCTCCCAAATCACATAAAGCAGTTCTAACATAATTGTTCTTAATAGAGCAAGAAATAGTTGGTATACCTGGATCACCAAGTTTCTTTGGAACCTTACCATTGAAGGAGTAATTAGCAAGCAAAGTATAAATCTCCTCATTAGGAATCTTCCTTTTATTAGAGACAATATCCTTCATATACTTTGAATAAGGAGGCAAATTAATAGCATCAGTCAAAGGAATTTGCAAAAATAAAGTTTTCATCCACTCACAAAACTTGTTGTAGTGTTCTTCCTCCTTTGACTTGTGTTTCTTACCTGGAAAAGGCATAGGTTTCTGCACCCAAGGTTCTCTCTCTTTACCATGCTTATTAGCAATAAAATCCTCCTTAGTGTACCTAGTGGTCTTAGTGTGCTTCTCAGGTTCTTCCTCAACTTCCTCCTTATCAGGAGCATCATTATTATTACCACTTTTAGTTTCAGCATCAGAAACAGATATACTATTAGGATCTACAGCAGGTTCAAGTGATTCCTCAACTATCTTATGTTTCTTTTTCTTTCTCTTACGAGGACTACCACTACTCTCACCTTGCTGAAAGTCCTGCTCAATTCTTTTAGGGTGTCCTTTAGGATATAAAGGATCTTGAGTAGCTATACCACTCCTAGTTCTAATTCCATAAGCATGTTTATTTCCTGAGGCATTAACTAGCATATCCTTTTGTACCTTAGAAAGTTGATCAAGTTGAGTTTGAACCATTTGAAAGTGTTTACAAAGCATTTTAATATCATTAGAAGTTCATTCCACAATATCTTTCAACTCATGGATAGCTCTAGAGTTTTCCAATAAATGATTCTGAACTTGTTTATTAAAATTACCTTGTTTAACAATAAATGTGTCAAGTTCCTCTAAGCATTGATCAGGAGGCTTACCATAAGGAATATCACCTTCATTAAAGTGGAGAGAGTGTACCTCAATAGTAGATGAGTGGGGAATTGGCTTACATAATTCTTCTATAGGAGGTAGATTCTTCACATCTTCAGCTCTAATACCTTTCTCCTTTAGACATTTCTTAGCTTATTTCGTCACTTCATCATTTAATGCAATAACTCCCTTCTTCTTTGGTGTTGGTGTTGGAACTGGTTCAAGCACAACTGGTTAAGGAGTAATAGGCTCAGGTGTATTTAGCTCAGCTGAAGTCCAATCATCATAATTCTTGCTTATCTTAGCCATTAATTCTTCAACATCTGTAGGAGTTCTTTTCCTAAAAACACAATCATCAAAGCTATCTAGGTATGTCCTAGAATCATTAGTTAGTCCATTATAATAAATATCAAGAAGCTCATTCTTAGGCAATGGACATCTAGGATGTGCATGAATCAAGGCACAAAACCTTGTCCATGACTCAGGTAATTTCTCTTCTTCTCCCTGTTTAAAATCAAAAAGTCTCTGCAAAGCAGCATGTCTAGCACTGGGAGGGAAATATTTCTGTAAGAAAGAAGCAATCAAGCAATCAGGGCTATCAATGGAACTAGGAGGTAATCTATTAAACCAAGCCCTAGCTTCTCCTTTTAGTGAAAAAGGGAAGATCTTAGTAACAAAGTACTTGCGCACCTTAAAATCATCAGAGAACAAAGCACTCATAGTAGAAAGCTCATTTATATGAGCCACAACACTCTAATTTTCAGTCCCACAAAAAGGTTCTTTCTCAACAATGTCCAAGTAGGATAAATCAAGAGAGAAATTATAATCTTTATCTTTAATATCTATGGGAGAGGTGGCAAACTTAGGATCAGGGGACAATTTAGGCATAATGGTGTGTCTAGCAAGGAGACTCTTAATAGCACTAGTACCATGTGTGTTTCGGCACTCTTCAACAAATTCATCAGTGAACTCAATGTAACCATCATTAATATCATAACTTTCTCCGGACTCAGGTGAGCTAACAGGTGTAATAGTGTCTTCACTAGGAGTTTCGGTATTTCCTAGACTAGCCATAGTAGCATCTAGAAAAGGACCTAATGAACCACTCGTATCAAGCACAGTAGAAGTAACATCATGAGCATCAAAAGCAGTTTCAGATTCAGCAGTAGTAGCAGTGTGTGTAGCATGAGTATGTGGTGGTGGTGTGACAAGCTTACTTATAACAGACGATGTATCAAGAGCAACAGAGGTGTTTTGGACTATACCTCTTCATGTAGTGGATGGTAAAATAGGGAGCTTTACATCACGAGACTTACCCATGATAAACAAAGTAGAAGTGAACAATAATAGATCCAAGTGAACTTACAAATAAAGCTATGCTCCCCGGCAACAGCGCCAGAAAATAGTCTTGATGACCAACAAGTATAGAGGATCGCAACAGTCTTCGCGGATAGTATTACCCAATTTATTGATTTGACGCAAGGGGAGCCAAAGAATACTTGCAAGCCTTAACAACTGAGTTGTCAGTTCAGCTGCACCTGGAAATAGTTCTTGCTCATAGAAGTTTATCAGTAGCAACAGTTTGTAGTAGTAACAGCAAAGCAACAGCAGGAGCAAAATAGGAGCAATAGTAACAGTAACGGTAACAGTGGGATTCGAGTGCAGTAGGCATAGGGATGGATGGACAGGCGTTGCATGGACGAGTCTAAACATGTAACTTCAAGACCTAGGGCATTGTAGATAAATAATAACAAGCATCCAAGTACTAAACAATCCTAGGCATGTGCTCCAAATATAGTCATACGTGCTCGCAATGAGAACTTGCACAACATCTTCTGTCCAACCAGCCCGTGGTAGCGGGGCCTCTAGGGAACTACTGGCAATTAAGGTGATCCTTTTAATAGAGCACCGGAGCAAAGCATTAACACTCCATGAACACATGTGATCCTCACACCACACCCATCTCCTTCGATTGTCCCAATTATTGTCACTTTTGGGACTTTGGATCCGGACAATGATATGTGTACACAACTTGCAGATAAGATCACAAACAATACTATCATAATGATTCAATAATAAGTTCATATCTGAGATCATAGCACTCGGGCCCTAGTTACAAGCATTAAGCACAACAAGTTGCAACAAAGTCAAATAGCACTAATAGATATACTAGGCACTATGCCCTAACAGATCTTATTCGATTACATGATAGAACTCATCCAATCCCTACCATCCCCAAGCCTACAGCGGGGGATTACTCACTCATGGATGAGGGAAACATCGGTGGTTGATGGAGATGCATTGGTGATGACGATGGCGATGATCCTCTCCAAATTCCCCGTCCCGGCAGGGTGCCAGAACGGAGTTTATGGATCCGAATCTTGGTTTCTGGTGGCGGCGGCAGAGCGGAATTCTTTCTGGAAAACTATCGACCCCCCCTCGGTTTTTAGGTCGAAGGGCAAATTATAGGAACGGAGGGAGGCCGAGGGGGTGCCTGGGGTGGCTACACCTCCCTAGGCACGGGGCAGGGGCCACCCGCGCCTGGCAGGGGTATGGGCCCCCCAGGCCCCTTCTCCATCTCATCTTCTGGCTCCGTGGGTCTTCTGGTGAAATATAATTTTTGGCATATTTTTCGGGATTTTTCCTGATAGTTGATTTTCTGCACAAAAACAAGACACCAAGGTAATTCTGCTGAAAACAGCGTCAGTCCGTGTTAGTTGTATCCAAATCACACAAGTTTAGAGGAGAAACAATAGCAAAAGTGTTTGGGAAAGTAGATACGTTTTGGATGTATCATATCCTTGGTCATGCTGGTTTCTATAGAAGGTTTATTAAAGATTTCTCCAAAATTTCAAAACCCCTTACTAATCTTATCCAAAAAGATTTACCTTTTGTGTTTGATGATGATTGTAAGGAAGCCTTTGAAACTTTAAAGAAAGCTTTAACTACTGCTCCTATTTCCTATTGTCCAACCGCCTGGTTGGAATTTACCCTTTGAGATTATGTGTGATGCTAGTGATTTTGCTGTAGGTGTTGTTCTTGGGAAACGAATAGATAAAAAAATGAATCTTATCCATTATGCTAGTAAGACTCTTGATGCTGCTCAAAAGAATTATGCTACTACTGAAAAGAGTTCTTAGATGTAATCTTTGCTTATGATAAGTTTAAGAAACCTTATATTGTTGATTCAAAAGTTACCATTCGTACCGATTATGCTGCTATTAAGTACCTTATGACAAAGAAAGATGCTAAGCCTAGGCTTATTAGACGGGTGTTGCTTTTACAAGAGTTCGACCTACATGTTGTAGATAGAAAAGGTGATTAAAATCCTGTTGCTGATAATTTATCTTGTTTGGAAAACATTTCTTTTGATCCTATGCCTGTTAATGATATTTTCCCAAATGAATAGTTGGTTGCAATTAAGGTAAGTCCACGAGAGAGTCCTTGGTATGTTGATTATGTTAACTTTATTGTTTCCAAGTATTTGCCTCTAACCTTTTATGATCCGAGGCATTATTTTTGGGATGACCCACATTTATATAAAGAAGGAGTGGATGGTATTATGTGAAGATGTGTTACAGAATATGAACATGAGATATTGAGAAAATGTCATGGTAGTGCTTATGGAGGACATGATGCTGGAGATATAACCGCACAAAAAGTTTTACAATCAGGTTTTTATTGGCCTACTCTTTTTAAAGATGCAAGAAATTTTATTTTATCATGTGATGAATGTCAAAGAGTTGGTAACATTTCTAGATGCAAAGAAATTCCTATGAATTATTCTCTTGTTATTGAACCATTTGATTGCTGAAGATTTGACTTTATGGGTCCTTTTCCTCCTTCAAAAGGGTACACTCATATTCTTTTTGTTGTTGATTATGTTACAAAGTGGGTAGAAGCCATACCTACAAATAGTGTTGATGGTAAGACCTTTTAAAAATGCTTAAAGATGTTATCTTTTATAGGTTTGGTGTGCCTAGATATCTCATGACTGATGGAGGTTCTCATTTTATTCATGGTGGTTTTAGGAAGACTCTTGCTAAATATGATGTTAATCATAGAATTGCTTGAGCTTATCACCCTCAAACCAGTGGGCAAGAAGAACTTTTAAATAGAGAAATTAAATCTATCTTGCAAAAGTCTATTAATAGATATAGAAAAAATTAGGCTAAAAAGTTAAATGATGCTTTATGGGCTTATAGAACTGCTTATAAAAATCTTATGGGAATGTCTCCTTACAAAATGGTTTATGGTAAAGCTTGTCACTTGCCTTCAGAATTAGAACATAAGACTTATTGGGCAGTGAAAGAACTGAATAAAGATTTTAAACTTGCTGGTGAGAAAATATTGCTTGACTTAAGTTCCTTAGATGAGTGGAGAAATGAAGCTTATGAAAGTGCTAGACTTTTTAAAGAAAAAGTAAAAAGATGGCATGATAGGAGAACTCTCAAAACGGAGTTCCATGTTGGTGAGAAAGTTCTATTGTATAGATCTCGTCTCAGATTTTTTGCAGGAAAACTACTCTCAAAATGGGAAGGACCTTTTGTTCTTGAGGAGGTGTATCGTTCAGGTGCTATTAAAATCACTTCTTTGAGAGACAACACTACACAAGTGGTGAATGGTCAAAGGCTCAAACATTATATTTCTGGAGATTCTTATAATGAAGATGTTGATATTATCCAAATGGTGAATATGGAAGAATTTATTAGATACCAAACTCAGGAACCTGCAAAGTCCGCTTTTGAATAGGTAAAAGTGCTGAAAATAGAAAGTTCGCGAAAAACTTTGTTCTTTATATTTTTGCAGTTTTTATTCCATATGGAAGGTAACAAGACGAAAAAGGGAAGGAAACGGATCCCGGGTGGCCCACACCACCCAGTGGCGCGGGCCCCACCTGGCCGCGCCACCAGGGGTGTGACCACCTCCCAGCTCGTCTCCGTCCCGTTTTCACCCAGTACCTTCCTTATGTCATAAAACTCCGTAATATATAATCACCCAGACCCCCTGAGGTCCGTATATCGTGTTCTCGTCGTGTCTTTGTTTCGATCTATTTCTGTCAAGTAATATTCTCAAGTTTAGAGGCATCATGGCATCCGCCAACGACAAGGGCAAGAAGCCCGTGGAAGATGATCTTCAAGAACCTAAGCAGGACGAGGAGGTCTTATTTGAGGATGAAGAAGAAGTGGAGGAAGACAAACGTCCGGACACCCGCGCCACCATTGCGAGCATTGGAGTGGTGGCAAATCCTATCAAGCTCAAGAGGACGACACATATGTCTACAGGAGGGAAAACCCCGCGTCATTGCCTAGATCCACGGTCACTTCCTCCATGCACCAAGAACCCCTTCCATACTCTTATACATGAGCAGCAATTCCAAAAGTTGCCCAAAGGGAAGTTTCCCTCTAGTTGGGATATGCCTCGTTCTAACCATGCAGGGAAAGAATACTCTAAGAAGGAAGAGTGGGGAAATAGTCACAAGGACTAGGATTCTTGTGTTGGAGATATGCCCTAGAGGCAATAATAAATGTAGTTATTATTATATCTTTGTGTTTATGATAAATGTTTGCATTCATGCTATAATAGTATTAACAAGGAAACATTAATACTTGTGTGAATTGTAAACTTAATTTGAAGTCCCTAGTAAAGCCTCTATATAATACTAGCTTGTTGGTTAATAGATGATTGTGGTTTCCCTATCATGAACATTGAGATGTTGTTAACAACAAGATCATATCGTTAGGAGAATGATATGGTGGACATACTCCTATAGATAAGCGTAGCATAAAGATCAAGTCATTTCAATAGTTCAATTGCTATATGCTTTCTGATACATAGTTATCTAATTCCTTCGACCATGAGATCATGCATATCACCTTTACCAGATGGATGCTTTGATATCATCAAACACCACACCGTAACAGGGTGGCTATAAAAGTGGCATTGAGTGTTCGGAAAGTATTGGTTGAAACACATGGATCAAGAGTGGGATTTGTCCATCCATATGACGGATAGATATTCTCTGGGCCCTCTCGGTGAAATGTCATCCAATTAGCTTGCAAGCATGTGACTTGGTCACAAGGGATCACATATCACGGGAACGAGAAAAGAGTACTTATCAGTAACGAGGTTGAACTAGGTATGCAGAGATACCGACGATCATAACCTCGGATAAGTAACATATCGTGAGACAAAGGGAAATTGGTATCGTATGTAAGTGGTTCATTCGATCGCAAAGTAATCGTAGAAATATGTGGGAGCCATATGAATTTCCAGATTCCTCTATTGGTTATTGTTCGGAGAAGTGTCTCGATCATGTCCGCATAATTCACGAACCGTAGGGAGACACACTTAAGGATTCGACGTTGTTTGAGTAGTTATGGTATTATGAGAAAGAGACCGAATGTTGTTCGGAGTCTCGGATGGGATCCGGGATATCACGAGGTGATCCGGAATGGTCCGGAGAATAAGATTCATATAAGGAAAGTCCCGTTTTGGAGTTGGGGAATGGTTCCGGTGTTTTCATCGGGAACATTCTAGAAGGTCTCGGAATGTCCGGCACTCCGGAGGGGGAAGGGTACATGAATGTGTCATTGCATGTTGGAATGATTGCATCATGTACTAAGTGTTCTCGCTGTCCGAAATAAAGGGTTAATTCAAATCCTAATTTGAAAAGTCAAACGGCTAGTTTGAAAAGTCAAACTGCCAGTTTTCGGAAAGAGGAAAAGAGGAGAAGGTTGAAACCGACTTGGGGGAGGAGTCCCTCCTCTCCAAGCCGGCGCACCTCCCAAGGCCGAGTTGGGGAGGGACTCCACTCCCTCCCCTTGGCCGCCGGCCCTCCCACCTATAAAGGGAGGGGCAGGGCTCCCCTCTCTAGACACACAAGTTCTTATCCTCTAAACTAAACCCTAGATCTAAACCCCGGTTTAGAGCTATTTCGGTTTAGAGCCTTCTAATTGGTTTAGAGCCCTCTAATTGGTGTGTCTAATTACTAGACCACTAATAGCCTCTCTCATAAGCTCCACCATACTCGCACCGGCTTAAGGCGAAGCCCTGCGGGATTTCCCCTCTACTTCCGGTACCACGCCGTTGTGCTGCCGGAATCGCGAGGAGAGTGCTACAACCTCCGCTGCCTGCTGGAACAAGGGAGAGGAAGGTCTTCGTCGAGTACCGAACGTGTGACCGACTGCGGGGGCGCTGCTGGAACGTGGCGCCGGAAGGATCGTCTACGCGATCTTGAGATCGGAAAGAGTACGACTACATCACCCACGAGAATCTGCTCTCGTTAAACACTTTGGAATCTTCGAGGGTGAGTTATTCCATCGACTCGTTGCTACAATCTAGTAGATAGATCTTGGCTTGGTTGTTTGTATGCGGTAGAAATTTTTTGTTTTCCATGCTACGAACCCCTACAGTGGTATCAGAGCCGTGTCTATATGTAGATCTGTTGCATGAGTAGAACACAATGGTCATTGTGGGCGTTGATGCTTTTATTGTAGATTGCTTTGCGTGTACTTTGCATCTTGCGGTATGTTGGGATGAAGCGGCCCGGGCTAACCTTACATGACATCGTTCATGAGACTTGCTCCACGCTTGACATGCAACTCGTATTGCATAAGTGGCTTTGCGGGTGCCTGTTTCTCCTAGCATAGTAAAGATCCAATTTACAACGGGTAATCAACAATGCTAGTATCAATGTTGTGGTTCTTGTTCGTAGGTTAGAACGACACTTATTGAAAGCCCCAAACCACGTAAAATATGCAAAGAAAGTAGAAGCGTCTAACTTTATTTTGCAGGGGTGTGCAGTGATGTGATATGGCCATGATTGTGATTATATTTGATGTATGCAATGTTCCTTATTGTAAGTTGGCAACCGACAGGAGCCATATGGTTGTCTTTAAATTCTGTTAAGACCTGCGTGTCTATTCAAAATAGTTGTAATAGTTGAAGCTGGTGGACGACAACCATGAAGAAGCGTCATTGACCTTGATGCTATGCCGGTGATGATGGAGATCATGTTCGTGCTTGAAGATGGAGATCGGAAGCACAAAGAAGAAAGGCCATATCATATCACATATTATGAATTGCATGTGATGTTAATCCTTTATGCATCTTGTATTGCTTAGTAGACGACGGTAGCATTATAAGATGATCCCTCATGCACATAAATTTCAAGTTCTAAAGTGTTCACCCTTAGTATGCACCGTTGCCAAAGCTTGTTGCTTCGAAGCACCACGTGATGATCGGGTGTCTTTGATTCCGCGGGTGAATACAACGTAAGCAAGCCAGATTTGCTTATGCGGTAGCTAAGGTTTGATCTTGACGAGCCTAGCATGTACAGACATGGCCTCAGGAACACGGATCACCGAAAGGTAAAGCATGAATCATATAGTAGATATGATGAACATGTCGATTGTTCGCCATTGAAACTATATCAACTCTCGTGATGATCGGAGTTGATGTAGTGGATTTGGTTCATGTGATCACTAAAACAATGTGAGGGATGTTGTTTTGAGTGGGAGTTCACCTAGTTTAATTTCATTAATTAATTTGAACTCAATTTGTCATAAACTTAGTCTAAACTATTGCAAATATGTTGTAGATCAATGGCAGCCCCTACCATCAATTTTAATGCGTTCCTAGAGAAAGAAAAGTTGAAAAACAATGGAAGCAACTTCGCGGATTGGTTCCGCAATTTGAGGATTGTCCTCACAGCTGGTAATTTGACCTATGTGCTGGATGCACCGCTAGGTGACCCACCTGCAACTGATGCTACCGATGAAGTAAAGAATGTTTACCTTGCTCGGAAGAATCAGTACTCCATAGTTCAGTGTGCTATCTTGTATGGTTTAGAATCGGAGCTTCAGAAAAGGTTTGAAGAGTCAGACCCATATGATATTGTCGAGGATCTCAAATTAATTTTTGAGAATCATGCGGCAATTGAAAGTTATGAAGCTTCTGAAAAGTTCTTTAACTGCAAGATGGAAGAGGGCAGCTCCGTCAGTGAGCATGTGTTTAAGATGTCTGGGCATGCAAATAAACTTCAAAGCTTGGGTATAGTGATTCCTAATACTTTGGGGGTTTACCGCATCCTCCAATCACTACCACCAAGTTACAAGAACTTTGTGATGAACTACAACATGCAGAACATGAACAAAGAGTTGCCAGAACTATTTGCCATGTTAAAATCTGCAGAAGTGGAGATCAAGAAAGAGCACCAAGTGTTGCTGGTCAATAAGACCACCAAGTTCAAGAAAGGCAAGTCTAAGCAGAAGGGACACTTCAAGAAGGGTGGTAAGAAAGTTACCATGCCGACGAAGAGGACCAAGGCTGGACCCAAGCCTGATACTGAGTGCTTTTACTGCAAGGGAGAAGGTCACTGGAAGCGGAATTGCCCAAAGTACTTGGCGGATTTGAAGAACGGCAACATCAAGAAGAAAGGTATATCTGATATACATGTTATTGATGTGTATCTCACTAGTATTCGTAGTAGTGCCTGGGTATTTGATACTGGTTCGGTTGCTCATATTTGTAACTCGAAACAGGAGCTGCAGAATAAACGAAAGCTAGCGAAGAACGAGGTGACGATGCGCGTAGGAAACGGATCAAAGGTTGATGTGATCGCGGTCGGCACGCTACCTCTTCATCTACCATCGGGATTAGTTTTATACTTAAATAATTGTTATTTGGTGCCTGCGTTGAGCATGAACATTATATCGGGATCTTGTTTATTGCGAGACGGTTACTTGTTTAAATCCGAGAATAATGGTTGTTCGATTTATATGAGTAATATGTTTTATGCACATGCACCTTTGATAGATGGTCTATTCTTATTGAATCTCGATAGTAGAAATACACATATTAATAACATTGAAGCTAAACGATTGAAATCAAGCGATAACTCGACCTATATGTGGCACTGTCGTCTTGGTCACATTGGAGTGAAGCGTATGAAGAAACTCCATTCCGATGGACTTCTTGAATCACTTGATTTTGAATCACTTGAAAGATGCGAAGCATGTCTGATGGGTAAAATGACTAAGACTCCGTTTTCTGGTATGATGGAGCGAGCTACGGACTTATTGGAAATCATACATACCGATGTGTGTGGTCCAATGAGTGTAGCATCGCGCAGTGGTTATCGTTATGTTCTTACCTTCACGGATGACTTGAGTAGATATGGGTATATCTATTTCATGAAACATAAGTCCGAAACTTTCGAGAAGTTTAAGGAATTTCAAAGTGAGGTAGAGAATCAACGTAACAAGAAGATTAAATTGTAGGGTTTCGTAGCATGGAAAACAAAATTTTCTACCGCATACAAACAAACAAGCCAAGATCTATCTACTAGATTGTAGCAACGAGTCAATGGAATAACTCACCCTCGAAGATTCCAAAGTGTTTAACGAGAGCAGATTCTCGTGGGTGATGTAGTCGTACTCTTTCCGATCTCAAGATCGCGTAGACGATCCTTCCGGCGCCACGTTCCAGTAGCGCCCCCGCAGTCGGTCACACGTTCGGTACTCGACGAAGACCTTCCTCTCCCTTGTTCCAGCAGGCAGCGGAGGTTGTAGCACTCTCCTCGCGATTCCGGCAGCACAACGGCGTGGTACCGGAGGTAGAGGGGAGATCCCGCAGGGCTTCGCCTTAAGCCGGTGCGAGTATGGTGGAGCTTATGAGAGAGGCTATTAGTGGTCTAGTAATTAGACACACCAATTAGAGGGCTCTAAACCAATTAGAAGGCTCTAAACCGAAATAGCTCTAAACCGGGGTTTAGATCTAGGGTTTAGGTTTAGAAGATAGGAACTTGTGTTTTGTGTCTAGAGGAGGAGGCCCTGCCCCTCCTTTTATAGGTGGGAGGGCCGGCCAAGGGGAGGGGAGTCCCTCCCCAAGTCGGCCTTGGGAGGCGCCGGCCAAGGGGAGGAATCCCTCCCCAACTCGGCCTCCACCTCCTCCTCTTTCTCCTCTTTCCGAAAACTGGCAGTTTGACCGAAAACTGGCAGTTTGACTTTTTCAATTAGGATTTGAATTAACCCTTTATTTCGGACAGCGAGAACACTTAGTACATGATGCAATCATTCCAACATGCAATGACACATTCATGTACCCCCTTCCCCCCTCCGGAGTGCCGGACATTCCGGGACCTTCTAGAATGTTCCCGATGAAAACACCGGAACCATTCCCCAACTCCGAAACGGGACTTTCTTTATATGAATTTTATTCTCCGGACCATTCCGGATCACCTCGTGATATCCCGGATCCCATCCGAGACTCCGAACAACATTCGGTCTCTTTCTCATAATACCATAACTACTCAAACAACGTCGAATCCTTAAGTGTGTCTCCCTACGGTTCGTGAATTATGCGGACATGATCGAGACACTTCTCCGAACAATAACCAATAGAGGAATCTGGAAATTCATATGGCTCCCACATATTTCTACGATTACTTTGCGATCGAATGAACCACTTACATACGGTACCAATTTCCCTTTGTCTCACGATATGTTACTTATCCGAGGTTATGATCATCGGTATCTCTGCATACCTAGTTCAACCTCGTTACTGATAAGTACTCTTTTCTCGTTCCCGTGATATGTGATCCCTTGTGACCAAGTCACATGCTTGCAAGCTAATTGGATGACATTTCACCGAGAGGGCCCAGAGAATATCTATCCGTCATATGGATGGACAAATCCCACTCTTGATCCATGTGTTTCAATCCAATACCTTCCGAACACTCAATGCCACCTTTATAGCCACCCTGTTACGGTGTGGTGTTTGATGATATCAAAGCATCCATCTGGTAAAGGTGATATGCATGATCTCATGGTCGAAGGAATTAGATAACTATGTATCAGAAAGCATATAGCAATTGAACTATTGAAATGACTTGATCTTTATGCTACGCTTATCTATAGGAGTATGTCCACCATATCATTCTCCTAACGATATGATCTTGTTGTTAAGAACATCTCAATGTTCATGATAGGGAAACCACAATCATCTATTAACCAACAAGCTAGTGAAGTATAGAGGCTATACTAGGGACTTCAAATTAAGTTTACAATTCACACAAGTATTAATGTTTCCTTGTTAATACTATTATAGCATGAATGCAAACATTTATCATAAACACAAAGATATAATAATAACTACATTTATTATTGCCTCTAGGGCATATCTCCAACAAAATTTCTACGTTCTGATCGTGGAGGTGAATATCTAAGTTACGAGTTTGGCGAGCATTTGAAGAAATGCGGAATACTTTCGCAGTTGACACCGCCGGGAACACCACAGCGTAATGGTGTGTCCGAACGTCGTAACCGAACTCTCTTAGATATGGTTCGTTCTATGATGTCACTTACAGATTTACCGCTATCATTTTGGGGTTATGCATTAGAAACAGCCGCATTCACTTTAAATAGGGCACCGTCTAAATCCGTTGAAACGACATCGTATGAATTATGGTTTGGGAAGAAACCTAAATTGTCGTTCCTTAAAGTTTGGGGGTGCGAAGCCTATGTAAAGAAGTTACAGCCGGACAAGCTTGAACCCAAAAATGCGTCTTCATAGGATACCCGAAGGAAACTATTGGGTATACCTTCTATCATAGATCCGAAGGCAAAATCTTCGTTGCCAAGAATGGATCCTTTCTAGAGAAGGAATTTCTCTCGAAAGAAGTGACTGGAAGGAAAGTAGAACTCGACGAGGTTGTCGAACCTTCTCTCGAAATTGCGAGTAGCGCAGCACCGGAAGAAGTTCCTGTGGTGCCTGCACCAATAAGAGAGGAAGCTAATGATGATGATCATGAAACTTCGGTTGAAGTTACTACAGAGCCTCGGAGGTCAACGAGAACTCGTACCACTCCAGATTGGTATGATTCCGTTATGAATGTCATGGTGGTGGACAACACCGATGACCCCGAGACATATGAGGAAGCGATGATGAGCCCAGATTCCAATAAATGGCAAGAAGCCATGAAATCCGAGATTGGATCCATGTACGAAAACCAAGTATGGAATTTGGTGGACTTACCGGATGGCCGGAAGGCTGTCGAGAACAAATGGATTTTCAAGAAGAAAACAGATGCTGATGGTAATGTTACTGTCTATAAAGCTCGACTTGTCGCAAAAGGGTTTCGACAAATTCAAGGAGTTGACTACGATGAGACTTTCTCACCAGTAGCGAAGCTAAAGTCTGTGAGGATTATGTTAGCAATCGCTGCATATTACGATTATGAAATATGGCAGATGGATGTCAAAACAGCATTCCTCAATGGAGACATTGATGAAGAATTGTATATGATGCAGCCCAAAGGTTTTGTCGATCCTAAAGATGCTAACAAGGTATGCAAACTTCAACGGTCCATCTATGGATTGAAGCAAGCATCCCGAAGTTGGAATCAACGTTTTGATAAGGTAATCAAAAGTTTTGGTTTTATACAAACTTATGGAGAAGCTTGTATTTACAAAAGGGTGAGTGGGAGCTCTGTAGCGTTCTTAATACTATATGTGGATGACATATTGTTAATTGGGAATGATGTAGACCTTCTTAATAGTGTCAAAGAATATTTGAATAATAGTTTTTCAATGAAGGATCTTGGCGAAGCAGCTTACATATTAGGCATAAAGATTTATAGAGATAGATCGAAACGCCAAATATCATTGTCACAAAGTACATATTTGGACAAAATTCTAAAGAGGTTTGGAATGGAAGAAAGCAAGAAAGGGTTCTTGCCCATGTTGCCCAATACGACCTTGAGTAAAACTCAAAGTCCGACATCGGCAGAAGATAGAGAAAGGATGAGTAAGACTCCCTATGCATCAGCCATAGGATCTCTAATGTATGCCATGCTATGTACTAGACCCGACATTGCATATGCTGTTAGTTTAACTAGCAGATATCAAAGTGATCCAGGAGTGGATCATTGGACAGCGGTCAAAAACATCCTTAAGTACTTGAGAAGAACTAAGGATATGGTTCTTTCTTATGGAGGTGATGAACAACTCGTTGTTAATGGTTACACCGATGCTAGTTGGAACACCGATCCGGATGATTCTAAATCACAATCTGGATACGTATTTATTTTGAATGGTGCAGCAGTTAGCTGGAGGAGTGCAAAGCAAAGCGTTGTGGCGAGATCTTCAACTGAATCGGAATACATGGCTGCTTCGGAGGCTTCACAAGAAGCGATATGGATGAAAGAGTTCATTACAGAGCTGGGTGTGGTTCCTAGTGCGCTGGACCCAATGTCTATCTACTGTGATAACATGGGCGCCATAGCCAATGCGCAAGAACCAAGGTCACACAAGAAGCTGAAGCATATCAAGCTACGTTTTCACGCTATTCGAGAACATATCCAGGATGGGGATATAAAGATTTGCAAAGTACACACAGATCTGAATGTGGCGGATCCGTTGACTAAACCTCTCCCGAGGGCAAAACATGACCAACACCAAACTGCCATGGGTGTTCGGTATATTACCATGTAATCTAGATTAGATGACTCTAGTGCAAGTGGGAGACTGTTGGAGATATGCCCTAGAGGCAATAATAAATGTAGTTATTATTATATCTTTGTGTTTATGATAAATGTTTGCATTCATGCTATAATAGTATTAACAAGGAAACATTAATACTTGTGTGAATTGTAAACTTAATTTGAAGTCCCTAGTAAAGCCTCTATATAATACTAGCTTGTTGGTTAATAGATGATTGTGGTTTCCCTATCATGAACATTGAGATGTTGTTAACAACAAGATCATATCGTTAGGAGAATGATATGGTGGACATACTCCTATAGATAAGCGTAGCATAAAGATCAAGTCATTTCAATAGTTCAATTGCTATATGCTTTCTGATACATAGTTATCTAATTCCTTCGACCATGAGATCATGCATATCACCTTTACCAGATGGATGCTTTGATATCATCAAACACCACACCGTAACAGGGTGGCTATAAAAGTGGCATTGAGTGTTCGGAAAGTATTGGTTGAAACACATGGATCAAGAGTGGGATTTGTCCATCCATATGACGGATAGATATTCTCTGGGCCCTCTCGGTGAAATGTCATCCAATTAGCTTGCAAGCATGTGACTTGGTCACAAGGGATCACATATCACGGGAACGAGAAAAGAGTACTTATCAGTAACGAGGTTGAACTAGGTATGCAGAGATACCGACGATCATAACCTCGGATAAGTAACATATCGTGAGACAAAGGGAAATTGGTATCGTATGTAAGTGGTTCATTCGATCGCAAAGTAATCGTAGAAATATGTGGGAGCCATATGAATTTCCAGATTCCTCTATTGGTTATTGTTCGGAGAAGTGTCTCGATCATGTCCGCATAATTCACGAACCGTAGGGAGACACACTTAAGGATTCGACGTTGTTTGAGTAGTTATGGTATTATGAGAAAGAGACCGAATGTTGTTAGGAGTCTCGGATGGGATCCGGGATATCACGAGGTGATCCGGAATGGTCCGGAGAATAAGATTCATATAAGGAAAGTCCCGTTTTGGAGTTGGGGAATGGTTCTGGTGTTTTCATCGGGAACATTCTAGAAGGTCCCGGAATGTCCGGCACTCTGGAGGGGGAAGGGTACATGAATGTGTCATTGCATGTTGGAATGATTGCATCATGTACTAAGTGTTCTCGCTGTCCGAAATAAAGGGTTAATTCAAATCCTAATTTGAAAAGTCAAACGGCTAGTTTGAAAAGTCAAACTGCCAGTTTTCGGAAAGAGGAAAAGAGGAGAAGGTTGAAACCGACTTGGGGGAGGAGTCCCTCCTCTCCAAGCCGGCGCACCTCCCAAGGCCGAGTTGGGGAGGGACTCCACTCCCTCCCCTTGGCCGCCGGCCCTCCCACCTATAAAGGGAGGGGCAGGGCTCCCCTCTCTAGACACACAAGTTCTTATCCTCTAAACTAAACCCTAGATCTAAACCCCGGTTTAGAGCTATTTCGGTTTAGAGCCTTCTAATTGGTTTAGAGCCCTCTAATTGGTGTGTCTAATTACTAGACCACTAATAGCCTCTCTCATAAGCTCCACCATACTCGCACCGGCTTAAGGCGAAGCCCTGCGGGATTTCCCCTCTACTTCCGGTACCACGCCGTTGTGCTGCCGGAATCGCGAGGAGAGTGCTACAACCTCCGCTGCCTGCTGGAACAAGGGAGAGGAAGGTCTTCGTCGAGTACCGAACGTGTGACCGACTGCGGGGGCGCTGCTGGAACGTGGCGCCGGAAGGATCGTCTACGCGATCTTGAGATCGGAAAGAGTACGACTACATCACCCACGAGAATCTGCTCTCGTTAAACACTTTGGAATCTTCGAGGGTGAGTTATTCCATCGACTCGTTGCTACAATCTAGTAGATAGATCTTGGCTTGGTTGTTTGTATGCGGTAGAAATTTTTTGTTTTCCATGCTACGAACCCCTACATCTTGGTCTGACATGATCATGAACCGCATTGAGCATATTCAAAGTTGATTCGGACTCTAACCTTAGAGATTGAGGATTTGAGAAAGCTTGTTATTGAAAATCTTATCAAGAGAACACCACCACCGAAGGAGTAATTCGTCATCAGGTTTTGGCATCTCCTTGGTTTGTTCCAAGGTTGGGGGAGTGTCGCGGTATCACACCATTATCTTTCATATTTTTACCTTTTTAGTAGAGTCATATCATGAATAGAGAAATTATCATATAGGATGGTTTGCATTGTGGAAGTATCTCTCCTCTAGTTGGTTATCTATGTATCCCTTGGTGTGAGTGCCTTTATGGATTATTAATGAGAAGTTTCATCTTTTACTTTTTGCACATATTCTCTTAGTTTGCATTCTCTATTATGTGATTAATCTTGTTGATTAGCATTGGTATCACTTTGGGAGCATCAAGTAAATCTAAATTGGTTTTGGCAAACCTAGCTCTGGTCAGTAGCAACACTTTTTGAGGTTTGAAAGGAAAAGAGAAAAGCACTTACAGGTAGTTTGTATTATTTTCTTTCTTTCTTGATTGGCTCATAAGCTTAGTATTCTTTATTTAAGATCTTTTGTGTTTTCAAGGAAGATTGCATGTTTGTTTCTATCACTTGTATGTTTGCTTGTTTCCTTCAACTCTTATGCTTGCTACCCAGCCTTGCTAGCCAAAACCTATACTGAGAGGGAATTCTTCTCATGCATCCAATCCTTTAAACTTAAACCTATGCCATTTGTGTCCACCATATCTACCTATTAGCATTATTGCTATTCCAAGTAAATTCTCGAGTTTCATCTATATTTCAAATTAAAAATTATTTTGTTATGTGAAAACTAGTTAGTAAAGCTCTCACGAACTTGATGGCACACTTTATTTTCTTGCCCTTAATAAACTTGAACCATTGTGTCATCTAAGTTGTATATGCTTGCACTTATAAGTTTAGAATTAGCAGAACCGTGCTGCCACGGGGAACGCTTTCAACACCTGTAAATATCTACCCAGTTGATATCATGATATTTTGTTTATGGATGTCGGCGGTGTGAAATAAAAGGGGAGCTTGTAAGTCCATGGAGTTATGTATATGTGTTAGATAAACGTCTGGGCCGCTAGCCTAAGCCATGTCTAATCATGGTGGAAACTTGCAGCATCACCATAGTGAGCAATCTATGAAGCATTCTTCTTATAAAAAAGAGAGATAGAAAAAGAGAAGAGAAAAAAGAGGAAAGAAGAGAAAAAAGCACCATTTCACCATGGTAAATAAGAAGATTGATGAGATGCTCATTGTCTGTTGCCTTGTCATTTTGATATGGGATAGCTCCTTTCATGGGGCAAGGGGTACCCCATTGGCGGTTCTCTATGATACACATATACTTACAATGACAAGAACTTACCGGTAACTAAAGTTGAGTAGCATGAGGAACGACAATCGTACTCAAGGGACATGAGATTGCCAACTTATACTTTGTCAAGCATATACTCCATATTTGTTCACTTTAACCTTAATCACCTCAAGATGCTTATGATAGGGGCAATGAGAGATCAAAGCTAGTAAGTACCATAATCTTTTGGAAGCTCTTTATGAAACTTGAAATCCCTGCTTCCCTTTGTGAAGGGCCTTTCTTTTACTTCTAAGTTGAGTCAGTAAACCTATTGCTTTCTATCTCCATCAAGCATTTGAGTTGTTGTGTTTCAATCATTCATATGATGATTTATTCGATCATGTTTCTTATCTTCTTTGTTTTGCAAACTCTTATCTGAATGAATATTACTTTGAAAGCTATTGTTGTGAAAAGCCTTTTATGTTTGAGCAAAAGGACTCCTATTATAAACTTCATTACAAAAGCTTTGTTTGAAAACTAAGTATGATTTTTCAACTGTTCTCTGACCAAGAGCAAAGTTTGCCATTACCAATTATAATTTGTATTTATGCATCATTATTATGACTCTCATGCTCGTTGCAAGTTAAGTTATATAATGGTGAGTTGCTTTCTATTATGAGTTGTATATTGGTGAATGTGATGCTTCGTGTCTGTATTCTTTTATCGACACTTCACTCCATAAACCCGTGGTCATGTTTACTGAGCTCGGTTTTTGCTTGGAGACAAGCGAGGTCTAAGCTTGGGGGAGTTGATACGTCCATTTTGCATCACTATTCTATATCATAATTTTCTATTATTAATTGTTATATTTCTTATTAACAGGTGATACTTATGTTATTTCATCTATTTTTACATGTTGGATGACTTTTGGAGGATGAACTGCCGGAGTCAGGATTCTGATGGAAAAGAGGTGTCTAGATGCAATATTTGCGAAAATCCGAAAATTCCAGAAAATACACGGAAAATCCTATTTTTCCAGAAGACGAAGGAAGCCAGAAGGGAAGGAGAAGATGGGCCACAGGGGGCCCACACCATCCCCTGGCGCGGGCCCACCCTAGGCCGCGCCAGCAGGGGGTGTGGCCACCCTGGCCCATATCCTGCTTCGCCCCTTCACCTATAACTTCCTCCTGAAACCCTAATAATCGGGGGGCGACGACAGAAAGATTTCGCTGCCTCTACGGGGCGAAAACTATATAGAGAGAGAAAGAGCTCTCCGACAGGCAGATTTCTGCCGAGGAAATTCCTTCCCGGAGAGCGGAGATCGTCGCCATCAACACCGTCATCAAGCTAGACTTCATCGGGATCATCATCATCATCCTCACCACCATCTCCATTAGCACCATCATCACAACTCCATCTCGCTGTAACAGTTGGGTTGAATCTTGCATAGTTCTTAGGGAAAACTTTCACGGTGTTGATTACTTTTGTAGTTGATGCTTTTGAGTGGAACCTTTGAATCTTTGTTTATGTTCAGATTGTTATTCATCATTATATCATCTCTGATCTTGATCCATATGATGTCTCGTGAGTAGTTCGTTTAGTTCTTGAGGACATGGGAGAAGTCTTGTTGTTAGTAGTGGAATTGTGTTGAGTAATATTCAATGGTTTGATATTTAAGTTGTGGTGCTATTCTTCTAGTGGTGTCATGTGAACGTAGACTACATGATACTTCACCATTTATGGGCCTAGGAGAATGCATTGTGTATTTGGCTACTAATTGTGGGATTGCCGGAGTGACAAAAACCTGAACCCCCGTTAGGAAACCTTTGCACAAGGGAGTATAGGATCTTAGAGTTTAATGTTGTGGTTAGATTTTTATCTTAATTAGTTTATTGTAGTTGTGGATGCTTGCAAGGGGTTTAATCACAAGTATGTATTAGTCCAAGTAAGGTCAGTACATTAGCATAGGTTCAACCACACACACGGACAGACCTTCACGGGGGCGAACCTGGGCTGTCGCCCCCAGCGAAAAGTAATTTTGTTCACTACCCCTTAATATATTCAACAAATATGACCTAATTTATCCCTTGGAACGATCGACTGTTTCTTCTTGGTCCCTGTCTCTCTCTCTCTTGTCTCTAAGACCGACAGTTAGGCGGCGACACAGTGTTGCCTAGGCTTGACCTGCTGCCGATGGCGCTGGGTGACAGAGACGGCCTGCCGGAGACTAACTCGTCTCGTCATGGTCGTGTGCGGACGCATCGACCAGCTAAGCAGCAGCATACTCGCAAGCCGCAGGCTCGATCTCCATTCACAAATCTTCCCGTAGAAGCTGAAGCTAGCTCTACGGCCGGCCGGCGAGCGACCACTGCTGCTGGTAATTTTTCCCGTATGTATATTTCCAAACTATCAATTCTAGTTTTTGTTGTCATAATTTCTTGCATCTCACAATTGGGGAAAATGCTATCTTGTCACAGATTTTGCCACAAATTAAAAATTTGGTTAAAGATTGTTGTTCCACCGTGTAGGAAGGAAGTGAAGATGAAGGCAAAACCATTGATTCATTGATAAGTGCAGCCTCTGTCTTGTTGATCGAATTTGGACAACAAAGTCAAGCAGAGCATGTACATCAAACTCAAACAAATAAAGTTATATTCTTTACATTTCACGGGCGCAAAGAGGCGAAGAGCTGATCTGTAGTGATTGGCACACGAGTCTTTGATAAGTGAAAATCCATGGTTAAGTAGTATTGTAGATGGTTTCTTTTATTTTAGACTACCTTATGCATATATTGATCTTATAAATGTACTTTGTGGACAAGGTCAATCTCAATATATAAGTTCCAAAAAATTCTACACATTCTACCTTGTTGCCATCATTTGATTTGCTTCCAAAAACAATTTTTCATTTCATTTTGTAGCTTTGCCCTCCACCCCCCTAGATTTTCTGCAAGGTCCGCCACTGCCCACACAACACTTATCCAACCAAAGAAGATTAATCAACTATATGAAGCGAAAAACTTGACAGTATTCCCATGTGTCCTCGAGAACGTTTGGTCCTCATAAGTAATACAACTGGTTTGTACTTTGCTGAAGAAAAGATTGAGCCACTCGCTGCATTTATCATTGTTGCCTTTTATTTACTTGCACTTTATTTCTTTACATTATCAAAAAAACCTAAAATCCGTTTGCTAAGTATTTACAGAGAATTCCTGATCCAAACCACTAGTGAACACCTTCTGCTCCTCGTTGGGATCAACACTCCTATTAAACGAAAGTACTACGATATACCCCCTATACTTGTGGGTCATCATTGCTCTAATAGATCTTCCTCGAGGTAGAGAGCCAAATTGGAGGATCTTCTTGAACCTCGACTCGACACTTTGTGTTGACCTTGAGTGAAAGGTCAAGGAACAAATAGAACAACTACTCTTGCGGCATTACATTACTAATAGCCTTTGCCCCGGCAAGACACCGCATTTCCATTTCATCTTTGATTTTATCCACAAACATGATCAACGTGATGGATTGGTTGCGAAAGACTCGGCTATTTTCGTTCCTTCCAAATCTCCCACAAAACCAACATGGCAAGGGAGGCCATGGCTTTTCTCGAATGCCCTCTTTTGTGTATCACCTCAATCCACCGCTCCTTGACGTTGCGCAATTGTTGCCAAAGTGTAGTATCGACATCATATAGTCCAGGCCAATTCTTCAAGGTGGACCACACTTGGTGAAGCAGCATTTGCAGAGAAGGTGAGCGGCCTATTCTTGTTGTTGGTTATAAAGATTGCATAGCCCATAATTTTGTCTTCCTCTTTGCTCTAGTCTATCTGCCGACCAAGCAACATTTTGCACTTTGGATATGCCCGCGGTTGCCAAACCAAAGAAGGCATGGACTTTTCAAGACCTAAGAATTGCATCTTATAGGCCGACTTTGCGGAGTAAGGACCATCATTTGTGAGCTTCCATATGATCTTGTCCGTAGTGCTCTCATCCAAAATAACATTTGCAAGTTTTTCCCATAGCTTGTAGAATTGTGTTAGCAAACTTTCCATCAAATCTTGTACTCCATTAGTAATAACCAGAAGAAAACGGGCTATACCTCAATCGTCTATACAATATCATGTAGGCCTTACCTCAGCCATTTGTCTATGTTTATACTAGTAAAACAACACCCATCAACAAAATTAAAGGAAAATGATAGGCTTCCCCCGGGGGATCGTGTTTTCCCATCCCCGGATCGGTTGCCTCGCGTCATAGAGAACACACCATATTTTGGATGGGGCCCACCATATCTCTTCTTCTCCAAAACGCATCTGGCTAAAACACGACTCTCCGCTGCCATGCGCTGCTGCCGCGCACGCCTTCGCTGTAGCTACCGCCGCCGCTTCCGCCCCTAAGGTTCCTGCCGCCGCCGTGCCCATGGACCCTCCTCTCACCTCGCCGCTCCTCCACCGGCCATCGCCTCTCCACCGCGACTCACCTGCCGGCGGCCAGCGAGTCTCCCCTCCGCTGGCAAGTGCATCTCCCCCGCTGCCGGGTGCCGGCTAGCGCAACCCCCACCCCCGTCGTCGTCCAGACCGTCAGCCTAGTCGCCGCCGTTATCGGCCACACCGTCGCTTGGAGGTTGCGCACTGTCCCTGCCCCGTCACTTCATGGTCAAGCGCAGCAGACGATTCTCGGCGCTATAGAGCTAGTGTCTCTGCGAAATCCCTGGTGAAACCTGACGACAGCCTAAGGTGCTACCGCAAGAGGATACCGAAGATGCTACCAACGGTGGACGGCGTTGCTATCATGGGTGTACGGTGTTGCTACCGACGGTGGGTGGCTTTTGCTACCATGGGTGTACACATTTGCTACCAACGGCAGACGGCTTTGCTATCTTGGATCGACGATGTTGCTACTGACGGCAACGGCTTTTGCTTTCTTGGACGACGGGTAGCTAATTTTGCTACATATATTTTGTACTCTTGCTACAATAGCATAAAATTTTTGCTAAACGGTCTTCGGCGAGGTCTCCGGCGAAAGTCTCCGGTAAGATCTCCGACGAGATCGGGTTTGCTACATTAGCATAATTTTTTTGCTACATGGTCGCCGACGATGTCTCCGGCGAACTCTTCGGCGAGGTTCAATCTATTTTTCTATTTTCTGGGTCAAACCGTTTTTTGTAACGTTGTAGCAAAAGCGGGACTATTTGTAGCAAAAACGAGTATGTCTGTAACAAAAGCGGGATTTTGACCCAAAAAAGAGGACACGTGGTTGGCTGGGGACCGGGGATAAAAAACACAAATGCCCGGGAAACGCGTAGTACTGTCCCAAATTAAACTACTACCATCAACTTACATATTGGATGAGGTACAAATTGAATTTTTTATAAGAGAACACGGACTGAATGAAAAGACCTATGGCAATCCAATTCGCTAAGTGAGGAATGAGGTACAAATTGAATTTTTGATAAGAGGGCACGGACTGAATGTAAAGACCCATGGCATCCAATTACAGGAAGGCTTTGTGAACAAGTCACTTACACAATGACAGCTACATTCTTCTGTTTAAGCTTTGTATGCCATCTGCCTCACATACTGGCTTATATATTTCCTGGTCATTTACATGAGTTTAACTTAGAGATTCTATCTTTCTGATCTTGAGAATCTTCAGTACTATCCATGAATTTGTCTATTTTCGGTTGCCATGTCTTGAAGCTCTCGACTCTGGATCATTTCATCGACATATATTAGACCGGTTGCTGGCTTTTGTAATTTGACATAGAAACAACTGATTGTTAAACAAACACCTTTCTAGCAGAAAACCTACAAATTAGAATCTAAAGTACTCACGATATAATGTAGGAAAATAAACAGGAGTCCATTCTTTTTGAACCAAAAAAAGGGCAGCTCCTTAGTACGGGTATCTGGCTGCATAAACATTACAACCTGACACAACACCCACCAGGCACTACAATTTATAACAAGATGTGCATCATCAAAATCCAGAGCTCAGTTTGAAAATCAAGAAATTAAGAAATACAATGCAGAAAGGCAGAAACAAAAACTTGCAAAGCTATATTCGTACAAACTAAAGTACAGGAGTATCACCACTGGAGGCAAACAGTCCAGCCAGAAGAAATCAAATCGACAGAGTAAATCATTGGAACAATCCAACCAACGAACCAGAAGATATCAAATCGACAGTAAATCGAGCACAGGCAGATTACTCCAAAGTTCACTTATTCATTACCACGAACTGATGTAGTACCAACTGTTTTCACGACGCCAACACATAGGGAGACTCTGTTCTAGTATTAGACAGAAACGACTTGACACAAACGATAGACTTCACTTCATGGGTGACAGACTGACAGGGCAACCACAGCCACAGCAGCAGCTCCAGCACCAAGACACTTACTGACCACCACGCAGGCGGAGCACCAGGTGGAGGGTGGACTCCTTCTGGATGTTGTAGTCGGCGAGAGTGCGGCCATCCTCCAGCTGCTTGCCAGCGAAGATGAGGCGCTGCTGGTCCGGGGGAATGCCCTCCTTGTCCTGGATCTTGGCCTTGACATTGTCGATGGTGTCCGAGCTCTCAACCTCCAGGGTGATGGTCTTCCCGGTCAGGGTCTTCACGAAGATCTGCATACCACCACGGAGGCGCAGCACCAGGTGGAGGGTGGACTCCTTCTGGATGTTGTAGTCGGCAAGGGTGCGGCCATCCTCCAGCTGCTTGCCAGCGAAGATGAGGCGCTGCTGGTCCGGGGGAATGCCCTCCTTGTCCTGGATCTTGGCCTTGACATTGTCGATGGTGTCCGAGCTCTCAACCTCCAGGGTGATGGTCTTCCCGGTCAGGGTCTTCACGAAGATCTGCATACCACCACGCAGGCGGAGCACCAGGTGGAGGGTGGACTCCTTCTGGATGTTGTAGTCAGCAAGGGTGCGGCCGTCCTCCAGCTGCTTGCCGGCGAAGATCAGGCGCTGCTGGTCCGGGGGGATACCCTCCTTGTCTTGGATCTTGGCCTTGACGTTGTCAATGGTGTCCGAAGACTCCACCTCAAGGGTGATGGTCTTGCCAGTCAGGGTCTTCACGAAGATCTGCATGCCACCACGCAGACGGAGCACCAGGTGGAGGGTGGACTCCTTCTGGATGTTGTAGTCAGCAAGGGTACGGCCATCCTCCAGCTGCTTGCCGGCAAAGATGAGGCGCTGCTGGTCCGGAGGGATGCCCTCCTTGTCCTGGATCTTGGCCTTGACGTTGTCAATGGTGTCAGAGGACTCCACCTCAAGGGTGATGGTCTTGCCAGTGAGGGTCTTGACGAAGATCTGCATGCCTCCACGGAGACGGAGGACAAGGTGAAGGGTGGACTCCTTCTGGATGTTGTAGTCAGCCAGGGTCCTGCCGTCCTCCAGCTGCTTGCCAGCAAAGATGAGGCGCTGCTGGTCCGGGGGGATGCCCTCCTTGTCCTGGATCTTGGCCTTGACGTTGTCAATGGTATCAGAGGACTCCACCTCAAGGGTGATAGTCTTGCCGGTGAGGGTCTTCACAAAGATCTGCATCTGCAGAGAACAAAATATGATTGGTAAGTCTCAAAAAGAAGACCAAGGAACAGGACCAAACATCGCATGTTAATCAGTAGATAGGCATCAAGCATACAGTCAACCAACAAGCACGTATCTTGATACGAAAGATGTGAACAGGCTATAGATTTCTACACATATAAACAACAAATCTAATCTGAAGATATAATCTATCTCAAGAAAACAGTTGCTGATATCTAAGCTACACAAAGATGTTGAGATGGTGTGACCAATAAAGAGCAGCTGATATCTAACCACATCTGATGAGCATGCGTATCATCTAAGCTACAGGTTGGCCAAACTACAAACCTAGATTATCTGGCCAAACAAGCATCGAGCATACAGTCAACCAACAAGCATGTATCTTGATCCGAAAGAATGTGAACAGGCTATAGGTTTCTATAACGCATATAACCAAACAAGTCTGAAGATATTAATCTATCTCGAGAAAACCATAGCTGATTTCTAAGCTACATGTCGGCCAAACCACAAACCTAGTTTATACCCGGACAAAGAAGCATATTACGATGATGTGACCAATAAATAAAGAGCAGCTGATTTCTAACCACATCTGATGAGCATGCATATCATCTAAGCTACAGTTTGGCCAAACTAGAAACCCAGATTATGTGGCCTAAAAGGCATATTACAACGAAAAGAGCAACCGATCAAGCGGTATACGCGTCTGGGGAGAAAATTAGCTCAGGGGCTACTACCAAATTTGTTTCCAACAGTAATACGCAAATAACAAGCAGTGACTAACGAATTGGGAACAGTACGGTATCAGGAACTCGACCTGACCGCGAACAGATCTATACAATATACACCTCCACAAATTCGCGGAAACAGAGAGATCTACAGGTAAAATCCCCACGAATTCGCTAAATCGATGACCGATCTAGCGTGAACGAACAGATCGACCGCCTAACATCGGCCAAGAGCAACATCAGACCAAGCATCTACGAGCAGGAATCAACCGAATCCTACAGCACTACACCTCAAACCACACAACGACGATAGGTAGATCTAGACGGGGCAGGGAGAAGGCGCGGTACCTTGATGCGCTGAGGGAGGAGGATTCGACGAGCTTCGATGCGATTTGTGGGAGGGGATTTGTTCGTTCCGTTGATTGGAGCGGTGGTGAGGATTTGGGGGGGAGCAGGGGGCGGCTATTTAAGGCGGCTCGGGGCGGGCCGGGTCGGGGAAGGAATCCCGTGCCGTGACGGCTCCGTCCGTTCGATGGGTACCCCTCGTGCTCGTCTCCGCCACGCAATTTCCTGGACGTGTCCGACGCGGCAGGCGAGCCTGGCGGAGGGTTCGAGAAGGATGGCGGCTCCGTTGCGCCCCGTTTCGTGGGCGTCGGACGTTGGGTTGGTAGCCGTTAGGTCCTTCTCACGCCGTCAGGTGGCTCGTTTGTTTGTCAGCGTAGCCAACGTGTGTGATCCGCTATGCTTGTCGACGTGTATTTTTCTTCGGATTGAAGTTGTCTTCGTTTGATTTTTTTTTCCTTGAGATTGAATTTTCTCTTATGCGTGTAACCTGGTGGACGTGTGGGTCCAGCAAATATATACAGGGTGCCTTGCTAAACATTAAAGGACAAGATTTCTAATTAATCAGCTCAATTCAAAAACGAAAATTCAAAATATTTTCTAGGTTAAACCGTTTGTCTGAATTAAGATCTGTTTTCACTGTTAGTCTAGTCGTGACGAGATCTTTAAAAATAGATCTCATGTTGGTATGTTCTGATAACTTTTTTTGATCAAAAGTTATTCACCCGTAATACGCAGGTTATCCGGATTTTAGCATGTAAGTTATCTACCCAATAATATGTAAATTATTCACCACTATAAATTTTATCCAAGAATCACATGCTCAGGATGGGTAACTTTTTCTGTTTACCCACAAGTTATCCATCAGTAACACGAGAGTTATCCAGGCCTTAGCATGTAAGTTACCCACCAAATAACATGTAAGTTATCCATCACTATAAAATTTTATCCACATATAGAACATAAAAATTTATTCTAACGGCTTGGTCGTCGCCAGTCGCCACTCTCACAGCATACGAAGTATTCAACCTCGAAAGACTAACGCGTCAAACATCAAATATTTTTTTTTAAAGGAACTAAATCTAATCTTCTTTTGCATAGGATATAAATAAATGTGGTCTTATGCTCACCACCATGCAACCAGTAATCTAGCGGCTCGACTTTATCTTTCGTCACCGGTACCGTGAAATACGGGTGACAAAGCCTCAAAGGGTGTTAGATTACCGAGGCTTAATCGCGTCGACGCTAACGCATTAATGACAATAAAGTCTCGGTGTCCTAATAATTAGGTTACAATGTTTTAATTAAACTTGCTTAATACGTATGCGAGAACACCCTACCAACATATTTATATGATGGGTAACTTATGTGTTAGTGGATTGATAACTTATATATTATGACATGGATAACTCATATGTTTAGGGTGGATAACTTTTTACTCTAATTTTTTTCTCAAAACATATCAATATGGGATATAGTTTTAAAGATCTCATCGCGACTAGCCCAACGGTGAAAACGGATCCTAAATCGAACAAATGGTTTAATCTATAAGACATTTTAAATTTTTGATTTGTTTTTTGCTAACTTTGATTCGTTTTGTAGTTTAGTGGACATGGTATGACAGCACACCCGAAGTATGCCCGCCAAGTTTTTACTTCCGGCGACCGATCGGTGTCTAGATTTCCCCTATAATTATCTTCTTTTTTGAATCGTGTCGATATGATATTGTTGGCACGTCTAGTGTGTGGTTCAGCCGCGCTTGATCTAGTGTACATATTTCGCTCTAAAAATAGATAAAAAAAAAGATACTCCTCCCTCGAGATATCACGCACGCCATCCTCTTGGTCGGGACGTGCGCCTTCCTCCAGTCAACCGTCTCACCCACGTGTTTCTACTGGACCCATAGTTTAAAAAACCGGACCGGCAATCAAACCGGTGAGGTATTCGGTTCCTGGTTTACTGGTTAAACCGCCGGTTCAAATTGGTTCAGTGCTGGTTTATTAAGAAAAAAAATACTAATATATTAGAAAAAATACACATATTTAGAGCATACGTGAAGTACCTTGACATAAATACAGATCGGGCGCATTGAAACTTCTGTTGGCTTGAGCTGGGAGGTCATGCGATTGAATCCTAGTCTCAACGCGATATTTTCTTCTATGGATGGTTTTTAACTGGTTGGACCACTGACCATTTTCTATTAAACTACTGGTTCGGTTGCTTTTTGTCCAGTTTTTTTTGCTTTGTTAGCTGAACGGTTCAGTGCGTTTAAAAACCCGACGAGGCCTCTGGTTTCGGTTTTTTCTGGTTTAACCAGTGAACTGGTCCAGTTTTTAAAACTATGCTGGACCTATCCAGTCCGGATCTCTTATCTCTTCCCCATGAGCTCTCTTCCCCACGAGATGTACACAAAATCGAACTATGTCTCCATCTGCACCGTTGCTACCTCGCTGGCTGTCGTCCGATGGAGCAGCCACCCACCGCCGCCGGCCAGCCCACCATAGCAGGCACCACCACCGGAGCAGGGCACTCATTGCCACTGCCACTGCAACCGGAGCAGGGCACTCGTTGCCATCGAATTTGGCCCGGAGCAGGCAGCTACAGCCATCGCCGGAGTAGGCACTCTCCCTGCCGCTCACCTCTCTCCCACCTCCGGCGAGGGGGGGGGGGGTCCTTCTAGGCCACCCACCATGGTTGACACCTACCAGTGCCGCCGGTCGTCGGAGATGGAAGCCACCTACACCTACGCTGCTTCGCCTACACCTACCAGTGCCGCCGGTCGTCGGAGATGGAAGCCACCTACACCTACGCTGCTTCGCCTACACCTACCAGTGCCGCCGGTCGTCGGAGATGGAAGCCACCTACACGGTCGACGTGCCCAGGGAACCCTGTTGTTCCGCCTCCACCCTGCCGCACCTCCGTGCAAAGCGGCGACTGCTTCACGCGGAGACGACAACTGCATGGTGCTACACAGGCAGGGCGATGATGCTACCGAAAGTGGTCGTCGTTGCTACAAATGAAGTATTGCAATGCTACCCAACCAACTAATGCGTTTTGAGATTTTGTTACAGGGCGATGCTATAATAATAGCATTTTTCTTATTTCTGTTCTATGTTTTTGCTACAATAGCACAAAGTATTTGCTACGATTTTTTTAACGAAAGTGCTCGGCAAAATCGATTTTGCTACGGCAGCCACCGGCGATATCTCCAACTAGGTCATTCTTTTTGCTACATTAGGACAATTTTCTTGCTACCACCATTTTGCGGTTTCGCTATAATAGCGTAAAATTTTTGCTACACAATCTCCGGTGAGGTTTACCGGCGAAAACCTCTGGCGAGTCTCCAGCGAGGTCGGACATTCTACATTAGCACAAATTTTTGCTACACGGTCTCCGGCGAGCTCCCCGGTAAGGTCTAATCTGTTTTTCTATTTTCTAGACCGAACCGTTTACTGCTACATGTAGCAAAAGTGGAAGTATTTATAGCAAAAGCGGGTATTTTTATAGCAAAAGCGAAATTTTGAGGCTTTTTGAGGGACACGTCAGCAATGGGACTCGGGGGATTTTGGGGAATTACCCCTGGGGGACGCCTAGCACCGTCCCAAAGAAAAGTGTCGCGGAGCCATGGTGATCGACATGGTCTTCTAGAATAAATAAATGAAGCCTTTTAGGAATTTTTTTGTTAAGGGTAGAATTTTTCTCTATTTTATTATATGACAAAACCCTAACAAGAGACTTTGACAAAATTGAAAATTATATGCCAGTAATTGTAGTTACTAGTGAAATTACCTGCTATGTCCATGGCACGCATTTCTCAGGACCGTTTTGGTGGCGCCATGGTGTCGAGCATTGTCCTTTGTAGGCTAACGTCAGGAGAGGGCTCTAACCTCGCCATGATAAATCGATGAGAACATGCCTTCCTTTATTAATCGAGTTGGAAGGCATCGACCATTACTCATGGATGCCTCGGAATCAAGTTGCAAACAATAGCATGTACGTACTTCTTTTGTTAGGGATTATATGACCGGAGAGTTTGTCCAGGTAGTTCAAAATTATTAGGCCGGAACATTTACTTTTCTTACTTCCCTTGCAATTTTCTCTCCACGCGCTCTCCTGGCATGCACAGAATCTTGGAAAAGCTCCTTAGTAATTGAGGTGACCGGTGCATGCAGTTTTGGGGTCTAATTGTTGGCTGAATAAAAGAAAACGGCAAAGCAGTAACGCCTATATAAATTTTTATGAAAATCTAGTGCCAAAAGAATTTTATATTGGTTCCAACGAAACAGCCCTCTGGCCTTACAATCCCGTACGGAGAGAGTGCTAACACCAAGCATAGCTGACAGGATATCGTTGATTATTTTGTTGTCCAACTGGTAAGTAGAGTTTTCTTTTACCGTAATGCTAGTTGTGGATGGCTGCAGATTACTTAGAGTGGTGAACCATTTGATGCTCCGGATAGCCGAACAAATATTTCTTCGGACAGCTGAGCTAAGTATGGTGCAAAGTGCAAATTAATTAGTGGTCGGGTACCGGTGGTTGGAACTTATTAGCGGCAAAGAACCAATAATGGAATATTTAAAAATTAGTAGACAAATGAAACCGTGACAAAGGGGACATGTTGCCGTTTTATAATGCTACAATCTTCCACCGTCAGCGCATTAAGTTTTTTAGAGGAAAATTTGTTCCCCACTGATCATTCTCGCATTAAACAAGCAAATGCACTGACGCACACGATGATGGTTCCGAGGGTCAAGAGTTGCGCTTATTTTAACAAGATGAGATGCCTTTTGGATAGGATGAATGAACAGTGTCAGCAAGAGACCTGGAGTAGCAATCTCTGGCTTTAGTTTATTAGGGTATCGCCTATGTATAAGGTGAACTTTAGTCATAAGGTAGGACTCATAGTGGCGGAGCTACAGGCCGGCATGTCTGGACGGCTGTCCGGGCTCTAGCTGCTAATTACCTTTATAGTTTACAGGATAGAGCTAGCTTAAGTAAGGAATTTTTAGGACAAATCTTGGTCAATACAGCTGCAAGCAAAGCCTGCCCAGGCTCAGTGATTGAGCTGGCTCCGTCACTGAGGACCCACCTTTCTTGTAAAATCTTCAACTATATATAAGGTGAACTTTAACTATAAGTTGGGACTCACGTGTCTCATCCTACATATTCATGCATAAGAGAGAAGAGAGAGTAAATTATTTTTTATTACTTGTAGACTACTCATAAGCTTAAAGTCACCTACAAGCTTATAGACAACTCTTATTTCTTCCACTATGTATAAAGTAGACTACAAGTATTGCCACGTAGGACTTAATGTGTGTTTTTTGCACATAGTGGATGCCCTTAGAGTAGTTGCAACTACGTCCATATTTTGGATATCGATTATGTCATAATCTGTTCGTTTGCTGTCGTCCGCGGATAGGCAGGAGGCCCATGACCTTCCATGACTGGCCACCGCACCCAACGACATCCCGTAGCATGCATCCGCTTTGGTTTTAGTTGCCCGTAGCATGCATCCGCTTTAGTTATAAAATGCACAGCTTTCATATCTCGTCGTATTTATTTTCTTGCTTGTTACAGATCCTCTCCACCGTGTCTAGAAGAAACAACCCATTGGTTGTTGTTTACTACTCCCTCCGTTTAAAAATATAAGATATTTTAGATTTATGAAGAGGACGTATCAAGACATCTTTTAGTGTCTAGATTCAAATTAGAAATATAAGATATTTTAGATTTGTGAAGGAGACGTATCTAGACACTAGCAAATCTAAAACATCTTATATTTCCAAACAGAGAGAGTATACCCCAATTTATCAGATATCAATACATATACTCTGACGCCTTATCTCATATATGTATGGATATTTTTGGTGAGAGATGATGTTCCACCAATTTCAAAACTTCGTGAACGATCAGCATCGGGTAGCTATTGCATGTATGTGCATGTGTGTTAGCACTAGTAGAAAAGGGACCTTTGTTCAGAGCATTAGTTTCGGTTCTGGTATAAATCGGGACTAATGCCCTGGTCCCAACGGCTAGAAACGGCCGCAGGGACCAGAAGACATTAGCCCCGATTCGTATGGAAACTTTAGCTCCGGTTCGTTTAAAAAATCGGGACTAAAGGGTCTGGCACTGGAAAAGAGCAGATGCGTGGATCTTTAGCCCCGATTTGTTTCTCAAACCGGGACTAAAGTCCCCGACTATATCTTCTTCCCCTTCCCAGCCCGAGCCATTTCAAGCTCACACAATCATCTCTCTCAAATTTCTCCCCTCAAGCTCGAGTTTCTTTCCCATTTTTCTCAAGATTTGTGAAGATTTTTTGGCTCCACATCTATCAAGGGTCCTAAGAGGTTAGCAACTTCATCATTTCAGCTCTCATTGCTTGTTTTAGCTCATTTCATGCTCTAGAAATGGATAGATTTTGTGTGGGTTCTATCTCTGTATATCTGGTTAATTTGGCACATATAGTTCTCAAAATTCATTTGATTCATCGAAGCACATAGATACATGAGTTCATCCTATATACATATCTTGGTTTGACACGTTGTCTTGAAATCCGGTCGGTTCACAGTGCATCATGTCACCGTCAAGCAACAAAATATTCTTCTTTTTTCTACATGTCATCACAAAATCCATTGAAACAAAAATAAGTACCAAAACTATGAAGGCACACATATATATAGTGGCGCCCTAGCATTTTAGTTAATCATCGACCAGTTAAGCAAGAAATTAAGAACAAAAACATGAACACGCCAAGGAGCTACCAAATTAAATTAGGGAGTGCCTCTATGGCGAGCTCCTCGAAGATGTCTGAGGACGAGGCATCCTAAGACATCTTCGAGAAGCTCTGCCATAGTGGTGTCCCTGCTCTCGCACACCATCTTTCAGTTTATATCTTTTCTAGCTAAATTAGTATGCTGGTGGAGCTAACTAATTTCACATATTAGGGAGTGCCTCTACGGCGAGCTCCTCGAAGATGTCTGAGGACGAGGTCCTCCTAAGACATCTTCGAGAAGCTCCACCGTAGTGGTGTCCCTGGTCTCGCACACGATCTTCCTTGCAATTGATAGTTCACAAGGAAGCCTATTTATAGATTAAGCAGCACAACATAGTGTCGACACTCATGACATAATGTCGACACTCACCCCTGTCATAGTGTCGCCACCCACTGAAACAGTGTCGCCACTCACTGGCATAGTGTCCACTCACAACATATAGTGTCGTCACCCACTTTTAGTCCCGATTGAAGACACCATTCGGGACTAAACGGGCTCATGTCGGTCCCAGCCTGCCGCAACCCCTTTAGTCCCGTTTGGTGTGTCCAACCGGGACTAAAGTGTTGGAGATATGCCCTAGAGGCAGTAATAAATATAGTTATTATTATATCTTTGTGTTTATGATAAATGTTTACATTCATGCTATAACAGTATTAACCAGAAACATTAATACTTGTCTGATTTGTAAACTAAGTTACAGTCCCTGGTAAAGCCTCTTTATAATACTAGCTTGTTGATTAATAGATGATCATGAACATTTGAGATGTTGTTAATAACAAGGTCATATCATTAGGAGAATCATATGATGGACATACTCATATAGATAAGCGTAGCATAAAGATCAAGTCATTTTAATAGTTCAATTGCTATAAGCTTTCTGATACATAGTAACCTAATTCCTTCGACCATGAGATCATGCTTATCACCATCACCGGAAGGATGCTTTGATGACATCAAACACCACACCGTAACTGGGTGGCTATAAAGATGGCATTGAGTGTTCGGAAAGTATGGGTTGAGACACATGGATCAAGAGTGGGATTTGTCCATCCATATGACGGATAGATATACTCTGGGCCCTCTCGGTGGAATGTCATCCAATTGGCTTGCAAGCATGTGACTGGCTCATAAGGGATCACATACCACGGGAACGAGAAAAGAGTACTTATCGGTAACGAGGTTGAACTAGGTATGCAGAGATACCAACGATCAAAACCTCGGATAAGTAAACTATCGTGAGACAAAGGGAAATTGGTATCGTATGTAAGTGGTTCATTCGATCGCAAAGTAAACGTAGAAATATGTGGGAGCCATATGAATTTCCAGATTCCTCTATTGGTTATTGATCGGAGAAGTGTCTCGATCATGTCCGCATAATTCACGAACCGTAGGGAGATACACTTAAGGATTCGATGTTGTTGAGTAGTTATGGAATGATGAGAAAGAGACCGAATGTTGTTCGGAGTCTCGGATGGGATCCGGGATATCACGAGGATATCCGGAATGGTCCGGAGAATAATAATCATATAAGGAAAGTCTTGTTTCGGAGTTGGGGAATGATTCCGGTGTTTTCATCGGGAATGTTCTAGAAGGGTCCGGAAGGTCCGGCACTCCGGAGGGGAAGGGTACATGAATGTGTCATGACAATATGGAATGGTTGCATCATGTACTAGGTCAATTGGCTGGGCAAAATAAAGGGAGAAATCAAATCCTAGTTTGGAAGTCAAATGCCAATTTGAAAAAGTCAAACGACAAGTTTGCTTGGTGGAGGGAGAGTAGGAAACCTACTTGGGGAGGAAGTCTCCTCCCTCCACCCGCCGGCCAAGGAGGCCGACTTGGGGGAGGACTCCCTCCTCCCAAGCCGCGCCCTCCCACCTATAAAAGGAGGGGCAGGGCTGCCCCTCTCCCACATACCCAACACACCCAAAACCCTAGCCCTAGCCGTCGGCCTCCTCCAAGTCGCCGCCGCCACCTAGGGTTCCTTCAACCCGCCGAGTTGGGGCTTCCCCAAGCCCTAGCCGCCGGCCAAGCTTACCCCTTGGTGCCCTCTAAACCCTAGATCACCAAGGTCTCTCTCATAGTCCACCATACTCGCTCCGGCTTAAGGCGAAGCCCTGCGAGATCTCTCCTCTACTTCCGGTACCACGCCGTCGTGCTGCCGGAATCGCGAGGAGAGTGCTACAACCTCTGCTGCCTGCTGGAACAAGGGAGAGGAAGGTATTCATCGAGTACCGAACGTGTGACCGACTGCGGAAGCGCTGCCGGAACGCAGCGCCGGAAGGATCGTCTACGCGATCTTGAGATCGGCAAGAGTACGACTACATCACCCACGAGAATCTGCTCTCGTTAACCGCTTTGGAATCTTCGAGGGTGAGTTCCTCTATCGACTCGTTGCTACAATCTAGTAGATAGATCTTGGCTTGTTTGTTTGCATGCGGTAGAATTTTTTTGTTTTCCATGCTACGAACCCCTACATAAAGATGTAGTAGAAAGTTTTTAAATCAGTGCTTGTTTGATGAATACGATGTGTTCTTTTATTTTTAGACTAGTACTACTCTTAGCATCGTGATTTTGTTTGATGAACTTATAAAATGCAGATGAGACGGCAATGGATGTACGCTAACCGAATCTCTGACGAGTTCATTAAAGGCGTGCGTTCTTTTCTCGTTGTGGCAGAGGCAAACAAGCGGAATGGTTTTATCTGTTGTCCATGTGGTGAGTGTCGGAATCAAAAGGAATACTCTTCCTCAAGAGTCCTTCATGGACATTTGTTTCGGTTCGGTTTCATGTCTGGCTATAATTATTGGACCAAGCATGGAGAAAGAGGGGTTATGATGGAAGACAACAAAGATGAAGAGAATGATGACAACTATCCTATGTCCCGTGAATACGTGGTACTACAGTGGAAGATAATGATGAAGAAGAAGCAGAAGAACGTGCATCATATGAGCCAGATGATGATCTTGGTCGGGCCATTGCAGATGCAAAGGGAGAATGTGATAGCAAAAGGGAGAGGTTGAAATTTGAGCAGATGTTAGATGATCACAACAAATTGTTGTACCCGAATTGCGAAGATGGCCACAAAAAGCTAGGCAACACACTGGAATTGCTCCAATGGAAGGCAGAGGTCGGTGTGCCTGACAAGGGATTTGAAAAGTTGTTGAAGATAATGAAGAAGCTGCTTCCAAAGGATAACGAACTGCCCGCCAGTACTTACGAAGCAAAGAAGGTTGCCTGCCCTCTAGGATTAGAGGTACAGAAGATACATGCATGCATTAATGACTGCATCCTCTATCGCGGTGAGCAGTACGAGAATTTGGATGCATGCCCGATATGCATTGCATTGCGGTATAAGATCCGACGAGATGACCCTGGTGATGTTGAGGGGGAGCGCACGAGGAAGAGGGTTCCCGCCAAGGTGATGTGGTATGCTCCTATAATACCACGACTGAAACGTTTGTTCAGAAATGAAGAGCATGCCAAATTGTTGCGATGGCACAAATAAGACCGTAAGAAAGACGAGATGTTGAGACACCCCGCTGATGGGTCGCAGTGGAGAAAAATTGAGAGAAAGTACCCGGACTTTGCAGGTGATGCGAGAAACTTATGGTTTGGTCTAAGTACGGATGGCATGAATCCCTTTGGGGAGCAGAGCTACAGTCATAGCACATGGTCTGTGACTTTGTGTATGTATAACCTTCCTCCTTGGTTGTGCATGAAGCGGAAGCTCATTATGATGCCAGTGCTCATCCAAGGCCCGAAGCAACCCGGCAACGACATTGATGTATACCTAAGGCCATTAGTTGAAGAACTTTTACAGCTGTGGCACGGACAAGGTGTACGTGTGTGGGATGAGCATAAACGTGAGGAATTTAATCTACGAGCATTGTTGTTCGTAACCATCAATGATTGGCCTGCTCTTAGTAACATTTTAGGATATACAAACAAGGGATACGATGCATGCACACACTGTTTAGATGACACTGAAAGTATTTATTTGGATAAGTGCAAGAAGAATGTGTACCTAGGGAATCGTTGTTTTCTTCCGCCCACGCATTCCCTTAGAAGGAAAGGCAAGCATTTAAATGGTGAAGCAGATCACCGGAGTAAGCCTGTCCGTCGTACTAGTGATGCTGTATTTCATATGGTGAAGGATTTAAAAGTAATCTTTGGAAAGGGTCCTGGCGGACAGTCCGTTCCGAAGGACGCTGGCGGACACGCACCCATGTGTAAGAAGAAATCTATATTTTGGGAGCTACCCTATTGGAAATACTTAGAAGTCCGCTCTGCAATCAACGTGATGCACCTGACGAAGAATGTTTGCGTGATACTGCTAGGCTTCTTGGGCGTGTATGGAAAGAATAAAGATACACCAGAAGCACGACAGGACCAACAACGTATGAAAGACCGAGAAGGCAGGCATCCAAAGTTGTTTCAAGGTACTGCCAGCTATGCTCTTACCAAGGAAGAGAAGGAAATATTTTTTGAATGCCTGAGTAGTATCAAGGTTTCTTCTGGCTTCTCGTCCAATATAAAGGGAATAATAAGTATGGTAGAGAAAAAATTCTAGAACCTGAAGTCTCATGACTGCCACGTGCTTATGACGCAGTTGCTTCCGGTTGCTTTGAGGGGGCTTCTGCCAGAAAATGTTAGAGTACCCATTGTGAAGCTATGTTCGTTCCTCAATGCAATTTCTCAGAAGGTAATCGATCCAGAAAGTCTACCAGGGTTACAGAAAGATGTGGTTCAATGTCTTGTCAGTTTTGAGTTGGTGTTCCCATCATCCTTCTTCAACATAATGACGCACCTTCTAGTTCACCTAGTCGAAGAGATTACCATTCTCGGTCCTATATTTCTACAAAATATGTTCCCCTTTGAGAGATTTATGGGAGTCTTAAAGAAATATGTCCATAACCGTGCGAGGCCAGAAGGAAGCATCTCCAAGGGATATGGAACAGAGGATGTCATTGAGTTTTGTGTTGACTTTATTCCTGACCTTAAGCCAATCGGTGTACCTGAATCACGACATGAAGGGAGACTTAGTGGAAAAGGCACGCTAGGAAAGAAAGCAAAGATATGTATGGACGGACATTTTTTCACTAAAGCACACTATACAATTCTACAAAGTTCCACCTTGGTGGCTCCATATATCAAGGTACACAAGAATATTGTACGCTCGAACTACCCGGGGCAGTCTGACAGGTTGATTAGAGATGAACACATGAAGACTTTCGGCGGTTGGTTGCAGACACATATCATGAATGACACCACTGTTGGAGATCAGTTGTACTAGTTGGCCAGGTCTCCATCTTCAACTATATTGACTTTCCAAGGGTACGAGATCAATGGGAATATATTTTACACGCACGCCCAAGATAAAAAGAGCACCAACCAAAACAGTGGTGTCCGATTTGATGCAACGGACGAGAATGGGAAAAACGACACATATTATGGTTACATAGAGGACATATGGGAACTTGACTATGGTCCTAATTTCAAGTCCCATTGTTTCGATCCAAATGGGTCAAGATGACAGGAGGTGGGGTAACAGTAGACCAGCTATACGGAATGACAACAGTGGATCTCAATAATCTTGTGTACGGAGACAAACCATTCGTCCTTGCCAATGATGTAGCTCAAGTTTTCTATGTGAAGGACATGTCTACCAGACCGAGAAAAAGGAAAGATAAGCAAAAGAATATAATATCATACGATGAGCCAAAGCGCCACATAGTTCTTTCAGAAAAAAGAAACATGGTGGGAGTTGAGACAGGACAGACATGTCAGAAGATTATGACAAATTTCATGAAATTCCGCCATTCAAAGTGAAAACTAACCCAAGCATATCGCTAAATAAGGAAGATGCTCCATGGTTACGGACAAGAAGAGAACCAAAACACTAGATGTGGATGTTGGTGATGTAATGTATTAAACCTTTTGTAAATTAATCCTATTTTTCATTTATTAAAGGAAGATGCTCCATGGTTAATAAAGGAATTTCTGAGATTTCTGTAGGCAGGTACCAAAACTGTAGACTAGGTAACACTTAGACATTTATTAATATTAAAAACCGGGACAAACCGGGACTAGCTAACACTAAGGACTAAAGTCAGCCCCTTTAGTCATAATCATTCCTAGTCCTATAGTACACAGCTTCAGGGTCTTCTTCGTCATCGTCATCATCATCGTCATCGTCACCTGCCACTTCAGAGATCCTCAGCCCAGCCATGGCATATACCGGGGGCACCTGCCACTCCGGCCTCGGATTCACGGTGGGCGGGGGAGGAGTCTCCTGGAAGACGATGCCGCTACCGTCGGGCGGGGGAGGGGCCTTCTTGTGGCTCTGTGGCGGGTAGACTTGTGGGCACCGTAGGCGAGGATGGTCTCCCCTGGCGATGTAGCGCATCACGCCGATGATAGTACGGTTCGCCCACCACAGACGCCGACCGGCTTCATTGTGGTTCACAGGGGGCGAGCCATCACCCTCGTACCTGGAGAGCTCCCTTTCCTGTCGGTTAGCGAAGAAGGCATTCCAGGTGTGATAGTTGTCGGGATCCCACTAGGGATCCATCCGCTGCTCCGGCGTGAGCTCATGGTGGAAGTGGTTCGTGATGGCCGCCTGTCGGGCGGAGCCTTGAGGAACAGGAGGGACAGGAACCCCTCCAGCGCTCAGCATCCAGCCGGCGGGCGGCCGGTAGCCCGGCGGGCAAGGGTAGTTGGAGGCCCACAACGTCTGGGTCTCCTCGAGGGTCAGAATGGCCCAGTAGGCACTGTCCATAGTTGTGAGAGAGGAAGGTGTGGATGTATGGATAGACATGGCGTGGTCGGCCTATATATAGATGGAAAGTGCTGGAAAACATGGCGGGAAACGGTGGGATATGGCGGGAAATATCTTTAGTCCCGGTTGTTGGCTACAACCGGGACTAAAAGCACCGTTCAGAGGGAAAGGGCGGGAAAACATGGCAGGAAGCGGTGGGATATGGCGGTAAATTATCTTTAGTCCCAGTTAGTGGCTACAACCAGGACTAAAAGCACCGTTCAGAGGGAAAGGGCGGGAAACATGGCGGGAAGCGATGGGATATGGCGGGAAAACGGGCATGTTTATGTGTTGAATCACGGCATAGTTTGTGATACGGTGCCCATATTGTGCATGCATGTGTATATTGGGATGTAGAACATTGTTGCAGGAGGAAGTTTTCCTTTTCGTCGCTCGGAAAAGCCATTTTCTATTTTCCAAGCGCAAAAAGACGGGTCGTTTTGTGAAGCAGCCACCAAAATGCAGTTACAGAATGCTACCATCCCATTTTTCTAAAATAGTAGACCATCTTACATGAACTATATCCCAACCGGGGGATCTCAAACCTTTCTGTCCTTCCCGGGTGAAAAAGACAAATGTCTGCCGAATCGGTAGGAAGTGGGTCCGATTTAAACTACAGGTACATGATCTAACGTCCGTAATTTTTTGAAAAAATTATTTTTAGACTTACAATATGTCATTTTTTCATAGATCCAATGCAAGTTCTAACATTCTCATCCCCTATCTTCTCGCACGCCATTTTGACCTAAGTTAGAAACGGCAAAAAATTCAAAACGGGCATAACAAATTCAAAAAAGGTCCGAACAATGTAAATCCTTCGCGTGGTGTGATATTATGTGACATAGTTGCAAGTAAAAATATCAAACTTGGTATATTGATTATGTCTCCAAAAAACCTTCACAAAATGATCTATCATGTTCGAGGTTTCATGGCTTTCGGTCCAAGAGACGGATGTTATGTGTTGAATTGCGACATAGTTTGTGATACGGTGCCCATATTGTGCATGCATGTGTATATTGGGATGTAGAACAATATCGCAGGAGAAAGTTTTCCTTTTCGTCGCTCGTAAAAGCCATTTTCCATTTTCCGAGCGCAAAAAGACGGGTCGTTTTGTAAAGCAGCCACCAAAATACAGTGACAGAATGCTACCATCCCATTTTTCTAAAATAGTAGACCACCTTACGTGAACTATATCCCAACCGGGGGATCTCAAACCTTTCTGTCCTTCTCGGATGAAAAAGACAAATGTCTGCCGAATCGGTAGGAAGTTGGTCCGGTTTAAACTACAGATACATGATCTAACGTCCGTGATTTTTTGAAAAAATCATTTTTAGACTCACAATATGTCGTTTTTTCAGAGATCCAATGCAAGTTCTAATATTCTCATCCCCTATCTTCACGCACGCCGTTTTGACCTAAGTTCGAAACGGCAAAAAATTCAAAACGGGAATACAAAATTCAAAAAAGGTTTTTAAAAAAGGTTGTGAAAAAGGTTTTAAAAAAGGTTTTGAAAAAGGTTTTTTGTTTTTAAAAAGATTTTAAACATGCATATAATAATTAATTTTTTAAAAGGTTTTTAAAAAAGTTTTGAAAAAGCTCCCCGGTTTGTGCTACCAACCGGGGCTAAAGGGGGGTGGGTATAAATGCACCGACCGGAGCACACAGAGCACCGCCATCACCGTGTCTTCCTCCTCGCATCCGTCGCCGTGCCGCCGTGCCATCCGTCCCCGCGCCGTCCGTCCCCGTGTCTGTCCCCGAGCCCGCGCCCGCGCCGTCTGTCCCTGAGCCCGCGCCGCCCGAGCCCGCGCGCCGCGCCCCTATGTCCCCGAGCCCACATCGCGCCACGCCCCTGCGTCCCCGAGCCCGCGCCGCGCCATCGCCCCTACGGTGAGTTAGTTAGTTAATTATTTAGTGTAATTTTAGTGTTAATTATTTAGTTAGTGTAATTTTAGTGTTAATTATTTTAGCTAGTGTAATTTTAGTTAATTAGTTAATTATTTAGTATTAATTAGTTATTGTAATTTTATGTATTTTAGGATTTTAGTTAGTGAATTTAGGATTTTTCTTAGTTAGTGAATTTAGTTAGTGAATTTTAGTGTAATTTTTCTTAGTTAGTGAATTTTAGGATTTTAGTTAGTGAATTTAGTTAGTGAATTTTAGTGTAATTTTTCTTAGTTAGTGAATTTTAGGATTTTAGTTAGTGAATTTTAGTGTAATTTTTCTTAGTTAGTGAATTTTAGGATTTTAGTTAGTGAATTTTAGTGTAATTTTTCTTAGTTAGTGAATTTTAGGATTTTAGTTAGTGTTTAATATAGTTTATTTTAGTTAGTGAATTTAGTTAGTGTTTAATATAGTTTATTTTAGTTGATACTATTTATTTTCGTCATGTTTAAAGTATATAGGTTTAATTTAGTGTTTAGAAATATGCCAATTCCTCATCCTCGTTCACTCGGCGTGACCCCCGGAGCGCTACTAGACAGTGTCGCCGGGCGTCCACGGGGCTGGGCTCCGTCGGGCTGGCACTGGGAGGTGCTACCAGCCGGGGGACGTCGTCTCGTGAGGAATCCGGGTGTCGTCGTCGACCCGGATCTTCTGTGGTGGCAGCCGAGTGGTCCAGGTGCGATGCAGAGGGAGCCGGCCCCCGACGAGGTGGTACATCGTCGTGTCAGGGAGGAGGACGAGCACGTCCAGCGCTACATGCACATTTTAGGAGTCCGGGATGCCAATACCTAGCAGCTTCTTCAGGCACCTTACCCGAGATATTTTCCGGTGATGGTTCCTACACTTTGGGTGCACACCTCCCGCGGCTCAGTAGTCGGGGCTCGACGTCTTCGCTGAGCTAGCTAGATATGTAATAGGGTTGTATTGTTGTTTAATTGGTACTTTATTGTTGTACAAGCTGGATTATTCGAGATGTATTGTTGTTTAATTGGTACTTTATCTTTCTTTAACGCATTGTTTAAGCTGGATTACTTTATCTTCCTTTATTTTATCGCATTAAGCAAACCGATTTTATCTTTCTTCTGTATTAGTTAAGTTATGGACGGTAGAGACAACGAAGAGCACATCATGTACAACATGATAGATGAGGATGCAGGAGGTTACCATTACGATGGAGCAGACGATGATGGAGATGATGATGGCTCCCAATACCTCAACTTGGATGAAGCCGATGGAAGAGACGACTATGACGAATTATTTGGTGGAGACGACGGTGGAACTGACGGTGGAGACACCATAGCAAAGACCGGCGAGGTATATAAAGCCTCTGCTGATCACGAGCTAGTATATGCATTAGTTGATTCATATATATATATGTACTAACGACTGTTTCTTCTCTTAGACCTCCGCATCGGGCGAATCTTCTGCAAGGAAACGAGGCCCGACCAAAAAGTTGGCCGATGGTATGCGTTTCACTATTGATCTAGTGTCTCAGTTCGGCGAACCTTTGGAGCCGAAAGAGGCCGCAAGTGTATTTGTATACCAATGCGGAGCGATAGTCAGGGACGCCATCCCGATCACTACTCAGAAGTGGAATAAGCCAGGAAAGAAAAGTGATCGAGTTGGATAAACTTTTGTCGATGACAGAGCCAAAGACGGTCTTTGGAATTCACTCATGGCACACTTCTCTCTGCCTGAATTGGGCACTCCTGAACTCACTGAGGCATTGAGGTTGCAAGTCAGAAAGTGGGCCATTAAGAAGATGGGCGGACAGTTCAAGGACTGGAAGAAAAGATTGTACAACAACTATGCCAAGAAGGGGCTGACTCCGCCATTCACTGGCCCGCTGGAGAAGCAGTGGGATAACTGGACCCCATTTGTGAAATACAAGGAATCAGAAGCAGCTACGGCCAAGTCAGAAAAGAATAAGCTAAATGCGGCCAAAAAGAAATATCACCATACTATGGGGACAGGTGGCTACAAGACGGCCGCGTCGAAGTGGGAAAAAACCGAGGAAGAAATGCGTAAAAAAGGGGTCACGCCAGCTACAAATCAGTGGCCCGTGAGGTCAAAAAATTGGCTCCTTGGGCATGGGGGGTTGTATGACACTGAAACTGAGGAGATTATTGTTACAAAGAAGGCCATTACTAAACCCAAAGATGAACTTGTTAAAGTGATACAACTGAGAAAAGATGGAAAGTTCATTCCAGACAGAGAGAATGATGAGCTGACATATGCTCTCGGGAATCCTGAAAAAGTCGGACGAACACGAGGCTTTGGCCCATCTGTTCCATGGAAGACAGGGTTTCACGCTCACATCGACACTTATAGAAGCCGATCCAAAAAAACGAACCGGCGGAAGGCGGAGGAGGCAGCGCGGTTGGAGGCGGTTGAAAAAAGGAATGAGGAATTTCAAGCCATGTTCAAGCTGCAGCAGGAGCAGATTAATGAACTTAGAGTACTGGCCCGACAGCAAGATCCTGCGTTAGACAGTCCGGTGGGCCCATCTCAGCGGAGAAGCAGCGTGGCTTCCACGGAGGTACAAGCTAATAATCCAATGCTGATGGACAATAATACATCGGTGATAGATGATACGGCCGGTGCAAATATGGTTCGCTACCCCGTGGATGAAGTCGAGGCAAGGACAGCTTGTGAGCTACATGTCACAGTGAAGAACATTTCTATGAAGGTGGCGCTCGACTTTGTTTTACCTTGTCCACCCGAAGCGACCTACCATGGAAGTCAGATTCCAGCTGGCTATGCTCATGTCGGTGTGGATGAAGTTGAACTGACATGTCGATCACTTGAGCTTGACATCCCTGCAGGCGAAGGGGAGAAAACACTTGGAGAAGTGGAGGGTGGGATCATTCTTTGGAAAAAACAACACATCGTGTTTCCAGGCTGGACACCAAGGCAATCTTCTCCTCCGAGAAGCAATCCATCACCTCCAAGGCCACCATCACCTCCGAGTCCATCGTCTCTACCAAGAAACAATAGTCCACCCCTTCCTGAGAGGGATCGCAGCGCGACTGCATCTCCATCTCCGGCGCCTCCGCCCACTAAATCAAAGGGAAGAAAGCGGAAGAATAACACCGCTACGTCGAGGGAGATCCGACGCCGAAAACGACAAGATCCCCTCCCAAGAGTACCACCGTCTCCTCCCAAGTTAGCTTATCACCGGGTTGATGAGGAAATCGCGGTGATCTCCCGGGCCGAAGTGAAGGCCCATTTTGCACCAAAACAACCCGAGCCACAGGTGCTAGTTGATCCAAAATTCAAGAAGCACTTCAAGGCATTACTTGAGCAACCACCCCAACATGTGTTAAATAGGAAAGATGACTATACACGATGTCTTACGAAGACACTAAAAGAGAAGTCATCAAGCAGTACTGCAAGTGGGAGAAAATCAAAAGAAGTTGCCCAGCTCGGCAAACAGGCAAAACAATCCATCGCCCCGCTCAAGGTGTTACCCCAGCCCACACAAGGTGGAATAGATATGGAATTAGCTATTAAATTAGCCAAGGAGTGTAACGTGCCGGTCGAAGCACTTCTAGCCGGCGGAGATAATGTCGCTAAGGGACCAATAGCACGAAAATTTATCTACGGGGAGCCTCTGGTCAGCGATGAGGTATTCGACGATCTGCCAACACATATACGACTGTTGCATATCTGGTACTTGAAAGTCACAAAGGAAGGGAGACAATTTCTCCTATGTAAAGTTGGAGAGGAGTACTTCCGTCCAGACGAGATCTCCATTGAACTTGTGAACTATTTCAGTTATTCAACCTAGACGCCGTCGACAAGTCCCTCCTCAGTTTGCTATTGTCTGTAAGTAATTAAGTCACTAACTTAGCTTGTTCAATTCATTTCCTGTCGTTATCCTCACTATAGCTCCTTCTGTATGCTATTATATATGCAGAATAAAGATTCAAGAATGTAGAAGAAAGTCAATCTACAACATTGGGTTCATTGACCCAAACAGAGTTAATGGACATACGCTAATAAATAACCTCGAGAAAACAGAGGATAACTTGCTAATATTTTTAATGGAGCAACATTACAAGACACAAATATTATTTCCTTACAACTATGGGTAAGAGTCTTACTGTCTTGTACATATTCAATTTTTGTTTACTCGACGTTAAGTGTATATAAACGTGCGCAGCTTCCACTGGATTCTTCTAAACATTGACATTGACCGTGCAAAAGTTAAAATCTCGGACTCGTTAAAGAAGCCGATGGAAGACTACCGCAGCATAATTGATTGCCTCCAAAAGTAATTTCAATCACTATATCTGTCTCTTTCGTTCATTCTCTGGGATGTAAACTAATTAATAACTCATTCATTTCTTTTTTGCCAGACAAGGTTTGGAAAAGGTTCACGAAGGAGGTTCAGGATGAATGGCGTGAGGAGCTCACTTTTCGTACGGTCCCGGTAAGTAGTACGAGAGCTAGGGAACTAATTTATGTGGATATTACAATTATCATTCTTATAATTATCATGTTTGATTATTATCTGATTGAATTATATTCTCGATCGAAAAGTGTGCGACGCAGCCAGAGGGGACTAATTTATGTGGATATTCCGTATGCGAGTTCATTCGTGGGTGTATGGAGCAGGGCACAAACTTTCTTCAAGTACGTAAACAATATATTCGCAATTTCTCTATACCATAGTTTTTGTTGAGTTTCATTCATAATGATCTACTTCTTTATATATAGTTGGATGCGATGCGGGATAAGCTCTTACCACATGAACGCCTACTAGCAATTCAAGAGGAGTTGTCGGAATTTTTGCTCAAGGACGTCATAAACTCAAAAGGAGAGTACAACGTAGATAAACTTTCGTATAATCGTGGATAGGCACAAAAGAACAGTATCTGTTGTAATGATCTTGGTGTAAATCAATTAGACGGGCTCTAGTCTCGGTTGTGTATATATTTATGTTATCGTGAGTGAAATTATATTATATATGCATCAATGTATACAGCATGTAGTAGCGTAGAATAATATGTATATGAAAATACAAAATGAGAAATAATCAAACACAAAAAAAACCCTAAAACCCCACCTCCTGCCGCGGCAGCAGTTTTGTGCAAAACGCTGCCGCGACAGAAGAACATCCTCCAGCCCAGCGTGCGCAACGTGGCCACGTGGAGACAATCTAATCCCGGTTTGTAACAGAACCGGGACTAAAGTCCTAACCTTTAGTCCTGATGCGTTAGTCCCGGATTGCAATCCGAGACTAACAGCCTCTTACAAACCGGAACTAGTGTCCTGTTTTCTACTAGTGTGGTATTCCATCTAAAATAGAAAATCAACAATCTTCGATACCCAAGTTATGCGTACACCAGCACACTTGTGGTGGAAGTTACTCTCCTCTAGCACTAAAAAGTATCAATAATCTTAATGCCATATGCTAAATGGAGTGCTTGCTTACAAGTTTTAAGTACTTATTTTATAGTGACATTTGGTGATTAATGAGGGAATATTATAACAACTTTTGCTCGGTTGCAGTTGTTCGACTTACAATGTACTACAAAATATCGATTAGGTAATAACTATAAAATATTTGAAAAAAGTATAACAAGCTCTTTACCATTCTCGTTTAACAAGCTTAAACGACATAACTTACCTAATACCTAACACAGGCACAAACACTACTAGGAAAATGCATGTTTGTGACGCACATGGAATGGCCATCCATGGCGCACTAGCTGTGCGCCACTAGCCTCGCGCTGCGGCTATCTCCTAGCCGTGGCGCACTGCCTAGTACGCCACGGTTGTGTCGAGATAGGCGTAGCACACCTGCTAGTGCGCCACGGCTATGTGGGCAGGTGCGCTACGCGTTGGATCTTCTGTGGCGCACGTCGCAGTGCGCCACTAAGCTGCTTAGGTGTGCTTTAGATGTAGTGCGCCACAAAAGCTAGGTCATGTGCGCCACAGGTTTTTTTTTTGTTTTTTTTAATTTCAGAGCCAGATGATATACAATACAGATTATATACAATATTACAGGCAGATATACACACACAGATACAAGATATATGATTATATATATAAATACACAATTTGCAAAACAAGATTGAAACAAATACATATAGATAAGTCTCATACGTGAATACATAGTATAAGTTACATTGTTTCGATCAAGTTACAAAGTTGTTGGTGACATGCGAATACATGTGTCGATCAAACAAGTTAGAGCTCAGAATCTCGTCTACACATCTAAACTAGCTAGACACAAACGCGGGATAAACAACCAAAGAAGATAAGTACGATCACCGCCACGACGAAGGTGTAGGTCTTCATCCGGTTCCTCGTCCTAATTCCCGCTAGATAGCGCGTGTATCTAGCTTCCGCCTCCGCCATAGTGTTGTACCCTTTATAGCTATTGCCGCTGAAACGGTGCACCTGTCTCCGGCAGTCTTCCCAATCATCGTAGACTCCGGGAACCCGTTCCTTGTACACGACGTACCACGTCATATACAAGTTGACAATAATAATTAACCGGTGATTGAAAAAAAACATGTATAATTAAAGTCGCATTTGAAGATACACTTATAGAAAGTACTCCTAAATCAAAAAGACCAAACTCAAAAAGCATGCCTCATATATAACTAGGTTGTTCGACACAGGAATATGCTACGATAAAACTGTACGCCAAGTAGGATGCACAACACCTGGTCCTGTGCATAGCACAAGGCGGACAATCCCATCGCAGCATATTCACATATAGTGTGCCACGACATTTCAATCATCAGCATTATTCTCGAAAAAGACCAAAGTAACTCAAAAAGCATGCCTCATATATAACTAGCTAGGTCGTTGGATACAGTAATATGCTACGACGAAACTGTTCGCCAAGTAGGATGCACAACACCTGGACCTGTGCATAGCACAAGGCGAACAATCCCATCGCAGCACATTCACATATATAGTGTGCCACGACATTTCAATCATCGGCATTATTCTCGAAAAAGACCAAAGTAAATCAAAAAGAATGCCTCATATATATATACATAGGTCGTTGGACACAGGAATATGCTACGATGGAACCGTAAGCCAAGTATGATGCACAACATCTAGACTTGTGCATAACACAAGGCTTACAATCCCGTCGTAGCACATTCACATATATATTGTGCCATGACATTTCAATCATCGGCATTATTCTCGAAAAAGACCAAAGTAAATCAAAAATAATGCCTCATATATATATAGGTCGTTGGACACAGGAATATGCTACGACGGAACGGTGAGCCAAGTAGGATGCACAAGACCTGGACTTGTGCATATCACAAGGCTCACAACCCCGTTGTAGCACATTCACATATATATTGTGCCTCGACATTTCAATCATCGGCATTATTCTCGAAAAAAGACTAATAAAGTAAGGAAAAAAAAGGAACAAAGTGAGCAAAGGACCAAAGAGTAAGCAAAAAAAACAAGCATTGATTGATATATAATAATAAGCAAAAGAAGTAAGCGATGATTCATAAACCTAATAAGATAAGTATAGTAACATGTACACTTGTCCACATACACACAAAGGTCATCTATAGTTTGTAACTACAACTAGGCCAACATCAAGCCTTCTGGCTCGGCTTAGGGAACGGGAGGACGCCTTGTCTCGTCATGAACTTGTAGGGGTTCGTAGCATGGAAAACAAAAATTTTCTACCGCATACAAACAAACAAGCCAAGATCTATCTACTAGATTGTAGCAACGAGTCGATGGAATAACTTACCCTCGAAGATTCCAAAGCGGTTAACGAGAGCAGATTCTCGTGGGTGATGTAGTCGTACTCTTTCCGATCTCAAGATCGCGTAGACGATCCTTCCAGCGCCGCGTTCCCGCAGCGCTCCCGCAGTCGGTCACACGTTCGGTACTCGACGAAGACCTTCCTCTCCCTTGTTCCAGCAGGCAGCGGAGGTTGTAGCACTCTCCTCGTGATTCCGGCAGCACAACGGCGTGGTACCGGAAGTAGAGGGGAAATCCCGCAGGGCTTCGCCTTAAGCCGGTGCGAGTATGGTGGAGTATGAGAGAGGCTATTAGTGGTCTAGTAATTAGACACACCAATTAGAAGGCTCTAATCTGAAGGCTAGTGCAATTAGAAGCTCTAAACCGAAATAGCTCTAAACCGGGGTTTAGGGCTAGGGTTTAGTTTAGAGGATAGGAACTTGTGTGTGCTAGGAGGGGAGCCCTGCCCCTCCTTATATAGGTGGGAGGGCTGGCCGGCCAAGGGGAGGGAGTGGAGTCCCTCCCCAACTCGGCTTGGGTGGGGCGCCGGCTTGGGGAGGACTCCCTCCCCAACTCGGCTTCACCTCCTCCTCTTTTCCCACTTCCCAAAATTGCCGTTTGACTTTCAAACTAGCCGTTTGACTTTTTAATTTAGGATTTAAATAAACCCTTTATTTTGGACAGCAAGAACACCTAGTACATGATGCAATCATTCCAACTTACAATGACACATTCATGTACCCTTCCCCCTCCGGAGTGCTGGACATTCCGGGACCTTCTAGAATGTTCCCGATGAAAACACCGGAACCATTCCCCAACTCCGAAACGGGACTTTCCTTATATGAATCTTATTCTCCGGACCATTCCGGATCACCTCGTGATATCCCGGATCCCATCCGAGACTCCGAACAACATTCGGTCTCTTTCTCATAATACCATAACTACTCAAACAACGTCGAATCCTTAAGTGTGTCTCCCTACGGTTCGTGAATTATGCGGACATGATCGAGACACTTCTCCGAACAATAATCCAATAGAGGAATCTGGAAATTCATATGGCTCCCACATATTTCTACGATTACATTGCGATCGAATGAACCACTTACATACGATACCAATTTCCCTTTGTCTCACGATATGTTACTTATCCGAGGTTATGATCGTCGGTATCTCTGCATACCTAGTTCAACCTCGTTACTGATAAGTACTCTTTTCTCGTTCCCGTGATATGTGATCCCTTGTGACCCAGTCACATGCTTGCAAGCTAATTGGATGACATTTCACCGAGAGGGCCCAGAGAATATCTATCCGTCATATGGATGGACAAATCCCACTCTTGATCCATGTGTTTCAACCAATACTTTCCGAACACTCAATACCACCTTTATAGCCACCCTGTTACGGTGTGGTGTTTGATGACATCAAAGCATCCATCCGGTAAAGGTGATATGCATGATCTCATGGTCGAAGGAATTAGGTTACTATGTATCAGAAAGCATATAGCAATTGAACTATTGAAATGACTTTGATCTTTATGCTACGCTTATCTATAGGAGTATGTCCACCATATCATTCTCCTAACGATATGATCTTGTTGTTAATAACATCTCAATGTTCATGATAGGGAAACCACAATCATCTATTAACCAACAAGCTAGTGAAGTATAGAGGCTATACTAGGGACTTCAATTTAAGTTTACAATTCACACAAGTATTAATGTTTCCTTGTTAATACTATTATAGCATGAATATAAACATTTATCATAAACACAAAGATATAATAATAACTATATTTATTATTGCCTCTAGGGCATATCTCCAACAGTCTCCCACTTGCACTAGAGTCAATAATCTAGTTTCAAACCTTTGTGTATTCAACACCTATGGCTTTCCGGTGTTGCATGTACACGATTGCTAGTGGTCAACTGATCTCCGAATCTGACACTTCCAGGTCCGTGTGTAATTGCATGTCTTTGCGTCTCTACGCATCACTCATTCTCTAATGAGATGGCTTTGTATAATTTGGTCTTTCGGTGTGACCTTTAGTTCTTTGGGGTTAAAACATGTTGATAATATTGTCGCACAATATATCTTCATAGTATTATCCCGCTGTGAACTACACCTAGTTTGACAACAAACTACTTGACACAAATGCCCTCTTTTGCTGCTATAATAGCAGTCATATACTTAGCCTTTTGTTGAAGTATCTGTCACAATGTCTTAACTTTGGAACTCATCCAAATCCATTATGGAACTCACTTTCCATTATATTGTGCCACCCTTAATTTAGATTGAGATAAACTTAATTTGTACTCTGTGACAAAACTAGTATCAATGTACTACTTTTACAATGAACTAACCATCTATTTGTCACTTCTACAAATAATATTCTCTTAGTTCTTCCAAAAGATCATAAGAATATCCTTACTATCGTCCAATGATCATCTTATGAATCATTCTGGTATATGCTCATAACTTTTAGAGCATAGGACATATCTGGATTTGTACATACCACAGTATGATTGATATAAACACTCTTTGTGATTTCATACATCAAGTATCAATCTATACTTGAATCTTTGTTTCACTTACCAAATGTCAATACACTTGAATATATCATCAACATTGAACTCTTTCAATCCTTTCTGTGCGACAAGAACCTTTTCTTGTAGTTTCTATATTGAACTCATTTAATATCTCGTTTATGTACTTCTGGCACAACCATATTAGCATCTATTGATGCCAAATATTTGGGTTTTGCCTAAGTCTTTCATCAGGATGAAATTCTTAATATGTGTTAATAAAAGATACATCATTTCTAATCAACAATATGTCCTCCACATAATGTATTAGAAATATGTCTTTAGCGTTCCCACTTAATTTCTTGCAAATGCAAGCATCTTCATTGTCTCCGATGAAATTAAACTCTTTTAACAGTTTCATCATAGTGAAGATTCCAACTCCGCTATGCTTACTTCAACCATTGAAGTTTGCATATGCATTCAGCATCCTTTGAATTAACAAAACCCTTTGGACCATGTCATGCACACGTCCTAGGTAACAATTCTATTAGAAGAACTTGTTTTGTTTATTCAACTACCACATAACAAAATTATATGTAGTGGTTGCTATATTAATCCGTATAGACTAAATATCGCTATGAAAGATCAAATCTTGTCATAGTCAATCCTTGAACATTGTTGTGAACTCTCTCCCAACATGTCGACTATAGATGTGAAACATCCATGTCTATTTCTTTATAGATCCAAACACAACTGTAAGGTCTTATACCTTTCTCGAGGGTCCTTCAAGTTCAAAACTTGATTTCTCGTGTATGGAATTATCACGGATTTTATGGCTTCAAGCCATTTGACGGAGTCAGGGCCCATCATCGCTTCTTTGCATGTAGTCCGTTCATTATTCTCAAATAATGATTCAACCCTCAAATCTTAGTATTTGATTATTTACTCGACCTACTTGTTTCAATAGAAACTTAGACCTCCGTGACCACAACCTTTGAGGCACGTGAGCCATGAGCATTATTGTTGCCTCCGGAACACTTTTCGGTGCTGCGCAACTCTGCACATATAGCTAAGGTTCCTTATCAAAGTTCTATTGTCCTCCCACTTTAACTTTTCACGAAAAATTCCTTCTCAAAGAAACTTGACGTTCTAAGCGACAAACACTTTTGTCTCCGGTGTTTGTGGAGGAATACTTAATATTTATACAAAGACAGGTTTATCCGACTTTGGTTGCACACATCTTTCTTATGCAGAGCATACCAATGTTTTAAGAAAGGACTACTTGGGTTTTATCCCAAACCATAACTTTATATGGTGTAATTTCAGCGGATTATGATGGAGCTCTTTTTAGTGGAAAAGCGGTAGTCTCTAAAGCTTTTAATCTTTAAAATATAATGGCAGTTCTATATTTTACACCTTTGATCTTACCATGTCAAACAAGGTTTTAATTACATATCTCGAACGCTCCATACTCTTATGGTGTTTCGGGAAATGCAAATCCACGGAACGATTCCTTAAATCTTAGGTATTATGCTAAACTTGTAACTCAAATATCTTCCTTTATGATCTTATCATAAACTATTTATATTCTTGTTACAATGATTTTGCACTTCATCTTGAAATCTTTGAACTTTTCAAATATTTCATACTTCATCCTTATTAAGTAAATATTCATATATTCACTCAAATTTTCGGAGAAAGCATATGAAGTTGAAATCCATCGCTCTTGACTACACATAATGGAGTTCGTACAACAATATGCACAAGTTCCAATAAGCTAGTCTTTCGTTCCCTTTTGGCCTATGAACGAAGTTTTAATTATTCTCTAGGAAAGTTTCACAAACGTCATTTGATCAAAAATCAAAAGACTCCAAAATTCCATCCACATGGAGTTTCTTCATGTTTTCTTTCCAATATAATTTAAACTGCGATGTCACTTCCTAAGTGATCTTTCAATCAATTTGTCTTTCGACTTTTTTTAGCACTAGTTTTATGGATGTGATTTCTCCAACGAGATTTGTGAATCATCCATCTTTTATGGATTACGACAATTATTTGAACAACCCTTTTGTTCTCATAATACCTGATAAAACAAATCTTGAAGGCAAGCTTTGATGTTTTAACGAGCAACACAATAACCCTTTATTTGTTCTCGATGAACATCATCACATATTCTTTTGCTAGTTACTTAGGCCATTGTAGTTCATGAATTGTGTTGTTTCGTATGACGATTCATACCAACAAATTCAGTATAAAATACTTAAGAACCACATTGTTTAATGAGCAAAGAATATAGCCATAACATGTATATCATCTATATACTTAAACTGAACAATTCTAGTCTTTTCTTTTCTGCCATATCTTTCTGAGATTCTCTTTCAGTATTTCCTTTTCTGTTTGAAAGAATCTATCAACATTAATAGTGGAGTCATACATATGACACATAGTCCAAAGCGTGTATAATTAAATACCAATGTCTTTGGATTTGCACTTTGAAGTAGATCACCATCATCAAATGTTTGGTGTTCTTTCAAATTCCTTTCTTTAGTAATCTATTGGTGTAGTAAACATTTTACCTACATCAAATATTCACCTTCATCATGGAATCGTCCATGACCAAGCTACTTTTAGCTTATAACGGTGAATCGCGAGTATAATGTTGCTCTCCAAAACCTTTTGGAAGATTAGGACAACTAGTGTCTCCAACCTTTTGCAAATTTTCATCAAATATGAGAACATGACTTTTGCCATATTATACTCTATCATGCTGTAACCAAAACTTTGTTTCAGATATCACAATATCTTCCACATATCATGGTTTCTGAAACAACTCTTTCAGATCCTAGATAACCTTGATATTAAGACAATCCTTTGAATATCAAGAATCATGGAGACAAACATGATACTTTATATACTAACACTTGGAATTGTTACTCTTGATTTAATACCAATTATTAAACTTCATGGAGTAACCGGAACTTACTGAAAGTTTGCAATAGGACTTTTAAACTTTAGATTAACACTTCAAAACAATACGATACCAGTTCGTAAAGTAACTAACCAGAATTCTATAGTTCTATCATCTCAATTATAACTAAGCGCAAGGTGGTAAACGGATGCCAATGACTACAACAACTATGCAAATTCACTTTGATTTAGTTTATGATAAATTGAGTTCTAATTAATAATTAAATTAATCTAGGTGAACTCCCACTCAAAACAACATCCCTCACATTGTTTTAGTGATCACACGAACCAAATCCACCACATCAAAACCGATCATCACGAGAGTTGATATGGCTTCAATGGCGAACAATCAACATGTTCATCATATCTACTATATGACTCATGCTCTACCTTTCGGTAATCCGTGTTCCTGAGGCCATGTCTGTACATGCTAGGCTCGTCAAGATCAAACCTTAGCTACCGCATAAGCAAATCTGGCTTGCTTACGTTGTATTCACCCGCGGAATCAAAGACACCCGATCATCACGTGGTGCTTCGAAGCAGCAAGCTTTGGCAACGGTGCATACTAAGGGTGAACACTTTAGAACTTGAAATTTATGTGCATGAGGGATCATCTTATAATGCTACCGTCGTCTACTAAGCAATACAAGATGCATAAAGGATTAACATCACATGCAATTCATAATATGTGATATGATATGGCCTTTCTTCTTTGTGCTTCCGATCTCCATCTTCAAGCACGAACATGATCTCCATCATCACCGGCATTGCATCAAGGTCAATGACGCTTCACCATGGTTGTCGTCCACCGGCTTCAACTATTACAACTATTTTGAATAGACACGCAGGTCTTAACAGAAATTAAAGACAACCATATGGCTCCTGCCGGTTGCCAACTTACAATAAGGAACATTGCATACATCAAATATAATCACAATCATGGCCATATCACATCACTGCACACCCCTGCAAAACAAAGTTAGACGCTTCTACTTTCTTTGCATATTTTACGTGGTTTGGGGCTTTCCATAAGTGTCGTTCTAACCTACAAACAAGAACCACAACATTGATACTAGCATTGTTGATTACCCGTTGTAAATTGGATCTTTACTATGCTAGGAGAAACAGGCACCCGCAAAGCCACTTATGCAATACGAGTTGCATGTCAAGCGTGGAGCAAGTCTCATGAATGATGTCATGTAAGGTTAGCCCGGGCCGCTTCATCCCAACATACCGCAAGATGCAAAGTACACAAAAAGCAATCTACAATAAAAGCATCAACGCCCACAATGACCATTGTGTTCTACTCGTGCAACAGATCTACATATAGACACGGCTCTGATACCACTGTAGGGGTTCGTAGCATGGAAAACAAAAATTTTCTACCGCATACAAACAAACAAGCCAAGATCTATCTACTAGATTGTAGCAACGAGTCGATGGAATAACTTACCCTCGAAGATTCCAAAGCGGTTAACGAGAGCAGATTCTCATGGGTGATGTAGTCGTACTCTTTCCGATCTCAAGATCGCGTAGACGATCCTTCCAGCGCCGCGTTCCCGCAGCGCTCCCGCAGTCGGTCACACGTTCGGTACTCGACGAAGACCTTCCTCTCCCTTGTTCCAGCAGGCAGCGGAGGTTGTAGCACTCTCCTCGTGATTCCGGCAGCACAACGGCGTGGTACCGGAAGTAGAGGGGAAATCCCGCAGGGCTTCGCCTTAAGCCGGTGCGAGTATGGTGGAGTATGAGAGAGGCTATTAGTGGTCTAGTAATTAGACACACCAATTAGAAGGCTCTAATCTGAAGGCTAGTGCAATTAGAAGCTCTAAACCGAAATAGCTCTAAACCGGGGTTTAGGGCTAGGGTTTAGTTTAGAGGATAGGAACTTGTGTGTGCTAGGAGGGGAGCCCTGCCCCTCCTTATATAGGTGGGAGGGCTGGCCGGCCAAGGGGAGGGAGTGGAGTCCCTCCCCAACTCGGCTTGGGTGGGGCGCCGGCTTGGGGAGGACTCCCTCCCCAACTCGGCTTCACCTCCTCCTCTTTTCCCACTTCCCAAAATTGCCGTTTGACTTTCAAACTAGCCGTTTGACTTTTCAATTTAGGATTTAAATAAACCCTTTATTTTGGACAGCAAGAACACCTAGTACATGATGCAATCATTCCAACTTACAATGACACATTCATGTACCCTTCCCCCTCCGGAGTGCCGGACATTCCGGGACCTTCTAGAATGTTCCCGATGAAAACACCAGAACCATTCCCCAACTCCGAAACGGGACTTTCCTTATATGAATCTTATTCTCCGGACCATTCCGGATCACCTCGTGATATCCCGGATCCCATCCGAGACTCCGAACAACATTCGGTCTCTTTCTCATAATACCATAACTACTCAAACAACGTCGAATCCTTAAGTGTGTCTCCCTACGGTTCGTGAATTATGCGGACATGATCGAGACACTTCTCCGAACAATAATCCAATAGAGGAATCTGGAAATTCATATGGCTCCCACATATTTCTACGATTACATTGCGATCGAATGAACCACTTACATACGATACCAATTTCCCTTTGTCTCACGATATGTTACTTATCCGAGGTTATGATCGTCGGTATCTCTGCATACCTAGTTCAACCTCGTTACTGATAAGTACTCTTTTCTCGTTCCCGTGATATGTGATCCCTTGTGACCCAGTCACATGCTTGCAAGCTAATTGGATGACATTTCACCGAGAGGGCCCAGAGAATATCTATCCGTCATATGGATGGACAAATCCCACTCTTGATCCATGTGTTTCAACCAATACTTTCCGAACACTCAATACCACCTTTATAGCCACCCTGTTACGGTGTGGTGTTTGATGACATCAAAGCATCCATCCGGTAAAGGTGATATGCATGATCTCATGGTCGAAGGAATTAGGTTACTATGTATCAGAAAGCATATAGCAATTGAACTATTGAAATGACTTTGATCTTTATGCTACGCTTATCTATAGGAGTATGTCCACCATATCATTCTCCTAACGATATGATCTTGTTGTTAATAACATCTCAATGTTCATGATAGGGAAACCACAATCATCTATTAACCAACAAGCTAGTGAAGTATAGAGGCTATACTAGGGACTTCAATTTAAGTTTACAATTCACACAAGTATTAATGTTTCCTTGTTAATACTATTATAGCATGAATATAAACATTTATCATAAACACAAAGATATAATAATAACTATATTTATTATTGCCTCTAGGGCATATCTCCAACAGAACTTCCTATAGTCACCCTGCATCTCTAGGCGATCTTCTATGTCACGGTTATTCGGGATATTTCCTCCGTAGAAGATCCCTCCCCCCGAAGTCATGACATCACGAAAGATGATTGCCCCAAACTGCTGTTGGATGCGATACATCTCTTGTCTAATATCTGAATCAGTAATCTTGGCCTTTGCTTTGGCCCACTGTTTGAGATGATCTGGCAGCGTAGAATTCTGCTGGTCAAGTAGGAACGCCCTCATGTGATGGAGTGCGTAGTAGGCTTCCTTCTTACTATTTTCCGGCTGCTTCACGCAGGGGAACTCTGTTACGTGGTTGAAGACGTGCCTGCCGAACTTGACCTTCGTACGCATGAAGGTGGTGCCTTCCGTCGAGGCAAAGCCAGTGAGAGCATCATCCAGAACTTCCTTGATCTTGTCGTAGTTTTTCTTCTTTTCTAGACTCCCCGAGTCGAAATACGTGGCGTGAGAATGCTTCGGCGATAAGGAGATGAGCATGCAGTGTTCATCTCTGCGCAAAAAATTCAAATGGAATGTGTTGGAAAAAGAATGATGATAATCTAATAAAGCCAATCGACGGTGGCGAGTGAATAACGACTTACTCGGGAAAGTAAGGCATGAGAATGTATTCCTTTGTCTTGTTCGCCACGAGGATTCTTTTTAGGTACGAGGCCACGATACGTTGTTCGGCGGGAGAACCCAAGAAGCCGTCACACATGTAGTAGGGGTCCACTATAGCGATGTCCGGTGTGTTCTCTCTAATGATCTGCATGGCCAGGCTAAGAGAAAACAGACGGACCATGGTATAGTGCAGCGGGTATAGGTGGAACATATTGAAGATGTCGTTGAACCGCAGGAAGAAAAGATTTGTAGGGGCATTGTCAATGAAGCCCAAGCCTGGTGGCACCTTAACCATGAATACCGGGTGCGAGGGATCTTTCTTCGATAGAAGGCGTCTCTCTATCGTCAGCACACCGTCATGCACACTCTGTAGTTCCGAACTGGCGAGCCTCCGCAAATTCTTAGGTAGCATGGGCTCACCCGCCACATGAATCCTCCACATAATACCCTCGGGTCTTGGTGGCCCGTCCCGAAACCTGATCGGATTCGCAGTTGTTGACGCCACCGGCTGGCTCGAGCTGCTAGATTTTCTTTTTCTGCCCTTTTTTCCTTTTGGAGAGCGGGAAGGCACCGTCCGCCCTATGTAGTGTGTCAGGGCTTAGAATAAAGGGCCGGTTGGTTGTATCAGCTGGCTCTGTAAAGGCGCAAGCTGGAGGCGTCTCCTGAGAACCAAACAGACGCTTGGTGATAGTGGCTTTCTCTGTGGGGCCACCAGCTAGGTCTTCGTTGCTAAACTGAGTGTTGAAGAAGTGATCATTCCAGTCTTCGTCGTCCTCGGCCGGATCCTGCGCCATGTGCATATCATCAACATGATCATCCGACCCACCGCGTGGAGGTGACGGCGAGGGCGATAAGGGGGCCTTGCCACCGCTTGTCACTGGCATGACAGGCGGTGCTGTTGTCTGTGGCGTGATGGCCCCCGCTGTCCCCAAACGGATCATGCTCTTTGGCCATTGCAAGAATAAGCCGAAGCAACTTCTGAGGACAGCCAGCTCTTCTTCATCCGCTCCTGGGGTTGAATGGGAGGTTCCAGGTCGTCGCAGCCCCTTAGCACCCAACTAATTTTAACCCTGTGTACGCTATCTGGCATCGGCCTTGAGTGGAACGTGCGCTGCAAGGGTTGAACGATGGTACCCTTGGCAACATCCCTCAGCTCGTTGTTCACGTAGCATAAGAGAGTGCAAGAAACATCCGTCTGCGGAAAACATGTACGGCGTCGTCAGAGATGCCATAAGAGTAATAGATGGCGTGAAAGGCGGTAAAGCAATTTGTTTACCGTGATGACGTCGAGATCGGCTAATGTCGAGGCACCGCATACGGCGACGGGCGTGCAAGAGACGGAAGGGCTGCTTGATGGCGCGGTGCTGGCCGCCGATGTATTCTCCCTACCGCCGGCTGCTTGGAGCTCCGGTGCCGCCGCGACGATGGCAGGGGGCACCAACATGTACTCCGGCACCGCGGTGATGGCAGGGGGAGTCACGAACACTTGCGGCTGCCGCGGTGCTAGCAGGCGGAGTCACGAACACGTAGTTCGCCTCATTCGTCGGTGCCGCGTTGTTCGTGTGGCTGCTGACCATGCTTGGAATCGGGCACGACCCTACTCGACCACCCGCACTCTAGTTCGCTATTGACTCCACCAAGGTAGGCAGGAAGGACGTGAGGGTGATTGCCAAGTTGTCTTGGACGATCTGCGGGATCCGCGCCACTTGTTCCTTAAGTTCTTGAACCTCACGGTTTTACTCCTTGCTCCTTCCCGACGGCGCCATATGCGTCCTCGGTGGTGCACCAAAATGATCCACCCAATTCTTACCCCCGAGGCCAGCCAGATGGCCAGCCGACGACAGCTTCTTCGTAACCGACTCTATTTTCTTGGCCCAGTTCATCGCCCTGTTAAAAGGGTTATCCCACCGGGTGGCCGTCGTCGACCCCTGGGATGAGGAACCCTGAGATCCATGACTAGCAACAATTTCCTCCTCCTGCAGAAGAAATAACAGTCAATCGTTTAGATCATCGATTAGAATGCAATCGAGTTGATCCGTGGTAATTAGATTACTTACCACAATTTCCTCGAATTCCTTCACCGCAGGATCCGCGGTGAGTTGTTTGGTTTTTGGGTCCACATGGTAACGGGCCCTGATGAAGTTTCGAACCTGCCCGGGTTCGAATTTCGCAAAGGGGTTTTCTATCCCCTTGGATCTATACTCTTCGTCCTCCTTATTCCATTTGGCCTCCGCGGTTCTGTATCCACCAGATCTGAGATGGTTATGACCTATATTCATCGCCTGCAGCGCCTTTCCCCGATTACTATTGGCCAGGGCTCTTTCGGATTCACACCTCTCCTTGAACTCCCGGAACTGATCTTCGGTGATCTGCGGGTCAATCTTCTGGATCTCCTCGAGACTTTTGCCTTCTTTATAGATCTTCTTCTTTATCCGAGTTCTCCATCTGGCCAAGGCGGTGCTCATCTTTGTGAGGGGGGATTTGTTTACTTCGTTCCCATGATAATTTGTGTTCTGATACTTAGCGGGGAACTTGTATCTTGCTTGCAGCTTCTCGAAGAGGAGTGTGCACAAGTGGCTATTATCTTTATGCCGGAGATTCTCGGTGTTGATCGAGATGGTTGTCCGGGTGATCGCCGCCACTTGCCCACCGTACCCTATGACGACAAGGTCGGGCTCCAAAGGAACCCCTGATGGGCTCACTTCGGTAATTTCCTCCCTGACCGTGTTCGGGCGCCGTCCCTTCGGCTTCTTCTTCTTCTTCTTAGGAGGATTGCTACCACTCCCTATGCCCTCGCCTCCATCAGTGGTTTCATCGTCCGTCGTTCCTTCAGCTTCTTCCTCCATGTCTTCCATCTCATCATCCTCGCTCTCCGAAGGATGGTATTCTTCATCGTCTTCTAGCCGCTGGGCCGCCTCCCAGAATGTCAATTGTTTATTCGGAGGTCTGAGTTCTCCTTTAGCGCTGATGCGCTTAGAACATCCAGCCTCGTCGTTGTCACACATCTTTGCACTAATAAAAAACAAATAATTGGTTAAATGCACGGAAAAATCCGGCATGACCTTTGCTAATTTTATTAAACTAGGAGTGCCCGATTTCTGCCGAAACGGAAGTTAATCAACATTCCGGCAAAAATCGGGACTCATTTCATACAAGAACCTGCATACACGACATAATAAAGTGCTTCATATACAAGCACAAGCACAATTCAAAGGTGCTGTTGTCCCAGCACAGATAGTAGCAAAACCAACACTACTCTATTTTTCCTTCCAAACCATTTCACAACCACATCCATCCAGTCCCAGCACAGTGCCACAACCATATATAATTTTGTTATCAATTTGACCTCAGACTATTGCATCATTGGAAATAATTAAACCAAATATTGGTCAAGCAAACATGCATCTAGATCATCTACTAAATCCACAAGTCTTGCATATAGGACATAACCAACATATCAAAGCATCAACTTTATAAAACCTTAAATAAGCTAAATCATTTTCCTAGTGATGGTCACCAGGAATAATTTCAAATAAATCCATTGTTCAATTACCAACCAGCACAAATTCACACCCACCCGAAAGGAGTAGCAAATCCTGCTGTTTGAACCCACTACTATGCACACTCCAACATGGAGGCACCACAGTAGCAGACGCAAAGGCAGTAGAAGCCACTAAGTTGTTAACACTAGAAAACAAGTGTTACATCTATTCTTTTAATCTTTTTAAAAAAGGAAAAGGTTTGGAGGGGAGGGAGCTCTCAGTTAGCATAGAAGTGTTATGCTAGATCATCCTAGAGCTATAGAAAACAATTATAATCTATTCATACCAGGAATTAAGCCTCAGATTTACATATTATTGGTATGTACATCACATCAGGAGGATTGCTTAAGGCACTAATAGAAACTGTTCTTATTCTTAAAACTGGAGCCCCGGGCTTGGCATTATAGGAAAGGACATGGACAACAATGACAATAGCATAGCCATATGACAGAAGCAGATCATGCAAATGACAGAAGCTATCTATGCTATTGTGCAAAAGTATAGCAGATAATGCAAATGATCTATGCTGCTGTGCTCACTCTCAGGAGATTCCACAATAGCATAGCCATATGACAGAAGCTATCTCTTTAAGCAACAATGACAACCCAATTAAAATAAATCATTTTCCTAGCAAGTGTTCTAGGAATCATACAAAAATACAAGAAGACAGATTCTTTCTTAAGACCTCAAACAATGACTCATTTGTATATGTTCTTGCAAAGCTAAAGCTATGTGAAACTTGCATATTCTCCTCTCTGCTATCGATTAAACTTCTAGGCAAAAACTGAAACTACTAAGGAAAAGGTAGATCCTGAGGCAAACATCACAGGTGTCCAACTGACAACACTCTAGCTAGAAAATGTTTCACACTGTCTACAAGCAGTCCAGAAAAAATTCTAACCAGGACATATATAACTAGCAACATCACAATGCTACCACGCTGTCGGTTGACCCCATGTCAGTACCAGGAGGCCTGGTTGTATTCAAGCAGCATGCTATAACCATGTCGATTGTTACAGGAACCCTAACCATGGCATGCAGAGAGAGGGGAGAGAGGGAGAGAGAGGGAGAAGGGATAGAGAGGGAGAGAGGGAGAGAGAGGGAGAAGGGATAGAGAGGGAGAGAGGGAGAGAGAGGGAGAGAGGGGAGGGGCGACGCTCACCTCTGAGATGAGGACGACGATGGCGGGCGGGCGGGCGGACGACGATGGCTGGCGCGTGGGCCTCCTCCTTGAGAGGCGGCGGGCCTCCTCCTGCTCCTCTCCACGGCCTCCTCCTGCTCCATGGCCTCCTCCTCGAGCGACGGCGGCTGGCGAGGCGGCGGATCGAGAGAGCGGCGGTGGGGGCTCGGGCTCGGGATCGACAGTGGCGGCGGTGGGCGCGGTTGAGAATGGGGATGAGGGACGTGTGCCTGCGTGCACGTGGATAAGGCATAGATAGGCATAGCGCACTCTGGCATAGTGCGCTACAGATATCCGTAGCGCACTAGCCTATCTCCTCTAGCAACTGTATAATAAAAGAGCGTCCCACTATCTAATAGATTCACTATCCTATCCCACTGGTTTTGCCCACTGCTCTATTCTAAACTTCTAAACTCCCAGGTTCGAATCCTGGTGCCCCCCTTTTTTTATTTTTATTTTAAAAATATTTTATAAATACTTTTAAATGTTCCAAAAATGCCCAAAAGTGATAATATATGTCATAAAAGTGGTACAAATAATATGATTCAAAGTATAACTAAATTTCATAATAATTTGTCCATAATAATATGAATCGGGCACGGCTCTACTCGATCACCCGCACTTTACAATCTTGTTTGACCACGCGTTTTACAATATTTTTTGAGCTAGTGTTTTACAATCTTTTTTCCCTTCTTTATCGCGGTTGAATAATTTAGCCCCGACACTTTAATGTTTCTTCTTTCGAACGGGCTACCTTTTTTGGGTAGGGTTGTCCTTTTTCTTCTTGTGATGTATGTTGCTGCATCGTAGTCGTCGTCATCTTCAATCTTTGGATTGCCGTACTGGTCGAAGTCTTGCTCGTTGGCGACTCCATCCATTCCGATGATGTTTCTTTTTCCTCTCCTCACGACAACACGGCTAGGCTTTGTCGGGTCGGTAATGAAAAAACATTGGTCCACTTTGGTAGCCAGTACCCACGGTTCATTTTTCGCGGCCACGTTCGCACCGTCGGTCTTGGATTTGGCTGCTTCGGGTATAACCATGGTTGTGAAATACCGGTCTTCTCTTTCGACGCTCTTTGCCCACACGGAACATCGGCACCTTTTCTCCACAGTAGTCGAGCTCCCAGATCTCCTCGATTCTTCCATAGAATATTTCCTTCACGCTGTCATCAGTGTAGAATTCCGACGTTACGCCTGAGTTCTGATAATCACACTTGTTGTCCTTTTCCTCCGTGTAGAATATGTAGCCGTTGATATCATACGCCTGATAGGTCACCAGGTTTTGCATCGGTCCCCGCGACAAGGTGAATATGATCTTTTCCGTGTCACAAGAATGCGATTGCGGGAGATTATCAAGGAGCGTCTGCCTAAACCAACGCGTGAAATCTGAGTTGTGCTCTTTGATTATTTCTCCCTGCGTCCTCTGTATGCCCCGGTCACTGTACTTCTTATCGATTAACCTTTTGTGCTTCTGTACCCAAGGATCGACCAGTTCTAAATGTTGTAGCACGACGAGGTTTGCTCGATCAAAGTCTGCGCGTCGAAAATCAAAGTCTGCATGCAGTATGCGACGACCCTTTCGGTGACCAGATCCGTCAAGCTTGCCAAGGTGCCTGTTGACGGGAAGATCGACAGGGTTCTCGATGTCTAGATAATTCGTGCAGAAAGAGATGCACTCTTTGGCCAGAAAGCCCTTGGCTATGCTTCCATCTGGACGGGACCTGTTGCGAACGTATCCTTTGATGTGTCTATTCATCCTTTCGAACGCCATCATGCTGCGGAGGAACATCAGCCCGAGTTGGACGATGTCCTCCACGACATGGACCAGCAGATACACCATAATGTCAAAGAATGCGGGTGGCAAGTAGACCTCAAGCTAACATAGTATCACCACGATCTCCTCATGTAGCCTCCCGAGCTGATTCACGCCAATCGACTTCCTAGATATGACGTCGAAAAACTTATAGAGGCCAAATAACGTTTCACGGACATGCTCGTCCATTATCCCTCTTAGTGCGACCGGAAGTACCTGTGTCATTAGCATGGCACAGTCGTGAGACTTCATGCCACTGAACCTCTGCTTCGCCTCGTCTAGGTATCTGCTTATCTTGTCCGCGTAGCCGTAAGGAAATTTGACTCCTAGAAGGCACTTGAAAAACTGTTTGATCTCATCCTGGCTTAGAGTGAAGCAAGAAGGAGGGCAGTAATATTTGTTCTTCTTGAAATTTTTACCCTTCCGACGACCTTGTGTCGTCTCCGACTCATGATCATCGTCATCTTCCTGATCATCAGGAGTAGTGCATCCTCCGTGAAGCTCCTTTCGGATACCCAAGCATATCAGGTTGTGCCTTGCTTTCAGACCATCTTTCGTCCTATCTGGCATGTTGATTATGGTGGCGACCAGACTCTCGCACACGTTTTTCGTGATATGCATGATGTCGAGGCTATGAGGCGTGCGGAGAAACTTCCAGTATGGCAACTCCCAGAAAACAGACCTTATTTTCCATACCTTCATCAGCGGCTTTTCTTGTTGCTGCCTCTTTCGCTTCTTTCCAGGCTTAGGACAATCTTTCCAGTTTTTCAGCAACTCTTCCACTTCTTCGCTGCTCCTACGCTCTGGGATTCCTTGGGTCTCGGATTTGCCATCGAACAGGTCTCCACGTTTTCTCCATGGATCATTCTTGCCGAGCCACCTCCGGTGCGCCATGAACATGGTTTTCGATGACCCTGGATCTTTATCTAGTTGGAGATAGCTTGTGTTATCCATGCACCTAACGCATGCGCAGAATCCTTGGATAACCTACCCCGAGATATACCCGCAACCTGGATAGTCTTGCACCGTAGTGACCAACGCGGCTCTCATAGTGAAATAATCTTGTGCGACGGCGTCGTAAGTATTGGCTCCAGATTCCCATAACATGGCTAGCTCCTCTTTCAACAGCCCGAGATACAGATTGATGTCGGTACCAGGTTGTTTCGGCCCTTGAATTATCAATACTCATTTGTATGTACTTCTTCTTCATGCACAACCATGGAGGGAGGTTGTACATCCATACAAACACGGGCCAAGTGCTGTGCGTGCTGCTCTGGCTACCGAACGGATTGAGTCCATCGGTGCTCGCACCAAGCCTGATGTTCCTCGAATCTCCACCGAATTCTTGGAATTCGAGGTCCAATGCTTTCCACTGGCTAGCATCTGAAGGGTGCGTCAGAAGCTCATCCTTTTCAGGGTCATCATCGTCATCTCCTGGCTTCTTCCTTTCCGCATGAGCTTCACTTCCTTAGGGTCCGCGAAATAGCGCTGCAGACGAGGAGTGATAGGAAAGTACCATACCACTTTTCGAGGTGCTTTCTTCCCTTTCTTGTATCGACTCACGCCGCACACCGGACATGTGGTTTTCTCCGCGTCCTCGCCCCAATAAATGATGCAATCGTTGATGCATACGTGATATCTAACGTGCGGTAGATCGAGAGGACAGACGATTTTCTTGGCGTCCTCGATACTAGTTGGACATGTGTTCCCCTCTGGGAGACGATCGTGCCAGAATGCCATCATATCGTTGAAGCTTGCGTCGCTCAATTTGTGTTTTGCCTTCATCTCCATAGCCTTGAGCGTTACATTCAACCGGGTATCATCGGGCCTGCATCCTTCATACAATGGAGTAATCGCGTCTTTCTCAAGTTGCGCAAGCTTGGCTTTCTCTCTAGCGACAGCCCTGACGTTACTCGTCTGCTTGAGAAGCAGCTCTTGCACATAAGGGTCCCGCACCCAACCTGACGTTGTTCCATCGTCGTCTGCTCCTCCGGCATCTAGATCATCATCATCCCGGTCTGCTTCCCCACCTTCACCATCTCCAGGAGACTCTTCATCATCTCGCCCGTTCTCGCCATGATGATGATCATCGTCATGTTTCCCACCTTCACCGTCTCCATCGTCTTCGTCATCGCTTATCCAACGAGTGTATCCATCCATGAAACCATGGCGGAGCAGGTGCGCCTGTAGATTCCCGGAATCTGGGTCGATTACCCAGTTGAGTTTGCATCTTCTGCACAGACATCTTATCTCCGTCTTGTTATTTTGTATCATGTCGGCCGTCGCACATTTCAAAAATCTAGCCACAATGTCTTCACTCATTATGAGCGCCATTTTTGCCTACACTGTGTACACGGTACAATTAGAAGTCTATTAGAACCACATAATCAATGCATGCATGCAATGGTCGATAGAAAATTTCGGCATGACCTATCCTAAAATTAGGACCTTTGCGAAATGCCAAAGTCTTGCCAAAATGGAAATGAATCAACATTTAGGCAAAACAAATGGCAACTTGTTCACATACAAACACAAGAGAGAGAGAGAGACCGATCCATACACACATGAACATATCATTATCCTCTCCATACACACATGCATGAGCATCATCGATACTCTCCATATACACACACATATGACCATCGATCCTCTCATACACACGTCATGAGCATCTATCATCTACATACAAATGAGCATATCATTCATATACACATGAACACATCCTTACATGGACAACTTACCGAGATGAGAGACGAATCGCGAGAAAGATAGAAAGGAGATGTGCGCGCGAGACCGGAGAAGGAGATGAGAGACCAGAGACCTTCCTCTATTATTTATGTAACATCCAAGGCAAGTTCTACATGCTAAAAATGGTGAATGAGTGGAGAAATTGAGGTGGGAAGGAGAAGGATCCCGACTAGATCTAAGGAGGAAGAAGAAGGGGAAAGTGAAGTGTGGGGTGGTGGATGATCACACATGTGCACAAGTGGAGCTGCCAAAAAAAAGGTCGCCACATCCGTGGCGCACTCGGCCCTAGTGCGCCACAGGGATTAGTAACATCCGTGACGCACATGCCATAGTGCGCCACGAATGTGTCTGACCGTTCTACAGAGCAGAGGGGCATGCGCTTAGGTGTAGCGCACCCCCCAACGTGCGCCACGAATAACACCAACATACGTAGCGCACCTACCCTATGTGCGCTACGGATATCTGGCGTGCGGCCAACAGGGCCCTGGCCCACACATATCTGTGGCGCACTATGGTCATGTGTGTCACGGTTGTTCTAGTTACTAGTAGGGCACTGCCCATAGGTGAGCCACGCCTGTTTTAGCCGTGGGGCACTTCAACTATGTGAGCCACGAATGTGCTGATTTTTGATGTGCAGTTCCTTTTATTATTGCTGGTGAAATGACATAAAAAACCCTGTTTGGCCAGATGGAAATTTTATAGGGAAATAGCGGGCTGCCTATGATGGCCACGGTGCATATCCCGAACACCATTCGATCTGTCCGGTCTGATTAAGGAAGTATACGGTGTTAGCAAACAGGGCCAGTGCACATGATAGGGAGACATGCATGCAGCACAAGCATTTAGCATGGCCGACGGCTATAAAAAACACATCCATGCACCATGGTCGCAGGAAATCACATCCATGCACCACGGTTGTTCATTCAATGTAGTTATTCCTCTCATCAACATGAGGAGCATGCAAAAAGATGTTCACACACGGATACGGTACATGCAATGATTCACATACTACTTCACGCGCATGCTTAGTATCCGCTGTCCATACGAGTATGTAAAAAATGCCATCCGCTTTAGCTGATCTCTCGTGGGGGCGGGTGTTACATGCTCCATGACCCGTGTATGTAGTGCATAAGCGAGAACGGTGTAAGTTTGATCACGGCTAGCGGCTGCATGCAGCATCCCATCCACTAGAACAATGTACACCGCTAGCGGCTGCATGCAGCATCCCATACATCAAGGTACACGGCTAGTGGATGTAGGTCTATAAACGGGACAGTTAACTCCGTTTGCCACCATTAACGTACGTATGAATCAAGGGAACACATGCACCATAATCCTACGGTTTCTAGGCTATGAATCGTAGCCATCACCGGCAGGAAATCCGTGTCAAATTTTATAATACATCACAAATACAAAACATAGGCTAAGGATTATTTTGGTGGTTGTTGAATTTAGCCACGGGTGTAGTGAATTAACTGAATTTGACGCCGTTGAGATGGAGCTGATCCCATAGATGCGCGCCCTAATTTGGCCACTGTCTAGCTTTAGCCCGCAACCAATCACATATGCGATGAGTTCATAATATAAGACGATGAACAAAAAACACTAATTTTCCATGACAACAACATGAATCAAGACTACAAAAAAAACTCAAAACAGCTGCCAGGCAAATTACCACCGGTGGAGTACTTGGTCGCATGCAGTTGTCCTGCGCGTGGTGCCGCACACCTACATGCAGGGTGCACCTAGTCCCATACGTGCAGCACAGCAGCAGTACTCCGGTCCTAAAAAAAGCGAAACAAGCAGCCGATAACCATCTTGCATGGGCCGAAAAGGACCAACCCGTACAAAACCGAATCAGAACGCACTAATAAGATCCCACGGGCAACAAGTTGACCGAGACCTAACTTAGGTCTCATTTTTTTTTTTTGAACGGTAAAGGTCCCGAGAGACCTGGAAACTGCATTAATAAGACTGTGGATACAATTTGACAGAAAGGATCTGAGCGGTACCCTCTACCCTCTACGTACACACAAGTCCTTGATAATACATATTGCACCCCATAAGAAATTGCGCCGGCCCGCTGGACGCAACAGAGTCCTTGATCTCTGTCGTCGTGCCTCCAGATGCAGCCGCTCCAAGCGCCACCGTGGACGAAACCACTTGGGACGCCGGAGACACCGGACTCCACCACATCTGAGCCGAAGAGGTTCCTCTCCTCGAGGATTTGTATGCTCAACACCACCTGGTCGAGTGCAGCAAGGCCAATCTTGTGGCCGAAAATAGCGACGTCGCCCCGCCGCTTGGAGATTGCTGCAAACTGCGCAGTTTCCAACCACACCCGGAAACACCGCCAAAAGCCAGCAGCGGAGATGTCAACCTCTCCCTCTCCCTCGCCGTCACGGCCGGCCAAGAGGTTGAGATCGACAGCCACACCATAGTGAAGGCGGCGGAGGCGCTTATTCAGGAATCTCGCCGCCGAGAAGCATGTTGACGTCCTCTTCCATGGAGGCTCGACACCGAAGCTCGACAACGCCTCGGTGGCGCCGCGCCCAAGCACCACCGGAGGAAAGCTATCCCAGCCTCCTCCCAGCCGGTGCCCAGCCCTGCTTCCAACCCCTAGCCCCTCGCTGCCACGGCCAGCCGACATGGAGGGAAGAAACAGAGGAGGCACACCAACAAGAAAGATGCCCAAGACCTTATTCATGGAGTTGCCGTGGCATCTCTCCTCCATCAGCTCCGACCACCGGAGCACCACTAGGAGGATCAGAACCAATAGGCGGGGAAGGAGCTCGGCCCTAAGAGCTCGTCCTCCACTCCCGGCATAATGCCAGTCCACGGCATCTGGCCGCAAACGAAACCTACCTAACCTAGAGCTATCTCCGGCGCCTCTCCGTTCCCTACTCCGGCCGGCTATTCCGGCGGATCGGGCCGACAGCCGGCAGAAGACTCTCAAGGGGAACGGGGATGGGGGCGAGAGGACGGCGGTGAGAGGATAAGGTTCAGGCGTTAGGTATTTTTTTGGTGGAATAACTTAGGTCTCAGCTGGCTGTGAATTAGCAAAACCAAAAAATTATTGGTTGTCATGATCCACCATGATTCAAACACAACATAAATCATAGTAAGTATACCCTTTTCCTTGAATATAACCTATTTTTTTAGTTCATTAGCTTTTTATTTACTATTTGCGTCAAGCACAAGCCATTGTCGTCTAGACTTTATTCTATAAAAAAATACAGTATCCCCTAAAAAAAGTATACTATATTGTTACCTATAGTCAATTGCAAAAAATAAAGGGAAAAATCCAAAACAAACCTTGAACTTGTAGACAAAAAATAAATTAAACCCTAAACTCCTAATCTCTAAAATTGGCACACTGAGCTCTTTGATCCCAGTCTATTTTAAACCTTGAAGCAGTTTTAATAGGGATTCGCTGACGTGACAAGTTAGGACCGGGATGGTTGACTGGGTGGCTTACAAGTCTTCACATATTTTGCACTTAAAAAATATAAGAAATCTTAAATTTGTTCTACGTGTGACAAGGTAGACACTTAAAAAATATAAGACGCTAATGTAGACGCTTAAGTAGAAAAAATAGTTAAAAATTTACAAATAGCGATAATCATGCAAGTGCTCTGCTCTACAATGCGAGTCGCTAATTTTAGACTGCTCCGGCGCTTCCGCTTTTCACGCTTCTCTAGCCAAAAAAGCACGCATGCTCTGCCGTCGACGCCATAGTTAAGACCAGACCAGGATTGAGGGAAGTAACTGCCGATCGCCCAGGATTTCCATCCTAGCGTAGCGTCTACTTTTAAGCGCCGCATTGAACGTGCCCTAAAAGCAGAGAGAGCGCAGAGTCAGCCGCGAGCCCTAACTTGCGTCGATTCGCAAAAAAGAAGAAGCCCTAACTCTAACTGGCGTCGCCGCCGCCTTGCCGGAGGGCGGATCGCTGCTGACCGTCGACGTGCTAGGTGCGTCTCGCTCTTTCTCCTTGTCTCTCTCTTCTAACCGTCTCCAGCGTTGGGTCCGGTTTGATCGTAGGACCGCCAGTGGTCACGTACGCGGCGCGGGGTCGGTGTGGGGTGGGCCGGGTGCCAGCGGCTTCGCCGATGATCCGATGGGGCGTAGGTCGTTCTCGGTTCCATTTTCGGCGAGGGGGGTGTCGTCGATCCGAGGGAAAATCTCAGTAGGGCTATGATTGAAAGTACTAGTGCTCTGTGTGTGATTCACGAGACGAGGGCGGAGCTAGTTAGAGTGCGACATGAAGCTGACACCACAGATGCACACCCTAATTTGGCCACGGCACCCAATCAGATGATGCAATGAGTGCACGAGCTGATGCTACCTTCGATCCATTCCCGTGCGTGTATTTTGTTCTGAAATTGCATAGTACTGTGTCACCTACTATTTGCTTACACGACGGGTGACATGAAATCGCAGGTGTGGCTGCTCACGCCGCGAGGAAGCAATGTCGCTTGGTGATAGGCGGTCGAATGTTTTCCGTGACGAGAGTGATGAAGACGATTACGTGTCTTCAATACGTGCACGTATGAAGAGCAGGGCCTCGGTTGTGAAACCTGTTATTGCTGGCAACGATGAAGGCGCAGCAGCCCCATCACCCCCCAGGAAGGTAACTACCTATGTGAAGAACAGGACCTGGGGAGTAGATTCCTCCAGGAGGGCAAGTGTCGCAGCTGTGAAGGACAGGTCCACTCACTCGCAGCAGAAAGCCCTTGAAGATTTGGATCACTACGAAGCACAGTTTGTCACTGAAGATAGCGAAGGAGATGACAAGACACAGAGAACTGAAGATCATGCGAAAGCAGCTGGGAGTATGAATGGTGGAAGACCCAAGAAGAAACATAAGGGTACCACATCGATACCAGCCATTGAAGACACCATGCTCATGGGACAGAAAGCGTCACAGAGAGGACGGCAGTACTCGATCTCAAGATGCTTGGAGGTGCTACATGGCATGGATGATGTGTCCGATGAGATCAAGATCCTTGCCTCTGATGTTCTGAAGGATGCGGCGAGCCGAGAATTCTTTCTGTGCTATGAATCAAGGCTTCGTGGTTTGTGGCTGAAGAAGGAAGTGGCTAAGCTTGGAGCTCAGTTGCCTCCATGTAAGTGATGTTCTTTTTGCCTCCAACTCTATCGATTCTTGCTAGTCAATGGTTATTGATATTTGTTGTTACCAATATATGTGCACAACCTGGCCAAAAGTAGAGGTTTTATGAATCTGTAGTATATATATCTCCGTTTATGTAAATTTGCTAAGATGAACTTTTTTTTTGCATTTCCTTGTATAAGTACAAGCACATATGATATATGCGTGACTCCTATCGATTAGTTTGTTTGTCAGACTTTTTGCTTGATTGGGCATCTGATGAGACCATTGTCTTATGATATTATTGTACATTTTCCAAGTTCAGTTATCGATGTTCAGATTTTATGTCGCTGGTTGTTTACTAAAGTTTCATTCTCCATCACACATAGGAGAGCAATATCATGGCACCTTCATTTTCAATTGATGTACACCTCTTTCTAGGCATCCAAATACTAGAGTTTCATTTTAATTGTATTTGTTTCTATAGATGTGTATCAGGGGTTAGGGTAATTTTTCCATTCTTCTGAATGTTGATGCTACTCATAACATATTGATTTTTGTTTGGAAAATACACACACTGGATTAACAATCTGCTACTTCGTACATGAAGTAGCCAAACGATAAATCTGACATATTCTTGTGGATGGCAGGACATGCACTAGATAGTATGATTTTCCTTTTCACTACTTTCCTATGATAAGCACAACGTTTGTTTTGAAAGAAATGATGTATGAGAAGCCCCTACAAAATTATTTTTTGAAATAATAGAAAACCAAATATGTGTTCATGAGGACTTAACCTGGGTGGCTGGGTTGCATGTCCGCTTCCCTAACCAAATGAGCAAGACCCACTTCTTGATAGTGAATGTCAGCTTGCTTCAAAACTTAGGGCCCACAATAGTACAAAACTAGATCTATAACTTCAGAACTAACCCTTGTACAAAAAGTTTTGCTTCCATGATTTTTGTTATTTTAGCAACCTAGTTTTGCTTTCTGCACTAATTGACAATTGAGCTTAATGAGTATTATCTATGTTCATGTTGCAGGATATAAAGTGCAAGTGCAGGAACATGCCATAAATTTCAAGCGTTTCTTGGCTCATTAGGTTCAAATCTTAGCAGAAATATCGAACTCAGTTGATTGATTAGAAGATATATATTCCTTGGCTTTAGGGTGGTTTTGTTTCACACAAAAAACATGTCACTTTGACTAGCGGATTTGGTGGTTTCGTCCTCTCGGTATATTTTGGTTTGGTATGAACAATTGAGACACTGTTATTATTCTGCGCAGTACTTGTTGAAGGTTCGGCTATAGGTCTCACTTCAGAGTTGAGTATGGCAGAAACTATGAAGTACGCTCATTAGAGTTTTATTATTATTTGCTGGCTTCACTAGCTCACTTGAAAGATGAGTAACAAACTAGCACCCTTCTAGGGATCTAGCTCTGTACTGAACTAGCTAGTGAGCTAAGTATTCAGTTCATATTGTTCAGTGCCCACCTCACACCGGAGATGTTTTATTCGATCAGGTTTTGACCTATGCGGCATCAAATGTTCGCACATGACCTTACAAAAGATGAAAATGGAAACATGCATATTCTCACTCACCTCCACGCTCCTAAGTTTTATTTTCCTGTTCATCCCGCATTCTCAATTTCTTCTCAGTGTTGGTTGGCATGTCATCCAAAACAAAATAATGCATCGAAAACCACCCACATGTAGGCCCCACGTTAGTTGAAACTGAGCTGAATTGCTCATGGTGTTCATTTGGAGCGCGGCTGGCTTGGGTCAGCCATGGCCACGGGCAAAACTACTGCCGGTTTTCTCCAGTAGCTGTCGGAATGAAGGTGGGAAGATGATGTAGAATTCTTCTAGATATCTTTCAGCCAAGATTAGTTGCACTGGCCACCTTCAGGGTTTCAGGCTGAAACGTGAATGAAATGGCTTGCATACCAATCAAGAATACACCATGATGCCTAAAAGGCTTATATATGAATACAATGCATACTGAAAAAGAATAAATAGTAGGATCAAAGCAATTAAGTGAAATAGCAACACCGGATATTTTGAAACATCGTTCCTTCCACTTCAGAATAGCATTAGGTACTGAAAGAGAACTAGGAACGCAGTTACTGAAATATTGACGCCGGTGATTTTCAAAGCATACTACTAAAAGAGGTCATATAGTAGGACCGATGCAGTTAAGCCAAATAGCAAATTCTTGGTGATATTTGAACATCATCGCTGTCAATTCAGTATCGATTCACTCACATCAGGTACCCACAAAAACCAACAAAAGGAGAACTAAAAATGTGTCCAGATGGAACTTTGACAGCATTATTCTTGCAACTAAAAAAGACGTCACATGCTCATATAACTTTCAAAGCATCATTCCCGTGTCAGAAGTGCTGAGATAATAGCAACCCCACTGAAATTCACTGCTTCTTCCCGATCCCATGAGACATGTTGTAGACACCACGACCCTGTTTGCGAAACAAAGATAATGCCGATCAGTGGCCGAACGGAAAAATCAGGCGGCGTATATAACAGTTGAAGATTACTGCAAACATACAATCATGAGCAAGCTGGAGGCAGCAAGCGCGAGGGGGATGCCGACGGAGGTGATCGCGTCGTAACGCCCTTTCAGGTGAGTGTACTTGCTCAGGTTCTGGAAATACTGCTGCTGCTTAAAAATCCTCTCCCGTGGCAGAAATGGTGCTTCTGTCATCTGCATTTGGGTACAGGAAAATGAACTAAGGTCAGCTTGTAGCGATATGGAAAAGAAAACACTACTATATCTCCTTCAAACAGATCTTCGCCCCGCTTTATAAGAAAAGCAATATGGAAAAGAAAACACTACTGTATCTTTGCCCACATCTTCGGAGAGAACTGAGCAGTGAGCAGTGTGAATGCGTAATGGGCAATTTTTGGTATGATCACTGAATTTTGATATCAATGCTGTAAAAGTGTAAACGTGACAAAAATCACCCGAGCTCGTGTACTTCTTGGATGTTGGTAATCTTGTTCGATTTCAATAGTATTTGACGCATATATAGGCTAGCACGCACTTCCATGTGGATCAAAATCGAGAATAGTACAATCTCGACAATCTGTAAGAGTGACACCCTGGATGCCATCCGAATGGAAATAACAACGAAAAAGAGGCCATCCGGATGATCATGCATGACTACCCTTATGCAATGGATCAGTTATACTACATTATGAAGCGTGATTAAATAAATCCAAACAAAGAAACACAGACAAATTATCCACATTCACAGTCTACCTATCACTCGATCCATTACTATTCCAAAGGAATTCCACGGACGACAATGCGCAGATAGATGCATGGCACAACAATTCCATGCGCGCGCGCGCCCAGATACATAGGATCAGGCAAGATCGAAACAACATCGCACCGGCCGGCCACACGCATCGCGCGAGACATGGATCCAAGATCGTATCCGTGCGTCACATTTACATTGCGTAAGAATCGACCCGGGGCTAACGAACTACGGATCGCATCCCGGAGCGGAGAAGGAGAGGAAATCGCGCACCTTGACGATGAGGAGGAGGGGGGCTGGAGGAGGAGGAGGGTTGGACGATCCTTGCGAGTTGCGACGGTTTGGGGGAAATGGATGAACGGAGTTTGATCGAGAGAGGAATCGGGGAAGAGAACGGGGAGGGGGCAAGGAAAGGGGACTTATGGTGGGCCTAGAGTGGCGAGATGCAACGCAGAAACTTGGCTAAGCCGGGCCCCAGACATTGCTTGGGCACGGCCTGGAATTTGGCTAACATATTCTTATGAAGTTAGCATTTTAGGCCCGTGTGGAAAATGAGAGAAATCGCTCCCTCTAATTTTTCACTGATCTATAGTTATCAACGGATATACTAAGAGCCGTAAGAGTAAATTATGTTTTAGACCATCTAGCGACGACTACATACGCTAGCTTAAGTCAAATAGGTGTCACCGTTTTCATCCCTAATCATCGAATGCGGGTAAAATTTATCATAGTAGAGATTGTTATAGGAAACTATCTTGCTAAGGCCCAAAATATCAACGCACCAGACCAAGCAACCATCATCGATGATAAGAACCATAAGTCGAAAGAGACCGGCCTAAAACCACACCAACAATCATGAATACCAATTGGATCATAGGTGATCCGTTGGACACGTGACTCCATGCCACTCCATCAGTGCGAGGCGGACCATCGGAGCGAGGGTTACAACTGAGATAATTCTAGTTATAAGTGCACTTGCAACTGAAATTGCATGACATTACCTGATTAAGAATCGGTCCACCATTAGACACACCCTTTATTAAATTACAAATGAAAAAATATTTACTTTCTATATTTTTTGGTGGGTACTTTCTATTATTTTTGGCAAACAATTATTTTTTTTTGCGAAATTACACCGATCTATTAATAATCATCTACAAAGAGTCCCAAAAGTAATAAAAAATATAAATAGATCATTGGACCACCTACCGACGACTATAAACACTAGCACGAGACGAGGGGGCGCCACCGTCCTCGCCCCTCCATCAACGAAGTTAGTCAAAGCTTATCGTAGTAGAGCTTGTTATAGTAGACAGACGAAAAATCGTCGTGCTAAGACTCCAAAGGACCAGCGCACCAGAACAACAATCATCGCCGAAGATGACAAATGTAGATCGAAAAAGACTAACTTCAAATTACACCAACCAATACGAAAAATGACCGGATCCCAAGGGATCCATCGGACAACAACAAAAGGATGAGTTTTACACGACTCCACCCGTCCTCCGCCGATCCTAGACGCACCACCAGAGCAAGGATAGAATGGGGAGGAACTTATTCTGACTTCGGGACGTAGCCGCCGCCTCAACATATCGAAATGGACACTGATAACAATCTAAACAAAACATAGAGACCTCCCACCGGCGAGCGGCTGTGGTCCGCCACTCCTCCAAGACCCTAAGGGTGCTAGAGACGGGGCGGACCGAAGGCGTCGCCAGTGGAGGGAAGGAACTCTAGATGGGTTTTAGCCGTCGTCGCCTCTGTCTGTGCTCCCATACCGGTTAAGGGGGAACATATGAACAATTAATCTAACTTTACAATATAAAGAAAAGACACATGAGGCTCACATTTTTTCGCCAATTATCTCACCGACGGCATGAGCCGCAGCAAGGCACACGATAAGTTGGCACCAAGAAGTTGTGGTAAAGAGTAAAGACCAATCAGGTCACATGCAAATTATCCGATGAGATCACCAATTGTCATTGTAAGAGCATCTCCAGCAGAAGCGCCATTTTGCAGCGCTGGAAATGTGCGATGCAGTGCGCAGCGCTAGAATAGAGCACACTATTTTGCCATGGCCTTCGCCGGAGGCACATTATTTGGCAGCACGCGTGTGATGTCTACGCACTTCTATTCTTGTAGACAATTGTTATGCCTCCAAGTGCAGAGGTTTGTATAACAGCAGCAAGTTTTCCTTAAGTGGATTACCCAAGGTTTATCGAACTCACGGAGAAAGTGGTTAAAGGTATTCCCTCTCAAGCAATCCTGCAATCAAGATACATGAAGTCTCTTGTGTCCCCAACACACCCAATATAGGTGCACTAGTTCGACGAAGAGATAGTGAAATACAAGTGGTAACGGTGCCAGAAAATAGCTTGACGGTGAGGCAAATACTAAAAGCAACAAGAAGGAAGCAAGCAAACATGCAACAGATCTAGTAGCAAACGGTGTTTCAATGCTTAGAAACAAGGCCTAGGGATCATACTTTCACTAGTGAACACTCTCTCATATAAATATCCTCTCTTCATGATACTACTCTTAACTACTCTTCGGTTGAACACTCTAATCCAAGGTAGGGCTATAACAGCACACCTCAAAGTCCGCCTTCCCCAATCTAGATAACCCCACACTATCACCTTGAGCACTAGATGGTTCCAACAAACACAACAATTTCATAGAGACATCCAATTTCAAATATAAATCATAACAAATATTCAATCTAGCCAAAGTGCCACACACTCTATGCCCGCTGTCACTTTCACACACGTGGGGAAAAGCATAGATCTATTAAAGCACAAAGAGTATTTATGTAAACTCAAACCTAAATGCCACCATGGCGTGCACGCTGTCACTTTCACACACATGGGGAGAGCAGAGATCTAATGAAGCACTTGAGTAGCAAGGTGGATCTACTTGATTAGAAAGCTCATGACCACAAGATCATGCATAGAGAGAGAGATGAACACATAGCTACCGGTAGAGCCCTTAGCCTCGAGCAAGAACTACTTCCTCCTTATCATGGGAACCAGCAAGGGTGATGAAGATGGCGATGGAGATCGATGGAGATGGCTCCCGGGGCACTTTCCCGTCCCGGCAGGGTGCCGGAACAGAGACTTTCTATCCCCCGAATCTCCCTTTCGGTGGCGGCAGCGCTACGTAGGTTTCTGTGGATTTATTCTGGATTATTTAGGGTTTTTGGGTCGGAGGCTTCTTATAGGCGAAGGGGGAGGCCGAGGAGGCGGCCAGAGGGCCCACACCCTTCCCAGGCGTGGGCCAGGCTTGGCCACGCCCAGGGGGTCTGGACACCCTCTGGTGCCTCTCCGTCCCTCCTTCTGGATTCGTGTTCCTCACGAAAAGTTATTGACTTTGGCTTTTGTCCCGTCCAATTTCGAGAATATTGATTTTCTGCCTTTCTGGAACCAAAAATAGAAGAAAACAGGCAACTGGCACTGTGGCATCTTGTCAATAGGTTAGTTCCATAAAGTGTATAAAAATACCTCAAAGTGTAGACAAAACATAAGTGAAAGGACATTTATTGTCATAATCACTTTTGGTGTTCGTTAACAACAAGTAGATCATTTTACAGTTTGTTATTGTCCACAGGTTGGTATTATCATAGATAAACATCACACACACTCTTGGGAAAAGACCACATACATTTGCCACTGTTCTGGAAACTCCAGACCGGACTCTCCGGTGTGGTCCGGAGTTTCCGGTGCTGGCTCCGGTGGTGCCTCCCAGGACTTGGCTGGGTCAGTCAGATGGCCTGTCCGGAGACTGGTCCGGAGATTGGCCGGAGTCTCCGGACTTTGGTCAGACCGGAGTCTCCGGTGGTGAAAGTCCGGAGTCTCTAGTGTTGCTGGTGAAGAAATGGGCTGGGTCAGTCAGATGGTCAGTCCGGAGACTGGTCCGGAGATTATCCATAGACTTTGGTCGGACCAGAGTCTCCGGTGTTGGAAGTCCGGAGTCTCCGGTGTTGCTGGTGAAGAATTGGTCTGGGTCAGTCAGATGGCCAGTCCGGAGACTGGTCCGGAGATTGGCCGGAGACTCCGGTCTGTAGACCGGAGTATAGACCGGAGTCTCCGGTCTGACTTTTCTACAACGGTCAGAAAACGGTTCGTGGAGGGGGCTATCTATAAATAGGGACCCTTATCTTCTTCCTCCAGTTGCTCGAGCTGCTCAAGAACACCAACACCATTAGAGCCACCAAATCCACAAGATCTCTTCATCCAACCATCAAAAGTCATTGATCTTTGGAGAATCGAAGGAGGAGGCCTTGATTCACATCTTCACCAAGAGAGATCTTCATTTCCCCCTCATTCACTTGAGGGCCCCCTAAGCTCTAGTGTTTCTTTGGAAACCCTAACTTTGATTTGGTTCTTACAAGCTTGTCTTTGATTTGTCTTGACAACTTGCTTGTATTTGGGAGCCTCCAATTCAGTTGTGGATGTGTGCCCCGAACTTGTTGTAAAGGTGCCGCCTTCCACCTCGAAGGTTGCCGATATAGTGGAAGGTGAATCGAGCCCTTTGGGGTGAGGTTCATCGGAGAACAAGGGAGGCCTCTCGTGGCGTTGGTGGTTTGAAACCACCCCCTCTCCAAACATAGACGTACTTCCCCTCAAAAGGAAGGAACTACGGGAAACAAATCCTTGTGTCTCCACGTCCACTCCCTTGGTTACTTCTATCCTTTACCGCACTTTACTTACTTGTTCTTGCTTAGTGTTGTGTTAGTTTGTGCTTGTTTGACATATAGGTAAATTCACTATAGTTGCATATTCTAGAGAATTTACGTTTCTTGTCAAACCCTAATTTGAAAAAGAGTAAAATTTGAAGTAGCACCTATTCCCCCCCTCTAGGTGCCCATACGATCCTTTCAATGTAGGGTTTCGTAGCATGGAAAACAAAAATTTTCTACCGCATACAAACAACCAAGCCAAGATCTATCTACTAGATTGTAGCAACGAGTCGATAGAGGAACTCACCCTCGAAGATTCCAAAGCGGTTAACGAGAGCAGATTCTCGTGGGTGATGTAGTCGTACTCTTTCCGATCTCAAGATCGCGTAGACGATCCTTCCGGCGCCACGTTCCGGCAGCGCTCCCGCAGTCGGTCACACGTTCGGTACTCGACAAAGACCTTCTTCTCCCTTGTTCCAGCAGGCAGCGGAGGTTGTAGCACTCTCCTCGTGATTCCGGCAGCACAACGGCGTGGTACCGGAAGTAGAGGGGAAATCCCGCAGGGCTTCGCCTTAAGCCGGTGCGAGTATGGTGGAGTATGAGAGAGGCTATTAGTGGTCTAGTAATTAGACACACCAATTAGAAGGCTCTAATCTGAAGGCTAGTGCAATTAGAAGCTCTAAACCGAAATAGCTCTAAACCGGGGTTTAGGGCTAGGGTTTAGTTCAGAGGATAGGAACTTGTGTGTACTAGGAGGGGCAGCCCTGCCCCTCCCTTTATAGGTGGGAGGGCCGGCGGCCAAGGGGAGGGAGTGGAGTCCCTCCCCAACTCGGCTTGGGGTGGGGCGCCGGCTTGGGGAGGAGGGAATCCCTCCCCAACTCGGTTTCCTCTTCTCCTCCTCTTTCCACTTTCCAAAACTTGCCGTTTGACTTTCAAACTAGCCGTTTGACTTTTCAATTTAGGATTTAAATAAACCCTTTATTTTGGACAGCAAGAACACCTAGTACATGATGCAATCATTCCAACTTACAATGACACATTCATGTACCCTTCCCCCTCCGGAGTGCCGGACATTCCGGGACCTTCTAGAATGTTCCCGATGAAAACACCGGAACCATTCCCCAACTCCGAAACGGGACTTTCCTTATATGAATCTTATTCTCCGGACCATTCCGGATCACCTCGTGATATCCCGGATCCCATCCGAGACTCCGAACAACATTCGGTCTCTTTCTCATAATACTATAACTACTCAAACAACGTCGAATCCTTAAGTGTGTCTCCCTACGGTTCGTGAATTATGTGGACATGATCGAGACACTTCTCCGAACAATAACCAATAGAGGAATCTGGAAATTCATATGGCTCCCACATATTTCTACGATTACTTTGCGATCGAATGAACCACTTACATACGATATCAATTTCCCTTTGTCTCACGATAGTTTACTTATCTGAGGTTATGATCGTCGGTATCTCTGCATACCTAGTTCAACCTCGTTACTGATAAGTACTCTTTTCTCGTTCCCGTGATATGTGATCCCTTGTGACCCAGTCACATGCTTGCAAGCTAATTGGATGACATTCCACCGAGAGGGCCCAGAGTATATCTATCCGTCATATGGATGGACAAATCCCACTCTTGATCCATGTGTCTCAACCAATACTTTCCGAACACTCAATGCCACCTTTATAGCCACCCTGTTACGGTGTGGTGTTTGATGACATCAAAGCATCCATCCGACAAAGGTGATATGCATGATCTCATGGTCGAAGGAATTAGATAACTATGTATCAGAAAGCATATAGCAATTGAACTATTGAAATGACTTGATCTTTATGCTACGCTTATCTATAGGAGTATGTCCACCATATCATTCTCCTAACGATATGATCTTGTTGTTAATAACATCTCAATGTTCATGATAGGGAAACCACAATCATCTATTAACCAACAAGCTAGTGAAGTATAGAGGCTATACTAGGGACTTCAATTTAAGTTTACAATTCACACAAGTATCAATGTTTCCTTGTTAATACTATTATAGCATGAATATAAACATTTATCATAAACACAAAGATATAATAATAACTATATTTATTATTGCCTCTAGGGCATATCTCCAACAGTCTCCCACTTGCACTAGAGTCAATAATCTAGTTTCAAACCTTTGTGTATTCAACACCTATGGCTTTCCGGTGTTGCATGTACACGATTGCTAGTGGTCAACTGATCTCCGGATCTGACACTTCCAGGTCCGTGTGTAATTGCATGTCTTTGCGTCTCTACGCATCACTCATTCTCTAATGAGATGGCTTTGTATAATTTGGTCTTTCGGTGTGACCTTTAGTTCTTTGGGGTTAAAACATGTTGATAATATTGTCGCACAATATATCTTCATAGTATTATCCCGCTGTGAACTACACCTAGTTTGATAACAAACTACTTGACACAAATGCCCTCTTTTGCTGCTATAATAGCAGTCATATACTTAGCCTTTTGTTGAAGTATCTGTCACAATGTCTTAAGTTTGGAACTCATCCAAATCCATTATGGAACTCACTTTCCATTATATTGTGCCACTCTTAATTTAGATTGAGATAAACTTAATTTGTACTCTGTGACAAAACTAGTATCAATGTAGTACTTTTACAATGAACTAACCATCTATTTGTCACTTCTACAAATAATATACTCTTAGTTCTTCCAAAAGATCATAAGAATATCCTTACTATCGTCCAATGATCATCTTATGAATCATTCTGGTATATGCTCATAACTTTTAGAGCATAGGACATATCTGGATTTGTACATATCACAGTATGATTGATATAAATACTCTTTGTGATTTCATACATCAAGTATCAATCTATACTTGAATCTTTGTTTCACTTACCAAATGTCAATACACTTGAATATATCATCAATATTGAACTTATTCAATCCTTTCTGTGCGATAAGAACCTTTCTTGTAGTTTCTATATTGAACTCATTCAATATCTTGTCTATGTACTTCTGGCACAACCATATTAGCATCTATTGATGCCAAATATTTGGGTTTTGCCTAAGTCTTTCATCAGGATGAAATTCTTAATATGTGTTAATAAAAGATACATCATTTCTAATCAACAATATGTCCTCCACATAATGTATTAGAAATATGTCTTTAGCGCTCCCACTTAATTTCTTGCAAATGCAAGCATCTTCATTGTCTCCGATGAAATTAAACTCTTTTAACAGTTTCATCATAGTGAAGATTCCAACTCCGCTATGCTTACTTCAACCATTGAAGTTTGCATATGCATTCAGCATCCTTTGAATTAACAAAACTCTTTGGACCATGTCATGCACACGTCCTAGGTAACAATTCTATTAGAAGAACTTGTTTTGTTTATTCAACTACCACATAACAAAATTATATGTAGTGGTTGCTATATTAATCCGTATAGACTAAATATCGCTATGAAAGATCAAATCTTGTCATAGTCAATCCTTGAACATTGTTGTGAACTCTCTCCCAACATGTCGACTATAGATGTGAAACATCCATGTCTATTTCTTTATAGATCCAAACACAACTGTAAGGTCTTACACCTTTTTCGAGGGTCCTTCAAGTTCAAAACTTGATTTCTCGTGTATGGAATTATCACGGATTTTATGGCTTCAAGCCATTTGACGGAGTCAGGGCCCATCATCGCTTCTTTGCATGTAGTCCGTTCATTATTCTCAAATAATGATTCAACCCTCAAATCTTAGTATTTGATTGTTTACTCGACCTACTTGTTTCAATAGAAACTTAGACCTCCGTGACCACAACCTTTGAGGCACGTGAGCCATGAGCATTATTGCTGCCTCCGGAACACTTTTCGGTGCTGCGCAACTCTGCACATATAGCTAAGGTTCTTTTAACCTTATCAAAGTTCTATTGTCCTCCCACTTTAACTTTTCACGAAAAATTCCTTCTTTAAAGAAACTTGACGTTCCAAGCAACAAACACTTTTGTCTCCGGTGTTTTTGGAGGAATACTTAACAGTAATACAAAGACAGGTTTATCCGACTTTGGTTGCAAACATCTTTCTTATGCATAGCATACCAATGTTTAAGAAAGTACTACTTGGGTTTTATCCCAAACCATAACCTTATATGGTGTCATTTCAACGGATTATGATGGAGCTCTTTTCAGTGGAAAACGGTAGTCTCTAAAGCTTTTAATCTTTAAAATATAATGGCAGTTCTATATTTTACACCTTTGATCTTACCATGTCAAACAAGGTTTTAATTACATATCTCGAACGCTCCATACTCTTATGGTGTTTCGGGAAATGCAAATCCACGGAACGATTCCTTAAATCTTAGGTATTATGCTAAACTTGTAACTCAAATATCTTCCTTTATGATCTTATCATAAACTATTTATATTCTTGTTACAATGATTTTGCACTTCATCTTGAAATCTTTGAACTTTTCAAATATTTCATACTTCATCCTTATTAAGTAAATATTCATATATTCACTCAAATTTTCGGAGAAAGCATATGAAGTTGAAATCCATCGCTCTTGACTACACATAATGGAGTTCGTACAACAATATGCACAAGTTCCAATAAGCTAGTCTTTCGTTCCCTTTTGGCCTATGAACGAAGTTTTAATTATTCTCTAGGAAAGTTTCACAAACGTCATTTGATCAAAAATCAAAAGACTCCAAAATTCCATCCACATGGAGTTTCTTCATGTTTTCTTTCCAATATAATTTAAACTGCGATGTCACTTCCTAAGTGATCTTTCAATCAATTTGTCTTTCGACATTTTTTAGCACTAGTTTTATGGATGTGATTTCTCCAACGAGATTTGTTAATCATCCATCTTTTATGGATTACGGCAATTATTTGAACAACCCTTTTGTTCTCATAATACCTGATAAAACAAATCTTGAAGGCAAGCTTTGATGTTTTAACGAGCAACACAATAACCCTTTATTTGTTCTCGATGAACATCATCACATATTCTTTTGCTAGTTACTTAGGCCATTGTAGTTCATGAATTGTGTTGTTTCGTATGACGATTCATACCAACAAATTCAGTATAAAATACTTAAGAACCACATTGTTTAATGAGCAAAGAATATAGCCATAACATGTATATCATCTATATACTTAAACTGAACAATTCTAGTCTTTTCTTTTCTGCCATATATTTCTGAGATTCTCTTTCAGTATTTCCTTTTCTGTTTGAAAGAATCTATCAACATTAATAGTGGAGTCATACATATGACACATAGTCCAAAGCGTGTATAATTAAATACCAATGTCTTTGGATTTGCACTTTGAAGTAGATCACCATCATCAAATGTTTGGTGTTCTTTCAAATTCCTTTCTTTAGTAATCTATTGGTGTAGTAAACATTTTACCTACATCAAATATTCACCTTCATCATGGAATCGTCCATGACCAAGCTACTTTTAGCTTATAACGGTGAATCGCGAGTATAATGTTGCTTTCCAAAACCTTTTGGAAGATTAGGACAACTAGTGTCTCCAACCTTTTGCAAATTTTCATCAAATATGAGAACATGACTTTTGCCATATTATACTCTATCATGTTGTAACCAAAACTTTGTTTCAGATATCACAATATCTTCCACATATCATGGTTTCTGAAACAACTCTTTCAGATCCTAGATAACCTTGATATTAAGACAATCCTTTGAATATCAAGAATCATGGAGACAAACATGATACTTTATATACTAACACTTGGAATTGTTACTCTTGATTTAATACCAATTATTAAACTTCATGGAGTAACCGGAACTTACTGAAAGTTTGCAATAGGATTTTTAAACTTTAGATTAACACTTCAAAACAATACGATACCAGTTCGTAAAGTAACTAACCAGAATTCTATAGTTCTATCATCTCAATTATAACTAAGCGCAAGGTGGTAAACGGATGCCAATGACTACAACAACTATGCAAATTCACTTTGATTTAGTTTATGATAAATTGAGTTCTAATTAATAATTAAATTAATTTAGGTGAACTCCCACTCAAAACAACATCCCTCACATTGTTTTAGTGATCACACGAACCAAATCCACCACATCAAAACCGATCATCACGAGAGTTGATATGGCTTCAATGGCGAACAATCAACATGTTCATCATATCTACTATATGACTCATGCTCTACCTTTCGGTAATCCGTGTTCCTGAGGCCATGTCTGTACATGCTAGGCTCGTCAAGATCAAACCTTAGCTACCGCATAAGCAAATCTGGCTTGCTTACGTTGTATTCACCCGCGGAATCAAAGACACCCGATCATCACGTGGTGCTTCGAAGCAGCAAGCTTTGGCAACGGTGCATACTAAGGGTGAACACTTTAGAACTTGAAATTTATGTGCATGAGGGATCATCTTATAATGCTACCGTCGTCTACTAAGCAATACAAGATGCATAAAGGATTAACATCACATGCAATTCATAATATGTGATATGATATGGCCTTTCTTCTTTGTGCTTCCGATCTCCATCTTCAAGCACGAACATGATCTCCATCATCACCAGCATTGCATCAAGGTCAATGACGCTTCACCATGGTTGTCGTCCACCGGCTTCAACTATTACAACTATTTTGAATAGACACGCAGGTCTTAACAGAAATTAAAGACAACCATATGGCTCCTGCCGGTTGCCAACTTACAATAAGGAACATTGCATACATCAAATATAATCACAATCATGGCCATATCACATCACTGCACACCCCTGCAAAACAAAGTTAGACGCTTCTACTTTCTTTGCATATTTTACGTGGTTTGGGGCTTTCCATAAGTGTCGTTCTAACCTACGAACAAGAACCACAACATTGATACTAGCATTGTTGATTACCCGTTGTAAATTCGATCTTTACTATGCTAGGAGAAACAGGCACCCGCAAAGCCACTTATGCAATACGAGTTGCATGTCAAGCGTGGAGCAAGTCTCATGAACGATGTCATGTAAGGTTAGCCCGGGCCGCTTCATCCCAACATACCGCAAGATGCAAAGTACACAAAAAGCAATCTACAATAAAAGCATCAACGCCCACAATGACCATTGTGTTCTACTCGTGCAACAGATCTACATATAGACACGGCTCTGATACCACTGTAGGGTTTCGTAGCATGGAAAACAAAAATTTTCTACCGCATACAAACAACCAAGCCAAGATCTATCTACTAGATTGTAGCAACGAGTCGATAGAGGAACTCACCCTCGAAGATTCCAAAGCGGTTAACGAGAGCAGATTCTCGTGGGTGATGTAGTCGTACTCTTTCCGATCTCAAGATCGCGTAGACGATCCTTCCGGCGCCACGTTCCGGCAGCGCTCCCACAGTCGGTCACACGTTCGGTACTCGACGAAGACCTTCCTCTCCCTTGTTCCAGCAGGCAGCGGAGGTTGTAGCACTCTCCTCGTGATTCCGGCAGCACAACGGCGTGGTACCGGAAGTAGAGGGGAAATCCCGCAGGGCTTCGCCTTAAGCCGGTGCGAGTATGATGGAGTATGAGAGAGGCTATTAGTGGTCTAGTAATTAGACACACCAATTAGAAGGCTCTAATCTGAAGGCTAGTGCAATTAGAAGCTCTAAACCGAAATAGCTCTAAACCGGGGTTTAGGGCTAGGGTTTAGTTCAGAGGATAGGAACTTGTGTGTACTAGGAGGGGCAGCCCTGCCCCTCCCTTTATAGGTGGGAGGGCCGGCGGCCAAGGGGAGGGAGTGGAGTCCCTCCCCAACTCGGCTTGGGGTGGGGCGCCGGCTTGGGGAGGAGGGAATCCCTCCCCAACTCGGTTTCCTCTTCTCCTCCTCTTTCCACTTTCCAAAACTTGCCGTTTGACTTTCAAACTAGCCGTTTGACTTTTCAATTTAGGATTTAAATAAACCCTTTATTTTGGACAGCAAGAACACCTAGTACATGATGCAATCATTCCAACTTACAATGACACATTCATGTACCCTTCCCCCTCCGGAGTGCCGGACATTCCGGGACCTTCTAGAATGTTCCCGATGAAAACACCGGAACCATTCCCCAACTCCGAAACGGGACTTTCCTTATATGAATCTTATTCTCCGGACCATTCCGGATCACCTCGTGATATCCCGGATCCCATCCGAGACTCCGAACAACATTCAGTCTCTTTCTCATAATACCATAACTACTCAAACAACGTCGAATCCTTAAGTGTGTCTCCCTACGGTTCGTGAATTATGCGGACATGATCGAGACACTTCTCCGAACAATAACCAATAGAGGAATCTGGAAATTCATATGGCTCCCACATATTTCTACGATTACTTTGCGATCGAATGAACCACTTACATACGATATCAATTTCCCTTTGTCTCACGATAGTTTACTTATCTGAGGTTATGATCGTCGGTATCTCTGCATACCTAGTTCAACCTCGTTACTGATAAGTACTCTTTTCTCGTTCCCGTGATATGTGATCCCTTGTGACCCAGTCACATGCTTGCAAGCTAATTGGATGACATTCCACCGAGAGGGCCCAGAGTATATCTATCCGTCATATGGATGGACAAATCCCACTCTTGATCCATGTGTCTCAACCAATACTTTCCGAACACTCAATGCCACCTTTATAGCCACCCTGTTACGGTGTGGTGTTTGATGACATCAAAGCATCCATCCGGCAAAGGTGATATGCATGATCTCATGGTCGAAGGAATTAGATAACTATGTATCAGAAAGCATATAGCAATTGAACTATTGAAATGACTTGATCTTTATGCTACGCTTATCTATAGGAGTATGTCCACCATATCATTCTCCTAACGATATGATCTTGTTGTTAATAACATCTCAATGTTCATGATAGGGAAACCACAATCATCTATTAACCAACAAGCTAGTGAAGTATAGAGGCTATACTAGGGACTTCAATTTAAGTTTACAATTCACACAAGTATTAATGTTTCCTTGTTAATACTATTATAGCATGAATATAAACATTTATCATAAACACAAAGATATAATAATAACTATATTTATTATTGCCTCTAGGGCATATCTCCAACATTCAATTGGTATCAGAGCCTCGACTCTTTATTCGGGCTTTACCGCCTAAGAGAATATGGGTAGCCAAGAAGGGGATGGTGGTAGTGAGTCAACCCCGGTGACCATGGAAGATCTCGGAAACTTGGAAACAAGATTGAGCTCTTCCTTGGTCAACGAAGTCAAGAAGATGCTTGAGCAACTTCTTAAAGACAAAGATGGCTCATCACCCCCATCTCCTCAAGAGGAACTACCATCCGTACCTAAAGGGAATACTCCGGTATCCCCCGAAGGTATGGTGGTAGGGGACAAACTAGACAATGCTAACTCCTCCACACGACTTGATGGGGGGAAGGGTGAGCACCATGATTCTTGGTACTCCCCCGATCCTCCCATCCCTCACCCTCATGTGTACAATAGAGGTGACCCACCTAAGCTAGAAGAGTCTGCTACTTTTGCTCAATGGCAATCACTAATGAGGACTCATATGCGCAGCTCTTGCATTGAACTATGGAACATCATCGAGCATGGACTCTTTATTGGGGATCCAAACAACTTGACAAGAAGAGAGGTTGTCAATAGTCAACTCAATGCCACTGCTTTGCATATGATTCAACAAGGATTGGGAACAAAGGATTACCCACACATTGAGCACTTTAGTATTGCCAAGGAAGCTTGGGATGCTCTCACTGTGTTGTTTGTTGGAAATGAGAGTATGAGGAGGAACAAATATGATGCTCTAAGCAATGAAGCCGAAGGTTTCTACATGAAAGAAGGTGAAGACCACGAAGACATGTATCGAAGGCTCAAGACCACCGCCACCGCTTTTAGAAATGTGGGTGCCTCACATGTGGATGATGCATGGATAAAAAGGAAATATGTGAGTGCACTCATGCCTTTTGAGCCCACCGACTTGAAGAGCTTACAGGGAAGACACAACTATCATCTCATGACCTCAAATGAAGTTATGCAAGAGATGGACGCTTTCAAGGTCGCCGCCAAGAATGCCAAAGATGCCCGTGCTCGTGCTCTCGGTATGAGCAATGTGGTCAATGTTGCTTTGAAGGCCAAAGCTGTGGACCTTAAAGATGAAGATGATAGTGATGAAGGCCTCTCCTTGGACCATCCCGATGACGTCAAGATTGCTCATAGTCAATATATGGCTTTCTATGCAAAGAACTTTTGGAAGAACCCCGCCAAGGCCAAGATGGAAATGCAACGAAGAAGCAATCCAAATGGGAAAAGAGAGAACACCACTAGGTTGAGAACTTGCTTCAATTGTGGTGACCGATATCACTTTGTGGCAAGCTGCCCCTATGAGAAGAGAGAAGATAATGGTGGTAAGCTTGTGATGAAGAAGACTCTCAAGGCACCTTACAAGAAACCCTTCATCAAAAGGAATCCCATCAACAAGAAGCCGGGAGAAATTGTCTTGATCACTCATGAAGAGTACTCCTCCGACAATGAAAATGATGAAGATGACGAAGAGGAAACTTCTCATGGTGTGGCTGCTCTTGCCACCACATCTACTCCGACATTCTCACTCTTCGATTCTCCAAATGAGAACTCCTCCACCAAGAACGCCACTTGCCTTATGGCAAGAGGAACAGAGGTATCTTCATCATCCCGCTCTACTCACTTAGATAATGATGAAATTGATGATGTGATGTCACTTGATGTTAAAAAGGAATTAATTGCCTTTGATGAGTTTATGACTAACCTATAAGGTGATGCTAAGCTACATTTTGGAAACATCTTAGATCAACTATCACATACTCAAGAGCTTCTAGATGTAAGATGTAAACTTGGGCATGAACATATGATTGAGCTAGAGGCCCTAAACAATGCTCTAGAAGAAGAACAAGAAACTAGGTTGTCACTTGAATTAAAACTTGAAGGGCTTGATGAGGCCAATGACATTATTGTTAACAAACTCATCAAAGAGCGTGATCATGCTATTGCTAAATACAAAAGAGCTAAAAAGGACAAGGTTGAGTTTGGTGTGGTTCATGAAAAACTTGCCGAGGACTTTAGCTTGCTTAACAAGGCCCACAAAGCCTTGGAGAGTGAACTCTTGTCTCTCACAAAGTCCCATGAAACGCTTCAAACTCAATTGGCCAATATTCCTTCACCTAGTAACTTCATTCCATCTAGTAGCACAACTATTCTTGAAGAGAATGCTAGGTTGAAGGGAGATCTTGCTAAGGTCACATTTCCACAAAGGCGTAGTGGTGATAAAGGGGGCATTGGTTTTGTTTCCAAAACAAAGAAGAAGAACAATAAGAAGAAGAAGGACAAGCCCGCACAAGAGACCAACAAGACCATTGTGGAAAGTAAGACCACAAGTGGTAAAACTATGTCTCATGATGATTTTGCGGGAAGTGCTAACCCTCACTATGTTCTAATGCGAGATTATTATGGTGATGTGTATGCACAATATGTTGGCCCTTATGATGGTTATATTGCTTGGTCTATTTGGGTTCCCAAGACCCTTGTTGCTAACAAAATAGGACCCATTGAGAAATGGGTACCTAAAAACTAGCTTGATCTTTTGTAGACTTATGCTTCCGGAGGGTCAAAGTGGGTGATCGATAGTGGTTGCACAAGTCATATGACCGGAAGCTCGTCTATTTTCAAGGACTTGGTGTCAAATGAAGATCAAATCACCGTCACATATGCCGACAAGTCAAAATCTACGGTAATGGGTTTCGACAAGGTAGTGGTGGCTCACGACATTACCCTCGTGAACGTCATGCTTGTTAAAACCCTTGGATACAATTTACTTTCTGTCCGTGCTCTTGGAAAGATGGGCTTTGCCGTCTTTATTGATAATGATATTGTGGTCCTCATGTGGAGCAAGTCTCTCAAGGTCGCTTTCGTTGGGTACGTCAAAAATGACTTGTATGTGGTGGACTTTTCGGGGCAAGCCACTACAGGTCCGATGTGCTTATATGGGAAGGCCGATGTGGGTTGGCTATGGCACCGCCGACTAGCCCATGTCAATATGAGAACTTTGCAAAGTCTCCATAAAGAGGGCCATATTGTTGGACTAAAAGAAAATGTTTCCTTTGCCAAAGATCGTGTTTGCAGGGCATGTGTTCTAGGGAAGATGCATGACGCTCCACACAAGCCCACGAACCAAATCAAGTCTAACAAGATCTTGGAACTCCTTCATGTGGACCTATTTGGTCCTCCATCTCATGCAAGTCTTGGAGGGAAGAAATATTGTTTGGTGATTGTTGACGACTTTTCAAGATACTCTTGGGTTTATTTCTTCAAGTTGAAGAGTGAAACTCAAAAGACCTTTATTGACTTCATCAACTTGGTTCAACGGCAACACAATGTTCCCGTATTGGTTATAAGAAGTGACAACGGCACCGAGTTCAAGAACTACACCTTGAATGATTTCCTTAGTGATGAGGGGATTAAACATCAATATTCCACTGCATACACCCCTCAACAAAATGGTGTGGCCGAAAGGAAGAACCGGACTCTTATTGAAATGGCTAGGACCATGTTGGCGGAGTTTAAATCTCCATACAACTTCTGGGCCGAAGCCATCTCCACCGCTTGCCATGCTTCAAACCGGCTCTACCTCCGCAAGAAAATCAACAAGACTCCATATGAGATACTTACCGGTAACAAGCCCAACATATCTTATTTCCGGGTGTTCGGTTGTAAGTGTTTCTATCTCATCAAAGGTGTTCGTTTGTCTAAATTCGAGTCTAAAGCATTAGAGGGTATTTTTGTTGGCTATGGTCTCGAATCTCACACTTATAGAATCTATGACAAGCTCTCCGGAGCCGTAATAGAATCTTGTAGTGTGACCTTCGAAGAATATGATGGTCCCCAAGGGGGGCATGTTGATGCTTGTGATGCAGATGATGAAATGCCTCAGGATGCCATAGGAAGAATGGGTGTGGGTTATATCCGCCCCGTTGAGGAACCCCTTATGGCGGATCGAGAAGAACTATGCTCCACTCAAGTGGAGCCCTCATCTTCACAACCTCGACATGCTCCATCTACCGAAGAGGACATTGACTCAAGCCAAAGACAAGATGTGGACCCTCAACAAAGTGATCAATGTGTGAACTCTAGTCAAAGGGAGCTTGGTCCATTCGATGGGGTGTCAAGTGGTGCAAAGTCAATTTGCCAAGGAAGATCCATCCAAGCTGTTTTGAGACATGCTCAAATTGAGGCTAGAAGAGCACTTGATCAAGACCAAGGTCAATCCTTGCCTCCCAGCATAGAGGATGAATCCAATGATGATCAAGGTCAAGTTGATGGTCAAGACGAGGATCAAAATGATGAAGAGGGTCCTCCAAGAAACAATGAGGAGATCCACGCTCGTCGCGAAGCTAGAAAAGAAAGAATGTTGGAAATAAGAGACCACTCTCTCCAAAATGTTGTTGGAGACATAAGGAAAGGAATTTCCACAAGAGCACAATTGAAGAGGTTCAGTGAACACCAAGCACACATATCCATGATTGAACCAAAGAAAGTGTGGGAAGCTCTTGAAGATTCGGATTGGGTAGAAGCTATGCACAAAGAGCTCAACAATTTTGAGAGAAACAAAGTTTGGAAGTTAGTTGAGAAGCCAAAGGATTGCCGCAATGTCATTGGAACAAAGTGGATATTCAAGAACAAGCAAGATGAGCATGGAATTATAGTAAGGAACAAGGCAAGATTGGTTGCACAAGGGTATTCTCAAATTGAAGGCATTGATTATGGAGAGACTTATGCACCCGTGGCTCGCCTTGAGTCCATCCGTATCCTTCTTGCTTATGCGGCACATCATAACTTTAAGTTGCAACAAATGGATGTAGAAAGTGCATTCCTTTATGGTCCTTTAAATGAATTGGTATATGTTAAGCAACCCCCGGGATTTGAGGACCCCAACTTCCCAAACCATGTCTACAAACTTGATAAGGCGCTCTATGGGCTCAAGCAAGCCCCACGCACGTGGTATGAGCACCTTAGAGAGTTATTGTTTGACCGTGGTTTTGAGGTTGGGAAAATCGATCCCACTCTTTTTACTAAGAGAGTCAATGGGGAGCTTTTTGTATGCCAAATATATGTTGATGATATTATCTTTGGCTCATCTAACAAAGCTTTTAATGATGAATTCTCAAAGCTTATGACTAGTAGGTTCCGGATGTCATTGATGGGGGAGTTGAAGGTATTTCTTGGCTTTGAGATCAAGCAAGTTAGAGGAGGAACATTCTTCAACCAAGCCAAGTATACTCAAGATATGCTCAAGAGATTCAAAATGCAAGATTTGAATGGAGCTCCTACTCCCATGGCTACAAAGACTCATCTAGAACAAAATCCTAATGGTAAAGATGTGGATCAAAAGGTATACCGGTCTATGATTGGTTCTTTGCTTTACCTTTGTGCATCTAGACCCGATATTGTGTTGAGTGTAGGTGTGTGTGCAAGATATCAAGCTGCTCCTAAGGAAAGCCATTTAATGGCGGTCAAGAGAATCTTTCGTTATTTAGTTCATACCCCCATTTTATGGTCTTTGGTACCCTCAAGGCTCAACATTCGCTCTTTGTGGATACACGGATTCGGATTGGGCGGGAGACAAGGATGATAGAAAATCAACATCCGGGGCTTGTCAATTCCTTGGTAGGTCCTTGGTATGTTGGTCTTTTAAGAAGCAAAACTGTATATCTCTCTCCACCGCCGAAGCCGAGTAGGTTGCGGCTGCTAGTGCTTGCACCCAATTGCTATGGATGAGGCAAACTTTAAAGGAATACGGTGTCCTTTGTGACAAAGTGACTCTTCTATGTGACAATGAAAGTGCCATCAAGATTGCATACAACCTGGTGGATCACACAAGGACAAAACATATTGAGATTCGACATCACTTCATTAGAGATCATGTTGCCAGAGGTGATATTGATCTATCCTATGTATCAACCAAAGATCAACTTGCCGATATCTTCACGAAGCCACTTGATGAAGCAAGATTTTGCTACTTGAGGAATGAACTAAATATCATGGATTCAAGGAGCTTGACTTGATGTTATTGCACTCTCACCTATGTTTCATCTCATATTTGGTCTAGGTGTAGGCATGGATATAGGGGGAGTGCGGTCCTAATTGACTGGATCATCCCTCCCCCCATGATGCCCAAAGCAATCAAAATCATTCCTCTTAATATCATTTAGTGATATGTGAGCTTAATGATGAGTGTTGGTAATGGACCCAAGATATATCTTCGTGGTGCCAAGCCAAGTATACTCAAATATGGTGGTCAAGGCCACCGCCCTCTCTCATTTGAGAGGTTGGCACTTACTCATGTTCGTCATTTGATTCTTTTTCGTCACTTGGAGCTTTTCTGATTATTTTCGAACTTCCATGGCTCTTATTGGTTCTTCACAGTTTGATGTCTCAACCCAAACCCTTTTCCTATCTTAAAAACCATCTATCTCCCATATATGTCCCCAAACACCTTTCCTAGAATTTTTGGTCGAGGAGGGCCGGAGTCTCCGATGTACAAACACCGGAGTCTCCGGTGTAGGCCGGAGTCTCCGGTCTGGACGGTTTCTGTCACTTAAAGAAGGGGCACAGGGTGAACTGGAACAACAGTTCCTCTTTCTTCACCCCGTCCCCTACCTCCAAACCCGTCGCCCCCTCCTCCAAAAATCCTCCCCGGAGGTCAAGAAGCCCCCGGGATCCGCCGTGCAGCCGGCCAACCTCCTCCTCTCCTCCATTGGGTCATTCCCACCAAAGGAATCGATCCCATGGACAGATCTGGTACCTCTCCTCTCCTTTTTCCTCCTAGGGTTCATCCCTAGATGTGTTTTTGAGGATTGTTGCGGATTTGTCCATAGGAATCACTTGTTTGCTTGCACTCTAGTACTTTAGCCTTGTTGCATTGCCCGATCTACTAGATTTACCCTCACCAGCATCTCCCCATCGCATACCCGAGCCTCCTGACCGGAGACTCCGGACTTAGGTCCGGAGACTCCGGTCCAGGCCGGAGACTCTGGTCCCCAGGACCGGAGACTCCGGTCCGAACCGGAGACTCCGGTGTCTGGTGCGGAGACTCCGGTGCTGGGTGAATCAAAGTAGTCCAGAAATGCATCAAAGCTCCTGTACTGCATCTTTGGGACATATATACTCATCTCCATGCTTTCTCCCTCACTGCTGTTCACAGGTGATGGTTCTAGTCGCCCTCATCGTACCAAGGCCAAGTCCCAAAGGGGCAATCCTCGCTATGATGAAGCTCAGGGTCAGTTTATCGTGCCTCCATCCAACTGGAAACAGTGGGCACGTCATGCTGCTTACATGAAGAGGGATCAAGAAAGGGCTGAACGGGAGGAACGTGCAAAGAGAGCCAAGTATGACAACCTCCAGTCCCTAAACAAGATGTCTAAAGAGGAGTTCCGTGAGCTGAGGAAGACAGATTTCTATGCACTACCTCGTACCAGTGATGACCCTCGTTTCTGGAGGAAAGAGCAGAGTGTGTTCATGAAGGATGTGTATGGTGTACTCACCAAATCACCTGTTTGCCCTCAGAAGTTCATGAACATTGAGCAAATGCGCTAGAGCCCGTATTTCAGTGATGCCCTGTGGATCTGTGAGAAGCTGGGTCTCTACAACTTGATGGAGCTGCATGAAGACTATAGTGTGCACCTCGTTCAACAGTTCTATGCCACTGTGGTGTTTGGGACTGATCTTGATAGGACTATGGTGTGGATGACTGGCTCTACTCGCTGCTCAGCTACTTTCCATGACTTTGCCAATGTCATCTTTGAGACATTCCACGGCATATCTACTCCTGTGGGTTTGCGCATGCACTCAACAGCCTTGGGTGAGAACAAGCGAAAACTGGCACCTCTGTATGATGATGGTGTTGTGGGGGCCTCCAAGGGACTCAAGCCCCTCTACAACCTTATGCTGAGGATTTTCCGTCACACTATTGCTCCAAGTGCTGGAAATGATGATGCTCTCAGGGGAGGACTTGTCAACCTCCTGTACCATACTCACCGGACCTTCAATGCTGGACCAGATGCTGAGGCTGCACCCATTGATGTGATGGACTTCATTTTTGAGGAGATGTTCCATGCAATTCTGTTCAAGAAATCTCCTCCATATGCACCCTTGATTATGAGACTAATCAACTCGCAGCCGCATGATTCTCCCAATGCCATTCCACCACACCTCACGACGCACACTCTGGTCTCTCTGCAGCAGAAGGGGCACATGGGGCCAGCTCCAAGGCGCCGATATGGAAATGATGATGAGAGGACTGAGACGGAGAGGGCTCCCTCTCCACCCAGAGTTCGGAGGAAGAATGCCTCAAATGTCCCTATGCCTTCCATGACTAGAGACTATGTGCATGAGAAGGTCAAGAAGGCCAGTTTCTGGGAGAGGACTCTTTGCTGCATGAACGTTTACATTCGCAAGCAGCAGCATGCATCTTACCAAAGCAACCGCCGCATGGAGAAGCTCCTCAAAGAGATCAAGGACCAGGGTGCTGCTGATACCGAGGAAGGTGAAGATGAATACAATGATGAGCATGGGGCCCAGCAGTCCACAGAGTCTGATCACACTCTCTCATTTGGGGCATGGAACGCCCAACAGGATAGTCTGGTGGACTGGCAGACGTTTGCTGATGTCACCTCTGGGTTTGGATACCAGGGTACTTCCTCCTCTCGCCCTCACGGCAAAGGGCCTGCTATCCCTGAGGATGATGATGATGATGACTATGACCAGGATGATGGTGACCAGGACGAGGATGGCCAGGATGAGGATGAGGATGCCGAGGACGACGAGGATGACGATGACTACTGAGTCATTGGGGCGTTAGTATAGGTCTTTTCCCTTTTCGGCATTTCGATGCCAAAGGGGGAGAAGACATTCTCATCCGCTTTGCATGGGACTCGGGATTTGCGACTAACTGCCGTTATTTGCCTTTCTTTTTGTTATTTGGATATTCGAACTTGAACTTTATGTGTGTTATCTACTATTCTTATGTGTGTCTTTGACTATGTGCTTGTGTGCAACATCTATTGTAACTCATGTGAGATCTATGTGTACTATCGTTGGTATTATTTTCTTTACATGACTTACTTCATTGTCTTGTTGCACATAGTCAGGGGGAGCCACATTTATATGTTATTCCATGCAAATCACTTGTTGTCATCGAACACCAAAAAGGGGGAGATTGAAAAGACATTTATTGTCATAATCACTTTTGGTGTTCGTTAACAACAAGTAGATCATTTTACAGTTTGTTATTGTGCACAGGTTGGTATTATCATAGATAAACATCACACACACTCTTGGGAAAAGACCACATACATTTGCCACTGTTCTGGAAACTCCAGACCGGAGTCTCCGGTCTGCCAAGACCGGACTCTCCGGTGTGGTCCGGAGTTTCCGGTGCTGGCTCCGGTGGTGCCTCCCAGGACTTGGCTGGGTCAGTCAGATGGCCTGTCCGGAGACTGGTCCGGAGATTGGCCGGAGTCTCCAGACTTTGGTCAGACCGGAGTCTCCGGTGGTGAAAGTCCGGAGTCTCCGGTGTTGCTGGTGAAGAAATGGGCTGGGTCAGTCAGATGGTCAGTCCGGAGATTATCCGGAGACTTTGGTCGGACCGGAGTCTCCGGTGTTGGAAGTCCGGAGTCTCTGGTGTTGCTGGTGAAGAATTGGTCTGGGTCAGTCAGATGGCCAGTCCGGAGACTGGTCCGGAGATTGGCCGGAGTCTCCGGTGTAGACCGGAGTCTCCGGTCTACAGACCGGAGTCTCCGGTCTGACTTTTCTACAACGGTCAGAAAACGTTTCGTGGAGGGGGCTGTCTATAAATAGGGACCCTTATCTTCTTCCTCCAGTTGCTCGAGCTGCTCAAGAACACCAACACCATTAGAGCCACCAAATCCACAAGATCTCTTCATCCAACCATCCAAAGCCATTGATCTTTGGAGAATCGAAGGAGGAGGCCTTGATTCACATCTTCACCAAGAGAGATCTTCATTTCCCCCTCATTCACTTGAGGGCCCCCTAAGCTCTAGTGTTTCTTTGGAAACCCTAACTTTGATTTGGTTCTTACAAGCTTGTCTTTGATTTGTCTTGACAGCTTGCTTGTATTTGGGAGCCTCCAATTCAGTTGTGGATGTGTGCCCCGAACTTGTTGTAAAGGTGCCGGCTTCCACCTCAAAGGTTGCCGATATAGTGGAAGGTGAATCGAGCCCTTTGGGGTGAGGTTCATCGGAGAACAAGGGAGGCCTCTCGTGGCGTTGGTGGTTTGAAACCACCCCCTCTCCAAACGTAGACGTACTTCCCCTCAAAAGGAAGGAACTACGGGAAACAAATCCTTGTGTCTCCACGTCCACTCCCTTGGTTACTTCTATCCTTTACCGCACTTTACTTACTTGTTCTTGCTTAGTGTTGTGTTAGTTTGTGCGTGTTTGACATATAGGTAAATTCACTATAGTTGCATATTCTAGAGAATTTACGTTTCTTGTCAAACCCTAATTTGAAAAAGAGTAAAATTTGAAGTAGCACCTATTCCCCCCCTCTAGGTGCCCATACGATCCTTTCAATAAGATAAATGATATAAAACAAGCATGGAGCATCAAAAATTATGGATACATTTCCGACGTATCAGCGCGACTTGGCGAAAAACCCTACTCCACTAGGCGCTGCAAAACAGAGCGAGCGCTATCGGCACAAATACCAAACCAACAAATGCATACACTCTACAAGATCAAACAAATACCGAAAAATGAACAATAAATTGTCTAGATAATTTATTACAACAAGTTTTGCATCAACAATACAACAAATATTTTTATAATACACCAAAAAATAGTTTTACAACAATACAACAATGCCGATCACCAGTAAATACAACATATTGTTTCACAACAATACAACAAACATACAAATGAACTATGGCACTAGCGGATTCCAAACCATTTCCACCACTTCTTGATGAGATCATGTTGAAGCTCATCATGTGTGTCATTGGACCAGATTGCATGATAAGAGGCCATGAAACGTGCAATCCTATGTTGTGTTCGATAAACTTGCATGGGCACACTCATCAAGTCATAGTGGTTAGTTTGATCTACATCTTTCCCACGGTCATCCTCTATAATCATGTTATGCATGATGACACAAGCATTCATGATATACCAAAGACACTCTTGGCCCCAAAATCTAGCCGATCCTCTCACAATAGCAAATTGGGCTTGCAAAATCCCAAATGTTTTTTCCACATCTTTCCTAGCCGCCGCTTGCTCATTGTGAAAATGGGTTTGTTTCTTACCTTTGGGCTTGTGGACCGGCTTCACAAATGTTTGCCACCTTGGGTAGATGTCGTCGGCAAGATAGTAGCCATAGTTGTACTTATGGCCATTTGCTTCAAACTCCACTTGTGGACCTTCACGCAATGCAATCCTTGTCATAAGAGGAGACCATTGGATAACATTTATGTCATTACAAGACCCGGGCATACCAAAAAATGCATGCCAAATCCAAGTCTTGTGGTCAGCCACCGCTTCAAGGATCCGCCGATATACCATATGCCAACATCCTCAAAGCGGCGATCACCTTCTGATAGGTGTTATGCCCGAGCTCTCCGTCGGCATTCCTCCTCTGCACAAAGTATGTATCATACTTGACCACCTTCTCTGCAATGTGCTTGAACAAACCGATTCTCATCCGAAAATGGCGACGAAAATAGCTCCCGGGAAATTTTGCATCATCATTGAAATACATCCGCATCAACTTGTTGTGGTCTTTGATATGTTCCCTCCATAATTTCTGCCTACAAAAAACCGAGCCACCTATCTTCGGCTTCTTGTTGGCGTGCCAAGCCAATAGCGTGCAAACGGCCTCATCTCCCTCATATCGAATTCATCATCAGATTCATCATAGGATGAACTCATCTACATACATGCAAAATAATTGAAAATTTTGTACTAACTAAAATGCACAAAAATTGGGCGCGGGAGCGGCGGAATGAACCTTGCGACGATTATGATGAACACATTGTGTGCGCCAAGTTGCCTCCCGGCTTGAGGAAGACATCGACACCGACGATCTTGAGCGCGACGCCGCGGCTGTGATGACCCACAAGTATAGGGAATTGCAACAGTCTTCGCGGGTAATATTACCCAATTTATTGATTTGACACAAGGGGAGCCAAAGAATACTTGCAAGCCTTAACAACTGAGTTTTCAATTCAGCTACACCTGGAAATAGTTCTTGCTCATAGAAGTTTATGAGTAGCAACAATTTGTAGTAGCAACAGCAAAGCAACAACAACAGTAAAACATGAGCAATAGTAACAGTAGTAGCAAACAGTAGGATGTGAGTGCGGTAGACATAGTGATGGATGGACGGGCGTTGCATGGACGCGTCTAAACATGTAACTTCAAGATCTAGGGCATTGCAGATAAATAAGAATAAGCATCCAAGTACTAAACAATCCTAGGCATGTGCTCCATATATAGTCATGCGTGCTCGCAATGAGAACTTGCATAACATCTTTTGTCCAGCCAGCCCGTGGCAGCGGGGCATCTAGGGAACTACTAGCAATTAAGGTGCTGCTTTTAATAGAGCACCGGAGCAAAGGATTAACACTCTGTGAACACATGTTGTAAGGTTCCCAACCTTTAATAAGGTAGAGATCCCTGTGTTTACAATGCTAGTCCCTGGATCAATAGCTAGCATCCACAGTTAAGATGTAATATCAAGAAACAAAGGTCATAATACAACTTTATAACCAGGAATAAAATAATTTATTACATCTTACATAGCTCATTTGGCTATCTCATTACAATGCAGCAGAATATTACAATAGCATGGGGTCCTTCATCTTCAAAGTGCCACATGCAGCTATGTTGGTTGTAGACTTGTAATCCTAATCAATAAACTTCACTAACATCAAACAAACCTACAACATAATAAGTTACAGCCACAAGGATCAATACATTTGAATTGTATTGGCAAGTGATACTATGGTAATATTGTGGAGTCTATCATCTATATGCATTTGGCTAAGTGGAGCTTAGGCTTGCTTTGCTCAAAATAGATTTTCCTTATCATTTGAAAACACTAAGTTTTTGCTTGACAAAATCACCCAAGGCATCTCCCAATAGAAATTGGTGATCCTTCAACCCTTGTTCAACCACAAGTTTTTACTTAGAAATTGGGATGAGGAGATTCTTGATAGCTTCCATGTCTTGATGCTCAAATTGTCCTTTACCAGGGACATGGCTAAGTACTTATATTTTACACTCTGCAGAGGTGGTGCACTTTCCCCACAAGACTTGGTTTCACCAAGACAAGATCTTTCAGAAGCCTTCCCTTAGACCAAAATGGACGCGCTCCAACCTATCAAACCCCTACCACCAACTGTCCATTTGGCTAAGTTATTGCAACCTATATGATCCAGGCAGAGCCCATAATGCCAAGTGGCTGCACTTGAAGCTTCTCAACATTTGACATCTCAAATCTCTTTGTTCCTGGGTGGCCATCCACAAGTGTGATACACCAGGGTAGTACATTGAAATGGGCCCTGAGTAACCACTCAACACAAACCAATCCTTCCATTCCACCCAGGTGTTTCATTCACTTAGTTGTTTTATTAAACAAAACACAAGTCCTTGACTTAGAAATAATCCATAACATGAATATAATCCACCCTTGTTTTCTACTAGCTAAACTAAGCATGATAGTAGTAGGAATCTTAACTTAGGAAAATTCTACTAAGGTTTCATCTACTAGGATTTCCCATGGCATAGTTTATACTTAGCAAAAATTCCATGCAAGTCCTACTTAGAAATATCACTAATGCATAGTGAAAATAATGGGACAAAAGTATGAAGCATCACTTGCCTTTTTGGTAGAGAATATAAGTTCACTCCTTGTCTTTGTAATGATCACACTCTTCAAATCACTACATTTCAATCAAGCAAGGGCACAATTTCAATCTACCATTCAAGCAACATCACATAAAATAATAGCAACAAAACAATGCATGCAAGCATGCCAAACTTTGTTTTATTTACAAAAGTGGTTTATAATAGGTTATAAACATTCTAAAACACTTTATTGGTCATTTCATAAAGTGACAAAACTATTTGCAATAGATTCTATCTATAAACCATTTTTAAACCAAAGCATTATTTTATGTGGTGGAGAAATGCTTTTAATAAGGCAACAATCTATAGGGTTCACAAAATATGTTTTCAAATCATAAAACCTTGTGTTTAGGGTCAGAGAGTTTAAATCAAAATATTTCCCAAAGGTTTTCTTCCAAAAGCATTTTTAACAAATAAACAATATTTTATTTGACTAGAAATGGTTTAAATCAAAGATTTATTATTTTACTTCACCAAATATATTTTTGAAACCACAAATTGATTTCTATGGTCAGTAGGTTCAAAACAAACCATTTGCCAAAGATTTTATCTCAAAAATCATTTTAGAACAAATTTTATATTCTAAACATGCCTACACAAGTTTCTGCAAAAACAATCAATTTAACGGAAGCATTTTACTAAACAAAGGGCATGGTCAGAAAGTACTTGTCTTGATGATTCCATTTATATAAAATTTGCAAAATTTGGACGTGTGGTTTGAAAGTTATGAATTTTTCAAATTGGATCATCAAATAGATCATTTCTGTTTTTATTAAAACAGACAGGGCCACGTGGACTAATCTGATTGGCTGAAAACGATTCGTGTGGATTGAGCTCTGTGGAGCGTTGGATCTTAATAAAATTGTGTGGCACAGAGCTCATGATACCCCTTCGATTATGTTCAATCGTGGTGCTTGGATCTACATCATACGGCTCACAACAGCTCGGCCACAGATGGGCGGCGCTAGGCGAAAGCGAGCGGCGACGCGGTCAGACGGCGGGGGAGCTGGCGAAAAAGGAAGCAAGGGAGGTAGAGGGGTAGCTCACCGAGATCGCTGAGGAACGGGGATGCTCAACCTGCTCACGTTGGTCGAAGGGGCGCACGGGTTTAGTCAGAATTCTTCGCCGGAGTTCTCTTTGCGGTGGTTGCTTCTGTCGGAGATGGTGGCAAGGCTTCGGTGCATGCCAGAGGGAGAGGAGGGTATGGTTAGATGCGCAAATACGTGGCGAGGATGCGAGCGTGAAAGAGAAAGAGAGGGGCGGTCATTACCAACCAGGGAAGTCTCGCCGGAGTGGAAGCAGACGGCGGCGCGCTCGGTGGTCGTCGTTGTCGAGGTTCTGGGGCGCGCAGGGGCGAGCTGGCGCGCAGGGGAGGTTCGCCAGGAGATAGGGAGCAAGTGAGCATGCAGTGGGAGGCGAGGGGTGGTTGCAGTTCGCCGGAATCGATGAAAATGCTCGCCGGAGTCCGCGGCGGTGCAGGATAAAATCGAGGCGGCCTGGTGGCTCTCTGGCAGTAGGGTTTGAGGGGAAAGAGACAGAAGAGAGCGAGGATTTAACGAGCGTGATTGATGACAGGAATTACTCCCTGCATTGACGTGATTTACTCCCGCAAGATCAATGCAGAAACAGTGAGGAAGAACTGGTCGCGCGGGGAAGACGCTGACGTGGTCGTGGGGTCCGTTTGACAGTGAGAGAGGAAGAGGGGAGATGGGGTCCAACCGTCAGTGGTTGTGAGGGTGCAGACGCGAGTGAGAAAAAACAGTGGCAGAGGGTTCCCGGGTGGGCTCTTACTGGGCCAGAAGGGTTTGCTGGGCTGGGTAGGTTTAGTGGGTTGGGTTTGTTTCTATTTTTTTTATACAAAGCCTTTTCTTTTTCTGAATTGAATTCCTGTTTTGATTTTAAATCAAATAATTCAAACACCAAATCAAATCAAACCACCACCAAACTTTGGGTATATTTTAATTCTGCTTAACAACATAATCCAAAGTCCAAAATAAAATAATTTTTTATTCTTTTTAGGATCCATTAAAAATTAAATAAATAGACCATAGTCTTTAATTCAAGTAGGTTTTAATTTATTTTAAAACTCTTTTTGAAATCTAAATAATATCAAAATCTTTTCAGTAGGTTTTATTTGAAAATATAAAACACTTGGAAAATCTTATTTAAAATACTTTAACAAGTTTTAGTGTTTATTTAAAAAGGAAAAAGCCTTTACTTAATAAAAATTGGATATTAATAAATCCTCATTATTTTATTTAAATAAACCTTTACTCTTTTTATCAAATAGAAATATTTTATTTCAAAAGCTTGGCCAAGATTTAATTTGGCTCTATAAAATAATCCTTATTTATATTTCTACCTTTGCTTTATAAAAACCATATCTTTTTATTTAAAGATCCAAAAATAGTGATTCCAACTATTATAACTTTATTTATTAATTATTTATCTTTTTAAATCCCTTTAGGATTTTATTTGACCAAAATAGGTTTTGATGTTTCCAAATGGAATCAAAAAGTTTCTTCTCACCCTAAATTTCAACAATTATTTATTTTGTTTATTTATTTTTCACATTACCAGATTTGGAAAATCTTGGGATGTGACACATGTGATCCTCACACCACAGCCATCCCCTCTGGTTGTCCCAATTTCTGTCACTTCGAGGCCTTTGGATCCGGACAATGATATGTGTACACAACTTGCAGATAAGATCACAAACAATACTATCATAATGATTCAATAATAAGTTCAGATCTGATATCACGGCACTCGGGTCTGAGTGACAAGCATTAAGCACAACAAGTTTCAACAAAGTCAAATAGCACTAATAGAGATACTAGGCACTATGTCCTAACAATCTTATTCGACTACAAGATAGAACTCATCCAATCCCTACCATCCCCATAGCCTACAGACGTGGATTACTCACTCATGGATGAGGGGAACATTGATGGTTGATGGAGAGGCGTTTGTGATGACGATGGTGATGATCCTCCCCAAATTCCCCGTCCCGCAGGGTGCTAGAACAGAGTTTCTGGATCCGAATCTTAGTTTCTGGTGGTGGCGGCACAGCAGAACTCTTTGTGAAAAAACGACGAACCCCCCTCGGTTTTTCGGTCAAGGGGTAAATTATAGGCGAAGAGGGAGCCCAAGGGGGTGCCTAGGATGGCCACACCCCCTAGGCGCGGGCTGGGCCCACCCGCGCCTGGCAGGGGTGTGGGCCTCCTAGGCCTCCACTCCGTCTCGTACTACGGCTCCGTGGATCTTCTGGTGAAACAGGATTTTTGGCATATTTTCCTGGATTTTTCCTGATAGTTGATTTCTACACAAAAACTAGACACCAAGATAATTCTGCTGAAAACAGCGTCAGTCTGTGTTAGTTGTATCCAAATCACACAAGTTTAGAGGAGAAACAATAGCAAAGTATTCGGGAAAGTAGATACGTTTTGGACGTATCAGGCAGCACGCTGCAAACGAATCGAGACCGAGTGGCCGCCAAGCTTCGGGAAATCCGACCGCGCCGCGAGGCGGCCGGGGCGGTGGACGGGGGGCGAGGTAGGTGAGCGCGGTTCGCGGGCCGGTGAGCGGGGATGCGCGCGGCAGCGGCGCCGCCTGCGCAGACAAGGGGTTGGTGGTGGCGGCGGTGCCGAGGAGTTGGTGAAATGGGTTGGGGGAGAAGAGAGTGTGCGCGGGGGGGGGGGGGGAAATGTCCAGCGGTTGCTTGTTCCCGCGCGAGCCGAGCGATAGCGCGCGCTGTAGTTGGAGCTATATATTTCAGGCACGAGATAGCGCAAAATGCAGCGCCTTACAATTTTTTTCCAGCGCATAGGATTATAGCGTCTTTGCTGGAGGAGTTTGCAACGTTAAAAAGTGGTTAATTTAGCGATGTGCTATTATAGCGCTTGTGCTGGAGATGCTCTAAGACCATGAGATTATAGCGCCTCTGCTGGAGGAGTTTGCAATGTTAAAAAAGTGGTTAATTTAGCGATGCGCTATTATGCGCCTTGCTAGAGATGCTCTAAGACCTGTGATGGAGATGCTATAAGAATATTAATGTTTCTTTCAGATTCTTGTTAGTAATTTCAGCATTCTAGCTACTTCCTCCATCTTAAAATAGAAATCGCGGATTTGTCAAAATTTAAACGAATCTAGACATTATTTACTACATAGATTTTATCTAAATTTTGACAAACCTGCGACATCTGCGACATCTATCTTGGAAGCGCCGCAGGTGTTAAAGGGTAGAGCATTTGTAGCAGATCTAGCAAAAGTAATCAAACCTGTATATTTCCAGTTTTGGTAAGAAAAAGACACACTAAAAGGCGTATATTTCCAGCTTTGTCAAAAAAGACATACCAAATAGATCCCGGAAAACCGTTAAAATCGCAAAATATTTTCCAGTGTCCTATGCTTCCAACTTTCAAGTTCCAATGCCGGAGGAGCAAGGTGGGATCACCTACGTACCCCCATAGAACCAGATTTTGGAAAAGCCCATTGTTGCAGCAAGAAGAAAAGCCAATTGTTGCAGAAGACTTTAAATGATCTGGGTAATCATCCTTGCTTGCAGTTCTAATTTGAAAACAAGGGCTGTATTGTCAATACTAAGTTCTGGTTGCCTCATTCTTACAAAATGGCAAGCACTCTTGAGAGACAGAAAAAGCAACTAAACTTGGTCTACCAAAAAGGAACCAATCGCATTCCTCTACCATGCCTCAATTTGTTTTGGCTTTTCTATTTAGCTACCAGTATGAAATACCATACATTCTTTTGATGTCGGATGGACTATACAAAGATTCAGTAACTTTTGCTTGAGTTATGAGACCTCAAATGTTGTATTGTCATATGCCAACACTAAGTTCTGGTTGCCTCATTGTTGCAGACTAACCAACTTATAATATGTTCCGGAGGGACACTTTGACATGAGGGATGAATGTGTGCCCTTCTCCACGACAATCCCTTTGTTGAGCACTGTGATCAGGTCGCAGTTTTGGATCGTGCTGAGCCTGTGTGCCACCACCACACTTGTCCTGCCGACCATCACTCGCTCCAGTGCCTCCTGTACCACCTTTTCCGACTGGCTGTCCAGTGCACTTGTAGCCTCATCCAGCAGCAAGATAGCTGGGTTCTTCAGGATGGCACGAGCTATCGCAATGCGCTGCTTCTGCCCTCCTGACAGCTGAACACCTCTCTCACCACACCTTGTGTCATATCCATCCCTGAGGTTGCTGATGAAGTCATGCGCATTGGCGGACCTTGCCGCATTCTCAATTTCTGCCTCACTGGCTATTTCTGTGCCATACATAATGTTTTCTCTGATTGTGCCTGCAAATAGAGTTGGCTCCTGGCTGACCAGTCCGATGTGCTGCCGCAGGGCTCGAAGATTATATGTTTTGATGTCCCTGCCATCAATCTTTACCATTCCCCTAAGTGGGTCATAGAACCGCTCTATAAGCCCAATGATGGTCGACTTGCCAGAGCCACTGTGCCCAACCAGTGCTGTTGACTTGCCTGGTTGGATGCTTAATGATAATCCTTTGAATATAATCACATCTGGCCTTGATGGGTATGCAAAGTCCACTCCTCTGATGTCCACCTCACCTTTGAGCTTCTCTGTCTTGTATCCCTCAAGGCTGTCAGGGTCAATTTCTGTTACCCGATCAAGAACATTAAACACTGAGGCGATTGCATCGGCACCCTTAGCTAGGTCTGTCGTCATGCTAGCTGCATCAGCAATCACATGTCCCGTGCTTACTAGAATCGTGAAGGTTTGGAAGAATGCCTTGGCTGTGATGTGGTGCTCACCTATGAGTTTGCCACCAAACCAGAAGTCAAGCGCCCATGTGCATGTGATCAAGCTCATGGAGCAGCCGAGGCCAATGCCTGCAATCCACGACTGACGGATGCTTTCCTTCCGTGGTCCATTCTGTGCTTTGTTGAAGAGGCCTAAGATTCGGTCTTGGGAAGAGAAGGCTGTGACGGTACGGAGATTGGAGACAGCTTCAGCAGCTAGCTTGCTACTTTCGGATTGCGCCTGTATTGATTTCTTGGACATGCTCTTGAGTAAGACACGTCGAGCATAAAAGCAGACAATAATGAGAGGCTGCACCGCTATCATGACAAGGGCCAGACGCCAGGCAATGACCAGACCCATGGTGCAAGCAATAAGCACTGCAGCGACTGTTTCGATCACCAGCGCCATTCGATCACCCACTAGAGACCTTACCTACAACAAAAACATCATCCTAGGTTAGATAAATTTCAATTGAAGTATCAGCAGTCTTACTTGTTGTCTGGTACTTACAATGTTGGCATCCTTGGCAAGCTGTGAGCATATGGCACCACTGGAGTTCTCATCACGGTCAAACCATCCAATCTCGAAAGTGAGGATTTTTGTTAACATCTGTTCCCTGACCCTCTTGGTGAGGTATTCTCCCATGGCACCGAAGTTGTAATGCAGCCCAATTTTGATCAAGAATGAGAACACCCCGAGAGCAACGAAGAAGATTGCATAGGCCCTTGTTTTGTCCCTGATCTCATCATGATCAGTCAAGAAGTAAACTGAGAGCATGCTTCCCTTGGCGTATGAAAAAGCAGGCTGGATGCCTCCAGATGCAATTGCACTCAAGCTTCCAATAAGCGCCTGCCTCCACTCTTGTGCATTGAGCATAAGCAGCCTTCTGAAGGATGGCAGGAGAAGCTTTGGCTCCTCAATGTTGTCAGCTTCACCTGCATCACCCAATGACCGGGTGGAGCTTGACCTGCTCATGCTGTGTCTTCTGGACTGCCCCAAAGCGGAAGTACTGACCTGATCAGCCTCATTCGGTTCTCTGGTCTGCTGCAGGCTAACAAGAGATGAGTAGAGGCCATTCTCATCGGCAATGAGCTCGTCATGGGAGCCCAGCTCTCTGATCTCACCGTTCTGCATTACAGCAATCATGTCAGTGTTGCGGACAGTGGAGAGGCGATGTGCAACGACAATTGTCGTCCGGCCCATGGAAGCCAGGTCGAGCGCCTCCTGTACAACTCTCTCTGACTCGGTGTCCAATGCACTGGTGGCTTCGTCAAGGAGGAGGACCTTGGGTGACTTCAGGATTGCTCTGGCAATAGCAATCCTCTGCTTCTGCCCTCCAGACATTTGGACACCACGCTCACCCACCTGCTTTTATTTCGGACATGGTTATTATCAGAATACTGGAGTACGAATTCACATAAGAAGAAGCTTCAGAAAGGATCAACAGATGAAGGAACTAGTTTTTTGGTGAGCTAACAACTGTAAACCTCTGAAATTTCTTGTGATAAATACATCAAATACAAGTTTGCATTGCGAAGAAGACACATAATTGAGATTGGAGTTTTTTTTCAACTTCTGTATGTACAACTCCTTTCCATGTCAAACCGCATTTTCTCATTCAAAGAATACTCAGAAATGTCAGTCTGGTACTATGCACAAAATTCATATGTAATCTGCAGTCTGTTCATTAACACAATGCAAGACCACTATCCTCCCTTGATTACAAACATCTAGTGTTGCCACTTCAAAGTAAAAAATCTAGCTTATCCTAAATATCTAGCTCAGCATTGTCATATGCGATATTCAATTCATTGATGCATGTAAATTTACCCCTGCTACATACTGTGCCTGGGAAAATTGAACACAGAAGAAGCGTTGTCTTGCAGAGAAGAAAACAACAATCTTAGTTGATAAACAAAAAGTATTGGCAGGAAGTTGGCGTTGCGAGACACTTGGAAGTATCAATATCTGAGGGACATAGCCCTGCCCTTTCAAGGATGAAATCATGTTTGTTCCATCAATGCCTTGGCTCCTTATTTGATTTTTTTGATTGACTACGATATTCACTGAATTCCATCTTTAGAGGTGAGATAGGTTTGGCTACAAGATACCCTCTCTTTGTCTGAGCTTTCCATAATCATTGAGCACTATTTACAAATAGTTGCAACACTGCTACTATCCTCATACAGATATGGTTTACCCTCTCAGACCTTATATCCCATCATCCCACATAACACCTTTGCATTTGTATAATATTTTATTCATATTTTGATTCTCAGAACTAACTCATCCCATCCTTTCATGTTAGTTGATTCATGGCCGGGAGTAGACGTTCACGAGTGCAAAGAGTGGTCAATTCAGAATCAAAATGTCATGTCATGGTAAGCGTCCTGAAGGCCACTACTCTTGTTTACCCTATGTTGACAATTGAGATGGATAGTTGGTTACAGAACAGAACTAGCTACATGACTAACATCATTCTGACCATGTACCTTTGTCTTTTCAGTTTGAATCGTCGGGGGGGGGGGGGGGGGGGGGGGGGGGTCTCAGTATTAGCTGGGGGAGCTGTATCTTAAAGAAATTCTATGTTTGGAAATCATGGTTTATCCTTGTACTTTTATGGTTTACCCGATTCATCTTTTCTATTTGGAGTAAAATTTTCTTACATAACTACGAACAGCCATGTCAATGGAAGTGAAGTTCCATTTTTTGGAATGATGCTCTAGGACTTGTATTGTTGTTTTGCCTTAAGAATCTATAGCTGTGCGTCACATTCTATTTAGTGGGATTGGCAGATCGTCAAATTCCCCCTATTTAGTACTCGCTCCATCCACTAATACAAGAAGTTTTGGCAAACTAATTTAGTTTTGCCAAAACATCTTATATTAGGGAACAGAGTAAGTGGTAATCAATGGGTTCTTTTGACTTGAGAAAATATACTACATAGAGAGAATATTCATCTTTTTACCACATTTTTGTACCACCAAACATAACAGAAATTTTTGCAATTCGACGACTCCGTAAGCATTGCACAAGAAATTTAGTAGATCAAAACGAACAAAAGCAAAACTAGTAGTTAAATTAAGAAGGGTTAGAGTAATTGGAATTACCTGTGTGTCGTAGCCCTGAGGCAGCTGCGATATGAAGTTGTGCGCGTTCGCAGCCTTGGCCGCCGTGATGACCTCCTCCGGCGTAGCATCTTCCTTGCCAAACAGTATGTTTTCCCTAATGGACGTTGCGAACAGCGCGGGCTCCTGGCTGACAAGCCCCATCTGTGCGCGCAGCCACTTAAGATTCAGCCTCCGGATGTCCACGCCATCCAGCATCACCTCCCCTGCTGACGGGTCGTAGAACCTCTCCAGCAGCGCCACCACCGTCGACTTTCCGGACCCACTGCTCCCTACCAGCGCAGCCGTGCGCCCCGCTGGCACCCGTAGGCTGAAGCTCCTGAAGACTGGGCTCTCCGGCCGCGACGGGTAGAAGAACTCCACGCTCTTGAACTCCACCTCGCCGGCCACGTTCCCTAGTTCATCGCCGGTGTCGCTACCCGAGTCAATCTTGGGCACCCTCCGGATCACCTCCAGCACCCTCTCCCCTGCCACACTGGCCTCTGCCAAGTACTTGAGGTTTGATAGCCCCGACCCTAGTGCCCTACATGCATACAGCTTCAAACAATCAATCGATCATGGTCAGATAGACGTAATAAGAGTTGTGATGCAATGTTTCGTACATGCCGCCAATGACGATGGAGGCAGGGACAATGTAGACGGTGCCGCCCTGGTAGCCATGGTACATGACGAGGCGACTGCCATACCAGACGCTGAAGGCCCAGATGGCGAAGACGATGCCGTTGCTGCCGAGTGCGACGCCCTTGGCCAACCCCTGCTTGATGCCCAGCTTCACATAGTCATCCAGCGCAGCCGAGAACCGTGCCATGGTGTCCTGCTCTGCGGCGAACGAGTATACGGTGCGCGCCGAGGATATGGCCTGCTCGACGATGGCGCCGGGGCGGGTGTACTGCTCCCTGATCTGGCGCGCGAGGCCAATGAGCAAGCGGCCATACATGAAGCCTGGGATGATGAGGAGGATGATGGAGGGGAACACCACAAGCGTGAGACGCCAGAGGAGGGCGAAACCGATGGCATAGCTGCACAGGAACGTGGCCGCGTTCTTCACCAGGTTGGGGACTTTCTCGCTCAGAAAGTCCTGGACGACCAGGCTGTCGTTGGAAACGCTGGTGATCACCTCAGCCGTGGAGCCCTCATTGAGGTCAAAGTACTCCACATCCTGCCGGAGCACCGCCGCCAGGTACCGTGCACGCATCCGCGACGTCTGGCGCTCCGCCGTCCGAGACCAGCAATATCCTTCTACACAAACATCAACCATATGTAGTTAGGCACTATATATAGTGGTTTCAGCCTTTCAGGCTCGTATGCCATTGTTGGCACCAAAATATTTTCTCACTCACCTAGGAACGACATGACCCAGCAGCCCAATGCTAAGAAGAGCAGGTTCACCGCGTTCTGATTGAGTCAACGCACATGGCAATGATTGCAAGTTAATAAACTGTGATCTGGCAGGTGACCGTGTAGATAGAAAGTTAGAAATGTATTGATATGTGTGTGTGCGTACCTCGTTGATCTTCGAGCTGAAACCCTGGACGAGGTCGGGGCCGCTGCCGAGGTCGTTGAAGATGCGGCTCATGACGAGCAGCATCACTGGCATCGAAACGCCGTCACCAATGGCGCCCACCAGACCCAGCACCATCAGCGTCAAGTCTGCCGAGTCCGCATGCACGAACACCGACATAAACGAAGATCCAAAAGGACGCCCCGCCACCTTCGCCGGTCCATCCTTCTCTGTGTCTGCCGTTGCGCCACCCATGCCTGGCTTCCAAGCTGCGACAGTTTATCTTGATCAGTCTCTTTAATGAGTTGGCCTCCTCTTCAGGCTACTGGGTGGGTACCCTTTGACTTCTCTTCTAGCTACTCTGACAGAGATGGCTTGAGGCTGGCTTGAGCACCTGCGCTCCAGTCCAAGAGAAAGCATGTCGGAACCTCTGGAAATGTTGGCAATCTCTTGCAAGCATCTACAAATGATTCCTTCTCGTGGGATGCAAATATAATGATTTCTCCACTGGCCATGTTCTCACGCTAAGTCAAGGTCAACTGCACCAGGCACATGTTCAGTAATCTTGGTCTGGAACGGTGTTAGTTGTTAATTTATTTATGTTCCCATTGCGAAAAACTCCACATGATGACCTCCTTCGAGACAAAACATTTGAGGTTTAATAATACCAATGGGTTGTCTAAACCAAGCATTTATTATTATTATTATTGTTGCTTGTATGCTAAAAGAAAGAGACTTGATTCTTGACTTGATTGGATGATACAGTGGCATCTTCTCAGTGCCCGTTCTGATTAAACAAGCATGGAACCTATTATTATTAATTGAGAATTTTAGAGTCTGGAGATCAAAAGGGGAAAGGGCAAGGGAAAAGCAAACAGGAACACTTCATGGTGTACGTAAAAGAGCTCTATCATAATACAATTTTACCACCAATAAGCAGACAGATCCAAACCACATCGTACTCTGAAAGGAAGGCCTTCCAAACAGGAGAGCAGGCTTTCTCGTCGCTGAAACAGGCCAGTTAACACCTTCTGATAGGATCTCTAGATTTACTCTCATTGAAGAGAGGGGATGACACTAGGAGTTGGGACAATTTTCTGGTTTTATTTCTCGCACAAACTCACATACAAATGCCATACCAACCACAGGGGTTGGTGATACATATTTATAGGCTGCTAGCCAGCCAAGAATATGCTAAATGCTAGTCCAAGATGCTAGTCTAAGATGCTGCCTAAAAGCAGTCAAGGATGCTTGGTCCTTGCTGCTCCTAACTGCCCGTCCTTGCTGCTAAAGCAGTCAAGGGTGCTTGGTCCTTGCTGCTCCTAACTACCCATCCTTGCTACAAGGACCATGTGTGTTACAGCCCCACAAAGACCAACAGTACAGAGACTTATTCATCATTCCCCCCCTAAGTCTTGTGCGTTGTCTTGTGGGAAGGCTAGACCATCCCAATCCTGGAGCAGAGTCCAAGGAACGCGATCCGCCCAAGAGGCTTGGTGAGCAGGTCTGCAAGCTGATCCTTGGTGTTGATGTAGCTCGCCGTGATGCTCCCTTCATCCAAACAACGTCGGATGAAGTGGTACCTCACTCGGATGTGCTTGCTCCGTTCGTGGAACACGAGGTTCTTCGCCAGGGCCAGAGCGGACTTGCTGTCCACCATGAGCTGCACTGCGCTGGTGTCTCGACCGAGGAGATCACCAAGCAATCGAGCAAGCCAGAGGGCCTGAGTGCAGGCAGTGGAGGCCGCTATGTACTCGGCCTCGCAGCTGGACATGGCCACCACCTGCTGCTTGACTGACTGCCAGCTCACGAGGCACTTGCCGAGGAAGAAGAGGATCCCGCTTGTGCTCTTGCTGGTGTCGATGTCGCCGGCGTGGTCGCTGTCGCTGTACCCGACGAAGTGTGCCGCCCCAGGGCACCTAGGGTAGTAGAGGCCGTGGTCGAGAGTCCCCGCAACGTAGCGGGCGATCCTCTTCACAGCCTGCTGGTGTTCCGTCGTCGGTCACTGCATGAACCGACTAACGTAGCCGACAGAGAATGCCAAGTCCGGCCGTGTGTGGGCGAGGTAGCGAAGGCTCCCCACAAGACGCCGGTACTGTGTAGCGTCCACCTCCTCCGTCGTGCTGTCGTGGCTCAGTTTCAGCCTCTCCTCCATCGGGGTGAGAGCTGGGTTGCAATCGGTGAGCCCGGCGAGCTCAACGACGCGCTTGGCGTAGGCGGTCTGTCGAAGCGTGATCCCGGAGTGGTCCTGGTGTACCTCGATCCCCAGGTAGAAGGGGAGGAGCCCCAGATCACTCATCTAGAAGGCGGCCTTCATTTCTTCCTTGAACGCCGCCACCTCTGCATCCTTGGTGCCGGTGATGACCAAGTCGTCGACGTAGACACCTACCAATAGGGCATTTCCTCCATTGCCCCGTCGGTAGACGGCCGCCTCGTGCGGGCTTTGCCTGAAGCCCATCGTCTTGAGCGTGGAGTCCAGCTTGGCGTTCCATGCCCTTGGTGCCTGCCGCAAACCATAGAGAGCCTTGCGTAGACGAAGTACCTTGCCCTCCTGGCCAGGAATCGCAAATCCCGGCGGCTGTTGCACGTAGACCTCCTCCTTCAAGTCGCCGTTGAGGAAGGCAGACTTGACATCCATGTGATGGACACGCCAGCCCTCCTGGGCAGCTAGCGCAAGGAGGAGTCGCACGGACTCCATCCGTGCCACAGGAGCGAAGGCGTCGTCGAAGTCGACCCCCTCCTGCTGCAAGAAACCTCGGGCCACCAAGCGAGCCTTGTGCTTGACGATGGCGCTGGATTCATCCCTCTTCAGCTTGAACACCCACTTAAGGGTGATCGCCCGGTGACCTCGAGGGAGGTCAGCGAGCTCCCAGGTGCGGTTCTTCTCGACCGCATCCATCTCCAACTGCATCGCGGCTCGCCATGCCGCGTCTTGCTCCGCTTCTGCAAAAGACCGAGGCTCACCGTCGTCACATGCAAGTTGCAGTTGCGCCTCCAGGTTGCGTGGCACCGGTCCTGGCACCGGCTGGTCACCGAGAAGACCCTCCATCGTACGGTACCGCAACGGCTCGCCGTCGTTATACGCGTCGATGCGCTCCTCGTCGTGAGCGAGCGGGGAAGCGAACTCCACCGGGCTGCGCTCGACGCGAGCTGGTGCTGGAGTAGACGCGCCCGGAGGTGTGACTGCTGGTGCCGGAGTGGACGTGCCCGGAGGTGTGACTGCTGGTGCCGGAGTGGACGTGCCCGGAGGTGTGACTGCTGGTGCCGGAGTAGACGTGCCCGGATGTGTGACTGCTGGTGCTGGAGCACGTGGCGTCGGCAGCTGTGGTGCCGTCGGTGTGACAGCCACCGGGACAGATGGAGACTTGGGAACTGAGGTAGACGCGCTCGGCGAGGAGGAGCTGCCTGCTCCCCCGGCTCCCTCGAAGTGGACGTACTCGACAATGAAGTCGTCATACGTCGGAGTCGAGCCGTCGTCCACCGCCTTGTCCCACGCCCACCCTCGCCCTTCGTTGAACACAACATCTCGCGCCGTGCGCACACGCTGTGTCTTCGGGTCGAGGATGCGGTAGGCCTTCGAGCCCTCCGCGTAGCCGATGAACACTCCCGGAGTGCTCCTGTCGTCGAGCTTGCCGATGTGGCCGAGCTCCTTGGCGAACGCGAGGCATCCGAAGACCCGTAAGTGGGAGACCGCCGGCTTGCGCCCATGCCAAGCCTCGTACGGCGTCTTGCCGTCAAGTGCCTTCGTAGGTGAGCGGTTGAGGATGTAGACGGCTGTCAGCACCGCCTCCCCCCAGAAGATGGCCGGCATCCCTCTCTGCTTGAGGAGGGCCCGGGCCATCCCCACAACCGTCTGGTTGCGCCGCTCGACGACGCCGTTCTGCTGCGGGCTGTAAGGGGCGGAGTAGTGGCGCTGAATGCCCTCATCAGCGCAGTACGACGCGAATTCAGTTGCTGTGAATTCGCCGCCGTTGTCGGTGCGCAGCACGCGCAGCTTGCAGCCGCACTCCGCCTCTGCAGCAACCTGCGTACGCCTGATGGCGTCCGCTGCTTCTCCCTTGCTGCTGAGAAGCACCACCCGCATGTAGCGGGAGAAGTCATCGACGAGCAGCAGGAAGTAGCGTCGTCCTCCCGGTGTGGCCGGAGTCACCGGTCCACACAAGTCCCCGTGCACGAGCTCGAGCTTCTCCTTAGCTCTGAAGCTCGCCTGCTGGGGGAAGGGGAGTCGCCTCTGCTTCGTCATCACGCAGACGTCGTAGAACTGCTCCACGTGTTCGAGGCACGGCATGCCTCGCACCATCTCCTTGCTGCTGAGCCGCTTCAGAGCCTCGAAGTGAAGGTGCCCGAAGCGCTCGTGCCACTGCCACGCCTCGTCGTCCCGACGGGCGGCGAGGCAGAGGGGCTGTGCCACCTGCAGATCAAGGAGATAGAGCCGATTTGCGCCTCTAGTTACCTTGGCAAGAAGGCGACGATGGCGATCCCAGATGCGCAGGATCCCGTGCTCGATCAGCACGCGCGAGCCGTTCTCATCCAGCTGTCCCAAGCTGATGATGGAGTTTCTCAGCGCAGGGATGTAGTAGACACCGGTGAGCATCCGGTGCTCTCCGGTCTTGGCGGCGAAGATGACGGAGCCGACGCCCTGAATCTCCACGGCGGAGGCATCTCCAAACTTGACGGAGCCTCGCACGTCGGAGTCGAGCTCAGCGAAGAACTCCCGTCGACCAGTCATGTGGTGGGTGGCGCCGGTGTCAAGGCACCACCCGCCAGTCTTGTCGGTGCCGGAACCTTCGCCGAGAAGGGCGTGTGCCTTTGGCTCGTCGAGGTGGAGGGGAGCCGCTGCAGTCGGTGCCGCAGGGCGTAGCTCGATGCGCGCATGAGCCATGAACAAAGCCGGCTCCTCCTCTCCTGCCTGTGCGACGTGGGCCTGGCCGCGTCGTGGCTGTCGACACTCCTTGGCCCAATGGCCAAGCCGGCCACAGTTGTGGCAGGCGTCATCTTGGGCCAACTTGGGCCTGCCGGCGGCGCCTCCCCGGGCACCTCCGCGGGCGCCACCTTGCACCCTGACCTGGCCGTCTTTGCGCCCCTTGCGCGGTTTGCCGCGCCTGCGGCCACCTGATGCGGAAGAGGACTCCCCCTTCTTCCTGTCACCGTGGCCGGCGTCCCACCGCTCCCGAGTGAGGAGCAGCTTCCCAGCAGTGGTGATGGACCCCGAGGGAAGCTCTGGCTCCTCGAAGTCGACGACCTTGAGGCGACCGATTGCCTCCTCGATCGACATTGTGCTGAGGTCCAGCAGGGATTCGATCGAGCGAGCTATCTGCCTGTACTTCGTGGGGACGCAGCGAAAGAGCTTCTCGACAGCTTTTTCCTCGTTGTAGGTGGCGTCGCCGAACCGCTCCATCTTCTGCAGCAAAGTGTTGAGACGGAGAGCAAAGTCGTCGATGTCCTCACCTGGCTTGAAAGCCAGGTCGTCCCACTCCTTGCGGAGTGCCTGCAGAGCGGCCTTGCGAGCACGGTCGCTGCCGATGCGCGACGCAGCGATGGCCTCCCAGGCCTCCTTGGCAGTCCGCTTGTTGGAAAGCGAGAACTGCATCTCGGGCGGGACAGCGGCGAGGAGGGCGTCCAGCGCCCGTCGATCGTCATGGTGGTCGACGTTGGCATCCTGGACTGCCTCCCACATGTGTCGCACCTGGAGCCGGACCTTCATGACCGCGGCCCACTCGACGTAGTTGGTTTTGGTGAGGGTAGGCCACCCAGCACCGGGACCAACGTCCCTGACCACAGCCCGGACCTCGTAGAGGCCACGGTCTTGGTCGTTTCGGCCGCCGCCGCCGTGCGCGCCTCCTCCTGGAGCGCCACCGCCGTGCGCGCCTCCTCCTGGAGCGCCACCGCCGTGCGCGCCTCCTCCTGGAGCGCCACCGCAGTGCTCACCTCCTCCTGGAGCGCCACCGCCGTGCGCGCCTCCTCCTGGAGCGCCACCGCAGTGCTCACCTCCTCCTGGAGCGCCACCGCCGTGCGCGCCTCCTCCGGGAGCGTCACCGCAGTGCTCACCTCCTCCTGGAGCGACACCGTCGTGTGCTTGGGCATGCTCGGCTGCCCACCGCGCCGTCCGCTCGTGGGCTGTGTCGACGCTGCTTCCGCCTGAAATGGAGCCGCTGATGCTGCCGCGCAGAGCCTGGGCCTCTGCCGCTGCTGTACGTGATGCCTCCACCGCTGCTGCTGCTTCTGCCTCCGCTCTGGCTGCTGCCAGTTCCGCCGCTGCCAGCCTTGACGCCCTGGCTGTCGCCACAACAGCTGCTGCTGCCGCCCGCTCACGCTCCTCTGCCGCGGCGAGCTCGGCCTCCTGCTGACGCCGCACGCTCGAGGTAGCCGAGTGCTGAGAGCGACCTTGGGACATGGCTGGCCGCTGGGGGGCTGTTGCGTGGAGGAAAAACTGCTGCTAACGAGCTGCTGCTCGACTGCGCGGAAGGGGAGAGGCCACCAGGGACAGCTTGAGCTGTTGCACTTGTCCGCTGGGGCTGCTGCACACCCGGTGAAGGGGATGAGCAGGAAACACTCAGCCTACAAGACAACCTCGCTCTGATACCACTTGATAGGATCTCTAGATTTACTCTCATTGAAGAGAGGGGATGACACTAGGAGTTGGGGCAATTTTCTGGTTTTATTTCTCGCACAAACTCACACACAAATGCCATACCAACCACAGGGGTTGGGGATACATATTTATAGGCTGCTAGCCAGCCAAGAATATGCTAAATGCTAGTCCAAGATGCTAGTCTAAGATGCTGCCTAAAAGCAGTCAAGGATGCTTGGTCCTTGCTGCTCCTAACTGCCCGTCCTTGCTGCTAAAGCAGTCAAGGGTGCTTGGTCCTTGCTGCTCCTAACTACCCGTCCTTGCTACAAGGACCATGTGTGTTACAGCCCCACAAAGACCAACAGTACAGAGACTTATTCATCACCTTCCATGCCCTGGGCACCGAACAGCACCTGTGATGTGAAACGCTATGGTAATTAACACTGAGGGACAGACACCCAAGGCAACCAAAACTAAGCAATAAGGTTACATGAGACCAGTCCATAACTCTTGGGAAATGTCCCAGCAGAAACCGCAAGGCGTGATGATCGTACCTGCGCTTGGTGGCTCATTAGGTCGGTCCCTGAGTCTGGCATGAAAACAGCTTTGGAGGCTAACAAAGGATTGAGCTCTTGTTCCTTCACTGCAAAGTCAGATACTCCCAATCTCAAATTTGTCTCTATCCATGTGAAATCAGTATCAGGCGATGAGGGAAGACACTGCATAGAGAGGAAGATCTCAGAAAATAGACAAAAAAAAATTACAGAAAGAGAAGGTAGTCACATTTTGAATAATAGAAAATAAAGTGTACATAAGGCAGATATCGGTGTCATAGAGGCTATACATATAAGAATAAATGTAAAGTGCTCTTCTGAGTCTAGAGTGTGCCAAGCAGGAGATCCATGTCTATTTATGGTGCTGCTCAATCCCATAAGTCGGCTGTGGAGATATTACTTTGAGGTGTGGGGCATAAGAAACTTGCGATGACACACTGAGGTTGTGTTTATACCTGGAGAATTCTCCTGCAGGCAGGTGTATGGGTAGGCATGGATCCGATAGCTTCACCAGTCCAATCTTAATCAGATAGCAAAGGGTACGGATCTTGTGAAAACTTGCATGCTATAAATCCTGATAAATTTTACTCGGATTAGACTTCTATTTTACTCAGAAATTCCTCTATCTCGGCTTACAGATGATAACCTTTAACTTCCTTTGTTTAAGTAAAACCCTTTTAGGAGGAGTTTACAGAATCTTAACAGTAGAGTAATTTTTCCCTAGTGGCAATGGGCTTAAATATCTTCATCCTATTTGAACTTAATTTCCAATGCATTCATCTCCATACAAATATAAAGCACATATCAACAATAGCATGTACCTCTTACTAAGTGTTTTAAAAAAATCATCTTGCGTCCCTTACCGCTCTGCTCTATTTCAATCATGAAGTTCAGAAAAGGCAAGTTAACTTACCTCAGTTCAAGTCACCGAGCAGGCAGAAATTAACAACCTCGCCCAAGACAAGCTGACGTTATGTAGACACAACAGAGAAGAGGCGCACTGCATCCGACGGCTAAGAATGCAAGTTGGAGTCACCATGGGGATGGGCACTCTTCGCTTAGGTATGACTTTACTAATTCATGAATTAATATGTCTGTTTTCATGGAATATATACTACTCCCTCCGTTCATTAATGTAAGACCTTCTAGATATTTCAAAGTAGGCTACATTTGGACTAAAATGGGTGAATCTAAACAACAAAACGTGTCTAGATACATGCATTTTCAAAAAAAGCTAGAAGGTCTTACATTAGTGAACAGAGGGAGTACTTCTCATCTTGTCAATCATCAGCTGCCATTGGCATTTCCAGTTTTTATGTAAAACAATTAGCTGCTTCAGCCTCCCCTTCTTTTTCAGATTGATGAAATGGATGTAATCTTTTATGCATTTTAAGTTTTTAACAGGGAGAAATGTGTGATTCATCAATCTCCAGAGAATGATATGTAATGGAGAGGTAACAGTAGAGGGGATAGTAACCCTTGTTGCATCATTAAACACAACAATCTGAACACATATCAACAACTGGTGTCATGTAAACTAATAGCTCAGCTCAAGCAACAAACTGGGTTGAATTTTGTGGCTTTGCAAGATTGTTTTTTAAACCTATAACTTCACATTCGCTAGTTTCGGTGCAAAAAAATATATGTGCGGTTTTGTAAACAATGCTTTAACATTTGCAATCACTGAATACTAGACAGATATGAAAAAAAAATTGCATTGGTCCAAGCTACAGGTTGCAGTGGACATTTATCATATCCTCCTCTTCTCACATATCCCCCCCCCCCCCCCCTCCTCCTTTCCCAAGTCCTAACAAATGTAATTTCACCATTCCTAAGTCGGAAACACAAATATACCCATGGACTTCTCATTTTCAGGGATGTTCTCTAAGGAATGACAACATCACAATGTCGGTGTTCCGGAATCCAATTATCAGTTTCATCAAGAGATAGAAATGACCAAACTGACATGTACCAGATAGAAGACAACCAAAATCCAGTTAGGCGAAGAACACCGAAAAAGGAATTACCATCTTACGACACAGCTCCACTTTTTATAGCCTGTAATTGGTTCATGTGAATCTGAAATTAGCCGGCAATTCGCCTCTGCAAGCTGCTGCCTAGTCTTTAGCGAGGTGTGGCACAGCTTCCTTGTGAGGGCATATGTACCTCTCCACAAAAAGCTCCTCATTCCGCAAGACTGCAGAACAGTAGCTCCGGCCAGACCCAAGCAATTCATTTTCCTTAAGGAACTTCATGACGCAGTACTGGGCCTTGAGCCACCCCTCCAGGGACTGACCATCACCGGCCGATGAGCAATGTAGGACGGTTCCAATCCCACCTCGGAGATAAGGAGCTTGGACATGCGATGCAACTTGCCCTTTGACCTCGTCAGCAAAGACGGAGCCTTAGACAGAGCAATGCTGGCCTCGACATCTGACCACCTGAACATCTTCTTCAAGTACTGCAATTTTTACGGTGATCTTCTCCTTCTCGCCGAGAAATACGACAGCCTGCACCGCTTTCCTGAACATCCCAGAGCCGCGGGGCACACCTAAACCTTCAGCGTAGGCCACCATTGCGCGGACGTGTTCTTGTTTGGTGGTGAGCAAACTCGGCACAGGGATGCACATCTTGGTAAATCGCAAGCACTTAGCCCGCAGTCCCGCAGGAACGAGAAATTGGGCTTAACCAGCTTCTCGAGGTCGGTTGCGAGAAGGCGATCTGGGGACGCGATAGACCGAGACCCGTGACGGAAATGGGGGCCAGGGTCCTCTCCACGCCGATGCAGAGAAACTTGGGATCCTTGGCAACGACGGCGGCGACGTCGGCACCGGAGAGGAAGGCGAGGACGGCGTCGGGATTGGCGGGGGACTTGAGGTGGGAGAGCTTTGTGGAGGCCTTGAGGGATTGGCCTCGGCTGAGGCCGCAGGTGCCGACGAGGTAGTCCTCGACGGCGAATCCGGGATTCGGGGAAATGGGCGGGGCGGTGGCGGAGATGAGGCGAGGGAGATATGAGACGGGAGAGATGGAGGGAGGTGAGAGGAGGTGGGAAACGATGCAGCTTCGCAGGCGGAGCATGGCGCCGGCGCCGGCGGCAGCGGCGCCAGAAAGATTTCCGGTGGGCTCTGCAACTTCGCGTCATCTGATTCTTTCAGCGGATGTAAACAATAGAACCCAATCACCATGATAGTAGAACATTACCTCACTCCGTAGCTACAAAGGTGTATAATTTTTTTCAAACTCAAATGTGCGGAACGATAAACTTTTTTCAAACGGATAGACATTTTTCACACCGATGAACAATTTTCGAAATTATGTGAACTTATTTTTCAGACCCGTGAGAAATTTTAAGACAGAACGCTTTTTAAACCCACGAATATTGTTCAGAATTATGTGAACATATTTTTTCACACCCTTGATAACTTTTTCATGTTGTTGAACTTTTTAAAATTCATGATTTTTTTTTGAAATTATGTGAACATCTTTTTGCAGTTTTCAGAGCGATGTACATTTTTCGACCTCTTGAACATTTTTCAAAATTTCTCGAGCATCTTTTTCCAGGCCCGTGAGACTTTTTCTAGATCGATGAACATTTTCAAAAATACGTGTATTTTATTTTGTACTAAGCGAACGATCTTATTGTTAGATGTGAATATTATTCATGTTCTCTGAATGAATAGTTTTTGTAATTGTTAAATAAACAATACTCCATGTCTAAGTAACGGGAGCATGTCTTATTTATGGCGTATTTCTTGCGTGTGTTATTTGTCATGTGTAAACAAAATAATACGTAATATACCGTATGCAACAGGTCATCTTCAAGATGGAGGAAGGAGTGCTCATACAAACGCAGATACTAGAGCTAATGTGGTCAACTCGACAACATTAGCTCAGAGCAAAGTTCATCTAACATTTTGCACTGTGAATCGATGTGGGGATAATTGATGTTTCTGCTTCTATATGCTACCCGCAAAAAAAAAACATTCAAGTCTTAGTTTGGAGCATGTGACTTCAAAAAGAAAATATGTGTATCTTCTTTCTCTGTTTGTGTTACAATTTTGAATTTTGAAATTGTTACATGATATACACGCGTGCTGAGAACAGACCGTCGGTCTATTGGCAAGTGTTACGAGTGGTCTGGAAAAGATATACACACGTGTTATCTACTTCCTCTATTGCAAAATATAAAACGTTTTAGTCACGTCTTTTTTTTCAAAAAAATTATCAACAATGCCTCTGTACGCCGGGTACTCTCCGGCCCCTTCGCTTATCGACGCAAAGACGACAGGCCCTGGTTGGAGCAGTATAATTTGGGTGGGATTTGTGTTTGCATCTGGACTCTCGAGATAAAAATGGAATATTACGGATTACTCTGTCCTCTCGCGATGGGATACATTGTTCCCGTTTCCGATCTCGATTTTAGTAATTTCCCAATGTCGTTCCCTGGCTGATACAGATACCTAGCCAAGAGGGGAACGAGAACAAAGATCGGAAGCAGGATGGATCGGGGCAAGAGGGCGGTGGCGTGGCCGCCGCCGGCCGACGAGAGGAAGACGAAGAAGTCATGCTGCGATCCTCCTACCACCACCACCGGCGATAGCGGCAGTACCGTACCAGATATCTCCTCCCTCCTCTCGTCGCTCTCCGTCGCCAAGCGCCACCGCCCTTCCGCCGCCGACAACCACCACGCCCTCAAGCGCCCGCGCCGCCACGACGCTCTAGCCCAACTACTGCACGCCCGGATGCGAGGTACGCACGCACCAAATTCCCCACTCGCATTAATTTTCACATCAATCAATCTACTCCATCAATCGTATTTTCATCCATTGCAGAATTGGAGATCTGTTGCGACGGAACAGACATGGAAGAAGAAAAGGAGAAGGGCACTAGCAATGGCATTGGGCCGCGGCACCGTGATTGGTCGAGCTTCTCGCAGGACATGCTCCGGCTGATATGCAGCCTGCTCCCGCTGGCCGACGTCCCCCGGTTCGCCGCGGTCTGCCGGCACTGGAGCTCCTGCGCGTTCCCGGTCTACCCGGCCGACACCGCCCCCGTCCTGCTCAATACCATGGTCACCGGCGCCGGCTCGTCGGTCCGGTGCTACCACCCTTTCCTGCACAAGATGTTCGTCCTCGCCACTCCTCCCCAGACACGTCTGCCGCAAGGCAGCAGGGTCTTCTCGGCGGCTGCCGACGGATGTCTGATGCTCAGGACGCCGAGGAAGACAATCATGTTCGCTCCTCTGCTGCATGACGGCGGGTCCATGTTCGAGACTCCGCAGAGAGAGGACGACGAAGGGTTCATGTGCTGCGCCCCATCCGAGCAACATCATTGTGATGATCGCCGCAAGATTTTCGCCGTCTACCCGGAATTGGGCACCATGAAGATCCAGAACTGGGATGGGGGACGCTGGAAGAGCTTGCACATTGGTGAAACATTCTTCAGAATGTCATGCAACCCGGTGATGCACAGGGGGAAGCTGTACTGCCTGGGTCAAGAGGGGAATTTAGGAGTGTATGATCCCAGTAAAATCAGATGGAGAGTGCTGTCTAAACCAGCTAGTTTTGGTTCAGAGTTTCAGTACAAGAATTACTATCTCGTCGAGTCTCAAGGGGAGCTGCTCGCCGCTCTGACGGACAATGTCAGAATGCCTGCTATTCATGTGCTGAGGCTCGACGAGAAGAAGATGAAGTGGCAAAAGATGGAGTCCCTGGATGGCCGCTCCCTCTTCACGGGAACGATGTCGTCGCTTTTGGTGGCCAGGCCACCCCAATCCATGGCAAACAAGGTGTTCCTTCCCAGGTTCTACGGGCGTCCTCAGGTGATCCATGCACAGCTCGCGAGCTCCGGTGGCCGTCTCTTCTTCGTGGCCAAGGAGGCGATGCCCAAGGAGGATGAAGATGGCGGCGGCGCGTGGTGGTATGATCCGGAGTCAGACTCCCATAGACCATTCACAGGGGCTTCGTGCAAGACTCTACTGCAGCATCTGTGGGTTCAACTCGGCAGTGTTGCTTCGCCCACATCGGATGATTTAATGGTTATAGGCTGACATTCATCGAGGAATCGTCAATCAAATTAATCATGTCATAATGTAGTATCAACGACCAGGCTTGCATTGTACATATTATACTATACGACTAAGATTTAATGTTGCTAGTAGTACATATCTATAATCGAGTTCTTCTAAGAATTGATCCTGCTCTGATTTTATTGGAATGGAACTGATCTATGATAATGGTGACGATGATGAGGAGGAAGTGTTGTGGTTGAGGTTGATTTGGAGTGGGACGCCAGGCGTAGGCTCCATGACCTGCACCTGCGGGAGCGCCTCCCGGAGCAGAGCCTTGAAGGCCTCGATGGTGCCCTGCGTGGTGAGCACGGCGGTGAGGAGGCCCTTGGCGTCGAACTCGCCGTTGCTCATGGGCACGACGTAGCTGGGCCGGAGCTGCCTGGCGAGGTCGACGGCGTCCTCCTGGCCGGAGACGAGGGTGAAGTTCGCCGGGAGGAGCTGCTTGACGACGGGCGTGATGAGCACGTCCGCGCGCAGGCCCCTGTCGCGCAGGAAGGCGGCGTCGTAGACGCAGTGCGGCTCGTAGTAGAGGCTGTGCCTGCGCTGTTGTCCGGCGGTGAGGATGTAGCCGTTCTCGGGACGCTGCCAGGGCGGGCCGAGCACGGGGCCGGCGGTGGCGAGCACCTCGACGGCGCCGCCGCCGCCAACGGTGGCGGACTGGCCCGGCTCGAGGTAGGTGACGTTCGTGAAGGGGAGCGCGGAGAGGATGGGTTCGGCGTTGGGCGTGGTGACGACGGGGAGGTTCGGCGTGGTGGCCGAGATGCGGGTGAGCGTGCGGAGGTGGCAGTGGTCGTCGAGGCTCTGGGTGATGAGGAGCAGGTCCACGCCGGCGAGGTCGGGACCGCCGTCGGTGCCCTTGAGCGTCTTCTTGGCGGCGTCGAAGAGCCAGGGGATGCCGAAGTCGAGGTTGCCGTCGAGGATGGGGTCGACGAGGATCCGGAAGCCGCCGTCCAGCTCCCACACCCACCCGTTGAACTCCAGGTACGTCAGCTTCACCGTCGTGGTTGTCTCAATTGGAGCGGCGGTGGTGGCGGAGGAGGAGTCACTTGTGCTGCTTCTGATTCTCGGGGCGCGGTGGCGGACTGTTGCTGGCGGCCGACGAGGTGACCACCGCGATAGAGGAGGAGAGCAGTGTGGTCGGGAGAAGACGGTGGAGGGAGGACAGAGGAGGCCGGCCATGGCTGCAATCCTTGTCGATCCCCTTTTCCAAGAGACTTGAGAGAAGGTAGTAGTTGAGCCGAGCGGTTGGTGTAGCACCAGCCACTTGGACGCCTCCTGCTCCAAGCCTCAAATTGCTAGGAATAAACTTCGGGCCTGGTCTAGATTTTATTTATTTATTCTTGTTTTTTACAGAAAAAAAGGCACTAATTTCTGGGTTTTTTTCTTCTTACTGTCCTCAAGTATAGTTGGGCAAATAGTAGTGCTTCCACTTGCAACGTAGAGGATTCCCTCCAAAGAAGAAAATGTAACACTAAAAATCATTTTCGAAACAAACTGGAGATGTCTCCATTTCTGGAGTATGACTAGATACATAGTAGTATTTGCATCAGAATTCTCCATCCTTTCTTCTTTCTTAAGGCCAAACAAAGGCATCAATAAACCAGCACTGATGCAGCACCATATCACATCCCTTTCACTCTCACACACTGGGAATTCAGTATAAAAAAAAGGAAAAGAAAACATAATAGTTCAGTGACAATAGGCGCTGAGATGCATTTGAACAACTTACATAGTCTGACCATGATACATGCAAGTTCATCTATATATGTAACTGGAAAAAAAAACGTCGTAGCTAGATTGTTCAACGTTGAGAGTACAAACACTTCAGTTCCAGTCTGATTTGTTTAGACATTGTACGTTATCTACTCCTATATACCCTATAGTGCAATGGGATTGTAACCTACACAACCACGTGAAAAAATAATTGTACGCAAACATAAAAGTACTCTATATAGCAACATGGCACACAGAAAACCTCCAAAAAGACACGAACCTCCCTTTCTGGACCATACATCGTTCCAAAATATTTTAATCTGCTTTAAGCACAACACAGCTAGAACCAATGAACTGATGTACGATACAACACTTCAAAAGCATTTGGAACTAAGAATCAATCAGTGCAGCCTACTGTAGAGTTTTCAGTTCAGAATATCATTGCTAGTAAGTCACTAGTTCAACCTAAAGAATTCTTGGAGCACCCTGGTTCCTGCATTATGAAATTATTATGAGATGGACATGGTGACAAATCTGACGACATTGATAACAACTTAACAAGCAAGCCAATTACAAAGATAAATCAATTGATACATTTCTCTTGAATTAAAAGAAAGGGTTAGTTAACCGGTCATACTTACATAAGAGGCTATCATCCCAGAAACTGAAATTAGGTGAGACAGCTATATGACCTTCACAGCTTCACCAAGGACAACTGCATATTGCATCCAATGCGTCTCTTCCTGCCAAATTGGGTGGTTATTAGAGCACATCATACCTCTGTCCAAAATCCCCACATGCAAATAAAGACCAGGACAAGCAATTACCTATTTTTATGATCATATCCTGTCAAGCGAAAAGACAAACAGGGATAAACCATCCCAAGATTGGAAAATATTTAGACACCTTAGCATGCAGAAAATTACAAACACCTTAAAAGGCTATGAACATTATACATTAGCTATCTGCCATAATTATGTTATACAGAAAAGTTAGAATATGATGGTAAAATATTACATACTTGCGCAACAGAGTATTTGGTACATCATATGAGAAGATAAGGAGTTCATCCACAAGATGAATCAATCTAGGACATACTATATAAGAGAGGTGAATAGGCCACAAATACAATGGAGATAGCTAGAAGAATATTTGAGATTACTTAGTAATGTAGTGGATAAGTTCTCATATATACAAGTTGCAGCATTACTGCATCGAAACAAACCAAAGAAGCTTTGTCTGCACTCTTGTGTGCACATGTATAAGTATTCATTATTCATGTGTGTCAATGAAATCATCTACTTATTCACATAGCAGAAATTTGACCATGTAATTGCTAAGAAACTGCTTACAAGCTAGCAGGATTGTTTGGAGACACCACTATTTTTTTCAACAGGTACACTTATATCCTGAAATAATCACTCTGAATATTTGGCTCAAAACCTGAGTTGTTGTACATGTTACTGCTAGCTAACTGATAAGAGGATTTAATCCAACCTCTAAAAAGAGGAATTAATCTAGGGTAAAGACTATAAACAACAGGAATCAAACATAAGGAAGCAAATATTTAAGCAGCAGACTAAGAAAAGGACACCAGAATATGTTAGAACCAGAGCCAATAAATGAAAATATCAGAAACCAATCAGAACTTTGACCGTCTAGTTTGAGTACATTATGCCTGTGTACATGTCGTACGCCTTCTTTTCGAAAGAGTTCCCTTTTTAGGGAGACCAAAGCATAAAGAAAAACTGTAGATGACACTCCTAGCAGAAAAGCAAATTAATACAAGGCAAGCACCTAATTGAGTTCAGAAACTTCACGTTGGAAGGCAACCAAAATCTTCAGGTCTAATGTAAAAATTTCTCACCTTTGTATAAAAGTAGATTTAACTTGGAATGTAAAATGGGTTAGTCTGCTATGATTGTGCCCTCATTATAGGTATAGTTGTTTCTCTTGACTTAAAGAGGAGAGAATCATGTGTGATACTGGTAGAGGCTACGGTTCTAGCAGATCTCGGACGTAGATTATAGGGGTGGAAGTGAGGGCGGAGAGGCTGGAGGCACAGACGCCGGTGGCTGGGCGCCGTCGCTGCGAGAGGGAGGAGGCGGCGGCTAGGGTTTGGGGCTCCCGTCTCCTGAGGGAGACGACAACAGAATATGTTTATTGTCTGATTATAATCAAAGGGGTACATGCGTTTATATAGGAGGGCAGCTCCTCTAAACCCTAGATAACTTGGGCTAAGCCCCTAATTGGGCCTCTTTCGTGTATACTGGAGCCCGACCATAACATCTCTCCCCGCCTTCTCAAACAGCTCGTCCTCGAGCTGAACCTCTGGAAACTGCTGGCGGAAATCGTCGAGCTGCTCCCAAGTCGCTTCCTCCTCGGGCAGGCCAGCCCACTGCACCAAGACATGCCACACGCCGCGACGCTGCTGTGCCTGCATCACCTTCGCCACCTTCGCAGGAGCCGGCAGAAGTCGGCCATCCGAAGTAGGAGGAAGGGCCGGTGGCGCTGCAGGAGGGTCCCCGCGGTAGGCCTTCAATAAGCCAACATGGAAGACGTCGTGGAGGCGAGACCCAGCTGGCAGCTCAAGGCGGTATGCGAGTGTGCCAACACGCTCCAGCACACGAAAGGGACCGGCGTAGCAGGGTCCCAATTTGCGCTTGGAGCGCGGGTCCAGGGACTGCGTGGTCCTGTGAAGGAGGCGCAGCCACACCCAATCGTCCACCGCGAACTCCGCCTCTCGATGATGAGCATCATAGTACTTCCTGGCCAGCTGTTGTGCTTGGAGAAGACGCTGGCGCGCCTCAGTCAGGATCTCGTCGCGGGTGCGGAGTAAGTCGCCCGCCGTCTCGGACCGAGCCGTGCCAGGCTCAAAAGGAAGCATCGCCGGAGGTGGGCGCCCGTAGACTACCTCAAAAGGCGTGGCATGCAGGGCGGAGTGATAGGAGGTGTTGTAGCAGTACTCCGCCCACGCCAACCAGTCTACCCAAGCTCGTGGACGATCACCCGTAACACAGCGCAAATACATGGCGATCACCTTGTTGACCACCTCGGACTGGCCGTCCGTCTGAGGGTGAAACGCCGTGCTCATGCGGAGCTTCACGCCCGCCAGCCGAAAGAGATCCCGCCACACGTGACCCGTGAACACAGGATCACGGTCGCTGACGATGGACGAAGGAAACCCGTGGAGGCGGACGATGCCGTCGAAGAAGGCCCGCGCCACGGATGCGGCTGTATAGGGGTGACCGAGGGCGATGAAGTGCACGTACTTGGAGAAGCGGTCAACCACCGTGAGGATGACGGATTTGCCGCCCACCTTGGGAAGGCCCTCGATGAAGTCCATGGAGATATCTGCCCACACCTGGGAGGGTATGTCCAGCGGCTATAGCAGACCCGCGGGTCGCAGTGTCTCCGTCTTGTTTCGCTGGCATGTCACGCATGACCGCACCCAGTCACGGACCAGCGCACCATCACCGGGAATGTAGAAATCAGCACGGAGGCGATGGAGGGTCTTCTGCACGCCCTCGTGTCCTTCAGAGTGTGCCAGGGGCAAGACCTGGTGGCGCAGGTCACCGTGGTCGGGCACGAAGAGGCGGCGCCCGTGTATAAGCAGCCCATCGTCTAGGCGCCAGGGCGTCCCCAACTCGCCGGTGTCAAGGCGCCCGCGGAGCGCCTGTGCGTCCGCGGCAGTAGAAGTTGCCCGGCGAATGTCGTCGATGAAGGCGAAGGACGGCCTGGAGCGGATGCACAAGACGGCGGCCGCCGTGGCAACGTCATCTGTGACATCCTCAGTGTCGCGGCGGGACAAGGCGTCGGCGACCGTGTTGAGACGGCCGGGGCGGTACTCGACGGTGAAGTCGAAGCCGAAGAGCTTGCTGATCCACTGGTGCTGCGGGACGGTGGAGAGGCGCTGGTCCAGCAAGAACTTGAGGCTGTAGTGGTCCGTACACACACGGAACGACCGGCCCCAAAGGTAAGGTCGCCAGTGGCGCACTGCCTAGACCAGCCCGATAAGCTCGCGTTCGTATGCCGCGAGCTTGTGATGGCGAGCGACGAAGGGGCGGCTGAAGAAGGCCAGCAGCCCTTCGCCCTGATGGAGGACAGCGCCGAAACCGATGCCGGAGGCGTCGCAGTCCACCACGAACGGCATGTCGAAGTCCGGCATCTGGAGGACGGGTCCCGTCGTGAGCGCCCGCTGGAGAGCTTCGAACGCCGTAGTCGCCTCCTCGTCCCAGGAGAAGGCGTCGCGGCGAAGGAGGCGCGTCAGTGGCGCGGCGATGAGGCCGAAGTCCCGGATGTACTTCCGGTAGTAGCCGGCGAGGCCCAAGAAGCCGCGGAGAGCCCGCGGGGACCGCGGGGTCGGCCACGCGGCGACGGCGGTGACCTTGTCTGCGTCCATCGCGACACCTTCCGCCGAGATGACGTGCCCCAGGTACGCGACGGAGGTCGTGCCGAACGAGCACTTCGAGCGCTTGAGGTGGAGACGATGCGCTCGAAGCTCGTTGAAGATGATGGCCACGTGCTGCAGGTGCTCTCCCAGGGTGAACTGTAGATAAGAATGTCATAAAAAACAAGCACAAAACGGCGCAAGTATGGGCTGAGCATGTCGTTCATCAGGGCCTGGAAGGTTGCCGGCGCGTTGGAGAGGCCGAACGGCATCACCAGGAACTCGAAGTGGCCATGGTGAGTACGGAACGCCGTCTTCTCGATGTCGTCCGGGTGCATGCGCACCTGATTATAGCCCGAGCGCAGGTCGAGCTTGGTGAAGAAGCGCACCCCGTGTAGCTCGTCCAAGAGCTCATCCACGACGGGGATGGGGAACTTGTCCTTGGACGTCATGGCGTTGAGGGCGCGGTAGTCGATGCAGAAGCGCCATGTGCCGTCGGGCTTGCGCACAAGGAGCACCGGGGCGGAGAATGGCGATGTCGAAATCCGGATGATGCCCTGCGCGAGCATGACCGCCACCTGGCACTCGAGCTCGTCCTTCTGCAGCTGGGGGTACCGGTACGGGCGCACTGCGACAGGCGCCGTGTCCGACAGCAGGTGGATGCGGTGGTCACAGGGCCGTGCGGGTGGGAGGCCCTGTGGCTTGTCGAAGATGTCGCTGTGCTGCTGCAGGAGGTCGGCCAGGAGCGGATGCGCCTCGTCAAGTGCGGCCGCCATCAACTGAAGTTGCGGGGTCGCGGCGCCAGAGCCGCCGATGCATGTCCACTGAACGCGACGGCCCCCCGCGCGCCAGAAGATGAGAGACAGTACGTCGAGGTCCCAAAGGATGGGGCCTAGTGTGGACAGGAAATCGACGCCGAGGATGAAGTCGTAGCAGCCCAGGTCAATGCCGACGCAGTTGATGGAGAAGGGCTCGTCGCCGATGAGGACGGGAACCTGCCGCGCCACGCCGTGGCAAGTAAGGCGGTCCCCGTTGGCGACGGTGACGCTGAACTTCTCCGCGCCCGCCGGCTGAAGTGCGAGGCGGCGCATGGCGTCCCTGGACAGGAAGTTGTGCGTCGAGCCCGTGTCCACGAGCGCGGTGAGACGCTCCCCGTTGATCGTCACCGGAAGCAGCATCGTCTTCGCTGTCTTGATGCCTGCCAAGGCATGAAGGGAGACGACGAAGGCGGTCGCATCGACCGGCCCGTAGGTCGTGACACCGGCCTCGGAGAGTGTGGTGGTGTCGAGCTCCGCGGTGAGGGCCTCTACCTCCGCGTCGTCGACGGTCTCCAAGTAGAACAGGCGGGCGCACGTATGACCCGGCGCATACGGCTCGTCGCAGTTGAAGCACAGGCCCTTGCGGCGCCGCTCGAGCTGCTCGGCTGACGTCAAGCGCCAGAAGGTACGCGTCGGCACGGGGGCGGCGGCAGTAGCGGCCGGCAGAGCAGGGCGCGTCGGGGTGGCGGCCGCCGGTGCGAGGCGGGTCGGGGGACGCGCGCCGCGGCCTGGGAACGCCTGCTGCATGGCGTTGGCGCGCTGCTCGTACGCGCGCGCGTAGTACATGGCCGTCTGCAGGTCCTGGGGGTCGCGCATCTCGACGTCGACGCGGATGTGGTCGGGGAGGCCGCCGACGAAGAGTTCGGCGCGCTAGCGAGCCGTTACGCCAGGCGTATGGCAGGCCAACGTCTGGAAGCGGTTGGCGAAGTCTTGCACCAAGGTGGTGAAGGGGAGGCGACCGAGCTCGGCCAGGCGGCTCCCACGTATGGGGGGGCCGAACCGGAGGAGGCATAGGTCGCGAAAGCGCTCCCACGGAGGCATCCCGCCCTCGTCCTGCTCGAGGGCGTAGTACCACGTCTGTGCGTGCCACGGAGGTGGTAGGAGGCGATCCACGTGCGATCGGACGCCATGGTCTGCTGCCCCCGGAAAAACTGGTCGCACTGATTGAGCCAGTTCAGGGGGTCCACGGTTCCGTCATAGGTGGCGAACTCCATCTTGGTGAAGCGTGGCGGCTGCTGTACGTGCGGCGAGGCCGTGTAGGCGCTCTCGTGGCGACCCGTCGCGGTGGGAGGAGAGTACTGCGGCACCATGGAGCTCCCGGCGTGTGGGTCAGTATACCCGCCGAGGGTGGTGGCGGGCGGCGGTAGCACCGTCGACTGTGGCGGCGCCGACGTGTAGATCGGCGTGTCGGTCCACGTCGGCGGCGGGGACGGCGACGACGGGAACCTGATCTGGGTGATCGGGATTCCCTGGGGCGCGGCGGTGGACGGTGGTGTTGGTGCGAGGGACGCCACCGGCGGGGACGGGGGCGGCGGTGGCGCGTAGGGAGCCTGGAGGAAGGTCCGTAGGTTCGAGACCGCCAGGGTGAGGTCGCGGATCGCCGACGACATCTCCGCCGGAGAGAGGACGGTGGCCGCGTCGGCTACCAGGGCCGCGGCGCCCGAGGCGGGCGGACCCGAGGTGGCCGGCGGCGGCGTCTGCTGCGAGGTGGCGGTGGTCGCGCCAGTGGAGGCGGCAACGGTGATGGGGAGGCCGGAAGAACTCATCGAACCAGAGCAATCTGATACCAAATTGGTAGAGGCTACGGTTCTACCAGATCTCGGATGTAGATTATAGGGGTGGAAGTGAGGGCGGAGAGGCTGGAGACGCAGACGCCGGCTAGGCACCGTCGCTGCGAGAGGGAGGAGGCGGCGGCTAGGGTTTGGGGCTCCCGTCTCCTGAGGGAGACGACAACAGAATATGTTTATTGTCTGATTATAATCAAAGGGGTACATGCGTTTATATAGGAGGGCAGCTCCTCTAAACCCTAGATAACTTGGGCTAAGCCCCTAATTGGGCCTCTTTCGTGTATACTGGAGCCCGACCATAACAGATACTACTATACAAGAGCTTATAAGGGAAGGTTTTACCCATGAGCGCTGGCAGCAGCAGACAAACACTTAAATTTAAGAATTATAAGATGGAAGTATGTGCAAGTGTTATTAATATGCAAAGTTCATGTGTGAAGGTTCTTCCTAATTCCTGCTGAAATGCCAAGTCATTTAATTTTCTCTAATTTTACAGGAGCGACTTTCTTGGCACAATAAATTTTTATTTCTGTAACCTTCATACAGCTTGTTTTATCTTATTTCATTCAGCTATGTTTTCAATCTTCAATTACTAATACAACATACACTAGTGGCTTTCCCCATGCCAACTCACTGCAGCCATTGTCCATGGTAGTTAAGCTCCGATATGCACGATGACAGTGCTTCCCTGACCATCTTGTTGTTGCCCTCTACGTACAGGACGTCTTCAAACAAACTCTTTGCCTGCTCCAGGAGCCTGATCCTCTCCTTATTGTTCCGAGAGCGCAGCTGGGATCGCTGCTGCAGTGCGCTGCCCCATCTGTAGAGAGCTGTAATACAACACGTCTTGCACGTCAGAGCACCATACACCAGAGGTAGGAAATGAAAGATCAAGCTCAATATTGTAAGTAAATTCTGGGGCGTAAATAAAAATAGGGCAGTATCGAACCTTCTGGAGCGTAGGTGTTGCTTTTGGATAACATGGCGTCGAACTTATCGATTGCAGCCAAATACACCCGATCAGCGTCAACTGCCGCTTCCTGCATCAGTTATTTTTTTCCAGTAAGTGTAACTAGAATACAAGTTCCAAGTCAAATGCGCGAATGGTAAAAACCATAATAAATCAACTTAAACACTTATTAGTAGCATGCTACTCTGTCAGGATGTGTTGATGATGGATGCTTAGTTTTTGAGTTTCTAGGGTGTTCACACCACACAGAGTTAAATTGTTTCAAGAGGAATAAAATACTCCGATGTTTATAGTTTTCATTTTACCAACATCACAGAGTAACTATGCAACAACGTTTATACCATACCCACAACAGAAAGGTGGTATACAGTATTTAAACCATTAGCTAGGTGATAAATACGACATCAGCTTGTTATGTGAGCATGCTTAGTCGATACGGGTATGTCGATGTCCATACCGGTCCGATGTCGGCGAGCAGTTGGCCACGGAAGGTAAGCGCCAGTCCCCAATTGTACAACGCCTTGACGTCACAAGAATCAATTGATACAGCCATTCTATAGCTTCTCCCGGCCTCAACAAGGAGGCTCTCGCACTCCTCGCAAACATCAACTAGCGCCGACGAAATGTTCTCTCTGTTCAGTATTCTTCTATCCAGCTTCCTGGACCGCGAGACACGCTCTCTTCCACTCAGATAAGCTCCGCTGTTGGCCAACAGCGTCCTCAGCTCGCGGCTGATCTTGAGCTTGAGCTCTCCATGGAGGAGGTATGTGTTCCCTAGTTGGCCGACCGCAACCAAGCTCGCCGGCCTCAGAGCTACAGCTGTGGACAGAAGCCTTGCTGATCTGTACAGCAACGCATCCGCAGTCTCTTCGTCATCCCTGGCCATCATGGATTCCCTCGCCTTCCTCAGGATCTCTGCAGCCTCCTTAACATTGCGGCTGAATTCTTCAGCATCTAAACCCATGGCCTCATCATCTGAAAGTGTAGGTTCATCAGCACTGACAGTGTTACCCACGAATTCATCAGCTGGCTTCTTCCGTGCTCCACTTGCTCGGTTCTCACCGCCGTTGCGGCGCTCAATCTTCAACCTGTACGACCTGTCCCGGATCTCGAGCGTCCTCTCGAGCAAAGAGGACTCGGCAGATTCAGTTGCAAACCCACCGCCGCCTTCAAATGCAAAGGGGCCGTCATTCCGCGCACCGCTGCCACCGCGCCCATACCTGTGCTTGAACACCAGCCTCTCCAATCGGTCGTCTTCCTGCCCACTCCCAAAACTGAACCCTGCATCCTCCGACCCAGCATCGGCATCATGTCCATCGAACGGCAGCATGTCGAGCGGCCTCGCGGTTCCGACGACCACTGAACCCAATGGCTTGTCTTCACCAATGGTGGTGCGTTTCGTGCTTGCACGGATCGACGGGTGTTTATCCCCATCCCCTTGTTGAACATGAGCTGCACCAGCGTCTGAGTCGTTCTTGGAATCGGCCACGGCAGCAGCAGCAGGGGCGACGACCTTGGTGCTGGGTTTCTTCCGCGGCGAGGCGAAGCTGAGGTCCCTCAGGGCGTCCTTCACCCAGCCCCCGAGATAGCCCGCCACCTCCCTGGCCACGTCGCGCAGCGCGTCGCCGCTGGGGTTGCTACCTCCGACCTGCCCGTACACGGCGGTCGCGCACTCCAGGACCGCATCGCGCGTGCGGTCGAGGGACTGGAGGACGAGGCCTTCCTCGTCGTCGCCGGGGGCGCCGGAGAGGAGGCGGTCCTTGAAGGAGAGGAGGCGGGCGTCGAGATCCGCGAGGAGGGCGGCGAGGCGCTGTTGTTGGGAGGAGGGGCCCGGGGCGGGGGCGATGTGCCTGGCGGTGGCGAAGCCGCCGGCGAAGGCGGCCGCGAGGAGCGGGATGGGCGGGAGGCGGGAGAGGGAGAGCGCGGCGACGGCGGGGAGGAGGAGGAGGAAGAAGAGCGGGGCGTTGGGGCCAGCGGCGATGCGGAAGAACGGGAGGTCCGGGTCGGCGGCGGGGAGGTCGGCCCAGCCGTTGTAGGACGTGCTGGAGGAACGGATAGGTCGGGGGCGGGAGCGGATGGGGAGGAGATGCGGGTGGCGGAGGAGGAGGCCGGAAGGTCTCGGTGGCCTCGGGCGGAGGAGGAGGAAGAGAGCGTGCGAGGAAGAAGAAGGCGGGGGAGGAGTGGCGGAGCAGCACGGCAGGGAGGAGACTGCCGCTGCTGTTGCCATCTTCCTCCTCCTCCGCCTCACTGCCTCTCTCTACTGATTCAGAACAGAGGGAGTTACGGTACAGTACTAATTTGACAGGGATCAACTCCAAATGAGCCGTGAAATGGAAAATAGAGTCAATGTATATGACCACACACAACAACATAGTCACACTTTAGCAAAATACTCTTTGGCAACAAAATAAGTCAACTTTTTTAGCTAAACTCACTTCTGTAATTGCATCTTCTTCTCTTACCAACAGAAATCATGTTTTTAAAGTTAAACTCTCTTACAAGTAAACAAATCCTTCGTAATTTTTTTCTTTAGAAAACGCAAAACTTTGTGTCTACTTATGCGTTCCAATTTATAAGATGTTTTTGGCAAGCTAAGTATGCTTGCAAAATGTCTTATAAATGGGAATAGAGGTAGTACACGGAGAAAAATTATGAATGATTGTGGACCGGGTCCTATATAATTTTTCTCCGTAGTACATACAGTTAGAAAATAAGAGTGAGATTACAAAAGGATGACCCTATGAACTCGCCGCATAGAGAGCATCCCGGCTCCCGAGCTCGTCATATTCGATCAGCCAAAATCCTCCTGGGTCGCTCCCGTCCAAGCGGCTCCGAAGTCCCCCAACTTCGATCCCGCCGGCCACCCCTCTCCGGCATGGCAGTCAATACCGACGGCGGTGGCGGCGGCCTTCCCATCTAAGATGGAGGGCAAGGGAGGGTATCGTGGCAATGCTTCTCGGGTGGCGACGGGCGTCAACAGTGGTGCAAGATGGCGCACCCCTAGTGGCCAGGGCCTCGAGTGACGGCATCTCCACTATCATTTTCAGTACCCCGATCTGGACGTCGAAATTATATTCAAACGTTAAAATTCGGTTTAGTGGTGTTCTCACGAATCTTTTTTTGTTTGAATTTGGACCAATTTTGGTCCGGACTTTCCAGGCCATTCTCAGGATTTCGAGAACGCGCTAGAAACGCCGGACGAAGGAAGCGGCATGGACCCGTCTAGTCATCGACGGAAGCCGAGTCGACGTCCTCCTCGTTACACCATGGCGACCGTTGGGCAATAACCGCCCGTCGCGTCAGCCATGCGTCGCCGTAATGTCGCGTCACCGCCGCCCCCTCGGCTCCCGCGACGGACCGACGGGCAATAACTTCCCGGCGTTTCCTCTTTTCCCGCCCTCGCCGCCCGTCTCGGCCTTATAAGTCGTACCCCTCGTCGGAACTCTCCACACTCTCCCACAGCTTCCCAACTTCGGCGAACTCCGAGCTCTCCCACCCCCACACTCCCACACTTCACACCATGGGCGAAAGGTACCCCGGCGACCTAGCGGCGGCGAACGGCTTCGGCCGCCGCACCCTCCAGTCATGGGAGGCCCGTATGTTGTACGAGGCGGGCTACATGGTGCCGCCGGACGTCCGCCTCCCTTCCGGCTGGAGGCTCAGCGCCGGTGGGATCCTGATTCCGCCGGAGCCGAAGCCCGAGGAGCTCGACGAAGAGATCCAGGCGGCCAATGGAGGACCCGGACCTCGCCGAGGATCCGGGCAACCGCGTCTTCTGGGAACAGCACCTTGCCCACCGGCGACATCAAGCGCTCGCCCACCACGAGGGGTCATCGGGCTCGCCACCGAAGAGGAACAACGCGGTTGGGCGCCGCCATTGGTGGAGCGCTCCCGGGCGCACCCTCGCCGCCATGCTGGAGCACATCCGCGTCAGCAACGAGCCTCGCCTCAGCTTCCCCCGCAACACCACGTCGTCGTTAGGGGCCAGGCGCCATCCTCTGGCCAACTGGCTATCGAGGAGGATGGCCCGCCTCTCCTCTTCACCCTCGGCCTCCCGCTCCTTCGGGTCCGTGCCGGCGACTTCGCCGCCGCTTCGGACGGTTAAGCGGGAGCCGAAGACGCCGGTGCGGTCGCCGCCGAGGACCAGGTCGCGCGACATCGTCATCAACGAGCCACACGCTCCGACGCCGCCCACCGGCCGTCTCCGCCTTTGCGGGCCGAAGCCGGAGCTGCAGGACTGGGCGGTGCCCGACGACGAGGACGCATTCGCCATCAAGATGGCAGTGGAGCAGTCCCTACGGGAGCAGTCCGAGCGGGAGGCGGCGCCGCAGCCGCCGGTGGAGCCGTCCTTGCCGGACATACTCGCCTGGTCCAGGGCGGACTGGGAGGAGTCGGAGCGGCGGTGCGTCCATCGCCTGCAGCAGGAGGCCGAACGCCAGGCCTGGTCTGGCCACGTTCTCGCCTACCAGGGCGCGCCGCTCGTCGTCCTCGATGACGACGACGAGGCCAGCCCCTCTTACCAGCCCTGGAGGTGCGGCGATGCCGGCTAGGGGAGCTCCCGCCCTCGCCACAGCCGCCGAGCGACGACGACAACGGCAGCGAAGACGATGGCAGGGCCGATCCCGGCTACACGTCCTTCTACGGCCACCTTGGCATATAGAAGCGGCGACGGCGGCCTTTTTTAGTTTATTATCTAGTAATGTAGTTTAAATTCAATGTAATCCGCCTATATTCGCCCATGTTTAATGAAATCCACTTGAATTTGCCAAACTCGTCTAAATTTTAGTCGAACGCGGGAACTCGGCCTGGAAACGCGAGTGGGAAACTCGGCGTTCCCAGGCCGAAATTAATTTTCGACTAGCCCAAAGTTGATTCGGATTTCGGCCTGGAATCGCCCAACGAGGGGGGATGCTCTGAGGCGGAGAGGCGAGGCGGGTGCCAGCTCTAATCCGGGCCTCTAGGCCTGTTTTGGGTAGACTGATGCGCGTGTGCGATGTCGCGGCACCTTTTTCTCCGCTCATCTGACTGACATCATGGGGGTCTATTGGTTTTGCTTGAATAGGAGACAGTCATAGGGTTCTTCTCGCGCAAAAGAGGTGATCTCCTTGTTGGCAGTCCTCCTTGATCTGGATATTGACGATTTCTGGAATGCTCCGCCGGTGATCTCCATTGGGTGCATGCCACCTCTAGATTGCTGGGTTGGATAGGATCCGGTCGTGTGCGTCCTTATTATCAGCATGGCTTTAGGAGGACATGGCACAAAGCTCTGTTGTCCATTGACATCATGGGATATTTCGGTGTTTCAATTTCCATGGTGTAAACAATGGTAGAGAATGTCATGGCGCGGCTGAGATTTGAGGACTAATAACGATGGACCGAGTCTTCAAGGCAATAAAGACTTTGCTTGGTGATTTATGACTTGGAGCAGCGCCTCGACATGTGGGGGCAACATCACTAGAAGAGTACAAATTCTCATCTTTCAGTGTCAAAACCCAAAATCTGACCTTAATTGGTTGCATCTGGCAATGGTCTTGTTAAAGACATTGTTTTAAGAGCACAGATTTTCTCTAGAGTGAAAACCTAAGATATTTGATCAGGTGATGGCAATGCATGTGCAGTGTTTTCTTCTTGAAGACATCGCTTTTAGAGAACGTGGACTCCGGATGTTGTTAGCGGTGGTTTGCGTTGTAGCTGCAAGGAATTGATTATTGTAGTGGGGTCTTTCCTTTTTATTCTTCTTTTTTGCTTTTTCTGTGTACATCCTTAATATTTTAGACATTTGATTGGTGCTGAGGCTATACGTAATTGGTAACTCCATGTTATTAACGTGTTCCCTTTATAAAAAAGAGCATCTCCGATGTCCCCTTCATCGGCCAACCGCGGGTGGCAACAATCAATGTGGGCATCAAAGATCATCAAATTGCTTTGCTTATGAGTCGTGCGGGCTCATATGCTACGGAATACTACTACAGGTGCTTCACATGCTGTATGAGCTGATCTGTGATCTAGAAGAAGGTGAGCGAAGGCAAGAAATTTATATTGAATGCTTGAACTGAAAGAGGGAGTTGAGAGAGATTCGGGGGGATCAGGGTAATCCAGGTAATCTTCCACGGAAGCGAGGGTGTTCAATGCGAAAGAATGCAGCCTGGGCAGAAGAACACAGGAGCAAGAGGTGATGGCTCTGAATTTACCATTGCAATCAAAAACAGCCGTGGTCTTTTTGGTATTCAGAACATGAGGAACCACCAGGTAGTGATTCCAGACAATATGTACCCAGGGAATAGCCAACTTATTGTGAAATTTGTATAGGAATTTCATCAGTAAAGCTTCACTCTTATATAATTTGTTGGTTGAAGCAATTTGAAGTGTCCGAGAGTATAGTTTTTTGAGAGATCAGAAGAAATCCTTGTCATCTTGACACTGACGTGGCGGCGTCTGCGGGTGTCATCGTCCTTCCTAAAGAACGTCGGGTATGTCTCTTCCCCACCTTTATCGGAGGAAACTCTAGAACCAGTCCGGACAGCAGCGTCGTTGTCGTCGCTTTCCTTCTTAGAGGTGTTGCTTGGTACGTGACGCTTCTGGACGCTAGGACTATGGTAGAAATTTGTCAGAGGGGCGCAACGGTGGCGGGTCTTCCTCGTTTTCGTCGAGCTGTTGTCGGCTTTATTTTCTCTTCTTTTTTCTTTTTTGTTTTTCTTTGAACGTTATGCTATCTCGCATGGCAGTGATCTCAAACGGATTGCTATATTAATATAGCTGGGTGAAAGCCTCATATGAGGAGGGTTTTATGAACCAAATTAAAATGTCGTTCCAAGCTTCACATTGTCACAGAATGCATGGTATAAACTAGAGCGAACTCTGAAACTTATATGGTGTTGTATTCTTCTGAATCGGAACTTTCAAATGAAACATAATTTGCTACTTTACACTTGGTTGATATCTCCCCTGCATTTATAATTTGTCTAGCTTCATGTACGTCTGCTGTTCTGTTTTGTTTGGATAAACCTTGTGATTTTTTTTCGAAATAGGCTTGCGCTCCCTATATTCATATAACAAGCCACCGATACAAGGACACCACCGCCGAGGCAAAATAGCACAATCTGAGCCCAAGAAAAACAAAAAAGAAAGAAAGAGAAAACAATGCCGAGAACGGCGGTTCAACGAAAACAAAGAGATAGAGGATTCTCCACCGCTGCGCCCTCCAACGAAATTCCAGCACGCTGCTATCGCTCTGAAGCGCTGTGTACCAAGCAACACCTCCAAGAAGGGAAGCGACGATGACGCCGCTGCTGCCCGGATCGTTCCAAGGGATATCCCCGGAACCAATCCTAGGGTTTCCCCCGATCCACAACGAGGGGTGGGGAAGAGGGATCTTCGACGCCCTTCATGAAGGAAGGTGATACCCGCAGGCGTCACCGCACCGGTGCCGAGACAGGGATTTCTCCCGACCCCCAAAAAAACCACACCTCCGGGGCCCCCGGAACGTCCACCAACCTTGCCGCCCACCAGCGCGCACCACCACGGTTTTGCAATCACCCCCGCCATCTCACTGAGATCCACGTCACGAGGCCGGTAAAGACGAGAAGCAAAGAGCACCGACGAGGGTCAGTGGTATAGCGCCACCCGGGAGGGAACTACCTCCACCACCTCCGTCGCCGGGAGGCGGTAGCCAACCGGGTGTAGCAGCAGGACACACCAGGCCCGCCGGCCCGGCCGAGCCCGAGAGGGCCCGTGAAGTCCCGTCGCAACACTGCAGCAGGGGCACCGCCGCCGCCACCAACCCATGCCCTAGCTCTGCTACCTCATCCACCGGAGAAGCCACAGCCGCGCCAGGCACGGCCCGCCCAGACGCAGATCTGGGCTGGCCTCTGCCGGCAACCAGCCGGCCATGCTGGCCTCCGCAGCCCCCGCAGCCAACGGCCGCGCCGCCGCACCGCCGCCGCCCGGTCGCGGGTCTAATGCCGCCGAGCCAGACCATCCACCGCCGAGGAGCACCGGCGCCGTCGGAAGGCCCTGCCCTCCGTTCGCTCATCGGGAAGAGACCGACCCGCCGCCGCCAGCCCCGCACAGGAGAGGCCCGGCGACTTACGCCGGCTGCGGCGGACGGGGAGAAGGAGAGGGAGCGGGCAGTGGGTGGGCGGCAGCTAGGGTTCGCCCGTCGCCCGCAGGGGGGCGAGCAAGCGAACGGGCCTCCGTCGATAAACCTTGTGATCACAGTGCAGCTATGTTTCTGGGGCCAATTCTCATGAAGCCGACTGCCGAGGCTCAAGACTGTAAGCTACTAGTACTTGGCACTCAGTAGCCAAGCGCTTCCCAGTACAGAAAGGTGCCTAGTTCGCCAGGAGTTAAGATCGCAAACAAGTTACGAAACAACAGTATAGAAAAGGACTTTATATGGAACAACGAGAGAGTCTGACATTTGGAATCGAATCTAGTAGCATGTTTAACGGTCGGAATGCAAGAGGAAATCTCACAAAAGAATAACTTTGGGACTTGTTTGGCAGGAAGTAGAAATAATCAGCAAGCGAAAAACATCAGCAAGTTCAAAAAAAGGAAGAGAAAAAAACATAAACACTCTGAAACCAGCCCATCGTCCATGCAGCAACACATGGAAAAAATATAGCCAGAAGAATGCTGAATAAGCAAGAAGCACGTAAGCAAATGGGCAACATCCTGCCACCTTTAGGGACATTTGTTATGGAAAACCAAGAAACATACTCCATAATTACGAATAACCAACCAAATATAGTTAATGGCCGTTGCTAGGTAAGATTCCCGGAAAGTTAATAATTCCAAAGACCAAGGAACATAATAAAAAATAATTGACTACAGCCAAGGGTAGCATCAATACACAAACTATTCAATGACAGCAAAAAGTACATAATAGTCAAATCTAGCAACAAACATGCGGTCTATCAATACAACAGGAGCATAGCACGTGATTGACTAAGTAAATCAGTCTTCTAGCAATTTAGGAACCTAAAGACTAGATGGACACAACGAAGTATAGGACTGCACATACCAGCTGGCACCACAGGAAAATTTTAAGATTTTTTTCGTACAACAAATCAGAAAAGAGTGTGCTACTTGCTAGCACATAGCTCAAGAGAAAGCAAATCGTGTGTTGGTAATCATTCTATAAACGTCTCCGAGTCTTATCTGGTATCGTCATGCAATGGATTTGTTACATGCAAAACAAAAGGATAAGCCATTCACTAACACTAGGATGGCAACATGGACATGGTAATAAGTACAGAAAAATCAGCACCTAGCCAGCTAACACGGATAAAACGGGATCAAAACCACAGATATTTGAAATACCATACAACACTAAAATGTTGAAAATTCATAGCACAACCTTTCACCCCCCACAAAATTGACAGCAATCTGAAGGCTAAAAGCGGAAGATCGTACATTTAAGTAACTAATAAATCAGAAGAGCAGATTGTGGTTGGACCTAGATGATGTCGAGCAGGCAGATGATGTTGGGGTGGCTTGCCACATGGAGGACGTGGATCTTGCAGTTGGGGCAGGCATCCGCTGAAGGCAACCAACTGCGCTAGCTTCATCGCATAGCTACTGTTAAGTGGCTACGGAAATCTTGAATGTAAGTCCTCTGTTGCTCAACAAAAGCTATGTAAACTTTGCTGCAGTAGTAAACACAATACCTTTTCTAGTTTCTTGGGAGTTTTTGGCAGTTCCGTAGTGTCAACAGTCAGCTGGAACCTATCCTTGCACTCACAGATGTAATTCAAGAGGGGAAACATGAAGGGTTTAAGGAAGTAACAATGATTTGCATGCTCAGCCACTTGGAATCACCATTTTCACAGAACATGCAAAAGCTTCGCATGCCATTTTCATTAAGAGAAGCAACAGCGATTACAACTGTTTGCTAACAAGAACACGCCGACAGGCACACTGACAACACAACGTTTAACCCAGCTACTCATGGAGGCTGAAACAACCTTTTCACACTAGCCAAAGTGCTGCACGCCACTGTAGTCACACCTACTTGTCCATTTCAATGATACTAGCTAGATCAGGAAGCAGGCCTCGAAGGTCCGGCTATTGTGCTCCTGCCATTACAGTCTGAATCCACAGACTGAACATGGCGTCAAAGCCCTCAATTCATTTGTGCCACCGATTTGGAGTCATCATAATAAGACCATCTTTGACAATATTCTACTTCTCTTTTGGCTTGTATTCAACCATATTTTGTTATAACTAATGTGTATGCACAATATGGCGTCCCCCTATTTTCCTCAAAGAACATGTCTATTGGTAATCAACAATATAGACAGCTGGCTACTTATCAGTCAGTAACATCATACAGAATGATTTGTGGAATTCCTTTGTGGTTTGACATTTGCGGAAATAAATAGTTTTACCTTTACAATCCTTTCAAGCTATCTCAGGTGCAAGAATATCCACATCTTCTCATCACCATTCAGTGTTAAACAAACCCTTGAATATAAAGCTCCATCTTGTGGGCATTTACACAATCTTGTCCATGCATTTCCTAAATGATTTTGATTACAAACTCAACCATCCTCTGTTAGCATACCGAATCACAACACATTTGGTACACCTTCTCAGTGCTGATCTAAACCAGAAACTCTGGCATTTTCCTCTTGCTCATTTCTACACTAATCCTCTGATGGAGCATATTTGTAGACTGTGTCAGGCCTGCACAACCATACTGATTTAACTCAAGGCATCCTTCAGACTGTTGCTTACAAAAGCGCCATCAACAGGGTAGTGTAGATGACAAAGCATAAATTCACAATTTGGCATTCTCTCCAAGAAAACAAATGGTGCACTCAAGTGATCCGGTTTGGTATAAATAATTGATTAGCATACTTGAATGTTACTTCATTTGGAGGGCACTTCCTTCTAAGCATCTCAGCAACAATCTCCTCTGCTTCCTTCCATCGTTCAGCTCTACACAAACCCTTCAATGTAGAATTATAGGAAATGGCATCAGGCTTGCATGACATTGTGCTTAATAACTTGAGGGCATCATCCAGGCGGCCTTGTTCAGAAAAGCCATTGATAAGGGCATTATATGTGAAAATATCTGGTGTACTTCCATACTTTGGCATTTGCTCGAAAACCTCAACTGCACGATCAACAAGCCCTTTTCGGCACAAGGAATTAATTAGCATATTGAATGTGACTTCATTTGGGGGGCAATCCTTTCTAGCCATCGTAGATATAAGCTCCCCAGCATCCTCCCAGCGGGCAGCTCTACACAAACCCTTCAGCACAGCATTATAGCCAAAGATATCAGGCTTACATGGCATGCTTTGAAACAACTCAATCGCGGATTCCACAAGCCCTTGTTCAGAAAAGCCATTAATAAGGCTACTGTATGTGACAATATCAGGTGTACATCCGTAGTTTGGCATCTGCTCAAACAAATCGATTGCGTAGTTTACCTGACCATTTTGGCACAACGAATCAATGAGTATATTGAAAGTCATTTCAATTAGAGGACAATCCTCCCTAAGCATCTGAGCTATAAGCTCCTCGACGTCATACCATCGCTCAGCTCTACATAAACCCTTCAACACGGCATTAAAGCTAATGGTATCAGGATTGCACCGCATGCTGCTTAGTAACTTGAGAGCATCATCCACCCGCCCTTGTTCTGAAAAGCAATAGATTGCCGAATTGTAAATGACAACATCAGGTCTGCATCCGTACTTGTGCATTTGCTCAATAACTTCCATTGCACAATCAACCAACCCATTTTGGCACAAGCAGCTGGTTAGCATACTAAACGTCGCCTCATTTGGCAAGCAATCTTTCCTAACCATCTCAACAATCAGCTCCCCGACATCCTCCCACCGTTCAGCGATGCATAAACCCTTCAATGCAGCGTTGTAACAAACAGTGTTGGGCTTGCATAGCATGGTCTTCACTAGCTCAATGGCGTCGTCCACACGCCCTTGCTCCGAGAACCCATTCACTAGGGTACTATAGATGACAACGTCAGGCGTGCATCCATACCTGGGCATTCGCTCGAGAAGCTGAACGGCACGGTCAAGCAGCCCATTTTGGCAGAAAGAACGGATCTGCGTAGCGAACGTCACCTCATTGGGATGGCAATTGTTCCTGATCATCTCGTCCATGAGCTCGTGGGCTTCCTCCCACTGCTTGGCACCACACAAGCCCTTCAGCACCGTGTTGTAGGTGTAGGTGTCTGGCGCCACGGGCATGGACGCGATGAGGTTGAGGGCATCGGCGAGCCTGCCTGAGCGGCAGTACCCGTTGATGAGCGCGGTGTAGGTGACGACGTTAGCGGCGCCGGAGGCCTTGGCCGCCTCGAGCACGCGCTCCGCGTCTGCTAGCCGGCCGTCGCGGCAGTACCCGGCGACGAGGGTGTTGTGGGATACCGCGTCCGCCGCGCCAGACGCCTTGAGCGCGTCGAGCACGCGCTCCGCGTCGGCGAGGCGTCCCTGGGCGCAGAGCTTCTTGATGAGTATGTTACACGCAATGAGCGCCGGCGGCTCCGAGGAGGGCATGGAGCCGAGGAGGCGGAGCGCGGAGTCGAGGTCCCCGAGCTGGACGAGGCGGCGGAGCGTCTGGGCGGGGCGAGCCGCGGCGGTCGGGCTGACCCATACGGAGTTGGCCGGGCCACGGTCCGGTGGGGCCCTGCTGCGACTCAGCCACCTGGAGGCGGCCGCGGCGGCGAGGCGGATGCGCAGCCGGTGGGTTCTGGGTGGATTCGGAGGGACCGAGAAAGGGAAAGGCTGGTGGGTAGAGGGGGCGGCGAATAGCGAGGAGGAGGAGGGAGAGGAGGCTGCGGCCATTGTTGAGGTAGAGTTTGGGTCTCGTAGGGGATTTCGGCGGGACCCCGCCGGCCGCAAGCGAGTAAGATGGATGAGGCCGTGTCATTAGCATTTTTCTCTTTTAGCAGAAGGCCGTGATTAGTTAGGACCTTAATCTGGATCCAGGAAAAAATCAGAGCATATTAGGGCCAAAAACAGCGTCGTGCTGGGTGCTTGGGCTGCATAAAGAAGGGAGCCCGCGTATCTACTCCTATCATCTCTTCACAGAAAATTCTCAAAAAAAAATTCTCTTCACAGAAAACAAGACAGGCGGATCACCAAAATACTAACACGTCATCCAATTAGATTCATATAATCTCAAAAGAAAATCGGTTTTATAATTTCTACTCCCTCCTGATTGTATTAAGGAGACTCAACTTTGTCTATATACGAATGTATCTATTGTAAATATTTAACTAGATACATAATGAATCTAGATAAAGTTAAGATCATAATGTAGATTGAAGGGAGTAAGTTGATTTAGAAGTAACTTAATTCTCAATAGACTCGTAAACCGTTGGATTGCATCATGATTTGTGATAGTGTGCTAGGCTCACTTTTTTTCATCAATAAATTAATGGGAAAATATTATGTATTGTATGTTGTATCGAATAATCGGGCTAAGACACCGCCCATTAGGATGGTGAGTATTGAGCGATGTTCTCCCTCCGTTCAAAAATAGATGTCTTAGATTTATAAAAAAATTTAGATGAACCTATATAATAAATAGTGTCTAGATTCATCCAAAATTTGACAAATCCGAGACATCTATTTTCGGACAGAGGAAGTAGTTAATTTAAATATTTGACTCAAATGACCACTATGATTGTCTAAGATTAAAAAGCACTAGATCATGAAAGCCGCGTTGCCGCGCCCATCCATTTTACCAACCTAATCATTATGATATGAAAAAAATTAAATAGAAATACTTAAAAACAATTGACAGTACAACTAATGATATCTTGACAAACTTATGACATTTCAATCGATCTTAAATGAGTTATGTAGATCTGGCAAAATAATTATTTCCTCCGATATATAATAAGTGTTTGATTTAGTTGTACTAAATCTCCGTGCTTGCGACTTCAGGTAGTCTCGGAAGTGATTTTGTTGTTCAGTGAAAAAGCAGTACCTTCAATGTGCAAATTTGAGGTTCTTCCACTGCTCATACGCACGTCTAGGTTGTTATCGTCCCATAGAGTGCTTGGAGTTCCACTGCCCCTTTCAGTTTCCTTTATTACCTTGTCAAGTTAATTGCTTACTCCAAGGACACTGTACACCTGACCGACAAAGTAAAACCGCTTTAGAAAAGGGAGAGAAATTCGGAGAACATGGTTGCGAGTGTATACAATAAACAGTCTGAACAATGGGAAAGGAAAATAAATGCATGGACAATGGGAAAGGAACACTTGTAACTGGATATGTTTTAAGGTTTTTTGTTGATTTCAAGGCATCTTGTACTTAGTTCCCTTGCCAAAATACCAGTTTCCTAAAAAAATAAGCCAACTTATCCTTACTCATAGAAAATAAATTTCTAACATTAGTCTCAAAACATATCATATGCCAACTTGAAGGAAAGGATTTACCTCATATTAAAGGTTGGACCCCTTTTCTTAGTCGTTGGCTTAAATATTTTGTTGTTGTAAGAAACAAACAATATGTATTTTCTCTTTTGAGAGAGATAGAATCTAACAAACAGCTCCATCCCCTGAAAATTGCAAGAATAATTGAAATCCTTCACAACATTGTATTTTCTAATTTGATGAGAGATGTTAATCCATATTGTTAATAGTGAAAGGCAAAAATGTAACTTTTGCTTTCACTTGCAAATGCGCTGAATACAATTAGCTTGCGAAAGAAGAGGTAAAGATAACTTACTGAACCAACTGATACATATGCTTCAATAAACACAAAAATCATGAAAAGGTCTATTGAAATGAGGATTGTGAAAGATATTGGATTGCTTGTATTATTAGTGTATTACCTCATTAGCTGATTTCACCTTCTGTGAAAGCATGTTTCTCTTCGATAGATTTAGGAATTTATATACCACTTCTATTGCATAGCCTTTTTGCTAGCATCGCAGTAAATTCTCAATTATAAAAATTGACTGATAAAAGTATTTGTATTTCTAGAAGATACCCGTGATATAAATCGTTAAATAGTAGAAGTGGACAATGTAGATGCCTCTGAGAAGACTCGTGTCATAAGCTTAGATGACTCTAGGAATGCTCTCTTGGAGGCTCATGTCATTAAACTCTCGTACACTTCATCATGGAAAGTTTAAAATTAACTCTTAGGTCCACTTGGTTCCTGCAGATTAAATTGACGATATGCAGTATACTGTGAGAAATCTATGGGACAAGATAATGATCTTCAGATAGCTTCCAAAGGCAATACTGCTAGATAGATGACTTACATCAGCTCACTCATCTTGCTGTCATAACCTCTTAATGCTTAGCATCAAACTTGAACCCTCTTGTTTTAGCGTCATGGATCTATTAAGTAAAAACAGGAGCATGTTAATAAGAAAATAACCTTTGCAAGGAAAAACTAATTGTTTAGTAGGCTACAAGAAAAAGACACATCCTTCAAGGCTAATAATAGGCTCATGAGTAAGGCATGAGTTATGATCACCGACAGTGTTAGCAAAGCTATTGGACCAAATGAAATACACCCTGCAATGGTACACTATACGTTAAGTTTTTTTACTGACAAATGTCCTATCTCAGTTGATGCAACCTGCTCAGTCCTGTAACAACCTCCTTGAGTCCCTCAATCATGTCTAAGTGCTACACAAATACCAACACTTAAATAGTGGACTATTCGTATTCTGAATTTTTCCTCCAGAACATGACACAAATCATCAATTCTTTTGAAGAATTCTTACCTTATCATGTGGGTATAGAAAATTGTTCAATCAAGAGGCAATCAGATTTGATCCAAGAAATATGGAGATTTCCTCCTAATAAGCTCGGGCTCCTCATCGTTGCTGCATTTGTTCATAGGCCGGTTCAAGTGACCCGGCGGTCACCCTTGGCGACGTTGACTGCTGCCACAATTTCCTTCCCACCATTGGTCGTCCGCTGAGATAAAACTGCACTGGTGACAGCTCCCGCGCGGACTCCACGACTCGACCCCCATGGAGACTGATGCGTTCCTGTGAAGGGAGAAGCAAGCCTGTGAGGAGAAGGGAGCAGCCGCTACTGTCCCCAACTCAAGCTCCTCGACCCTCTCTCTCAGATAATCTCCGCTGCCAGCACCACCAGAGATATCCGAACCAACGAGCACCCCTGAAATAGTTGCAAAAAAACAACAAAATTTTAGTGCTTAAAGCTTTATGGGTGCGCCCATGAGAGAACAATGAGGAAGATCGGAAACTAAATCAAGGCAAAACACGGCTTCCAGACGAACTTAAGTGCGCAGGCGGCGGACCAGATGAATGAGAGAGAGAGAGAGAGAGAGAGAGAGAGAGACCGTACAAGTTGATTAGGGTAGGCAAACGGACAGGGACGGTTACCGGAGGAAGACTACCAAGGTTCACCCCATTATTACGTCGCCGGCGCCAGTTTCAGGTACATGAGACAAAGAGAAGGGCAAGCGACATTGAGCCATGGTCACAGCCATAGTCCGGCGAACCAGAAGGACGACAACCAGGATTTCGAGGCCCATGCTGGCTCTACCGCAAAGCGCCACAGCCATCACACCTAGAGACAAATATATGGGCTGTCTACGTCATATTGGCCCGGTTCATGAAAAAGCATGTGGCTCGATGCGCGGAGCAGCAGCCCTGTTATGTTGTGAGGGCACCTGGAATCAAGCCACACAGCAATGAAGGCCCAAGCGAAGCTGCGCAACGACGGAACGATCCTATACACTCGTACGCTTGATCCAACGGCTGTTGAGTCTAAATCGCTGAGAAGAGGTCATGGTAGTTCCATTTTACTGTTTTTTAATTGGACGTCTCACGTAACACAACAACAACTGTTTTTTTTAGAAAGAGAGCAGGAGAAGCTTTGTTGAATGACAACACAATAACAACTTTTTTTTTAGGTACAACACAATAACAACTAATTTTGCGTGATCACAGAAACTGACCTAGTTCATGTTTTTTTTTTTACTTTATAGTATATATGGGCCGCTGGAAATTGCTAGGATAGTCCATGGTCCACCGTGGCCACCATCTGAATCCGTATATAATTGGAGGGGATTGACTAAGTAAAATTAGAAGAAACAATAATTAGTTTTTATTTTTATTATACATTTATTTAGTTAGATTGCACATATATGAACTACCGTCCTAACATTAAAATTCGCATGGAGCTGTACGGAGAACTTCTTGTCCCGGCACCACAACATCGGTTTGCACAATTTCGCACACTTCATCGATATAATCATACCTAGCGCCGGAAAAGTTAAGTACTCCGTCCATCCGCAAATAAGTGTATATCTAGCTTTTCTCTAAGTCAAACATAACTAAATTTGACCAATTTTATAAAAAAATATAGGAACATATATTACATCAGATTGATATATTATGAAACTAGATTTAAAAATAAATCTAATGGTAACAATTTAGTGTCATAAATGTTGGTATGTTGTCCTAAAAAATTAGTCAAACATAGTAAAGTTTGACTTAGGACAAGACTAGAAGTACACTTATTTGCGGACGGAGGGAGTAGCACGCTTCATCGAATATCAAACATAATCCAGTCTAGCTAGATATGTGGTAGCTAACTTGCTAATTTTTTTAAATAATACGATTTATTTAACAAATTTCATGAATAATACACGAATTTGAAGAATTGCGAATCTAGCGCGCGGCGGCGGTGTTTAAAATACCGACCACACACTATCGGTGTTTGAAATGCCGACCACAACCTATCAGTGTTTGAAATGCCGACCAGACATGTCATCATCTTGTTTTTAACAAAGGAAAGAGAGATCAGCCGGTAGTTCAAATGATGATAGGTCTAGTTGGCATTTCAAGCACCGACGGGTATTGGTCGGTATTTCAAACACCGACTCCGCAGTAGATACACAATTCCTCAAATTCGTGTATTATTCGTAAAATTTGTTAAATAAATCGTATTATTTAAAAAAATAGCTAGCTAACTTACTACTGGACATCGTCATCCGGAACCGTGTACATGAAGTAGATCGTGCCTTATTGATGACTGAGAAGGATTTTTTATCTTGTCACCGTATTGCATGTCGTGCTTAGTCAAGAGGTTGGTCTAGCCAGGTCCACTAAAAGATGTCTGAATTGATATGTTGGTGACTCTAACCATGTTATTTCTGTTGACGAGGTTCGATCTCGTCAATGCCCATTATTATGAGCTTGGGTTTTGGAGAAGATGGGGATGCTGGAGATCATGGGACGGTTAACAGACAAGCAACCAGGGGACACGAGATCTACCCAGGTTCAGGCCCTGGAGGAAAAACCCTACTCCTGCTTGTCTTCTCTTAATTACAGCGGAACCGAAAAGTACAAGGGTGCGCAGATACAATCTAACGTCGCCATGGGCTTGGGCCACCAGAAAATCTGGCTCTCCAAGGATCCGAAGTCGCCATGGGCTTGGGCCACCCGAAAATCTCCACAGGCCGCGTATATTCTTGTGGGCCTTCCTTGGGATGGACCAGGTATGCTAATATTGTGTATCCGTAGGGTATAACCATGACAGTAGCCCCCAAGTGTTCAGTCAAATCGTAGATTTGGCTGAGAACTCTTCAATCTTTCGGGTGCGGCTGTTTCTGTTCATAAGAGAAAGAATGATTTTAGTTCGTAGGGATTGTTGATGCGTGTGTCTAACTCTCCTGACGGATCAGGGCCAGTTAACTGTCATAGGACAAAACAACACGATCTTCTTCAGATTCGAGTCCCTACACTCGAACCTGGAACGGATGCTGGTGTAATTCGACTCAGGCCGCTAAGGTCTTACAGTAGTCAAATCCAAGTAATTTTCGAGTGATCTACCCAACGCGTCCGTCAGGATTTTCATTGCGTCTATTGACACGGATTTTTACTGATAGAGCGCAGTCAGGTGTGTTACCAGGCCATCAGATGATATTTGTAGGTCTTATCTTTGCGTCATAGACACAACATTCGAAAGTTTATAATCGCGGAGGTGTTTCGGGTGGCTAAGGAGGATGCTTCTCACTTAGCGTTGATTGGGGCAAAGTTTGCCAAAACATTTTCGCATTTTGATCCGAAGGATCGCAGTTGAAGAATTCATAGGGTGCACAACCAGCGCTCCCTATGGGAGTAGCCTCCGAGTGTTTGTTTGAGTCGCAGACTCGAGCAGAGACTTTAGTTCAGGTAATTGAGCTTCAGGTCCGTAGGACACAATTTTTTCAGATGCTTGATCAATCCTCCCTATGGGAGTAGCCACCGAGTCCTTAGTGGAGTCGTAGACTCGACGTAGGACTCGAAGAATCAGCAGTGATTTAGTACCTTAACCATGTCTCAGGTGCACGGCCAGCGCTCCTGATAGGAGTAGCCCCCGAGTAGTTGCTCGAATCGTAGATTCGAGTGAGTACTTTTAATTATCAGTCGAAGATTTCCAACTGTTACTAGCTTTGTTTTGATGACGTCAGTGCTGATGATCGGTGACCTCAACCGTCTGCGGCGCCAGAGGTGACATGACTGGACGAACATGGGTCCCACTTTCTGACTTGGAGTTGACTGGTCGTGCGTGACATGGCGAGAATTACGGCGTATCCTCGGTTTCCGTGCGTAGTGGACGGCGTGCGGGCGACGGTTCGCTGCTGTGATGACACGTGGATGGTTGGATCTGATCCTGGTGTTAGGGCTTCTGGATGAACGGTTCCTGTTCATCGTCTTCATCCTTATAACCATGGGGAAAACATTAGTTTGTTTTTCACCCTTCGCCATTTGCTTTCACTGCTTCCATTTTCACGAGCTTTCTCCTCACGCGCTGGATGTTCTCCGGTACTTTCCTTCCTCTTTTTTGCGTGCACATCGCCGTCGTCGATGCTCCACGATGGTGAAGTCGAAGAAGGCCTCCGCTGGGGCGGGATCAAGTGCTGCTGCCGGTGGCAAGAAAAGCACCACCGCCGCACGCATCACCGACGGCGGGTGGCGGCGCACGGAGACGCGCGAGGGCGACCGGCGCAAGCTTCGTGATGCGGGTCTAATCCCGCAGGATAGGGAGGCCGTCAGGATCCCCCGCTATGAGGTAATTCCCCGTCCACCCGCAGGGTTTCGGGTGATGTTTATCGCTTTTGTTGTTCGCGGCCTCTCGCTTCCAGTCCATGATTTTCTTCGTGGATTGTTGTTCTTCTATGGCATCCAACTCCACCATCTTTCACCCAATTCTCTTCTCTACATCGCCTGCTTCATCACTTTTTGCGAGTGCTGGCTCGGTATCAAGCCACACTTTGGCCTCTTCCGGAAGCTCTATTCCATGAAGAGGCAGTCTGGCACCGGCGGGGTCTACCCGCTCGGCGGCTGTATTATTTCCCTTCGATCTTCTGTTCTCTTCTTTTCCTTTTGTATGTCTGAGTCCGTCCAATACTGGCAGAGGAAGTGGTTTTATATCCGCGACTCCATAGTGGACGGGCAAAACTTTGGTCTTGCCCCTTCGACTCCACCCAGGAGACTTGCCGAAGAGATCCTGGAAGAACCGTATCCTGGAGGGCGAGGTGGAGGAGGTAGAGGAGCTCTACCGTCAGGTGGAGGCGCTCCAGATGGTTGCGGAGAAGGAGGTGAATGGTGTGGACATCATCCGCACCTTCCTCAAACGTCGGGTGCAGCCACTCCAGGCGATGTTTCTTTACTTTGGCCGCCACGACCTGACAAGAGTTTCGGCTGAGGAGCTCTCTAGGGGCGACCTCGATAGGGCTCTTCGACCACTGCTGAAATTAAAGGCCGAGGAGGATCTTCCGGTGAAGTCGTTGATGTCCCCCTTCGGTGCCACGAAACCAGTTTCACAGGTGTAGATTTGCGTCGTGCGCGTTGTGCCTTTTTCGAGTGCTTTTCCTTATGATTGCTTGTACTGATCTTTGATGTCTTCATTGTGTAGGAGCTCAAGGTGGCTGGCATGGTACCTCCACCTCCCGAAAGGTTTCCGATTGCGCTGAACAACGAAGTTGTGGATTCTGAGTCTGAGCTTTCGCCGGCGCAATCACAAACTCAGGAAGCCCCCAAGGCGAGGGAGGGGCAGACCCAGAAGCGGGTATGGAGTTCGAGCGAGTCTTCGGATTCCTCGACTCCGTCGACGCCTAGGGACCCATCCTTCCTTGTGCGCCACAGCGGGGATGACGACGCTTCCTCCTCACCGTCCCCGGCCATGCCCATGCGGGCTATGGCGCCGCAGCCGCCGGCCAAGAGGAAGAAGGAAGAGAAGAAAGAGAAGAGGGCGCTGCCCGTCTTTGATTTGAGCGACATCGACTCGTAAGTACCTTCGGATGCTACTCGTTCTTGTTTTCTTGTCTTCTTGTCTTTGATGGGTGTTTTCCTTGCAGCCACTCCTCGGAGGGCTCTTTTAGTGAGGCCACTCAGGAGGCCATAGGGGAGTCGAAGCCGACGGCCCCTCCCTCTCAGACGGTGGCCACCTCTGGGGGCGATGCTCTGAAGCCCTCTCCGCAGGAGGCTCGAGTGATCGTCTCCCAGAATACTCCACCGGGACCTTCGGAGTCTCCATCTGAGCATGTAAGTTATTTTTCCTTTTATCCTGGGGGGGGCGAGTCTTTTTTGGGTTGTTTTGTTCAATGTTGTGCTCGTTTCGGGGCATAGCCCTCGAGCCCTTTTCTTGATTCTTTTCTTCTGCTTCTTTCCTTAGCCCTTTGTGCACAGCGCAAAACTTCTTATCCAACAGCATCTAGCGCTGGAGGCCAGTATGAAGCAGCTGCAAGGTACGTGGCTTTCTCTCTCTTATCTTTGCTATGTGTTGCTTGAATGTAGCTTGTGTTGCTCATGTGCGTCTTTGATACTTGGTAGATGAGAATAACGCGGCCCTTCGCCAGCTGGATGCTCTTGAGAAGAGCCTTGGTCGTGCGGAGAAGCAGGCTGCGGATGCCGTGGAGGCGAAGGAGCGCCTGCAGCAGGAGTTGGCTGATGCCGCCGCGGCCAAGGAGCGCCTGCAGCGGGAGGCTTCGGATCGCGAAGAGCAGCTCGCAACTGTTGTGGCTGCGTGCGAGAAGGAGGTGGCCGAGAAGCTGATGGATGCGTCCAAGGCCTTCTCCGGTATGTGTCTTGCATGTAACTATTCTTTTGGATTTTCGGCTCCTGCATGTTCTTCTTTGCTCCAGATGCTTCGGGCATTGCATTTGATCGCAATGTCTTGGAGCATGGGAGCGCTCTGGATGATGTCACCGCAGCGGTCGAAGATCGCTGCGGCGCTGCTGCTGGCTCCCTTGCCAAGGCCAAGGAGGTTCTCTAGTGTTTATACAAGGTGCCCAAGGGCACTGCCCTTGAGGATGTTGATTCTCTAGCGGATGCGCTGTCAGAGGATGCCCCTGCGGCCTACAAGTGCAAGCAGAAGGGCATCGGCGCTTCCATGGGGCTGGCCATCGCCATAGCGTCCGGAGCGGAGCTGGATCTTCATGACGTCACCTCCCAGATGCCAACAGCTCCTGAAGGCTCTGAGGTAGCCTTTGATCTCTTCGCTTCTCGTTGTAAGCGGTATGGTCCAAAGCTTATCGACCTGCTGGAGGACTATGCGGCGAGGCAACAGGGAGAATCCAGGAGCAGGCACTCTGGCTCCGAGGCCACTCCGGATGCGGCTGCTTAGGCTTCTTTGCTTGTAGTTTCAGGATAGTGTATCCTCTTTTGTAATGTATGCTTTTGTGGATGAACAATTGCTCCTTGTGCCACGCGGTGGCTTTTGATGTATATAAATGATGCTTCGAGATGTTGCCCAAGACATGTGTTGTCGTGGTATTGCCGACGAGTACGCCATGGAGGGGTCCTCACAGTGCGTGCTTAGAGACGTGGGGGAAGGCGGACGGTTGACGGGTACGAGGTAACACAGCTTACCCAGGTTCAGATCCCACAACGGTGGCGGAATCCTACTCCTGCTATAAATCACTATAATGGCAATACGCCGAGTTACAGGGATTGGTTCGCTGTGCGATGTTATGTGAAGTTGTCTGAGGTTGTGCCCTAAAGGCTCCCATAGGCCCGACTTATATAATCGCTAGGTCCTAGGGTTACAGGGAAAAGTCCTAGCCGGACAGGTTACAGAGTCCTACACTGCCTACAAGTAATCTAGCGTGTCTTGCACTCCAAGGCTCCGGGTATGTTGGTGACTCCATCATACCCTTCCTTCATCCGACATGGGCCTCCCTTCTAGATCCATCTAACTGGGTCGCCCAGCAGGCCATGGGCCATGCTACCAATTGTGGGCCACCCGGGTTATCCGGATAGGAGACATGCTATGAGGATACCCATATAGCATATCCCCAACAGTAGCCCCCGGAGAACTCCAAGATCTTGCATCGTCTTGCCTCTTCATGTTGAATGCTTCGTCTAGATGGACGTCGGCAAATCGTCAAGCAACATCTTGTAGTCCTCCCAAAGAACCATGCAAGGCTTTTCTCCGTCTTCAATTTGTAAGTTGGAGAATTGCTGAATCTTCTATCGTACTCTTCCATAGCCGGATTGGATCCGTCTATGCTGGAATCTTCCGATGTGATGGTTCATCTGCCAATGACAGCTAGGGCGACGTAGACATAGGTCAGCAACGCCTCGTAACTCACAAATGCAGAGAACGCAATCATGTCCGTTTTTCCTGCGCGGGCGATACGAACTGTTGGCGGCGACGGTTGGTGACGTGGCGAAATTTCCGCGCATGTCCCCGCACACGTCGCTTACGCGGCAACCGTTCGATCATGCTACACGAATCTTGATGCCGGAGATTATAAATAGTTACAGCGGTGGAAATTTTACTTTTCACCTCATTCTCCTCTGCATCGTCTTCTTCCTCCAGCAAGCGCCTCCTCGAGCTTTCCACGCACCATGCGAAAAAACCCTAGCCCCTCAACTTATCCCAGCCACCACCAAAAACTCCCAATGGCCAGCAGCAGCTCCTCCCCTTCCATGGCGGCGTTAGGCGAAGCCGCGGCGAAGCCGGCGAGCGCCGTCATCGTGCCTCTAGAGGGACTGGTTATTCCCAAATCTGCGGTGGTCGAAGCCATCGGCGGAGACCATAAATCAGCGTCGCTGGAGCTGCTAGAGGAGGAGTATGACTCCCACAAGGGTGACTGGCGCGGTTCGGATATTACGGACCGCGATATCAAAGAACTGATCAACGAGGGCTACCTCCCTACGACGGAGGGGCTCGCCTGGCGAGCGGTGCCGGCCAGCGAGGTAACCCCTTCTCCCCAAGTCGGAGAGAAGGTGTACCTCAAAGCTCAAATTGTACACGGTGTCTCCCTGCCCATCTCTAACTTTTTCCTTGTTGTTCTCAACCATTACCGAGTACAGCCTCAGAACCTCTCCCCCAATAGCATCCTAGTGACGAGGTTTAATCTCGTCAATGCCCATTGTTATGGACTTGGGTTTTGGAGAAGATGGGGATGCTGGAGATCGTGGCACGGTTAACAGACAAGCAACCAGGGGACACTAGATTTACCCAGGTTCAGGCCCCCAGAGGGAAAACCCTACTCATGCTTGTCTGCTCTTGATTACGGCGGAACCGAAGGTTACAGGGTGCGCAGATTCGATCTGGCGTGGAGGTGTGTGCGAAAGTATGAGTTGAGAGATCTAGGACGTTCCATCCTGGCCTTTATATAGACTTAGGCAGGTCCCGGGCATAGTCCTAGTCGGTTACAGGTTCTAGGGTTTTACCCCTTTGAATTTCCTATCTGTGCTAGTCTTGTTCTCCAAGGACTCGAAGGCGTCATGGGCCTTGGCCACCCGAAAATCTTCATGGGCCGGCGTACATCTGCCGTGGGCCTTCCTTGGGCTGGACCAGGTATGCTGAAGTCACGTACCCGCAGGGTATAACCATGTCACCTAGCGCTTAGCAACTATGCGGCGCTTTGTGAGGGTTATTTAGGGATTAGGACTAGGCTAGATCTCTTCATATATTTCTTCACCGTCAAGCGTGAAGCCAGAGCCGGCAAGGACAAGCTCAGGAATTGTGGCACCATTAGTTTTAAGATCTGGCCTGGCCGGCGGTTCCTCGACATCGTTGGCCATGAGTCCTACAAGAACTGGCAACGGACGTACTTCTACGGCCCAGATATCCCTCTGGTCGGCTGAGAAGTAACGTACCCATACTTCATCGATGGAGTTGCCGCTGAAGCCCTGACATGGAGATCCCAAGCCTCCCTTCCCTTCGACATTGATGCTTCCCGCGCCATAAGTCGGATAGAGTGGTTCATAGAGACGGGTCTGACCGGCTTGGACCTGGCCATGTGCTGGTTCATCAGGCGGATCCAGCCTCTGTAGCACCGCTTGAAGTTGATGCACGAGTATACCAACGAGAGGAAGGATAGCCTCCGCATCTCCGAGGATAACTTCTCGAGTGACTCCGTCAAGCTCCGCCTCAAGGACATCGTCAAGGTGAAGGATAGGAAGCGTGGCTTCACCATCACCTACGACATGTTCATAGAGAGCAAGTGCCCAAAGGTACCTGTTTATTTTTTGTGTATGGCATATACTCCAGCTCTTCCGTCTAGCCATTGTCATCTCATCGAACTCTCTGGATTTTCACTTAACAGCTTAGCGATCTAGAAGAGGATAAAATGGCTGCCCAAATCTATGATCCAAAGATGAAGGAAGTCACTGTCATGTCCGACGGTGATGTTCCGTTGGCGTGAAAGCGGAAGAGCTCCACCTCTGACGCTGCCGACGGAGGCAAGAAGAAGAAGACGGAGGGTGGAGCCTCCAAAAAGACTACCGCCGCACTGGAGGCGAAGAAAAGAAAGGTTACCGGGATCCCTTTTGCCAAAGCACCCTCTCTTGTGTAAGCTTATTTCTCCCCAACATTGTCCATTGTTTGTCTTTATTCCTGTACTTATACTTTTTGCACGTTTCAGGAAGAAAGCCACAACCAGTTTGAAGAAGACCTCCAAAACTTTGGGGGCTTCTAAAAACATTAAGGATATGTTGCATCGTGATGTGTTTTCCCAGGCATCTCCCGCCATCGCCCCTGTCACTCCTATTGTCCAGACCACGTCCGCTCCGACAAGCTCTCAATCCAAATAAGCATCTGGCCCTTCTGCCATGGAAGTGGACTCAGGTGCCTCCACGGAGCTTGTTGTTGTCGGCAAACAGGCGATGCGGGAAAGTGCCGCAAACCAAATGGCTGAAGCTTCGGCTAAGGATGCCATCGGTAGCGGTAAGGCGGTGGTGGAAGGTGGTATGTCTGCCGAAGGCGGCGCCTCCGCACCCAAGAAGACCATAGAGTTCCCGAAGGTAGTCTATCCGGTACTTACGCCGGGTAGCACTTCTCTGGTTCCTGGTGCAGCGCCGACATCTCCAACATGCGGTCTTGAGGAACTTCTCTAGCAAGCAGAAATCTTGCAAGGAAACAATTTGTCTTTTGGCAAGTTGCTTGCTGAGAGTGCTACAAACCTCAAGATCATTGCGCTTGTAAGCTTTATTTGCCTTTTACATTTCATATGAGTATCCCACTGTAGCCCCCGAGGATTTAGACAGAAAACCATAGGTCTTTGCATCTGAATGCTCTAAGAGTGGCTAAGCTAGAAAACTTCTCATTGTAGCCCCCAAGCATGTAGTGTGAATGAATTATTCTGACTAGATGCTTTAAGAGTAGCATACGTAGTGTTTATAAATTTCAATATTGTAGCCCCCAAGCTTCTAGTTGTAACTGAATTAGTTCCGACTAGATGCTTAAAGAGAAGCCAAGCATATGACTGAGTTAAAAACTTTATACTGTAGCCCCCAAGCTTCTAATCGAAAACTAAATTAGTTCTGACTAGATGCTTAAAAAAATACCAAGCATATTGCTAAGTTAAAAACTCTCGCTATAGCCCCCGAGCTTCTAGGTGGAAATTTTCCGGCTAGATGCTCTACGTAGACCAAACAACGTTTGACTTTCTTATTTTCACGGAATGAGAATGCTCGGAGGGGCGTGTCCAATGACAAGTACTAGAAGATGCGCGCAGACTTGGAAGCCGAAAAGGGTAAAACTGCCTTCTTGAAGGAACAAATCACCAAGAGAAAGCGTCCGTTTTTCCTTTCTTTTCTGTATTCTGAATTGGTCGCGTGCCAACATTCTCTGAGTACTCACTTGTGTACTGTTATTTCTCGGACTTGCAGAAACCATTTCCAAGGCTAAGGATATTGTTGAGCAATCCAAGCATATTCAACTGTTGGATAGCAAAAACAAGATCCTTAAGCAGGAGAGGAAGGACACGCTGAAGATGCATGAAGACTCCATGAAAGTCCTGCAGGAGTCCGCCAACACGAAAATGAACCGCTTGAAGGAGGAGATCGCGATCTTGAAGGAGCATAAAAAAAGCTGTCGATGAGCAAAATCAGCGCCATCATGAAGCGTACAAGATCTTCCGACAAGAGTGGGATTCCATGGAAGACACTCTCCGGCAGGCCGAGATTAGCATCTTCAGTAAGTGATTCTCTGTCTTGTACTTCTATAAGATGGATACTCTGAACTTGTTGTGTTATTGAACTCATGCGCTCCATTGTCGGAATTTTGCAGCTCCTATGGGGTTAACCCGTTCGCCTCCTCCGCCAAAGGAATGCATGGTCCTTGCCAAAAACTTTATCAATACCGCCATCACACAGACCAAAGAGATTGCCAAGCTCCTCCAGATTAACATTAAGGCAATGGATTCTGTGGCGAAGTACTCGGAGATCTTGCGATGAGACCCCGAGCGTATTTCAAGCTGGAAAGCTTCATGTACACGGGTCAGTGCAAGGATGGCGCTGTCAATGGTCAAGGCACACTACAAAGATGCCGACATCGACACGGTGACCTCTGGCATCCCCGACACAGACGACGAAGGCCAAAAGATAGATCAAGAAGCTATCTTGGAGTCGCTCGCGGGTTTTGACACTAGAGTCGCCGAGTTGGTCGACCCTAACATCTTTGTGCCCCTAAAAACCATTGACGACAACATCCAAAGCTCCTCTGAGTCCCTCAACACTGCCGACTTCGAGGAAGGTGACTCTCCTGCTGCCGACAATGTTGCATCCAAGTCGCATGCGCCAGAGGAATGAAAAAACAATTTGTAATATTTGTTTCCTCTGTAATGTGTATGCGAAAAAAACTATGTGTTAACTTAAGGCGGAAAACAATGGTTGTTATTTCCTGCTACTCAAGAATTGGTTCCTCATATATATATATTTTTTTTAAGCAAGTGCTGGCTTATCCATTACTCTGGTTTTTATGCTTGACCTTTCGTGAGTCGAAAGACTCATTGTCGGAACCATGCGCTCAGGTGATGATGCCCAATGGCACCATCAATAACCTAAGCACAAAATCGCCGATAATAAGTGCCAAAAGTCACTACTCCAGAATCCACATAAAAACAACAAAGAACATGTAGACCAGAAAACTTAAGCTAACACCCGTAGGCAGAATTTTCACAAGTACAATTGCAAAGCTTGTGCATAAAGGTTTTATACGATCCAAATATGAACACTAAAGGAGGTAAAAGACTCAGAAATATGAGTGAACCAGAGAGCTTTATTTCACTGATCATATAAGAGGTACACAATAGATAAAAATGCTAAGTGTAGAAAGGACGTAGCTGTGCTATGTTCCATGGCCGATCAAGCTCCGGGTAGTCATCATCCGGGTCACATCGCTTACGCTTATGATCCTCACTGGGTCTATCCTTGTAACATCCCAGCATTGGGGCCTAGAAATAAGTTGAACCTAGATGTGTGCATTGCATTCATGCATAGAAAATCTGAATAATTTTCGCGCTTTTGAACAAAACTTGTCAAAGTGATTGAAGCTTCTCTTAACTTGATGGAATTGAAGTAGATCATCAAGTTGACTGCGATAAGTTTCAATATGACCTTTGCTAAAACCTTATTTTGGGTAAGGGAGATTTGATCTAAGGGTATATCAAATAAAATAAAAGTTAAACCTTAATACATTATGATTTGATCCTTAGGTGATCATATCATAATATTCATTATAATCACTCATGAGTACCAAGTTAAGGATATAACACAAATAATAAGAATGTAACAATTATATCTTAATCTCACCTACATATACCATGAGTATCATGGTAATACCTAACCCTACTTTTTAAGTAAGATTGAGTAGGAAAGAAACTAAGTTTAGATCATTCACCCTATATCTTTCTTTCCATATCAATCCTTATCATCTCTATTGAGTTATATTTCAATATCTGTTTTTCATCAATGTTGAGAAATCAACTATTGATTCACCAATTCTCAATCTACCAACTCTTGACTAGAACATAGCTCACATTTAAGTGTCTATAAAGAAACAACTAAGAAGAGGTAAATAGTAATTCTAGTTTTAGACATCATCTATAGGATGGGAATGATGGAAGAGAATCAAATCAATAGGATAATTGATGGATCTAAATCACTCCTAAATAAATAGAAGAATTATTTATACCATATAATTATATGGTAGTTAAGACGATTACAAGGATGAACCCTGAAGATAGTTACTAGTAGTAATTCTATTAGACCAAGTGGGCATAGTCCATGAATAACAGTCTTAATCCAATTAAAGATACTAAGAAGATAACTCCAATACAATTGAAAGGTTGTATTGCTAAAGCTTTGTTTAGCCAACTACAAATCTAAGATATAAATGATTAAGGGATTAAAATGATCATGCCTTACTCACCAGGATGGTCTACCTATATCTAGTATAAAATATATTGGTTGGTAGAACATGATTGAAAACCTAGTAGGAATAAGTTATCCTAGAGTAGTCATTACAATCCATACTAATATAATGTAAGGTTGGAGTGTGAGTTGTTAGAGTAAAGTAACTGTAAGATAGTATGATTCAATTAAAGTTAGTTGAGCATAGAGTTATGGAAGAAGTGTTATTCATCTTAAGGGATAGTAAGACTTAGAGAAAGGTAGTTGGATACATACATACATCTGATGAAGAAATATTAGTGATGGATGATTAAGGAAGATTAGGAGTGGAGTTTGAAAGAACTACTTGTTGGATTGATGATTAGCAACAGTAGAGTAGTGGGTATAACCAAGCAAAGATATGAGAAAACTATGAAATACTTTAGTATCCAACTGGATTCATCCATAAGTTTAGAAGAACAAAAGGTGAATAAAAAACATTCTTGAGAAGTAAAGCTCATCATACTAACTATGATGATGGATAGGAAGAAGTATTATATCTAGGAAAGGAATTCTTTAATTAAAGGTCAAGGATGGTGAAGAATGGAAAAATAGACATTCTTGTTAAACAACCAACTCTAAATCTTAAACCAAGTATAATGTCCATTCAAGGAATTGATTCATCATCTTATGTTAATATAATTTTATAGGAATATTTTCCTATAACAGATCACATAAGCACATCTCTTTCAATTATAACTATCATGATTATATGTGATTAAGAGTATCTTTACCAATTCTTTGCTATAAAACATTCTAGATATAACTTTCTATTTTATAAAAGGTGATGTTATCAAATATCACAAACAAAAGCCAATATGATTTATTATTAGATCTTTACTCACAGTAACAAGGGAATATAAGTAAATCAAGCACCCTAAACTTCTTTGTTTATCATAATAGAATATATACATTGCCATTTTCTCAATTAATGAAAATAGTATTAACCATATTAATTTCTTTTGTATTTCATGCATCAAATAATGATATAGGATCATTATACATATAAAAATTTCTATTCAAACTATGAGCCAACTAGAGTTAAGTTTTATAAACAAATCAGAACATATCATTTAATAAATCCATGATTAAAAGTGGGAAAAAATATAATAAGAAAAGCTTTTACAAAATATTAAAAGGAGTTCATGTAGGGAAAATAAAAGAAATATAAAAACATTATATAATAAAAGTTCACAAATGATACTAAATATATTTTAGTATTACTACAATTATCCAGCAAATAAATTCTACAAAGAAAAGTTCAAAATATAGATTAAATTCAAATCTGAAAAGGAAAACAGAAAATAGAAAAATAGAAAAAAATAAAAAACAAGACCTGGCCGTGGCCCAACTCCTACCTGCTTACCTGTCGCCCAGGTGCAGCCCACAAAGGCCCAGTAACCAGCCCTGCTCATTCTCTCCTGTGACTGACGAGTGGGGTCAGGGGAGGATCGCGGGTTGAGAAGAAATAAACGCCAGGGGTTTTTCCGCAAAAGTGACATCATCGTCATCCTCACGCACACAGGCAGCTCGCTGGAGGAGCTCGCCGCTGCCCATGCCGTCGTCGTCAGCCGTGCGTCAAGATGCTCGTCGTCGTTCTAGAGGGGGATAAGAAGGCCACCGTGACGCCTTGCCTTAATCCCTATCCACAATCCCTCTTTATCCTCTCCGATTCAAATGGGGCCGAAACCCTAGCTCACCGGAACCACATCTTGCCGTCGAACCACATCTCCCCACACTCTTCCAAGCAGCCATGGAGAAGTCCCGTCCTCCGTAGATCCTCTGAGTAGAATCTTGCATCAAGGGGAGCACTAGAGAGGGCGAATTTTTGCCGTTCCTCTTTGCGGCAGTTCGTTGGAATCCTTGTCGGAGAGCTCGCCTCCGACCACGCCGGTCCTCGCTAACCTCTCTATCATCATCAGGGTGAGTTCCTGAACACTCCAACATTCCTAAATCGTTGTGTATCGTTGTTAAACACCGTCGCAACTTCTGTCACCGTCGGCCACCGTCGGAGCTCGTCGGAGCTGAAGCTCCGATGAATATTTCTGAGCGGCGCCACCAACAATAGGTTTGCCTTGATCTCCTCTATCCAACGCACCTAATCACAGCCCCGCGCGCGCACCAGATCGATCGATCGATCCTCAACCAGTGAGGATCAACCCAGGTGACGTCATGCCTATGTTAGGTTCGAACCACGTTAGCGAGTTTGACCAGTCTTTGCCTCGTGTGGCTGATGACATGGCCTTGGGCCCATATGTCATTGTTTGGGGGTAGCAAACCAGTCAGTAACAAATACATTTTCTAACCTGAAGAGCTGAGGTGGATATAGGCCCACTGGTCAGTGACTCAGGCTAGATGTAGGTGCGGTGTAAAAAGTATTTCCTGTTTAAGAAATAAATAAAATTTTATAAACTCAATTATTAATATTTCAAAAATCAAATAAATGATTAAATCTTGTTTAATTAATAACCTTTGATTTATAATTCAGAAAAATGTGTATAATATATGAAAATTTGTAGAAAAATAAAATCTACAACTTAAAATTATTATCAAATATTATTATGATTATTTAAATAAATATTATTTAATAAAGTTTTTACAAGTAATAAAACTTTGGTCATTCATATTTTAATGTTAAAAATATAAATAGAATACCAAAAATCTTAGAAAAATAAGAATTATAATTTAAACTATAATCATGCATTATTATTCCACTTAATTAAATATTTGTTATTTATTAAGTCTTTATAAAGTAATAAGTATTATAAAAATCATATCTTATTATTTTTAAATCACAAAAATAAGTGTAATATACCAAAAGGATCACAAAAATAATACCTATAGGTTAAAAATATAATATTCCACTTTTGAGTATAATAAAAATTCAAATATTTTAATAACTCAAATTTAAACTTATTTACTTAATTGATAATTCATATAAGGGTAAATTAAAATTGTTAATATTTCTAAAAATTAGTCAAATAAGTCTAATAAATAGTATTAGTCTTGAATATTAATAATATTAAGTCATAATGATTCAAAAAATTATAAATACTATTATATTGAATTATCCTTCTACTATATGAATATTTTATATTCTAAAAAGATCTTTAACAATTCTAAAATCTTCAAGAATGATATATAAATCAAATAAAACCTTATAATGGACTAAATCCAAAGATAATTCATGAGTAGTCCCTGGTACTATTTATTTATCCACAAACCACAATCACACCTTTATAAGGAAACAAGAAATCTTGTTCTACTTCAAAATATAATCACTCATCCTTAAAAAGGTAAATGATACTATTCCATTATAAAATCAAGAAAACCACTACAATAAGTAAAAATTTAACCATTCTTAAATAACCTGAAGGCAACATTCCCAAATACACAAGGTACAAATGTTATAAGAATTATACTTTCAAACTATCTATATTTTAAAGTTAACTTTAGTCTCCAAGAATCTAAATATAATACTATAAACATTATTATATGTTTTACAGTTAAATTTGGTCTGATATAGTCAAGTCATAAAGCATCTCAAGCCCAAACTATTCAAGCAAGCACAAATAACATCGACTACCACTAACTAACCACAAAGATTGTATAAACCTTAGAAAAGAAATCTTTTCTTCAAATGTTATTCTTTTTGCCACTTCAAACAAGAACTCTTATATAAGCAATCTTGAATAGCATTTCACTTTTTGTGTGTATCCCATTGTTTTGTAATATTGTAATTTTATGATTGTCTCACACACCCTCACAAGCCCTAATAAGAAGCACAAGTGTGAAATTTATCTAAAAGGGACAACACATTCTAAAGTAACCATTTCTAGAATCCAAACCCTAGAACAACGTTATCCCCGGGATTCGCGTTTATAAAGTGCATCACATTACTTATGCATAAGAGCATATTTCCTCTTTAAACATTAGTCCTTACTGGACCAATGATGCTGATTTCAGATTTTGGATCTTATATTGACTCGAAGACCGTGAGTGCATAATCCTGCAATCACAAAAGGCAAGTTCACACTTGCTCATGTCCTTTGATTATTTTCGGTAAAGTATTTTACAAATTCAGTGTTGTCATCACCTGCATTTGAAAAAGGGTCAGAAAACACTATTTTTGATAATAATGTGAACTATTGGTTACTGATCCAGGGTGATCAGCTAATCTAGTAACTCTGACAGTTGGAATACCACTGTTCAGAACTATATCACCTAGGACTTCACAACCAATGTCGCCAGTGATTCTTGCATCGTATATTATGTGTTGACCATGAGATTTGAATGGGACGGAGAAGTCAGCTGTATCTTCTTCCTCTCGCATGAAGCCGGATGTGCAGGTCATGGCTGTTGTCCTCGTAGCGTGCATATTAATTGGTAATTCATAGAGGATATGCAGCATATGGTTGGGAACCCTCAACGTCCCACAATAGTTTTGACATTTAATGGTTTGTACAAACCATTGCCGTAATTCTTTATGTGGGCATGGTGTACACCAAGGAGGCATGTGAGGTCGCAAAGGGGGCAGTGATTGGCTTGGATCATCTTCTGGTCCCCACATCATGGAATTGTGGACGGGAATAAGCTGCCCGGTTGTGCAACAAAGAGTTGATCTCTCATGGGTAAAGTAACGCGCCTCTGCAGAGTGTAAGAACTGTAACTTGTTACTCCCTGTTACGCAAACGCGGCGGGAAAGGAACTCCATGAAAGTTCTGGTAAACCCGCGAAATCTGACGGACATAGATTTTCAGAATAAAAGCAACCTTTGAAGAAATGTTTATAAAAACTTGCATAGCCTACGACCTATGGTCTGTGGCTGTAGATATAGTGCATCAAACACTCCTTTTCTAGTGAACTTGATGAGTACGCTCGTACTCAACGTATATTCTTAACCCTTGATAGATTCTGAAGTCGGGATAGACAACCTCTACATCAAGTTATGATCCAGGACTCGTCATCCAAAGCTAAAGCTCTTCAATGAAGTCAAGGAAGTCAACATATACATCAACACAAGTGAAGACAAAGTTACTGATTTGATAGGAATATAATCTCTAGCCAAAGAACCTAAATCTGTAGTGTATTGCAATAACCGCAATGTCAATCCCTTAGTTAAAATACTAGTCTTAATGGTATAATAGTCTTGCGTTGTTTATCTTTGATTCTTCTCCATAAGAAGTTCTTTTTCTCTCTCTAACCTAGAGTGTTCTCTGGATCTTGTGTAAAGAGTGAGTTGTAACCTTTATCCATGTATTGGACCCGTTGTGTTTCTGTTGTGCCATTCTGAGGGATGTGATACTAGTGAACAGTGTTTCATTGGTGTTATTTCCACGACTATAATATACTACATCATGTAGTGGTATGCTGGGTCACCGCAATCCTTCAGTTCACGATAGTCAACGAGGTAGTAAGACCCATTGAGCAGTGCCTTGCTTATGATGAACGGTCCTTCCCATGGCGGGGATAATTTGTGTGACTTCTTATGCTTAAGTCGGAGCACCAGATCCCCCTCTTTAAACGAGCGATGCCGGACGCGGCGACTATGGTAGTTGCGTAGCTTCCGCTGGTAGATGGCGGATCTTTGGCATGCCAAAACACGCTCCTCCTCGAGAAGGTCCACACCTAGGCGTCTGGATTCTTCAGCGTCATCTTTGTCGTAGGCGGCAACTCTTGGTGCATCGTGAAGGATGTCGGAAGGTAGGATGGCTTCTGCTCCATATACCATGAAGTAAGGGGTGTAGCCGGTGGATCTTTTAGGTGTAGTCCGTAAACTCCACAGCACATATGGCAATTCTTCCGCCCAGGCTCCATCTGCTCTATGTAGTGGTGCCTCAAGACGTGGCTTGATTCCCTGCAGAATTAATCCATTGGCTCGCTCAACCTGACCATTGGACTGTGGGTGTGCCACAGATGCAAGGTCAAGTCGGATGCCTTTGTCCCAACAATAAGCCTCCACTTCTCCGAGTGACAAGTTGTTGCCGTTGTCGGTGATTATGCTATGTGGGAGACCAAATCTCACCACTAGATCCCGGACAAGCCTAAGGGCAGTTGCCCCATCGAGCTTTATAATGGGTTTAGCTTCTATCCATTTTGTGAATTTATCAACTGCTACTAGCAGATGCATAAATCCACATGGTGCCGTTTGTAAAGGACCCACCATGTCCAGCCTCCAAACTGCAAATGGCCAAGTTATTGGTATTGTTCGCAATTCTTCAACAGGAACATGTGGTTGTCGGGCATAATACTGGCATCCCATGCATGTATCAACCAGCTTGTCGGCGTCCGCCTTCGCGGTCATCCAGCAGAATCCTTGCCGGGAGGCTTTAGCGACCAAAGATCGGGGAGCGGCGTGATGCCCGCAATCTCCGAGCGGGATTTCGCGTAGGATTTCAATACCTTCTTGCTCGGAAACACACTTAAGGTATACACCAGTAGTGCTTTTTTTGTAGAGCTGTCCATTGATTATGGTATAGCCCTTTGCTCGTCGTACTATCTGCCGTCTTTCGACCTTGTCGTCGGGCAAATTTCTGTGTTTGAGATATTCCATGAACGGTTTTGTCCAAGCCGGAGGGACCTTTGCCACCATGTGGATGAAAGAGTCTACTCTGCCCGGGTTGTTGATGTCTGCTCCCTTCACGGATGGTGTCCATAGATGCTTCAGGAAAACTCCAGGTAGAATTCGTTTGCGCCCTGATCCAAGTTTAAACAGCAGATCAACCGCCTCGTTTTGTTCCCTAGATACATACTTGACCTTGTAGCCCAAGAAGCTCTTGGCTATCTCGTCCACTTCGTCTCGATATGTCGCCATCATAGGGTTCCGCGCATTTCAGGTGCCAGCCACCTGCTGGGCAACCAAGTCGGAATCTCCATAGCAAACTATGTGCTTGATGCCAATATCCTTGGCTACACGTAGTCCGTGAATGAGTGATTCATACTCCGCCATGTTGTTCGTAGCCTCGAAGTGGATCTGCAGAATATAGTGTAGCTTGTCCCCAGTTGGTGACTGTAGCATCGTGACATAGCAAAACATGCCGTAGGGTGTAGTGAACGAAGTGGCCAATTGGTCCGACTTTCTCATCTTGATCTGGTGGTATCCTGAGTATGCATCGAGAAAACACAAAAGCTCTGAGCCAGCCGTCGAGTCAATGACTTGGTCAATGCGAGGCAAAGCAAACGGATCTTTGGAACATGCTTTGTTCAAGCCGGTGTAATCAACGCACATTCTTAATTCTTTGGTTCCCTTTTTAGGGACAAGTACAGGATTGGCCACCTATTGGTTGTGAAGGACTTCTCGGATAAATTTCGCCTTAAGTAACCTAGCTATCTCTTTGTCTATGGCGCATCTCATCTCATCTCCAAAGCGTCGTAGAGGTTGCTTCACTGGTTTGCATTTTGGATCAATGTTCAAGCTGTGCTCGGCAAGTTCCCTAGGTACACCTTTCATGTCGGCAGGTTGCCAAGCAAAGATGTCCCTATTCTCGCAGAGGAACTCGACGAGCACGCTTACCTATTTGGGATCCAGATTCGTCCCAATGGCGCTGGTCTTAGAGGCATCGCCTACCATAAGTTCCACCGACTTGGTCTCGATGGCGGCCTTGAATGCTGGGGCGGAGTCAGAAATCTGTTTCTTCAACGCGGGCATCTCTAAGGCATCGACCTTGCTCTAGATCTCCTTGAATTCTTCGCAGTAGAGGACGACTTCCGCGTAGGCTGCTTCTCCAATTTTGCAGTCCCTTGCTTTGGTAAAGCTTCCGGATACGGTGATGACACTGTTTGGTCCGGGTATCTTGAGTTTGTTGTAGATGAAGCATGGCTTGGCCATGAAGGTGTGGAATATGTCGTGACCGAATATGACGTGGTACACGCTTTTGAAAGGGACCACCTCAAAGGTCATGCGCTCTTGGCGGTAATTATTAACATCACCAAAGGCGACCTGGAGTGTGATGCACCCAAGGGACCGAGCCTCCCGACCAGGAACTACGCCGTGGAAGATGGTGTTGGTCCGCCTTAGGTTTGCCTCCGTCAAATTCATCTTCTGCAGTGTATCCAGGTACATGATGTTGATGTTGCTTCCACTATCCACCATACATTTGGTGAACTCATTGCCGTCAATCAAGGGGTTTATGACCATGGCGTATTGGTTCTCCGTAGGGATGAGGTCTGGGTGATCCTTCTTGTCCCAAGTAATTGGAATCTCCGACCAGCGTAGGTACTGGGGAACTGGGGGTAGAGTAGCCATTAGTATCCTCAGCGAGGTTTTCTGTTGTCGGACAGTTGGGGTGCCAAGGAAAGTGTGATAGACGGGGGCCTTCTTCTCAAAGGGGTTCTTGCCCTTGCCATCGCTCTTGGCGGAGTGCTTGGGGTAAACATCTGTAGGGGTTCGTAGCATGGAAAACAAAAAATTTCTACCGCATACAAACAAACAAGCCAAGATCTATCTACTAGATTGTAGCAACGAGTCGATAGAATAACTCACCCTCGAAGATTCCAAAGTGTTTAACGAGAGCGGATTCTCGTGGGTGATGTAGTCGTACTCTTGCCGATCTCAAGATCGTGTAGACGATCCTTCCGGCGGTGCGTTCCGGCAGCGCTTCCGCAGTCGGTCACACGTTCGGTACTTGATGAATACCTTCCTCTCCCTTGTTCCAGCAGGCAACGGAGGTTGTAGCACTCTCCTCGCGATTCCTGCAGCACGACGGCGTGGTACCGGAAGTAGAGGGGAGATCTCGCAGGGCTTCGCCTTAAGCCGGAGCGAGTATGGTGGACTATGAGAGAGGCCTTGGCGATCTAGGGTTTAGAGGCACCAAGGAGAGAGGGCTAGGCTGGTGTCTAGGGCAAGGGGAAGGCCCCAACTCGGCGGCTAGGCAAACCCTAGGGGCGGCAGCGACTTGGTGGAGGCCGGCGGCTAGGGCTAGGGTTTAGAGGAGAGAGATGTAGGTCTAGAGGGGCACCCCTGCCCCTCCTTATATAGGTGGGAGGGCGCCGGCCAGGGGAGGAGAGTCCTCCCCCAACTCGGCCTCCTTGGCCGGCGGGTGGAGGGAGAGGAACTCCTCCCCAAGTAGGTTTCCTACTCTCCCTCCACCAAGCAAACTTGTCGTTTGACTTTTCAAACTAGGATTTGATTTATCCCTTTATTTTGCTCAGCGATGACACCTAGTACATGATGCAACCATTCCAACTTGTTATGACACATTCATGTACCCTTCCCCTCCGGAGTGCCGGACCTTCCAGACCCTTCTAGAACATTCCCGATGAAAACACCGGAATCATTCTCCAACTCTGAAACATGACTTTCCTTATATGAATCTTATTCTCCGGACCATTCCGGATCTCCTCGTGATATCCCAGATCCCATCCGAGACTCCGAACAACATTCGGTCTCTTACTCATCATTCCATAACTACTCAACAACATCGAATCCTTAAGTGTGTCTCCCTACGGTTCGTGAATTATGCAGACATGATCGAGACACTTCTCCGAACAATAACCAATAGAGGAATCTGGAAATTCATATGGCTCCCACATATTTCTATGATTACTTTGCGATCGAATGAACCACTTACGTACGATACCAATTTCACATTGTCTCATGATAGTTTACTTATCCGAGGTTTTGATCGTCGATATCTCTGCATACCTAGTTCAACCTCATTACTGATAAGTACTCTTTTCTCGTTCCCGTGATATGTGTTCCCTTGTGAACCAGTCACATGCTTGCAAGCCAATTGGATGACATTCCATCGAGAGGGCCCAGAGTATATCTATCTGTCATATGGATGGACAAATCCCACTCTTGATCCATGTGTCTCAACCCATACTTTCCGAACACTCAATGTCACCTTTATAACCACCCAGTTACGGTGTGGTGTTTGATGTCATCAAAGCATCCTTCTGGTGATGGTGATAAGCATGATCTCATGGTCGAAGGAATTAGGTTACTATGTATCAGAAATCATATAGCAATTGAACTATGACTTGATCTTTATGCTACGCTTATCTATAGGAGTATGTCCATCATACCATTCTCCTAACGATATGATCTTGTTGTTAATAACATCTCAATGTTCATGATAGGGAAACCACAATCATTTATTTAACCAACGAGCTAGTATTATAAAGAGGCTTTACTAGGGACTCTAATTTAGTTTACAAATTACACAAGTATTAATGTTTCCTTGTTAATACTGTTATAGCATGAATGTAAACATTTATCATAAACACAAAGATATAATAATAACTACATTTATTATTGTCTCTAGGGCATATCTCCAACAACATCCTCATCCATGTCACTTGAATCCTTGGACTCCTCGTCCTTCTTATTCCCCTTGCCCTTGCCTCGCGACCTGTTCTTCCGACTTTGCTTGTAGCCGGACTCTGGGTCCTCCTTGAGGTCGTTGACGAACTTGCAGTGGCGATTGGTGTGGGTGGCCTTGCCGTTGGGGTTGAGGTGTACGAGGCACGACATATCGTGGTACTCTTCATAGGTTTGGGGAACACGAAGCGCTGCCGAGGTAGTTTCACTTCCTTGCTGCTACCCACGACCAGCTCCCCGTCCTCGGCCATGTTGTCTGCCATCACATTGTCCTGCGAAAGTCATGGCGACCATGTCGGGAGTTTGCTTTTATTCTGGTGTGGTCTTACTCTTGGTGCTGCTGTTACTCCGAGCTTGAGTTGGAACGGCCGTTGCCGGCAGGGAGCCGCGAGCATCGTCGGCGGCAGCTGTGAACTCACTAGCTAACTGAATCATCTTATTCAAGTTAAACTGGTGATTGTCCTACAAGCGTTTCAGCTTATGTCGGAGCAACGTGCCCCTTTCCAGCCCATCGATGAAGGCGGCCATGGCGGTCTGAGCGTGCACTCCTGCGCAGGAATTCTTCATATCCAGCCAACGGGAGAGGTGGGCGCGAGATGTCTCGTCTTTCTCTTGCACACACCGCTGTAGATCGCCAACAGTGCAGGGACGCTTATACGTACCCTCGAAGTTCTTGTTGAATGCTTCTTGCATGTCCAACCAATTGCAGATGGATCTCTCCGGCAAGTCGTCAATCCATTGACGGGCCGTGCCCGCCAACATTAATGGGCGGTACTTGATGGCGACGTTGGGGCTACCCCCGGCGATTTCCACCGCGTTGCCGTAATCCTGCAACCATGTAGCTGGCTTGGAGGTGCCGTCATAGGGCTTGATGTTATTGTCAATCCGGAAACCTTTGGGGTAAGTTGCGGACCGTATCACAAGTCCAAAACAACGTGGTCCCAGGTATGGTCCTGCCCAGGCCTCGTAGATCTTGTCTATACGTGAATGTGCATCGTATGGCTCCGGGCTTCTTTTCTTCTTGCCATCAGGGGATGGGCTGCGTGAACAACACGGGCCTACTCCGCCATGGTGGCTGCTAGGTGGCAATGGTGGCGGAGGTGGCGGTGGGTTAGCCTTCTTGCGGTTACCCTCCTGCGACGCCTCACGCTTGACACGGTTGCTTGTCGGACGTGAAGGGTCATGGCATGACCTGCTCTTGTGTCCTTGGTTGCGCTCTCTGTCATGACGGGTCTGTTTCGTGTTGTCGCGGATGATGGTGCCGCTCTGCCTTAGCGGAGGCATATCCATACAAAGGTGAGCCTTGGGGTCTTCGTGATGTCGGGGGAGCGGGGCGGTGGCGATGGGCGACGAGGTTGGGCCTTGCCTCCATGGTCGGAGGATACGGGGATAGCATCCTTCCTGTTGCACGTATCCCTCTGTCTTTGTTCTGATGAGCCCGTCTGAGACCCGACATCAAGAGGAGATCTATCCCTTGGCGGCTTATGCTGGCTAGACTGACAAAACGCTGGGTCAGACTCAAGCCTCTGAGAGGTGGCCTTTTCCTTCTGTTTCATTGCCTTGGCCACTAGGTCATAGACCTGGTCCACCATCTCAGGTGATCTATCCTGCTCCAGAAGGGTCTTGGTGACGACGAGGTTGAGGAGAGGAGTGGGCATCACCTACCTTCACTGTCAATGTATGGCTTGGCCTGTGCCGACTTCGGGGGAGCCCATCCTAGGTTTCGCCGCATGCCAGGATCGTTGATGGTGCGAGCCGGAGCTTTCTTGGCCTTCTGCTGCAGCAGCAGGGTCTTGCACTCGGCCTCCATTGCTCTAGCTTTCTCTACTGACTTCTGCGTGTTGACCAGATCTCAATCTAGCTTTGCGCCTTGCTCCGCGATGGCCTGCGCTTCCTCTAGCAGCTGCTGGCGCTTCTCGTCAAGATGGACTACATTGCGAATATGAGCCACGGTCATAGGCTCAACGAGGAGATTACCGTACATCACTCTATCAGCTGGAGTGATTTGGGCAGCAGCGGACGTAGATGCCGGAGGCGGCGGGTTTGCGGTGCTGTTGTTGCTCAGGCCAGTGCCGAGTTCCTGTGGCTGCTGCACTGGGTTAGGCGGAGGGGGCATGTCCTTTGCGCGATCATTGTTGGCAGCAAGAGGTGGTCCTTTCCCCATGTACAGCGCTGTAGGCGGAGCTCTTTCGGGTTGATCTTCATCCATCGCTGTCCCAATGGTGACGAACACCCCTCGGGACGCGATGGTGTTGTTGGCCTGCTCGTCGCGCTGGTAATCTTCCTCCATCTCCTACACAGCAGAGTCTAGCTCCTCCGGACTGAAATCTATCTCTTCTGAATCTGCACTGAAGTCGGCGTAAAGTGCGTCAATCACAGAGTCGGAGGGTTATGGGGCTTCCTCGATGACGGGAGGTGGAGGTACAACGGGCGCGACGATGACTGGAGGTAGTGGCGCAACTGTGGCGATGGCGGCGGGAGGTGGTGGTGGCGGTGGCTGAATCGGTGGCGCTCCGCCAATGAGCGCGAGATCTGTTTGAGCTGCCTCTTCAGCCTCCGCGTAGTTGTTGATGGTGTTCACCATGCTCTCGAAGGTGAGGCGTCCTGAAGCCTGGTGCCGCCTTAGAGAATGCCGGAGAAGCGTTCCCTGGTCCAGTCCTTCCACAAAGTGATATAGAGCATCATCATTGGGGTAATGTGCCAGATTGGCTCATATACGGAGCCACCTGGCAAGGTAATCGCGGGGTTTTTTGCCCTCTCTCTGAACGCAACGCGCCATATCAAAGATGGTAACCACGCCGACGAACTTGGATCTCTGCTGTCCAGACGCACGGACGAAGCCGGCGACTTGTAGTGATATTCTACCGTTATATCCTACACAGGGGCGGTTTGTGTGGGCCTTGAATTTTTTCGATCTTTGCTGGCAAAATCCGAGGATAGATCCGACATCGATCCTTCCGCGAACGTATCCTGCCCGTAGGCGGTCCGTGCGGGTCTTGATGCTCCTCCGACTCCTAGGGAACTAGTGCCCAAGTCGGTTTCGCCGATGAAGAGGTGGATGTCTCTGATGGGGACGATCAAGCATCGCGTAGGGTTCATCTTCGTCGGGATCCAGAACTTGTTGGGAGGGACGATCAGAACGTTGCCGGAGAAGAGAACTCGACCGATGGCTACGTTTTTGCTGATTCCCGCGAAGATCTTGGTCCTCGCCCGCTGAAGAGCCTAAAGAGCCTCTTGCCCCACGGTGGGCGCCAACTGTCGTGGTATTGCTGACGAGTACGCCATGGTGGGGTCCTCACAGTGCGTGTTTAGAGACGTGGGGGAAGGAGGACGGTTGATGGGTACGAGGTAACACAGCTTACCCAGGTTCAGATCCCACAACAGTGGCGGAATCCTACTCCTGCTATGAATCACTATAATGGCAATACGCCGAGTTATAGGGATTGGTTCGCTATGCGAGGTTATGTGAAGTTGTATGAGGTTGTGCCCTAAAGGCTCCCATATGCCCGACTTATATAATCGCCAGGTCCTAGGGTTACAGGGAAAAGTCCTAGACGGACAGGTTATAGAGTCCTACACTGCCTACAAGTAATCTAGCGTGTCTTGCACTCCAAGGCTCTGGGTACGCTTGTGACTCCACCGTAGCCTTCCTTCATCTGGCATGGGCCTCCCTTCTGGATCCATCTAACTAGGCCGCCCAGCAGGCCATGGGCCATGCTACCAACTGTGGGACACCCGGTTTATCCAGATAGGAGACATGCTATGAGGATACCCATATAGCATATCCCCAACATGTGTTGTTCATATTCTTTCCTATTTTCCTTTAGGGACCTTCGGGTGAGGCTCCTGTGGATACTCCGACTGTCCCCCAGCCGTGACCATATTTGGATGATGCGTCGCAGCTTGCCTTTCTTCGCGATCGTGTCCGTAGCTTGGAGAAGGAGATCCTTAATGTTTGGGGCCATGCGGACATTTGGAAGTCGAAGGCTAAGTGAGCTGCCGCCAGGGAGGAGTATCTAATTGGGGAGCTGCGGTAGTTGAGCGAGCAGCTGCAGTGTGAGTTTTCTTGGGCTGCTGCACGTCTTTGGATGCGCCTTGTTTGTGTGTCATCTTACTCTGAGTTTTTTGCAGGTGCCAACTTTGTTCCGAGGGAGGATAAGGAACGCGTTGCAGTTCGGATCAACTGCCTGACCCAACAGGAAATGGTAGCTCGAGGCTTTTTCTGGATGGACCGTGACCGGGCCACCGTCCTTGCGACGGTGCAGGACCGTGTTCATCAGGTGTCGCGGGTGCTGAGGCAGGTGAAGACTTCCCTTGCATCAATTATGTATGTCATGTTTCCTCTGGATGAGGCGCCGTCCACCCTATGGGGTTTGCTGTCAAAGTTTCGGGATGTGACTCACGTGAGGGAGTTAGTGCGGCACCAGTTGGTGGAAGGGGTGAAAGCTGCTCTTTTGCTTGTTCGGCTGCATCGCCCTGATGTTGACCTTGCGGCGGTGGTGGCTGGTCTGCCCCCTCATCCAGATGGTGGCCTTTGGGATATGCGCCCGCATTATGCGGCTGTTAGGCAGTATGCCGAAGAGATTGTAGATCTTTTTGAGCATCGGGCGCACGTGATCCTTCAGAATAGGTAGGCTCTGAAAAAGTATAGATGTAAAACTTGTATATGTTTCGACTGGGCTTGTTTTGCCCTTTGTTGTAAAGGTTATTTTGTATGCATGCCCTTTTTGTTAGCCTGACGTGATCAACTACTCAGGTTTACATGCGTTATTCTGAGTCGACGAAGTCGTGAGGTGAGGCGGAGCCCCCGAGTGTGTTGTAACAGAACGTAATGTAAGGAAAAAAGATTTTCGGGCGAGACACTTAGCTTTTATTCATATCGTAATCGAGGAAGTACATTGTTCGGTTGAGTAGCCTTGGCTGAGTAGACTTATTAAAAGTAAAGAGGGGTAGCTAAGGGTAGAAGTGTCACAATTGTGCGACGTTCCATGGGTTGGAGTATGCGACTCCGGACTCCACGTGCTTGAGGCGGTAGGCGCCACCTGGGATGACTTCGGTGACGATGTAAGGTCCTTCCCAGGGTGACTCGATCTTCTTCGGCCGCACTTGCTTGAGTCATAGGACGAGGTCACCTTCGAGGAAAGGACCTTGGGCGCAGCCGGCAGCTGTGATAGTTGCGGAGGCTCTGCTGGTAGACCGTCGAGCGAGCCGCGGAGATGTCGCGTGCCTCGTCGAGTGTGTCAACAGCGTCTTCGAGTGCGGCTGTTGATTTGGCTTCGCTGTAGGCAATGACCCGTGGGGCCTTATGGCGTACTTTTGCAGGTAGCACGGCTTCGGCTCCGTGTACCATGAAGAAAGGCGTGTAGCCTGTTGAGATGTTTGGCGTTGTGCGCAAGCTCTAGAGGACGGAGGGTAGCTCTTCTGTCCAGGTTTCCGCAAGCCGTTCGAGTGGGCTGAGTAGGCATTCTTGATGCTGCCGCCTACAAGACTGTTGTCCTTTTTGACCTGCCCATTGGTTTGCGGGTGCGCCACGGAAGTGTATGATATGTTGATGCCAAGGCCTTCGCAGAAGTCCTGGCATTCTTTGGAGATGAAGTTTGACCCGTTGTCCGTGATGATGCTGTGCGATACGTCGAACCTGTAGACGATGGACTCAAAGAACTTGACGGCCGTTTTGCCCTTTTGGTTGGTGACAAGCATGGCCTCAATCCACTTGGTGAACTTGTCGACTGCGACCAGGAGGTAGACGTGGACTCCTTTCAAAGATCTGGGCATCTTGTCGATCATGTCGAGGCCCCATTGGGTGAAGGGCCAGGCCAAGGGTATGGGCCTGAGCTCCGATCCTGGTGTGTGTGGTTTGTCTACAAACCTCTGGCAGCCGTTGCACCTCCGGACGATGTCCTTAGCATCGTTCATGGCCGTTGGCCAGTAGAATCCAGCTCGTAAAGCTTTGGCGACGAGGGTGCGGCTACCCGCATGATGGCCGCAGATGCCCTCGTGGATGTCTTGGAGGATGGTTTTGCCGTCATAGATGGTGACCCACCTTTGGAGTACACCCGAAATGCTGCGCTTGTACAGCTCGACATTGATGATGGTGAAGGCCTTGGACCGGCGTGATATGCGCTGGGCATCTGTCGGGTCATCAGGCAGTTCTCTGTTTATCAGGTACCGAAGGTACGGTTGCGTCCATGTTTCTTCGAAAATTGCCATGACCTGCATTAAGATGACCAACTCGGCCTCTGTCTCGAGTTTTTCGGGTCCTTCTTGTCCATCGGGTGGCGCAGCCCCCGAGTGCTCTGCTTCTTCGGGTGATCCCTTGGGGAATTTCCTTTTAATGGAAGGCATGCAGATTTGTTCGAGGAACACACCTGGTGGTACCCATGCGTAGGTGGAGATGATGTTGGCGAGTCTATCGACTTCCTCATTGCTTTCCCTTCCAACGTGTCGAAGATCGTAGCCGTCAAAGTCTCCTTCGAGTGAATTGTAGAGCGCGCGGTACGTGATCATGTTGGCGGCGTGTGCATCACACTAGTTCATTGTCTGCTGGACGATGAGGTTCGAGTCACCATAGATGACTAGGCGCATTGCACCGCAGATCTTGGCCATCCTCATGCCGTGGATGAGGGCCTTGTATTCGGCCTCATTGTTGGAGGCACAAAATTTCATCCGAAGGACGTATTTCATCTTATCGCCTTGCAGGGACGTCAGTATGACGCCAGCTCCTGCTCCAGCCTCGCGCTTGGAGCCGTCAAAGTGCATCGTCCATGACTGCGTCATATCCGGGGTGTCCGGCAACTGGAGCTCCATCCAGTGGACGAAGAAGTTAGGGAGGACCCGAGACTTGATCGCATGGCGCCGCTCGTAGACTATGTCTAGAGGGGATAACTCGATGCCCCACAGGGTTATGCGTCCTGTTGCTTCGGGGTTGTTCAGGATGTTGGATAGTGGCGCCTCGTTGACGACCATTATCTGATGCTCCTGGAAGTAATGGCTCAGCCGACGAGCCGTCATGAACACGCCGTAGGCGATTTTCTGATAGTGAGGGTACCTCTGTTTTGTTGGCGTCAGTACGCTGAGGTAGTAGATTGGGCGTTGGATCCCGTGGGTCTTGCCATCTTTGGGTCGTTCGACCACGAGTACGGTGCTTAACACCTGATGCGTGGCTGATATGTATAGAAGCAGAGGCTCGCGTTCCTTAGGTGTGACTGGGACGTTCGAGGTGGAGAGCAGTCGCTTCAGATCTTCGAATGCGTCGTGTGCTTCATGTGTCCACTCGAATTTGTCTACTTTGTGTAGCAGCTGGTAGAAAGGCAGGGCCTTCTCACCCATGCGGCTGATGAATCTGCTCAGCGCCGCGATGCGACCAGCTAGCTGCTGGACACCTTTGAGGTTCTTCAGCTTCTCCATGGCCAGTATGGCCCGGATTTTCTTCGGATTTGCCTCAATCCCTCGCTGGGATATGAAGTAGCCAAGTAGTTGGCTAGATGGGACGCTGAAGGCGCACTTTTCTAGGATCAACTTGATCTTGTAGTGATCGAGGTTGTCGAACGTCTCACGGAGATCATCAATCAATGTCTTGGCCTCCCTTGTCTTAACTACTATGTCATCGACATAGACTTGTATGTTGCAGCCTATCTGCTCTTCAGACACGCCTGCATGCACTACTGGTACGTGGCATCTGTGTTCTTCAGCCCGAAGGGCATTGTGTTGTAAAAGAATACTCTGAACGGCGTGATGAATGCCGTTTTCTCCTTATCTTCGACCTTCAGTCGAATCTGATTGTAGCCTGAGTAGGCATCGAGGAAGGAGAGTTTCTCGCATCCTGCAGTCGAATCAATGATCTGATCGATTCTCGGGAGAGGGAAGTGATCCTTTGGGCAATGCTTGTTGAGCGACGTGAAGTCCACGCACATCCGCAGGATGTCCGTATCCTTTTTAGGGACCAACACTGTGTTGGCTAGCCACTCGCTCTCCTTGATCTCCCGGATGAAGTCAGCATCGAGGAGTCTGTTGACTTTGATTCCGACGGCTTCGGCTCGTGGTTCGGACAATCGTCGGGTGGACTGTTTGACAGGCTTGGCATCCGAAAATACATTGAGTGCATGCTCGGAGAATTTCCTGGGAACTCCTGGCATGTCCGTAGGACACCAGGCGAAGATTTCCCAGGGCTCATGGAGGAATTCTATGAGCGTGCTTTCCTATGCGGGGCTGAGGTCGTTGGCGATCAGCCCCGTCTTGGACACGTCGGTTGGGTGGACCTGCACCTTTTTCGTGTTGACTGTGGAGTCGAACGATGTATCAGGTGAGTTTTGCCTGGCGACTGGGGGTGCCCTGTTGTCTGTCACCTCTCGGAGCCTTGTGAGCTCCTCTTGCATGCCGAATGACTCGGAGATTCTGTTGAAATCTCTATCACAGTGGTCCGATCGGGTGAAGCTTCCCTGGACTGTGATGACGCCTTTCGGCATAGGCATCCTGAGCAGCAGGTACGCATAGTGCGATACTGCTAGGAACCTTGCAAACTCTACACGCCCAAGGATGTCGTGGTACTGTGATGGCCAATCCTGTAGGGATTTGTAGCATGGAAAACAAAAACTTTCTACCGCATGCACACAAACAAGCCAAGATCTATCTACTAGATTATAGCAATGAGTCGATAGAAGCACTCACCCTCGAAGATTCCAAAGCGGTTAATGAGAGCAAATTCTCGTGGGTGATGTAGTCGTACACTTGCCGATCTCAAGATCGCGTAGATGATCCTTCCGGCGCTGCGTTCCGGCAGCGCTTCCGCGGTCGGTCACACGTTCGGTACTCGATGAAGACCTTCCTCTCCCTTGTTCCAGAAGGCAGCGAAGGTTGTAGTTCTCCCCTCGCGATTCCGGCAGCACGACGGCATGGTGTCAGAAGTAGAGGGAAGATCCCGCAGGGCTTCGCCTAAGCCGGCGCGAGTTATGATGGATCTAGGATTTCCTGGTGATCTAGGGTTTAGAAGACCGGGAGGAGGAGGATGTGTCGGCGGCGGCTAGGGCGACAGCGACGGGCCGGTGGCAGCGCGAGACGGTGGCGGCGCGGCGGCGCAGGGAGGCGGCTGGCAGCGAGCGGCGACGGCTTGGCGGCGGCAGCGCGGGTGTAGAGGGGCTAGGGCTTTTGGTGTTGGGGCAGCCCTCCCCCTCTATTTATGAGAGGGGGGCAGCCTTGAGGGAGGAGAGTTTGAAACCACTTCCAAACCCAAGTTGGTAGGACTCTTTCCTTCTTCCACTAGGAAACTATTGTTCTAGTTTGACTTTTCAAACCTCCCGTTTGACTTTAAATTTAGAGCTTTAATTCTCTCTCACAAATGTCCACACCAAGTGACCTAGGATATGATCCTATCATTCCACTTACCCATGACACATTCATGGACCATTCCCCTTCTGGATCGGTGAACCTTTTAGAACCTCTCCGGTGAAAACATCGGAATGTTTCCCGAACTCCGGAATCGGACTTTCCTTATATGAATCTTTTTCTCTGGACCATTCCGGATCTCCTCGTGATATCCCGGATCCCATCCGAGACTCTGAACAACATTCGGTATCCCTACTAACATTACATATCTACTAAACAACATCAAATCCTTAAGTGTGTCTCCCTACGGTTCGTGAATTATGCGGACATGACCGAGACACTTCTCCGATCAATAACCAATAGAGGAATCTGGAAATTCATATGGCTCCCACATATTTCAACGATTACTTTGCGATCGAATGAACCACTTACATACGATACCAATTTCCCTTTGTCTCACGATAGTTTACTTATCTGAGGTTTTGATCGTCGGTATCTCTGCATACCTAGCTCAACCTCGTTACCGATAAGTACTCTTTTATCGTTCCCATGATATGTGATCCCTTGTGAGCCAGTCACATGCTTGCAAGCCAATTGTATGACATTCCACCGAGAGGTCCCAGAGTATATCTATCTGTCATATGGATGGACAAATCCCACACTTGATCCATGTGCCTCAACCCATACTTTCCGAATACTTAATGCCACCTTTATAGCCACCCAGTTACTATGTGGTGTTTGATGTCATCAAAGCATCCTTATGGTGATGGTGGTTAGCATGATCTCATGGTCAAAGGAATTAGGTTACTATGTATCAGAAAGCTTATAGCAAACAAACTATTGAAATGACTTTGATCTTTATGCTACGCTTATCTATAGGAGTATGTCCATCACACCATTCTCCTAATGATATTATCTCGTTGTTAATAACATCTCAATGTTCATGATCGAGAAACCACGATCATCTATTAAACAACAAGCTAGTATTATAAAGAGGATTTACCAGGGACTCTAATTTAGTTTACAAATCACACAAGTATTAATGTTTCCGGTTAATACTATTATAGCATGAATGTAAACATTTATCATAAACACAAAGATATAATAATAACCACTTTTATTATTGCTTCTAGGGCATATCTCCAACAAATCCACGACTTCAAACTCGAGCCGCTCACACCGAAAGTTTTCGGGCTTGCCGAAGATGACGTCGAGCCACATCTTTCCCAAGGGATATATTGTTGGAATTATGCCCTAGAGGCAATAATAAAGATGTTATTATTATAATTCTTGTTCATGATAAAGTTTATATTCCATGCTAGAATTGTATTAAGCGGAAACTTTGATACTTGTGTGGTTTATGAACAACACTGTGTCCCTAGTGCGCCTCTATGGACTAGCTCATTGATTAATGATGGTTAAGGTTTCCTAACCATAGACATGAGTTGTCAATTAATAATGAGATCATTTCATTGGGAGAATGATATGATGGACAGACCCAAATCAAGCAGAGCAATTAGATCGTGTCATTGTGTTCATCTTTGGGAAGCTTTTTCTTATGTCAAATATTGTATTCCTTAGACCATGAGATAATGCAACTCCCTGGTATCGGAAGAAAGCTTTGAGGTCATCAAACGTCATCCTATGAGAGGGTGATCATAAAGGTGTCTCTCAGGTGATCGGAAAGTACTTGTTGGGTTGTATGTATCGAGATGGGATTTATCCCTCCCAAGTCGGAGAGATATACTTCGGGCCCACTCGGTAATCGATATCAACACCGCTTGCAAGCAAGTGGTTAAGGAGTTAATCACAAAGTGATATCGGATTACGGAACGAGTAAAGTACTTGCTGTGAACGAGATTGAACTAGGTATGCTGATACCGACGTTCGAATCTCGGGCAAGTAAAATATCGCGCGACGAAGGGAATATATATGGGATTAATTGAATCCTGGCATCGTGGTTCATCCGATATGATCATAGATGAATATGTGGGAGTCAATATGGGTTTCCATACCCCGCTGTTGATTATTAATAGAAGATCATGTCTGCATATTCTCGAACCCGTAGGGTCACACACTTAACGTGTCTCGACGCTAGGATAGAATGGATAATTGGTTTTTGAGTTTTTGTTCGGAGTCTCGGCTGAGATCCAGGACATCACGAGAGGTTCCGGAATGGTCCGAAGAATAAGATTCATATAAGGGAAAGCAGTTTTTTGGATTTCAGAATTGTTTCGGAATGTTCGGTATTGTACCGGAAGGTTCTAGAAGCTTCCAGAGTGGGACCAACGTGGTCCCACTTGTCGGGAGGGGTGTGGGCCTACGAGGGAGTGCCCTGGCCGCATTGGGCCAGGGGCACACGGCCCCATAGGCCCAGCCGGCCAAGCCCTAGGGGAAACCCTAGGGAGAGCTTCTAGAAGGGGGGAACTTGCCCCCCACTCCACCCCATGTGGCCGCCGGCCCTAGGGTTTGGAGGAGGGGCAAGGGCAGCCGGCCAGCCCTCTATATAAAGAGGGCAGGGGCGCACCCTTCCCCCACACCTCCTCAAACCCTAGCCGCCTAGTTGCTGCCCTCCTCTCTCTCTCTCTCCCGACTGCGCGTAGGCGAAGCCCTGCCGCAAAAACTCTCCACCTTTGCACCACGCCGTCGTGTTGTAGATCCAATCTACCTCTCCACCCCACTTGCTGGACCGAGGAAGGAGGAGACGTCGAGGTGTCGTACGTGTGCATCTCTCGGAGGCGTCGCCACTTGCGGCGTTGGATCGGATTGGATCGCGAGGAGGAGAAGGCTAGTACGACTACATCAACCACGTTCCGTTGAATGTTCCGCTGTGCAATTTCTTCAAGGGTATGAAGATCTCATCTATCCCCCCTCGTTGTTTGCATCTCCTAGATTAGATCTTGGCTTCCTCGTTCACATCCGTAGAATTTTTTTGATTTACCATGCTGCGAAACCCATCATATATGCCCTTCCCTGGGACTATGTCGTGGAACGTTGTGTTGGACTGTTCCAGGCTGCACAGCAGGATCAACATCGCTGCAAGAGTGCTAGCGAACATCAGGTTGATGCCGCTGCCACCGTCCATGAAGACGCGACTCATCTCGAATCCTCCGATCTGCGCCTCGAGCACCAAGGCAGCATGACTTGGGCGAGGGATCTGGCGGGGATGGTCCGAACGATCGAACGTGATGTAGGACTCCAAGCCACTGAGGTACTCAAGGATGGCTGGTGGAGCGGTTACAGCGAGGCTGACCTGTCGAGTGATCTTCTTTTGCACCCTATTGGTAGGGCATCCCTTTTGGATCATGAGGGACCCTTTTGGCGGTGGATATCCACCTATGCTGTTGTTTGGCGCAGGTGTGATTGCGGGACTCGACGGTCCCACGGGTGGTGGTGGAGGAGCTCCATGGGCGATGTCACCTGGTGCGGGTGCGGGTGCGGGTCCGAACCCAGGGTTCACGATCTGGCGCCGCATTTGGCTCAGACCCTCGCTGAGTTTCTGGAACTCACGGCAGTCCTTGAGCATGTGGCTGGCCTTCTTTTTGCCATCCTGCTTGTCGATGTAGAAGTGGATGGTGTAGGGGCTCGACAACTTGTCGTATGCCGAAGGTTCATCGTCGCGGCCGCGGCGCTGCCATGTTTGTGTTGGGCGTCCTCCGTCGCGGAAGTTGCCTCCGCGGTATCCTCCGCTGCTGTGGTTGTTGTCGTTGCGGCGTTCGGCATAGCCAGACGCAACCATGTCTGGTCCGTCGCGGTCGTTGTAGTCGCGCGATCTTCGTTTGCTATGGCGTTCGCACCTGCGACCGTAATTATCCTCCTCATCCGAATGTGCTCGGTGGAGGGAGTCCTCGCCATCTGCCAACCTGTTGGTGATGTCCATGAGGTGGTCGAGTGTCTTGGGCTTGACGTGCCCAAGTTCTTCCTTGAAGTCCGGGCGCTTGACGCCATCCTTGAAGGCGTCGATTGTTCTCTCTTTGGACATGTGTGCCGCGGAGTTCTTGATATTGGACCAGCACAGGATGTATGAGCGAATGGATTCGCCCATACGTTGAGTGCAGGCCCGCAACTCCTCGATCGAGGCTGGCCTCTTGCTGGTGCCTTTGAAGTTTTGGATGAAACTGTACGCCAGCTATTCCTAGCTTCGGATGGAGCCTGAGGACAGGCTGCTGAGCCAGATCCGAGTTGCGCCTGTCAGCTGCAGCTGAAGGCATTGTAGGGCGGTGTTCTTGTTGCCACCATGCAGCTTGACGGACGAGAGGTGGTCGCTGAGGCATGCCTTCGGATCCTGCGTGCCGTCGAACTTTGGAGTGTCCGAAGGGATCTTGAAATTTTTCAGCACGTGCGTGCGCCGAATAGATCTGCTGAAACATCATGCTCCGCACAATTCTTCGTCGTCATCCTCTTTGGATTCGATTGAGCACACACGTTTGGCGCGTGCCTTGTCGACCTTGCGTTGAGCGAGGCCGTTTCGGGCGTCATAATCGCTGCTGTGACGTCTTAGGCTCCCGTGATGTCGAGGCAGATCATGTTCGTCCTCGTCAGATGATGGTGTAGAGATGTGATTGAATCTGACCACAACCTTTTTCTTCGGCTCCGTGGGAGCTTCTTCGTGGAGCGCAGCTCCGACGAGTCCTAGTCCGGCTAGCGCAGACTTGTGCATGGCGCTCTTCGGGTTCCCCACCGGAGATGGATGGGACGTGAGGTACATGGTGGCTGCCATGATCGCAGCCTGAGGCGTTGAAAGAACATGTGGGCCCCCATGTGTGGTTTTGGTAATTAATGACAATCTCTATGGACTAATGCTTGTATCAAGTTGTACTTGTAGGAATTGTCCATAGGCAATGCTTGAACCATATGTTGGCTTCAAGGTTTGGAGAAGAAGAAAGTGAAGAGGATCAAGTGGTGACCAAGGTGTTCAAAGAGTGGTCCACAGATTGGTCATGTGAGAGTTAAACCTATGGAAAGTATGTCTTGAAGAATAAGATGGAGTAATATCTCTGGTGCACCTTCAAGGCATCAACAAAATGAAGAAAATAAGAAATGATGTGCAAGCTAAAGATGTGCAATATCTAGAAGATCTCATGCTTGAAGCTTGCCATCCTCGGTGATCATGGATCGATGAAGACAAGGTCAAAGTAAAGGTTTCCCCATGTCGTATGGGGGAGAAACTTGCAAGTCTTCATCAAGTAAGTGCGTGCAAGAGAAATCAAGAAAGGTGTTCCATCTTGAGAAGGACAAGATCGTATACATCAAGATCAAGTGGAATATGTGCAAGGCAAAGGTATGATCTTGATAGGGTTTTCTTCGTACCGGTCTCGTGGTGTTAGTTGGGGAGACCGGTTTATAGGATAGATAACCGTACTATCAAGAGGGGCTCTCAAGTGAGTAACTCAATCATATCGTTCAGAGAGATCTCAAACCTTTGCATACTTAGCATCATCCTTTCTTGGTTGTTATTTGGATCTTATCCATGTGAGGTTCTATAGCTTGTGGTAATATTCATAACAAGCTCTAGTTCATCAAAAACGGATTTCCCTTTTATATCATATTGCGTTTCTGATCTTTGAGGTTTTCTGGTTTCTCACCAAGAGAGGTATATCACTTTATAATACATGAAATGTTATCTATTGGTGGTATCTCTTGTTGTCCTCTTTCCAACAAAATTGGTTTCGAGTCAATCGGAGTTTCCAAACTCTAGATATCACCATTTGAAGTTTGCCTCTTATTTGGTCCAGACCGGAGTCTCCGGTCTGCGTGGACCGGAGTCTCCGGTGTGACCGGAGTTTCCGCAGGTGTCCCCGGTGGAGGCATCAGGAACCTAGCTGGGACATTCTGTATGGGGTGCAGATCTAGGTCCGGAGTCTCCGGTGTGGGTCTTGGACCGGAGTCTCCAGTGCTGCTGGATCGGAGTCTCCGGCCCACCTGGCTCACAGAAGGGCTGGGTCATACTGCATACTGGTCCGGAGGCTGGTTCGGAGATGGACCGGAATCTCTGGTGTAGACCGGAGTCTCCGGTCCTCACAACGGAGTCTCCAGTCTGACTTTTCCCCAACGGGCAGAAAACGGTCAGAAATCTGTGGGCCTATAAAAAGGGGCCCTTCTTCCCCAATGACATTGCTCGAGTTTTACAGGCTTTCTCCTCCATTCTTGACCCTCTTAAGCTTGCTCCCCCTTCAATCCCTCCCTTGATTCTTGCATATACTTTAGGTATTTGAAAGAGGAGATCTAGATCTACAATCCCACCAATCCATCTCTCCTCTAAGTGAGGGGAACATCTTGGGATCTAGATCTTGGAGTCTTTTGTGGATTTCCTCCATTGTTCTTCCTCTCTTATTCCCCCACAAGCTTTTGTAGCTTTGGTGGAATTTGGGAGAGAAGGATTTGAGCACTTCTTGTGTTCTTGCCATTGCATTTGGTGCATTGGTTTGAGTTCTCGGTGAGGATTCGTTTGAGTGAAAGGTGAGAAGCTTTTTACTCTTGGGTTCTTGGAACCCTAGACGGTTTGGTGGTTTTGCAGGTTCTTGGACTACTTGGGGCCTCCAATTAAGTTGTGAAGCATTCCCCAAGCTTGTTTGTTGGGAGCTTCCAATTGAGTTGTGGAGAAGTGCCCCAACCTTGTGAGAGGTTCCGGATTGCCACCGACAAGTGCACCGATAGTGGAAGTGTGGATCGATCCCGTTGGGGTGAGATTCACTGGAGAATAAGGGAGGCCTTTTGTGGCGTAGGTGGTTAGATACCACCCCTCTCCAAACGAGACGTACTCCATGTTGGGAGGAACTAGGTAAAATATCGTCGTCCCCGCGTGCCTCAGTTATCTCTATACCCGATCTCTTACTTATGCACTTTACTTTGTGATAGCCTTCGTGCTTGAAGTATATATCTTGATATCACATAGTTGTTTGTCTTGCTTAGCATAAGTTGTTGGTGCACATAGGTGAACCCTAGATTGTTCTAGGTTTTGTGCTTAACAAAGTAAATGCTATTTTAATTCCGCCTTTGTTGAGCCACTCTCGGAAAAGTTTTAATCACCTATTCACCCCCGCCCCCTCTAGGCGACATCGATATCCTTTCAGGCGTCTTTGGTATGACGTTGTCGTTGGCGTCCATCTCCATGAAGGACGTGTTGAGCGTTTTGGTGACCTCACGTCATGCGGCGGGGTCCATGTTCTCTGTACGAGAGCGGTGCTTGTTGGCATGATTGCCGTGCGAGCTGGAGCCACCAATGGCGGAGAGCGCAACTCGCCGCGCGCTAGACTCTAAAGCTTGCGTTTGTCGAGCATCTCTTGTGTCTTCACCTGCTTGTTATGCTCGTCGATAAGGAGAAGGTGGTATGCCATCAGCAGGTCCCGTGAGGCATTCATAGGCAAGATCTTGTTGTCCACCACGGCTTTGCGTGCATGGTGCCATCCTTCCTCATTGAGGTGGATTCTTCGATAGGCATCTGCGTCGCCCTCGTTGGGTGGGAGGGATGGTTGCCTCCTGTTTTATCCGTTTCCACCCTGTGGGTTGGGTGGTGACACGTGGGCACTCGAACCTGGTGGTTGTTCCACGTCGCTTTGGATGACCACGGCGCACTGGTAGCGTCCATGGATTAGATCGCTGCTGTCGCAACTTTCGTATCCGAAACCATAGGTTCCCTCGTCGAATAGGGCCCCGCACAGATCTGAGTTGCAGTTGCTGCTGTCGTATGACTCGTCTGTCAGCGTTGACGTGCGTAGCACGCCGGGATGCGGGGACCATGAAGCGGGCCTGATAGATGGCAGTGGCACCCGCTCTAGGAGGCGGAGGGTGCCGGTCTGTCCCACCTAGAAGCAGAAGCTCCCGAACAGAATCTCGAGCCCATCGCCTACGGGCTCGAAATCCTTCATGGTGGATGGCGAGTGGGCGGTAAAGTCGAAAGCACCGAAGAGGAGATGGCTCCCCGTCGCTGAAGAGTTGTAGATCCCTTTGGTTGGGACCGTCATGATCACACAATCAGCGCCCCCGATTCCCACAGACGGCGCCAATTGACGAGGATCGATCTCGTCAATGCCCATTGTTATGAGATTGGGTTTTGGAGAATATGGTGATGCTGGAGATCGTGGGACGGTTAACACACAAGCAACCAGGGGACACGAGATTTACCCAGGTTCAGGCCCCCGGAGGGAAAACCCTACTCCTACTTGTCTGCTCTTGATTACGGCGAAACCAAAAAGTATAGGGGTGCGCAGATGCAATCTGGCGTGGAGGTGTGTATGCGGTGAGGAGTTTTCCTCCTCGTCGTGCCCTCCTAGCCTTTATATAGAGACATGCATGTCTTAGGCACAGATCGAGTCGGTTACAAGTTTAGGGTTTGCCCCTTTGAATATTCTATCTACTCTAGTTACTCTCCAAGGATCTGAAGTCGCCATGGGCTTGGGCCACCCGAAAATCTCCACAGGCCACGTATATTCTTGTGGGACTTCCTTGGGCTGGACCAGGTATGCTAATATTGTGTACCCGTAGGGTATAACCATGTCACCTGTTGAACTCAGCGTGTGACACCAAAGTGACCTCAAACACGGCATCATTATCGATGCTTCTATGGACATGCATAGATTGCACATATATGAATTTCAAAACACATATCGTCTTAACCTCAAACTTGTTAGGTAGAAGTATTGGGAACTTCTTATGAAGACACTCCCAAACGGTTGAGCACAATTACCACACGCTTTATTTGAAGGAAATATGCACTAGAGGCAAATAATAAATAGTTATTATTGACATAGTAATAAGTCTGTAATAGTTTCATATTGTGATATAGTTATATCAAGTAAAAACATTGATATATGTGTGATATGAAACAGAAGTCCCTAGGAGCCTCTATTCATACTAGTTCATTGGGCAAATGATGATGAAGGTTTCATGATCATGTGGCTTCTATGCCAATTGAAATGAGGTCATATCATTAGTGAATGTTGTGATGGACATTACCCAAAGATCGTGACACGATCAATTCACGAAGTTCAATGTTGTAATAGATAGAAACATAGTCTCCTTCTCCTTAGACTGTGAGATCATATTAATCACTGTCTCTCGAGGCTGCTTCAACTGCATCAAACGTCACTCAGGAGAACGGTGATTATAAAGGTGTATGTTGGGTATTCTAGAGGAACGGGTTGAGACCTATGAATCAAGACCAGGACTTATTCTCCCGCGTGATGGGTAAGATACATAAGACCAACTTGGTGAGATTACACTCATAATATTGCAACATGTGACTAGGTCACGGGATGTAATATCGCGGGAACAAGTGAAATAGTACTTATCAATAACGAGATTGAACAGGGTATGTGATACCAAATGGTCCGATCTCGAACAAGTCGTATCGAAAAAACAAAGGAAATTGGACTCGACGTTTACGGTTCAAATGACATTGTCATCATGAAATGTACATGGGTCATTATGAGCATTTTGGTCTCTCTATTGATCATTGATATAGATCATGTCTATGCCATTCCTGAGCCATGGGAAATACACTTAAGGGTATGATGAGCTAGAGATACTGTATAAGTTGGAATCACATTAGAGAAAGAGAAAGCCAAAATTGTTACAAAGAGAGATCCAAAATTATTCAGGGAACAGAAAAAAGGAAAAGACCGAAAGGCGTTTTGGATAAATGACAATTTATAATATATATTTATTATATATTAATTATAAATTATTATATATTAAATAAATATTTAAATTAAAATTTATAGCGTAACTTTCTCATTAGGTGAAAACCCCGGAGGGAATTAGTCTAGAAGAAAGTCACTCGGAAAAAAGAAACATCAAAAAGGCAGCAAACAGCCAGGGCTGTTTTTGACACAGCTCAGGCGAGCAGGCTTTGGCGCAGCCAATGGGACGGCAGGCAACTGCGCGCCGCGCGAAGGGCGCTGGCGGGCCGCACCACGGTGGCCGCTAAGCGGGCCACGCCCAAGGCCAGCCTAGGCGGGGCGCATCCGACGAGATGCAGCCGGGCCGCAACGCCGGCGGGCCGTGGGGGCGCGACGGCCGACCTGGCCTCGCGAGCTGGCGCCACACGCCGCCATGCTACTGGGCCACGGACGGGCAGGCGGCCCACCCTGGCTGGTTGCGGCTGGTTGCTGGCTGGGGCTATTTGGCCGAGCCGGCAGAGCCATTTTTTCCTGATTTTCTTTATTTCCTTTAGTCCCACATAAGGCACCCAAAGGGGAGGATACACCTCCCTACGCCTATATAAAGGTGTGCGCGTGGGTGGAATTAAACACACAAATTAAGAGGTTTTCTAAGGCATTTTTCTTATGGAATTCTCTCCTCTCTCTCTTTGTCTCCATGCATTGGCATGGTCCCATGAAAGGCATGTTTGCGCATGAGACAGCGCACCTGCAGCACGCCATTGCACCGCGGGGATTCCAAGCCGGAGATCTACTTCCGCAGTTTCGGTAGGGATCGAGGATCCGGAGGTCGTCATCGTACACCATATATGTACGAAACCTCGAGGAGCCACATTTGGGGCACCTTGGATGTTGTGAGCCGGACTGCTGCACGATAGAGCAAGAGGCGACTTGCGAGGAGCTTCGCGACCTTGAGGTCGGTTACGAGCACGACTATATCAACCACGTTCCCTTCGAAACGTTAATCGATTTCGGACTACAAGGGTATGTATCCGAGACCTTGACCGTTACTGCATTACTAATAGACAGATCTTGGGTAGTAGCGCATTCAAGCATAGGAAAATTTTCCTACAGAACCCCAACATTATTGATATGATCCATTCTATATATATATCAACAAAAAAAGCACATCAACATAGCTAACATTTCTATGTACCTTATTTTCTAACATTTCTATCTTCTAAATACATCCAAATATACATGGAAGCAATGCAAACCATCTACAAATTTCATCTACATTTTGTAGACTAAATCAACTACTATATGATCAATGTAGTCAATTTATCTGTACAATAATAATCAATATAACACTAGATACAATGTGGCTCATTGAGGATGGGTACGGTGCGGGTGCGGCAGTCGGCGGCTCGGGTACAGGGCGGTTGTGGCGGTCGGCAGCTTGGGGACGGGTGTTTGCCTCGGTGGAGGCGTGTCGAGTGAACGCGGCGGTCGACGGATCGAGCGATGTGGGTCGGCTGGGGGAGAGAGAGGAGGTAGGGAGAGGGGTGTCGGATGCGGTGCGCACGATCACGGGGAGGGGGAGAGAAGAGGGAGAGCTTCTGATGCGGGATGACGGAGGCGACAGACGCGCCGAGAGGGGTGAGTGGAGAGAGGGGGATGAGATGTGTGTGAGACAGGTGGAGATATCGAAGAAGTAACTTTAGTCGTGGCGTTCGAATGTATCAACGCCACCGGTACAATATGTATTAGTAGCGTTCATTTTATTCGAACGCCATCACTACGTTTGCCCGACTACACCTATGTGATTCAATTTCTTGTGACGTTTGCATATTTGTGTACGTACACTAGGGTTTTGTGGTGACATTCACGACTATTCAAACGTCATTAGGATTTTTCCAGGAAATGGTATATTATGCGTGTCACTATCAAAATAACAAATGTATGGGATAACATAATAATTCAAGCATACTTAGCTTGTTTTGAACACCGTAGAATGTCCAATCTCAAATGGATCACCATTTCTTGGTCACCATGTCCGTCGAGGACATCTGAAATGTACATTTTAAAACTTGTTGTCTTCTAATACTCCATCTGGTTCCTATTAATGGCCTCAACTTTATATAGATTTGTATTGTATTAACTTTGTCTAGATGCATCTAGTCTAAATACTTAACTAGTTATATACGAATCTAGATAAAATTGAGGCTATTAATATAGACCGAAGGAGAAACAAAAGCAAGTGATTCGGAGGACATTTTTAAAAAAATCTAATCCTCCAGCTATGGGTGGGCCCACCTTGTACCAAGTGTATCAAGGGTATTTAGCTGAATACCTGAAAGCTTTGCCAAAACTTTAAAATAACCATATGGTAGAGCCCTATATTTCAATCTTGTTTGTACATGAACTTGCCGCCTTCTAATACTCCATTCGATTTATATACAAATTTAGATAAAGTTGAGTCTATTAATATAGACCGGAGGAAGTAAACAAAAGCAAGTGATTTCGGGGACATTTAGAAAAAAATCTAATCCTCCAGCTATGGGTGGGCCCACCTTGTATCAAGAGTATTTAGCTAAATACCTGAAAGCTTTGCCAAAACTTTAAAATAACCATATGGGCCCTATATTTCAATCTTGTTTGTACATGAACTTTTCGAAGTTTACTTTCTTGATATCAGTATATTCCATTTATTGGAGAAAAAAACTCGTCGAAGTTCTATGCACTGGTGTAGTTGTTCATATCAAATGCATGCAAACCTCTTGGTTACAGGTCAAATACTGCTTCCTATAATATTATTTCAATGTTTTCCATTACTTTTTATTTATTTTGAATACCCATTATAAAATTCTGAGCCCGCCACTATCTCCGGTTGACATGTTCCATTGGTCCTATCCAGAAGGCATCTCATCTTGATAAAATAAACGCAACTTCTTGACCTGCGGAACAATCATCGTGTTCGCTAGTGCGTGTACTTGTTTACTGCGAGAATAGTCAGTGGGGAACAATTGCGCTTAAGAAAACTAATCCGTTGGTAGTGGCAGATTATTGTAACATTGTACGACAACACCATCTCTCTTTTGCATTGGTTTCATTTGTCTATAGTTTCAAAAAATTGCATTGGTTCTTTGATGCTATTAAGTGTCAACCAACGGTAGTACCCAACCACTTGTTTACACCGTGGAGTATTTTCTACTCCATCTGTTTCAAAATATAAGATGTTTTAGATTTGTAAAGAAAATGAATCTAAACTTGTTTTAGTAGGTAGGTTCACTCAATTTTAGGGTGAATCTAAACACTAAAAGAAGTCTAGATTCATTTTCTTTACAAACCTAAAACGTCTTATATTTTGAAACGGAGGGAGTATAACATTTGCACCACATTTAGTTCAGCTGTCCGGAGAAAAAACAGTTCAGCTGTCGAGCATCAGATGTTTCAGTATTATAAGTGCACCGGCTGGTCTAAGCAGTCTCCATTGCAGTTCAACTTGTAGTTAGATAGATGTTGCCACCCGGTTTCCATTTGCTCCGAATTGAAGTGTCCATTAAATTTGACGGACAGGCAAGGGTGACACACACATAATCTACAATCTTAGCTACTCCAACCTTGATATTAACGATAAAACATGTGAGCACACGTTGACACGACAATTGGCACTAAAACAAAAATTAAACTTCACGCTGGCAAGATGTAACAGATGATATTGTTAGCAACCGTAGTAACCTGCATAATATTCTTCAAATTGAGAAATCTTTTCAAGAGGATGAAGGGCTGTGACAATCTAAAAAAGGTAGAAAACTTTCACCCTTTAGAAAGAAAATAAAACCCACAAATCATACTGAAGCCGTACTACTTAGCTAGACCAGAAAATTTTCATCAAAGGAAAAGCACATAGATAATTTGTTTTGAACAGGGGTTGTGTCCGAAAGGACCCAAAAGTATCATTCCAAGCGATGGGTACAAGTTACATAGAGAACACCCAAAGAAAATGAAATTACAACACAGTCCTCACACTTTGCAAAAAGGACCCTAGAAAATACAATAAAAGCGATCAGGTCCATCTCCACCGACACCGCTTCACCTTTGAAGCATCGGCCACCGAGAACGTGTCCGAGAATGGAGGGGCGAGGTCAACACAAAGTACCGAGCTGAGGTTCAAGAAGATTCTCCAATTTGGCTCTTTGCCTGGAGGAAGAAGGTCCATTAGAGAAACGAGCTCCGAGGCACGAAGTGCCCTATTTGTCCCAAAGAAGCAACAATGCAACCTCGTCGTTGCTATGCACTTCACCGATTGAAGCTCCAAGAATCACCCCGGGAACTCCAAATCTTGCCGCCCCCATGTCCGCCCGCCTCCAATGCGGGCAGATCAAGGAAGAGCAGGTCGATGTAGCTTATTTATTTCAGGGGAGGAAGATGCATCGCCGCCATCCGTGTTCGACTCCTTCCACAGGAGCTCCACCAGCAGCTCCAAAGCTCCAGCAACAACGCGACATCACACTATATGCCACGTAGGACAAACCTAACCCTGGCCTACTAACTACTTCCCTCCGTTCACAATTAGATCACATTCTGGGTTTAGTCAAAGTCAAACTTTTTAAAGTTTGACCAAATATTTAGTAAAAAATAAAAATATCTATAATATAAAATTTATAGTATTGAAATTTCCATAATTTATATTTCCATAATATATATATTTGGAATAATAAATATTTATATTTTCCTATATTTTTGGTCAAAGTTGACAAAGTTTGACTTTTAAAAATCCTAAAACGCGAAGTAATAAAAAACGGAGGGAGTACTGCTACTACTATGAACACGAGGACGCTGGCCTTACCTCCTCCTTCGCCTTGAAGAGGAGGAGAAGAAGGAGAAGATCAGAGCAATGTGAATTTCAACAGGGGCAAGAGAAGAGAGAAGGAAGAAAAGGCTATAAACAATTTCAAACAAAAGAAAAGTACAACATAAATATAAGACTTGTGGGCCATACGTGTCATGCACACTGACAAACGAGCCGTCTAAAACGGCCACACGCGAAGGATATGGGCCAAACGGAGCCGGCACCCCTTCTCGAACCCTCCGCGTCCTTCGGGAGATTGCGTGGTGGAGACGAGCACGAGAGGTATCCATCAATCAGACGGAGCCGTGACGGCACGGGATTCCTTCCCGACCCGGCCCGCCTTAAATAGCCACCCCTGTGCTCGCCTCCAATCCTCACCACCGCTCCAAGCAACGGAACGAACAAATTCCCGATCGATCTCGTCTCCAATCGCATCGAAGCTCGTCGAATCCTCCTCCCCAGCGCATCAAGGTACCGCGCCTCCTCCCCCTCTCCGTGTCCCGTCTAGATCTACCGTTTCCGAGTTGTTCATCCTGTCATAGTTGTGTGGTTCGAGGTGTAGTGCTGTTGGATTCGGTTGGTTCCTGCTCGTAGATGCTTGATCTGATGTTGCGGTGGCCGAGGTTAGGTGTTCGATCTGTTCCTTCGTGTTAGATCGGTGATCGATGATCGATTTAGCGAATTCGTGGGGATTTTACTTGTAGATCTCGTGCTGTTTCCCCGAATCGTGGAGGTGGATATATTGTAGATCTGTTCGTGTTCAGCTTGGGTCCCTGATGCCGTACGGTCCCAATAAGTTAGTCCCTGCTTGTTATTTTCGTATTATATAGTACTAGCGTAAACAAATTTGGTAGTATACCCTGAGCAATAATTTTCTCCCCAGATGAGGATACTGCTTATCTATTGCTCTTTATTGGATAACCATCGTTGTAATATGCCTTGTTAGGCCAGTTAATCTAGGTTTGTAGTTTGGCCAACCTCTAGCTTAGATAGATGCATGCTCATCAGATGTGGTTAGATATCAGCTGCTCTTTATTAGTCAAATCATCTTAACATGCTTCTTTGTCCAGGTAAGCTAGATTTGTAGTTTGGCCGACATGCTTAGCTTAGATATCAGCTACGGTTTTCTTGAGATAGATTATATCTTCAGATATGTTGTTTATGTGTACGAAACCTAATAGTCTGTTCACATCTTTCGGATCAAGATGCATGCTTGTTGGTTGACTGTATGCTTGATGCTTATCTGATAACTGATTAACGTGCGATGTTTATCTAATAACTGATTAACATCCGATGTTTGGTCCTGTTCCTTGGTCTACCTTTTGAGACTAACCATCCTATTTTGTTCTATGCAGATGCAGATCTTTGTGAAGACCCTCACTGGCAAGACTATCACCCTTGAGGTGGAGTCCTCTGATACCATTGACAACGTCAAGGCCAAGATCCAGGACAAGGAGGGCATCCCCCCGGACCAGCAGCGCCTCATCTTTGCTGGCAAGCAGCTGGAGGATGGCAGGACTCTTGCTGACTACAACATCCAGAAGGAGTCCACCCTTCACCTTGTCCTCCGTCTCCGTGGAGGCATGCAGATCTTCGTGAAGACCCTCACCGGCAAGACCATCACCCTTGAGGTGGAGTCCTCTGACACCATCGACAACGTCAAGGCCAAGATCCAGGACAAGGAGGGCATCCCCCCGGACCAGCAGCGCCTCATCTTTGCTGGCAAGCAGCTGGAGGATGGCCGAACCCTTGCTGACTACAACATCCAGAAGGAGTCCACCCTCCACCTGGTGCTCCGCCTGCGTGGTGGTATGCAGATCTTCGTGAAGACCCTTACTGGGAAGACCATCACTCTGGAGGTTGAGAGCTCGGACACCATTGACAATGTCAAGGCCAAGATCCAGGACAAGGAGGGGATTCCCCCGGACCAGCAGCGCCTGATCTTCGCTGGTAAGCAGCTGGAGGATGGCCGTACCCTTGCCGACTACAACATCCAGAAGGAGTCGACACTCCACCTGGTGCTCCGCCTCCGTGGTGGTCAGTAAGTGTCTTGGTGTTGGAGCTGCTGCTGTGCCTGGGTCGTCTGGTGGGCTGCCCAGTTGCCCTTGAAGTGAAGTATGTCTCGTTTCTGTCAAGTCGTGTCTGGTGTAATTGAACAGAGTCCCCCTATTTGTTTGTGTGTGAAAACTGTTAAAGCGGTTCGTAGTAATGAATAAGTGAACTTCGGAGTAATATGCCTGTGCTCAATTTACTGTTGATTTGATTCTGGTTCACTGTTGGATTCTTCTCCAGTTCTTATGTCAATGATGATATACTCTGGTTTGCTGTGCTGGATAGTTTTCTGGATGGTTAATTTTTCTCTGATTTACTGTCGATTTGATTTCCTGGTTGGACAATGGAAATACTCCTGTACTTTTAGTTTATATATGAATAGTTTGCAAGTGTTGATTTACTGTCGATTTGGTATCTTCTGGTTCACTGGTTGGATTGTTTCCCTTCTTATGTCAATGGTTTACTCCTGCTGCTTTGCTTATTTGTAAGTGTTGGTTTGATTTCCTCTGGACTGTTTGCCTCCAATGGTAATACTCCTGTACTTTAGTTTCCACGAATGGTTTCTAAGTGTTGATTTCTGCCTCTGCATTGGTAGTTCTTGATTTCCTAATTCCTAAATTTCCAACTGAGCTCTGGATTTTGATGATGACCAAGCTGTTATAAATTGTAGTGCGTTCTGCTAGGGAGTCAGTTTCCCACAGAAACGGACTTCTCTTCGTCCTTTATTCAAAAAAAATTGAGGACTTGAAAATACACCATATAGACTGTCATATTAGCAATATCTGCAAAGTTCAAGATGGTAGTGCCGATCTAGGCTCCAAGCTGTCTACTGCCTACAACCAACATACACAAGCTCTTCTGCTTATTTAGTACTCTCCTATTTTCTGTACTGACACATTCACCACCAGAGTTAATCTAGCTTCTATAGTTCAGCAGATGCACTCATCATTATCATATAGTAAGTGATTGGCATGCCCAGTTAGCTTGCGCAAAAGAGCACACTCAAACATGGGTTGTTCTAGAAATCTGGAGTCTGGATACATACGTAAAAACCACAGAAAGGCTTATAACGCATCTCGCCCAGCACAAAACATGAAGGCGGAATCAACCGTCCGCCGCCTGAAATCAGCCCAGCCACTCTCCACCAGAAGCGCACACCAACCATGAAACACGCCCGTGGACCATGCAGCAGCAACCTAGAATCGGCAGATGATCAGATGACCTCAATGCCGGTGAAGGAGGAACCGCATCAACTTAGTAGATGATTCACAAGGGATGCTGGGTGCAGAAACAAAACCAGCTGACTGGGATAAGTCCTGTCAAAACAAGAGATTCTGTCATGCTCTGCTCGTATCCTTAGATCATAATGTGTTTAATAATGATGATGTTCAACAATCTGTTGTTATTTATGTCAAATTACAAAAGCCAGCACCTGATCTAGCTTGTGTTATGGTGCCAAGAAATAATCCAGTTAGCTCTAGAACAAGGAATTGGTGTAATATATGTCCATGAGATGATCCAGAGTCAAGAGCTTCAAGTTGAGTGGTTTTTTTTTTTTTGAAACATTTAGGTTTATACAGTCTTTGATGCACAGTATGTTAATGCTTGATATGATACTTAGAACTTTTGAGTTGAGTGATTACAAACGTTCAGGTTTTTCAAGGAGTCGTAGGCCTTGGTTTTGCACTTCTGCTTATCTAATGGATTGCTCTTTAGCAATAGGAACTTGTGATTTCAGTTTTGTACAATCACTAACCATGCAAACGAACAGTAAATCCAGACCTCTTGTTTAGAGATAAGACATGGCGACCGAAAATAGACAAATTCATGGATGACACTGAAGATTCTCAAGATAAAAAAAGATAGAATGGTCTAAGTTAAACTCATGTAAATGACCAGGAAATATACAAGCCAATATGCGAGACGGATGGCATACAAAGCTTAAACAGAAGAAAGTAGTTGTCATTGTGTAAGTGACTTGTTCACAAAGCCTTGCTTTCCGTAATTGGATTGCCATGGGTCTTTTCATTCAGTCCGTGTCCTCTTATAAAAAATTCAATTTGTACCTCATTCCTCACTTAGTTCAGCGGGTGTAAATACTTGTTGATGGTAGTAGTTTAATTTTGTTGATGGGTGTTGTTTTACTGGCATAAACATAGACAAATGACAGGGGTGAGGCCAACATGGTATTATATAGACGATCGAGGTATAGCCCGTTTTCTTCTGGTTATTACCAATACAAGACTAGATGGAAAGTTTGCTAATTATTTGTCGTCTCGACCACATGGACAATGCAAATAAACAACTGCTGTGTCTTTCCTTCTAGTGTAATGTAGAAGTAGTTAATCATGTGTCGATACCTGAAATGGAGGCTCCTCATATACAACTAAGCATGCTTGATGGTTATTCAAACATAAGAATATCTACACAGGTAAAGGTTCCTCCTTCAAAACTCCCCCCATTTCCATTCTCCATGAGCGGTCCACAAGTGGGTATAGTTCTCTGTAAAACATTTCTAATTAGACATTTAAACACCCTCAATTCAAGGTCATGAGTTAGAACAAATGCCGGAATGAAAGTAGGGACCAATGAACATATAGCTCATAAAATATTCAATAGTGGCTCCAATGGCACAAGTTCTAAATTACCTTAGGTCATGACTTACAACCAGTATCGTGTGGTCTTTCTTTAGGTCCTTTAGGAGATTCACAACATCAGCCCGAGCTTTCCAATCTGTTAGTGAACATACAAACTTACTAACCATGTCTAGGATGAGCATATACTAACATAATCAACTATATGGCACCACATAGTAAATCATATCACGTGTGGCGGTGTGAGGTCTGGCCATAGATGATAGGATGCACAAGCATAATTACATTAAACGACTGCTCTCATTGATGAGCATCCAGATGGGCTCAGAAATGAACCAATACATAGCAGAGAAAACAATCTTCAAGTATTATTAGTTTGATATGGGCATTCAAGCACATACCAAGACCAGCGAGGGGCTCATCAAGCAACAATAAATCAGGAGTTTGAACCTACAAGATTACAAATAAGGCAAATGATTATCCATCTTCACTTTTAAAAAATAAAACGATCAACTCATGATAAATGAATGTAACTAATACCAGTTGAATTGCCAAAGCAAGTCGCCGCTTGAACCCACCACTGAGAGACTGTGGATGTTCATCCAATGCAATGGTACTCAGACCAACCTAGCAAAAAACAAATTATCTTCAGGAAACAATTGTGTTGTGTCTCAAGCAACAAGTTAACTCCATAATGAAAAATATTTGATAATACTATAGCCGAATGTATGAGAGATGATCAATACAGAGTTCATGGCATTTTGGAGTTTTAAAGCGAGTTGCCCCCTCAAAAGACTGTCTGCCTTTTGCCTCGGCCATCCAAAAGTAACTTCTTCAAGTATAGTATCTGATAAGAAGTACCTACAAGTATAAATGTAAATTATCTTATTTTTCTGTGGAACTCCTCAAGCACTCAACAGATCATAAGCATCCACGTTGATTTGTAAAAAAAAATACTGAAAGTAGTAACTCAATGTTCAAACCTCTCAGGAAACTGAAATACAATACCCACTCTTTGAGAAGCTAATAATTCTGGCAGACCCGTCGGATTTCCACTATCATCATACTTCTGAATGCAAATCGAACCAGATGTAGGTTCTGATAGACCGGCCAAAAGCTGCGAAATCAAGCTATCACCTTAAGATGAAAGATGCGGAGAAAATTAAGAAGTGCCAATGCCCGGCCTTCCAAGGCAAACCTGTAAGAGAGTAGTCTTTCCACTCCCACTCCGTCCAAATATCAAACCAAAACTGCATGAATTGGTTTTCAAAGAAATTCAAAAGGCATTCTTGAAACAGAAGTATTCCAATATAAAACACAAGCCTACCTTTTCTCTGGGAGAGAGAGACTAGTTTGATTCAGTAAGCTTTGCTCAGTTCCAGGAGGTCGGTAGCTGACTTTTCTAACCTAAAATAAACGAAGTTCAATAATGTTTCTTACCAACATTATAATTTTGATCCAACTATCATTTATGTCTCCTTTAATAAATACTCCCTCCGGTTTCCCAAATAATTTGAACTGCCAAAATGTATTATATGAAGGAACTGAGGTAGTAGCATAAAATTGGTTCCCTCCAAATTGGCAAGGATTAAAGCAGTGCATCATATACTGTTGTACACAAAAGGACCCAAAACAAAATAATAATTCAGTACTGCATTAATACCGATTATGGAGTGCAACCTACATCCGAGTATGCAAGGCCACTTACTCTTGTCTCAAGTCAAACTATCTTAACTTTGACCAGATTTATAGAAAAACATATGAGCAAATACAGTACCCAATACCATGTGTATGTTAAGTTACACTATAGATGGTAATTTGTGACAGATAATCCAGGTAGTTGGGCATGGATAGATTGGTGCCAGGGCCCAACATCGTCATTTCCAGATCGAATTGGTGTTGTGTCTGCGGATAAAACGATTATCCACAAAGAACTGGAGAACAAAATCCTCAATTACTACCAAAAGAGAGGTAAAGAGAGAAAAGTCTGCACCTCCAATTGGGAGTACCCAGCTGAAATCCGTTGTGCACGACAGCTCCCAGAGAACCTCCTGCAAATCATCGAGACTCAGCAAAAGGGGAAGGGGAAGGGGAAGGAAAAGAAACGACGGGAGGGAGCACACGGTTTGGTGATAGGAATGGCATGCCTGGTCATCTTATTGACCGGAGAAGACGAGACCGCGGGAGGGAACGCCGCGACGGGGGCCGCGCCGAGCATAGCTTCGCGGCAGTTTGAAGCTTCCGAGGAAGCAGAGGAGCGGATCTGCGAAGGGGAGGAGGGGGACCGGAAGTGAGAGGAGAGCTCCGGCAGCTTGGGGAGGAGGAGGCGGCGTAGCAACGGCCGTCGGAGAGGCTGGGGGGAAACCGGAGGTGGGCGTGGAGGGCCGTCTTGGGCCAAAACAGGTGTAAAATAAAACAGCCCATTACTCCAGAAAAAAAAAACTGCCCATTCGGAAAGAAAAAATTGTCCTGAATATCTGAAACTGTGCAAGGAAAAGCGTGTCAAGTGGAAAATCCAACTTCTAGTTTATTTATCAAAATCTAGTTTAAACTTTAAGAAAATTGTTTTGAATAAACTGGGACTTTGGCTGAATCACACTTGACACCGTAAGAGGAATCCTCTAAATTCATGTTGTCCTTAAAATAACCGTGTTGCCCTTAAAATAACTGCTCTTATAGTTTTTTTAATAGAAAAAACGATGCCTAGAAAATACTGTAAACTAGTCGGAGCCTTAAAATATGGTGCGGCCTGTACTACTTGAAAGATTTGCGTGAGATGGACATTTCAGCTCGCCCTGTTTTCGCTTTTGCGTTGTCGCCGTCGATCTGCCTACTCACCCCTCTTCGACACTGCTCCTTCCCTTATTCGAAGGCATGGATCAGACCGAGCTCCCGCTTGCCGCTAACGAGGTCGCGTCCCTCAATCGCCGCCTCCTGCGATTGCGATGGCTTAAACCGAGTGCGACATGTACTTGTTGAGGCATTCACGCGAGAGGGACATTTTAGCTTGCCCTGTTCCCGCTTCTGCACTGCCACCGCCATCGATCTACCTACTCACCCACTCTCTGGCGCCACCCCGTCCCTTATTCGAAGATATGGATCACATCGAGCTCCCGCTTGTCACTGGCGAGGTCGCGGGACCTCAATCACGGCATCGGCTTCGACATGTAGCGTGGGTGCCCTGAAAACCGGCAGGGTTGCTCATAGCATTACTGCCACCGTTTTCAAGAAGAGGAAGCGCGCGGGCACCCATGTTGTACCGCAAGGCCCACCGCTCACCAGTGTTACCTCCGTGGGCCAGCCAGAAGAGCCATTCGACGCCGCTGCTTCGGCTCCCAAGCTACGTCCTCGCATGAAGAAGACGACGAGGAATGGGCCGAACAAGAAGCAGGTCGTGCATCACGACGTCCATCCTACTGTCACTCCGTCTACAGCCATCGGCGACGCCCCATAGGACAACCGCCATGCTACTAGCAACGTGTTTGCCGAAAGTACCCCAAGGTATGAAAGTACCCAAAGCTACGATGCGCAAGAGATTCCATCCTCGTTTGTGAATATCCTTAACGAGAGTGAGGTTAACATCATCGAGGCGCCACTCGATTCATTCGACATGGATGAGGAGGAGGTCAAGGAAGGCATGTATGGGGAGGAGGTGGAAGAGATCGAGGAGGAAGTGTTGAAATTATCTCAAAATGGAAGGAAGAAAAGAGCGGTGAACTGCACCGAAGTAGAAGACACTTGCTTGGTGAGGGCATGATCGATGGTGTGCATGGATGCGGTGGCCGGCATGGATCAAACCAGGAAGCGCTATTGACAATAGATCGATGAAAAATACTTCTAGCTCATGCCTCGGGTTGCTTCGTTGGTTGCTCGCTCATATAGATCCTTACAAGGACGGTGGGACGTGATCAAGGCATGTTGTATCCGTTAGAGTGGATCTATGAAGAAAGTGTGTCTAGCACCACCAAGTGGATAGTTATCAATGACCATGTGAGTTCATTTTGCATCCCCTTTTGGTAACAAATGCATCTACTGTGTGTTCATGTTCGTAACAAATGAATTTATGTGTTTATAGAAACATGTTGCAATGAAAAGGTACAAAGCTATGGCTGGATTCAAGGAGAAACTATTAACACTTCAACATTGTTAGAAGTCGCTAGTATGGATAAGTGGAGGTTGATGGAACAAGAAGCACCACCGACGAAAAAGGCATTCCTTGAATCGGATGGCGCTAGTGATGTGGAGAATGATGGAACAAACAAGGGGAAGCCAGATGGAAACAAGAGGGACGAAAACAAGCTCTTCTAGGTGTTGGTGCTTGGGCAAGTGGTGGTGCTGGTGGATCGACAAGTGGTGGTGGCAGTGGAAATGCCTACGGCTTCGGTGACCTCGGCGACGACGATGTTGCTTGATGCGATCACAAACGCCAAGATGAGATGACGGTGCAAATTTTTGGTCACTTGTGTTGATGAATTATTTATGCATGATATATTGACTGCCTATTGTGTAAAAACTATGAACTATTGCATTGGCATCTATGTTGATTGCCAGTTAAAATTGTACTTTTAGGGCGCGTTTGGTATCCTGCATACCCTCCGGGCAGGCCAGCAGGAAGCGAAATTGGGCCGTTTGGTTACCCGCACGAGGCGTTTTGCTACGCCAGCACGAACCGTAAAGCGGCCCGGAGCCAGGCCTAGGTGCTACGCTTGAATCAGTCGTTTCCAGCGAGCCACCCTCGTCGTGCGCTCGCTGGATGCAAAACCGACACTCCCCTGCACGAGCTCGGACGATGATGGCGCATGCAGGATATTCCCGCTGGCCTGGAAAAGGGGCGGAATCCTTTCCCTCACCTTCCACCGAGACACACCCTACCCGATTACCGCCGAAACTAGATCCACCTTTTCCCCCTTTTCCATTTCCCTGGCCACCGGCAGCGACATCGACGATGCACCCGGCTAGAAAAAACTGGTAGGGAGGCGGCCATGCCAAGCTAGGATGACGACGACAGCTCTTCCCAATCGTATCTAGGGGTAAGTCCACTTTCCCCCAATTCTTTCATAGGGTTAGGGTTCGGTAGCGAGTTAGGAAGCCTCGATTTACAGTCATATGAACTCGATTTGGTGTGCTAGAACTTCACGGACATGGACTATGCTCCTGAGTCCTTCGAAAATCCTAGTTTCTGCGACATAGCGAAAGATTGTCCTGAACTCTGTCACGTCCACAAACTTGAGTCTGCCAGGCGTGTTGCATTTGAAGGAACCAACACAGGCCGCAGATTCTACCTCTACCAATGTAGGGGTTCGTAGCATGGAAAACAAAAAATTTCTACCGCATGCAAATAAACAAGCCAAGATCTATCTACTAGATTGTAGCAACGAGTCGATAGATGAACTCACCCTCGAAGATTCCAAAGCGGTTAACGAGATCAGATTCTCGTGGGTGATGTAGTCGTACTCTTCCCGATTTCAAGATCGTGCAGACGATCCTTCCGGCGCCGCGTTCCGGCAGCGCTCCTGCAGTCGGTCACACGTTCGGTACTCGATGAAGACCTTCCTCTCCCTTGTTCCAGCAGGCAGCGGAGGTTGTCGCACTCTCCTCGCGATTCCGGCAGCACGACGGCGTGGTACCGGAAGTAGAGGGGAGATCTCGCAGGGCTTCGCCTTAAGCCGTAGCGAGTATGGTGGACTATGAGAGAGGCTTGGCGATCTAGGGTTTAGAGACACCAATTAGATGGAGCTAGGCCGGCGGCTAGGGCAAGGGGATTGCCCCAAGTCGGCGGCTTGGGCAAACCCTAGGGCGGCGGCTCTGGTGGCCGGCGGCGGCTAGGGTTAGGTTTAGAGGGGCAAGGTGTGTTTGGAGGGGCAGCCCTGCCCCTCCTTATATAGGTGGAGGGGGCGTGCCAAGGGGAGGGGAATCCCTCCCCAACTCGGTCTCCATGGGCCGGCGGTGGAGGGAGAGGGACTTCCTCCCCAAGTAGGTTTCCTACTCTCCCTCCACCAAACAAAATAGTCGTTTGACTTTTCAAATTGGCGTTTGACTTTTCAAACTAGGATTTGATTTATCCCTTTATTTTGTTCAGGGATGACACCTAGTACATGATGCAACCATTCCAACTTGTAATGACACATTCATGTACCCTTCCCCTCCGGAGTGTCGGACATTCCAGAACCTTCTAGAACATTCCCGATGAAAACACCGGAACCATTCTCCAACCCCGAAACAGGACTTTCCTTATATGAATATTATTCTCCGGACCATTCCGGATCTCCTCGTGATATCCCGGATCCTATCCGAGACTCCGAACAACATTCGGTCTCTTACTCATCATTCCATAACTACTCAAACAACATCGAATCCTTAAGTGTGTCTTCCTACGGTTCTTGAATTATGCAGACATGATCGAGACACTTCTCCGAACAATAACCAATAGAGGAATCTGGAAATTCATATGGCTCCCACATATTTCTACGATTACTTTGCGATCGAATGAACCACTTACATACGATACCAATTTCCCTTTGTCTCACGATAGCTTACTTATCCGAGGTTTTGATCGTCGGTATCTCTGCATACCTAGTTCAACCTCGTTACTGATAAGTACTCTTTTCTCGTTCCTGTGGTATGTGATCCCTTGTGAGCCAGTCACATGCTTGCAAGCTAATTGGATGACATTCCACCGAGAGGGCCCAGAGTATATCTATTTGTCATATGGATGGACAAATCCCACTCTTGATTCATGTGTCTCAACCCATACTTTCCAAACACTCAATGCCACCTTTATAGCCACCCAGTTACGGTGTGGTGTTTGATGTCATCAAAGTATCCTTCCGGTGATGGTGATAAACATGATCTCATGGTCGAAGGAATTAGGTTACTATGTATCAGAAAGCATATAGCAATTGAACTATTAAAATGACTTGATCTTTATGCTACGCTTATCTATAGGAGCATGTCCATCGTACCATTCTCCTAATGATATGATCTTGTTGTTAATAACTTCTCAATGTTCATGATAGGGAAACCACAATCATCTATTAACCAACAAGCTAGTATTATGAAGAGGCTTTACTAGGGACTCTAATTTAGTTTACAAATCACACAAGTATTAATGTTTCCTTGTTAATACTGTTATAGCATGAATGTAAACATTTATCATAAACACAAAGATATAATAATAACTATATTTATTACTGTCTCTAGGGCATATCTCCAATAGTCTCCCACTTGCACTAGAGTCAACTAATCTAGATTACATGGTAATATACCGAACGCCCATGGCAGTTTGGTGTTGGTCATGTTTTGCCCTCGGGAGAGGTTTAGTCAACGGATCCGCCACATTCAGATCTGTGTGTACTTTGAAGATCTTTATGTCTCCATCTTGGACATGTTCTCGAATAGCGTGAAAACGAAGCTTGATGTGCTTCATCTTCTTGTGTGACCTTGGTTCTTGCGCATTGGCTATGGCCCCCATGTTATCACAGTAGATAGACATTGGGTCCAGCGCACTTGGAACCACACCGAGCTCTGTAATGAACTCCTTCATCCATATCGCTTCTTGTGAAGCCTCCGAAGCAGCTATGTATTCCAATTCAGTTGAAGATCTCGCCACAACGCTTTGCTTTGCACTCCTCCAGCTAACTGCTGCACCATTCAAAATAAATACGTATCCAGATTGTGATTTAGAATCATCCGGATCGGTGTTCCAACTAGCATCGGTGTAACCATTAACAACAAGCTGTTTATCACCTCCATAAGAAAGAACCATATCCTTAGTTCTTCTCAAGTACTTAAGGATGTTTTTGACCGCTGTCCAATGATCCACTCCTGGATCACTTTGATATCTTCCAGTTAAACTAACAACATATGCAATGTCGGGTCTAGTACATAGCATGGCATACATTAGAGATCCTATGGCTGAGGCATAGGGAGTCTTACTCATCCTTTCTCTATCTTCTGCCGTTGCTGGACTTTGAGTTTTTACTCAAGGTCGTATTGGGAAACATGGGCAAGAACCCTTTCTTGCTATCTTCCATTCCAAACCTCTTTAGAACTTTGTCCAAATATGTACTTTGTGACAATGATATTAGGCGTCTCGATCTATCTCTATAAATCTTTATGCCTAATATGTAAGCTGCTTCGCCAAGATCTTTCATTGAAAAACTATTATTCAAATATTCCTTGACACTATTAAGAAGGTCTACATCATTCCCAATCAACAATATGTCATCTACATATAGTATTAAGAATGCTACAGAGCTCCCACTCACTTTCTTGTAAATACAAGCTTCTCCATAAGTTTGTATAAAACCAAAACTTTTGATTACCTTATCAAAACGTTGATTCCAACTTCGGGACGCTTGCTTCAATCCATATATGGACCTTTGAAGTTTGCATACCTTGTTAGCATCTTTAGGATCGACAAAACCTTTGGGTTGCATCATATACAACTCTTCATCAATGTCTCCATTGAGGAACGCTGTTTTGACATCCATCTGCCATATTTCATAATCGTAATATGCAGCGATTGCTAACATAATCCTCACAGACTTTAGCTTCGCTACTGGTGAGAAAGTCTCATCGTAGTCAACTCCTTGAATTTGTCGAAACTCTTTTGCGACAAGTCGAGCTTTATAGACGGTTACATTACCATCAGCATCTGTTTTCTTCTTGAAAATCCATTTGTTCTTGACAGCCTTCTGGCCATCTGGTAAGTCCACCAAAGTCCATACTTGGTTTTCGTACATGGATCCAATCTCGGATTTCATGGCTTCTTGCCATTTATTGGAATCTGGGCTCATCATCGCTTCTTCATATGTCTCAGGGTCATCGGTGTTGTCCACCAACATGACACTCATAACGGTATCATACCAATCAGGAGTGGTACGAGTTCTCGTTGACCTGTGAGGCTCTGTAGCAACTTCAACCGAAGTTTCATGATCATCATTATTAGCTTCCTCTCTTATTGGTGTAGGCACCATAGGAACTTCTTCCGGTGCTGCGCTACTCGCAAGTTCAAGAGAAGGTTCAACTACCTCGTCGAGTTCTACTTTCCTTCCAGTCACTTCTTTCGAGAGAAATTTCTTCTCTAGAAAGGATCCATTCTTGGCAACGAAGATTTTGCCTTCGGATCTATGATAGAAGGTATACCCAATAGTTTCCTTTGGGTATCCTATGAAGACGCATTTTTCCGCTTTGGGTTCAAGCTTGTCCGGCTGTAACTTCTTTACATAGGCTTCGCAACCCCAAACTTTAAGGAACGACAATTTAGGTTTCTTTCCAAACCATAATTCATACGGTGTCGTTTCAACGGATTTAGATGGTGCCCTATTTAAAGTGAATGCAGCTGTTTCTAATGCATAACCCCAAAATGATAGCGGTAAATCTATAAGTGACATCATAGAACGAACCATATCTAAGAGAGTTCGATTACAACGTTTGGACACACCATTACGCTGTGGTGTTCCCGGCGGTGTCAATTGTGAAAGTATTCCACATTTCTTCAAATGCTCGCCAAACTCGTAACTTAGATATTCACCTCCACGATCAGAACGTAGAAATTTAATCTTCTTGTTACGTTGATTCTCTACCTCACTTTGAAATTCCTTAAACTTCTCGAAAGTTTTGGACTTATGTTTCATGAAATAGATATACCCATATCTACTCAAGTCATCAGTGAAGGTAAGAATATAACGATAACCACCGCGCGATGCTACACTCATTGGTCCACACACATCGGTATGTATGATTTCCAATAAGTCTGTAGCTCTCTCCATCATACCAGAAAATGGAGTCTTAGTCATTTTACCCATCAGACATGCTTCGCATCTTTCAAGTGATTCGAAATCAAGTGATTCAAAAATTCCATCGGAATGGAGTTTCTTCATACGCTTCACTTCGATATGACCAAGACGACAATGCCACATATAGGTCGAGTTATCGCTCAATTTCAAACGTTTAGCCTCAATGTTATTAATATGTGTATTTCCACTATCGAGATTCAATAAGAATAGACCATCTATCAAAGGTGCATGTGTATAAAACATATTACTCATATAAATCGAACAACCATTATTCTCGGACTTAAACAAGTAACTGTCTCGCAATAAACAAGATCCCGATATAATGTTCATGCTCAACGCAGGCACCAAATAACAATTATTTAAGTATAAAACTAATCCCGATGGTAGATGAAGAGGTAGCGTGCTGACCGCGATCACATCAACCTTTGATCCGTTTCCAACGCGCATCGTCACCTCGTTCTTAGCTAGCTTCCGTTTATTCTGCAGCACCTGTTTCGAGTTACAAATATGAGCAACCGAACCAGTATCAAATACCCAGGCACTACTACAAGTACTAGTGAGATACACATCAATAACATGTATATCAGATATACCTTTCTTCTTGATGTTTCCGTTCTTCAAATCCGCCAAGTACTTTGGGCAATTCCGCTTCCAATGACCCTCTTGCTTGCAGTAAAAGCACTCAGTATCAGGCTTAGGTCCAGCCTTGGTCTTCTTTGTTGGTGCAGTAACTTTCTTACCACCCTTCTTGAAGTGTCCCTTTTGCTTAGACTTGCCTTTCTTGAATTTGGTGGTCTTATTGACCAACAACACTTGATGCTCTTTCTTGATCTCCACTTCTGCAGATTTCAACATGGAGAAGAGTTCTGGCAACGTCTTGTCCATGTTTTGCATATTGTAGTTCATCACAAAGTTCTTGTAACTTGGTGGTAGTGATTGGAGGACACGATGTATCCCCAAAGAATTAGGAATCACTATACCCAAACTTTGGAGTTTGTTTGTGTGCCCAGACATCTTAAGCACATGCTCACTGACGGATCTACCCTCTTCCATCTTGCAGTTAAAGAACTTTTCAGAAGCATCAAAACTTTCAACTGCCGCGTGAGCCTCAAATATCATTTTGAGTTCACGGATAATATCATGTGGGTCTGAATTCTCAAACCTTTTCTGAAGCTCCAATTCCAAACCATACAAGATAGCACACTGAACTATGGAGTACTGATTCTTCCGAGCGAGGAAAACATTCTTTACCTCATCGGTAGCATCAACTGCAGGCGGGTCACCCAGCGGTGCATCCAGCACATAGGTCAAATTACCAGCATTGAGGATAATCCTTAAATTGCGGAACCAATCCGCGAAGTTGCTTCCATTGTTTTTCAACTTTTCTTTCTCTAGGAACGCATTAAAATTGATGGTAGGGGCCGCCATTGATCTACAACATATTTGCAATAGTTCAGACTAAGTTTATGACAAATTGAGTTATAATTAATAGTTAAATTAATCTAAGTGAACTCCCACTCAAAACAATATCCCTCACATTGTTTTAGTGATCACACGAACCAAATCCACCACATCAAAACCGATCATCACGAGAGTTGATGTAGCTTCAATGGCGAACAATCGACATGTTCATCATATCTACTATATGATTCATGCTTTACCTTTTGGTGATCCGTGTTCCGAGACCATGTCTATACATGCTAGGCTCGTCAAGATCAAACCTTAGCTTCCGCATGAGCAAAAACTGGCTTGCTCACGTTGTATACACTTGTATAATCTAACACACCTGATCATCATGTGGTGCTTCGAAACAACAAGCTTTAGCAACGGTGCTAACTAAGGATGAACACTTTAAAACTTGAAATTTGTGTGCTCGAGGGATCATCTTATAATGCTACCGTCGTTAACTAAGCAATACAAGATGCATAAAGGATTAACATCACATGCAATTCATAATATGTGATATGATATGGCCTTTATTCTTTGTGCTTCCGATCTCCATCTTCAAGCACGAACATGATCTCCATCATCACCGGCATTGCATCAAGGTCACTGACGCTGCTTCATGGTTGTTGTCCACCAGCTTCAACTATTACAACTACTTTGAATAGACACGCGGGTCTTAACAGAATTTAAAGACAACCATATGGCTCCTGCCGGTTGCCAACTTACAATAAGGAACATTGCATACATCAAATATAATCATAATCATGGCCATATCACATCACAACACACCCCTGCAAAACAAAGTTAGACGCCTCTGATTTTCTTTGCATATTTTACGTGGTTTGGGGCTTTCAATAAGTGTCGCTTCTAACTTACAAACAAGAACCACAACGTTGATGCTAGAACTATCAAGTGCCCGTTGTAAATTGGATCTTTACTATAATGGGAGAGACAGACACCCGCAAAGCCACTTATGAAATACAAGTTGCATGTTCAGCGTGGAGCAAGTCTCATGAACGATGTCATGTAAGGTTAGCCCGGGCCGCTTCATCCCATCATACCGCAAGATGCAAAGTACACAAGAAGCAATTGATAATAAAAGCACCACCGCCCACAATGACCATTGTGTTCTACTCGTGCAACAGATCTACATATAGACACGGCTCTGATACCACTGTAGGGGTTCGTAGCATGGAAAACAAAAATTTCTACCGCATGCAAACAAACAAGCCAAGATCTATCTACTAGATTGTAGCAACGAGTCGATAGATGAACTCACCCTCGAAGATTCCAAAGCGGTTAACGAGATCGGATTCTCGTGGGTGATGTAGTCGTACTCTTCCCGATTTCAAGATCGTGTAGACGATCCTTCCGGCGCCGCGTTCCGGCAGCGCTCCCGCAGTCGGTCACACGTTCGGTACTCGATGAAGACCTTCCTATCCCTTGTTCCAGCAGGCAGCGGAGGTTGTAGCACTCTCCTCGCGATTCTGGCAGCACTACGGCGTGGTACCGGAAGTAGAGGGGAGATCTCGCAGGGCTTCGCCTTAAGCCAGAGCGAGTATGGTGGACTATGAGAGAGGCTTGGAAATCTAGGGTTTAGAGGCACCAATTAGAGGGAGCTAGGCTGGCGGCTAAGGCAAGGGGATTGCCCCAAGTCGGCGGCTTGGGCAAACCCTAGGGCGGCGGCTATGGTGGTCGGCAGCGGCTAGGGTTAGGTTTAGAGGGGCAAGGTGTGTTTGGAGGGGCAACCCTGCCCCTCCTTATATAGGTGGAGGGGGCGCGCCAAGGGGAGGAGAGTCCCTCCCCAACTCGGTCTCCATGGGCCGGCGGTGGAGGGAGAGGGACTTCCTCCCCAAGTAGGTTTCCTACTCTCCCTCCACCAAACAAAATAGCCGTTTGACTTTTCAAATTGGCGTTTGACTTTTCAAACTAGGATTTGATTTATCCCTTTATTTTGTTCAGCGATGACACCTAGTACATGATGTAACCATTCCAACTTGTAATGACACATTCATGTACCCTTCCCCTCCGGAGTGCCGGACATCCCGGAACCTTCTAGAACATTCCCGATGAAAATACCGGAACCATTCTCCAACCCCGAAACAGGACTTTCCTTATATGAATCTTATTCTCCGGACCATTCCGGATCTCCTTGTGATATCCCGGATCCTATCCGAGACTCCGAACAACATTTGGTCTCTTACTCATCATTCCATAACTACTCAAACAACATCGAATCCTTAAGTGTGTCTCCCTACGGTTCTTGAATTATGCGGACATGATCAAGACACTTCTCCGAACAATAACCAATAGAGGAATCTGGAAATTTATATGGCTCTCACATATTTCTACGATTACTTTGCGATCGAATGAACCACTAACATACGATACCAATTTCCCTTTGTCTCACGATAGTTTACTTATCCGAGGTTTTGATCGTCGGTATCTCTGCATACCTAGTTCAACCTCGTTACTGATAAGTACTCTTTTCTCATTCCCGTGGTATGTGATCCCTTGTGAGCCAGTCACATGCTTGCAAGCTAATTGGATGACATTCCACCGAGAGGGCCCAAAGTATATCTATTTGTCATATGGATGGACAAATCCCACTCTTGATTCATGTGTCTCAACCCATACTTTCCAAACACTCAATGCCACCTTTATAGCCACCCAGTTACGGTGTGGTGTTTGATGTCATCAAAGTATCCTTCCGGTGATGGTGATAAACATGATCTCATGGTCGAAGGAATTAGGTTACTATGTATCAGAAAGCATATAGCAATTGAACTATTAAAATGACTTGATCTTTATGCTACGCTTATCTATAGGAGCATGTCCATCATACCATTCTCCTAATGATATGATCTTGTTGTTAATAACTTCTCAATATTCATGATAGGGAAACCACAATCATCTATTAACCAACAAGCTAGTATTATGAAGAGGCTTTACTAGGGACTCTAATTTAGTTTACAAATCACACAAGTATTAATATTTCCTTGTTAATACTGTTATAGCATGAATGTAAATATTTATCATAAACACAAAGATATAATAATAACTATATTTATTACTTCCTCTAGGGCATATCTCCAACAACCAAGTGTAGAACGTAAGTGCTTAGCTCTTTGTATCACCATTCACTTTTCTGGCAAGCAGTAGGTCCATACCAACAAATTTGTGACATGCAGGAGGTTGAAAACTGTGGGTTTGTGGCTTGGATAGACAATGAATGACCAGATGCTACGAATAATGCACTTGCGAAGCTATGGGGAATGTACGATGATACAAGCAGTGCAAGAATCGACGAGAAGGTTGAGAATGCGTAGCTGGTGAAGCAATTGTCTGATGAAAAGAATAAGCTAGACAAAAAGTACTCAAGTCTGCAGGTTGATGTGAAGAAGTTCATCGAAGAAACAGAGAAGGTGTTGGAGAAGAACTTGTCTCAGATGAATGACAATAATGAAGCGTCGAGGAATAAGGTTGAGATGGTGAAGAACGTGTAAAAATCCTAGGCTGATGTAATCAAATAGAAGCAGAAGCAATGGGATGAGAACTAGACGATCTTGAAGGAGAAAAAAAGAGGAAACTAGAGTATGCGTTTTATGAATTGTTCAAAGCCAATAACGCCAGCATAAACTGAAGAAGATCAAGGAAATTTGTGATGGTTGACTGTTCAGGTGCACCTTCTGGTACCGCAGATGGTGAACTGTCGGTGGTGGTGGTAGGATGACACCATGTGGTGCTAGGTTAACACCATGGTGTTATGTTAAACTGTGATCCCCTTTTGACGATGATCATGCTTGTTAAGACTAATTCGTAATTGTGTTATTTCTTCTAAGGGTGTTCATTTGGTCATGTTCTATAGTGATCACCTTTTGCTTGTATTGTTCATGCTTCTGGTGATCAGACTTGTGTTTCTGTTGTTCCGAATTGTGTTGTTCATGCTTGTGTTGTTTATGCTTGTGGTGAGATCAGACTTGTGCTTCTGTTGTTTCGAATTGTGTTGTTCGTGCTTGTAGTGTTCTTGTTTGTGGGGATCATGCTTGTTATTCTGTTGTTCCGGATTGTGTTGTTTTTGCCTCTTTACTGTTCATCCCCTTTAGCTTGTGTTCTTGTGGTCTTTCCTCCTTGTTAATTCGGGAGTGGTAAGCTCACCATAAGGAAGTAGAAGGTGACCACATCTTGGTTTATTATGTCAACCAAATAAGGGGAAAGTGTATCAGATCGGTCAAAGCACTACGTACAGAAAACCAAACAACATGATCCTATTTTTCCAACCGGTGCACCGATCATAGGCTATCAAACCAGGCCAGAAATTACATGCAGGCATACGGTTCCGTTTGAGCCGACACGAGGAATACATGATTTGTTCCACGTCGGCCCAAATCAGCCCGTAAAATGAGTTTTTCGGGCTTGTAAATCACTTTTAAGAGCCGCCGGCGTTTACAGATCTGCTATAGTTGCTCGAAGTCTCTTGAACAGCTTGTTTGACCCCATCATCATTCACGCGGATCTCCTTTTCTTTTCCTTGACCCGACAAAAAAAAAGATCAGCCTGCAAGACTGCACCAGCTCGTCGCCGATCACATGACGATCATGCCACGATCGACCTGCAGCTGCAGCGGTGTCTGTCGATCTGGGGTAGTAGGTGCGAGGCATGACCAGATCCTGTCCGAATCCCAGCCAACCGGTCGATGCACAAACACGTCCTGTGCGCCGATCTCCCGATCTAACAGGCAACAGCTTATCCACACGACATGCCTGCAACACTCCCTCTAGACAAAATATACTCCTAAAGAATCAACAGAGTGCTTAGCTGTGCAGCTCATTTCTTTCCTAAAGAATCAGCTAGTTAATCTGTTTAGCTTGCACCAATGAGATCCATAGCTCATATGATATCTTAATGCATCATAATGGAGGTTCTGTATGTTTCAGAACCCCCCTAAAAAAATACATGGTGGCTTTGCGGGCGTCGGCGTCGCTACGCGGATCGGAGGAGGCTCTGGCCAATCCACAATGACAGGTGGTGTGGTGGACACCTGGTATTTTTTTTTTTGCGTTGATGAAATGGCTTCTGCGAAATAAAGTAAACGGAAGAGAGTTCAGAGAAAAAAATATGACTAAAGATTGACACCAGGTTCTGACTGAGCCGTGATGCTACATTTGCTTATCTGTTTGACAATTTCGTGGCGTAAGCACGGAAGCAAAGGGGATGCGATAAGTATTTTATGCCATATAAATAGCCTATCAACTATCAAGAACAAAGTATTTGTAGTACAAAGTAATCTTTCAAACGCATATCTTGCGTTGAGGGAATGGGACAGATCACCGTTCTCCAGATAAGTACTAGGTCAGATGTGTCATGATGTGTGCTCCCAAACCTCCATATCACTAGTTCAGAAGAATGAAATTACGAAGTCGCATACAACTCAAATTTCATAGCTTTAGAGGACAATTCAGCTGGTCCCGAGTGTTCTTAACTGCAAGCCTCAATGCTACCTAATACCAGCAAGCGTTAGGACCATGAGGCACATGCCTAGTATTAAGCTGACAGACATGAGCAGACACTGGGCCTGAATCCTTAAACAATTTAATGTAACAGTTGACAGTTCAAGTTGTTTGTAGTAAACAGCCTTCCACGAAAATTTGTGCAGAACATCATCTTGCCAAGCGAAAATAGTACTACTAGAAAAAAAAGTCAACATACATGAGCCTGAAGCTCTAAACAATTTAATGGAACAGTGGACAGTTCAAGTTGTATGGAAGTAAACAGGCAGCCAGCCTTTTCCAGAACAAGCTGTGCAGAATATCATCCTATCAAGGCCGGGAAACAGTACTACTAGAAAAAACTCTGACTTGTTACTAAGAATGTGATATTGTCAGTATGAGCTGCATTTCTTTTATGTTTATGAAAAATTGAGGGACAAGCAAATGATTAGCTCAGAGACAAAATCCAAGTACAGCTAGAACAGCAACTAGTTGGCGTTTCTTTCAGCGGGCATGAATTGGCCCCTAGAGAATTTTAAAAGGGGAAAGAGAAATAAGAGGTGGTGCGGCCAACTAACTTGTCACCATATTTAAGCACTTCTCGTGCTACCCTCTCAGAAGATTTAGCTTCTCCTTCCCCTCTCCTCCCTCTGAAGCGAAGTACTTGTTCATCATCGTCGTCACCATCATCAGGATCTAGCTTTTCTTGCTTGATTCCTCTTCATCAGAGTGAAACTAGTTCTGAAGATTCAGAAACAGAGGCTGCTTTTCAAAGTTCTGAAGATTCAGAAACAGAGGTAAGCTGCCCCCCTGTTCTCTATACCTGGTAATCATATATCCATGTGATCCTGTGCCTCCAGCAACAATCTTTTGTTCAGCATGGCGTGCGAGCTAGAAATTTGGTTCACGCTTCGAAAACGAAAGAAACAGCGAAGCTTATTGTGCATTGCCATTCTCGCAGGAGCTTTTGTTTGTGCAAGGCCTCGTCAATGGCGGTAAAGATGAAGGGGATCTTTAAAGGGCTGAGGTTAATCTCACAAATGTTTGGTAATGATCCCATTTTTGTTTGTCTTTCTTCCGTTTTTACATGGTCTGCCTTGAGTTCTTGTCATACTAATCTCAATAATATATGTTATGACTTGAAATACAAATACATTGTGTTTTTTTGAGACACAAGTACAGTTAAATTACTCTGCCTATGGCTATGAGACATCTCAGAAATTAATGATCTGTTGTTCTCATGCAGCTCACAAGGAGCATGAGATGGAAATTGGGTTCCCTACAGATGTAAAGCATGTGGCTCACATAGGTTTGGGCACCAGTGACACATCTCCAAGCTGGGTAAGCATAAAAAATAACTTGGAGGCCCTTTCAGATCAACTTCATGTAGACCAGATTTATTATGCCTTCATATTATGTGTCTGTGCTGTTCATTTTGTACTGTAACTCATTGTTCATGTGCATTGTTCATTTTAGATGAATGAGTTCAAGTCAATAGAAGAGATGTCTGCAGGCTCTCTGAGCACAGCTGGGCAGTCAAGGCAGACTTCTTGGACCTCTACAGGTAATTAGCATCCTCTCAAATACCTAAAAAGAAAAAATTCATATACGCCGAGACATTACCTATAATATAGAAGACAACCATTGTCCCAAAATCTGCATGACTAACCATTAATGTGCATAAACGTGAGAATCTTCTTGAGTGTTTGTCTAATAATAATTAGTAGTGGCACGCCACTACACAATTTGCCCATTGGTTGCCTGCATGTTTACAAGGTCCTGACCAGCAGTACTGTATTTTATTTCTGCAGACTTCGAGCCAGCAAGATCCATGCTGCCCACTGAGATCAATTTCCCAGACAAACAAGGGCAAGCGTCTTCTCCCTGCCCCCCAAGAGGCCCAAGGAAAGCAAGGAGGAAGAAGACTAGAACATCATCCCCTACCTCCTCTGCAAGATCGTCTTCCTCGAGGTCGAGAACCTCATTCGCGACGGCCTACGATGATTTTAATGAGTCGCAGAGAGGGTTCCGGGTCGTGTAATCAGGGAGTAAAAAATCATGTGTGGCCACCACCTTGCATATACATGTTTCGGTTTAGAGAGGGGGGAGATGATTTATGAATTGCTTGATTCTTTGTCCATTTTAACAGTGGAGCCATAGTTGGAAATGCAAAAGGAAGTAAACTCATGATACATTTCTCAGTCATATATCTTTTGTTTCACATTATTTTACAAGACATATAACTGTAAACGAGAGTAGTCAGCACGCCTGCCAAAGTAATGTCAATGACGATTATATGCGTGGACTAAGACCAGGTCCTATGAACTGTTTTTTTTATGGAAGACCCCTAAACTCCAACCCGTAAAAAGAGGAGTACAGCCCTGTACTCAGCGTTTCCGGGTTAGAGTTCATCCGCGCAGGAGCAACACCCGTATTTCTATCCCTATTTTCAAAATCAAAACCCTGCAGAAAAATTACAGACACGATCATAGATTGTGAATTGCAAATTTAGGTTCGATTGTTTACAAATCAACGCGATCATTGCAAATTTACATATCTTGCGGCGGCCGGGCGCACTAGGACCAAAATCGGCCCCACCATAGCTCTACGGGCATGCGACGGGGCCGGCTAATCATTGTCGAGGACGACGACAGGGAGTGCGCCCTCCTCCATCGCGCGGAGCTGGGCCAGCACCTGCTGCAGTTCCTCCTCGTCCCGCCGGAGCTTGGCCGCGCGAGTCTCCGCCGACACCGCCATGGCGTGCTCTAGCAGCGAGCGCTCCTCGAGCTCGTCGCGCGGGAAATCCTCGTCGGAGAGGGCGCGCGTCTCTGAGCTCGAGCCCTGCGAGTTCTCACCGGCGTACCTGCGCGCTTGAGGCGGCATCGCCGGAGTCCGCGGAGCACGGACAACTTCCGTGTCCGAGTCCATCGAGTCAGAGACGTCCGCCTCGTAGTAGCGGCGGAGCTTGCGCGTCACCGACTTGTGGTGCTTGATGTAGTGGAGGCTCGCACGCCTCGCCGCCCCTACGAACGCAATCCAACGACGGCGCATGTCCTCGTCGAGCTCCTCGTGCGAGCTCCGAAGCCGCCCGCCACCGCTTCCCCCGCCGCATCGGCAGGGCCCCCCTCCACTGCGACCTCCCCCACGGCCAGATCCCCCACCCCTCGATGACATGGCGATGTCGATGGCTCTAGGGTTATCGCGGCAGAGGGAGTAAGGGTTGCGACCCGTAAACGCATCGTTGCCCCTATTTGTAAGGGTTTGGCTGGGTCGAGTATAGTCACCAGAATTTCACGGTTTTTGCCCTTTTAAGGGTCATGCTAGTGATGCTCTTAGCACCTTGTACAAGGGCTGAAAGAGCATCTGGGCCCCCATGTGTGGTTTTGTTAATTAATGACAATCTTTATGGACTAATGCTTGTATCAAGTTGCACTTGTAGGAATTCCTTTTCCTTGACATGCGCATATTCCTCTTGATAGGGTTTCTTTCTTACCGGTCTCGTTGTGTTAGTTGGGGAAACCGGTTTATAGGATAGATAATCGTACTATCAAGAGGGGCTCTCAAGTGAATAACTCGATCATATCTTTCGGAGAGAGCTCAAACCTTTGCATACCTAGCATCATCCTTTCTTGGTTGTTATTTGGATCTTATCCATGTGAGGTTCTAGAGCTTGTGGTAATATTCATAACAAGCTCTAGTTCATCCAAAACAGATTTCCCTTTATATCTTATTGCCTTTCTTATCTTGGAGGTTTTTCGGTTTATCACCAAGGGAGGTATCTCACATTATAATACATGAAATATTCTCACTTTCTGTTGGGAAGATCTTGTTGTCCTCTTTCCAACAAAACTGATTTTAGGTCAATCTGAGTTTCCAAACTATAGATATCTCCATTTTAAGTTTGCCTCTTATTTGGTTCAGACCGTATGTTGGCCGGAATATCCGGTGTATACTGGCAGACCAGAATCTCCGAACTGAAAATTCCGGAGTCTCCGGTGTGCTTAGGTCCGGAGTTCCTGCCAAGTCTCCGGAGTGACCATCAAGATTAGGTCCAAGACAATCTATATAGGGGTCCGGAGATGGTCCAGAATCTCCGGTGTGAGATAAGTGCAGACCGGAGTCTTCGGTCTCCAGACCGGAGTCTCCAGTGTGGAAACCTCCCCAACGGGCAGAAAACAGGCAGAAATCAGTGGACCTATATAAGGGGCCCTTCTTCCCCAATGGACCAAACACGAGTTCTGCAAGCCTTCCCCTCCATTGTTGACCTTCTTGAGCTTGCTTCCCCTTCAATCCCTCCTATGATTCTTGCATATTCTTTAGCGATTTGGTAGAGGATATCTAGATCTACAACCCCACCAATCAATCTCTCCTCTAAGTGAGGGGAACATATTGGGATCTAGATCTTGGAATCTTTTGTGGATTTCCTCCATTGTTCTTCCTCTCTTATTCCCCCATAAGCTTTGTAGCTTTGGTGTAATTTGGGAGAGAAGGACTTGAACACTTCTTGTGTTCTTGCCATTGTATTTGGTGCATCAGTTTGAGTTCTCGGTGAGGATTCGATTGGGTGAAAGTTGAGAATCCTTTTTGAAAGGATACAGATGTCGCCTAGAGGGGGGGGGTGAATAGGCGATTAAAACTTTTTCGAGAGTGGCTCGACAAAGGCGGAAATAAACTAGCGTTTACTTTGTCAAGCACAACCTAGAACAATTAGGGTTCACGTATGTTCACCAACAACTTATTCTAAGCAATAGAAGCAACAATGTGATAACAAGATATAGATTACTTCAAGCACGAAGGCTATCACAATATAAAGTGCATAAGTAAAGAGCTCGGGTATAGAGATAACCGAGGCACGCGGGGACGATGATATTTTACCGAGTTCCTCCCAACATGGAGTACGTCTCGTTTGGAGAGGGGGTGGTATCTAACCACCAACGCCACAAAGGCATCCCTTATTCTCCTGTGAATCTCACCCCAATGGGATCGATCCACGCTTCCACTATCGGTGCACTTGTCGGTGGCAATCCGGAACCTCTCACAAGGTTGGGGCACTTCTCCACAACTCAATTGGAGACTCCCAACAAACAAGCTTGGGGAAAGCTCCACAACTTAACTGGAGGTCCCAAGTAATCCAAGAACCTGAAAAACCACCAAACCGTCTAGGGTTCCAAGAAACCAAGATTAAAAAGCTTCTCACCTTTCACTCAATTGGATCCTAATCGAGAACTCAAACCGATGCACCAAATGCAATGGCAATAACACAAGTAGTGCTCAAATCCTTCTCTCCCAAATTCCACCAAAGCTACAAAAGCTTGTGGGGGAATAAGAGAGGAAGAACAATAGATGAAATCCACAAAAGACTCCAAGATCTAGATCCCAAGATGTTCCCCTCACTTAGAGGAGAGATGGATTGGTGGGATTGTAGATCTAGATCTCCTCTTTCAAATACCTAAAGTATATGCAAGAATCAAGGGAGGGATTGAAGGTGGAGCAAGCTTAAGAGGGTCAAGAATGGAGGAGAAAGCCTGTAAAACTCGAGCTTAGTCATTGGGGAAGAAGGGCCCCTTTTTATAGGCCCACAAATTTCTGACCGTTTTTTTGCCCTGTTGGGGACTTGCAAGACCGGAGACTCCGGTGTGCAGACCGGAGACTCCGGTCTACACCGGAGACTCCGGCCCATCTCCGTACCAGCCTCCGGACCAGTCTTCTGGCTGTCCCAGGCCTTCTGTGAGCCAAGAGGACCGGAGACTCCGGTCCAGGGGCACCGGAGACTCCTGTCTGAGGCCCACATCAGAGACTCCGGTGTAGTCTCTGGACCTTGCTCCGTACCCCCCCTCACAGACTGTCCCATCCATAATCCTGATGCCCCGTCCGGGGGTTCCTGCGGAGATTCCGGACCACGCCGGAGACTCCAGTCCAGCCAGACCGAAGACTCCGGTCTAGACCAAATAAGAGGCAAACTTCAAATGGCGATATCTAGAGTTTGGAAACTCCGATTGACCCGAAACCAATTTTGTTGGAAAGAGGACAACAAGAGCTATCCAACAATATTGGATACCACCAAGTTAGAACATTTCATGTATTATAATGTGAGATACCTCCCTTGTTGAGAAACCAGAAAACCTCAAGGATCAAAAACACAATATGATATAAAAGGGAATTCCGTTTTTGATGAACTAGAGCTTGTTATGAATATTACCACAAGCTCTAGAACCTCACATGGATAAGATCCAAATAACAACCAAGAAAGGATGATGCTAAGTATGCAAAGGTTTGAGCTCTCTCGGAAAGATATGATCGAGTTACTCACTTGAGAGCCCCTCTTGATAGTACGGTTATCTATCCTATAAACCGGTCTCCCCAACTAACACCACGAGACTGGTAAGAAGGAAACCCTATCAAGATCATACCTTTTCCTTGCGCATATTCCACTTGATTGTGATGTAGACGGTCTTGTCCTTCTCAAGATGGAACATCTTTCTTGATTGCTCTTGTATGCACTTGCTTGATGAAGACTTGCAAGTTACTCCCCCATACAACATGGGGAAACCTTTACTTTGACCTTGGTCTTCATCGATCCATGATCATCGAGGATGGCAAGCTTTAAGCATGAGATCTTCTAGATATTGCACATATTTAGCTTGCACATCATTTCTTCTTTTCTTCATTATCTTGATGCCTTGAAGGTACACCAGAGATATTACTCCATCTTATTCTTCAAGACATACTTTCCATAGGTTTAGTTCTCACATGACCAATATGTGGATCATTCTTTGAACACCTTGGTCACCACATGATCCTCTTCACTTCTTCTCCAAACCTTGAAGCCAACATATGGTTCAAGCATTGCATATGGACAATTCCTACAATTATAACTCGATACAGGCATTAGTACATAGAGATTGTCATTAATTACCAAAACCACACATGGGGGCCCACATGTTCTTTCACTTTTACTCTTGGGTTCTTGGAACCCTAGACGGTTTAGTTGTTTTTCAGGTTTGTGGATTTCTTGGGGCCTCCAATTAAGTTGTGGAGCTTTCCCCAAGCTTGTTTGTTGGAAGCCTTCAATTAAGTTGTGGAGAAGTGCCCTAACCTTATGAGAGGTTCCGGATTGCCACCGACAATTGCACCGATAGTGGAAGTGTGGATCGATCCCGTTAGGGTGAGATTCATAGGAGAACAAGGGAGGCCTTTTGTGGCGTTGGTGGTTGAAGACCACCCACTCTCCAAACGAGACGTACTCCATGTTGGGAGGAACTCGGTAAAACATCGTCGTCTCCACGTGCCTCGGTTATCTCTATATTCGAGTTCTTACTTATGCACCTTATTTTGTGATAGCATTCGTGTTTACAGTACGTAAACATAGATCTATACAAATACTATATCTAACATCACATGAATCACATCCACAAGTGGAAACCCTTAGCTTAGCCCAAATAGAAGATGTTGGTTTAGCCAAAAAAGTTAGGTAACCAAATTGTCAGAAAAAAAGTTAGGAAATTTGGTTACCTAACTTTTTTTGGCTAAACCAACATCTTATATTTGGGCTAAGCTAAGGGTTCCCACTTGTGGATGTGATTCATGTGATGTTAGAGTATTTCTATAGATCTAGGTTTACGTACTGTAACCCGTATCTATACTTGTATGCTAGCACCGACAAGTGCACACTCTATAAATATAATAGAAACAGGGCTTGGGATGTATACAAGTAGAAACTCTTGAACCAACATCATTTTGACATGGAGAGCCGGTCTCTCCGTCGCATCTACATTATTGCAAGCGATCCCCAAATAAAAATGTAGGGGTTCGTAGCATGAAAAACAAAAAAATTCTATCGCATGCACACAAACAAGCCAAGATCTATCTACTAGATTGTAGCAACGAGTCGATTAGAGTACTCACCCTCGAAGATTACAAAGAGGTTAAAGAGAGCAGATTCTCGTGGGTGATGTAGTCGTACACTTGCCGATCTCAAGATCGCGTAGACGATCCTTCCGGCACTGCGTTCCGGCAGCGCTTCCGTAGTCGGTCACACGTTCGGTACTCGATGAAGACCTTCCTCTCCCTTGTTCCAACAGGCAGCGGAGGTTGTAGTTCTCCCCTCGCGATTTCGGCAGCACGACGGCGTGGTGTCGGAAGTAGAGGGAAAATCCTGCAGGGCTTCGCCTAAGCCAAAGCAGGTTATGGTGGATCTAGGGTTTAGAGGGCCGGAGAGGAGGAGGCGTGGCCGACAGCGACTAGGGCGGCGACGGCGAGCCAACGGCGGTGACGGCGCTACTAGGTAGGGAGGGGTGGTGTTGTGTGGTCTTGGGGCAGCCCCTCCCCTCGATTTATGAGAGGGAGGGCAGCTTGGGAGAGGGGAGTTTGAATCCTTCCCCAACTCCCTCTCCTAGTTGGATTGTGGTGGAGGGAAAGAAGGATTCTTTCCTTCCTCCACTAGGAAACCATTGTTCCAGTTTGATTTTTCAAACCTTCCTTTTGACTTTCAATTTGGAGCTTTATTTCTCTCTTGCAAATGCCCAACCAAGTGACCTAGGACATGATCCAATCATTCCACTTAACCATGACACATTCATGTACCATTCCCCTTCCGGTCCGGTGAACCTTCTAGACCCTTCTAGAACCTCTCCATTGAAAACGTCAAAATCATTCCCGAACTCCGAAACCAGACTTCCCTTATATGAATCTTATTCTCCGGACCATTCCAGATCTCCTCGTGATATCCCGGATCCCATCCGAGAATCCGAACAACATTCAGTCTCCCTACTTATATTCCATATCTACTAAACACCATCGAATCCTTAAGTGTGTCTCCCTGCGGTTCGTGAATTATGCGGACATGACCGAGAAACTTCTCTGATCAATAACCAATAGAGGAATCTGGAAATTCATATGGCTCCCACATATTTCTATGATTACTTTGCGATTGAATGAACCACTTACATATGATACCAATTTCCCTTTGTATCGTGATAGTTTATCACATATGCTTTTGCTAGTTACTTAGGCCATTGTAGTTCATGAATTGTGTTGTTTCGTATGACAATTCACACCAACAAATTCAGTATCTAATACTTAAGAACCACATTGTAACAAGCAAAGAATATAGCCATAACATGTATATCTTCTATATACCTAAGCTGAACAATTCTAGTCTTTTCTCTTCTACCAAATATTTCTTAGATTTCTCTTTGAGTATTTTTTATCCTTTCAAAAGAATCTATCAACATCAATAGTGGTGCCTTACTCATGACACATAGTCCAAAGCGTGTATAGTTAAATACCAAAGTCTTTGGACTTGCACCTTGAAGTAGATCACCATCATCAAATGTTTGGTGTTCTTTCAAATTCCATTCTTTAGTAATCTTTTAGTGCAGTAAACATTTTACCTACATCAAATATTCATCCTTATCATGGAAATATTCATGATCAAGCTACTTTAGCTTATAACGGTGAATTTTGAGTATAATGTTGCTCTCCAAAACCTTTTGGAGGATTAGGACGACCAGCGTCTCCAACCTTTTGCAAATTCTTATCAAATATGAGAACATGACTTTTGATATATTATAATCTATCATGTTATAATCAAAACATCGTTTCAGATATCGCAATATCTTCCACATATGATGGTTTCTGAAACAATTCTTTCAGCTCCTAGATAACCTTGATATTAAAATAATCTTTTGAATATCAAGAATCATGGAGATAAACATGATACTTATGTACTAACACTGGAATTGTTACTCTTGATTTAATACCAATTATTAAACTTCACGGAGTAACCGGAACTTACTGAAAGTTTGCAATAGGACTTTTAAACTTTAGATTAACACTTCAAAACAATACGATACCAGTTCATAAAGTAACTAACCAGAATTCTATAGTTCTACTATCTCAATTATAACTAAGCGCAAGATGGTAAACGGATGCCAATGACTACAACAACTCTGCAAATTCACTTTGATTTAATTTATGATAAATAGTGTTCAATTTTTAATCATATTGCTGTTGAACTCCCACTCAAAACAATATCCCTCACATTGTTTTAGTGATTACATGAACCAAATCCACCACACCAAGTCCGATCATCACGTGACATGATGTAGTTTCAAAGGCTAATAATCATCATGTTCATCATATCATCTATATGACTCATGATTTACCTTTCGGTATTCCGTGTTCCGAGACCATGTCTGTACATGCTAGGCTCGTCAAGATTTAACCTTAGTTTCAACATGAGCAAATCTGGCTTGCTCCCGTTGCATACACGCGCAGAATCTAACACACCTGATCATCAAGTGGTGATTCCAAACAACGAGTCTTGGAAATGGTGCCTACTAAGGATGAACACTTTATAACTTGATATTTTGTGAGAGGGATCATCTTATAATGCTACCGTCGTGATCTAAGCAATACAAGATGCATAAAAGGATTAACATCACATGCAATTCATAATATGTGATATGATATGGCCTTTCTTCTTATGCTTCCGATCTCCATCTTCAAGCACGAACATGATCTCCATCATCACTGGCGTGACGTCAAGGTCAATGGCGCCGCTCCATGGTTGTTGTCCATCAGCATCAACTATTACAACTACTTTGAATAATAGACACACATGTCTAGACGAAATTAAAAGACAACCATATGGCTCCTGCCGGTTGCCTACTTACAATAAGGAACATTGCCTACATCATATATAATCACAATCATGGCCATATCACATCACAACACACCCCTGCAAAGCAAAGTTAGACGCCTCTAATTTTCTTTGCATGTTTTACGTGGTTTGGGGCTTTCAATAAGTGTCATTCTAACTTACGAACAAGAACTACAACGTTGATACTAGAATTGTCAGTTACCCATTGTAAATTGAATCTTCACTATGTTGGGAGAAACAGGCACCCGCAAAGCCACTTATGCAATACAAGTTGCATGTCAAGCGTGGATCAAGTCTCATGAACAATGTCATGTAAGGTTAGCCTGGTCCACTTCATCCCACCATACCGCAAGATGCAAAGTACATAAGAAGCAATCGACAACAAAAGCACCAACGCCCATAATGACCATTGTGTTCTACTCGTGCAATAGATCTACATATAGACACGACTCTGATACCACAGTAGGGGTTCGTAGCATGGAAAACAAAAAATTTCTATCGTATGCACACAAACAAGCCAAGATCTATCTACTAGATTGTAGCAACGAGTCGATTAGAGTACTCACCCTCGATGATTCCAAAGCAGTTAACGAGAGCAGATTCTCGTGGGTGATGTAGTCATACACTTGCCGATCTCAAGATCGCGTAGGCAGCGCTTCCGGCGCTGCATTCCGGTAGCGCTTCCGCATTCGGTCGCACGTTCGGTACTTGATGAAGACCTTCCTCTCCCTTGTTCCAGCAGGCAGCGGAGGTTGTAGTTCTCCTCTCGCGATTCCGGCAGCACGACGGCGTGGTGTCGGAAGTAGAGGAAAAATCCTGCAGGGCTTCGCCCAAGCCGGAGCAGGTTATGGTGGATCTAGGGTTTCCGGCGATCTAGGGTTTAGAGGGCCGGAGAGGAGGAGGCGTGGCCAGCAGCGACTAGGGCGGCAACGGTGAGCCGACGACGGCGCCGCTGCGGCGCTGGGGGGCGGAGGCGCGGCTAGATGGGGAGGGGTGGTGTTGTGTGGTCTTGGGGCAGCCCCTCCCCTCGATTTATGAGAGGGAGGGCAGCTTGGGAGAGGGGAGTTTGAATCCTTCCCCAACTCCCTCTCCTAGTTGGATTGTGGTGGAGGGAAAGAAGGATTCTTTCCTTCATCCACTAGGAAACCATTGTTCCAGTTTGATTTTTCAAACCTTCCTTTTGACTTTCAATTTGGAGCTTTATTTCTCTCTTGCAAATGCCCAACCAAGTGACCTAGGACATGATCCAATCATTCCACTTAACCAAGACACATTCATGTACCATTCCCCTTCTGGTCCGGTGAACCTTCTAGACCCTTCTAGAACCTCTCTGATGAAAACATCGAAATCATTCCCGAACTCCGGAATTGGACTTTCCTTATATGAATCTTATTCTCTGGACCATTCCAGATCTCCTCATGATATCCCGGATCCCATTCGAGACTCCGAACAACATTCGGTCTCCCTACTTATATTCCATATCTACTAAACAACATCGAATCCTTAAGTGTGTCTCCCTGTGGTTCGTGAATTATGTGGACATGACCGAGACACTTCTCCGATCAATAACCAATAGAGGAATCTGGAAATTCATATGGCTCCCACATATTTCTACGATTACTTTATGATCGAATGAACCACTTACATATGATACAAATTTCCCTTTGTCTCACGATAGTTTACTTATCCGTGGTCTGATCGTCGGTATCTCTGCATACCTGGTTCAACCTCGTTACTGATAAGTACTTTTTTCTTGTTGCCGTGATATGTGATCCCTTGTGATCTAGTCACATGATTGCAAGATAATTGGATGACATTCCACCGAGAGGGCCCAGAGTATATATATATATGTCATATGGATGGACAAATCCCACTCTTGATCCATGTGCCTCAACACATACTTTCCGAACACTCAATGACACCTTTATATCCACCTAGTTACGGTGTGGTGTTTGATGTCATCAAAGCATCCATCCGGTGATGGTGATTAGCATGATCTCATGGTCGAAGGAATTAGATTACTATGTATCAGAAAGCTTATAGCAAACGAACTATTGAAATGACTTGATCTTTATGCTACGCTTATCTATAGGAGTATGTCCATTACACCATTCTCCTAATGATATGATCTTGTTGTTAATAACATCTCAATGTTCATGATAAGGAAACCATGATCATATATTAACCAACAAGCTAGTTTAACAAGAGGCTTTACTAGGGACTCTTTTATGTTTACAAATCACACAAGTATTAATGTTTCCGGTTAATACTATTACAACATACATGTAAAAATTTATCATAAGCATGAATATATGATAATAACCACTTTATTATTGCCTCTTGGGCATATCTCCAACAAAAAACCCTACCAACCCATCGCCCAACATCACCGCCGCTAAAGCCCTCCTCCGTCTTCCGCCTCCACCCACCCAATCCGCACTCCTTTTGCCATGGATTCTACAAGCAACCTGATGATAAACCTTGGAATGCTGTCGTCTGACAAATTGACGCGCGAGAACTATCCCATATGGCAGCCCCAAGTACCGCCCCTAATCTGTAGATCTTAACTCGTTGGCCGTCTAGATGGCACCGACGGTGCTCCGAAGAAGTTGTAGGTCCTTGAACCGACAGACGACACCACCTCCAAGCAGGCAAAGACGACGCCGAATCCGTTGTACGTAGCCTGGCTGTCCTCGGACCAAATTGTCGATATCTGCTCTAGACACTCTCCAAGGAGATCCTCCCCCATGTGTATCAGATCAAGTACTCGGCTAGAGTCCAACGTCACCATCTTCATGCTCATTTGTGTGGTTCATATTATAGTCGCTAGCTCCTCTCAAGTTGCAATTGATGCTCTATTGAAGGAGTTAGGATTTTGCATTAAAGGATCTTGGTGATATTCATTATTTCTTTGGCATTGAAGTGATTAAAATTAAGAGTGAATTCCATTTTTTACCCTCTATTTGCGCATTTGAGACACTAATTACCCCATTTAGTAAAAGTTATACCCAAATATCCTATTTAAGAAATTCTAAGCATGATTTTGTCCCGTTTTAGCATTCAACATTTGTTCTTGGATAAAGCTGACATGTTAGGATGATGTGCCACCACAAAATATGTCAAGATCGGAGGACGTCGTCATCGATCATATCTACCCTTCTCTGCACCAAATGTTCTACTCTTTGTTGTCATCTCGATAATTTCAAAGTTCAATCGTCACCTCACACCTTGCTCAATAGATATGCGTCAGAAAATGAGGTTTAAAGTTTTTAAACATGGTAATTTAGATGAATTTTCACTATATAGGGTAATTAGTGTCACAACTGTACAAGTAGAGGGTAAAAACTGGAATTCACTCTAAAATTAATGATGGATTAGTTCCGAGTCAGACAAAGTATGCTCATGATGTTCTTTCACGTGTAGGAATGACATAATGCATAGATACACCTACACATGTGTCATCATCAGAAAAGATTACTGCAAATAGCACCAGTTATAGAAGCATGATATGTGCGCTACAATATCTTACACTCCCAAAACTGGATATTGCATATGCAATGAACAAGATTTGTCAGTATTCACATGCTCACACTACAGTACATTGTACATATGCTAAACATAATGTATGTTAAGAGTATAATGATAGCCGGACTAACATTTCAAAGTCCTCATCTACACTAGTCAGGACCTTTTCAGATATAGACAAGGCTGGTTGTATAGACGATCGTCGATCAATTGAAGGGTTTGTTGTGTTCTTTGAACCAAATTTTATCCCTTAGGGTGCTACTTCTAGGATTGAACACTGATGTAGAGTACAAATCTATAGCAAACGCCACAACAAAAATGATATGGGTTCAATCCTTGCTTGAAGAACTGGGAGAACGACAAACTCAACCACCTTGATCATGGTGTGATAATCTGGGAGCGATATATTTATCAGAAAATCGCGTCCTTCATGCACGAGCCAAACACATAGATATAGATTTCCACTTCATTAGAAAATGAGTGTTGAATAAGCAACTTGAGACCCGCTTCATTCCTTCAAAGGACCAAGTTGCCGATGGTTCCACAAAACCACTTCCATATCAAGCTTTTGAGGAATTCAAGTATATAATCTCAACTTGATCAAGTTGTGATTAAAGGAGGGTGTTAGAGACAGTAATTGTATATGTCTCATTTAACATATTGTAGTTGTATCTATACTTGTATGTTGACACCACCAAGTGCACTCCTCTTTAAATACAATTGGAACGGGGCTCAAGATGTATCCGAGTAGAAACCCTTGAACCTATCGTCGTTTTGACACGTCAAATGTCTTTTGTTCAGTTCAACTCGTATAAGATTGAGAATCGTAATAAGATGATGGAAACTTTGGAGCTATATTGCTCGAAATAAGCATGCCACACTTACATATTTTAGGAACAATATCTTATAGTAATATTGTTTTCCGACACACTCTCTTTTATCAACATTAAATGGTTGACATGCTATTTTTTGACAAAAGAGTTTCATTAACTAGAATATTTGCATCAAGGAATACAATGAAAGAGTTCACATGAAGCCTCTGCATAGCTAAGATGCACACAACCTACCATGTACCAACGTCCAGAAAAATAAAATAAAGATATGTATCAACAAGGAAGAGGTTGCCTAATGTACTGGATGACCAATATGAAGAATCGCCATCCATGCGGGGTAACTAGCTCCTTGGCAGCTTGCTCCATATGGATACATGTCATAGTATAATATCTTTGTGTGTTCTTCTTGTTGAAGCAAGGACAGGACAATTACTGACTCAATCACCATGTGTGTGGACTTCTCAAGGATCACTGATAGATTTTCCTCCGTTGTCCTTCTTGCAGCCGCCTTGATGATCTCTTCAGCAGCATGCTCTACATTGATTTCTGGCTGATGCTGGGACGGCTCATCATGCAAATAACCATTATTGATGACAAAAGTGTCGCCTCATAATTCAACGATGGCGAAGCAACCACTTCAGTGCAATGTATACACGAGAACATAGCCCGCACCAAAGAAAAAAATGTTTTCTTCTCAAAGACATTGTCATTCCTGCATGAACACAAGGATGCCATCGCACTAGGATATGGGAAATAAATTTCTTAGTAATCCCCATAGCCAATTATAAAGCATATTTTTGGCACCCTGTGAGTATAAATTATATGACAATTGCAACTAGCGGAATATCAATTGTAGAGTTTTTCCTAAACTTGGTGTTTTGTAACTAGCGGGATAGCATTGCCAGGTAGGTTTAAACCTGGGATGTTACAAAATTATATGACGATTGCATGGTATAGTCCTCATACGAGGTGAGTATTACAATATGTTTTTATGGTCGGTAGTATGTATTTGTTTTATTTGACTCTCGGGTACGTACCGTTCTAAAAGATTATGCAAACATAAAGTGCCACTAGGTGTTCCTTTCATTTTTATCTCGTGATGATGTATTGTCACCAATTCACCAAAGGCAATTTATCTAAACGGAATTGGTGTGGGGATATGCACTGTAGCTTCTATTTTAAGCAGGACACAACATTTGTTTTGACTGTACTACTATGGCCAAGATAACTTGGTGTGTCACATATTTTTTGGTCATGGTTATTTGTTGTTCATAAATTTGTTTGTTCTCTTATTTTTGTGGAGACGACAACATCATTTTGGTCTATATGGCTTTATTGGAATTATTTGGTGTTAGAAAAGTTGTACTATCATTTTTTCACAGATGGTACCCTTGTGTAACAGTTGCCTGTGGTTGTGGGCTATCCTACAATGTACACAACTCTAGGAGCATATGAAACTTGGTGGCAAGAAACTAGAGTAGCTTACTAGGGAATTAATGTCCAGGTTTGGGTCGTGTGAGTTGCATAGGCTTCTTATTACTTCCCAATGATGACGTTTCTGTGAGACCGGCAACATTTATATATAGATAGGTTTGATATGGGTTTTATGTGGTGTATCACACTTCCTGATTAGGTTTGATTTTTGTTGGAGTACAAAACTTGGATATGCATCTATACATGGAGAGCCCGGGATTTTCTCTAAAAACATCGTTCAGCCAACCCTGGACAGCATTTTGCAAACAGATCAGTAGTATGTATACCCTGCCTCTCGTGATTATGCAGCTGCAGCATGTTCTTCATAGAACATGGGCAGAGCACTTTTAGTGGACATATTACTCGAAAGAGGAAGGTTTTTCAAGACCGTGCAAATACACGAAGATTTATAGTTAATCTCGCTGAGACATGGAGACAGATAAGAACCTTATCATCGGCGTGATTGAAACCGATGGGTACATGAATAACCTCAACATCAAGGTAAAAACAGATAAGAATCCTGTGCTGTACAGTACATACCTGGAACAAAGAAGAGGATTTCAAGTAGTATAAGGAAAGAGAGCTTTTTGAATGATTCCTATTGTTTGGGACTGGAAGAACCATGCCCAATTATCATCGGATTTGCTATAGGGATTCTGAGCCATCTCGATCGGGCCTTATCAGCAGGCTGTGAGAAGTTTAGGTGGCCTTATTAGCAGGCTGTGCTAAGTTTAGGGCTTCTAATCTGCTGTTGTATTGCCAGGCCGAACACTATGCAGTGCTAATCCACTGCTTTACTGGTAAATGGCCCTGCAAAAACTATAGCTGCGAACACATCCTCGGGCCATTGATTTTTGAATTGGAGCATATAGAGATTTTTGTTAGACAGTAATGGACCGGTAGCCACTGCTCCATGTTCTGTAAAAGGCTCCTTTTCTAGAACTCCAATTAGTCTCTGTTGCCCGAATTTTATCAATTCAGAAAAAGCTCTTTGCCACGAAATTTTACACAAAAGTTCACGTGAAACAGTTAGAGGTCGTTTGGCATCTAGGTAAAAAGCTCTTTGTCGTAGAAATGAAATGAATACATGGATTCATTTCATTGATATTATGAGTCCAAAAACACCCACATGTTTGGCCGTCACCGGAATTTAAAAATGACAGACGTGGAAATATTTCAATGGATTTGCCAAATGAAATAAAGGCTCAATTCCGTACCAACCAAACAGCATAGAGATGAAATTGCAAAATAAATTCCAGAATTTCAGGCTCAAATTCCAGAATTCCAGTTTTTTCACAAGAACTCTTGTGTAATAGAAACAGAGGACTTAAACTAATCAGGGCACTCATCCATCAACTTAACCCTGGCCGTGAGGGCAATGTGCCTTTTATCCTTGGAAAAGGATGTTGCCCATGGACTTCCTTACGGGCGCACAAGCTATGAATATGCCTGTGGCACTTGGCGAGGCTTCGTCAGCTCAGCTCAGCTGGAGAGCAGAGCACAGCAGAGGACGCCATTGCGGCCAGGGCAAAGTATACAAAGACAGCTCGGAAACTTGGCAGGGAGATAGCCGCCTCGCTACCTCATGGTGTCCATGGAAAGCAAGGCACCCCGTGCGCATCGTTCACAGCTCGTGAAACCTCGGCCGGGCGTCTCGTCGATCGATCGAGACCTACAAATAGCCGGCAGCCTCAAGCTCTTCCATCTCATCCAGCAATAGCAGCAGCAGCCCAGGAAGCACTACTTGTGCAATCTTGATCGTGTGTGTGTGTGTGTGAGTATCTAGCTAGGGATCGGGTTTTGATCTTGGAGCTCAGCTGGCCATGGCGAAGGCAGCTGCTGGTTATGGCCTTGGGCTCGCGTGCTTTGCTCTCGTGGCGGCTAGCTTGGCCGGCGCCACGCAGTTCCAGGTCGGCGGCAACAGCGGCTGGAGCGTGGCCGGCGCCAGCGCGCAGTCGTACAACGCTTGGGCGATGAAGAACAGGTTCCAGATCGGTGACACTCTAGGTAATTCAGATATGCAAAGATCTTCGTCAGGGTCTCAGCCATGAGGATCGGAGCCCATGATGATCGAACCTCGCTTCGTTATGCTAATGGTGGTTTTTGGCTGTGCGTGCTTGTGCAGTGTTCGTGTACCCCAAGGACAAGGACTCGGTGCTGGTGGTGCAGCCGGCGGACTACAACGCCTGCAACACGTCGTCGTACGACAAGAAGTTCACCGACGGCAACACCGTCTTCACCCTGGACCGCGCCGGCGCCTTCTTCTTCGTCAGCGGCGTCGACGCCAACTGCCGCGCCAACGAGAAGCTGATCGTCATGGTCCTTGCCGGCCGCAACGGCAACGCCAGCGGCGGTACGGCGCCATCGCCTTCCTCGCTCGCCGCTCCGCCTCCGGCGTCGCCCACCCCGCCGCCGGCCGCGTCTCCTGCTCCGTCCGCTTCCAGCCCGCCGCCAGCGACGGCGACTCCTCCCGCGCCCGCTCCCAAGGCTGCTAGCCCCACCACCTCGTCCCCTCCTCCCGCTCCCGCCTCCGCCCCGGCGACACCACCGAGCTCGGCGCCACCGGCATCGTCCCCTCCATCTGCTCCTCCGAGCTCTTCGCCGCCGTCGCCCACGCCGTCTGCTCAGGCCGGCGCCCCGCCGATGCCGATGCCGTCGCCAGCGAACGCTCCGGGCGGGGCAGACGGAGGGTCGACGAACTCGACGGGCGCGTCGCCTCCCGCCGGCTCCACCGACCAGAGCGGCGCCGGATTCACGGTGAATGGCGCCGCGGGGCTCGCCGGCTCGGCCGCGGCCTGCATCGTCGGCTACTCCATGCTTGCCCTCTGAACTGTGAAATGTGATGCGTGAGCGAAGAAGACAGGCTATCCTAGTATAATTGAGACGAGGGATCAGTGTGTGTGCGTGTGGATTGATCTAATTTGTACGTGTTCGTTTTCCATTGGATGAAATAAAGAAGAGCGCGAGGTCGACGGCTAACGGGAAATGAAACTCCGGGACGGGACTCGGGACGCGCTCGGCAATCGGCATGGCTGCTAATGGTAGTCGCGGCGGCGTCTGATCGATGAGTTTGGTCAGGCCGAGACGACCGTTAGTATTTGGGCTGGCACGAGCTGAACTTCTGGCCTAGGCCCTAGGGAGTGGCTAGCGGTGGGTGTGGCTCAGCATTTTCGCTGGTCACTCGCTGGTGTGGATTCAGACTCTTGGCCGGGGTGAAAATCTGACCGGCGTGTCCGGGACTGGCCACGGCAACGCTCGTGGGCACCGCTTTCTTGCCAAAGATGTCGTCGTGGCGTGTTCCCTTTTCCTCCTGTTTCTCCGGTGAAAACCCAGATCCTCTCGGATCGGGCGGCGGCGGTACTTTTCGATGCCGCATCCTTCTTGAAGGCGCCGTCTTGGAGCCCACACGGTGTGTCTCTCGGTCGGCGGTGGTGTGTTGAGATGGCGTTGAAGGTTCTTGGAGGCGATGTATGCGATGGTGGTGTTCTCGTCTTGGCATGGCGCAAAATCTGTTGGTGCGCCGGCTTGAGCTCTAGGGTGAGCTCTGGCCCGCCGATGATGGTGTCTCCTGTATGTCTAGAGATAGGGTTTCCTTTGGTGACAGAGACTGAAGGCGGAGCGAAAATCCTCCTGCAACCAGCGTGTTACTCATCTTCTTCGACGTACTTCTCCTTAGGGGTTCCTTCAGTGGCGGAGCTTGAAAAAAAATCGGATGGGGGAGACCTAACAAAATTTAAACGATGAAGATAAACTAGTATCTGAAGACTTGAGATACCGGCCACATTGGTTGCAAAATACATGTATGATAAGATCCATATCTATATGCTGAACTGACTAACTATAGTACTGTACCAAAATATTCTAATTGATCATACTAATCAGCTTTGAAAGAGACATTGTGAAACCATGGAGGCATTGCAGATCAGCCTTTCGATAACCCTTTCTCTTAAATTCAGCTAATACAACCTCAAAGTTGTACTTCTCGGCAATTTCACGCTCTATATGAACTACCAAATTATTGGCAAGATTCTCATCCGTCATCTTATTGCGCAACTTTGACTTGATGATATTCAAACTTGAAAATGCATGTTTTGCACTTGCAGTAGAAACCATAAGAGTGACAAGTAGACATAGTAACATGACAATCAGATTGTATATAGAATCTCTTCTTGTCTCAACAAGGCAATGGACGCAGGACAATCAAGGTTGAAATATTTTTCAACTCTTCATCATTAGAAGCATGAACAATAAAGGGTCCACAAATGCTTCATTTTCTTGAGGATCTTCATCTTGATCTTGTTGCCGCGGTTCTAGTTCAAGAAGCAAAGGTAAAGACTATTCTGGTGGTGCTAGAAGATCTTCATCAACTGGCTGTGTTCTCTGTCTTTTGAAATACAAGGCAATGTTTCCTTTTTTTCATTTTCAGTCCCAATATAATAATTACTTAACAAGCTAATTGGAAAATCTGCAGTTTAAACAATAACAAAATCAAAAATCCCCAATTCAAAATTTGAGATTGAGGACGATGTGCTCATACTAGATGGACTAATCTTTCTAAAATCGTGGTTGATTGCTACCTGGGTATTAGAAGTTTTGTTCTGGGCTGGGGGTGGCGCCCCCCTGGCCTCTACATAGCTTTGTCATTGGGTTCCTTGATTAGTGTTGGGCACCTCAGCTTGACCCGGTTTAGTGCCTTTGTCTAGTTCACCTTGTGCTTCTAGTTTATCTATGTGTGTGTTGGGTATTGGGTGTTGGTTGTAATCTGGATAAGCACTCTTGTATCTTTCACCAAGTTGGAGTTATTAATTTAACGATGGACCTCGGCCTTCAGTTTAAAAAAAGACAACCAATTACCCACTTCAATTGGAGTAACTACTGTTGGTTTGCATTTAGTGCATTAAAATAAACTTAGCAATTGCTGATCACCAGAGATTTCACCTATTGATCATTAGTACTAAAAGAGAGATTAAGGTTGACTTACGGGTTGCCATTGCCTGTTTGATGTAGGCTTGAGGTGGAGGTGGTGGTGAGAAAGATGTAGCAGCAGAAGATTTGGGGATCCTCTTGATCCCCTCAGGCCTTCACCTACACTGTTCTAGGACATCAACTCGAGCCTCCAGCCAGTCCTGTTGCTTGTGAATAGACTGCGATTAGAGCAGATCGTGGGGATTTCGGGAAGAAGCTGGACTAGGCACTAACGAGGGTAAATTTCTAGTCGATGTACTCTCCTCTTAATATATGTGCGCACACAACAGGGGGCAGAACCAATAGTTGGTTAGAGCGCCCCCGATCGGGGCGTTTAGTTAGCGTACAAGTGAGGTCTCAAACGTTGATTCATTGGCCTCCCCTATTTTAACGTTAGTTTTGACTTATCTATTTATCCTCTTATTTGTTATTGTGACAGATCGTTTAACCTGATAGATCAAAACCAATATTCTCCTCTTTAATTGTTAGGTTTAACTTTATTCGCCCATTTCGCCATGGGAATAATATATCAAAGCGAAGTGTTGCAATAGCCAATTAAATTTCGTTGACCGTCATCCCCTGTGGTATACAAGACCATTTCAAAATGGATAAAGTGTTTCTTATTGGTAGTGGTTCTTTATAGTGGTCTCTTTATTCTAGAATCATAAGACTTTCAGTAATCCCATGCCGACAACATGCTTACGAAAAATACTGGATGGTAAGCCGTTGGTAATTAAGCGGATCCGCAAGCATATGAGTCATTCGTATATGCTTAATATTAATTGTTTGATCTGGATCCTATCTTTCACAACATGATACTTAATATAAATATGTTTGGCAGCAGCACTTGACTTGTTGTTACTCGTATAGAAAACTGCGGGCTCATTGTGGCAGTATGATAAAAGTGGCCTTAAGTCTGGATATAAAATTCTTCAACCATACAGCCTGTCCAGTGGCCTCATAATATGATATAAATTTCACTTGCATCATAAATGAAGCAATTATTGTTTGCTTGGAGCTTTTCCATGATATGACTCTTCCGGTAAGTGTGAATAAATAACCCGATGTGGATTTCTTACTATTCACACAATCGACATAATCAGTATCTGAATAACCAAGAACTTCTAGGTTATCAGACCTTCTATATGTAAGCATGTAATTCTTTGTTCCTTACATGTAACACAAGACTTTCTTTGCGGCCTTCCAATAGTATGGTTCTAGATTTTATTGGAATCTGCCAAACATCCCGGTTATAAAAGTCAAGTCAGAGCACGCACAGACTTGTGCATACATGATGCTTCCAAGAGTTGAAGCATAAAAACCTACTTCATCTGACCAGTTTCAATTTGGTCCCCTGGATATTGAAAGTCCCAAATGTATCGCCCTTAACTATAGGAGATGAGGGTGAGCACTTTTGCATATTGTATTTCTTTAGTACTTGCTCAAAGTATGCCTTTTGTGATTGTACCAACACACCTTTAGACTTATCTCGATGAATCTCTATTCCAAGAACATACGAGGCTTCACCGAGTTCTTTCATATCAAAGTTGGAAGACCTAAAATTCTTGGTCTAATGCAGTATATCCTTATCGCTATAGGCCAACAATATGGCATCCACATACATGACTAATAGTGTGGACCTAGTGCCTTTAAACTTGACATAAATGCAATTTTCCATAATGTTTTCTGTAAAACCAAAAGTTCTAATGACTTTATTGAACTTAAGGTACCATTGTCTTGAAGCTTGCTTCAAGCCATAAATAGATTTCTTTAATCGACATACCAAGTGTTCTTTTCCTTGTACGACAAAACCTTCGGGTTGATCCATGTAAACATTTTCATTCAGATCACCATTCAGGAATATCGTCTTACATCCATTTGATGCAGCTCCAAGTCATAGTGAGTTGTTAATGCCATAATGATTCTAAAAGGATCTTTACTAGACACAGGAGAGAAAGTATCGTTCTAATCGATTCTCTCTCTTTTTGTAAATCTTTTCGCAACAAGTATTGCTTTGAACCTTTCGATGTTCCCTTTGGAATCATACTTAGTTTTGTATACCTACTTGAAACCTACTCTTTTATCTCCATTGGGAATATCTACTAAGTACCAAACATTATTTGTGCTGATAGAGTTGAATTCATCTACCATGGCAGCTACCCATTTAGATGAGTTCTCATTTTTCATAGCCTCCTTGTAGGAGGACGGGTCCTCCACCTTTCATATCATTGAAATCCTCACTCATGCAAGTGATATAATCATCTAGGATGGCTTTCTTTCTTTCACGTTGTGTTATTCGTAGCAGAGGTGGTGGTGAAGGATCATTTTATGGTTTTGGATCATGTTCTTCTTGAGAATTATCTTCTAGTTGTGAATCTCCATTCGGTTCAAGATCAACATTATTTTCAACGTGAGTATTTTCAGTATGCGTACTGGATGTCATATAAAATTTTCAAAATGGGAAAATGATCTCTTGGTGTGAGATCCAAGCACATGGTTTAATAGGATTGATAGGATACTCATACCAATAAGTTGCAACTTCTTTTCCGGAAGTTTATTCGAAAATAACTCTAAGGTTAAGTGTGCTTGGCCTAGAGAAATTCTAGGATGGGTGACCGAGCAGAAAGTGGGTAACCGGGTGTGCATGAGTAAGGACAAAGTGCATAAAAAAGACTAGTGTTGGTCCGTGGGGATAGTCTAGAGATCATATTAAGCTACCAGAAGTGACACCCCCCGGACCCAGTGGACAGGGTGTTACACTTGGATAGTTGGGGATGGAGCACACACCTACTTCTCTTCAAGATTAATAATCCTTATTTCCGTGGCTTCATTATCCTCAAAACATATCGCTTGTCTGATTTCCACTAATTTACTGGTATGGCCTGGAAAGTAAAAGCGATATCCCTTCCCCCGATGAGGATACCCAATAAAGTGACAACTTAATGTCTTTGGATCCAGTTTCTTAAGTTGTGGATTGAATACTTTTTCTTTAGCAGGACAACCCCAGACACATAGGTAATTTAAGCTTGTTTTCTTTCCCGTCCATATCTTGTATGGTGTGCTCGGTGCAGATTTAGTGGGAGCAATATTTAGTAAATATACGGTTGTCTTTAGATCCAACATCCATAGGCTTACTGTAAAACTTGCATGACTAAGCATGATTTGCACGATGTCCATAAGGGTGCGGTTGCGACGCTCAGCTACTTCATTTTGCTGAGGTTCACCAGACATTGAATAGTGGACAACAATTCCATTCTCAGCTAGAAACTTTGCAAAAGGGCCATGAATTTTCCCACAAGGAGCATGCCTACCATAATACTCTCCCCCGCGATCAGACCGTACAACTTTAATCTTTTCATTCAGTTGATTATCAACTTTAGCTTTGAACACTTTGAATTTGTCCAAAGCTTCCGATCTATCACGTATAGGGTAAATATACCCATATCGAGAAAAGCCATCCGTGAATGTTATGAACGAATCAAAAACATCCACGCAATTTACATTAAGAGGTCCACAAATATCAGTATGAATAAGTTTGAGGACCCTCCTGGCTCTTACTGCTCCTTTCTTAATAGTTTTAGCATATTTTCCTTTAATGCAACCGATGCATTTATCATCATCTGAGAAGTCTAATGGAAGAAGAATTTCATTTTTAATCAAACATTCAATTCCCCCCTCAAAATGTGACCTAAACGACGATGCCACAATTTCGAAGAAGTGCTTCATGACTCCTTGATGGCGCCAGAAAACTTGGTGCTTGATGTGGAGTCTTGTTGGGAATTCCAAGAGCAAGGTGTAAAGAGCACAACAGCAAGTCTTCCCTCAGTTGAGACCGAGGTTATCGAACCAGAAGGAGGAAGGAAACGTCACACAGGTGTTGCAAGCAACACGGAGACCTGCACAACACAAACTCAAGACTTTGCCCTAACGAATCAGTGAGGTTGTCAAGCTCACCGGTTTGCTGTAACAAAGGATTAAACGTATGGTGTGGAAGATAATGGTTTGCAGTAAGTAAACAAGTAATAGTGGAAGATGTATCAATGGTAAATATTGGACCGGGGTCCATATTTCACTAGAGGTGCACTCCTTAGATAAACAACATGGCATGAAGGGTAAACAAATTACAGCGGGGCAATTGACAGGAGCTAAGCAAGGCATAACAATGCAATTACTAGCCAGAAATATCCTATGAGGTTGATTGGGCAATACAACAATATACATAGACCGCCATCCAACTGCATCTATGACTAGAAGTCCCACCTTCAGGTTATGATCCGAACCCCCTCCAGTATTAAGTTGCAAGCAACAGACAACTGCTTTAAGCAAAGTGTGTAAGGTAAACAGTCCACATGTTCCATGAACAAGAGACCGTTGTTTTCTCCCTAGTAGCAACAGCACATCTACAACCGAAGAGATTTTTGTCACTTCCCTTGAAAACTAGAGGCATGAACCCACTATCGAGCATAAATACCCCCTCTTGGAGTCACTAACAACTACTTGGCCAAGATAACCACTAGCAATGTAGAGCATGCAAGATCACAAACAACACAGACATGATAGAATCATAAAGACAAAACCATTAATCAAACTAACATAATAATCTCAATATCCATCGGATCCCCGCAAACACAACATGGATGATTACAAATAGATTAGATCTTGATCATGAACGGAGCTCACAAGACCTATACATGAAAGCACAAAGGAGGATATACAACCATCTAGATACTACATGGACCCATAGTCCAAGGTGGAACTACTCACGCATCATACCGGAGAGAAGGCCTCCCGGATGATCTCCCCTCCGGCAGGGTGCCAGGAAGAACTTCAGATCCTCCCGATCTAGGGATGATGGTGGCGGTGGCTATAGACTGTTTCGTGGATTTCTCATCGGGTCCTCAGGGTTTCTGCATCGGGGGCTTCTTATAGGCGAAGGGGCGAGACCGGGAGGTGGCCAGGGCCACCAAACCCTAGCCAGGCGTGGGCCCACCTGCCCCCGCGCCTGGGGTGGGTCTGGCCCCCCTGGCTGGCCCCTCCGGCTCTCCTCTGGACTTCTTGTTCCCCACAGAAAGTAATTTACTTTGTCCTTCGTCCCGTCCAATTCCGAGAATATTTCTTTACTAACTTTTCTGAAACCAAAAACAGCAGAAAACAGGCATCTAGCACTGTTGCAACTTGTTAATAGGTTAGTACCAGAAAACATGTAAAAAGCACCTCAAAGTGTGGACAAGTAAAGAAAAGTAGATACAAAACAAGCATGGAGCATCAAAAATTATAGATACGTTTCTAACGTATCAACATCCCCAAGCTTAACTCCTGCTCGTCCTCGAGTAGGTAAGTGATAAAAAGAATAATTTTTGAGGTGACATGCACTCTCACAATAAAGATCCAACCATTTGCAAGCATTAAAAGCTGGGATCAAAGAACTCTAAACACGTGCATGAAAGATGGAGTTCTAACAATAGGACATAGTAACTATGCATGCAACATGGCAAGCTACAAACAAAGATCATAAATAACATGCATTGAAAAACATTTGTTTGTTTCACGTGCAGAAAAAATAGCATAGTGGCAATCAGCTTGTCCCTCATATAGTAGCAATATAGATGCATAGGGCACCTGCAAAGTTCACAAGGGTGACTAGAAACAAGTAGCACAAGAACAAGTAATAATATAATATGCATCAATTAATAAGCTTTGGAACACTGCACACAGAATGACAACTATCCTCTCTTAATGGTGCCTAAGGTAGAAGGTGGAGACTCAATAGTGCTGGAAGAAAGGCCTTTTGTAAAGGAAGCAGGGATTACAAGTTTTAAAAAGAGCTTCCAAAAATTATGGTACTTATTAGCTTTTAGCCCTCATTGCCCCTATCATAAGCATCTTGAAGTGGTTAAGGTTAAAGTGGCAAAGCTAGAGTATATGCTTGACGAAGTATAAGTTGGCAATCTCAAGTCCCTTGAATACGAGGGCCACACCTCATGCATACTCAACTTTGGGTCCAGGTAAGTTCTTGCCACTGTAAGTATTTGCATATCATTTAGAACCGCCAACGGGGTACCCCTTGCACATGGTACAGGAGCTTTCCCATAACCAAAATGACAAGGCAAGCGGACAATGAGCATCTTAGCAATCTTTTTATTTACCATATCCATAGCTTTTTATCGAGGATGCTTCATAGATAGCTCATTATGGTGATGCTGCAAGTTTCCACCATGATTAGGCATGGCTTAGGCTAGCGGCCTAGGCGTTTCTCTAACACAGAATACAAACTCCATGGACTTACAAGTCCCCTCTTTATTTCACATCGATGACATCCATAGACAAAAGAACATGATATCAACTGAGTACAACAAGGTACAAGTGCAATGTTGAAAACGTTCCTCGTGATAGCACGGTTCTGCTAATTCCAACTTATAAGTGCAAGCATATACAACAAAGTTGTCACAATGGTTCAAGTTTATTAGGGGCAAGGAATAAAGTGTGCCATCAAGTTCGTGAGGGCTTTAATCACTAAGTTTTCACATAACAAAATAGTTTTTAATTGGAAGATAGTTGAAAACAAGAATATACTTGGAATGGTGTAACACACCATGCATAGGAGTTTATAGTGGACACTTTGGAATAACTTGGTTTCTTGGGAGTTGGAAGCATGAGTAGAACTTACTCATATAGGTGGAGGCTAGCAAAATACTGGGAGCAACCAACTAAGAGAGCAATAATGGCCAAAATCATGCAATGTAACAAAGCAAACTAACCAAAGCAAAGAGTGGTACTACAAGTCAAGGACTAAATTTTCATAGAGGCTAATGGTGACTTGTAATAGTAATAACATGGTGTGAGCATGTGCCAAGTCAACCCAAGCAAAGCATCAAAGGAGAATACCACAATACTATGCTTTTGCATGCTAAAATAACGCATAATTTCTTCAAGGCACACTAAGCAATCTCAATTGTTTGAAACAAGACATGCTACAACAATAATCACTAAGCATAATGCTAAAACAACACCTAGCATGTCATGCTAAAGTCTAAGTCACAGTCAATGCAAGCTCCTCTTGCACTTCAAGCAAGAACTTACTACTCCTTTCCAAACACCAAGCAAACTTATTTGCAAAACAACACAGCAAGAACGGGGGTCCAAACTAATTTATTCAATCAAACTAAACAACCTAATCAAAGCAAACGAAAACTAAGACGCTCCAAGAATAACACAACTGTGCATGAAACAATAAAAATGAAGTGTCTAGACAGACCTGGGCTTTTTATTGGTGAAGAAGGGGATGCCTTGGGCATCCCCAAGCTTTGATGCTTGTACCTCTTGGATATTTCTTGGGGTGACACCATGGTGGAATCCCAAAGCTTGAGCCTTTGTCCATTCTTCATCTCATTGCATCATTCTCTCTCCACACCGGAAATTTTTCCTTCATACAAAACTTCACACAATCTTCATTAGTAACATTTGCTTATTCAAAAGATATTAGACCACTGGAAAAGCTTTGTAACAGCAAGGCTTTTCACTAAAAACACAAGCTACTGTAGTAACTCCTTCAAAAAACTCAATTTACCTGAAGAGAACTCAAAAAGGAATCAGTAAGAAGCAAATGCAAATAATGGCAGAAATCTGTCAAAACAGACCAGCAGGTAGAAACGATTTTTTTGAACATATTCTATTGCTCAAATCAAAAGGTGTTGAACTAATGAAAGTTAGCTAACATACTAGGGGATTTATTCGTAAATTTTTAGCTCAATCCGAGTTACATAGCCTCCTCACGAATATTTTTAGTGGAGGACAGAAATCTGTTTCGGGACAGCAAGTCCCCAAATCTTACTTCCCTCTCATTAGAGGTCATTCTTGGCACAAAAATCAAACAAAAAGGATAAGGAGAGGTTATTACAAAAGTAATAACTTCCAAGACTCAAGGAAACTCTTGGGTTATCTCCCAACAAGTACTTTTCTTTAACGCCTTTAAGTTAGGCACAAGAAGCAAGAAGAATCAAGTATTTTCAAAGGAGGAAGCATTAACATCAAACCTTGCTTTCAAAGGAGGAGCAAAAAGCAACTTCTCTCTTCTCATTGGGAAGTGTTCAATACCTTTCTTGAATGGAAAATGATATTTAATGGTGCCTTCTTTCATATCAATGATGGCACCAACTGTTCTAAGAAAAGGTCTTTCCAAAGTAATAGGACAAGAAGCATTGTATTCAACATCCAAAACATAGAAATCAACAGGGACATAAGCATTGTTAACCATGATGAGAACATCATTAATACTCCCCATGAGTTTCTTCTTAGCATTATCATTGAGTGGGACATCCAAATAACAATCTTCCAATGGTGGCAAATCAAGCATTTCATAAATCTTCCTAGGCATAATAGAGACACTAGAACCAATATCACATGAAGCTTTGAGATCAAAGTCATTCACTTGCATATTAATAATGGGTTCCCAACTATCTTCTACTTTCCTAGGAATAGAAGCTTTGTGTTTTAGCTTCTCTTCCTTAATCTTAACAAGAGCATCTGTAATATGTTTGGTAAAGGCAACATGCATATCACTAGCATCAGGACTTCTAGCAAGTTTTTGCAAGAACATAATCACTTCAGAAATATTGCAACCATCAATATCAAAGTCAAACTTAGCATCAATAGTGGTAGGCATAGTAGGAGGAGGAATAGGGGCTACTTGTGGTTTAGTGGTGATAGTGCACACACTATTGTTTCTATCAATTTCAGCTTCCCTTTCCCACTTAGCATGAATTTAAGCTAACAGCCTAACATTTTCATCAATAGTAACTTGTATGGCATGAGAAGTAGCAAAGGTGTTTTCCATAGTTTCAGGTTTAGTAGCCATTTTATTAACCAAGGAAGTTTGAGCTTCAGATAAAGAGGATATATTTTTCTCAACAGTTAAAAGCTTTTCCTCTATAGTCTTATTGAAAGTGGTTTGTTTACTAATAAAGTCCTTGAGCATGACTTCAAGTTCAGAGGGGGCACTTCTAGCATTATTGTAAGAGCTTCCATAGGAATTGCCATTATTAGGAGGATAAGGCCTATAATTGTTGTTGCTACCAAAATTATTCCTATAGGCATTGTTGTTGAAATTGTTGTTTCTAATGAAGTTCACATCAACTTGTTCTTCTTGAGCAACCAAAGAGGCTAAGGGAACACTATTAGGATCTAGAGGAGCTTTCCCATTAACAAGCATAGCCATAATAACATCAATATTTTCACTCAAAGAGGAAGTTTCCTCAACAGAATTTACCTTCTTACCAAGTGGAGCTCTCTCAACGTGCCATTAAGAGTAGTTAGTCATCATATTATCAAGGAGCCTTGTTGCAGCACCCAAAGTGAGGCCCATGAAGGTACCTCCAGCAGCAGAATCCAATAGGTTTCTTGAGGAGAAGTTCAAACCTGCATAAAAAGTCTGGATAATCATCCAAGCAGTGAGTCCATGAGTAGGGCAATTTTTAACCAAAGATTTCATTCTTTCCCAAGCAGGAGCGACATGTTCACTATAAAGTTGTTTAAATTTCATAATGTCACTTCTCATAGCAATAATCTTAGCAGGAGGATAGTACTTTCCAATAAAAGCATCTTTGCACTTAGTCCAAGAATCAATACTATTTTTAGGAAAAGATAGCAACCATTCTTTAGCTTTTCCCCTCAAGGAGAAAGGAAGGCTGAGCTTAATAATATCTCCATCTACATCCTTATACTTTTGCATCTCACAAAGTTCAACAAAGCTATTAAGATGGGCAGCAGGATCATCAGAACCAGCACCAGAAAATTGCTCTCTCATCACAAGATTCAACAAAGCAGGCTTAATTTCATAAAAGGTAGCATCAGGAGCAGGTGGAGCAATAGGAGTGCTTAGGAAATCATTGTTGTTGGTGCTAGTGAAGTCACACAACTTGGTGTTCTCAGCAGAGTTCATTTTGGCAAAGGTGGGCAAGCCAAAAATACCAGCAACAGCTAGAGCATGAACTATTTTTTTGTGTTTTTGAATAAAGCAAGCAAACCAAACTAGACTAATTTTTTGGGTTTTTTTAAAAGAGGCAAACAAAACCAAGCAAACTAAAAACAAAATAAAGAGAAAGGAAGTGAAGGATTCCCCTAGTGAAGACGTCCTTAGCCTCCCCGGCAATGGTGCCAGAAAACTTGTTGATGACTCCTTGATGGTGCCAGAAAACTTGGTGCTTGATGTGGTGTCTTGTTGGGAACCCCAAGAGTAAGGTGTGAAGAGCACAGCAGCAAGTCTTCCCTCAGTTGAGACCGAGGTTATCGAACCAGAAGGAGGAAGGAAACGTCACATAGGTGTTGCAAGCAACACGGAGACCTGCACAACACAAACTCAAGACTTTGCCCCAACGAATCAGTGAGGTTGTCAAGCTCACCGGTTTGCTATAACAAAGGATTAAACGTATGGTGTGGAAGGTAATGGTTTGCAGCAAGTAAACATGTAACAGTGGAAGATGTATCAATGGTAAAGATTGGACCGGGGTCCATAGTTCACTAGAGGTGCTCTCCTTAGATAAACAACATGGCATGAAGGGTAAACAAATTACAGCGGGGCAATTGATAGGAGCTGAGCAAGGCATAACAATGCAATTACTAGCCAAGAAGATTCTATTAGGTTGATTGGGCAATAAAACAATATACATAGACCGTGCTTGTAACATCCCAGCATTTAGGAACTAACGAAGGGTAGATTTAGGAATTTGGAATGTTGCATGCATTTATCTATGAAAATGTAGGTAAAATTTTCGCCAAATAAAAACCTAAAGTGATCAAGGTTTCTTTCATACTTTGAGATTAGGTTTAGTCTTAAAGGATGATTGCTATAAACTTTGATATGATCTTTGAGGAATTATGTGTTTGGAAAGTGAATTTGAATTTTAAACTTGAGTGTTTGAATTATAATTCAAATGAATTAGGAATAAGGTTTGAATCTTAATTTAATTAAGAGTTAACTATTACAACTTAAACTTTATCCAAAGAAAAACAATAAAGAATATGAAAACTTATTTCATATTATCAATATATAAACAAGTTACAAAAATGTAACTTATTGAAATCATCTCCAAACTTCACAATAACAAATGAATAAAGGATAAGTATATTTCTTTATTAAATATTATATAATCTTTATTATAGAAGAATAAAATGAAGATTACAAAATAATAAAATGAAAATTACAAAAGTATAAAGAAGATTACATTTGATTATTCTATAACTAAACCTAAACTAAAATCTTCACTTCAAATCTGTACCTGGCAGACAAACACTAATAAAACAATAATAAGGTTAGAGTTAGAATTGTTTTTCTCTTAGAAATGTCAGTGAGGTGCACTGAACAAGTTCATCATTGAGAAATTATAAAAGGGGCAAGTTTCACCAATATGAAAGAATTTATCTTTCATAAATTTTAAGCCAGAAGTCAAATGACAGCCAAGAGGGGCAAATTCACTAGCCAGGTAAAAGTAATCTGATCAAAGTAACTTTCAAGTCCAAAGCGTATCCACAAGTGCACAGCAAGCACACAAGCAGGACACACAACTAAGTGCATGTGATGTGCTGTCAGCTTCACAGCATAACCCCAAACTCACAAAACCATCAGCACAGCCGTGGAGAGGCACTAGTGCATCTCTTCACTGCTTACACACAAGAACAACCAGCTTAGACAGCAGCTAACCAAGCACAACAGCCAGCAACCAAACCAACCAAAGCCAAGATCTCATCACTAGGATGGTGACATAAGGAGGGGGGAAGGATCAGGTGGACATCAAGATCAAGTCCAGGAGCTAGGAGGAGCAGGCTAGCTCAAGGTCAAGCAAAGGAGCTCAGCAAAACAAGATCAACATCACCATCTTACTCCACAATCATCAGATTTTGTGGTGAGCATCATAAAACCCTCACATGATCAAATCATATTATCTATACAGAAGCATGTGTTGTTTTATGAAACAAACTCTTAGAAAACACCCAAGTGGGATGAATCCAACTTAGAGATTTTAAACTCTAAAAGCAAACATCAAAGTACAAGGATCCAACCAGAGCTCAGAGCAACATCATTTCTTTGGTTGTCAAGCTATATATTACAATTCAAGCATAAATATAGCTAAGATCTAATTTCTAGGCACATCCCTAAAGAAAGGGTAGCACCTTAGAAACTAATCCTTTGGATCCAGATAATGATCAGGCTTACTATCATTTTTACCAAGCTTTGATTCAAAAACAATAGCTGGTACCATTACCAGGACTATCTATATGAATCAACTAGATAAGGTCTGAACCCCTAAGCCTCAAACCAACATCATTGGTCTTAGGGATTTCAGAAAAGAACATTTCCATTTATCTTTCAAAGCCAAGTTTGTCTTAAGCTTAAACCAACCCAATCAATGGATTAGAATCAAACTTGTGTGCCATACATGATGGTGTCACAAGAACAATTATACATGAATCAGGATAAACATTTAATCATCATAGATTCAGTCAATTAACTTACTAATCATTTTCCTGTTAATACAGGAATCATAATTAGGATATTCCTATGTTAAACTTCACTGTTTGAGACCACACATTAATTCTCAAGCCAACATCACTAAGAAAGTGGTTTCATCATACCATAACCATGATCATAAACCAAGAAATGACAGTGAAAAGTTATCAAGCCACTGACTTTACCAAGCATGGATTCCAAAGCAACTATACCATCTGAATCATATGCAAACCAAGAATAAAAATCATCTAATAAGCCACCAAAACCATTATAGTTCATCTCAAGCAACAAGCCTCAGGCCAATAACCATTTAGCATGTTTACAGACCATCTAGACATGATCTAATTCATCCAGTATATGATCAACCACAGGATAAGAACCCTAAATGGAATAAATCATCTTAATCAGAACAAGACAGTAACCAGAGAGGTCACTGCCAACATCTAGCATAGGATCAGCAAGCACAGAGAGCACTAGGGGAGAGGAACAGAACTCACCAAAGGTCCTCGCTGAAGACTAGAAGAGGAAGCAGAGGTGGCCGACGACCATGGCGACACGGGGAGCACACCAGGAGGGGCGCTGCAACCCATACGACGCAACGGCAGTGACCATGAACATGCATAGAGGTGAGGAGCATCACCTCTACACACGACGGCAACGGCAGCACCTGGATCCACGCCAACTCCCAAACCCTAGGGTTCGGGACGACATTGATCCGTCGCAGGAGAGCCCCATACGCAAATCCAGTTGGATAGAAAGAACAGGCGCCATCGACAACCTCCTATTGCACCATGGCAGCGACCAGAATGGCCCACGATGGTGGGAATCGCCGGCGGCGATATCACCGACCACGGGGTCGGGGGCAGAAGAAGAGAGGAGTGAACTTGAGGGAGAGAGGCAGTGAGGAGTGGGCTGAGTTGGGCCACACCCTTCGGGGTGGCTATTTTGGTTATGACTAATGGGCCACCAGGGCCCAATAAGATTAATCCAGCCCGGAAATCTTTTAAGTCCTATTCTAATAAATAGGAAAAGACCAAAATACCCCTGATCTTAATTAAATTCTAGAAAATAAAATAAAAGTCGAAAAAATTCTAAATAAAATATTTTTGGATTCCCAATAATCTATACTATCCAAATAAAATAAGATATAAAATTTTAGACTTTTAAATTTTATTAATAATTTTGTAGTTTTTATATTCCTTATGGAATTTTACAAAATTAATGAAAGATGATAAAAATAAATAAAAATCACTTTCATTATATATTAATATTGTAGTATTTTTGAAAAATACTAAATAAATATTTAATAACAATTTTTAATGTTTAATTAATAATTCCTAAAAGAATTATTAAATCAATAAAAGTCAAATAAAAGGAAAATAAAATAAAATAATTCAATATATGTTATAAATATTAAAAATTAATATTTATAAATCCTTTATTATTTAAAAAGAATTATTATAATAATGGGGAAATTGCATATCAAATTAAATAATGCATTACATTACTTGCATAATCATTTTGCTTCTTTAAATATTGTCCTTACCGGGCAATAATGATGTTTTTGTAGACATAGAAGCTCAAGGTCCAGTGCAAGCATCAGACTTCACTACCTTGCCATCACAAGGCAAGTTCATCACTTGCTCATGTCCTTTGAAGAGTCTTTATCAAAGTATTTGCAAATTGTGTGTTATCATATATATTATAAAAGAAAGAAAATATTATTTTCACACATAAAGAAATCATAGATATCATCCTAAGTGGTCATGTAATGGAGCAATAGAACTTAGGGTTCTATTTGCAACAATGATGATCAAGTAGGGACTTAATAACCCCTGACATCAGTGATTCTAGCGTCGTATATTATGCGTTAGCCATGAGATTTGGAATGGGACAGAGAAGTCAGCTATATCTTCTTCCTCTCGCATGAAGCCAAATGTGCAGGTCGTGGCTGTTATCCTCGTAGCAGGCATATTAATTGGTAATTCGTAGAGGATATGCAGCATATGGGTGGGAACCCTCATCGTCCCACGATAGTTCTGGCATCTAACGGTTTGTACAAACCATTGCTGTAATTCATTATGTGGGCATGGTGTACACCAAGGAGGCATGCGAGGTCGCGAAGGGGGCAGTGATTGGCTTGGACCAACTACTAGGCCCCACATCATGGAATTGTGGATGGGAAAGTACGCCCGGTTGTGCAACAAGGAGTTGATCTCTCATGGGTAAAGTAACGCACCTCTACAGAGTGTAAGAATTGTAACTTGTTACTCCCTATTCCGGGAAGGAGCTATGAACGCGGCAGGAAAGGAACTCCATGAAAGTTCTGGTCAACCTGTGAAGGCTGATGGTCATATATTTTCATAATAAAATCAATCTTTGAAGAAAGATTTACAAAAATTGCATAGTACCAAGGATTTATAATCCGAGGTGGTAGTTAGAGCATCAAACCTCCCACCTTGCATATAATGAACTTGTTGGGTAATGTTGTTACTCATTCTTTCCTTTGATCCCTTGCTTAGACTCTGAGGATCCCGAAGACGTGCCAATGTATGCAGCCGAATGCCAAGAAGATGTGTTCTACGAGGAACCTGATCTGTCCGGAGGTGTTGAAGGAGTGGATTAAAAGAGCCGCTACGGTGTCGATGATAACGAGTCCAACTAAGTATCCCTAGTTAGTAGTAACCAACGGAGCCGAGCAACATGAACTCTATAGAATATGCTGTTGAGCTCAACTCGTCGGAGTTGTTACTTTTAAATTCCGCTGAAACACTTTTTATTTTGGTTTGTAAGTTGAACCTTTTGAAGTCATGAACTTCTGGTATTGTAATAATAATAATGTGTGAATATTTGTAATATGGACCCGCAATGTTTCTGTTGTACCACTCTAAGGGATGTGATATTTACGGAACGGTGTTCTGGGGATGTCATGTCAACGACTATAGTGTACTACACATGCAGTGGTATGCTGGGTCACCGCAGTGCTCCTAACGTTTACAAATTCTTAGATACCCCTAGGAGCGCCATCCAGCTGCATCTATGACTAGAAGTCCACCTTCAGGTTATCATCTGAACCCCCTCTAGTATTAAGTTGCAAGCAACAGACAACTGCTTTAAGCAAAGTGTGTAAGGTAAATAGTCCACATGTTCCATGAACAAGAGACCATTGTTTTCTCCCTAGTAGCAACAACACATCTACAACCGAAGAGATTTCTGTCACTTCCCTTGGAAACTAGAGGCATGAACCCACTATCGAGCATAAATACCCCCTCTTGGAGTCACTAGCAACTACTTGGCCAAGATAACCACTAGCAACGGAGAGCATGCAAGATCACAAACAACACAGACATGATAGAATCATAAAGACAAAACCATTAATCAAACTAACATAATAATCTCAATATCCATCGGATCCCCACAAACAAAACATGCATGATTACAAATAGATTAGATCTTGATCATGAACGGAGCTCACAAGATCTATACATAAAAGCACAAAGGAGGAGATACAACCATCTAGCTACTACATGGACCCATAGTCCAAGGTGGAACTACTCACGCATCATACCGGAGAGAAGGCCTCCAGGATGATCTCCCCTCCAGCAGGGTGCAGGGAAGAACTTCAGATCCCCCCGATCTAGGGATGATGGTGGCGGCGGCTACAAACTGTTTCGTGGATTTCTCATCGGGTCCTCAGGGTTTCTGCATCGGGGGCTTCTTATAGGCGAAGGGGCGAGACCGGGAGGCGGCCAGGGCCACCAAACCCTAGCCAGGCACGGGCCCACCTGCCCCCACGCCTGGGGTGGGTCTGGCCCCCATGGCTGGCCCCTTCGGCTCTCCTCTGGACTTCTTGTTCCCCACGGAAAGTAATTGACTTTGTCCTTTGTCCCGTCCAATTCCGAGAATATTTCTTTACTAACTTTTCTGAAACCAAAAACAGCAGAAAATAGGCATCTGACACCGTTGCAACTTGTTAATAGGTTAGTACCAGAAAACATGTAAAAAGCACCTCAAAGTATGGACAAGTAAAGCAAAGTAGATACAAAACAAGCATGGAGCATCAAAAATTATAGATATGTTTCTAACGTATCAGTGCTCATGCCTTTCCATTCCTTATCAGTGCTGCATTTTTCATTCATATGATTCACATTCACATGCAAAGAAAGAATCATTAACATATAACATATATAGTTTGCCTCGTTTGACACCAAGGCCAATATATTTACTACAACGCTTTAAAACACATTGATTGTTGCCAAATATACATTTAAACATGTCATCGTCTAAACAAGAAACTAAAATAAGATTCCTACTCAAGGTAGGGACATAGAGAACATTATTCAAACGAAGGAAGAATCCGGTGTCTAGATCCTGATCGAGAGAACTTAAAGCTTAAACATATTTCTTCACATTTGTGACCTTAAGCCTTCTTTCCCCAGACTTATGGTGTGGGTTGTATGGAATCTCTGTATGGAATTTGCAACATGTACAGTTGCACCTGAGTCAATCCACCATGTATTTCTAGAAAAGTCAACACAAAGAGATTCATCTATAAACATAATTTCATCATTACCTCTCTTGGCTAGACACTTCAGCCATTTTGGGCAATCCCTCCTGCAATGTTCTTCTTGCTTGCAAAAGTTACACACATTCGACCCAACACTAGAAGAAGTGCCACGATCAGAACTTGTGGAACTAGAGCCCTTCCCTTTTGGAGGTGTCTTGCCTTGAAATTGCTTCTTCTTGGGAGGACCATTCCAGACATTCTTCCTCTTCGAGGTTCCAACTTGTAAGTCTTGATATTTGATTTGCTTGATAATATTCTCTTCCTCCTTTACAATTTTAGGAATCATCTCGGCGAGTGCCCATTTTTCCTTTAGAGAGTTATAGTTTATCTTGAATTGGTCAACTTCATCTGGTAGTGATTCCAATATCATGACTATGAGTAGGTTCTCACTGAGTTCACATTTCAAAACTTTAAGCTTTTGATAAGAATTCACTTTCCTCGGTATGTGAGTCCTAACCTCATCTTTACCAGTTACGTTATATTTCTCAAGGAGCTTATAGAAAAGTTCATGAGCATAAATTTTCTCGAAGCCCTTGAATTGCTCCTCAACAGCCGCTAGAAATTCTTTAGCTGTGTCCTTTTTAGGGAGTGTACCAGCAATATCGGGAGATATAGATGCATTCATTAAAATAAGAGCAACGTGGTTAGAATTCTCCCACTTCTCCATCTTGGAATCATAGGTTTTCTTGAGTGCAGCATACCCTGTTACACCCTGAGTGGGTTCCATAGGTTTTTATTCCCTCAAAGCATAATCAAAACCATTACAGCCCAAAGACAACTCAATGTCTGGACTCTAACATGGGAAATTGCTTCCCATGAGTTGTTCAACATTCTTACCCACAAAAAAAGTTGTTCAATATTCTCATATCGAAAGGGATTCGACGCTGTCATTATGGCATAAGAAAACAACATTAGTCAATTGCATGAAAATAAACTTAGGTTGGTAAATGAATAAACATGCAATGGAACAACACATATAACTCTATGTCACATCACTGTTGGGCAGAAATGACAAAGAATTTAAACAACATCAATATTAACTCATAAAATTAAAATAACCTTGGTCAGAATTAATTTTAGAGCCTAGAAGAATTCGTCAATTTAAAACATCAAATTAAACATAACATCATTGATGATTTAAAAGATGAACAACATAGAGACATATTACAAAATTCTAAATAAAATATCTTGTTGGTTCAATTTTATTCAGAACAATAACATGTTTGATAACCATCCATTAGGAAATTAATTTTTGTATAAAACAGTGCAAAAAACTTAAAATTTTCAACGTAATAAAATATGCACTGAAAAAACAGGAAAATAAAAGAAAAAAGTGCCTGGCCCAGCTATTTTTCTACCTGGGCTGCAATCCAACCTCGAAAGCCAGCCCATTAAGCGGCTGAGGCCCGCTATCACCTCTGCCTCACTCTCGGTCGTTGGATGCATCCGACGGCTGTCATAGAGCCGAGACAGGGCAATATTGGCTTGCAAAGACCAACTATTTCATTATTATTAAACCCATGACCTCTTAACTCTGTTTTTTTTTGTAGGGAAAAGTGGAAAACAGTAGGATTTCACTGTATATTCTTATTGATTTTGGGGTTTTAAAATACAAGTTTGAAAGAGAGTTGTACATTGGGAAAAAAGGCAGTTCAAATGAAGCTACCCACCGTCGTACACCCAAGCCAGAAAGACCATATTTCTTCCTTGTCGCATTTTTGAGAAGTGCTCTGCATTACAAAATTCTTCTTAAATTAATAGTGCTATTCCATTAAACTATAAGTCTGGACAATGTCTTGTTTAGATGTGAGTTGATCTTCTCCTAACTTCATATACAGATGACATAACGCAATGTACAGGAACTACAAACTGTTACACCCGACACGACCAATGACACCAGGCCACCGCCATCACGTTGCTTGGATCCCAACGTACACGAGCTAGCTCGGCGCCTAGGCCAAGGCCACGCCGCCGGTATATCGGCCTTGCCGGTAAAGCATCGATTCCAAAGTCACACGCTGACACACACGCACGCAGACGCGCGGCAATGGGGTGGCACAGGGCGCAAGCGCAGATCACGAAAAAGGACACCACCGCCAGCACGTGCACGTGCATGCGCGCCTCCTCCCTCTCTACGTACGTACTGGGAGCTTGAGGCGACGGCCAAAAGCAAGGTACCCCGGCCACAGCTTGTAAAGCTAGCCAGCTCCATCCCGATCGACCAGCTCGCGTACGCGGCATGCTCGTGCCTACAAATACGGCCGCCGCCTCCGGAGAATGTACACCCATCGATCGATACAATTCAAGCATCGGGGGCACGGTTAGTCTGTAGCTAGCCAGCCAGCCATGTCGAGCGGTAGATCTTTTGCCCTGGTGGTGCTCGCCTGCGCCGCTCTCATGGCGGCGGTGGCCGGCGCCACGCAGTACAGCGTCGGCGGCGACAACGGCTGGGCCGTGCCCGGCGCCGGCACCGAGTCCTACAACACCTGGGCCGAGAAGACCGGCTTCCAGGTCGGCGACCAGCTCCGTAAGCACTCCCGCCGCTCAAAACTTCCTCCCGTTGCATTTGCATTTTGTGACTATGTGATTTTATTTGATGCTGTGTTTCTGCTCGTGCGTGCTAGTGTTCGTGTACCCCAAGGACAAGGACTCGGTGCTGCTGGTGCAGCCGGCCGACTACAACGCCTGCAACACCTCCTCCTACGACAAGCAGTTTGCCGACGGGAACACCGTCTTCGACCTCGACCGCGCCGGCGCCTTCTTCTTCATCAGCGGCGTCGACGCCAACTGCCGCGCCAACGAGAAGCTCATCGTCATGGTCTCCGCCGCCGCGGCCGCCAAGGGTGCTCCGGCGCCGAGCCAGGGCTCGCCTACGACGCCGTCTCCTCCTTCCGCTGACGCTGGTGCCGGCGCCGGCCAGTCTCCACCTTCGCCGACCAACGCTCCAGCCACGCCCAATACTCCACCCACCGCGAGTAACTCGACCGCGCCCAAGGGAACACCTCCAGGAGCATCAGCTAACGGCGCCGGCCTAACGGTCGCAGGCCTCGCCGGCTCGTTCGTGGCATGCATTGTATACGCCATGCTTGCTTTCTAGTACTCCTTTGCAAAGTGATCTTTCACTAATCTTTTATGATTTTTAAAGCTGAGAGGAACTTCCTATGCAAAATGTAAAGGCAATGTGTCTTTGTGCTCGTGCTCTTTTCCCAAGATGGCTGTCTCAAAATGAAATAGCATGTATTTTAAAGTAGACTAATGGATAAATCTAAACCATAAAATATGTCTAGGTACATGTATTTTTAAGAAAAAATAGAAGATCTTACATTAGTGAGTGGAGGGAGTAGTAGTATTTCACACTGAACACTGTGAAGAGAACAGACAATTGTGTGCAAGAAAAATGAAATAATCTACACAACAAAATAGCACAACTTATCCATGCCGTGCGCAGATATTACTGAAAAATCCAGCCATATTTTCAAAAACCATAGCATGGCGTGTAGTATGGCTAGAATATTTCTGCATAAATTCGCAACCGGAGGCTCTCTGAAGCAAAACATAGCTTTGAATTAACTGACAGTTAACGATTCTCAGCTCTCGCAGTAAAAACAGAAACTCATCCCCGGACAATTCAAATCTATGACCACGAGGGGTAGTAGAAAAAGAAGCCGCCTACAGCCTCCTTCCTCTGCAAAAATAATCAGAACCTACAATTAGCGACAAATTGACACACAAGTAACAGAAAGGTGACGATATATGTATTCTTCAGTTGCACTTGCACATATGCAGCAGGCATATCAGAATTTCTACCAATGCATCCGATTTTTACCAAGGCATATCTGCACTACTGTCCTTGATTCAAATAATTCAGTTTGTTCATTTCGTACCCTTTACTGTTAGTAGGAGTTATGGAACCTAGAAAATCAAATCAATTTAGTCATCTCATTTCTCCCTTGCGGAGAAGATACCAATTTTCTGTTAGAAACTGTGAACAAAATTCAGGTACTATCCTACAGTAGTGCATAAAAGCTTAACTTCTGCACATTATATTTGTCTTTGGAATTTGTCCGATTAATCTTGTTACTATTTTTTTTTGCTAATATGCATTATGTAGATTATTCATCTGCTGCCTACCTCCCTTACTGTGTTCTGCTAATTCAGTCCCCGATGAGCTGCGACAGTTGGATATGTCGACGCAGAGAGAAAGACCAGAGCGGGTGCCTGGAAAAAAATAGCGTGCTATTTCTTTTAGCGTGACCCTTCTCCAAACGCTATGCAAGTTATAGCGTGCTAATAACGCGCTATTTTTCAAAATAGCGTGGGTAAAAAAATATAAAAAATAAGGACTAGCATGTATTTCTAGGAATTTCAACAGCTATTTTTTTGAGTAATACATGCATAACCAATTAACTAGTAGTGGCAAATGACAAAGTTTGCTTGACATCCGGTGCAAGACAAGTTAGAGGACAAGACCTGCGTTAGGTCAGCTCACTAGTCGAGAATTTGAGATGCGCGTTCTCCTGGTGCTTCACCGTGTCTGGTGGACGTGCCAAGAAGAGAGGTGGTTGACCGGATGGACCTGGAGGAGACGGGTGTTGCAGCCTATTAGCAGCCGCCACCGTCATGTGAGGAGGGAGAACTAGAAAATAGGGTTGAGTTGACATATATTTAGATGTAGAGTGTTGGGCTGGAGTCGTGAGCTCAATGGGCTTATGGGGTGACGCTATATTCATAGATTTTCTTAGCGGCGCTATTGTGTTGTGACATTATAGCGTATTTAGCGCCGCTAAAACGTAATTAGCATCATAGCGAGCAGATTTTGCATAGCGTAGCGTTCGCGTCCCAAATATGCTATAGCGACGCTATAGCGAAGAAATAGCGCGCTATTTTTTTCCATGGCCCTGACAGTTCGCCTCTTCAGAAGCTCCGCGGCCCCAGACATGACGACTGCCTACTACTTCCATATATATATATAGAAAGATATAGGTCCAGAAAACTTAGCAACTCTCGTGTTTCTTCTGCTAATTAAACTTGATCGGCTCTTTTGACAGGAGGAACCTGACTGCTTTGGCCTCGCTGTTCTAAGATTCAGAACTGCTGAAAGTGTTTGGTGCAATGGCTGAACAAGTTTTGTAGTGACACAGGCTGTAATCGCTCTGACACCCATCTATCTGACGTGTCTGCTTGTATGAATGCATTTCACTGGGGGTTCTTGCGGTGCTTTGTTGGTCTCCATTTCTTGTGGACGATGGAGGCAAGCAATCATGCCGTCCGTATAGATGAAATTTTTCAGTGGTTCTTGCAATGAGTTGATGATCCTGAAATTTTTCTTAACCATTGCATTTCGTATACTCCCTCCGTCTCAAAATAGATGTCTCAAGTTTTTTAAAATTTGAATAAATCTATATGCTAAATAGTATCTAGATTCATGTAAATTTTTACAAATCTAAGTCATCTATTTTGGGACGGAGGGAGTAAATGAAATCATATGGGGCGTTTTCCTAAACAGCTGATGATTTTGATTTATTTTTCGACTTCTCTTTTATTTATTACTAACGTAAAAGTGAGACTGTAATCACAAGTGGGCGTTTCGTCTAGTGGTATGATTCTCGCTTTGGGTGCGAGAGGTCTCGAGTTCGATTCTCGCAACGCCCCCAAAATGAAGCGTTATTTTCATTTTGATATCAACTGTACCATCTTTTCTGTAATTGTACACTAAAAAATGAGCACATTAATTGGTAAACTAAAAAAATTATAATCGACAATGGATACCAACCTTATTTTAGCGAGTACACCACATACAAAAGCATGATTTTTTTGTTCTTCTATGTGTACACCGAATTAGTGTACACATGTCAATCAACACTTTACAAAATACTATACTCAGTTAAATCATGACAGCCGTCCGGCGCGTTAGTCTGTAGGGTTAGGGTTAGGGTTTTGGGCGATATGGGCGACCGCAATGGCGATCGCGCCCCGCCGCTGCCAACCCCCTACGAGAGTCCATCGGTTGCCCGCCGGAGGGCGAGGAAAGAGTCTGCGCGCCCCACGCGACCAGGAAAGGTAACCCAAGATGTTGGTGTCCGGGCTGGATACGACTCCAAGGCCGGTGGAGATAGGAATTGGGGGTCCTCTTATACCCCCGTCGGCAGATCCCTTCACCACCAGAACCAAGGGATCCCAAAACACTCGAAGCCTCCTGATCTATATCGCAGCGACGTTTGTGAGGAAGCGGAAGCGATGGCGGACCGGGGAGAGGCCGGAAGGACTAGGAACAACGGATCTGATCATGCTGGACGGGCCAGCACGGTTAACCGCACGGAACTCTCTGCACACCAACCCTCTCAGGCCCTTGTGGTGATTCATGTGTTGCAGACGCCGGCGCCGCCGGTTGGTGGGGGCGATCAAGGGGATCTTGCTGAGAGATCTACCCGCCCGAAGCCAACCGGAGGCGGCGCGTCGGCAACACCGCATCACGGGTTCGCTGGGCAGAGGGGAGTGGAGATGGAGGCGGAGGAGGAAGATGGGAATTGGGATGGGTTAGCTGGCATGGAGGATGAGGGGGGCTTCCGGCAGGGACCGGAAACGCAAGTGGACGGTACAGTGGATATGGAAGACGATGGTTTTCTGGAATTTGAGGAGGAGGAAGTGGAGGCGAGGCCACAAGATCCGAGCTCATGGCAGATTCTAGCTTGGTACATGGCAAACTACAAACCAAACACGGACACTATGTTCAATCGCTTCACAGAGGAGGTCTGGCACTTGCGTACTGGCATTAGTTATTCGGAACACGGCAAGAACTACTACACGATCACCCTGTATTCAAAGGGAGACTTTGATTTCGTTATGCAGGGAGGACCGTGGATCTTCGATAAGAATGCGCTGCTGGTGAAGTCCATTGACGAGTCGGCACGTCCTTCAGAGATGATCCTGGACTCGGTCCCGATTTGGGTTCGTATCTACGACGTCCCTTGGGGCAAACAGAAGGACGATACCTTTGGTATGAGGTGCGGGAAGGGACTTGCCAGAGCTCTGGAGGTTGACGTACCTAAAGAGGAGGGGCATGGCCATGAATTCCTGAGGGTCCGGGTTGACCTACCCTACAACAGGCGGCTTCAGACGCAGATTACCATCGGAATTAAAGGGAAGCCGGGAGTGGTGCAGACCTATAAGCTGAAGTATGAACGTATCCCTCGCTACTGTAAACACTGCGGATTCATGGGCCATCGTCAGGAGGAGTGTGATAAGAGGTGTCGTGGCGTGCCCTCACTGGATTATGAGGCATACGAGCTCAGATGCAGCCCATACAAAAAGTATACACACAGGACACGCTTCGTTCCCCCAAAAGGGCAGGCACCTGCGAAAAGGGGACTAAACTTCGCGAGCTTCGGGAGTGCCGCCTCGTGGAACTCATACTGGAAGCATACCATGCAGCGCACAGCTTCAGCACAGCAAAGGGTGGTGCCAGAGCAGGTGGGATCGCATGCAGCCTGAAAGGACAACGAAATGCCACCCCTGATGGATGCTACGCCGCCGCACACCTATATGTCTGTACCAGTGGGGTTGCCTGACGAGTTTGAGGAGCAGGGACAAACGCTGCGGGCTGTCGAACAGGACTTGTCTAATATGGTTAATGCCATGTTTAAGGCTACAAGCGCTCAGGGAGACCAGGGGGAAGCAACACAAATGGAACCTGCCACCAAGGGTCCTATCGAAGAGGCCAACGTATCAGGAAGTGTCCAGCAGGAGGGCTCGCATGCAGTGACGCAGAAGCCAGGGGAAAGGAAGCTCAAAAGAGTGCAGAAAAAACCAGGAAAGAAGGGAGCGGGAGGGGACGCGCAGCTGCGCTCACCAAGATCCTCGGACATGATACCAGCGCTTCACGGCCTCAACTCAATGGTACCATCGTATGGTGATTCTGATGCACAGATGGAGGCGGTTGATCAACTCCCGAGGAAGCGCACGGCGAAGGAGGCGGAGACTAAATATCTCCTCTTCGGGCAGGATCTCTCGATTGTACCCTACGAGAAGAAAGGAAAAGGGGGCGAGCATAAGAGAGGCCGCACCAGGCAGGAACCAGCGGCGCATCCAGCGGAGGCAGGGAGAGGCATTGAAGCGACAAAGGAAGCGACCGGCCTAGGGGCTGCCGGCAAGCTGACGGGGCTGCGTGAGGCGCCCCGTCAGTCGCAATGAATTGCATGAGTTTTAACTGTCGGGGAGCTTGGAACACCCCGACAGTTAGAGAGATCATTCAGGTTTTCAAGTCTTTTAATCTTAGTTTGGTTTTTTGTGTGAAACTAGGCAAAATAGTGAGCGCATTCGGCGTCTTCGTTCTCGTTTAGGCCTTAGAGGGTTTGTTGGTTCTAGCAGTGATGGTCTTAGTGGCGGCCTAGCGCTTTTTTGGCATGAAAGTTTATGTGTCGACGTGAAAGAGGTTAATGAAAGATTTATTGATGTTTACATCCGTGTTTCACCTTCTGACCCACAGTGGCGGCTAACTTGTGTGTATGGAAAGCCTCAGGTGGAAAATCGCTACAAAATGTGGGACGCGCTGAAAAACTTAAAATCTAATTCGGACCTACCCTGGCTAGTCATGGGCGATTTTAACGAGACGCTCTGGCAACAGGAGCACTTATCTATCACGCCCCGAGCTGAAGGGAAAATGGCGGCATTCCGGGAGACACTGTCAGTCTGTAACCTCATAGATCTTGGCTTTACAGGGCTTCCATACACTTATGATAACAAGCGGCGCGGACGTGCAAATGTCCGGGTCCGACTTGATAGAGCTGTAGCCTCGGCAGAGTGGAGGGATATTTTTGGTGATTCCCAAGTGGAACATCTAGTTTCACCCGTCTCTGACCATTGCCCCGTTCTGGTTCGTCTTATACAGGAAAGGAGACAAGCTGCAAGACAACCTAGACGCCACTATGAAATTTGGTGGGAAAGAGAAGCCGCCTTGCCGGAGCTGATCGCGGATGCATGGGCAATGGCAGGAGCTAAAGACGACCTAGGTGATATCCGACGCGGCCTAAACAAAGTCATGCAGGTGCTCAGGACTGGAGAAGGAAGAAGTTCGGTAACCTCCTCAAGGAACTTGAAAACTGCAGGAAGGAGCTGGAAACGCTCGTGAACACTCAAGCTGACCATGCGGCCACTCGACGGGTATCGGACCGCATGAATGAACTGCTGTATCGGGAAAAAAATGCTCTGGATGCAAAGATCCCGGATTAACTGGCTAAAAGAGGGCGACCGGAACATGAAATATTTCCACCAAAAAGCCGTTTGGAGGGCATGAAAAAATAAAATAAAACGCCTAAAAGACGACAATGGTGTGTGGAAGGATGAACCTCCAGATATGGAGCGTATGGCTACCTCATACTTTAAAGATCTATTTACCCGTGACCCTAACCTCCAATTTCAGGGTGTATGTGATCTTATGCAGGAACGGGTGTCAGCTGAGATGAACACATCACTTTGTAAGGAAATAACAGATGAGGAAATCGGCGACGCACTCTTCCAGATTGGACCACTTAAAGCTCCTGGGATCGATGGGTTTCCCGCACGGTTCTATCAGCAGAACTGGGAGGTAGTGAAAACAGAAGTTGTAAATGCGGTAAAGCTTTTCTTTGCTTCAGGACAGATGCCCGAGGGTGTCAATGATACGGCGGTGGTCTTAATCCCAAAAGTCGATCAACCAGAAACCCTCAAAGACTTTCGGCCTATCAGTTTATGCTCAGTTCTCTACAAGATAATTGCTAAATGCTTAGTGAACAGACTCCGGCCCATACTTGGAGACATTATTTCCATCAACCAGAGCGCCTTTGTCCCCGGCCACCTCATCACGGACAATGCCCTGGTGGCTTTGGAGTGCATACATTTTATTGAGAACAATAGCAAGCAAGAGAGTAACTTTTGTGTGTACAAGCTGGACCTGTCAAAGGCCTATGACAGGGTGGATTGGGATTTTTTGAAGAGAGCGATGCAAAGACTGGGTTTTGCTCATAGATGGGTGGACTGGATAATGGCATGCGTCACCACTGTGAGCTACTCTGTGAAATTCAATGGAACCCTGCTGGACTCGTTCTCTCCTTCTCGTGGCCTTCGACAAGGTGATCCCCTATCCCCCTTTATTTTCTTGTTTGTCGCTGATGGTCTCTCTGCCTTGCTGGAAAAAGAGGTACAGGATTAGAACATCCATCCCCTGAAAGTCTGCCGCAGGGCGTCGGGGGTGTCACACATGTTGTTCGCCGACGATAGCTTGCTTTTCTTCCGTGCGAATGCGGAAGAGGCTACGAAAATACAGGAAGTCCTCACAGTCTATGCACATAGTACATGACAACTGATCAACCCAAACAAGTGCTCCATTCTATTCGGAGAATCTTGTGACCAGGCGACTAGAGAAGAGGTGAAACGCACTCTGCAAGTAACACAAGAAAGTTTCGAAGCAAAATATTTAGGCCTGCCAACCCCGGAGGGAAGAATGAGTAAAAGAAAATTTAAAAGTCTGCAAGAAAAACTCCTCAAACGGCTGTTACAGTGGGGGGAAATTTACCTCTCTCTTGGGGGCAAAGAGGTAGTGATCAAAGCAGTAGCCATGGCTATCCCGGTGTATATTATGGGCATTTTTAAACTCCCGTTTGGACTTCTCGATGAGCTGACTAAGATGATACGTGACTTCTGGTGGGGCTTAGAAAATGGTAAGAGAAAGATACACTGAATTTCCTGAGACAGTATTGTAGGGGTTCGTAGCATGGAAAACAAAAATTTTCTACCGCATGCAAACAAACAAGCCAAGATCTATCTACTAGATTATAGCAACGAGTCGATAGATGAACTCACCCTCGAAGATTCCAAAGCGGTTAACGAGAGCGGATTCTCGTGGGTGATGTAGTCGTACTCTTCCCGATCTCAAGATCGTGTAGACGATCCTTCCGGCGCCGCGTTCCGGCAGCGCTCCTGCAGTCGTTCACACGTTCGGTACTCGATGAAGACCTTCCTCTCCCTTGTTCCAGCAGGTAGCGGAGGTTGTAGCACTCTCCTCGTGATTCCGGCAGCACGACGGCGTGGTACCAGAAGTAGAGGGGAGATCTCGCAGGGCTTCGCCTTAAGCCGGAGCGAGTATGGTGGACTATAAGAGAGGCTTGGCGATCTAGGGCTTAGAGGCACCAATTAGAGGGAGCTAGGCCGGCGGCTAGGGCAAGGAGATTGCCCCAAGTCGGCGGCTTGGGCAAACCCTAGGGCGGCAGAGGCTATGGTGGCCGGCGGCGGCTAGGGTTAGGTTTAGAGGGGCAAGGTGTAGGTTTGGAGGGGCAGCCCTGCCCCTGTTGGAATTATGCCCTAGAGGCAATAATAAAGATGTTATTATTATAATTCTTGTTCATGATAAAGTTTATATTCCATGCTAGAATTTTATTAAGCGGAAACATTAATATTTGTGTGGTTTGTGAACAACACCGTGTCTCTAGTACGCCTCTATGGACTAGCTCATTGATCAATGATGGTTAAGGTTTCCTAACCATAGACATGAGTTGTCAATTGATAATGAGATCATATCATTGGGAGAATGATATGGTGGACATGCCCAAACTAAGCGAAGCAATTAGATCGTATCATTGTGTTCATCTTTGCGAAGCTTTTCCTATGTCAAATATTGTATTCCTTAGACCATGAGATAATACAACTCCCTGGTATCGGAAGAAAGCTTTGAGGTCATCAAACGTCATCCTATGAGAGGGTGATCATAAAGGTGTCTCTCAGGTGATCGGAAAGTATCTGTTGGGTTGTATGTATCGAGATGGGATTTGTCCCTCCCAAGTCGGAGAGATATACTTCGGGCCCACTCGGTAATCGATATCAACACCGCTTGCAAGCATGTGGTTAAGGAGTTAATCACAAAGTGATATCGGATTACGGAACGAGTAAAGTACTTGCTGTGAACGAGATTGAACTAGGTATGACGGTACCGACGATCGAATCTCGGGCAAGTAAAATATCGCGAGACGAAGGGAATATATATATGGGATTGATTGAATCCTGGCATCGTGGTTCATCCGATATGATCATCGATGAATGTGTGGGAATCAATATGGGTGCCCAGACCCCGCTGTTGATTATTGATAGAAGATCATGTCTGCATATTCTCGAACCCGCAGGGTCACACACTTAACGTGTCTCGACGCTAGGATAGATTGGATAATTGGTTTATGAATTTTTTGTTCGGAGTCTCGGATGGGATCCGGGATATCACGAGAGGTTCCGGAATGGTCCGGAGAATAAGATTCATATAAGACAGTGCAGTTTTTGGAGTTCGGAATTGTTCCGGGTTAATCGGTATTGTACCGGAAGCTTCTAGAACCTTCCGGAAGGGGGCCAACGTGGTCCCACCTTCCAGGAGGGGGCATGGGCCTATGAGGGAGTTTCCTGGCCGCATTGGGCCAGGGGCACAAGGCCCCATAGGGCCCAGCCGATTCTAGAGAGATTTGACTCGTTTAAATCTCGGGATAGAATTTCTAGATAAGGGAGAGTTTAAATCGTTTAAACTAGAGATAGGCTTGGAGGAGGGGCTAGGGCTGGCCGCCCCCTCCCCCTCTATATATAGAGGGCTGGTGCGCCCCCCCTCACACACACCTTCCTCCAAACCCTAGTAGCCCTGCTGCCTTCCTCTCTCCCTCCCGACTGTTTGTAGGCGAAGCCCTGCAGCAGAAATTCTCCACCATATACACCACGCCGTCGTGTTGTAGATCCAATCCATCTCTCCACCATACTTGCTGGTCCGAGGAAGGAGGAGACGTCGAGGTGCTGCACGTTTGCATCTCACGGAGGCACCGCCACTTGTGGTGCTAGATCGGATCGGATCGCGAGGAGGAGAAGCGAGTACGACTACATCACCCACGTTCCGACGAACGTTCCGCTGTGCGAATCTTCAAGGGTATGAAGATCTAATCCAATATCTCTCGTTGTTTGCATCTCCTAGATTAGATCTTGGCTTTCCCTCTGTTCGCTTCCGTAGAAAATTTTGATTTACTATGCTGCGAAACCCTTCAGTGGTATCAGAGCTAGATCTATGCGTAGATGTGATTCACGAGTAGAACGCAACATGGTTGTTGCGGGCGTTGATGTTTTCTATTGCAAGCCTCTTGTTTGTGTTCTTCTTATGACGCGGGATAGTGAGATTGAAGCGGTCCAGGCCAACCTTACGCGACGTTGTTCGCGAGACCGGCTCCGCACTTGACATGTGGCTTGTACCACACATGCGGCTGGTGGATGTCAGTTTCTCTCACTATAGTTGTCATGGGATTAACACCGGAGTTTGGCAACCATAATATCACCGTTGTGGCTTTCCGTAGGTAAGAATCGTTCTTAGCATCTACTCCCATAAGCCACGTAAAACATGCAACAACAAAGTAGAGGCGTCTAACTTGTTTTTGCAGGGAGTGTTTTCTGTGATATGGTATGGCCCAAGATGTGATGTGTATAATGTATGCGATGATCATGTTTTGTAATGTTTCACGACTTGCATGTCGTTGAGTACACAACCGGCAGGAGCCATATGGTTGTCTTTATAATTGTGTATGACCTGCGAGTCAACTTCTTATACGCCATGTAATAGCTTTACTTTATCGCTAAGTAGTTAGCAATAGTTGTAGTTGCTATTTGTGGTGGAGGCAATCATGGTGGAGTGATGGAGATCATGCCGGAACGCACAAGATGAAGATCATTGCGTGAAGATTGGCTATACCATGTCACATAAAGTTATATGCATGTGATGTTTATCCTTTTATGTGTCTTATTATGCTTAGATCGCGACGGTAGCATTATAAGATGATTCCTCACTTAAAGATCAAGATAAAAAATTGTGTTCTCCCCAAGTATGCACCGTTGCGAAAGTTCGTCGTGTCCAAGCATCACGTGATGATCGGATGCTATAGACTCTACGCTCACATACAACGGGTGCAAGCCAGTTTTGCACACGCGGAAATACTTGGGTCTAACTTGACGAGCCTAGCATGTACAGACATGGCCTCGGAACACAAGAACCGAAAGGTTAAGCATGAGTCATATGAATGATATGATCGACACTTCGTTGTCCACCATTGAAACCACATCTCTTCTCGTGATGATCGGATTAGGTGTGGTGAATTTGGATTGTGTTCACTAAACAACTTGAGGGATGTTGAATTTAGTGGGAGTTCATCTAGTAATTTGATTAAGTTGAACTATTTATCATGAACATAGTCTAAATTGTACTTGCAAATACTGTAGATCACATGGCCAAGTCCAACTTCAACTTCAACGTTTTTGCTGAGAAAGAAAAGCTTAGAAACAATGGGTCTAACTTCACCAACTGGTTCCGCAATCTAAGAATCATTCTGTCTGGCGGACAAAAGGACTATGTCCTTGAGAAAGCGTTAGGTAACCCCCCTGCTGCAACTGCGCCGGCTGATGAGAAAGCTATCTATCAGTCGCGCAAAGATGATTATGGTGTGATTAAGAGCACCATGTTGTTTGCTATGGAACCGGAACTTCAAAATCGTTTTGAAAACTATCCCGGGCCCTTTGAGATTCTCGAGGAGCTGAAAACCATGTTTCAGACTCAGGCCCGTTCTGAGAGATATGAGATCTCTGAGAAGTTCTTTAACTGCAAGATGGAGGAAGGGAGTTCCGTTAGTGAGCACGCCATTAAGATGTCGGGCTACACTCAACGCCTTGAGCAACTGGACTGCAAGATTCCAGAGGAGCTCAAGATTGACAGGGTTCTGCAATCACTCCCTCCCAGCTACAAAAGTTTTGTAGTGACTCATAATCAGATTGGTTCCACTGATACGATCACCGAGCTCTTCGCAAAGCTGAAGGCTGCGGAGGTGGACATCAAGAAAGATAATCATGTGTTGATGGTCAACAAGCCCTCCTTTAAGAAAGGTAAAGGTGCAAAGAAGCCCTTCAAGAAAGGTGGCGGCAAGCGCGTTGCCCCTGCTGAGAAGAAGCTCAAGTCAGGTCCTAAGCCGGACACTGAGTGCTTCTATTGCAAGGACAAGGGTCACTGGAAGCGCAACTGTCCGAAGTACTTAGTAGACAAGAAGGCTGGCACCATCAAAGGTATATTTGATATACATGTTATTGATGTTTTCCTTACTAGCCCTCGTTGTAGTGCCTGGGTATTTGATACCGGTTCAGTTGCTAATATTTGTAACTCGAAACAGGAGCTACGGAATAGACGGCGGCTTGCGAGGGATGAGGTGACGATGCGCGTTGGCAACGGATCAAGAGTTGATGTGATGGCCGTCGGCACGCTCTCCTTAGTTTTACCTTCGGGATTAGTTTTAAACCTTAATAAATGTTATTATGTGCCTGCGTTGAGCATGAACATTATTTCTGGATCGTGTTTATTGCAAGACGGTTATTCATTTAAATCGGAGAATAATGGTTGTTCTATTTATATGAGTAACATCTTTTATGGTCATGCACCTATTGTGAATGGTTTATTTCTTCTAAATCTCGAAAGGGATGAAACACACATCCATAACATTGAGGCTAAGAGATGCAAAGTAGATAGTGATAATACTACTTATTTGTGGCACTGTCGTCTAGGTCATATTGGTGTAAAGCGCATGAAGAAACTCCATTCTGATGGACTTTTGGAGTCTCTTGATTTTGAATCATTTGACACATGCGAACCATGCCTCATGGGCAAGATGATCAAAACCCCGTTCTCCGGTATGATGGAGCGAGCAACGGACTTGTTGGAAATCATACATACCGATGTATGCGGACCGATGAGTGTTTCGACGCGCGGTGGATATCGCTATTTTCTCACTTTTACCGATGACTTAAGTAGATATGGGTATATCTATTTAATGAAACATAAATCTGAAACATTTGAAAAGTTCAAGGAATTTCAGAATGAAGTAGAGAACCATCGTAACAGAAAGATTAAGTTTCTACGATCCGATCGTGGGGGCGAATATTTGAGTTATGATTTTCTCACGCATCTCAAAGCAAGTGGAATCGTTTCACAACTCACGCCACCCGGAACACCACAGCGCAATGGTGTGTCTGAACGCCGGAATCGAACCCTATTAGATATGGTCCGATCGATGATGTCTCTTACTGATTTGCCGTTATCATTTTGGGGTTATGCATTAGAAACCGCTGCATTCACTTTAAATAGGGCTCCATCTAAATCCGTTGAGACGACACCGTATGAACTGTGGTTTGGTGCTAAACCTAAGTTGTCGTTTCTTAAAGTTTGGGGATGTGAAGCTTACGTCAAGAAGTTGATGCCGGACAAGCTCGAACCCAAAGCGGAGAAATGCGTCTTCATAGGATACCCTAAGGAAACTATTGGGTATACCTTCTATCACAAAACCGAAGGCAAAGTGTTTGTCGCAAAGAACGGTTCCTTTCTTGAGAAGGAGTTTCTCTCGAAAGAAGTGAGTGGGAGGAAAGTAGAGCTAGACGAGGTTATTGAACCTTCTCTTGAATTGGAGAGTAGCGCAGCACCTAAAATTGTTCCAGTGCCGCCTGCACCAACAATAGAGGAAGCTAATGATAAGGATCATGAAGCTTTGGACGATGCTGCTGCTGAACGTCGCAGGTCGACAAGGTCGCGTGCCCCTCCTGAGTGGTACGGCAACCCTGTCTTGACTGTCTTGTTAGTAGAAGACAGTGAACCTACGAACTATGAGGAAGCGATGATGAGCCCAGACTCTGAGAAATGGCTAGAGGCCATGAAATCCGAATTGGGATCCATGAGCGAAAACCAAGTATGGACTTTGGTGGACCCTCCTAGCGACCGAAAGGCCATTGAGTGCAAATGGATCTTCAAGAAGAAAACGGACGCGGATGGTAATGTTACCGTCTATAAAGCACGGCTTGTCGCAAAAGGTTTTCGACAAGTTCAAGGTGTTGACTACGATGAGACTTTCTCTCCCGTAGCGATGTTTAAGTCCATTCGGATTTTATTAGCAATTGCTGCGTTTCATGATTATGAAATATGGCAAATGGATGTCAAGACTGCTTTCCTCAATGGCAACATTGATGAAGAGTTGTATATGATGCAACCCGAAGGTTTTGTCGATCCTAAGGATGCTGATAAAGTATGCAAACTTCAGCGTTCCATTTATGGACTGAAGCAAGCATCTCGGAGTTGGAACCTTTCGTTTTGATCAAGTGATCAAGAGCTTTGGATGTGTTCCAAATTGCTACGAAGCTTGCATCTACAAGAAAGTGAGTGGGAGCTCGGTGACGTTTCTGGTACTGTATGTGGATGACATATTGATTATTGGAAATGACATCAACATGCTTAACGATGTGAAGAGTTATTTGAACAAGTGTTTTTCAATGAAAGACCTAGGTGAAGCTGCTTATATATTGGGCATCAAAATCTATAGAGATAGACAAAGACGCCTGATAGCTTTAAGCCAGAGTACATACCTAGACAAAGTTCTGAAAAGGTTCAGAATGGATAAGGCATTGAAAGGTTCAGTGCCTATGTTGTCAGGTAAGATATTGAGCAAGGCTCAGTGTCCAGCTACGGTAAATGATAGGGAAGCTATGAGCAAAGTGCCTTATGCCTCGGCCATAGGTTCCATCATGTATGCCATGCCGTGTACTAGACCGGATGTGTCCAATGCTCTTAGTTTGACGAGCAGATATCAAAGCGATCCAGGAGTGGAACACTGGACAGCCGTGAAGAACATCCTAAGGTACCTGAATAGGACTAAAGAAATGTTCTTAGTCTATGGGGGTGATGAACAGCTCGTCGTAAAAGGTTACGTCGATGCTAATTTCGACACCGACAAGGATGATTCTAAATCTCAGACAGGATACGTGTATATTTTGAATGGAGGAGCTGTGAGCTGGAGAAGCTGCAAGCAAAGCGTGATCGCGGGATCTACAGTAGAAGCGGAATACATGGCTGCTACAGAAGCGTCAAGTGAAGGAGTTTGGATCAGAAACTTCATCACTGAGCTTGGCGTGGTTCCAAGTGTGTTGGACCCACTGGAGATATTGTGTGACAACACTGGCGCCATAGCACTCGCTAAGGAACCAAGATATCATCCAAAGACCAAGCATATCAACCGCAAGTTTCATATAATCCGAGATTATATAGCAGATGGAGATCTGAAGATCAGCAAAGTACATACAGATCTGAATGTCGCAGATCCATTGACTAAACCTCTTCCACGTGTAAAACATGATCAACACCTCAATGCCATGGGTGTGAGATTGTTGCCAAATGTAAACTAGATTATTGACTCTAGTGCAAGTGGGAGACTGTTGGAATTATGCCCTAGAGGCAATAATAAAGATGTTATTATTATAATTCTTGTTCATGATAAAGTTTATATTCCATGCTAGAATTGTATTAAGCGGAAACATTAATACTTGTGTGGTTTGTGAACAACACCGTGTCCCTAGTACGCCTCTATGGACTAGCTCATTGATCAATGATGGTTAAGGTTTCCTAACCATAGACATGAGTTGTCAATTGATAATGAGATCATATCATTGGGAGAATGATATGGTGGACAGGCCCAAACTAAGCGAAGCAATTAGATCGTATCATTGTGTTCATCTTTGCGAAGCTTTTCCTATGTCAAATATTGTATTCCTTAGACCATGAGATAATACAACTCCCTGGTATCGGAAGAAAGCTTTGAGGTCATCAAACGTCATCCTATGAGAGGGTGATCATAAAGGTGTCTCTCAGGTGATCGGAAAGTATCTGTTGGGTTGTATGTATCGAGATGGGATTTGTCCCTCCCAAGTCGGAGAGATATACTTCGGGCCCACTCGGTAATCGATATCAACACCGCTTGCAAGCATGTGGTTAAGGAGTTAATCACAAAGTGATATCGGATTACGGAACGAGTAAAGTACTTGCTGTGAACGAGATTGAACTAGGTATGACGGTACCGACGATCGAATCTCGGGCAAGTAAAATATCGCGAGACGAAGGGAATATATATATGGGATTGATTGAATCCTGGCATCGTGGTTCATCCGATATGATCATCGATGAATGTGTGGGAATCAATATGGGTGCCCAGACCCCGCTGTTGATTATTGATAGAAGATCATGTCTGCATATGCTCGAACCCGCAGGGTCACACACTTAACGTGTCTCGACGCTAGGATAGATTGGATAATTGGTTTATGAATTTTTTGTTTGGAGTCTCGGATGGGATCCGGGATATCACGAGAGGTTCCGGAATGGTCCGGAGAATAAGATTCATATAAGACAGTGCAGTTTTTGGAGTTCGGAATTGTTCCGGGTTAATCGGTATTGTACCGGAAGCTTCTAGAACCTTCCGGAAGGGGGCCAACGTGGTCCCACCTTCCAGGAGGGGGCATGGGCCTATGAGGGAGTGTCCTGGCCGCATTGGGCCAGGGGCACAAGGCCCCATAGGGCCCAGCCGATTCTAGAGAGATTTGACTCGTTTAAATCTCGGGATAGAATTTCTAGATAAGGGAGAGTTTAAATCGTTTAAACTAGAGATAGGCTTGGAGGAGGGGCTAGGGCTGGCCGCCCCTCCCCCTCTATATATAGAGGGCTGGTGCACCCCCCCTCACACACACCTTCCTCCAAACCCTAGTAGCCCTGCTGCCTTCCTCTCTCCCTCCCGACTGTTTGTAGGCGAAGCCCTGCAGCAGAAATTCTCCACCATATACACCACGCCGTCGTGTTGTAGATCCAATCCATCTCTCCACCATACTTGCTGGTCCGAGGAAGGAGGAGACTTCGAGGTGCTGCACGTGTGCATCTCACGGAGGCACCGCCACTTGTGGTGCTAGATCGGATCGGATCGCGAGGAGGAGAAGCGAGTACGACTACATCACCCACGTTCCGACGAACGTTCCGCTGTGCGAATCTTCAAGGGTATGAAGATCTAATCCAATCTCTCTCGTTTTTTGCATCTCCTAGATTAGATCTTGGCTTTCCCTCTGTTCGCTTCCGTAGAAAATTTTGATTTACTATGCTGCGAAACCCTTCAGCCCCTCCTTATATAGGTGGAGGGGGTGCACCAAGGGGAGGGGAGTCCCTCCCCAACTCGGTCTCCGAGGGCCGGCGGTGGAGGGAGAGGGACTTCCTCCCCAAGTAGGTTTCCTACTCTCCCTCCACCAAACAAAATAGCCGTTTGACTTTTCAAATTGGCGTTTGACTTTTCAAACTAGGATTTGATTTATCCCTTTATTTTGTTCAGCGATGACACCTAGTACATGATGCAACCATTCCAACTTGTAATGACACATTCATGTACCCTTCCCCTTCGGAGTGCCGGACATTCCGGAACCTTCTAGAACATTCCCGATGAAAACACCGGAACCATTCTCCAACCCCGAAACAGGACTTTCCTTATATGAATCTTATTATCCGGACCATTCCGGATCTCCTCGTGATATCCCGGATCCTATCCGAGACTCCGAACAACATTCGGTCTCTTACTCATCATTCCATAACTACTCAACAACATCGAATCCTTAAGTGTGTCTCCCTACGGTTCGTGAATTATGCGGACATGATCGACACACTTCTCCGATCAATAACCAATAGAGGAATCTGGAAATTCATATGGCTCCCACATATTTATACGATTACTTTGCGATCGAATGAACCACTTACATACGATACCAATTTCCCTTTGTCTCACGATAGTTTACTTATCCGAGGTTTTGATCGTCGGTATCTCTGCATACCTAGTTCAACCTCGTTACTGATAAGTACTCTTTTCTCGTTCCCATGGTATGTGATCCCTTGTGAGCCAGTCACATGCTTGCAAGCTAATTGGATGACATTCCACCGAGAGGGCCCAGAGTATATCTATCCGTCATATGGATGGACAAATCCCACTCTTGATCCATGGGTCTCAACCCATACTTTCCGAACACCCAATGCCATCTTTATAGCCACCCAGTTACGGTGTGGTGTTTGATGTCATCAAAGCATCCTTCCGGTGATGGTGATAATCATGATCTCATGGTCAAAGGAATTAGGTTACTATGTATCAGAAAGCTTATAGCAAATGAACTATATTAAATGACTTGATCTTTATGCTATGCTTAACTATAGGAGTATATCCATCACATCATTCTCCTAATGATATGACCCTGTTGTTAATAACATCTCTATATCATGATCAGGAAACCATGATCATATATTAACCAACAAGCTAGTTTAACAAGAGGCTTTACTAGGGACTCTTTTATGTTTACAAATCACACAAGTATTAATGTTTCCGGTTAATACAATTATAGCATGGTATGTAAACATTTATCATAAGTATGAAGATATGATAATAACCACTTTATTATTGCCTCTTGGGCATATCTCCAACAGTCTCCCACTTGCACTAGAGTCAATAATCTAGTTTCAAACCTTTGTGTATTCAACACCTATGGCTTTCTGGTGTTGTATGTACACTATTGCTAGTGGTCAACTGATCTTTGGATCTGACACTTCCAGTTCCATGTGTAACTGCATGTCTTTGCGTCTCTACGCATCACTCATTCTCTAATGAGATGACTTTGTACAAATTTGGTCCTTTGGTGTGACCTTTAGTTCTTTGGGGTTAAAACATGTTGATAATATTGTCGTACAATATATCTTTATAGTATTATACCTGCTGTGAACTACACCTAGTTTGATAACAAACTACTTGACACAAATGCCCTCTTACGCTGCTATAATAGCAGTTATATACTTAGCCTTTTGTTGTAGTATCTGTCACAATGTCTCAATTTTGGAACTCATCCAAATCCATTATGAAACTTACTTTCCATCATATTGTTCCACCCTTAGTTTAGATTGAGATAAACTTAATTTGTACTTTGTGACAAAACTAGTATCAATGTAATTCATTTACAATGAACTAACCATCTATTTTTCACTTCTACAAAATAATATATTCTTATTTCTTTTACAAGATCATAAGAATATCTTTACTATTGTCCAATAATCATCTTATGAATCATTATGGTATATGCTCATAATATTTAGAGCATAGGACATATCTGGATTTGTACACATCACAACATGATTGATAAAATACTCTTTGTGATTTTATACATCAAGTATCAATCTATACTTGAATCTTTGTTTCACTTACCAAGTGTCAATACACTTGAATATATCATCAATATTGAACTCATTCAATCCTTTATGTGCGACAAGAACCTTTCTTGTAGTTTCTATATTGAACTCATTCAATATATCATCTATGTACTTTCGGCACAACCATATTAGCGTCTAATGATGCCAAATATTTGGGTTTTGCCTAAGTCTTTCATCGAGATGAAATTCTTATCCTGTGTTAATAAAAGATACATTTATTTCCAATCAACAATATGTCTTCCACATAATGTATTAGAAACATGTCTTAGCGCTCCCACTTAATTTCTTGCAAATGCAAGCATCTTCATCGTCTCTGATGAAATTAAACTCTTTTAACAGTTTTATCATAGTGAAGATTCCAACTCCGCGATGCTTACTTCAACCATTGAAATTTGCATATGTTTTTAGCATCCTTTGAATTAACAAAACCCTTTGGACCGTGTCATGCACATGTCCTTGGTAACCATTCTATTAGAAGAACTTGTTTTGTTTATTCAACACATGACAAAATTATATGTCGTGGTTGCTACATTAATCCGTCTAGACTAAATATCGCTATGAAAGATCAGATCTTGTCATAGTCAACCTTTGAACATTGTTATGAACTCTTTCCCAACATGTCGACTATTTCATAGATGTGAAACATCCATGTCTATTTCTTTATATATCCAAATATGACTGTAAGGTCGTGTACCTTTCCAGAGGGTCTTTCAAGTTCAAAGCTTGATCTCTCGTATATGGAACTATCACGGATTTTATGGCTTCAAGCCATTTGACGGAGTCAGGGCCCATCATCGCTTCTTTTTATGTAGTCGGATCATTATTGTTAAATAATGATTTAACTCTCAAATCTTGGTATTTGATTGTTTACCCGACCTTCTTGTTTCAATAGGAACTTAGTCCTCCGTGACCACAACCTTTGAGGCACATGAGCCATGAGCATTGTTGCTGCCTCCGGAACACTTTTCGGCGCTGCGCAACTCTGCACATATAGCTAAGGTTCTTTTAACCTTATCAAAGTTCTATTGTCCTTCCACTTAACTTTTCACGAAAAATTCCTTCTCTAAGAAACTTGACGTTCAAAGCGACAAACATTTTTGTCTCCGATGTTATGGAGGAACAGTTATTCGAAATAACATATAAAGATAGGTTCATCCGACTTTGGTTGCAAACATCTTTCTTATGCATAGCATACCAATGTTTAAGAAAGGACAACTTGGGTTTTATCCCAAACCATAACTTTATATGGTGTCAATTCAACGGATTATGATGGAGCTCTTTTTAGTGGAAAAACGGTAGTCTCTAAAGCTTTTAATCTTTAAAATATAATGACAGTTTTATGATTTACACCTTTGATCTTACCATGTCAAACAAGGTTTAATTACATATCTCGAACGCTCCATACTCTTATGGTGTTTCGGAAAATGCAAATCCACGGAACGATTCCTTAAATCTTAGGTATTATGCTAAACTTGTAACTAAAATATCTTCCTTTATGATCTTATCATAAACTATTTATATTCTTGTTACAATGATTTTGCACTACATCTTGAAAGTCTTTGAACTTTTCAAATGTTTCATACTTCATCCTTATTAAGTAAATATTCATATATTCACTCAAATTTTCGAAGAAAGCATATGAAGTTGAAATCCATCGCTCTTGACTACACATGATGGACTTCATACAACAATATGTACAAGTTCTAATAAGCTAGTCATTCGTTCCCTTTTGGCCTATGAACGAAGTTTTAATTATCTCTAGGAAAGTTTCACAAGCGTCATTTGATCAAAAATCAAAAGACTCCAAAATTCCATTCATATGGAGTTTCTCCATGTTTTCTTTCCAATATAATTTAAACGGCGATATCACTTTCTAAGTGAACTTTTAATTTGTCTTTCGACATTTTTAGCACTTGTTTTATGGATGTGATTTCTCCAACCAGATTTGTGAATCATCCATCTTTTATGGATTACGACAATTATTTGAACAACCCTTTTGTTCTCATAATACCTGATAAAACAAATTTTGAAGGCAAGCTTTGATGTTTAACGAGCAGCACAATAACCCTTTATTTGTTCTCGATGGACATTATCACATATTCTTTTGCTAGTTACTTAGGCCATTATAGTTCATGAATTGTGTTGTTTCGTATGAAGATTCACACCAACGAATTCAGTATCAAATACTTAAGAACCACATTGTTTAACAGGCAAATAATATAGCCATAACACGTATATCCTTTATATACCTAAACTAAACAATTCTAGTCTTTCTTTTCTGCCATTATTTATGAGATTCTCTTTCAGTATTTCTTTTTCTGTTTGAAAGAATCTATCAACATCAATAGTGGAGCCATACACATGACACATAGTCCAAAGCGTGTATACTTAAATACCAATGTCTTTGGACTTGCACTTTGAAGTAGATTACCATCATCAAATGTTTGGTATTCTTTCAAATTCCTTTCTTTAGTAATCTCTTGGTGTAGTAAACATTTTACCTACATCAAATATTCACCCTTATCATGGAATCATCCATGATCAAGCTATTTTTAGCTTATAACGGTGAATCACGAGTATAATGTTGCTCTCCAAAACCTTTTGGAGGATTAGGACAACTAGTGTCTCCAACCTTTTGCAAATTCTCATCAAATATGAGAACATGACTTTTGCCATATTATACTCTATCATGTTGCAACCAAAACTTCGTTTCAGATATCACAATATCTTCCACACATCATGGTTTCTGAAACAACTCTTTCAACTCCTAGATAACCTTGATATTGAAACTATCTTTCGACTATCAAGAATCATGGAGATAAACATGATACTTATATACTAACACTGGAATTGTTACTCTTGATTTAATACCAACTATTAAATTTCACGGAGTAATCGAAACTTACTGAAAGTTTGCAATGGGACTTTTAGATTAACACTTCAAAACAATACGATACCAGTTCGTAAAGTAACTAACCAGAATTCTATAGTTCTATCATCTCAATTATAACTAAGCGCAAGGTGGTAAACGGATGCCAATGACTACAACAACTATGCAAATTCACTTTGATTTAATTTATGATAAATAGTGTTCAACTTTTAATCATATTGCCGTTGAACTCCCACTCAAAACAATATCTCTCACATTGTTTTAGTGATCACACGAACCAAATCCACCACATCAAAGCCGATCATCACGAGAGTTGATGTAGCTTCAATGACGAACAATCAACATGTTCATCATATCTACTATATGACTCATGCTTTACCTTTCGGTGATCCGTGTTCCGAGACCATGTCTGTACATGCTAGGCTCGTCAAGATCAAACCTTAGCTTCCGCATGAGCAAATCTGGCTTGCTCACGTTGTATACACTCGCAGAATCTAACACACCCGATCATCACGTGGTGCTTCGAAACAACGAGCTTTAGCAACGGTGCTTACTAAGGATGAACACTTTAAAACTTGAAATTATGTGCTTGAGGGATCATCTTATAATGCTACTGTCATGAACTAAGCAATACAAGATTCATAAAAGGATTAACATCACATGCAATTCATAATATGTGATATGATATGGGCTTTCTTCTTTGTGCTTCCGATCTCCATCTTCAAGCACGAACATGATCTCCATCATCACCGGCATTGCATCAAGGTCAATGACACCGCTCCATTGTTGTCGTCCACCAGCTTCAACTATTACAACTACTTTGAATAGACACGCGGGTCTTAACAGAATATAAAGACAACCATATGGCTCCTGCCGGTTGCCAACTTACAATAAGGAACATTGCATACATCAAATATAATCACAATCATGGCCATATCACATCACAGCACACCCCTGCAAAACAAAGTTAGACGCCTCTAATTTTCTTTGCATGTTTTACGTGGTTTGGGGCTTTCAATAAGTGTCGTTCTAACTTACGAACAAGAACCACAACATTGATACTAGTATTGTCAATCACCCGTTGTAAATTGAATCTTCCACTATGTTGGGAGAAACAGGCACCCGCAAAGACACTTATGCAATACAAGTTGCATGTCAAGCGTGGAGCAAGTCTCATGAACGATGTCATGTAAGGTTAGCCCGGGCCGCTTCATCCCACCATCCCGCAAGATGCAAAGTACACAAGAAGCAATCGACAACAAAAGCATCAATGCCCACAATGACCATTGTGTTCTACTCATGCAACAGATCTACATATAGACACGGCTCTAATACCACTGTAAGGGTTCATAGCATGGAAAACAAAAAATTTCTACCGCATGCAAACAAACAAGCCAAGATCTATCTACTAGATTGTAGCAACGAGTCGATAGATTAACTCACCCTCAAAGATTCCAAAGCGGTTAACGAGATCGGATTCTCGTGGGTGATGTAGTCGTACTCTTCCCGATCTCAAGATCGTGTAGATGATCCTTCCAGCGCCGCATTCCGGCAGCGCTCCCGCAGTCGGTCACACGTTCGGTACTCGATGAAGACTTTCCTCTCCCTTGTTCCAGCAGGCAGCGGAGGTTGTAGCACTCTCCTCGTGATTCCAGCAGCACGACGGCGTGGTACCGGAAGTAGAGGGGAGATCTCGAAGGTCTTCGCCTTAAGCCGGAGCGAGTATGGTGGACTATAAGAGAGGCTTGTCGATCTAGGGTTTAGAGGCACCAAGTAGAGGGAGCTAGGCCGGCGGCTAGGGCAAGGGGATTACCCCAAGTCGGCGGCTTGGGCAAACCCTAGGGCGGCGGCGGCTATGGTGGCCGACGGCGGCTAGGGTTAGGTTTAGAGGGGCAAGGTGTAGGTTTGGAGGGGCAGCCCTGTCCCTCCTTATATAGGTGGAGGGGGCGCGCCAAGGGGAGGGGAGTCCCTCCCCAACTCGGTCTCCAAGGGCCGACGGTGGAGGGAGAGGGACTTCCTCCCCAAGTAGGTTTCCTACTCTCCCTCCACCAAACAAAATAGCCGTTTGACTTTTTAAATTGGCGTTTGACTTTTCAAACTAGGATTTGATTTATCCCTTTATTTTGTTCAGCGATGACACCTAGTACATGATGCAACCATTCCAACTTGTAATGACACATTCATGTACCCTTCCCCTCCGGAGTGCCGGACATTCCGGAACCTTCTAGAACATTCCCGATGAAAACACCGGAACCATTCTCCAACCCCGAAACAGGACTTTCCTTATATGAATCTTATTCTCCGGACAATTCCGGATCTCCTCGTGATATCCCGGATCTTAGCCGAGACTCCGAACAACATTCGGTATCTTACTCATCATTCCATAACTACTCAACAACATCGAATCCTTAAGTGTGTCTCCCTACGGTTCGTGAATTATGCGGACATGATCGAGACACTTCTCCGATCAATAACCAATAGAGGAATCTAGAAATTCATATGGCTCCCACATATTTCTATGATTACTTTGCGATCGAATGAACCACTTACATACGATACCAATTTCCTTTTGTCTCACGATAGTTTACTTATCCGAGGTTTTGATCGTCGGTATCTCTGCATACCTAGTTCAACCTCGTTACTGATAAGTACTCTTTTCTCGTTCCCGTGGTATGTGATCCCTTGTGAGCCAGTCACATGCTTGCAAGCTAATTGGATGACATTCCACCGAGAGGGCCCAGAGTATATCTATCCGTCATATGGATGGACAAATCCCACTCTTGATCCATGTGTCTCAACCCATACTTTCCGAACACTCAATGCGATCTTTATAGCCACCCAGTTACGGTGTGGTGTTTGATGTCATCAAAGCATCCTTCCGGTGATGGTGACAAGCATGATCTCATGGTCGAAGGAATTAGGTTACTATGTATCAGAAAGCTTATAGCAAATGAACTATATTAAATGACTTGATCTTTATGCTATGCTTAACTATAGGAGTATGTCCATCACATCATTCTCCTAATGATATGACCCCGTTGTTAATAACATCTCTATGTTCATGATCAGAAAACCATGATCATATATTAACCAACAAGCTAGTTTAACAAGAGGCTTTACTAGGGACTCTTTTATGTTTACAAATCACACAAGTATTAATGTTTCCGGTTAATACAATTATAGCATGGTATGTAAACATTTATCATAAGTATGAAGATATGATAATAACCACTTTATTATTGCCTCTTGGGCATATCTCCAACAAGTATGCTGCGTCAGAAGGATCAAGGTGCCCTGGGGTTTAAAGACATGCGACTCTTCAACCAGGCCCTTCTTGCCCGCCAAGCGTGGCGCCTACTGAAACAGCCCAACACTCTGTGTGCCCGTATTCTGAAGGCCAAGTACTTCCTGCAGGGCCTCTTGACTGACACTGTCTTCACTGGAAACGCTTCCTCCACGTGGCGTGCGCTTGAGTATGGCCTGGAACTCATCAAGAAAGGGATCATCTGGAGGATTGGCAATGGCACGAGCGTGCGTGCCTGGCGCGAGCCATGGATCCCCCGGGAGTCATATCTTAAACCATACACAAAGCAAGGAAGATGCAGACTTAGATGGATCGCTGATTTCCTGAACCCCGATGGTACATGGAATATTGGCCTGGTCCAGCGCTGGTTCCTGGCAATGGATGCACAAGAAATAATCAAAATCCGCATGTCGAAGCGGAATGAGGCTGACTTCATAGCATGGAATCCCGAACGGTCGGGCGGATTCACCGTGAGAAGTGCCTACAGACTGGCCTATGAGGAACAGCTGCGAGCCGCAGGCCGAGAAGCGACAAGTAGCCGACCGCTTGGGAAGAACCCGGAGTGGAAGATGATTTGGCAATGCCATGTCCCGCCGAAGGTTCGAACCTTTGCATGGAAGCTCGCCAAAAACTCTCTGGCCACTCAGGTTAATAAGGCAAAACAAGGTATGGCTGTGCTCGACACCTGTGTAATTTGCGGAATGGAAGCGGAATCTACCTTCCATGCAATGATCAAATGCCCTCATGCCCGGGGATTATGGGAACTGATGAGACAATGCTGGGAGCTTCCATCCGAGGATGTGCTGTTCAAGAATAACCAGGACTGGTTCCTACATGCTATTTAGAAAACGGAGGCTCCAAAGCATGCATCGTTCCTCATGCTCTTGTGGAGAATATGGCATGTGCATAATGAACTCACACGTTAGAAGGCACCATCAACCGCCATGGACTCAAGGAAATTCCTAGAAATCTACCTGCAGTCGCTGATGCTGGTTGACCAACACCCAGAGGTGGACATTGTGAAAGCAAAACAGGTGGTTGACGGAACGCAACGCTTGCGGAAAAGGAACCAAGCAGATGAGAGGCCACAGGTGAAATACAAATGGAAACCCCCAGACGTGGGTGTGATGAAACTAAACGTTGACGGAGCATACACCCAGGATGGGAGGGCAGGCGCAGGCATGCTCCTCCGGGACTCTAATGGCAGTGTGATCTTTGCAGCATGCAGGTGGCTCCAAACCTGCTCGGAACCTCTGGAAGCTGAGCTCGCTGCTATGGAAGAAGGGATGGAGCTTGCTCTTCACTGGACACACACAAACGTCATTCTGGAGTCGGACTGTGCGGAGGCGATCAAGATGGTCCAAGATGACAAGCCCAATCTGTCCCGTCATGCAATGCGAATCAATATCATTAGAGAGAGGTTGAGGGAAAGAGGAACAAAGGTAAGCAAGGTTCACCGTGAGGCGAACTGTGCTAGCCATGGGATGGAGAGCACAAGGAAGAACTGTCGTTTGGCTGCGTAATTCACCACCAGAGATTCATGGTGTGATCCTGGCGGATTTGTACTCCCCCCTGATGAATGAAACTCTTTTTTCCCGCAAAAAAAAAATCATGACAGCCGTCCGATTCCTCGCGAATAAGGGCATCTAGAATGTCCTGCAAAAAACATACCATAAAAGTTGTTTCTAAAGCGTTTTTACGGTATGGTGAGGTTCCACTAGAATAGATCGCGCTCGCGGGTGCAAATAAACTTATCATAAAAAATACATAAAAACGATTCTAAAATGTCAAAAAATGAATTTTTTCCATAAATAATAATGTTGAAGTATTGAATTTGTAATTTTTACACGGGACACAAAAATATTATTTATCCCAAAAGCTTGTGTATGAACATAGAATGTCTGGATGTAGGTGCGACCTTTTTTTGACATTTCGATATATGTTTTCAAATAATGAGTTCATCTATATGGGTGAGCCTAGTTGGATTTCCATGCAGACATCTGCTTCTGTCCCTTGAAGTTGTATATGTATGCGGGAATGATGCATTTAGTTGTGCCTCGCTAGGAAGGAAAAAAAGGTTTTATTCAAAAAAGTCTTAATCTACATAAATAAATAAAAATCAGCCTTTTAGTTCTTTTCTTAGACGTACGCATGCTAATCAATAAATCGAGAATCTAAATGTCGTGTTGCTTAGGGTATGTTTGGTTGGGATTCTGTAGCCAGATTCACTGGTTGAAAGTTAGAATCTGAACCAAACGGAGAAAGGACCGACGCATATTTGGTGAAGGCAGCAGATTTTCTTAGTGCAAAACAGAAGTTGGTCTAACCCGCATCGCGCAAAATATTTGGAAATTACCTGACGTGTGTTTCTCCTCCACCCCTCCTCCGTCCTCCTGTACATCTCTTTTTCCCCATGAATTGCGCCAGAAAGCGGAGAGGCCAAGCTAGGGTTCCCTCTCACTGTCCTATTCCGACGATTTCTGGTGGCTCTAAGGCAGAGAATCGATCCTTCCTAGCCCCCTCTCCCCCCTCCTCGCTCCTTTTCCACTACTGGAGCGACCCGATAGTCAGCCTTATTCCAAGGACGGTTGCTTTTCGGCAACTTCATCTTCTGCGATATTTGATGACTGTAGGATCCTGGCTTCAAGGTTTAGAGATATCAGTTTTGAGCATTCTAATATGGAGGCCAATGAAGCATCTCGTGAGCTAGCTAGGCATAGTTTTTCCGATCATTTAGATTGTTTAGGGACGATGATCCCCCTAGCCTTTTAATTCCTAAGCTCATAAACGATGTAAGTTTCTATGATAATCAGTAAAGCTCACCGAATGGCTTTCCCTAAAAAAATAGCCAGCCACCACCGCCTCTATAGCTTGGTCCATCGATCTGCCGCCTCCAGGAATGACGCTCGAAACCGGCCGACTATAGATTGAATGCGCCACCGTAGGATTATGCCCTCCTCTCCTTCATTCACATCTCCTTCCTCATCATCCTCCCTCCAATTCCATGTATTATAAGGTCGTTTCTTCTTTTTCCCTGATTTTTCTGTAATCGATTCCTTGCAAATGGTCTATGAAATTAGTCTGTGCAATATATAACGATTATTATCGTGTAATGGTTCGTGTAAAATGGTTTACATAGGGCATGGCTTGGATTTTGCGTGCAAGGTGTTTGTCAAAATGCTTACAGGAAAAAAATGCTTGTCATATGTAAATGTGAAATTATGATTTTATATTTTGGATCATATCATTTCATGAATGTGATGAAAGGACTATATGCCTTCTAGAGGTGGAGAATTAGGAATACCATGAATATCATGCATAACAAGATAGCTAATGCTATGTCTAGTGCTAGAGTGATCTAGGATAGTTATGTCGACAGCGATCATGTTGTGTACCATCTCTTTTGTGTAATACATTACTTCAACCAGCCATATTATAAATGAAATAGTTTGATCAAGTCAAACAGATAGAGTGAATTTGTAAAAAAAATCTCGTTTTCCAATCGACATACCATTGCCTTTCCTTTTCTTTCTCCTTTTGATATATCATTATTATCACTTTGATCTAGTTAATAGGGGGTGAGTCATCGTGTAACTCATTTCCCCAACAAAATGCATTTTATTTTTTCACCCATAGATATAGTTTGTAAATTGTCTTATTAGATGATGGCGAGAGAGTTTTACCAAATCATGCTGGGGTTAGGCTCAACCTGCAAAAAAACTACTAGTTCTAGAGTTCTACTAGATCTAGCGCCAGGGATCACAGCCATTGGTCTCAACCTACGTATGTACCCCCGCTCTACCCGCTCCACTAAAGGAAGTCCTTGTCGTTTAGGTTTAATCATCCTTGGATCCGGGGAGAAGGTTGGAGGATCGAGAGCAAGAGGGCGTAGAGGCAACTGCCATGAGAATGCCAAGGGCTGTTGCTCACTTTTTGTTGAGTGTATCAGTTCCATGTGATGCGATTTCTTAGCAGGGCGCAAATGTAGTAAAGCAAATTTATGAAGTTTGACCCTTTTACTTCATGTGATAGTAATAAAAAATACAAAATAAGAAGCATGATGTCGTTCTGTTGTCAGCGATATACTCCATTATTAATGTTTACTAAGCAAGTTCAACAATTCACCCATCCTATGATAACTTAACAAAGCAAGCTAAACATGGTCGGTCCTAAGATTTTCGGGGCGAAACTAAAATTTAGGTCCGCTTGCTATTTTTTGATATACATGTATGAAATAATGAAGAATAAATATTTAAAGTATACCCATTTGCAATATTCATATAAAAATGACAATGTGTACATATTATCTTAAAACTTTCTTCGTGTATTCCTAGAAGCGAAGTCAGTGACAATGGAATCAATATCAATCTCGTTGAATAACTTATTCTCGATGCATATATAGAGTTACCAAACCATTTAGCCTCTCTTGAGATATTGAAGGTATCATATAGTTTTTCAATATTTTTAACTTTGAAAAGATTCATTCAACTAATGCAACTCTCACGGGCAAATTAAATAATATCTAATAAATGATAGAAATATTAGGATAACAATCCGCTTATCTGACAAACTCAAAAATCTCCATGGAAGACAATGGTTTATTTGGCAAATTCAACCTCATAACACTTAACTCGAAAATAAGATCATTTAACTCAACATCAGATGAACCTATGGAATTAGCTCGAGAGAAAGTTTTTGCAAATTTAGTGCAATAATCTTGTAGTTGAGAACCATCCAGTGCCTTCAAGTATGTTGAACTCATTAAAAACGCAAGTATACTTTTAAATGACTGCAAAATCTGTGCATCAATGATGTGGTCTCCATATCGATCATAACTAAAAAGTAGTTAACTTTAAAATTGTAACATCCCAACATTAGAGATTAGAAATAAGCTGAGTTCAGGTGTGTGCATTGTATTTATGCATAGGAAATCTAAATAATTTTTGCGCCTTTGAACAAAACTTGTCAAAAAGATTGAAGCCCCTCTTAACTTGATGGAATTGAAGTAGATCATCAAGTTAATTGCAATAAGTTTCAATATGACCTTTGCTAAAACCTTATTTTGGGGAGGGAGAAGGCCGGGGAAGGGGCGTTGATGGCGATAGAGGGCAGCGGGCCTTACCGGCGGTGCGGTGATGCCGACGGTAAGGAGTCGTCGTGCGAGTCGAGTAGGATGAAGAGGTACCTGGTGCGGGCTCTCGTTTCCGTGTCAATTTAGAGGCAAGAGGCTCCGAATTGGATAGAAAGGGAGGACAATGGACGCGGGGTGGGCGTGGAATTAGGGTCTCCTTTCCAGGCCTGAATTCTAAGACAAACCAAACAGCTGAATCTACTCTCTAATTCCAATTCCTTGATTCTAGATCCAATTGAGTGCATCCAAACAAAGTGTTAAGGATTTATCTAGAAAATAGTCTACCTTGACCCTCACGTGCCCCGTGCGTGACCCTTTTTTTCCAAAAACTGGCAAGCAGACTAGCTAGTGACCACAGATACACACGATTTGTAAGTTGTGTGACATGTTATTTCACTGGTTGTGTGACTTAAGTGCACATGCCGAATAAGTTTAGGGACCGCGGGTGCCATTTACTCAAATATTCTATGTTAGACTGTCAATGGAATCAGTACGTGAGGTACATGAGAGAGGGGAAGGCCTTTGTAAAATCCATCTACGGTTTTGACCTCTTTGCCGATGACACCGCTAGCCTGATCCGTTTACGGTGGCCTTAGAGGTGTCACGGCCAATGACCTATTGTCGGTGGGAGGGTTCCCATTTCTTTGTTTAGAATTTTTAGTGTCTTCTTTAGAATGGTGATGTGGTGGCTATATCCTAAAGTTAGACTAAATTCTTCACTATAAAACGAACGTCGGTCCCTGGCGCTTATAGACGTCAAGACACACGCTTAATCGTTGTGCTCGCACTGGCACAACAAAAAAAAGTCAGGGATAACTACGTCGGGAAAAGTGCATCGTCGGTGTTTTTATTGCTCGGCACAACATCATCCGCCGACCTAGCGCTTCCACGATAGCAACACGTTAACGTCACGACCCATTATAAACTCACACTGCATACTTGCTGTGACAGATGTGAGATGCCGACACAAAGATACTGTCTGGTCCGGTATATGTCGGCATATGCATTGGTGCATAGCAATATAATTAAATTGCTAATTAATCAATAATATTTTACATATAAATATAAATCACATATAAAAAAATAGAAAACTCATAATATGAAGAAAATCATAATACATGATAATGATACACATAGTTCAGATGCAAATACTTTACACTAATTTAGTTCACATACATCTCTTAAAAACTAATTGATTATTTATTAACAACTTGTTGGGGTTCGGCGCTAGAAAACAATAATTTTTTCTACGCAGACAACCCTAATGCCATGATCTATCTATTAGTAATGCAGTAAAGGAAGGGGTTTCGGTGTTCATACTTTTGAAGACCGAACATGGTTAACGTTCCGCGGGAAACGTGGGTGATGTAGTCATACTGACGCCTACCTCAAGGTCGTTCCGAAGTCCAACAGCTCCGAAAACTTATAGTACCACAAGTGCAGCACCGTCAGAGGGAGTGACACATGTACGGTGCTTGACGATGACTCCTGCTTCTCTCCAATCCGGCCAAGATTGTGGAAGTAGAACTCCTAGATCCCGAATCCCACAACGTGACGATGCTCTACGGTGAAAAAGTCCTCGTTCACGCAGCCCTAGCAATAGGGCCGCGGTCACAAGAGAGAGAAGCGGGAGGCAACTAGAAGCAATTCCCAAATATAGGAATCTTTTATTTTTTTTAATGATTTAATTGCCTCGTATGCCTCTTATTATATAGGGGAAGGGGATCCCAAACCCCTTGGCTTAGCCATGTGGGACTAAACAAAGGAGGGGAGAGAGGGGAGGGTCTAGCCAGCCGGCCAAGGGCCCCCATGGGCCTCGTGTGGGGGCCATGGGCCCCAGACGACCACTCCTTCTCCCTCCTCCCTTTTGCCTTTTGCCTCATGGGACTTTTCCATAGGGATTTTAATCAATTTCTTTTATTAAATAAATATAAATAAATGATTAAAAAAGTATTTGACATTTAGTTACATATTATTTAATTCTCGTGGATGTGGAACTCCTTCCATCCCACTCCAGACCTTCCCGGTATCCTTCTGGTTTCTCTATCTCTTTTTTTGTGATTTCGATGATACAAAAACGATCTCTGAGCTTCGTCAAACCCTTAAGCGTGCTACCCAACGGTTTTTGAACACTGCAGACATGGTCGAGACCCCTCCCAGACCAATGATCATCAGCGGGACCTGGATTCGCATAATGAACACATGTGCATTCCACAAAACTTGTCGTTGAACCATCAACGTTGTGTCCTATTTATTTTGTCTCTACAATACTTGCATTGTCCAAGATTTGATCAACAACATCACCATGTCGGGTTCAACCTCGTTACCGACAATTGCTACTTTACTCATTCTGAGAAGTGATATCCCCGTGACCTAGTCACACGCTGCGTAGCTTATGGATATAACTTATCCGAGTGAGCCCAGAGTATCTTACGTCACGCGGATGGACAAATACCGCTCTTGATGCATATCCTTAACCCGCCCCTTTGAGTACCCGATCACACCTTTATGATCATCATTTTACTGAGTGACGTTTGATGCTTTTAAGACACTCTCGAGTGACATTGATTAAATATGATCTCAACGTCTGAGGAATAAGTCACTACATTTCCTAAAAATCGCAACTTGAACTTTGTGACATGATCGCATTAAGAGTGCTTAGTTTGGGTATGTTCACCAACTCATTATCTCAATGGGGTGACTCTATTATCAACTGGCGTGGAATACCACATGATCGGGAAATCTTGATCATATGTTGACCAATAAACCAGTGACTAGAGATTCACTAGAAACTCCTGGTTGTTTATATATCACTCGTGTATTGACATTTCCTATCAATACAGTTATAACATGCTATAAAAAGTAACTATAAACTTCATGACATATGATAATAATCCATATTATTATTTGTCTCTAGGGCATATTTCCAACACAACTGACTTAGATTTTATGCACTATCACGATCAAATAGCCATCCTTTGTTTGAAACCCGAAGACACAAACATCTTCTTGCAGCTTCTTATGAACAACATAATCTGTCCAAGTTGAAGTCCAAATGATAGTATCGTCCTTTCCATGCTTCACACAAACTTTTCTGATGGTTTCATTGCCACTAAAATCTTTCATCATGTCTCCATATTCATGAATGTGAATAATGATAAACATGTGTACCAAAGGGCATGAAAAGTACTACATATGAAGAAATAAACAATTACTGGTGGTGGTAAGTACAAACATCAATATGAATAAAGAAACAATTATTGGTTATGGTAAGAAAGCTAGCGTATTTCCTATTTCCTTTCGAGGGGTTGTTCTTGTTCATGGTGCAAATGTAGTAAGGGATCGTTGACTTGTATTTCTTGACTATCCTCCTTATATTTCTCATTCTTGATCTAGTAATGTTGATACCATTGCCAAACCTACAACGAAGGTAATAATTTTTTACAACTCGGACATCTGATCCTGAAATGAATTTATATTACTTGACCCATATACATGTTATTGATCAAGTCTCACCACTATACCTCGCAGGGTAGAAGGCATGGCCAGACAAGCTAGGTACCTTGTAGGGTTGTTATCCGCAATAGACATTTCTAACCAACAAAATCCAACAAATCTACCTTATTCTCTTACAACAGAAATTTCTAACATACAGATATCATTCAGACCAATGAGATTTTATCATCGGCTAACATATCAACCAATCTGTTAGGACAAATTGTGGACAAGAAATAGGTACCAGGGATGACACTGGAGAGGTGCGCACAACTATGGTTGAGGGTGCTTGAGAGGTTCGCGCAACCGCGTCGAGTGAGCTAGAGAGGTGGGGGTGAAACGAAGATTGATACGTCATAAACGTATCTATAATTTTTGATGTTACATGCTTGTTTTGTATCGACTTTCTTCTATTTTGTCTACACTTTGATGTATTTTTATACATTTTCTGGAACTAACCTATTGACAAGATGCTGCGGTGCCAGTTGCCTGTTTTCTGCTGCTTTTGGTTTCAGAAAAGTAGTAAGGAAATATTCTCGGAATTGGACGGGACAAAAGCCAAAGTAAATATTTTAACGGAAGGAACACAGAGTTCAGAGGGCGGATGAAGTGGGTCCACGAGGCGACCACACCTGGTGGCGGTGTTGGGGATATGCTATATGGGTATCCTCATAGCATGTCTCTTATCCGACTAACCCGGGTGGCCCGTAGTTGGTAGCATGGCTTATGGCCTGCTGGGCGGCCCAGTTAGGTGGATCCAGAAGGGAGGCCCATGCCGGATAAAGTAAGACTACGGTGGAGTCACCAGCATACCCGGAGCCTTGGAGTACAAGATACACAAGACTAGTGATAGACGGTGTAGGACTCTGTACCTGTCCGGCTAGGACTTTTCCCTGTAACCCTAGGATCTGACGACTATATAAGTCGGACCTATGGGAGCCTTTAGGGCACAATCTCACACGATAACTTAGACTCTCTAGTCACCTCGCACAGCGAACCTATCTCTGTAACTCGGCGTATTGCCATTATAGTGATTTATAGCAGGAGTAGGATTCCGCCACCGTCGTGGGATCTGAACCTGGGTAAGCTATGTTACCTCATACCCGTCAACCGTCCGCCTTACTCTACGTCTCTAAACACGCACTGTGAGGACCCCTCCATGGCGTACTCGTCGGCAATACCACGACAGTTGGCGCCCACCGTGGGGCATGAGGCGCTTCAGGCTCTTCAGCGAGCGAGGACCAAGATCTTCGCAGGAATCAGCAAGACCGTAGCCATTGGCCGCGTTCTCTTCTCCGGCAACGTTCTGATCGTCCCTCCTAACGAATTCTGGATCCCAGCAAAGACGAACCTTACGCGGTGCTCGATCGTTCCTATCGGAGACATCCACCTCTTCATCGGCGAAACCGACTCGGGCACTAGTTCCCTGGGAGTCGGGGGAGCATCAAGACCCGCACGGACCGCCTACGGGCAGGATACGTTCGCGGAAGGATCGATGTCGGATCTTTCTTCGGAGTTTGCCGGCAAAGATCGGAAAGCATCAAGACCCGCACGGACCGCCTACGGGCAGGATACGTTCGCGGTAGGATCGATGTCGGATGGCAAAGATCGGAAAGCATCAAGACCCGCACGGACCGCCTACGGGCAGGATACGTTCGCGGAAGGATCGATGTCGGATCTCTCTTCGGAATTTGCCGGCAAAGATCGGAAAAATCCAAGGCCCACCCAAACCGCCCTTGTGCAGGATATAAAGGTGGAAGATCACTGCAAATCCGCCGGCTTCGTCCGTGCGTCTGGACAGCAGAGATCCAAGTTCGTCGGCGTGGTTACCATCTTCGATCTAGCGCGCTGCGTTCAGAGAGAAGGCGAAAACCCCCGCGACTACCTCGCCAGATGGCTCCGTATACGGAGCGACCTGACCAACTACCCCAATGATGATGCCATCTATCACTTTGTGGAAGGACTAGACCATGGCACGCTTCTCCGACATTCTCTAAGGCGGCAGCAGGCGTCAGGCCGACTTACCTTCGAAGGCATGGTAAACACCGTCAACACCTATGCGGAGGCTGAAGCGGCAGCTCAGACAGCGCTCGCACCCATCGACGGAGTCCCTCCGATTCAGCCACCACCGCCTCCAGTCGCCATCGTCGTAGCAGCACCACCACCTCCAGTCATCGTCGAGGCCGTTGCACCTCCACCGCCCGTCATCGAGGAAATCCTGACACCCTCTGACTCTGTCATCGACGCGCTTTATGCTGATTTTAGTGCAGATTCAGAGGAAATAGACTTCAGTCCAGAAGAGCTAGACTCCGCTATGCAGGAGATGGAAGAGGAGTACTCGCACGACGAACAAGCTAATAACACCGTCATATCTCGAGGGGTGTTCGTCACCATTGGGAGAGCGATGGATGAAGACCAACCCGGGCAAACTTCGCCTACCGCGCTGGAAAAAGGGAAGGGGCCACTTATTACTGCTGACGATGATCGCGCAAGAGTCATGCCTCTCCGCCTAATCCAGTGCAGCAGCCGCAGGAACTTGGCACCGGTCCAAGCAACAACGACACCACAAATTTGCCGCCTCCAGCATCTACGTCGGCAGCAGCCCATGTTACTCCAGCTGATAGAGTGATGTATGGCAACCTCCTTGTCGAGCCACTAACTATTGATCATATCCGGAATGTGACTCAGCTTGACGAGAAGCGCCAGCAGCTACTGGAGGAAGCGCAGGCCATCGAGGAGCAAGACGCTAAACTAGATCGAGATCTGGTCAACGCGCAGAAGTCCATAGAGAAAGCGTAATGGAGGCCAAGTACAAGACACTGCTACAGCAGCAGAAGGATAAGAAAGCTCTGGCTCGCGTCATCAACGATCCTGGTGTACGGCGCAACCTAGGATGGGCCCCCTCGAAGCCGGCACAAGCCAAGCCGTACATTGACAGCGAAGGCAAGCAGGTGATGCCCACCCTACTCCTTAACCTCGCCGTCGCCAAGACCCTTCTGGAGCAGGATAGATCGCCTGAGGCAGTGGAACAGGTCTATGACCTAGTGGCCAAGGCGGTAAAGCAGCAGGAAAATGCCACCTCTCAGAGGCTCGAGTCTGACCCAGCGCTCTGCGATCTAGCCAGTACAAACCGCCAAGGGACAGATCTCCTCTGGATGTCGGATCTCAGACGGGCTCATCAGAACGAAGACGGAGGGATGCGCGCAACAGGAAGGACGCTATCCCCATATCCTCCGACCACGGAGAAAGAGCCCAACCTCGTCGCCCATCGCCACCGCCCCGATCCCCCCGACATCAGGAAGACTACAAGGCTCGCCATCGCACGGATATGCCTCCACCAAAACAGTGCGGCATCGTCATCCGCGATAACGCGGCACAGACCCGTCATGATGAAGAGCGTCACCAAGGACACAAGAGCAGGTCAGGCCACGATCCTCCGCGTCCGACAAGCAACCACGACAGGCGTGAGGCGTCGCAGGAAGGTAACAGCAAGAGGGCTAACCCACCGCCACCTCTGCCTCCGTCGCCGCCAAGCAGTCACCATGGCGGAGGAGGACCGCGTCATTCACGCAGCCCATCCCCTATTGACAACAAAAAGAAGAACCCGGAGCCATACGACGCACATTCACAGATCGATAAGATCCACGAAGCCCGGGAAGGACCATACCTGGGACCATGTTGCTTTGGACCTGGAATACGGTCCGCAACTTACCGCAAAGGTTTCCGGATTGACAAGACCATCAAGCCCTATGATGGCACAGCCAAACCTGCCACATGGTTGCAGGACTATGGCAACGCGGTGGAGATTGCCGGAGGCAACCCCAACGTTGCCGTCAAGTACCTCCCATTAATGTTGGCGGGTACAGCCCATCAATGGATCGACGACTTGCCGGAGAAATCTATCTACAACTGGCTGGACATGCAAGAAGCGTTCACCAAGAACTTTGAGGGTACATACAAGCGTCCCTGCCAGGAAGGGTCGCAAAGTGGGGCATTGAACTTGCCGCCTTCGAGATCACCTACAAGAGACGCAACGCTATCAAATCACAAGCCTTGGCAGATTTCATTGCAGATTGGACGGAAATGCTAGATGCTACTCCGTTGCCAGAACCAGAGTACTGGGTGATGCACTTTGACGGATCAAAGCTGCTGAACAGCTCGGGGGCTGGTGTATTGCTACAGTCACCAAAAGGAGACAATCTACACTACGTTCTGCAGATCCACTTCGAGGCTACAAACAACATGGCAGAGTATGAAGCACTCATTCACGGACTACGTATAGCTAAGGATATTGGCATCAAGCGCATAGTTTGCTGTGGAGATTCCGACTTGGTTGCCCAGCAGGTGGCTGGCACCTGGAATGCGTGGAACCCTATGATGGCGGCATATCAAGACGAAGTGGACGAGATAGCCAAGAGATTATTGGGCCACAAAGTCAAGTATGTGCCTAGGGAGCAAAACGAGGTGGCTGATCTACTGTCTAAACTTGGATCAGGGCGAAAGCAAATTCTGCCAGGAGTTTTCCTAGAGCATCTACGCACACCATCCGTGAAAGGAGCCGACATCGACAACCCGGACAGAGCTGACTCTTTCGTCAATATGGTGACAAAGGTCCCTCCGGCTTGGACAAAACCGTTCATGGAATTTCTCGAACACGGAACTTTGCCAGATGACGAAGTCGAAAGATGGCAAATAGTACGACGAGCAAAGGGTTATACCATAATCAATGGACAACTCTACAAGAGGAGCACTACTGGTGTATACCTAAAGTGCGTTTCCCATCTAGAAGGTATGGAAATCCTACGCGAAATCCATCTCGGAGATTGCGGGCATCACGCCGCTCCTCGATCTTTGGTCGCAAAAGCCTTCCGGCAAGGATTCTACTGGCTGACCGCGAAGGCGGACGCCGACAAGCTGGTTGAGACATGCACCGGATGCCAGTATTATGCCCGACAACCACATGTTCCTGCTGAAGAATTGCGAACAATACCAATAACTTGGCTGTTTGCAGTCTGGGGGCTGGACATGGTGGGACCGTTGCAAACGACACCATGTGGATTTACGCATCTGCTTGTAGCAGTTGACAAATTCACCAAATGGATAGAAGCTAAACCCATTAGAAAGCTTGATGGGGCAACTGCCCTCAGGTTTGTCCGAGATCTAGTGGTGAGATTTGGTCTCCCACATAGCATCATCACCAACAACGGAAGCAACTTGTCACTCGGAGAAGTGGAGGCCTACTGCTGGGACAAAGGCATCCGACTTGACCTTGCATCTGTGGCACACCCACAATCCAATGGTCAAGTTGAGCGAGCCAATGTATTAATTCTGCAAGGGATAAAGCCACGTCTTGAGGCACCGCTACATAGAGTAGCTGGAGCCTGGGCGGAAGAATTGCCATCTGTACTGTGGAGTTTTAGAACTACACCCAACTGATCTACCGGCTACACCCCCTATTTCATGGTATATGGAGCAGAAGCCATCCTACCTTCCGACATCCTCCATGACGCACCAAGAGTTGCCGCCTACGACGAAGATGATGCTGAAGAATCCAGACGCCTAGATGTGGACCTTCTTAAGGAGGAGCGCGTTTTGGCATGCCAGAGATCCGCCATCTACTAGCAGAAGCTACGCAGCTACCATAGTCGCCGTGTTCGGCATCGCTCATTTAAAGAGGGGGATTTGGTGCTCCGACTTAAGCAGAAGAAGTCACACAAATTATCCCCGCCATGGGAAGGACCGTTCATTATAAGCAAGGCGCTGCTCAATGGGTCTTATTACCTTGTCGAAAATCGTGAGCTCAAGGATAGACCTAGCGAGGATCATAAGCGTAAGCGACGTGACCCGGATGATGACTACCCGGAGCTTGATCGGCCATGGAACATAGCACAGCTACATCCTTTCTACACTTAGTATTTTTATCTAACTGTGTACCTCTTATATGATCAATGAAATAAAGCTCTCTGGTTCAATCATTTTTCTAAGTATTTTACCTCCTCTAGTGTTCATTTTTGGATCATATAAAACTTTCATGCACAAGTCTTGCAATTGCACTTGTGAAAATTTCGCCTACGGGCGTTAGCTTAAGTTTTCTGGTCTACACGTTCTTTGTTGTTTTTATGTGGATTCCGGAGTAGTGACTTTCGGCACTTGTTATCGGCGATTTTGTGCTCAGGTTATTGATGGTGCCATTGGGCATCATCACCTAAGCGCATGGTTCCGACAACGAGTCTTCCGACAAACGAAAAGTCAAGCATAAAAACCAGAGTAATGGATAAGCCAGCACTTGCTTAAAAAATATATACAAACTGGCAATAAATTCTTAAGTAGCAGGATACGATAACCATTGTTTTCCGCCTTAAGGATTACATCAGCAAAGTTTTTCCGTGCACACTCCAGAGGTGAAACAGAAATTACAAAGTGGTGTTCATTCTTTGGGTGCAGGAGACTTGGAGGCCGCATCATCACCAGCCGGAGCGTCACCCTCAGCATCGGTGCTATGATGAGACTCGGAGGATTCTGGGTTGGCATTGTCGATAAAGTTCCTGGGCACAAATACGTCAACATCCACCAACTCGGCAACCCTGGTGTCATACCCCGCGAGTGCTGACAGGATAGCATCGTGATCGATCGCCTTGCCGTCATCATCCGCGTCGGGAATGCCTGAGGTTACCTTGTCGATGTCGGCATCATCATAGTGCGCCTTCACCATTGACAGCTCCATCCTTGCGCCAGCCCGTGCACAAGAAGCTTTCCAGCTCATGACACGCTCGGGGGCTCGGCGCAGAATCACCGAGTACTTCGCCACGAAGTCCGAGGCCTTGATATGAATCTGTAGGGGCTTGGAGATCTCCTTGGCTTGGGCGATGGCGGTGTTGATGAAGTTGCCGGCAAGAACCATGAATTCTTTGTCAGAAGGAGGCGAGCGGGTTAAACCCATGGGCGCTGAAAATTCCGACAACGATCGCATGAGTTCAAAAATCCTAAGTATCCAGACTACAGAACTACAAGGCGGAGGACACTTACTGAATATGCTGGCCTTAGCCTGCCAGACGACGTCCGCCAAGGATTCATTCTCTTGTTGGAGGAGCTTAAACGCCTCGCTATGGCGAAGGTTTTGCTCATCGGCAGCTTGCTTCTGATCCTTTAGGATCGCAAGCTCCTCCTTCAAGCGATTGATCTCAGCGGAGGCGGAGTCCTGCAGGACTTTCATGGAGTCCTCGTGCATCTTCAACATTTCTTCCCTCTCCTTCTTAAGGATCTTGTTCTCGCTGTCCAGCTGCTGGATGTGCTTGGACTGCTCGACAATGTCCTTAGCCTTGGCAACATGTTCTGCAAGTCGGAGAAAACACAGTACTTAGTAAGTACTCAGAGATTGAGGATACAATATGAAGACGGAAATGCGTAATAAGAAAACAGACTCTTATTTTTGATGATCTGTTCCTTCAAGAAGGCGGTTTTACCCTTTTCGGCTTCAAGATCCGCTCGCATCTTCTGGTACTTATCATTGGGCATATATCTCCGAGCATTCTCGTTCTGTGGAAACAAAATACAAAGTCAAGTCGTTGTTTAGTCTGCTTGGAGCTTCTGGTCGGAGATTTTCCATCTAGACGCTCGGGGGCTACAGCGAGAGTTTTTAACTTAGAAATATGCTTAGCTTTTCTTTAAGCATCTAGTCGAAACTTGTTCAGTTCTCAACTAGAGACTTGGGGGCTACAGTATAAAGTTTTAACTCAGAAAAAAGCTTAGCTTTTCTTTAAGCATCTAGTCGGAACTAATTCAGTTATAGCTAGAGGCTTGGGGGCTACAGCATTGAAAATTATGAACACTGTTAGGCTACTCTTAAATCATCTAGTCGGAATATTTCATTCCATCTAAAGGCTTGGGGGCTGCAGTGAGAGTTTTTCTAACTTAGTCACTCTTAGAGAATATAGGTGCAAAACCTATGGTTTTCCGCCTACATCCTCGGGGGCTACAGTGGGATACTCATATATAAAGCAAAGTAAAACTTACAAGTGCGATGATCTTGAGGTTTGTAGCACTCTCGGCTAGCAGCTTGCCAAAGGAAATACTGTTTCCTTGCAAGATATCTACTTGTCGGAGTAGCTCCTCCAAACCGCACGTCGGAGATGACGGTACTCCTCCTGCAACCATAGTAGTGTTACTCGGCAGAAGCGCCGGGTAAACTATCTTGGGGAACTCAATTGATTTTTGGGGAGTAGAGGCGCCGCGTTCGGCAGAGGTACCAGTTCCCACCACCGCCTTGCCTCTACGGATGGCATCCTTAGCCGGAGCTTCAACCATTTGAAGAGCAGTACTCTCCTGCGTCGCCTGCTCGCCGACAACAGCAAGCTCGGTTGAAGCACCAGAGTCCACTTCCATGACGGAAGGGCATGGTGCTTCCTGGACTTGGGAGCTTGTCGGAGCGGAGGAGGGCTTGACGGCAGGAGTGGCAGGGGCGATGGCAGGGGAAGAGTCGCGATGCAGCATCTCTTTAATATTTCTAGAAGCCCCAAGAGTCTTGGAGGATTTCTTGAGGATGGTTGTGGCTTTCTTCCTGAAACGTGCGAAATGCATAAGTACAGGATTAAGGCAGATGAATGAGACAATGTCAGAGAAAGAGAGGCTTACACTAGGGGTGGCGCTTTGGCAAACAACCCGGTAGCTTTTCTCTTTTCCGCCTCTAGGGCGGCAGTACTCTTTTTGGAGGCTCCACCCTCCGTCTTCTTTTTCTTGCCTCCGTCGGCAGCGTCAGAGGTGGAGCCCTTCCTCTTACGTGCCAACGGGGCATCATCATCGGACACGACCGTGCCGTCCTTCATCTTTGGATCGTAGATTTGGGCAGCCAGGTTGCCCTCCTCTAGATCGCTAAGCTGTTAAGTAAGAAGTCATTGTGTTAGATGAGATGGTATTAGCAAGACGGAAAAATGGAGTAATGTCATACACGGAAAATAAATGTCTACCTTTGGGCACTTTCCCTCTACGAACATGTCGTAGGTGAGGGTGAAGCCGCGCTTCTTATCCTTCACCTTGACGATGTCCTTGAGGCGGAACTTGACGGAGTCACTCGAGAATTTGTCCTCGGAGATCCGGAGGGTATCCCTTCGGTCGCCGGAATACTCGTGCATAAGCTTCGCGTGGTGCTGCAGAGGTTGGATCCGCCTGATGAACCAGCACATGGCTAGGTCCAAGCCGGTCAGACCCGTCTCTACGAACCACTCGATCCGCCTTATTGCGCGGGAAGCGTCGAGGTCGGAGGGAAGGGAGGCATGGGACCGCCACGTAGAGACTTCGGCGACAGCTCCATCCACGGAATCCGGGTACGTCACTTCTCGGCCCGACAAAGGAATGTCGGGGTCGTAGAAGTACGTCCGTTGCTAGTTCTTGCACGATTCGTGGCCGACGATGTCGGGGAACCACCGGCCAGGACGGATCTTGAAGCTTATGGTGCCGCAGTTTCTAAGCTCCTCCCTACTGTGTCCGGCTTCACGCTTGACGGTAAAGAAGTATACAAACAAATCTAACCTAGGTCTAATCCCTAGGTAACCCTCACAAAGTGCTGCGTAGTTGCTAAGCACTAAGATGCTATTGGGTGAGAGGTTGTGGGGTTGGACATGGAAGTGATTCAAGACGGACAGAAAGAAGTGGGAGATGGGCAGAGAAACGCCGCGTACCAATTGCGCCTTGAGGTACACCTTCTCTCTGGCTTGGGGAGAAGGAGTCACCTCGCCGGCCGGCGCCGCCCGCCAGACGAGTCTCTACGTCACGGGGAGGTAGCCCTCAGCAACCATCTCTTGGATGTCGCGGCCGGAGATGTCCGAGCCGTGCCAATCGCCTTTGTGCGAGTCAGGTTCCTCTTCCAGGGGCTCCAGCGCCGCCAAGTTATGGTCGCCGCCGGTGGTTTCTATCACCGCCGATGCAGGGATAACCAAGCCCTCTGGGGGCACGACGACGGAGCTCGCCGGCTTTGCCGCGACTTCGCTCGACGCCGCCATTGAAGGGGATGAGCTGCTGCTAGCCATGGAGGAGGAGGAAGGCGAGACTGGTGTAGAGAGAAGGGCTAGGGTTTCTCGAGGTTTTCGCGGAGAGCTCGAGGAGGCGCGCGGCTGGAGGAAGAAGACGATGACGCGAGAGAATGAGGTGAAAAAGTAACAAGTGTCCCACGGTTACTATTTATCCTGCTCTACGCCAAGATTCGTGCAGTTAATCAGACGGTTGCCGCGTAGACGACGTGGTCGAGAACGTGTGCGGTAATTTCGGCACGTCTCCAAACGGTCGCCGCCAACGGTTCGCATTACTTGCGCGGGAAAATCGGCTATGATTACGTTCTCTGCATGTGTGAGTTACGAGGCGTCGCTGACATAGGTCTACGTCGTCATAACTGACATGGTAGATGAGCCGTCACATCGAAGATTCCGGCGTGGACGGATTCAATCCGACTAAACGAAAACGTACGATGGAAGATTCAGCATTCCTCCGACTTACTAATCGAAGGCGGAGAAAGTTTTGCAGGGTTCTTTGGGAGGACTACAAGATATTGCTTGACGATTTGCCGACATCCATCTAGACGGAGCATTCCATGTGAAGAGGCAAGACGGCGCAAGATCTCGGAGTTCTCCGGGGGCTACTGTTGGGGATATGCTATATGGGTATCCTCATAGCATGTCTCTTATCCGACTAACCCGGGTGGCCCGTAGTCGGTAGGATGGCTTATGGCCTGCTGGGCGCCCAGTTCGGTGGATCCAGAAGGGAGGCCCACGCCGGATAAAGGAAGGCTACGGTGGAGTCACCAGCATGCCCGGAGCCTTGGAGTACAAGATACACAAGACTAGTGATAGACGGTGTAGGACTCTGTAACCTGTCCGGCTAGGACTTTTCCCTGTAACCCTAGGATCTGACGACTATATAAGTCGGACCTATGGGAGCCTTTAGGGAACAATCTCACACGATAACTTAGACTCTCTAGTCACCTCGCACAGCGAACCTATCTCTGTAACTCGGCGTATTGCCATTATAGTGATTTATAGCAGGAGTAGGATTCCGCCACCATCGTGGGATCTAAACCTGGGTAAGCTGTGTTACCTCGTACCCGTCAACCGTCTGCCTTACCCCACGTCTCTAAACACGCACTGTGAGGACCCCTCCATGGCGTACTCGTCGGCAATACCACGACAGGCGGCGCAACCTAGGGGACGCGCCAGCCCTAAGTGTGGGCCCCTTGGGCGCCCATCGACCTTGCCCCTTCGCCTATAAAAGCACCCTGATGCAGCAACCCTAAGCACCCGATCATATCTCCACGAAATAGTTCGTAGCCGCCGCCATCTCCATCCCTAAATCGGGGGATCCGAAGCTCTTCCAGGCACCCTGCCGGAGGGGAGAGATCATCCCGGAGGCCTTCTTCATCACCATGCCAGCCTCCGGAGTGATGCGTGAGTAGTTCACCCTTGGGCTATGGGTCCATGCAGTATCTAGATGGTTGTTTCTCCTCCTTTGTGCTATCATGCTTAGATCTTGTGAGCTCCGTTCATGATCAAGATCATCTATTTGTAATCATACATGTTGTGTTTGTGGGGATCCGATGGATATTGAGTACTATGTCATATTGATTATTGATTCTATTGTGTCTTTGTTCGTAGATGCTTTGGCCAAGTAGATGCTTGCAACTCCAAGAGGGAGTATTTATGCTCGATAGTAGGTTCATGCCTCTAGTAATCCGGGAAAGTGACAGAAATCTCTAAGGTTGTAGATGTGTTGTTGCTACTAGGGAGAAAACAACAATCCTTTATCCAAGGGCAATTGTATTGTTTAATTTACACACATTGCTTAATACAATTATCTGTTGCTTGCAACTTAATACTGGAAGGGATTCAGATCATAACCTAAAGGTGGATTATTAGTCATAGATGCAGTTGGATTACGGTCTATGTATTATGTAGTAATGCCCAAACAAATCTCGTAGGAGTCAAGATGTCTAGTATATGCATTGTTATCCTTTCTCAATCTGTCAATTGCCCTGCTGTAATTTGTTCACCCAATATGCTATCTATCTTAAGGAGAACACCTCTACTGAACTATGGACCCCGGTCCATTCCTTTATCATTGATACACCATCTACTATTACTGTTTAATTTCTACAAGCAAATCACTATCTTCCACACTATACGTTTAATCCTTTGTTTTCAGCAAACCGGTGAGATTGACAACCTCACTGTAAGTTGGGGCAAAGTTCTGTGGTTGTGTTGTGCAGGTTCCAAGTTGTTAGCAACACCTTGGAGTTGTTTCCTTACTCCTACTGATTCGATAACCTTGGTTTCATAAGTGAGGGAAAACTTGTTGTTGTGCTCATCACACCTTGCTCTTGGGGTCTCCCAACAGGCTCTACGTCAACTGAGCCACCATCAAGATTTTCTGGCGCCGTTGCCAGGGAGTTAAGGACAGCTTCAATCTCTTCCTCCTCGTCAGTCACTTTTCTAGGAGAAAGAAGATTCTTGCAAGGGGAGTCTCTCACAACCAATCTCTTTACTTTGTTTTTGTTTTGCTTAGTTTATTTTGCTTGTTTATTTATATCAAAAATACAAAAATAGCTTTGTTTGGTTTTCTTTTTCTTATCAAAAATACAAAAAAATAGTTATTTCTATAGTTGTCACCTTGTTCTTAGCTCATGTTGATCCCTAAGTTCACCATGTTCTTAGCTCTATAATTGGGAAAGATAATATTGAAGAATTCTTTAATCATGTTAGCAAGCATGAGGATATTGAGGATAGATCTATAGTAGAACTTGCTCCTAATTATGAAATTGTTGCAGCTTCTTTAGTTCATATGTTGGAGGCTAGGTTTGTTAGCCTTAACCCCATGATGCAAATTTTGTTCCTAAAACTAAAAGAAGAAAAGAATGCTGAAAAGAGAGAATTTATTCTTGAAACTTAACTAAAAGAGTTTATTCTTGATGCTGAAAGAGAGCCTTAACCCCATGATGCAAGTAATGTTTCTTAAATTTAAAGATATTGAGGACACTGAAAAGAGAGATTTTATTCTGGAAACTTTACTTAAGGAATTCAACGATGTCGCTAAAGAAGCTAGAAAGTCCTTTGATCGTTTTAATATGTTGGGCTCATGTGTAGATGTTTTGGGTACACTATAAAAGTTGGAAAAAACCAAACCAAAAAATTAAGAGGAAATTAAAATACCAATACCTTTTAAACTTGTAGGAATGCATGAAGCCTTAGAAAAGAATATTGATTGGATTGTTCCTGAAAACCCGTTTGATGAAAATAGTGAAACAAAGAGTATTGAGAGAGGATCCTTAAGAACTTATTTGGATGAGATACCTTGCCTTGTTGAAGAAATTTTTGGTATTTATCTTAATGCTTCTTCATTATAAAAATACTTGATTCTTGCTTTCTATGCCTAACTTAAAGGCGTTAAAGAAAAGTACTATTGGGAGATAACTCAATCTATTTTTATTTTAGTAAGTTTTTCTTTTGTTAAGTCTTGGAAGTTATTACTTCTTTAATAACCTATACTTTTCATTTTTGTGTGTTTTTATGCCAAAAATAACCTCTAATGAGAGAGAAGTAAGATGTCAACACCCGGATTTTTAATCCCAGATGCCTGTTATGCCATACATCGCAATCCCAGGATTACCATTTTTGCGAGACATAACAGAATTGGATACCACAGTACATCATCCATTATAAACCATACATAAGGTCTTACACAAATAAGGATCTCATGATCCAGTTCTTAATACAACTCAAGCAGCGGAAATACGTAATAATAAAGGTAGCGTAGGCGAATCTCCATCTTCGGGGTCACAGGCAATGCTGATGATGGGAGATGATCCTAGTTGTCATAACCTTCCTGGGGTCCATCATCCTGGTACTCCTCTTCATAGTCTGGCCACGAGAATAGCCAGGGAAAAAGCCATGAGTACTCTTTAAGTACTCGCAAACTAATACTAACAAGTGAAGGGGGTTTTTGTAATAGGACACTAAGCTCTAGGGTTGTTTTGCAAAAAGCCAGATTTACCTCTACTAAGTTCAGAAGCAAGAGAAAACTAGTCAAATTTTATAACACCTAAGTGGGAACTTGTATCTCATGCCACAAATCCGTTGTGGTCAAGTCAAATTCTCCGATTCATTTCACAAGTCATTTTGAAAACATCTGACGGGGGAACAGTATGGCCACTCCAACTGTCCATAACCACGGACATGGCTATTCGAATAGTTTGACACTCTATAGAGATTATACACTTTCACCACAACATTCTATACATCCGTCAGGAACAAATCCTGAATTCACCATACTCAGTATGCGGATAATCAATCCTAACCTTTCAATTACACACCCTAGTATAAGCACCTCTCCTGTGAGTTTGGCCTCCCAACCATGACCAACTGTCATCTTGGGTACTGCACAGGTGGACAATCTTCATAAGGTAGCCTTAGCTCAGACCTTGGCCGTGAGGGAACCAATACTAAGGTACATAAGTTTCCAGTCATGCCCTACCCAATCTTCGGGTATTGTGGTTGTACGGTAAAATTGGAATGGTATCGCATCCAGACAACCATCAGTTTTAAAAAGGGATAAGGCTCATGCCTTAACATTTTCATCACCAAAATCATCTGGTGTTCAGAAACACATGTCAAAACATCTCAGTAGAATGATCCATCATTCTAAGGTTTTCATAACCATTTTCACCAAGTATTCCCATCTAAAGTTGATCAAGTTTTATGCTTAGCACTAGCATCTACAAGTGGGGGTGAGTACTAATGAGGGGTGGTAAACAAGTGGAGTTTCAACTAAGTACCACCTCATGCCTTAGGATGACATCAAGATTATCTAGCTTAGGCCAAATTTTATGCTCTTTATGCAACCTTCAGTTAAAACTCTAGAATCTACAAGTCACTTAAGTAAACTCTAAAAGAAAGCTTGCAAGTAAAACTAGGATTGGTTTATCAAGTGGGTATGATCATATATGCTTAAGGCATATAGTTGGCATGGTAACAAGTAAGTATTTGTTTGCATCAGTAGAGTATCTTGCAAGTGTTAGCTTACCTTGTGCAGAGCAGTGGTTGAAGTTCTTCTCGGCTTCTTCCTCGTAGTATCCTCCTCGTATCCTTGGTCGGTACTAGCGTCTATGAATAAATACGAGGTACACAATCACCAAACAATACTTAACTACATGCAATCATCACACAAAGGGGTTCTATAGATGATCTAGCATCATCACTAACATTACAAGACTAAAGCATTTTTCTTAATGATTTTAGTTTTAGAAAAGTAATTTCTACTCATTGAAAAACTACTTAAGATTTAATATTGTCCAAACCAAACATGGTATCATGTTGACACATGTCATCACCACATATTTTAGTCCATGGGAATGTGCTTTAAAGTGGTGTCACAATTTAATAAGTTTTAACCTTTTTATTTTAAATAAAATAAGTGACTAGAAATGCCTATGTGGCATTCTTTTATTACTTGAACATTATTTCTGTAAGTAAACCCATATGCTTTTATATATTCTGAAAGGTATGGTTAAATGTGATTTTTGAGAGTTGGAATCAACTCAAAAGCTATTATGGTTTAAATTTGAAAAATGTTTGAATGCAGAAAAGCTTCTGCCTTGTTATTTTTACCAAGGGTGATATATAGATCCAAATGATTTGAATCCAACGGTCTTGGATTCAGCATTTCCAGACCTTCCTAACAAAATTGGTTTCACTCAATTTGGTTCACTGAATCAAGCTGGGTTGGTTTTTGAAACTGGGTACAGAAATGTGTTTGAATGAAAATGGAAAAATCCAAATTCAAACGAGTGGGCTGCGCGGGAAGGTTAACGGGCCGGCCTGCTAAGAATAGTGCTTACGCGGGCTGGTTAAGTGGTTGTCCCCACGCGTCAGTGAGACGACGGGTGCGCCGGTACGGGGGAACATGGTGCGTTGGATCTAGTTCTAATCCAACGGCTCTGGTTCATCGTCCACGTCGGGCAGCGCCGGCGAGACAGAACCCTAACGCGGCAGGTGGGGGTCGTGGAAGGCTCACCGGGGCTCAGGCGAGGGTCTGCGATGCGGGCGAACAACGAAGTCTATGACGGCGGACCTCCTGGTACCGGCAGCTTCTCCTGGGGCGGCTCCAATCGATGGCTCCCTTCTTCTCCAGCAGCGGCGGGCTCCGGTGAAATTCCGGCGATGCGCTGCTCGCCTTGCTCCGGGAACGGGGTGGAACGATCAGTGAGGAGAGGGGAGTGGAATGGTGTGAAGAGTTTGAGCGGGGGAGGCCTCCTTTTATAGTGGCGAGAGGGAACCGACGGGCGCAAGCTGAGCTCGTCGTGTTCAACGACACAGAAGGCTATCGGCGTGGGCGACGGTAGGGGGCGATGCTGTGCTCCCTAGCGAAGCTCAACGGCATGGTGGCGAGGCGTGGGGCGGTGCGGATTGGTCGGAACGCTGCGGTTCTCTGCGCTGGTCCGACGGAAGATTTAATGGCGCACAGCGCGCGTGGTCCACGCGGCGGCGAACGGGCGTGTCTGCAGGGTTGCTGGGATGGTGGTGATCGCGTATGCACGCGGCGAGGGCAGCGCGCGGTCTATGGGCGTCTGTCGAGCGTGGCGCACGGGGCGCGCTCTTGGCATGGTTGCAGAGCGGCTTGGCATGGTCTGTGCGTGTGGTCCAGGGGCTAGCATCGCTCGCGGCTGGGACAGGGAGTGGCGATGGGGTGCTAGCTTGCTCCCAGACAAGGTTGGCGAGGCTTGTGCTTCTTATAGCTTGCTGTCCACACTGGGGTGACAATGGTGCACTCGGGTTGTTCACCATTGATGACAAAGGCTAGCTTACAGTGGTGCTAGAGATTAGGTAAGGTTGTTAGGTGATCTACTAAGGCTAGTGGTATCCAGAGAGGGAACAAGTTAGGCCCAAAATACTGCACACTATAGTGTTTTGATTTTGTTTGATTTGAATCAGCAAGGTGTTTGATGAAATGGCCGCATGAATTCAAGTTTTGAATTTTGAAAATATTTTTGGTGGGTGTGCTAGGCATGTGCTGGTGAGTCTGTGGATGCTTGGGTTTTGAAAGTTGAGCTTGTTTGAGTGGTTTTTGCAAAAGTGGGATCTTCCCATATGATATAGATTCAATTTTGAACTGTCCTTTAAACTATGCATTCAAATGTTTTTGGATGATCACAAGGTGGGCCTTGGTACTTTGTTATGAGTACTATCAAGGTGTGTAAATATCCAAACAAGTTTCTGTTAAGTTTTGAAAGTTAGAGACAGCCAAAGTAGGCATGGGAGTTAATTTGGCCAAAGTGACCATTCACTTATTTTGTTTGTTTTGATTTATTTGTCTTTGGGAAAAGTGTGGGGATTGTTTAGATGATGTTTATTTCACCTAAGAATCCTTTTACAAGCAAAGAATCACACAAGAAAGGTAATTCAAAAGAATCCAAATTGGAATGCATACACACATGCATGCTTTCATATTTTTAAATAGAAAAGTTTTTGTTAACACTAATTTTGATGATTAGAGTTTGATGATCCAAGTTTAGTATTTTTGGGATGTTACATAAGATTTGGGAAAGTTGTTGTCCAACAAATTTTTGTGCTTCACTGTAAAAATTCATGAAAAATCCCAGTACGTCGGATTGAGCTGTAATTTTCTGAGCATATGCTCCAGGTTATTATATAACTTTCATTAGTTCAACACTTTTAGATTTCTGTAACAGAAGGTCTTCGAAAAAATTCTGCAAATGGCAGACAGTCTTCCCACTTAGATCCATATTCTAACACACATGCTCTCAGCATATCTTCGAGTATTTGATTTACTCGCTCCGTTTGTCCATCGGTCTGAGGGTGATATGCGGTGCTGAAATCTAGGCGGGTTCCTAAACCTTCTTGGACTTTCTTCCAGAATCTTGAGGTAAACTGAGTTCCTCGATCCGATACGATGTTCTTGGGGACTCCATGCAAACTAACGATTCTAGCGATGTATAACTCCACTAGCTTTGAACTCTGATATGTGGTCTTTACGGGTAACAATCTGTCCACTATGACCCAGATAGAGTCATTTCCCCTACTAGAAGTAGGCAATCCAGTGATAAAGTCCATTTCAACGGAATCCCATTTCCATTCCGGAATCTGCAAGGGTTGCAACAATCCAGCGGGTCTTTGATGTCCCGCCTTGACTCGCTGACATATATCACACTTGGCGATATAGCTTCCGATTTCTCTCTTCATCTTATGCCACCAAAATGGCTCCTTCAAATCTTGATACATCTGTTGGGTTCGCAGCATAGAAAACAAAAAATTTCCTATGATGGGAACAACTATGTACCAAGATCTATCTACTAGATACAAGCAACGGGTGGATATACATCCATAGAATACATACCCTCGAAGACCGAATAGCGTTAATGAGGTTGTACTCGTGGATGATGTAGACGAACGCTTGCCGATCTCAAGATCGTGATGAAGTCCATCTGGTCCAGCCGGTCCAGCACGATCAAGTCCAGCACCTCAAAGCAGTGGTGCATCCGTGATCGCACACACGTACGGGTACCCCGACAACCTCCGCGTCCTCGCTCCAGCGAAGCAGCGGAAGCAACAAATCCTTCCAGAAAAAGCCACCGGGAACATGTATCTCGCTGATCTGAGACCATGGGGAAATTCTAAAGGGGGGAGAGAGATCCTTCGTGAGGAGGTGTCGGTATCCCTTAAGTGTGTCACCCTACGGTTCACGAATAATGCGGACATGATCGAGACCCTTCTCCGATCAATAATCAGTAGGGGGACCTGGAGATCCATACTGACTCCCACACATTCAACGATGACTTCTGTGATCGTGTGAACCTTTTATGCTAGTATCTTAATCCCTTTGTTTCACGATATATTACATGTCCGAGATTTGATCATCGGTATCTCCATACCTAGTTTGATCTCGTTACCGACATGCACTCTTTTCTCGTTCCCGTGATATAACATTCTAGTGATCAAATCACTTGCTTGCAAGCTAATCAATGTGATATCACCGAGAGGGCCCAGAGCATATCTATCCGTCATCGGGATGAACAAATTCCACTCTCGATCCATGGGTCTCAACATAACACTTTAGTAGTTCTGAAGCCATCTTTATAATCACCCAGTTACGGTGTGACGTTTGATGTCATCGAGAAACTCTTCCGGTGTTAGTGATTGACATGATCTCATGGTCTAAGGATTAGGATCACTTCGTAAGTTGTTATAGCAATATAAACTCAATGACTTTGATCGTAATGCTATACTTTGGATGAATGTTCATCACATCATTACACTAATGTTGTGACCTCGTTATTAACAACATCCAATGTCCATGATCAGGAAACCTTTGATCATCTTGTTAATCAACGAGCTAGTTTATAAGAGAGGCATAACTAGGAACTTCCTTTTTGTTTATTAAACACACATGTATTAACGTTTCCATATTAATACAATTATAGCATGTAAAATAAACATTTATCATAAATAAGGAATACGAGAATAACCACTTTATTATTGCCTCTCGGGCATATTCCCTTCAGTCTCCCACTTGCACTAGAGACAATAATCTAGTTTGAAAACTTTGCGTATTGAACACATATGGCTTTCCGGTGTTCCATATACGCAACTGCAAGTGGTTAACATAATGTACGGATCTGACGCTTTCAGGTCCGTGTGTATTTGCATGTCTTTGCGTCTTCACGCATCACTCATTCTCCAATGAGATAGCATTGTATAAATTTGGTATTTTGGTGAGACCTTTAGTTCCTTGGGGTTTAAAACACGTCGATACTATTGTCATACAATACATCTTTAGTGTTAGCCCGTTGCGAACCACACCTTAGTTTGATAACAAACTACTTGACACAAATTCCCTCCTTTGCTGCTACTATAGCAGTCATATACTTAGCCCTTTTGTTGTAGTATTCGTCACAATGTCTTAACTATGGATTTCATCCAAATCCATCATGGAAACTTTCTTTCCATTACATTGTGCCACCCATAGTTTAAATTGAGATAAACTTAATTTGTATCTTGTGACAAAACTAGTATCAATGTAACGCTTTACAATGAACTATTTGTAATTGTTTGTCACCTCTACACAAATATATTCTTAGTTCTTCCAAAAGACCATAAGAATATCCTTACTATAGTCCAATGATCATTTTATGATTCATTCTGGTATATGCTCATAACACTTAGAGCATAGGACATATCTGGATGTGTACATATCATGGTATTGATCAAAACATTCTCGTGATTTCACTCATCAAGTGTCAAAGCACTTGAATCTTGTTTCACTTATCAAGTGTTGATACATTTGAATCTTGATTCAATTCCTTTTCCATGTGACAAGAACCTTTTCTTGTCGTTTCTATATTGAACTCCTTCAATATCTCATATATGTACGTTTGGCACAACCATATTAGCGTCACAGTCTATCCACTATAGACATTCATGCTAAAAATTCGGGTTTTGCCTAAGTCTTTCATCGAAATGAAATTCTTAACCTTTGTCAATGAAATATACATCATTTCTAATCAACAAGATGTCCTCCACATAATGTATTAGAAATATGTCTTAGCGCTCCCACTTAATTTCTTGCAAATGCAAGCATCTTCATCGTCTCCTGATGAAAAACTCCTTTTTCATCATGGTGAAGATTCCAACTCCGCGATGCTTACTTCAACCATTGAAGTTTGCATGTCCTTTTTAGCATCCTTTAAATTAACAAAACGCTTTGGATCGTGTCATGTACACGTCCTAGGTAACCATTCTATTAGAAGAACTTTGTTTTGTTTATTCATCTACCATATACCAAATTATATGTAGTGGTTGCTACTTTAATCCATCCAAACTAAATATCGCTATGAAAGATCAAATCTTGTCATAGTCAACTCCTTGAACATTGTCATAAAATACTTTATGACATGTCGACTATTTCATAGATGTAAAACATCCATGTCTGTTTCTTTATAGATCCAAATATGACCGATAGGTTTTTACACCTTTCCGGAGGGTCTTCCAAGTTCAAAACTTGATTTATCGTGTATGGACTTATCACGGATTTTATGGCTTCAAGCCATTTGACGGAGTCAGGGCCCATCATCGCTTCTTTGCATGTAGTCGGTTCATCATTGTCTGACAATAATGATTTACTCTCAAATCTTAGCATTTGATTGTTTAACCGACCGACTTGGTTCAATAAGAACTTAGATCTCCGTGACCACAACCTTTGAGGCACATAATCTATGAGCATTATGGCAGCCTCCGGAACGATTTCCGGCGCTGCGCAACTCAGCACATTTAGCTAAGGTTCGTTAACCTTATCAAAGTTCTATTGTCCTCCCACTTAACTTTTATGAAAAATTCCTTCTTCAAGAAACTTCACATTTCAAACCATAAACCCTTTTGTCCTCGGTGTTATGGAGGAATAACCAATTGTTATTCGAAATAACCTACAAAGACATGCTCATCCGACTTCGGTTGTAAACATCTTAGTTATGTTTAGCATACCAAAATTTAAGAAATGACAACTTGGGTTTTACCCCAAACCATAACTTCCATGATGTCATTTCAACAGATCAAGATGGAGCTCTTTTCAGTGTAAAAGCGGAAGTCTCTAAAGCTTTAATCTTTTAAAACATAATGGCAGTTTTATAAATAACACCTTTGATCCAACCATGTCAAACAAGGTTTCATTACAAATCTCAAACACTCCATACTCCTATGGTGTTTCGGGAAATGTAAATCTAGGTGTTTTGCTAAACTTGCAACTCAAATAAATCCCTTTATGATAAAATCATAATTCATTTATTTTCTTGTTACACTTGTAACTCAAACAAATCCCTTATGATAAAATCATAAACCATTTATTTTCTTGTTACATTAATTTTCCACTTCATCTTGAAAGTCTTTGAAACATTTTCAAATATTTCATACTTCATTCTCATTAAGTGAACATTCACTCAAATTTCCGGAGAAAGTATATGAAGTTGAAACCCATCGCTTACGACTATAAATAATGGACTACATACATCGATATGTATAAATTCCAATATTTGAGTCGTTCGTTCTTCTTTGGCCTTTGAACGAAGTTTTAATTATCCCGAGGAAAGTCTCTCAAGCGTCACTTGATCAAATCAAAGACTCCAAAAATCCATGAATATGGAGATTCTTCTTGTTTTCTTTCCAATATAATTTAAACGGCGATGTCACTTCGTAAGTGATCTTTCAATCATTTGTCTTGCGACATTTTAGCATTAGGTTTTATGGATGTGATTTCTCCAACTAGATTTGTAAATCATCCATCTTATATGGAATACGGTAATTATTTGAACAACCTTTGTTCTCATAATACCTGATTTAAATAACAATTATTAAAACAAATCTTGAAGTCAAGCTTTGATGTCAACGAGAAATACAAACAACGGTTTGTTTGTTTTCGATGAACATCATCACATATTCTCTTGCTAGTTACTTAGGCCATTGTGGTTCATGAATTGCGTCATTCCGTATGAAATTTCATACCAACCAATTCGGTATCCAATACCCAAGAACCACATTGTTTAACAAGCAAAGAATACAACCATAACCTGTATATCATCTATATACCTAAATTGGATATTTCCAATCTTTTCTTTTCTGCCAAATATAGTTTATAGATTCTCTTTCAGCATTTCCTTTTCCTTTTTAAAAGAATCTATCAACATCAAAAGTGGCGCCATATACATGACACATAGTCCAAAGCTTGTATATTCAAATAATAATACCTTTGGACTTGCACTTTGAAGTAGATCACCATCATCAAAATGATTGGTATTCTTTCAAAATCCATTCTTTAGTAATCTTTTAGTGTAGTAAACACTTTACATACATCTTCTATTCATCCTTATCATGACGACTTTCATGATCAAGCTACTGTAGCTTATAAAGGCGAATCGTGAGTATAACATTACTTTCCAAAACCCTTTTGGATGATTAGGATGTCTAGCATCTCCAACCTTCGTAAATTCTCATCCAATATGAGAACATATATTATACTCTATCATTTTGCAACCAAAACATTGTTTCAGATATCGTTATATCTGCCACACATGATGGTTCCTGAAACAATTCTTTCAGCTCCTAGATAATCTCGATATTTAAATCAAGAATCATGGAGGCAAACATGATACTTAAGATACTAACACTGGAATTGTTACTCTTGATTTAATACCAATTATTAAATCTCACGGAGTAAATAAAGTTTGCTGAAAGTTTGCAATAGGACTTTAAACTTTAGATTGACACTCAACACAATACGATACCAGTTCGTAAAGTATATATCCAGAATTCTATAGTTCTATTATCTCAATTACAACTATGCATAAGGTAGTGAACGAATGCCAATGACTACAAAAAATTATGCAAATTCACTATGATTTAATTTATGACAAATTGAGTTCTACTAATCCAAATTAGAAATGAACTCCCACTCAAAAACGACATCCCTCATGTCTTTTTGGTGATTACATGAACCAAATCCACTACACCAAGTCCGATCATCACGTGAGTCGGTGTAGCTTCAAAGGCGAGCATCAAATGGGCATCATATCTACTATATGACTCACGCTTAACCTTTCGGTCCGTGTTCTGAGGCCATGTCTGTACATGCTAGGCTCGCCAAGTAAGAACCTTAGTATTCGCGTGTGTAACTGTCTTACACCCGAGATGTGCTCGTGGATTCAAGTACACCCGATCATCACGTGATGTCTTGAAGCGACGAAACATTGTCGGTGCATACTTAAGGAAGAACACATTCTTATCTTGATATTTAAATGAGGGATCATATTATTATGCTAATAAAACGCCAAACAAGCAATATAAGATGCTATCAAACATCACATGTTTATTAGTGGAATGATATGGTTCCCGCATATGATCTCTATCATCTGCACCGTGGTATGATCACTATCATACCTATATGTGTAAGTCCAAGGTCTATGGAGATTACACGTTATGTGTGTTGTAAGAGTATCAGCTCATACTTCTACTTACAACATCACCATATCATAACACTAGCCCAGCAACAATCTAAACTAGACGCCTCTAATTTATCCATTGCAAATTTTACGTGGCTTAGGGCTTTCGAGATAGAACCGTTCTTACCTACGAACATTAACCACAACGAGGATAACCAAATTGTTGACAACTCGTTGCAAATTAGATATTGACTATAGTAGGAGAGACAGACACCCGCTAGCCACTTATGCAAAACTAGTTGCATGTCAAGCGTGGAACAGGTCTCATGTGCGAGGACATGTAAAGTTTGTCCGGGCCGCTTCATCCCACTATGCCACCAATATCCAAAGTACAACTAAGAAGCAATATAATGATCATCATCGCCCACATACTCATATGTGTACTACCCGTGCAAAGCATCTATGCATAGATCCGACTCTGATACCACTGTTGGGTTCGCAGCATAGAAAACAAAAATTTTCATACTATGGGAACAACTATGTACCAAGATCTATCTACTAGATACAAGCAACGGGTGGATATACATCCATAGAATACATACCCTCAAAGACCGAATAGCGTTAACGAGGTTGTACTCGTGGATGATGTAGACGAACGCTTGCTGATCTCAAGATCGTGATGAAGTCCATCTGGTCCAGCCGGTCCAGCACGATCAAGTCCAGCACCTCAAATCAGTGGTGCATCCGTGATCGCACACACGTACGGGTACCCCGACAACCTCCGCACCCTCGCTCCAGCGAAGCAGCGGAAGCAACACATCCTTCCAGAAAAAGCCACCGGGAACATGTATCTCGCTGATCCGAGACCATGGGGAAATTCTAAAGGGGGGAGAGAGATCCTTCGCGAGGAGGTGTCGGTATGCCTTAAGTGTGTCACCCTACGGTTCACGAATAATGCGGACATGACCGAGACCCTTCTCCGATCAATAATCAGTAGCGGGACCTGGAGATCCATACTGACTCCCACACATTCAACGATGACTTCTGTGATCGTGTGAACCTTTTACGCTAGTATCTTAATCCCTTTGTTTCACGATATATTACATGTCCGATATTCGATCATCGGTATCTCCATACCTAGTTTGATCTCGTTACCGACATGCACTCTTTTCTTGTTCCCGTGATATAACATTCTAGTGATCAAATCACTTGCTTGCAAGCTAATCAATGTGATATCACCGAGAGGGCCCAGAGCATATCTATCCGTCATCGGGATGAACAAATTCCACTCTCGATCCATGGGTCTCAACATAACACTTTAGTAGTTCTGAAGCCATCTTTATAATCACCCAGTTACGGTGTGACGTTTGATGTCATCGAGAAACTCTTCCGGTGTTAGTGATTGACATGATCTCATGGTCTAAGGATTAGGATCACTTCGTAAGTTGTTATAGCAATATAAAATCAATGACTTTGATCGTAATGCTATACTTTGGATGAATGTTCATCACATCATTACACTAATGTTGTGACCTCGTTATTAACAACATCCAATGTCCATGATCAGGAAACCTTTGATCATCTTGTTAATCAACGAGCTAGTTTATAAGAGAGGCATAACTAGGAACTTCCTTTTTGTTTATTAAACACACATGTATTAACGTTTCCGTATTAATATAATTATAGCATGTAAAATAAACATTTATCATAAATAAGGAATACGATAATAACCACTTTATTATTGCCTCTCGGGCATATTCCCTTCAACATCTTGGTTCCTCCGGGGTGGATAGAATAAAGAGTATCATGAGCTTCCTTCAGAATAACTTCTTTCAACTCAGAATCTGCTGGTACACAAAGGCGTCCTTTGTACCACAGAACTCCTTCTCGGTCTTCGATGAATCCGGGTACTTTGCCTGTACCGATACTATGCTTGATTCCATTGATACTAGCATTTCCTTTCTGCGCCTCTTTGATCTGGCTGATCAAAGTGGGCTGAAGTTCTATGCTAGCCAAAAATCCTTCACTCACTAATTCTATTCGAAAATCTTCCATCTCTTTGTGCAAGCTTGGTTGCTCCTTCAAAATCATGGAGTTCAAGCGGCACGGCAATCTGCTAAGGGCATCGGCTACCACATTGGCTTTACCAGGGTGATAGTGAATGTCTAGATCATAATCCTTGATTAGCTCAATCCATCTTCTCTGTCTCATATTTAGCTCCTTCTGAGTGAATATATACTTCAGGCTCTTGTGATCCGAATAAATCTCACAACGGTTTCCCATGAGGTAATGCCTCCATGTTTTCAGGGCTAGAACTACGGCTGCGAGTTCGAGGTCATGGGTTGGGTAATTTTGCTCATGTTGTTTCAGTTGTCGAGATAGATAAGATATAACTTTGCCTTCTTGCATTAGCACACATCCGAGACTGATCTTGGATGCATCGCAATACACGTCGAAGGGATTCGTGATATCCGGCATGATTAAGATTGGGGCTGAAATCAATCTTCTTTTGAGTTCTTGAAAACTCACTTCACATTTGTTGGTCCATTCAAACTTCTTGTCCTTCTTCAGCAATTGGGTCATGGGTCTGGCGATACTCGAGAATCCTTCTACGAACTTGCGGTAGTATCCCGCTAATCCGAGAAATGCACGAACTTGGGTTTGAGTGGTTGGGGCTTGCCAATCTTCGACATCTTTCACCTTTGCAGGGTCAATGGCAATTCCTCCGGCTGATACAATGTGACCGAGGAATCCTACCTCCTGTAACTAGAATTCACATTTGCTAAACTTGGCATACAACTGATGCTCTCTAAGAGTTCCAGGAATGGGCCTTAGGTGTAGCTCATGTTCTTCTTCCGATTTGGAATAAATCAGAATGTCATCAATGAAAACAATGACAAACTTACCCTGGAAGTCCATAAAAATCTTATTCATGAGATTCATGAAATAAGCGGGGGCATTGGTTAATCCAAAAGACATGACAGTATACTCGTATAATCCATAACGGGTGGTAAAGGCAGTGTTTGGAATATCCTCTGCGCGAATCTTGAGTTGATGATAGACAGTCCTAAGATCAATCTTAGAGAACACTTTGGCACCGGTCAACTGATCAAACAAATCTTCTAACTTGGGCAAGGGGTATTTGTTCTTGATGGTGACATCATTCAACTTCCGATAATCCGTACACAAACGGTTACCTCCATCTTTCTTGTCCACAAACAAAACAGGTGATCTCCATGGTGACGCACTTGGTTGAATCAATCCAATTTCCAACATGGCATCTAGTTGCTTCTTCAGTTCTTCTAGCTCAGACGGGTTCATACTATACGGTCTCTGGGCTATGGGTCCAGTTCCGGGGATTAGTTCGATGATAAACCCGATATCCCGATCTGGGGGCATACCGGGCAAAACGTCTGGAAATACATCGGGGTATTCATAGACTATCCGGACTTGGTCAATGGTAGGTTGGGCTATACTCTTGTTGCACTTGAATTGACGAGGTAAGGTTTTAGATATATGCTCGACTAATATTCTGGCTGTACTGGTCATGGTTATGGCTTTCTTGGCACAGTCAATCAATCCTTTATGTTTGGACATCCAATCCATTCCTAGTAATACTTCCAAACCTTTAGTTCCGAGTACTATCAGATTAGCATAAAAATCTATGCCATGGATTCGGATGGGGACGGCTTTGCAAATTTGCCTAGCTTTGGTGGTTGAACCGGGGATTTGAACGATCATAACATGTTTTAGTTTGGTTGGTTGAATTTTACTAGTGCATGCAAATTCTTCGGTAACAAATGAGTGCGATGCACCAGAATCAAACAACACTCTAGCAAGTACTGAATTAACAGAAAACATACCCAGCATGATGTCTGGCGCTTCCTGAGCTTCTTCAGCATGCATGAGAAAAAGACGGTCGTTGCGGTTGAGCGAATTCCCTGGGGCAAATCTTCTTCTGGGCTGAACACGACGCTGCTGCTGAGCTGGGGCATTGGTATTGGGGGCTGCGGCATTCTTCTTGTTGGGGCACTCGTTGGAGTAGTGACCCTTATTTCCACAGTCATAACAAGTTACCTGCGACTTGTCCTTTGCTGCAACAGGCACAACATTGCTGCCAGTCCTCGGGGCAGTGTTGGTGTTGGCGGTAGCATTGTTGTTGAACTTGGGTGGATCACGGTTGAAGTTGCTAGAGTTGCCGGGGTTTTTGTGATTTCCTCCGGGCCTAGGGTTTCCACGGTTGGGATAAGTCGGACGGTTCATCGGGGGTCTATTGGTTCTCGGGGCAAATCCTGGGGATGGGTTAGGGCGATACTTTGGGGTCTGATGGGTTCCTGGCTGATGCATCATGCGACGCTTGCGGTTCTCATTGGATTGGTTGATCTTTCCTTCCATCTGGATGGCAGAGTCGACAAGGGCTTCAATATCAGCAAAGGGGATATTGACTAAAACAGTCTTCATCTCATCGTGCAGACCATTCAGGAATCTCTCTTTCTTATTGGCTTCCGTGTCGATCTCATCCGGGGCATACCTAGCTAATGACAAAAAATTGTCACGGTATTCTACTACGGTCATCCTACCTTGCTTCAGTTCTCTGAACTCATCTCTCATTCTCTTGATCAAACCCGGTGGCACATGGGTTCTGCTGAACTTGACCTTGAATTCCTCCCAGGTCATCATCTGTCCTCCGGTCGTTGCACGAACACTGTTCCACCATGCTCTGGCATCTCCGGCTAGATAATGGGTGGCGAACAGAACTTTCTCGTTGGCTTCCACTCTGGCGACTTCCAGGTTATTTTCCATGGTTTGCAGCCAATCGTCGGCATCTAGAGGCTCTTCTAACTTGGTGAAAACAGGCGGGTTGGTATTCTGGAAATTCTTGAGCTTAGATCCATGGTTGTCCTGATTTCCTTGGCCTTGGTTGTTGTGGGCTAGCTGAGCTATCTGCTGAAGGGTGGCTAGGTTGGCTTGACGTTCGGCTCTTTCGGCTTCGCGGTCAGAAACCAACATTTGCAGGATCTGCAACATCGGGTCCGGGGTTGAACCACTTCCTCCGCGTGGCATCTGAAGATTGAGATAGATCATGAGAAAATAGGGAAATTTCTAAGGTTCTGGGACTTTGAAAAGTTTTTAAAGTTTGACTCAGATTTTCTAGCAACTTGCTTTTCATTCATTCACACGATACAACACACACCACAACAAAGGTAAATAGATGGTTTTAGGAACCATTCTGGAAACTACGATACAGTGGGACCGAATACTACTCACTACACTAGTGCTCAAGTGCTACTACTCCTTGGAGTAGGTGTAGTCGTCATCCTCATCATCATCGTCGTCATTGATGAAGGCGAAATCATCCTCATCTGTGAAGAAGTCCATAGCCTGATCCTCCAGAAAATCATCATCATCGCTGAGATAGGAGTAGGGGTCTCCATGAAGATCCTCTCCGGCATTCTCCCTTTCCTCCAACTGCATGTCTCTCTCGTGGATGGTCTCCTCCAAAGCCGAGATACGGTGGCAAAGACGGGCAATGATGCGCTCCTTCTTGTCGAGCTGACAGCAGCGAGACTTGCGATCCTTCACTAGCATGGCGATGGTTTGATCCTTCGTCTTGATGATGGCGGACTTGTGGTTGGAGTAGTCACGGCAATTTTCCAATTCCTGCTGACGATCATACATCATGAAGCTAAGGTGGTCCAATTGAGTCTTCAGCTCGGGGTGGTATGGGGATTCCAGTGGTTGTCCATTAGCATCACGCCTTGGGAAAAACTCAAAGTGGGTACCCTTGATCTGGTTGATACTCTGCCCACACAGACGGGCAAGAGCTTCCTGCATGGCCCTAGCAAGTCCATCGAGCCAGTTGTTCTCTCTTAAGGTAAACTGAATTCCCTCAGCAGTGGGAGGTTCAATCTTTCATCTGAGACTTGCAACAATTAGCCACTGCATATCTTATCCTCCTTGATCATTGAGCCGAGCTCCAAAGAACTTGGGGTGCGGACGCTCCAGAAGTTCCAAAAGCTGGTCCAAATCCCTCTCAAAGATAAGGTCTCCTCCATTCCCCAACTGATAAAACTTGCTGTACTTCATGTCCATCTATAAGAATATAGGATGAGTAAGTTAGTAGAGTGATCAAGTGTGTCAAATTTTATGTATTTTGCAAGTGTTTTTGAGGAACATGAATTTTCATGAAAGAATCAAAGTGATAAGAATGGGAATAAGTTTTTGTAAATATTTCCTTCCTTTGGTTTTGAAACTAAGTTTTTGATTCAAACGTCCAGTCTAACTAGGGTCTCCTATGGTCAGGATGGCTCTGATACCAAATTGTCAACACCCGGATTTTTAATCCCAGATGCGCTGCTCGCCTTGCTCCGGGAACGGGGTGGAACGATCAGTGAGGAGAGGGGAGTGGAATGGTGTGAAGAGTTTGAGCGGGGGAGGCCTCCTTTTATAGTGGCGAGAGGGAACCGACGGGCGCAAGCTGAGCTCGTCGTGGTCAACGGCACAGAAGGCTATCGGCGTGGGCGACGGTAGGGGGCGGTGCTGTGCTCCCTGGCGAAGCTCAACGGCATGGTGGCGAGGCATGGAGCGGTGCGGATTGGTCGGAACGCTGCGGTGCTCTGCGCTGGTCCGACGGAAAATTTAATGGCGCACAGCACACGTGGTCCACGCAGCGGCGAACGGGCGTGTCTGCGGGGTTGCTGGGACGGTGGTGATCGCGTATGCACACGGCGAGGGCAGCGTGCTGTCTGTGGGCGTCTGTCGAGCGTGGCGCACGGGGCGCGCTCTTGGCATGGTTGCAGAGCGGCTTGGCATGGTCTGTGCGTGTGGTTCAGGGGCTAGCATCGCTCGCGGCTGGGACCGGGAGTGGCGGTGGGATGCTAGCTTGCTCCCAAACAAGGTTGGCAAGGCTTGTGCTTCTTATAGCTTGCTGTCCACACTGGGGTGACAATGGTGCACTCGGGTTGTTCACCATTGATGACAAAGGCTAGCTTACAGTGGTGCTAGAGATTAGGTAAGGTTGTTAGATGATCTACTAAGGCTAGTGGTGTCCAGAGAGGGAACAAGTTAGGCCCAAAACACTGCACACTATAGTGTTTTGATTTTGTTTGATTTGAATCAGCAAGGTGTTTGATGAAATGGCCGCATGAATTCAAGTTTTGAATTTTGAAAAGGTTTTTGGTGGGTGTGTTAGGCATGTGCTGGTGAGTCTGTGGATGCTTGGGTTTTGAAAGTTGAGCTTGTTTGAGTGGTTTTTGCAAAAGTGGGATCTTCCCATATGATATAGATTCAATTTTGAACTGTCCTTTAAACTATGCATTCAAATGTTTTTGGATGATCACAAGGTGGGCCTTGGTACTTTGTTATGAGTACTATCAAGGGGTGTAAAGATCCAAACAAGTTTCTGTTAATTTTTGAAAGTTAGAGACAGCCAAAGTAGGCATGGGAGTTAATTTGGCCAAAGTGACCATTCACTTATTTTGTTTGTTTTGATTTATTTGTCTTTGGGAAAAGTGTGGGGATTGTTTAGATGATGTTTATTTCACCTAAGAATCCTTTTACAAGCAAAGAATCACACAAGCAAGGTAATTCAAAAGAATCCAAATTGGAATGCATACACACATGCATGCTTTCATATTTTTAAATAGAAAAGTTTTTGTTAACCCTAATTTTGATGATTAGAGTTTGATGATCCAAGTTTAGTATTTTTGGGATGTTACATAAGATTTGGGAAAGTTGTTGTCCAACAAATTTTTGTGCTTCACTGTAAAAATTCATGAAAAATCCCAGTACGTCGGATTGAGCTGTAATTTTCTGAGCATATGCTCCAGGTTATTATATAACTTTCATTAGTTCAACACTTTTAGATTTATATAACAGAAGGTCTTCGAAAAAATTGATTTTTATCTGCTGGTCTGTTTTGACAAATTTCTGCCATTATTTGCATTTGCCTATTATCAGTTTCTTTTTGAGTTATCTTTGATCACTTGGGCTTTTAAAAGGAGTTGTTACAGTAGCTTGTGTTCTAATGAAAGTTTTACTTGTGTTGAAACTAAACCTAAAGGCTTATTATCTTAAATACACTAATGTTGCTAATGAAGATTGTGTGAAGTTTTGTATGAAGGAAAATTTCAAGTGTAGGGAACGAATGATGTGATGAGATGAAGAATGTACAAAATCTCAAGCTTGGGGATGCCACCCGTGTCACCCCAAGAAATATTCAAGAGTTACAAGCTTCAAAGCTCGGGGATGCCTAAGGCATGCCCTTCTTCATCAATAAAAATATCAGGTCTCTTTCTAGACACTTCATTTTTATTGCTTCATGCACTTTTGTGTTGTTCTTGGAGCGTCTTTGTTTTTGTTTTTGGTTTTATTTTGTTTGGTTTTCTGTAATAAATTAGTTGGACCCCCGCATTCATATTTTGTTTCAAATAATTTGATTGGTGTTGGAGAAGAGTAGGAAAGTTTCATGCTTAAGTGGTACAAAAGGAGCTTGTTTTGACTATGGCTTAGACTTTATCATGTCATACTAGATGTTGGTTTGACCTTATGCTTAGTGATTATTGTTGTAGCATGACTTGTTCCAAATAATTGAGATTGCTTAATGTGCCTTGAAAGAATCATGCGTTGTTTTAGCATAGAAAAGCATAATATTGTGGTATTCTCCTTTGATGCTTTATTTGGGTTAACTTGGCAAATGCTTACACCATGTTAAGACTATGAACCAGTCACCTTAGACTCTATGATCATTTAGTTTTTGACTTGTTATACCACTTTATGCTTTGATTAATAATGTTTTGTCGCTTTGCATGATTATGGCCATTATTGCTCTCTTAGTTGGCCGCTCCCAGTCTTTTGCTAGCCTCCACTTGTAGCGAGTAAGCTCTACTCGTGCATCCAACTCCAAAGAAACCAAGTTATTCCAAAGAGTCCACTATAAATTCCTATGCATGGTGTGTTACACCATTCCAAGTATATTCATGTTTTTATCTATCTTCCAAATTAAACTTATTATGTGAAAATTAGTTATTAAAGCTCTCACAAACTTGATGACACACTTTAATTTCTTGAACATAATAAACTTGAACCATTTTGTCATCTATATTGTTATATGCTTGCACTTATAAGTTGGGAATTAGCAGAACCATGTTGTCACGGGGAACGCTTTCAACACTTGTAAATATTATCCAGTTGATATTATGATCTTTTGTTTATGGATGTCGGCGGTGTGAAATAAAAGGGGAGCTTGTAAGTTCATGGATTATTATATATGTGTTAGAGAAACGCCTGGGAGGCTAGCCTAAGCCATGCCCAATCATGGTGGAAACTTGCAGCATAACCATAGTGAGCAATCTATGAAGCATCTTCAGAAAAAATAGAAAAAAAGCACCATGCTCATGGTAGATAAAAAGATCGCTGAGATGCTCACTGTCTGTTGCCTTGTCATTTTGATATGGGATAGCTCCTGTGTCATGGGGCAAGGGGTACCCCGTTGGCGGTTCTCTATGATACAAGTTGAATAGCATGAGGAACGGCCCTTGTACTCAAGGGACATGTGATTGCCAACTTATGATCTGACAAGCATATACTTCATATTTGTTTCACTTTAACCTTAATCACTTCAAGATGCTTATGATAGGGGCAATGAGAGCTGAAAGCTAATAAGTACCATATTTTTTGGAAGCTCTTTATGAAACTTGAAATCCCTGCTTCCCTCTGTGAAGGGCCTTTCTCTTACTTTTATGTTGAGTCTCCACTTTCTATTTTTATGCACCAACTAGGAGAGCATAGTTGTCATTCTTAGTTTAATGTGCATTGTCCCATTGATTGATTCATAATGTTTATATTGCGTGTTCTTAAATTATTTGTATCTAGTCACCCTTATGAACATTGAAGGTGTCCTATGCATTTATGTTTTGCTATACCATGAAAGACAAACTGAATATCACTCTTTCTATGTTTTCTATATGTGAAACAAACAAACATCTTTCAATGCATTGTTATTCATGATATTTGTTTATACCTTTTCATGTTGCAACATAGTTGCTATGTATTATTGTTAGAGCTACATATTTCATGCTCATGTTTATAGTACTTTGATCCCAGGTAACAACGCTTTACAAATAACTTGATCAAGATTGTGATAGCATGTCACTCAAAAATTATTCTTTTATCACTTACCTACTCGAGGACGAGCAGGAGTTAAGCTTGGGGATGCTTGATACGTCGTAAATGTATCTATAATTTTTGATGCTCCATGTTTGTTTTGTATCGACTTTCTTATGTTTTTTCTACATTTTGAGGTATTTTTATACATTTTTTGGAACTAATCTATTGACAAGATGCCGCAGTGCCAGTTGCTATTTTCTATTGTTTTTGGTTTTAGAAAAGTTAGTAAGGAAATATTCTCGGAATTGGATGGGACAAAAGCCAAAGTTAATATTTTACCAGAAGGAACACGGAGTCCGGAGGGCATCCGAAGTGGGGCCACGAGACAGCCACACCTGCTGGCGGTGCAGCCTAGGGGGGCGTCAGCCCTAGGTGTGGGCCCCTCGGGCGCCCACCGACCTTGCCCCTTCACCTATAAAAGCACCTCGATGCAGAAACCCTAAGTACCCAATCAGATCTCCACGAAAAAGTCTATAGCTGCCGCCATCTCCATCCCTAGATCGGTGGGGGGATCAGAAGCTCTTCCCGGCACCCTATCGGAGGGGAGAAATCATCCTGGAGGCCTTCTTCATCACTGCCAGCCTCCGGAGTGATGCGTGAGTAGTTCACCCTTTGACTATGGTTCTGATACGTCGGAAACGTATCTATAATTTTTGATGCTCCATGCTTGTTTAGTATCTACTTTGCTTTGATCTGTCTACAGTTTGAGGTGCTTTTTACATGTTTTCTGGTACTAACCTATTAACAAGTTGCCACAGTGCCAGTTGCCTGTTTTCTGCTATTTTTGGTTCCAGAAAAGTTAGTAAAGAAATATTCTCGGAATTGGACGGGACAAATGTCAAAGTCAATAACTTTCTGTGTGGAACAAGAAGTCCAGAGGGGAGACGAAGAGGCATGCCAGGGCAGCACACCCCCTAGGCGCGGGTGGGCCCTGCCCCGCACCTAAGCAGGGTGTGGGGCCCTTGGCCACCGCCTCGGCCTCCCCCTTCGCCTATAAGAAGCCCCCGATGTAGAAACCCTAAGAACCAGATCAAATCTCCGCGAAACCTTCTGTAGCCGCCGCCACCATCATCCCTAGATCGGGAGGATTTGAAGTTCTTCCCGGCACCCTGCCGGAGGGGAGATCATCCCGGAGGCCTTCTCTCCGGTATGATGTGTGAGTAATTCCACCTTGGACTATGGGTCCATGTAGTAGCTAGATGGTTGTATCTCCTTTGTGCTTTCATGTATAGATCTTGTGAGCTCTGTTCATGATCAAGATCTAATCTATTTGTAATCATGCATGTTGTGTTTGCGGGGATCCAATGGTTGTATCTAGATGGTTGAGTAGTTCCACCTTGGACTATGGGTCCATGTAGTTCTATGTTGGTTTGATTAATGGTTTTGTCTTTATGATTTTATCATGTCTGTGTTGTTTGTAATCTTGCATGCTCTCCGTTGTTAGTAGCTATTGTTGGAATTATGCCCTAGAGGCAATAATAAAGATGTTATTATTATAATTCTTGTTCATGATAATGTTTATATTCCATGCTAGAATTGTATTAAGCGGAAACATTAATACTTGTGTGGTTTGTGAACAACACCGTGTCCCTAGTACGCCTCTATGGACTAGCTCATTGATCAATGATGGTAAAGGTTTCCTAACCATAGACATGAGTTGTCAATTGATAATGAGATCATATCATTGGGAGAATGATATGGTGGACAGACCCAAACTAAGCAAAGCTATTAGATCGTTTCATCGTGTTCGTCTTTGCGAAGCTTTTCTCATGTCAAATATTGTATTCCTTAGACCATGAGATAATACAACTCCCTGGTATCGGAAGAAAGCTTTGAGGTCATCAAACGTCATCCTATGAGAGGGTGATCATAAAGGTGTCTCTCAGGTGATCGGAAAGTATCTGTTGGGTTGTATGTATCGAGATGGAATTTGTCCCTCCCAAGTCGGAGAGATATACTTCGGGCCCACTCGGTAATCGATATCAACACCGCTTGCAAGCATGTGGTTAAGGAGTTAATCACAAAGTGATATCGGATTACGGAACGAGTAAAGTACTTGCTGTGAACGAGATTGAACTAGGTATGACGATACCGACGATCGAATCTCGGGCAAGTAAAATATCGCGAGACGAAGGGAATATATATATGGGATTGATTGAATCCTGGCATCGTGGTTCATCCGATATGATCATCGATGAATGTGTGGGAGTCAATATGGGTGCCCAGACCCCGCTGTTGATTATTGATAGAAGATCATGTCTGCATATTCTCGAACCCGCAGGGTCACACACTTAACGTGTCTCGACGCTAGGATAGATTGGATAATTGGTTTATGAATTTTTGTTCGGAGTCTCGGATGGGATCCGGGATATCACGAGAGGTTCCGGAATGGTCCGGAGAATAAGATTCATATAAGGCAGTGCAGTTTTTTGGAGTTCGGAATTGTTCCGGATTAATCGGTATTGTACCGGAAGCTTCTAGAACCTTCCGGAAGGGGGCCAACGTGGTCCCACCTTCCGGGAGGGGGCATGGGCCTATGAGGGAGTGTCCTGGCCGCATTGGGCCAGGGGCACAAGGCCCCATAGGGCCCAGCCGATCCTAGATAAGTTTAAACTCGTTTAAACTAGAGATAAGATAGGGTTTCTAGAAGGGAGAGTTTAAATCGTTTAAACTAGAGATAGGCTTGGAGGATGGGCAAGGGCTGGCCGCACCCCCCCTCTATATATATAGAGGGCTGGTGCGCCCCCTCCCCCTACACACCTTCCTCCAAACCCTAGTTGCCCTGCTGCCCTCCTCTCTCCCTCCCGACTGTTTGTAGGCGAAGCCCTGCTGCAGAAATTCTCCACCATATACACCACGCCGTCGTGTTGTAGATCCAATCCATCTCTCCACCATACTTTCTGGTCCGAGGAAGGAGGAGACGTCGAGGTGCTGCACGTGTGCATCTCACGGAGGCACCGCCACTTGTGGTGCTAGATCGGATCGGATCGCGAGGAGGAGAAGCGAGTACGACTACATCACCCACGTTCCGACGAACGTTCCGCTGCGCGAATCTTCAAGGGTATGAAGATCTAATCCAATCTCTCTCGTTGTTTGCATCTCCTATATTAGATCTTGGCTTTCCCTTTGTTCGCTTCCGTAGAAAATTTTGATTTACTATGCTGCGAAACCCTTCAGTGGTATCAGAGCTAGATCTATGCGTAGATGTGTTTCACGAGTAGAACGCAACATGGTTGTTGCGGGCATTGATGTTTTCTGTTGCAAGCCTCTTGTTTGTGTTCTTCTTATGACGCGGGATAGTGAGATTGAAGCGGTCCAGGCCAACCTTACGCGACGTCGTTCGCGAGACCGGCTCCGCATTTGACGTGTGGCTTGTACCATACATGCGGCTGGTGGATGTCAGTTTCTCTCACTATAGTTGTCATGGGATTAACACCGGAGTTTGGCAACCATAATATCACCGTTGTGGCTTTCCGTAGGTAAGAATCGTTCTTAGCATCTACTCCCATAAGCCACGTAAAACATGCAACAACAAAGTAGAGGCGTCTAACTTGTTTTTGCAGGGAGTGTTTTCTGTGATATGGTATGACCCAAGATGTGATGTGTATATTGTATGCGATGATCATGTTTTGTAATGTTTCACGACTTGCATGTCGATGAGTACACAACCGGTAGGAGCCATATGGTTGTCTTTATAATTGTGTATGACCTGCGAGTCAACTTCTTATACGCCATGTAATAGCTTTACTTTATCGCTAAGTAGTTAGCAATAGTTGTAGTTGCTATTCGTGGTGGAGGCAATCATGGTGGAGTGATGGAGATCATGCCGGAACGCACAAGATGGAGATCATTGCGCGAAGATTGGCTATACCATGTCACATAAAGTTATATGCATGTGATGTTTATCCTTTTATGTATCTTATCATGCTTAGATCGCGACGGTAGCATTATAAGATGATTCCTCACTTAAACATCAAGACAAAACTGTGTTCTCCCCAAGTATGCACCGTTGCGAAAGTTCGTCGTGTCCAAGCATCACGTGATGATCGGGTGCTATAGACTCTACGCTCACATACAACGGGTGCAAGCCAGTTTTGCACACGCGGAAATACTTGGGTCTAACTTGACGAGCCTAGCATGTACAGACATGGCCTCGGAACACAAGAACCGAAAGGTTAAGCATGAGTCATATGAATGATATGATCGACACTTCGTTGTCCACCATTGAAACCACATCTCTTCTCGTGATGATCGGATTAGGTGTGGTGAATTTGGATCGTGTTCACTAAACAACTTGAGGGATGTTGAATTTAGTGGGAGTTCATCTAGTAATTTGATTAAGTTGAACTATTTATCATGAACATAGTCTAAATTGTACTTGCAAATACTGTAGATCACATGGCCAAGTCCAACTTCAACTTCAACGTTTTTGCTGAGATAGAAAAGCTTAGAAACAATGGGTCTAACTTCACCAAATGGTTCCGCATTCTGAGAATCATTCTCGCTGGCGGACAAAAGGACTATGTCTCTGAGAAAGCGCTAGGTGATGCCCCTGCTGTAGATGCGCCGGCTGATGAAAAAGCTGTTTATCGGTCGCGCAAGGATGATTATGATTTGATTAAGATCGCCATGTTGTATGCTATGGAATCGGATCTTCAAAATCGTTTTGAGGAGTTCGCCGGGCCTTTTGAGATTCTCGAGGAGCTGAAAAACATGTTTCAGACTCAAGCCCGTTCTTAGAGATATGAGATCTTTAAGAAATTCTTTAACTACAATATGGAGGAAGGGAGTTCCGTTAGTGAGCACGCCCTTAAGATGTCGGGCTACACTCAACGCCTTGAGCAACTGGACTGCAAGATTCCAGAGGAGCTCAAGATTGACACTCCTAGCTGCAAAAGTTTTGTAGTTGATCACAATCAGATTGGTTCCACTGATATGATCACTGAGCTCTTTGCTAAGATGAAAGTAGCGAAGGTGAACATCAAAAAGAATAATCATGTGTTGATGGTCAACAAGCCCCCCACCTTTAAGAAAGGTAAGGGTGCAAGGAAGCCCTTCAAGAAAGGCGGCGGCAAGCGCGTTGCCCCTGCTGAGAGGAAGCTCAGGTCTGGTCCTAAGCCGGACACTGAGTGCTTCTATTGCAAGGACAAGGGTCACTGGAAGCGCAAGTGTCCAAAGTACTTAGCGGACAAGAAGGCTGGCACCATCAAAGGTATATTTGATATACATGTTATTGATGTTTTCCTTACTAGCCCTCATTGTAGTGCCTGGGTATTTGATACTGGTTCAGTTGCTAATATTTGTAACTCGAAACAGGAGCTACGGAATAGATGGCGGCTTGCGAGGGATGAGGTGACGATGCGCGTTGGCAACGGATCAAGAGTTGATGTGATGGCCGTCGGCACGCTCTCCTTAGTTTTACCTTCGGGATTAGTTTTAAACCTTAATAAATGTTATTATGTGCCTGCGTTGAGCATGAACATTATTTCTGGATCGTGTTTATTGCAAGACGGTTATTCATTTAAATCGGAGAATAATGGTTGTTCTATTTATATGAGTAACATCTTTTATGGTCATGCACCTCTTGTGAATGGTTTATTTCTTCTAAATCTCGAAAGGGATGAAACACACATCCATAACATTGAGGCTAAGAGATGCAAAGTAGATAGTGATAATACTACTTATTTGTGGCACTGTCGTCTAGGTCATATTGGTGTAAAGCGCATGAAGAAACTCCATTCTGATGGACTTTTGGAGTCTCTTGATTTTGAATCATTTGACACATGCGAACCATGCCTCATGGGCAAGATGATCAAAACCCCGTTCTCCGGTATGATGGAGCGAGCAACGGACTTGTTGGAAATCATACATACCGATGTATGCGGACCGATGAGTGTTTCGACGGGCGGTGGATATCGCTATTTTCTCACTTTTACCGATGACTTAAGTAGATATGGGTATATCTATTTAATGAAACATAAATCTGAAACGTTTGAAAAGTTCAAAGAATTTCAGAATGAAGTGGAGAACCATCGTAACAGAAAGATTAAGTTTCTACGATCCGATCGTGAGGGCGAATATTTGAGTTATGATTTTCTCACGCATCTCAAAGCAAGTGGAATCGTTTCACAACTCACGCCACCCGGAACACCACAGCGCAATGGTGTGTCTGAACGCCGGAATCGAACCCTTTTAGATATGGTCCGATCGATGATGTCTCTTACTGATTTGCCGTTATCATTTTGGGGTTATGCATTAGAAACCGCTGCATTCACTTTAAATAGGGCTCCATCTAAATCCGTTGAGACGACACCGTATGAACTGTGGTTTGGTGCTAAACCTAAGTTGTCGTTTCTTAAAGTTTGGGGATGCGAAGCTTACGTCAAGAAGTTGATGCCGGACAAGCTCAAACCCAAAGCGGAGAAATGCGTCTTCATAGGATACCCTAAGGAAACTATTGGGTATAACTTCTATCACAGAACCGAAGGCAAAGTGTTTGTCGCAAAGAACGGTTCCTTTCTTGAGAAGGAGTTTCTCTCGAAAGAAGTGAGTGGGAGGAAAGTAGAGCTAGACGAGGTTATTGAACCTTCTCTTGAATTGGAGAGTAGCGCAGCACCTGAAATTGTTCCAGTGCCGCCTGCACCAACAATAGAGGAAGCTAATGACAAGGATCATGAAGCTTCGGACGATGCTGCTACTGAACGTCGCAGGTCGAAAAGGTCGCGTGCCCCCCCTGAGTGGTACGGCAACCCTGTCTTGACTGTCTTGTTAGTAGAAGACAGTGAACCTACGAACTATGAGGAAGCGATGATGAGCCCAGACTCTGAGAAATGGCTAGAAGCCATGAAATCCGAATTGGGATCCATGAGCGAAAACCAAGTATGGACTTTGGTGGACCCTCCTAGCGACCGAAAGGCCGTTGAGTGCAAATGGATCTTCAAGAAGAAAACGGACGCGGATGGTAATGTTACCGTCTATAAAGCACGACTTGTTGCGAAAGGTTTTCGACAAGTTCAAGGTGTTGACTATGATGAGACTTTCTCTCCCGTAGCGATGTTTAAGTCCATTCGGATTTTATTAGCAATTGCTGCGTTTCATGATTATGAAATATGGCAAATGGATGTCAAGACTGCTTTCCTCAATGGCAACATTGATGAAGAGTTGTATATGATGCAACCCGAAGGTTTTGTCGATCCTAAGGATGCTGATAAAGTATGCAAACTTCAGCGTTCCATTTATGGACTGAAGCAAGCGTCTCGGAGTTGGAACCTTCGTTTTGATCAAGTGATCAAGAGCTTTGGATTTGTTCCAAATTGCTACGAAGCTTGCATCTACAAGAAAGTGAGTGGGAGCTCGGTGACGTTTCTGGTACTATATGTGGATGACATATTGATTATTGGAAATGACATCGACATGCTTAACGATGTGAAGAGTTATTTGAACAATTGTTTTTCAATGAAAGACCTAGGTGAAGCTGCTTATATATTGGGCATCAAAATCTATAGAGATAGACAAAGATGCCTGATAGCTTTAAGCCAGAGTACATACCTAGACAAAGTTCTGAAAAGGTTCAGAATGGATAAGGCATTGAAAGGTTCAGTGCCTATGTTGTCAGGTAAGATATTGAGCAAGGCTCAGTGTCCAGCTACGGTAAATGATAGGGAAGCTATGAGTAAAGTGCCTTATGCCTCGGCCATAGGTTCCATCATGTATGCCATGCTGTGTACTAGACCGGATGTGTCCAATGCTCTTAGTTTGACGAGCAGATATCAAAGTGATCCAGGAATGGAACACTGGACAGCCGTGAAGAACATCCTAAGGTACCTAAATAGGACTAAAGAAATGTTCTTAGTCTATGGGGGTGATGAACAGCTCGTCGTAAAAGGTTACGTCGATGCTAGTTTCGACACCGACAAGGATGATTCTAAATCTCAGACAGGATACGTGTATATTTTGAATGGAGGAGCTGTGAGCTGGAGAAGCTGCAAGCAAAGCGTGATCGCGGGATCTACAGTAGAAGCGGAATACATGGCTGCTGCAGAAGCGTCAAGTGAAGGAGTTTGGATCAGAAACTTCATCACTGAGCTTGGCGTGGTTCCAAGTGCATTGGACCCACTGGAGATATTGTGTGACAACACTGGCGCCATAGCACTCGCTAAGGAACCAAGATATCATCCAAAGACCAAGCATATCAACCGCAAGTTTCATATAATCCGAGATTATATAGCAGATGGAGATCTGAAGATCAGCAAAGTACATACAGATCTGAATGTCGCAGATCCGTTGACTAAACCTCTTCCGCGTGCAAAACATGATCAGCACCTCAGTGCCATGGGTGTGAGATTGTTGCCAAATGTAAACTAGATTATTGACTCTAGTGCAAGTGGGAGACTGTTGGAATTATGCCCTAGAGGCAATAATAAAGATGTTATTATTATAATTCTTGTTCATGATAATGTTTATATTCCATGCTAGAATTGTATTAAGCGGAAACATTAATACTTGTGTGGTTTGTGAACAACACCGTGTCCCTAGTACGCCTCTATGGACTAGCTCATTGATCAATGATGGTTAAGGTTTCCTAACCATAGACATGAGTTGTCAACTGATAATGAGATCATATCATTGGGAGAATGATATGGTGGACAGACCCAAACTAAGCAAAGCTATTAGATCGTTTCATCGTGTTCGTCTTTGCGAAGCTTTTCTCATGTCAAATATTGTATTCCTTAGACCATGAGATAATACAACTCCCTGGTATCGGAAGGAAGCTTTGAGGTCATCAAACGTCATCCTATTAGAGGGTGATCATAAAGGTGTCTCTCAGGTGATCGGAAAGTATCTGTTGGGTTGTATGTATCGAGATGGAATTTGTCCCTCCCAAGTCGGAGAGATATACTTCGGGCCCACTCGGTAATCGATATCAACACCACTTGCAAGCATGTGGTTAAGGAGTTAATCACAAAGTGATATCGGATTACGGAACAAGTAAAGTACTTGTTGTGAACGAGATTGAACGAGGTATGACGATACCGACGATCGAATCTCGGGCAAGTAAAATATCGCGAGACGAAGGGAATATATATATGGGATTGATTGAATCCTGGCATCGTGGTTCATCCGATATGATCATCGATGAATGTGTGGGAGTCAATATGGGTGCCCAGACCCCGCTGTTGATTATTGATAGAAGATCATGTCTGCATATTCTCGAACCCGCAGGGTCACACACTTAACGTGTCTCGACGCTAGGACAGATTGGATAATTGGTTTATGAATTTTTGTTCGGAGTCTCGGATGGGATCCGGGATATCACAAGAGGTTTCGGAATGGTCCGGAGAATAAGATTCATATAAGGCAGTGCAATTTTTTGGAGTTCGGAATTGTTCCGGATTAATCGGTATTGTACCGGAAGCTTCTAGAACCTTCCGGAAGGGGGCCAACGTGGTCCCACCTTCCGGGAGGGGGCATGGGCCTATGAGGGAGTGTCCTGGCCGCATTGGGCCAGGGGCACAAGGCCCCATAGGGCCCAGCCGATCCTAGATAAGTTTAAACTCGTTTAAACTAGAGATAAGATAGGGTTTCTAGAAGGGAGAGTTTAAATCGTTTAAACTAGAGATAGGCTTGGAGGATGGGCAAGGGCTGGCCGCACCCCCCCTCTATATATATAGAGGGCTGGTGCGCCCCCTCCCCCTACACACCTTCCTCCAAACCCTAGTTGCCCTGCTGCCCTCCTCTCTCCCTCCCGACTGTTTGTAGGCGAAGCCCTGCTGCAGAAATTCTCCACCATATACACCACGCCGTCGTGTTGTAGATCCAATCCATCTCTCCACCATACTTGCTGGTCCGAGGAAGGAGGAGACGTCGAGGTGCTGCACGTGTGCATCTCACGGAGGCACCGCCACTTGTGGTGCTAGATCGGATCGGATCGCGAGGAGGAGAAGCGAGTACGACTACATCACCCACGTTCCGACGAACATTCCGCTGCGCGAATCTTCAAGGGTATGAAGATCTAATCCAATCTCTCTCGTTGTTTGCATCTCCTAGATTAGATCTTGGCTTTCCCTCTGTTCGCTTCCGTAGAAAATTTTGATTTACTATGCTGCGAAACCCTTCAGCTATCTTGGCCAAGTAGTTGCTAGTGACTCCAAGAGGGGGTATTTATGCTCGATAGTGGGTTTATGCCTCTAGTTTCCAAGGGAAGTGACAATAATCTCTTCGGTTATAGATGTGCTATTGCTACTAGGGAGAAAACAACAGTCTCTTATTCATGGAACATGTGGACTGTTCACCTTACACACTTTGCTTAAAGCAGTTGTCTGTTGCTTGCAACTTAATACTGGAGGGGGTTCGGATGATAAACTGAAGGTGGACTTCTAGTCATAGATGCAGTTGGATGGCGGTCTATGTATGTTGTTGTATTGTCCAATCAAATCTCATAGGATCTTTCTGACTAGTAATTGCATTGTTATGCCTTGCTCAGTTCCTGTCAATTGCCCTGCTGTAATTTGTTTACCCTTCATGCCATGTTGTTTATCCAAGGAGAGCACCTCTAGTGAACTATGGACTCCGGTCCAATCTTTATCATTGATACATCTTCCACTGTTACTTGTTTACTTGCTGCAAACCACCATTACCTTCCACACCATACGTTTAATCCTTTGTTATAGCAAACCGGTGAGCTTGACAAACTCATTGATTTGTTGGGGCAAAGTTTTGAGTTTGTGTTGTGCAGGTCTCCGCTTTGCTTGCAACACCTGTGTGACGTTTCCTTCCTCATACGGGTTCGATAACCCCGGTTTCTTACTGAGGGAAAACTTGCTGTTGTGCTGCTTCACACCTTGCTCTTGGGGTTCCCAACGAAGCGCTCCTACATCAACTCAGTGCTGCATCAAGCTTTTCTGGCGCCGTTGTTGGGGAGGCTAAGGACGTCTTCACTAGGGGAGTCCTCCACTTCCTTTCTCTTTACTTTTTTTTAGTTTGCTGTGTTTCTTTTTCTTGGTTTTGTGTGCCTCTTTCCAACCCCCCCCCCCAAAAAAATAGTCTAGTTTGGTTTGCTTTCTTTATTCAAAAACACAAAAAAATAGTTCCTACTCTAGTTGCCACCTCGGTCTATCTCACCATGTTACTCCCCAAGTTCACCCTGAAGAACCTTTCTATAGGTAGTGGCTCCATAATTGGGAAAGATAATATTGAAGAATTCTTTAATTATGTTAGCAAGCATGAGTATATTGAGGATAAATCTATAGCAGAGCTTGCTCCTAATTATGAAATTGCTTCAGATTCTTTAGTTCATATGTTGGAGGCTAGGTTTGTTAGCCTTAACCCCATGATGCAAATTTTGTTCTTAAAACTAAAAGAAGAAAAGAATGCTGAAAAGAGAGATTTTATTCTTGAAACTTTACTCAAAGAGTTTCATGATGTTGCTAGGGAAGCCAAAAAGGTCTTTGAGAGTTCAATATGCTAGGCTCATGTGTATATGTTGTGGGTTCTTCAGATAAAACAAAGCCTAGAGATGAATTTAAGATACCCATACCCTTTAAGCTTGTTGGGATGCATGAGGCCTTTGAAAAGAATTTTGATTGGATTGTTCCTGAAAATCCTTTTGATGAAAATAGTAAACCAAAGAGAGATGAGAAAGGATCCCCCAAAACACATTTTTATGAGATACCTCTCATAGTCGAAGACTTTGCAAGTATTGATCTTAATTCTTCATTTGAAAATACTTGATTCTTCTTGCTTCTTGTGTCTAACTTAAAGGCGTTAAAGAAAAGTACTTGTTGGGAGATAATCCAAGAGTTTCCTTGAGTCTTGGAAGTTATTACTTCAGTAATGACCTCTCCTTATCCTTTTTGTTTGCTTTTTGTGCCAAGAATGACCTCTAATGAGAGGGAAGTAAGATTTGGGGAGTTGCTGTCCCAAAACAGATTTTTGTCCTCCACCAAAAATATTCGTAAGGAGTCTCTGTAACTCGTATTGAGCTCAAAATTTACTAATAAATCCCCCAGTATGTTATATAACTTTAGTTAGTTCAACACTTTTTTATTTGAGCAACATAAGATGTTCGAAAAAATCGGTTTCTACCTACTGGTCTGTTTTGACAGATTTCTGCCATTATTTGCATTTGCTTCTTATTGATTCCTTTTTTAGTTCTCTTTAGGTGAATTGAGATTTTTGAAGGAGTTACTACAGTAGGTTGTGTTTTTAGTGAAAAGCCTTGTTGTTCCAAAGCTTCTCCAGAGGTCTAATATCTTTTCAATACACTAATGTTGCTAATGAAGATTGTGTGGAGTTTTGTATAAAGAAAAAATTTCAGGTGTAGAGAGAGAATGATGCAATGAGATGAAGAATGGTCAGAAGCTCAAGCTTGGGGATGCCACCCCAGTGTCACCCCAAGAAATATCCAAGAGGTACAAGAGTCAAAGCTTGGGTATGCCCAAGGCATCCCCTTCTTCATCAATAAAAAGCTCAGGTCTGTCTAGACACTTCGGTTTTATTGTTTCATACACAGTTGTGTTGTTATTAGAGCGTCTTAGTTTTCGTTTGATTTGCTTAGATTGTTTAGTTTGCTTGAATAAAGTAGTTTGGACCCCCGTTCTCGCTGTGTTGTTTTGCAAATAAGTTGCTTGGTGTTGGAAATGAGTAGTAAGTTCTTGCTTGTAAGTGCAAGAGGAGCTTGCATTGACTGTGACTTAGACTTTAGCATGACATGCTAGGTGTTGTTTTGACCTTATGCTTAGTGATTATTGCTGTAGCATGTCTTGTTCCAAACAATTGGGATTTCTTAGTGTGCCTTGAAAAAAATTATGCGTTGTTTAGCATGCAAAAGCATAGTATTGTGGTACTCTCCTTTGATGCTTTGCTTGGGTTGACTTGGCACATGCTCACACCATGTTGTGACTCTCACAAGTCACCATTAGCCTCTATGATCATTTAGTCCTTGACTTCTAGTACCACTCTTTGCTTTGATTAGTAATGCTTTGTTGCTTTGCATGATTGTGGCCATTATTGCTCTCTTAGTTGGTTGCTCCCAGTCCTTTGCTAGCCTCCACTTGTGTGAGTAATCTCTACCCATGATTACAACTACCAAGAAACCAAGTTATTCCAAAGTGTCCACTATAAACTCCTATGCATGGTATGTTACACCATTCCAAGTATATTCTTGTTTTCAGCTATCTTCTAATTAAAAACTATTTTGTTATGTGAAAACTTAGTGATTAAATCCCTCACAAACTTGATGGCACACTTTATATTCTTTGCCCCTAATAAACTTGAACCATTGTGTCATATTTGTTGTATATGCATGGACTTATATGTTGGAATTAGCAGAATCGTGCTGTCACGGGGAACATTTTCAACATTGCACTTGTACTTTGTACTCAGTTGATATCATGCTCTTTTGTCTATGGATGTCACCGGTGTGAAATAAAGAGGGAACTTGTAAGTCCATGGAGTTTGTATACTTTGTTAGAGAAATGCCTGGGCCGCTAGCCTAAGCCATGCCTAATCATGGTGGAAACTTGCAGCATCACCATAGTGACATCTATGAAGCATTCTTCTTATAAAAAAGAGACACATTGAGAAAAGAGGAAAGAGAGAAAAAATACCATATTCCCATGGTAAATAAGAAGATTGCCGAGATGCTCATTGTCTACTTGCCTTGTCATTTTGGTTATGGGATAGCTCATGTAACATGTGCAAGGGGTACCCCGTTGGTGGTTCTCAATGATATGCAAATACTTACAATGACAAGAACTTACAGGTGACTAAAGTTGAGTAGCATGAGGTGTGGCCCTCGTATTCAAGGGACTTGAGATTGCCAACTTATACTTCGTCAAGCATATACTCCATCTTTGTTCACTTTAACCTTAATCACTTCAAGATTCTTATGATAGGGGCAATGAGGGCTGAAAGCTAACAAGTACCATAATTTGTGGAAGCTCCTTTTGAAACTTGAAATCCCTGCTTCCTTTATAAAAGGTCTTTCGTCCACCACTATTGAGTCTCCACCTTCTACCTTTAGGCACCATTAAGAGAGCATAGTTGTCATTTTGTGTGTAGTGTTCCAAAGCTTATTGATTGATGCATATTGTGATATTACTTGTTCTTGTGCTATTTGTTTCTAGTCACCCTTGTGAACTTTGCAGGTGTCCTATACATTATATTTCTACTCTATGAGGGACAAGCTGATTGCCACTATGCTATGTTTTCTGCATGTGAAACAAACAAACGTTTTTCAATGCATGTTATTCATGATCTTTGTTTGTAGCTTGTCATGTTGCATGCATAGTTACTATGTCCTATTGTTAGAACTCCATCTTTCATGCACATGTTTACAGTTCTTTGATCCCAGCTTTCAATGCTTGCAGATGGTTGGATCTTTATTGTGAGGGTGCATGTCACATAAAAAATTATTCTTTTTATCACTTACCTACTCGAGGACGAGTAGGATTTAAGCTTGGGGATTCTTCATACGTCGGAAACGTATCTATAATTTTTGATGCTCCATGCTTGTTTAGTATCTACTTTACTTTGATTTGTCTACACTTTGAGGTGCTTTTACATGTTTTCTGGGTCTAACCTATTAACAAGTTGCCACAGTGCGAGTTGCCTGTTTTCTGCTGTTTTTGGTTCCAGAAAGGCAGAAAATAAATATTCTCGGAATTGGACAGGACAAAAGCCAAATTCAATATTTTACCGTGAGGGACACGAATCAAGAAGACAAGATGGAGAAGCGAACCAAGGCGGCCAGACCCCCCTAGGCGCGGGTGGGCCCTGCCCCGCGCCTGGATAGGGTGTGGGGCCCCTGGCCGCCTCCTGGCCTCGCCTCTTCTCCTATAAGAAGCCCTCGATGCAGAAACCCTAAGTACCCGATCAATATTCCACAAAACCTTCTGTAGCCGCCGCCACCGTCGTCCCTAGATTGGGGGGATCTGAAGTTCTTCCTGACACCCTGCCGGAGGGAATATCATCCCGGAGGCCTTCTCTCCGGTATGATGCGTGAGTAGTTCCACCTTGGACTATGGGTCCATGTAGTAGCTAGATGGTTGTATCTCCTCCTTTGTGATTTCATGTATAGATCTTGTGAGCTCCGTTCATGATCAAGATCTAATCTATTTGTACTCATGCATGTTGTGTTTGTGGGGTTACGATGGATATTGAGATTACTATGTCAGATTGATTAATGGTTTTGTATTTATGCTTCTATCATGTATGTGTTGTTTGTGATCTTGCATGCTCTCTGTTGTTAGTAGCTATCTTGGCCAAGTAGTTGCTAGTGACTCCAAGAGGGGGTATTTATGCCCGATAGTGGGTTCATGCCTCTACTTTCCAAGGGAAGTGACAGAAATCTCTTCGATTGTAGATGTGTTGTTGCTACTAGGGAGAAAACAACGGTCTCTTGTTCATGGAACATGTGGACTATTTAACTTACACACTTTGCTTAAAGCAGTTGCCTGTTGCTTGCAACTTAATAATGGAGGGGGTTCGGATGATAACCTGAAGGTGGACTTCTAGTCATAGATGCAGTTGGATGGTGGTCTATGTATCTTGTTGTATTTGCCTAATCGAATCTCATAGGATCTTTCTGACTAGTAATTTCATTGTTATGCCTTGCTCAGTTCTTGTCAATTGCCCTGCTGTAATTTGTTTATCCTTCATGCCATGTTGTTTATCTAAGGAGAGCACCTCTAGTGAACTATGGACCCCGGTACAATCTTTATCATTGATACATATTCCACTGTTACTTGTTTACTTGCTGCAAACCACCATTACCTTCCACACCATACGTTTAATCCTTTGTTACAGCAAACCGGTGAGCTTGACAACCTCATTGATTCATTGGGGCAAAGTCTTGAGTTTGTGTTGTGCAGGTCTGTTGTAACAAAGGATTAAACGTATGGTGTGGAAGGTAATGCTGGTTTGCAGCAAGTAAACAAGTAAGAGTGGAGGATGTATCAATGGTAAAGATTGGACCGGGGTTCATAGTTCACTAGAGGTTCTCTCCTTAAATAAACAACATGGCATGAAGGGTAAACAAATTATAGCGAGGCAATTGACAGGAACTGAGCAAGGCATAACAATGCAATTACTAGTCAGAAACATCCTATGATGTTGATTGGGCAATACAACAAGATACATAGATCGCCATCGAACTTCATCTATGACTAGAACTCCACCTTCAGGTTATCATCCGAACCCCCTCCAGTATTAAGTTGCAAGCAACAGACAACTGCTTTAAGCAAAGTGGGTAAGGTAAACAGTCCACATGTTCCATGAACAAGAGACCGTTGTTTTCTCCCTATTAGTAACAGCACATCTACAACCAAAGATATTATTGTCACTTCCCTTGAAAACTAGAGGCATGAACCCACTATCGAGCATAAATACCCCCTCTTGGAGTCACTAGCAACTACTTGGCCAAGATAGCTACTAACAACGGAGAGCATGCAAGATCACAAACAACACAGACATGATAGAATCATAAAGATAAAACCATTAATCAAACCAGCATAATAATCTCAATATCCATTGGATCCCCGCAAAACAACATGCATGATTACAAATAGATTAGATCTTGATCATAAACAGATCTCGCAAGATCTATACATGAAAGCACAAAGGAGGAGATACAACCATCTAGCTATTACATGGAAACATATTCCAAGGTGTAACTACTCACGCATCATACCGGAGATAAGGCCTCCGGGATGATCTCCCCTCCGGTAGGGTGCCAGGAAGAACTTTAGATCCCCCAATCTAGGGACGATGGTGGTGGCGGCTATAGACGGTTTCGTGGATTTCTGATTGGGTCCTTACGGTTTCTGCATCGGGGGCTTCTTATAGGCAAAGGGGGAGACCGAGGAGGCGGCCAGGGCCACCAAACCCTAGCCAGGCGTAGGGCTGGGCCCACCCGCGCCTGGGGTGGGTCTGGCCCCCTGGATGGCCTCCCGGGCTCTCCTCTGGACTTCTTGTTCCCCACGGAAAGTAATTGACTTTGTCCTCTGTCCCATCCAATTCCGAGAATATTTCTTTACTAACTTTTCTGAAACCAAAAACAACAGAAAACAGGCATCTGGCACTGTGGCAACTTGTTAATAGGTTAGTACCAGAAAACATGTAAAAGCACCTCAAAGTGTAGACAAAGCAAAGTAAAGTAGATACTAAACAATCATGGAGCATCAAAAATTATAGATACATTTCTGACGTATCAAGAATCCCCAAGCTTAAATCTTGCTCATCCTCGAGTAGGTAAGTGATAAAAAGAATAATTTTTGAGGTGACATGCACCCTCACAATAAAGATCCAACCATCTGCAAGCATTGAAAGCTGGGATCAAAGAACTGTAAACGTGTGCATGAAATATGGAGTTCTAACAATAGGACATAGTAACTATGCATGCAACATGACAAGCTACAAACAAAGATCATGAATAACATGCATTGAAAAACGTTTGTTTGTTTCACATACAGAAAACATAGCATAGTGGTAATCAGCTTGTCCCTCATAGAGTAGCAATATAATGCATAGGACACCTGCAAAGTTCACAAGGGTGACTAGAAACAAGTAGCACAAGAACAAGTAATAACACAATACACATCAATTAATAAGCTTTAGAACACTGCACACATAATGAAAACTATGCTCTCTTAATGGTGCCTAAAGGTAGAAGCTGGAGACTCAATAGTGGTGGAAGAAAGGCCTTTTTGTAAAGGAAGCATGGATTACAAGTTTCAAAAAGAGCTTCCAAAAATTATGGTACTTGTTAGCTTTCAGCCCTCATTGACCCTATCATAAGCATCTTGAAGTGGTTAAGGTTAAAGTGGCAAAGCTGGAGTATATGCTTGACGAAGTATAAGTTGGCAATCTCATGCCCCTTGAATACGAGGGCCACACATCATGCATACTCAACTTTGGGTCCAGGTAAGTTCTTGTCACTGTAAGTATTTTCATATCATTGAGAACCGCCAACGGGGTACCCCTTGCACATGGTACAGGAGCTTTCCCATAACCAAAATGACAAGGCAAGTAGACAATGAGCATCTCAGCAATCTTTTATTTACCATATGCATAGCTTTTTATTGAGGATGCTTCATAGATAGCTCACTATGGTGATGCTGCAAGTTTCCACCATGATTAGGCATGGCTTAGCCTAGCGGCCCAGGCGTTTCTCTAACACAGGATACAAACTCCATGGACTTACAAGTTCCCTCTTTATTTCACACCAGTGACATCCATAGACAAAAGAACATGATATCAACTGAGTACAACAAGGTACAAGTGCAATGTTGAAAACGTTCCCCGTGACAGCACGGTTCTGCTAATTCCAACTTATAAGTGCAAGCATATACAACAAAGTTGTCACAATGGTTCAAGTTTATTAGGGGCAAAGAATAAAGTGTGCCATCAAGTTCGTGAGGGCTTTAATCACTAAGTTGTCACATAACAAAATAGTTTTTAATTGGAAGGTAGCTGAAAACAAGAATATACTTGGAATGGTGTAACACACCATGCATAGGAATTTATAGTGGACACTTTGGAATAACTTTGTATCTTGGGAGTTGGAGGCATGAGTAGAACTTACTCATACAAGTGGAGGCTAGCAAAAGACTGGGAGCAACCAACTAAGAGAGCAATAATGGCCATAATCATGTAGTGCAACAAAGAAAACTAATCAAAGCAAAGAGTGGTACTACAAGTCAAGGACTAAATGATCATAGAGGCTAATGGTGACTTGTGAGAGTCATAACATGGTGTGAGCATGTGCCAAGTCAACCCAAGCAAAGCATCAAATGAGAATACCACAATACTATGCTTTTGCATGCTAAAACAACACATAATTTCTTCAAGGCACACTCAGAAATCCCAATTGTTTGGAACAAGACATGCTACTACAATAATCACTAAGCATAATGCTAAAACAACACCTAGCATGTCATGCTAAAGTCTAAGTCACAGTCAATGCAAGCTCCTCTTGCACTTCAAGCAAGAACTTACTACTCCTTTCCAAACACCATGCAAACTTATTTGCAAAACAACACAGCAAGGACGGGGATCCAAACTACTTTATTCAAGCAAACTAAACAACCTAAGCAAAGCAAACGAAAACTATGACGCTCCATGAACAACACAACTATGCATGAAACAATAAAAACGAAGTGTCTAGACAGACCTGAGCTTTTTATTAATGAAGAAGGGGATGCCTTGGGCATCCCTAAGCTTTGACGCTTGTACCTCTTGCATATGTTTGGAGTGACACCATGGTGGCATCCCCAAGATTGAGCTTTTGTCCATTCTTCATCTCATTGCATCATTCTTTCTTTACACCTGAAATTTTTCCTTCATACAAAACTTCACACAATCTTCATTAGCAACATTAGCTTATTCAAAAGATATTAGACCACTGGCAAAGCTTTGGTACAGCAAGTCTTTTCACTAAAAACACAAGCTACTGTAGTAACTCCTTCAAAAAGCTCAATTCACCTAAAGAGAACTCAAAAATGAATCAATAAGAAGCAAATGCAAATAATGGCAGAAATCTGTCAAAACAGACCAGCAGGTAGAAACCGATTTTTTCGAACATCTTCTGTTGCTCAAATCAAAAAGTGTTGAACTAACGAAAGTTATCTAACATATTGAGGGATTTATTTGTAAATTTTGAGCTCAATCATAGTTACAGAGCCTCCTCACGAATTTTTTGGTAGAGGATAGAAATCTATTTCGGGACAACAACTCCCCAAATCTTACTTCCCTCTCATTAGAGGTCATTCTTGGCACAAAAAGCAAATATAAAGGATAAGGAGAGGTCATTATTGAAGTAATAACTTACAAGACACAAGGAAACTCTTGGGTTATCTCCCAACAAGTACTTTTCTTTAACGCCTTTAAGTTAGGCACAAGAAGCAAGAAGAAACAAGTGTTTTCAAATGAAGAATTGACCCTTTTGTTCCTTCTTTTCTTACATTTCTTTTTCTCCTTAGGGAAGATATGATTGCTTACCAGGGAAGCAAAGTGCATGATGCCTTTTCCCACATCTATTACTGCTCCAAGGTGTTTCAGTAGAGATCTTCCAAGTTTGATCTGTCCTTTGCCTACACATTCAATAACAAGATAATCAGTTGACACCATTTTCCCTGAGATTTTTGTAAACACACCTTCAGCTATTCCAATGGGCAATATAGTGGCATTGTTGGTAAGAGATATTTCCTCTCCTCCTTCAATAAGCCCCCAAAGGCTCAAGGAATCAAAAATATCTTTAGGCATGAGACAAAATTCAGACATGATATCACAGCGAGCATCAAAAAGTGTAGTATTTATAGAGACTTTGATTGTGGGAAACCACTTTGAAGGCTCAGAATTTATGGGAACATAATCATGGTAATCCCTAAGCGTGTGATAACAACTATTCATAGCAGAAATACTAGTCTCAAGAGTGTTCAACCTAGCAAAAATATTTGTGAAAGAGGAATCAGACTTGCCAGGTGTACCATAGATCATTATTAATTTCCTTATTGCATCAAAAGCTTCATCCTCAGTACAAAGAAAAAAATATTTCTCAGCCACAGCATCCAAAGCATATCTATAACGAAGAGCAATACCGCGGTAGAAACTATCAATAACCAAGCTGAGGCTCACCTCAGGCTCCTTTCCCTTTGGAAAGCAGAGATTCTAGACCAAGCCTCCTTAAAACTTTCTTCACCTTTTTACTTAAAAGTGGAGATTTCTACCATATGGTAAATAGAGGTTCCAAAACCAGACATGGCAGCAACTAGAGCAGGAGATAATTTTTTTGTGTTTTTGAATAAAGCAAGCAAACCAAACTAGACTAATTTTTTGGGGGTTTTTGAAAAGAGGCAAACAAAATCAAAAAAAAAGAAACAAAGCAAACTAAAAACAAAGTAAAGAGAAAGAAAGTGAAGGGCTCCCCTAGTGAAGACGTCCTTAGCCTCCCCGGCAACGGCGCCAGAAAAGGCTTGATGCAGCGCTAGTCCAAGTGGGAGCGCTTCGTCGAGAAACCCCAAGAGCAAGGTGTGAAGCAGCACAGCAGGAAGTTTTCCCTCAGTAAGAAATCAAGTTATCGAACCAGTAGGAGGAAGGAAACGTCACACAGGTGTTGCAAGCAACGCGAAGACCTACACAACACAAACTCAAGACTTTGCCCCAACGAATCAGTGAGGTTGTTAAGCTCACCGGTTTGCTGTAACAAAGGATTAAACGTATGGTGTGAAAGGTAATGGTGGTTTGTAGCAAGTAAACAAGTAAAAGTGGAGGATGTATCAATGGTAAAGATTGGACCGGGGTCCATAGTTCACTAGAGGTGCTCTCCTTAAATAAACAACATGGCATGAAGGGTTGTAAGGTTCCCAACCTTTAATAAGGTAGAGATCCCTGTGTTTACAATGCTAGTCCCTGGATCAATAGCTAGCATCCACAGTTAAGATGTAATATCAAGAAACAAAGGTCATAATACAACTTTATAACCAGGAATAAAATAATTTATTACATCTCACATAGCTCATTTGGCTATCTTATTACAATGCAGCAGAATATAACAATAGCATGGGGTCATTCATCTTCAAAGTGCCACAGGCAATCATCTTGGTTGTAGACTTGTAATCCTATTCAACACACTTCACTAACATCAAACAAACCTGCAACATAATAAGTTGCAGCCACAAGGGTCAATACATTTGAATTGTACTGGCAAGTTTCACTACTATGTAGAAATAAGTGGATCCTATCAATACATGCATATTTGGCTAAGTAGGGTTTAGGATCTTTTGCAGAAAGCAATATAGTTTTATCCTATCTTTTCAAAATAGTTTTGATCTTTTGTCAAATCTTTCTGAACTCCTTGGAAAACTCCAAGTGCTTCAAATCCCTTGTTGTCACCATCAAGTTTTACTTTGAGAAATTGGAATGTCGAGATATTCCATAGCTTCAAGCCTTAGTTGCTCAGTATTGTCCATAACCGGGGACACGGATAAGTACTTAGAATTTTTGATCTTCTGCAGAAGTTGTACACTTTACCCACATGACACAATCTCATCTTGATGCCACCAGTGGCCGCTGGATAAGTACTCACCAAGATGGAGTACTAGCAGATTGAGAATGTGACAAAGTCTTTCCATAGAAGTCCTCTCAATACACCATGCTAGCTTGTCTACCAGGCACCAATGTAGGGATAAATTTCCCTTACACAATTCTAGTTAACCTGAAGATGCCATTGCATGAGTCTTCCACTATGTAGTTGACTAAGCCAGAGCCCATTTAGCATGTGGCTGTACACGGAAGCCACTGTACGAGAAACATGTTCAATCTCTAAGTCCCTGGGTGGTTTTCTTCTAGTGCACACACAAAAAGATAGCCATATAACCATGGTTCCTTTTGTTGCCACCTTGTCCAATCTTGAGTATCCTTTTCCACCCAGGTGGTTCATTGAGTACTTGTTTTATTATATAAAACATAATATCTTTCCAACACTTCATATAATCATAACATGTATCCCATCCCAAAATATATAGCAGGGCTAAGCTTGCTACAGCTACAATGTTTTCACTAAGGAAGATATAAGGGTATCCTATTAGGATTTAGCATAGCATAAAATATATTAATCCTTATCATGCATGTTACAAAATCCACTAAGTGCAATAAAAATAGTAGGACTTGGATGATAGTGTCACTTGCCTTTTAGTAGAGAATGTTGGTTCACTTCTTGATCTTGCAAATATCACACTCTTCTAACTTCACTACAATTCAATCAAGCAAACACAAATTCAACTAGCATTCCAACCAATTTTATCACACATAAAATAATAGAAACAAGGTCATGCATGCAAGCATGCAAAAGATAGTTTTATTTGCAAAAGTGGTTTCTACTAGGCTCTAAACATTATAAAGTTCAAAGTGGTCATTTACAAAAGTGGTAAAACTATTTTCAAAAGGTTTCATCTATAAACCATTTTTAAGTCAAATCAATATTTTATGTGGTGGAAAATGCTTTTAGCAAATAAATATTCTTTAAAGGGTTCACCAAATATATTTTAATTCCCAAAACTTGGTGTTTAGGATCAGAAGGTTTGAATCAAAACATTTACCAAGGGTTTTACTCAAGATTCAATTCTAAACCAAAATCAATATTTTTATTTGACTAGAAATGAGCTAATTCAAATATTTACTCCTTAACTTCAAAAAATAAATTTTTAAATCCATAAGTTGGTTCCTATGGTCAGTAGGTTCACAACAATATATTTTTCAATGGTTTCACCCCAAAATTAAACCTAGAACAATTTTTATATTCAAAATAAGCCTACACATGTTTCTATAATTTCAACCAATTTTCCAGAAGCACATCATTAAACAAAATGCATGGTTGCAAAGTACTTGTTCTGCTGAATCCATTGATATAAAATTTGCAAAATTTGGACGTGTAGAATTAAAGTTATGAATTTTACAAGTTTGCATATCAAATAGATTCTAATTTCTGTTTTAAACAAAACCTTGTCCACGTGGCGTGTTTCTATTGTACGGTACCGCTTCGTGCGGATCAGCCTCTCTGGACCGCAGGATTTCATTTAAATCGCACGGCGCAGATCACACGTACCCCTTCGTTTAAGTCAATCTATCGCATCCACTAGATAACGATCTCACGGCTCATAGCAGCCAGACCATTTCTGGGCGGCGCATGCTCTAGCGGTGGCGTCGGCGACGAACCAGGAAGAAAGGGGAGGAGGGAAGTAGATCACCGTGTTCAGAGAATCGTGGCGGTGCTCAACATGGTCGCGAGGAGGCAAGGGGCGCACAGATGCGACTGGGATTCCTCGCCGGAGTCGGTGACGGCGTCAAGCGACTCTGTTTGTCATCGGGGCGAGGTTGCAGATCGTGCCGAGGCAAAACAACGACATGGTTAGACGCGGGCGAACGTGGGGTTCACGTGAGCATCATCGAGAGGTGTTAGGGCGGTCGGAGTTACCGGGGGAAGGGTCGCCGGAGTTGCTTGCAGACGGTGACGCTGCTGGTTGTCGTTGTTGCCGACGATTCTGAGCGCGCGCGAGCGAGTGAAGCACACGGGCAGGTGCGCCTGGTGATAGGAAGTAAAGATGTGTGCAGTGGGAGGCGAGGGGCGGCGAGGTGTGGCCGGAATCGGTACAGAGGCTCGTCGGAGACAGCGATGCTCGAGCTCGAAATTGGAGCAGCCTAGGGGCAGTGGGGAGGCGATGTTTGGGGGGGAAGAGAGAGGGGCGTGGCGTTTATGTGTGCATGCTTACTGGCGTGGATTGATCACTCCATCAATCGGAATTAAACCTCAAATCAAGGCGCAGAAAATGGTCGCGAGGAGCTGGCCGCGGGTGGAAACGATGAACAGCTCTGTGGGGTTTGTCTGTTAGTGAGCTGGAGGAAGTGGGAGCGGGGACTGCTTGTCTGTGACTCATCGGGTGCGCGTGTAGGTGAAAAACAATTCGCAGCGGGTGAGAGCTAGTGGGCTGCGCTGCTGGGCTGCTGGGCCTGTTGGGTTGGGTTGGTTCGTTTCACTTTTTTTATACAGACTGCTTTTTCTTTTTCTATTTGGAATTTCTGTTTTGATTTTCAAACAAATAATTCAAACTCCAAATCAAATCAAACCACCTCCAAACTTTGTGTTAATTTTACTTCTGTTTACCAACATAAACCAAAGTCCAAAACAAAATAATTTTTATTCTTTTTAGGATCCATTAATAATTGAATAAATAGGCCTTAGTCTTTAATTCAAATAGGATTTAATTTATTTTTAAAACTCTATTTGAAATCTAAACCAAACCAAAACCTTTTCAGTAGGTTTCACTTGAAAAACAAAAACACTTGTAAATCTTATTTAAAATAAAATAACAAGTTTTAGTGTTTATTTAAAATGGAAAAACCTTTACTTTAATAAAATTGGATATTAATAAATCCTCATTATTTTATTTAAATAATCATTTACTCTTTTTATCAAATAGAAATATTTTCTTTCAAAATCTTGGCCAAGATTTAATTGGGCTCTATAAAATAATCCTTATTTATATTTCTACCTTTGCTTTTGAAAACCAAATCTTTTTATTAAAAGATCCAAAAAATAGTGATTCCAATTATTAAAACTTTCTTTATTAATTGTTTATCTTTTTAAACCCCTTTAGGATTTTATTTGATCAAAATAGGTTTTGATGTTTCCAATTGGAATCAAAAAGTTTCTTCTCACCCTAAATTTCAAAAATAAAATATTTTGTTTATTTATTTTTCACATTTCAAAATTTGGAAAAATTTGGGATGTGACAGGCTACCACCCTTAAAATAAATCTCGTCCCGAGATTTGGGAAGGCTAGGGTTACAAGTTGGCTTCAAGGCAACTAGCGTACTACCACCCTTAAAAGAAAGACTCATAGGGTTACATTGATGGCTCACTTGACTATGGGTTCAACACTTAATATCCAGACAAGGAATCCTTATTTGACTCTTCTGAGTTAACTAGTTCCTGACATCCACTTCTTCTATCTCTTCAAAGTTTCCATCCATGTCAATATGGTTCACATGTCCTTTCTGGGTCACATTGGAGTCATTTCCATTGGCTCTTCTAGTATCCTTATTCTTTTCCTTCTCAGGACAGTCTGATGCATAGTGTCGAAGTTCCTTACAATTATAGCACTGCAACTGGCTAATGTCTTTCTTCTTGAAAGTGTCATGTTGGTTCTGACCAGGGTCATCTCCATTGTCAGTATCATTTCCATTATTATCACTTCCATTGTTATTGTGGTGATACTGATGTGGTTCAGAATCTTCATTGCTCTTTTTGAATGAATGCTTCTTTTTTGATGATCCTGAGTGATACTTGAGTTTGTTCTTACTCTTTCTGTTCTCAACTTGATTCATCTTGTTTTCCAATATAGTGGTTTTGTCATAGAGTGATTGATAAGTTGGGACATAGGCAACAGCTAGCTGCAGGTTCAACTCATCATTAGGTCCTTCAAGAAATTTCTCCTTTCTCTTAGCATCTGTATCAACTTCATCTGGTGCATAGCGTGCCAGATTGTAGAATTCTTCAATATACTCAGCCACACTGAGGTGAAGCTGTTTCAAATTGTGGAATTCCTTTTTCTTCAAGTGCATCACTCCAGGTGAGATGTGAGCTGTACGGAAATCATCCTCAAAAATAGCCCAAGTTACATCTTCAAGGGAAGTGGTGATCTGGAAGTTGTCCCACCATGTTGCTGCTGGTCCTTCAAGCAGATGTGATGCAAACCTAACTTTTTCTTCGTCGGTGCATCCAACAGTCACTAGGTCCTTATTCACCGAACATAACCGGTCATTGGCTTCCATTGGATCAGTTGTTCTAGAGAATCTTGTAGGCCTAAGTTTCAGAAACTTGGTGAGCATGTCAAGTGCTGGAGGATTATTCTGATTGTTGTTGTTGTTGTTGTGATTCTGTATGAATGTGGTCATCTCCTGCATCAGTTGTGTCTGAGCTGTCATCATCTGCTGCATCTCAGGAGTGATGTTGTTGTTTTGGTTGGGGTTGGCACGACGGGGAGGCATATGTTGGTTTGATAGGGATAAGTAATGACAGATAGACCTAAGGAAGTTCTAACACACAACTCAAAACAACCAAGTTCAATCAAACAATCAATCAATCAACAAGCAACTATCCACTTAACAACTTATGAGCTTAACTCATGAGTTGAAGGAAACAACAAGTTTTCTTGAAATAATCCACTTAGTATAGTCATACCTCATAGGTCAATATGATCCATACTCTAACTTGACATCAATGTTTATGGTAGGCAATCTAATGTCTCTTGGTTTTCACTTGTAGTCCTTAGTGATGTCTAAGTTGAAATCTTTGGTGGAACTAAAGTTGAAGTCATTGGTCATGGCTTTGTCCATCAAGTTGAAATAGAGGAGATGTAGAATCAAAACCAAAAGGTTGAGGAAAGAGTTTACAAGATTGTTTGTAAATAAGTTTTTGGAACAAACACAACTCCTATTTTTCTAAGGGGTTTTGTCCAATCCTAGGGTTACAATCCTACAGGCAACATAGTGCTCTGATACCATCTGTAAGGTTCCCAACCTTTAATAAGGTAGAGATCCCTGTGTTTACAATGCTAGTTCCTGGATCAATAGCTAGCATCCACAGTTAAGATGTAATATCAAGAAACAAAGGTCATAATATAACTTTATAACCAGGAATAAAATAATTTATTACATCTCACATAGCTCATTTGGCTATCTTATTACAATGCAGCAAAATATAACAATAGCATGGGGTCCTTCATCTTCAAAGTGCCACAGGCAATCATGTTGGTTGTAGACTTGTAATCCTATTCAACACACTTCACTAACATCAAACAAACCTGCAACATAATAAGTTGCAGCCACAAGGGTCAATACATTTGAATTGTACTGGCAAGTTTCACTACAATGTAGAAATAAGTGGATCCTATCAATACATGCATATTTGGCTAAGTAGGGTTTAGGCTCTTTTGTAGAAAGCAATATAGTTTTATCCTATCTTTTCAAAATAGTTTTGATCTTTTTGTCAAATCTTTCTGAACTCCTTGGAAAACTCCAAGTGCTTCAAATCCCTTGTTGTCACCATCAAGTTTTACTTTGAGAAATTGGAATGTCGAGATCTTCCATAGCTTCAGGCCTTAGTTGCTCAGTATTGTCCATAACCGGGGACACGGCTAAGTACTTAGAATTTTTGATCTTCTGCAGAAGTTGTACACTTTACCCACATGACACAATCTCATCTTGATGCCACCAGTGGCCGCTGGATAAGTACTCACCAAGATGGAGTACTGGCAGATTGAGAATGTGACAAAGTCTTTCCATAGAAGTCCTCTCAATACACCATGCTAGCTTGTCTACCAGGCACCAATGTAGGGATAAATTTCCCTTACACAATTCTAGTTAACCTGAAGATGCCAATACATGAGTCTTCCACTATGTAGTTGACTAAGCCAGAGCCCATTTAGCATGTGGCTGTACACGGAAGCCACTGTACGAGAAACATGTTCAATCTCTAAGTCCCTGGGTGTTTTTCTTCTAGTGCACACACAAAAATATAGCCATATAACCATGGTTCCTTTTGTTGCCACCTTGTCCAATCTTGAGTATACTTTTCCACCTAGGTGGTTCATTGAGTACTTGTTTTATTATATAAAACATATATCTTTCCAACACTTCATATAATCATAACATGTATCCCATCCCAAAATATATAGCAGGGCTAAGCTTGCTACAACTATAATGTTTTCACTAAGGAAGATATAAGGGTATCCTATTAGGATTTAGCATAGCATAAAATATAGTAATCCTTACCATGCATGTTACAAAATCCACTAAGTGCAATGAAAATAGTAGGACTTGGATGATAGTGTCACTTGCCTTTTAGTAGAGAATGTTGGTTCACTTCTTGATCTTGCAAATATCACACTCTTCTAACTTCACTACAATTCAATCAAGCAAACACAAATTCAACTAGCATTCCAACCAATTTTATCACACATAAAATAATAGAAACAAGGTCATGCATGCAAGCATGCAAAAGATAGTTTTATTTGCAAAAGTGGTTTCTACTAGGCTCTAAACATTATAAAGTTCAAAGTGGTCATTTACAAAAGTGGTAAAACTATTTGCAAAAGGTTTCATCTATAAACCATTTTTAAGTCAAATCAATATTTTATGTGGTGGAAAATGCTTTTAGCAAATAAATATTCTTTAAAGGGTTCACCAAATATATTTTAATTCCCAAAACTTGGTGTTTAGGATCAGAAGGTTTGAATCAAAACATTTACCAAGGGTTTTACTCAAGATTCAATTCTAAACCAAAATCAATATTTTTATTTGACTAGAAATGAGCTAATTCAAATATTTACTCCTTAACTTCAAAAAATAAATTTTTAAATCCATAAGTTGGTTCCTATGGTCAGTAGGTTCACAACAATATATTTTTCAATGGTTTCACCCCAAAATTAAACCTAGAACAATTTTTATATTAAAAATAAGCCTACACATGTTTCTATAATTTCAACCAATTTTCCAGAAGCAAATCATTAAAAAAATGCATGGTTGCAAAGTACTTGTTCTGCTGAATCCATTGATATAAAATTTGCAAAATTTGGACGTGTAGAATTAAAGTTATGAATTTTACAAGTTTGCATATCAAACAGATTCTAATTTCTGTTTTAAACAAAACCTTGTCCACGTGGCGTGTTTCTATTGGACGGTACCGCTTCGTGCGGATCAGCCTCTCTAGACCACAGGATTTCATTTAAATTGCACGGCGCATATCACACGTACCCCTTCGTTTAAGTCAATCTATCGCGTCCACTGGATAACGATCTAACGGCTCACAGCAGCCAGACCATTTCTGGGCGGCGCTAGCGGCGGCTGGCGGCGGCGCATGCTCTGGCGGTGGCGTCGGCGATGAACCAGGAAGCAAGGGGAGGAGGGAAGTAGCTCACCGTGTTCAGGGAATCGTGGCGGTGCTCAACATGGTCGCGAGGAGGCAAGGGGAGCACAGATGCGACTGGGATTCCTCGCCGGAGTCGGTGACGGTGTCAGGTGACTCTGTTTGTCGTCGGGGGCGAGGTTGCAGATCATGCCGAGGAAAAACAACGACATGGTTAGACGCAGGCGAACGTGGGGTTCACGTGAGCATCATCGAGAGGTGCTGGGGCGGTCGGAGTTACCGGGGGAAGGGTCGCCGGAGATGCTTGCAGACGGTGGCACTGCTGGTTGTCGTTGTTGCCGACGATTCTGAGCGCGCGCGAGCGAGTGAAGCACACGGGCAGGTGCGCCTGGTGATAGGAAGTAAAGCTGTGTGCAGTGGGAGGCGAGGTGTGGCCGGAATCGGTGCAGAGGCTCGTCGGAGACGGCGATGCTCGAGCTCCAAATTGGAGCAGCCTAGGGGCAGTGGATAGGCGATGTTTGGGGGAAAGAGAGAGGGGGCGTGGCGTTTATGTGTGTGTGCTAACTGGCATGGATTGATCACTCCATCAATCGGAATTAAACCTCAAATCAAGGCACAGAAAACGGTCGCGAGGAGCTGGCCACGGGTGGAAATGATGAACAGCTCCATGGGGTTTGTCTGTCAGCGAGCTGGAGGAAGTGGGAGTGGGGCATGCTTGTCTGTGACTCAGCGGGTGCGCGTGTAGGTGAAAAACGATTCGCAGCGGGTGAGAGCTGGTGGGTTGCGCTGCTGGGCCTGTTGGGTTGGGTTGGTTCGTTTCACTTTTTTTTATACAGACTGCTTTTTCTTTTTCTATTTGGAATTTCTGTTTTGATTTTCAAACAAATAATTCAAACTCCAAATCAAATCAAACCACCTCCAAACTTTGTGTTAATTTTACTTTTGTTTACCAACATAAACCAAAGTCCAAAACAAAATAATTTTTATTCTTTTTAGGATCCATTAATAATTAAATAAATAGGCCTTAGTCTTTAATTCAAATAGGATTTAATTTATTTTTAAAACTCTATTTGAAATCTAAACCAAACCAAAACCTTTTCAGTAGGTTTCACTTGAAAAACAAAAACACTTGGGAATCTTATTTAAAATAAAATAACAAGTTTTAGTGTTTATTTAAAATGGAAAAACCTTTACTTTAATAAAATTGGATATTAATAAATCCTCATTATTTTATTTAAATAATCCTTTACTCTTTTTATCAAATAGAAATATTTTATTTCAAAAGCTTGGCCAAGATTTAATTGGGCTCTATAAAATAATCCTTATTTATATTTCTACCTTTGCTTTTGAAAACCAAATCTTTTTATTAAAAGATCCAAAAAATAGTGATTCCAATTATTAAAACTTTCTTTATTAATTGTTTATCTTTTTAAACCCCTTTAGGATTTTATTTGATCAAAATAGGTTTTGATGTTTCCAATTGGAATCAAAAAGTTTCTTCTCACCCTAAATTTCAACAAAATTTTATTTTGTTTATTTATTTTTCACATTTCAAAATTTAGAAAATTTTGGGATGTGACAAGCTGGTACTACTGCTCGGACCGGTATTACCACTTCACTCATCTGGTACTACCGTTTGCGGTAGCACCGCTCTGCTTGTACTGGGGTGTACGTGGCTACTGCTCAGGTGGGGTGTTTCTGGTACCACATCCAGTACCTGACCGGTAGTACCTGTTGTTTCTGTTACTACCGCTCAAATTACCGGTAGTACCGCTCCAGGAAAGTTGCAATAGGCATATCAACTCCAAGGGGTATAAAAAGACCCCTCTTCTACCTTGGGAAGGTGCTCGACCCACTCAAGAACACCATCCCTATTTGAGCCACCAAATCGTCAAGATCTCTTCATCCAACCATCCAAATTCATTGATCTTTGGAGAATCGAAGGAGGAGGCCTTGATCTATAGCTTCACCAAGAAAGATCTTCATTTTCACCTCATTCACTTGAGGGCCCCTTGCTCTAGTGTTTCTTTGAAAACCTGATACGTCGTAAACGTATCTATAACTTTTGATGCTCCATTCTTGTTTTATATCATTTGTCTTATGTTTTGCCTACACTTTGAGGTATTTTTATACATTTCTAGAACTAACCTATTAACAAGATGCCGCAGTGCCAGTTGCCTGTTTTCTGCTATTTTTGGTTTCATAAAATCTAGTAAGGCAATATTCTCGGAATTGGATGGGACAAAAGCCAAAGTCAATATTTTACCAGAAGGAACACAGAGTCCAAAGGGAAGCCAAAGTGGGGCCACGAGGCGGCCACACCATGTGGCGGCGCAGCCCAGGGGGGTGCCAGCCCTAGGTGTGGTCCCCTCGGGCGCCCACCGACCTTGCCCCTTTGCCTATAAAAGCACCCCGATGCAGAAACCCTAAGTAGCCGATCAGATATCCACGAAAAAGTCTATAGCCGCCGCCATATCCATCCCTAGATCGGGGGGATCGGAAGCTCTTCTCGGCACCCTGCCGAAGGGGAGAGATCATCCCAGAGGCCTTCTTCATCACCATGCCAGCCTCCGGAGTGATGCGTGAGTAGTTCACCCTTGGACTACGGGTCCATACAGTAGCTAGATGGTTGTTTCTCCTCCTTTGTGCTATCATGTTTAGATCTTGTGAGATCCATTCATGATCAAGATAATCTATTTGTAATCATACATGTTGTGTTTGCAGGGATCCGATGGATATTAAGATACTATGTCAGATTGATTATTGATTCTATCATGTCTATGTTATTTGTGTTCTTCCATGCTCTCCGTTGCTAGTAGCTATCTTGGCCAAGTAGATGCTTGTGACTCCAAGAGGGAGTATTTATTCTCGATAGTAGGTTCATGCCTCTAGTAATATGGGGAAGTGAAAGAAATATCTAAGGTTGTAGATGTGCTGTTGCTACTAGGGAGAAAACAACAATCCTTTGCCCATGGGTCAATTGTATTGTTTACTTTACACACATTGCTTAATGCAATTATCTGTTGCTTGCAACTTAATACTAGAAGGGGTTCGGATGATAACCTGAAGGTGGATTATTAGTCATGGATGCAGTTGGATTACGGTCTATGTATTATGTTGTAATGCCCAATCAAATCTCGTAGGAGTCAAGATGTCTAATATTTGCATTGTTATGCTTTCTCAATCTTTCAACTGCCCCGCTGTAATTTGTTCACCCAACATGCTATATATCTTATGGAGAACACCTCTAGTGAACAATGGACTGATGTCTACACACTTCTATTCTTGTAGACGGTTGTTGGGCCTCCAAGTGCAGAGGTTTGTAGAACAGCAGCAAGTTTCCCTTAAGTGGATTACCCAAGGTTTATCGAACTCAGGGAGAAAGTGGTCAAAGGTATCCCTCTCAAGCAACCTTGCAATCAAGATACAAGAAGCCTCTTGTGTCCCCAACACACCCAATACACTTGTCAGGTGTATAGGTGCACTAGTTCGGCGAAGAGATAGTGAAATACAAGTGGTATGGATGATTATAAGTGGTAATGGTGCCAGAAAAGAGCTTCTAACGGCGTGGAAGAGACTAAAAAGCAATCTGAAATAAAGATGGAAGCAAGCAAACATGCAACAGATCTAGATGCAAATGGTGTTTCAATGTTTAGAAACAAGGCCTAGGGATCATACTTTCACTAGTAAACACTCTCAATAAATATATTCTCTTCATGATACTACTCTGAAATACTCTCCGGTTGGACACTCTAATCAATGGTAGGGCTATAACAGCACTCCTCAAAGTCTGCCTTCCTCATCTAGATAATCCCACACTGTCACCTTGAGCGCTAGATGGTTCCAACAAACACCACAATTTCATAGAGACAACCAACTCAAAATATACTCATGATATATATATATATATGTAATCTAGCCTAAGTGCCACACACGGCGTGCACGCTGTCACTTTCATACACGTGGGGAGAAGCATATATCTATTAAAGCACGATGAGTATTTATGTAGAATTTAGCCTAAGTGCCACCATGGCATGCACGTTATCACTTTCACACACATGGGGAGAGCAGAGATCTATTAAATCACTTGAGTAGCAGAGTAGATCTACTTGATTATAAAGCTCATGACCACAACAAGATCATGCATAGGGAGAGAGATGAACACATAGCTACCGGTAGAGCCCTTAGCCTCGAGGAAGAACTACTCCCTCCTCATCATGGGAATCAGCAACGGTGATGAGGATGGTGGTGGAGATCTATGGAGATGGCTCTAGGGGCACTTCCCCATCCCGGCAGGGTGCCGGAACAGACACTTCTGTCCCCCTGATACGCCCAATTTGCATCACCATTCTATATCATAATTTACCTCTATTCATTGATATTTGTCTTATTATGAGGTATTACTTATGGATTTTCATCTGTTTATGCATGTTGGATGATTCCTGGAGGATGGACTGTCGGAGTCTGGATTCTGATGGAAAATAAGGCGTTTCGGTGCAATTTCGCGAAGATCAGAAAAATACCAGAAAAATATGGAAACATATTAATTTACCAAAAGACGAAGGAAGCCAGGAGGGACGGAGTTGGGCCTCAGGGGGCCCACACCCCCCAAGGCGCGGGCCCACCTGACCCCGCGTCTAGGGCAGGTGTGGCCCACCTGCCCGGCCTCTGACTCCGCCCCTTCGCCTATATCTTCCCTACGGAACCCTAATAATAGGGGAGCAACCACAGATAGATTTCCGCCGCCTCTGGGGGCGGAAAACATCGAGAGAGAAAGATCTCTCCGGCAGATAGATTTCTGCTAGGGGAATTCCTTCCCTGAGAGGGGAGACCATCGCCATCAACACCGTCATCAAGCTAGGCTTCATCGGGATCATCATCATCATCCACACCATCATCTCCACCAGCACCATCATCACCACTCCGTCCCGCTGTAACAATTGTGTTGGATATTGCTTTAGTTCTTATGGGAAACTTTTCCGGTGTTGATTACTATTGTAGTTGATTCTTGTGAGTGGATCCATTGGATTATTGTTTATATTTAGATTGTTATCCATTATCATATCATCTTTGATCTTGATCCATATGATGTCTTGTGAGTAGTTCGTTTAGTTCTTGAGGACATGGGAGAAGTCATGTTGTTAGTAGTGAATCTGTGATGAGTTATTATTCAATGGTTTAGTATTTAAGTTGTGGTGCTATTCTTCTAGTGGTGTCATGTGAACGTCGACTACATGATACTTCACCATTTATGGGCCTAGGGGAATGCATTGTGTATTTGGCTACTAATCGCGGGGTTGCCGGAGTGACAGAAACCCGAACCCCCATTAGGACACCTTTGCACAAGGGAGTGTAGGATCTCAGAGTTTAAGGCTGTGGTTAGATTTATATCTTAATTACTTTCCTGTAGTTACGGATGTTTGCAGGGGGTTTAATCACGAGTATGTATTAGTCCTAGGAAGGGCGGTATGTTAGCACAGGTTCACCCACACAACACTTACAAACACCAGAGAAGAGTAATCAACTATTTGAAGCGAAAGCACTTGATAGAATTCTCATATGTCCTCGAGAATGCTTCGTCCTTATAAGTATTTCCACCGGATTGTCCTTTGCTAACAAAGGATTGGGACACTTGCTCCATTTGTTCGTTACTTCTGTTACTTGCTCTTTGTTTTGTTGCCTTATCAGAAAACCACTAAAAAACCGTTTGCTAAGTATTCACAGGGATTCCCGGCTCCATACCACTATTCAGCACCTTCTGCTCCTCGTTGGTATCGACACTCCTATTTATCAAAAGTACTACGATACACCCCTATATTTGTGGGTCATCAAGACTATTTTCTGGCGCCGTTGTCGGGGAGTGAAGCGCTATTGAAGAGTGGAACTGGTAAAGGAAACTTTTACTGTGAGTATTACTTTTGTTACTACTTGTTACTTTGTTTCCAATATGGATAACCCACTTGGTTTTCTGTTTGGGAAAACTACTACTGCTGGTAGGGTAGTAGATGAACCACCTCCTGTTGAGATCGATCCTTTTAAGATACCTACAAGTATTGTTAATCGTGTTATGGATAATTATTATTTTGGGGATGGAACTGTCCATCCTGGTGATCACTTGCTTTATATCCATGAATTATGCGGGTTGTTTAACTGTGTAGGTATCACAACTGAACAGGTGAAGAAGGAGTTACTCTCCATATCCTTGAAAGGGAGAGCTGAGGCATGGTATAAGCTGTTGAAGAATGGACAATCCATGGAATGGGAGGAGATGGCATCTCTCATTTACTCTAAATTTTATCCTCCCAGTGAAATTCATAAGGATAGAAGTCTTATATATAACTTTTGGCCTCTTGATGGAGAGAGTACAGCTCAAGCTTTGGGAGATTGAAGCTACTAATGCTTAAATGTCCTATTCATGAACTCCCTAACAATATTATTCTCAATAACTTTTATGCTAGGCTTTCTCTTCATGATAAAGATTTACTAGATGCTTCTTGTGTTAGATCATTCACAAGTATGAAGGAAGAAGCTAAATGGGATATCCTAGACCGTATTCAAGATAACACTGAGGCTTGGGAGAATGACAAAGGAAGAAAGTCAGGTATAAACTATGATTATGAATGCATTAAATCTTTTATGGGTACTGATAACTTCCGTGATATTCGCAATAAGTTTGGTCTTGATTCCCAAAGTATTGCCAGCTATTTTAAGGCCTTTGCCTCTTACATAGAAATTCCCAAGAAGAAGTGGAATAAGTACCATGCTCCTTATAAAGATGTTGTTAATCATGCTCCAGTTAGAAGTACTCAAGTTTGCACTACTAATCATATTGTGCCTGAACCCCATGTTGATAAAATGTCTTTCCCAGCTAAGTTAAAGGAGTATTCTATGATTATTAGTGCAAATAACAAGGGTACAATGGAAACCGTGGAGCCTGATAAGCATTTGAGTGATGAACCTATGGTAGCTATTGTGAAGGATCTTGTCACTAGAAACATAGAGGATGAGCGTATTGTCTTCTGTGAAGACACTACTAAAATTGTTTCTCATCCTAAGAAAGTTAGAAAAGATAGTGTTCCTATGCTTTCTATTAAAATTGGTAGCCATAGCTATTATGGTTTATGTGATATTGGTGCTAGTTCTAGTGCTATTCCTTATGATCTTTACAGGGAAATTATGCATGAGATTGGTCCTTGTGATCTTGAATACATTGATCTGATTATTCACCTTGCTAACAAGGAGACCATTTGCCCCATTGGCATTGTAAGAGATGTGGAGGTTCTCTGTGGTAAAATTAAGTATCATGCTGATTTTCTAGTGCTTAATTCAGCAGCTAGCAAAACTTATCCTATCATTTTTGGTAGACCTTTGTTGAACACTTGTGGATCTATTATTGATTGTAAGAAGGAAAAAGTTTTAACTAAGTTTGATGGATATTCTTATGAGTTTAACTTTTCCAAATTTTCTAAAGCTCCTTGTGAAAATAGCTTGCCTAATAAAGATTTCAGGGTGGAACAACTTGCTTCTATTGATCCAGTCTATGACCTTGGACCTCTTTTTGATGACTGTAAGTATGCTTATTCTAATGATAAAGTTGTTTCTAGTGATAGTTATGTTGTAAACTTTATTCAAAGTGCTACTGAAAGTTATTATGATAGAGGGAAACATGGTTTTATGCATCTCAATGATGTTAAGTTTCCCAGTTTTATGTTGAAAGCTTTAAAGTTGCATTTGTTTGTCTTCCTATGCTTGTGGATTTTTGTTTCAAAATTTCATTTTCTCATGATACCCCCATGCATAGGAAGTGGGTTAGGCTCAAGTGTGTTGGTTATTTGCTTCTTGATGCTCTCTTTCATTTCAGATATATATCTCCTTAGTGAGCATCTTTGGAAGTATCAAGCCTAACTTAAAGGCATTAAAGAAAAGTACTTGTTGGGAGATAACCCAAGAGTTTTGTCGAGTCTTGGAAGTTATTACCTCAGTAATAACCGCTCCTTATCCTTTTTGTTTTGGTTTTTGTGTCAAGTTCAGCTACTTTTGTGAAGTAGAGGAGTTGTGAAAAGTGGCTGTCCTGGGACCGATTTTTGTGCTGCATTGTAAAACTTCGTGAGGAGCCTCAGTACTTCGGATGGAGCTGCATTTTTTGAGCTTGTTCTCCAAGTTGTTACCCAACTTTCATCAGTTCTGCACTTTTTTATTTGAGCAACAGAAGGTCTTCGAAACCTGCTGGTCTGTTTTGACAGATTTCTGCCATCATTTGCATTTGCCTCTTACAGAAGCTTTTGCTTTGATGGGTTTTCAACCAAAGGTTTATTATTTTTGCTTATGCTAATGTTGTCATTGAGTTTGTGCAAAGGTTTTGTATGAAGGAGATTCTCAGGAGAAAGAGAGAAGGAATCTGCAGAGTTCGTCTTTGAATAGGTAAAAGTGGTGAAAACAGAAGGTTCGTGAAACCCCAATCTTTTCATATTTTAGATGTTTTTAATACATAAGGGAAGTTACGAGATGAAACTGAAGAGGAAACGGAGCCCAGGGTGGAAAAACCCACCCTAGGCGCAGGCCCAGCCTGGCCGCGCCTGGAGGGGGTTTGACTTCCCCGAACTCCATCTCCGCTTCATTTCCGTGCCAAAACTTTCCTTATGCATTGAATCTTCGTAATATATAACCCCCGGGATCCCCTGAGGTTCCTGCATCGTGTTCTCGTTGTGTTTTCATTTCGATCTGTTTCTTTCAGGAAATCTTCTCAAGTTTAGAGCACCATGGCCTCCGCCAACGATGAAGGCAAGAAGCCCGAGAAAGAAGAACCTCAAGTTTCCAAGGAGGAAGAGATCCAAATAGGATATGAAGGTGACATGGAGGAGGACAAGCAACCAGAAACCCGCGCTACCGTCGTAGGCATTGGTTTGGTGGCACTACCGACCAAGCTTAAGAAGACATCACAGATGTCTACAGGAGGGAAACCTCCACGTCTCTTCTACAATCCACAGCCATCTCCTCCACGTAACAAGAGACCCTTCCGTACACTTATACATGAATATCAATATCAACATGTGCCCAAAGGAAATTTGCCTTCGGTTTGGGATATGTGTAGTTCTAACAATGCAAAGAAGGATCATGCTAGGGATGAAGAGTGGGGAAAGAACAACAAGATCTGGGATTCTCGGACTGACATGATCATGAACCGTATAGAGCAAAACTCGGAGCTAATCCGTACTCTTACTTTTCACTTCGAGGAGTTGAAGAAACTTATTGAGGAGCTTATCAAGAGAACACCACCACCAACAAAGGAGTAATTCGTCATCAGGTTTGGCATCCCATTGGCTTGTTCCAAGCTTGGGGGAGTGTCGCGGTATCACCACCACTATCTATTATATTTTACCTTTTTAGTAGATTCATATATGTGGTATAGAGGTTATCTTATAGTTTGGTTTGCATGAGGAAGTATCTCTCCTTTAGTTGATTATCTATGTATCCTTTGGTGTGAGTGCCTTTATTGGAATATTAATAAGAAGTCTCATCTTTTACTTTTTGCACTTCTTATTTTTAGTTTTCAGTCTCTATTATATGATGGATCTTGTTGGTCAGTATTGGCACCACTCTGGGATCATCAAGTGGATCTAAATTGCTTTTGGCAAACCGAGTTCTGGTCAGTGGCTTTAGTTTGAAATAAAAAAGAAAGAAAGGAAAAAGCTTACAGGTATTTTGTATTTTGTACATTTTATTTAAAATTCTTTTGTGTCTTCAAGGAAGATTGCATGTTTGGCTTTATTACTTGTATGTTTGCTTGTTTCTTTCAACTCTCTTGCTTGCTACCCAGCCTTGCTAGCCAAAAACCTGTTTTGAGAAGGCATACTTCTCATGTTTCCAAAACCCTTTAAACCAAAAAATTTGCCACTTGTGTCCACCATATCTACCTAGTAGCTTTTGCTATTCCAAGCAAATTCTCAAGATTCATCTACCTTTCGAATTAAAAAGTATTTTGTTATGTGAAAATTAGTTAGTAAAGCTCTCACTAACTTGATGGCACACTTTATTTACTTGCCCCTAATAAACTTGAACCATTGTGGACATCGAAGTTGTATATGCTTGCATCTATACGTTGGAATTAGCAGAACCGTGCTGTCATGGGGAACATTTTCAACATTGCACTTGTACTTTGTACATAGTTGATATCGTGTTCTTTTGTCTATGGATGTCAACAATGTGAAATAAATAGGGAACTTGTAAGTCCATGGAGTTTGTATCGGTGTTAGAGAAACGCCTGGGCCGCTAGCCTAAGCCATGCTTAATCATGGTGTAAACTTGCAACATCACCATAGTGAGTCATCTATGAAGCATCCTCAACAAAAAGCCATGCATATGGTAAATAAAAAGATTGCTGAGATGCTCATTGTTTGCTTGCCTTGTCATTTTGGTTATGGGAAAGCTCCTGTACCATGTGCAAGGGGTACCCCGTTGGCGGTTCTCAATGATATGCAAATACTTACAATGACAAGAACTTACCTAGACCCAAAGTTGAGTATGCATGAGGAGTGGCCCTCATATTCAAGGGACATGAGATTGCCAACTTATATTTCGTTAAGCATATACTCCATCTTTGTTCACTTTAACCTTAATCATCTCAAGATGCTTATGATAGGGGCAATGAGGGCTCAAATCTAGTAAGTACCATAATCTTTATGACTTGTAATCCCTGTTACCCTCTAAGAATGGACCTTTCTCCCACTTCCCAGTTGAGTCAGTAAACCTACTTCCTCTCTATCTCCAGCAAGCATTTGAGTTGTTGTGTTTCAAGCATTCATATGGTGATTTATTCAATCATGTTGTTCATCTTCCTTGTTTGCACAAAACTCTTGTCTATTGAGTATTACTTTGAAAGCCTTCACTTGTGAAAAACCTTTTTGAGCAAAGAGTGCTCCTGTTTTGAAACTTCTACAAAAAGCTTTTGTGAAACTGTTTGCCAGGTGTTCTCTGACCAAGAACAAGTTTTCCAATTCCAATTATGATTTATCTTTATGAATCTCTATTTGTGACTGTTGTACTTGGTTGCAAGCTAAGTTATATAATGGTGAGTTGCTTTCTTCTATAAGTTGTGTAATGGTAAGTGTGATGCTTCTTGTTCGTATTCTTTTATCGACACTTCACTCCATAAACTTGTGGACATGTTTACTGAGCTTAGTATTCGCTTGGGGACAAGCAAAGTCTAAGCTTGGGGGAGTTGATACACCCAATTTGCATCACCATTCCATATCATAATTTACCTCTATTCATTGATATTTGTCTTATTATGAGGTATTACTTATGACTTTTCATCTATTTATGCATGTTGGATGATTCTTGGAGGATGGACCGTCGCAGTCTGGATTCAGATGGAAAAGAAGGCGTTTCGGTGCAATTTCGCGAAGATCGGAAAAATACCAGAAAAATATTGAAACATATTATTTTACTAGAAGACGAAGGAAGCCAGAAGGAGGGACGAAGTTGGGCCTCAGGGGGGGGCCACACCCCCTAGGCGCGGGCCCACCTGACCCCGCACCTAGGGCAGGTGTGGCCCACCTGCCCGGCCTCCGACTCCGCCCCTTCGCCTATATCTTCCCTACGGAACTCTAATACCAGGGGAGCGACCATAGATAAATTTCACGCCACCTCTAGGGGCGGAAAACACCGAGAGATAAAGATCTCTCCGGCAGACAGATTTCTGCCGGGGGAATTCCTTCCCGGAGAGGGGAGACCGTCGCCATCAACACCGTCATCAAGCTAGGATTCATCGGGATCATCATCCACACCATCATCTCCACCAGCACCATCATCACCACTCCGTCCCGTTGTAACAATTGTGTTGGATATTGCTTTAGTTCTTAGGGGAAACTTTCCCGGTGTTGATTACTATTGTAGTTGATGCTTGTGAGTGGATCCATTGGATTATTGTTTATGTTCAGATTGTTATCCATTATCATTCATCTTTGATCTTGATCCATATGATGTCTTGTGAGTAGTTCGTTTAGTTCTTGAGGACATGGGAGAAGTCATGTTGTTAGTAGTGAATCTATGATGAGTTATTATTCAATGGTTTAGTATTTAAGTTGTGGTGCTATTCTTCTAGTGGTGTCATGTCAATGTCGACTACATGATACTTCACCATTTATGGGCCTAGGGGAATGCATTGTGTATTTGGCTACTAACCGCGGGGTTGCCGGAGTGACAGAAACCTGAACCCCCGTTAGGACACCTTTGCACAAGGGAGTGTAGGATCTCAGAGTTTAAGGATGTGGTTAGATTTATATCTTAATTACTTTCCTGTAGTTACGGATGTTTGCAGGGGGTTTAATCACAAGTATGTATTAGTCCTAAGAAGGGCGGTATGTTAGCATAGGTTCACCCGCACAACACTTACAAACATTTACAAACACCAGAGAAGAGTACTCAGATATTTGAAGCGAAAGCACTTGACAGAATTCCCATGTGTCCTCGAGAATGCTTCGTCCTTATAAGTATTTCCCCCGGCTTGTCTTTTGCTAAGAAAGGATTGGGCCACTTGCTCTGTTTGTTTGTTACTTCTGTTACTTGCTCTTTGTTTTGTTGACTTATCAGAAAACCATTAAAAATTCGTTTGCTAAGTATTCACAGGGATTTGCTGCTCCATACCACTGTTCATCACCTTCTGCTCCTTGTTGAGATCGACACTCCTATTTATCGAAAGGACTACGATACAACCCCTATACTTGTGGGTCATCACCCTCGAATCTCCCCTTTGGTGGTAGTGGCGCTGCGGAACTTTTCGTGGCTTTCTGGTTAATTCTTTAGGGTTTCTGAGTCGGGGGCTTCTTATAGGCGAAGGAGGCAAGGTCGGTGGAGGTCCCACACCCCCTGTGGGCACGGCCAGGGTGGGCCCATGCCCGCCTAGGGTGTGGACATCCTGGTGTCATCCTTCGTCTCGTCTTCAATTTTCCGTATCGTTCACGGAAAATATGAACTTTGGCTTTTGTTCTGTCCAATTCCGAGAATATTCATTTTTTAGCTTTCTAAAACCAAAAATAGAAGAAAACAAGCAACTAGCACTGTGGCATCTTGTCACTAGGTTAGTTCCAGAAAGTGTATAAAAATACCTCAAAGTGTAGACAAAACATAGCAAAGTGGATACTAAATAAGCATGGAGCATCAAAAATTATAGATACGTTTACGACGTATCATGGACCCCGGTCCATTCCGTTATCATTGATATACCATATATTGTTTACCATTTACTGTTAACTTTCTACAAGCAAATCACTATCTTCCACACTATATGTTTAATCCTTTGTTTTCAGCAAACCGGTGAGATTGACAACCTCACTATAAGTTGGGGCAAAGTATTGAGTTTGTGTTGTGCAGGTTCCGAGTTGTTAGCAACACATTGGAGATGCTCCCTTGATGCAGCACTAAGTTGATGTAGGAGTGCTTCGTTGGGAACCCTAAGATCAAGGTGTGAAGCAGCACAGCAGAAAGTTTTCCCTCGGTAAGAAACTGAGGTTATCGAACCAGTAGGAGGAAGGAAACGTCACACGGGTGTTGCAAGCAATGTGGAGACCTGCACAACACAAACTCAAGACTTTGCCCCAACGAATCAGTGAGGTTGTCAAGCTCATCGGTTTGCTGTAACAAAGTATTAAATGTATGGTGTGGAAGGTAATGGTTTGTAGCAAGTAAACAAGTAACGGTGGAAGATGTATCAATGGTAAAGATTGGACCGGGGTCCATAGTTCACTAGAGGTTCTCTCCTTAGATAAACAACATGGCATGAAGGGTAAACAAATTACAGCAGGGCAATTAACAGGAACTGAGCAAGGCATAACAATGCAAATACTAGTCAGAAAGATCCTATGAGATTTGATTGGGCAATACAACAAGATACATAGACCGCCATCCAACTGAATCTATGACTAGAAGTCCACCTTCATGTTATCATCCGAACCCCCTCCAGTATTAAGTTGCAAGCAAGAGACAACTGCTTTAAGCAAAGTGTGTGAGGTAAACAGTCCACATGTTCCATGAACAAGAGACCATTGTTTTCTCCCTAGTGGCAATAGCACATCTACAACCGAAGAGATTTATGTCACTTCCCTTGGAAACTAGAGGCATGAACCCACTATCGAGCATAAATACCCCCTCTTGGAGTCACTAGCAACTACTTGGCTAATATAGCTACTAACAACGGAGAGCATGCAAGATCACAAACAACACAGACATGATAGAATCATAAAGACAAAACCATTAATCAAACCAACATAATAATCTCAATATCCATCGGATCCCCGCAAACACAACATGCATGATTACAAATAGATTAGATCTTGATCATGAACGGAGCTCACAAGATCTATACATGAAAGCACAAAGGAGGAGATACAACCATCTAGATACTACATGGACCCATAGTCCAAGGTGGAACTAATCACGCATCATTCCGGAGAGAAGGCCTCCGGGATGATCTCCCCTCCGGCAGGGTGCCGGGAAGAATTTCAGATCCCCCCGATGTAGGGACGATGGTGGCAGTGGCTACAGACGGTTTCGTGGAGATTTGATCGGGTGCTTAGGGTTTCTGCATCCGAGGCTTCTTATAGGCGAAGGTGGAGACCGAGGCGGCGGCCAAGGGCGCCAAACCCTAGCCAGGTGCGGGGTAGGGCCCACCCGCGCCTGGGGTGGGTCTGGCACCTCTGGGTGGCCCCTCCGGCTCTCCTATGGACTTCTTGTTCCCCACAGAAAGTAATTGACTTTGACGTTTGTCCCGTCCAATTCCGAGAATATTTCTTTACTAACTTTTCTAAAACCAAAAACAGCAAAAAACAGGCATCTCGCACTGCTGCAACTTGTTAATAGGTTAGTACCAGAAAACATGTAAAAAGCACCTCAAAGTGTGGAAAAGTAAAGCAAAGTAGATACTAAACAAGCATGGAGTATCAAAAATTATAGATACGTTTCCAACACTTTTAATGGCAGAAATCTGTCAAAACAGACCAGCAGGTAGAAACTGATTTCTGCCATTATTTGCATTTGCTTCTTATTGATTCATTTTTGAGTTCTCTTTTGGGGAATTGAGCTTTCTGAAGGAGTTGCTACAGTAGCTTGTGTTTTTAGTAAAAAGTTTTGTTGTTCCAAAGCTTTACCTAAAGGTCTATTATCTTTTGAATACACTAATGTTGCTAATGAAGATTGTGTGAAGTTTTGTATGAAGGAAATATTTCAGGTGTAGAGAAAGAATGATGTAATGAGATGAAGAATGGACAAAAGCTCAAGCTTGGGGGAAAGCCACCCCGTGTCACCCCAAGAAATATTCAAGAGGTACAAGCTTCAAAGCTTGGGGGTGCCCAAGGCATCCCCTTCTTCATCAATAAAAATCTCAGGTCTTTCTAGACACTTCATTTTTATTGTTTCATACACAGTTGTGTTGTTCTTGGAGCGTCTTAGTTTTTGGTTTTCTTTTGCTTTGTTTGCTTGTTTGAAAAAATCGAAAACACCAAAAATATGTGTTGTTATTCTTTGGTTTTGTGAGTTCTTTGCAGGGTTTAGCCGTCCATCGTGGATTTTGGTTTCATGTTAATTATTCAAGTCACACAAGTGAAGGGCAATAATGAATATTACGACAACTTGAGGTGTGGTAAGAGGCTGGTAACAAACTCTATTTGTTTCATTCTTGTACATATACTCTTCATTGTGAGCATGCTTAGCCTGTTTGTGTAAGGTGTATGTCATTATGGATGCTTAGTAGTTCTTGCTTGTCTATGATTAGCTATAGCTTGCTAATAGTTTGTAGCATGTCATATGAATGTTTGCTTGCATTGTTTTATTCATACTTTGGTATGATATTGTGGTATCCTCCTCTGACTGTTCATGTGAATCGACTTGGCACATGCTCACGCATGCATATGACTAATCAATAGTAGGTAAGCCTCGATGATTTATTTTGCCTCGGAGTTCTTGTATCACTTTCATGCCATAATTAGTCTTGTTTTGTTGCAAGCATGATTATGACAGCTATTGCTCTCTCGTTTGTCGCTCCCTCTCTATTGCTAGCCTTCACTTGCACTGATTATGTGCTCTACATGTGCTTCCAACTCCCCAAAACCAATATCGCCAGCTATGTCCACCATACCTACCTATTAGCATCATTTGCTACTTCTGTGCATATTTTATATATGTTGTGTTTTCTTCCAAAATAAAATGTTTGTCTGTTTTGAGAAAGTTAATTAGTAAAGCTCTCAAACTTGATGGCACACTTTATTCCTTGCGCTTAATAATTTTGAACCATTGTGACCTGTCCATGAAAGTTATATGCTTGCTAATTATATGCTGGGAGTCAGCAGAACCATGCTGTCACGGGGAACGCTTTCAACATTTTTTTTGGATATCTCATCCAGTTGATACCTTGATCTTTTGTTTACGGATGTCGACGATGTCAAATAAAAGGGGAGCTTGTGAGTTCATGGAGTTTATACATTGTGTTAGAGAAACGCCTGGGCCGCTAGCCTAAGCCATGCTTAATCATGGTGGAAACTTGCAGCATCACCATAATGAGCATCTATTGACGAGGATTGATCTCGTCAATGCCCATTGTTATGGACTTGGGTTTTGGAGAAGATGGGGATGCTGGAGATCGTGGAACGGTTAGCAAACAAGCAACACGGGACACGAGGTTTTACCCAGGTTCAGGCCCCCAGAGGGAAAACCCTACTCCTGCTTGTCTGCTCTTGATTACGGCGGAACCGATGATTACAGGGGTGCGCAGATGCAATCTGGCGTGGAGGTGTGTATGCGAAAGTATGAGTCGAGAGATCTAAGTCGTGCCCTTCTAGCCTTTATATAGACTCAGGCAGGTCCCAGGCACAGACCTAGTTGGTTACAGGTTTTAGGGTTTACCCCTTTGAATTTCCTATCTACTCTAGTCTTGCTCTCCAAGGATCCGAAGGCGTCACGGGCCTTGACCACCCGAAAAGTCTTCATGGTCCGGTGTATATTTGTCGTGGGCCTTCCTTGGGCTGGACCAGGTATGCTGAGATCATGTGCCCGCGGGGTATAACCATGTCAGTAGCCCCCGAGTGATCAGTCGAATCGTAGATTCGGCTGAGGACTCTTCAATCCTTCGGGTGCAAATATGTATTTCAATAGTTCATGTGTAGGAATTGTTGATGCATGTGCCTGACTCACCCGACGGATCAGGGTCAGTTAACTGTCTTAGGATGAAACAACACGATCTTCTTCAGGTTCGAGTCCCTCAACTCGAACCTGGAACATATGTTGGCTTAATTCGACTCAGGCCATGGAGGACTTAAAGGAGTGGAATTCCAGTGAATTTAATTGATGTACCCAACGCGTCCGTCGGGATTTTTCATCGCGTCTGTTGACACGGATTTATACTAGCAGAGCACAGTCATGTGCGTTACCAGGCCATCAGATGTTATCTGTAGGTCTTATCTTTGCGTCGCAGACACAGCATCCAAAATTTTATCACCGTGGAGGTGTTTCGGGTGGCCAAGGAGAAAATGTAGCTCACTTAGTATTTAATTGGGGCAAAGTTGCCGAAAAAAAGTTACATGCTGATCCGAAGGATCGCAGTCGAAAAGTTCATAGGGTGCGCGGCCAGCGCTCCCTATGGGAGTAGCCCCCGAGTGTCTGTTCGAGTCGTAGACTCGAGCGGAGACTTTAACTTAGCCGTTGTTTGGCTTCAGGTCCATAGGACACAAATTTTTCGGATGCTTGAATCCATCCTCCCTATGGGAGTAGCCCCCGACTCCGTAGTGGAGTCGCAGACTCGACGTAGGACTCAAAGGATAGTTCAATGCTATAATGTGTTGTTCATTTTTTGGGTGCGCGGCCAGCGCTCCTGATAGGAGTAGCCCCCGAGTAATTAGTCGAATCGTAGATTCGAGTGAGTACTCTTAACTTTTGAAGCCGAAGAAATTTTGACTATTGCCAGTATGGCTTTTGATGACGTCAGTGCTGACGATCGATGACCTCAAGCGTCTGCTGTGCCAGAGATGACTTAACTGAACAATTATGGGTCCCACTTTTTGACATTGAATTGATCGGTCACACGCGGCGTGGAGATAATTACGGCGTCACCTTGATTTCTGTGCGTAGTGGACGGCGTGTTAGCGACGGTTCGTTGCGATGCTGACACGTGTATGGCCAGATCCTGCCGTTGGCGCTAGGTCTTCCTTCTTCGTCTTTATAATCATTGGGGGAAAACATTAGTTTGTTTTCACCGCAGCTATTCTCGTTTCACTGCTTCCTTGTTCTTCTGAGAGTTCTTGTTGCGCCCTGGAATATCCTCGGACATTTCCTTCATCCATCCTACGTTCTCGCTGCCGGCGCCTCCGTACCGCAATGGGGAAGGCAAAGAAATCTTCATCTACGGTTGGTACCAGCGCTGCTGGGGGGAAGAAGAGTACCGCCGCCACCCGTGTCACTGACGGTGGATAGCGGCGATCGGAGACGCGGGAGAGTGATCTCCGCAAGCTTCGTGAGCGGGGCTTGATCCCGCGGGATAGGGAGGCCGTCCATCTCCCAGGCAACGAGGTAATTCCCCCCCCCCCCGTTGGGTTTCGGGTTATGTTCGTTGCCTTTGTCCCTCGTGGCTTCTCCTTCCCAGTCCACGACTTCCTTCGTGGACTGCTTTTTCTTTATGGCATCCAGCTGCACCATCTTTCCCCCAATTCTCTTCTGCACATTGCTTGTTTCATCACTTTCTGCGAGTGCTGGCTCGGTATCGAGCCGCACTTTGGCCTCTTCCGGAAACTCTATTCCGTGAAGAGGCAATCTGGTTCGGATGGTGTCTATCCCATTGGGGGTTGCATCATTTCGCTCAAACCCAATCTGCTTTTCTTTTCTTTTTCCATGTCCGAATCTGTCCAGTACTGGCGGAGGCGATGGTTTTATATCAGCGACTCCACAGTGGCTGGGCAGGATTTTGGTCTTGCTCCTTTCGACCCTTCGCAAAAGATAGAGCCGAAGAGGTCCTAGAAAAACCAGATCTTGGATGGCGAAGTCGCGGAGATAGAGTCTCCCTATCGTCGGGTGAAGGATCTCCAGCTAATTCCTGATAAGGAGGTGAACGGTGTGGATATCATCCGCACCTTCCTGAAACGTCGGGTGCAACCACTCCAAGCTAGGGCGCACCCAATGTTCCTTTACGCTGGGCGTCGTGACCCAACAAGGGTTTCGGCTGAAAAGTTCTCTAGGGGAGATCTCGACGGTGTTCTTCGCCCGCTACTGAAGTTCAAGGCTGGAGAGGATATCCCGGGGAAGTCGCTGACTTCTCCGTTCTCTGCTTCGCGTCCTGTTCCACAGGTGTAGATCCGGGTCGTGCGCGTAGTGCTATTTTCGACTGCATTTTTTTGTATTTGTTTGCTAACAACTTTTCTTCTTCTATGCAGGAGTTCAAGGTGCCGGGCATGTTGCCACCGCTTCCCGAATTGTTTTCGGTTTCACCGGACAATGAGGTAGTGGATTCCATGTCCGAGCTACCGTCGGCGCAATCTCCGGCTGAAGAGGCCAACGAGTCGAGCGAGGACCACACTCGCAAGCGGAGACGGAGCTCCAGCGGGTCTTCGGATGCCTCGACTCCTCCAACTCCTAGGAACCCACTGTGCCTTGACCGTCATAGTGATGGGCATGGGGGATCTTCCTCTCCGATTCCTGCAATCCCTGTGCGGGCTGTGGCACCACACCCGCCAGCGAAGCGGAAGAAGGAAGAAAAGAAGGAAGAGAAGAAAGAGGAGAAGAAGGTCCGTAGGACTCCTCCCGTCTTCGACTTAAGCGAGCTTGACTCGTAAGTTTCTTTAGTCCTATGTTGTCTTTTTCGCTTGTTTCCTTTGTACTTGTGCTAATTTGTCTTTGTGCAGCCACTCCTCCAACGATTCTTCCAGTGATGGTGCTCGGGAGATGATGGGGGAGTCGAAAGTCGTGCTTCCTCCCCCTCAGACGGTGGCCACCTCTGAAGGCGTTGCTCCGGATCCTTCTCTGCAGGAGGTTCAGGTGGTTGCACCTCAGAAGGCTGCAAGCGGACCTTCGGCATCGCCGTCTGATCATGTAAGTAACTCTACTTCTTGCCACGGGGGAGCCCCCGAGCCTGTTTTTGGGTGATTTTGGGTTTATCTCTTTTGTCCTTACCTCGGGGGGGGAGCCCCCGTGCGTCTTTTGTCATTTTTCTTTCGAGTCCTGAGGGGAGCCCCCGAGTATTTTCGTATGTGTGACTGTCTTCTACTCGTTCTTTTTTGGGCGTAGCCCCCGAGCCCTTCTTGTGACTAGTAGTTCTTCTTTCTTCAGCCTTTTGTGCAGGATGCCAATCGACTGGTGCAGCAGCACATAGCGATGGAGGCCAACCTCAAACAGCTGCAAGGTACTTCTTATGCCTTGATCTTTGTTTCATCTTGTATTCTTGTCTTGTTATCCGACACTTGTTTCGGTTTGATGCAGAGGATCACAACACTTCTCTTCGTGAGATTGATGCTCTCAAAAAGAGCCTCGGTCAATCGGAGAAGAAGGCCGAGGTCGCCGTTGGTGCCAGGGAGCGCCTCGAGCTGGAGTTGGCCCTAGCGGCCGAGGCAAAGGAGCGCCTGCAGCAGGAGGCTATGGACCGCGAGGAGAAGCTTGCCACTGCCGCGGCTGAGTGTGAAAGAGAGGTGGCTGGCAAGCTTATGGCGGCTGCCAAGGCTGTTTTGGGTGAGTGTCTTCACTTGCGTCATTTTTGGTTTTCTTGTCTTTCTTTTGTGGTGTTTTCTTCATTCCTCGTCTTTATTGTCTCAGATGCCGCGGGCATCGAGTTTGACCGTGGTGCTCTGGAGCATGGGAGTGCTCTGGATGATGCTACTGCAGCGGTCGAAGATCGCTGCAGCACCGTCGTCAACTCGCTCGCCAAGGCCAAGGAGGTCCTTGGTCGCTTCTACAAGGAGCTTGTCCCCAAGGGCGCGGCCCTTGATGATGTTGATGCTCTGGCGGAGGCACTGTTAGCCGAAGCACCTACGGCGTACAAGCGCAAGCAGAAGGGCATCGGTGCATCTGTCGGGCTAGCGATGGCCTTGGCGGCTAGAGCGTATTTGAACCTTCCCCAGGTCACATCCCGGATGTCGACGACTACTGATGGGTCCGAGGTAGCCTTCGCTACCTATGCTGCTCGCTGTAAGCGTTATGGGCCGAAGCTGATTGATCTGCTGGCCGAGTACGCGCTATGGCAGCAGGGGAAGCCAAGGCGAGGCAATCCGGCTCCGAGGCAACTCAGGGTGCCGCGTCGTAGGCGCTGTAGATATAGGATAGTTGTAGCTTCTTTTGTTGTAAATATTTAGATGAACAATCTTTGTGCCACGTAGTGGCTTTTGCTGCACTTAATGAATTTGCTGAGTTGTGTGCTCCTTTATCTGCATGTTCATTTCCTTGCCTTTCTGTTGATCTAGGGCCCTTCGGGTGGTGATCCCGTGGACACCTTGCCTGCCGCGCGGCTGTGGCCATCATTGGATGATTCGTCGCAGCTTGCATTTCTTCGAGACCTTATTCGCAGTGTCGAAAAAGAATTGCTTGGGATGCGTGGGCATGCCGACGTTTGGAAGTCCAAAGCGGATCGCGGTGCTGCCAGAGAGGAGTACTTGATGGTGGAATTGCTTCGATTATCTGAGCAGCTTCACTGTAAGTTTTTCGAGCTGCTGCTCATTTCTTCGGATGCGCCTGCTGGCCTTGCATCTTACTTTTGTGCGAGTATCGTAGGTGCTAACCTTGCTCCAAGGGAGGAGAAGGAGCGTGTTGTTGTTTGGGTCAATTGCTTGACTCAACAGGACATGGAAGCCGGCGGGTTCTTCTGGATGGATCGTGACCATGCCATGGCTCTGGCGATGGTGCAGGATCGCGTTCACCAAGTATCACGGGTGCTTCGTCAAGTGCAGACTTCACTCGCATCGGTTCTGCATGTGATGTTTCCACTGGATGCTGCACCGTCAACCCTTTCTGGTCTTCTATCGAAGTTTCGAAACGTGCATCATGTCAAGGAATTGGTGCGGCATCAACTCGTCGCAGGGGTGAAGGCTGCGCTGTCCCGTGTGAGGCTACATCGTCCTGACGTAGATCTGTCTGTAGTTGCGGCTGGGCCGCCTCTTCGGCTGGATGGTGGCGAGTGGGATATGCGTCCACATTATGCGGCTGTAAGGCAGTATGCCGAGCAGGTCGTAGATTTGTTTGAGCAGCGTGCTCAAGTTATTCTTCAGAATAGGTAGTACCTGTAAAAAGGACGGATGTAAAATTTGTATGTATTTGTCTGGGCATGTTTCGCCCTTTGTTATAAAGATTTGGTTGTTGTTTGAGCACGTAGTTCTTTGTTCGCATACGTGTCCTTTTCGTTAGCCTGACGTGGTCAGCTACTCAGGTGTACACGTGTTATCCTCAGTCGACGAAATCGTGAGGTGGGGGAGCCCCCGAGTGCGTTTCTAGCATAAGAGTGCGAATAGTAAACGAAAGTTTTTTGGGGCGAGACACTTAGCTTTATTTATATCATAATGGAGGAGGTACATTGTTCGGCTGAGTAGCCTTGGCTGAATATCCTTATTGAAAGTAAAGAGGAGGGTAGCTAGGGGTAGAATCGTCGCAGTTGTGCGATGTTCCATGGATTGGAGTATGCGACTCCAGATTCCACATGCTTGAGGCGGTAGGCGCCACCTGGGATGACTTCGGTGACAAGGTAGGGTCCTTCCCATGGTGACTCGAATTTCTTCGGTCGCTCTTGCTTCAGTCGCAAGACGAGGTCTCCTTCGACGAAGGACATTGGGCGCAGCCGTCGGCTGTGGTAGTTGCGGAGACTCTGCTGGTATACCGTTGACCGATCTGCTGCTATATCTCTTGCCTCGTCGAGTGTGTCGACGGCGTCTTCGAGTGCAGCCGTGGATTCGGCTTCGCTGTAAGCGACGACCCGGGGGGCCTGGTGGCATACTTCGGATGGTAGCACGGCTTCGGCTCCGTGCACCATGAAGAATGGCGTGTATCCTGTTGAGCTGTTTGGCGTGGTATGCAGGCTCCATAGGACGGAGGGTAGCTCTTTCGTCCAGGCTTCGGTGAGTCGCTCGAGTGGGCTCATGAGACGCTTCTTGATGCTGGCGCCGATTAGGCCGTTGGCCTTTTCCACCTGCCCGTTCGTTTGCAGGTGCGCCACCGAGGCGTATGTGATGTTGATTCCGAGGCCTTCGCAGAAGTCTTGGAATTCTTTGGAGATGAAGTTCAATCCATTGTCGGTGATGATGCTATGCGGTAGGCCGAACCATTAGACAATGGATTCAAAGAACTTGACGCAGTCTTGCCCTTTTGGTTAGTGACCGGCATGGACTCGATCCACTTGGTGAATTTGTCGACTGTGACCAGGAGGTATACGTGCCCCCCTTTCGAGGATCTTGGCAGTTTGCCGATCATGTCGAGGCCCCATTGAGCAAAAGGCCAGGCTAGAGGTATGGGCCTGAGCTCTGACCCGGGTACGTGTGGTTTGTCGGCGAACCTTTGGCACCCCTTGCATCTTCGGACGATGTCTTTTGCGTTGTTCATGGCCGTGGGCCAGTAGAATCCAGCTCTTAGAGCTTTAGCGACAAGGGAGCGGATGCCTGCGTGGTGGCCAGAGATGCCCTCGTGGATGTCTTGGAGTATGGTTTTCCTATCACCGATGGTGACGCACCTTTGTAGTACACTCATAATGCTGCGCTTGTACAGCTCGCCATTGATGATGGTGAAAGCTTTTGACCAGCGAGATATGCGCCGGGCATTCGTTGGGCTGTCAGGCAGTTCTCTGTCTATCAAGAACTGGAGGTACGGTCGCGTCCAGGTTTCCTCGACTGCCATGACCTGCATCAGGTTGACCACGGCGACCTCCGTGTCCAGTTTTTCAGGTCCTTCGTGACCTTCGGGTAGCGTGGCTCCCGAGTGCTCTGCCTCTTCGGGTGATCCCTTGGGAAATTTTCGCTTAATGGATGGCACGCAGATCTGTTCGAGGAACACACCTGGTGGCACCCTTGCACAGGTGGAGCCGATGTTGGCGAGTCTGTCGGCCTCCTCGTTGCTTTCTCTTCCAACGTGCTGAAGCTCGCAGCTGTCGAAGCTTCCTTCGAGTGCGTTGTAGAGTGTGTGGTACGCGGTCATGTTTTCAGCGTGTGCGTCGCACTCGTTCATCGTCTGTTAGACAACGAAGTTGGAGTCACCGTAGATGACCAGGCGCGTTGCCCCGCAGATTTTTGCCATCCTCATGCCGTGGATGAGGGCCTCGTATCCTGCCTCGTTGTTGGAGGCTCGAAACTTCATCCGGAGGACGTACTTCATCTTGTCGCCCCGCGGGGAGGTCAGTATGACCACGGCTCCTGCTCCGGCTTCACGCTTGGAGCCGTCGAAGTGCATCGTCCATGACTGCGTCATGTCTGGGGTGTCTGGCAGCTGCAGCTCCGTCCAGTGTACGAGGAAGTCCGGGAGGACTTGAGACTTGATCGAGTGGCGCTTCTCGTAGATGATGTCAAGAGGTGACAGCTCGATGCCCCACAGGGCCACGCGTCCTGTGGCCTCTGGGTTATTCAGGATGTTGTTCAGGGGTGCCTCATTGACGACCATCACCTGGTGCTCCTGGAAATAGTGGCTCAACCGACAAGCCGTCATGAACACGCCGTAGGCGAGTTTTTGGTAGTGAGGGTACCTCTGTTTTGTTGGCGTTAATACCTCGCTGAGGTAGTAAATTGGGTGTTGGACCCCATGGGTCTTGCCTTCTTCGGGTCGCTCGACCACTAGCACGGTGCTAACCACCTGGTGTGTGGCTGCTATATGCAGTAGCAGGGGTTCTCGCTCCTTTGGTGTGACCAAAACGGGCGAGGTGGAGAGCAGTCGCTTGAGATCTTCGAATGTGTCGTCCGCTTTGGGCGTCCACTCGAATTTATCTGCCTTGCATAGCAGCTGGTAGAATGGCAGGGCTTTCTCACCCATGCGGCTGATGAACCTGCTCAATGCCGCTATTCGCCTTGCGAGCTGCTGGACGCCCTTGAGATTCTTCGGCTTCTCCATCGCCATGGTGGCCCGGATTTTCTTCGGGTTCGCCTCGATCCCTCGTTGGAGATGAAGTATCCAAGCAGCTGACCCGATGGGACGCTGAAGGCGCACTTTTCGGGATTGAGCTTGATCCTATAGCGGTCGAGGTTGTCAAACGTCTCGCGAAGATCGTCGATGAGCGTTCTTGCCTCCCTGGTTTTGATGACTATGTCGTCGACATAGACTTGGACGTTTCGACCGATCTGGTCCTTCAGGCATGCCTGCATGCATCGCTGGTACGTGGCACCTGCGTTTTTTAGCCCGAAAGGCATTGTGTTGTAGCAGAACACTCCGAACGGTGTGATAAACGCCGTTTTCTCTTGATCTTCGATCTTGAGTCGAATCTGGTTGTAGCCTGAGTAGGCGTCAAGGAAGGAGAGTTTCTCGCATCCTGCAGTCGAATCGATGATCTGGTCAATCCGAGGAAGAGGGAAGTGGTCCTTTGGGCAGTGATTGTTCAGCGACGTGAAGTCCACGCACATCCGCAGGATGTCCGTGTCCTTCTTGGGGACCATCACTGTATTTGCGAGCCACTCGCTTTCTTTGATCTCCCTGATGAAGCCTGCAGCGAGTAGCCTGTTGATTTCCATCCTGATGGCTTCGGCCCGTGGCTTGGACAGTCTCTGGATGGACTGCTTGACGGGTTTGGTGTCTGGAAAGACGTTGAGTGCATGCTCGGAGAATTCCCTGGGAACTCCTGGCATGTCCACAGGACACAAGGCGAAGATTTCCCAGCGGTCACGGAGGAATTCGACAAGCGCGCTTTCCTATGCAGGGCTGAGGTCGTTGGTGATCAGCGCCGTCTTGGAGGCATCCGTCGGGTGGACCTGCACCTTTTTTGTATTGACGGTGGAGTCGAAAGACATGTCAGGTGTGTTTTGTCGTGTGACTGGGGGTGCCCCATTGTCCGTCACCTCGCGTAGCCTTACAATCTCCTCCTGCATGTCGAATGACTGGGAGATTCTGTTGAAGTCCTTGTCGCAGTGGTCCGATCGGGTGAAGCTCCCGTGGACTGTGATGACGCCTCTTGGTCCTGGCATCTTGAGTAGCAGGTATGCGTAGTGTGGTACTGCCAGGAATCTTGCGAATGCTACACGCCCGAGGATGGCGTGGTATTGTGATGGCCAGTCCACCACTTCGAACTCGAGCCGCTCGCATCAGAAGTTGTCTGGCTTGCCGAAGATGACGTCGAGCCATATCTTTTCCAGGGGGAATATGCCCTTTCCTGGAACGATGTCGTGAAACGTTGTGTCTGACTGTTCCAGGCTGCATAGCGGGATCCGCATTGCTGCTAGGGTGCTTGCGAACATCAGGTTGATGCCGCTGCCGCCGTCCATGAAGACGCGGCTCATCTCGAAACCTCCGATCTACGCCTCGAGCACCAGGGCAGCATGACCTGGGAGAGGGACCTGGCAAGGGTGATCCGAACGGTTGAACGTGATGCAGGACTCCGATCCGCTGAGGTACTCAGGGATGGCAGGTGGAGCTGTCACGGCCAGGTTGATCTGACGGGTGATTTTCTTCTGCACCCTATTCGTTGGGCGTCCCTTCTGGATCATCAGTGCTCCTTTCGGTAGGGGATACCCGTGCCCAGCGTTGTTCTATGCTGGTGCGACTGGTTGGTTCGGGCCTCCTACAGGTGGCGGTGGAGGAGCTCCATGCGCGATTTCACCAGGTGCAGGTGCGTTCCCGAATCCAGGGGGTGGAACTTGCTGCCTCATCTGAACCATGCTTTCGCTGAGCTTCTGGAACTCACAGCAGTCCTTGAGCATGTGGCTCGCCTTCTTTTTGCCGTCCTGCTTGTCGATGTAGAAGTGGATGGTGCATGGACCCGAAAGTTTTTCGTATGCTGAGAGTCCGTTATCGTGATCGCGGAGCTGCCACGACTGTGCTGAGCGTCCTCTATCGCAGAAATTTCCTCCGCGGTATCCTCCGCTGTTGCGGTTGGCGTCGTTGCGGCGATCGGCGTAGCTGGCCGCGACCATGTCGGGTCCATCACGTCGTAGACGCGCGATCTCCTCTTGCTACGGCGTTCTCGTCGTCGTCCATAGTCGTCCTCTTCCTCCGAGTGCGCCCGGTGGACGGAATATTCTCCGTCAGCCCACCTGTTGGCGATGTCCATGAGGTGGTCGAGTGTCTTGGGTTTGACGCGCCCAAGTTCCTCCTTGAAGTCCTGGCGCTTGACGCCGTACTTGAAGGCATCGATGGCCCTCTCTTTGGAGATGTGCGTTGCGGAGTTCTTGGTGTTGGACCAGCGTAGTATGTACGAGCGAATGGATTCGCCCGTTCATTGAGTGCAGGCCCGCAACTCCTCGATTGAGGCAGGCCTCTTGCTGGTGCCTTTGAAATTTCGGATGAATTCGCCCGTTCGTTGAGTGCAGGCCCGCAACTCCTCGATTGAGGCAGGCCTCTTGCTGGTGCCTTTGAAATTTCGGATGAAGCTGTAAGCCAGCTCCTCCTAGCTTCGGATGGACCCTGAAGATAGGCTGCTAAGCCAGATCCGGGTTGCGCCTGTTAGCTGCAGCTGAAGGCATTGCATGGCGGTTTCCTTGTTTCCGCCGTGCAGCTTGACGAATGACAGGTGGTCGCTGAGCCACGCCTTTGGGTCTTGTGTGCCGTCGAACTTCGGAGTATCCAAAGGAAGTTTGAAATTTCGCGGCATCCGTGTTCATCGAACAGATCTGCTGAAGCATCGGGCTCCGCAGAGTTCTCCTTTGTCTTCGTCCATCTCGGATTCAGACGAGCATGCGCGCTTGGCTCGCGCTTTGTCAATTTTGCGCCGTGTGAGCGCGTCTCTAGCGTCGTAATCGCGGTTGCGATGGCGCGAGCTCTTGTGCCTTCGGGGAAGGTCATGGTCCTCCTCTTCGGATGAAGGAGTGGGGCTGCGGTCAAACTTGACCGGAGGTTTCTTCTTCGGCTCCGTAGAAGCTTCCTGATGGAGCGCTGCTCCGACGAGTCCGAATCCAGTAAGTGCAGACTTGTGCATGGATCTTTTCGGGTCCCCCTCCGTAGGTGGGTGGGACGCTAGGTACGCGGTGGCCGCCATGATCATAGCCTACGGCATTTTTTGGATGATCTTGTCATCGGCATCCATCTCCATGAAGGATGCGTGGAGGGTTCGGGTCACCTCACGACGCTCCTTGGGATCCATGTTATCCATCCGGGAGCGATGCTTGTTGCCGTGGTTTCCATTCGATCTGGAGCCGATGCCCATGGCGAAGAGCGCAGCTCGTCGCGCGCTGGACTCCGAGGCTGCTTGCTTGTGTTTGTCAAGCACCTCTTGCATCTTGACCTGCTTCTTGTGCTCCTCGATGAGGAGTAAGTGGTATGCCATCAGCAGGTCCCGTGAGGCGTCTCCAGGCAGGATAGTGTTACCCGCTACGGCGGCGTGTGCCTGTGCCCATCCTTCTTTGCTAAGGCGGATGACCTGGTTGGGGTCGTCCCCTTTGGGTGGGGGAGACTGGCTTCTTCTGTTCTCAGCGTTTCTATTTTGCGGGTTAGATGGCGGGTTTGGCGGCGGGTTGGGCGCTCGCTGGTCCACATCACTCTGGATGACTACGGCGCATTGGTAGCACTCGTAGATTGGTCCGCTGCTGCCGCAGCTTTCGGATCCGGAACCGTAGGTCCCTTCGTCCGATGGCGGATCACACAGATTGGAGTTGCAGCTGCTGCTATCGTAGGATTCATCTGTTGATGATTATGTGCGTAGCACAGGGTGTGGGGCCCATGAAGCGGGCCTGATCGATGGCAGGGGCACCCGCTCTGGGAGGCGGAGAGTGTCGGTTTGCCCCACCTGGAAGCAGAAGCTCCCGAATAGGATCTCGAGTCTGTCGCCTACGGGCTCAAAGTCCTTCATGGTGGCCGGTGAGTGGGCGGTGAAGTCGAAAGCGCCGAAGAGGAGGTGACTCTCCGTCGCCGCAGAGTTGTAGATTGCTCGGGTTGGGACCGTCACGATCGCACAATCAGCGTCCCCAGTTCCCACAGACGGCACCAATTGACGAGGATCGATCTCGTCAATGCCCATTGTTATGGACTTGGGTTTTGGAGAAGATGGGGATGCTGGAGATCGCGGAACGGTTAGCAAACAAGCAACACGGGGCACGAGGTTTTACCCAGGTTCAGGCCCCCGGAGGGAAAACCCTACTCCTGCTTGTCTGCTCTTGATTACGGCAGAACCGATGATTACAGGAGTGCGCAGATGCAATCTGGCGTGGAGGTGTGTATGCGAAAGTATGAGTCGAGAGATCTAAGTCGTGCCCTCCTAGCCTTTATATAGACTTAGGCAGGTCCCAGGCACAGACCTAGTCGGTTACAGGTTTTAGGGTTTACCCCTTTGAATTTCCTATCTACTCTAGTGTTGCTCTCCAAGGATCTGAAGGCGTCACGGGCCTTGACCACCCAAAAGTCTTCATGGGCCGGTGTATATTTGCCGTAGGCCTTCCTTGGGCTGGACCAGGTATGCTGAGATCATGTTCCCGCGGGGTATAACCATGTCATCTATGAAGCGTCCTCAATAAAAAGCTATGCATATGGTAAATAAAAAGATTGTTGAGATGCTCATTATCTGCTTGTCTTGTCATTTTGGTTATGGGAAAGCTCCTGTACCATGTGAAAGGGGTACCCTGTTGGCGGTTCTCGATGATATGCATGTATTTCCAATGACAAGAACTTTCGGGTGACCAAAGTTGAGTAGCATGCGGAGCGACCCTCATACTCAAGGGACTTGGGATTTCCAGTCTATGGTCTATCAAGCATATGATTCAGAGTGGACCTCACTTTCACCTTAACCACATGAAGATGCCTATGATAGGGGAAATGAGAGCTCAAAGCTAATGAGTACCTTCCTTTCAGCATTGGGAAGCCTTTCAAACCTTCACAAAACCGTTTTCACAACCTTCTTGAGTCACCACTTATTCTACGAGCACCTTCTTGAGAGCATAGTTGTCATTCTTGTGTTTGTTCCAAAACTTGGTTAACTATGTCATGACTTTGATGCTTGTATCTCTGATATCTTTATCTCTGGTCTTCATGTGAACTTCAGAGGTGCCTTGGAATTTATATTGTGATCTTCAAACAAAGGCAAGCGAGATACCACTCTATCATACCTTATTATGAGCATTGCAATGTTGCTTATGTTTATGTTTCATGCTACTTATTATTATTGAGTTGGTTTCTCTTCATAGCTTGCAATGACTATTGAGTAGACTTAGTTGCATACGCCTTATTATGAATTGTCTAAGCATCTACTCTTGTGCTGAGAATATTTACATCATATGAAGCAAAGTGTTCGTGAAAGTTCTTTTATCGCACTCAGTTTTCAACTGAATTGCTTGAGGACAAGCAATAAGCTAAGCTTGGGGGGAGTTGATACGTCCAAAAAGTATCTACTTTCTCGAACACTTTGCTATTGTTTCTCCTCTAAACTTGTGTGATTTGGATACAACTAACACGGACTGATGTTGTTTTCAGCAGAATTACCTTGGTGTCTTGTTTTTGTGCAGAAAATGAACTATCAGGAAAAATCCCGGAAAATATGCCAAAAATTATATTTCACCAGAAGATCCACGGAGCCAGAAGAAGAGATGGAGGGGAGGCCTAGGGACCCAGACCCACCCTACGTGCGGGCCCACCTGACCCCGCGCCTAGAAGGGGTGCAGCCTCCCTAGGCACCTCCTCGGCCTCCCTCTGCGCCTATTAGTTGCCTTTCGACCTTAAAGCTGAGGGGGGTTCGATAGTTTTCCAGAAAGAGTTCCGCTCCACCGCCGCCACCAGAAACCAAGATTCGGATCCAGAAACTCTGTTCTGGCGCCCTGCCGGGACGGTGAATTTGGAGAGTATCATCGCCATCGTCATCACCAACGCATCTCCATCAACCACCGATGTTTCCCTCATCCATGAGTGAGTAATCCCCCGATGTAGGCTTGGGGATGGTAGGGATTGGGTGAGTTCTATCATGTAATTGAATAAGATCTGTTAGGGCATAGTGCCTAGTATCTCTATTAGTGCTATTTGACTTTGTTGCAACTTGTTGTGCTTAATGCTTGTCACTAGGGCCCGAGTGCCATGATCTCAGATCTGAACTTATTATTGAATCATTATGATAGTATTGTTTGTGATCTTATATGCAAGTTATGTACACATATCATTGTTCGGATCCAAAGGCCCCAAAGTGACAATAATTGGGACAACCGGAGGGGGTGGTTGTGGTGTGAGGATCACATGTGTTCACAGAGTGTTAATGCTTTGCTCCGGTGCTCTATTAAAAGGAGCACGTTAATTGCCAGTAGTTCCCTAGAGGCCCCGCTGCCACGGGCTGGCTGGACAGAAGATGTTGTACAAGTTCATATTGCGAGCACGTATGACTATATTTGGAGCACGTGTCTAGTATTGTTTAGTACTTGGATGCTTGTTATTATTTATCTGCAATGCCCTAGATCTTGAATTTACATGTTTAGACTCGTCCATGCAACGCCCATCCATCCATCCCTATGACTACTGCACTCGAATCCTACTATTACTGTTACTATTACTATTGCTCCTGTTTCACTGTTACTGTTGCTGTTGCTTTGTTGTTGCTACTGATAAACTTCTGTGAGCAAGAACTATTTCTAGGTGCAGCTAAACTGACAACTCAGTTGTAAGGCTTGCAAGTATTCTTTGGCTCCCCTTATGTCGAATCAATAAATTGGGTAATACTACCTGCGAAGACTGTTGCGATCCCCTATACTTGTGGGTCATCAGTAAGCATGGGGGACAATCAAATAATATAAGAGGTAAAGAGTTACTCTCATTAGAAGGTAGACATGGGTTCCATTCTTCCTCCTTTTGTTTATCACTCTCCTCTTTTTCATCTAATGAGCTTCCAGTTTCAACAATTTCTTCTTCCATAGGCTCCTGCAAGGCATTAGTGTCTTCCATTTGTGGAAAACGCCTATTAAAATATTCAAGAATATAGCCAGTTTCTCCCTTGTAATTATCAAAGCAAAATTTAATTATCTCCAAAACCTCATGTTCATAAGGTGCATCATTAGTATTTTCAAGCAAACTGGCAAGCTCAAATGCACCCTTGAAAGCAATAAATTCTTAAATTTGTTCCACATCATCAAAATGATAATTTCCTTTAACATAAGAAGATATGGTAATATTATCATTATACTCACATTGAAAAGGGAGATGTTTATACCTCCAGTAGCAACAAGCTTTATCAAAGCAATAGGTAACATTATAAGTAGAGCACACGACTCTAGCAATAGTATTCAACCTATCAATTTGTTCCCATAAGTGTTTCCCTTTTTGTGACAAACGGTGTTACTTATAATAATACTTTTGTTTTTCCGTGAACCCACCTTGCCAATAAGAACTAGTTTCAAAGAAACCATCCATTGATAGAAAGCATGACCAAGCAAGGCAATAACAAACCAGCAACTAGAGCATGAACTATTTTTTTGTGTTTTTGAATAAAGCAAGCAAACCAAACTAGACTAAAAAATTTGGGTTTTTTGAAAAGAGGCAAACAAAACCAAGGAAAGAAACAAAGCAAACTAAAAACAAAGTAAAGAGAAAGGAAGTGAAGGACTCCCCTTGTGAAGATGTCCTTAGCATCCCCGACAACGGCGCCAGAAAAGCTTGATGCAACACTGAGTTGATGTAGGAGTGCTTCGTTGGGAACCCCCAAGAGCAAGGTGTGAAGCAGCACAGCAGCAAGTTTTCACTCAGTAAGAAACTGAGGTTATCAAACCAGTAGGAGGAAGGAAACGTCACACAGGTGTTGCAAACAACGCGGAGACCTGCACAACACAAACTCAAGACTTTTCCCCAACGAATCAGTGAGGTTGTCAAGCTCACCGGTTTGTTGTAACAAAGGATTAAACGTATGGTGTGGAAGGTAATGGTTTGTAGCAAGTAAACAAGTAACAGTGGAAGATGTATCAATGGTAAATATTGGACCGGGGTCCATAGTTCACTAGAGGTGCTCTCCTTAGATAAACAACATGGCATGAACGGTAAACAAATTACAGCAGGGCAATTAAAAGAACTGAGCAAGGCATAACAATGCAATTACTAGTCAGAAATATCCTATGAGATTCGATTGGGCAAATACAACAAGATACACAGACCGCCATCCAACTGAATCTATGACTAGAAGTCCACCTTCAGGTTATCATCCGAACCCCCTCGAGTATTAAGTTGCAAGCAACAGACAACTGCTTTAAGCAAAGTGTGTAAGGTAAACAGTCCACATGTTCCATGAACAAGAGATCATTGTTTTCTCCCTAGTGGCAACAACACATCTATAACCGAAGAGATTTCTGTCACTTCCCTTGGAAACTAGAGGCATGAACCCACTATCGAGCATAAATACCCCCTCTTGGAGTCACTAGCAACTACTTGGCCAAGATAGCTACTAACAACGGAGAGCATGCAAGATCACAAAAAACATAGACATGATAGAATCATAAAGACAAAATCATTAATCAAACCAACATAATAATATCAATATCCATCGGATCCCCGTAAACACAGCATGCATGATTACAAATAGATTAGATCTTGATCATGAATGGAGCTCACAAGGTCTATACATGAAAGCACAAAGGAGGAGATACAACCATCTAGCTACTACATGGACCCATAGTCCAAGCTGGAACTACACACACATCATACTGGAGAGAAGGCCTCCGGGATGATCTCCCCTCCAGCAGGGTGCCGGGAAGAACTTCAGATCCCCCTGATCTAGGGACGATGGTGGCGACGGCTACAGATGGTTTCATGGAGATTTGATCAGGTTCTTAGGGTTTATGCATCGGGGCTTCTTATAGGCGAAGGGGGAGACCGAGGCGGCGGCCAGGGGCGCCAAACCCTAGCCAGGCGCGACTGACAAGGTTTAATCTCGTCAATGCCCATTGTTATGGACTTGGGTTTTGGAGAAGATGGGGATGCTGGAGATCACGGAACGGTTAGCAAACAAGCAACACGGGGACACGAGGTTTACCCAGGTTCAGGCCCCCGGAGGGAAAACCCTACTCCTGCTTGTCTGCTCTTGATTACGGCTGAACCGAAGGTTACAGGGGTGCGCAGATGCAATCTGGCGTGGAGGTGTGTATGCGGTGGTATGAAGTGCCCTCCTCGCCGTGCCCTCCTAGCCTTTATATAGATTTAGGCAGGTCCCAGGCACAAATCGAGTCGGTTATAGGTTTTAGGGTTTAACCCTTTGAATTTCCTATCTACTCTAGTCTTGCTCTCCAAGGATCCGAAGGCGTCATGGGCCCTGGCCACCCGAAAATCTTCATGGGCCGAGGTATATTTTGAAGGGTTTTGCAGCATAGTAAATCAAAAAAATTCTACGGATGCGAACAGGAAAGCCAAGATCTAATCTAGGAGATGCAAACAACGAGAGGGATTAGATGAGATCTTCATACCCTTGAAGATTCGCACAGCGGAACGTTCGACGGAACGTGGGTGATGTAGTCGTACTCGCTTCTCTTCCTCGCGATCCGATCCGATCTAGCACCGCAAGTGGTGATGCCTCCGAGAGATGCACACGTGCGGCACCTCGACGTCTCCTCCTTCTTTGGTCCAGCAAGTATGGTGGAGATACGGATTGGATCTACAACGCGACGGCGCGGTGCATGCGGTGGAGAGTTTCTGCGGCAGGGCTTCGCCTACGCGCAGTCGGGAGAGAGAGATCTGGAGGGCAGAAGTATGGCGGCTAGGGTTGAAGGAGTGGGGGAGGAGGGCTGCGCCCCTGCCCTCTATATATAGTGGGCTGGCCGGCCCCCTTGGCCCCTCCTCCAAGCCCTAGGGCGGCGGCCCCAAGGGTTGGAGTGGGGGGCAAGTTTTCCCCCTCCTTCTAGAAGGTTTCCCTAGGGTTTCCCTAGGGTTTTGGCCGGCTGGGACTATGGGGCCTTGTGCCCCTGGCCCAATGTGGCAAGGGCACTCCCTCGTAGGCCCACGCCCCCTCCCGACAAGTGGGGCCACGTTGGTCCCACTCCGGAAGGTTCTAGAAGCTTCCGGTACAATACCGATTAACCCGAAACAATTCTGAACTCCAAAAACTGCATTGCCTTATATGAATCTTATTCTCCGGACCATTCCGGAACCTCTCGTGATGTCCCGGATCCCATCCGAGACTCCGAACAAAAACTCATAAACCAATTATCCAATCTATCCTAGCGTCGAGACACGTTAAGTGTGTGACCCTTCGGGTTCGAGAACATGCAGACATGATCGTCTATCAATAATCAACAGCGGGGTCTGGAAACCCATATTGACTCCCACAGATTCATCGATTATCATATCGGATGAACCACGATGCCAGGATTCATTCAATCCCATATATATATTCCCTTCGTCGCGTGATATTTTACTTGCCCGAGATTCGATCGTCGGTACCGTCATACCTAGTTCAATCTCGTTCACAGCAAGTACTTTACTCGTTCCGTAATCCGATATCACTTTGTGACTAACTCCTTAACCACATGCTTGCAAGCGGTGTTGATATCTATTACCGAGTGGGCCCGAAGTATATCTCTCCGACTTGGGAGGGACAAATCCCATCTCAATACATACAACCCAACAGGTACTTTCCGATCACCTGAGAGACACCTTTATGATCACCCTCTCATAGGATGATGTTTGATGACCTCAAAGCTTTCTTCCGATACCAGGGAGTTGTATTATCTCATGGTCTAAGGAATACAATATTTGACATAAGAAAAGCTTCGCAAAGATGAACACGATGACACCATCTAATTGCTTCGCTTAGTTTGGGTCTGTCCATCATATCATTCTCCCAATGATATGATCTCATTATTAATCTACAACTCATGTCTATGGTTAGGAAACCTTAACCATCATTAATCAATGAGCTAGTCCATAGAGGCATACTAGGGACACGGTGTTGTTCACAAACCACACAAGTATTAATGTTTCCGCTTAATACAATTCTAGCATGGAATATAAACTTTATCATGAACAAGAATTATAATAATAACATCTTTATTATTGCCTCTAGGGCATAATTCCAACAGTCTCCCACTTGCACTAGAGTCAATAATCTAGTTTACATTTAGCAACAATCTCACACCCATGGCACTAAGGTGATGATCATGTTTTACACGTGGAAGAGGTTTAGTCAATGGATATGCGACATTCAGATCTGTATGTACTTTGCTAATCTTCAGATCTCCAGCTGCTATATAATCTCGGATTATATGAAACTTGCCGTTGATATGCTTGGTTTTTGGATGATATCTTGGTTCCTTAGCGGGTGCTATGGCGCCAGTGTTGTCACACAATATCTCCAGTGGGTCCAATGCACTTGGAACCACGCTAAGCTCAGTGATGAAGTTCCTGATCCAAACTCCTTCACTTGACGCTTCTGCAGCAACCATGTATTCCGCTTCTACTGTAGATCCCGCGATCACGCTTTACTTGCAGCTTCTCCAGCTCACAGCTCCTCCATTCAAAATATAAACGTATCATGTCTGACATTTAGAATCATCCTTGTCGGTATCAAAACTAGGGTCGACGTAACCCTTTCCGACGAGTTGTTCATCACCTCCATAGACTAAGAACATTTGTTTAGTCCTATTTAGGTACTTTAGGATGTTCTTCACGGCTGTCCAATGTTCCACTCCTGGATCACTTTGATATCTGCTCGTCAAACTAAGAGCATTGGACACATCCGGTCTAGTACACAGCAATGCATACATGATAGAACCTATGGCCGAGGCATATGGCACTTTGCTCATAGCTTCTCTATCATTTACCGTAGCTGGACACTGAGCCTTGCTCAATATCTTACCTGACAACATAGGCACTGAACCTTTCTTTGCCTTATCCATTCTGAACCTTTTCAGAACTTTGTCTAGGTATGTACTTTGGCTTAAAGCTATCAGGCGTCTTTGTCTATCTCTATAGATTTTGATGCCCAATATATAAGCAGCTTCACCTAGGTATTTCATTGAAAAACACTTGTTCAAATAACTCTTCACGTCGTTAAGCATGTTAATGTCATTTCCAATAATCAATATGTCATCCACATATAGTACCAGAAATGTCACTGATCTCCCACTTACTTTCTTGTAGATACAAGCTTCGTAGCTATTTGGAACAAATCCAAAGCTCTTCATCACTTGATCAAAATGAAGGTTCTAACTCCGAGATGCTTGCTTCAGTCCATAAATGGAACGCTGAAGTTTGCATACTTTATCAGCATCCTTAGGATCGACAAAACCTTCGGGTTGCATCATATACAACTCTTCATCAATGTTGCCATTGAGGAACGCAGTCTTGACATCCATCTGCCATATTTCATAATCATGAAATGCAGCAATTGCTAATAAAATCCGAATGGACTTAAACATCGCTACGGGAGAGAAGGTCTCATCGTAGTCAACACCTTGAACTTGTCAAAACCTTTCGCCACAAGCCGTGCTTTATAGACGGTAACATTACCATCCGCGTCCGTTTTCTTCTTGAAAATCCATTTGCATTCAACGGCCTTTCGGTCGCTAGGAGGGTCTACCAAAGTCCATACTTGGTTTTCGCTCATGGATCCCAATTCGGATTTCATGGCCTCTAGCCATTTCTCAGAGTCTGGGCTCATCATCGCTTCCTCATAGTTCGTAGGTTCATTGTCTTCTACCAACAAGATAGTCAAGACAGGGTTGCTGTACCACTCAGGAGGGGCACACGACCTTGTCGACCTGCGACGTTCAGTAGCAGCATCGTCTGAAGCTTCATGATCCTTGTCATTAGCTTCCTCTATTGTTGGTGCAGACGGCACTGAAACCATTTCAGGTGCTGCGCTACTCTCCAACTCAAAAGAAGGTTCAACAACCTCGTCTAGCTCTACTTTCCTCCCACTCACTTCTTTCGAGAGAAACTCCTTCTCAAGAAAGGAACCGTTCTTTGCGACAAACACTTTGCCTTCGGTTCTATGATAGAAGGTATACCCAATAGTTTCCTTAGGGTATCCTATGAAGACGCATTTCTCCGCTTTGGGTTCGAGCTTGTCCGGCATCAACTTCTTGACGTAACTTCGCATCCCCAAACTTTAAGAAACGACAACTTAGGTTTAGCACCAAACCACAGTTCATAGGGTGTCGTCTCAACGGATTTAGATGGTGCCCTATTTAAAGTGAATGCAGCGGTTTTTAATGCATAACCCCAAAATGATAACGGCAAATCAGTAAGAGACATCATCGATCGGACCATATCTAATAGGGTTCGATTCCGGCGTTCAGACACACCATTGCGCTGTGGTGTTCCGGGTGGCGTGAGTTGCGAAACGATTCCGCTTGCTTTAAGATGCGTGAGAAAATCATAACTCAAATATTCACCTCCATGATCGGATCGCAGAAACTTAATTTTTCTGTTACGATGGTTCTCCACTTCATTCTGAAATTCTTTGAACTTTTCAAATGTTTTAGATTTATGTTTCATTAAATAGATATACCCATATCTACTTAATTCATCGGTAAAAGTGAGAAAATAGCAATATCCACCGCGCGTTGAAACACTCATCGGTCCGCATACATCGGTATGTATGATTTACAACTCCGTTGCTCGCTCCATCATTCCGGAGAACGGGGTTTTGATCATCTTGCCCATGAGGCATGGTTCGCATGTGTCAAATGATTCAAAATCAAGAGACTCCAAAAGTCCATCAGAATGGAGTTTCTTCATGCGCTTTACACCAATATGACCTAGACGACAGTGCCACAAATAAGTAGTATTATCACTATCTACTTTGCATCTCTTAGCCTCAATGTTATGGATGTGTGTTTCATCCCTTTCGAGATTCAGAAGAAATAAACCATTCATAGTAGGTGCATGACCATAAAAGATGTTACTCATATAAATGGAACAACCATTATTCTCCGATTTAAATGAATAACCGTCTTGCAATAAACACGATCCAGAAATAATGTTCATGCTCAACGCAGGCACATAATAACACTTATTAAAGTTTAAAACTAATCCCGAAGGTAAAACTAAGGAGAGTGTGCCGACGGCCATCACATCAACTTTTGATCTGTTGCCAACGCGCATCGTCACCTCATCCCTCGCAAGCCGCCGTCTATTCCGTAGCTCCTGTTTCGAGTTACAAATATTAGCAACTGAACTAGTATCAAATACCCAGGCACTACAACGAGGGCTAGTAAGGAAAACATCAATAACATGTATATCAAATATACCTTTGATGGTGCCAGCCTTCTTGTCCGCTGAGTACTTCGGACAGTTGCGCTTCCAGTGACCCTTGTCCTTGCAATACAAGCACTCAGTGTCCGGCTTGGGTCCAGACTTGAGCTTCTTCTTAGCAGGGGCAACGCGCTTGCCGCCGCCTTTCTTGAAGGGCTTCTTTGCACCCTTACCTTTCTTGAAGGTGGGGGGCTTGTTGACCATCAACACATGATTATCCTTTTTGATGTCCACCTCCGCTACTTTCATCTTAGCGAAGAGCTCAGTGATCATATCAGTGGAACCAATCTGATTGTGAGCAACTACAAAACTTTTGTAGCTAGGAGGGAGTGACTGCAGAACTCTGTCAATCTTGAGCTCCTCTGGAATCTTGCAGTCCAGTTGCTCAAGGCGTTGAGTGTAGCCCGACATCTTAATGGCGTGCTCACTAACAGAACTCCCTTCCTCCATCTTGCAGTTAAAGAATTTCTTAGAGATCTCATATCTCTCAGAACGGGCCTGAGTCTGAAACATAGTTTTCAGCTCCTCAAGAATCTCAAAGGGCCCGGCGAACTCCTCAAAACGATTTTGAAGATCCGATTCCATAGCAAACAACATGGCGATCTTAATCAAATCATAATCATCCTTGCGCGACTGATAAACAGCTTTCTCATCAGCCGGTGCATCTATAGTAGGGGCATCACCTAGCGCTTTCTCAAGGACATAGTCCTTTTGTCCGCCAGCGAGAATGATTCTTAGATTGCGGAACCATTTGGTGAAGTTAGACCCATTGTTTCTAAGCTTTTCTATCTCAGCAAAAACGTTGAAGTTGAAGTTGGACTTAGCCATTTGATCTACAGTATTTGCAAGTACAATTTAGACTATGTTCATGATAAATAGTTCAACTTAATCAAATTACTAGATGAACTCCCACTAAATTCAACATCCCTCAAGTTGTTTAGTGAACATGATCCAAATTCACCACACCTAATCCGATCATCACGAGAAGGGATGTGGTTTCAATGGTGGACAACGAAGTGTCGATCATATCATTCATATGACTCATGCTTAACCTTTCGGTTCATGTGTTCCGAGGCCATGCCTGTACATGCTAGGCTCGTCAAGTCAAACCCAAGTATCTCCGCGTGTGCAAAACCTGGCTTGCACCCGTTGTATGTGAACGTAGAGTCTATAGCACCCGATCATCACGTGATGCTTGGACACGACGAACTTTCGCAACGGTGCATACATGGGGAGAACACAGTTTTATCTTGATCTTTAAGTGAGGAATCATCTTATAATGCTACCGCCGCGAACTAAGCATAATAAGATACATAAAAGGATAAACATCACATGCATATAACTTTATGTGACATGGTATAGCCAATATTCACGCAATGATCTCCATCTTGTGCGTGCCGGCATGATCTCCATCACTCCACCATGATTGCCTCCACCACGAATAGCAACTACAACTATTGCTAACTACTTAGCGATAAAGTAAAGCTATTACATGGCGTATAAGAAGTTGACACACAGGTCATACACAATTATAAAGACAACCATATGGCTCCTGCCGGTTGTGTACTCATCGACATGCAAGTCGTGAAACATTACAAAACATGATCATCGCATACAATACATATATCACATCTTGGGCCATACCATATCACAAAAAACACTCCCTGTAAAAACAAGTCAGACGCCTCTACTTTGTTGTTGCATGTTTTACGTGGCTTATGGGAGTAGCAAGCTAAGAACGATTCTTACCTACGGAAAGCCACAATGGTGATATTATGGTTGCCAAACTCCAGTGTAAATCCCATGACAACTATAGTGAGAGAAACAGGCATCCACCAGCCGCATGTGTGGAACAAGCCACACGTCAAGTGCGGAGCCGGTCTCGCGAACGACCTCGTGTAAGTTTGGCCTGGACCGCTTCAATCTCACTATCCCGCGTCATAAGAAGAACACAAACAAGAGGCTTGCAACAGAAAACATCAATGCCCGCAACAACCATGTTGCGTTCTACTCGTGAAACACATCTACGCATAGATCTAGCTCTGATACCACTGAAGGGTTTCGCAGCATAGTAAATCAAAAAAATTCTACGGATGCGAACGGGAAAGCCAAGATCTAATCTAGGAGATGCAAACAACAAGAGGTATTAGATGAGATCTTCATACCCTTGAAGATTCGCACAGCGGAACGTTCGAGGGAACGTGGGTGATGTAGTCGTACTCGCTTCTCTTCCTCGCGATCTGATCCGATCTAGCACCGCAAGTGGTGATGCCTCCGAGAGATGTACACGTGCGGCACCTCGACGTCTCCTCCTTCCTTGGTCCAGCAAGTATGGTGGAGAGACGGATTGGATCTACAACGCGACGGCGCGGTGCAAGGGGTGGAGAGTTTCTGCGGCAGGGCTTCGCCTACGCGCAGTCGGGAGAGAGAGATCTGGAGGGCAGAAGTATGGCGGCTAGGGTTGAAGGAGTGGGGGAGGAGGGCTGCGCCCCTGCCCTCTATATATAGGGGGCTGGCCGGCCCCCTTGGCCCCTCCTCCAAGCCCTAGGGAGGCGGCCCCAAGGGTTGGAGTGGGGGGCAAGTTTTCCCCCTCCTTCTAGAAGGTTTACCTAGGGTTTCCCTAGGGTTTTGGCCAGCTGGGCCTATGGGGCCTTGTGCCCCTGGCCCAATGCGGCCAGGGCACTCCCTCGTAGGCCCACGCCCCCTCCCGACAAGTGGGGCCACGTTGGTCCCACTCCGGAAGGTTCTAGAAGCTTCCGGTACAATACCGATTAACCCGAAACAATTCTGAACTCCAAAAACTGCATTGCCTTATATGAATCTTATTCTCCGGACCATTCCGGAACCTCTCGTGATGTCCCGGATCCCATCCGAGACTCCGAACAAAAACTCATAAACCAATTATCCAATCTATCCTAGCGTCGAGACACGTTAAGTGTGTGACCCTTCGGGTTCGAGAACATGCAGACATGATCGTCTATCAATAATCAACAGCGGGGTCTGGAAACCCATATTGACTCCCACAGATTCATCGATTATCATATCGGATGAACCACGATGCCAGGATTCATTCAATCCCATATATATATTCCCTTCGTCGCGTGATATTTTACTTGCCCGAGATTCGATCGTCGGTACCGTCATACCTAGTTCAATCTCGTTCACAGCAAGTACTTTACTCGTTCCGTAATCCGATATCACTTTGTGACTAACTCCTTAACCACATGCTTGCAAGCGGTGTTGATATCTATTACCGAGTGGGCCCGAAGTATATCTCTCCGACTAGGGAGGGACAAATCCCATCTCAATACATACAACCCAACAGGTACTTTCCGATCACCTGAGAGACACCTTTATGATCACCCTCTCATAGGATGATGTTTGATGACCTCAAAGCTTTCTTCCGATACCAGGGAGTTGTATTATCTCATGGTCTAAGGAATACAATATTTGACATAAGAAAAGCTTCGCAAAGATGAACACGATGACACCATCTAATTGCTTCGCTTAGTTTGGGTCTGTCCATCATATCATTCTCCCAATGATATGATCTCATTATTAATCGACAACTCATGTCTATGGTTAGGAAACCTTAACCATCATTAATCAATGAGCTAGTCCATAGAGGCATACTAGGGACACGGTGTTGTTCACAAACCACACAAGTATTAATGTTTCCGCTTAATACAATTCTAGCATGGAATATAAACTTTATCATGAACAAGAATTATAATAATAACATCTTTATTATTTCCTCTAGGGCATAATTCCAACATATTTGTCGTGGGCCTTCCTTGGGCTGGACTAGGTATGCTGAGGTCGTGTACCCGCAGGGTATAACCATGTCAGTAGCCCCCGAGTGTTCAGTCGAATCGTAGATTCGGCTGAGGACTCTTCAATCCTTCAGGTGCAGCTATCTCTGTCTTTCAAGAGAATGATTTGGGTGTGTAGGGATTGTTGATGCGTGTGCCTGACTCTCCCGACGGATCAGGGTCAGTTAACTGTCTTAGGTCAAAACAACACGATCTTCTTCAGATCCGAGTCCCTTGACTCAAACCCGGAACATATGCTGGCGTAATTCGACTCAGGCCGCGGAGGACTTACACGAGTGGAATTCCAGTGAATTTAAATGATGTACCCAACGCGTCCGTCGGGATTTTTCATCGTACCTGTTGGCACGGATTCTTACTAGCAGAGCGCAGTCGTGTGTGTTGTCAGGCCATTAGATGGTATCTGTAGGTCTTATCTTTGCGTCGCAGACGCAGCATCCGAATGCTTATCACCGCGGAGGTGTTTCGGGTGGCCAAAGAGGACGTTTCTCACTTAGTGTTAATTGGGGCAGAGTTGCCGAAAAGTTTTGCATGCTGATCAAAAGGATTGCACTCGGAGAATTCATGGGAGTAGCCCCCGAGTGTCTGTTTGAGTCATAGACTCGAGCAGAGACTTTAGTTTAACCGTTTTTCGGCTTCAGGTCCGTAGGACACAAATTTTTTCGGATGCTTGAATCCATTATCCTATGGGAGTATCCCCCGAGTCCGTAGTGGAGTCATAGACTCGACGTAGGACTCGAAGAAATAGTTCAATGTTGTAGTGTTTTGTTTATTTTTTGGGTGCGCGGCTAGCGCTTTTGATAGGATTAGCCCCCGAGTAGTTAGTCAAATCGCAGATTCGAGTGAGTACTCTGCAGCGCTAGTGCTAGTATAGCTTTTGATGACGTCAGTGCTGACGATCAGTGACCTCAAGCGTCTGCAGCTCCAGAGATGACATGACTGGACGAACACGAGTCCCACCTTCTGACTTTGAGTTGACCGGTCATGCGCGGCGTGGAGATAATTACGGCGTCGCCTCGATTTCCGCACGTAGTGGACGGCGTGTGAGCGACGGTTCGCTGCTGTACTGACACGTGGACAGTCAGATCTTGATGTTGTCTCTAGGTCTTCCCGATGGACGGTCTTCGTGCATCGTCTTCATCCTTATAATCATTGGGGAAAGGTTAATTTGTTTTCACCGCAGCCATTCTTGTTTCACTGCTCCCATCTTCTCTAAGCTTTTTCACTGCGTGCTGGAATTTCCTCGAGCTTTTCCTTCCTTGATCATGCGTGCTCTCTACCGGCGCCGCCGCACTGCGATGGGGAAGCCCAAGAAGTCCTCCTCTGCGATTGGCACCAGTGTCGCTGCTGGTGGGAAGAAGGGTTCCACCGTGACCCGTGTCACCGATGGTGGTTGGCGGCGATCGGAGGCGCGTGAGAGTGATCTCTGCAAGCTCCGTGAACGGGGCCTGATCCCTCAAGATAGGGAGTCCGTCAAACTTCCCGTCAATGAGGTAATCCCCCGTCCACCCGTTGGGTTTCGGGTTATGTTCGTTGCCTTTATCCTTCGGGGCTTTTCCTTCCTAGTCCACGATTTCCTTCGTGGATTGCTTTTCCTTTATGGTATCCAGCTGCATCATCTTTCGCCCAACTCTCTTCTTCATGTCGCCTGTTTCATCACTTTCTGCGAGTGCTGGCTCGGTATCGAGCCGCACTTTGGCCTCTTCCGGAAACTTTATTCCGTGAAGAGGCAATCTAGTTCTGATGGTGTTTATCCCATTGGGGGTTGCATCATTTTCCTCAAATCCAATCTTCTTTTCTTCTCCTTTTCCATGTCTGATTCTGTCTAGTACTGGCAGAGGCGATGGTTTTACATCCGCGACTCCACGGTGGCTGGGCAGGAATTTGGTCTTGCTCCTTTTGACCCCTCCCAGAAAATCGAGCCGAAAAGGTCCTGGAAGAACCAGATCTTGGATGGCGAGGTGGAGGAAATAGAGGGGCTCTATCGTTGGGTGGAGGATCTTCAACTGACTCCGGATAAGGAGGTGAACGGTGTGGATATCATCCGCACCTTTCTCAAACATCGGCTGCAACCGCTCCAGGCCAGGGCGCACCTGATGTTCCTTTATTCGGGTCGCCGTGATCCGACTAGGGTTTCGGCTGAGGAATTCTCCAAGGGAGATCTCGACGGGATCCTTCGCCCGCTGCTGAAGTTCAAGGCTGGAGAGGATATCCCGGGGAAGTCGCTGACTTCTCCGTTCTCTGCTTCTCGTCCGGTTCCACAGGTGTAGATCTAGGACGTGCGCGTAGCGCTATTTTTGATTGCATTTTACTTGTATTTACTTATCTACTGACAAATTTGCTTCTTTTGTGCAGGAGTTCAAGGTGTCGGGCATGTCGCCGCCACTTCCCAAATTGTTTCCGAATGCACCGGACAATGAGGTGGTGGACTCCATGTCTGAACTTCCGTCGGCGCGATCTCTGGCTGAAGAGGCCAACGAGTCGAGCGAGGATCACACTCGCAAGCGGACACGGAGCTCTAGCAAATCGTCGGATGCTTCGACTCCTTCGACGCCTAGGAATCCGCTAGGCCTCGAGCGTCACAACAGGGACCATGGGGGCTCTTCCTCTCCTATTCCGGCTGTGCCTGTGCTGTGGCACCGCGCCTGCCGGCGAAGCGGAAGAAGGAAGAGAAGAAGGAAGAGAAGAAAGAGGAGAAGAAGGGCAGGAGAACCCCGCCTGTCTTAGACTTGAGTGAGCTCGACTCGTAAGTGCACTTTGGTTGCTCTTTGCTTTCTCTTTTCTGTTTGCTTTGATTGCTCTTGTCTAATATTTTTTCTTTGCAGCCACTCCTCCGACAGCTCCTCCAGCGATGGCGCTCGGGAGATTGTGGGGGAGTCGAAGGTTGTTCATCCTTCTCCTCAGACGGTGGCCACCTCTGAGGGCGCTGCTTCGGACCCTTCTCCGCAAGAGGATCGGGTGGTTGTCCCTCAGAAGACTACAGGCGAACCTTCGGAGTCGCCGTCTAACCACGTAAGTAGTTTTGTTTTCTACCGCGGGGGGATCCCCTGAGCCTTTTCGGATGATCCATTGATCATTGTTTCTTTGTGCCTCAGGGGGATCCCCCGAGTATCTGTAGTAAGATCTGCTGATCATTTTTTCTTTGATTCTCGGGGGGAGCCCCCAAGCGTTTTTCGTACGTTTAACTTGCTTTGCTCGTTCTTTGGGCGTAGCCCCCGAGCCGTTCTTTTGACGAGTAGTTATTTTTGCAGCCTTTTGTGCATAGCGCCAACCAGTTGGTGCAGCAGCACCTAGCATTGGAAGCCAGCTTCAAACAGCTCCAAGGTGCGTACATGAGTTGATCTTTTTGCTTATTCTTGCATTTCTTGTCCTGCGATCTGATAAGTATTCTGCTGATTGCAGAGGACAACAACACCACCCTCCGTGAGCTTGATGCTCTCAAAAAGAGCCTCGGGCGAGCGGATAAAAAGTTCGAGGACGCCGTTGCTACGAAAGGGCGCCTCGAGCAGGAGTTGGCCAACGCAGCTGCGGCCAAGGAGCGCCTGCAGCAGGAAGCGATGGACCGTGAGGAGCAGCTCGCTACCGCCACGGCTTCGCGAGAGAGAGAGAGGTAGCTGGCAAGCTGATGGCGGCTGCCAAGGCTGTTTCGGGTGAGTTTCTTCGTCTTCCCTTTTTAGCTTCCTTGTCTTTCTTTGCAGTGCTTTTATTTATGCCGCTTCCTTTGTTTCTTTAGATGTCGCGGGCATCGAGTTTGATCGCGGTGCTCTGGAGCACAGAAGTGCTCTGGATGATGTTGTTGCGGCGGTCAAAGACCGCTTCAGTACCGTGGTCGGCTCGCTTGCCAAGGCCAAGGAGGTTCTTGGGCGCTTCTATAAGGAGCTCGTCCGCAAGGGCATGGCCCTCGAGGATGTCGATGCCTTGGCGGATGCACTGTCAGCCGAAGCACCTGCGGCGTACAAGCGCAAGCAGAAAGGCATTGGCACGTCCGTCAGGCTGGCAATGGCCTTGGCATCTGGAGCGGAGCTGGATCTTCCTCAGGTCACCTCCCGGATGTCGACGGCTGCTGACGGATCCGAGGTAGCCTTCACCATCTATGCTGCTCGCTGTAAGCGTTATGGGCCGAAGTTGATTGACCTGCTAGCCGAGTACGCGTTGAGGCAGCAGGGAGAGGCCAGGGGGATGCAGTCCGGCTCCGAGGCTACTCAGGATGTAGCTTCTTAGGCCTTGTAGTTGTAGGATAGTTTTTGCTTCCTTTTTTGTAATTATGTCTATGAACGATCCTTGTGCCACGCAGTGGCTTTTGCTGCACATAATGAATTTCTGAGTTCTATACTCCTTCGTCTACTCGTTTATATCCTTGTCTTCTTTTACTCTAGGGGCCTTCGGGTGATGATCCTGTTGACACTTCGTCTGCGCCGCAGCTGCGACCATCCCTGGATGGTGCATCGCAGCTTGTGTTTCTTCGAGACCGCATCTGTGGCCTTGAGAGTTTCTTGGGGTTCGTGTCCACGCCGATGTTTGGAAATCCAAGGCGGATCGAGGCGCTGCCAGAGAGGAGTACTTGATGGCGGAGTTGCTTCGCTTGTCCGAACAGCTTCATTGTGAGTTTTTCGAGTTGTTGCCCATTACTTCGGATGCACCTGTTGGCCTTTCATCTTACTCTTTGCAAGTATTGTAGGTTCTAACCTTGCTCCAAGGGAGGAAAAGGAGCGTGTTGCTGTTTGGATCAACTGCTTGACTCAGTAGGACATGGAGGCCGGCGGGTTCTTCTGGATGGACCGTGATCGTGCCATGGTCCTTGCGACAGTGCAGGATCATTTCCACCAGGTATCGCGGGTGTTACGTCAGGTGAAGTCTTCGTTGGCGTCGGTTCTGCATGTAATGTTCCTGCTGGATGATGCGCCGTCGACTCTTTCTGGCCCGCTGTCGAAGTTTTAGAATGTGCATCATGTCAGGGAACTGGTGCGGCATCAGCTTATCGCGGGGGTGAAGGCCGCGCTCTCCCTTGTGCGGTTACATCGTTCTGATGTAGATCTGTCTGTTGTAGCGGCTGGGCCGCCTCTTCGGCCAGATGTTGGCGAGTGGGATATGCATCCACATTATGCAGCTGTAAGGTAGTATGCCGAACAAATCGTAGATCTGTTTGAGCAACGTGCTCAGGTTATTCTTCAGAATAGGTAGGACCTGTAAAAAGATAAATGTAAAATTTGTATATATTTGACTGGGTGTGTTCTGCCCTTTGCTGTAAAGGTTATGTTGTTGTCTAGCACGTAGTGCTTTGTTTGTATACGTGTCCTTTTCGTTAGCCTGACGTGGTCAGCTACTCAGGTGTACACGCGTTATCCTCAGTCGACGAAGTCGTAAGGTGGGGGGAGCCCCGAGTGCGTTGTAGCATGGAGTAAAATGCGAACAGTAAACAAAATTTTGGGGCAAAACACTTAGCTTTATTCATATCGTAATGGAGGAGGTACATTGTTTGGCTGAGTAGCCTTGGCTGAATAGCCTTATTGAAAGTAAAAGAGGGAGGTAGCTAGGGGTAGAAGCGTCGCAGCTGTGCGACGTTCCATGGGTTGGAATATGCGACTCCAGACTCCACGTGCTTTAGGTGGTAGGCGCCACCTGGGATGACTTCGGTGACGATGTAGGGTCCTTCCCATGGTGACTCAAATTTCTTCGGTCGCTCTTGCTTGAGTTGCAAGACTAGGTCTCCTTCGACGAAGGACCTTGGGCGCAGCCGTCGGCTGTGGTAGTTGTGGAGACTCTATTGGTACACCGCTGATCGAGCTGCTGCTATGTCACGCGCCTCGTCGAGTGTGTCGACGGCGTATTCGAGTGCGGCCGTCGATTCGGCTTCGCTGTAAGCGATGACCCGTGGGGCCTTGTGGCGTACCTCTACTGGCAGCACGGCTTCGGCTCCATGCACCATGAAGAAAGGCGTGTAGCCGGTTGAGCTGTTTGGCGTGGTGCGCAGGCTCCACAGGACAGAGGGAAGCTCTTGTGTCCAAGCTCCTACGAGTCGCTCGAGTGGGCTCATTAGGCGCTTCTTGATGCCAGCGCCGACGAGGCCATTGGCCTTCTCGACATGACCGTTTGTTTGCGGGTGCGCCACGGAGGCGTATGTGATGTTGATTCCAAGGTCTTCACATAAGTCCTGGAATTCTTTGGAGATGAAGTTCGACCCATTGTCGGTGATGATGCTATGCGGCATGCTGAACCTGTAGACAATGGATTCAAAGAACTTGACGGCAGTTTTGCCCTTTTGGTTAGTGACCGGCATGGCGTCAATCCACTTGGTGAATTTGTCGACTACGACCAAGAGGTAGACGTGACCTCCTTTCGAGGACCTTGGCAGTTTGCCGATCATGTCGAGGCCCCATTGGGCGAAGGGCCAGGCCAAAGGTATCGACCCGATCTCTGATCCGGGTGCGTGCGATTTGTCTGCGAACCTCTGGCACCCGTTGCATCTTCGGACGATGTCCTTGGTGTCGTTCATGGTCGTTGGCCAGTAGAAACCAGCTCGTAGAGCTTTGGCGACAAGGGAGCGGCTGCCCGCATGATGGCCGCAGATGCCCTCATGGATGTCTTGGAGTATGGTTTTGCCGTCACCGATGGTGACGCACCTTTGGAGTACACCCAAAATGCTGCGCTTGTACAGCTCGCCATTGATGATGGTGAAGGCCTTGGACCGGCGAGATATGCGCCGGGCATCTGTCGGGCTATCAGGCAGTTCGCCGTCTATCAGATACCTTAGGTATGGCCGCGTCCAAGTTTCTTTGAATGCCATGACCTGCATCAGGTTGACCACAGCGACCTCTGTGTCAAGCTTTTTGGGTCCTTCCTGTCCTTCGGGTAACGCAGTCCCCGAGTGTTCTGCTTCTTTGGGTGATCCCTTTGGGAATTTCCATTTGATGGATGGCACGCAGATCTGTTTGACGAACACACCTGGTGGCACCCGTGCGCAGGTGGAGCCGATGTTGGCGAGTCTATCGGCCTCTTTGTTGCTTTCTCTCCCAACGTGCCGAAGCTCGCAGCCGTCGAAGCCTCCTTCGAGTGCGTTGTAGAGTGTGCGGTACGCGATCATGTTGGCGGCGTGCGCGTCACACTCGTTCATCGTCTGCTGGACGACGAGGTTGGAGTCACCGTAGATGACGAGGTGTGTTGCGCCGCATATCTTGGCCATCCGCATGCCGTGGATGAGGGCCTCATATTCGGCCTCGTTGTTGGAGGCTCGAAACTTCATCCAGAGGACATACTTCATCTTGTCGCCCTGCGGGGAGGTCAGTATGACTTTGGCTCCTACTCCGGCTTCGCGCTTGGAGCCGTCGAAGTGCATTGTCCATGACTGCGTCATGTCTGGGGTGTCTGGCAGCTGCAGCTCCATCCAGTGTACGAGGAATTCCGGGAGGACTTGAGACTTGATCATGTGGCGCTTCTCATAGACGATGTCTAGAGGTGACAGCTCGATGCCCCACAGGGCCACGCGTCCTGTGGCCTCCAGATTGTTCAGGATGCTGTTCAGGGGTGCTTCATTGACGACCATCACCTGATGCTCCTGGAAGTAGTGGCTCAGCCAACGAGCCATCATGAACACGCCATAGGCGAGTTTCTGGTAGTGAGGGTACCTCTGCTTTGTCGGCGTCAATACCTCGCTGAGGTAGTAGATTGGGCATTGGACCCAATGGGTCTTGCCTTCTTCGGGTCGCTCGACCACCAGTATGGTGCTTACCACCTGGTGTGTGGCTGCTATGTATAGTAGTAAAGGATCGCGCTCCTTTGGCGTGACCAGGACCGGCGAGGTAGAGAGCAACCGCTTTAGATCTTCGAATGCATCGTCCGCCTCAGGCGTCCACTCGAATTTGTCTGCTTTGCGTAGCAGCTGGTAGAACGGCAGAGCCTTTTCGCCCATGCAGCTGATGAACCTTCTCAATGCCGCGATTCGTCCAGCAAGCTGTTGGACACCCTTGAGGTTCTTCGGTTTTTCCATGGCCATTATGGCCCGGATTTTCTTCGGGTTCGCCTCGATCCCTCGCTGGGAGATGAAGTAGCCGAGCAGCTGGCCAGATGGGACGCCGAAGGCGCACTTTTCAGGGTTGAGCTTGATCTTGTAGCGGTCAAGATTATCAAACGTCTCGCGGAGATCGTCGATGAGCGTCTTCGCCTCCCTTGTTTTGATGACTATGTCGTTGACATAGACTTAGATATTGCGGCCGATCTGGTCCGTCAGGCATGCCTTCATGCACCGCTGGTACGTAGCACCTGCGTTCTTCAGCCCGAAAGGCATTATGTTGTAGCAGAACTCTCCGAATGGCGCAATGAACGCCGTTTTTTCTTGATCTTTGACCTTCAGTCGAATCTGGTTGTAGCCTGAGTAGGCGTCGAGGAAGGAGAGCTTCTCACATCCTGCAGTCGAATCGATGATCTGATCGATCCGAGGTAGAGGGAAATGATCCTTCGAGCAGTGCTTGTTCAGCGATGTGAAGTCCACGCACATCCGCAGGATGTCCGTGTCCTTTTTGGGGACCATCACGGTATTGGCGAGCCACTCGCTCTCCTTGATCTCCCTGATGAAGTTTGCCGCGAGTAGTCTGTTGACTTCGACTCCTATGGCCTTGGCCCGAGGTTCGGACAGTCGTCGGATGGACTGTTTGACGGGCTTGGCATCTGGAAATACGTTGAGTGTGTGCTCAGCAAATTCCCTGGGAACTCTCGGCATGTCCGCAGGACACCATGCGAAGATTTCCCAGCGCTCACGGAGGAACTCAATGAGCGCGCTTTCCTATGCGGGACTGAGGTCGTTGGCGATCAGCGCCGTCTTGGAGGCGTCTATCGGGTGGACTTGCACCTTCTTTGTGTTGACGGTGGAGTTGAAAGACATGTCTAGTGCGTTCTGTCTTGCGACTGGGGGTGCCTCGTTGTCCGTCACCTCGCGGAGCCTTACGAGCTCCTCCTGCATGCTGAATGACTGGAAGATTCTATTGAAGTCCCTATCGCAGTGGTCCGATCGGGTGAATCTCTCGTGGACCGTGATGACGCCCCTGGGTCCTGGCATCTTGAGTAGCAGGTACGCGTAGTGCGGTACTGCCAGGAATCGTGCGACTGCCACGCACCCGAGGATGGCATGGTATTGTGATGGCCAGTCCACCACTTCGAACTCAAGTCGCTCGCACCGGAAGTTATCCGGCTTGCCGAAGATGACGTCGAGCCATATCTTTCCCAGGGGGAATATTCCCTTTCCTGGAACGATGCCATGGAACGTTGTGTCTAACTGTTCCAGGCTGTACAGCGGGATCCGCATTGCTGCTAGTGTGCTAGCGAACATCAGGTTGATGTCATTGCCGCCGTCCATGAAGACGCGGCTCATGTTGAACCCTCCGATCTGCGCATCAAGCACCAGGGCAGCATGACCTGGGCGAGGGACCTGGAAAGGGTGATCCGAACGGCTGAACGTGATGCAGGACTCTGATCCGCTGAGGTACTCAGGGATGGCGGGTGGTGCTGTCACGGCTAGATTGATCTGACGGGTGATCTTCTTCTGTACCCTATTCGTTGGGCGCCCTTTTTGGATCATCAGTGATCCTTTCGGCGCGGGGTACCCATGCCCACCGTTATTCTGCGTGGGTGCGATTGGGTGGTTTGGGCCTCCCGCGGGTGGTGGTGGAGGAGCTCCATGTGCGATCTCGCCTGGTGCAGGTGTGTTCCCGTATCCAGGGTTCGGGGCTTGCTGCCTCATCTGGGTCATGCTCTCGCTGAGTTTCTGGAACTCGCGGCAGTCCTTGAGCATGTGGCTTGCCTTCTTCTTACCATCCTTCTTGTCGATGTAGAAGTGGATGGTGCATGGACCCGACAGTTTGTCGTATGCTGAGGGTCCGTCATCACGGCCACGGCGTTGCCATGACTGCGTTGGGCATCCTCCGTCGCGGAAGTTGCTTCCACGATATGCGCTGTTGCTGCGGTTGCCATCGCTGCTACGGTCGGCTTAGCCAGTCGTGACCATGTCGGGTCCATCGCGATCGTCGTAGACGCGCGATCTTCTCTTTCTACGGCATTCATGTCGCCGGCCGTAGTCGTCTTCCTCCTCCGAGTGCACTCGGTGGACGAAGTCCTCGCCGTCGGCCCACCTGTTGGCGATGTCCATGAGGTGGTCTAGTGTCTTGGGCTTGATGCGCCCAAGTTCTTCTTTGAAGTCCTGGCGTTTGACGCCGTCCTTAAAGGCGTCGATAGCCCTCTCCTCAGAGATGTGCTCAGTGGAGTTTTTGGTGTTGGACCAGCGCAGTATGTACGAGCGAATGGATTCGCCCGTTCGTTGAGTGTAGGCCCGCAGCTCCTCGATCGAGGCAGGCCTCTTGCTGGTGCCTTTGAAGTTTCAGACGAAACTGTACGCCAGCTCCTCCCAGCTTCGGATGGATCCTGAGGATAAGCTGCTAAGCCAGATCCAAGCTGCGCATGTCAGCTGCAGCTGAAGGCATTGCATGGCTGTTTCCTTGTTTCCGCCGTGCAGCTTGACGGACGACAAGTGGTCGCTGAGCCACGCCTTGGGGTCCTATGTGCCATCAAACTTCGGAGTGTCTGAAGGAAGCTTGAAGTTCCATGGCATCCTTGTCCGTCGAACAGATCTGCTGAAGCATCGGGCTCCGCAGAGTTCTCCTTCGTCTTCGTCCATCTATGATTCAGACAAGCATGTACGCTTGGTGTGCGCTTTTTCGATTTTGCACTGGGTGAGCTCGCTTCAGGCGTTGTAATCGCGGCTGCGATGGCGCGAGCTCTTGTGCCTTCGAGGAAGGTCGTGCTCTTCATCTTCGGATGAAGGTGTGGGGCTACGGTTGAACTTGACCATAGCCTTCTTCTTTGGCTCTACATGAACTTCTTCGTGGAGCGCAGCTCCGACGAGTCCGAGTCCGGTAAGCGCGGACTTATGCATGGCCCTTTTCGGGTCCCCCTCCGGAGGTGGGTGAGTCGCGAGGTACGCGGTGGCCGCCATGATTGCGGCTTGGGGCGTCTTTGGGATGACGTTGCCGCCGGCGTCCATCTCCATGAAGGACGCATTGAGGGCCCGAGTGACCTCGCGATGCTCCTTGGGGTCCATGTTTTCCATCCGAGAACGGTGCTTGTTGTCGTGGTTGTCGTGCGAGCTGGAGCCAATGCCCATGGCGGAGAGCGCAGCTTGTCGCGCACTGGACTCCGAGGCTGCTTGCTTGCGCTTGTCAAGCACTTCCTGCATCTTGACCTGCTTCTTATGCTCCTCGATGAGGAGCATGTGGTATGCCATCAGCAGGTCCCGTGAGGCATCGGCGGGCAGGATCTTGGTGCCTGCTATGGTCTCGCATGCTTGAGCTCATCCCTCCTCGCTGAGGCGGATGACCCGATCGGTGTTGTCCCCGTTGGGTGGGGGACTGGCTTCTTCTGTTCCCACCGTTTCTATCCAGTGGGTTGGGTGGCAGATTGTGTTCCTGATCTTGGATGACCGCGGCGCACTGGTAGCGCTCGCAGATCGGATTGCTGCTACCACAGCTTTCGAATCCGGAACTGTAGGTCCCTTCGTCCGATGGTGGATCGCACAGATCGGAGTTGCAGCTGCTGCTGTCATAGGACTCATCTGTTGATGGTGATGTGCGTAGCACGGGGTATGGATCCCATGAAGCGGGCCTGATCGATGGCAGGGGCACCCGCTCTGGGAGACGGAGGGTGCCGGTTTGTCCCACCTGGAAGCAGAAGCTCCCGAACAGGATCTCGAGTCCGTCGCCAATGGGCTCGAAGTCCTTCATGGTGGCTGGTGAGTGGGCAGTGAAGTCGAAGGCGCCAAAGATGAGATGACTCTCCATCGCTGTGGAGTTGTAGATCGCTCGGGTTGTAACCGTCACGATCGCACAATCAGCGGCCCCAGTTTCCACAGACGGCACCAATTGACGAGGTTTAATCTCGTCAATGCCCATTGTTATGGACTTGGGTTTTGGAGAAGATGGGGATGCTGGAGATCGTGGAACGGTTATAAAACAAGCAACATGGGGACACGAGGTTTACCCAGGTTCAGGCCCCGGAGGGAAAACCCTACTCCTGCTTGTCTGCTCTTGATTACGGCGGAACCGAAGGTTACAGGGGTGCGCATATGCAATCTGGCGTGGAGGTGTGTATGCGGTGGTATGAAGTGCCCTCCTCGCCATGCCCTCCTAGCCTTTATATAGAGTTAGGTAGGTCCCAGGCACAGATCGAGTCGGTTACAGGTTTTAGGGTTTACCCCTTTGAATTTCCTATCTACTCTAGTCTTGCTCTCCAAGGATCCGAAGGCGTCATGGGCCCTGGCCACCCGAAAGTCTTCATGGGACGACGTATATTTGTCGTGGGCCTTCCTTGGGCTGGACTAGGTATGCTGAGGTCATGTACCCGTAGGGTATAACCATGTCAGTGGCAAACCCTAGCCAGGCGCGGGGTGGGGCCCACCCGCGCCTGGGGTGGGTCTGGCCCCTCTGGCTGGCCCCTCCGGCTCTCCTCTGGACTTCTTGTTCCCCACGGAAAGTAATTGACTTTAACGTTTGTCCCATCCAATTCCGAGAATATTTCTTTACTAACTTTTCTGAAACCAAAAACAGCAGAAAACAGGCATCTGGCACTGTTGCAACTTGTTAATAGGTTAGGACCAGAAAACATGTAAAAAGCACCTAAAAGTGTGGACAAGTAAAGCAAAGTAGATACTAAACAAGCATGGAGCATCAAAAATTATAGATACGTTTCCAACGTATCATCCCTTACTCCTACTGGTTCGATAACCTTGGTTTCATAACTGAGGGAAACTTGCTTATGTGCTCATCATACCTTCCTCTTGGGGTTCCCAACGAGCTCTACATATCTGAGCCATTAAGCACTTTTATGGCATCGTTGCCAGGGATTTAAGGACAGCTTCAATCTCTTCCTCCTTGTCAAACACTTTTCAGGGCAAAAGAATATTCTTGCAAGGGGATTCTCTCACAACCAATCTCTTTACTTTGTTTTTTTGCTTAGTTTATTTTGCTTGTTTCTTTTTATCAAAAATACAAAAAAAATAGTTGTGCTGCTTTGTTTCTTTTTTATCAAAAACACACACAAAAAATTAGTTCCTACTATAGTTGATATTCTTGTTGGTCTGTTATTGTCTTGTTTTATCATGCTCTCTATCAATGCTTGGTTTCTTTGAAACTAGATCTTATTGGCAAGGTGGGTTCACGGAAGAACAAAAATATTATTATGAGGAACTTATTGCTTTGACAAGGAGGAAGAGATTGAAGCTGATGTGCTCTACATATAATGTTACTTATTGCTTTGATAAGTCCTACTGCTGTAGTAGGTATAAACACCTGCCTTTTCAATGTGAGTATAATGATAATGTTACCATATCTTCTTATGTTAAAGGAAATTATGACTTTTATGATGTGGAACAAATTGAAGAATTTATTGCCTTCAAGGGTGCATTTGAACTTGCCAGTTTGCTTGAAAATACTGATGATGCACCTTATGAATATGAGGTTTATGAGACACTTAAATTTTGCTTTGATAATTACAAGGAAGCAAATGGCTATATTCTTGAATATTTTAATAGATGCTTTCCACAAATGGAAGAGTCTAATGCCTTGCAGGGGCCTATGGAAGAAGAAATTGCTGAACCTGAAAGCTCATTAGATGAAAAAGAGGAGGAGAGTGATGAACAAAAGGATGAAGAATGGATTAGATACCCATTCCTACCTTCTAATGAGAGTAACTCTTTATCCCTTACATTATTTGATTGTCCCCCAGGCTTACCAAAGGAGGATGAATGTTATGTTCCTGTGGATTCTTTCGAAATATCTACTATGGGTAAAACTTCTGATAATAATTATGATCCTGTTATCTATGATAATCCATGTTATTTTGATAAATCTTATGATAAACCTTTATTTGTGTCTAACTTCAAAATGCATGGTACTAAAGGGTTTTGCTTAGAAATTTTTTATGATAAAGCTCTAGATGATGGTCCTATATTGGTTGATAATATTAATTGTACTACTATTGAAAATGAGATTGGAGGGGTCTTGACTTTAGCTTGGAACCCCATACCTCTTGAGAATGATCAGTCGTCTTGTTATAAAATTGTTAAAAGTGGGTTTGAAGGTTTTAATCCCACTATTTTTGAGCTTGATAAAAATTATGTGTTTGTAGATCATGAAAAGCATACTTTATGTGATAGTTATATTGTCGAGTTTATTCATGAGGCTACTGAAAATTATTATGAGAGAGGAAAATATGGTTGTAGAAGTTTTCATGGTACCTGAAACACCTCTCTATGTGCTGAAAGTTTTGAAGTTACTCTTGTTTTATCTTCCTATGTCTGTCACTTTGTTCTTTGTGAACTTATTTCTGTACAAGATTCATATGCATAGGAAGTGGGTTAGACTTAAATGTGTTTTGAATTTTCTTCTTATTTCTCTATTTTACTTCAATTAATATTTCTTATGTGAACATCTTCTCAAACAATCAAGCCTGGCTAAAAGGCATTATAAAAAACACTATTGGGAGATAACCCAAATTATTTTTTATTTTCCATAAGTTTTTATTTTGTTGAGTCTTGGAAGTTATTGCTTCAGTAAAAACCTCTCCTTATACTTTTTTTGTGGTTTATGTGCCAAGAATAACCTCTAGTGAGAGAGAAGTAAGATTTGGGGAAGTTGTTGTCCCGAAACAGATTTTTGTGCTTTACTGTAAATATTCGTGAAAAATCCCAGTATGTCAGATTGATCTGTAATTTTCTGAGAATATGCCCCAGGTTATTATCTAACTTTCGTTAGTTCAACACTTTTCGATTTGAGCAACAGAAAATCTTCAAAAAATAGGTTTTTACCTGCTGGTCTATTTTGACAAATTTCTGCCATTATTTGCATTTGCCTCTTATCGGTTTCTTTTTGAGTTCTCTTTGATCACTTGAGCTTTTAAAAGGAATTGCTACAGTAGCTTGTGTTTTAATGAAAGTTTTACTTGAGTTGAAACTTTACCCAAAGACTTATTATCTTGAATACACTAATGTTGCTAATGAAGATTGTGTGAAGTTTTGTATGAAGGAAATTTTCAAGTGTAGGGGAAGAATGATGTGATGAGATGAAGAATGGACAAAACCCCAGGCTTGGGGATGCCACCCGTGTCACCCCAAGAAATATTCAAGAGGTACAAGTGATTGCAGCTCAGATCATTGTAGAGCTTCGTTGGGAAACCCCAAGAGCAAGGTATGATGAGCACAACAGCAAGTTTTCCCTTAGTAAGAAACCAAGGTTATCAAACCAGTAGGAGGAAGGAAACGAATCAAAGGTGTTGGTAGCAACTTGGAAACCTGCACAACACAAACTCAAGACTTTTCCCCAACAAACAGTGAGGTTGTCAATCTCACCGGTTTACTGAAAACAAAGGATTAACCGTATGGTGTGGAAGGTAATGGTGGTTTGCAGAAAGTAAACAGTAACAGTGGAAGATGTATCAATGGTAAAGATTGGACCGGGGTCCATAGTTCACTATAGGTGTTTTTCTTGAGATAAACAACATAACATGCTGGGTAAATAAATTACAGCGGGGCAATTGACAGGACAGAGCAAGCCATAACAATGCAATACTAGACATTCATGATCCTATGAGATTTGATTGGGTATTACAACAATATACATAGACCGCCATACAACTACATCTATGACTAGTAATCCACCTTCAGGTTCTCATCCAAACCCCCTCTAGTATTAAGTTGCAAGCAACGGATAACTGCTTTAAGCAAGGTGTGTAAAGTAAACAATACACTTGTTCCATGAACAAGAGATTGTTGTTTTCTCCCTAGTAGCAACAACACATCTACAACCTTAGAGATTTATGTCACTTCCCCAGATTCAATAGAGGCATGAACCCACTATCGAGCATAAATACTCCCTCTTGGAGTCACTAGCATCTACTTGGCCAAGATAGCTACTAGAAACAGAGAGCATGCAAGATCTCAAACAACACAGACATGATAAAATCAATAAGATAGAACCATTAATCAATCTTACATAGTAATCTCAATATCCATCTGTAGAGGTCCCAACCTTTAATAAGGTAGAGATCCTTGTGTTTACAATGATAGTCCCTGGATCAATAGCTAGCATCCACAGTTAAGATGTAATATCAAGAAACAAAGGTCATAATACAATTTTATAACCAGGAATAAAATAATTCATTACATCTTACATAGCTCATTTGGCTATCTCATTACAATGCATCAGAAATAACTATAGCATGGGGTCCTTCATCTTCAAAGTGCCACATGCAATCATGTTGGTTGTAGACTTGTAATCCTAATCAACACATCTCACTAACATCAAACAAACCTACAACATAACAAGTTACAGCCACAAGCGTCAATACATTTGAATTGTATTGGCAAGTGATACTATGGTAGTATAGTGGAGTCTATCATCTATATGCATTTGGCTAAGTGGAGCTTAGGCTTGCTTTGCTCAAAATAGATTTTCCTTATCTTTTGAAAAACACTAAGTTTTCGTTTGTCAAAAATCACCCAAGGCATCTCCCAATAGAAATTGGTGATCCTTTAACCCTTGTTCAACCACAAGTTTTTAACTTAGAAATTGGGATGAGGAGATTCTTGATAGCTTCCATGTCTTGATGCTCAAATTGTCCAATACCAGGGACATGGCTAAGTACGTAGATTTTACACTCTGCAGAGGTGGTGCACTTTCCCCACAAGACTTGGTTTCACCAAGACAAGATCTTTCAGAAGCCTTCCCTTAGACCAAAATGGACGCGTTCCAAACCTATCATCCCCTACCACCAACTGTCCATTTGGCTAAGTTATTGCAACCTATATGATCCAGGCAGAGCCCATAATGCCATGTGGCTGCACTTGAAGCTTCTCAACATTTGTCATCTCAAATCTCTTTGTTCCTGGGTGGCCATCCACAAGTGAAATACACAAGGTAAACCATATAAATGGGCCTTGTATAACCACTCAACACAAACCATTCTTTCCATTCCACCCAGGTGATTCATTCACTTTGTTGTTTTATTAAACAAAAACACAAGTCCTTGACTTAGAAATATTCCATAGCATGAATATAATCCACCCTTGTTTTCTACTAGCTAAGCTAAGCATGATAGTAGTAGGAATCTTAACTTAGGAAATTTCTACTAAGGTTTCATCTACTAGGATTTCCCATGGCATAGTTTATACTTAGCAAAAATTCCATGTAAGTCCTACTTAGAAATATCACTAATGCATAGTGAAAAATAATGGGACAAAGTATGAAGCATCACTTGCCTTTTTGGTAGAGAATATAAGTTCACTCCTTGATCTTGCAATGATCACACTCTTCAAATTCCCCACTACAATTCAATCAAGCAATCAAGAATTCAATCTACCATTCAAGCAAACAACACATAAAATAATAGAAACAAAGCAATGCATGCAAGCATGCAAAAGATTGTTTTATTTGGAAAAGTGGTTTCTAATAGGTTATAAACATTCTAAAACACGTATTGGTCATTTTATATAAGTGGTAAAATCATTTGCAAAAGATTTTACTTATAAATCATTTCTAAACCAAATCAATATTTTATGTGGTTAAAAATGCCTTTAGCAAAGCAATAATTTTTATAGGGTTCACAAAATATATTTTTATATCCTAAACTTTGTGTTTGGGGTCAGATAGTTTAAATCAAAACATTTCCCAAAGGTTTTTCTCCAAAAAGCATTTTTAACATATAAACAATATTTTTATTTGACAAGAAATGTACTAAATCAAAGATTTATTCCTTTGCTTCACAAAATATATTTTTGAAACCACAAATTTATTTCTATGGTCAGTAGGTTCAAAACAAACCATTTTCCAAAGATTTTATCCCCAAAATAATTTTTAGAAAGAATTTTATACTCAAAATATGCCTACACAAGTTTCTGCAAAAACAATCATTTTTACAGATGCAATTTACCAAAAAAAGTGCATGGTTGGGTAGGGTTTGTCTTGCTGATTCCATTGATATAAAATTTGCAAAATTGTACCTGTGGTTTGAAAGTTATGAATTTTGCAAGTTTGAGTATCTAATAGAATAGTTTCTGTTTTTAAAACAACAGGCTGGCCACGTGGACCGTTCTGATTCGTAGAAAACGGTTCGTGCGGATCGTGCTATGTGGGGCGTTGGATCTAACTGAATCGTGCGGCACAGATTGAACATAACAGTTTGCTTCAGTCATCTATTCGTAGCCTTGCAATCTAAATCTAACGGCTAATAAGCGAGCAACCAGAGTTGGGCGGCGCTAGCGGCGGCGAGTGGCGGCGCGCGCTCTGTCAGTGGTGTCACCGGCGAAGTAGGAAGCGAGGGAGAGGTTGGCGAGGCTTACCAGGCTCGCAGAGACTTGCTGAAGCTCGAGATGGGGTCCGCTACACGAGGGGCGCACGAGGTTGCTGTTAATCGCTCGCCGGAGAAGCTGCAGGCGACGGTGCTCTCGGGTTGTCGTCGCTGGCGACGTTTAGGACCACGCTAAGACAAGTTAGGAGCTGCGTTAGCTGCGCACGCGGTCGGTGGTCATGTGTGCATCAACGAGAGGAAAGGGGGTGGTCAGATACTACCTGGAGGACTCGCCGGAGAGGTAGCACACGATGGCGGCTTTCGGGTTTGGTCGATGTCGACGATATGGTGCTCGCACGATGAGCGGAAAGCACGGGAAGATGCGCTAGAGGCTGGGGATCACACTCGCATGAAGCGGGGCTTGTGGGGGTGAGGGTGCTGTCCGAAATCGGAGCAGAGGCTCGTCGGAGTAGGGAGGGCGTGAGCACGAATTGGGAACAACCCGGTGGCAGAGAAGGAATGGGGTCTGGGGGGAAACGGAGGGGGAAGAGGGGCGATTTAGAGTGCATAATCTCTGGGCAGATTCAACGCTGCATTGACGCGAATTTAACCGTGGCTTGAATGACAGAGAACAGCAGGGAGAAGGAGGAAGCAGTCGCGGGTGGGTGGAGACGAGAACTAACAGGAGGGACCGTTTCGTGAGCGAGAGAGGAAGAGGGGAGGTGGGGTCTGGTTGTCATCCACTGTGCGGGTCAAATCCTTGGTGCGAATCATTTTTCTCGCGGGGAAGGGTAAATGGGCTAACTGGGCCAGACTGGGTCTGCTGGGCTAGGCTGCTCTGTTTTATATTTTTTTCTCTTCTCATGTTTATTTTTCTTTTTCCAATTCTTTTATTCTATTTTGATTTTGTTTAATCAATTCAAACAAAGATTTGAAAACAAACTTTTGCCAAACTTTGTGAATAATCAAACACTGTTTATTAACACATTCTGAAGTCAAATTTAGAATAATTCTTTTATTCTTTTTATGGTTTTTTTAATTATTTAAAACAAATCCCTTGCTTTAAATTCAATTAATATCAAATATATTTTAACCATTATTTAATTTTAATTTTCACAAAACCTTTTCAGTAGGTTTTATTTATTTATTAGGGTGTCAAATACCTCACTTTGAATTATTTGGAATATTTTTAATATGATTTATTAATCATTTTAAGTTGGGTACTTGTCTTTATTCCAATGAAATTAAAAATGGGTATAATTCCATAAATTTATTTAGTTGATTTCTTTGATCCCATTTAAGTTAATTAAACTACTTTTATTCCACTTGGGTAAATTCCAAATTCTATTTTCCCATGATTTAATTAATCATTTCTAATAGGGATTTTATCTTTATTCAAATAGGATTAGAATTTGGTTAATGCCATTTTATTTTATTTAACAATTCTCTATCCTTTTATTTGGATTTGGATTATAACTTATTCCATTTGCTTATGGATAAGGCCAAGATTTAATTTGGTCTTTAAATATTCCTTATTTAATATTTCTTTCTTTATCTTATAAAATCCATATCTTTTTATTTATAGATCCAAACTTGGTGATTCCAATTGGAAAAATCTTATTTAATATTTGTTTATCCTTTTAAATACCTTTAGGACTATTTTCTCACCATTTGGTATGGATTCTAGATAGGTGCTTTATTAGCTTTGGAAATTCAATTTCCTTATCTTATTAAATTCATAAGATTTTATTTATGGCTCCAAATCAAGTGAAACCAATTCATATGGTTTTATAATATTTCTATTTGTCATTCTTGATCATTTATAAATGTTTGTTGACAAAATTTTATATGGATCTAAACAATGGTCTTAGAGATATCTTGGAAATGATTTTATTCCATTAGGGTTTTAGGGTTTTGGTTTATTTTCCAAGTGTTTAAATTTCCAGATGCATTTATGAAGAATGCATTTCACTTGATTTAAATTTAGTTGAATTAACAAAAGTTTGTTCAAGATGGGATTTAAGTTTCCATTTAGAATCAAAAGTTTCTTTTCACCCTAAAATTCAACAATTATTTATTTTGTTTATTTATTTTTCACATTACAAGATTTGGAAAATCTTGGGATGTGACAGGCTACCACCCTTAAAAGAAATCTCGTTCCGAGATTTGGGAAAGATAGGGGTTACAAGTTGGTTCAAAGCAACTAGGGTACTACCACCCTTAAAAGTTTCCAACTAGATTACTTCTTGCCTTGCTTGGGGTCTTGATGAAACTTCTCTGGGCAAACATCTGCATAGTGTCCTTTGTTTCCACACTTGAAACATGTGACAAGGCTGAGATCCTTCATAGGCTTTATCTTGTGCTTCATCTTTTCTGGGCAATTGCTTGCATAATGTCCTTGGTTACCACAATTGTAACATGTGACAAGATTGAGTTCTTCACGTATCTTCTGTGGACAAGTTGATACATAATGGCCTAGCTCTTTGCAGTTGTTGCACCACACTTGGTTAATCTCCTTATATTTTTGTTTCTTCTCTGGACATTCATTGGCATAGTGTCCCATCTCTTTGCAATGGCAACACTGCACTTGACTTTTGTCCTTCTTCTTCTTGGGTTTCTCCAAAGCTAGGAGTGCTTCTAGTTCATGTTCTTCATATCTTATCTCAAAGGTGGGAAAGTTTCCTGGTCTCATTGATCTTTTCCTTGGATAATACATATGTCTCCTCTTTGGTCCATCAAATTGAGTCATATTGCATGGAGGTGCAAGCTGAGATTTTCCTTTATCTTCATGGGGGTTTACAATCTGTTGATGCACTCCACCTTGTTTCCTTTGTTGAACTATGGAATAGTTGGGGCATTGGATAGGGACATGATTATTTCCTTCACATAGGAAGCAAGTAGCTTGAGATGTGGGGCATTGGTCAGTTGGATGTTTCTCTTCACAATTGGGGCATTGATCTTCATGCTCTTTGGAAGTGTGATCCTTGTCTCCACAAACATTACAAGCTTGAGTTCCTTCTATAATATCATCCTTGACATCATTGTTATAACAAACTCCTTGGGAAGGGTTGTCTCCTATGTTAATCATTTGATTTGTCACCTTATGCAACAATTGGGTTTGGGTTTCCAAAAACCTTTGCATGGTTGGATCTAACTCACTGGTGTTGGCTAAAAACTGAGTTGTCACTTGGTTCAACTGGGTTTGGGTTACTATAAGTTCTCTCATGTTGATCCCTTGGTTGTTGTTTTTGTCACCATCCTTGATGTTGGAGTCTCTTGGAGTAGTCATCTATTTGGGTTGGATTTGGGATTAGAATAGGCAAAAGATTTCTAAGGGAATAGTTCTAATCACACACATCACAATTCACACAAGCAATGTGCAAGCAATCACAAACAACATTCCACTCAAACAACAAAGTTCAAGCACATTTTTAGGCAAAAAAATATTTTTGCTACACCACATAAGTTGGTGTGTTTGGTTTGATCTAAATATGGTGGTCCAACTATATGGCTCACTTGAGATCATTCCATCCTTCTTGGTTGCTTATTCATGAACAAGATCCTTGTATCCTTGGAGAATTTTCTTGAATATTGGTCACAAAACTTCAAAGGTGATGATGGTTCCTTCTAAGTTGTATTTCCTTAGTCTTCAATTCTTGAGTAACATTTCTTGTCTCACTTGTAGTCCTTAGTGATATCCAAGTTGAAGTCCTTGTTGAGAATAAGGTTGAAATCACTTGAGTTGGTGGATTCCTTTGCTCATGTTGAAGTCTTTGTTCATGGTTGAGGTTTTATCCATCAATTTTGAAAAGGAAGAGATGTAGAATTAAAACCAAAAAGGTTGAGGGAAGAGTTTACAAGACTATTTGTAAATAAGTTTTGGAACAAATACAACTCCTATTTTTCTAAGGGGTTTTGTCCAATCCTAGGGTTACAATCCTACAGGCAACACAGTGCCCTGATACCATCTGAAGAGGTCCCAACCTTTAATAAGGTAGAGATCCCTGTGTTTACAATGCTAGTCCCTGGAACAATAGCTAGCATCCACAGTTAAGATGTAATATCAAGAAACAAAGGTCATAATACAATTTTATAACCAGGAATAAAATAATTCATTACATCTTACATAGCTCATTTGGCTATCTCATTACAATGCAGCAGAAATAACTATAGCATGGGGTCCTTCATCTTCAAAGTTCCACAGGCAATCATGTTGGTTGTAGACTTGTAATCTTAATCAACACATCTCACTAACATCAAACAAACCTGCAACATAACAAGTTACAGCCACAAGGGTCAATACATTTGAATTGTATTGGCAAGTGATACTATGGTAGTATAGTGGAGTCTATCATCTATATGCATTTGGCTAAGTGGAGCTTAGGCTTGCTTTGCTCAAAATAGATTTTCCTTATCTTTTGAAAAACACTAAGTTTTTGTTTGTCAAAAATCACCCAAGGCATCTCCCAATAGAAATTGGTGATCCTTTAACCCTTGTTCAACCACAAGTTTTTAACTTAAAAATTGGGATGAGGAGATTCTTGATAGCTTCCATGTCTTGATGCTCAAATTGTCCAATACCAGGGACATGGCTAAGTACTTAGATTTTACACTCTGCAGAGGTGGTGCACTTTCCCCACAAGACTTGGTTTCACCAAGACAAGATCTTTCAGAAGCCTTCCCTTAGACCAAAATGGACGCGTTCCAAACCTATCATCCCCTACCACCAACTGTCCATTTGGCTAAGTTATTGCAACCTATATAATCCAGGCAGAGCCCATAATGCCATGTGGCTGCACTTGAAGCTTCTCAACATTTGTCATCTCAAATCTCTTTGTTCCTGGGTGGCCATCCACAAGTGAGATACACAAGTTAAACCATAGAAATGGGCCTTGTATAACCACTCAACACAAACCATTCTTTCCATTCCACCCAGGCGATTCATTCACTTAGTTGTTTTATTAAACAAAAACACAAGTCCTTGACTTAGAAATATTCCATAGCATGAATATAATCCACCCTTCTTTTCTACTAGCTAAGCTAAGCATGATAGTAGTAGGAATCTTAACTTAGGAAATTTCTACTAAGGTTTCATCTACTAGGATTTCCCATGGCATAGTTTATACTTAGCAAAAATTCCATGCAAGTCCTACTTAGAAATATCACTAATGCATAGTGAAAAATAATGGGACAAAGTATGAAGCATCACTTGCCTTTTTGGTAGAGAATATAAGTTCACTCCTTGATCTTGAAATGATCACACTCTTCAAATTCCACTACAATTCAATCAAGCAATCAAGAATCCAATCTACCATTCAAGCAAACAACACATAAAATAATAGAAACAAAGCAATGCATGCAAGCATGCAAAAGATTGTTTTATTTGGAAAAGTGGTTTCTAATAGGTTATAAACATTATAAAACACCTATTGGTCATTTTATATAAGTGGTAAAATCATTTGCACAAGATTTTACTTATAAATCATTTCTAAACCAAATCAATATTTTATGTGGTTAGAAATGCCTTTAGAAAAGCAATAATTTTTATAGGGTTCACAAAATATATTTTTATATCCTAAACTTTGTGCTTGGGGTCAGAGAGTTTAAATCAAAACATTTCCCAAAGGTTTTTCTCCAAAAAGCATTTTTAACATATAAACAATATTTTTATTTGACTAGAAATGTACTAAATCAAAGATTTATTCCTTTACTTCACAAAATATGTTTTTGAAACCACAAATTGATTTCTATGGTCAGTAGGTTCAAAACAAACTATTTGCCAAAGATTTTATCCCCAAAATAATTTTTAGAAAGAATTTTATACTCAAAATATGCCTACAAAAGTTTCTGCAAAAACAATTATTTTAACGAAGCAATTCACTAAAAAAGTGCATGGTTGGGTAGGGTTTGTCTTGCTGATTCCATTGATATAAAATTTTCAAAATTTGGACGTGTGGTTTGAAAGTTATGAATTTTGCAAGTTTGAGTATCTAATAGAATAATTTCTGTTTTTAAAACAACAGGCTGGCCACGTGGACTGTTCCGATTCGTCGAAAACGGTTCGTTTGGATCATGCTGTGTGGGGCGTTGGATCTAACTGAATTGTGCGGCATAGACTGAACATAACGGTTCACTTCAGTCATCTATTCGTAGCCTTGCGATCTAAATCTAACGGCTGATAAGCGAGCAACCAGAGTTGGGCGGCGCTAGCGGCGGCGAGTGGCGGCGCGCGCTCTGTCAGTGGTGTCGCCCGCGAAGTAGGAAGCGAGGGAGAGGTTGGCGAGGCTTACCAGGCTCGCAGAGACTTGCTGAAGCTCGAGGTGGGGTCGGCTACTCGAGGGGCGCACGGGGTTGCTGTTAATCGCTCGCCGGAGAAGCTGCGGGCGATGGTGCTCTCGGGTTGTCATCACTGGCGACGTTTAGGACCACGCTAAGACAATTTAGGAGCTGCGTTAGCTGCGCACGCGGTCGGTGGTCATGTGTGCATCAACGAGAGGAAAGGGGGTGGTCAGATACTACCTGGAGGACTCGCCGGAGAGGTAGCAGACGACGGCGGCGTTCGGGTGTGGTCGATATCGACGATACGGTGCTCGCGCGGATGAGCGGAAAGCACAGGAAGATGCACCAGAGGCTAGGGATCACGCTCGCGTGAAGCAGGGCTTGTGGGGGTGAGGGTGCTGGCCGGAATCAGAGTAGAGGCTTGTCGGAGCAGGGAGGGCGCGAGCTCGAATTGGGAACAACCCGGTGGCAGAGAAGGAATGGGGTCTGGGGGAAACGGAGGGGGAAGAGGGGCGATTTAGAGTGCATAATCTCTGGGCGGATTCAACACTGCATTGACGCGAATTTAATTGTGGCTTGAATGACAAAGAACGGCAGGGAGAAGGAGGAAGCAGTCGCGGGCGGGTGGAGACGAGAACTGACAGGCGGGACCGTTTCGTCAGCAAGAGAGGAAGAGGGGAGGTGGGGTCTGGTTGTCATTCACTGTGCGGGTAAAATCCTTGGTGCGAATCGTTTTTCTCGCGGGAAAGGGTAAATGGGCTAACTGGGCCAGACTGGGTCTGCTGGGCTAGGCTGCTCTGTTTTATATTTTTTCCCTTCTCCTGTTTATTTTTCTTTTTCAATTCTTTTATTCTGTTTTGATTTTGTTTAATCAATTCAAACAATAATTTGAAAACAAACTTTTGCCAAACTTTGTGAATAATCAAACACTGTTTATTAACACATTCTGAAGTCAAATTTAGAATAATTCTTTTATTCTTTTTAGGTTTTTTTAATTATTTAAAACAAAGCCCTTGCTTTAAATTCAATTAATATCAAATATATTTTTAACCCTTATTTAATTTCAATTTTCACAAAACCTTTTCATTAGGTTTTATTTATTTATTAGGGTGTCAAATACCTCACTTTGAATTATTTGGAATATTTTTAATATGATTTATTAATCATTTTAAGTTGGGTACTTGTTTTTATTCCAATGAAATTAAAAATGGGTTTAATTCCATAAATTTATTTAGTTGATTTCTCTGTTCCCATTTAAGTTAATTAAGCAACTTTTATTCCACTTGGGTAAATTCCAAATTCTATTTTCCCATGATTTAATTAATCATTTCTAATAGGGATTTTATCTTTATTCAAATAGGATTAGAATTTGGTTAATGCCATTTTATTTTATTTAACAATTCTCTATCCTTTTATTTGGATTTGGATTATAACTTATTCCATTTGATTATGGATAAGGCCAAGATTTAATTTGGTCTTTAAATATTCCTTATTTAATATTTCTTTCTTTATCTTATAAAATCCATATCTTTTTATTTATAGATCCAAACTTGGTGATTCCAATTGGTAAAATCTTATTTAATATTTATTTATCCTTTTAAATACCTTTAGGACTATTTGCTCACCATTTGGTATGGATTCTAGATAGGTTCTTTATTAGCTTTGGAAATTCAATTTCCTTATCTTATTAAATTCATAAGATTTTATTTATGGCTCCAAATCAAGTGAAACCAATTCATATGGTTTTATAATATTTCTATTTGTCATTCTTGGTCATTTATAAATGTTTGTTGACAAAATTTTATATGGATCTAAACCATGGTCTTAGAGATATCTTGGAAATGATTTTATTCCATTAGGGTTTTAGGGTTTTGGTTTATTTTCCAAGTGTTTAAATTTCCAGATGCATTTATGAAGAATGCATTTCACTTGATTTTAATTAACCAAAGTTTGTTCAAGATGGGATTTAAGTTTCCATCTAGAATCAAAAGTTTCTTTTCACCCTAAAATTCAACAATTATTTATTTTTCACATTACAAGATTTGGAAAATCTTGGGATGTGACACCATCGGATCCCCGCAAACATAACATGCATGATTACAATTAGATGATCTTGATCATGAATGGAGCTCATAAGATCTAAACATGGTAGCACAAAGGAGGATAAACAACCATCTAGCTACTACATGGACCCATAGTCCAAGGTGGAACTACTCACACATTATACCGGAGGCTGGCATGGTGATGAAGAAGGCCTCCGGGATGATCTCTCCCCTCCAGCAGGGTGCCAGGAAGAGCTTCAGATCCCCCCGATCAAGGGACGATGGTGGCGGCGGCTACAGACCGTTTTGTGGAAGATTGATCGGGTCCTTAGGGTTTAGGTATCAGAGGCTTCTTATAGGCGAAGAGGAAGGACGGGGGGTTCCCGAGGCGGCTGCACACACCCCCCCCCCTCCCAGGCACGGTCCAGGCCTGGCTGTGCGACCAGGATGTGTGGCCCCCTCGAGGCCCTCCTCTATCTCGTCTTCTGGCTCCGTGTTCTCCTCGGTGAAATATTGACTTTGGCTTTTGTCCCATCCAATTCCGAGAATATTCATTTTCTGACTTTTCTGGAACCAAAAACAACAGAAAACAAACAACTGGCACTGTGGCATCTTGTTAATAGGTTAGTCCTAGAAAACATATAAAAATACCTCAAAGTGTAGACAAAGCAAAGCAAAGTAGATACTAAACAAGCATGGAACATCAAAAATTATAGATGCGTTTACAACGTATCAAGCATCCCCAAGCTTAACTCTTGCTCGTCCTCGAGTAGGTAAGTGATAACAAGAATAATTTTTTAGGTGACATGCACCATCAAAATCAAGATTAAACCATTTGCAAGCATTGAAAGCTGGGATCAAAGTACTCTAAACATGAGCATGAAAGATGAAGTTCTAACAATAAGACAAAGTAACTATGCATGCAACATTAAAGGATACAAACAAAGATTCATGAATAACAATGCATTGAAAGACGTATGTTTGTTTCACATATAGAAAACATAGCATAGTGGCATTCATCTTGTCCCTCATGGAGTAGCAATAAATGCAAAGGACACCTTCAATGTTCATAAGGGTGACTAGATACAAATAGTTCATGAGCAAGCAATATCAACATTATGAGTCAATCAATAAGTTTTGGGACAATGCACATAGAACTAGGAATGGCAACTATGCTCTCTTAATTGGTGCCTAAGGATAGAAGGTGGAGACTAAATATAATAGAAGCAGGGATTTCAAGTCTCATAAAGAGCTTCCAAAAATTATGGTACTTGTTAGCTTTCAGCTCTCATGGTCCCTATCATAATCATCTTGAAGTGATTATGGTTAAAGTGAACAAAATATGGAGTATATGCTTGACAAAGTATAAGTTGGCAATCTCATGTCCCTTAAATACGAGGGCGGCTCCTCATGCTACTCAACTTTAGTCACCGGTAAGTTCTTGTCATAGTAAGTACATATGTATCATAGAGAACCGCCAATGGGGTACCCCTTGCACATGATACAGGATCTATCCCATATCAAAATGACAAGGCAAGTAGACAATGAGCATCTCAGCAATCTTCTTATTTACCATGGGAAAATGGTGCTTTTTCTCTCTTTGCTCTTTTCAATATGTCTCTCTTTTTTATAAGAAGAAAGCTTCATAGATTGCTCACTATGGTGATGCTGCAAGTTTCCACCATGATTAGGCATGGCTTAGGCTAGCGGCCCAGGCGTTTCTCTAACACACATACATAACTCCATGGACTTACAAGCTCCTTTTTTATTTCACACCGATGACATCCGCAAACAAAAGAGCATGATATCAACTGGGTACAATGTACAGGTGCAATGTTGAAAGCATTCCTCATGACAGCATGGTTCTGCTAATTCCAACGTATAAGTGCAAGCATATACAACATAGATGACACAATGGTTCAAGTTTATTAGGGGCAAGAAAAATAAAGTGTGCCATCAATTTTGTGAGAGCTTTAATCACTAACTTCCACATAATAAGTTTAATTTGGAAGATAGATAAAACAAGAATATACTTGGAATGGTGTAACACACCATGCATAGGAATTTATAGTGGACACTTTGGAATAACTTTGTTACTTGGGAGTTGGATGCATGAGTAGAGCTTACTCATACAAGTGGAGGCTAGCAAAAGACTAGGAGCGACCAACTAAGAGAGCAATAATGGCCATAATCATGCAGAGCGATAAAACATTACTAATCAAAGCATAACGTGGTACCACAAGTCAAAAACTAAATGATCATAGAGGCTAAGGTGACTTGTTCATAGTCATAACATGGTGTGAACATGTGCCAAGTCAACCCAAACAAAGCATCAAAGGAGAATACCACAATACTATGCTTTTGTATGCTAAAACAACGCATGATTCTTTCAAGGCACATTAAGCAGTCCTAATTGTTTGGAAAAATTCGTGCTACATCAATAGTCACTAATCATAAGGTCAAAACAACATCTACCATGACAAGATAAAGTCTAAGTCACAGTCAAAGCAAGCTCCTCTTGTACTACTCAAGCAAGAACTTTCTACTCCTTTCCAACACCAATCAACTTATTTGAAACAACACAGCGAGAACGGGGGTCCAACTACTTTATTCAAGCAAACTAAACAAACCAAAACCAAAAACAAAAACTAAGACGCTCCAAGAACAACACAACTTGTGCATGAAATAATAAAAATGAAGTGTCTAGAAATACCTGAGATTTTTATTGATAAAGAAAGGGGATGCCTTGGGCATCCCCAAGCTTTGATGCTTCCTACACCTGCAAATTTTCCTTCATACAAAACTTCACACAATCTTCATTAGCAATATTAGTGCATTCAAAAGATAATAGACCTTGGGGTTTAGTTTTAAAACAACAAAACTTTCACTAAAGGCATAAACTACTGTAGCAATTCCCTCAAAAAGCTCAATTTCCCAAAAAGAACCCAAAAAGGAATCAATAAGAAGCAAATGCAAATAATGGCAGAAATCTGTCAAAACAGACCAGCAGGTAGAAACCAATTTTTTCTAAGACCTTCTATTGCTCAAATCAAAAAGTGTTGAACAAACAAAAGTTATCTAACAACCTGGGGTTTTATTCAGAAAATTATAGGTCAATCTGACTTACGGATATTTTACACAAATTTTTACAGTGGAGCATAAAAATCTGTTTCGGGACAGCAACTCCCCAAATCTTACTTCCCTCTCATTAGAGGTTATTCTTGGCACAAAAATCAAACAAAAAGGATAAGGAGAGGTTATTACAGAAGTAATAACTTCCAAGACTCAATAAAACTATTGGGTTTTCCTAAGAAGTACTTTTCTTTAACGCCTTTAAGTTAGGCACAAGAAGCAAGAATCAAGTATTTTCAAATGAAGAAGCATTAACATCAAACCTTGATTTCAAGGTAGGAGCAAAGGGTAACCTCTATATCCTCATAGTGAAGTGTTCAATACCTTTCTTGAATGGAAATTGATATTTAATGGTGCCTTCTTTCATATCAATGATGACACCATCAGTTCTAATAAAAGGTCTTCCCAAAGTAATGGGACAAGAAGCATTCTATTCAACATCCAAAACATAGAAATCAACAGGGACATAAGAATTGTTAACCATAATAAGAACATCATTAACACTCCCCATGAGTTTCTTTTTATCATTATCATCAAGTGGGACATCCAAATAGCAATCTTCCAAAGGTGGAAAATCAAGCATTTCATAAATCTTTTTAGGCATAATAGAGACACTAGAACCAAGGTCACACGAAGCTTTGAGATCAAAGTCATTCACTTGCATATTAATAATGGGTTCCCAACTATCTTCTACTTTCCTAGGAATAGAGGCTTTGTGTTTCAATTTTTCTTCCTTAATTTTAATGAGAGCATCTGCAATGTGTTTGGTGAAGGCCACATTCATATCACTAGCATTAGGACTTCTAGCAAGCTTTTGTAGGAACATAATCACTTCAGAGATATTGCAACCATCAAGATCAAAATCAAACTTAGCATCACTGGTAGTAGACTCATTAGGTTCAGGCATTGTGGTAGGAGGAATAGGGACTTCTTGTGGTTTGGTGGCATCCATATTGGTGGTGTTAATAGTACACACACTATTGTTTCTAGCAATTACAGCTTCTCTTTCCCACTTAGCATGTAGTTTAGCTAACAGTCTAAATTTTTCATCAATGGTAACTTGTATGGCATGAGTAGCAGCAAAGGTACTTTCCAAGGTTTCCGTTTTAGCAGCCATTTTATTAATCAAAGAGGACTATGGTTCAGACAAAGAGGAAATATTTTTCTCAACATTCATAAGCTTTTCCTCCACAATTTTGTTGAAAGTGGTTTGTTTACTAATAAAATCTTTAAGCACGACTTCAAGTTCAGAGGGAGCACTTCTAGTATTGTCGTTGTAGGAATTCCCATAAGTATTGCCATTATTAGGAGGATAAGGCCTATAGTTATTATTACTACCAAAATTATTCCTATAGGCATTGTTGTTGAAATTGTTGCTTCTAATGAAGTTCACATCAACTTGCTCTTCTTGAGCAACCAAAGAGGCTAAGGGAACATTATTTGGATCTATATGAGCTTTTCCATTAACAAGCATAATCATGATAACATCAATTTTACCACTCAAAGAGGAGGTTTCTTCAAGAGAATTTACCTTCTTACCATGTGGAGATCTCTCAGTGTGCCATTCAGAATAGTTGACCATCATATTATCAAGAAGCTTTGTTGCAGCACCCAAAGTAATGGTCATAAAGGTACCTCCAGTAGCAGAATCCAACAGATTTCTTGAAGATAAGTTTAGTCCTGCATAAAAAGTCTAGATAATCATCCAAGCAGTTAGTCCATGAGTGGGACAATTCTTTACCAAAGATTTCATTCTTTCCCAAGCTTGAGCAACATGTTCATTATAAAGTTGTTTAAATTTCATTATTTCACTTCTCATAGATATAATCTTAGCAGGAGGATAGTATTTTCCAATAAAAGCATCTTTGCACTTAATCCAAGAATCAATACTATTTCTTGACAAGGATAGCAACAATTCTTTAGCTTTTCCTCTCAAGTAGAAAGGAAACAATTTGAGATTAATAATATCTCCATCTACATCCTTATATTTTTGCATCTCAAAAAGTTCAGCAAAGTTATAGGGGTGGGTAGCAGCAGCATCAGAAGTAGCACCAGAAAATTGCTCTTTCATCACAAGATTCAACAAAGCAGGCTTAATTTCATAAAGGGTAGCATCAGGAGCAGGTGGAGCAATAGGTATACTCAGGAAATCATTGTTGTTTGTGCTAGTGAAGTCACACAACTTGGTGTTCTCAGCAGATTTCATTTTCGCAAAGGTGGAGCAAACCAACAGCAGCAACAACTAGAGTAGGAACTAATTTTTGTGTGTGTGTTTTTATAAGAAAAAGCAAACCAAACAAAACTTATTTTTTGTAATTTTTGATATAAAGAAGCAAACAAAACAAGGAAAAAGAAACTAAGCAAAACAAAAACAAAGTAAAGAGAAAGGTTGTGAAGGACTCCCCTTGTGAAGCCGTCCTTAGCCTCCCCGGCAACGGTGCCAGAAAAGCTTGTTGATTGCAGCTCAGATCACTATAGAGATTCGTTGGGAAACCCCAAGAGAAAGGTATGATGAGCACAACAACAAGCTTTCCCTCAGTAAAAACCAAGGTTATCGAACCAGTAGGAGGAAGGAAACGACTCAAAGGTGTTGCTAGTAACTTGGAAACCTGCACAACATAAACTCAAGACTTTGCCCCAACGAACAGTGAGGTTTTCAATCTTGTTAGTTTGCTGAAAACAAAGGATTGACCATATGGTGTGGAAGGTAATGGTGGTTTGCAGAAAGTAAACAGTAACAGTGGAAGATGTATCAATGGTAAAGATTGGACCGGGGTCCATAGTTCACTAGAGGTCTTCTCCTTAAGATAAACAACATAACATGTTAGGTAAACAAATTATAGCGAGGCAATTGACAGGACAGAGCAAGGCATAACAATGCAATACTAGACATTCATGATCCTATGAGATTTGATTGGGCATTACAATAATATACATAAACCGCCATCCAACTACATCTATGACTAGTAATCCACCTTCAGGATATCATCTGAACCCCCTCCAGTATTAAGTTCAAGCAACGGACAACTGCTTTAAGCAAGGTGTGTAAAGTAAACAATACACTTGTTCCATGAAAAATAGATTGTTGTTTTTCTCCCTAGTAGCAACAGCACATCTACAACCTTAGAGATTTTTGTCACTTCCCTAGATTCAATAGAGGCATGAACCCACTATCGAGCATAAATACTCCCTCTTGGAGTCACTAGCATCTACTTGGCCAAGATAGCTACTAGAAACGGAGAGCATGCAAGATTTCAAACAACACTGACATGATAGAATCAATAAGATAGAACCATTAATCAATCTGACATAGTAATCTCAATATCCATCGGATCCCCGCAAACACAACATGCATGATTACAAATAGATGATCTTGATCATGAACGGAGCTCACAAGGTCTAAACATGGTAGCACAAAGGAGGATAAACAACCATCTAGCTACTACATGGACACATAGTCCAAGGTGGAACTACTCACGCATCATACCGGAGGCTGGCATGGTGATGAAAAAGGCCTCCGGGATGATCTCTCCCCTCCGGCAGGGTGTCGGGAAGAGCTTCAGATCCCCTCGATCTAGGGACGATGGTGGTGGCGGCTACGGACTGTTTCGTGGAAGATTGATCGGGTCCTTAGGGTTTAGGTATCGGGGGCTTCTTATAGGCGAAGAGGAAGGCTGAGGGGGTGCCCGAGGCGGCTGCACCCCCCAGGCGCGGGCCAGGGGGTGTGGCCCCCTCGAGGCCCTCCTCCGTCTCATCTTCTGGCTCCGTGTTCTCCTCGGTGAAATATTGACTTTGTCTTTTGTCCCGTCCAATTCCGAGAATATTCATTTTCTGACTTTTCTGGAACCAAAAACAACAGAAAACGGGTAACTAGCACTGTGGCATCTTATTAATAGGTTAGGTCCAGAAAATATATAAAAATACCTCAAAGTGTAGACAAAGCAAAGAAAAGTAGATACTAAACAAGTATGGAACATTAAAAATTATAGATACGTTTACGACGTATCACCAAGCGTTAAAGCTTGGGGATGCCCAAGGCATCTCCTTCTTCATCAATAAAAATCTCAGGTTTTCTTTCTAGACACTTTATTTTTATTGCTTCGTGCACTTTTGTGTTGTTCTTGGAGCATCTTTGTTTTTGTTTTTAGTTTTATTTTGTTTGGTTTGCTGAATAAATTAGTTGTACCCGCGCATTCTTATTTTGTTTCAAATAAGTTGATTGGTGTTGGAAAAGAGTAGAAAGTTTCATGCTTAAGTGGTACAAAAGGAGCATTGCTTTGACTATGGCCTAGACTTTATCATGTGATGCTAGATGTTGCTTTGACTTTATGCTTAGTGATTATTGTTGTGGCATGACTTGTGTCAAACAATTGAGATTGCTTAATGTGCCTTGAAAGAATCATGCGTTGTTTTAGCATACAAAAGCATAATATTGTGGTATTCTTCTTTGATGCTTTATTTGGGTTGACTTGGCACATGCTTACACCATGTTAAGACTATGAACCAGTCGCCTTAGCCTCTATGATCATTTAGTTTTTGACTTGTGATACCACTTTATGCTTTAATTAATAATTTTTTGTCGCTTTGCATGATTATGGCCATTATTGCTCTCTTAGTTGGTCGCTCCCAGTCTTTTGCTAGCCTCCACTCGTACAGAGTATGAGCTCTACTCGTGCATCCAACTCCCAAGAAACCAAGTTATTCCAAAGAGTCCACTATAAACTCCTATGCATGGTGTGTTACACCATTCCAAGTATATTCATGTGATTACCTATCTTCCAAATTAAACTTGTTATGTGAAAATTAGCGATTAAAGCTCTCATAAACTTGATGGCACACTTTACTTTCTTGCACCTAATAAACTTGAACCATTGTGCCATCTATGTTGTTTATATGCTTGCACTTATAAATTGGGAATTAGCAGAACCATGTTGTCATGGGGAACGCTTTCAACACTTGTAAATATTATCCAGTTGATATCATGATCTTTTGTTTATGGATGTCGGTGGTGTAAAATAAAAGGGAAGCTTGTAAGTTCATGGAGTATTATATATGTGTTAGAGAAATGCCTGGGCGGCTAGCCTAAGCCATGGCTAAGCATGGTGGAAACTTGCAGCATCACCATAGTGAGCAATCTATGAAGCATCTTCAGAAAAAAATATAGAAAAAAGAGAAGAGAAAAAGAGAAAAAAAAGAGCACCATACTCATGGTAAATAAGAAGATTGCTGAGATGCTCATTGTCTGTTGCCTTGTCATTTTGATATGGTATAGCTCCTGTGTCATGGGGCAAGGGGTACCCTATTGGCGGTTCTCTATGATACACATATACTTACAATGACAAGAACTTGCTTGGGACTAAAGTTGAGTATCATGAGGAACGGCCCTCATACTTAAGGGACATGAGATTGCCAACTTATGATTTATCAAGCATATACTTCATATTTGCTTCACTTTAACCTTAACCACTTCAAGATGCCTATGATAGGGGCAATGAGAGCTGAAAGCTAATAAGTACCATAATTTTTGGAAGCTCTTTATGAAACTTTAAATCCCTACTTCCCTCTGTGAAGGGCCTTTCTTTTACTTTTATGTTGAGTCTCCATCTTCTATCTTTATGCACTAACTAGGAGAGCATAGTTGTCAGTCTTAGTTTAATGTGCATTATCCCAAAACTTATTGATTGAATCATAACTTTGATATTTCTTGTTATTAAATTATTTGTATCTAGTCACCCTTATGAACTTTGAAGGTGTCCTATGCATTTATGTTTTGCTATACAATGAAGGACAAGCTGAATACCACTCTTGCTATATTTTATATATGTGAAACAAACAAACTTCTTTCAATGCATTGTTATTCATGATATTTTGTTTGTACATTTTCATGTTACAACATAGTTGCTATGTCTTATAGTTAGAGCTACATCTTTCATGCTCATGTTTAGAGTACTTTGATCCCATCTATCAATGCTTTACAAATATTTTGATCAAAATTGTGATAGCATGTCACCTAAAAAATTATTGTTTTTATCACTTACCTACTCGAGGACAAGCAGAAGTTAAGCTTGGAGATGCTTGATACGTCGTAAACGTTTCTATAATTTTTATGCTCCATGCTTGTTTTATATCATCTGTCTTATGTTTTGTCTACACTTTGAGGTATTTTTATACATTTTCTAGAACTAATCTATTAACAAGATGCCACAGTGCTAGTTGCCCGGTTTATGTTGTTTTTGGTTTCAAAAAAGCTAGTAAGGAAATATTCTCGGAATTGGACGGGACAAAATCCAAAGTCAATATTTTACCAGAAGGAACACGGAGTCCGAAGGGCAGCCGAAGTGGAGCCACGAGGCGGCCACACCATGCGGCGGTGCGGCCCAGGGGGCGCGCTAGTCCTAGGTGTGGGCCCCTCGGGCGCCCACCGACCTTGCCCCTTCGCCTATAAAAGCACCTCGATGCAGAAACCCTAAGTACCCGATCATATATCCATGAAAAAGTCCGTAGTTGCGGCCATCTCCATCCCTAGATCGGGGGAGGGGGATCGGAAACTCTTCTCGGCACCCTACCGGAGGGGAGAGATCATCCCGGAGGCCTTCTTCATCACCATGCCAGCCTCCGAAGTGATGCGTGAGTAGTTCACCCTTGGACTATGGGTCCATACAGTAGATAGATGGTTGTTTCTCCTCCTTTGTGTTATCATGTTTAGATCTTGTGAGCTCCATTCATGATCAAGATAATCTATTTGTAATCATACATGTTGTGTTTGCAGGGATCCGATGGATATTAAGATACTATGTCAGATTGATTATTGATTCTATCATGTCTATGTTATTTGTGTTCTTCCATGCTCTCCGTTGCTAGTAGCTATCTTGGCCAAGTAGATGCTTGTGACTCCAAGAGGAAGTATTTATGTTCAAAAGTAGGTTCATGCCTCTAGTAATCTGGGAAGTGATAGAAATCTCTAAGGTTGTAGATGTGCTGTTGCTACTAGGGAGAAAACAATAATCCTTTGTCCATGGGGCAATTGTATTGTTTACTTTACACACATTGCTTAATGCAATTATTTGTTGCTTGCAACTTAATACTGGAAGGGGTTCAGATGATAACCTGAAGGTGAATTATTAGTCATAGATGCAGTTGGATTATAGTATATGTATTATGTTGTAATGCCCAGTCAAATCTCGTAGGAGTGAAGATGTCTAGTATTTGCATTGTTATGCTTTCTCAATCTGTCAATTGCCACGATGTAATTTGTTCACCCAACATGCTATTTATCTTATGGAGAACACCTCTAGTGAATTGTGGACACCGGTCCATTCCTTTATCATTGATATACCATCTACTATTTACCATTTACTATTTACTTTCTAAAAGCAAATCACTATCTTCCACACTATACGTTTAATCCTTTGTTTTCAGCAAATCGGTGAGATTGATAACCTCACGGTAAGTTGGGGGCGAAGTATTGAGTTTGTGTTGTGCAAGTTCCGAGTTGTTAGCAACACCTTGGAGTTGTTTCCTTACTCCTACTGGTTCGATAACCTTGGTTTCATAACTGAGGGAAACTTGTTGCTGTGCTCATCATACCTTCCTCTTGGGGTTTCCAACGAGCTCTACATATCCGTGCCATCAAAACCCTAGTTCTAGATTTGGTTCTTACAAGCTTGTCTTTACTTGTTTGACAGCTTGCTTGTATTCGGGAGCCTCCAATTCATTTATGGATGTGTGCCTCGAACTTGTTGTAAAGGTGCCGGCTTGCACCTTGAAGGTTGTCGATATAATGGAAGAGGTGAATCGAACCCGTTGGGGTGAGGTTCATCGGAGAACAAGGAAGGCCATTCATGGCGTAGGTGGCTTGATACCACCCCCTCTCCAAACATTGTAACATCCCAGGATTTAGCACCTAGAAATAGAGAGGACACAGGTTTGTGCATTGCATTCATGCATAAGAAAATCCGGGGAATTTTCGCGCAAAACTATAAGAGCTACGGAGGGATCGGGATCTCTCTTGTACTGAAGGAAACTTGGGAGCAAGTGCGATAGATTTCGACATGACCTTTGTAGAATTCTTTGTTTTAGGGAAAATTTGTTCAAACAAGCATTTGAATTTCAAATATGAAATTCAAATGAATTTATAAAATTCACAAATAAGAATTGGAAATATTTAATAACTTGAAATAAAATGAGTACATAAATAATATAACAAGGATTCTTTATTAATATAAATATATATGCATATAGTATTATTTTACAATAGATAAATCAAATAATTCTTTATATAAGACCTTGTCTTTACAATTAGAAAACAAATAAGTAGGAAAAGGAATTACAATTGAAATAAATAACAACATTCTTTATTACAACAATATATTTGACACTCTCCTTACAAAAGAATTGTAAAATAAATAAAAAATTAAATAAGTAAACTTTATTGAATTGAATACAAATACAATGTTTTTACAATATATAAAACAAAATATAAATTACAATATCTCAACATTATTCAATCAGAAAAGAAATTACATATATTTATATAAAAGAGAAATCCTAAACTATTGTTCCTAAGCTACTTCTTTATCTTGTATCCTTTACCCCAGATGTTCCTGCAAAAACAAACAACTAAAAAATAAAATACAGGGGTTAGTTTTGGGATTAGATTACTCTTAGAATTAGCATACTAATGATATGCTAGTCTCATCATTGAGTGATTTTAAATGGAACAAGTGTAGTATCTGTTCTTGTTCTATCTAATGACCTCAGCACAACATCATAGGTCAAAAAGGGGCAAGTTTCACCTTGATAAAATAGTAAAAGAATCAAGCTTCCACTTGCTAGCATCCAAAAATATAGCTAACTCCAGATAATATCAAATTAGCTGAACACATTCAGGGCAAAACATCTCCCAGATGAAACCTGGACAAGGAGAAGGTTCCTGGACTATACCAGGCAAACTCACAGGCAGCATTATCACAACATGCAGCTGTGAGCTGTCAACACCATAGCTAACCAGGAAACCAGATAAGAAGGAAACGGCCATAGCCAACAAGTATCTGCCCACACTCCACAACACATTCACACAACATCACCACCAGAGTGTCAAACCACACCACCATAGCTCTGGTTGCTCCCAGGAGCCATCCTAGAGCTAGGACAAGGGTAAATCAAGGCCAGATGTACAAGGCAAGATTAATATTCGGCAGAATGGACATGAATCAATCAAGATCCATCACAAGGGCAAGACAACAACAACAGTAGATCAAGAGCAGCTGCAACTTAACCACAATCTCACCAAGTCAAGCTAATCTACTCTGCATATCAGGTTACCAACTATAATAGTAACAGAACATGCTCATTTCATCTTTTAGAGCATAAGTGTTAGTGGGAAAAAATGGAGAACTCTCAGACTAGCATAGAAGTGCTATGCTAGTCTCATCATTGAGTTAGAAAGGATAAAACTGTAGCATCTGTTTCAATCATCATTAGGGCCTCAGCCTTTGCATCATAGGCTGGATCTTGTTGCTCACAACAATCATCAAGGACTAATGAGCCTTGACCATGTTGATTAATTAACATAGCAATAGATCCTACTCACTATGAGTATGCTACTGTGCACCCTTCAATTGGGTTCCACAGTATTAAGATCACATCAGATCTTGCAAACAGGATCTGTCACTGTGCACACTCCAAAATGGAGGCCCCACAGTGACAGTCTGATACACAATGGCTATTATAATGTATCATCACCCAAAATCATCATTGAGATATCTCAGCCAAACAAACCTATCATTTTCCTAGCAGCACACTCTAGGAATCAATGGTATACTATATTTTACTATCAACAAAGATAGTAAACCAAATCACCACCATCATCATATATGCACCTGAGTCAAGGATCCACACCTTTTGTCAGAGAAACCAACCAAAAACTAAAAGGGACTAATTCATATAATTTTCTTAGGCATTAACCCTAAGAATCAAGTATATATATATAGAATTTCATTCAGTAATGAATTCAAATCATTTTCCTAAAAATAAACATTAGGAATCAGATAGATATGTATTCACCGCTCAACATAATGGAAGCTAGAAGATTATCAACTTAATCATATTTTCCACACAGCTAATCACAACAGTGATAACCAGGCACAATTGTGCATGCTTGGTTCAGGTGCTAGTTGCGGTGACCCAACATACCACTACATGATGTAGTACACTATAGTCATTGACATAACACTAATGAAACACCGTTCACTAGTATTACATCCCTCAGAGTAGTACACCAGAAACACAGCAGGTCCAAGACATGACTATAGGTTATAACTCAACTCTTTACACAAGATCTAGAGAACACTCTAGGTTAAAGAGAGAGAAAAAACTTTTTACAAAGAAGAATCAGAAATAAACAACTCATAACTATTATGCTAATAAAATTAGCATCTAACTATTTGGCTTGTACTGTTGCTATTGCAGTACTCTACAGAAGTAGGTTCTATGGCTAGAGATTCTATTCTTATCTAATTCGCAACTTTGTCTTCACTTGAGTTGATGTATATGTTGACTTCTTTGACTTCATTGAAGAGCTTTAGCTTTTAATGTTGATTCCTGGAGCGTAACTTGATGTAGACATCGTCTATACTGGCTTTAGAACCTAGCAAGGGTTAAGAAGATACGTTGAGTACGAGTGTACTCAGCAAGTTCACTGAAAAAGGAGTGTTTGATGCACTATATCTATATCCACAGACCATAGGTCGTAGGCAATGCAGGTTTTCGTAAACATTTCTTCAAACAAAACTTTTATTCTGAAAAACTATGTCCGTTAGCCTTCACGGGTTTACCAGAACTTTCATGGAGTTCCTTTTCCGCTGCGTTCGCAGCTCCTTCCCGGAACAGGGAGTAACAAGTTACAGTTCTTACACACTACAGAGGTGTGTTACTTTACCCATGAGAGATCAACTCTTTGTTGCACAACCGGGCAGCTTATTCCCGTCCACAATTCCATGATGTGGGGCCCAGAAGATGATCCAAGCCAATCACTGCCCCCTTCGCGACCTCGCATGCCTCCTTGGTATACACCATGCCCACATAAAGAATTACGGCATTGGTTTGTACAAACCGTTAGATGTCAGAACTATCGTGGGACGATGAGGGTTCCCACCCATATGCTGCATATCTGTCAACACCCGGATTTTTAATCCTGGATGCCTGTTATGCCATACATCGCAATCCCAGGATTACCATTTTTGCAAGACATAACAGAATTGGATACCATAGTACATCATCCATTACAAACGATACAGAAGTTCTTACACAAATAGGGATCTCATGATCCAGTTCTTAACACAACATCAAGCAGCGGAATACGTAATAATAACGGTAGCGTAGGCGAAGCCCATCTTCGAGGTCACAGGCAATGCTGATGATGGGAGATGATCCTAGTTGTCGTAACCTTCCTGGGGTCCATCTTCCAGGTACTCCTCTTTATAGTTTGGCCATGGGAATAGCCAGGGACAAAGCCATGAGTACTGTTTAAGTACTCGCAAACTAATACTAACAGGTAAAGGGGGGTTTTTGGATAATAGGACACTAGGCTCTAGGGTTGTTTTGCAAAAGCCAGATTTATCTCTACTAGGTTCCAAAGCTAGTCACAATTTTATAACTCCTAAGTGGGATCTTGTAACTCATGTCACAACTCTGTTGTGGTCAAGTCAAAGTCTCAATTCATTTCACAAGTCATTTTGAAAAGTCTGACGGGGAACAGTATGGCCACTCCAACTGTCCATAACCGCGGACGCGGCTATTCGAATAGTTTGACACTCTGCAGAGATTGTACACTTTCACCACAACATTCGATACATCCGTCGGGAACAAATCCTGAATTCACCATACTCAGTATGCGGATAATCAATCCTAACCTTTCAATTACACGCCCTAGTATAAGCACCTCTCCTGTGAGTTTGGCCTCCCAACCATGACCAACTGTCATCTTGGGTACTGCACAGGTGGACAATCTTCACAAGGTAGCCTCAGCTCAGACCTTGGCCGTGAGGGAACTAATACTAAGGAATATAAGTTTCCAGTCAAGCCCTATCCAGTATTCGAGTATTGTGGTTGTACGATAAAATTGGAATGGTATCGCATCCAGACAACCATCAGTTTTATAAAGGGCTAAGGCTCATGCCTCATCATTTTCATCACCAAAATCATCAAGTGTTCGGAAACACATGTCCAAAACATTTCAATAGAATGATCCATCATTCCAAGGTTTTCATAACCATTTTTCCATCAAGTATTCCCATCTAAAGGTTGATCAAGTTTTATGCTTAGCACTAGCATCTACAGGTGGGGGTAGTACTAATGAGGGGTGGTAACTAGTGGAGTTTCAACTAAGTATAACCTTATGTCTCAGGCTGATGTCAAGGTTTCTAACTTAGGCCAAAATTTTATGCTCTTTATGCAACCTTCAGCATCTTTCCAAAATCTACCAGTCACTTAAGTAAACTCTGAGTAAGCTTTGATAAAGAAATAAAGTAAGAAGCTTGCACATAAAGCTAGGATTGGTTTATTAAGTGGGTATGATCACATATGCTTAAGGCATATAGTAGTCATAACACAAGTATGGGTTTGTGGAATTAGTAGGGTATCTTGCAAGGGTTAGCTTGCATAGGTCAACTTGATTAGTAAGGCTTGCACAGGTATAGTATCAGCTTGCATCAATATTAGTATAAGCTTGCCTTGTGCAGAGCAGTGGTTGAAGTTCTCCTCGGCTTCGTCTTCGTAGTATCCTCCTTCCTCCTCGTATCCTTGGTCGGTACTAGCGTCTATGAATAAATACGAGGTACACAATCACCAAACAATACTTAACTACTTGCAATCATTACCCACAAGGGTCCTATAGATGATCTAGCATCATCCCTAACATTACAAGGTTAAGGCTTGATTTAATTCCTTTTATTTTTAGAGAAGTAATTTCTACTCATTGAAAAACTACTTAAGATTTAATATTCTCCAAACTAAACATGGGATCATGTTGACACATGTTATCACCACATATTGTAGTCCATGGGAATGTGATTTAAAGTGGTGTCACAATTTAATAAGGTTTTACCCTTTTTATTTTAATTAATTAAAGTGGCTAGAAATGCTTATGTAGCATTCTTTTATTACTTGGACAATATTTCTGCAAGTAAGCCTATATGTTTTTATATATTCTGAAAGGTATGGTTAAATGTGATTCTTGAGAGTTGGAATCAACTCAAAAGCTATTATGGTTTAAATTTGAAAAATGTTTGAATGCAGAAAAGCTTTTGCCTTGTTATTTTTACCATGGGTGATCTATAGATCCAAATGACTTGAATCCAACGGGCTTGGATTCAGCATTCACAGACCTTTCCAACAAAATTGGTTTCATTCAATTTGGTGCACTGAATCGATCTAGGTTGATTTTTGAAGTTGGGTACAGAAGTGTGTTTGAATTGAAATAGAAAAAGGTTTAATTTGAATAATTGGGCTGCGCGGGAAAAGTTACTGGGCCGGCCTGCTAAGCGCAGTGCTCCCGCGGGCTGCTTAAGTGGGTGTTCCCACTCGTCAGTGACACGGGGCTGGGCGAAGCGGTATGGGGCGACGTGGATCGTTCGATCTAGTTCTAATCTAACGGCTGGGAGTCATCGTCGACGCGAGACAACTCCGGCGAGAACAAAACCTAGCGCGGCCAGTGAGGGTTGCTGGGGGCTCACCGAGGTACTGGCGAGGGTCGGCGAGGCGGGCGAACGACGAAGTCGACGATGGCGAATCTCCTGGTACCGGTGGCTTCTCCTGGGACGGCTCCAATCGCTGGCTCCCTTCTTCTCCAGCAGCGGCAGGCTCTAGTGAAATTCCGGCGAGGTGGTGCTTGCCTTGCTCTGAGAATGGTGTGGCACGATCAGTGAGGAGAGGGGAGTGAGATGGTGTGAAGAAATCGTGCGGGGGTGGCCTCTATTTATAGTCGAGCGAGGGGACCGTCGGGGCGCACGGTGAGCTCGTCGGGGGCGAGGTTACAGGCGGCTAATGGCATAGGAAAGGGTAGGGGACGGTGCGGTGTCTCCTGGCGATGCTCAACGACATGGTCTCGAGGCATGGGGCGGTGTGGTTTGGTCTGGAACGGACGGTGCTCTGCGCGGCAGAGGCGGCGTCTTCGACGGCGGGCGGTGGCTGTGCGGCACGGGGCGGCAAACGGGGATGTCTGGTGGTCTCCTGGGTTGATGGTGATCGTGTGTGCACGCGGTGAGGGCGGCGCGCGGTCTGTGGGCGCTGGTCGAGGGTGGCGCTCTGGCGCACGCTCGGCATGGTCTGGGCGCGGCTTGTGCGCGTGGTCCAGGGCTTGGCAACGCTTGCGGCTGGGACAAAGAGTGGCGGTGGACGGTGGTCTGCCTCCCAGACAAGGTTGGCACGACTAGTTCTTCCTCTAGCCTGCTGTCCACAATAGGGTGACAAGGGGGTGCTCGGCTGTTCACCATTGATGGCAATGGCAAGCTCACAGGGGTGCTAGTCCTTAGTTAAACTTCCTAGATGATCTACTGAGATGTGTGTGAGCTAACTAGGGAACAAGTTAGGCCAAATTTACTGCACACTATAGTGTTTGATGTTTGTTTGATTTGTGTCTGCAACCTGTTTGATGAAATGGCCGCATGAACTCAAGTTTTGAATTTTGAAATGATTTTTGGTGGGTTTGCTAGATTGGTGCTGGTGAGTCTGCAGATGCTTGGGTTTTGAAAGTTGAGCTTGTTTGAGTGGTTTTTGCAAAAGTGGGATCTTCCCATATGATAAAGATTCAATTTTGAATTGTCATTTAAACTATGCATTTGAAAGTTTCTGGATGCTCACAAAGTGGGCCTTGATACCTTGTTATGAGTACATTCAAGGGGTGCAAGGATCCAGAAAAGTTTCGGTTAGGTTCTGAAAGTTTGAGACAGCCAAGGTAGGCATGGGAGTTAAATTGGCCAAAATGACCATTCATTTCATATATTTGTTTTGATTTACTTGTCTTTAGGAAAAGTGTGGGAAATGTTTTAGATGATGTTTATTTCACCTAAGAAACATTTTACAAGCAATGAAACAAACAAACAAGGTGGTTTTAAAGAAATTCAAAATCCATGCATACACATATGCATGCATTCATGATTTTATTTAGAAAAGTTTTTGTTAACCCTAATTTTGATGATTAGAATTTGATGATACAAGCTTAGTATTTTTGGGATGTTACAATATCCTCTATGAATTACCAATTAATATGCACGCTACAAGGATAACATCCACGACCTGCACATCTAACTTCATGCGAGAGGAAGAAGATACAGCTGACTTCTCCGTCCCATTCCAAATCTCATGGTCAACGCGTAATATACGGCGCAAGAATCACTGGCGACATTGGTTGTTAAGTCCTAGGTGATATAGTTCTGAACAGTGGTATCCCAACCATCAGATTTAATAGATTAGCTGATCACCCTGGATCAATAATCAATAATCCTTATTATTATTGGAAAATAGTGTTTTCTGACCATTTTCAAATGCAGGTGAATACAACACTGGATTTTTAAATTACTTTATAGAAAATAAACAAAGGACATGAGCAAGTGTGAACTTGCCTTTTGTGATTGCAAGATTATGCACTCACGGTCTTTAAGACAATATAAGATCCAATAGTTGAAATCTGCATCACTGGTCTGGTAAGTACTAATGTTTAAAGAAGCAAGATGCTTTTATGCATAGGTAATGTAATGCAAGTTAATAAACACAAATCTCGAGAATAACATTGTCTTAGGGTTTGGATACTGGAATTGGTTTCCTTGGAATGTGTTGCCCTTTTAGATTAAGTTTCATACATGTGCTTCTTATTAGGGCTTGTGAGTGTGTGTGAAACAACATGTATTTATACAACAATAAAATACACACATATGGAATGCTACACAACGTTTCTTAGATCTTAATTGTCTATCTTCAAGTTTTACTTTATAAGTAATGATCTTTATAAGGAACCTAAGTGATAATAATTCTTAATACACAGGTAAAGTATAAAGTAATGTGATTATGTTTAATTGTTATTTGGTGACTAAGGTAAGAGTCCTTGGTTTTAGTTGTTAAGAGTTGAAGAATTTATTATGAGATTATTCTTTGAAGTGGCAAAAAGAATAACATTTGAAGAAAAGATTTCCTTCTTAAGGTTTGAACAACCCTGATAGCATTTAGAATATGATGGATAGAATGTGATTGATGTTGTTTATGCTTGCTTGAATAGTCTGGACTTGAGATGCATTATGTCTTGATTGAAATAGACCAAAAATTAACTATAAAAACATAAGTAGTTTATTAGACATGATGTTTATAAGCTTTTGAGACTAAAGTTAACTTTAAAAGGTTAAGTAAACTTAAAATGTAATATATTTTAATTCTTCCCAAGTTTTAGATTTATGATACGTATAATTAAAGTGTGGAATTATTCACTTTCTATTTAAGTCAATGATTGGATTAAATTTGTTTGGCTATTATGAAAGGAATATGTATTTATTTAATGGAACCATAATTAGATGGTCTTAGTACTTTGTTAGAATTTAAAGTTATGTTAGTAGTGGTTAAGATATAATGATTATTCACCATATTATATAAATGGGTGATACCCAATGTTTATTTAAAAGGATTCTTAATAATACTTTTAAAAGAATATTTTAAAGTTAAAAGTTATACTTAAGTTTGATTATGAATTCAAGTGATGGATTTAGAATTAGTACCAAGACAATAATTACTCAAGGTTTTATAAGAATTGTAATTATTTCTTACTTAAGAATTGTTTTAAAGAATTCTCAAAATAGGTATTAGGTAAGGCTTTATTATTTAAAATATTAAAGACTTTCCTAATAGTATATTTAATATTTTCTAGTGTAATATATTTACTCAAGATCTTAAAAATGAATTTTATTTATTTTTAAGTATTATCTTTATTTTTATAAAATTCATCAAAGAATTAAGTGTCTTTAATTATTTGATTTATATTCTATTTGTAAAAACTCTAAGTTAGTATTTTTATAAAATAGTAAAGTTATTTTTATACACAAAAATGATTTTTATTAAATTTTAGCAGTTTTTCTTATTTTATGAATTTTTACTTAATATTTAATAGTGTTTAATCTTTATTTGCATTTTATTAACTTAAATAAGTAAAGTTATATTTTTCTTAGGTGGATATTATTTTTGTGATAATTTTAATACATTAAATATATTTTTAGGATTTTTCTATATTTTTTCTAGGGTATAATTTATGTTCAGGGGTAGTTTGGTCATTTAGTGATTTGATAAATATTTTATTTTCTTATTTATTTTTCTTTGGAATTGGGCCAGGTTTACCAATGGGCCCATTTGGACCCAATCTGGCCCATCTGGCTCAGGGTCAAACCCCACCTCGGCCTGTCTCCCCCATCCACCCCCTCTTATGTTGGGCCACGCGGAGATAAAACAAAATTTCCTCTAACGTGGTGATCCCAAGATCTAGCTGAGGTAGAAGGCCACGAGGTTTACCACTAGACGCGCGGTTGCGGATTACTGATGAAGCGTGTCAGTTGATGCAGTGCAGTCCTCACGATCCGAACGTCCTGGTGCTGATCGCACAACACTACTGCTGGTATCCACACGTACAAGGAGGAGCACCGGCGGCGAACTGCTAGGTTCGTTACAGCGGCAGGACTGCTATGGAGCTAGGGTTTCCAACACATGGAATGACCTAACCGAACAACGATTAACCTTTCTGGGTTACGGTGCTCCACTATATATAGGGAGTGAACGTGGGCTCTGCTCGCGCGACCCATTCACTAAAGCCCATATAACACTAGTCACCGTGAGTCCAACTCACTAACTCAGTCCTAATCCGGATTAGGTCCAACCCAACCAGATTACAGGTTCAGATCCAATCCGAACTTGCTCCCGCTCTTAAGTGTGTGACCCCGCAGGCTCATGGCTACTTGGACACGATTGGAGTCCGACTCTCAATCGATCAGTCGGTAGCGGCTCCTAGCAGAACGTGCCGAATCCCAAGTACCAAAGAGTCATGACGACTTTCCTTTCCAATGCGACTTGCGTCCGAGTCCCTTTTGCCTCATGATATACCTTGTCAGACTATAGGCGAATAATTGTCATCCCTTAAATAGTCCGACTCTCTTCTCGATCCGAGATAAGTGATTCACCCGAGTAACTCTTAGTCGATCGCCTCGGTTAACACTTAACTGAGTCGTGCATGGCCATGCTTTCCGAATCATATCTCACGAGAGGGCCCAGAGAATATCTCTCCAAGTGGAGGGGCAAAATCCCATCTTGGTTATTCACATCACACAACTTGATTCTCAGTCGACCCGAACTCTGCCTTTATAACTGCCCAGTTACGGATCAGCGTTTGACAGAACCTAAGTCGGTGATCCTCAACTCGGACTATGCAACAACCTCAGGTCTAAGGATTACATTGATTGAGATATACAAATGACAATTTGTTCGTTGTACCTCAATATGGGTCAATCCGACTCGCTAAACTCTTTAGTCGAATCTGTGTAAGTTGGAATAGCATCTCTATGCCCATGACAAGTGGAACCGAGTCATCAAGCCAACTTTCACATTGGTCTAAGTTGTGTGTCCAGCACAACCTCAATGACCAAGGATATTTAGTACAAACAACATGAATGCATAGTTCCACAACCGAATCACATATTCAATGATACACATCAAATATTTATACAAGGACAACTTAATAACTTTATGAATACAATGGGAAATATCATCATACATGATTGCCTCTAGGGCATATTCCCAACATCTTACACCTCACACACTCACCTCCCCTTCTGGCTGCTGGCGACGCCGACGCCGTCGCCCACCCGATTCTGGCGACACTACTAGGAAAACGGCTATAGGTAATCCACACTTCTGTGGCGCACTTGCTAGTGGTGCCCCACGGGTAAAATAGGCATGGTGCACTACCCACGGGTACCCTACGGCTAACTACCATAAGCGTGGTGCACATGGGGGTGGTGCGCCACGGCTATGTGTGGGCCAGGGCACAGGTGGCCGCAACACACATACTCGTAGCGCACTAGGTCAAGGTGCGCTACGGATGTGTCACTTAGCCGTAGGGCACTCTGCCTGCCCTACGGCTAAGTGTGCTGCAGAAGCTGGGTCAACTTAGCCGTAGGGCACTCTATCCTAGTGCCCTACGGCTAAGTGGCTTGCACCAACTCCACACCCCCCCCCGTAGATCGCCTTTTTAGGTTTTGCAAAAAATAAAAGAAAATGATAAACACTTCCAAAAATATAATCCTTTCATATTTATGTAGGTAAAGTGGTATAGTTTGTAGGAAAATTAATAAACAATAATTTCGACTTTATCTGCAAAAAAAGTCATGTCACGATAAAATGGCCGTAACTTTTGCATACGATATCGAAAAAAATCGTATAATATACCAAAATGACGAGAACGAGATTTCGCATCTGCTCGCAACCACCTCTAGTCGTTTAGAGATTTTTTAGATTTTCAAAATTCAAAAAGAGTAAAAAGTTACGGTCAAAAGACCGTTTTTTCCTGCAGGAAAAAAAGAGGGCAACTTACCCGTAGTGCACCAGCACCTAGTGCGCCACGGATAAGCTTGGGCGGACTTCAAATTTGAATCACCACCCCGCCCACCTACCCCTCAACTTTCCCTCCCCCTTTTCCTTCTCCTTCTCCTTCTCCTCCTTCCCCTTTTTCCCCTTCACCTATTTCTGGCCACCTTGCTTCGGCCTCTTCCTCTCCTTCAAGTGATGGTGGCATGTCGACGACCTTCTTCTCCTCCTCCTCCTCGCAGTGACGACGGGCGATAGCGGCCTCCTCCTCCTCGCAGCGACGACCGATGACGGCAGCCTCCTCCTCCTCGCAGCGACGACCGGCGACGGCGGCCTCCTCCTCTCAGCGACGACAGGCGACGGCGGCCTCCTTCTCCTCACCTACCTCCCTTCCTCCCTCTCTTCTTCTCTTCCTCCCTCCCATCGTACCTCCCCTTCTCCACCCATCTACTTCCTCGATGCCGACAAGGACTACCATGGCCACGGCCTCCCGCACCTCCCTGCGGTGGTAGGTCGTGGCCACGACCATGCTCCGGCGAGGCGACACGACGGTGGCGCACGGACCCGATTGCTTTTGCAATTCAAAACGAGGGTGTTTTTGCATTTTTTTTGTTTTTTGAAAAACACATCCATGGCGCACCCTGTACTCCTAGCCGTGGCGCACCTGGTAGTGCGCCACGCCTATCTCGACACAACCGTGGCGCACCATGCAGTGCGCCACGGCTACGAGATAGCCGTAGCGCGAGGCCCGTGGCGCACTGCTAGTGTGCCACGGAAGGCCTTTTCAGGTGCGCCACGAACAGGCGTTTTCCTAGTAGTGCGAGGTAGGTCGTTGTGGTCGCCGCTGATGGTCGCCGGGGCTTCTCCTCCCTCAGGCCGACCTGGCTCTCCAATTGGATTTGTTCTTAAAGCCCCCCTCGACCTCGCCCCACCCATCTTGTGTGCGTCTAGGGTTTCAGTGCCTTACTTTACTGTATTTTTGTGATGTTCTGATGGTGATTCAGGGTGGTTTGGTGCAGTGTTGGTGGTGATATGATGGTGGTGAAGTTGGGTTCATTCTCTTCTAGTCCGATGCCGGTGGGACGGCAGTAGGTGCAACCCCGGTGTCGGAACTACGGTGGCTGTGGTGGTGTTGATGGGGTTTGAAGACTTCCTCGGGTTAGTATCACTCTGGCCGCGCGGGCACTACCCCGCCACGCCGTGGTGAAAGCTTCTCGGGTGCCAGGTACACTCCCTCTGTCTCGCATCTACTTCTCCCTTTGTTTATCTCCCTCTGCTTAGTATCACCTGTTGAATGTTGTTCAAAACCAGTGGTATGGGATCACTTGTTAACACAGTAGAGAATCTGTGGCTATGTGCTGCAATGAGCTTCAGTTGGAGGAAGGTTTATTTATTCTTGGCATGGGATGTTTCTTGCAAATCACTTGATCACCTAAATACATGGGCTATGGTCCAGGTTGATGTATATGTGTTATTAAGGATTTTATATTGGCTGTGATGTACTGGTGTGATTTACAAATAGATTCTGGATGGATTTAATTGTTGTCTATCAAATGTGTATTACTACAGCAACCCTACTCTCATAAATTGATCAAAAACATATCTTGCTCACTTACTTGGCTAGCAAATGGTGCAAAGGCTGAGGTTTTATCTTGAGTCAAACACATACTAAGATGGTTATCCTTAGTTGATCATAAGCTAGGTAAAATGATTGTAGAGATGAAATGATTTCTAGATTGGTGGCTAGGAAGATGATTAGTTTCATTTAATTGATCTCTGCTACATAATAAAATGGGTATAGTGTTTGGCTCTAGTAACATCTAATGCACTAGTTGTTGTGGTGGTGCCTCTACCTGGAGTGTGCACAGCAGCAGCTGGGTAGCATGGCTTACTGTTGTGTTACAGCTGTCTGGAATATTTCCCAGGCCAAAGATGCATAGACTGAGGCTGTAAGCACATGTGATCTTATGTAAATAAGGTGACCTTATCAATGATTCCTAAACTATTTGTCTAGGAAGATGATTTATGTGATATTTGTACTTGCTCGCAGATAAGCTTAACATCTATCTTTTGAGGATAAGATGATTTAGTTAATTATAGTAGCCTTATTAGTTATGAGATTTCTACTGTGGAACCTTATTAATGGGTGCACAATAGCATGACCATAATGAATATGATTTGCTACTACTTTGACTAATGTAACTGGTCAAAGGTCATTTGTTCTAGATGATTTATGTGTGTAACCAGTTCCAGCATATGATGCAAAGGCTGAGGCACAAGATTTAAATAAGAACAGATGCTTGAGTGCTCCAAAGCTCTATGATGAGCCTTGCATAGCATTTCTATGCAAGACTGAGAGCTCCCCCCTTTTAAAAATCTTTTCATATAAGAACAGATGCTATGATTGATCATAGGAATGGATATTTCTGATGATTTTTACCTGCTACTGTAGAGTCAACAAATGATTTGTGCTGGGATTTTGTCTACTCTTGATCATCTAGATCTTCTTGCTCTTGGGCTTGAACTGCTCCACCTTGGTATGTTGTGGATCCTTCCTTCTTCCTAGCTACTGGCCTGCTCCTCCTCCTCTTGAGCTAGCTTATTATCCTGTCCTGATTTTCTTCTTGTCCTAGCACTTGGATGGCTTTTAGGGAGCAACCAGAGTTGGGGTGTGGAGATGAAATCTGGCTAGTGGTGTGGTTGGTTTGTCAAGCTGAGATCCAAAGCTAGAGTTATATGTGATGTGATGTCACTGGGAAGATGAGAATAATGTGCTATCTACGGCTGGTTCACTCCCCTTTGTGCACAAGAGTTGCCTCCTTCTTGTCTACTTCCTGGGTTTGCTGCTATGTTGACAGCACAACATCATGAAGATGTGTGAGCTTCCTGCATGTGTGTTGTTGGTTCAGGGACACTCCCCATGTCCAGGTTGTATCTGTGGAATATCTTTACCAAGGCTTTGCTTGGCTGGTTTGGTATTATCTGATCCTGATCTTAATTTTGAGTTGCTAAGTGTAATTTTTGACTCTATGCTAATGATGCTCAAGGTTGAAGCTAAAATTTAATAAAAGGAGATCCTATTTTATTTGGTGAAACTTGCCCCTATCTCAGGCCAGTGATGCACACAGTCTGAGGCCAAATTTACTGATAGAAACAGATGCTACTTTGGCCCCAATTACTGCTCAGTGATGAACCTCACAGTGCATCACACTGTGTACCTGAGAGCAATACTAACCAAACTAACCCCCTTTTTTATTTACTACCAGCTTTTTTTGCAGATATAAAAGAGGATGAGAAGATATTAGCTTTAGTTTAGGTTTTCTTTCTTTTCTTTCTTTTTAATTATTATTGTAATTTCTTTTCTGTTTAGATAGTGTAAAGACATTGTATGGTTGTATCTAATTTAATAAAGTTATTTGTTTTATACATTTCGTTTGTAAAGACAATGTAATACTATATAATCTTAATAAATCTTAATTCTTCTTTCTATTTGTAATCTAAGTTATTGTAATATTCATATCTTATTATAATTATGAACTCAGTTCTTATTTGTAAATCTTTTTCCTCTTTTGTTTGAATTTCAATTATCCTGTATACTTAGATAATTGTAAATACTGTATCTTAATCATAAATAAGAGTTCACCTTTTTTTTATTTTTTACAATTTACTTTCCAATTATTATTCCAGTTCAAATTCTTTTAGAATTCAAATTCTCCAATTGAATACTCAAATTCGAATTTCCTTCCCCTCAAACACGAAGATACCATAGAGGTCATGTCGAAATCCATTGCACCTGTCCTGGTGTTTCCATCAGAACAAGAGAGATCTCGATCCCTCTACAGCTTCTTTAGTTTTGTGCGAAAATTCTCCGGATTTTCTTATGCATGAATACAATGCACAACCCTGTGTCCTCTTTATTTCTAGGTGCTAATCCTGGGATGTTACACTAGTTAACAGAGATCATTCAAAGAGGACCTTTACATTATCACATAATCCCTGTCATGTAGACAGAAACAATAATATGGACAAGCTTTGCTTGTAGAGCTTATTCCCACAAGACAACAAATCATTTTCCTAGGATGGTTACCAGGAATCAACTTTGTAGTCAAATCTATTGCCATTCATAACAATCATCCTAATCAGGAGATAACAAATTAAGCCAAGCTATAATTATAGTAGATTCAAAGCATCAAGCACATAAGCAAGCTTCAACATCTCATATTCCAAGTATGAATTCATTAGAATACAACAGAGGCTAATTATATTTAATACAAGTAACCACTTATACCACTAGCATCAGGAGCACTCAATCAAGATAAGGGTCACATGCACACAATTGATCCCTGAGCAAACCACTATGAAACATCAAGCATCCAAAACATGTAGGAAGAAGAAATCTAATTAAGATTGTGCACTAGGATTGAGAGAGGTTGTGAGAAAGGGGAAGTGGTACCTACCTGATGGTGAGTCTAAGCTCACCGACGAAGTAGCAGTTGTGGCGACGGCAGAGAGATGAAGCTCAGCACGGCGGCACAGCCACACGAGGTGAGCCATGACACTGCACTGCCTCAGCCCACACCACCAGCAAGTCCCAGCATCCAAATGCCCTTGCCATATCATCGGGGTTGCCGAGAACCTCGCCGTCCCGCCGGAGTAATGGAAAAATGGGGAATTAGGGTTTGGGGCTGGTGGTGGGCACGTAGGAGCATAATACACAAATCAAATTGGAGGGCTAGGTTCATCTGGGGAAGGCGGAGCTCCGGCAGCCAGCGGAGGCGGCCGCAGCGGCCTGCCTCGCCGGAATCAAGCCGACAGTGGCAGCGCCCAGGAACGCGAGGAGAAGGATAGAGGAGGAGAGGCTTCGAGGGGATAAGGTGAGTGCAGGCTGGGTCGGTTTGACCGATCCAGTACCCCCTCTGCTGGGCCAATTTGGCCCAATGTTGGGTACTAGGCCCATTTCAAAATAAAATAAAAGAAAAATAAATAAATTACCAAAATAACCTTTAAACATTTCCAGCTATAAAAAATTACAGAAAAATCATAAAAATATATTTAATATATTAAAATCATCACAAAAATAATATCCACCTAAGAAAAATATAAATTTACTTATTTAAGTTAATAAAATGCAAATAAAGATTAAACACTATTAAAAATTAAGTAAAGTTTCATAAATTAAGAAAAACTCCTAAAAATAAATAAAAATCATTTTTGTGTATAAAAATAACTTTACTATTTTATAAAAATACTAACTTAGAGTTTTTACAAACAAAATATAAATTAAATATTTAAAGACACTTAAATATTTAAAGAATTTTATAAAAATAAAGGTATTACTTAAAAATAAATAAAATTCATTTTTAAGATCTTTAATAAGTATATTCCATTAGAAAAATACCATGTATATTATTCAAAAACATTTTAAGATAAATAAAACTCATTACTTATTTTAAATAAATGAAATAACCACTTTGTTAATTCTTAAAATTATTTCTTAAGTAAGAAATAATCCCATTTTCTTATAAGACACCAAAACCTTTAAAGTTTGATTACTAAACCTAAATCCATAATTAAAATAAAACTTAAATATAACTATTAGCCTTTAAAAAAATTTAAATCTTAAATTCAAATTAAACTTCTTGTAAATAAATATTATATAACTCTCATGTGTAAGAGGGTGAGTAATATCCATCCCTCAACCACTCTCAAAATGATTCTAAACCCTAACAAAATTTGTAAGATCATCTAATTATGCTCCCATTAATAAATTACATATTATTAAATTTATCTTTCACTTAAATTAAAATAGATCATCCTTAATCATATTTACCAAAACCCTAAAACTAGATGCTATTCTAAAACTCATCATATCTTACAATTCACTTCTATTTTTATAGTTAACTTTGGTCTAAACCATCATAAACATTTCATTTGAAGTTTATTTCCGTTTTAAAGTTAACTTTAGTCACTTGTATCATTAATTGAAATATGACAACTCAACATCATTTGTAACCCTCACAAACCCTAATGTAAAACCTAATAAACCTTAAGACTAATTAACCTTAACTAATACTAGTTTCTTCAAATGTTATTCTTTTTGTCACTTCACACAAACAAGTCTATAATAGTTCCTTTAGCTCTTAAGAACTCAACTCAAGGACTTTTTATCCCAAACACCAGATAACAATTAATCATAATCACATTATTCTATCAATATTTGTATATTTTGGATTGTTAACACTTAAGTTCCTTCTCAATGTCATTGCTTATGAAATAAACTTAAAGATAAACCCAATCTTAAAGAAAATACCTAAAATCAACTTATTCGAAATACTAAGGGTTTCACTTTGGGAATTATAAAATTACATAGCATTACTTATGCATAATGGCATCCTGCTTTTTTAAACATTAGTCCTTACCGGACCAATGATGCTGATTTCAGATATTGGATCTTCTATTATCTCGAAGACCGTGAGTGCATAATCTTGCAATCACAAAAGGCAAGTTCACACTTGCTCATGTCCTTTGATTATTTTCTGTAAAGTATTTTGCAAATCCAGTGTTTTCATCACCTGCATTTGAAAAAGATCAGAAAACACTATTTTCATAATAATATGATTATAGGTTATTTACCATGAGGTAATAATCTACTATGAAAGTTTTGGCGGTAAAGAAACATATTATCTAGGACTTAACAACCAATGTCGCCAGTGATTCTTGTGCCGTATATTACGCGTTAACCATGAGATTTGGAATGGGACGGAGAAGTCAGCTGGATCGGCTCCCTTTCACATGCATTGGACACTGTTCTGGGCATTTGTAAGTTGCAGATCGTGGGTATAGTTGTTTTATACGGGGGAAGCCTACCATGGATCTGGGCTTACAAAAGACAGATATCTAGTGTTAATGGTTGTTGTGTGTATCCAATTAAGGTATAGCCGTTTTATACGGGAAAAAGTCTACCTTGAGTTTGGTCATCCAACAATTGTGGTGTATGCGGGGTCGCAGAGAAGGACAGTGATTGGCTTGGATCTTAGTATGGGCCTCATACCAAGGAAGTGTGAACGAGCCTATAACTCGAATGTGCAACAAAGCTAAGATCTCTCATGGTTAAAGTGACGCACCTCTCCAGAGTGTAAGAACTGTAACTTGTTATTCCCTGTTCCGGGAAGGAGCTGCGAACGCTGCGGGAAAGGAACTCCATGAAAGTTCTGGTAAACTCGTGAAGGCTGATGGACATAGTTTTTCATAATAAAAACAACCTTTTAAAAAATGTTTACGAAAACTTGCATTGCCTACGACCTATGGTCTGTGGTTGTAGATAGTGCATCAAACACTTCTCTTTAGTGAATTTGCTGAGTACGCTCGTACTCAACGTATCTTCTTAATCCTTGCTAGATCTCGGAGAAACAAATGACGTTTCCAGAAAATAAGTCACTTGAAGAGTTGAAGATATCTAAGGGAGATCAACGGAGTCATAGACTTTACCGGAATCTATCGAAGACAAGCTGAAGCATAGAATAGAAATAAAACTCCTAGAATCTAGAACCTACTTCTGTAGAATAATAATATAGTAATACTTTCAAGCCTTATACATATATTAATAGTAGTACTTCTAAAGTAATCCCGAGTGGGTCTTTCTGGTTCTTTCTGTATAATATTTCTCACTGTCTGAGGAAGCTATCTGGATCTTTTGTAATATGCTATATGTAATATAAAGTGTTGTCTTGGACCCGCGATGTTTCTGTTGTACCACTCTGAGGGATATAATGCGGATGGAACGGTGTTTCATTGATATTATATCAATGACTATAGTGTACTACACCATGCAGTGGTATGCTGGCTCACCGCAAACATAGACGTACTTTCCTTCAAAAGGAAGGAACTACGAGAAACAAACCTTGTGTATCCATATGCTCCACTTTGGTTACTTTTATCCTTTACCTCACTTTACTTATCTTAATCTTTCTTAGTGTATGTGCTAGTTTGAATTATAGATAAGTTCACCTTAGTTGCATAATCTAGAGAATTTACCTTTTGTGTCAAACCCTAATTTGAAAAAGAGTAAAATTTAAAGTAGCACATATTCACCCTCATCTAGGTTCCCATACGATCCTTTCAGCTGGCAATAATTCTCAAAAAACAAAAGAAATTAAAATACTCGGTTAATAATTATACAATACAGATCCAAAAAATTATAATTACAAAAAACATGTTTCAACTAAACTAAAAACAGACGAACTACTAGTCATTATACACTAACCCATCTTAATAGACTTAGCAGAGATAACATAGTCTATATCATCATCCAACAGTTCATCCGCATCACAATGAATTAATTGAGTCATTCTACCAATAGCATCCATTGGTATTCTTGATCTGGAAGGAGATTTGCTGGCATCCCGCCTTCTGCACGCGGAGAAACTGGTCCACCTCTTCTTTTGCTCTGTTGTTGATTTGCTCATGTGGAATGCCTTTTGTTGCTCGTGTATCGTTTTCTTATGTTTAACTCATTTTCAGAGATAACGCAACACGTGCAAAAGGCACCGAGACTTATACCCCGGATCAGCCCATACAACAACACTATAGATAGGATCCTCCCGACTGCATCCAAGGAACCTACAGTCGGTGTCACAACGCCGTAAAGGGTCACACATAACTTTGCGATGCGGTGGAAGGGCATACCCGCACAGAAGTTGTGTAGCCATATCGACGCCATTCCACCGCGGGTCACCATTTGTAGCATTAGGTGGCCCCTGATAATCTACCTAAATCAAAATTAATATTTAGAAACAAACGCTTACATCCATCTCGCAGTCGATCTCTGTAGCGCCACACCTAGCTCTCGTCGAATTCGCCCTGCCGACGGCTAAAGTTTTCGTGCAGAGAGAGAGTGAAGATAAGTGAGGAGTGATGAGACATTGAAGAGTACGAAAGAGATACTTATAACCACCGGATCGACGCTTGCCTTCCGTGGTGGAGCTCAGCATTCAGTGGATGAGGTTAACCTGCCAGTCTAGATAGACCTCCTATGTAGGTCACGTATAATTCAGAGTGTCAGTAAACATGCTTGCACCCAATTAACCACAACAATCAACATCCCCGCGCTTGCCTACGACATACCAATGCACAATTTTGTGACAATATTAATAATACCACGGCTTAAATATGTATGCCGCCCTTAATAGCCGCCGTGAAGCCTCATCTACCGGGTAATCAACTTTTGCAGGTACGTTTGACTCATGCCTCCCAAAAGAAGATCCGTGTATAGGGATGTTTTTGTAGTGTTTCTTGCCCTATCCTTACCCACATGGTGTGTCTAGCGTCGACAGAGGACCCTGAGAGTCTTGTGTCCAGCAATCTCGTGTAAATTAATCGGTTTTCGTATATGTTGGTGTGGCTTTAAGTCAATCTATTTTGATCTACATTTATCATGATTGGTGATGGTTGGTGTCGTGATACGCTGTCTTTTTGGGTCTTAGCACGATTATCCCTGTTTGTCTACTAAAAAGCCTTATTACAATGACTTGGGTGATGGAGGGGAGACAACGACGCCGCGTCATCGACTCATGATAGTGTCATGCAATTGTTGCGTGAATCTATCTTTATTTTTATTATTTTTAGGCTCTCTGTATAGATCGGTATATTTTTTAATAAAACTTTAATAGCATCCTCGATCTCGGCATCAACAAATCACGTATTTTTTGATAAATCTGACCAAACTGACGAAGTTCAACCAACTCTGCCCCCGGGCGAAACTAATTTAGAATCTAACCCCTCACGCTGGCGCCACTTCACATGGTGTCGACCTAGCACATGTCGGCGATGGCGCCGAACTAGCAACTGGGTTGAGCTGTCGGGCTGATGTGGCCGCTATGTTGGCGCCATTTCAAATGGCGCCGACCCTAGAGTTATCCCCAATCGACCAGTTTCCCTTCTCCCCCGATCTAGTCATTCGCCCCATACTCCCAGCCGCCAACCGCCTCCTCCGCCCGCACGCCGGCTAGAGACTCGTCATGACAGTGATAGGATCCCGGCATCCAAGCCTAGACACCAACGAGCAGGAACGTTTGACCAATTTCTGCATAATAGAACAATGTAAGTGTTGGCCAAACTTGTAGACACTTGCGTAGGGAACGGACATGAAACATATGTACATTTGCCAAACTTGTAAACAATGCTAGTCGTTACCTCGAGACACTTGCGCATGGTAGACTCGACTTTCCGGAGTAACCCTCAACGCCACTTTAGCTTCTTTGATACCTCGTACAAGCTTACCGGCCTACAAAGCATGACACATAGATCCCACTCATTGTCACCGTTAATCGGGATCATCTTAGTATAAGATCTAGAGCCACCCGCATCATATCTTCCTTCCAAAACAACTTCATCACCTTTGTCATTCCATCCAAGCGTGGCTCTAACCTTAACAATAACATCACTAAGACTAGGACTAGTCGGATAAAATATCACAGTCTTTGCCATATCCACAAACTCAACACCATATTTCGATTGCACAACACACCCACCGTGATGCACACGAAGAACTTTTGCATAAGCCATCTATATTAATAGCCAAAACAAATACCAAAGCATCCATTAGAGAATGTAATACCCGAAAAATTGTGACAATGTGCAACCAATAATACCAAGGCATCTATAATCATCCTAAAATACCATAGCTCTAACCTACTCATTTTGCACTGCCATAGCAATTCATACATACAAACTAGCCAATATCATTCATATATGTTGCACATGCTTACAACACACAAACTAGCCAATACCAATCAATGTAGCAACTCCTACAAGCTCAAAAATATTCACAATGTATCCTACAAGCAACTTCTACAAGCTCAAGCACATGTATCCTACAAACAACTCCTACAAGCTCAAGCAAATGTGAGAAATATCTACTTTACTATCACAATCATATGTTAAAATGATTCATCTAAGTGAAATAATTACATCAATTAACTAAAACTTTTTACAATGTACAAAATATTTTGGAATTGGGGTAGGAATTGGGGGAGGGGATTTGAGAGAAGGGAAGGGGAGGAGAGAGGTACCTGCAGAGGACGTGCGGCCGGAGGGGAAAGAGAGGGCACGAGGAGACGACCGGAGGAGGAGCAGCCCACCCTCCACCGGTGTGTGGGTGGAGGAGGAGCGGCCGTCCACCGGCATGCGGGCAGCGGCCAGAGCAGGAACTTGGGGTGGAGGAGGAGGTGGTGCAGCGGAGGCGGCCGGAGGTGGTGTGGCCGGCCGGTGTGCGGGCGGAGGAGGCAGCTGGGAGTATGTGGTGAATGACTAGATCGGGGGAGAAGGGAAACTGGTCGATTGGGGATAACCTATTTCAAATGGCGCCGACATAGCGGCCACATCAGCCCGGCAGCTCAACCCAGTCGCTAGTTCGGCGCCATCGCCGCCATGTGTTAGGTCGGCGCCATGTGAAGTAACACCGACGTGAGGGGTCAGATTCCAAATTAGTTTCGCCCTGGAACAAAGCTAATTGAACTTCGTCAGTTTTGTCAGATTTGTCAAAAAATACTTGCCAAAAAATACGCAAATCACCCCGGTCAACTCTTACAAAGAGAATAAAAGAATCTACAGGGTGAATAATGCGAAACTTGTACAAAGCAAAGAAACCCACCGGCTCACTAGAGTGTACACTGCTCTTTTTCAGATAAGGGCCTGTAGAACTTCACATTTCTATCCGATCCCCCCCTGAACTCCTCCGGCCACCCCGTCGCTTCCTTGCAGAATTAATCCAGATCCCTCTCTCTCCTCGCACTCCTCCTCGATCCGTCAGACTTAACCAAAAAAGGGCTTCGCACGCTCGCACGCTACAGACCAAAAACATTTCCCGAATTCCGATTCCCCTCACGCGATCTCTCCCCGCCGTCTCCACTCCTGTCACTACCCGGGGATCGGGGTCGGATCCGAACCGAATCCCGCGGGGGCTCGTCGTCTTCCCCGCGAGCGCGCGCGCACGCAGGGCGGTGATGCGCTGCTGGAATTGGAACTGCTGCTAGCTGCGTCCGATCGGGGGCGATGAACATCGTGAAGGGAGTCGCCGATCTCCTCCGCAAGTCGACGCCCTCCTCGCCGGTCGCCGCCAGCGGCGGCGGCGCCGTCGGAGGCGGCGCGGGCGGGGCCGGGGACGGCTCCTCCTCCGTCGACAAGCTCGCCCCCGCGCCGTCCCCCAGAGTCCGCTTCAGGTACCCAGCCCTACTTCGCAACCCTCGCGGACTTGCGACTGTCTCGTTCGCCGTGGGAAGCGCGACATGCTCGTGTGAACTGTGTGTGTAGATGTGCTCAAGTTGCATTGCTGGATTCGAGCTCGTGTTGCATGGGTTTTTGATTTCCTAGTTTGCTTCAGTCTGTTAAGTTCTTCAAGCTTTTGTCTGGATTAAGCTTGGAGGCGCCCATCTACTTTTTCCTGGTGGGGTAATGGCTTAGCTACGTGGAACTATCTACACGTGTTAATTTGTTAACTCAGTAGAACGATAGCACTATGATCTTAGAGACTTAGGTTGTTGATTAATCTGCTAATCCTTTCTGTTTCACTAGGCCCGTGTAGCATTTTGCTGTAGGTACACTAAATCATTGGCGATTGGTAGTTGAGTAGCATTGCTCTGGTTTCCTATACCTATATTCATGAATTGTGCGCTCATAGTGTACTGAGTTCTACAATGTAGAAAATTATCCTGACATTTTCATTCACTATATTACTGTTAGGGTTACATAGGCTAATGAAATGTACCAGTGGTTCCTGTAGTACTGTTTGTTAGTTCATGCCGGATGTGGCCATTTTATCCTGATGCTGTGTTATATGGTTCCAGTGACAGTGGCGAGGAAGGAGTCTTAGACACGCTTTGGCAGAAGTACGAGAATGCCATTGACAAGGTACTCATCTTTACAGAAATTTCACCAGACTATATCTAAGATAGTTTCACCCAATCATTCAATTAGTATCTCAGAAACCTTTGTAACGTAGACCGTAGCCTCAAACTTGAAGCTGTCAGCAGACATCCTGATTTGGATGCAACATGATAAGTTAACAAGTATTTTCTAACACTTGATTCTCTAATGCTGGATCTTGTCCATGAGATGGCTTTGCTGAGCGAGTAACTTGACTAATATCCTCACTAAGAATCCTGTATTATTGAGGACCTTGGTTGGGTAAGGGTCTGAAGACAGGGTAGTGAGCTTGCCCTCCTCTTGCCGCTGGCGAGGTTCTTCACTGTCGTGTATACCTAGAGGCTCCAAGACTCAGAAGAATATATCGAGAGGCTAGAGAACTTAGGTTATTCTTTGTTTATTCAGAAAATGTTGGCAGTGCTGTGCTTATATTGGCAATGTCCTGAAAAGGGTCAATGCAACCAGTCTACTGCTAAACATAAGATTGTTATCTGGACTATTATAAAGATACACATCTAACTAATTATGATACCTTATGTCGATCTTCCTATTTTTCTTGTGTCTTTACAAGCATTACCCCTTTTAAACTGATAATGCGTAACACTTATCCACTGACTACTGCCTGTTGCATACTTGCATGCGTGCTGCTGCACATAAAATGTATAAGGAGAGGAAGTGCCACATTCATGGATGAATTATTGCATGTCTCCCAAATCATGTAAATTAGTTTAAGAATGAAATTGCACGCCTTTGTGTTTTGTTTAAAAAGACAACAACATAGAGGAGCCGTGACAGTAATTAAACTCTAGAATTTTCTTATATCATGAGGATTTTTCATTTCTTATCATGTGATCATGTTCATTTCGCCTGTCACTGTCAACAATTTCATAGGCTGAAAAGAAAAAGTCCCTCCAAGTATTTGTCTTGCATTTCATACAAGCATTTAAAGACTGGGAGCCACACCATGTTGATCAATCAGTTGACCGGGAATCAGCACCGGATGATACAATTTTAGGATGTTCTGGTGGGCATCCTTCTGAGGTCATCCTTATTCTTGTTCAGGAGATCTCTCAGTTAACTTCATTTGTCGCCGAGTGTAAGTAAACTCACTGAACAAATGTTATCTTTCTTGAGTATGCATTCATGCCCCCCCCCTTCATTTTACCTTTCTTGTACTGTAACAAGTCACCACTAGTCATGGTACCTTTTTAAGTTACCATTCATATGTCTGTAAGGACATCTTTGTATGTCGTTGTGAGTCTGACTGAATCATCTTAGATTACGACTGTGGTGAAAAAAGGAAAGAAACAATTGGCAGACTTTGGAATTGGGTTATATGACTTAGAAAGCAGTTGCATCCACTAATCACGTAATGTTAAAGACAGGTCTTAATTTGTTAGTGTTTGGTGGATGCTCAAGCAGGTGGGACTTAATGTTCATTTTGGGTACACTGGAATGCTATGTGTGGCTAGGTATTTGGGTTAGCTATTTATTTGCTTGAACTCTTTCTTGAATATTTTTAGCTCCATTTACTGTAGAAGTGCACTTCACTTTGGTGCTATACTAACAGCATACTTACATTCTTAATGCTAGATAAAACAATGAACAATTGTTATCTCTGCCAACTGTTGATTTTTCAGTGGTTTATTAGGTTTGACAACTGCAGTGATTCAGTGAGAATAGATATCTTACTTTTTTTCTATATTAGTTGGCAGCAGCTGTCCAGAATCCTCTGCCAATCTATCAGAGCAATCCACAGACCTGGGATCAAGTACCGAGGTGTTCGCTGTTTTGGAGTGCTTCACAGTAGTTACACGCTCCGTGCACAACTGTAGAGTATTTAGTTATTATGGAGGTGTGCAGAAGGTTACTGCTCTTTTGAAAGGTAGATTCTTTTTTTAGTTGAGTATTTACCATTCTATATTCATTTTGACTCTTTACTGTTTTCTTATATGTTACGAATAATTTTGCATATATTATGATGAATGTGATATATTATTTCTGTAAAGAAGCTTGTCTTAACTGCCCTTTCTCTTGTGTATTCAGCCGCAGTTGTAAAGCTCAAGACCTTGACCAGTTTGCTTGCCGCAGATGAGCAACTGTCAAATACAACTGTAGAAAATATGAGGATGATGCAAAAGATTCTTCTATACATTGTTACGATAATTTCGAACTTCATGGATATGGTGCCAGCTGCAACAAGTGTTTCACGGGTCGTCAATACTGCTGATCATGCCCCGCCAAATAAGTATTTGATCACAGTTACTCCCAATAGCACAAGAAGATCTGTTTCTGATAGAAATTGGCAGCAAAAGGCCATTGTTTCAGTTATGGAAGCTGGTGGTGTCAATTGGTTAGTAGGTAAAGTTGGGTTGTTGATGTTTACGTACATTTTATTGTGTCTTCTAACTATTTGCTTTGTTACTTGCTTGGGACAATTATTCTTAGTATGGTCAGTGAGTCCTCTTTACCCCCGCTAAAAAAAGTGCACTTCAGAAGAGTTTGCTGGTAGTTTAAAGTACACTCCATGCTTTCTACTTTGGAGAAATATTTTGGAGGGGGTATCAAACCAAGGATTAGATACCATGTAGGTTCTACTCTGAAGTTAAAATGGGGCAGTTTTAATATATCTTGTGACCATAAGGCTTGATAATATATGCTGTAGACTTTGTTGATGCAATTAAGATTTGTAACAGTAGAAATAACTGACCAACTTGTGGATCTGAATTTGGATAAACAAATTACCCCCTTTGTTCGGAAATAGATGATGTCTTAGGATGCGTGCGGTCGAACTTCAAATTACTCCTTTTGTTTAGAAATAGATGATGTCTTAGGATGCATGCAGTCAAAGTTCTCTAACTCTGACTACCAATATATTAAAATTATTTGAATTTCTCAAATAAAAGTACCATCATTATATTTGTTGTGAAAAAAGCTTTTATTATTTTATAATTTGTTATTGTTACTACTCCCTCCGACCCATATTAGTTGACTCACATTTGTCTAGATTTGGATGAATCTAGACACAATTTAGTATATAGGTTCATCCAAATTTTGACAAATCCAAGTCAATTAATATGGGTCGGAGGGAGTAATATATTCGTATGAAAAATAATGATCAGAGTTGTGTGTTGGATACGTGTCAAAACCTAAAATATTAGTACTATGAATGAAAGAGTTAACATCATAGCAAATAAAATTTTAAAGTTGTGGTGAAACGCTGCGTGTTGAATAGTTATGCCATACATAGGTAGTGTAGTTCTGTATCAGCTGGTAGCACATCCAGGGAAGCATGGTTACTGAACTCCTCAGAAGCCTCTGATATTACATTAATTAACCTACATTTTTAATCGTCTTACATTTCTCAATTGTTCTTTGCAGAACTCTTAAGGGTCATTCGAAGACTGAATTTGAAAGAGCAGTGGACTGACTTGTCACTTCACTTTATAACTTTGTATGCTCTGCGATCAACAATATCTGAAAATACTCGTGCACAGAATCATTTCAGAAGCATCGGAGGGCTGGAGGTTCTGTTAGATGGACTGGGACTACCATCAAGCAAATTTTCGGTCTCAAAGCATTCTTTTGTCCCCAGTGAGGAAAGGTAAGTGTTTTACTGCTTCAGCAGCAGCGAAATCAGACCTTCACCATAGGAGGCGCAAAAGGTGGAAAAGAGGAGCAACAATTACAATGAATCAGAAGAAATAAATAAAGTAGATTACTCGTCCTTGCAAAATTCTTAAGGAGTACGATAGTTTCTCAATTCTAGGAGGAATTTCCCCTCTATATTGGGATTTACTCTGTTGCTTTGGTTCAATAGCATTGCACTATGCAGCCAATTTTTCATTTGTTCTAGTGAGCATCAAATTAATAAATGTAATTCTGCAAAAATGGATTAACAAATGTATCACTGGTACATATTCTGTAGCTTCTACTAAACAACAGCTAGTGTTACTAACTTGCCAGGTACTGCCATTTTAGAGGAACCCCTTATATTTTGCTTTCTAATAGACGAGATACCTTTAGCATTATAATGTCTTATACCCTTATTAGCTACCTGCCATCAAGTGTTCGCTAAGAGCAGTTTCGCCATTATAAATTGACAACACACTTCAACCAACAATCTAGCAGAGATAGGAAGCTACATTATCCGATCTTTTTTGTATGTTTGCCGTCCTGTTTTGTTCTGATCTCAAATGACATGCTTTTGCAGGAGTGACATTCTGCAGCTCCAGATACTATCTTTGGAAATTCTGAGGGAAGCAGTGTATCCTATTGATAACTTTTCACGTACATAAATTAGCGCAACCCTTATAAGACTTTGTTATATCTTCTTGATTCTGGCTTTCTAGAGCAATAGTAACATATACATGCTAACCTCTTATTTAGCACAACAGCTCCAATTAGATCATGGGTGTAGACTGATAGTGCTAACTTTACCTGTGAGGTTATTGCTCACCACCTTGTTAGAATTTTGTTTTCTGTTTGCATGATTTATCTCCCTGGGCCCCTTGACTATTTATTCAGTTTTGGTAATGTCAACAATTTGCAGTTCTTATGTGAAAATGGACGGATACATAAATTTGCGAACAGCATCTGTTGGCCTGCATTTATGTTTCAGGAGTTTAATCAGCAGAAGTTTCTTGATCCGCAAGTGCCCAACTGGAAAATTGATAAACAGAGCACAGGGACTTCAGCGATGTTAGAATCCATCCCAAGTCCTGTTGATATTCTCGATACAACAGAATGGAATGAGTATTCTGTAAAGTTAAGCATGGCACTTTGCTCCTTCCTTCTTCCTCCTAATGAGATCAAGTACTGTCCTGGGGCAACTCTTGTTACCCAAATTTCTCTATCCATCTCATTGGCGTACTGGGAGCAATGTGTAAGGTGGATCATAAAGATTCTTTCAACAGTTTTCCCATGTATCAAAGCTTGTGCTAGTGATACAGAATTGCCTAACCATATAATGTAAGTTCCTATTCCCCATTTGTTGGGTGTACGTCTTCTCTGACTAGATTAGTTGATTATGACGCTTTGTTTTCAATATGTCCTTCATGAAAGACACTGTCCAACCTAAGATTTTGGTTAGAGAAGTTCGTTTGCATAGTTAACTCTACCAGATTTTGGTTAGAGAAGTTCATGAAAGACACTGTCCAACATATTAGTAATGTTCAAAAGTACGGCTAGTCTTGTAATATCTGTTCTCCATATTAATTTGCAAATTGACCATTGTTCTGGCTATCCATTTTTCCCTTGAGGCGGGCAGTTTTGTCTGTGTGGAAGTATCATGTTTTCCCAGTTTCTTCATCTTACTGAATCTCTAAATGTCTATGTATTTTTTGCTTCATCGTTTTCTTCTCTAAATTTCCTTTACCGATTACTTCTTTTGATTTGTTCAGGATTCTAGCAAATACACTACAGAATTACATGCTCTGCACATTTAGGAAGGTTCTCATTTCAGCACCAGTACTACTCAAATCTTTCCGAGAGGAGGGTTTGTGGGATCTGATATTCTCAGAGAAATTTTTCTACTTTGGGTCATCTGTGGAGTGCATTCATCAGACTGTTGGTGAGACAGAGAATGATTATTTTATTGATGCTACTGAATCAGCTGGTTCCAAAAGTAATCTAGGTGATGTCAACATCCTTCAGTCAGAAGCTATTTCCTTCTTGGAGTTTGCTGCAACACTGAATGAAAATACAAATAACCTGGTATTCCAGAATTTCTCCGTTCTCACATAAGATGTTGCTCATTTTTACCTAATTTGAATACTGTCATATTGTTTTTGCATTCATTTATTTGTTCTTTTTTGTAGCCAGAATGCTCAGCATTGTTAAACACACTTGAACATTGCACTAACGGTCCTGGATTGGTTGGTGCTATTCTTAAGAGCTTTCATGTTATCCTACAACTCGCCACAGAACAAACTCTAGCTTCTTTCAAGTCACTGGACGCTCTTACCAGAGTCCTGAAAGTTGCATGCCTTCAAGCACAAGAACTAAGGAAGTTGAATCCTCGACATGACTTAAGCGGAAATGGTTCTCGATCAGAAAATGTTCAAATGGCTTCTTTGGACGAGATTATTACGAATACTCGTTCATGTGTTGAATTGGCTTTCAACCTTTTCAAGGAATATGTCACAATATCTGACCATGGAAGGACTCTAGTTCTACATAATGCCAATTCTATTGGGTGCCTATTTGATTTATTCCAAGAAGAAAACCTCCGGAAACATGTACTCGAGCAAGTTCTTGCCTTATATAGGGTACAATCATGTTTACTATCTCTCTCCTTTTGTCACTCTTGATATTATTGTTAGAATTAACTCTCTCCTCCCATGTTCTTTCTTATGACCAGTTGCCTCCAGTATCAGCACAAGATCATGCAGCAAAGTTGCAACTATGCGCCAAATATTTGGAGACCTTCACTCGTGCAAAAGAAAAGGAAACAGACTTTCCAGAATTGTCGATTGATCTATTAGTTAACATGAGAGAGATCATTTTGATAGATCGTGCGGTACGTTTTTGTATAGATGGTTACAGTAATTGCATACTGTCCTTTTTCTTCTCATCTTAGCAGTGCATCATGCCTGATGAATCATTAATATCTTTTGCCAGTATTACCAAAATCTGTTTCGCAATGGGGAGTGCTTCCTGCATATAGTTTCTTTGTTGAATGTAACTTTTGATGAAGTAGTTGGAGAGCAATTGATCCTTAATGTCCTTCAGACGTTGACCGAATTACTTGCTGAAAATGATGAATCCAAGGTAATACACTATTTCCTATTTGAAGGAGTTCATTTCACACATATGGGGCCAGTAATAGCTTTTGGTCATTTTTGGATGGCCACCTGCGCTGCCCTCTTGTTCCAAGATATTCATTCCAAATTAATCGCCAGGTTTACTTTGTTGTGGAACCAGATGATTTCTGGTGAACCCATGTTATCCACCAAGTAAAAAAGTTCCCCCTTTCTCTAACGTTCATGTACACGACATTTTTGTTTTGTGTAAGGATAAATTGAAAACGTCAATTAGAATGAAACATGGCATAATCTCCTCCCCTCATACTTGTATGTCTGGCAACGAGTGTTACTCTGGTTCATATACCTTATTTGTTTACTGCTCTTTAAAAAACAATCCCGGTTTGTCTTATCCAGGCTGCTTTTAGAATGCTGGTTGGTGTGGGCTACCAAACACTTCAAAGTTTGTTACTGGACTTCTGTAAATGGCTACCAAGTCAGAAACTCTTGGATGCGCTACTTGGCATGCTTGTCGATGGGACATTTGAGATAAATGAAAAAACAACAATAAAGGTATGCAGTCTAAATGATCTTTGACGCAATGGCATCCTCGTATATTCAATTGTACTTGCATTATTGCTTGAATCTGTACCCTGATATTTTTATTTCTTATTTGCCTGCAGAATGAAGATGTAATTATACTATTTTTAAATGTTCTACAAAAGGTTCGCCTCTCCCTTCTCTCCCTTTCGAACACACATACAAACTGAGATATTTTGCATTTGTATATTTTATGTAACATTGGTGATTTCTGATTGGCAGAGCAGCACTCCGCTCCAGCATTATGGGCTTGTGGTCTTACAGCAATTGCTCAAGGGGTCCATTACAAATAGAACATATTGTTTCAAAGCAGGATTACTTAGTTTTCTCCTTGACTGGTTTTCAGTTGAGGAAAGGGAGGACACAGTTATCAAAATAGCCGAGTTAATTCAGATTATTGGAGGACACAGTGTTTCCGGAAAAGATATTCGAAAAATGTTTGCTCTCCTACGTGGCGAGAAGATAAGTGTCAAGCAGAAGCATAGTTCATTGCTTTTGACAAGTCTTAGTCATATGCTCAAGGAAAAGGGGCCTGAAGCTTTTTTTGAGTTTAGTGGTCATGATTCTGTGAGTTATTATCATTTTCAGTACTTTCATCATTTTCCATAGTATTCTGTCAAAATTTCAATGATTCTTTCATTCTAAGTGTCTTTGGCATATTTTCGATTGGGTTATACAAGTTTATATATTGAAGCAGTGTCATATGGGTTTCTTCTTATCCTGAATATAACCTACTGCACAATTATTTTAATATTTTCGTTCAAGTAATGTTTATGTGGTAACTAACTATCCTACTTTTTCCCCTTCAACAGGGCATTGAAATAAAATCACCTGTTCAATGGCCTTACAGTAAAGGTTTATCTTTTTGCTGTTGGCTAAGAGTAGAAAATTTCCCTGACAATGGTATGATGGGCCTTTTCTCCTTTTTCACGGAAAATGGAAAAGGATGTTTAGCTATGCTCGGGAAAAATACTCTAGTCTATGAGGTAATGGTGGTTGCTTCCTTCATTTTTAGAATATTTTCTGAGCTATTTATTGATCATTATATACATTATATTCTGACAAACAAAATCGTTGGTCTGTAAAATTGGGGAATATTTTAACTTACCATAGTGACCGAGTTAATTTTTTGTAAAAATCATTATTTGGTTTTTAATATATTTGAAGAAATATCTTAGTTTCATCAAAAGAAAAACTGTGTCCATTTTACAGACTAATCTTTGATCATGCATTGCTGGTTTCACCTTAGATTTATCTGTTCCTAACATAAGTATGTTTATGATCCATGTTTCTACTAGCCCACGCTATTCAGTCTTCTGCTATTCACAGTTGTTAAGTATCCATGCCAAAGATGGTTTGAAAAATCAGCCATATTCTGGATAAGAACTCTATAGTCTTTTATCATAGTTGATTAGTTATACATCTTCCACATGGCATTAGCTTGTTATGTTACTTCACTTATATCGGATACTAGAAGTTAGATTTCAGTATTAATGTCAAATTTAAACATCCTATGCAGTCTGTCAGTCAAAAGAATCAGTGTGTTTTGTTGCCTCTGAGCCTCCCAACGAAGCAATGGAAATTCCTTTCTGTTACTCACACAATAGGGAGAGCTTTCTCTGGAGGAAGCCAGCTGAGATGCTATCTAGATGGTGATTTAGTATCAACAGAGAAGTGCAGGTACGTGGTTCTTCATTTGTTTGGTACACCATTCGAGCTTCTTGGGCCTGTTTCAGTGATCACATCTAAGGATTTCAAGTAGTCCAGTATTTTCTTCTTCAATTATTTGAAATTCTTGTTGGTAAAGCCCTTCGAATATTTGTAGGGATGGTAAAAAACGGTTTGAGTCAAACCGGCTGAGAAAAGCAATTTCATTTTCTTTCTTTGCATCTGACAAATTTAGTGCTAGTACAAAAATTTGTATGCCACGATTCACGGTCTCCATGGTTCCCGCTTTTGCATACCCTTACTAATAGTGTCTCTGTCCATGCTTCTTATCACTATTAATTCTTACATGTTTTGTACTCCCTCCGTCTGAAAAGGATGTCACAGATTTGTCAAAATTTGCATGTATCTATACACTAAAACGCGTCTAGATACTAGATACATGCAAATTTAAACAAATTTGTGACATCCTTTTCAGGACGGAGGGAGTATATCCTTTAAAGGCAAATATTGTTAGTGCAAATTAACTAAAACTTTGAGTAGAGTCAGTCTTCTACTCTTAAGATATTGAGGATTTTGGTCTGCCATTTTTTGATTTCCATTATATTAGCTGAGATGTTATATGCCATTGTTTTCTTCTTTTCAGGTATGCAAAAGTTAATGAAGTAATGACCCGTTGCAGTCTTGGCACAGAATTGATGCCCATTGGTGAAGAGCCTACTTCTCTTGGTTTTGAGGGCACTTTTGCCTTTACTGGTCAAATGGGCCCCGTTTATGCGTTTTCTGATGCTCTCTCTTCTGAACAAATAAGAGGCATATATAATCTTGGACCAAGTTATATGTACTCTTTCCTTGGTGATCAGAACTTGCTTATGAATAATGACTCACTGTACAAGGGAATTTTGGATGCAAGGGATGGTATTTCATCAAAGATGATTTTTGGCTTGAATGCGCAGGTACCAATTGGCTCTGAACAACATGTTATCTTCTTTTGACCAATTACTGGAACCATAGAATTGAATATCGTGTTCTTCTCTTCTTCCAGGCTAGCAATAATAGGACTTTGTTCAATGTGTCTTCTGTACTTGATAGTGTTGACAAGAGCAAGCTTGAGGCAACCATCATGGGCGGCACAAAGTTATGCTCGCGGCGCTTGCTGCAGGACATAATTTATTGTGTCGGTGGTGTCTCTGTATTTCTTCCTCTTCTGATACATTTTGATGATGCCATCACCCACAGTGGAGAATCCGCCACTGGTGATGAATTGGCAGGTCAAGTCATTGAGCTTATTGCATCTGTTCTGGATGGAAATGTAGCAAATCAGCAACAAATGCATCTTCTTTCTGGATTCTCCATTTTAGGTTTCTTGCTTCAATCAGTTTCACCGCAGCTGCTAAATTTCAAGACTCTTTCAGCACTGAAGACCATGTTCAATGTTTTGACGCACTGTGGTAATCTCTCTCTCTCTCTATATATATGGTCTACTTCCTCCGTTCTGATTTACTCTACATCCTAGAAAAAATCAGACAAATTAGTGTTGCATTTATTAGTACTACTTAGATATCTGAGCAACCAAACAAAGCTACCTTGAAAATAACAACATCCAATAGAGAGAGCAGGACCACTTCGTTTTCTGTGTTTTTGTTGACTAAAAGCTAGAATGTAGATTATTAAAGGACAAATTTTGGGGCTAGAATGTAGACTATTTCAGAACGGAGGGAGTATATATATAGGACATGTGTATATCATTAATCTATCTGCTCTTTCAGGTATGTCAGAAGTTCTATTGAAAGATGCTCTTTCACAAATTTATCTGAACCCACACATCTGGGCATATTCAAGTTACGAAGTACAAAGAGAACTTTATTTGTTTTTGATACAGTATTTTGAGTCTGATGGGAAATTATTACCAATATTTTGTGGACTCCCTAAGATCATTGACATTGTACGCCAGTTTTATTCAGAAAAAATAGATTCTAGGTCTTCTAAGCCTTTACTACATCTGGTTACTGAACAAGTGATTGGAGAGAGACCACATATAGAAGAAATTCGCAAGATCCGTCTTCTCCTCTTGAGTCTTGCAGAAATGAGCTTAAAGTAAGTACTTCGAACTGTTCATCCGGAGATGCTTTTTGTGTCAACTCTCCAGAATGTTGCATTTTTCTCTCCATCCTAACTTCTATATCTCTATCATTTTCTGATTATCATGTTCAATGCTGCCATATAAGCAAGTCTGAAAATTCTTTACTTGGATTCATATGCTAACAAATTTATCCTTTAGTATATTTTCTCTTGAGATTAATCTGTATTACGACAAACTTCTGTTGTAGGCTGAAGGTTTCTTCACATGATATAAGAGCTCTTGTGTCCTTTTTTGAGAAAAGTCAAGATGTTGCATGCATCGAGGATATACTTTACATGATTATCCGTGCTCTTTCACAGAATTCTCTTCTATCATCCTTCTTGGAGCAAGTAAATTCTGTTGGTGGTTGTTACATTTTCGTCAATCTTCTTAAAAGGTAATACCCATCTAGAACTGTTGGCCCAAGTCATTTAGTACTTATAATAAGTGCGCTTTACTGAGTGATAGTCTTTGCAATGTAAAGCTACTCTGGATTAAATTCCACTAATACAGAGAGCTTGAGCTTTAGCCACTCGTATAGTCAGTGATAATGCCATTTTTGTGCATTCTGATTTTTTATTCCAAGGCCATGCAGGCAAGTTACACATGTATAGTATTTATTAATATAGAAAGAGTTTTGTTACACCATAAAAGGAAGACACGACCCATCAAGAGAAACAAAGCAATCTAAACATTCTAAGTACTGCCACCCCTAATATAATTAGTGATGGCGACACCCCATGACCTGAGAGACCCTAGCAATCCTGTGCAAAGTGAGAAGTAGCTTGCAAGGCATGGAATGCATTCATCCATCATGAGAGCTTGCAGCAGCAGCCAAAGCAGAGCTCACCCTGATCACGATCTTGTTGTCGATGACAGCTGTACAAGCACCATGTGGACAACAGCCACTAGCATGACCAGCCCAAAACAAAGATCAACCAACACTTGCTCGAGCATCAAGCTAAGGGAGCTAAAGAACCTGGTACGGAAATGAGACCGCCACGGCCACAACAAAGGGCACATCGACCATTGCAGATTGCATGGAAGGAGCCCAACCTAGCTGCAACCTGTGGCGCTATCAGCGACCCATGACCATTTCTTGGTCTTTGAAAATATAATCTGTGGCCATATTGTCCTGACTAATTCTTCTGAGAAGGATATGTCTATTCCATTGGACTGTATTTTTGCCTTAAATTCCTGTCTTTCCTTTGCTTATATGTGTAAATCAGTATCTTTGTATCACACTTTACGATCAGTATTATTGGTGTTGTGTATTTGTAACATCAGTTGTTATTCAGGGAATTCGAACCAATCCGTCTGCTGGGGCTTCAGTTTCTTGGAAAGCTCCTAGTTGGAGTTCCATCTGAGAAAAAAGGACCAAAACTCTTTGGCCTTCCTGTAGGACGGCCTAGATCCATTTCGGAAAATCCACGGAAAGGAATAGCAGCAACACCCCAACTGTTTTTCCATTCAATATCTGAAAGACTTTTCAAATTTCCACTTTCAGATCATTTGTGTGCTACCTTTTTTGATGTTCTTCTTGGTGGAGCCAGCCCCAAACAGGTAATTTGGCAAACTTCAGGTTGAATATGGTGCCTGCTGTCTATCCTCTGATGTCAGACTCCTGTAAACAGATGATCTGATTCTTGGATTATATTTTCTGTTCAGGTCTTGCAGAAACGCCCCCAATCTAATGAGTTAAAAGATAGGAGCAGTACGTCAGTAGTGAGCTTGGCTCCATTTTACGTTCCTCAGATGTTGGTCTGCATTTTTAAATATATGCAATCTTGCCAAGATGCTTCAGCACGCACAAAGATCTTGAGTGATCTTCTTGATTTGCTTGATTCAAACCCCTCAAATGTCGAAGCCATTATGGTAATTACCAGTTACTCATTTCTTGGACCTATATAAATTACTTCTGTGTTATCATAATTCATAAATTGATTTCTTCAGGAGTATGGTTGGAGCTCTTGGCTTGAGACATCTGTGAAGCTTGATGTCTTCAGGAACTACAGATCAATTTCGAAAGCGAAGGATAATAATTTGGAGAATAATGAGCTAATTCTTGTGAGGAACATGTATTCGTTAGTCCTCTCTTATTGCTTGTGCTACGTAAAAGGTGGCTGGCATCAGCTGGAAGACACGACAAATTTCCTTCTCTTGAAAATTGAGGAGGTTGGAATGAGAACTTGTTTACTTTATGTTATATCAATTTAGCAGTCTCTTCCCTTTTTAGTAACCCTTTGGATATTGCTGATCCACAGGGGCAGTTACCAAACTTGTGTCTGCTGCGGGACATTTTTGAAGATATCATTGAAAGCCTGCTGGAGACATCTCCTGATGAAAACATTTTTATTTCACAACCATGCCGTGACAATATCTTGTATCTTTTGAAGCTGAGTGATGAATTGCTTGTCGATCAAATTGGAATTAAACTCCTGGTATGCTCTGAGCAATACTTCATACAGAACAGAAAAAATGTGTTGTGTTTTCCTTTTTGTATGTACCGTCCACTCATTCTGCCCCTTTTGTTTGACACAGTTCAATTCACCTGATATGCATGCGCAGTCTTCATCGGATGGCGTACAGAAAGATGACATTAGATCTGCAGTTGTAGAAATTATAAATGCGGAGACCAATGGCCAACCTACAAGGTAATAATATATGTTCTGTTAGTACATACAAGCTCATGACTCATTCGATGTGTACCATCAACGATTCCGACTATCGGAAGAGGGATGGTGTTGGTGTGCACGAGGGTTGGGGGGAGGGGGTACCTTTGGCCTTTGGCTAAAAATGTTCTAAGCCAGTTTAGGAAACTACGTTTTGCACAAGTCAAATTTAGATCAACCATGTGTCACTAAGTGCACCTACAAGCTGATTCTAGTCAAGGTTTGCAATCCTAAGGTGAACCAACCAAGAAAAGTAAATGCATAAGATCAAGAGAAGAAAACCACACAGATTAACTCAGTGCCATAGGCTCATGCAAGAAGAATTTCAGCAGGGCGGTCAGATCGAAACCCTGCCATGCCAGGCCGCATCTCATGGTAACAGCTAGTTGTAGTGCAGAGTAAGATCATAAAATTATAGCCAAGTTGGTTTGGTCAGATTAGCGTGCAAAGCCTTATCAGAACAGGCTTGACCGCTTGAAAATCACATGGGCCCAATGGAATCCCTCAGGAAAAGATTGACCAACATCTAATATGCGGTTTGTCCAGTACAATTGATCAGTCTGCAAATACTTTTTGGGTAACAGAGATAAGAAAGCATGCCTACTGGAATTAAACTGGTCGGCAGGAAAATAATATTGAGCAATGTGGTGTTCGATAACTATCAATCTTGGCAACACTAAAAGTAAACCTGGCAACCTAGTCATCAACCAAACTACAGAATAAAATGCCCAAAATGTACTCACTATCCGGCCTTCATTCTTACCTTTGCCTTAAACTATGTTGTTTTTGCCTGATACTTATCTGAATCTTGGATTATTTCACCTTCATTAATCTCAATGTAAATGTTAGTCATATAATCTGATTGCCACTAATCTTGAAAACTAAATAGGTGCTTAGATGCTTTTGCAATGCAACCATATGTTTTTTTTTCTAATAGGTAATGTTTGCACCGTTGCATGTTAAGCATCAAGGTGATGGAAATATCTCTGTTTACTTGCTTGCCTTCTGTTCCGATTATATGCAAGAGTAGAACTTCTGATAATATCATATTTATCATCAGTAAACATGTTCAATTTGCACTCTTGCAGTCTTCTTTGGAGTAGCAACATATTTACTGATGGAGATAAGCTGAGTGATGATTGGTGGAGCTTTTATGACAAAATATGGACTCTTATGTGGAACTTAAATGGTAAAGGACAAAACAGATTGACACCAAAGGGATCAAATGCCACAGTTCCATCTATCGGACAAAGGGCACGTGGGTTGGTAGAATCTCTGAATATCCCGGCTGCAGAAATGGCTGCTGTAGTTGTAACTGGGGGCATTGGTACCGCATTAAGTGCAAAGAACAACAAAATTACTGATAAAGCCATGATGTTAAGAGGAGAAAGGTTCCCAAGAATCATCTTCCACCTCCTAATTATGTATTTATGCAAAGCTGGCTTAGAAAGTTTATCTAAGTGTGTCCAGCAATTTATAACGATGCTTCCTAATCTTATTTCGGAAGAAGATCAATGCAAAAACAGATTGCATTTCTTAATTTGGTATGTCTAACACTCACCAGACCATACAAACTTCCCTTCGATTATTTTGGCCGTTCTAGTAATTTCCTTTTTGCTGCAGGTCTTTACTAAGGGTTAGATCCCGGTATGGGGAACTTGATGATGGTGCACGTTTCCATGTTATGTCACATTTGATTCTTGAAACTGTCATATATGGAAAGCCTATGCTTGCCACTAGCATGTTGGGCAGAGATGATTCTGCTGAAGCAAATAGCAACAAGGAGTCTGGTTTCATTCTCAATCTTGTTCTGAAAGATCGTGTTCTTGCAGCGGTTTGTCCCTCTCTCCAATTTTAGTTTATTAAGTAATTTTGTGCTTTAGCCTACAAATATGATGCCTTACATTGTTGAGTTGCACTATTTTTACTTTGCTCTCTATTATCTTTTTTCTAAAATCCATCGCCGAGAATTAATCAGTTTGCCATTTCCAGGCTGCTGATGAAGTAAAGTACATGAAGGATGCTAAGGCTGATCGCATGAGGCAGCTCCAGGAACTAAATTCTAAACATGACGAGTGCTTGATTGAAGATATAGAACAACTCCAGAGCTTTGAGGATGATATACAGTTTGCCAAGACTGCTGCAATTTCAGCAGATGACAATAGAAAAGCAGCTTTCAAGCTTGCTTTTGATGAGGATCAGCAAATTGTTGCAGTAAGTTGTGGCCACAGCAATTTGTACCCAACATGTCAGATGTTTAGTACTAAATTAATATGGCAGCTATAAGTAAAAATAAATACCTTGAATTTGCTGGTTGTTGAGCCCACATAGCATCCATTCCTTGCATCCTTTTGCCCATTTCTTCCTTCCACAACAGAAATCTGCATAAACATGAACTTATATGGTTAGAATTTGACTTAACAGACCACCATTGGTAAAAAAACAGAGAATAAATGGGAGTACAAGTGCAAAACAAGATGACAAACATGAGTGCATTACATATTACATAACCAATGGTCCAATGCAATTGCAATGCAAGTCCAGAACATAAATATGTCCAGTGGTCCACAACCACAACACAAAATAAAATAGGTTCCACATAACACAATCAAATCATAATTCATAAGGCTTAAAGGCTGGCCACTCTCAATAGCCATCATTGAACTCGTCCATGGTAGCATTTGTGTTGTCTCCACCATCTTGGTCAGCACTAGTTGGATCTTTATCACCATCGGTCATATCAGCATCATCTTGAAGAAAGTCTGGATCATCATCCGCTGGGATACTTGAGTGTTGTTCTTGGTCTTCCCCTTGGTCATCTTCATCAAGAAATGGTGGTGTTGGAGCAGGTCTTTTGCGCTGCCTTTGGTAGTGGAGGCTCCCCCGGTGTTGGTGAACCTCCCTTCTTTTGCGCTGCCTTTGGCTCCCCGTGGGCACGAGGATGGAAAAATGCTGCCTCCTTTACAGTACCGTCCTAGAAGGACTTGTGCACACAGGCTATTCGGTCTCTCCAGCAGCCGCCAAGCTTGCTTGGCGAGCATTGCGTCGTTTTCCAAGTCCCTAAAACCGAGTCCACCTTGACCCTTTGGCACTGCCAATTTATCCCAAGATTGCCAATGCAACCCTGATTTGTCGAATGATCCCGCCCACCAGTATTTTGACATTACTGCCGTGACTTTTCTGCATAAACCTCTTTGTGAGTTTGAAAACGCTCACGGAGTTGGTTGGCAAGGCTTTGGATCACTGATTTTATTAACACTTTCTTGCTGCACAGGCTAGTTTCTTCTCACTCCAACCTTGTGCCTTTGATCTCAATCTTTCCACTAGGTGCTCAAACTGCTCCTCTGTAATGCGACCAGAAGCAGTGGGAGCTCTAGGTATTTCTCAGATTGGGCTTCCCTATCAATTTGCAGAGTTTCCCTCACCACCACACGGGAGTGGCCTGAGCAATTCGGGCTACAATACACTGAGCTTTTTTGCTTGTTTGCACTTTGTCCTGAGCCAGCACTATTAATCTGTAAGACTGAGTTCAGTTGCTGAGTGCTTTTGGCATCTGCTTTTATGAAGACAAGGCAATCGTCAGCAAATAAGAGGTGCAAGATCCAAAGCTGTAAAGGACTCGCTTGAATGCCCCTATCCACCTAACCTCCATCATAATTCTTCAGAAGTGAAGACAATCCTTCCCCATAAAGGAGGAAAAGATACGGTGAAATTGGATCTCCCTGTCGTATACCTCGAGTGGGTTTGAAACTTTCTAGTCTTTCTCCATTCACCTTAATTTGAAAACTGACCATGCTTACACACCTCATGATCAGTGAAACCCACCGCTCATCAAAACCAAGCTTTTGCATGATACCTTGCAGGTAGGCCCACTCCACCCTGTCATACGCTTTGATCATATCTAACTTCACGGCTCACCATCCCTGACACCCTTTCCTTTTCCTCATAGAGTGAATACATTTATAGGACGTATTGTATGTTGTCCGTTATAAGCCTTCCAGGGACGAAGGCACTCTGCTCTGCAGAAATAATCTCATCGAGAACTTCCCACAAGTGATTAGCCAATACTTTCGAACAGAACTTATAGAGTATGTTGCATAAGACATAGGCCTATATTGGGAAATAAACTGATGGTTCTTTACCTCCGGAATTAGAACAATATAGTTGTTTAGTAGTTCGAATTGCATGTAAAACTGACATATGTTTCATACCAGGATAAATGGATACACATTTTTCGTGCTTTGAGTGATGAAAGAGGGCCATGGTCTGCTAGTCCTTTTCCAAACAATATGGCGACATACTGGAAACATGACAAGACAGAGGATAAATGGCGGCGGCGATTGAAGCTCAAGCGTAATTATAAGTTTGATGAACGTCTATGCCAGCCACTGTCCACCAAATCTAGTAACGTAAACACTGCCCCGTCTGTTGATCCTTTTGTTAATGCCAAGATTCCAGAAAAGATGAAGCGCTTCCTTCTGAAAGGAGTGCGCGGAATCACAGGGGATATTAGTTCTGAATCATGTGAGGATAACAATGATACAAGTGAGCCTTCCCAGAGTAATTCAACAGAGAACCAGGCGTCAAGTGATGCTGCAGATTCTGCAGACTCTTCATTGTATCCTACTATTGTTCAAAATAGGAAAGAATCATCATCTACTGGTGGAAATAATGATTATGCTGAGGTAAGCATGTTTTGTTATGTGCATGCAATTTTTTGTGGATTTTTTTGTTGGTCCTCCCCTCAGACCCTTTGTTTGCCTTCTCATTTCCCAGGTGCTATCGTCCATTCATTGTGTTCTTGTAACACCAAAAAGAAAACTAGCTGGACAATTGACTATCACACGAAGTGCCATGCATTTCTCTTTCGAGTTTTTGGTTGAAGGCACAGGGGGCTCATCTGTTTTCAACAGGTTTCAAGATAAAAAAGAATCAGATTCCAAGAATGAGCTGGCAAGTGTGGAAAAGCTGAAAGGTAATTCTGATGTAGGGCGACGCAATGAGGCTGAATCTGGTGATGCTCTGATGAAAAGTCAATCTAACAAAATCAAACACCATAGAAGGTGGAAAATAACCAGGGTGTGTTCTCTATCTCTTTCTCTCTCATCGCATGTGTGGATGCGCATATGTGTCAGTGAGACATTTGACTCCACTTCTTTTGTTGACAGATAAGAGCAGTTCACTGGACTCGTTACTTACTACAGTATACTGCAACAGAGATATTCTTTGATGATGCAAATGCACCTATATTTCTTAATTTTTCCTCCCAAAATGATGCTAAAAATGTTGGGTCTCTTTTAGTTTCCCTGAGGAATGATGCTTTGTTCCCCAAAGGAAGTACGAAAGACAAAAATAGTGTGATTTCGTTTGTTGACAGAAAGGTTGCACTTGAAATGGCTGAGAGTATTAGAGAAAGTTGGAGAAGAAGGGAAATCAGCAACTTTGAGTATCTAATGATTCTGAATACTCTTTCTGGACGATCTTATAACGACTTAACTCAATATCCTATATTTCCTTGGATCTTGGCTGACTATTCCTCAGAAAAGCTTGATTTCAACAAGTCATCTACTTTCAGGGACCTGTCAAAGCCAGTTGGTGCACTGGATGCAAAACGCTTTAAGGTATGTTCACGAACTATCGAGTATTGTCTCTTCCGGTTTTCATCTCCGATAAATATCCAGTAAACAATATGCAATGTGCAGGTTTTTGAAGATAGATATCTTAGTTTCTGTGATCCTGATATACCAAGGTTTGACCTTGATATTTATGCATTGTATTCCTTCAAACTTTTTTTTCGTCCAAATTTAGACACTTGTTACATCAAGCTTATGTTCCCTTTTGCAGTTTTTATTATGGATCACACTACTCGAGCATGGGAATTGTTCTGTATTACCTTCTAAGGCTTGAGCCTTTTACTGCTCTACACCGCAATCTTCAGGTCCTATATTCTTGTTTTCCTGCCCTCTGTTGGCAATGTATAATGGTTCATAATTCATTGTCCTTTTTTGTTTTTCACTTCTTTTGAGTAATTCCTTACTAATTTGAATCTTATTTTCTCTTACAAGTGAAAAATAATCTATGACGTGTGTATATTCTTTTCATGGCGTATTTTTCAGTGAATTGCAAATAGTATTATAGCAAATTTGCTAATTAGTTTATATGTTTATACAGGGTGGTAAATTTGACCATGCAGATCGTCTCTTTCAGAGCATTGAAAGCACGTACAGGAACTGCCTATCAAATACAAGTGACGTCAAAGAGCTAACGCCTGAATTTTTTTACATGCCTGAATTTCTTGAAAATTTAAATAAATATCACTTTGGGGTAAAGCAGGACGGTGAACCTTTAGGCAATGTTGGTCTCCCTCCATGGGCAAAGGTAATGGTTAATTTCTGCAATTTTTTAGATGAACTTTTGGTGAATCTACTCACTATGGCACAGAAATTTATGACCGAAGGAAATATGTCTCATGCAGGGTTCACCTGAAGAATTCATTCATATCAATCGTGAGGCCCTTGAAAGTGAATATGTAAGCTCTAATCTTCATCACTGGATTGATCTCATATTTGGTTATAAGCAGCGTGGCAAGCCTGCTGTTGAGGTAAACGATTTATCACTATTTTGCAGCACACTTGAGTTTTTTAGTTCTCACAATGTGACCGTACTAATCACATTGCAATTATTTGGAGCAGGCAGCAAACATATTTTACTATTTGACATACGAGGGTGCAGTTGATTTGGAAAACATGGATGATATGTTGCAGAAGTCTGCTATCGAAGACCAAATTGCAAATTTTGGACAGACACCTATTCAAATTTTTCGGAAGAAACACCCAAGAAGAGGACCTCCTATTCCGATTGCACACCCACTGTATTTTGCTCCACAATCGATAACAGTCACTTCTGTTGTCCCTAGCGCAATCAACTCTTCATCATCTGTATTGTTCATTGGCTTGGTGGACTCAAATGTTGTCTTAATGAGTGAGGGGCTCATACTGTCAGTAAAGCTTTGGCTTACAACACAATTGCAGTCTGGTGGAAACTTCACGTTTTCTGGATCACTGGTCTCTTCTGAATGACAATTATATCTAATGGATACATTATTGTTGTATAATTATTATATGTACTTTTATTTATTATGTATATTATTTTCTTGCAGGAACCTTTCTTTGGAATTGGTTCTGATGTTATTTCTCCCCGAAAAGTTGCTACCTCCTTGGCTGAAAATGTTGAGTTTGGAAGACGATGCATAGCCACTTTCCAAATTCATGGCGACAACTATTTAATTTTATGTGGTAATTGGGAGAACAGTTTCCAGATCATTTCTCTTAGTGATGGAAGAATTGTGCAGAGCATCCGGCAGCATAAAGATGTTGTCAGCTGTGTTGCAGGTAGTTAAAACTTTTCTGAAGTGTATAGTACTCCCTCTGTCCCGAATTACTTGTCACAGATTTGTCTAGATACGCATTTATCTACTCCCTCCGACCCAAATTAGTTGATTTAGATTTGTCTAGATTCGACTGTATCTACACATGATTTAGTATTAGATACATCCGTATCTTGACAAATTTGAGTCAACTAATTTGGGTCGGAGGGAGTAGACGCAAGTGTATAGATACATACAAATTTAGACAAATCTGTGAGATCTAATTTGGGATAGAGGGACTATTAAATGTCTTCTTTAAGCAATTATAGTAGCATACTAACTCCATTCTATGATATCTGTCCAGAACACATATAGGAGACATAAAATTGTAATAATATATGATACAATCGAAACATACTTGTTTCTGTTATATGTCTATCTAATAGGGCCAAAATTTCCATTATATATTGCTTGAGTTTTGATCCATCTTTGGTATGCTCTCTGGGCAGATATTGTGAACCAGAGGGAGTATCATTTAGGGCTAGCAACTATGCAAACCTCATGTATGCATTCTTCCTTTTCATTTTGCCTAACATATTGAGGACACACTTTTGTGCAGTTTCATCTGATGGAAGTGTAATTGCAACCGGAAGTTATGACACGACCATTATGATCTGGTATGCATTCCGAGGAAGATCAAGTGACAAAAAATCAAAGAATGCAAATAATGACCTATCAACTAAGGACCATGTTATCATCGAAAACCCTTCTCATATCTTGTGTGGTCATGACGATATCATCACATGCTTATTTGTTAGTACAGATCTAGATATTGTTATCAGTGGATCACAAGATGGAACTTGTATATTTCATACATTGCGGGAGGGGACTTATGTTCGATCCATCCGACATCCATCAGGTGCTGGCCTGTCAAAGTTGGTCGCATCACAGCATGGTAGGCTAGTATTCTATTCTGAGAGTGATCTCTCCTTGCATATGTATTCCATAAATGGAAAACATATTGCCTCGTCAGAATCCAATGGCCGCCTCAATTGCATGGAACTAAGTTGTTGCGGAGAGTTTATGGTATGTGCTGGTGATCATGGACAAATCATTCTGCGCTCTATGCATTCTCTTGGTGTTGTTTGGAGGTATGAGGGAGCTGGGAAGACAATAACTTCGCTAGCTGTGACTCCCGAGGAGTGCTTTTTGGCTGGAACCAAGGATGGTGGCCTGATTGTCTTTTCAATAGAAAATCCTTTACTTCGCAAAGGTGGCATACAACGGAACAAGATAAAATCTTCTTTAGGCTAGTGGTGTATGAAGGAACATTTATCAGCCTTCCTTGCTCTACTTTCTGAACAAACGGTGAGTCATTGCCACAATCAATGCCACTTCCTATGGCATTGTTTTCTTGTTAATACCTTTTTACAACTCTGCCTTTTGATGTCTATGTGCTGTTGTCTTGTACTACCTCTGTTCCTAAATATAAGAAGTTTTGTCAGTTCAATTCGAGCATCTAAAATGTCTTATATTTAGAAGCGGAGGGAGTACCATTTTGTTTGTTATCATCTCCAAACTCACAGAATGCTCAAATTGCATAGTTAATTTTCCCTTCAGGATCTTTTAGGGAAGGATAATGTTTTGACCGCTCTGTGTGTCAATGAGGGTAGTATTTAGGCATTTAGGCTTGTTGCTGGATGTCTGATTAGGGTACTTGCTATATTTTTTTACTTATCACGAGTTTTATAGAAGAGGCATATTTTTTTATTGTACTGTTTAAGAAATTTCTTGTTGTATGTATCCGAATGCTCAGCTGTAGGCAGGGCAATTTGTCTGAGGCTACTGTACTTGCACCATGTTCTTTTTTGTCTAGGAATATGATGTTAATATTTTGAACTCTGCAGGTTACCGGAAGTAAATGTAAAAGAGAACATTTTGTTGCTCCTGATACACATGTACATACATCATTAGGTTGAGTGGTTAGGATTCTGCAGAATGCCTGAGCCGATCACGGTCCACAAGCTGATAATTCTTCTAATTGAAGTAGTGGTTGCGCAATACATTTTTCATTTGACTCCCAAGACAAGCTTGGATGCGGACATCCTCCTAGTAGTGATGTGTAGGTCCATCACAGTTTTCCCTTGGTGCTGGACTGAGTGTGTGAGAGTGTAACATAACATGTTGCGATGTTCTTACCAGTTAGGGCGAGCAACTTGCTCCCCAATAGAATTTGTCTGTATGTATTAGAGGCCAGTGCCCTGTAGTTATGATACAGTACATTGTACATGGAAGCTCATCTTAGTGGGACAAATAAGCGTCATGCAAATCATGTCATTTGAATCGCGTCATGCGACTCGTGTCATTTGAATCTCTTGTTTGCGCACTTCTGTCTTGCTTGTGCAAGTTTGCTGTTCCTCTCCATGGAATTCAGTCAGATTTTACTGCTGAGCTTGACCAGTGTTTTGGTGATAGAATGTATTTTGGGAAGTACAGCGTTTCCTTGTTAAGTGCCCAAGTGGAGAACAGGGGGTTGACCTGTTGGCATGCAGGAGCACATCGCTGCCCACCCGCGTTCAAATCTTAGGATTGACTTGTTTCTCCTATATAAAACGTCAGCTAAGGGCTAACAGTGCAAATTTCAACTTCTCCTCCATGATTCCACGAATATTATTATACAGAGGCCGGCCCATGGCAAGGGTACGGAGAGCTAGTTCAAATTTTAACAAAGATACCCGCTAACTCATGGGGATGGACATGGAAAAAAGTTTAGCCCTTGGTATAATTCACACCGAGGATGAAATGATCAGTTACATTCAGTAAAATATTAAAGTAAATGATGCTGTAAACTACCACAAAGTGGATGGTCATTTTTATGAATGAGGTGCAGTACATAGATTACTTAATCTTTCTGAATGTTACATGTTACTGTAGGTTCCTGGGAAATGAAGCGTGGAATCAAGGCAAGGCGTGTTTGATGAGTTTATAGCATAAAACCATCACTTTTGTGCAAATTTTTTGAAAAACCACTAGTTTACGTTCTAATCGCATAAAGCCACCACTCTACTACTGATTTTTTGCAATGTGCACTAAAATGAAATTGACAACAAATTGACAGCGATTCTGACTAGGGGGACCCACCTGTCAGGACAAATTTGCTGATGTGGACTAGACCCCACATGTCAGCCATATTAAAAATCATCAAAATATCTAAAAAATAAATGAAAAGAAAAAAATAGGAGTTCATCCGTTCCCGTCGCCGGCCCCCGCCCCCCTCCGGCCACCCCGTTCCCGTCGCCGGCCACCCGCCTCCCCTCCGGCCACCATCCCCCTGGCCGACCCTCCTCCCCTACCAGCTCTCCACCCTAGCTCTAGCCCTCCCTTCTTCCTAGCACCTACCGCCATGGATCTTGGGCTTCTCCGACCATGGCAAGGGTGAGGCGGGACGGAGCGGCGAGCTCCTGCGAGGGACATGGCGGGGCGGGGAAGGGCGAGCAAGATCCGGAGAGGTACAGGGTGGTGCGGGGCGGGCGGGCTCCGTCGCCGGTGAGCTCACCGCGGGACAAGGCAGCGAGGGACAGGGCGGCGCGGGACCGGGGGGGGGGGGGGGGGGGGCTCCATGCGGGTGCAGGGGCCATCGGCGGCACTCCGGCGAGCAGGGGATGGCGGCGCTCCGATGAGCAGGGGGGAGGCGGCGCTCCGGCGAGCATGGGCGTCGACGATAGTGATAGGCAGTTTTTCTCATTTTTCCTTTTTCATTTTTGCTTTTCATTTTTGATTTTTAATATGCCTGACATGTGGGGTCTAGTCCACGTCAGCAAATTTGTCCTAACAGGTGGGTCCCTCTAGTCAGAATCGCTGTTAATTTGTTGTCAATTTCATTTTAGTGCACATTGCAAAAAATCAGTAGTAGAGTGGTGGTTTTATGCGATTAGAACGTAAACTGGTGGTTTTTCGAAATTTTTGTATAAAAGTGGTGGTTTTATGCTATAAACTCCGTGTTTGATTGATTGTGTTTCTCTTCTACATATATCTACAACTTTAAAGTATGCTCATGTAGATTGAACTTACATCTGACAGTTTTAATAGTATATATCCGAGTTCGAGCAAGAAACAATAATTGCAAAGGAGTATTTCAGCAGCCAAAGAGCACGTCACATAAGTACAGATTTAAACAAGAGCTAGACTTGAAGGAATATTCAGTTGCTAAAAACACGTCTATCTCTACTCTATTGCTTAGTAGTAGTCAATCAATGTTCCTGATCGGTGAAACGGGAAATGTCAAAATGCAGATTGAGTACATTCCCAAAATCTGCAGTCGAGTTCATTCCCAAAATCTGCAGTCTTTTCTTTAATTAACAGGTCATCTCTTCACAAAGAGAGAATTTGCCAAGCACCAAGTTCTTCCATCACAAGGCTGTTTGGAGAGCTCGAAGGAATAAACTCCTGAAGTTGCGTGATGAAAATGGTGTGGTCAAAACTGTTCCGACTGATATGCAACGTATGTCCGTGTCATATTTTAAATCCCTCTATACCCGTGATCCGTCCCTAGATCATAGGGCAATAACGGAATTGGTTCCAGAGAAAATCTCTACGGAAATGAATGAGCAACTTTGTAAAGAGTTCAGTGATGAGGAAATTGGGGATGCACTATTTCAGATTGGTCCCATCAAGGCGTCAGGGCCGGATGAGTTTTGGAATTGGGTCGTTCTTATATGTCGGAAGAAGCCAATGATACCTCCATCGTTCTTATTCCCAAAGTTGATAACCCACTGAAGCTCAAAGATTTCCGTCCTATTGGCCTTTGCAATGTTCTTTACAAAATTGTTTCAAAATGTCTAGTAAATAGACTACAGCCCTTACTTGGGAAAGTTATCTCAGAGAATCAAAGTGCATTTGTTCCTGATCGTATGATTACTGATAATGTTTTATTGGACCTCGAGTGTTTCATTACATGGAACATGGTACTTCTATACACTCAAATTTCTGTGCTCACAAACTTGATTTGTCTAAAGCATATGATAGGATGGATTGGTCTTTTCTGAAGAGCACGATGCTTAAAATGGGGTTTTATCATCGGTGGGTGCAATGCATCATGACGTGCGTGACCACGGTGAGGTATTCAATCAAATTCAATGGTTCCCTGATTGAAAGCTTTCTCTCCTACTCGAGGCCTTAGGCAGGGAGATCCTCTTTCTCCCTTTCTCTTCCTATTTGTGGTAGATGGTTTATCGGCTTTGTTACAGAAGGAGGTTGAAGCGGGTGAACTATCACCCTTAAAAATTTGTCGCAATGCCCTTGGAATTTCGCATCTATTATTTGCGAATGATACAATGCTCTTCTTTAGAGCGTCGGTGGAGGAAGCTGTAGACTACAATAGTTTGGACAATTGCTGCACGCCAAATCGTGGTGCCGGGTGCATGTATTTATATCATGTATAGTATAATGTACATGGAAGGTTTTTAGAAACCGTAACCTAATCTGCTAAGAACCGTGTTCTACACAGGTTCGGTTACACGTTTTTGCACACCAAGTTTACTTGGCTTACAGAAGCTACTCGAGTGAATGAAGCACATTATTGATATGTATGAGGGAGGTATAGGTCAACTTATTAATCCATCCAAGTGTTCAATTCTATTCAATGACACGTGCCCTCATGTCATTCAAGTGGTTGTTCGGTCAACTTTAAATGTGCAACAACAAATATTTGAGACAAAATATCTAGGCCTTCCCACACCAGATGGAAGAATGCATAAGGGAAGGTTTGTGAATTTACAATCACGATTGAACAAGAAATTATTTAATTGAGGTGATGGCCTGTTGGCACAAAGTGAAAGAGAGATCCTCATCAAGGCTATTGCACAAGCAATTTCTTCTTATGTTATGGGAGCTTTTAAACTACATTTTTATTTGTGTGATGAGCTTACTCATCTGATACGAGATTACTGGTGGGGTTCATATAATGGAAAAAGAAAAACCCATTGGATTGGTTGGCCAAAATTGCAGCGGTCAAAATTTCAAGGGGGTTTAGGTTTCGTGATATGCGCATGTATAATCAAGCCCTTCTTGCTAGAGAAACATGGCAGTTATTGGTATTCCCGAACAGTCTTTGCGCCCGAGTCTTAAAGGCGAGATATTATCCTAATGGGAGTTTGATCGATACTGTCTTCTCTGGTAACCCGTCATCCACTTGGACAGCTATATCGCATGGACTAGAACTTTTAAAGAGAGGTCTTATTTGGCGAGTGGGAAACAGAAGAAACATCCGTATCTGGAGAGATAATTGGATTCCTCATGATTCATATATGAAGCTTTATTCGTAGCCGGGTAACTGTCAGTTGCATCGTGTTGCTGAGCTTCTTGATGATCAAGGACAATGGAAGTAAGCTCTTGTTCGTAAAACTTTCCTACCAATTAATGTGGATACTATCCTCAGGATTAAGCCATCTCGACGTCTCAATGACGATGTTATTGCTTGGCAGCCAGAGAAAACTGGTGAAAGAACATGTTGGGCCCCCATGTGTGGTTTTGGTAATTAATGACAATCTTTATGGACTAATGTGTGTATTAAGTTATACTTGTAGGATTTGTCCATTGGCATCTCTTGGAGCATGTGTTGGCTTCAAGGTCGATGAAATGCAAAGAAGATATGTTGTGCAAGCTCAATATGCGAGGTCGATGATGAGAAATTAAGAAAGGCGTTCCATCTTGAGAAGGGCAAAGACCGTCTACATCGAGCTCAAGTGGAATGTTCAAGGCAAAGGTATAATCTTGATAGGTTTTCCCTTTTGCCGGTCTCACGTTGTATGTGTGAGACCGGGTTTAGGATAGATAACCGTACTATCAAGAGGGGCTCTCGTATGAGTAATTCGGTCACATCGTTCGGAGAGAGCTCAAACCTTTGCATACTTGCATCATCGTATTTGGTTGTTATTTGGTCTTACCCATGTGAGGATATAGAGCTTGTATTAATCTCCATAACAAGTTCTTGTTCATCAAAATCGGATCTTCCGTTTGTATCTTGTTGCGATTTTGATTTATGTGGCTTTTCAGTTTCTCACCAAGTGAGGTATCTCATATTATTCTACTTGATACTTTCTCACTTGGTGATAACCATTATTTCCACCTTTTATTGGGAAGTCCTTGTCTTCATCTATCCAACGCAATTGGAATCGGGTCAATCGGAGCTTCCAGTCAAAAGTTATTGTCATTTGAATATTTACCCGTTAATCTGTTTTCTCGGCCGAGCGGTAGTACCGTCTGGTCGGGTCGGTACTACCGCCCGCCCCTGAGAGCGGCCCATTTTCTTTCTGCCTCGCTAGGTATCTAAATTCGGTACTACCGGCCGGCCCGGTAGTACCGCCCGGGTGGGCCGGTACTACCGGCCGGCCTAGATATTTTTTCAGATCTAGATCCAGATCCAGCTGCTACCGCTCGTTCCCACACACGCCCAGCCGCCCCGCTCGCCTGCTGCGCGCCGCCTGGCTCCCGCGCGGGCCCGCAGTGACCCTGCCGCTACGCCAGGCCCGCGTCGCGCGCTTCCCTGCACCTGGCCCCACGCGCGCAGCCGCCCTGCCGCGCGCCTCGCGTCGCTCCCGCCTGCTGCCACTGGCCCGCTGTGGCCCCCGCAGCTCTCGCGCGTCCCGCGTGCACCGCCTGGCGCGCTGCTCGCTGCATGCGCTGTGCCCCGCACGCGCTTGGCTGCGCGTTGACTGCTGCTGCTGCCGCATGCGCTGCTAGCTGCTGCTGTTGCTGCGCTGCTGTTGCTGCTCCGCTGGGTCCCGCTCGCATGCGCTGCTGCTGCTTCGTTTTTTCTTGGCATTTGCAGTTTTGGTCCGGTAGTACCGTACCAAACCGGTACTACCGGACCGTTCAGAAAAACACCCCAATGGCCATATTTTGTCTAGCCCTATATAAGTCTTTTGTCCATTTTTCGTTTAGGGTTGCTTCTCACTCCTCCTTTTGTCTAAGCTTTACCCCCATTTGCCTTACTCTTTGAGCTTGATTTCTACACACCCCTCCATTGATTCTTGCATATATTTGAGGGGTGGTTGGAGGTGATCTAGATCTATGTTTTGACCTAACCGATTCATCTCTTTGTGATTGTATCTTTGGGGATCTAGATTTTGGGAGATTTTGTGTCTCTCTTTGATTTCTCCTCTCTTGTTCCCCCAATATCTTTAGTAGCTTTGTTGAAACTTGAGAGTGAGGGATTTGAGCATCTTTGTGGTGTTCTTGCCATTTGCATTTGGTGCATCGGTTTGAGTTCTCCACGGAGGATTTGGTTTGAGTTGCTCATTGGATCTTGTCCCTCTTGGGTTCTTGGAACCCTAGACGGTTTTGTGGCCTTGGTGGCATTTTGGCCTTGGTGGCATTTGTTGAGGCCTTTTGTGGCGTTTGTTGGGAGCCTCCAATTAAGTTGTGGAGAAGTGCCCCAACCTTGTGAGAGGTTCCGGTTGCCACCGACAAGTGCACCGATAGTGGAAGCGTGGATCGATCCCGTTGGGGTGAGATTCACCGGAGAATAAGGGAGGCATTTTGTGGCGTTGGTGGTTTAATACCACCCCCTCTCCAAACGAGACGTACTCCATGTTGGGAGGAACTCGGTAAAATATCGGTATCCCCGCGTGCCTCGGTTATATCTATACCCGAGCTCTTTACTTATGCACTTTACATTGTGATAGCCTTCGTGCTTGAAGTAATATATATCTTGCTATCACTTTGTTGCTTGTATTGCTTAGCATAAGTTGTTGGTGCACATAGGTGAACCTTAGTTGTTCTAGGCTGTGCTTAACAAAATAAACACTAGTTTTATTCTGCCTTTGTTGAGCCACTCTAGGAAAAGTTTTAATCGCCTATTCACCCCCCTCTAGGCAACATACGTATCCTTTTAATTGGTATCAGAGCCCGGTCTCTCATTTTAGGCTTCACCGCCTTGAGAGTAAAGATGTCGGCTAGGGGATTAGTGCACAAGGACACGCTCACATTCGATGGCACAAATTATGATGTTTGGAAAATTCGCATGCTTAATTTATTTCGGGAAATTCACCCAATTATCGAGGGATATCTATATGTGGGTCTCTCTTCTCCTATGGATACCCAAAACGAATCTTTAGAGGAGAAGGCATAGATGCTCTAGCTACTAAAATTCTTTTGCATGTTGTGAGCAATGTAGTTCTTTCTTCTATCATGCCTTATTCAAGCGCTCGTGAGATATGGACCAAGCTTCAAGATAAATATAGCAAGTCCAACATTATTAAGGATGATTGTGTTGCTTCCACTTCCGGTCGAGATGAGTTCTCATCGTCTACCACTTCACCAACATGTGATTTTTCACAAGGTAATGATATGGTGAGTGGTGATAGAAATTGTAATATGGATAGTGATATTACTATTTGTAATCCTTCATCCCTATCTAGTTGCAATGATCTATCTTTGGACCTTAACACTTCTAGCACTCAAAACTCCTTACATTCTTGTGTTAATAGTCCTTGCATATCATATAGAAATGACTTGAATAAATCTCATGATGATATGCTTGTGTTGTCTTGTTGCCATGATAAAAATGCTTCCATTTCCTCTAGTGCTTGTGTTGCTAACCATGTAGAGGAAAATGAAGATTCTATGGGCCAAGACAAGGTCTTGAAGAGAGCTACAAGTGCAATCTCATCATCACCTTCCTCCGGTTCTCACATGTGCCTTATGGCTAAGGGAACACAAGTAACCTATTTGAATCCCATTGTATCTCATGATGATGATGAAGAGGTTGAGAATGATAATGATGATTATAGAAGTAAGTATGATATTACCTCTATTAAGAAAATAGGAGAGGTTGTCTATAGCGCTCTCTTTAAAAATAAAATTGCTTCCTCCAACTTTCTTGAAATCTTGAATTGTGCCATAGAAGGCAATGATCTTATTGAGGAGCAAGAAAACTTAATTGATGAAAAGTTTGCACTTGAGCGTGAGTATGCTAATAAAGTTGAACAACTAAAGGACTCCCTTGAAGAAGAACAAACCATCAAAGAATCTCTTGAGGAGACTTTTACTCTAGAATTATCTAGAGTAAAGGAATACCATGATAGAGAACTTGCGGTGGCTAACTCCTTCAAGATTAAAAATGATGAACTTGAAGTTGCTTATGCTAAACTTATTGAGGATTTTAAGCACCTAGAAAATAGCTCTCGGGTCGTTAAGAGGGAGCTCATCAAACTCACCGAGTCACATGAGCAACTTAAAGCTTCATATTTAAAAGAGCTTGACAAGTTGCCCCCACCTCTTGCTAATAATAATGATGCTTGTGCTACTAACTCTATTTCTTGTGAAGCATCTATTTTAAAGGAGAATGTTGAGCTAAAGGCTCAACTTGCTTTGCTAACTAGCAACTATGGGAAATTGGAAGAAAGTCATGATAAGCTCTCGAGCTCGCATGAGGATCTTCTAGTCTCCCATGGTAGGCTAAAATTAGCTCATGAGGCCATCGTGTCAAAGGTAACATCTAGTGGGACTCATGTGGACATTAGCACTATATCTACTCCAAATATTATATTGCCATGTGCTAGTCCATGTAATTCATCCTCTCATAACCATGCTATATCTCGTGATGAATTACATTCTGTGCCTTGTTGCTCTAACAATGTGGCATCTACTTCCTCTAGTACATTTGTTGAAACTAACCATGTAGAGGAAATCAAAGAGCTCAAGGCTCAAGTCACTTCTTTGAAGAATGACTTGAAAAGGGGTCATCAAGGGAAGGTCGCACTCAACAAAATCTTGAGTGTGCAAAAATCCCCCAATGACAAGAGTGGGCTTGGATTCAACTCCAATGTCAAGAACAAGTCCACTATCAAGTTGAAGCACAAGGACAACAAGAAGAATGGCCAAGATCAAGTCAAGAATCCGGCCAACATTGTTTGCTTCAAGTGCAAGGAAGAAGGGCACCATGTTATATCTTGCCCATTGAAGAAAAAGCCTCCTAGTGTGAAGCAACAAGGGAAGCGGCCTCAAGCTCCACCTCAAGTCATTAATGGGCCACTTCCTAAGAGGACTACTCAAGCTCTTCCTCGAGTTGTAGCTTTACCTAAGAAGAAAGATGACAAGAGTAGAACTTGCTACATATGCCGTGAGAAGGGGCATATTTCTTCCTCATGCACTATCGGTATCTCCTCATCCAACCCTATCATTATTGATGATGCTTATTCTCTTTGTAAGGATGAGGTTGGCAATGTGTTTGCCAAATATTTTGGTGCTCAATGTGGGTTCAAGAAAATAACCATTTGGGTTGCCAAGCCTATTGTGACTAACCTCTTAGGACCCAACTTGGTTGGGGACCAACAATCCAAAACTTGATCAATAGGTGTTGTTGGAGGGCATTGGAGTTTTGGCTACATTATGAAGAATTGAGGGATATTCATCAATTATTATTGTCAAGCCAATCCATTTGTATTATCTTGATTATATTATATTTCCAATGTTCCTCCTTGCGGTAACATATGCTAAACTCTTTACATTGAAAGTTACTCGCCCCCTTGTGTATGTGTTGGTTTTGTATATTCCATGCTTTTGTACATGTTGTGCTATCCACTTAATTATCTTGAGGTATCAAGCATATTTGTGTATGATTAGGTGGCACACCATGTATGTGTGTTTCTTATGTTTGAGCCTTGCTTGGTTATATTTGGTATCTTATTTGGCTCTTGTGAGAAATTAATGGATTATCCCATTTTGGGGGAGTGTTATGCTTGGGCACTCCACAATCCTAAAATTGTGTGTACATGAGGAATACCACCTAGTATTTATATTGGATTATTGTCTAGTCTCTATGTGGTATAATTCTCATGAGAAATTTAAGTTTTATAATGTCCATTAATTATCTCTATTTGTATTATTTTTCCTCGCGTTGGTTTTATGGTAGTATCACATTATGGGGGAGTCATATGCTTAGTGCTTATTACAATCCTAGAAAATGTGAAAATTCGAGGTTGTGTCACTTGAAATTGATACTCCTAAGTGACACATGTGCTCATACAAGTTCCAATTTGCTTAAATGCATGTATTGATCTTGTATATGAGAGTGGTTCTTGGTATGTGTTTCCTCATATTTAGATATATATATTCGCATGGAAACCATTTGCTTCAAGTTACTCTAATCACTAGTGATTGTGTGACTATTGGAAGCTACCAAGAATCTTGTTTGAAGTATCATGATCAATTCTTATATTTAGTTATATGCTTCTTGTTGTGTGTATATGATCTTGGATATCCATATGAACTACCTAGGGAAAATTATTCCCAATATTTCTTGTCCTTGGACAATGAATACTCAATTTAAGGTAGAATTTATTGATCGTATTCACTTTGGCCTTTGTTTAATTTTATCCTATCTTTGACCAAGAAAATGTTTTATGTTGTCTCCCAAGCCTTCCTTGCTTCTTTTGGATCTTCTTATTTTATTGATATCCTCTTGTGTTTTAGTTAATGTAGGTAGTAGTGATGATCCCATTTGTGTGCATTTTGCATTCTAAAGGAAAATCCTACATAATGCACTATCCATGGGGGAGCTCTCCTATATTATTTAGAACATTCATATTTATGCTTCTTTGTTTGATCCATATCGGGTTTTATGTGCTTGGACCTCAATCTTTTCATTTTGGTATTTTGTGCCATCATGTGAAGTTTGGGGAGTTTGGTTTCTTGTTGGAACCTTGATCTTTTTGGGAGTTGGTTTTGTCTCATTCTTTGTTTCTAGATTTGACCATTTTAGAATGATATAAATCCTTGAGCATTTTTATTTCTATCTATTTTTGCTCTTTTGGCCTTAGCCTAGTTCATTTGTTGAACTTGTGATCTTTCATGTGTTGAATTGGGTCTTTGATACAATTTGGACACCGCTTGTCTTGTCACACTCCTGTGTGTGCCATCTCGGTTCACTTGGTGTTTTTGTTCAAATTGTATCTCATTTTGGTTCTTGAAAGACTTGTGCATGCATATTTACTATATGATTATATTATGGCATGCTTGCTTTATTTGATCCAATATATAGGGGAAACTCCACCAAATCCCATCGGCTAAGTTGTGCATGAAATTCAATTTCATATCAATATGCACATATTTATTTGGAGTCTCTTCTATGTATTGTAGTTGCACTAACTACATTGGACCCAATAAGTTTGGGGACCATTTTGTACTCAAATGTGTTTTAGGTACATTGGAGATATATTGGATACTTATCTCTCAAATCTTGAAGAAGTGGTGTATTAATGTAAATTGGAGGCAAGCTATAGGATGATCAATGAATTCATATCCTCTACATCCTACCAATTATATCTCGGTAACAAGTATCTCTTGCTCATGCATATTTATATTGCTTCCAACCGTGTGTCGGTTGCCTTCTAAGCATGAATTCTTGTATTTGTATTGTTTGTGATTCTAGATTTGGTTTTAAAGAGAACTCTCTATTGTATATGTGTATAAGTTGAGATGAATTCATATAATTGGGACTATACAAAATCATGCATATGATCCTACAATCCCAAATATGTCAATCTAGCAATTTTATTGTCTTTCCTTACCTCAACTTCTCTCATGTGCAATAGTGAGATTTTGCTAGTTGATTTCTCCATGTGATACTTGTTGCCTTTCTCCATATATTCCAACTTTCCCTTTTCCCTTGGTGATTGTTGTACTAGATGTAGTGTGTTGGTGTTTGAAGTTCATTAATGTACAATAAGATATACTTGAGCCTTTGGCCATGCTTTGAAGCAAAAATCTTATTGATATATGTTATGACCTCATTTTTGCCTTTTTTTGTGATTTATTGTATATCTTCTTTGTGTGTGGTTGTTTCTTTATGGGAATATGTCTTTGTGATGTTTTCCACTTAGAGACATATACACATATGAGAAGATAATTTTAGTTGATTTTTAATCCTTGGAGACCACCTTTATATTCCTTTTGATTCTCCGGTGGCGTCCAAATTTAATTGCCTATGAGTGCTCGTTCCTCTTGTTTGCACATTTTGGCACTCATATTTGTTCTCCCATGCCTTGTATTGTTAAATGAACTTGGATGAGTGAGGATTCCATGATTATGCACCTTGATCCCAAATGCAATTATCATAATTGGTGCATTATCTTTGGGGAGCTCATCTAATTCACTTAATAATGCTCATTTGTCTTCTTTCTCATTTGTTGTGTCTTAAATGCTTATGGGGGAGCGAGGATTCCATATTTGTGCAATATGTATTCTAATGCATTTATTTTGAATTATGCACAAATCTTGGGGAGCTTATCTATTTGTTATTTAAAGCACTCTTGTGCTCATATCATAATATCTTGTTGTTTCCATTTGGACTCATTTGTTGTTTTCAATTGATTTGTCGGATCTTGTGATTGCTTGCGTCATTTGTGATGCGTCGTTTTATTTTAATTCTTTTGGCAATCTTCGGATCCTCGATATAGTTCTACTCCCTCCCAAGTATTCATCATTGGATATGTGCGTAGGCACACCTTTGGAGGAATTATTACTATATTTGCCTTCTACAACTTGTCACCCATTTCGGCAATCGATGCCAATGGGGGAGAAGTTTTATAGGGTTTAAGGGAAGTTGATTTATGCATTGAATTTGTTCTTGTGCATTTGCCTCTCATGCTCTCGCATATTTGTTGTTGCTTAGCATGTGGTATATATAGAGGAAACTCCACCAATGATAATGATTGGCAACATATGCAATGAAATTCAAGTTCATCACACATGCATAGATTGTGGGGGAGTTTGCTCTATATATGTTGGTGGTACCAATATCACATACTTTTGTAGTATTTGATATTGGTATTACCATTTTATTCATTAATATTCCTTATATAAACCCTCTTAATGGGATTGTCCTCAATTACCAAAATGGGGGAGATTGAAAGAACATGATGGGCCCCCATGTGTGGTTTTGGTAATTAATGACAATCTTTATGGACTAATGTGTGTATTAAGTTATACTTGTAGGATTTGTCCATTGGCATCGCTTGGAGCATGTGTTGGATTCAAGGTCGATGCAATGCAAAGAAGATATGTTGTGCAATCTCAATATGCGAGGTCGATGACGAGGAATTAAGAAAGGCGTTCCATCTTGAGAAGGGCAAGACCGTCTACATCGAGCTCAAGTGGAATGCTCAAGACAAAGGTATAATCTTTATAGGTTTTCCCTTTTGTCAGTCTCACATTGTGTGTGTGAGACCGGGTTTAGGATAGATAACCGTACTATCAAGAGGGGCTCTCGTATGAGTAATTCGGTCACATCGTTCGGAGAGAGCTCAAACCTTTGCATACTTGCATCATCGTAGTTGGTTGTTATTTTGTCTTACCCATGTGAGGATATAGAGCTTGTATTAATCTCCATAACAAGTTCTTGTTCATCAAAATCGGATCTTCCGTTTGTATCTTGTTGCGATTTTGATTTATGCGGCTTTTCGGTTTCTCACCAAGTGAGGTATCTCACATTATTCTACTTGATACTTTGTCACTTGGTGATAACCATTATTTCCACCTTTTATTGGGAAGCCCTTGTCGTCCTATATCCAACGCAATTGGAATCGGATCAATCAGAGCTTCCAGTCAAAAGTTATTGTCGTTTGAATATTTACCCGTTAATCTGTTTTCTGGGCCGAGCGATAGTACCGCCCGGTCGGGCCGGTACTACCGCCCGCCCCTGAGAGCGGTCCGTTTTCGTTCTGCATCGCTAGGTATCTAAATCCGGTACTACCGGCCGGCCTGGTAGTACCGCCCGGGTGGGCCGGTACTACCGGCTAGCCCAGATATTTTTTTCAGATCTAGATCCAGATCCAGCTACTGCCGCTCGTTCCCACACACGCCCAGCCGCCCGCTCGCCTGCTGCGCGCCGCCTGGCTCCCGCGCGGGCCCGCGTTGACCCTGCCGCTACGCCAGGCCCGCGTCGCGCGCTGCCCTGCGCCTGGCCCCCCACACGCGCAGCCATCCTGCCGCACGCCTCGCGTCGCTCCCGCCTGCTGCCGCTGGCCCACTGTGGCCCCCGCTGCTCTCACGTGTCCCGCGTGCACCGCCTGGCGCGCTGCTCGCTGCATGTGCTGTGCCTCGCGCGCGCTTGGCTGTGCGTTGACTGCTGCTGTTGCCGCATGCGCTGCTAGCTGCTACTGTCGCTGCGCTGCTGCTCGCATGCGCTGCTGCTGCTCCACTGGGTCCCGCTCGCATGCGCTGCTGCTGCTGCTTCATTTTTTCCTGGCATTTGCAGTTTTGGTCCGGTAGTACCAGACCAAACCGGTACTACCGGACCATTCAGAAAAACACCCCAACGGCCATATTTTGTCTAGCACTATATAAGTCTTTTGTCCACTTTTCGTTTATGGTTGCTTCTCACTCCTCCTAAGCTTTGCCCCCATTTGCCTTACTCTTTGAGCTTGATTTCTACACACCCCTCCATTGATTCTTGCATATATTTGAGGGGTGGTTGGAGGTGATCTAGATCTATGTTTTGACCTAACCAATTCATCTCTTTGTGAGTGTATCTTTGGGGATCTAGATTTTGTGTCTCTCTTTGATTCCTCCTCTCTTGTTCCCCCAATAGCTTTACTAGCTTTGTTGGAACTTGAGAGTGAGGGATTTGAGCATCTTTGTGGTGTTCTTGCCATTTGCATTTGGTGCATCGGTTTGAGTTCTCCACGGAGGATTTGGTTTGAGTTGCTCATTGGAGCTTGTCCCTCTTGGGTTCTTAGAACCCTAGACAGTTTTGTGGCCTTGGTGGCATTGTGGCCTTGGTGGCATTTGTTGAGGCCTTTTGTGGCGTTTGTTGGGAGCCTCCAATTAAGTTGTGGAGAAGTGCCCCAACCTTGTGAGAGGTTCTTGTTGCCACCGACAAGTGCATCGATAGTGGAAGCGTGGATCGATCCCGTTGGGGTGAGATTCACCGGAGAATAAGGGAGGCCTTTTGTGGCATTGGTGGTTTGATACCACCCCCTCTCCAAACGAGACGTGCTCCATGTTGGGAGGAACTCGGTAAAATATCGGTGTCCCCGCGTGCCTCGGTTATATCTATACCCGAGCTCTTTACTTATGCACTTTACATTGTGATAGCCTTTGTGCTTGAAGTAATATATATCTTGCTATCACTTTGTTGCTTGTATTGCTTAGCATAAGTTGTTGGTGCACATAGGTGAACCTTAGTTGTTCTAGGCTATGCTTAACAAAGTAAACACTAGTTTTATTCCGCCTTTGTTGAGCCACTCTAGGAAAAGTTTTAATCGCCTATTCACCCCCCTCTAGGCGACATACGTATCCTTTCAACTGGGATGTTTACAGTTCGTACTGCATAGAATCTAGCATTTTCTAACTCGCCAGAGCAATGCTCTTTTACTTCTTCAAGTACTACACTGGATGATCGTGATGCATGTTGGATGAGAATCTAGTTTGCTGTAGTTCCGCCTAAAGTAAAAACTTTTGGAGATTGCCCAAGAGGCAATGATAAAGTGATTATTATTATATCTTTGTGTTTATGATAAATATTTACATCCCATGCTATAATTGTATTAACAGAAAACATTAATACTTGTGTGTTTTGTAAACATAAAAGAGTCCCTAGTAAGCCTCTTATTAAACTAGCTTTTTGATTAATAGATGATCATGGACATTGGATGTTATTAATAACAAGATCATGTCATTAGGATAATTATGTGATGGTCACACACCCATAGTAAGCATAGCATAAGATCAAGTCATTAAGTTCATTTTGCTACAAGCTTTTAAATACATGTTACCCAATCCTTCGACCATGAGATCATGTTAATCACCATCACCGGATGAGTGTTTTGATGACATCAAACGCCACTTCCGTATCTGGGTGGTTATAAAGTTGGCACTGGGTATTCTGAAAGTATGCGTTGAAGCGCATGGATCAAGAGTGGGATTTGTCCATCTAAATGATGGCTTGCAAGCATGTGACTAGGTCACAAGGGATGTCATATCACAGAGTAAAGAGTAATTATCGGTAACAAGGTTGAACTAGGTATGGATATACCGACGATCGAACCTCAGATAAGTAAAGTATCGCGCGATAAAGGGAATCTGTATCGTATGTTAATGGTTCATTCGATCATGAAGTCATCGTTGAATATGTGGGAGCCATTATGGATCTCTAGATCCCGCTATTGGTTATTGATCGGAGAGGTGTCTCGATCATGTCTGCATAGTTCGCGAACCGTAGGGTGACACACTTAAGGTTCGATGTTGTTTAAGTAGATATGGAATATGAGTTGGAGAACGAATGTTGTTTGGAGTCTCAGATTGGATCTAGGACATCACGAGGAGATCCGAAATGGTCCGAAGAATAAGATTCATATAAGGAAAGTCATTTTTCGGGGTTCGAAAATGTTTTCGGTGTTTTGACTGGAAGCTTCTAGAAGGTTCTAGAAGGGTCCACCATTGGGCCCACCAACCCCGGAGGGGCCACTTGGGTTGTGGTATGTCATGGGGGCCTAGGGCCAGCTGCACCAAGCCCAAGGGGTAAAACCGGCCACCACAAGGAAAGGAGGGGCAAAACCCTAATTTGGTAAGGGGAAAACTTGGGGGACAAGTTCCTACCTCTCCCTCTTGGCCACCAAGTTGGGGAAGGACACGACCAGGGCTGGGAACCCTGGCTGCAGCCCCCATCTATATAAGGAGGGGTGGGGGCGCGCCCTTGACCCCTCACCTCAACCCTAGCCTCCACCCCTCTCCCTCCTCCATCAACTGCTCTGGCTTAGGCGAAGCCCTGCAGGATTCTTCTCCTCCACCACCACCACCACGCCATCATGCTACTGGGATTCTGAGGGGATCTACTACCTTTGCTGACTGCTAGAACGGGGAGAGGAAGGTCTTCATCGACTCCGTACGTGTGACCGAGTGCGGAAGCGCTGCCGGAACGCAATGCCGGAAGGATCATCTACGCGATCTTGAGATCGGCAAGTGATCGACTACATCAACCACGAGATCCGATCTTGTGAAACGCTTTGGATCTATGAGGGTTGGTTCTCTTCAATCTCGTTGCACCGATATCATAGATTAGATCTTGGCTTTGCCATAGATTAGATCTTGGTTTTATGTGTTCTTGCGATAGGATTTTTTTGTTTTCCATGTAACGAACCCTACAATTTTTTTGCCTTCGAAGCAGCGTCAGATGCAACAGAGAAAATAAACATGTACGAGCCTTAGAGGTTCCTATCAATGTAGGATTTGTGGCATAGAGCAAGAGGATACATCACATGCATTGTACAGATGTTCCCATGCTAGTCAGTTATGGAGTGCAATGAGGCGTATTTGGCTCCTTCCATCAGACAAAGAGCTCCAGATTATCTCTCGCTGGTTCGATCTATTTTGGAAACAACTCCATCTCAAATGATTGACTACATCATCTTGGTTGGTTGGCGAGTTTGGTATGGTCGAAATGAGGTCACACATTTTAAACCCCTCCCCACGATTGAGGGTTCCAAGAGATTTCTTACTGGCTATGTGAAAATATTGAGAAGCCTGAAAGACTTAACGACTGAAGAGATTATTAAGGGAAAGCAACAAATCATTATGGAATCTTGGCCCGCGTGTCATGTCCGAAGAAACTTCCGGATAAATGTTGGAGTAAACCTCCAACTGGATGGGTGAAACTGAATCACTAGTAGAAAACAACCTTTCTATCCATCCCCCCGAGCCATCAGTCCTAGTTCCCTCACGAACCAGGACTAGGGCTCACATTAGTCCCGGTTCATAAGGCCAAGACGGCGCACGGGACAGGGCGATGATTTGTCCCGGTTGATGCTGGACCTTTAGTCCCAGTTCGGGGCAAGAATCAAGACTAAACGTGTCTGGCCACACGTGGCCGCTGGCGTAGATCTTTAGTCCCGTTTTTTTCTAGGAACAGGGACTAAAGATCCATGCTATATATATAGCACCCCAGCTCCACATGCTTGTGTGAGCTGGTTTGTTTTTCCCCTCTCATGCCCAAGTGGTGTATGTTGCATAGTTTTTCCCCTCTAGCACAAGAGGTGCTTGATGAAATGCACAAGTGCATGAGCCACACTTAAGTTTTCTCCTCTTTCTTTCCTCCTCGACCGAGGTTAGAATGCAACTTAATCCTTTTATCTGTCATTGATACAATGCATGTGTCGATGTACAGTGGTCATTTCTCTAGATGTTCTGTGATTTTTTAAATAAACTCAATTATATAATGCAGATGAGCCGACTGAAGGGTTTCGCAGCATAGTAAATCAAAATTTTCTACGGAAGCGAACAGAAGGAAAGCCAAGATCTAATCTAGGAGATGCAAACAACAAGAGAGATTGGATTAGATCTTCATACCCTTGAAGATTCGCACAGCGGAACGTTCGTCGGAACGTGGGTGATGTAGTCGTACTCGCTTCTCCTCCTCGCGATCCGATCCGATCTAGCACCACAAGTGGCGGTGCCTCCGTGAGATGCACACGTGCAGCACCTCGACGTCTCCTTCTTCCTCGGACCAGCAAGTAGGGTGGAGAGATAGATTGGATCTACAACACGACGGCGTGGTGTATATGGTGGAGAATTTCTGCCGCAGGGCTTCGCCTACAAACAGTCGGGAGGGAGAGAGGAAGGGCAGCAGGGCAACTGGGTTTGGAGGAAGGTGTAGGTTGGTATGAGAGGGGGCGCACCAGACCTCTATATATATAGGGGGGGTGCGGCCAGCCCTAGCCTCTCCTCCAAGCCTATCTCTAGTTTAAACAATTTAAACTCTCCCTTATCTAGAAATCCTATCATATCTTATCTCTAGTTTAAACGATTTAAACTCTATAGGATCGGCTGGGCCCTATGGGGCCTTGTGCCCCTGGCCCAATACGGCCAGGACACTCCCTCATAGGCCCATGCCCCCTCCCGGAAGGTGGGACCACGTTGGCCCCCTTCCGGAAGGTTCTAGAAGCTTCCGGTACAATACCGATTAATCCGGAACTATTCCGAACTCCAAAAACTGCACTGCCTTATATGAATCTTATTCTCCGGACCATTCCGGAACCTCTCGTGATATCCCGGATCCCATCCGAGACTCTGAACAAAAATTCATAAACCAATTATCCAATCTATCCTAGCGTCGAGACACGTTAAGTGTGTGACCCTGCGGGTTCGAGAATATGCAGACATGATCTTCTATCAATAATCAACAACGGGGTCTGGGCACCCATATTGACTCCTACACATTCATCGATGATCATATCGGATGAACCACGATGCCAGGATTCAATCAATCCCATATACATATTCCCTTCGTCTCACGATATTTTACTTGCCCGAGATTCGATCGTCGGTATCGTCATACCTAGTTCAATCTCGTTCACAGCAAGTACTTTACTCGTTCCGTAATCCGATATCACTTTGTGATTAACTCCTTAACCACATGCTTGCAAGCGGTGTTGATATCGATTACCGAGTGGGCCCGAAGTATATCTCTCCGACTTGGGAGGGACAAATTCCATCTCGATACATACAACCCAACAGATACTTTCCGATCACCTGAGAGACACCTTTATGATCACCCTCTCATAGGATGACGTTTGATGACCTCAAAGCTTTCTTCCGATACCAGGGAGTTGCATTATCTCATGGTCTAAGGAATACAATATTTGACATAAGAAAAGCTTCGCAAAGACGAACACGATGACACGATCTAATTGCTTCGCTTAGTTTGGGTCTGTCCACCATATCATTCTCCCAATGATATGATCTCATTATCAATTGACAACTCATGTCTATGGTTAGGAAACCTTAACCATCATTGATCAATGAGCTAGTCCATAGAGGCGTACTAGGGACACGGTGTTGTTCACAAACCACACAAGTATTAATGTTTCCGCTTAATACAATTCTAGCATGGAATATAAACTTTATCATGAACAAGAATTATAATAATAACATCTTTATTATTGCCTCTAGGGCATAATTCCAACACCGACAATGGATGTACGGTGACCGACGCATTCGAGTTCATTGTGGGCCTTCATAATTTTATCGGTGTGTCTGACGCAAACATAAGTAATAGTTTTATGTGTTGTCCATGTGTTAAATGTCTGAATCAGAGGGATTAGTCTTCCCCGAGAACCCTTCACACCCACTTGCTTGAGCACAGTTTCATGCCCAGCTACAATTGTTGGACCAAGCACGGAGAAAGAGGGATTATGATGGGAGACAATGAAGAAGAAGAAGAGAATGTTGACAACTATCATCGTATGTTTCCTGAATACGGTTATACACAGAGAGAATATGGCAATACAACTGGTGAAGTGTAACACCCTCGGATCGGACCTATGCAAGTTTTAGCAATGACCGCCAAACCCGCATAGAAACAATTCAAAGGTTCCCACCAGGCACTTGCGTGCGGGTGGAAAATGAAGTAATATCATTACACAATAGTCCACGATGGAACCCACAGAACAGATATATACAACAACAACAACTCAAAGAGTCCAGAATACAAACAATGGTACAAAGATCCAAATCACCTTGAAAACGATACACATCCGAGTACAGATACGATGCAAATTGAGCTAAGAGCCCTGAAGAATAACCAATGGCGTCCATAACCCTTCCTAGGCCAAGCTGGAAGGGTAACCCTGCTAATGACATCGATCTCAAATCCTGCTTAAACAAAAGGAGTGCCGACAAAGGGCAAAGGAAAAAGAGAGTGGTCAGTACTGAGGCCAGTACACGGCGAGTCTTAGAATTCGGTGGTCCTCGCCTACATAGGTATGGTGGACTGAAGTGGCAGCGCAACATGCACTAAACAACCTATAGAGACTCGATACAACTATCGGCTATCAGAGAGGGATAAGAAAGACCTATTCGAATCCAACCTGATACTACCACCAAACCTACCTATCCTGCTATTTTCCCCTCAAGACCAAACGAGGAAGTCCACCGAGGAACTCACACCGTTGGCAGTTTTATTCATTCCGTTATGGTTGCAACAATTACTAGTCAAATATAGATAGCATGAGTCATCCTAATATCATAAACAGTGGGCAGTTTTAGTTAACCATTTCATTGTAGTTGCAATACTTATTAGTCAGATACATATAGCATGAGGTATCCCAAAACCAATAGTTGTTGGCAGTTTTATTTACTCATTCCGTTGTAGTGAATCTGATTACTAGACATGTCAAAGTCAAATTTGTAGCACTACTTTAGTTATAGTTATCTATGATCGAGATACTGTGCTCCAAGTCGTCCATAACCGTGGACATGTCTTTCAGAAATATTTAACCCTGCAGGGGTGCACCAAAGTTTTCACACACACCTACACCCTTGTTGTCAGATCAGGTAGGTACAAGATCATAAAACATACACCCAACGGTATGTCGACGGAGTTTCAGACACGATGTTTCCTAGACCCAAAGCATGCACATGGGGGCCACCCCGCTAAGCTACCCGCTACGAAGTTGCCAACTCCGCGACGGACCCAGGGTGTGTGGCGACGGATGTAAACGACTGGGAACCCAAAAGTGTGACTGGGCTTTTCGATACAGCGAAAACGTGGCACAAGGTTCCTAAATAGTACAGGCGCTCCACGCACAATAGTAAATAAAGCAGTAAATCATGGCATAAGTACATGATAGTAATAAATCCCCAAACTAGTTTGTGCCCCCCAGTACAGTACTTTGAAATTAGGTACTAAATCGATGGGGGTGTCCACACACCCCACCTGTGGTTAGTGCGCTTGATCTCGGAACATGTGTCAAGAACTCGGGTCCTAGGTGGACATAAGTGAGCGGTTAAAAACCAAATATTGTCTATTACCCACCGGTGCCTCTGCATTATTTACCTACTTTCAATATTAGTTATTAAACGGTAATTAAAGCCATGATCATATCCACCATTAAGCATGTGCCAACCACCCAACAACGGTGGAACATCGACGACGCGAAGCAACACCTGAGCAAGCGACTACGACTCGCAAGGCCAACTACAACTCGCAAGGCCGACTATCTACCAAACAAATAATAGGATGTGTCCATGGCAATATAGAGGCTGCAGGGAAGTATAAAGGGGTATGGAATCTGTAGCATCACAACACAGATAGCAATAGATCAACGGGAGGAAATAGAGACTAGAAATGTAAAATAGGTAGAAAGAGGGAGAATGCTCTCCTAAAAGCACTGCTGAAGGTTCATTCGAAGATCGGGTCGACACTCACATCAACTCATCAATATAATCCATGAAGAAGCAAAGCATTAAAGGAAACACCGGATGCACTATTTAATACTACGGCATAAGATCGGGCATGATGCATGACATGATAAAGGAGCGATGCAATTAGGCAATATTAAACAGAACTGGGTCCCAACAATTAATTAATAGGCTCAAGTTGTTTATATACCCCGCATTTTAAATGTTGTCTTATCATGAAAAAACATAGCGGTTCGCTACACAAATATTAATGGAGCCAATATAAGACTAGAAAAGCCCGCATATGGTCTCCACATTTAATTATGAGGTGAATCAGCATAATGCCCCCAAACCACACATGTGTATGCAATCACGAAGAAATGATGCAACAATTATGTTATATTCATCAAAATAGGGTCTCAGAAAAAGGTTCACACATGGGGTTCGACGATCTTGGGCTCCGGGGGTCAGTTCTGGGTTTCGGGGGTCGACAGGATCGGTTTTCGGATCTTCAGATCTAGGGTTCATGGTCTTCGGCTCCGGGAAGGCGACCTTGTCTAACCGGCATCAGCACCTCCGGGTTCCATGTCGACGATCTTGAATCCGTGACGGAGAACTCGATCTGGGAACGGTCTCTAGGGTCTTTGAGGATCCGTCTTCGGATTGAGTGAAGGATAACTCGGCGTCGGTTTGAGCTTCGTTGGCACACACGGTAGAACTTGTCGATATCTCTCAAAAGATCTTATCAAAGTGCAGAAACAACGGTAGTGCAAGCAGCATCAGGAACAAATGTCGCACAAGGAAGAACATGCGCGGCGAAACAAAAGGGCAGGAGGTCACCACCTCACTGGTACACCGCACAAGAAAAAAACACAAACGCATCCGGCGTCAACTGCAGGGGCGAGGGCAGCGACAAAGCTCTTGGTCCGGGCTTGCGCGGAAGCAGAGAACAACAAGGACGTGCAACTAGAGGGAGCCCGCGGCAGCCCAGCTTGCTCCGGGGGCACAACCGACGTAGGGAGGCAGGCTCGCATGACTGTTGGCGACGACAGTGCGGCTTGGGGCAGTGGAGGCACTCGCGGGTGGCCAAGGTAGGGGCATGGGAGGTGTAGGTGATGCATCCGGAGGGTGACGACACGATAGTGAGGAGCTTGCGGAGGACGAGCTTGGGTCGGCGAGATCTACAATAGGAAGGGGTAGCTCGGGGCTGCGCTGGCATCCGGAGAGGAGGAAGGGGAGTGCCTACTGTGGCCGGCGGGCGGGGGCGCGGGTCAGGGACGACACCCGTGGGAGAATAGGAGGTCGGCGGTGGCTCGACAGATGGGCAGATGACAGGGAAGCGAGCTTCTGCCGAGGAGGGGTTCGCGCGGCGACGACGGTCAGTGACTAGAGGAGAGAGGCCGGCGAGGAGGAAAGCAGGGGCGACAGTGGGCGAGGAAAAAAGTTGGAGAAGGAGGAGATCCCACGGGGTGGTGCTGCGGTTCATGACAAGGGAAGGCGCGGGGCGGTCGCGTGCGAGAGGCACGAACGGGGACACGCGGGATGGTGGGTAGGGTGGGGTCCACGTGGGGATGCGGTTGGTTCGGGGAAAGTGGAAACACATGGGGTACGAGTTGTGGCCGATTGTGGGGTATGGCGCTAGCAGAGGGAGGGGATCCCGATGCATGTTGGTTGACCGCGGGGAGCGCGAGTCCTGGGTGGGGCCATGGCTGTCGGTAGGTCTGGAGCAGAGGGAGTGTGCTGCGCGCGGGTGGGATGACCAAGTGGTGGCGGAGGCGGGGTGAGGGCTAGGTAGGGCGGCTGTGGGGATTTTGGTTTACAGTTAGAGTTTTGCTAGGGTGTAGCTTAGGCTTAGGTGGGTTGGGCTGGTGGGGGTGGTAGTCTGGCTGGCTGGGCATTTGGCCTGGTCGGCTGACTCCCCCAAAAACATTTTATTTTATTTAGTTATATATATATTATTAGACTTTTGCAAATAGTTTTGACAAACAAAAATATTATAGAAAAGCCTGCATTTTTGATTTGAAATAAAGGAGAGGAGTAATGTCAAACAAAAAATAGGGTTTTCACAAATTAGTTTTATGAACAAACATGCATGGTGATGTAATGATGATGCATAAGTAAACAACAACAATTTTCTAGTAGTGATTTTACCGGGGTGCTACATGAAGCTGAAGATGAAGAGGCGCCCGATGATGATGAGCTCATTGATGATCTTCACCGGGACATTGTTGATGCATATAGAGAATACGAAAGTGAAACTGATAAGTTAAAGTTCAAGCACATGTTAGAGGATCACAAAAAAATATTGTACCCAAATTGCGAAGATGACAACACAGAGCTCGGTACCACACTGAAATTGCTACAATGGAAGGCAGAGAATGGTATATCTGACAAGGGGTTTGAGAAGATACTGAAAATAATGAAGAGGAAGCTTCCAAAGAATAATGAATTGCATGCCAGTACATACGAAGCAAAGAAGGTTGTCTGTCCTCTAGGATTAGAGGTGCATAAGATACATGCATGCATTAATGACTGCATCCTCTACCACGGTGAGGAGTACGAGAATTTAGATAAATGCCCGATATGCACTGCACTGCGGTATAAGATCAGGCGAGATGACCCTGGTGATGTTGAGGGCGACTGACCTAGGAAGAGGGTTCCTGCCAAGGTTATGTGGTATGATCCTATAATACCACAGTTGAAACATTTGTTCAGAAACAAGGAGCATGCCAAGTTATTGCGATGGTACAAAGAAGACCTCAAGAAAGACTCGATGTTGAGACACCCTGCTGATGGGTCGCAGTGGAGAAAAATCGAGAGAGAGTACCCAGGCTTTGCAGATGATCCAAGGAACTTAAGGTTTGGTCTAAGTACAGATGGCATGAATCCTTTTGGGGAGCAGAGCTGCAGTCATAGCATGTGGCATGTAACTCTATGTATCTATAACCTTCCTCCTTGGTTGTGCATGAAGCGTAAGTTCATTATGATGCCAGTGCTCATCCAAGACCCTAAGCAACCCCAACATGATATTGATGTGCACCAAAGGCCATTAATTGAAGAACCTATACAGTTGTGGCACGAAACCAACGTACATGCTTGGGAGGAGCACAAGCGGGAGGAATTTGACCTACGAGTGTTGCTTTTCATAACAATCAATGATTGGCCTTCTCTTAGTAACCTATCAGGACAAACAAACAAAAGATAAATTGCATGCACACATTGTTTAGATGATACTGATAGTGTATATTTGATAATTGTAAGAAGGTTATGTACCTGGGTATCGTTGATTTCTTGCGACCAATCATCCCGTAAGAAAGAAAGTGTTGCGGCTCAGATCGCTGTAGAGCTTCGTTGGGAGACCCCAAGAGGAAGGTGTGATGAGTACATCAATAAGTTCTTCCCTCAGTAAGAAACCAAGGTTATCGAACCAGTAGGAGGAAGGAAACGACTCAAAGGTGTTGCTAGCAACTTGGAAACCTGCACAACACAAACTCAATACTTTGCCCCAACGAACAGTGAGGTTGTTAATCTCACCGGTTTGCTGAAAACAAAGGATTAAATGTATGGTGTGTAAGGTGATGGTGGCTTGCAGAAAGTAAACAATAATAGTGGAAGATGTATCAATGGTAAAGATTGGACCGGGGTCTATAGTTCACTAGAGGTGTTCTCCTAAGATAAACAACATAACATGCTGGGTAAACAAATTACTGCGGGGCAATTGACAGGACAGAGCAAGGGAAAACAATGCAATACTAGACATTCATGATCCTATGAGATTTGATTGGGCATTACAACAAGATACATAGACCGCCATCCAACTGCATCTATGACTAGTAATCCACCTCCAGGTTATCATCCGAACCCCCTCCAGTATTAAGTTGCAAGCAATGGATAACTGTTTTAAGCAAAGTCTATAAAATAAACAATACAATTATTCCATGAACAAGAGATTGTTGTTTTCTCCCTAGTAGCAATAGCACATCTACAACCTTAGACATTTCTGTCACTTCCCCAAGTTCAATAGAGGCATGAACCCACTATTAAGCATAAATACTCCCTCTTGGAGTCACTAGTATCTACTTGGCCAAGATAGCTGATGTATACGCACTTCTATTCTTGTAGACAATTATTGGGCCTCCAAGTGCAGAGGTTTGTAGAACAACAACAAGTTTCCCTTAAGTGGATTACCCAAGGTTTATCGAACTCAGGGAGGAAGTGGTCAAAGGTATCCCTCTCAAGCAACCCTGCAATCAAGGTACAAGAAGTCTCTTGTGTCCCCAACACACCCAATACACTTGTCAGGTGTATAGGTGCACTAGTTCGGCGAAGAGATAGTGAAATACAAGTGGTAACGATGCCAGAAAATAGCTTCTGACTTGTTGTTGACGTGGGAGAGACTAAAAGCAAACTGAAATAAAGATGAAAGCAAGCAAACATGCAACAGATCTAGATGCAAACGGTGTTTCAATGCTTATAAACAAGGCCTAGGGATCATACTTTCACTAGTTAACACTCTCTCATATAAATATCCTCTCTTCATGATACTACTCTTGACTACTCTCTGGTTGGACACTCTAATCCATGGTAGGGCTATAACAGCACTCCTCAAAGTCCGCCTTCCCCAATCTAGATAACTCCACACTATCACCTTGAGCGCTAGATGGTTCCAACAAACACCACAATTTCATAGAGACATCCAACTCAAAATATAACTCATGACAAATATATATGTAGTCTAGCTTAAGTGCCACACACGACGTGCATGCTGTCACTTTCACACACGTGGGGAAAAGCATAGATCTATTAAAGCACGATGAGTATTTATGTAGACTCTAGCCTAAGTGCCACCATGGCGTGCACGCTGTCACTTTCACACACATGGGGAGATTAGAGATATATTGAAGCACTTGAGTAGCAGAGCAGATCTGCTTGATTACAAATCTCATGACCACAACATGATCATGCATAGAGAGAGATGAACACATAGCTACCAGTAGAGCCCTTAGCCTCGAGGAAGAACTACTCCCTCCTCATCATGGGAATCAACAACAGTGATGGTTATGATGTTGGAGATTGATGGATATGGCTCCGGGGCACTTCCCCGTCCCGGTAGGGTGCCGGAACAGAGACTTTCTGTCCCCCGAATCTCCCCTTTGGTGGCGGCGGCATAGAGAAACTTTTTCTGGAAGTATGATGGATGCTTTAGGGTTTTTGGGTCGGAGGCTTCTTATAGGCGAAGGAGTCAAGGTCGGTGGAGGGCCAGGGGCCCACACCCCCTATAGGCGCCACCAAGGCTTGCCCGCGCCTGGGGGAGGGGGTGGCCACCCTGGTGCCCTACTCCGTCTCTGCTTCGTGGTTCCGTGTTGCTCCGGGAAAATAATGACTTTGGCTTTTGTCCCGTCCAATTTCGAGAATATTGATTTTCTGCCTTTTCTAGAACCAAAAAACAGAATAAAACAGGCAACTAGCACCGTGACATCTTGTTAATAGGTTAGTCTAGAAAAACATATAAAAATACCTCAAAGTGTAGATTAAGAAAAGCAAAGTGGATATAAAACAAGCATGGATCATCAAAAATTATAGATACGTTTCCGACGTATCAAGCATCCCCAAGCTTAACTTCTGCTCGTCGTCGAGTAGGTAAGTAATAAAACAATAATTTTTGAGGTGACATGCACCATCAAAACCAAGATCAAACCATTTGCAAGCATTGAAAGCTGGGATCAAAGAACTCTAAACATGAGCATGAAAGATGGAGTTCTAATAGTAAGACAAAGTAACTATGCATGCAACATGAAAGGTTACAAACAAAGATCATGAATAACAATGCATTGAAAGACTTTTGTTTGTTTGACATATAGAAAACATAGCATAGTGGCATTCAACTTGTCCCTCATGGAGTAGCAAATAGATGCATAGGACACCTTCAAAGTTCATAAGAGTGACTAGATACAAATAGCACAATAACAAATAATATCAACAATATGCATCAATAAATAAGTTTTGGGACACTGCACATAGAACTAAGAATGGCAACTATGCTCTCTTAATGGTGCCTAAAGGTAGAAGGTGGAGACTCAATATAATGGTTGAAGAAAGGCCCTTCATAAAGGGAAGCATGGATTTCAAGTTTCAAAAAGAGCTTCCAAAAATTATGGTACTTGTTAGCTTTCAGCCCTCATTGCCCCTATCATAAGCATCTTGAAGTGATTAAGGTTAAAGTGAACAAAGTGGAGTATATGCTTGACAAAGTATAAGTTGGCAATCTCACGTCCCTTGAATACGAGGGCCACACCTCATGCTACTCAACTTCAGTCACCTGTAAGTTCTTGTCATCAGGGACGGAGCCAGCGTCTGAGCTCAAGGGGGGCAAGGTGTGCATGTGATCTGATTGAGGGGGGCTGAGCTAGCAAATCTACCACAAATAGCGACCTGCCATGGACAATATTCTTAAGAAAATCATGAGCATAGGGGGTCTTCGCCCCTGCTCGTCCCCCTTTGTCTCCGTCCCTGCTTGTCATAGTAAGTACATGTGTATCATAGAGAACCGCTAATGGGGTACCCCTTGCACATGGTACAAGAGCTATCCCATAACCAAAATGACAAGGCAAGCAGACAATGAGCATCATAGCAATCTTTTTATTTGCTATTTTCATAGATTTTTATTGAGGATGCTTCACAGATTGCTCATTATGATGATGCTGCAAGTTTCTACCATGATTAGGCATGGCTTAGGCTAGCGGCCCAGACGTTTCTCTAACACAAAATACACAACTCCATGGACTTACAAGCTCCCTTTTTATTTCACACCGGCGACATCCATAGACAAAAGAGCATGATATCAACTGTGTACAAAGTACACGTGCAATGTTGAAAACGTTCCCCATGACAACATGGTTTTGCTAATTCCAACGTATAAGTGCAAGCATATACAACATAGATGTCGTGGTATTGCCGACGAGTACGCCATGGAGGGGTCCTCACAATGCGTGTTTAGAGACGTGGGGGAAGGCGGACGGTTGACGGGTACGAGGTAACACAACTTACCCAGGTTTAGATCCCACAACGATGGCGGAATCCTACTCCTGCTATAAATCACTATAAGGGCGATACGCCGAGTTACAGAGATAGGTTCGCTGTGCGAGGTTGCATGAAGTTGTGCCTTAAAGGCTCCCATAGGCCCGACTTATATAGTCGCCAGGTCCTAGGGTTACAGGGAAAAGTCCTAGCCGGACAGGTCACAGAGTCCTACACCGTCTATTACTAGTCTTGTGTATCTTGCACTCCAAGGCTCCGGGTACGTCGGTGACTCCAACCGTAGCCTTCCTTTATCCGGCTTGAGCCTCCCTTATGGATCCATCTAGCTGGGCCGCCCAGCAGGCCATAGGCCATGCTACCAACTATGGACCACCCGGGTTATCCGGATAAGTGACATGCTCTGAGGATACCCATATAGCATATCCCCAACAGTAGCCCCCGGAGAACTCCGAGATCTTGCGATGTCTTGCCTTTTCAGATGAATGTTCCATCTAGTTGGATGTCGGCAAATCGTCAAGCAATATCATGTAGTCCTCCCAAAGAACCCTGCAAAAATTTCTCCGTCTTCAACTTGTAAGCCGGAGAAATGCTGAATCTTCCATCATACACTTCCATAGTCGGATTAGATCCGTCTATGTTGGAATCTTCGATGTGACGGCTCATCTACCCATGTCAACTAGGACGACATAGGCTTAGGTCAGCGACGCCTCGTAACTCACACATGCAGTGAACGTAATCATGTCCTATTTTCCCGTGCGAGCGATACGAACCATTGGCGGCGACAGTTTGAGACGTGGCGAAATTTCCACGCACGTTCGCGAACACGTCGTCTACGCGGAAACCGTCCGATCAAGCTGCACAAATCTTGACACCGAGGATGATAAATAGTAACCGTGGGGAAATTTCCACTTTTTACCTCATTCTCCTTGCATCATCTTCTTCCTCCAGCCGCGTGTCTCCTCGAGCCCTCCGCGAGAACTCTCGAAAAAACCCTAGCTCCAATCTACACCATTCGCACCCAATCTCACTCCATGGCCAGCAGCAGCACTTCTCCATCAATGGCGGCATCGAGCGAAGCCGCGGCGAAGCCGGCGAGCTCCATCGTCGTGCCTCCGGAGGGCCTAGTCATTCCTGCATCGGCGGTTATCAAGACCACCGGCGGCGACCTTAATCTGGCGGCGCTGGAACCATTGGAGGAGGAACCAGACTCGCATAAGGGCGACTGGCGCGGCTCGGATATCACCGACTGTGACATCCAAGAGATGATCACTGAGGGCTACCTCCCCGCGACAGAGGGGCTTTCCTGGCGGGCGGCACCGGCCGGCGAGGTGACACCTTCTCCCCAATCCGGAGAAAAGGTGTACCTCAAAGCTCAACTGGTACGTGGCGTCTCCCTGCACATCTCCAACTTCTTCCTCTCCGTCTTGAACCATTATAGAGTCCAGCCCTAGAACCTTTCCCCCAATAGTATCTTAGTGCTTAGCAACTACGCGGCACTTTACGAGGGATACTTAGGGATAAAGCCTAGGTTAGACCTTTTTGTGTAATTCTTCACCGTCAAACGTGATGCCGGACATAACAAGGAAGAGCTTAGGAACTGTGGCACTATAAGCTTCAAGATTCGACCTGGCCGGCGGTTCCCCGACATCGTCGGTCACGAGTCCTGCAAGAATTGACAACGGACGTACTTTTACGGCCCAGACATCCCTCTGTCTGGCCGACAAGTTACGTACCCGGACTTCATTGACGGAGCCGCCGCTGAAGCCTCGTCATGGAGATCCCAAGCCTCCCTTCCCTCCGACCTCGAAGCTTCTCAGGCCATAAGGCGGATCGAGTGGTTTGTAGAGACAGGTCTGACCAGCTTGGACCTAGCCATGTGCTGGTTCATCAGGCGAATCCAACCTTTGCAGCACCGTGCGAAGCTCATGTACGAGTATACCAGCGACAGAAGGTATAGTCTCCGCATCTCCTTGGACAATTTCTCGAGCAACTCCGTCAAGCTCCGTCTTAAGGACATCGTCAAGGTGAAGGATAAGAGGCGTGGCTTCACCATCACCTATGACATGTTCGTAGACGGAAAGTGCCCAAAGGTAGGTATTTATTTTCCGTGTACGACATATACTCCAGTTCTTCTGTCTTGCAAATATCATCTTATCTAACACGGTGATTTCTCACTTAACAGCTTAGCGATCTAGAGGAGGGCAACCTGGTTGCCCAAATCTATGATCCAAAGATGAAGGAAGTCACGGTCGTGTCCGACAACGAGATTCCTTTGGCACGAAAGCGGAAGAGCTCCACCTCTGATGCTGCCGACGGAGGCAAGAAGAAGAAGACGGAGGGTGGAGCCTCCAAGAAGACTACAGCCGCCCTAGAGGCGGAAAAGAGAAAAGTTACTAGGATCCCCTTTGCCAAAGCACCCCCACTTGTGTAAGCTTCTCATTCTCCGACATTGTATATTTATCTGTCTTGCTCCTGTACTTATGCATTTCGCACGTTTTAGGAAGGAAGCCACGACCAGCCTCAAGAAGACCTCCAAAACATCGGGGGCTTCTCGAAATATCAAGGACATGCTGCATCGTGACGCCTCCCCCGCCATCGCCCCTGCTACTCCTGTCGTCAAGCCCACGTCTGCCCCAACAAGCTCACAAGCTAAGGAGGCATCAGGCCCTTCCACCATGGAAGTGGATTCTGGCGCCTCTACCGAACTCGCTGTTGTCGGTGAGCAGGCAACGCAGGAGAGCACCGCTCAACAAATGGCTGAAGCTCCGGCTAAGGATGCCATCGGTGGCGGCAAGGCGGTGGTGGAAGCTGGTACTTCTGCCGTTGGCGGCGCCCCCGCACCCAAAAAACCATAGTCTATCTGAAGATAGTCTATCCGGTACTTACACCGGGTAGCACTGCTTTGGTTCCTGGTGCGGCGCCGACATCTCCGACGTGCGGTCTAGAGGAGCTCCGTCGGCAAGCAGAAATCTTGCAAGGAAATAGCGAATCCTTTGCCAAGCTACTGGCCAAGAGTGCTACGAACCTCAAGATCATCGCACTTGTAAGTTTTCTTTGCCTTTTTGCATTTCATATGAGTATCCCACTGTAGCCCCCGAGGATGTAGACGGAAAACCATAGGTTTTGCATCTATATGCTCTAAGAGTGACTAAGTTAGAAAACCTCTCACTATAACCCCCAAGCATTTAGATGGAATGAGCCATCCCGACTAGATGCTTTAAGAGTAGCATACGCAGTGTTTATAAATTTCAATACTGTAGCCCCCAAGCCTCTAGTTGTAACTGAATTAGTTCCGACTAGATGCTTAAATAAAACCTAAGCAGATATCCTAGTTAAAAACTTTATACTGTATCCCCCAAGCTTCTAATCGAGAACTGAATTAGTTCCGACTAGATGCTTAAAGAAAGCTAAGCATATTGTTAAGTCAAAAACCCTCGCTGTAGCCCTCGAGCGTCTAGATGGAAAATTTCCGACTAGATGCTCCAAGCAGACTAGACAACATTTTAACTTTGTTCTTTTCCACAGAACGAGAATGCTCGGAGGGGCATGGCAAATGACCAGTACCAGAAGATGCACGCTGATCTTGAAGCCGAAAAGGGTAAACCTGCCTTCTTGAAGGAACAGATCACCAAGAGCAAGCGTCTGTTTTCTAATGCGCATTCCGACTTGGTTTTGTGCCTATGTTCTCCGAGTACTCACTATGTACTTTTATTTCTCCGACATGCAGAAACCATCGCCAAGGCCAAGAATATTTTCGAGCAATCCAAGCACATTCAAGAGCTGGATAGCGAAAACAAGATTCTTAAGCAGGAGAGGAAAGAGATGCTGAAGATGCATGAGGAATCGATGAAGGCCTTGCAGGACTCCGCCACCGAGGAAATCAACCGCTTGAAGGAGGAGATCGCAATCTTAAAAGATCAGAAGCGAGCTGCCGATGAGCAGAATCACCGCCATAGCGAGGCGTACAAGCTCCTCCAACAAGAGAAACAATCCTTGGCAGACACCCTCTGGCAAGCTGAGGCCAGCATCTTCAGTAAGTTTTCTCCGTCTTGGATTTCTGTAGTCTGGATACTTTGATTTATTAAACTCATGCGCTCCTTGTCGGAATTTTCAGCTCCAATGGGTTTAACCCGATCACCTCCTCTGGCCAAGGAATGAATGGTTCTTGCCGGCAACTTCATCAACACCGCCATCACCCAAGCCAAGGAGATTGCCAAGCCCCTCCAGATACACATCAAGGCATCAGACTCCATGGCGAAGTACTCGGAGATTCTGCACCGAGCCCCCGAGCGTATCACGAGCTAGAAAGCTTCGTGTGCACGGGCTGGCGCGAGGATGGCGCTGTCAATGGTGAAGGCACACTATGAAGGTGCCGACATTGACACGGTGACCTCTGGCATCCCCGACGTCGATGATGATGGTAAAGAGATTAATCACGAATCCATCATGTCGTCACTCGCGGGCTATGACACCAGAGTTTCCGAGTTGGTGGACATCGACGTCTTCGTGCCCATGAACACCATTGACAGCGGCAACCAAGATTCTTCTGAGTCCCACCACAGCGCCGACTTCGAGGGTGGCTCTCCGGCTGGTGACGACGCTGCTTCAAAGTCTCCTGCGCCAAAGGAATGAAGAACAACTTTGTATTATTTGTTTCACCTTTGGTGCATGTACGGAAAAAACTTATTGATGTAACTTAAGGCGGAAAACAATGGTTGTTATTTCCTGCTACTTAAGAACTAGTTTCCAGCATGTATATATTTTTTAAGCAAGTGCTGACTTATCCATTACTTTGGTTTTTATGCTTGACCTTTCGTGAGTCGGAAGACTCGTTGTCAGAACTATGCGCTCAGGTGATGATGCCCAATGGCACCGTCAATAACCTAAGCACAAAATCGCCGACAATAAGTGCCAAAAGTCACTACTCTAGAATCCACATAAAAACGAGAAAGAACTTGTAGACCAGAAAACTTAAGCTAACGCCCGTAGGCGGAATTTTCACAAGTGCAAACGCAAAGCTTGTGCATAAAGGTTTTACATGATCCAAAAATGAACACTAAATGAGGTAAAAGACTCAGAAATATGAGTGAACCAGAAAGCTTTATTTCATTGATCATATAAGAGATACACAATTAGATAAAAAATGCTAAGTGTAAAAAGGACGTAGCTGTGCTATGTTCCATGGCCGATCAAGCTCCGGGAAGTCATCATACGGGTCACGTCGCTTATGCTTATGATCCTCATTGGGTCTATCCTTCAGTTCACGATTGTCAACGAGGTAGTAATACCCATTGAGCAGCGCCTTGCTTATGATGAACGATCCTTCCCATGGCAGGGATAATTTGTGTGACTTCTTCTGCTTAAGTCGGAGAACCAAATCCCCCTCTTTAAACGAGCGATGCCGAACGTGTCGACTATGGTAGCTGCGTAGCTTCTGCTGGTAGATGGCGGATGTTTGGCATGCCAAAACCCGCTCCTCCTCGAGAAGGTCCACATCTAGGCGTCTGGATTCTTCAGCGTCATCTTCGTCGTAGGCGGCAACTCTTGGTGCATCGTGAGGGATGTCGGAAGGCAGGATGGCTTCTGCTCCATATACCATGAAATAAGGGGTGTAGCCCGTGGATCTGTTGGGTGTAGTTCGTAAACTCCACAGTACAAAAGGCAATTCTTCCGCCCAGGCTTGAGCTGCTCTATGTAGCGGTGCCTCAAGGCGTGATTCCCTGCAGAATTAATCCATTGGCTCGCTCAACCTGACCATTGGATTGTGGGTGTGCCACAGATGCAAGGTCAAGTCAGATGCCTTTCTCCCAGCAATAAGCCTCCACTTCTTCGAGTGATAAATTGCTGCCGTTGTCGGTGATAATGCTGTGTGGGAGACCAAATCTCACCACCAGATCCCGGAAAAACCTAAGGGCATTTGCCCCATCAAGCTTTCTAATGGGTTTAGCTTCTATCCATTTAGTGAATTTGTCAACTGCTACAAGAAGATGCGTAAACCCACAAGGTGCCGTCTGTAACGGTCCCACCATGTCCAGCACCCAGACTGCAAACAGCCAAGTTATTGGTATTGTTCGCAGTTCTTCAGCAGGAACATGTGGTTGTCGGGCATAATACTGGCATCCCTTGCATGTCTCAACCAGCTTGTCGGCGTCCGCCTTCGCGGTCAGCCAGTAGAATCCTTGCCGGAAGGCTTTCGCGACCAACGATCGAGGAGCGGCGTGATGCCCGCAATCTCCGAGATGGATTTCACGTAGGATTTCCATACCTTATAGCTAGGAAACACACTTTAGGTATACACCAGTAGTGCTCCTTTTGTAGAGTTTCCCATTAATTATGGTATAACCCTTTGCTCGTCGTACTATTTGCCGTCTTTTGACTTCGTCGTCGGGTAAAGTTCCGTGTTTGAGATATTCCATGAACGGTTTTGTCCAAGCCGGAGGGACCTTAGTCACCATGTTGACAAAAGAGTCAGCTCTATCCGGGTTGTCGATGTCGGCTCCCTTCACAGATGGTGTGCGTAGATGCTCTAGGAAAACTCCTGGCGGAATTTGTTTGCAACCTGATCCAAGCTTAGACAGCAGATTAGCCGCCTCGTTTTGATCCCTAGGTACATACTTGACTTCGTAGCCCAAGAAGCTCTTGGCTATCTCGTCCACTTCGTCTCGATATGCCGCCATCATAGGGTTCCGCGCATTCCAGGTGCTAGCCACCTGTTGGGAAACCAAGTCGGAATCTCCAAAACAAACTATGCGCTTGATGCCAATATCCTTGGCTACACGTAGTCCGTGAATGAGTGCTTCATACTCCGCCATGGTGTTTGTAGCCTCGAAGTGGATTTGCAGAACGTAGTGTAGCTTGTCTCCTGTTGGTGACTGTAGCAATATACCAGCCCCTGAGCCGTTGAGCAGCTTTGATCCATCAAAGTGCATCACCCAATACTCTGGTTCTGGTAACGGAGTAGCATCTGGCATCTCCGTCCAATCTGCAACAAAATCCGCCAAGGCTTGTGACTTGATAGCGTCGCGTCTCTTGTAGGTGATCTCGAAGGCGGAAAGTTCAATGCCCCACTTTGCAACCCTTCCTGTAGCGTCGCTGTTATTGATAATGTCAGACAGTGGAGTCTTGCTCACCACTGTGATTGGGTGCTCCTGAAAGTAATGCCTCAGCTTCCGGGAAGCAAGGAATACTCCATAAGCTATCTTCTGGTAGTGCGGGTAACGCTGCTTGGACTCCGTCAAGACCTCGCTCACATAGTAAACTGGTCGTTGAACTCCGTGCTCATAGCCTGGTTCCTTCCGCTCTACCACGACGACGATGCTGATTACCCGGTTGGTTGCCGCCATGTAGATTAACAGGGGCTCTCCAGGTTCGGGTGCTGCAAGGATGGGCGCTGAGGAAAGAATATCCTTGAGCTGCTTCAATGCTGCATCTGCCTCGTTCGTCCATGTGAATTTGTCCGCCTTCTTCAGCAACTTGTACAGCGGTAGAGCCTTCTCCCCAAGTCAGCTGACGAACCGACTAACTGCTGCAACACAACCTGTTAGTCATTGAATGTCCTTTAGGCATGTCGGACGGTTTATGTTTAAGATGGCCTTGATTTTCTCCGGGTTGACCTCGATTCCACGTTGGGAAACGATGAATCCCAACAATTTGCCGGCTAGAACCCCGAAGACGCACTTCTTAGGGTTAAGCATCATGTTGTATTTCCGGAGATTATCAAAGGTTTCTTTTAATTCGGAGATTAAGTCATTTGACTTTTAGACATCACCGCGATATCGTCCACATAGGCGTGAACGTTCTGACCAATTTGGTCGTGGAGGCAACGTTGCATTGTCCGCTGGTACGTGGCACCTGCATTTTTCAGTCCAAAGGGCATCGTGACATAGCAAAACGTGCCGTATGGGGTAGTGAACGAAGTGGCCAATTGGTCCGACTTCCTCATCTTGATCTGGTGGTATCTTGAGTATGCATCGAGAAAACACAAAAGTTCCGAGCCAGCCGTCGAGTCAATGACTTGGTCAATGTGAGGTAAAGCAAACGGATCTTTGGGACATGCTTTGTTCAAGCCGGTGTAATCAACGCACATTCTTAATTCATTGGTTCCCTTTTTGGGGACAAGTACAGGATTGGCCACCCATCGGGTGTGAAGGACTTCTCGGATAAATCTAGCTTTAAGTAACCTAGCTATCTCTTTGCCAATGGCACGTCTCTTCTCATCTCCAAAGCGTCGTAGAGGTTGTTTCACTGGTTTACATTTTGGATCAATGTTTAAGATGTGCTTGGCAAGTTCCCTAGGTACACCTTTCATGTCGGCAGGTTGCTAGGCAAAGATGTCCCTATTCTCATGGAGGAACTCGACGAGCGCGCTTTCCTATTTGGGATCCAGGTTAGTCCCAATGGCGGTGACCTTGGAGGCATCCCCTACCAAAAGTTCCACTGGCTTGGTATCAATGGTGTCCTTGAACGCAGGAGCGGAGTCGGAGATCTGCTTTTTCGACGCGGGCTTCTCTGAGTCATCGACCTTGCTCTGGATCTCTTTGAATTCTTCGTTATAGAGGACAGCTTCTGCAATGGCTGCTTCATTGATCTTGCAGTCCCTTGCCTTGGTAAAGCTTTTGGATACGGTGATGACACCGTTTGGTCCGGGTATCTTGAGTTTGTTGTAGACGAAGCATGGCTTGGCCATGAACGTGTGGAATATTTCGCGGTCGAATATGATGTGGTACACGCTTTTGAAGGGGACCACCTCGAAGGTCATGCGCTCTTGGTGGTAATTATTAACATCGCCAAAGGCAACCTGAAGTGTAATGCACCCAAGGGACCGAGCCTCCCGACCAGGAACTACGCCGTGGAAGATGGTGTTGGTCCGCCTTAGGTTTGCCTCCGTTAAGTTCATCTTCTGCAGTGTATCCAGGTACATGATGTTGATGCTGCTTCCACTATCCACCATACACTTGGTGAACTCCACGCCGTCAATCAGGGGGTTGATGACCATGGCGTACTGGTTCTCCGTAGGTATAAGATCTGGGTGGTCCGTCCTGTCCCAAGTGATTGGAACTTCCGACCAGCGCAGGTACTGGGGAACCGGGGGAGAGTAGCCATCAGGATCCTCAGAGAGGTCTTCTATTGTCGGACGATGGGGATGCCAAGGAAAGTGTGGTAGACTGGAGCCTTCTTTGCGAAGGGGTTCTTGCCCTTGTCGTCGCTCTTGGCGGCGTGCTTGGGGTCAACGTCTTCGTCCATGTCACTTGAATCCTTGGACTCCACCTCCTTCTTCTTCCCCTTGCCCTTTCCTCGCGGTCTGTTCTTCCGACTTTGCTTGTAGCCAGACTCCGGGTCTTCCTTGAGGTCGTTGACGAACTTGCAGTGTCGATTGGTATGGGTGGCCTTGCCGTTGGCGTCAAGGTGTACGAGGCACGACATATCGCGGTACTCCTTGTAGGTTTGGGGAACACGGAGCGACGCCGAGGTTGTTTCGCTGCCTCGTTGCTGCCCACGGCCAGCTCCCCTTCCTCGGCCACGTTGTCCGCCATCACCCCGTCCTGCAAAAGTCAAAGCGACCATGTCGGTAGATTGATTTTCTTCTAGAGTAGTTTTCCACTTTGTACTGCTGTTCTTCCGAGCTTGAGTTGGAACGGCTGTTGCCGGTAAGGATCCACGAGCATCATCGTCGGCAGCTGCGAACTCACTAGCCAACTAAATCATCTGGTTCAAGTCAAGCCGGTGATTGTCCTGCAAGCGCTTCAGTTTATGTCGAAGCAACGTGCCCCTTTCCAACCCATCGATGAAGGCGGCCATGGCGGTCTGAGCGTGCACTCCTGCGCATGAATTCTTCATATCCAGCCAACGGGAGAGGTAGGCGCGAGATGTCTCGTCTTTCTCTTGCACGCACCGTTGTAGATCGCCCACAGTGCAGGGACGTGTGTATGTACCCTCAAAGTTCTTGGTGAATGCTTCTTGCATGCCCAGCCAGTTGTAGATGGATTTCTCTGGCAAGTCGTCGATCCATTAACAGGCCGTGCCCGCCAACATTAATGGGAGGTACTTGACAGCAACGTTGGGGTTGCCACCGGCAATCTCCACAGCGTTGCCGTAGTCCTGCAACCATGTGGTTGGCTTGGCGGTGCCGTCATAGGGCTTGATGGTCTTATCAATCCGGAAACCTTTGGGGTAAGTTGCAGACTGTATTGCAGGTCCAAAGAAACGTGGTCCCAGGTATGGTCCTTCCCGGGCCTCGTGGATCTTATCTATCCGCGAACGTGCATCGTATGGCTCCGGGTTCTTCTTCTTCTTGTCAACAGGGGATGGGCTGCGTGAACGACGCGGGCCTCCTCCGCCATGGTGACTGCTTGGTGGTGACGGAGGAGGAGGTGGCGGTGGGTTAGCCTTGTTGCTGTTACCCTCCTGCGACGCCTCATGCCTATCACGGTTGCTTGTCGGACATGGAGGGTCGTGGTGTGACCTGCTCCTGTGCCTGTGGTTGCGCTCTCCGTCATGACGGGTCTGCTCCGTGTTGTCGCGGATGACGATGCCACACTGCTTTGGTGGGGGCATATCCATATGATGGTGAGCCTTGTAATCTTCGCGATGTCGGGGAGATCAGGGCGGTGGCGATGGGCGACGTGGTCGGGCCATTTCTCCGTGGTCGGAGGATATGGGGATGGCATCCTTCCTATTGCGCGCGTCCCTCCATCTTTGTTCTGACGAACCCATCTGGGACCCGACATCAAGAGGAGATCTGTCCCTTGGCGGCTTGTACTGGCTAGACTGGCAAAGCGCTGGGTCGGACTCAAGCCTCTGAGAGGTGGCCTTTTCCTGCTGCTTTACCGCCTTGGCCACTAGGTCATAGACCTGTTCCACTGCCTCAGGCGATCTATCCTTCTCCAGAAGGGTCTTGGCAACGGCGAGGTTAAGGAGCGGGGTGGGCATCACCTGCTTGTCTTCACTGTCAATGTATGGCTTGGCTTGTGCCAGCTTCGAGGGGGGCCATCCTAGGTTACGCCATACACCAGGATCGTTGATGACGCGAGCCAGAGCTTTTTAGCCTTCTGCTGCTGCAGTAAAGTCTTGTACTCAGCCTCCATTGCTCTAGCTTTCTCTATGGACTTATGCGCGTTGACCAGATCTCGATCTATCTTAGCGCCTTGCTCCGCGATGGCTTGCGCTTCCTCCAGCAGCTGTTGGCGCTTCTCGTCAAGCTGGGTCACGTTCCAGATATGAGCAACGGTCAGTGGCTCGACGAGGAGATTGCCGTACATCACTCTATCAGCTGGAGTAACTTGGGCTGCTGCAGACGTAGATGCTGGAGGCGGCAAGTTTGCGGTGTTTTTGTTGCTCGGGCTGGTGCCGAGTTCCTGCGGCTGCTGTACTGGGTTAGGCGGAGGAGGCATGACCTTTGTGCGATCGTCGTCAGCAGCAATAAGTGGCCCCTTCCCCTTTTCCAGTGCTGTAGGCAGAGCTCGTCCGGGTCGATCCTCATCCATCATCGTCCCAATGGTGACGAACACCCCTCGGGACGTGACGGAGTTGTTGGCTTGCTCGTCGCGCGAGTAATCCTCCTCCATCTCCTGCATAGCGGAGTCTAGCTCTTCTGGACTGAAATCTATCTCCTCTGAATATGCACTGAAATCAGCATAGAGGGCGTCAATGACAGAGTCAGAGGGTGCCAGGACTTCCTCGATGACGGGCGGTGGAGGTGCAACGGCCTCGACGGTGACTGGAGGTGGTGGTGCTGCTACGACGATGGCGGCGGGAGGCGGTGGTGGCGGTTGCTGAATCGGAGGTTCTTCGTCCCTGAGCGCAAGTGCCATCTGGGCTGCTGCGTCAGCTTCCGCGTAGTTGTTGACGGTGCTCACCATCTCTTCAAGGGTAAGACGCCCTGTTGCCTGCTGCCGTCTTAAAGAATGTCGGAGAAGCGTGCCACGGTCTAGTCCTTCCACGAAGTGATACAAAGCGTTATCATCGGGGTAGTGGGCCAGATCGGCTCGTATACGGAGCCACCTGGCCAGGTAATCACGGGGGTTTTCGCCTTCTCTCTGAACGCAGCGCGCCAGATCAAAGATGGTAACCACACCGACGAACTTGGATCTCTGTTGTCCAGACACACGGACGAAGCCGGTGGATTTGCAGTGATCTTCCACCTTTATATCCTGCACAGAGGCAGTTTGGGTGGGCCTTGTATTTTTCCAATATTTGCCGGCAAACTCCGAAGAGAGATCCGACATTGATCCTTCCGCGAACATATCCTGCCCGTAGGCGGTCCGTGCGGGCCTTGATGCTTTCCGATCTTTGCTAGCAAACTCCAAAGAGAGATCCGACATCGATCCTTACACGAACGTATCCAGCCCGTAGGCGGTCCGTGCGGGCCTTGGTTCTTTCCAATCTTTGCCGGAAAACTCCAAAGAGAGATCCGACATCGATCCTTCCGCGAACGTATCCAGCCCGTAGGCGGTCCGTGCGGGCCTTGGTGCTCCTCCGACTCCCAGCGAACTAGTGCCCGAGTCGGTTTCGCCGATGAAGAGGTGGGTGTCTCCGATAGGAACGATCGAAAACCGCGTAGGGTTCGTCTTCACCGGGATCCAGAACTCGTCAGGAGGGACGATCAAAACGTTGTCGGAGAAGAGAAAACGACCGATGGCTATGGTTTTGCCGATTCCCGCGAAGATCTTGGTCCTCGCCCACTGAAGAGCCTGAAGCGCCTCTTGCCCCATGGTGGGTGCCAAAGTCGTGGTATTGCCGACGAGTACGCCATGGAGGGGTCCTCACAGTGTGTGTTTAGAGACGTGGGGGAAGGCGGACGGTTGACGGGTACGAGGTAACACAGCTTACATAGGTTTAGATCCCACGATGGTGGCGGAATCCTACTCCTGCTATAAATCACTATAAGGGCGATATGCCGAGTTACAGAGATAGGTTCACTGTGCGAGGTTGTATGAAGTTGTGCCTTAAAGGCTCCCATAGGCCCGACGTATGTAGTCGCGAGGTCCTAGGGTTACAAGGAAAAGTCCCAGCCGGACAGGTCACAGAGTCCTACACCGTCTATTACTAGTCTTGTGTATCTTGCACTCCAAGGCTCCAGGTACGTCGGTGACTCCAACCGTAGCCTTCCTTTATCCGGCATGAGCCTCCCTTCTGGATCCATCTAACTGGGCCGCCCAGCAGGCCATAGGCCATGCTACCAACTATGGGCCACCTGGGTTATCCGGATAAGTGACATGCTCTAAGGATACCCATACAGCATATCCCCAACAATAGATGACATAATGGTTCAAGTTTATTAGGGGAAAGGAATATAAAGTGTGCCATCAAGTTTGTGAGGGCTTTAATCACTAAGTTTTCACATAACAAAATACTTTTTAATTGGAAGATAGATGAAAACAATAATATACTTGGAATGGTGTAACACACCATGCATAGGAATTTAGACTGGACACTTTGGAATAACTTGGTTTGTTGGGAGTTGGAAGCATGAGTAGAGCTTACTCATACAAGTGGAGGCTAGCAAAAGACTGGGAGCAACCAACTAAGAGAGCAATAATGGCCATAATCATGCAGAGCGACAAAACATTACTAATCAAAGCATAGAGTGGTACTACAAGTCAAGGACTAAATGATCATAGAGGCTATGGTGACTTGTTCATAGTCATAACATGGTGTGAGCATGTTCCAAGTCAACCCAAACAAAGCATCAAAAGAGAATACCACAATACTATGCTTTTGTATGCTAAAACAACGCATGATTCCTTCAAGGCACATTAAGCAATCCTAATTGTTTGGAACAAGTCATGCTATAGCAATAATCACTAAGCATATGGTCAAAGCAACATCTTAGCATGACATGATAAAGGCTAAGTCATAGTCAAAGCAAGCTCCTCTTGTACTACTCAAGCAAGAACTTCTACTCCTTTCCAACACCAATCGACTTATTTGAAACAACTCACAAATATAATAATCGATAAAGATCAGTGATCAAGTCTCACAAATCCACAAAGAAGAACTAAAAAGTTCTAAGCTTAAAGCATAAGAAAACTAAAGCTAAATGCAGTGCTAGCAAAAGAAAACACCCACAAAACAATAAGAATGAAAACTAGAATGTTCCAGGCAATGAAAACAGAGTGTGTCTCTCTCCAAAGGAAGTGTTCTGAGCTCCAACCAACTTACTCAAGAAAACTAAGCAAACAAAAACCAAAAACGAAAACTAAGACACTCCAAGAACAACACAATAGTGCATGAAACAATAAAAACGAAGTGTCTAGAAATACCTGAGATTTTTATTGATGAAGAAGGGGATGCCTTGGGCATCCCCAAGCTTTGATGCTTGTACCTCTTGAATATTTCTAGGGGTGACACGGGGTGGAATCCCCAAGATTGAGATTTTTTCCATTCTTCATCTCATTACATCATTCTTTCTTTACACCTGAAAATTTTCCTTCATACAAAACTTCACACAATCTTTATTAGCAACATTAGTGTATTCAAAAGATAATAGACCTTTAGGATTAGCTTTGGAACAGAATAACTTTCACTAAAAACACAATCTACTGTATAAATTCCCTCAAAAAGCTCAATTTCCCAAAAAGAACCCAAAAAGGAATCAATAAGAAGCAAATGCAAATAATGGCAGAAATCTGACAAAACAGATCAGCAGGTAGAAATCGATTTTTAGAAGACCTTATGTTTCTCAAATAAAAAAGTGTTGAGCTAATGAAAGTTGTCTAACATACTGGGGGATTTATTGGTAAATTTTCAGCATAATCCGACTTACAGAGACTCCTCACGAATTTTTATGGTGGAGGACAGAAATCTGTTTCGGGACAACAACTCCCCAAGTCTTACTTCCCTCTCATTAGAGGTCATTCTTGGCACAAAAAGCAAACAAAAAGGATAAGAAGAGGTCATTACTGAAGTAATAACTTCCAATACTCAAGAAAGCTCTTGGGTTATCTCCCAACAAGTACTTTTATTTAACGCCTTTAAGTTAGGCTTGATAGTTTGAGAAGATGCTCTCATAAGAAATATGAATTGAATTAAAAGAGAGCATCAAGAAGCAAATTCAAAACACATTTAAGTATAACCCACTTCCTATGCATAGGAATCTTGTAAACAAACAAGTCATGAAATAACAAAACAACAAGCATAGGAAAGTAAAACAAGTGAAACTTCAAGATTTTCAACATAAAGAGGGGAAACTTAATATTGTTGAGATACATAAGACATGTTTCCCTCTCTCATAATAACTTTCAGTATAAACTTGAATAAAATTAACAATATAACTATCACATAAAACATTCTTATCATGAGCCACATGCATAAAATGATTATTACTCTCCACATAAGCATAGTCATTCGTATTAATTATAGTGGGAGCAAATTCAACAAAATATCTATCATTGTTATTCTCATCACCATAATCATCAAATATAGGAGGCATATGGTAATCACAATCAATTTTCTCCTCAATAGTAGGTGGATTGAAAATATCATAATCATCATTGTAATCATTATATATGGGAGGTATAGTATTCCAAAGCTGGGGAACTAAAAAGATCATTTTCATAAAAACTAGCTTCCCCAAGCTTAGACGTTTCCATAGCATTAGCAATAATGGTGTTCAAAGAATTCATACTAATAACATTGCTATTAGCATGCAAATAAAGATCCATAGGTTTTTTGATTTTCCTTTCAAACCACTCAAGTTCTAACTTAGGAAAAATACTAAAAGGCTCTCTAATTTTGTTGTTGTTTTCCATTAAGCCTAACTAGTGAAAACAAGAAACAAAAAGACAAAATGGCAGAATCTAAAGGAAATAACTTCGAGCACTCACACCGGAGTATGTGAGTACCTTTTACCTTACCTCCCTGGCAATGGCGCCAGAAAAGAGTTTGATGTCTACGCACTTCTATTCTTGTAGACAGTTGTTGGGCCTCCAAGTGCATAGGTTTGTAGAACAGCAGCAAGTTTCCCTTAAGTGGATTACCCAAGGTTTATCGAACTCAGGAAGGAAGTGGTCAAAGGTATCCCTCTCAAGCAACCCTGCAATCAAGATACATCTCTTGTGTCCCCAACACACCCAATACACTTGTCAGGTGTATAGGTGCACTAGTTCAGCAAAGAGATAGTGAAATACAAGTGGTAACGGTGCCAGAAAATAGCTTCTGACTTGTTGTTGACGTGGGAGATACTAAAAGCAAACTGAAATAAAGATGAAAGCAAGCAAACATGCAACAGATCTAGATGCAAACGGTGTTTCAATGCTTAGAAACAAGGCCTAGGGATCATACTTTCACTAGTTAACACTCTCTCATATAAATATCCTCTCTTCATGATACTAATCTTGACTACTCTCTGGTTGGACACTCTAATCCATGGTAGGGCTATAACATCACTCCTCAAAGTCTGCCTTCCCCAATCTAGATAACCCCACACTGTCACCTTGAGCGCTAGATGGTTCCAACAAACACCACAATTTCATAGAGACATCCAACTCAAAATATAACTCATGACAAATATATATGTAGTCTATCTTAAGTGCCACACACGGCATGCATGCTGTCACTTTCACACACGTGGGGAAAAGCATAGATCTATTAGCGATGAGTATTTATGTAGACTCTAGCCTAAGTTCCACCATGGCGTGCATGCTGTCACTTTCACACACATGGGGAGAGCAGAGATCTATTGAAGCACTTGAGTAGCAGAGCAGATCTACTTGATTATAAATCTCATGACCACAACATGATCATGCATAGAGAGAGAGATGAACACATAACTATCGGTAGAGCCCTTAGCCTCGAGGAAGAAATACTCCCTCCTCATCATGGGAATCAGAAACGGTGATGGAGATGATGGTGGAGATCGATGGAGATGGCTCCGGGGGCACTTCCCCGTACCGGTAGGATGCCGGAACAGAGACTTTGTGTCCCCTGAATCTCCCCTTTGGTGGCGGTGGCGTAGCGGAACTTTTTCTGGAAGTATGATGGAAACTTTAGGGTTTTTGGGTCGGAGGCTTCTTATAGGTGAAGGAGGCAAGGTCGGTGGAGGGCCAGGGGATGATCTCTCCCCTCCGACAGGGTGCCGGGAAGAGCTTCAGATCCGCCGATCTAGGGATGATGGTGGCAGCGACTACGGACTATTTCATGGAAGATTGATCGGGTACTTAGGGTTTTGGTATCGGGGGCTTCTTATAGGCGAAGAGGGAGGCCGAGGGGGTGCCTGAGGCTGCTGCACCCCCTCAGGCGCGGGCCAGGCCTGGCCGCGTGGCCAAGGGGTGTGGCCCCCTCGAGGCCCTCCTCTGTCTCGTCTTCTGGCCCCATGTTCCCCACGGAAAAACATATAAAACTACGTCAAAGTGTAGACTAAGCAAAGCAAAGTGGATATAAAACAAGCATGGAGCATCCAAAATAAGATATAATCATTAACCAATCTGACATAGTAATCTCGATATCCATCGGATCCCCGCAAACACAACATGCATGATTACAAATAGATGATCTTGATAATGAACAGAGCTCACAAGATCTAAACATGGTAGCTCAAAGGAGGATAAACAACCATCTAGCTACGGTATGGACCCTTAGTCCAAGGTGGAACTACTCACGCATCATACCGGAGGCTGTCATGGTGATGAAGAAGGCCTTCGGGATGATCTCTCCCCTCCGACAGGGTGTCGGGAAGATCTTCAGATCCCCCCGATCTAGGGACGATGGTGGCGGTGGCTACAGACTATTTCTTGGAGATCTGATCGGGTCCTTAGGGTTTAGGTGTTGGGGGCTTCTTATAGGCGAAGGGGGAGACCGAGGGGGTGCACGAGGCGACCACACCCCCTAGGCGCGGGCCAGGCCTGGCAGTGCGGCCAGGGAGTTGATGACCCACAAGTATAGGGGGTGTATCGTAGTACTTTCGATAAATAGGAGTTTCGGTCCCAACGAGGAGCAGAAGGTGTTGAATAGTGGTAAGGAGCAGGAAATCTCTGTAAATACTTAGCAAACAGATTTTTAGGGGTTTTCTGATAAAGCAAAGAAACAAAGTGCAAGTAATAAAGGCAACGAACAACTGCAGAAAGTGGCCCAATACTTTCTTAGCAAATGACAAGCCGGTGGAGATACTTATAAGGACCAAACGTTCTTGAGGACACATGGGAATTCTGTCAAGTGCTTTCGCTTCATAAAGCTGAGTACCCTTCTTTGGTGTTGTAAGTGTTGTGTGGGTGAACCTATGCTAATGTACCGACCTTACTTGGACTAATACATACTTGTGATTAAACCCCTGCAAGCATCCGCAACTACAGGAAAGTAATTAAGATATAAACCTAACCACAGCCTTAAACTCTGAGATCCTACGCTCCCTTTTGTAATGGTGTCCTAACGGGGGTTCAGGTTTCTGTCACTCCGACAACCCCACAATTAGTATCCAAATACACAATGCATTCCCCTAGGCCCATAAATGGTGAAGTATCATGTAGTCGACGTTCACATGACACCACTAGAAGAACAACACCACAACTTAAATACTAAACCATTGAATAATATCTCAACACAAATCCACTACTAACAACATGACTTCTCCCATGTCCTCAAGAACAAAACGAACTACTCACAAGACATCATATGGATCAAGATCAAAGATGATATGGTAATGGATAACAATCTGAACATAAAAAATAATCCAATGGTTCCACTCACAAGCATCAACTACAATAGTAATCAACACCGGGAAAGTTTCCCCTAAGATCTATGCAAGTATTCAACACGATTGTTACAGTGGGACGAAGTGGTGATGATGGTGTGGATGATGATAATCCCGGCGAAGTCTAGCTTGATGATGGTGTATTGCGACGATCTCCCCTCTCCGGGAAGGAATTTCCTCGACAGAAATCTGTCTGACGGAGAGCTCTTTATCTCTTGGTGTTTTCCACCCCGTAGAGGCGGCATAATCTTTCTATGGTTGCTCCCTGTGTCTTAAGGTTTCGAGGAGAAGATATAAGCGAGAGGGCGGAGTCGGAGGCCAGCCAGGTGGGCCACACCCCTGTAGGCGTGGGGCAGGGGTGGCTTGCGCCTGGGGGGTGTGGGCCCCCTATGGCCTGTAATGCCCGGAAATATTAAAAATTAGAAACTGATTGTTATTTTATTTTATGCATCATCATGACATCATCATGCATATTTTATTCGCAATTTTTGACCATAAACTATTTTGCTAAAAACCTATTTTTGTTTCTCTATAATATCCCCGTGGTTTTATTAAGCCCGTCCTTCTTCTCTTATTCTTAAATTAAAGTAAAATAATAATTTTGGTCTACTATAAGACCGCAAAAGGTTTCTCTTGTTTTATAAATATAAAACTAGGCTAAAAGCCCGTCTAAAGTTTTAGCCCAAAACTAGCCCCATCTAGTCTACTTTAGACTATATAAACACTCCAATCTTACTTTCCCCAAACCCTAGTCTCCAAATCTGAGCCAAATTCCCCACACCTAAATCTGAAAATTTCTACTCGTCTGCTCCAAAATATTGCACCAATTCCTCTCGGCTTCCTCTTGTTTTCCCTATCGCCAGTGTACTTTGTTCTATCTAGCCGGTTCAGTATTTGTTTTATGATCTGCGTAGACACTCCATGGTACACGCGTGTCTCTTTTCCTTTGGATCAACATCCTAAATTCCTTGGATGGTACGAGCCTGCAAGCTCTGATCTGTCGCCGCCACTCCTCCTTGGTCACTGGGCAATCTTGCTTGTCTCTTGGTGCAAACAGCAACAGCAGCTCCGTCTCTGGTCCATGCGCACCTTGCCCCTTCGATCCGGCGAGAACTCGAGAAGCCACCAAGCGCAGCAGCAGCCTGGCGTCACCTACCCACTTATCCCGTCGCCGGCAGACCATAAGGTCACATCGCCAACAGGTCCAGCATCTTGTCACTCCCCTGTTTGTTTTCTGTGCCCGCAACAAATCGATGCAGGAGCCCAGCGCCCATGACTGTGTCGTCGCCTTCTGCTTCTTCAGCGCAAGTAAAACCCACCTGATCAAATTCCACGTTGATCGGTCACCTCGGGAGCAGGAGATGCAGCTCTTTTGTTTGTCTGTCTATGCGTGTCCAGTGGCATCAGCGCAGAAAGTCCAACACTCTGCATCTAGCGTATGTCCGTGGATGTCTCCAAGGTGTTCGATAAAAATCCTACAAGAGTGTTCCGATGTCTGTTATCTTTTCTTCGTGTGATAATTTGGTCAAGATGTAAGATCCCTCCTTTGTAAAGGAAAAGGATCCCTGTGATTGCAATGTTAGTCCCTGGGTCAATGCTAGCATCCACAGTTTAAGATGAAGTACACATATACAAAGGTCGTTTATTACATTCATTCCAGAGATAAAACATAGCCTTTTACAACTCAGGGCCAAAGGCCTAACACAAGAGTTTATGGAATAAGTAAATAAACATAAGTCTTCATCTTCATATGCCACAGGCAAGCATGTTGAGTGTAGACTCATGACTCCTACTCATCATCGGAGTAACCTGCAACATCACAAGTTACAGCCACAAAGGGTCAATACTTTGGAATAGTATTGACAAGTGATACCTTAGTTTATTTTAAGTGGACTATATTTCTATATGCATTTTGGCTAAGTGTAGCTTGGCTTGCTTTGCTCAAAATAGGTTTTTTCTATTAGTTGAAATCACTAAGTTTTCTTTATCAAAAACTTCCCAAGAAACCACCAATAGACATTGGGGTCCTTCACCCTTGTTCACCCACAAGTTTTACTTAGAAGTTGGAGTGATGAGATTCTTGTAGCTTCCATGTCTTGATGCTCAATTTGTCCATTGCCATGGACTTGGCTAAGTACTTAGATTTTCCATCTGTAGAGGTTGTGCGCTTTCCCCACCAGACTTGGTTTCCCAAGACAGGACCTTTCAGAAGCCTTTCCTTAGTCAAATGGACGCGCTCCAACCTATCATTCCCACTACCACCAACTGTCCAAGTGACTAAGTTCTAGCAACCTATATGATCATGGCAGAGCCCATATTGCCAAGTGGTTGCACTGTAAGCTTTCTCAACACTTGGCCTCGAAATCCCTTTGTGCCTGGGTGGCATACCACAAGTGAGATACACAAGCCAAATCCATGGCCTTGTGTAACCACTCAACCAAAAACCACCATTCAAGTCCCATTCCACCCAGGAAGTTCATTGACTTAGTTGTTTTATTAAGAAAACATGAGTCCCAAAGGACTTAGAATTATTTCACCATAACATGTACATACTATACCAACCCTTGTTTTCTACTAGCTAGGCTAAGCATGGCATTGTAACTTAACTTAGGAAAATCCCTAGCAATTCTACAATTATACAACTACATAGGATTTCCCAACATAGCATTTGGCAAAAGTAGCATGCAAGACTTAGCAAAAATAATTCTAGTGCTTATTCAAAATAAAGGGAATGGGAATATCATGAAGTATCACTTGCCTTGGTAATGGGGAGAGTAGCACTCTTCACAATCACAGTCACTAGCAAAATCTACACATAAAATTTGTAGCACACAATTACACACAATTTATATACAAACAAAATTATGTATGCATGCATGCAAGAAAGTGCTAAATGATGTTTTGTGAAAACCCATCAAGCAAGTACAAGATACAGAAACAAAACTAAGTCAAAAAGTTTGCTAACTAAATTTATTTAGCCCCAAAACAATTTACTAAACTAAATCTATGCTCAAAATAGACCTAAATATGTTTCTGCATACAAAGTCATTTTAACAGATACTATTTGTTAAACACATTGCACATTCAGAAAGGCCTTGATTCACTGATTCCAACGGTATAAAGTTTGTAAAATTCTAACGTGGGAAACTCAAGTTATAGCCCTTTGAAAATTTGATCTAAATCTGATTTGAATTTCTATTTTTGAATCAGCCCTAGACACGCGTCGCAATATTACTGGCGCGTACCGATTCGCGCGGATCGGCAGACGCAGACCGCATGATCTAACTTAGATCTAACGGCGTAGAGACAACGTTACCTCTTCGATTATGATCTATCCTAGCTTTACGATACAGATCCAACGGACACAAACAGCAAACCACTAACTGGCGGCGCTTAACGACTGCGCGTGGCGGCGACGGTCAGATAGTGGCGGCGACGGCGATACAGGGAGCTAGATGGGTAGGGAAGACACTCACCGTGATCGCAAGGACGCGGTGATGGTCAACGTGCAAACAGCTCGGCAAGGGGCGCTCAGGGTTGCGGTGGATTGCTCGCCGGAGTAGGGTCTGGCGACGGGTGGCTCTGTTCGAGGTCGTAGGCGACGCTGTCGATCAAGAGGAGGCAAACAGAGGATGTGGTCAGATGCATAAGGTCACGGAGAAGACGCGTGCGTGAAGGGGAAGGCTTGGGGCGGTCTGGACTTACCAGGGAAGCTCGACGGAGTTGAAGCCGAAGACGGTGGCGCTCAGTCGCTTGCGTTGCCGTCGTTCGGGGTCACGCGCGGGCGAGCTGGTGGTACTGGGAGATGCGCGAGGTCAAGTGGAGTCTGCTCGTGTGAACCAGGAGCAGAGGGGTGGTCGGAGTTGGCCGGAATTGTGGCTGCAGCTCGTCGGAGACAGCGGCGGCGTCGTGCGAGTTGTGGGCAGCCTGGGGGCGTGGATGCGAAATTGTTTGGGGGGAAATGGTCGCGAGGATGGGGGATCTTATAGCCCGAGGCTCGACAAGAAACGCTCGCTGTATCAATGCCAATTAAGCTCGCAAAATCAGTGCAGCAACGGGCAGTGGCGGAGGTCGTGCGCGGAATCAGGGGAAGACGAAGCTGACGTGGAGGAGGCCCGCTTGTCAGCGAAGTGCGCGAAGTGGAGGTGGGGTCCTGTCGTCAGCGGCTGGGTGGGTGTGCTCGCGCGTGCGGGAGAAAAAGAAATGCCCCGGGTGGGATAGTTGGGCCTGTTCAGATGCTGGGCTAGATTCCTGGCGCCTGGCCTTTTTCCTTTGTTTTCTTCTTTTCTTTTTCTATTTCGATTTTCAGGAATGGTTTTGATATGAATTCAAACTCTTTTTGAATTCAAATCATTCTGGGTTTTTTGTAGGATGCAGTAGTCTCCAATACAGGCATAATGTCATGTGGTTGCTTTGAAAAGGCTTGGTCAAGCTTGGAGATCAAAATAACAGAGACTAGGCACTTGGTTTGCAAAATTTGAAAAATGGTTTTTGAATTTATTTCCAAGTTTGTAAAACTTGGTTCAAACCATACTCAATCCTTTCTATGAGGAAGACAAACAAACTAAGTTTAAAACCACTCAAACTTTCAAATGGTGATGGCCATTTGATTTAAATCTGTTCACATAAAATCATAGCACCATGTGCTTCTGTTTTTCTGAAATGAGTTTGAAATTTGATCTCAAATCTATATGCATGCATGAATGATATGCAAACTTTGAAATTATGATTTTAGGGATGTTACAAATCTAACCCCCTTAAGGTGAGTCTCGCCCTCGAGATTCGGTTTGGCTAGCAAATAGGTGAGGGTGGTCTTTCCGAAGATCATCTTCTCTTTCCCATGTTGCTTCCTCTTCGGTATGATGGTTCCATTGCACTTTACAAAACTTGATAGTCTTCGTTCTTGTGACTCTTTCTGCAGTCTCAAGAATCTTGATAGGCTTTTCTTCATAAGTGAGATCACTTTCTAGTTGAACTTCTTCCAAAGGTATGGTATCCTTCAAAGAAGATTCTTCCATTTCTGGGTGACATTTCTTAAGCTGACTCACATGAAATACATTATGGACTGCTGATAGAGATGCTGGCAGTTCAATTTCATAAGCAACTTCGCCTTTGCGACTCAGAATCTTGAATGGCCCAACATATCTTGGTGCCAACTTTCCTTTGACTCCGAATCTTTTCACTCCACGGAGTGGTGATACTCTAAGATAGGCTCTATCACCAACTTCGTAGGTGACTTCTCTATGCTTAGGATCTGCGTAGCTTTTCTGTCGGGACTGTGCTATCTTCAACCTGTCCTTAACCAATTTGACCTTCTCTTCGGCTTCTTTGATAAGGTCTGGCCCAAATAAACTTCTTTCTCCCACACCATTCCATAACAATGGGGTGGTACATTTTCTTCCGTAGAGAAACTCAAACGGTGCCATCTCGATACTGGCTTGATAGCTGTTCTTATAAGAAAATTCTGCGTAAGGCAAACTTTCATCCCAACTTGCTCCATAGTCTAGGGCACATGCCCTCAACATGTCTTCCAGAATTTGATTAGTCCTTTCTGTTTGTCCATCGGTTTGAGGATGAAAAGCAGTACTGAATTCCAACCTCGTTCCCAACAACTCATGTAGCTGTCTCCAAAAATGGGAAGTGAATTGGGTTCCCCTATCGGACACAATACTCTTAGGCACACCATGAAGGCATACAATTCTACTCATGTAGATTTTGGCTAACTTGGCACTTGTATAAGTTGTCTTCACGGGTATGAAATGTGCCACTTTAGTTAAGCGATCCACTACTACCCATATGGAATCATATCCTGATCTGGTCCTTGGTAATCCGGTGATGAAATCCATACCAATTTTGTCCCATTTCCAATCGGGAATAGGTAATGGTTGAAGTAAACCGGCTGGTTTTTGATGCTCCGCTTTTACTCTACTACACACATCACACAAAGCAATATGCTCAGCGATGTCCCTCTTGAGATTGTTCCACCAAAATCTTTCTTTCATGTCCATGTACATTTTGGTGTTACCTGGATGAATAGAATACGGGGAGTTGTGGGCTTCTTGCAGAATCAGTTTCCGCATCTCCGGATCTTGTGGAACACAGATACGTTTCCCATGCCATAAAGTACCTTGTTCGTCTATATGGAAACTTTTAGCTTTCCCTTGGCTAATATTTACCTTAATCTCCTCAATTTCTTTATCAGTCTTTTGAGCTTCTCGAATCCTGTCCAACAAAGTGGGTTGGACTTCTAAAGACATGAGATGTCCTTCAGGTACAATCTCCAATCTGAGTTCTTTGAATTGCTTACACCAATCATCTGGCAATTCGCCTTTGGTAAGGCCATTCACAAATACCTTACGACTTAGAGCATCTGCTACAACATTTGCTTTACCGGGGTGGTATTGCAAACTTAAGTCATAGTCCTTGATAAGCTCTAACCATCTTCTTTGTCTCATATTGATTTCCTTCTGGGTGAAGATATACTTCAAACTCTTGTGATCGGTGAACACTTCACAACGCTTTCCCAAAAGGTAATGTCTCCAGGTTTTGAGTGCATGGACGACAGAGGCTAACTCCAAATCATGAGTAGGATAGTTTACTTCATGAGTTTTGAGTTGTCTCGAGGCATAGGCCACAACTTTACCGTCTTGCATAAGTACGGCACCCAAACCTTGATGAGACGCATCAAAGTATACTTGGAAATCCTTTTCCAAATCTGGCAGACATAGAACCGGTGCTGTCACAAGTCTCTTCTTCAATTCTTGAAAGCTGTCTTCACAACCTTCAGACCAAGCAAACTTCTTGTCTTTCTTTAACAATTCAGTCATGGGCTTAGCAACTTTTGAGAAATTCTCAATGAATCTTCTGTAGTAACCTGCTAAGCCAAGGAAACTGCGAACTTCTTTTACATTCTTGGGAGATTCCCATTCTGTCACAGCTGAAACTTTAGCAGGATCAACTGCTACACCATCCTTTGTCATAACATGACCAAGAAAACCAACTTCCTCTAACCAGAACTCACACTTGCTGAATTTGGCATAAAATTTATGCTCTCTCAACTTCTCAAGTATCAAGCGCAAGTGTCCTTCATGTTCTTCTTTGCTCTTGGAGTAGACTAAGATGTCATCGATGAAAACGACAACGAACTTGTCAAGAAATTCCATGAACACCTTGTTCATCATATTCATGAAGTATGCTGGAGCATTGGTTAAGCCGAAAGGCATTACGGTATACTCATACAATCCATACCTTGTGGTGAGTGTTGTTTTAGGTATGTCTTGCTCTCTTATCTTGAGTTGAAAATAGCCTGACCGAAGATCAATCTTCGAGAACACACATGCTCCTTCAAGCTGATCAAATAAGTCGTTGATTCTAGGCAAAGGATATTTGTTCTTGATAGTCACCTCGTTGAGTGAGCGGTAATCTATGCATAACCTTTGGCTTCTATCTTTCTTCTCCACGAACAAAACTGGGGCTCCCCAAGATGAAGAACTTGGTTGGATAAATCCTTTCTGCAACTGTTCTCCTAATTGCTTCTTGAGCTCTTTCAGTTCATCAGCTAACATTTTGTATGGTCTCTTTGCTATTGGTCCAGAACCTGGTACCAAATCTATCAGAAATTCCACATCTCTATCTGGTGGCATTCCTGGCAATTCTTCCGGAAATACATCCGGATACTCACAAACAATTGGCACACTGTCCATGCTAACCCCCTTAAGAGAATTAATCTTACTTCCTTTGGATTCAAAGTTTGACCTAAATTTTATTCTTTTTCCTTCTGGGGTTGTGAGTGTAACAGTACGATTAGCACAATCTAGCACTCCTTCATATTTAGCCATCCAATCCATCCCTAAAATTACATCCAATCCTTGGGAATCTAGGATTATTAGGTTTACTGGGAACTTATGCTTTCCAAACTCTATGACCAGATCCCGACATCCAAGACTTACTATCATATCTCCACCCGGGGAACTAACTTTTATTGGACACCCAATGTTTTCAGATGCAAACCCATTTCTATTAACAAATGCTTTTGATATGAATGAATGAGATGCACCGGTGTCAAAGAGTACAAATGCTGGAATGGAATTGAGTCTGAACTTACCAGCAACAGCGTCAGGTTCCTCATAGACCTCCTCCACATTGATGTGGTTAACCTGTCCTTTCTGAAAAGGATTGGGCTTGTTAGGTCCTTCAACTTTCTTCTCAGGGCACTCATTAGCATAATGCCCCAGCTTCTTGCATTTGAAGCATTCAACCTGACTGATGTCTCTTTTGGCAGGCTGACTTCCACTTCCACTACCATTACCACTATGGTGGCTCTTATGTCCACTCTTGTGGTTCTTATACTTGTCATTGTCATGACTGCGGTGATGCTTGTTGTCATGACGGTTGTGGTTGTGGTGCTTGTTGAATTTCCCATGCTTATGGGATCCTGAGCTTCCACTGTCATCATAGTGAGATCGTTTGTGAGACGATCCTGAGCTGTGCTTGTCGGAGTGTTTCCTCTTCCTACTCTCGACTTGCTTCATCTTATTCTCCAAAATAGCAGCCTTGTCACACAGAGACTGATAAGTTGGAACATATGCCACAGACAACTGCAAGTTTAGCTCATCATTCAAGCCTTCCAGAAACTTTTCCTTTCTTTTGGCATCTGTGTCAACCTCATCCGGTGCATAGCGCGCCAGATTGTTGAACTCTTCTATATATTCAGCCACGCTGCGGTGGCGCTGCTTCAGGTTGTGAAACTCCTTCTTTTTCAGGCTCATCATTCCTGATGAGATATGAGCAGTGCGAAAACCATCTTCAAAGATAGCCCAAGTCACCTCATCGATAGGAGTGGTGATTTGGAAGTTGTCCCACCATGTGGCGGCTAGCCCTTCCAACAGATGTGCTGCGAACCTGACCTTTTCAGCATCCGTGCAGCCCACGGTCACTAAGTCCTTGTTCATAGAACATAGCCAGTCATTGGCCACCATGGGATCAGTCGTCCCCGAGAACTTAGCTGGCCTCAAACGCAGAAATCTGGTGAGCATATCAAAACTCGGAGGGTTGTTGTTGTTGTTGGGGTTGTTGTTGTTGTTATTCTGGTTTTGGATGAATGTTGTCATCATTTGCATAAGCTGTGTTTGCGCATTCATCATTTGTTGCATTTCCGGGGTGATGTTTTTGGGGTTGGGGTTTGCGCGACGGGGAGGCATCTGTGGTTTGTTCAAATAGAGATAAGAATGAGATACCCATACATGATTCATGCACATTACATCACATAAGCAAACACATAGCATGCAACACAAGGATAAAAGTTCAACAACAAGATAACAAAGTCTCAAAGTAAAAACACACAAGTGGCAAGCCATCCACATGTCGGATGGTCCAATAATAAGTTCACAAATAACAAGTATGATAATAAAAGATAACCGAGTAGTCAAGTCTACTCATCAGCATCAATCTCTTCCTCGACAAAAGTAAGACCTGCGTTCTCCATCGCGGTCTTGTTCTCCTCAATAGTAGTGGTTAAGGACTCGATCTTGGTCTTGAGAGCCCTCTTATGGGAGTGAAGCCTCTTAATCACCATCTGCTGCTGCTCTAGCTCGAAATCCTTGGACTTCAGTTCCTCGGTCATGTCCCGGATCCTCTTGTTCCTATCCTGGACGCGTTTCTCCTGACTCTTGAACTTGCGGTCCTGGGTCTCGAACTTCGCCTCCATTTCCTTGACTATCTCGTCCTGCTGTGTGAAAAGCTTGTCCTTCTCGCGAAGCTGCACCTGGAGCTCGTCATTGTTGAGCATGACGTTGGTCCTGTCCGTGTCCACGTGCCTAATAAGAGACTCTAAGTCCTGGAGATAGAGACGTATCGGCTCTGCTGCGTCCCTCGAGTCATCCTCAAAGTCGATGGACTCTCCATCGTCATCACGTCTCCCGAAGACGTGGAAGTGGGTGCCCCTAACCTGTCGGGAGTGACGGCCTAACAGACGTCCTATCAGGTCCTGCATGACAACCTCCATGCCTCTCTCCCTGTCATCGTGCATAAGCTTGAAAACGATGGCCTCCGTAGTAGGCTCCGTCTGGCGTCCGGGCTGGTTCACCTTGAAGCCCCAGAGGTCCTTCCTCTCGAACTTGGTGAGTGGGTGCACCATGATGGTGGGAAGAGGGAGATTGAGCAAAGTGGTAATCTCAACGATACGGGGACCAAAACGGGTACCCTGGAACTCCTCAACAGTGCTGATGGTAATAGGCATCTATTTATAAGATAGAAAAGTTAGAACAACACAATTTAAGATAAAACAAGACAAACATTTCATACATCTCCATGGAACACAGAAAATCACACAAGTCATGCATACATAATTCCATTACATCAATCAAGGTCCAAACTTATTTAAGGTATCATTTTAGTAAATAAGGTGATAGGAGGTGGTCCAACTAACGAAGTGCGTTCACAATCCTATCTCACTAGATCTGGTGGCTAACACAATGTTCCTAGAAGCAATCCACCTATCTTGTTCACATGATTCCATCACTAAGTCTATAATATCTCCTCTTAAGGTTTGGTTGGTGGCTTCCAACTCTTGGGTAAGTTCCTTCTCTTTCTCTAAGTCTTTTTGGAGGTTGAGCATTCTGCACTTGACTCTAGCACTAAGTTCTTTGATAGTCCTCCAAGCTGCTTCTCTGGCTGACTCAAAGAATGTGGTGTGCATCACAGTGTTGGTGTACATGCAGAAGCCTCTTTCTTTGTGGTTGTCTTCCTTGTTTTTGTACAAGTGAAGTTGCACCCACCAGTACTCCACTCCTTCATCCATCACTGGAAAGCCTTTGTATACAGTTGCACCATGTGCTTCCATTGCCACCATGAGGTCCTTGAGAATTTTGGGAAACTCAGTTTCACACTCTAAGGTCATGGTCATGAGTGGTCCTTTCTTCACGGCTTCGTTGATGGAGTTCATCTACAAATAGAGAGGAGAATGAGAAGATTAGAAAAGTTTACGAGAAGAATAGACAAGTGTAGAAGTAGTTAAAAATTTTCCTTAGTGGTTTCCAATCCTAGGGTCATAATCCTACAGGCAACACAGTGCTCTGATACCATCTGTAAGATCCCTCCTTTGTAAAGGAAAAGGATCCCTATGATTGCAATGCTAGTCCCTGGATCAATGCTACCATCCACAGTTTAAGATGAAGTACACAGATACAAAGTTCGTTTATTACATTCATTCCAGAGATAAAACATAGTCTTTTACAACTCAGGGCCAAAGGCCTAACACAAGAGTTTATGGAATAAGTAAATAAACATAAGTCTTCATCTTCATGTGCCACAGGCAAGCATGTTGAGTGTAGACTCATGACTCCTACTCATCATCGGAGTAACCTGCAACATCACAAGTTACAGCCACAGAGGGTCAATACTTTGGAATAGTATTGGCAAGTGATACCTTAGTTTATTTTAAGTGGACTATATTCCTATATGCATTTTGGCTAAGTGTAGCTTGGCTTGCTTTGCTCAAAATAGGTTTTTCCTATTAGTTGAAATCACTAAGTTTTCTTTGTCAAAAACTTCCCAAGAAACCACCAATAGACATTGGGGTCCTTCACCCTTGTTCACCCACAAGTTTTACTTAGAAGTTGGAGTGATGAGATTCTTGTAGCTTCCATGTCTTGATGCTCAATTTGTCCATTGCCATGGACTTGGCTAAGTACTTAGATTTTCCATCTGTAGAGGTTGTGCGCTTTCCCCACCAGACTTGGTTTCCCAAGACAGGACCTTTCAGAAGCCTTTCCTTAGTCAAATGGACGCGCTCCAACCTATCATTCCCACTACCACCAACTGTCCAAGTGACTAAGTTCTAGCAACCTATATGATCATGGCAGAGCCCATATTGCCAAGTGGTTGCACTGTAAGCTTTCTCAACACTTGGCCTCGAAATCCCTTTGTGCCTGGGTGGCATACCACAAGTGAGATACACAAGCCAAATCCATGGCCTTGTGTAACCACTCAACCAAAAACCACCATTCAAGTCCCATTCCACCCAGGAAGTTCATTGACTTAATTGTTTTATTAAGAAAAGCATGAGTCCCAAAGGACTTAGAATTATTTCACCATAGCATGTACATACTATACCAACCCTTGTTTTCTACTAGCTAGGCTAAGCATGGAATTGTAACTTAACTTAGGAAAATCCCTAGCAATTCTACAATTATACAACTACATAGGATTTCCCAACATAGCATTTGGCAAAAGTAGCATGCAAGACTTAGCAAAAATAATTCTAGTGCTTATTCAAAATAAAGGGAATGGGAATATCATGAAGTATCACTTGCCTTGGTAATGGGGAGAGTAGCACTCTTCACAATCACAGTCACTAGCAAAATCTACACATAAAATTTGTAGCACACAATTACACACAATTTATATACAAACAAAATTATGTATGCATGCATGCAAGAAAGTGCTAAATGATGTTTTGTGAAAACCCATCAAGCAAGTACAAGATACAGAAACAAAACTAAGTCAAAAAGTTTGCTAACTAAATTTATTTAGCCCCAAAACAATTTACTAAACTAAATCTATGCTCAAAATAGACCTAAATATGTTTCTGCATACAAAGTCATTTTAACAGATACTATTTGTTAAACACATTGCACATTCAGAAAGGCCTTGATTCACTGATTCCAACGGTATAAAGTTTGTAAAATTCTAACGTGGGAAACTCAAGTTATAGCCCTTTGAAAATTTGATCTAAATCTGATTTGAATTTCTATTTTTGAATCAGCCCTAGACACGCGTCGTAATATTACTGGCGCGTACCGATTCGCGCGGATCGGCAGACGCAGACCGCAGGATCTAACTTAGATCTAACGGCGCAGAGACAACGATACCTCTTCGATTATGATCTATCCTAGCCCTACGATACAGATCCAACGGACACAAATAGCAAACCACTAACTGGCGGCGCTTAACGACTGCGCGCGGCGGCGACGGTCAGATAGTGGCGGCGCCGGCGATACAGGGAGCTAGATGGGTAGGGAAGACACTCACCGTGATCGCAAGGACGCGGTGATGCTCAACGTGCAAACAGCTCGGCAAGGGGCGCTCAGGGTTGCGGTGGATTGCTCCCCGGAGTAGGGTCTGGCGACGGGTGGCTCTGTTCGAGGTCGTAGGCGATGCTGTCGATCAAGAGGAGGCAAACGGAGGATGTGGTCAGATGCAGAAGGTCACGGAGAAGACGCGTGCGTGAAGGGGAAGGCTTGGGGCGGTCTGGACTTACCGGGGAAGCTCGACGGAGTTGAAGCCGAAGACGGTGGCGCTCAGTCGCTTGCGTTGCCGACGTTCGGGGTCACGCGCGGGCGAGCTGGTGGTACTGGGAGATGCGCGAGGTCAAGTGGAGTCTGCTCGTGTGAACCAGGAGCAGAGGGGTGGTCGGAGTTGGCCGGAATTGTGGCTGCAGCTCGTCGGAGACAGCGGCGGCGTCGTGCGAGTTGTGGGCAGCCTGGGGGCGTGGATGCGAAATTGTTTGGGGGGAAATGGTCGCGAGGATGGGGGATCTTATAGCCCGAGGCTCGACAAGAAACGCTCGCTGTATCAATGCCAATTAAGCTCGCGAAATCAGTGCAGCAACGGGCAGCGGCGGAGGTCGTGCGCGGAATCAGGGGAAGACGAAGCTGACGTGGAGGAGGCCCGCTTGTCAGCGAAGTGCGCGAAGTGGAGGTGGGGTCCTGTCGTCAGCGGCTGGGTGGGTGTGCTCGCGCGTGCGGGAGAAAAAGAAATGCCCCGGGTGGGCTAGTTGGGCCTGTTCAGATGCTGGGCTAGATTCCTGGCGCCTGGCCTTTTTCCTTTGTTTTCTTCTTTTCTTTTTCTATTTCGATTTTCAGGAATGGTTTTGATATGAATTCAAACTCTTTTTGAATTCAAATCATTCTGGGTTTTTTGTAGGATGCAGTAGTCTCCAATACAGGCATAATGTCATGTGGTTGCTTTGAAAAGGCTTGGTCAAGCTTGGAGATCAAAATAACAGAGACTAGGCACTTGGTTTGCAAAATTTGAAAAATGGTTTTTGAATTTATTTCCAAGTTTGTAAAACTTGGTTCAAACCATACTCAATCCTTTCTATGAGGAAGACAAACAAACTAAGTTTAAAACCACTCAAACTTTCAAATGGTGATGGCCATTTGATTTAAATCTGTTCACATAAAATCATAGCACCATGTGCTTCTGTTTTTCTGAAATGAGTTTGAAATTTGATCTCAAATCTATATGCATGCATGAATGATATGCAAACTTTGAAATTATGATTTTAGGGATGTTACACAGGACCTCCTCTGCTTCATCAGGCCACATCGAAACCGTCGTTCGGCGTCGCCATCCTTTGACATGGTCTATTTAGATATTGATGGTGATAAGACAATTAAATTGGTGATGTTCCACCTGTATGAGAGCGATACTAAGCATGCCTACGACTCGCAAGGACAAAACTAGCTAATCAAACAAAGCAATAGGATAACCAAGGCAATATAGTGGAGCATGTAATTAAAGGAACGGTACTATAGCATCGATAATAAGGATAGCAATAGATCAATTGGAAGAAGTAAAGACTATAAATGCAAAATACGTAGAAGGGGGAGAATGCTCGCCTGAACACATTGTCGAAGGTTCACCCGAAGATCGGATCGACACTCGCATCAACTCATCGACCTAATCCGTGAAGAAGCAAAGCACTAGAAGAAACACCGAATGCACTATTTAATTCTAGACAAAAGATCCGGCATGATTATGATATGATGCATGGCATGGTAATATGCGGTCCTACTTGGCAATATTAAGCGGAAACGGGATTCCGACATTTATTATTAGGTTCAAGTTATTTAGCTACCCCATAAATTAAATGTTGTCTTAACATGGCAAAATAAGCACCGGTTCGCTACACAATTTTAAATGGGATCAATATTAGACTAGATTCACCGGCATATGGTCTCCATATTTAATTTAGGTGAATTGACTAATCATCCCCAAACAACCCGATATGCGATGCACACATGAATCATTTAATGTATAAAAGATAGATAGCATTTTATAAAAATAGAGATATGTAAAGAGTCTCACAGTTTGGGTTGTAGAGGCGAAGAGGCGCTCCTCGGATTATACAAAAGTAGCCCATGTCGTGGAAGTAGGGAACGCCGGTAAGAAGACCATGTCAAAGGATGGCGACGCCGAACGACGGTTTCGATGTGGCCTGATGAAGCAGAGGAGGTCTTGACCAAATTATCACACGAAGAAAAGATAACAGACATCGGAACACTCTTGTAGGATTTTTATCGAACACCTTGGAGACATCCACGGACATACGCTAGATGCAGTGTTGGACTTTCTGCGCTGATGCCACTGGACATGCATAGACAGACAAACAAAAGAGCTGCATCTCCTGCTCCCGAGGTGACCGATCAACGTGGAATTTGATCAGGTGGGTTTTACTTGCGCTGAAGAAGCAGAAGGCGACGACACAGTCATGGGCGCTAGGCTCCTGCATCGATTTGTTGTGGGCACAGAAAACAAACAGGGGAGTGAACAAGATGCTGGACCTGTTGGCGATGTGACCTTGTGGTCTGCCGGCGACGGGACAAGTGGGTAGGCGACGCCATGCTGCTGCTGCGCTTGGTGGCTTCTCGAGTTCTCGCCGGATCGAAGGGGCAAGGTGCGCATGGACCAGAGACGGAGCTGCTGATGCTGTTTGCACCAAGAGACAAGCAAGATTGCCCAGTGACCAAGGAGGAGTGGCGGCGACAGATCAGAGCTTGCAGGCTCGTACCATCCAAGGAATTTTAGGATGTTGATCCAAAGAAAAAGAGACACGCGTGTACCATGGAGTGTCTGCGCAGATCATAAAACAAATACTGAACCGGCTAGATAGAACACAGTACACTGGCGATAGGGAAAACAAGAGGAAGCGGAGAGGAATTGGTGCAAGATTTTGGAGCAGACGAGTAGAAATTTTCAGATTTAGGTGTGGGGAATTTGGCTCAGATTTGGAGACTAGGGTTTGGGGAAAGTAAGATTGGAGTGTTTATATAGTCTAAAGTAGACTAGGTGGGGCTAGTTTTGGGCTAAAACTTTAGACGGGCTTTTAGCCTAGTTTTATATTTATAAAACAAGAGAAACCTTTTGCGGTCTTATAATAGACCAAGCTTAATAAAACCACGGGGATATTATAGAAAAACAAAAATAGGTTTTTAGCAAAATAATTTACGGTCAAAAATTGCGAATAAAATATGCTTGATGATGTCATGATGATGCATAAAATAAAATAACAATCAGTTTCTAATTTTTAATATTTTCGGGCATTACAACTCGACACCACTAACAAGGGATCTCGTCCCGAGATCCAAGCAAGGACACCGGGGGAAGGGGTTGATGTTTGGATCTTCTTGCGTAGGGTTGATGGTCGCGACACCACTAACAAGAATTATTGCTCCGTCTTGAATTCGTCGACACCACCAACAAGGGTTGTTGCTCATGTTCTTCAGAAGGACATTCCGGAAAAGCAAAGGTGGAAGTAGGTATCAAAGATAAGGCCACCTTTAATTTTCATGGAAGGAGTAAAATTGCATGGTTCCACAAATCAGTGTACAAGGGCGAATGATAAGAGTAGTGGCATGGTAGCTACTCCATCCCGCACTCAAAGCATTACCATGTACGAGAATAGGAGAATTATGCAACTAAATCTCAGAATTTTAGACTGAAGGTCTTAACAATCGGTATTAACAAAGATTCAGAAAGATGACGTCGTCGCAGAAATTGCAGGACACCAGGAAACATTTGAAGACGGATCAAGTATAAGGAAATCCAGATGTAGGTCCACCGTTACCAAAGGAGAAAAGCGGAACCCTAAAGATACGACGGAAACCCAACCGCGGGAAGTCCTGTACTTGAAGAAGGTAAGAGATCGGATCAAAACACGCAAAGATAAGAGGGGAAAGAATGGAGGTAAGGAGTAAAATCAGAGCTAATCAGATCTATCCAATGCATTTGTAACAAAATAGTTTTGACACTAGACGATGTCTGTTGGCTAGGTTAACCTACAGGCTGGACCATGGGGTATCGTAAACCTTTGCTCTGATACCACTTGGTACGCCCCCGAATCGGGTCTATACAGATCTCAGCATTTCACGCCAAAATCCGCATAGAAGCGATTCAAAGACGCCCACCAGACACTTTCGTGTGGGTGGGATATGAATACAAGTAGTTACATCACAGTAGTTTACAACAGAGTCCACAAGAACTTATATATACAACAACGACTCAACGAGTCAAGAATACAAAAGATACAACTCAAGAAGAAAGCAAAATAGTATCCGAGTACGGACAAGATTCAAATAGGACTAAGAGTCCTGAAGAATAACCAAGCGGTGTCCAACCCTGCCCAGGCCAAGCCGGAAGGGTAACCTTGCTAACGTCGTCAATCACATACCTGTCAAGCCAAAAGGGTGCCGACAAAGGGCAAAGGAAAACAGGAAGAGAGCGATCAGTACTGAGGCCAGTACACGGCGAGACTAGAATTCGGCGGTCCTCGCCTACATAGGTATGGTGGGCTCAGCGGCAGCAAAGCTTGCACTATCTAACTTATAGAGACACACTACAACTTCGGCTATTAGAGTGAGATAAGAGAGCGCTATGCGGTAACAATAATATAACACCAAACATAACCCATCCGAAGATTTCCCCCTCGAAGACCAGTCGAGGAAGTCCCCTTGCGGAACACACACAATGGCAATTTTAGTTAAGCAGGTATTTAGTTGATAAGGCTAATTACTAATCATATTATTAAAGAGGTAAAACATTAGTGGCGTTGTCTATGATCATGACACTGTACTCCTGAGACGTCCATAACCGTGGACACACGGCTTCTCGAAAAGATTTACCCTGCAGGGGTGCACTACTGTACCCAAACGCATGCTCAACCTTTCAGGCAACATATCATGCGTGCCTTCCGAATCTCACAACAAGAACTGTCTCATAACTACACGCATATCTAGAGGCATCACCTACTATGTTTTACCCACAAAAGAGATACAGTTGATTCTCTAGGTGGCACAGCGTTTGAGTCTATGGCCGGGCGATGATCGGAAGATAACTTGTAGAGCTCCATCCCACCTCCGACACGATATCCCAATTTTATGCAATGCAAGCCATGGCAGTCCACCAAAATCATATCACAACTCAACCCATGTCCGAGGACATATTATGCGTATGCACCAAATGGAAAACCAATTTTGTAACCCTCTGGATATACGAATAGCGCCGGTAGTTGAGGGGGGATCCCAGAGGCCCCCACGTTTGGTTAGCGCGATCAACTCAGAACTGGTATCGTAGAACGAACGGGTCCTACGTCGGCTCAAGCAGTTCCCAAAGGTGGTCCCTGTCGGGGCCTTATCATTAGGTGAAACCATAACCATAACCAACATCACCAATTTAATTATCTTATCACCATCAATATCCAAATATCATGTTCCACCTGTATGAGAGCGATACTAAGCATGCCTACGACTCGCAAGGACAAAACTAGCTAATCAAACAAAGCAATAGGATAACCAAGGCAATATAGTGGAGCATGTAATTAAAGGAACGGTACTATAGCATCGATAATAAGGATAGCAATAGATCAGTTGGAAGAAGTAAAGACTATAAATGCAAAATAGGTAGAAGGGGGAGAATCCTCGCCTGAACACATTGTCGAAGCTTCACCCGAAGATCGGATCGACACTCGTATCAACTCATCGACCTAATCCGTGAAGAAGCAAAGCACTAGAAGAAACACTGAATGCACTATTTAATTCTAGACAAAAGATCCGGCATGATTATGATATGATGCATGGCATGGTAATATGCGCTCCTACTTGGAAATATTAAGCGGAAACGGGATTCCGACATTTATTATTAGGTTCAAGTTATTTAGCTACCCCATAAATTAAATGTTGTCTTAACATGGCAAAATAAGCACTGGTTAGCTACACAATTTTAAATGGGATCAATATTAGACTAGATTCGCCCGCATATGGTCTCCATATTTAATTTAGGTGAATTGACTAATTATCCCCAAACAATCCGATATACGATGCACACATGAATAATTTAATGTATAGAAGATAGATAGCATTTTATAAAAATAGAGATATGTGAAGAGTCTCACGGTTTGGGTTGTAGAGGCGAAGAGGCGCTCCTCGGATTATACAAAAGTAGCCCATGTCGTGGAAGTAGCGAACGCCGGTAAGAAGACCATGTCAAAGGATGGCGACGCCGAACGACGGTTTCGATATGGCCTGATGAAGCAGAGGAGGTCTTGACCAAATTATCACACGAAGAAAAGTTAACAAACATCGGAACACTCTTGTAGGATTTTTATCGAACACCTTGGAGACATCCACGGACATACGACTAGATGCAGATTGTTGGACTTTCTGCGCTGATGCCACTGGACACGCATAGACAGACAAACAAAAGAGCTGCATCTCCTGCTCCCGAGGTGACCGATCAACGTGGAATTTGATCAGGTGGGTTTTACTTGTGCTGAAGAAGCAGAAGGCGACGACGCAGTCATGGGCGCTGGGCTCCTGCATAGATTTGTTGTGGGCACAGAAAACAAACAGGGGAGTGAACAAGATGCTAGACCTGTTGGCGATGTGACCTTGTGGTCTGCCGGCGACGGGACAAGTGGGTAGGCGACGCCAGGCTGCTGCTGCGCTTGGTGGCTTCTCGAGTTCTCGCCGGATCGAAGGGGAAAGGTGCGCATGGACCAGAGACGGAGCTGCTGCTGCTGCTGTTTGCACCAAGAGACAAGCAAGATTGCCCAGTGACCAAGGAGGAGTGGCGGCGACAGATCAGAGCTTGCAGGCTCGTACCATCCAAGGAATTTTAGGATGTTGATCCAAAGGAAAAGAGACACGCGTGTACCATGGAGTGCCTGCGCAGATCATAGAACAAATACTGAACCGGCTAGATAGAACAAAGTACACTGGCGATAGGAAAAACAAGAGGAAGCGGAGAGGAATTGGTGCAAGATTTTGGAGCAGACGAGTAGAAATTTTCAGATTTAGGTGTGGGGAATTTGGCTCAGATTTGGAGACTAGGGTTTGGGGAAAGTAAGATTGGAGTGTTTATATAGTCTAAAGTAGACTAGATGGGGTTAGTTTTGGGCTAAAACTTTAGATGGGCTTTTAGCCTAGTTTTATATTTATAAAACAAGAGAAACCTTTTGCGGTCTTATAATAGACCAAAATTATTATTTTACTTTAATTTAAGAATAAGAGAAGAAGGACGGGCTTAATAAAACCACAGGGATATTATAGAAAAACAAAAATAGGTTTTTAGCAAAATAGTTTACGGTCAAAAATTGCGAATAAAATATGCATGATGATGTCATGATGATGCATAAAATAAAATAACAATCAGTTTCTAATTTTTAATATTTCCGGGCATTACCTGGCCCATCTCCGCCACCCCTTCTGGCTTCCTTCGTATTCTGGGAAAATATGATTTTCCAATATTTTTCTGGTATTTTTCCGATCTTCGTGAAATTGCATCAAAAGACCTCTTTTTCCACCAGAATCCTGGCTCCGGCAGTTCATCGTCCAAGAATTATCCAACATGCAAAAAAAGATGAAAAGACATAAGTATCACCTCTTAATATGAAATATATCAATGAATAGAGGCAAATTATGATATAGAATGTTGATGCAAATTAGACATATCAATTCCCCCCAAGCTTAGACCTTCGCTTGTCCCCAAGCGAAAACTGAGCTCAGTAAACATGTCCACAAGTTTATGGAGCGAAGTGTCGATAAAATAATACGGACAAGAAGCATCACACTTACCATTACACAACTTATATAAGGAAGCAACTCACCATTTTATAACTTAGCTTGCAACAAGTACGAGAGTCACAATAGAGATGCATAAAGATAAATCATAATTGGAATTGGAAAACTTTTATCTTGGTCAGAGAACAACTGGCAAACAATTTCACAAAAACTTTTGAAGCAGTTTCACAACAAGAGTACTCTTTGCTCAAACATAAAAGGTTTTTCACAATGATGGCTTTCAAAGTAATACTCAATAGATAAGAGTCTTGTGTAAACAAGGAAGATAGAGAACATGATTGAATAAATCATCATATGAATGCCTGAAACACAACAACTCAAATGCTTGCTGGAGATAGAGATGAAGTAGGTTTACTGACTCAACTTAGAAATAGGAGAAAGGTCCCTTCATATAGGGAAGCAGGGATTTCATGTTCATAAAGAGCTTCCAAAAGATTATGGTACTTACTAGCTTTGAGCCCTCATTGCCCCTAACATAAGAATCTTGAGGTGATTAAGGTTAAAGTGAACAAAGATGGAGTATATGCTTGACGAAATATAAGTTGGCAATCTCATGTCCCTTCAGTATGAGGGTCGCTCCTCATGCTACTCAACTTTAGTTACTGGTAAGTTCTTGTCATTGTAAGTACATGTGTATCATAAAGAACCGCCAACGAGGTACCCCTTGCACATAATACATGAGCTATCCCATAATCAAAATGATAAGGCAAGCAGACAGTGAGAATCTCAGCAATCTTTTGCATAGGTTTTTATTGAGGATGCTTCACAGATTTCTCACTATGATGATGCTGCAAGTTTCCACCATGATTAGGCATGACTTAGGCTAGAGGCCCAGGCATTTCTCTAACACACATACATAACTCCATGGACTTACAAGCTCCCCTTTTATTTCACACCGACGACATCCGCAAACAAAAGAGCATGATATCAACTGGATATGTATCCATAAGCGTTGAAAGCGTTCCCCGTGACAACAAGGTTCGGCTAATCCCAACATATATATGCAAGCATATACAACTTTGATGACACAATGGTTCAAGTTTATTATGGGCAAGGAAATAAGGTGTGCCATCAAGTTCGTGAGAGATTTACTAACTAGTTTTCTCATAAAAAATAGTTTTAAATTCGAAAGATAGATGAAGCTTGAGAATCTGCTTGGAATAGCAATAATGCTAATAGGTAGATATGGTGGACACAAATGGCACAGGTTTGGTTCAAGGGAGTTGGAAGCATGAGAAGTATGCCTTCTCAAAACAGGTTTTTGGCTAGCAAGGATGGGTAGCAAGCAGAAGAGTTGAAGGAAACAAGTAAACCTACAAGTGATAAAGCCAAACATGCAATCTTCCTTGAAGACACAAAAGATCTTAAATAAAGAATACTAAGCTTATGAGCCAATCAAGAAAGAAAACAAAAAGATAAAAAATACCTGTAAGATTTTTATATTTTCCTTTCAAACCTCAAAAAGTGTTGCTACTGACCAGAGCTCGGTTTGCCAAAACCAATTTAGGTCTACTTGATGCTCCCAAAGTGG